>OX638311.1:98702151-101202151 GCA_951812415.1 Beris morrisii
CGTCGGAAACAGCGAAGCAATTTGTCAAGTTCTTTGTACTTTGGCACTATGGCTTAGTAATCAAGGGGAATATGCACTGTCGGCAGTAGTTCTTCATCATGCGCGCACCCGTTATCCGCGCGATCTTTTGGCGAGAAACTGGATGATTTGTGACTGCTATATAACAATTGCACAAGCGATTCATAAATGTAAGTGGCAGGAAGGCATTCAAACCTGTTGCCAGCTTCATATTTTAGATAAAAACGCAAGCATACTGCAACGCGCGTCGCTTTACATCGCTCGGCGTAATCTCTCCGTCGCACAAAAAATGCTCGATACTTTGCTCTTATTACAAAATTTGGAACCACTGACGCATGTGCGAGCACTAATCCTTCTGTCTTACAGTATGATGACCCAGTATCATATATCCTCACAGGTGGTTAATATTCTGAGCAAAGCGTCGACTTACGCAAAAGAAAAATACTTGGAGTACGAGATTGCAATCATTGACATGATACTTGCTCATGTCCTTCTATACATGAAAATGCCACAGAAAGCGCTCGAAGTAATACAATCATGTGTGGAATGTATTTATTCTAATGGTGGAATTTATGACAACGCAAAAGCAACTATGGTACTAGTGAAATGTTTGGTTGCTTCAGCGCAAAGTAATGACGAAAAATTGCATAGGATGAATGATAGTATAGATATGATTAATCAAGCTATCGATAATTTTAAAAAATTGGAAGCACACTCTAAAGTTAAAGATATTTATATGTTTTTAACAACGTTTTACAACGAAGTTGAGTTGTTCTGTGAACGAAACAAATATGCTTTTAAGTTTAAGCAGTATGACCAAGAGTTTCCTACGCCAGTTCAGTATTCAAATGTATTTTTTTAGTTTGTTAAGATTCCAAATATATGAATTGTTGCTCCAAATGACATGTAAAGTTCTGTCCTTAATATTTCAGCTAACAATCGAAAAAACCAAGACTCATTCACATAGGACTTAATGCAGTTGTAGTATGGTTGCAATGTAGTGGCAGCGCTAATAGCGTTCAGATAATTTGGAAGCAGAAATCATAGAAGTTTATGATAATATTAAATACATATAAGTTGGCAGCAGAAAACAGAAGTGTATGATATTACTAATTACATATATATTTAGATAAAAAAAAACCTAAACGAGGATCTCAGCGGAATACATACGGGCCTATTACGAAACTCGAGTCGAGTCGGTAACTCGACTCACATTTGAAGTCGACTCGAGCTAAAGCGGGTAGCGCAGCAGCTCAACTCGTGGAAAGTTACTTCATTTCCAACAGTCGACTGAATTTAATATATCCTTCGAGTAAATACTCATTTTAGAGTATTAATACTCACTTGATCGACTGTCATAATATGCAGTTCTACTTACTCACACTTTTTTCCGACTCTAAAGTCGACAAGTAGTCACTCGGTCGAGTTTTATAATTCCAGAATGTGAGTTTTTTGGTCGAGTCGAGTTTCGTAATAGGGCCAATTTTCTATTCAAAATCGAAGCGGCCGCGATATTTGAATGACGTTCAACTCTGATTGGTCGTTGTATTAGCGTGTTGTGCAAACGTTTCAAAATTGCAAACTACCAACACACCACTGCTGTGCTAACCGCATTCATTGTAAACGCTTTAATATACAGGATCGCCGGTAATTAACTGTAAACTCTTTAATAGGTTATTTGTTCATATACTTTGAGAAAATAAGTATATTCTACAGAGTGGGTTAATTTTCAATATCCGTGGAGATACAGGGTGGTAAAGAAGTCATCGACAGGTACCCTCACTCGGACAAAGTTCTGCCACCCTTATAAAATGCATGTAAAAAAAGTTGGCAGAATTTTGCTAACTCGATTTTTGCGTTGGCTTTCTGTCTGGTGGTACGGAGTTCGTGGTGAAATTCTGCTACGATTTCACAGTTCGCTCATCGACTAATAGACCGCGCTGAAACCGTGGATTCCAATTTTCTGCAACCATTTAAATGTGCTGCTATTTAAGCCAAGCATAGACCTCGATCAAAATTTTGCCACGCAAATTTATTACATATCTCTACAGCGAAAAATTCGTTGTGTAGAATACTGTGGAGAAGTAAACATCTGTTTGTTTGACATTTACAATTTTCCAAATACAATTTATTTTACGCGTGTTTTTTATGATAATTAAATGTCATGGATAATAATATCGGCCACGGTTAATTTTATGCGTGCATAAAAAATTGCTTTGGTTTAAAAAAAAATTAAAAGAAACTCGATATCACAAAAACCAAAGTCAGTTTGAAAAAAAAACTGAGAAATTCAAATCAAAATCAGGAGATGTCAAAATTATCGCACCGCAATGCAAAATTAATGCTGGTTATTTTTGGCGCTTTAAAGCGGCTAGAAAAACCAAATGGAGAGAGATAGACAATTTAACATATAGCTTTAACAGCTAAAATATCAGTGATTCTGTTATGACACTGGCTATTTTTGCGGCTTTAAAGCGGCTAGAAAATCCAAATGGAGAGGGATAGAAACTTCAACCTACAATTTAGACATTGGTGTGAGAGAGACAGTCCGAACAGCAAAACTATGAGAACCTGTCAAAAAACAATCCATAACTGTAAAAAAAAAACTGCAACAAAGCGCATTCGAGCAGTGTTTCGCAACATTCTAGCAGTTAATCCAAGAAAAATCCACTGGCGGCTAGATTTTCCAGCCGCTACAGACTTGTTTTTGACAGTTCGGTACGTATAAATTATGGAAAGTGCCATGCGATGTTATGAAACGCGTCAGAACCGGTATTTTTCTTAACAAACCAGTTGTTAATTTCGTTTACTAGATGCCGCTAGCGTCGGAAAGAGCGGTATGCTGTACGTATGTAGCCGTCAGAAAACATGACAGACTGGGAACACTGTTGTTCACAACAAGCAGTAGTCGTCAGAAAACAAGACAGACTGGGAACACTGTTGTTAACAACAAGCGACGCACACGCATACTAATGTAAACAAATATATTGTTCGTTTTGTCAAAAAAATTTAGTAGAAATTTGGGTAACAGCGAGATAGCGTGCAAAACGGTCTCATAATATAAAGAAATAAAAAATCTGTGCAAATAAACAAATCGACGCGTTTTAATGTAAACAAAATAAAATCGAACACGCTAAAGTGGTGACCTATCGACGAAAACGTTATATCGACCGACATAAAACTTAAAATTCGCGTCGAACTCAAATTCCGCAAGTGTACAAAATCAAAATGGAGGACGAAAATGGCATCGGTGCAAATGGGATAAACGCAAACGCAACTATTCCCCGAATGCCAATGCCGAAATTAATAGACCACCTGCATAATGCGGAAATATATTTTACAAGTCTCGAATTTTGGTTCGAAGCAAGCTCCGTTACCAGCGATGCAAAACGATATTATTCGGTTATGGCGCAGGTGCCGCTTACGGATCTCGCATCAATCCGTACAGAAATCGGCACCGTACCGGCTGCTGGTAAGTACGAGCATATTAAACCAATCATTATCGCGCATTTTTCCGACTCACAACAAAAGCGATTCCGCGAAGCAATCCATGATGTGCAGCTCGGCGACTCGAAACCCAGCCAACTCTACGAAAAAATTAAGCGTCTCGCATCCGATTCTTTAACCGAAACCGCCCTCATTGAGCTTTGGGCCGCACGATTACCCGAAATGGCGCACGCTGCCGTAATCCAAATGAATGGATCGCCAATTAAAGATCGCATAGTCGCAGCCGATGCGTTAGTAGAATCCCTTCGGCTTAGATCAATCGGTGAAGGAGGTGTCAGGCAGGTGACAAATGAAATAAATGCATTCGAAAAATTGAGTCTGCAAATCGCCGAACTTGAACGAAAATTTTCATCATTTGGGAAAGACAGAAGCCGCAGCAGATCGCGCGCCGAAAATCGAAACCGAGAGCGTTCTAAGTCCCGTAGTGAGTACCCAAACTGTTGGTATCACTGGAAATTCGGTGTCGACGCAAAGCATTGCCGCCAGCCGTGCAAATTTAAAAACACGGACGACACGTCAAACTCCGCGAAACAAAAGTGACGCCAGATGCCGGTGCAGGATTTAGGTCGCGAACAGCCTGAATCCAAATCTATAAACCGATTGAAAATTTACGACAAAACAAGCAACATCGGATATTTAATCGATACAGCACCTGTATCGTATCGGTCGTCCCACTCAATCGTAGCACAGGAAATTTTAAAACATCTGGCGTGAAACTGTTCGCAGCAAATGGCACAGAAATAAAGACGTACGGCGAAACGACACAGAAGGTAAACCTTGGATTGCGACGTGAATTCTTGTGGACGTTTCAAATTGCCGACGTCACTTCGGCTATTATTGGAGCCGATTTTATTACCCACTTTGGGTTACTCATACATTTAAAAGATAATAAAATAATTGATCCGCTCACTGGGTTAAATACAAATTGTATGCGAATTAATGTTGAGCAACCAGTTGAGTACAAAGCGTACAAAATAAATTCAATTTACGCCGATATATTGAATGAATATAAAACTATTACGCAAACACGGCCACCAGGTAGCGTAACATCATCGCCTGTTGTCCATCGAATCGTAACTGTAGGACAACCAGTCTATACGCGACCTCGACGCCTAGAACCGGAAAAGCTCGAACAGGCTCGAAAGGAATTTGAAATTTTGATGAAAGCGGGCATTTGCCGACCGCCGAGTAGCAGTTGGGCAAGTCCCCTGCACTTGGCAAAAAAGCCGGACGGATCATGGCGCCCATGTGGCGACTATCGCGCTTTAAATGCGATTACGATTCCCGACCGTTACCCGATCCCGTACTTAAACGATTTCGCAGGCAATTTGCAAGGAAAGACAATATTCTCAAAAATTGACTTGCAAAAAGCCTTTCACCAAGTTCCTGTAGCGGAAGAAGACATCGAGAAGACCGCAATTACGACGCCATTCGGTCTTTTCGAGTTTATGTTCATGACTTTTGGACTACGGAATGCCGCGCAAACCTTTCAGCGGTTAATCCACGAAGTTTGTCGCGGTCTGGATTTTGTATTTGCATACATCGACGATCTGTGCATCGCCTCTGCGACACCCGAAGAACATCGCGAACACCTGCGGATCATCTTTCAGCGACTCAAGGTTCACAACTTGACAATTAATGTGGCGAAGTGCAGTTTTGGCAAACGAGTGATCCAATTTCTTGGTCATGATGTTTTCCATGGCCTATCTCGGAACTTATTTGTCGCACTGTATATTCCGAGAATCCAAAACGCAAGAAATCGGGTTGATCCAGGCCAACCATCAACATCTTCCTCAAGACCAAATCGCTTCGGACGGAAGACGAAACTGTGCGTTTGGTGGGTTCATCAGGGTATCGTCTACTATGAGATGTTGAAACCTGCTGAAACTGTCAATATCCACCACTACTACCAACAACTGATCAATTTGCACCGTGCTGGATTATCAACAAAGACATGACAATCTGATTTTCCTTCAAGACAACGCTCCATCGCACACGTCAAAAATGGCCCGCAACTACTTGGACACACTCAACTGGGAGGTGCTACCCCATCCCGCTTATTCACCAGACCTGGCCCCTTCTGACTACCACCTGTTTTCGTCGATGAGCCACGCGCTCGCTGAGCAGCACTTCGATTCTTACAAAAACGTCCGAAAATGGCTTGATGAGTGGTTTGCCTCGAAAGAGAAGGAATTTTTTGGAGTGTAATCCACAAATTGCCCGAGAGATAGAAAAAATGTGTAGCTAGCGAGGGCAAGTACGTTGAATAAATTTGTTTTTGCTTTCTATGAAAAAAAAACATGTTTTTCTGACTAAAAACAGCGGATTTAAGGTTGTACACCTGTAGTGGAATTCTGTGCAAAGGCGACTCGACTCGCTCTTTACGATTTTCTCGCCCATATCGTTTTTGCCCTCTTCGCTTTTAGCGATTTTGTGCAATGGGACAAAAGTAAGTGACAAGTCAAATTAAGCTGCTGTCAACTTCCCCATCTTCGACTGAGCGCGACTGACACAAGTGGAGTAGGCTGCAAGAATATTAAGAAATCAAGAATCGGTGGTCGTGTGGTGTGAGCGCTGGATTTATATCAGCGTGTCGCTGGTTCGAATCTCCGAGAAACCTTTTTTTTCTTCCTTTTTTATTATTTTTCGCTTATTTGAGTTATTTGGGATACCCCAAATCCGCTAGTTGTCCGTCGGTTTGACCGTCCGTTCGTTCGTCAATCCGTTCGTCCGTTCGTCCGTTTGCATAAGAACTCAA
Organism: Beris morrisii; assembly: GCA_951812415.1. Classification (NCBI taxonomy): domain Eukaryota; kingdom Metazoa; phylum Arthropoda; class Insecta; order Diptera; family Stratiomyidae; genus Beris; species Beris morrisii. The sequence continues at coordinate 98,708,435 of OX638311.1, forward strand.
GAACGCGTTAACTCATGAAGTTGAAATTTTGTCACTACCTCTAAAATGGAAAAAATAAGTCTAAGTTCGTTAATGGGCGATATCCTTCCACTCCGTCGAGTACCTCCCGTACAAGAGTCCTTAAAATACGTCTTCACGATTATTGGTCGAAATCTTCAAGTTAGGAAGTTTTGCACACATAAACGGTCCATTGTTTTAAGCAAAAATTCCGAATATTATGCAAATCGAATGAGTCCTTCGCGAAGCAGCCTACAAGTCTTTCAAAAATGTATGCAAGTTACAGAATCCATTATAACTGAAGAATGCATTAAAGTAAGAAATACAAATTTTGAAAGAATTAGTTTTAAGTCATAAGCACGACTAAGTTCATTAATTATAACATCCTTTAACTTCTTCGGGCAGCTGTCATACAAAAATCCTTAAAACACGTGTTTACCAATATTGAACGGTAACTTCAGAACACTTAAAGCTACGATTTTGAAATTTTAAATATGGTAATTTAATAATAATTGCAGCTAAAGGTATGAATATGAAAAAATCCCATGAGTACTTTATGTTGCTGTCATACAAAAGTCATGTAAAAATTTCCTAAATCAATTTACGAATCTCACTATAACTCAAGTAATCGTTGAGCCATGCAGTCAAAGTTGTGTACAAATTAGTTTTGAGTGAATAAAGTTTGAGCTTTTTTGGCGGCGAAATCATTCTTCACCTTCGGGTAGCTCGCATACCAAAACTCCTTAAGTATTCATGAATATTTTCCGATATCTTTTGAACGTTTCAGGCTAGGTTATTTAAATTGTGTACACATTAATTTTGAAATGGTTCCAGGTAAAAGGATAAGTATGCTAGAAATCAAGTGAGTCCTTCATGCACTCCCCATGGGAAAGTTATTGAAAAAGGAAAATTTCACTTTCGGTGATTTTTCAAGTTCCAGACTTGAAATTGAATAATGAAGGTAGTGTCTTTTGAGAATGAAATTTTTTCATGGTGAAGCTAGCGTAGAAGCTAATTTTAAGAAGTTTTTTGAACTAATTATTGCATAACATTCAAAAATAATGTAAACAAACAACTCGGCTCCACTAGTTAGTACTCACCTAGTGGTGAGAAAAATAGGCGAAAAGAATATGCGTGACAGGCGAGAAGTGATTTCACGAAATCGCTTTTTTCTCGCCAGTTGGTCAATTTTGTGGCAGAATGGCAGTAGGCGGCAAATTAATAGTCGAGACGCCAATGCACAGTAAGCTGACGATTCAGTTTTTTTGACGATATTTTAGGGTGCGTTTCCATCTCCGCCGTTTAGCGTCGCCGTCAAGGGTGTCCCGTCACATTTTTGACATTGTCGTTTCCATCTGCGGCTAAACCTGCTATTGAAAAGATATCTTTTTTATTTTTTAATAATAAAGTATTTTTTTCGTTACCATAGGTACATAATTTGGATCCAAACCAACCTCTATCAAAAACACGTTAGTATTGGCTCTCGCTGAAAAAGTTGAAGTTGAGTCAACTCCCGACGATTGCCTCGGCGCGGCACAGAGCTAGTTTTTTATGTATGTAGAATGTAGTCGGCGACGCTAAACGGCGGAGATGGAAACGCACCTTTAGGCGACTCGCCCTGTAAAAAATTCCGGTATACTGGTATATATACATATTTACTTATGATCTGGTACGATTCTGTAACTCTTTTTCAAATGAGTACTTTTTTGATAAACACAAAATTTCGATATTTCGACAGACTTATTTTTAACAATAAAATAGTGACGCATTTATAACTTTTTTTCTATCACTAATTTAATGAAAAGGCAATATTGTTGTGAACTCACCATATTGGGAAACTAGTCATCGAAACATTTCTTTCGATGCAAAGCATTTGTACAGAAATGGATATTTAAATAAATATCTCTTTTCTAAGTACAGTTGTTGTTGCTGTTGTTTGGTGTGGGGGAAGACACCCGGCACAGCAGTGCATCTTGAGCATTCAGACCAACCTGGTCCATTATACTCGAATTCCCCAGTCTCTACCCGAACTTTTTCGTCCTCCTCACGAATTATCATATTATTATTATATTAATAAGTACAGTTGCATGTTCGAAGTGTTCATCTTTGTAACGCTTTTAGATGGCCGAAATATAACGTTATTTTGCTAAGCCGCCACTGAAGCCAAGATCCAAGCCGTTCAAGGTTACCATGACAATAAATAAATGCAACCAAAAATATTCCTTCATAAAAATTTCACGTGTGTTTTTGACAAGCAAGATCCCTTGGAAAGCACATTTTTGAGACCTGTCAAATTAATTGTGGTCTCCAAAAAAATTGTGCTTTTACACATTTTGTTCATTATACTCTAGATGAAATCATATAGAGTATTATAAGTTTAATTCAGCCCGAAAAGTTTGTAACGCATAGAACCGAGCCTCGGACGAAAAAAAGTTATATATTATTTTGTGTTCAGTTGTGGCCAAAAACCCCAAATCCGTTTGTTGTCCGTCCGTCCGTCCGTCCGTTTGCACGATAACTCAAGAACGCGATGACCTAGGAAGTTGAAATTTTGTCACCACCTGTAAAATGGAAAAAGTAAGGCTAAGTTCGTTAATGGGCGATATCCTTCCACTCCCATACAAGAGTCCTTAAAACACGTATTCACAATTATTGCTCGAATGCTTCAAGTTAAGAGCTTGAAATTTTGAATACTTAAATTTTACAATGTTTGAAACGAAAGTTCCGAATATGATGCAAATCGAATGAGTCCTTCGTGTAGCAGCCTACAAAAGTCTTTCAAAAATGTATACAAGTTACAAAATCTACTATAACTCTAGTTCAAGTTAAAGCAGAGATTCAAAATTTTACAGGAATTAGTTTTATATCAAAAGCAAGACTGATTTCATTAATTAGCGCAATCCATCAACTCCTTCGGATAGCTGCCATACAAAAGTTCTTAAAACACGTGTTCACCAATATTGAACAATAACTTTAGAACGCTTTAAGTAATGACTTTGAAATTTTGTATACGTTGATTTTATAATAGTCGCAGCTGAAGGTATTAATATGAAAAATATCCCGTAAGTCCTTCATGTAGTTGCCATACAAAAATTCTGTAAAAATGTCCCAGCTTAATTTATGGAACTCACTATAACTCAAGAAATCGTTTAACCATTCATCGAGTAGCCACTATACAATAGTTTCTACCTGTAAATAAAAGGTCATGCAATAATTGTATGTGCACTCCTTTTGATATATTCTCAACTAAAATATAAATCGGATTTCATTAAAATCCGTTTTAGGCAACAACGTCGAGTCTACGGATGATTTTAATATCAAACTGGTGATTCGGGAAAAATCTTGTTCAAGTTGGCAGTCGTCTTCGCCTCCGGCTACGGAATTCTGAATTGGCGAGATCCTGGTGAATCGTGGAAGAAATTCAGGTGAAGCCACCTATTGGTCGATAGCACAATAAAAATTATGGAATATGCGGTGTAGGTTACCATGCGGCTGACAACCTAAAAAATAACGTTCCAAATAGCCTCCTGGTTATTCCTTGGGTTGTCAGTCGCATGGTAACCTACACCGCATCTAAGCATTAAAAACGTTTCCGACTTCTACCCATAAAATAATAAAGTTGCGCCCAGATTTACTTGAAGGGAACGTGCTTGATAACTGTTAGCCGCGCTCCTTTACAATTCAACCTATGAAGAAATTCTGTTATCAAACGTATAGTGACATTTTATGGGCTTTTCGAAAATGTAATAAAATTTGGTGGTTAATCAGGTCCTTCTTGGAGAAAACAGGACTTTTTTGTATTTTTTTTCTTAATTTTTTATTATTTTTGTGTCATTTAAATGAATTTTTCTCAGAAAGTATAACACTGATTGACACAGTTGATAGCAATTAGAAAGAAGAATTTGTGTCCTTTCCAACGAGCCCAGAATTATTACGTTACGCTAAGTACAGCAGAAGTTAGAGATCAAACAGTGATCACAGGTACGCTGAAAATCCTTCGTCCTTAAAATCGCGCTATCTCCTTAACGGTACAAAAACGGGAGTATGTGTAGAACGATTTTCTACTCAGGACAAGTTCCTCTATCTCCCATTTTCGTTTGAACCTCAGTACTAGTTACACCCGTATATTATGGTGCCATTGAAACTTCTAATCATATCTCTCAAAAAAAAACAGGTTCACAATAATCTTGAGAGTGAAGGAGAGGGGAATCTGACCTATTCAGATCTGGGAATTTGTAATGGAGAATACTTAATGACTCATCATACGTACATATCAGTAGTCACACCTAGTACTAATAACCTAATTATTACCCGTAGCCATATGAAAGAAATATATGTAAAAAAATATATACACAAATTAGAAACAGAATACTCCATAAAGAGTCATTCACGAACTTAACAATTTTTTTTGTTATTCACGTTAATAGAAAATTCGGTCACGAAAGCATGCCTGTGAGCTAGCAGCATAAGAGCCTGTACACAATATAGAAGTATATATGAAATTTAATAATTCTTACTTACCTGTGGAGAGATTCGAACGCATGTAACTCCATATTTGTGGGCCAATAGGGGCGAAAAGTCTTCTTCTACGAACCCCATTCCTGCTGCCCACTTCCATATTCGAACTGTTTTGTCACTGAAATCAAGAAATAAAGATATGAGTCGCAGATTCATGCGATATGGAAAGGTAAATAAAGCAATACCTGGAGCCAGTTACAAGCAGAACATTACCCCAGAATTCAACACACGTTACATCGCTTAAATGGATTTTGAGTTCTTGCAAAACCTTCGCACTTTTTGAAAATAACTTTGACATAGTAAGAGGATACAACGCCTTTAAAATTTGTTATTGTCTTTACTTTCTTTCTTATTCACTTTGTCAAGAAAAATTAATCCAACATATCACATTTTACGAGACTTCATTATCGCAATCGGAGTTTGATTCGTAACTTAACTGGTATCTTATCAATAAGTTGAAATGGTACCTATTGCTTTTTACAATACACCAAAAGCATTGAGCCGGTAACACTTCTGTGCAATAATAATAGTTACTGTTTGGGACATTAAAATTAACTGTGAGAATGGTATAAAGAACTCTAACATACTAAATATATCATAACTATCATGACTGTGAGTGCTACTAAAATGTGTCTAGGTAGAGAGTAATGACCAATAGCACTGGGCTGACTATCGAGCCACCCGAGAAAAATCAATACCACTGACCTCGATTAAAATTAATGTCCTTTTGTGCTAGTCATACATTTGTTTACTGACTTCAATGTATAACAGTTGTTATACTCTAGATAAAATCTGAGAATATTATTGATATATATATTATAATTGAGGTTGGTTTGGTTACCTCTGTCACTGAAGCCTCGTTTGGACTTATTGTGACGTCACCCAGGATTATCTATAATTCCTCTTCAATCCCTGTGCTTTCAATGAAGTTTAGTATTTTTCGAAGTGGAATTGTCAGGAAATCAGATGGTTCCATGAAGACCTGACCGAAGTGACACAAGGTCTGTTCTTTTTGGCTACACCTTCTACACTTTTTTACACTGACTTTTGAGTGAGTGCAGAGAGGTGAAGAGGGTGAATGAAAAAAGAACAAACCTAATAGGTTTGTTCTTTTTTCATTCATCCTCTTCACCTCTCTGCACCCGCTGAAGAGTGTAGAAAGTGTATGCAAAAAGAACAGACCTACAGTGTTTTGTGAAAAAGTCTCTCATATTCACAGAGGACGAGCTCTGGTGTTTCATCTTCGTCATCACAAATTCTGCATATTTTAATCTTAGAGAGACCAATACTATGGAGATGCTTCCTCATGTAGCAATGTCCAGAGTATTACAAGTTTAATCCAGCTCAAAAGTTTATAACGCATAGAACCGAGCCTTTGATGAAAAAAAGGTATATCTAATTTTTACTTTATTATTTTTTAATAATAAAGTATTTTGTTTGTTTGTGGCCAAAAACTACAAATCCGCTGTCCGTCCGCCTGTACGTCTGTCCGTACGCACGTTAACTCAACCGCGCCTTCACTACCTCTTGAAATTTTGAATCTGGATGTTTGGTCGAATTGTAAGGATAAGTTCGTTATCGGGCAAACTCGTCGTACTTCTCCGGGTAGCTGCCATAGAAAAATCTGCCAATAGTCTGGGCGCAACTTTATTATTTTATGGGTAGAAGTCCGAAACGTGTTTAATGCTGAGATGCGGTGTAAGTTACTATGCGACTGACAACCTAAAAAATAACGTTGCAAATAGCCTCCTGGTTATTCACGAACAAGGTCAATCCAAATTCATGGCTGACGCGAGTGAAAGAGCCTATGGTTACACTATATATCTACGAAGTGTCGAACACAACGACCTACACTTAGACTGCTATGTGCGAAATCCAAGGTAGCACCCATCAAACAAACTACTCTCCCAAGCCTTGAACTCTTGTGTCTGATCTCACGAAGGACGCATTTATTGGAGCTTTAAAACGTTTTATAGCAAGACGCGGCAAACCCTCCAAAATTCACTGTGACAATGGAACGAACTTTGTAGGAGTGAAAAATGAACTAAAGGAAATTCATGAGCTAATCTTTAACAATTGCACAAGGAAGGAAATAGTTCGACATTGCGCAGATCAATTAATAGAATGGTGATTCATTCCTCCCAGAACTGTTGTGAACGGCCTTGGAGTGATTGTATTGACTTGAAAAGTCAAAATAACCGAAGGAAAGGAAGGTTCAGGAAAGAAGGGCCAATTCCGCCTACGTCCGAATTGGGGGCTGAAGTTCTTGTTTCAACTCCAGACCATAAATCCATGGCCTGTACATGACAAAATGGCACTATTTTCCCAATAGGTCGTGAAAGACCAAGAAGCGGTGGAATTGCGCGATTTTGCGATTTGTCAGGGCGCTTGGTGTTTTTAGCGCCCTGTCTGCCCACCCTACCTCAGCCATGGCTGACAAAAAAAAAAAAAATTCGTCATGGCCCCTTTCAGAGGTTCGAGTTTCAAGAGCTCAGACGCTTGGGTTCATAAATTCAACGCCCTTTCAGCCTATCATCTTTACGGTACTTAGCAATAATATACGCAACCAAGATAATTCATGAAAGTATGTCGAAAATATACTCAAATCAAAAAAATTAATCCTGAAGATAAAAAAAAATTTACGCAAAACCAAATGAATAACTCATGCTTATGATAAAGAAAACATAAGCAAATCATAGTGATCAAATAATGTAAAAAAAAAATAATATAGGAAAATGTATGCATTAAGGGCTCATATACCCCTGAAATTTTAAAAAAATTGATTTTTTTTTACAGATTTTTATTTTTTATACTTTTAAGAATTATAAAAAAAATTGGAATTTAGAAAATTCCACTCCATTACAAAGTTATAGCAATAAATGTCACCAGACATCGGTTTGAACGGCTTCCTGGCTAATTGCGCCACTCTCAACAGCAGCGTTTAGCATTTATTTTTTCGTAAAAGCTGGGTTTCATAGAAAACAAGGTCATTTATAGGAGCATCTGTGAAAAACACGAAAATACAAGAGGAAGAAGGTGTACAGTACGAAGCTGGAATGGGAGACTACACTAAGTTCACGTTGTACTACCAAAAATTTTAAACGCATTTTTCTCGAAACTATGTTTTTAGACATTTCCGTCTGTCCGCCGTAGACGCCGTACGCAAAATTGTTTGAAGGCGCGTAGCTCCCAAACCCGTTGAGATATTAAGATTGGGTGAACCCCTACGACTGGTATATTTTTGAGGGGTGGGGGTAGAAGGGGAGAGGAGAGGGGAGCATTTTAGACGAAAAATTTTGGTTTCTAGATCTCAGGAACCACTTATGCTAGGAGGCTGAAACTTGGAACTTATATAGTACTATGATAATGGACTCAAAAGGTCGATATTGGTTAAGGGGTATGGAAGTGGGGGGGAAAACAATGAGTCTTTAATGCATGAAAGACGGGATTGAAACATTCTAAAATCCATATCTCCTGAACAATTGATGTCAGAAGATTGAAACTTTGTTGTTGTCCTTAGAGATACTTCAAGATTAGACAAGGGCTAAAATTTTTAAGAGGGGAGGTTGGGTGTGGGGTTGGGGGTGAAAAACTTTGGATTACAATATCTTCCGAACCAATTACACCAGGAAGATAAAATTTAGTTTCTGTATATGGGATCACAAGAGAAGTCTACCGAAACTAAGTTTTTTGAGTGGTGAGGTGGAGCACGAAAGTGGAAGGACAGCAATTTTTCAAAAAATGTCATTTTTATATCTAAGAAACCGTATCAGATATGATCTTGAAAATTTTACAGGAGGTGGGGTCGGTAAACTTCTAGTAGGGAAAAAAATGTTGGTGGTGTGGGTGTTGGGGGTGATGGTGAAAGGGGGTAGAAAGGAAAACATTCTGATTTTTATTTCTCGAAAACCGTAATGAATAGAAAGCTAACAATTTAGGATTATTTAGAGCCACTATGGAGACATCCTAGAAAAATAAATTTTTGATAGGGGTATCAAGGTACGGGGGAGAGGGGTGGTTTTTTATATCTCAGAAACGGCTTATGCTAGAAAGTTGAAACTTAGTACGCATATGTAGATGTACTATTAGAGTTCAGAGGTTGAGTAAAAGAAATGTCCGTGAATCCACATTTTCATAAACTTCGTTAAAACTTTTATCAAAGCAATTTTACTTGTGCGGGCTATTTATATAAGTGCCTCGTAATGATCTTCAAAATTTTTCGATATCCAACCCCTGAGGGGGTGTAAAGTGATCGTGTACATATTCACGAATTCTGATATATTCCTAAGGTATATTGAGATTTGGAATTAACTTTTACTTCTATAAGCTTTAAACGTAGTCGGGAAAAAACCGGTTGAAGTATTTTTCTCAATTAAACCCCCTGGGGGTATTGTTCAAGTTTTCACTGATTCCGAAAATCTCTTAGGTTTAATGTGATCGAATTCGCTTTTACTACTATAAGTTATTTTATTGATAAAAAAATACGTAAGTAAATAAAAAAAATCTGCCAACAGTCTGGGCGCAACTTTATTATTTTATGGGTAGAAGTTCGAAACGTGTTTAATGATGAGATGCGGTGTAGGTGACTATACGACTGACAACCTAAGAAATAACCAGGAGGCTATTTGGAACGTTATTTTTTAGGTTGTCAGTCGCAGTCACCTACACCGCATCTCATCATTAAACACGTTTCGGACTTCTACCCATAAAATAATAAAGTTGCGCCCAGACTGTTGGCCGATTTATTTTATAAATTCTTAAACTCATTTTTTTTTTTAAAAAACTAATTACTAAAGTTTTAAATTCTGTAACTTATTTATTTAAAAAAAAAAAAATTCCCTCCATCAGACTATAACTACTACATTATTTTATAAGATTCTTTTTTATTTTTGCAAATTGAATTATTTTTGGTGAAGTTATGATGCCGACCAGGAGGCGCCATGGTTTTCATAAGTAGTCCGTTTATGTCCGTAAAAAACAATGTTAATATTAAAAAATCAAAATTTTTTTTTCTTTTATAGCTGAATAGTTAATAAGATATGTGAACTCAACAAAAAAATTTTTTTTTACCATATAACCTTTGTAATAATTTTTCAAATTTACTCGGTTTTCAGCGCGTGCAGAGGTATGTTAGCCCTTAAAAGAAAACAACACAAAAAAAAATACTCACTCTTTTTCTTTCTTCACTTTCAGTTATTCAAAACCAAATTATTTGTAATAGTTATTATTTTTTTTTTTTTTTTATTTTTCAGTCCTCATCGGTCCTGTCTAGTCGTGTTTACATAACTCTTTTTTATTTATTTGCATTTTTATACCATTTACTTTTACTTATAACTTCAGTAATTCAGGTATAATATTTTCTTATTTTTTGGTTTCGTTTTATATTTAGAATACATATTAATTTTAGTTTTGATTAAATTGAAGATAAGGAGAATCATTAAGTTCTCGTTTTCGTTTTGGTTATATTATATTTTAAAAAAAAATTCATTAAATTTTCGTGTATGTTAATTTAGGAATCCATTAGATTTTCGTTTTGTTTATATTACATATAAAATTAAAATTAATTTTTTTTTATGTATAGGTATTTCTTTCTTCTTTTCTCTCTCGCCACATTTTAATTTTTTACAATTTTCAAAAAAATTCCGCCGACACCTCTCTTTCTGTTTTCCGACAATTCCATTTTTTTCCAAATTTAACACCGCGAATTTTTAATATGATTTCGACAAGCACCTTTACATTTTACTTTATTCTCCGAAATTCATGATACAGCATTCTTTCAGTCCGCGAACGCGCGATGCAAAATCGCGAAACACATCCAATCGACGCCGACGAACTGCCCTCCCAGCTTACCTCGCAGCACGTTACTTGATCGGAACATGAACTAACTTTTGCAATCATTTACGATTAGAGCCTCGAATTTACTCATTTTTTTTCTTTTACTTTAAAAAAACTTTGATTTATAAATCTTTGTTTAATTAACAATTTTGATAAGACCGACCCATGTATAAATAATGTCGTAAATATTTCCGCCTAATTCAATAATAATTATTTCCACCGAATGACCGATAAGCTTTTCTTGAGTTCGCCACCAGATCGAACGATTTCAAATCCCCGCACCAATTCCAAGTCAGGTATCGACGAACCGACCCAAACATGCATTCTATTAAAAAAAATGCACAAAAAAATTCAACGAGCGACGAAATTACCGTGGCTTTTGTCGCCAAACAAGATACCAAAACGCTACCGTCTACATCATAATTTTCTCCTTTCAAAACTCAAAACCCTCCTGACGGCGGCATCTACTGATTAGCAGTCCTTCGCCGTCCGGTCTTAAGTTGGTGTCACTTTCCGAGCGCGCTCGATCATCACGATAGTTCGACAATCGATCGCACTCGCAAAACCTCGACGGGATTTGTGTTGCCAGCGGCAACTCAACAGAACACCACACTTCGGTGGCCTTTGGGAGGCAGCTGTTCAGTCGACCAAACATCATCTCAGGCGGACAATTTGGAGCGCCTCACTAACATATGAGGAACTCAACGCTCTGATCACTGAAGTCGAAGCAATTTTAATTCCCGACCTCTAATGGCACTCTCCTCTGATCCAAACAACCTTCAGGCGATCACCCCAGCGCACTTCTTGGTTGGGGAACAGCTCACAGCTCTGCCAAATCCATTTGAGACCTCCAACAAAGACAAAAATGGACAAATTCAACCCCCGAAATAGAGCCGGGCAGTATAGTACTAACCAAGGACGAATGCAGCTATCCTCTGAAGTGGCACCTTGGCAAAATTGTTAACGTACACAAAGGCAGAGATGGCCTTATGCGAGTAGTAGATGTCATGACCGAAAAGGGTATTTTTAAACGAGCCATTCACAACTTAGCACCACTACTTGTCGACTTAGAGCACTCGAGCAATGAAATAGGGAAAATCATACCCATAGAACAAAAATCCAAAAAAATCCTAATTCATCAAGCCTGCCACATGCAAATCACACGACTCTTCATTGCAAACTTTTCACCAACCCGAATGCCTCCAATCTCACGTCAAGGGATCCAAATGAGATCGGAGAGGATGTACATCAGGTCAGCACTCCAACTATTGAAAGGACGAACAAGTTGCAGCACGATGAAGAAACACCTTCTACGCCTTCTAAATAGCAAGCATTTCGAAGTTTACGTGGCCAATCAAAGTCTCGGAAAGGACCTCAGGTTCTTCCTATTAGTCCGATATGGCAGACGGTCCCATTTAAACCTTGCAGCTCCGTGCGCAGAAATAATGAGCAGTTCAAAGCCGACCAGTCCAAAGAAGAAAAGCAGCAACCAAAACGATCATGTACACACCTCGAAATCTTAGCACTGGAGGCATCCTCCTTAGTTTGATTCTAGTCGCCTGCCTTACATTGTGCCATTTAACTAAATCGCTAAGTCTTACCGATAAGGTCGAAGTAGTCCCGTGGAATACTAGACCTCTGCTGTATTTTGAAGATGTAGGACCAATGGCTATGACAGTCGATAAGTGGACAATCATGGCATATTACAAGCTGCATAGCTATTGGGACGAAATGACCACTCTCGAACTACAACTGAAACAACTACAAGAAATATGCGACAAGGGAATTGCATTAAACAATGTGGCTTATTCGGTCAATGCACATCAAAAACGATATTCTCCGCAATAGAAACGGCGAGAATCAACGCCAACCTATTATCAATAGTAACTTAAACTATCTAAAGGAAGCTCTTGAATCAACCAACAAGATCCTAAGCGGACAAGAAATCCTTCAACTTTTTGAAAGCTTCCTTTTAAAAGCTCCCTAATTATAAATAACTACCAACGAATACAGTCAGACATCTTCCAAGTGCTCACGGAGTGTCACGACAAAAAAATAAGTCCTTTATTACTTTCACCCAATCAACTGCGCAACGAACTCTCGATTATAAGAAGAATCCTGGATTCTACTTTGGTGGTACCAGTCAATTTGATCTGCTGCAACTATACACCTCATGACAGTGAGGGTACGAATAACAACTGACTATATATTATTCAGCATTCAACTTCCCCTTTTAAGTAAAGACAGATTTCAAATTTTTAACACCGTCTCAATTCCTATACAAACCCACGACACAATCGCAAGAATAAGCACCTCTACTGAACTCATTGCTCTCAGCTTACACCGAGATTACTACTATCCATTCCAAACAAGAACTAGACCAGTGCTTCAAAACCTTCAGTGGTATCTATGTCTGTGATAAGAAGCATAAAATATTCCAAAAATCAATGGGACCGGCGATCTGCGAAATCGACGTAAAAAACCGACAAGGCACACTACCTTCACAAGTAGAATCGAACCGATCTTAGTACCCATTACCTGGATTCAACTCCATGATCCCAACGTATGAATATACAACTTTAATACTGAAACCTTAATAACCATAGTGTGCGATTTCCTATCACAACAGCAGATACTCAAGGGCGTAGGACTAAAAAAATTTAGTTCTAAAGGCCTAAACAGAACACGGACCTCGACTGCGACTGCGCAGTCCCTGTCTTTAGAATACACAGGATTATATGGCAATGCCCACAACACCAACTTCGCCTGCGACTGCGCAGTCGTGCTACACTCTAATTCTAAGACTGCGGTTGTAGTCTCGGATTTCCACTACTTCCCAGTAGGAAAAGTTTCGTGTACTTTAACCCCTAAGTCACAACGGCAACGCAGTCCGAGGCAGACTAGCTGTCAAAAAGTTGAGCGCGGTGTATTTCCATTGTGGTAGTCACAACGAACGTAGACGAAGGCAGCCTTACGCAGCCATCAAAAAATGTTCGTCAACTCTGAACTTTTCCGTAGCCTGTAGTTAACCTCGAAATCGACAAGTGACTTTTTTATCTTTAAAACATCGAATTGTATGACCGGGCTGAATTAAAATTAGCTTAAAAATCGTTTTTAATTGTTCGCTGCTTCGTATGCACGAATACGAACGCTTTTTGGAAAATTTGAAATTTATTCAAAACTCAAACTGACGCAGACAGTGAATAGTTATCTGACTTGCTTATTTATTGGCGGCGTCAAGCTGCGTCGCGCTGCCTCATTCTACTTTGTATGTGACTCAAGCATTAGTCGAAACGAAACCGTATGCTAGTCGTATAACTAATTAAACTTTTTGGGAACGATGTCGCCGGTTGATGTATATATTTACTATTGAAGTTTGTACGAGCACTATATATAGAATATTTACATGACCTCTTCAAAATGAATTGAATTCTGTTTACATTTAAGAGGAGACCGCGATAGCTTAGTACATGCTGTCTTTATCTTACATATAGACATGTAGAATTTTGATGCTATTTTGCGTGAGTACGCTTTGCCTACTGGGTGCCTATTCTTCAAATTCGTCTTGATTCCTATTCACTTTCTCGTTATTAATAAACGCAAACACTCCAAATTGATTAAAAACACTATATAAAATATACGCGCTACCGGAAGCACGTCCATTTTCAAAAATATTAAATAAAACAGAAGTGATACTTGACACTCGTTCTTCTTCTTGCTTGCATAGAATCGAAGTCGTAGTCGGTGTTCTGTTCAACACTAACTGCGCAGTCGAACCTCACGCCGCAAGGTCGCAGTCGCAGTCGAGGTCCGTGTTCTGTTTAGTACTTAACTGTGTCTTCAGGCAAGACTCAGTAGTAAGGGTACAACTTTCGTATCTTATGCACTACGTGCGAAGTGGACAACCGCAATAGACTCCACCTGCGTAAAACATGTTTCAGTATGGACTTACTGTGGTCCAAATTTGTACCTTTTGAAGGGCGTGGTAATGGGTGCAGTAGTGAAGGCAAAAGTTTGTGGTGTAAGGAGGTCGGTAGTAGCGATAATTTTCTCGCTCTGACCTGATGAAATGTATTGTCTTGGATGAAAATCTGAAACTTAAGGCTGGTTTTCATTACACCGACATTCTACAGATGTCTGCCAGAACAAGATGAAAATATAAACTGTACATGCGTGCGAAAGAGAGGAAATATCATCTGCAACAGATCTGTAAAAAAGTGTCTCGTCTGCAACTTCAGATCTGTGATCTGTAACCATAAAGTAAGGACGTACATTATAGCAAAAAGACTTGCATGCACATCCTTTTCCTATAATTTGCTTCCGACAAACCTACACAATAGACATCCGCACGCACCCTACTGTGCCAAATTATGGCAATTCTGATTTTGATATTTGTCGAGCCGGTAATTGTTTTCTTAACAATTTTGTAATGTGAGATGAATATCAAAAAAGGAGATAAATATGCTTAGAATTTCATTAGAGGTGCATGCATAGATCATTCTGCTGTCTATTCGCTCGACATGACAGATTGATGACGTTGCAATTGACAAACCGCAGATCTGTTTTACCTTACAATAGTTGTCGAGAAAATTCACATATTGTACTTTTTCTCAACTGAAAGCGTACAAGCAGTAAAAAACACAAGAAATTTTAGGTTAGAAATTTCTTTCTGTCAAAAACTATTGCTATAATTTTGCTATAAAGTCGAAAATTTTGTCCCTTTCTTCCTTCTTAAAACCGATTTTCTGTCTCTTTTTAGTTTTCTGCTACAAATCTGTAATGTCGGAGAAATGAAAACTATGTCTCAGTGATGAAAACCAGCTTTTACGTGAAATCAAGTAACCTTTGAAGAGAGTAAGTAAGATTGGTAGATGATGCTGATATATTCATGAGTGCATCACGTGGGGATTAAGTCAGGCCCTATTTGTGGTGGAGATAAGCGGCAATCGAGTTGGCTTGTAGAGATTTTGTTCGGGCTCAGTGTGTTGGGAAGTAACTGGAAGTCTTGTTAATTAGAGCCTCGGCTCCAATTGGTTGGTTGCAAGATGCATTTTGATTCTTCTTTTCGCCATGCGGTGGCTTAGGATGTTTGCTAGTTAACTAGAACCTCGGTTCCAGGTAGATAATTTGCGAGAAGCCGGTTCTTGTGTGTTGCTTCATATTTACCTTTTGTCGGTAGAATGTGTTCTTTCTTCATGTAACGTGATAGACCTAGGTGAGGATGTAGGAAGCGTGACACATGTTACTAGGTGGATGGAGCCTCGGTTCCGAATAATTAATTACGATAGACAGGCTTGTACATTTTATGTAGGTAATTGCTTGTGGTAACTATTACTTTCACTTTATGAGATGATATTGATAGGGTGATTATCAAGAACCTTTATGCACGTTTGTTTGTTGATATTTTTCTCTGTAGGTAATTGATTTACAACTTTGTAACGATTTAATGAAAACATTCAAACGATGCAAGTGATCTGATTTGAGATAAATTTAAAACTGCAAGAGAAATAAGGTATGTGTATTCACAATTTCTAGTATAAATAATCCAACAATTTTATTGTAAAATCACTTCCGAGTTAGACAGAGGTATCGTCACATACTGAATTTGCTGCTAAAAAGCGAGTTCGAGGGAAACAAAACTGTTCAGTGCAATCACGGCTTGGAGAAGGCTGAACAAGTACTTCAAATAAGTGCAAGCCCGGATCGACCGAGCAAACTCCGTCTTAGATACGGAATTTGGTTCATCTGAGCAGAAAGGCTACCCTCAGGATAACACTAGTAGAAGTGATACAACTACCATAGCTAGTACAGCAGAAATAGTCAACGTGTCATTCACAGACGGTTATAAAGGAAATGGGTTATCACCTGTTATAACTAGGAGACGTACCCCCAAGATCGTGAGGAGGAGGTCGGGTCGGAAAATTTACCCATTTTATATCTGTGTCCATCACGTTACAGCATAACAAATTACTGAACGTGACATGGTGTCAGAAGTTAAAAAACAAAATCGAAAAGGTAACTAGATTTGCTTTCACAATAAAATAAAATGCCCGAAACCAGAGGCGAAACAAACCAAAGTGAAGCACGTTGCTCACATAACCTCACAAGTGAGAATAATGTTGGAAATACCACCACAAACTATATACGCCCGCCGAAGCCCTTGATAGTCCAAGCTGAAAATAGTTCAAGCGGCTGGAGCCTGTGGATACAACAATACAATTGGTTCGAAACGGCCACTGGAATGAGCCGAAAACCACAGAATGTTCAAGTAGCAACATTCATGTCGACGATCGGAACAGAAGCAGTAAAAATATTCAACACATTTGGCTGTTCAAACGAAGAACTTGACAAAATTGACATCATAAAAAGAAAGTTCAAGGAATATTTCGCACCGAAGACAAACATGACTTACGAAAGATATCTCTTCAACAAAATGTCACAAGAGGAAGGAGAAACTTTTGACGAGTTTCTCACAAAGATCAAGGCCCAAAGCGCAAAATGCGGATTCGCAAGTTTACACGATAGTCTGCTGAAAGACAAAATAATAATAGGAATGCGAAGTGAAACCTTTGTGAAGTTAGCACCCCACTTTCACCAAATTAAATAAAAAGATGGTTTTCGGGTGGGGATTTGATTGTACTTGATTGTACCGAAAATTATTTCGTTTGTACCTCAAAGGGAACGGAGAAAAAATTGCTTCGTGTGAACTTAGCACCCGACATTCACCAAATTTCTTGAAATGATGTTTTTCACATAGTACGCCGTCTGTAGAGGATTGTACCGAAAATCATTTTTTTTAAATCACAATAAAAAAAAAAAAATTATTTCAAAAAAAATTTCAAAAAAAAAATAAAAAAAAATATGCCAAACTATTATAAATTGACTCCATTTGATTGTACCTCCAATCATTTTTCTTATACTTTAAAATTTCCATCAAATATTACCAATCTAAATCAGCCAATAATTCACACACATTCGAACGACGATCCTCCGACAGCACTTTGTAAATCCGCAAGTAAAGTATAGGCCGACTTTCAAAAATCGAAAAACCAAAGACACTAAAATATTCTAAAGGGACTGAAATTGGTTGTACCTCCAAGAAATTTTAAGAAATCTTAATTTTTTCATCAAAAAATAACAATCTAATTCAGCCAATAATTCACCGACAGAGTAAAAAAATTCGAATGAGATCCTCTGACAGCACTTTGTAAATCCGTGAGCGGAGTATAGGCCGACTTTCAAAAATCGAAAAAGCAAAGACGCTAAGATATTCTAAAAGGACTGAAATTGATTGTACCTCCAAAAAATTTTAAGAAATCTTAATTTTTTCATCAAAAAATAACAATCTAAATAATAAAGGTCTTTCCTTGATGAAAATCGTGAAAATATATGCATTCCATTTTCACTGATAATTTTTTTCGCTCCCCCTTTGTACGCCAATGGATATTTGAATTTTTTTTCAATCTAAAAGACTTTTCTAGTTGACTTACATATACATATCGAGCTTCAACTTTCTAGCATAAGCCCTTATATAGTTAGGAAAAACACCCCCACCCCCGTACCATACTACCCCTATAAAATATTATATTTTTTCAACATGCTACTACTATAGTTCTATCCAAATACCAAGTTTCAGCTTTATATCTTTATAGGTTCTTGAGATATAAAAATCGAGACTTTTTCCTTTTCACCCTCCCCCACCGTCACGCTCTACCCGCTCACCACCAAAACTTTTTTCCCTGCTAGGGGTTTATTTGGCCTACTTCCGCTAAAAATTCTAAGCATCTACCTTACACTGTTCTTGAGATATTAGACGTGATATTTTAGAAAAATTCTTATTCCTTCCACTTCCATACTCCACCGCCCCCTTAAAAAATTTTATTTTCAGCAAACTTTATTTGTCAACCTTAATACAGAAACCAAATTTTATTTTTCTAGTGTAATTGGTTCGTGAGATATCGTAATCTAAAGTTTTTCACCCGCCACCCGCGTACGCCACTACCCCCACTTAAAAATTTGTTTCCGATCTATTCTCCTAGTATGCCCACAGATGTTCATCAAGTTGTAAGTTCGTGACATTAACCAATTAGGAGATATAGATTTTAGAATGTCTCGATCTCGGCTTTCGAGCGTTTCGGACGCATTATTATTCCCCCAACTCCCACACCTCTTTACCCATATCCTCCCTTTTTTTGCAAATGGGTCCACTATCGATGCTCTATATAAATTTCAAGTTTCAGCCTCCTAGCCTAAGCAGTTACTGAGATCTAGGAACCAAAATTTTCCGTCCAAAACGCTTCCCCCACCTCCCCCCTCACACCCCCACCACTCAAAAGGTGGGCACTTGAAGGGGTCTGCTCAGTCTACCAACAAAAAAAAATTCAGCTTAATAGCTCAAAGAGTTTGAGAGCTATAAGCTTTCAAACGTTTAGCGTACGGCGTGCGGCGCACAGACGGACTGAAATTTTTTTTTGCTTTTTTGGTGTCTATTAGTCATGAAACGTGAAAAAAAAATTTTCAGGGTAGCAAATTTTTTTTTTTTAAAAATCGATAACAATACTTCATTATTAAAATAATAAAGTAAAATGATTTTCGGTACAGTCCTCTACAGACGGCGTACTATGTGAAAAACATCATTTCAAGAAATTTGGTGAATGTCGGGTGCTAAGTTCACACGAAGCAATTTTCTCCGTTCCCTTTGAGGTACAAACGAAATAATTTTCGGTACAATCAAGTACAAACAAATCCCCACCCGAAAACCATCTTTTTATTTAATTTGGTGAAAGTGGGGTGCTAACTTCACAGAGCTCGAAGTGAAAGTGTCCGGGAATATTTGCTGTCGGATGACGGAATGAGCCTCGATAGCATAGTGCAAAAGTGCCGAGCATGTGAACAAGCTGCAAGACAGATGCAAGGTTTGAAAAAAGAACAGCAAGCGGCAACGGTCCATGCTGCAAAAAGTAGTAAAATGAAAAGTTCATCAACAGGAACAGATACGTTCAACTGTAGTCGTTGCGGTCGAACACATGGCTCACGAGCACGCCCAGCATACAAAAAGCGATGCAAAAAGTGCGATCGGGAAGGTTTTTTTTTTTTTAACGAGGAGTAAAAGCATCGAAAGCCTAAGTCAGTGCGGGACTTTAACCCGCTAAACATATCCTCAGTCGTACGGATGGATCCTCCCGGAACCACCGTTAAGTATTGCGTCGAGAGGCCGTCATAGCAATATTGCTAAAACCGTCAGTTATTGTCTATCTAGTCTAGCCAGTCGTCTCCTGTGGTGCGTCGCGTTGGATGTTTCTTATTCGCTCAAAGCGGTGAAGTTCTGCTGCAGTCTGGAAAGCATGGCACTTGAAGGCTGTGTCACAAATGTGTTTAACGAAGTTTTCTACGATTGGAGCTTCTCCGAAAGGCCTCCGCAACCTCGGCTCGGTCGACGTCGAAGCGCGGGCAGTGCAGTAAGGTTTTCTGCGCGTCCTCACTCTCGTGGGGTCAATTGGGACAGAACGGGTCTTCCTCATGCTTAAAGCGGTGAAGATACTGCTTAAAACAACCGTGTCCGCTGAGCAGCTGGGTCACATAAAAGTCCAGTTCTCCATGTTTGCGGCTTATCCAGCTGTCGATGTTTGGGATCAATGTGAATGTCCATCTCCCTTTGTTCGCGCTTTCCCAACGTCCTTGCCATTCCTGGATACTACGCTGTCGCTCGTCCACTTTCAATGCTTCATCTGCTGCTACGTAGAGTCGCTGAAGTTCACACGCTAGTATGTCAATTGGTAACATTGCCGATATTACTCCGATTGCTTCGTCGGACACCGTTCGAAAGGCACTAGCAATCCTTAGTGTGCTAAGACGATAGATTGATCGGATTCCGGCTATATACGATTTCTTCTTCGTTGCATCTGCCCAGATCGGTACAACGTATAGCATTACGGAACTCGTGACCATTGCTAATAGTTTTCGCCTGCTGGAGCGTGGTCCTCCAATGTTTGACATGATGCGTGAGAGTGCACCATTCACCTTTGAAGCCTTTTCGCTGATCGCCAGAAGATGGTCCTTGAAGGACATCCGAGTGTCAATTAACACCCCAAAATATCGCAGATCATTTCGCGGAAATGTGCAAAGTCAGAGACAGAAGTGATAACGGCGCAAAATGTAGGAAAAATCCAAAGTATAAACAATAGTCAAGGAAAGTCAACGTGTTAGAAGACTCCAGTGAGGATGAGAACAACAGTGAAATTTTCATAAACACAATTAATCAGAAACGAACAGTTTCGAATAAACAAGACAAAAATCATTGGTACGAGAAAATTGAAATTCGAGAAAAAAAAGTGCGAGTAAAACTCGATAGCAGAGCAGAGTGCAACGTTCTACCTAAAGAAATCACCGGAAAAGTTGGAGGAACAATAGTCAGGGGCGCAGCTTCCATAGGAGTAAGTGGAGCAACTGCGCCGGGCGCCACACCTAATGTTCCACCTACCTACGCAATTGTTCGTTCATGTACGAACCTGCAATTATCAAATTCACTGTAAATTTTACAATTTTAAAACACGGCATACTACCTACATATACCTATCCATCCAAATACAAATTAATAACACGTCGTACTCCCAAACGTTTTTTTTATTCCCTTAAATATGTGATTGCTGTTTGATCTTATCATATAAATACATGTTCGTAGCACCCTCTTCCAAATACATAGTACATACATAAACGATTTTGTATAACCAACATCATTTCCCTCCACCGATCCGACATGTACATTGTTTTGTTCGATCAAACATGTGCGAATCTAATGACTTACTCTTTGGCGCAACAGGCAGGAATGGCAAGGACGCTGGGAAAGCGCGAACAAAGGGAGATGGACATTCACATTGATCCCAAACATAGACAGCTGGATAAGCCGCAAACACGGAGAAGTGGACTTTTATGTGACCCAGCTGCTCAGCGGACACGGGTGTTTTAAGCAGTATCTTCACCGCTTTAAGCATGAGGAAGACCCGTTCTGTCCCAACTGCCCCCACGAGATTGAGGACGCGCGGCATATCTTACTGCACTGTCCGCGCTTCGACGTCGACCGAGCCGAGGTTGCGGAGGCCTTCGGAGAAGCTCCGACCGTAGAAAACCTCGTTAGACACATTTGTGACACAGCCCTCAAGTGGCAAGTTTTCCAGACTGCAGCAGCACGGATTATGTCGACACTTCGCCGCTTTGAGCGAATAAGAAACATCCAACGCGACGCACCACAGGAGACAACTGACTAGACTAGACAGACAATAACTGACGTTTTTTAGCAATATTGCTATGACGGCCTCCCGACGCAATACCTAACGGTGGTTCCGGGAGGATCCATCCGTACGACTGAGGAGATGTTTAGCGGGTTAAAGTCCCGCACTGACTTAGGCTTTCGATGCTTTTACTCCTCGTTAAAAAAAAAAAAAAAAAAAACTCTTTGGCGCAAATATTTCATCTGCAGCACGGTTCGACATCCAACACGCACGGTACTGTGACCTGTCAACGTTTTTATGCGCAGTAGTAAGAACCACACTTACCTATCATTTTAGCATTACGCCAGTACAGAACAGCAATACTGAAGTGAGGTCAAAATAAAATGGAAATAGTGTTGTTGTACCACGGCCGTTTGGACCAGCTGGTATGGTCTTTGGAAATTAGGTCATATAAAACAGGAAATCTGTTTGTTTCTGATTGGTTCTTTCGGAATGAGGTTATTTGTTTGTTTTTTAGAGGGATGGGAGTGTAAGTGGGATAGCTATACTTGTGTGGAAATAAACAGGTTATCAGCATGTTTCTTGTTTTGTAGAGTCATGAAGGTGTGAATGGGTTGGATGAGAGGAAGTGAATATGCATCTTGCTTCACTGGTTAAACTAGATTTGAGTTTGTTGTCATCATGTATCATGGCGGAAAGTTTGTTATTACCACGTGCTCATGATTACATGTGCTTCGAACTGAAGTGGTTTTTCTTTGCGACGATCTCATATGATTCGTGCTTGTTTTGGCGGAAAGTTTGTTATTACCACGTGCTCATGATTACATGTGCTTCGAACTGAAGTGGTTTTTCTTTGCGACTGTTGTCATCATGTATCATGGCGGAAAGTTTGTTATTACCACGTGCTCATGATTACATGTGCTTCGAACTGAAGTGGTTTTTCTTTGCGACGATCTCATATGATTCGCGCTTGTTTTGGCGGAAAGTTTGTTATTACCACGTGCTCATGATTACATGTGCTTCGAACTGAAGTGGTTTTTCTTTGCGACGATCTCATATGATTCGTGCTTGTTTTGGCGGAAAGTTTGTTATTACCACGTGCTCATGATTACATGTGCTTCGAACTGAAGTGGTTTTTCTTTGCGACGATCTCATATGATTCGTGCTTGTTTTGGCGGAAAGTTTGTTATTACCACGTGCTCATGATTACATGTGCTTCGAACTGAAGTGGTTTTTCTTTGCGACGATCTCATGTGTTTCGTACTTGTTCTTGTTGTGTTAGAGCCGGTGTTATGTTCTGGGTGCCTGTTGTACCTTTTCCATTGCATTCGTATATATGAGATTATTGCATATGATGAAATAACTGTATCGCATGTGTTGTAAATTCGTATTAAAAAACAAACAGAAAATGGTACTGCAGGTATCTTTGGAATGTACCAGTAATACACGGTGTACTTAATTTTGATTTCCGATATTCTGGGGAATGAAACAAATTCTCAGTTTTTATTTTTATTGTTTTTATTGAAATTATATAAAATTCATGTAGATAACATTATTCTAGTTACATAATTGATTTTCTTAATTAAAATAGTTTTTAGTAATTCCTCCATTTGAAAAATCCTACGCTGAAACCTGAGTCGGTCTAATACATTTTTTTGCCAATTACTCTGCCTACTACTTCTATATGCATACTCCCAGGCAATCATGTATTTGACCGAAACATGATCGGAAAAGTGGACATGTTTATAATCCGTAGATGACATAGTAGAGGTTGATTAATTCAATCGTCAGGAAAAATATCAGGATTAACAGGGCAAGCAGTTGCGTTACGGTAGAAAGTGATGGCAGGTAGGATTTGTATGATTTTTTAATCGGTTTATCATATGGTCCGCAAACATCCTTACCGCTAACAAACACACAATCTGGAGACAGGCGTAAATGTTCAGCTTCCACATCAGATGGTGAAGAAGATGCACTCATTATCAGAGAACAGAAGAAGCACTTGACGTAATCCTTTAAGTTGGTGTAAAAGAAGCCGCTTTTCACAAGTTTAACCACTTTCCTCCCCTCTAGATCCAAATTCTTGAACGTCTTTAGGCGATCGTATTCATGTCTTAAGTTCATCATGGTGACTGAAAATCCAAATGTTACAGAACATCTTTTATATCAATCCAGGAATTATGGTGGGATGTAAAACCAAGCCATTTTACAAGCACGCGATCTTTTCTTCGTTTTAAAACCTTCTCTACGAGATATACATCGAGATGCTTGACCTTTGTCAATTCTGTCTCATAGAAGCCCCCCTGGATAATGTTGCCTTGATAATCCTCAATTGAATATGTCCGTGGCTGCGTTTTTCTTACTTGCTTTATCTTGAATATCTCTGTCGACCAGTTAGGTGTGTAACCTTTTTCAAAGACATGTTTGTACTTGCTTATTCGAACATGATTACCGATTTTATATTTAGGTTTTGAAATAACCTTAACTTTCCTATAGAAGGAAGACAATAAATGAATCTCGTTTGATGTTTTGACATCTATAGGCCTCATTTTAATAGTACGGTGTTTTGTCTTGTTGTACTTAATAAGTAGCTTAGGTAATATGTCGACCCAGTGATAATTTCCCTTCATGCTGAATTCTTTCCACATGATATTTTTCAATGTTCGATTAAACCTCTCGACAATGGAGGCTTTCAACGCACTGAATGTAGAGTAATGGTTTATCTCATAATGTTTCATCATCTGACGAAATACTTTGTTAAAAAACTCTGTACCGTCATCGGTTTGTAAGTTTCTAGGCACACGTCTTTGTTTGAAAATTTTTTCCATAGCCTTTGCTACAACATCTGCACTCTTATTTTTAATGGGGAAAGCCCATGCATATTTAGAAAAGGTGTCGATCACTGTCAAAAGAAACTTAAAACCTTGATTTTGAGATGAGAATGCACTCATGTCAACCAGATCCGCTTGCCATAAATCATCTATGCCCCTGATGGTAACCCGTCGACGAGTGAATCGTCTACGTGCGGGTCTGTGCAGCTCATTAACAACTTGTCGTCTACTCATCTTGCTAAAGTTATAAATATTCCTCACGGCATTATATAGAATATCGATATCAACTCAGAGACATGATACAATTTAGGCACCCGTTCACAATGATGATTGCAGGCCCTTCCGGGTGTGGTAAAACAACCTTTATAGAAAATCTTCTTACGAGCGGTGCAATGATTCATCCGCAGGTGAAAAAAATCATGTGGTGTAATGCGGAGCAGCATGCTATACCTGCATTGAAGTCACTAAAAAATATAGAGTACTTAAGCTCAATTCCTGAAGAATTCCCAAACGATTCTAATGAACCAATATTAATAGTGCTGGATGATATGATGCTAAATGCGTTTTCAAGACAAGTATGCGAACTGTTTACAAAGGGTTCCCATCATCGCAATCTTTCTGTTATTTTAGTAACACAGAATGTATTTCATCAAGGGAAATTTTGTCGTGATATATCGCTAAATTGTAAATACATGGTGTGTTTCAAAAATCCCCGCGACAAAAGCCAATTTCATCATCTGGCTAAACAAATATATCCTGAAGACAGTTCCGAGCTTATGCGAATATATAAAGGAATTACGCAACGGCCACATAGTTATTTAATGGTTGACTTAACACAAGATATAAATGATATATTGAGATTTAGGACGGATATATTTAATAAAAATTTTTTAACGTGTTACTGTTCGACTGATAGTCTAAGAGAAGAGAATGGTGTGTCGAATGAAAAGATTGAAGGACAACAGGCATATGTTGTACGTGCTTAAAAACGCCAGTCCTTGTCTGAGGAAAGCTATATTAAAGTCAGCCGATCCGGAGGTGATTAAAACTCTTTGTGAGGTCACTCTGAATACATTAAACGGGAATCATTCGCCTCACCGGAAAATATATTCTCAGCTTTGTAAATATAAAAAGAGCATGCGCAAGTTGGTAGATGCTAAACAGTCTGTGCCACGACAGCGTAAAGTATTAATTCAAAACGGAGGATTTCTGCCAATACTCTTAGGAAGTGTTCTATCAGGAGTTATAGGATCGCTAATTGAAAAATATGCGTAGAGCCAATCATCTAAATAAAATGCTTCTGCTCCCCCCAGAAGTGTATGAAAATCTAAAAGATACGATTGAAGATACAAAGAGTCAAAGTTTGTTTGATAAAGCTATTAACAAGATATTGAGAAGTAAGAATACTGACGATAAAAACAAATGGTATCAATACCGGAACGAGCTTATAAAATTTTTTAATACACGACGCGGGAATAACATCTTTCTAGATATAAAGTCAAAAACTAATCCACTCTTTGATCAGTCAAACCGACGGCGTTATAGAAATATGCGTGACAATACTACTCAAACGAAAATCAAATTTAGCGATGAAAAATCAACACAATCTTCACCTATGCGGGGAGAGGAGATATTTGAATCAATGATAGATTTAACCCCACCAAAAGAAGAAATGACATCCAGATTCAAGAGACGACTATCGGCAAGTGGTATTGCAAAAACTCTTAAGCCACCACCAAAATTCTTGAAAAGAGTGAATGTAGAAGATCATGCGCCGGAAAAAGATTATAAGGTGATAACTGGTGATGACGGAATAACTCAATATACAGTTCCGTTTGACATGAGTGTTGACGAGCTGGATGAGGTTTTCAATAAATATGATAGGGAGAGCGGTAATACTGGAGCCGATGTGCTAGTTGAAGATACAGCACATGGTGAAGAAAGTCCACAGGCTGAAGAAATCTTAAAGATGGAAACCCAGCCTATATTAGGACGTGCGGCGATTAACCTTCCCATTAGACGAGTTGCTAGACAGAGTGAAAGGCTTAGGAATAAGTCAGAGAGTAGTACGAACAGGCCTAAACCGAATTGGGATAGACTTTAAAATGCCTATGACAATAACAGATAAAGAGTTCTACATATGCCTGCTAAGCAACAGTTCTCTAGATACTTATCCGGAAAATACCCTATCCTCATTTGAGAATATACTACCCAGTACATGCAAGTTTGGCAGCGATTGGAGTGTTGGAATAACTGAAATCGCATTACCAAGACGAAAAATAGAGAAGAGTGTATCGGTTAGTCGGCCTAAACGTTCCACCCGATATAAAGATGAAGAAGGTGGACAGAGAAATAAGCGTTTTCGTCGCTCAGACAAATCGGAAAAGAAATCAGATCCTCATTCCAGAGAAATAAGGGTTTCATTATGGGGGCCTGATAACACGAAATTAATTTGGTCTGATATCGATTTACAAAAGTTGTGCTATGCGGGCAACGATATTAATTTCTCGACGTTCTTAACATCATTTTTAACGGCGTTCCAGCCTAAATACAAAAAACCATACATGACATATATTAAACAGGATATTTACAGACGTATTAGAAATGATAAGGACCGTGGGGATATCCCTGATAATAGTGAAAAAAAAATAGCCGGAGAGTTTTGTTTACATATTTACCAATGGGAGAAAGTTGCGGTAAAGGTTTATTTGGAGATGGGTACACATTTCAGATCATGGGTAACCTTTTTTAATTACATAATCGGACAGATTCCGAGATCGCGCAGAAAACACGATGCATTACTAGAAATGCTTGATGATTTTATATTGCCTGAGGTACCAGGAGATCGTCATAAAGTTCCACCCCCAACATCTCATACATTTCATCTAAAAGATCACGGTGTGGTGCTTAAACTGAAACTACCGATTACATATCCGATTAACGTTTCAGACTTCATTGCTTTATTATTGAGTGGTATAGAATACGATAAGGATATCCTTACGGAAAAGGCTAAATCTTTACACATACCCGAAGATATGGCAAAAAAGCAGATATTTAACGATGTGCTGGCGTCAATTCGACAATCAATAAAAGATGCCGCGAAAGAAGTAGCCGCAGATATATTACCTGACACTTGGGTTACGTTAGAAGGAACAGCTCTAAAAATACCTTATAGAGAAGCTGACGGCACTACAGACACAACATCGGTAACAGTTGATCTGAGTACAACCGACAAAATTGGTGACTTCTTCGTAGAGACATTTTTAAAAACACCAGTTGATAAACGTGATCCAGAATTGATTGACGAGACAATAAAGGAATCAAAAGCAATTACGACTATTATCAAGGAAAAGGGAACACCTAGTCCTGAAGCAGAAAAGGCAACCCCCCCTATAACATCTGATTCTGAGACACGAAAGCTAATTCCTCCGAAAACATCTGATCGCGAGGCAGATGAGGCACCCTTGCCGAAAAGATCTTACAGAGCTACAGACGAATGTAACGAATTCAACTTAATTCATGTTTACACGGATATTATTAGACCTAGAATTATAGGATGCAAATTGGTGCGGAATCTTCGAGTGATCGCTCTTGAAGAGTGTGACAGTGTTTTCAGATTTGATCACGTACAGTACTGTCCACTGGAGAAGACCTTTATCGAAAGCATCTCTATAAAAATTACAGACCAGCAAGGTAAATTAGTTAACTTTGAATCGTCTTTTAAGCCTACCTATATAATGCTCCACTTCAGACGGATATAAGAAAGCTATAAATATTCACATACACCAGATAGCTGCATAGTGCTAATACACATTTTATGTGGCATGCTTGTTTAATGAGATGAATGCGCACTACACACGGTATTACCTTATACAGAGTGGGGGTAAATTATCCGATATAGGAGAACTGTATCGATCGCCTCTTGTGTACCAGCGTGGGAGAGGAATCGGAAGTTTTTTTAGCGGCCTGATACGCTATTTACAACCGATATTTTCATCAGGAGCAAAGGCTGTAGGAAAACAGGTTATTAACACAGGAAAGTCAATCTTTCAAGAAGTCGGGAGTAAGCCTATCAAGCAGATTTTGAAGGAGCAGGGAAAAACTGCACTACATGAGCTAGCTCAAAAAGGTATAAATAAAATGTTTGATGCTATGGACGGCAGAGGGAATCGAATGCCTATAAAAAGAGTTAATCCGTACACAAGCATGCAGACAAGAAGTTCAGCTAAACGCAAAAGACGTACTAAAGTAAGGAAATCGACGTCTTCGATCAGAAAAAAGAAAACTGTGAAAAAGCGTGGTAATTTGAAAAAACGTGTGTTGGATATATTTGATAGATAATTCGATGGCGATGCTTAAAGAATGTATGAATTCTGAATTGGACCTTTTTGCCTCACTACCAGTTCAGAGTAATATTTTAAAAACTGAAGAAGTTGCTTACAAACCTATAGCATCCCTAGATAACTCTTCCGTACTAGAGTTTGTTTCTCTCGGCCACGGCGACACATATCGTGATTTATCCAGCATCTACTTACGGTTAAAAGTACAACTCATTAAATTTAAAGATGGCAAGGAAGAAACCTTCACTGAGAAAGATACTGGAGGTGATCCATTCGGCGTAGTTAATAATTTGATGCACTCCTTATTCAAACAATGTACAGTGCAGTTAAATGGCAAGAATATAGCTCAAACTGACAATAACTACCATTATAGGTCCTATATTGAAAATTTGCTAAATTATGGAAAGGATGCCGCATCCACTCACCTAGAATCAGTGTGCTGGTTTCTGGATGAAGGTGAAATGGAGATGATTGCAGGAGGAAGGGGTGGAATAAGTAAAGACAATGAAGGTTATCTTAAGAAAGTCTCGATGTTTGAAAAAGGCGCCATAGTGGAACTGATGGGAACGATCCATAGCGATCTGCTTAATCAGGATAAACTATTAATAAATGGCGTTGATTTGCGCTTAACACTTTCATTGGAGAAGCCCGAATTCTATCTTTATTCTAAGGTAGATGATCTTAATCCACGTATTAAAATACTAGAAGCAACAATGTTTATGAATCATGTAACCGTCAACCCAGGAATACTATTAGCACATGAGAATGTACTTCAGCGCTCAAATACCATGTATCCGTACAAACGAGTCGAGGTGAAAACATACACACTTCCTGCTAACACTTTTACGCTATCTCTGGATAACGTAGTGATCGGCCAAATACCGAATTTGCTGGTTTTTGCCATGGTTGATAACGACTCATACAATGGAAATCGTACGAAGAATCCGTATAACTTCAAACATAACAACATAACAAACTTCAACTTGTCAGTAAATGGTGTTCAAGTTCCAAATCAGCCTCTGGAATTTGATTATTCAAAAGCTAATCCTTTAAGTACTAGAGGATATCTCACCCTCTTCAAAGGCACCGGAATAAATTACTTCGATAAAGGTCATCAGATATCGAAAAAATTCTTCGACGATGGGTGCTTCATGTTAGCCTTTGATTTAACAGCGAATAACTCATACAACTCAGGCTGTGGCAACCTGTTAAACCAAGGAGTGGTGCGAATTGAAGGTCGATTCAAGGAGTCTCTAAAGAACAGTGTCAGCTGCATTGTATACACAGAACATGACAGTAATATCGAGATAGATAAGAACCGAAATGTATACACAAGTTTCTAAAAAAGTATATATACAGCTTGATAAGGGGTGTATTAGCATAGTATCCAACTAGGTACAAAAAGGAAAACATGACAAATTGCCTGGTAAATGTTGAGTATCTATCAGAAGGACATTTAACCTTCTTTAAGAAAATATCACTTACAGGTTTCGGGGCACAGAATAAGCTCTACTCAAAAGAAATTATATATAAATATCCAACGTCTTTGGCAACTTCTACAGATCAGACAGGAGTATGTGGAAACTTAGAGCTCAAACGCCTAGATGAAGAACTTATCAGAACACTGGCAAAATTTTCAACAGTTTTTGCTAATGGTGAATCATCAAAAGAATTCTTACAAAGTTACGTGACTTCTCATACACAGATCATAAACCTTGAAAACTTAATTTCAAAAGCCCAGGAATGAACACGATTGAACTTGCCCAGATTCTGAAAACAAATAGCGTCACTAGAAACTTGTTCAAGGGCGTCTTCCCATGTGATCATCTGCCCAGTAAAATAAAAAGACCCGCATACGTTATAGCGAACACTGACCCTTCTCATAAAAGTGGCACGCATTGGATTGCTTTCTATCTACCCAGGAACGGACCTGTAGAATACTTCGACTCTTTTGGAAGATATCCGACAAATAAATACTTTAAAAAATTTTTACATGGCAACTCAGAAATGTTTATAAATAGTAAAAAGAGAATACAGGGTCTGTTTTCATCGACCTGTGGTAAATACTGTTGTGTATACGTATATTCCCGCTGCAAGGGGAAGAGTCTAAAGTTTTTTCTTAAACAGTTCTCATCAAAAGAATTTTCACATAATGACGCTAAGATCGTTAATTTATACCACCATATATTTTCATCTGATACTACACAGAACGGAGGGATTTGTCACAACCAGTATTGTAAATCAGAGGCTGAGAGTATAAAAGCAGCAGGTTGAAACAGTCGTGTTTCAGTTTTTATTGTGAAATCTTCAGTTCAATATGTCTACGATTCCTACAAAAAAAGTGCGTTCCGCGGATCTTACAAAAAAAGTGCGTGCCGCGGATCTTGGGATCCCTTTCAAAGGAAAAAAATCAGCACCCTCCGACAAAAAAGTTAATGAGAAGATTAGCAAAAAGAAAAGATCAGAGGTTCCGGGTGAAAACGCTCTACTAAACTACACCTACTATCTGGATGGCTGCCAGAACCGGAAAATTGTGCTCGGATTCGATCCATTCACGTTTGAGGCAAAAATAATCTTCAGTCACCATGGGCGTTTCCCTGTGTCAACAAACTACTTTGGATGGTTATCAGTATACAACCATCTCGCCCAGTTGAAGAATAATGTTGAGATGCAACCGGGTAATCAGCTTGGATTACTAGAGGAGTACAGAATACCTGTAGGGGAAGGCAGCATTAAATTGAAACATCTCGATCTGGTACGTTTGATTGAAATGATGGATTTCTTTAATATCGTCATGTTTCATAACAACAACGCTCATGAAAGTGTGAAGGAGTATTTCAACCAATACACGACTAGATGTAAGGCGAAGGATGTACTAAATTTATCCAATGACGACTTTTTTATACCATCACGGACTTCATATGTACATTTAAACTATTCTAGACTTTTTTATGAAATTCCATGGTTTTGCAGTGCCGGTATTCTGTTTAATATAACGATTGGTTAATAAAAAATTTTAAAAAATAAAGCTTTTTGTTTTTTTATTTTTATATATAAACTTTATTCATTAACATAAATAGATAAATGTTTACGCAGTTCTGTACAGCACAACGTAGGGTCCGGGGTTGGCTATGAATTTTGCAGATTGTCTGGAAATTATGGAGATCCGATAATTTCGGAATTTCAAGCTGTATTATCTCGACTTCTGGTAAGTATCTTCTGATGAATCTCTCTTTCACAAGACCCTTTACGTAGATGGTGGAGTTGTCAAAGTCCTTCAAGATATCGGGAAGACTGTTATAATATGTATCACCATCATTCCAGTGTAGACCGTTGATATTTTCCCGCTCATACTTTTGCTGTTGATCCGTCTTTATGTTCAACTCCTGATAGGGGTGAGGGGGTAGTATGTGGTAGAACGTTGGATATATTGTGCCAAAAGGTAGTATCGCAAGCTCTTTTGCAAAATACTGTCCAGAATTCCCTGTGACAAACTGGATATCGAAAATAAATTTACTCATGTTTCCAGTAAGACACAATATCGTAAAGTGAAAAAAACAATTTATTTCTACGTATTTATATATTTTAAATTCTTAAAAGGTTATCATCTAATAACTAATTCTAGGTTTTTTGTATCCATACGGATATGAAAAATTTTCTTCTGTTATTACTCTTTTATCAAAAGTGAACTGTAGACGTTTCTTTTCAAGTGCTGAAATAACTGTTCCTGGTCGTTTACGTTTAATTTTTCGTTCATTTGTTACATAAACGGGTTCTCCCCCATCTTCACCTATTACTAAGGACTTCAGTCTATCGAAATTAACAGTTTTCGAGGTTTCAAAATTAAGAGTAATACCTTTACATTTAATTATGTACTCAACACCGCTCACAGTTTCTACTTTAAGACCATAGGTTTTCGGGCCTGTACTTACAAATTCCGAAATAAATGCCTCAGGACCAAAACTGTCAATTTCATTCGTTAAATCCCCTAAAAAGTTAGATATTGGCAATGAAATAGGATTATTTTTATTATCGATGAAAATCAAACTATCCGTGTCACAATAGAGAATTGACTTTCCTACCTTTTGTAAAGCTGTGTAAAGTTTAATTCTGGCAAAGGCTGTTGTGTAGGCTGCGATAGGTATATTAACATGCGGTAACAAATTGTCATTTCCCTCTAAATATCTCCATGTTACCCATATAGTATCATCATTGATGGGATATAAGGAACAAATTTCTATGCCAGGGGATTGTATAAAGTCATAAAATTCCTTGGGATTGTCTATAACCTTGGTTTGAGTTCTATCCTCCCTTTGTGCAAATTTCCCCCAGAAGGAATTTAGACAGATTTTAGCGGTATTTCGTCTGCCGGGATTCTTTTGAATCTGGTTTTTGTCTAGAATGATGTCTTCTCTCATCTTGAAACTCTTTAGGAAGGTATCTTTCTCCTCCTCGGTTATGTATTCACCCCCCCCACCCACTAGCTTCCTGTTTGATTTTTAAGAATGTGTTTACATATTCGGTAAATAGTCCACCCTTTCTGGTTTCCGGATCGTATTTGGTGTGATTATATTTCCAAACCTCGAAAACTTTTATTAGCCTATACCCATTCTTCACTGCTAAAGCTACTTCAGGTATAACCCAGGTTCCAATAATCATTCTTTCATCCTCTGTATGATTACATGTGGAAACTCTATTCAACTCCGCACATTTACGACACAGTGCAAAATACAACTTCGAATTATTTTTGAAAGGTAAAACAGGTGTGAATAAGTTAGTAGGCGCAACAATTGAACAAGTGATAAAACCATGCATTGAAAGTATCTCTGGTAGAGAAGGTATATGTTCCCTGCGAAAAATTTCAGGATGACCGATAGGGTATGGTGAATATTTGTTAATATACGGGTACAGACTGGTAAAGTCTAGATATCGTATAACTTCATTCTCACCGATTTTATGATGTAATTTAAACACTTCAGTACGTCCTCCATAAACGGCATCACGGGGGTTTAGTGGTGGAATAATATCTGAAACTTTTTTGTCTAAATCCCTGTTTACATCAGGATTTTTTTTCAAGAACTCTCTGAACTCACATTCCCACGAATATACCAGATTATAACCACTACGCCTAACAACCTCGATTCTTCTAATAGTGCTTTCGTATCTATGTGATAACGTTTCATGTGTTTTGTTAATGATTTTGTTTGAATCTTTTACTTTAAAACAATCTCTACAGCCATGGTAAAAGCATCCGAAAAACTCATATACTGTATTTGTTTTGGAATTAAACCCATCTACTTTTAATGCGCTTTTTTCCAACTTCACCTCTCCTTCATTATTTGACGAAATTATTTTATCATTTATTTGCGAACTTTGCCACTCAAGCCACTTGCTAGCAATAAACGACTGGTTTCGTCCTTTATAGTAACCATGTTTAGGCATTATGCCCAAAGTATTGTTTTGCAGAAAATTCCTTCGGAAAGCGAGCATACATGCTGATGCAATTGTTATAGATTCTACAAAAGGATTAACTTTAGCTATATCGAGGAATTCCCGCATAAATTGTATACACCCTAATCGTAATATATCGACATCATTTTTGCAATACTTAAGCATTTCGCTTCTATTATGAAAAACTCCAAAAGAGACTGAATTATACCACTTTAAAAACTCATCACGTTCTCTTATTTTCATGGTATTATATCCATACATATCTGGGGATGGATATTTTCCAACATAATTAATATTCTCTAAGGTGTTAAAGTAGTATGGATAGAACCCTTTCGCATGATCTGTTATACCGAACACGGTTGGGAATTTGGAGAGCGGAAATGATAGAAAATTTAGAGAGTCTATGAAAGTCACATGCTCACATCTTAATTTCATTATTTTAGTCCCATTCATTATAGGTTCAAGATTTACTTTTCTCGTGAATAATTCAGAAATTATAAACTGACCGTCGTACCCCTGGAAGTTATGAGCTATGCAGTATACGTTCGGAGTAAAAGAACGAGCCTTTAAACAATAATCCACAAAACCTCCCACAACACTCGTCGTATTGCTATATTCAAAGATATACTCCCTTTTTCCACAGATATCACAATTATTTCTGATATCGGAATCCTTGTAACAGTTATTACATACTTGATGTGCAACAATTAAATTGACAATATGTTTGAAAGAAGTGCTATTCTCTAAAAGAGTATTTTGAGTGCTCTCACAATCAAAGAATATTAATAAAAATTTCTTTTCAATGAAACTCTTTTGCGGTTTGATGAAGCAAAGGTGATCCACTGCAACGATTTTCGAGCAAATCTGGCAGTAATATTCATCACATTTATGCGAATCTGATGATCTATTTGTGAAATTCAAAAATTTTGTACAGTATGTGCATATCTTAAAAGTTTCACACATAGTCTTCTTACCACTTTTATTTGAAAAATGACTTGTAAAACAACTTTCCCCTCTAAATGAGCGGTTACATTTTTCACAGCTTACCATTTCCGTAACGAAATTACATGGGGGAGAAGAATTACAATAGGTACACTTCCTTTCGCATTTATGAGATTTGCTGTGATACACTTTATCACAAAGGGTACATGCAAAACTCTTATTAAAAAAACCTTTCAATGACTTAATCACGTAGAAATGTTTGAAAGCCTTGGAGTAATAGAGGTATATTTTACTCGGCCAATCATTTCTGTTAGGTAATTTAAAAAGGATTGAATTAGAATCCTTCGTATCATCAAACACAATTATTTGAAAATCATTTAACACTTTCTGAAACTTGTAAAGATCCGTCAATACACAGCCATCAGTATTAATAGTAACCTTTGCATTTTTACACATCTTTTTCACCATACGATCTAAAGATCGGATAGTTGAAGAATGGAATTGTAGGTTAAAATTTTTTGAGGTCATCTCCATAGCATAACATATAGATCGTGGGAGACAGCTGGTATCACCATTTTTCCCAACATCTATAACACTTCTTTTCCGTTGTAAGAACTCGCTTTCTTCGGCGCCTTTGATATTCAACCGCGCACCACCCGTTGGAAAATTCACAACCTCAGCATTTAGCTGCATGATTTCATCAGAGAGGAAAGCAGTGTTGGATTGATTCACATTCGAAATTAAACCAAGAATATAACGTCCATCTACGTCTTCAATAGATCTCAGACTTGACCAAATTGCTTTTATATGAGGTGAGTTCGGTAATGTAATGGTGAAGCTGATTTTACTCCCTTTCCCCGAATTCACCCCAGCTTCTTTGATCACAGCATCAAAGATATTCTCTAAAATTTGTAGTGGATCTTCATTTACTGTATCTAGAAAATTTATCCTGAATGTAATTTTTTTACCCTCTACGTTAAATTTTTTAAAAAACCTCGCCTGTCTGGATAACACTTCGAATCTCCTAGGTAGCCCACTTCCACTTTGAATTGGCTCACCGTGTGTAAAAATATCATTACCGCTTTGACCAAACTCATTGTTTTCAAAAGTCTGTCGTAGCGGACTATTAGATTGGGTTTCATTAGACGCTCTACGACTGTCAAGGACATCTTTCTCTTTTTCTTCGATTAGAAAATCATCTCCATCACTGTTGTTAAAAAATTTTAGACCTTCTTTCATCACATCAGTTGAATTACACTGAATTGAAAGCTTTGCAAATTTTTCCAGAAGAAAGTTTTTCTCCTTACATGAGAACCTAACTTTTTTTTCCTCTACTATTCTAACTAAATTACTTAAACTATAAATAAACATCTTATAATCTAGACTTAACGCAGTTTCTAAATTTAAAATAATATTTTTCACATCCATCTTTACAAGAAATTTAGCAAATCTATTAAATTTAACACTATTTTATCTCGAAAGATTCTTTTTACTTCAAATTTTTCCAAATTAATAATATTCTAAAATAAACAAGGCTATAAATAAAATATCTTTATAAAATTATTTCATTTTCTTTTCCTTTTTATTCGTAATGAAGCAGCAGTATCTAATTTGCGCTTCGACTCGATATTGGACGTGTTGAACCACGTCTCTCCAATTGGGTGAATTTTCACCTTTTTCCTTGTAATGGACGTCCTTACAGGAAAAGGTGGCTGGCTCTTACTCCCGGTAACAGCACCATCTTTAGAATTTTTGTCGGATCTGCTACCAATGTTGGGGGTTCTTAACACAATACTTTGTTTATTGCTTTCCCCAACGGTGCTTTCGCTGTTGACGGCTTTGGCCTCCTCTTCTCCTATCTCTCTGGCAGCGCTAAAATTTCCAGAGGCGTCAGGATTTAGCAGGTCATTCACTAGTTCAAGGAGTAACCCTGCTAGCTCTATTCTCCTTGCGAGGTTCATGCAAATTCTAAAAAGAAAAAATGATTAGTTAAATTTAAAATTAAACATTTATTTCAACAAGTTATACTTACTTCTTGGTCGAATGTCTTCAATATTTTGAATTCATTTAAATTTTCAGTCCCTCTTTTATACTAGCTGAAATGAGTGTTCTTTTCCTTTTACATATCATATACACATATATCAAATATCATAATTGCAACATTCAATATCACTAATGAATATATTTTAAATCTCAACGACGACTTATATCTGCTTTAATGTACATTGTAACAGATATGTAGACAATGACAAATCTTATAATATCACTTGCAGGTGGGTAATCTAACATATTAATTACTCCCAATTGATCCAGACTTTGTAACATACAAAGTAACAAATGAAATTCTGTACATCTCAAAGAAGACTTGTACCTTACTCGCCCATGCATGATAGGAGATGAATATCATCTTCATCTAGAAGATGTATCCTATATTATCACTTCCAAGTGGTTCATCTAACATATTAATTACTTTCAATTGTCCAGACTTTGTAACATACAAAGTAACAAATGAAATTCTCTACATCTCAAAGAAGACTTGTACCTTACTCGCCCATGCATGATAGGAGATGAATATCATCTTCATCTAGAAGATGTATCCTATATTATCACTTGCAGGTGGGTAATCTAACATATTAATTACTCCCAATTGATCCAGACTTTGTAACATACAAAGTAACAAATGAAATTCTCTACATCTCAAAGAAGACTTGTACCTTACTCGCCCATGCATGATAGGAGATGAATATCATCTTCATCTAGAAGATGTATCCTATATTATCACTTCCAAGTGGTTAATCTAACATATTAATTACTTTCAATTGTCCATACTTTGTAACATACAAAGGAACAAATGAAATACTCTACATTTCAAAGAAGACTTTTACGTAACTAGCCCATGCAAGATAGGAGATGAATATCATCTTCATCTAGAAGATGTATCCTATATTATCACTTGCAGGTGGGTAATCTAACATATTAATTACTCCCAATTGATCCAGACTTTGTAACATACAAAGTAACAAATGAAATTCTCTACATCTCAAAGAAGACTTGTACCTTACTCGCCCATGCATGATAGGAGATGAATATCATCTTCATCTAGAAGATGTATCCTATAATATCACTTCCAGGTGGGTAGTCGAGATTGTATATAAATCGATCGAAGGTAAGGATAGAATCAGAACAATCTCAACTTTTCGAACAGTCGGAGATCCTACGTAATGGTAAGTAAACTTTCTATCAAATGATAGTTTTCAATTTGATTTTTAACTTAAAATTTTAACTTTGAATCTTCCAACAGAATTCCAGCACATTGAACGCGATTGCCAAGGGGAACACCGGAACCCTCACATCATGGGCTTCTTTGGTTGAAGGTGTGGAGTACAAAATCTCCACCTTCAAGCTAATGAAGACCAAATATGGCACCCGTTTGGCAGTCTTCCTTGAGGATGGGCAGTTTTGCTTCCTACCGCCGCGATTTACAGAGAAAGTAAAGACGCAGCGTCATGTAGAGGAGTTAAA
Source organism: Beris morrisii (assembly GCA_951812415.1). Classification (NCBI taxonomy): domain Eukaryota; kingdom Metazoa; phylum Arthropoda; class Insecta; order Diptera; family Stratiomyidae; genus Beris; species Beris morrisii. The sequence continues at coordinate 98,747,099 of OX638311.1, forward strand.
TCAGACCCCGAATCATTACCTCATATACGATGGTAAAGATGATTCCCGTGGTGGGTTCATCAAACTACGTTTTGAACAAAAAAATAGCGAGACACAATAAAGAAAAAGATTTGTAGTCTACGAGAATTTGTTTTTATTTTCAACCCCATTCACGAGATCCCCTAAGAACGATCGACAGCAAACGAGCTGGAAACTTGTTTCTTAAATTCCCACGGTAATTCGCCCATATAAAAATCCTCATGAGACAGTATCACCTTGAACTTGATCATTACCTCAGCAGAATGTACTATTCTTGTTTTGTAGAGCCATACTGCAGAAAATATCCAGCGTCGGTTAACTACAACAAGAACAAGTACGAAACACATGAGATCGTCGCAAAGAAAAACCACTTCAGTTCGAAGCACATGTAATCATGAGCACGTGGTAATAACAAACTTTCCGCCAAAACAAGCACGAATCATATGAGATCGTCGCAAAGAAAAACCACTTCAGTTCGAAGCACATGTAATCATGAGCACGTGGTAATAACAAACTTTCCGCCAAAACAAGCACGAATCATATGAGATCGTCGCAAAGAAAAACCACTTCAGTTCGAAGCACATGTAATCATGAGCACGTGGTAATAACAAACTTTCCGCCAAAACAAGCACGAATCATATGAGATCGTCGCAAAGAAAAACCACTTCAGTTCGAAGCACATGTAATCATGAGCACGTGGTAATAACAAACTTTCCGCCAAAACAAGCACGAATCATATGAGATCGTCGCAAAGAAAAACCACTTCAGTTCGAAGCACATGTAATCATGAGCACGTGGTAATAACAAACTTTCCGCCATGATACATGATGACAACAAACTCAAATCTAGTTTAACCAGTGAAGCAAGATGCATATTCACTTCCTCTCATCCAACCCATTCACACCTTCATGACTCTACAAAACAAGAAACATGCTGATAACCTGTTTATTTCCACACAAGTATAGCTATCCCACTTACACTCCCATCCCTCTAAAAAACAAACAAATAACCTCATTCCGAAAGAACCAATCAGAAACAAACAGATTTCCTGTTTTATATGACCTAATTTCCAAAGACCATACCAGCTGGTCCAAACGGCCGTGGTACAACAACACTATTTCCATTTTATTTTGACCTCACTTCAGTATTGCTGTTCTGTACTGGCGTAATGCTAAAATGATAGGTAAGTGTGGTTCTTACTACTATGCGCGATGGCATGCGTTGTATTCCGCTAAGTGCATATGTATTCCGCTAAGTGCATATGTATTCACAGGAACGAAATGGGTTCTCAGAGATCCCAAGCGTATGCGAGGTGCCAATTCTTCAGTTCTTTATGTACATTATTTTTTCATGTAAATTCCGATAGGTTTTTAATTTCTCTCTAGGTATTTTTTTTTAAATAAATAGGGAATTAAACTCTCGTGACGTGATTACCACTATACGAATGCAATGAAGAAGTGTTATCTAATAATAAAACGGCAATACGGGTACAGTTGTTCTAATGTTATCGAGAAAATTGAAATATTTAGAATTTTCACGAGTTGGGAGCACTGTTTGACGACCAAAGAAAATGTAAGATTTTCCTTGCTAGGTTTTATTTTGAAAAAAAATAAGTGCTTAGTAATTACGTTTCAAAGGCTACTTTAAAATGTTTCGTTATGTCAGCAAAACCTTTAAACTTAATTACTTAAAAATCGCCTTCAGCTCCAGGACATTCATACTGCTTCAAAAAATCACAATTGAATGTATATTTTACTTATTTGGTCACTAGGAAAGGATCCTTCACAATTTGTTTCAATATTATGGTGCGTTTACACTCACCCCTGAGGCTCGCCTCGAGGCGAGCCTCTACCCCCATCAGGTCATTGCAAACCGGTTTTCGTCGGCTGTGTTCTTTGCTGTGTTGAAAGCAATTTACACTCAACATGCCTCTGCGGCACAACTTGCCTATAAGTGCGAAACGACAGAAATACGATGAGCTGCGAAGTGCATGCTGCCACAGTTCATTGTATGTGTGTACACATATGGAAGCGTGCGTCGGAGAAAAAGTTGAAGAATGTTAGACTCTTGCGACTCCACGATCCATTTGATTGGTTGATTTTTTGGTAGGGATAGAGGCTCGCCTCAAACGCTGAGTGTAAATGCACCATTAGATGCCGAATTCAGGGACGTAATTTGGGAGGGGGGACAATTTCAGAATTGTAGGGAACTGTGACTTTTTGATTTTTTCAAGAAAGACTATTCTTAAAGGAGTTAAAAAAAATGTACGTACTCTTGAACTGTGCGTGCGCGCATGCATACCATACACTACATATCTTAATATCGACTCAAATGAATTTATATGCTGTGAAAAAGATCTTGCCTCCTGGGTAAGACTGAAATGACGTCCCTGGTCGAATTGTATGTACGAGTATTCAGTCAAAGAAGCCTCATTTTCATTACTTTCAGTAATTCTATCCGAGCTGATCTGTTCATCATCCTGTATCACATCCACAGTTCTGAAGATTGCGGCTAAGTTTTGCTCCGTGAGATCTTTTGATATATTCTTCTATTGATTCTTATAAGATGCATCTTTGAAGGCAATCACAGATGTTGACGGAATAAATTTTGCATATCTTGCGAAAGCAAGGTGATCCTTCGTATGAGAGCCATTCCATCAAGAATTGCCAAAAATGACGAAATTTGTGACCTTACCATCTCCGATTCTTTTGAAAATGTTTGTACATGAAGAACTAGTGAAAAAAATAATTAAATTCCAATTATTTGTTTCTATCCCATTTTTTTGTTAGTTATACAGGGTGCGCCATCTTTCATGTCGGTATGTAAACATTGAATAACTTTGACATTTTTGAACAGATTGACTTGATTGGACAAGTTTTGGAAACGTCAATTCAGTACAATTTTGACCAGGGATCGCTTCACACCGAAATAATGCGCCGAAATAGTGACGCTGTACATTGAGAATAGTCGTTCCGTGGTGTTAACTCAACGTGTAAATCGTCGAAAATATCGTGGCCAACATTCATCGTCTGACAACACTATTCGTCGTTTGGTGCCGAATTTTTTTGAGCACAGGACAGTGGGAGATCGTTCCATTCATCGACGACCAAGACGTTTCAATGAACTGGTTGAAGCGGTCAGAGTGAGCGTTGCCGAAAACCCAGAAATCTCGTATCTTCACCGCGCTCAGCATTTTGGCGTCAGTGGAACCACTTTGCGGCGCATTTTGAAGGATGATTTGGATTTGTTTCCGTATAAAGTGCAATTAACACAAATAATATTGCCGACAGACCGTCCACGACGCTTGGGATACGGCCAAACAGTCGCTCGAATGGTTGACACTGAACCAGATTTTTGGAAGCAAATTTTGATGACCGACGAGGCCCATTTCATACTCTTTGGTGGCGTTAATAAGCAAAATTACCGCATTTGGCATTTGGCCGAAGAATCCACGACATCCATGAAACGCTGTTGCATGATCAAAAAGTGACTGTTTGGGCCGGCGTCTGCGCCAAAACCACCATTGGGCCATTTTTTCCGACAAAACGAAACAGTCGATGGAAAACGATATCAGTGGATGTTAGCTCATTAAGTCTGCCCGCAAATGCGTAAAAAAGGTCTGGATGGTTACTGGTTTCAACAAGATGGTGCGCCATGCCACATTGCAAATGAAACAATTCAGTTTGTGCAACGAAAATTCCCTGGACGTCTGATGTCGAAAAGTGGCGACATTGACTGGCCACTGAGATCTCCAGATTTGAATCCTCCGGACTTCTTTTTATGGGGTTTTTTGAAAAGCAAAGTGTACGCCAGCAAGCCTTAGACCATTGACGAGCTCAAAGCAAACATTCGTGCCGAAATCATCGCTATACCGCCCGAGATGCACGAAAAAGTAATGGAAAACGCAGCAAAAAGGACACATTTTGCTGTGACCAATAGAGGCAGCCACTTGATTGATGTTGTATTCAAAAACTAATCCAAATAAATTATAAAGGACCAAATTGAATAAAAATACCTCACATATAAAAATCAGTTGTTTTTTTTTTCCAAGTTATTCAATGTTTACATACCGACATAAAAGATGGCGCACCCTGTAGTATATTAAAGTTTTCGCAAAAATGGTGTCCGAGTCCACTTTGAAAATGCATATCTCTGGTAATTTTTATCCTAGAATAATAAAATAGGGCTTATTTTAGGGAAGGTTGTCGCAATATAAAAAAAATTTGACTAAAAATGATCCTAGAAATTTTTTTTCAAGGATAACGATTTTTTTTTTATATTTTGTAGGGTATACTGTTTTACAAAACATGCCAAAAAATTAACTTGGGATCTCAAGTTAATTTTTTGATATGTTTTGAAAGATATTTTATTATTCTAGGATAAAAATTACCAGCGAGAGTTTTGAAAGTGCACTCGGACACCATTTTTGCGAAAACTTTAACATACTATAACTAACAAAACAATGAAATATAACTAGTTCTTCAAGTACAAAAATTTTCATAAGAATCGGAGATGGTAAGGTCACAACTTTGGTGATTCTTGATAAGCAATTTATTTCAGTTTTGTTCTATGGTGTTTATCTGTTATATATCAGAAAGCCCGATATGTAACACAAACCATAAATGATATTGTGAATTATTAGAAATAATTAGCGGGCCAAATTAACAGCAGGGGTTACTTTAACAACAGCTCCTCTATTTATATCATGCTAAATCTTGGAATTTATCCTTCATTTTTCGAAAACAAAATATAAAATTTGGAGCACTAAAACGTAGAAAGTGCGCCGGGCGCCAAAACTATCAGCACCGCCACTAACAATAGTGAAGTGCACGAAAAACTTAGTGCCATACTCAGGTCATAAAATCTCTTTTGTGAATGCCTTATGCACTCGTTGAATTCCTTATGATGCGAAGGAACAATATGCGGCGATGTTATAATCCCAATGTGTGAATGCCTTATGCACTCGCGGACCAAATGTTGAGCGAAAGCCTTATACATTCGTTGAATTCCTTCCAAAACGCTTGACGACAACGAACTCTAAAGGCAGGCGTCCACTAGAGGCGGGCCGCATCGCAACGGTGCGGCGAGCATTTTTTTTTCAACGTACTTCGTTCCGTTGTGAGTCTCGTCCAGTGGACGCACTTCCATAACAATGTATGGCAGGCGGATTTTTGCGATGCGGCCCGTCCGCCCTAGTGGATGCCTGCCTTAATATCGCGCCTTGTGCACGATATTCTGCTCCTTTGTATTTAAAAAATCGAAGTATTGTGCCTTGTGCACAATATTCTGCCTTCTTGATTGCGACTAAATGGAAGAAAACTCACTGTTGAGCTGACTACTATTTTTAATATTACACACGATGTTTACAATTCAACGGCTAAACTGGTAGTGACTCAAAAAACTTAAAGAGTGCAAAACTGCAATAGGGACTGAAGGTCCCGTAAGCTATATGCAAAACTGCAATAGAGACTGAAGGTCCCGTAGACTATACAGGGTGTTTGGTACTCCGTGCACGACCTTGTAAGGGGTTATTCCTTGATATATTTGGAGAAAACAATTGTTCCACAGGGTGGGTCAATTTTCAATAACAGTGGAGATACAGGGTGGTTAAGAAAAGTGTTTTTGACCGGTACCCTTACTCACTTAAAACGTTATATCTTGAAAACGAATAATCACAAGACAAAGTGTTATAACTCGTTTTTTAGACAATCGAATTATCTTTTATTTGATGTAACAGTCTAAATTGTAACTGCACCCAATCTTGAGATATTTACTCGAAAACACCAATTTTTGCTACGTGAACCCTTAAAATTCAGTGATCAATGTAGTTTTTCTCAGAAAACCCCATTATAAACATGTCATTTTAATTTTATTTTTTTATGAGCCGTATTATTACCTACAAAAGCTGCATACATATGTATGAGTTACGATTAACATTTTGGAAGTAATAGGTAAAAATACATATCGCATAAAAATTAAATATTTCAAAAGTCAGTGCCATAAAGTGGACCTCGTTTAATTTGTCGGTAGTACTGAAGTATTTTTATTGCCCATTTATTACTATTTAAAGTATGTAGGAAAACAATGAAATGTAACTGAGTTTCAACATAATTGATGCTTTTACCTGGATGTGGTAGGTAATACTGGGTGCGGTACTATGCCTTTTTTAATAGGGTGCCTTACAAAATAAAAAGCCTATAAAAGCAAAACTACCTTCATATTTTTATCAGTTTTAGTTACGTTGCTAAAAGAAGAAGGTGTCAGTAGAATAAAAAAAATAATTTCGAAATGTCTGAGTACTCCAATGAAGAATATGCTGACATTGTGTTAATTTATGGAGAGTGTCGCGAAAATGGATAAGCCGCGCGAAGGCTTTACCATCAGAGACATCCCCATCGACGGACACCTGACAGGAGAGTATTTCAGGACGTTTACAGGAGAATTAGGGAAACTGGCAGCGTTAGAACAAGGAGAGTAAATGCAAATCCTGCGCCTATAATCGCTGTTCAGATTGATGAAAGAATACTGCAAGCAGTGCAAAATGATCCATCGATCAGTATCCGACGCTTGGCATTGCAGTTTAACATAACTACTTGGAAGGTTTGGAGTATTTTAAAAGTAGAACGCTTCCATGCCTACCATCATACACCAGTACAGGAGCTGCTACCCATTGATTTCCCCAAACGGATGGAGTTTTGCAATTGGCTCCTTGAACGACAAATAGATGACGACAATTTTTTCAACAATATTCTGTGGACGGATGAGTCCCAATTTACCAGAGACGGTATCACAAACTTCCACAACCTACATACGTGGGCTGAGAGCAATCCACACACAAGAAGAGCGGCATCATTTCAGCACAGATTCAGCGTCAATTTATGGGCAGGCGTGATTGGTGACGATTTACTTGGACCTATTAGGCTTCCGCCTACTCTAAATAGCTCCAATTACTTACAGTTTTTATCAAATGATCTACAGGACTTATTGGATGATATTCCACTGGTACGATTGGCTTCCATGTTTTACCAACACGATGGTGCTCCAGCTCATTACGGCCGACAGATCACAGATTGGTTAAATTCCAATTATAGCAATCGCTGGATCGGTAGAAATGGACCGATACACTGGCCTGCAAGATCTCCTGATCTTACTATTATGGATTTTTTTGTATGGGGACGGATGAAGGACCTAGTCTACGCAACGCCAGTAGAAACATTGGAAGATCTAAATATCAGGATCGATGCGGCAGCAATAGAAGTCAGGCAGCAGTTGAGGAATATGAATACCAAGAGAACACTCGCCAAACGAGCTTTAGCGTGCATTCAAAATTAAGGTGGCCATTTTGAACATGTATTATAACAAAATTTTTTTAAATAAAACATAAAAACCATTATTAAATTCTTTTAGTTCAAACAAGTAGTGTAGATCAACATGCACATGCACTGACTTTTGGAATATTTAATTTTTATGCGATATGTATTTTTACCTATTACTTCCAAAATGTAAATCGTAACTCATACATATGTATGCAGCTTTTGTAGGTAATAATACGGCACATAAAAAAATAAAATTAAAATGACATGTTTATAATGGGGTTTTCTGAGAAAAACTACATTGATCACTGAATTTTAAGGGTTCACGTAGCAAAAATTGGTGTTTTCGAGTAAATATTTCAAGATTGGGTGCAGTTACAATTTAGACTGTTACATCAAATGAAAGGTAATTTGATTCCCTAAAAAATGAGTTATAAGACTTTGCCTTGTGATTATTCGTTTTCAAGATATAACGTTTTAAGTGAGTAAGGGTACCGGTCAAAAACACTTTTCTTAACCACCCTGTATCTCCACTGTTATTGAAAATTGACCCACCCTGTGGAACAATTTTTTTCTTCAAATATAGCAAGGAATAACCCCTTATAAGGTCGTGCACGGAGTACCAAACACCCTGTATAATAGAAATTTAAAATACCTACGGCCTGATCTTGCCGAGGCAAAAAAATTATAGAAATTGAGAAATCCTAAACATACCGCCGGCCTTGAAAGATCCGACTTTCAATAAAAAAAAAAGGAAAAAATTGTTAATGTAACTCTACTTTCTTGTTTCAGTTTTTTTTTTAAGAGAAAAATAAAAAATTAAGTACAATGTTTCAAGGGAATTTTTCCAAGAGAACAATAAAAAATTACAAATACAATGTTTATTAAATTTCGTGAAATTCCAATGACGATTGTGATTACAGATGATCATGATGATGATGTTCGATACGATATGATCATGATGATAATGATTTCGATACATTACTCTATTGGTAGTTCGGCAACCTTCGTGATTGAACGTTTGATCGTACCATTTTTAGTTTTGATGGTAATAACTCGTACAATGTTGTCATCTCCTGGATGAATGTCGACGATCCTGCCAAGTGGCCAGAAAAGAGGAGCCAAATGTTCATCCTTGATAATGACAAGAGAACCAATTAATTCGTCGCGAATCTTACTGCCGAATTGTCATTTGGTGCGTTGTTGTAAATTATGAAGATACTCTGAGGACCAGCGCTTCCAAAAATGCTGAAGCTTCAGTTGTAGATGCTGATAGCGCGTGAGGCGGTTGGATGGCACATCCTGAACGTCTTGCTGCGGTGCGGTGTTGAGAGCAGCGCCAATGATGAAATGCCCGGGAGTTAAGGATTCAAGGTCGTTGGGATCATCGGAAAGGGGACAAATGGAACGAGAGTTTAAAGCCTCAGTTATAATGGTTCCGATCCGATCCGATCCGGAAAACGGACAGTGTTGAGTTTCTCCATCCGACACACATCTAAAGGGAATTTCGGAAAGACTAGTCACAATCGTTCCGTTGATTAGCCGAGACACAAAACGGAGGGGTAGAGTTGACCAACTTTCATCTTCTATCCGTTCCGACGCCGAGAGATGAATTATTGAATTTCACCACCTCCTTCGCCTCACCAAAAATCAAAATTACACCTCGACAGTGTCACTTTGATGGATGTCGGAACGGAATCATTGTGCCTAGATATTTTTCCCCTCCGACGTTGCCGGATCGGATCGGAACCATTATAACTGATGCTTAACACAACCTCAATTTGTGCTAATAAAATCGCGAATTCTTCGTACGTTAATGAGATATTAATTACTATACGTTTGAGATGAAACTTTGTGGACTTAATAGCGGCTTCCCAAAGCCCGCCCATATGGGGAGATTGAGCGGGTATAAAATGCCATTCGATTTTGTTCTGTTTCGCAAAGTTCTGTACCCTTGGATCGATATGAAACGATGTGACACGTTTGAGCTCGTTATTAGCTCCAACAAAATTAGTTGCGTTGTCGCTGTAAATACTTTGGCATAGTCCCCGACGAGATACAAAACGCATCAAGGCATTAAGAAAACCATCAGTGGTCAGATCGCTAACAAGTTCTAGATGCACGGCTTTGATGGAAAGACACACGAATAAGCAAATATGATTTTATCATTTTACGATTGCTGCATTTTCCGTCCTTGCAAAGGTAAGGCCCTGCATAGTCGATGTCGACATTAGAAAAAACTCGACTTGGAGAAATTCTATTCTCTGATAAATTTCCCATTTGGGGGAACATTAACATTGGTCTCGCTCTAAAGCAGACAATACATTTTCTTAAAACGCTTCTAACGACCTGCCTCCCTCTAAGTGGCCAGTAAGTCTGACGAATTGTAGCTAACACTGTTTGTGGCACAGCGTGTAGGTTTTTTCTGTGGATGTGCTCGATCAACAATCTTGTGAATTTGTGCTTCGATGGTAGCACAATAGGATGCTTGTGGTTAAATGGAAGTTCCGCATTTCGAAGCCTACCTCCGACGCGGATGAGCCAAATCGGACCATTCCACTAGAGCTTATGTTCCTTTAGAACACTTGGATTTGAACCTCTAGAAATTATATCCGCCGGATTGTGTTCAGAAGATACATGTCGTCAGACTACACCATGCGTTAGCTGTTGTATCTGTGAAACCCGGTTACCTACAAAGGTTTTCCATCGATTCGGTTCACCCGATATCCAATTCAATGTTACTGTAGAGTCACACCAATAGTATATATCATCATCTATCTGTATTTTGAGTGCTTCGTGAGCTCTCTTGACTAATTGAGCCAAAAGAAGTACACCGCAAGCTCCAGCCTTGGCAAGAAGAGTCATTTTATTGGTGCAACGCGAGATGTTGCGTAAACGAGCCTTGTCAAGACGTTGACTTCTGATGCAGATCTGCTAAAAGATTACTTGAGTTATAGTGAGTTTCGTAAATTAAGTGAATACATTTTGACAGGATATTTGTATGGCAGCTACACGAAGGACTAACAGGATTTTCTTCATTATCATATATTTAGCTCCAACTATTGGAAAAATAACACATACAAAATTTCAATGTCGTAGCTTAAACCCTTCTGAAGTTATCTACCAATATTCTTGAACATGTGTTTTAAGGACATTTTGTATGGCAGCTACCCGAAGGAGTAGGACGAATTTGCCCGTTAACGAACTTAGCCTTACAAATTCAACCAAACATCCAGATTCAAAATTTCAAGATCCTAGGTGAAGGCGTTCTTGAGTTATCGTGCTAACGGACAGACGGACGGACGGACGTCAAGCGGATTTAAGGTTTTTGGCCACAAATAAGCAAAAAATAATATATAACTTTTTTTCGTCCGAGGCTTGGTTCTATGCGTTACAAACTTTTGGGCTGGATTAAACTTATAAAACTCTATATGATTTCATCTAGAGTATAAAAAGAGGCAGCGGCTGTGCCATAAGTAACCGTATTTAATCGATACTCCTGCAGCTCTTCTCGTGGATTTTGACGCCATAAAATCCTTTGAAGATCTCTATGTTCGTCATCAAGCAGCACCTGTCGATACATTTTCGTGATATCAGCAGTTAGTACTAAGTTATGTTTTCTAAATCTCAACACAATTGAGAATAGATCGTCCTGTAAAATTGGACCCACAGCCATAACATCATTGAGCGATAATGTTGATGACGTTTTTGCAGACGCATCGAAAATGACACGCAACTTGGTTGTCAAGCTCGATTCTTTTGTAACGCAATGGTGCGGCAAATAGTAGTGCAAATTTGCATTTGGGATCGAGTTCACCTTAGTCAAGTGATTCAAGTTTTCATATTCCGACAGAAATTCCGAATATTGCAGCTTGAGAGAACTATTCTTTTCAAGTTTTCATTCCAAAGCGTAGAAACGTTTGACGGCATTCCTTCTTGAATCTCCCAGATTGTTGCAATTGTCCTTCAATGGCAACTTGACAACGAAACGATTGAAATCGCGCTTAACATTTTGTACGAAGTGAGTTTCACAGTCAAACTCTTCCCTTGGCAATACTTTCCTATCAGAAAACTCTTCCATTTCCCAAAACTTTCTTACCTCTTCATGGAGGCTTAGATGACAATGCATTGGGCCCTTTTGAGAATTTGTGATTGGACCCGAAATGATCCATCCCAACCTTGACTCTTACAAGATGGGCTGTTTGGGTCACATTTTTATTTCATTGAAGCATAGAGAAAGATCTAATAGAGAAACAAACCCATAGCCTTTCTCTACTGATTTGTTTTTCATACATTCGATTTGAAATTTCTAGCCGTAAAAGCTCTTCCATCCCAAAAAGCTTCACTAACCACTAGTTCAAAAAGCTTGAGTTTAGCCGAAAAGGGGAACAATTTTAAATGATGTTAAGTTCATTCATCGTTGTTTCAGTTTAATTCTGGTGAAATTTTATTTTATAGGATAACAAGAGGGTAAGAAATATTGAAGTTAATTTTACTTTATTATTTATAATTATAATACTATAATAATAATAATTATAATACTGTATTGTGATCGAATTTTTTAAAAAAAATTTAATTTATGTAAAATAGACCCCTAGCAGAAAAAAAAATTTTTGTGTCAAGGGTGGGGGAGGGTGAAAAGGAAAAGGTTCCGATTTTTATATTTCGATAAACTATAATGATATAAAGCTGAAACTTGGTATTTAGATAGAGCTATATTAGTAGTATGTTGTAAAAATATGATTTTTTATAGGGGTAGTATGGTACGGGGGTAGAGGGTGTTTTTGCTATCTATAGAACGGTTTATGCTACAAAGTTGAAACTCGGTATGTATATGTAAATCAACTAGAAAAGTAATTTAGATAAAAAAAAATTTTTTTTTTATTGTACAACTTTTTCATTTAAATACCTAGAAAGTGTTTTAAGGTTTTTTTTGAAATTCGACCCCTAAGGGGGTGGAAAAGGGGTTGTACATTTTTTCACGAATTCTGCCATATCCCTCAGGTCTGATCAGATATCGAATATCTTTTCACTTTCGGGCTTGCGTAACAATCGCCTGAAACCCATTCTTAATGTTTTTATTTTTCAGACCCTAAGAGAGTATAAAAGGGTTGAACACGTTTTCGCGAATTCCGTCATATCTTTTAGAAGTGATAAGAAATTGAATTGGTTTTTACTTTTTCGTGTTGTCTTCATATTTATATATTAACTTCTTTCAGGATTTTTGGATATTCAACCCCCAAGTGAGTGTAAGGAGGTTGCATATCTGATAATATATCGAATTCATTCTTACTTAATAAGGTTTCCTATATAAGCGCCAAAAAGTCAATTTCAGTATTTTTAGATATTCAATCCTAGGGGGTGTAAAGGAGTTGTATGCTTTTCAAAGCTTCGACATATTGCTTAGCTTTCATGAGATATTAGATCGCTTTTCACTTCCACAGACTTTTTATATAATCGCCTACAAGCCCATTTCTCAATTTTTGGATATTCAACCCCCAAAGGGTTTGCATATGTTTTCACAATTTTTCCATCCCTTAGTTCTGATGAGATATAAAATTGGTTATTACGGCATTTTATGTAATGACCTAAAAACCAATTTCACGATTTTTCGAATTTCAAAAACCAAGGGGGTGTGAAGGAATTGCTTACGTTTTCACAAATTTTTCAAAATCCCTCGTGTTTCATGAGATATCCAGTTGCTTCTTATGAAATCGTCTAAAAACCTGTTTCACAATTTTTTCGAAATTCAAACCCCAAGTAGAATTAATGGCTTTATATACGTTTTAACAATTCGTCATATCTCTTAATTCTGAAAGGGCAGCAAATTCGTTTTTACTTCTATAGACTTTTAGTGTACATAATATACCGAAATTCGAATAGTCTACACGGGCTTTTTAATGTTTAATCGGCTAAAAATCTATATTTTAACTATTTTTTTTTAAGAATAAAACTAACTTTCCAAGAAACCTCATAATTCCGAACAACTGATGATATACTCCGATTTTGACCGCTTCCGAACTTTGACCCGAATATAATAAAGTTTCGCCCAGACCATTGGCAGATTTTTTGTTTAAATGGTTGATATTACGTGGTGCAGTAATCTCATTAGAATTGGAGTAAATGTTTACTGATTTCCGTTTAATAGACTTTTATGTCATTTTGTAATTGTTTTTTATTTCTGTATATATTGTTGTATCCGCGGTTTTTGTGCGTTAGTAATGTTCATATGGCATATTTCACGTTACGTACTCACGAAAATACATATAAGATTAATATCCACCAGACATAATAAGAAATATTTATATCGGTTTTTATTTAAATCTAGTCCAATTCCTGCGAGTTTATTTCATGAACGGAATAGTGTGGTAGTATCCGGTGTGAACACGAATGAGATTTAAGCCCCATCGAATATTTTACTAATATTCATAAATTTCAATCATGCTCGTACATGCAAACAGAAATTTTGTTGTTCTTATAAAATTACACGTATTTTCACCAATGTATCCAACTACCTATATTGGTTAATTTTTATTATTGTATTATGTAAGATATTATAATAGTACAAACAAATATAATAGATATGTATCGATATCTCATTATTTTTGCTTTTCACTAACCTTTAATTATTATAAATTCATACATTCATTTAATAAGGCATTCACCATTAGTACCTATATATCTACGTATTTTGTTTGTTCGTCATTAACATTCGTCATATTTAACTATTCTTTAAAAAAAACAAGTCTGAATTTACTACATAATTTTGACTTCCTGTATCCTGTTAGCGAATTCTGTAACAGTAATTTTTCGTTCGATTTGTCTAATATTCTGTTTTTTTAAGTGCAAATATTGAAACATTAATGTGTGCATAATGTTAAGCTCCTAACTTGAAGACTTTGGTATAAGAGGTACTGGAAGGAGTGAAATGATATCGCCCCTTAACGAACTTAGTCTTATAAAACGTATTTGATCGTGAAAAATGTGACCGTCATCCGCTCCTGAGCTATTCTGCCAACAAACGAACGGACAAGCGTTTTTGGAGTTTTTGGTCATAGCTGAACGAAAAATAATAATTACCTTTTTTTTATCTGTGGCTCCATGATTTGCGTTATATACCTACCTTTCGGGCCTGAACAATTTTTTTATATATTTTTTTTCAAATGGCTCCACAGTCAAAAATCTACATGAGTTCCAAGTCTCAACTTCCTTTTGTAAGCGGCTGCTCATGCTCCCTACCCTTTCCACCATCTTATCCGCAGTCTCCAAAAAGTAACCACTCTACCCTGTCTACCCACTTAAAAAATTTAAATTCAATAGATCAATGGGCTTGTGAGATACTCGCAATCGAACACGCATGGCGGGAAATTTTGAGGCCTAGTAGTCGTTAAACGAAAATTTAAAATATCAGACCCCTACCCTATCGATCGCATTGAAGAAAGCTGTCAAGTACGAAAAAAGTAACCTCCTTACACTTCTTCCAAAGTCGCTTTCATTGCCCACAAGTAACGGATCAGACAATGTTAGAGAGTTGTATTAATACTTACTCTATGATTGAAGCATGAAAGATCATAGAATGTGCTGGCTCCTATTAAAATGTCGATATCACTAGGCTTGAAAAATTTAAGATCGCCAGCTTAAGATTTGATGGAATTTTAAATGTTCGAAATCAATTAACTTATGTGGAATACGACCTGTTATCGTATTTATCACTAAGAATGATAATGTTGTTTGATAGGATTGATGTACTGATTTCAACGTTATCTTTGCTCTTTGGGTTATATTGGTTTGTGCCGAGTCTTGAGTTATGAAATTGGACTGTGAGCCACTGTCTAACAGAGCTCTACATAATACCTTATTATCCACATGGTCATAAACCTCTATAATTGCAGTGGATAATAATATGGTTGTATTGTTTGATGAGTGACCACAATGGGCAATCGCACTCGATGAATTACTTGTTTCAATCAATGCGTTGTTACTAGTGTTCCCTTCGACCACAGGATCAGAAACCTCTAAATGCGACGATTCGCCAGATGGTTTCGATTGCAATTCGCAACGAAGTAAGGAGTTGTGCTTTTTATTGCATTTGCGACAACTACCCGATTTACAAACTTGCGCCTGATGTCCTGGTCGTAGGCAATTAATACATAGATTTAGCCTTTTTATTTCTTTAAAACGTGAGGATGGCGCCATGTCAATAAATTGCTTACACTGAAAGAGACTGTGTGATCCCTTACATAAGTAGCAGGCTATACTTGCTTGACATGAAAATACTTTCGAATTTGAATGCTTTCCTTGATGAAAATTCTGATTCGAGTTGCTACTATTAGTAGGAGACTTGTTCGAAATTGTTTCTAATAGTTCGCATTTCCCCTTCAAAAATTCTGCGAACTGAATTGTGGTTGGAAATGCTTTTGACCTGCTTGATTTTCCCAAGTCCCTTTTGGATGTTGAATCCAATTTCGATACTATGATATATAACCAAAAAGTATCCCAAGTGTCGACAGGCTGCCCCAATGTTTTCAAGCAACGATAATGCTTCGAAAACTCGTTCAAAACATTCCTAAGAGCACTGTGCGATTCTTTATGCACTGGATAGCTCGAATAATCCCTTCAAATGGGTTTGAACTATTATCTTCTTGTTTTCATAACGTTCCTTAAGCAACTGCCAGGCAACGATATAATTCTTGTCGGAAATCTTCAATGACTGTGTGACGAGCCGTCCTGGCAGCACCGCCGCACCGATCGTGCAGTGCGACACTAGCGCCAGAATTACCAACAGCGGGGGAAAAATTAACCAGCCAAAACGAAGACGATCACTCGCCCTTTCACATAGCAGACGCCGAGTAGAGCGGACGTTTCTTTAAAACCTCAACACCATTGCCCGGAACCGAGAGTTTTTTTTTTTTTTTTTCTCTCCAAGTGCGCGCCGTATAAAAAGTAGTGTTCGCGATCGAAAAGAAAAAAAAAAAAAAAAGGACGACGACCAACAGCGGAGGCGGACTCGCTATATCGCCAGAAGGAGCAGCGCGGAGCGCCCTCACAGGAGCAAGAATTCAAAGGTGGGTAAAATGCGATTGTTCGCTGGGTTTGGCATGCGGCACGGGATGCGGCTGCCGTTAGCCAACGGTGCTGGGCGGCCACGCGGCAAGTTTCGGGACCTTCTCGAACACTTGCTGGGTGCTTCATCACGTGGATGTGCCATTGAATAATCATGCAATTTGTTTTAAATAAAAATAATCTACCATTAAAAGATCTCCGTCGTGTTAAATTATGTGCGAAAAGTGTTAACCGAAGCCCATGTACTTTTGAATTGAATCGCAGCCGCAAGAACAACATAAAAGTGAGAAATTCTATAAAGCCGATATCGCCGTCTTGATTGCGGGCCAGCTCTGTGGAGTCCAAAAAAAAAAACTAGGAAAATTAATTAAAGAAAATAATCGAAATTAGTAATTCAGCGAGATTAACCTCGTCACAGTTAGGATAAAAAAACAAAAAAAAATTAAATCCCGTTTCTCAGTTTCATTTTGTTTCCGATCGAATTGCCAAATGATTAAATTGTGATTTTTCGCTGATTAAAAGAAAAGGAGGCGAAAACGCCAGGTTCTCGCATCGTGTGCGGTCAGTGTCGCGCGATAAGAAGCAAATAAAATTCGTGTGAATTCGAAATAATAACATGGTCGGGCCCTCCTAGAAAGGTTTTACTTTATGCGAAGCTTGTCTACTATTTCGAACGAAATTCGATTCGGGCCTTGCCCTGGCTCCCATCCTGGACGAACCGTACGCAAAAACGAGGAAAATGCCGCGAAGGAACAACAATGAGAAGGGAAAAGGTCGTGGAGACGATTCTAACTTCGAAGACTTTCCGAAGCAATCTAACGTGCGGTCGTGGCTTCTGAAAATTTCACACAAATTTGTGCCCTTCTAAGCAACAAGAAGTTTTTTTTTTTTTTTTTTTTTTTTTTTTTTCCCTTCTCTTTCCTTTTTTTTATTAAGTCACCCGAACAAGTGAGATGATACCACAACGGTACAGTGTTTTAACAATCGTGAACCTTATTGAGTCTGAAAAGAAAAAGTGCATAAAAACAGACCATCGTGCGTGTGCGTGAGAAATTTTCCTCACACACTTTCTGTGTGCTGTCAGCGCGTTGTGCTTTAAATTTCTGTCAAGTGTCTGAAGAAATTGTTTGCGCGCTTCTTCGTTCGCGTCTTTTTGTCGGAAATCGCTCAAGTTGGCATTGGGAAAGATTAGTTAAATAAAAAAAAAAGGGAAACTGTCTTTCGCGCTATTGAATTTCGGGCGCCCCGCTTGTGTTAAATTAATGAAAAAAAAATCGCAAACAACTCGCAACCGATCGGATAAATTGTGAAAGGAGAAGCTTCAATAACGTTTCGATTTTCCCGCGCCGTTGTCGTCGCTGTCAGTTTTCGTTGTTGAACTTTGACCGCAAATGTTGGCGCGTTCTGCTGCCGCCCTTCCGCTCAATCGAACAGTTCAAATTGAAAGAAAATTCACGTGTAGTTCGAATTAAAACCCGGCCGGACAAATGCCAACGCTCGTGTTTGAAAATCGCCTAGAAATTCGCCCGCCGCCCGTTTTAACCGCACTTCGAATTAGATAAATAAAAATTGAAAACTTTGTGTTCATGTAGACTTTAGGCCGAGCATAAACTGCCTGCTCGTCCAGCATTTAAAAAAAAAAAAAAAAAAAAAAAATTTTTTAAATAAATAAAGCGCACGGAGCCAGTGAATTGTGTTTGAATTTCGGGACCACCAAACGCGCGCCCCCCCGACACAACACTGATTTTTGGCGTCACAAAAGCCTTCTGATGAAATGTAAAATTGGTCCAATAAACTCAACAACTTTGTTGTCCGTAAATTGAAGTCGTCCAAAATAAACGGTCAACAACAAGTTTTATCCACAATGCCAGCTATGTCAACGAGAAATCGTCTCCGGTACCATTAGCTGACAGTAGTACCTATACAGCTACAGTGAAGGACGATTGGTGGTAGCGGCCGCCAAGGTGACCGCTGTCTCGTCAAATTACTGGGGTTCGACGTGGGACCGAACAACTAAATAATATTTCATCGCATCAAGAGTAAAAATTAACAAACGGCAGTAGTATTTCAACAAATAATACAACAACCTCGTCAACAACATCGTCAACAACAACAATCGTCATCATGCTCACCAGCATCGTCATCCTCAACTTCGTCATCCGTTATACCGTCGCCCGTGTCATCTGTAATCACTTCACCATGCCTACCTCCATACTCGAGGACATTAGCCCGGATCCATCAGCGCAACAACTAACAACAACAGTCAACCTCCTCCACACACATCAAATAAGGACAACAGATTCCATCCCGGACATCTTAATCAATTACTCTGGTTGATAATTTAATTACGTAAAATAAAATACCATAACGACACACAATACATACATATATTGAAATGAAACAAATAGAAATAAATAATTTCTGAATGTAATAACATTATTATAACTAAATGAGGAAAAAATATCTAAAAAGACTTGAATTTGAGACTGCTTTTTTTTTTTTTTTTCTCAATATGATAAATTACCTTATGTAAAAGCAAAAAAGGAAAATATAATTAAAAGGGTAATATAATAAAATTACATAATTATTCTTTTCTTTATTTTACAATTGAATATCATTTTCTCTAATCCGTGCGTAAACAGAGTCAGTAAATCCAGATAATGAAAGGTGAAATGTGTCTGGGCTTAGGAACGGTCCGCGGGGATTCTTATAGATGAAGAGATATTACAACAGTTTACTAAATTTTGTCGCAATAGGCCTTCACCCCACTTGATCGAACGAAGGGTTGTGACAGAAACTCATCTTTCCGTATTTCGTCTCCCTCTTAAAAATTTGGCCCGAAAATTTGAAACCTATACAAAGAAAAAAAAAGGACACGTTACCTCAATTGCAAATACCAATGTTTTACTCCTGGCATCAATTTTTTTTTCTCTCTGATGGAGCTATAATTGCGAATCTCTAAACATAAATAAAAGGGTTCAGGCCAACAGCGGCAGTGTCGTAAAATAGATTTCAAATAACATAACATGTCACAATATGTTATGAATTAGGAAAGATGGGTAGAAACTTAAATGGCTATGTAATTCCAAAATTGGAATAAAGTAACGACATACGGAAACCATGTATAGAGGCTGGTGACTGCTTTTGCGGCCTTTTGTAATCAGTAATTTTCGTAAATATCGCGTCGAACGTTAGGGAAATAATCGTGGGCGGGGTTTAGAGCTTACAAAGCGTACACATAAGAAGTTGGTTCGCTGTTCCGATCGGACTGAGCCCAATGAGACTGCCAAATGGTCTCCTTTCGAGAAGAATCGTTGGCAGTGGCATGGCCGCGGTCCGGCCGCAACAGCACCTCTTCCATTTCGGTATTGGCACGACTGAGCCATAGTCATCCGCCCCCAGACGGCTCGACTCTTTCGTTCTTGACGAAATAACACCGACACATGAGTGTGTTTTCATGCCGGATCGCCCGTCGGGTGATCTCATCCAGATGTTCCTTCCCACAAACCTTTTTCCTTCCCACTCTTGTCCACCACCCTATTTTTATATCTGGCCCCCGTACCTTGATCCTTTCCAGCCCGCCGACATATAGAATGGGAGTTCTCAAACCCATTCGTCGGCCCCACGAGCATAAGTAATTCAGTTCACGGAAAGAAACGACACATCCACCCCATCCGACGAGCTAGTACGTGCTTTTATGCTAGATGCTCAGTCGTTTCAGTGGCCATCCGTGAGACTAATGTTGTCCAATGACAACATAGTCAACGAAGAACATATGAAAGTTGTCCTTCATTTTGACGAAGAAATGACGATTTCTTCCGATAAATGGAGGATGACTTTCAGTCCGCCAGGCTTTACGTCCAAATTTAAGACCAAAAGGCCTAGTCTTTCGGACGTTCTGCGGACATATTCGTTACAGATATGGCGCCCAACGTGGTTGCATAAGTTTGATTGCCAAACAAATACTTGGCAATATGATATTCCTACACGGACTTCACGTCAGCCAAAATTTATTGCAGGCCCTTAGCGTTTGTCATACCAATCTGATATGACCGCATTTTTCTAAGTGTTTTCGTACACTTGTACATAAATTTACAAGACCTCATATTTTTTTTGTTTAATTGTCCTATTTTCGCCTATATGGCAATGAGGCAAAATATTTCTATTTTTTTGATAGGATAATTTTTTTTGTTGTCCTTCCCGAACATTTGAGATGAGATACCTTGGATGCCCAGCTCAGAATCAGGGAGGTTTGATTGTGCGCCAAAGGAGGGCGTATTAGCACCAAAGGTTTGATTGTGCACCGAAGGAGGGTGTACTAGCACCAAAGTTTGATTTTGCACCGAAGGAGGGTGTATTAGCACTGACCCTGATCAAACCCTTGAGTTGGGCAGCTCCTAGATCTTTGACGCTGTAGAAGTTGCCCTTAGGGCACCAAGAGTGTGGTATAAGTAGGCGAAGTCGATCATTTCGCCTCTCTGTGCCACCACCCGTCGGAGCTTTTGGGCTTCTGGGACTTGTCATCTGCTCAGCAGTAAGGCACAACTCCCAGAGGCCGAAAAGTTAGATCCGGTATGATGCCACCTATGTCAGGTGTTGTTGATTTGAACTTCCCAATTTGCACCCTACCATTTTTAGCCTTAAGATTCCGCTTAAGACGGTTATACTTCTCAAGATCTAGCTTAAGACAGAAAAATAACTCAATTTAGCCTAAGACACAAGAATACTTCAATAAATAGCTTAGAACTTGGAACTCTAAGCTAAGATTAGCATAAGAATCCAAATTAGGTATTGTTTTTAAATCATTAGGGAGTAATAAACTCGAATTTTTTCTTCGTTTCGAAACTTTTAACATACATTTCTCTTTTTCGAAAGCTTCGTTTTCAGCGAAGATTTTTCGAAACTTGTTATCAAACATCTTTCTTTTTTCGAAAGCTCCGTTCTCAGCGAAGATTTTTCGAAACTTTTGACAAACATTTTTTTCTTTTTCGAAAGCTTCGTTCTCAGCGAAGGTTTTTCGAAATTTTTTAACAAACATTTTTTTCTTTTTCGAAAGCTTCGTTCTCAGCGAAGATTTTTCGAAACTTTTGACAAAACATTTTTTTCTTTTTCGAAAGCTTCGTTCTCAGCGAAGGTTTTTCGAAATTTTTTTAACAAACATTTTTTTTCTTTTTTCGAAAGCTCCGTTCTCAGCGAAGATTTTTCGAAACTTTTGACAAACATTTTTTTCTTTTTCGAAAGCTTCGTTCTCAGCGAAGGTTTTTCGAAAAATTTTTTTAACAAACATTTTTTTTCTTCTTCGAAAGCTTCGTTCTCAGCGAAGATTTTTCGAAACTTTATGACCAACATTTTTTTTCTCTTCGAAAGCTTCGTTCTCAGCGAAGATTTCTCGAACCCTTTTGACAAACAAATTTTTTTTTCGAAAACTTCGTTTTGGCGAAAGTTTTTCGAACTATTTTTACCAATATTTTTTTTTTCGAAAACCTCGTTTTGGCGAAAGTTTTTCGAACTTTTTGGACAAACATATTTTTTCGAAAACTTCGTTTAGACGAAAGTTTTTCGAACTTTTTCTACAAAATTTTTTTTCTTCGTAAACTTCGTTTAGGCGAAAGTTTTTCGAACTTTTTGACCAGACTTTTTTTTCGAAAACTTAGTTTAGGCGTAAGTTTTTCGAACTTTTTCGACCAACATTTTTTTTTTCTTCGTAAACTTCGTTTAGGCGAAAGTTTTTCGAACTTTTTTGACAAACGTTTTTTTTTTGTTTCGAAAACTTCGTTTTGGGCGAAAGATTTTCGAAACCTTTTTACAAATAATTTTTTTTTGTAATGGTGTTACGTTGTCACCTCGTTGTTCAGTCACAACGACAGAAGTGTGTTTCTCTAGGATCCTTCAATTCACATGCGTAACGACATGAGGAGTGAACTGTTACAAATTAACTGCTCAGTAACAAGGAGACCCCTTCCTTTTCGGAGACAGTAATTAATAGACAGTCACTTTAGCAAGTTACTCACAACCCCCCTTTTATATTCCACAGCTCGTTCTAATGGATCCCCAGAAATGGAGACGCCTCCAGGCGCGCAGGAAGATCGACCCCGCAATCAATAATAGAAACGTTCCGGCCGAAGGAAGGGGCAGGGTAAAAGCCAACGAAGATCACCTAGAGCAGCCTAATCCGTTGTCGCTGTCTGGAGCGGACCGGTTGTGGTCCCGAGCCAAACCCCGTACGAGCTCATCAAAAACTACGACAGTCACGCTGAATACCCCTGCCGAAGTAATACAAGATGTCGCGAATCCCGTCGTTGGTAGGGTACTGGAGAAAGCTACTCCGTCCGCTCACAAAGCAGTAGCAAGCACTTTGCGTCAGCCCCGGTCGCAACCGATGTTTGAGCCAACGCCAGATCAAGCAAAGAGACATACGGAACCATCCACCATCATACCGGCAGAGCCTGAACTGGTGTTGGTGAGGGACGACAAGGGATGTCAGGACGCCGCAATAGCGATAGAAGCGCTTGTGGGCCATCCCGCGCCGGTAATAGCTATCGACTGTCAATGGACGTCCAAAGGAACCGAAAAGACTGTCACCTCACTGGCTCTGGCTGTCGAGTCCGGTCCCATTTTTTTATTGGACCTTCTTGAGAACCCCAGGTTGTTGCAACGAGGGTTTCTCCGTTGTATCTTGGAGTCCGAGTTTCGGGTTAAACTAGTATCAGACCTGGCAAAGACACCGATCCTGTTGGCTGAGCAGTTTGGACTGCGGCCCCAAGCGTGCTATGAAATGCACCTGGCGCACGCAGCCTTTCTGGAACAGCAAACAGGAATGGATTGGGGGCAGGTCCCCCGGCTAAGCCTTAATGCCCTGTGCAGGCAATACAATGCCCCAGTAAACGACCACAAAAACGAAATAATCAAAGCCGTTGGACGAAGGCCAAATTATTGGGCTAAACGTCCGTGGTCGCGGATAATGTTGGCACAGGCAGCCGGGGACGTAAGAGCCATGTCCAGCAAAGCATTGAAAACGAATCTGTTCAACGAAATGAAGGACACCGCCATCGAGACAATGAGAGACCGTAGCAGAATTCAATTGAACAGGTGGAACAGTGAAAGACTCGGCAGTGCGGTTGCATCTTGCAGCAACACTCTCGCGCCAACTCAAAGTCAGCTACACGAGCTAGTGAATAAAAATTTGACACACACCGTAACTGTGTCTTTAACACGCAAACACGCAGCCACCCAGACAAGTGATTTAGATGTTGGGGAAGTCGATGGAGTTGCGCCAGCCCTAAAACGGAGGAAGTCGTGTTAAACAAACTGAATTTACATCTTCATTTTTTTTTTTCCGTATTCAAACTCCTGAATTTTTTTTGATGTTATCGAAATATTTTTTTTCTTCGCAATAAATGAATTACATAAACCACATTCCTGATGTGGTCGATTATTGCTCTGTAAATTGGTTCCCTAAATATCCTCTTTCTGGCACACAGTGCTGAATCTGAAGATTGTTTAGGCGAAACTAGTTTTCTTACCCTCTGATTGATGTCCAATATAACTAAGTGTGGGTTGCGGTTTAAGTGTTGTGGGCAGTATGACATTTTATTAACACATGACTGCTAAGTCATCACTATTCTTTAGATTTACAGATTACATATTAGACAAAAGACGAGACGTTGGAAGTTGCGTTAACTAGAAGATAGGCACGACGTTAAATTTTAGGTAAAGATCAGCCAAGCAGCATCAACGCCGGAACACAATGATGAGATCACCACCAGAGTCAGGAGCGGTGCCAAAAACTGGACCCCACACCAGGGCCAAAGCCAAAGAAGGAAGACAGGACCTCATAACACCAGGTAACCCAATTCCAGATGACCTAGCCGGTGTAGTACCACTGGATAACCCTCCTCCAAGGAGCAAAGCGTCATCAGCGAACGTATCGCGAGCTGATACCCCGATGAATTCGCCGAGAGGGCTCATGCATTCCGTGGGAGATTTATCCCAATGGAAGCTGGACACCTCCAGGCCCCCGCCAGACCGTCGTCGTACCAATGAATTTAGTAACCAAGGGCGCCAAGCTAGACCTTATACTCTGTCCAACGAAGACATGCTTAGGCCCGATTTACAGTGGGATCGCAGCGACATCAATCTCGCTTATGCAGGCGGACCGGAACGATCCGCTCACGCCGCACAAGCAGAGGAGTGGAGCTATATGCGAACGCAGGCGGTTAAGCATGAAAGAGAAATGCAAAATATGCGTGAAGCTCTTAGTCGTATGCAAATGCAACTAACCCAAACTCAGACTAACATGCGACAAATTGAGCCACAGCCGTATGTCCCCTTTTCTGAAGCAACGCATAACGTGAATGCGGATTATAGGGAGCATCCGCCTCGTCAGCGAGCTAACTATACCGGGTATAATTCCACACGTTCGAGTAGTCCATTGAACCGCTGGCATTTGAAATTTGATGGTACTCCTAGGAGTATGCCCATCGATGAATTTTTATTCAGGTTAGACAGAATAAAAAGAATTAGTCCTGCTAACGAAGCGTACTGGGTTGAACAGTTTCACCGTTGTGTAACTGGTAATGCCGACGCCTGGTATTGGCAATATTTGCGAACCAACCTTAATCCTACTTGGGCAGAACTGAAAGATGCTTTAATTAGAAGGTTTAAGCTATGGAGCTCGGACGCGGAGATAACTCATGCGATGGAAAGGCGTAGGCAGTTCTCACGAGAGACCGTAGAGGACTATGTAACGGCTATCGTTTCCTTGAACACCCAACGAACTATAATGATGAAAGATGAAGAACTGGTCAGGCTCATGTTGCCCAACATCAATCCTCGTGTAGCACAATTGATATATGCGATGAATTTGAAGTCAGTAGATAAGTTTAGAGAAGAAGGGCGTCGAGCGGAGGTTTATTTACGCGCGACACCCGAAAACGAAAAACGATCGGTAGGAGGAGTGAGTAAATATTACCAAATAGCTGAAGTAGACGAACCCCTAGTAGGAAGCACTGATAATTGCGAAATGTCAGACCCCGAGTTAGAAGAGATTGACATGTCAAATTGGGTCTGCTGGAATTGTGACGTGAAAGGTCATGGTTTCCGAGAATGTCCCGCCTTGACACGCAAACTATTCTGTTATTACTGCGGCGAAAAGGGAAAAACATGCCGTGATTGCCCCAAATGCAGTTCAAAAAACGGGAAAGGAGGCCGGCCCAAAAACCACCGGCCCAATCAGAACACGAGATTCCAAGATTGGAAACAAAAGCAGACCGAATCAAACACTGGAACGATGGCACGACCATCGAGCCAAACCTCATAAATACAGACGCAACAGAACAGTCCAAAGGTTGTACATCATCTGCACAAATTTGGACTTCACAATCTACCCCAACCCCATATAAGACCGTCGTGAAAGCTTCTTGCTCATCCAAACTCGAACCCATTTTAGAATATATCCCCTTATACCGCCAAAGCTTCGAAGCTCGAAATGCCAATTATAACCTAGTAAGAAACCGCATCTTCGACTCGTCATCACCCTCAATGGAAGGAGTGCAGTCTGAATCAGAAGTAGCGTGTTTCATCGAAGCTTTAAGCAGTCCTCAGTCAATTAATCATCCCACCAGACTTACAGCCATCCAGTACAAAACAGGAGACCCCAGGCCATATGCTCATGTCATTGTAGGTGGCATTCCGTTGGTGGGATTGTTAGACAGCGGCGCTAGCGTTAGTTGTTTGGGTAAAAACGCTTTAGAACATCTCGTACAAATGGGTCAGTCCCCAGAACTCTCGTCCAACACTCTAAATACAGCGGGAGGGTCAGCTCATACCGTACTCGGTCATATTAACGCATTAGTAGAATTTCGCCATGAAACTGAAAGCCTCAAGTTATATGTTGTACCCGATTTACAGCAGGAACTTTATTTAGGAATGGATTTTTGGCTGGCATTTGGGTTGGTTTCAGCATTGATCGAATCTTTGGAGTTGGATGGTGAAACAACCGTGCAAAAACCTAAACCAAAACAACATATTCTATCTGCAGAAGAACAAACTGCGTTAAATAAAGTAATCGAGCAATTTCCATCATGCGCAACATTGGGTTTAGGTAAAACAAACGTGGAAACTCACGTGATTGATGTGTGCAATGCCGAACCAATCAAACAAAGGCACTATTCCGTCTCACCAGCAGTACAAAAATTGGTGTACGACGAGCTTGATCGCATGTTGGGGCTAGGAGTTATTGAAGAAAGCATGAGTGCTTGGAACTCGCCAGTTGTGTTAGTCAAAAAACCTGGCAAAGTTCGGCTCTGCTTAGACTCACGTAAGCTAAATTCAGTGACAATCAAAGACGCCTACCCTCTACCACGCATCGACGGACTCTTGAGCCGACTGCAAGACACGCGCTACATTTCTTCTATAGATCTGAAAGACGCGTTCTGGCAGATCCCCTTGGAGCCCACAGCGAGAGAGAAAACAGCTTTTACCGTGCCTGGCAGGCCATTGTACCACTTTACTGTCATGCCGTTTGGCCTCTGCAATGCCCCACAAAGAATGTGCCGACTAATGGATAAGGTGATGAAACCTCTATCAGTCGATTCCAGAGAGCGAATATTCGTATATCTGGACGACCTTCTTGTCATTTCCCCCACATTCGCTAGTCATCTAGATTTGTTGCTCGAAATTGCCGAAAGATTGAAAGCAGCCGGTCTCACGATAAATACAGCCAAGAGCCATTTTTGCATGACTGAGGTCAAATACCTAGGCTATATTGTCGGGGATGGCGTGCTGAAAACAGATAATGACAAAGTAGCCGCTATAGCTGAATTTCCAGTACCTACCACCCTGAAGCAAGTCAGAAGATTTTTAGGAATGACAGGATGGTATCGGAGATTCATTCAAAATTTCTCAGCATTAGCTGCACCCATTACCAATTGCCTTAAGAAACCGACAGCAGGGCTGAAATGGACTGATGAAGCACAAGTCGCTTTTGAGGCATTAAAAACTGCACTGACTACCGCCCCTGTTCTGCATAATCCCGACTTCACAAAGCCCTTCCTTATACAATGCGACGCTAGCATCACTGGGGTAGGTGGAGTGCTATGTCAGATCGGTAGTGAAGGAGAGGAACAACCAATAGCATACGTGTCACAGAAATTGAATGATGCACAACGCAATTATAGCATAACCGAATTAGAATGTTTGGCAGCGATAATATGCGTGAAGAAATTCCGCGCGTATGTTGAAGGGTTGCCCTTCACAATAATCACCGATCATGCCAGTCTCAAGTGGCTTATGGGTCAGAAAGATTTGAGTGGAAGGCTCGCTAGATGGTCGCTGAAATTGCAAGCTTTTGATTTCAAAATCGAACACCGGAAAGGCAGCCAAAACGTAGTACCTGACGCTCTGTCAAGAGTATTCGTTGATGAGCTGTCGGCCACATCCTCTAAGGTGTCCCCCGAAGTGGATTTGGAATCGCCATTATTCAACTCAGCCGAATACCAAACGCTCGTAAAATCTATAACTGATAATCCCTCCCAATTCGCTAACGCCAGAGTAGCAGGTGACTTGGTTTATATATTTCATCCAACAGCCAAGGATAGCGACTTAATAGGCGGTACGCCGTGGAAATTATGGGTCCCTCATGAAATGACCTTAAATCTGATCAAAGATGCTCATGACCCTCCTATAGCTGCGCATGGGGGCGTAAATAAGACACTCGAGCGTTTGCGTGAACGATATTACTGGCCATTAATGGCACAACAGGTGAAGCTATATATTCAAAAGTGCGATACGTGCAAAGAGACGAAAGCACCAAATATAGCTCTGAGACCGCTCATGAAAGCCCAAATAACGCCCGATCGAGCCTGGCAGCGTATATACATTGATCTGATGGGTCCTTACCCACGTTCAAAGAAGGGAAACACCGTCATACTCATAATTCTGGATCAGTTTTCCAAGTATGTGCTCCTTAAACCGCTACGCAGCGCCACTACTTCAGCTATCACCTCGTATGTCGAGTCAGAATTATTCCATGTGTATGGAGTGCCAGAATATATAATATCTGATAATGGCGTGCAGTTCACTTCTAAAGAGTTCGCAGCCTTGCTAAAAAAATACCAGGTGACACACACTCGCACGGCTATCTATTCGCCACAAGCAAATGCGTCGGAGAGAGTTAACCGATCCATTCTATCTGCAATCAGGTCATATTTAGGAGAAAGCCACAAGGAATGGGACGTACACCTAAGTGAAGTCGCGTGCGCCTTGCGTACAGCCGTCCACAGTGCTACTGGGTACTCTCCGTACTATCTGAATTTTGGCGAAAATATGATTTGCCATGGATCCGCATACCCATTATTAAGAAATCTTCAAAACTTACTAGCAGGCGACATAGAATGTGTAGCCAGAACAGACCATATGCAGGCAATTCGCGCTGTGGTGAAAACCAAACTGGAAGCCACTCATCGCAAATACGCCTCGAAATATAACCTAAAGGCTCGCGAAGTTAATTTTTTGCCTGGTCAAGAAGTTTACCGAAGAAACTTCGTATTAAGCGACGCTGCAAAAAACTTTAATGCAAAATTGGCACGGAAATTTATCAAATGCCGCATTATACGAAAAATTGGTAACTCACTGTACGAAATCGAGAATTTACAAGGAAAATCTGTAGGGACCTATCACGCCAAGGATTTAAGGCAAGGAGCTCCCTAACAGATAGCCTGGTCAAGTCAGACTAGTGCAAAGAAGGCGAAACAAAGGGTAGAATTATAAAGATAAGGGATTGTCCTATGCCTCCGTCGAAGAGAGCACATTCAATCACCTTACTGCTCATAATCAGTTCAACCTAAAAATTTTGAGTCTCATTACGGAGCATAGTAAATAAGCACATAGATTCGGAGTACTTTGGTCATTTGCAGAGCCATCAGAGTGTGAGTGGTTTTGCACATGCCCGTCCGTTGTAATGTAAACTCGCGCAGAGAGAAGGAGGATGCCCCATATTTCCTGTGAACATTAACTATCCGGACAATATTGAGCATTTTCCTTCGGAAGGTAAACTTGTCTTACTTTGAACTAAGATTAATTTTTATTTGTATTTCTCTTTGTCCTCTTAACTAATAAAACACACGCCTTGAAATAGTATATAAATTTGTTTATTAGTAACAAACATTTAATGCATTAGTATTATTGCTTTATCACTATCATTACGTTTAATCTTGATGCATCCATACATGAGAGCCTGTAAGAGGAGAAGTAAGTCGAATTGAATTTACGTAGTAGTACAGCAGATAAACGCATCTTCCTCCAGTCTATCAGTAAGGTTGCTTAAACTGTTTTGCTTTCTTTCTTTTCCGCTCTGATTGTTAACGAAGTATGTAATTATAGTTGAAAAGATGGTAAAGAAAACCACACAACAAAAAAAAAAAAAAAAAAAAAAAAAAAAAAAATTTTTTATCCGGCTCGACGGATCAAAAAAAAAAAACATTTTCTTGGAAAAGAGACATAATGCCCATTAAAGAGGGTAAAGATCAAGCAGTAAAACCCCAATAGAAAAAAAAAAAAAAAAAAAAAAAAAAAAAAAAAAAAATCAATCCGGATCGACGGATCAAAAAAAAAAAAATTTTTTTTTGTGACTGCAGCGAGGGAGCCACATCGAGACAGCAGCGAGGGAACCACATCGTGACGGCAGCGAGGGATCCCCATGACAACACGGACGCCTCTTTTTTTTCTGTCTCCTGCGCGTCGAGCAGGTCTAGCGCAGGATTCGGCCTGTGTGACGAGCCGTCCTGGCAGCACCGCCGCACCGATCGTGCAGTGCGACACTAGCGCCAGAATTACCAACAGCGGGGGAAAAATTAACCAGCCAAAACGAAGACGATCACTCGCCCTTTCACATAGCAGACGCCGAGTAGAGCGGACGTTTCTTTAAAACCTCAACACCATTGCCCGGAACCGAGAGTTTTTTTTTTTTTTTTTCTCTCCAAGTGCGCGCCGTATAAAAAGTAGTGTTCGCGATCGAAAAGAAAAAAAAAAAAAAAAGGACGACGACCAACAGCGGAGGCGGACTCGCTATATCGCCAGAAGGAGCAGCGCGGAGCGCCCTCACAGGAGCAAGAATTCAAAGGTGGGTAAAATGCGATTGTTCGCTGGGTTTGGCATGCGGCACGGGATGCGGCTGCCGTTAGCCAACGGTGCTGGGCGGCCACGCGGCAAGTTTCGGGACCTTCTCGAACACTTGCTGGGTGCTTCATCACGTGGATGTGCCATTGAATAATCATGCAATTTGTTTTAAATAAAAATAATCTACCATTAAAAGATCTCCGTCGTGTTAAATTATGTGCGAAAAGTGTTAACCGAAGCCCATGTACTTTTGAATTGAATCGCAGCCGCAAGAACAACATAAAAGTGAGAAATTCTATAAAGCCGATATCGCCGTCTTGATTGCGGGCCAGCTCTGTGGAGTCCAAAAAAAAAAACTAGGAAAATTAATTAAAGAAAATAATCGAAATTAGTAATTCAGCGAGATTAACCTCGTCACAGTTAGGATAAAAAAACAAAAAAAAATTAAATCCCGTTTCTCAGTTTCATTTTGTTTCCGATCGAATTGCCAAATGATTAAATTGTGATTTTTCGCTGATTAAAAGAAAAGGAGGCGAAAACGCCAGGTTCTCGCATCGTGTGCGGTCAGTGTCGCGCGATAAGAAGCAAATAAAATTCGTGTGAATTCGAAATAATAACATGGTCGGGCCCTCCTAGAAAGGTTTTACTTTATGCGAAGCTTGTCTACTATTTCGAACGAAATTCGATTCGGGCCTTGCCCTGGCTCCCATCCTGGACGAACCGTACGCAAAAACGAGGAAAATGCCGCGAAGGAACAACAATGAGAAGGGAAAAGGTCGTGGAGACGATTCTAACTTCGAAGACTTTCCGAAGCAATCTAACGTGCGGTCGTGGCTTCTGAAAATTTCACACAAATTTGTGCCCTTCTAAGCAACAAGAAGTTTTTTTTTTTTTTTTTTTTTTTTTTTTTTCCCTTCTCTTTCCTTTTTTTTATTAAGTCACCCGAACAAGTGAGATGATACCACAACGGTACAGTGTTTTAACAATCGTGAACCTTATTGAGTCTGAAAAGAAAAAGTGCATAAAAACAGACCATCGTGCGTGTGCGTGAGAAATTTTCCTCACACACTTTCTGTGTGCTGTCAGCGCGTTGTGCTTTAAATTTCTGTCAAGTGTCTGAAGAAATTGTTTGCGCGCTTCTTCGTTCGCGTCTTTTTGTCGGAAATCGCTCAAGTTGGCATTGGGAAAGATTAGTTAAATAAAAAAAAAAGGGAAACTGTCTTTCGCGCTATTGAATTTCGGGCGCCCCGCTTGTGTTAAATTAATGAAAAAAAAATCGCAAACAACTCGCAACCGATCGGATAAATTGTGAAAGGAGAAGCTTCAATAACGTTTCGATTTTCCCGCGCCGTTGTCGTCGCTGTCAGTTTTCGTTGTTGAACTTTGACCGCAAATGTTGGCGCGTTCTGCTGCCGCCCTTCCGCTCAATCGAACAGTTCAAATTGAAAGAAAATTCACGTGTAGTTCGAATTAAAACCCGGCCGGACAAATGCCAACGCTCGTGTTTGAAAATCGCCTAGAAATTCGCCCGCCGCCCGTTTTAACCGCACTTCGAATTAGATAAATAAAAATTGAAAACTTTGTGTTCATGTAGACTTTAGGCCGAGCATAAACTGCCTGCTCGTCCAGCATTTAAAAAAAAAAAAAAAAAAAAAAAATTTTTTAAATAAATAAAGCGCACGGAGCCAGTGAATTGTGTTTGAATTTCGGGACCACCAAACGCGCGCCCCCCCGACACAACACTGATTTTTGGCGTCACAAAAGCCTTCTGATGAAATGTAAAATTGGTCCAATAAACTCAACAACTTTGTTGTCCGTAAATTGAAGTCGTCCAAAATAAACGGTCAACAACAAGTTTTATCCACAATGCCAGCTATGTCAACGAGAAATCGTCTCCGGTACCATTAGCTGACAGTAGTACCTATACAGCTACAGTGAAGGACGATTGGTGGTAGCGGCCGCCAAGGTGACCGCTGTCTCGTCAAATTACTGGGGTTCGACGTGGGACCGAACAACTAAATAATATTTCATCGCATCAAGAGTAAAAATTAACAAACGGCAGTAGTATTTCAACAAATAATACAACAACCTCGTCAACAACATCGTCAACAACAACAATCGTCATCATGCTCACCAGCATCGTCATCCTCAACTTCGTCATCCGTTATACCGTCGCCCGTGTCATCTGTAATCACTTCACCATGCCTACCTCCATACTCGAGGACATTAGCCCGGATCCATCAGCGCAACAACTAACAACAACAGTCAACCTCCTCCACACACATCAAATAAGGACAACAGATTCCATCCCGGACATCTTAATCAATTACTCTGGTTGATAATTTAATTACGTAAAATAAAATACCATAACGACACACAATACATACATATATTGAAATGAAACAAATAGAAATAAATAATTTCTGAATGTAATAACATTATTATAACTAAATGAGGAAAAAATATCTAAAAAGACTTGAATTTGAGACTGTTTTTTTTTTTTTTTTCTCAATATGATAAATTACCTTATGTAAAAGCAAAAAAGGA
Organism: Beris morrisii; assembly: GCA_951812415.1. NCBI lineage: Eukaryota > Metazoa > Arthropoda > Insecta > Diptera > Stratiomyidae > Beris > Beris morrisii. Next base: position 98,780,155 of record OX638311.1, read on the forward strand.
AAATATAATTAAAAGGGTAATATAATAAAATTACATAATTATTCTTTTCTTTATTTTACAATTGAATATCATTTTCTCTAATCCGTGCGTAAACAGAGTCAGTAAATCCAGATAATGAAAGGTGAAATGTGTCTGGGCTTAGGAACGGTCCGCGGGGATTCTTATAGATGAAGAGATATTACAACAGTTTACTAAATTTTGTCGCAATAGGCCTTCACCCCACTTGATCGAACGAAGGGTTGTGACAGAAACTCATCTTTCCGTATTTCGTCTCCCTCTTAAAAATTTGGCCCGAAAATTTGAAACCTATACAAAGAAAAAAAAAGGACACGTTACCTCAATTGCAAATACCAATGTTTTACTCCTGGCATCAATTTTTTTTTCTCTCTGATGGAGCTATAATTGCGAATCTCTAAACATAAATAAAAGGGTTCAGGCCAACAGCGGCAGTGTCGTAAAATAGATTTCAAATAACATAACATGTCACAATATGTTATGAATTAGGAAAGATGGGTAGAAACTTAAATGGCTATGTAATTCCAAAATTGGAATAAAGTAACGACATACGGAAACCATGTATAGAGGCTGGTGACTGCTTTTGCGGCCTTTTGTAATCAGTAATTTTCGTAAATATCGCGTCGAACGTTAGGGAAATAATCGTGGGCGGGGTTTAGAGCTTACAAAGCGTACACATAAGAAGTTGGTTCGCTGTTCCGATCGGACTGAGCCCAATGAGACTGCCAAATGGTCTCCTTTCGAGAAGAATCGTTGGCAGTGGCATGGCCGCGGTCCGGCCGCAACAGCACCTCTTCCATTTCGGTATTGGCACGACTGAGCCATAGTCATCCGCCCCCAGACGGCTCGACTCTTTCGTTCTTGACGAAATAACACCGACACATGAGTGTGTTTTCATGCCGGATCGCCCGTCGGGTGATCTCATCCAGATGTTCCTTCCCACAAACCTTTTTCCTTCCCACTCTTGTCCACCACCCTATTTTTATATCTGGCCCCCGTACCTTGATCCTTTCCAGCCCGCCGACATATAGAATGGGAGTTCTCAAACCCATTCGTCGGCCCCACGAGCATAAGTAATTCAGTTCACGGAAAGAAACGACACATCCACCCCATCCGACGAGCTAGTACGTGCTTTTATGCTAGATGCTCAGTCGTTTCAGTGGCCATCCGTGAGACTAATGTTGTCCAATGACAACATAGTCAACGAAGAACATATGAAAGTTGTCCTTCATTTTGACGAAGAAATGACGATTTCTTCCGATAAATGGAGGATGACTTTCAGTCCGCCAGGCTTTACGTCCAAATTTAAGACCAAAAGGCCTAGTCTTTCGGACGTTCTGCGGACATATTCGTTACAACTGTACAACCTGCAAAGCTTCACCTCGCAAAGCGGATTGTAAATAATGAAATTTTTGTGAATTCGCTATATTCATGTTATCATGGATCAGCGATTTGAATAGGTCATGAAAATACAACCACTTATCATACTCCCCCCCCCCCCCTCCCCAAAAGTCAGGCAAGGATATTTGTGGCAACTTGATATTTTGATTCGGTGCCACATTTTCACCGACCAAAGACTCCCGTTTTTTTATGACAGGAAGGGACCTGATTAATTACTCTTTGCTTCGCCCGTGCGACCACATCGAAGTATTTCATTTCGAGACTATCCCGTTCAACAAATTGATCGGATGAATCATCCAATAATTCAATTTTTGACTGAAGGTCGTTAAAATCGTTCCACATCGTTTCGATTTTTTCCAAACGCGTATGAAATTCGATAATTTTTTCATTGTCCTTCGATTCAATGAGAAATTTATCGAAGCGCGTTATTTGCGACTTGATCTGTCTGCGACGTAGTATCGTCTTCAAATCTTCGGCCATTTTACCGACACTACGGAAAAACTGAATAAAAAAAAATTGCAGAGAAGTCGAAAACTGCGTTAACTTATTTATATTGGGACATAACTTATGCGATGAAAAGAAATTTGAACAAAGTTGACATTTGCAGATCTGTCGATTTTTATTTTATTGCCGGCCAATGCCACTTGATTCAAGAAATAAATGAAAGAACGCAAGAATAGAAAAGAAAGAAAAAGTAATAAAAAATTAGATTAAAAGCCGTAACATTGTAGAGCTACCGTAATATCGCTGCAATTTCAGCACGAGGTTTCGTAGAAAGAAAGGGCGAAACTGTACCTTTGAATTACCGGAATTCGGGAAAATTCACCGTACTGCGACCACGTTTTTCAATAACTTTTAAATTTTCAATAACGGAAAGACGAACACAATTTTTCACCCGCGTTTAATATAGGAATTTTTTTTTATTTAGCACTATGAGGTTGTGTTTTATGATAGGTAGGATAGAGAAAGAACGAAATATTCCGGCAACTTGTAGCGGCAGCAATACGGCTCCAAGAAAAAAGGATAACGATCCTGTCAATGGCTATCCGGCTCGACGAACCAAAATGTTTTGTAAATGCCTTATGCACTCGTTGAATTCCTTATGATGCGCAGGAACAAGATGCGACGATGTTATAATATAATCCCAATGTTTGTGAATGCCTTATACACTCGCGGACAAAATGTTGTGCGTATGCCTTATGCTATCGCTGAATTCCTTCCAAAACGCTTGACGACAACGAACTCTAATATCGCGCCTTGTGCACGATATTCTGCTTCTTTGTATTTAAAAAATCGAAGTATTGTGCCTTGTGCACAATATTCTGCCTTCTTGATTGCGACTAAATGGAAGAAAACTCACTGTTGTGCTGACTACTATTTTTAATTTTTCACACGATGTTTACAATTCAACGGCTAAACTGGTAGTGACTCAAAAAACTTAAGAGTGCAAAACTGCAATAGGGACTGAAGGTCCCGTAAGCTATATGCAAAACTGCAATAGCGACTGAAGGTCCCGTAGACTATATAATAGAAATTTAAAATGCCTACGGCCTGATCTTGCCGAGGCAGAAAAATTATAGAAATTGAGAAATGTTTAATCTTAAACAAAATCATAGTCTACGGAGAGTTATACGCAAAAACAAAGATACGAAAATTAGTGAACAATATAAAGTACAAAGTAGTGGACAAGAAAACCGAGCCAGTACTTGGACTCAGCAGCTGTAAGTCAACAGGATTAATAAAACGAATGGATACAGTTTCGACCGAACAGAAAGTATTCAACGGACTGTTTAAAAGATTTCGTATATGACATAGACCTGATCGACAACCCGCAATTCGTAATTCATGCTGCACGAAAGATACCGCATGCATATAGACAAACTGTCAAAAAAGAATTGGACCAAATGGTGAAACAGAACGTGATACAAGAAACAACGGAAGCAACTCCAGCGGTGTCGCCGATGGTTGTAGTTAAACAACATGGGAAAATCAGGATTTGCATTGACCCAACGGAAGTCAACAAAAATGTGTTACGCAGACATTATCCGCACAGAACACTCGAAGAGATCGCAGCCAAAATATCCGGAGCAACGCTCTTCACGAAATTAGATTGTCGGAAAGGATTCTGGCAAATAAAGCTATCAGAGCGAACCCAGAAAATTCTTACGTTCGCCACACCGGTCCGTATTAGTTGTTCAACAAGGATACGAGGAGTGATCTTCTTTGGTAAGTTTTATTTTAATATTTTATCGCGGTATTGAAAACTAACGATTCTCTTCTTTTCTTGCAGGATGACAATAATCAACCGTAACATTCCCCCCTTACTTAAAGAGAATTTCCCAAATTCTCTAGAATCGGACACTAGGTATAATTTTTCTTTCTTAATTAATTTAATTCCTTCATTTCCTAACTAATTCAAATTCCTATCCTAAAAAAAAGTTGCATCTTAAATTCCTATAAAAAAAACGTGTATCTTAGTCTGGGGCTGGTGCAAATGCTTTTAGGTCCTTTATGTGCCAAATTCCGCCACGTTTCCCATTCTGATCTTCCAACTCATACGTCCATGGAGACACCCTCTTAACTACAGTGAAAGGACCAATAAATTTCGGCGCTAAATTAGCTGAAAAGTATTTAGCCGCATCTGACTGAACATAATTTTTCCTCAACACGAGATCGTTCGGGAAAAAACCCACATCCCGTCGTCGTGAATTGTAGCGACTCTAACTCTTGCCAGTGGCTGTTTTAAAACGCGTCCTAACTTCTTCGCGAAACTTTTCTAACGCCACTGCCCTTACAAGCGGATCTATAAGCCTTGATGTCTCGGACCCTGTTTCATTCGGTCCATCATTCATTAACCCAGAAGTTGACATTTACCTGCCAAAATTAATGAAGTACTGGGTAGACTTCATGATTTCGTGCAACGAGGTACGAAGGGCACAAGCGGTCTTGGATAAATTTTCATCCCATTTCCTGTGGTTGTCCGAAACCTATGCCCTCAGCATAGTCTTAATGGATTGGTTGATCCGCTTCGCCGGGTTAGCTTGTGGATGGTAGAATGCGGTGTATTTAATCGTTGTTCCGTACGATTCCACCATCTTCTGAAAATCCTTCGCTTTAAACTGAACCCCATTGTCGCAGACCAACCATTTCGGAACCCCAAACAGCAGGAAAACATTTTCTTCCAAGATCCTCGTAACTGCCGCGCTCGTTGCAGACCTTAAAGGGAACAACAATGGGAATTTTGAAAAATAGTCCACTACCGTCAAGATATAATTATGACCATGTGATGATCGAGGAAGTGGCCCCACTAAGTCAACGCACACTATTTCACAAGGTTGTTTAGCTTCTCCACTCCGGGAAGCCATAAGTCCCGCCGGCAAACGACGCTCCGGTTTAATGGTTTGGCATACTTTGCACGTCTAAACATATTTTTTAATATCTTTCGGCATCTTCGGCCAGTAATACCTGAGCGCTACTCGTTCAATCGTCTTCTCTACCCCCGTATGACCCGACTTTGGATCATCATGGCATTCTGACAAAACATTCGCTCTCCCATCTCTCGGCACTACCTTCTTCCACGAACTATCCGACGTTAGTTCCGGAAAGGGTGCGGGGACATGCTTCCACAAAATATTCCCTTCAATTCGCCAAGCAGAATATTCTCTTGAATGATTCTGCACCATCTCTAACATTTTCCTATACCACATGTCTGTTTTCGCAGTGGCTTGTATCGTGCCTCAAATCCACGATTAGTCCAAACTACACCCAAAAGTCTGCTCCCCAAAATAAGTGTTTGTGGAAGCTTGGACACTACCAGACATTCCATCCATCGCAAACGATCCCTTAATTTTATTGGAATCCACACGGTCCCATCGATCGTACACCTCTCGTCATTAGCAAGCTTAACTTCTGTTGCCTTTGAATTTACCAGATGTACCCCCAACTTCTGCAGTATATCCCAACCAGACTTCCCGATAATTGTCCTCGACGCCCCGGAATCTAAAAGACCTATAAACTCCTCGTCGAATACGGACACTAATAAATGTGGTCGAGAGTCTCCCTCTACAGGAGTTAGTGCAAAATGCACTTGTACGACAGGTGCGGTTTCCTTACTCGTGCTCACTTCTCCGCTAATTAGTGAGCACGATTTTCGTTTCCCGAACTAGTGCTCGGCCCACTCTTGTCCCCTCAGGCTGACTCTTCCGCCCTGGACTGCATTCCGGACAGTTCGATCGGAAAACCCCAATCCTCCCACAACCGAAACAGCGTTTTTCCTCCTACATGTACTTGCCAAATGACCCGTTTTCCTACAATTAAAACAAATTTTCTCCCTCCGACTCGATTCACCCAAATTATTACCCGAATCGGTACGTTAAGGATCACAGGCGCCCACGACCCTTCTCTGGGTTGGCCGGACAAGGCCCCGTTCGCCCCTTTCATGCTGGGTTTTCCACCGGGAAAAACAGTAATACTGTCTACACCACCAGTGTTAAGATTCTCCGATGTTAACAAAAACGTAAAATTTATTTATTAATTTCGAAAACGAAAATGTACAGAATAGAAATACTCCAATAACACATTTAGCCGAAAACAAACAAAATGAGAATGAATGTACTAATGTATGTAGTGGATAGCAAAAATTAATAAGTTAAACATATAGATTTTAAGTAAATTTTAAAGGAGCGCAAAGAATGATTATGAAAAATAAGACAATCATGGTTATACGCGCGAGGCAAACGAAGAAACGGGGAATTAAAATATGAATTTAGTGACGCGTATGGTACAATGAAGGTATTTTGAGATCTGGAACGGAGATTATTATCTCTAAATCTAAGCTCAGCATAGAGATTGGAGTTGAAAATAAATATGATTTTATATAAAAACAACATGTCTAAATAAGATCTTCTGTCCTTAAGAGGTGCAGCTGCAACCTCATGTCATAAGAGGCATCTACAAAATTGAGTCTACGATAGATCTCTCTATCGTGAAACGTCTCTGCACCGATTCCAATGCAGTTATGAGATACATATAGTATGGGTTCTACACAACTGAGCAGTATTCAAGGTGATATTTGACAAGACTATTGTACAATAAGAATGGAATTTTTCATGGTGAGAAGCTACCATAGAATCAAATTTGTCTAAGTTTTTGTTGTTTTCCGGCGTCAGTGGAGTTTCTGGTGTGAGACCCCAACACGAAATCCCCGACTGTTGATTAATCGCTGTCGATGAGGGCATGACAGTTGGAAAACCTTCACTGGATAGGCCAGTTTTTTATAAGACTGTGTTGGACTGGGTCCGAAGGAGCTGTTTCGTCATCGGATGGAATAGACTCGTCAGAGGGTGTATCAAGCCTAAATCCGAAACACCCTTACAGCTGGTGGCATTGCTTGGGATTATTCTATATAGGCGATGTTGAAACTAATTTCATTTTCGCGAATTATAATTTAAGTATAAAATAAAATTGCTGTTGGCGGGATTCGATTCGGCGCTCTCAGCGTTGAATTTCATATATCATAGCGAACAACCAAAAATTCCATCAAGTTGGTTGAAATATTGGGTGATCTTCAGTGCCACCTACCTTTAGTATAAGGAGGCGAAGGCAAGAATTTACTTAAATTATAATTCGCGAAAATAAAATTAGTTATAACATCGCCTATATAGAATAATCCCAAGCAATGACACCAGCTGTAAGGGTGTTTCGGATTTAGGCTTGATACACCCTCTGACGAGTCTGTGCCATCTGATGACGAAACAGCTCCTTCGGACCCAGTCCAACACAGTCTTATAAAAAACTGGCCTATCCAGCATTGGCGGATACAGGGGGGGCGGCCGCCCCCCCCCCCCCCCCCCCCCCAAGACCAATTCCGAATTTTCTAAACATACATACTTCAACCGTTGTCCGATTTTTTTTACTCCACTGCAATGTGGACTGTAATTAGCATTTACTGTAGTTCTACGGTGCAATGCAAAGCACAGAACAGAACCATGATGGTGGATTTACCATACACTCAACGTTTGAGTTGCGACTCTATCCCCACCATAACATCAACCAATCAGATGGATCGTTCAGTCGCAAGAGTCTAACATTCTTCAACTTTTTCTCCGACACACGTTTCCATATGTGTAAACACATGCAATGAACTGTCGTTTCGCACTTATAGGCAAGTTGCGCCGCAAAGGCATGTTGAGTGTAAATTGCTTTCAACACAGCAAAGAGCACAGCCGACGAAAACCGGTTTTCAATGGCCTGATGGGAGTAGAGGCTCGCCTCGAGGCGAACCTCAAGAGTGAGTGTAAACGCACTATGATAAAAAGACTACAAGACAACATATTGCGTAGGTAATAGAGTCATTCCATCAAGAACCGCCAAGAATGACGAAATTTGTGACCTTACCATCTCCGATTCTTTTGAAAATGTATACTTTTATACTTTATACTTTATTCTTTACACTTTAAGAACTAGTGAAAAAAATAATTGAAATTCAATTTTTTGTTTCTATCTCATTTTTTTTGTTAGGTATAGTATGTTAAAATTTTCGCAAAAATGGTGTCCGAGTCCTCTTTGAAAATTCATATCTCTGGTAATTTTTATCCTGGAATAATAAAATATGGCTTATTTTAAAGGGGAAGGTTGTCGCAATAGAAATTATCCTTGAAATTTTTTTCAAGGATAATGATTTTGACCTTTATCCTTGAATATCTATAAACGGTTTTTTTTATTTTTTTATATTTTGTTGGTTATACTGTTTTTCAAACATACCAAAAAATTAACTTGGGATCTCAATGGGATCGGGGTCAAAAAAATCGAAGAACATTATAGTCGTTCTCAATTATTTTATAAAAAAAGGGTCATTTAATCAAGAATCGCCAAAAGTGTGACCTTATCATCGCCGATTCTTTTGAAAATTTGTGTACTCGAAGAATTAGTGAAAAAAAAATATGATTTCAAGTTTTTGTTTCTATCTTATTTTTTTTGTTAGTTATAGTATGTTAAAGATTTCCCAAAAAAGATGTCCGAGTCCTCTTTGAAAATTCATATCTCTGTTAATTTTTATCCTTGAATAATAAAGTAGGGCTTATTTTAAAGATTGTTGTTGTTTTTGTTAGTTAAAAAATGAGATAGAAACAAAAACTTGAATTTCAATTATTTTTTTCACTAGTTCTTCAAGTCCAAACATTTTCAAAAGAATCGGAGATGGTAAGGTCACAACTTTGATAGGATGAGCTCCAGCCTAATAGAGCACTACTTAGACGAAATGACTTCAATTTCTGAACAAGTGTATGCTGTATAGTGGTGAACTCTATCAAAAGCTTTTGAAAAGTCAGTATACACCGTGTGAAGATCAAGTCGGTTTTCAAGGGTCTTTGATACTGAATTTGTAAAAGAAACTTAATTCGTCTCAGTGGAACGACCCTTGAAAAATCCGTGCTGATTAGAAGAAACAGAGCTGCAGACTTGTAGAAAGATGACTTCATGCAGTAGTTTTTCAAATATTTTAGAGAAACACGACAGAATAGAAATCGGGCCGAAGTTTTCAACGTTGTGCTTATCACCCTTCTTAAATATAGGTAAAACATGGGAGATCTTCCATAATGCAGGAAATATTCTTTGATTTAGTGACATGTTAAATAACGTTGCAAGTGGTTCAGCCAGAATAGGGCCCAACCTCTTAACAAATACGTTAAGAATGTTATCAGGACCAGCGCCACCATGACAATCAAGTGAATTAATTACAGCGAGAACCTCCGTAGGAGTGAAAACAGGTATTGAGTCATAGTCCATATCATCGATATCCTGCATTGACTGAGAAGCAGAAGAAGAATACACGGAGCTAAAATATAAGGAAAATAGATTTGCTATAGATCGGGGAGTAGAAGCAGTATCACTTTGGTAAGTTATGAATGATGGAATGGTAGTAGTCTTACGTGAGGAATTGACATAATACCAGAATGGTTTGTCATTGCCCAAAGCGAGTGATGCATTCAGGCTACATACATACAGTCTGAAGGCTTTCTTAGTTTCTCTCTTAACAACTTTACGGAGATCAGTGTACTGAGCTTCATTAATCAGAGTAGGGAATTTCTTATAAAGACGTCTTGTCTGATCTTTATCTTTCAAAAGTTTAATGATAGAAGTGTTAAACCATTGAGGATAGGACCGGCGCTGGGTGATTGAGAATGGAACATGTTCGACTATTACCGAATTAACAGTGGAATAAAATTCATCGAGGGTGTTGTTCACCGATGAAGCATGAAGTGACTGCCAGTTTACTCCAGCAAGAACATAAGAAATTAAATCATTATTACAGTTGAAGAAGTTGCGCTTACAGGAGTGATTTAAAGCGGGGTTTTTCAGAGGCTTGAAATTTAGTTCAATCTTTATCGGAGGATGGTGGGTATCAGGTGACACTAGCCCAGGAAGAGATAATGTAAGAACAACATCATCAGAGCTGAAATTGGAAAATATTAGGTCGAGAATTCTATTGTTTTGGTTTTAGAGTTTTTAGAGCACAAAATTCCATAAAGGATTGGATACAGAAGAGTTGCTGAGAGTAGCAGTTCAAAGAAGCAGGAATAGAATTATCCCAATTTAGATAAGGCATATTGAAGTCTCCACAGATAAGGAATTTAGCAGAAGGATCACATTGATTAATAAATAGGGATAATTCTTCTAAGAGTGTAGAGAGAAAAGCAAGAGTAGTATTACAAGGAACATAATAAGCGAATATGTATAATGTAGTTTTAGAACATTTCACCTTGACAGCAACACATTCAAAGGAGCAATTGAAGTCAATGCAAAGATCCGACAACATGCTATTGCGAACCGCAAACTTGTTAGTGGACAGAAGATCACGATCACGTCTAAAGACATTAAAAAAACTCGAAAAAAGTTCAGAGTTTAATATTGACTCATTCAACCAAGTCTCAGAAATACAGATTATGTCAAAGGAATTCGATAAAACAGAATTTTGAAATGAAATTGTCTTAGTTTTCAGTCCTCTAACATTCAGATAAAAGATTGAAAGTAAATTAGAAGTAGGAACCGCGATATTCGATGCTTGAAGTCTGCAAGGCGAGGAAGACGAAATGCCAATTACGTCAAAAGATTCTTGGCTCCCATAGAACGAAAATTCTTTCGCGGTCTGTGTAGAAATTCCTTCACTATCAATCCCTTAGGCCATAGAGAAGGCTTACTAGCAGCAGCAAATATGTTATGAGGCACACGAATTTTGAAGGAAACAAAAGAAAACTTCGAAAGCTCATCACCAGACTTTGTAAGCTGATAGCATGGTAGTTGCCGAGACATCCTTGAAGTTACTTTTAATGTGGTTGGGAATCATATCAGGCGTAGTATTCACTTCGCATCGAGATACATAAATCCAGCGAGGAAGCCTGGCCGTTGTTAGACGAGTTGAAGAACTATTGGCAACTTGCGATGTAGTTAGTTCAACAGTAAGTCGATCAGCTGTAACGACATCAGAGACAGACTGAATCATACGAGAATTGCAAGGTTCATGCGACACTCCAACGGGAGAACCATTGGCAACTTGCAAGGTAGGAAGTTGAACAGCTGTGACGACATCAGAAATAGGTTAAATCATATGAGAACTGCAAGGTTCATGCGGCACACCAATGGGATCAGAATGTAGATCATTCAACGAAGCCGATTTACACCGCTCCATCAAGTTTGCACTACGTAAAATTCTAGTAGAGAGTACATTAGATTTACGTAAGATGGCTGTGATTGAAGAGCATTGACGGTCAGCTCCACGAAAGTTAACAGCAAGCTTATCAACAGTACTTTGTTGATCTAGGTCACGATGAGTATTTTGAATGTTATCCGATTTCGGAGTAGTAATCACTGGAACCGTTGAGATTGTGATGACTGAAGCATCAGAATTAGAGGTATTCGTTTCATCCGCTGAAGGAATACACACCTTGTTGATTGTTGATGTCATTTAAGGCAAGATCAAATTTCAGTTGAAGCGAAAGAAGATCTACATGTAGCGTTTGCATAGTTGAACGCACTTTGAGTAATTTCGCAACATACGCTGACGAAGACGAAGTTCTGCATAAGGCGCAGAACCAGTAAATGCCGCTGCCGGTATTTATAACCGCTTCACCAACGACACCAGAGAGACCGACACATTTGGAGTGAAAAACTTTTCCGCAAAAACCGGAACAGCAAATTAGCGGTGTTTTACCGAATACATCGGAACAAACAGGCAGGCAGAAATCCTCGTCTTTGGCCCTCCACGTGGGCGCCTGCTGAAAATGCTTTCAGTCGTAAAGACCTGGGTCTTCCCGACTTTAGCAGCTAAGACTTGCACGCATGTATTCAATCGTGCGCTGTGGTCATTAAGATTGAGGTACCGAACTGAGTGTTTCTCCTATGCTGTCCTCCTAATACCTCTCCTGCTCCTATGCGCCCTGTCCAGGGTCAAATCCAGGGGTGTCAGCGCTGTACCGTGCCCAGAGACTAGTTGGTCGGGGTCCGCAAATCTCTTCCAATCGCTAACGGTGGCCTGCGGGGTAAAATTGGGCACCCCCCCGCAGTACCCTTGCCTTATCTTGACATTCCGGCTCTGTTAAGATGGACCAACCACTTCCGAGCATACTTGTGGGACCAAAAATTAACCTAAACTTAAACAAAAAAAACAAAAACAAAACCGAAACCATAACTGATGCTCAGCTCGACATCGGTACTTCGTCCGAAGACGAACTTCTTGCATCCAGGCAGGAGACAACTATCACACCAGGCAACGCAGCGCGTGCGAGTACAAGTCAGAGTACACCCGTGCAGCCTCAACCATCAACATCCGGTCTACAACATCAGAAGGAGAATGCCAGCCATGGCATTCGGAAGCAGGTCAAAAAGCGGAAGTACGTCGGGGTCGCGAGGAAATTGCTAAAAGATTGCTAAAAATGAGGAAGCGGGTACTGTAAAGGAGCGCGATGCGGCGGACAAAGCTTTCTACCAGGCGATTGTAGAGGAGCACAACAAACGCCTAACAGAAAAACCGCCGAAAGAACGGGCATCTGGGAAGCGTAACAGATCCCAGGATGAGGTGGATCATGCTACTGGGAGAAGCAAGATTCCCAAGCCCAGCACACTTCATAACGTACGTGGTGTACGTGGTGGAAACACACTTTCAACATCAGCCAGCGGGGTTCAAGCGAAGAAAACCTTCAGCGAAACTGCAAGAAGCCAACTTGAGGTTGCATTGGTAGATGAGTTATCTGCCGGTAAACTTACCACTGAGGCGTGGCGCAACGTGGAAGCAGAGCTTTTGGAGTCGATACTGGCTCACCAGAAAAAGCACGGAGAACCTGCGTAATCAGATGCGCGGACAGCTACTCGACGGATTTTCTCGGTGAATGTGTCGCTAAGATCAGAGACGCTTCGGACGGCATAATACTCAAGCTTATCCCAGCTGAGGAGATTCCTAAATGACCGAGAGCCCGCATCTGGATACCAGTTATGAAAATGGACAGCGAGAAACTCCTTTGCGGTCTACGCCTACAGATTCCGTCGATTTCCATGGATGACTGGGCGGTCTTCAAGGCAGAGGAACCGCAACGAAACAGCCTCACCTACCTCCTCCTGATTAACGAGGATTGCCTGAGGGCACTCGAGGAAGCAGATTTTAAACTGCGGTTCGACATCAGGCACGCTAAAGTGAAAGTCTTTCACTCCTCAGGTCCAGACGATGACATAGACTTTGTCGACAAAGCTAACGAGTTGTTAGAGGAAATGAGTATCGCAGGGAAGGAGACAACCACTCGGGAAGGAAACAGCCAATCAAAATGTTGAAGGTCGTGCAGGTTTACCTGAGGCACTCGAAGTGCGCCTCGGATAACTTATTGGTCCTTCTTGGGGAAGAGGACATTGACATCGGCCTAATACAGGAGCCATGGGTAAACGACTTTACCGTAAAGGTGCTCCAAAACACTCATTACAACCTTGTCTACAATCACAAGCAAGGTAAGCCCAGAACTTAGTTAATAAACAGATAAACGCCTTTATGTGTCCAAACTATAGCTCTGACGATTTAACAGTTGTTAAACTGGAGGTTGCAAATGGGGGGGACCTATACATCTTCTCGGTTTATATGGCTTATGACCAACCAGCGCCACCCGAGGAACTGCATCATCTTACCGCCACCCGAGGAACTGCATCATCTTTTTACCGGCAGTATTTCATCCAAGAGGGGCAATCTTCTAGTGGGATGCGACGCCAACGCACGACATACGCTTTGGGGCTGCTCGGAGACCATCGAACGAGGTGAGTCCTTATTTGATTTCATTATAAACACTAACTTCTCTATATGTAACAGTGGTGACACCCCAACCTTCATCCGAGTACGGAAAATTTTCAAGGTTGGGAGGAAGTTCTGGATATTACTTTACTAACAGAAAATAACATTTATAGGGTTGAGAATTGGAGAGTATCCAACTTGCAATCCTTCTCTGATCACAGGTGGATCTTCTTCAACGTGAATCTCATGCCGGAGACTCAAAAGCCTTTTAGGAACCCTAAAAGAATTGACTGGAAGAAATTCGGTCAGGTCGCTAAATCGAAACTATCCAAAACAACCAGTCCTAACATCAAAACTATAGAAGATCTGGTCGACAAAGTGGGGAAATTCGAACGAGCCTCAAGATCTACAAGAAACACATTAGAACGGCCAAAAGGCAGGCTTGGACTGATCACTGTCAATCCATTGAGAGTGTCCGGCTCAGCAAGATTCGATCCAAGCAACACACGAACCCGTCGTTCGTGAAAAAGTCGGACGGGACCTGGACTGATTCCTCCGCCGAGACTCTGGAACTCTTGATGAACACTCATTTTCCTGGGTGTCAAAACAGCGGGATGGAGATGTCAAGCATTCAGGGTGTACAGTGTATGCCGGAGGAAGATATCAATTCCGTTATCAATGAAGAAAGAATTTCCTGGTCTATTAACAGTTTCTCTCCTTACAAATCCCCTGGCATGGACGGCATACTTCCAATTATGCTGCAGAAACTACAAGATGTAGTAGTTCCATGGCTTGTGGAAATTTTCAGAAGTTGCATCCTACTAAATCATGTGCTCTATGCCTGGAGAAGTGTCCGGGTAGTGTTTATTCCGAAGGTTGGCAAGAGAGGTCGCGAACTCGCGAAGTTTTTCAGACCCATTTGCCTAACAGCATTCGTGCTGAAAACACTAGAGCGCATTATAGATATACATGTGAGGCAGACCCTGAAAAGGTCACAGCTATCCAAATCTCAGCATGCTTACCTCAGGGGAGATCCACGGAGACGGCTCTCCACGAAGTGGTGCGCACGATTGAGCATACGATAAACTACAAGCAATATACTCTAGCAGCCTTTCTAGATATAGAAGGAGCTTTCAACAACGTCCACACTGAAGCTATCCAGGAATCTCTCACCGAACTGGGTGTGACCGAAAGCTTCAACAATTGAATAATATCCATGCTACGGACCAGAATTCAACCTAGGAAAGAGCAATTTGACCAAGCACGTGCGTAGGGGACAACGCAGGGCGGTGTTATCTCACCTCTACTCTGATGGCGTAGTTTATCCAAGACTTCTTTGGAATTTGTAGTTTTGGTAGGATATAACCAGCAGAATTTACTGAAGGCGTCAATAGCGGCGAAAATGAACTTGTACTGCTTGTCGGTGGACGTCATTGGACCCATGTGATCCAGGTGATATGTCTGAAGTGGCTGTTCTTCTTTCGGTATTGGATTTAACACTCCCTCTTTCTTACCCCTCTTGCGATCAGATACCAAGCAGACAATACAATGTTTAATACAGTTTTGTATCTTCTCCTGTAGCTTACTGATATAACATTTCTATTTGATGATGTATGCCAACTTAGTTTTTCCAAAATGACCGTTGTCTTCATGAACCTGTCTTACGATGCTTTCTGATAAGCTTTCTGGAATTACAATAAGCCTGCGTCCATCGATCTGTCGATACAGAATTCCGTTCGACATCACGTAGTCGGTATTTAATTCTGTTTCCTGTTGGTTCGTATTCTGAATGAGTGGATTACACTCCTGCGCCTGTTTTATTCTCGGTGTCATTTCGATTGACATAACTGGATATCTACTCAGGGCATCAACGTGTTTCATTCTACTTCCACTTCTATGCTCTATCTGGAAGTCATAGTCTTGGAGAATAATAGCCCAACGAGCTATTCTGGGTGATATGTCTTTTTTCTCCAAAGTTTGCGTAAACGCTTTGCAATCGGTAATAATTTTGAAATTCATGCTCAACAGATATACTCTAAACTTCTTAATTGCATTTATAATTGCTAGTACCTCCAGTTCAAAACTAGAGTAATTCCTTTCTGGTAGTGTTGTTTTTTGACTGTAATAGTGCACGGGGTGTAGCTTTCCATCCGCTTCGTCTCGCTGCATCAGTATTGCGCCGTATCCTTCTTTACTGGCGTCTGTGTGAAGTTCAGTTTCTCTACTCTGGTCAAAGAGACTGAGTACCGGTGGAGAGACCAAGCAATTCTACAGCTGGTTGAATGCCTTACGCTCTTCAATACCGAAAGTATATTCTCTATCTTTTTTCAGTAGATTTGAAAGTGGTGCAGAAATCAATGCATAATTTAAAATAAATTTTCTGAAAAATCCAGTGAGGCCTAAGAAGCTCTGTTCTTGCTTTAAATTTTTTGGTTCTGGAAATTTTGCTACTGCTGTTAACTTATTTAGTGATGGTTTTATTGTTCCATTCTGAAGAATAAATCCAAGATATTCTACCGATGTTTTCAAAAAGTTACACTTTTTCCATTTGAATCTGATACCGTTTTTTCATGCTATATCGAAGACAGATTTAAGTTTACTTATGCTTTCTTCCATACTTTTTGCGGGGATTATTATATCGTCCATATATATATAACGGCTATCTTCTGTTGAACAAGATCTCTGAAGACGAAATTAATGAACCTCTGGAACGAGCTTGGTGAATTGCATTGCCCGAAAGGCGTTTTGTTGAACTGGAATACACCCATATGACAACAAAATGCGGTATATTTTCTGCTGCCTGCTTCCACTGGAACGTGGAAAAATCCATTCTCGAGGTCAAGAGTTGTGTATATTTTAGCATCATGATGTTCTTCCATGTTAGGGAACGGCAATCTGTCTTTGACAATTTTTTTATTTAATTGACGATAGTCGATACATAACCTTAAGGAGCCATCTTTCTTTTTCGTAAGTACGATTGGGCTAGCATATTCGGAGTTGCTGTGTTCGATGATTCCCTCCTTAAGCCATGAGCTTATCTGTTCCTCTACTACCTTCTTTTCGGGTGGTGTCAACCGTCTTGGGTTGTTATAAACGTATTCATCCTTCAGAACAATTTTCGTTTGTATGTTAGTTGATACGGTAGTACTCGGCTTATAACTTTTGATGAGTTTTTGAATCTCGTTTGGAATATCATTCTGTTGGTCACCTATATCTATAGTCATAATATCCGAACAAAATGTTTCAGCGCGTTTTACCTCTGTTTTTCCCGATCGGATGGTTACTTCAGCAGTGTTCCAGGATTGCTGTGATAGCCAGATCCTTGATGCGAACGATGTGCATTTTTATATCAAACTGCGCTTCACCCACTGTTGCTTTCAAAACTGCGCTTCCGAGTGTTTCGACTGATGTATTTCCCAATCCGATTAGATTTATTTTTACGTCGTTTAGTTTCGGCTTATTCTTTATGTCCTTGTATATATCTTCACGCAAAATACTGACAGCGCTGCCTGTATCTAGCAAGGCTTCAGTTGTGACAGAATTTATGGTTATATCTGTGCACATTGGTTTGTTGCTGGTTTGTGTTTCAGAGCACATGTGAACTTGACTAGTTTCGGAACTTCGTTTGCTACTTGAACTTGATTCTCCACTTGTGTTGCGTTGTGGGCATACAGAAGATTTATGTCCTAATTGTTTGCAAATATGACATGTTAAATTCTTTTGCCTGCATATTGCTTCGTTGTGCCCAATTTTATTACAGTGTTGGCATTTGATGGGATTCTGTTTTCTAGTCTGTTCACTATGTTTCTCCACCCTGCCTGCAGATTTTGTAGACGATACTGTAGAAACATTTTTTTTAATGGTATTCGATTTGTATGCTTCATACGTTCTTAATTTTTCTTTGAACTCTTCAATCGAGCGGGCACCATACAAAAGTGTTTTATACTCTGGTTTGTCTGAAATACCATTTATCATATACTATATTAGGGATTCATCGTCTACCGTCGCTTGCATCGCAATCTCTCGTACCCTTGTGACATATGCTAGAAAGCTTTCATTGCTTTCTTTATGCACTGTTGCTAGCATATTATGTATTTCTAGGTCACTTGTTTTCCGATCAAATTCTTCTAGTAGTGCTAGCTTCAACGATCTCCATGATTTATATAGTCTGGCCTGAGCTACCAGACTAGCTGTTCCTGTAAGTGACCGTTTAGCATACACTAACTGTTGTATTTTTGACCAGTCTAGTAATGTTGCAATTTCCTCGAAGTCTGCCACCCATTTTTTGATCACCTGATGATCATCACCCGAAAATTTCCTTTTATTCGCTTTCACGTCCTGAAACGTGAATCCAAACGACTATGTGCTGGGTAACAACGCCGCTCGAATTGCATTGAATCGGGTCGACCCCTCGGAATCCCATGTATTCGTTTACGAAGTATTATATTTTTCGGTATTACGCCGCGTTGGATGCGCCCTTGTGTGTGTGTGTGGAGTCGGATGGGCCTTTAAACTCGTCGATATTGGAAAATATAAAAATCAAAAAAAATTTTTACCTGTTTTACGCCTGTTTTAAATGTTTTGCACACTAAACTTTTTGTTTAGTGTGCAAAACATTTAACATTTAACATTTTCCTTTTTTTTATAGGGTTTTAGGTCGGCACTAGAACTACAATTAGTACTGGCACTGTTCCTTATGTCACTGTTATCTTTTTTTTCGGTTTTGCGGTAATTGCAAATTTTTATGCACTGAAGTACTTCTATTTTTAAATATGCGCGTATTTATTAATTAGTCTGAAGCACTTCTCTTTTTGAATATGCGCGTATTTATTAATTGGACATCAGACTTATGGTTGAGCCCCCATGTGTGGAGTCGGAATTTCACGGGCACGATCACTTAACAACACACCGATAGAAAAAATGCGACTTGTTGAATTTCAAGTATAATAAGAATAATGATAATAATAAAATAATAAGAAAAAAGTTGAACAATGTAATAGTTAACTTGGTTTCAGAAAAGTAATCCGTGTTGTTCGCTTTGTCGGATGATCGATTCTGATTATTCTGCCTCGCTCGGTCGGTGGCTGTTGCGTGCCCAACGGGACCTATTTACCACCGACGACTGCTGTATCACAGTGGCGCGCTCCCACATATATAAACGTGTGTTTTATGTGTTTTGTTTCATTAATAAACCTATTATCCATATGCGAGAGAGAAAGACAAAGACTAGATGCAACAGTAGTGCTGTAGTACTGCCAAAGGCATGATTGCGCATTATAAGAAGTGCTTTTGTACTACTGCTAAAAGTAGCTACGGAAGTAGTATAGCAGTACTATACATTGACTGCGCGTGCATAAATTTAAGAGGAGTATAGCAGTACTTCTGACTGCACCATATATTTCTTTCCTTTGTCGTAAATGCGATTAACAGGCTCATGCAATTTGCACAAATAGGCTTATCCAAGTCAAGTTTAACAAGGAGGTGTTGATTAACCCTTTGCGCAAATTGCATTAGAGTGTAAATCAATCTTTACGCGAGACACTTGATGATGCTCCATCGAGTCCATACTTTGAATAACTGATTCGGAAATACTCGAAAAATCTGCCAACAGTCTGGGCGCAATTTTATTATTTTATGGGTTGAAGTTCGAAACGTGTTTAATGATGAGATGCGGTGTAGGTTACTATGCGACTGACAACCTAAAAATAAAGTTCTAAATAGCCTCCTGGTTATTTCTTAGGTTGTCAGTCTCATAGTAACCTACATCACATCTCATCATTAAACACGTTTCGGACTTCTACCCATAAAATAATAAAGTTGCGCCCAGACTGTTGGCAGATTTTTTTTATTTACTTACGTATTTTTTTATCAATAGAATAATTCATAGTAGTAAAAGCGAATTCGATCACATTAAACCTAAGAGATTTTCGGAATCAGTGAAAACTTGAACTATACCCCCAGGGGGTTTAATTGAGAAAAATACTTAAATCGGTTTTTCCCCGACTACGTTTAAAACTTATAGAAGTAACAGTGAATTCCAAATCTCATTATACCTTAGGAATATATATCAGAATTCGTGAATATGTGCACAATCACTTTACACCCCCTTAGAGGTTGGATATCGAAAAATTTTGAAGATCGTTACTAGGCGCTTATAT
The DNA here is from genome assembly GCA_951812415.1 of Beris morrisii. Classification (NCBI taxonomy): domain Eukaryota; kingdom Metazoa; phylum Arthropoda; class Insecta; order Diptera; family Stratiomyidae; genus Beris; species Beris morrisii. Next base: position 98,799,991 of record OX638311.1, read on the forward strand.
AAATAGCCCGCAGAAGTAAAATTGCTTTGATAGCTCGACATGTCTAGAAGTTTTAACGAAGTTTGTGAAAATGTGGATTCACGGACATTTTTTTTAATCAACCTCTGAACGCCAATAAAAATCGGAACTTTTTTTTTGCTTTAGTTACTCTAATAGTACATCTACATATACGTACTAAGTTTCAACTTTCTAGCATAAGCCGTTTCTGAGATATAAAAAATCACCCCTCTCCCCCGTACCTTGATACAACTATCAAAAATTTTTTTCTAGGATGTCTCCATAGTGGCTCTTTATAATCCTAAATTGTTAGCTTTCTATTCATTATGGTTTTCGAGAAATAAAAATCAGAATGTTTTCCTTTCTACCCCCTTTCACCATCACCCTCAACACCCACACCGCCAAAATTTTTTTCCCTACTAGAAGTTTACCGACCCCAACTCCTGTAAAATTTTCAAGATTATATCTGGTACGGTTTCTGAGATATAAAAATTACATTTTTTGAAAAATTGCTGTCCCTCCACTTTCGTGCTCCACCTCCCCCCTCAAAAAATTTAGTTTCGGTAGACTCCTCTTCTGATCCCATATTCAGAAACTAAATTTTATCTTCGTGGTGTAATTGGTTCGGAAGATATTGTAATCCAAAGTTTTTCACCCCCCAACCCCACACCCAACCTCCCCTCTTAAAAATTTTAGCCCTTGTCTAATCTTGAAGTATCTCTAAGGACAACAACAAAGTTTCAATCTTCTGACATCAATCGTTCAGGAGATATCGATTGTAGAATGTTTCAATCCCGTCTTTCATGCGTTAAGACTCATAGTTTTCCCTCCCACTTCCACACCCCTTAACCAATGTTGACCATTTTTTTGCAATTGAGTCCATTATCATAGTACTACATAAGTTCAAAGTTTCAGCCTCCTAGCATAAGTGGTTCCTGAGATCATGAAACCAAAATTTTTCATCTAAAACGCTCGAAAATATACCAGTCGTAGGAGTTCACCCAATCCACCCACCATAAAAATTTCAATTTAATATCTCAACGGGTTTGGGAGCTACGCGCCTTCAAACGATTTTGCGCACGGCGTACGGCGTACAGCGTCTACGGCGGACAGACGGACATTTTTTTTTTTTTTGCTTTTTTGGGGTTTACTAGTCTTAAAACGTAAAATACAAAATTTCAGGGTAGCAAATTTTTTTGAAATTTCAGGTCGATCACAATACTTTATTATTAAAAAATAATAAAGTAAAAACTAATAAATTATATAAAAAAGTATGTACATTGACTCGAAAAAGTAAATATACATGCATGAATATCTGATCAGGAGTTTGTCAGTAGTATAGCAGTACTTTTAAATTTGTTTCGAGAAGTGGAATGCACCCCTATAAACCAAACATCGATGAAGAGGCGATGAAGAGGCAGTGAACAGTTTCGAAACTTGTCACTGAAAAAAGATTATCAATTGGGAACAAGTTCAGCTATGTACTTGCTGTCTGTGAACACGTGTGAGGTATTCGCATTTCTTTCTTGCTCGTACTGAAATGCATCCGACCATCTCATCCGCACTCGTCGACAAGAGAGATCTCCTATCGCGCATTGTATTTGAAATTGGAATGAGCAAGAACGAGATGGCAATACGTGCACTCACTGAAGAGTATGTATGAAGGAAGTATGAAGTAGACCTGACCAATCATCGATGAAAGGTAGGCCTGACTTATAGGCGAATTATGCCTGACCGGTCGACACTGCACCGATGGACGGCGTCCGGTCATATTGGAATATAATTCTAGTGGTCAACGACTAGTGCAATCAAAAGACAGCATTCGATCGACTTGTGCAATCGAAAGGTGAATTTCATTGCACTAGCCGTCAGAGTTAGGGTTCCGGTTTCGGCATCATGATCGCATACAGGAAACTATAGCGCTCTGCGCTGTTCAACATCTAAGCTTGCAATGGCATTTGCCGGCGGGTACGCACTTGATGATAATACGTGTCGTGTAGGACGTTTAGTCTTTTTCTCTCGCTAAAGGCGGAACAGGTCGGCATGTTTACATTCTTGTGGAGAAGATGGGGAAATTTACTTTTCGATTTAACCCTCAATATCGCCACGAACACAAGCGCGTGTGCTAACATGGTAGGGACAAACACACCTTAAACACATAGACAAATGCCTTGCACTAGTGTGCAAATTGCTGAACTCGCGTCCCTGCAAGAAAATTACCGGGTAACTCCGCCGGAGCTCCGCCGTAGCATTACCCGGTAATCTTTCAGTTAAAATGTATAGGCCTCGGGACAAAAATTAACTTATATACTTCGTATCGGTGTGCATACGTGTGATTCGCTACCTCTATCTCCATCTCTTTCACTCCTAGTTAATGGTACCCGGTAGCTAGCCGGTAAATTAACCCAATCGCATAGTGCAAATTACAAAGCGAGGCCAGTACGATTTAACGTGTAAATTACAGGGTAATGGTACCCTATAAATTAAATACATGAATGCATGGAAATTTGGAAGCGAAGCCAGTATGATTTACCGGGTAAATTACAGGGTAATTGTACCCTATAGTTTAACTAATGCGTCTTAATTTTCCATTCCAGGTACCCTGGTACCCGGTCGGGCTGATTAAGGTGTAGAAGAAAATAATCTTTTTTCAATAAGAAAAACCTAAAAAAAACAATGATAAGTATAAAATAAGAAATAAAGCAGAAGTTTAGCAATATCCAAAAACGTCAGGTACCGAAGTGCAGTAGAACAGAAATGATAGTAGTACCAGCAGGGGTTACGGCGTTGCGGGATAGGTCCGCTTGACTAATTTACGCGAAAATTTGATGTCACATAAGACTAGAAACGGGCCATGTACTCCAAAGTTTAAATGTATCGCATCCAATTAAACAATTTTGATGTCAGGGTGTTGGAGTTAATGCATGTATTTGTACTTTCGGGAGCGCTTTCTTGCAGAGGTTTGCTATGGGAAAACAACAGCTGTTCGACACATACATACGCATAAGTATGAATATTGGTAAGCTTTAGCCAATCAGCAACATGAAATTTGACATTCTACACCCAACATGTAATTTCCATCATGCTTGCATCTCACTTCCACTACAAACTGTTGTTCTTCAGTCTCTTTCTTTTGACACTGGACACCCGAGAGTACCTACTTGCATCTCACTTCTACTACAATCCAATTTTCAATCTTTCTCCTTCTCATGAAAAATTACGCGCATGTACACGGTTTTTACGCGTATCACCACCGCTTGCACGGTGGTCACGCAGTTCTCGGGCGGACTGTCGTACTTCTCTCTCTCTCTCTCTGTAACAACCGGCTGACTTCCAAATGCGGCGGCGAAGTCTCAGCTGGCTGCCGGGAACTTCTACGACGAAATAAATACGGCCGGCGGCCGAAATGCGGCGGCGAATTGTCCGACTGGCGATCGGATTACTACTATCAATAGACACTCGGCTGACGGCCGAAATGCGGCGGCGAAGTCTCAGCTGGCGGCCGGGAACTTCTATGACGAAATACAACACTCGGCTGGCGGCCGAAGTGCGGCAACAAATTGTCCGACTGGTGGTCGGACTTCTACGACGAATACAAATCTATTTCTCCAAAATAGATTTGATATAAAGTTGTTTAACTTTAAATCACTTGTCGAATTGATCTTTTCTCTTCATTTAAAAAAACACCTGATTTGTTTTTTAACGCACGTTTCCTTGTGGTGGTGGTTTTATTTCACTAAATGAACTTTATAATTGTTATATTTTATACATTATATTAAACTTACAATCTAGTTATATATTTATTTTTTAAAGAACCTCTGCTTTTTCCATTACCTCTTCTGTTTCCATAACCTTTTCTTTTCCGCGTTCTTTGGCGTCTCCTCTGTTAGACCTTTTACTGGGTCTTTTTTAGTAGGCCCGCTTTCATTAGGCCTGTTTATTAAGCCTGCTTTCCTACAACCAGAAGGTACGTTGCAGAATATAGGCGGTCAAATATAGATGCAACTACAGAATGCCATCATACTTTGTTGTTGAAGTGCAGAAATTGACCAAATTTTTCTTAATTCTTAACAATGGGTATCCTAGTATTGTTCCCATACTCTTCCCGATAAATATAAATATTCTGTGATTTTCTTAAAGAGCATGCTTTCTAAAAGGTTCCCTTCAGTTCGTAGGTGCAGAGATTTGCATTACGGCCAGAGTTTGCATGATCCGACAGCAGTGTTTTTTGGTTTCGATCGGAAATTAACTTAAAAAACTGGTATTAATTGATTTTTATTTTCGTATTCATAATTATGTATTACTGTTTTTATTCTCACTCAAATTTAATCATTCGCGTTTACATATATACATTCATATTAATCTATTTCGCCAAATCACTACTAATTTAACTACACAAAATGTGTATGCATAAACCGAAGAAATCTATCTAAAACATAAGTTTTAGCAAATACAAATATTTACTACAACTTATGAATTATAATTTAATACTTCTTCCCTGAACGTTTCAATAGTGTGATCGCAAAGATTTTCCAAATCTTCAAGACCGCGCTTGAGCGTATCAATAGCACGAACTTGTCTACTTGCTTGAATACGGAAGTGCATTTTATTTTCAGCTGGATGTGGGATAGTATATCCGCAGAATTCGACATCAGTGCTGAATGGAAGCGTGTTATTAAAATTAAACATATATTTAAATAAAAAACATACTATCTACTGATTATTGATTTCAGTGCATTGCCTAGGGTGTGACCTTCGTTTTCAAACACAAACGTCCGTGAGCATTCTCCGTTGTTTTCGTCACCTGCTAACTATATTTTTAAATTAATTTAAACAATAAAACTTCGTACAAACCTCAGCTAAAACACCCATAGCGACTTTCGTATTCGTCTCGTAATGTACTGAACATCAGCTGACAGCTGTCAAAGGAATAACGGGCTGAAAGTATAAAGCCCCGAACACAATGCTCCCGTTCCGTTCCGTTCTGCTGTCAAAGTAGTCCTTATGGGCTGGCCCATGGATGTAGTAGTATAACTGGATCCGCTGTAGTGTGTAGTTTAGTTCCATAAAGGCCGTGACACATTAAAAGCAAAAGGCAGCGGCAGAAACAGCAACGTCGCCAGTGCTACTTTTTGCTCTGCTTTATGAATTTAAATAAAAGCAGCCCAGTTGGTCGCGTCTGCGAGATTTCTCGCAGATTTCTCGAAGACATGTCGGCCTGTCTGCGAGATTTCTTCGAGACGCCTTATAGGAAAAATACACGGTATCGAGACAACTGCACCCCGAAATCTCGGAGACATGTCTGCTGAATGTCGGGATAGCAAAATGTTTTCAAAATCAGCGCCATCTATATATTAATAGATTTTTCTATATTTACTTGTGCTCATACTTCTTATAATAAAGTAAAAAAAACAAAATATTTAATGAAAAGTACTCTTTATTTAGTAATTAAAAAAATATCACTGAGAACAACAATAATTCACTTTATAATGCATGCAAAAACACTTTCACCCACAACATTCGACCAAGAGGTGGTGAAATGCACAACATCATCTGAAAAGAAGAAACTCAAATTAAACCCGGTTGAAACAAACTTATCAGAATAAAATTATCACATACCACTATTCAGACGTATTCTGTGTGAATTGAATAAATACGTACGACTAAATTCATTCCGAATTTAGTTTGCCATGACTTTTCTAAGTGGCAGACGTCATCTCAAGTCTTCGATCTCTTCGCTTCTCTGCGGTCGTTTTCTGCACTTCAAATATATCGTGGTGAGAGCACATGGTATTGCTATTTCTTTCTATCCAGTATTGAAGAAAGGTATGCAATATGATTCCTAAGGCTCAAACCATCGAGATTATGTCTCGAAAGAGACAAGCGACCAACTGGGAGAAGCAGAGAAGAATGTGTCCATGCTAACTGCCACCGAAAGTAGAAGCAGGGAAAAATGTGTCCATGCTAACTGTCAACAATCACAAGTATTTTAAGCCTTAAGCCTCCGTTATAATGGTTCTGATCCGATCCGGAAAGCGGAGAGTGTTGAGTTTCTCCATCCGACACACATCTAAAGGGAATTTCGGAACGCCTAGGGTCACTAGATACACAACACTCTCTACCTAGGGTTTGGCAGATACGTCTAATTCGGTCGTTTATGTACTAGAAATTGTAATTTAACCTCACAAAAATCGCCTGTTTATGTACTAGTTCGCCTGTTTTTGTACTACAGAACATTGCTCTCAAATTGCGTTTTTGGGGTGTGTTACTGCGAATATGTGAAGAGTCGGAAAAAAGCTGTCGGTTCCCTTCCACAATTCTAGTACTTGGTTTTCTTTAGTATGGAAGTGTGTGTGCGCGAAATTGAGGTTTTCAATTGAAAATTTCCGTATTTCTTTCATTTCTTTTATGGAAATTTACAATTTTGCAGCGAAAAGTTAATCATTTCGAATGTTTATAAAGCGAAATCCCATAATCATGAAAAAAATTTAAATTTACTGGTTTTCCACCTTGGTACGCATCTGCCAAACCCCTCTTAGAGGCTGTTTTGGTGCGAGTGCGTATACAGTAGGGTCACTATATACACAACACTCTCTACCTAGGGTTTGGCAGATACGTCTAATTCGGTCGTTTCTGTACTAGAAATTGTAATTTAACCTCACAAAAATCGCCTGTTTATGTACTAGTTCGCCTGTTTTTGTACTACTGGGAATTGCTATCAAATTGCGTTTTTGAAGTGTGTTAGTGCGAATATGTGAAGAGTCGGAAAAAGAGCTGTCGGTTCCCTTCCACAATTCTAGTACGTGTTTTTCTTTGATATGGAAGTGTGTGTGCGCGAAATTGTTGTTTTCAATGGAAAATTTCCTTATTTCTTTCATTTCTTCTATGGAAATTTACAATTTTGCAGCGAAAAGTCAATCATTTCGAATGTTTATAAAGCGAAATCCCATAAACATGGAAAAAATTTAAATTTACTGGTTTTTCATCTTGGTACGCATCTGCCAAACCCCTCTTAGAGGTTGTTTTGGTGTGAGTGTGTATACAGTAACCCTAGTATACAGTAACCCTAGGAACGCCTAGTCACAATCGTTCCGGTAATTAGCCGAGACACGAAACGGAGGGGTAAAGTTGACCAACTTTCAACTTCTATCAGAGCCCTCTGAACTAGGGTCACTAGATACACACACAACACTCTCTACCTAGGGTTTGGCAGATACGTCTAATTCGGTCGTTTCTGTACTAGAAATTGTAATTTAACCTCACAAAAATCGCCTGTTTATGTACTAGTTCGCCTGTTTTTGTACTAATGAACATTGCTATCAAATTGCGTTTGTTAAGTGTGTTAGTGCGAATATGTGAAGAGTCGGAAAAAAAGCTGTCGGTTCCCTTCCACAATTCTAGTACTTCTTTTTCTTTGGTATGGAAGTGTGTGTGCGCGAAATTGTGGTTTTCAATGGTAAATTTCCCTATTTCTTTCATTTCTTCTATGGAAATTTACAATTTTGCAGCGAAAAGTTAATCATTTCGAATGTTTATAAAGAGAAATCCCATAAACATGGAAAAAATTTAAATTTACTGGTTTTTCACCTTGGTACGCATCTGCCAAACCCCTCTTAGAGGCTGTTTTGGTGTGAGTGTGTATACAGTAACCCTAGTGTTCACTAGGGTCACTAGATACACACACAACACTCTCTACCTAGGGTTTGGCAGATACGTCTAATTCGGTCGTTTCTGTACTAGAAATTGTAATTTAACCTCACAAAAATCGCCTGTTTATGTACTAGTTCGCCTGTTTTTGTACTAATGAACATTGCTATCAAATTGCGTTTTTGAAGTGTGTTAGTGCGAATATGTGAAGAGTCGGAAAAAGAGCTGTCGGTTCCCTTCCACAATTCTAGTACTTCTTTTTCTTTGGTATGGAAGTGTGTGTGCGCGAAATTGTGGTTTTCAATTGAAAATTTCCGTATTTCTTTCATTTCTTTTATGGAAATTTACAATTTTGCAGCGAAAAGTCAATCATTTCGAATGTTTAGAAAGCAAAATCCCATAAACATGAAAAAAAATTAAATTTACTGGTTTTTCACCTTGGTACGCATCTGCCAAACCCCTCTTAGAGGCTGTTTTGGTGTGAGTGCGTATACAGTAACCCTACTCTGAACTATAGCCGCGCAGTTGAATTGAACATAAAAAAACAGAGTTAAAAAACAAGACAGCTCCATACAAATCGCAACAATTTTGTATGGCGAGTGCATGACTTGCATGATAAAAACTAAGTTTTCTATTACAATTTCGCGCACACACACTTCCATACCAAAGAAAAAGAAGTACTAGAATTGTGGAAGGGAACCGACATCTTTTTTTCCGACTCTTCACATATTCGCACTAACACACTTCAAAAACGCAATTTGATAGCAATGTTCATTAGTACAAAAACAGGCGAACTAGTACATAAACAGGCGATTTTTGTGAGGTTAAATTACAATTTCTAGTACAGAAACGACCGAATTACGACGTATCTGCCAAACCCTAGGTAGAGAGTGTTGTGTGTGTATCTAGTGACCCTAGCTTGAACGGACGAAAATATTATGTTTCCGTTGATTTTTCTGAGCTTTTATGCTGTTATGACACTGGCTATTTTCTCGCTAGAAAAAAGTACAATAATAGCCAATCGTGCGACAAGGCGAACTACATTAAAAGAAAGAGATACAGCTATTTCCGACACTAGCGGCATCTAGTAAACGAAATTAACAACTAGTTTGTTAAGAAAAATACCGGTTCTGACGCGTTTCATAACATTACATGGCACTTTCCATAATTTATACGTACCGAACTGTCAAAAACAAGTCTGTAGCGGCTGGAAAATCTAGCCGCCAGTGGATTTTTCTTGGATTAACCGCTAGAATGTTGCGAAACACTGCTCGAATGCGCTTTGTTGCAGTTTTTTTTTTGACAGTTATGGATTGTTTTTTGACAGTTACTCATAGTTTTGCTGTTCGGACTGTCTCTCTCACACCAATGTCTAAATTGTATGTTAAAGTCTCTATCCCTCTCCATTTGGATTTTCTAGCCGCTTTAAAGCCGCAAAAATAGCCAGTGTCATAACAGCATTAGTTTAAAATGATCATTAAATACGAGTACATGGAAACAATTTTGACACCTTTAACATTTCCATTGCTGACAACATTCCAAATTCTTAAGGGATTAACGTTGGCAGTACTGAAGCAGAACAGAATTTTAGAATTTAGAACGAAAAAGCAGCACTGCTTTCGTCGCTGCTTCTGCCGCTGCCTTCATTTAAACAGGCGCCTGTGCTTTCTAAAAAAAATTCTGCTTCGGTAATGTTATCAGCAATGGAAATGTTAAAGGTGTCAAAATTGTTTCCATATATTGGTATTTACTAATCATTTTAATTTAAAAACTCAAAAAACTCAACTGAAACAAAATATTTTCGTACGCTCAAACAAGAGTCTAATGCTTGAGTCACATACAAAGTAGAATGAGGCAGCGCGACGCAGCTTGACGCCGCCAATAAATAAGCAAGTCAGATAACTATTCACTGTCTGCGTCAGTTTGAGTTTTGAATAAATTTCAAATTTTCCAAAAAGCGTTCGCATTCGTGCATACGAAGCAGCGAACGATTAAAAACGATTTCTAAGCTAATTTTAATTCAGTCCGGTCATATCAAGTAACGATTCGATGTTTTAAAGATAAAAAAGTCACTTGTCGATTTCGAGGTTAACTACAGGCTACGGAAAAGTTCAGAGTTGACGAACATTTTTGGATGGTTGCGTAAGGCTGCCTTCATCTACGTTCGTTGTGACTACCACAATGGAAATACACCGCGCTCAACTTTTTGACAGCTAGACTGCCTCGGACTGCGTTGCCGTTGTGACTTAGGGGTAAAATACTTGTAACTGTTGATAATTAGCATGGCCACATTTCTTTCAGCTTCTGCTTTTGTTGGCAGTTAGCATGCACACATTTTGCTCTGCTTCTGCTTTTATTTAAATTCATTAAGTAGAGCAGAAAGCAGCACTGCTTTCGCCGCTGCTCTTGGCGTTGCTTCTGCTTTTATTGTGCCACGACCTTTAGCTTTTCTTTTAGGTATACTAGGTACTAGGTTATTTCTATGTTCTGCTTCCGTTGTGGGTACTACTGCTTTTGTGAATTGCGATCGAGTCCCAAATCCCAATATATCATGTTTCATGTACTATTATTGAGTACTAGCCGCGTCCTGCGGCTACGCTCACATTTGTGTGGTGCTATACTATCGAAACTGCAAAGCCAACGGTTTCTAGTCTTGCTTCCCTTTGCTTTCGTTCCTTCTGTTGCTTGTTCCCGTTTCTCCCGTTGTTCGATTTGGTCAGACGTCCGCACTTATACACCGAAAACACACGAACTGTCGCTAAACTATATGAAGCACACTCATTTGTTTGTGTCGCGCGTCACAGATTATAGAATAATTTTACTAATTCAAAAACCTTGGCGGTCGTGCGCTCAACAAATCAATAAAGTTTCATCGCAATCGGATGAATGGTGTAGGGACAAACAAATAAGCAGTTTGGGCACACGGGTACTAAAATCGCGAAAAATTGGAAAAATGTAGAAAAAAAAATTGTTTTTGATTCGATCGGCACCAAACTTCACAGGAACCATTCCGGAACTATTCTACATGTTTCCTGAAAATTTGATCAAAATCGGTTTAGCGGTTTAGGAGACTGTAGCCAAAATACATACATAATATCCTCTTTTATATATATAGATTTGATTTATTATTTGATCAGGATATCGTCAAGGGGGGGGGGGCGAGGTTCGAATATGTTCAAATAACTGCTGACTTTCACAGCTTAAAATTCATCAATGCTCAAACATTTTCTAAGAGATTTGAATGTGATGAATGTGACGGTCAATCCAGTTCGTCATAGTCCCTGCAAGAACGCGGTAATTAAATTCACTATCCTACACCCTACACTCGCCATCCTGCTTCGAAAAAGTTTTATTTGGTGTTATGCTTCATAAGATTTTCCAATGGGTATGCAGCGTGGTTAATTTAGTAGTCATAGCGGGTATATTCACTGGTAGTATTCCAAGTAATTTAGTAGCAACTATCTGGTATCGTTAACGGGGAGTGAAGACGGCAATATTGAAGGAAGAGGTGGAATCTTGCACGCATGTATAAAGTGGAATTTGATTCGAGGTGATTCGCTCCTACGAAGTTAACAGGTAAAATTCTTCCCTATTTCTACGCAGTACAAAGCCGACTTCAATGATCATCTTGTAGTATCAAATTTTAGTTTTTCCTTATAAACCATCTTTGGACGTAATTTGTAAAAATGTAAAAAGTGTTAAATCTCTGTTTGGCGAATAAGCCTCAAACCATGGTTCATTACAGGATGTTTAACAATTCGCTGGATGTGTCTTGAAGTGCCAGATAGAAAGAATTTACAGAAAAGAAGCTTCGACTACAATAGGTCTGTTCTTTTTGCATACACTTTCTACACTAGAATACACTTTTCTGCACTAACTCTTGAGCGGGTGCAGAGAGGTGAAGAGGATGAATGAAAAAAGAACAAACCTATTAGGTTTGTTCTTTTTTCATTCACCCTCTTCACCTCTCTGCACTCACTCAAAAGTCAGTGTAAAAAAGTGTAGAAGGTGTAGCCAAAAAGAACAGACCTTTTGTCTCATCGGCTTGCCGTAAGATTGGTGCATTGGTTAGTAGTTGTTTCAGAATATCAAACAATTGCGACGGCCTCGCGTTCTGTAGTGGAATACTTTTGTTCACCCGGTGTTAACAGCTGACTGGCGTATTCAATAGGGTATTCGTCGACACCCTCCCCTGGACTAGAACTGCTCCCAATGCGTAACAACTTACATCAGTTTTTAAAGTATATGACAGAACAGACCTAATGTCTGTTCTTTTTGCATACACTTTCTACACTAGAATACACTTTTCTGCACTAACTCTTGAGCGAGTGCAGAGAGGTGAAGAGGATGAATGAAAAAAGAACAAACCTATTAGGTTTGTTCTTTTTTCATTCACCCTCTTCACCTCTCTGCACTCACTCAAAAGTCAGTGTAAAAAAGTGTAGAAGCTGTAGCCAAAAAGAACAGACCTAATATTACGTTCTTCCAATCGCGATTCAAGTGAGTACTTTCACGACGTGTCTGATGGTCAGTAGTAGTTTCTTCACTGTGCTTTGAAATTCCACATCAGCCAATAAACGTTTTATAACAGTATTACAAGACACAGTCAGACCTTTTAAGAAAAATTATGGACGAGTATTATTTTCAAACACACGTAAAATCATTTTTTTTACTAAAACTCGTTTTCTTAGTTTACCGTACAAGGCCACGATTGGGCATAAGTAGAGTAGAGTCACTGAATGAATACACACTCACCCTTCTACTAGAATTTTGGCCGATAGCCCAAAATTGGACTAGAAGACCGTAACATAACCTATAAAAAGTCGTATTTAGAACAACCAACCTTTAAGTTTGGCTGTTCTAAATTATCTGTGTATTAGTGCAAATTAGTACGGCCGGTAGCCGTATGACATATGACATTTCGATTGAGAAACGGCTGCAAATGGACTGAAGGCGCAAATTGGAAATACGAAATCTGAAGAGGTATTTATATAAGTTCAAACAATAATTTTTAAATAAATGATTGTTTTTATGTTTTAGATCCCAGTCACCAGCAGTTTCTCCAATTTTGGAGGCCTGTCAATTTATATATTGCAGTTAAAGTTAATTTCGCCGGTAAGTCGCTAAAACCTCAAATTTATTGTCCGACTTGCTGGTTTGATTTAATTTAATTATTCTCGCGCGGTTTCGTGATGTGAACTCGAAACCTCGAGCTCGTCCTATTCATTTTCTTTTCGGTTTTAATGCGCAAGAGTTCACATCTACAGAATTGGAATTATCGCAGACATCGACATGGAATCGAAAAACAAAACTGATCTGTATATTTGGAGAAGTTTCTTCAAGAAAAGCCACCTGAGCTACACACCGTCAAAGCGACTAATATGTCCGAACTGACCGGCAAACTCCTAACACTGGACGATCAAACGGGCATTGTATACAAAATCGATCAGAGCAAAGTAATACCGTAGGTACTGTTGTTGGACGGCGACGGCCAAACGACAAAAGGTTTCAAATCCGAATGGGCTACCGTCAAGAATAAGCAACTGTATGTCGGATCGATGGGCAAATAGTGGACTGTTAGCGGCGGGAATTCGAAAACGAGAATCCTTTGTACGTGAAAATTGTCTCGACAAATGGAGAGGTACGAATTTGTTGTTTTTTTCGATAATTTTCATTTGAAAATGATTTATTAGGTGAAGCATGTGAATTGGGCGAATAATTACAAGTCGATTCGCGAGATAATTGGCATCAAATGGCCGGGGTACATGATTCTTTAGTTGGGGATGTGGTCCGAGGATCACAAACGATGGTATTTCGCGCCAAGAAGCTGCTCACAAGACAGGTAATTAATAATTTTCAGAATTTCATGTGTATTAGCCCTAAGTGTACAGGGAAAAGTGATCAGTATGACCGAATATTTGTAATTTGTACAGTTTCCCCTATCTTTGTTTACATAAAAGTTTTATATGTAGCTCTGGCGATAGGCATCATAAATTTTAAAAAGCAGTACGCTATTAATAAAAAATTATAATAGATTTAATCCCTTCATGCAAAATGGGCAACTCCCTCCAACTCAAAAAGTCGGAGAAGAACTCCCCATTTGGGCACACTTTCGCAGCTTAAAGAACTGGAGACAATATTGTCACACAGCTCAATGAGCTGGAAAAATTTTCACCGTATCAACATATGCCGACATTGGGCTCAATGTCTAAAAATTTGTATACCTTAAACCCAAGAGTACTCCCCAGTCAGTGCATCGCACTGGTATAAGGGGTAGTAGAAATAAATTTAAAAAAAAAAAATATAAAAAATAAGAAACAAAAAATAAACAAATAAACAAAAACTTGAAGTTATCAGAGAAATAAAAATAAAATAAAATTAAAAGAACCGGATTTTTTTTCTTTTTTGGCAAAAAGGAAAAAAAGCAAAGAAATAAATGTGGAAATGAAAGAAAGGAATAGAAAACGTTAAAATTAAAAGATTAAACAAAATAAAAATAATTAATTATTGTTATATATATAGTATAACTAATAGTAATAAAAATAAAAAATAAAAATGAGCAATTCGCAAAACATGCAACAACAACACAAACCACAACCATACGTTTAGGCGTCAGTCTCGACTGATAGCTCGAGGACCAGGTCTTCGATAAGTTAGTGAAGCCGCCTGACTAAATTATCTGATTCACTTTCGACAAAGAAGATGCTTCTTTGCAAGGTGCTTTAGCTGAAAGACATTCCTTGCCATTTGTATTATTGAAGGTAAAGAGTTTGTTGTGAACGGAGGCCTTGGAGTGAATATTTCGACTTGAAAAAGTCAAAATATTCGAAGGAAAGGAAGGTTTAGGAAAGAGTGGGCCAATTCCTACGTCTGAATTGGTGGCTGAAAATCGAGCGGAAGCGACACGCTTGATGGCGGCCGGGACTAGCTACGGCAGTTGTGGGGGGGTTCTTGCTCAATTCTCAGACCATAAACCCTTGGCCTGTACAACAAAAATTTCGTGTCGGCTTACTCCAGGGTGATTTGAAATTGGGACTATTTTCCCAATAGGTCGTGAAAGACCAAGAAGCGGTGGAGTGCGCGACTTCGCGATTTGTCAGGGCGCTTAGGTGTTATAGCGCCCTGCCTGCCCACCCTACCTCAGCCATGAGTTCCCTTTCCCTTTTAGAGTTCCCTTTTAACGTAGAATATTTTTTTTAAAATAACGTAGTATATTTTTTTTTGGTAATTAAATTTTTTGGTAAGTCTTCGGACAACATTTTAACTTAGTTTTTTTTTGCTGTTGTTTTTTTTTATTTATAGTTGCTATTTTTCTTCCCAATTTTTTTTCATGTTGCATTTTTTTCGTACGCGGTCCCGATTTTCCCGATGAGTCGAGAAAGACAGAGATCGGCTTCGCGATTTGCTGCAATTGAGGGGAGGGGAAAGGAGCGTTTGAGCTCCTCTGCCCTGAACCTCAATAAGGGGCCATGAAGAATGTTTATTTTTGGACAGTCATGGCTGAGGTAGGGTGGGCAGGCAGGGCGCTATAACACTTAAGCGCCCTGACAAATCGCGAAGTCGCGCACTCCACCGCTTCTTGGTCTTTCACGACCTGTTGGGAAAATAGTCCCAATTTCAAATCACCCTGGAGTAAGCCGACACGAAATTTTTTGTTGTACAGGCCAAGGGTTTATGGTCTGAGAATTGAGCAAGAACCCCCCCACAACTGCCGTAGCTAGTCCCGGCCGCCATCAAGCGTGTCGCTTCCGCTCGATTTTCAGCCACCAATTCAGACGTAGGAATTGGCCCACTCCTTCCTAAACCTTCCTTTCCTTCGAATATTTTGACTTTTTCAAGTCGAAATATTCACTCCAAGGCCTCCGTTCACAACAAGTTATATTCACAAATTGCCTCAAATACAGGATCTTTTCTAAGTCGGTCAGTCCTAGGACAACCTTGTTGTCTAATAAAATCTGCACTTCTTGTGTTAAAGTTGTGTATATCGTGATTGTGGATCAATTTGATTGAGGATTTTAGTCTATTGTTTTTAATATTATAAATAAGCTTAATACGTTCCAGGCTTATGTGCTGTTGTAAGATAAGTTTTCCATAAGTATAATAAAGTTCCTTCGATGGTGTTAAATAGGGTAAATTATGAATAGCTTTAATGCCCCTATTCATAAGTCTCGCAATTTTGTCTAGGTTTCTTTTCGAGGTTTGACTCCATAGAAGAAGTCCATAACTTATGTTGGATAGAATAAATGCATTATAGAGCATATTCTTTATTGGTACTTGTGGAAAGTCGTTACGCCTTATTACTCCAATAATGGGAGCAATTTTGTTTCTAAGTTTAGTAATGTGAGTAGTCCAAGTAAGTTTATCGTCAATTATTAGCCCTAAATATTTTGTTTCATGTGCTCTCGTTGAATTTCATCTATTTCTAGTTTCAAGTCAATATCCAGTTTGTTAATTTGTCTAAAGATCATATAATTTGTCTTCAATGTATTTAATGTCAACATATTACCTAAGAGCCAATGTTGAAATAGTTTCAGATCAGAATTAATCAACAGCTCCAGTTGATCAGGATATTTACCTTTATAAAGAAGTAACGTGTCGTCAGCAAAGGTAATATATTTTGCTTTAAGGCCCGCGAACTGTAGGTTGTGTATATATAGCAGATATAAAGTGGGTCCGAGAATCGAACCTTGAGGGACGCCTATACTGACTATCTTAGGAGAGCTTAGTTCGACGAAATTTTTGGTAATGTACTGTCGATCAACTAGAAAGTTTTTTATTAAGTCATTGGCCTTTCCCCTAATTCCAATTTCCTTCAATTGGTCGAGCAACAATATATTGTTTACTGTGTCAAAAGCTTTTTTTAAGTCCACAAAAATCGCAGCGACATAATAACTCTTGTCGAGGCTTTCATTTATAAATTTCATTGCATCTAATAAGGCTGATGTCGTATTGCTGCCTTCCTGAAATCCGTATTGTTGTTTATCAAAACCAATATGTTTCTTTATAAAATTCAGTAACCGCCTGTTTATTACTTTTTCAAATATTTTGCTGACTGCGCTAGTTAAAGCTATTGGGCGATAGTTATTAGGATCTTTTATTGAGCCTCCTTTATGAATGGGAGAAATCAGTGCTGTTTTCAAACAAGGGGGAAATGTACCACAGTTTAGATGGTTATTTATGGCAGTGCTTAGTGGTGAAGAGATGATTGTCTTAAGTATCTTCAAATCATTTGTTGAGAAGCCATCGATACCGAGGGCTATGTTGGATTTGAATTCCTCTATAATATTTTCAATTTCAATATAATCTGTTGGAAAAAGAAACATAGCCTCTGTTACTGAAGGACAGCAGAACCTTTGAAAATTCTCCGCATTACTATGGTTTATTAGATTCTCCGCAAGAGTGGAGCCAATCGTTCTGAAGTGTTAAATTAAATCATTGGCGATTAACGCATGATCTTTAATCAGACCATCTCGGGAATCTAACTCATCAATTCCCTTTTTTTTAACTTCGTAATTATCGCTTTTACCAATAGATTCTGTAATTACCGTCCATAGCTTTCTCGGATTTCCATCCGTCGTAGCGAAACGGTAATTATAGTACTGCTGCTTAGCCATTCGGATCATATTTGTTGTCTGGTTTTTTATCCTCTTATAATCTTCACGTAGTTTCTGGTCATTGGGATTCATCAACATTTTTTTGTAGCTTTTTTTTTATTATCAATTTGTTTTAATATGAAATCCAAGTATTATTTCTTGATCGTCTCATTTTAGATGTTGTCGCTACTAATTTGGCGGGTTTTATTATATCAATTAAAGGTTCAATTGTTTGAATTTCTTGACCTCTTATCTTTGCCTTTGCTCCTTTTATTAAGATCTCTCTCTATCTCTATTTTTTAGCATTTTTGTAGTCTTGACTCTGGCATTATCAATCGTAAGCGTTAATACTTTATGATCTAGATCTGGCCAGTCATCTAATTCAATACTAAACTCTTTCTCATCCAAATGTATGTTTGTTGTAACGTGATCAATTAATGATGATGCCTGTCCGTTAATTCTAGTAGCTTTAAATTCGTTTAGTATCTCGACGTTGTTGATGGCTAACATTTCTTTATAGTTATGAGTTGAGATATTTTCGTGAAGGATGTTAATATTTGTGTCGGCTATTGTTAAAATTCTAGGATACTTCTCGAAGACTAATACCTCGTTCACGTGGTCAACGACGTACCGCTACGTAGCACTTCGTAGTACCACGTGAACACACGAAATTTTGCTACGGAGCGGTTTTTCTACAACGTAGCAAAACCGCGTAGTGTAGTGTAGTGGATTTGCTAATCCTTCCCACGAGAACACTTGCCGTTGCGCTCCGTATTACTTTTCGAGTGAATTGTCAAAAAACTGTGTTGACAGACAACTTTATTTGTTTGGATTTTCTCAACGATTCTAATACCAGTGCCTTTAATGACTCCATTTCGCTGAAAACTAAGAAGAAAGGTTATTTAAGAAATAAAACGACGAATATAATTTTTTTTTAATTAAATAAATACCAGTTGTGACAGCTGTCAATTAATAATCAAGAGTGCAAAACGTCAATTCACTTCACGTGAACACTCATATAACAACCGGATTTCATAATACGCTACACTACACTACGCTACCACGTGAACGAGTTATAAGTCGAGGTAAGTTATAAAACAGTCTACTGATTCATTTGGGGGCTTATAAAATGTTGCAATTTTTGTTGGAGCATCATTGATCATTACCTCTACTATTATTGTGTTATATACATCATCCATTAATATCTGATTGAAATGCATATCACTCTTTAGAAATATCGCTGTCCCTCCTCCTCGCCTTGAATTACGACAGTTGTGTACCGAACAGAAACCCTTAAGGGCAAAATATTGAGTTTCAGTGTTGTAAAGCCAAGTTTCATTGAATATTATAATTTGTATGTCCGGATTAACTTGAAGATATGCCTCGATAGATGAGATTTTGTGCCTCATACTCCGAATATTTGCGTATATTTTAATGTTATTATTCATATTGATAGATTTTTTAACAAGTAATCCGTTTTACTCTGGATGATCTTAATCGCTTTCTGGTATTCTGGGCACTCTGTACTATTTGCTCTATGGAGACAATCGTTTGATTTTTTCAAAAAACAGTTCGTACACTTGATGTTTGTATTGGAACAGTCCATCGTTTGAGAGCCCGCACATTTTGCGCATGTTTCTGTGGGTTGCCCGCAGTTTTTCGAAGTGACCATATATGTACGTATTTGTTTACTATCCGATTAAATAAAACACCATTCGCCTCTACAAAAGTGACTATTTTGTTTGTGTTCTTATTTATTGTAGTATGGACTACTCTCAAATTAGAATCCTTATCCTGATACTTGTTTACGGCCTTCGAAATAACTTAAGAGTGTTAACATTTAATCCGGATGCAAGGCTATACAAATTTGGCGTCGAAAAGAATGTGTTGCACTTCCAAAGAATACATAAAAAGCCTTATCTTAGCTGAAATTTTTATAGATGTTTATTTTAATGCCAAGTAACGAAAAGTTGGTTCACATTTTTCGAATTGACGCGAGTTTGATGCTAAATTTGTCGTATTGTTTAACGTGATCCTGCGAGGGATTAATTTCTTAGGACACGTATTGATTAGCGGAACCAAAGACAAACACTGTCACCCTGCGTAAACAGAGCCAATCGGTCGCCGTGGGTTGCAGTGCCGTTGACACACGGTGGGCGAACAGCCACCAAATACATTCAAGCAGACACGAATTATGTCGAGTGCATCATATTATTTGTTTATTTATGTAGAATTTATCCAATTTATTTTATTTTACATGTATCTAGTATTACAATAGTTAATTAAAGTAATTCAGCACTCATAATGCATATGGTACCTAGGAGAAACCTCTTTAAAAAAACGCGCTGTTATTTTACCCCTTGGGTGCCGAGGAAATGCCGTTCCCACAGCTTCAAAGACGAGGATTGTAAACGAAGACATTAAATATAATAGTGACAATAAAGTCGAGAGTCAAAATTGAGTTACAGAATTTTGGTTTTTTGTTTGCCTAGACAACAAAATTGAATAGACTGCGATTATCATATTTCCTTTATTTTCTTACTTCCATTAGAATATAATTGTATTTTTATTTCAGAATCTGGACATAATAGTTCGGTGGATTCGGTTCCACTTCAGCACAAAATTAGATGAAGTAGCCATCATGAGACTACGTGAAAAAAGGAGTACACTTTAAGTATAGTGTTGATGCATTTCAGCTTTATTTTTATTTAATAATTATTTACATAATTAAATGCATTAATTTCAGAGTAAATTTTAATGTTATTAAATATATTTATAAATTACATGTTAAAAATGTAGGCTAGCATGTTATGCATGCAGCTCAATACATATAAGCATTTCAATTAAACTTCACATTCAAATTAAAAAGAAGAGTTTTCATCTCGGCAGTGGCAATGTTTTCTTTGCTGTCCTGCATTTTGTACATGCTCGACTTTCGCGAGTAAGTTTTTAGTTGATTCTACACAGCGTTGGGAAGATTCATGTCGAAGCCGGCCCGTCTCCGGTTGGGAATTCGGGCGGAAAGGACATAACGCGGCAAGCGTTACGCACTTTGCACAATTGTGGGTCGTGGTTTGTTATCATTTCACCCTGTAAAAAACGAAATCAGTCTGGGACAAATTAAACTGAAAAATTTACTTTACCTTGACGGTAACTTTGAGTTTAATACTGAAGTGTGTGTGCGCAAAATTGTGGTTTTCTTTTGTAAATTTTAGTATATTATCAATTTCTTTTATGGAAATTTCTAATTTTATACCGAAAAGTAAATTATTATAAGA
Source organism: Beris morrisii (assembly GCA_951812415.1). Classification (NCBI taxonomy): domain Eukaryota; kingdom Metazoa; phylum Arthropoda; class Insecta; order Diptera; family Stratiomyidae; genus Beris; species Beris morrisii. The sequence goes on from OX638311.1 coordinate 98,820,506, forward strand.
TAAGTCCCCATTAAAATTAAAAAAAATTAAATTTACTTGTTTTCGACCTGAGCATGCATGGGCCATGTAGGGGAGTGCAGGAACCTTAACGTAGACGAAAGTATTCGAATACGACCTTGTTAAAGTTTTATAATTGCTGAATGTGAGTTTTTCGGTCGAGTCGAGTTTCGTAATAGGGCCGATAGTTTATTACACTTTTCAATAATATTAATCAAAAATTATAACTATAGATTTTATTATTTATTAAAAAAATTCTGTACATATTATAATACTATATTACATCTTGTTTTTCAACATATTCCTTAACATATCCCTCATTTGGATTGCAACTATTTTTACACGTGTATACAACAATTGTCCCCCAATCCATTACAGAGTCTTTAAGGAAGTTTAAACATTGTGGCATTATTTGAAACTCAAATATCCTACTACTTCCACAAGTTTCGCAGCATGGTACAGACTGGTCTTGACTCATCGGTTCTCTGATGGGAAGAAATGTACCGCCACGTTGATAGCGGAGCACCTGTTCCGGACTAGTTCCAATTATTTTTTTGAACTTACGGAAAGTTTTATCGTCATTGCAATTTGCCGCATACTGTTCCAATTCTGACTCAGGGATATCGGTTAAACTTTCGAAATTACCGTCTTTAACAAATTCTTCATATTCAGCAAGTCTCCGCTTGCCCAAGTCCTCAATTTCGCTAGAAGAAACTAACGATTCCCTTTCTGCTTCCGCTTCAATTACAATATTAAACTCAGGAAATAAGAGAATTGATGCCGATGCGTAGACACTAGCATTTCCTTCACATGAAAGTTTGTGGCCACGTTTCCAATCTATCCGCTGATGAATCTTTCCACAGTAAAATGTCAACTTACATCTGGAACATACCAAAGGACCTAAGCATCCACAGAGATTACACAAGTTAGCTAATGGAGCGATAGCTGACTGGAAAACAAAGCAGCAATGAAAAATTTCAAATCACGATTTGATTAACATACCATTTCCCTATCTTCATCTGGAGGAATGGCGGGATAGTAATCATTTTCACGCCTAATCTGGCTTCTTAATGCTACAATATTTCTGGAAAAGGTAATTCAATCGTTTAGGCTATCATGTGTACCATATGGTACTCACTGTGCGGAATTTGGAGTGAAGCATCCTTCCGATTTGCAAATGAATATGTATATCGTTCTATGAAAGCACTCGGGATCATCTTCAATAGGAGCATATATCTTTAATTCAGAAAAAATGAGTAAAAATTTAAATAAAGGTCAAGCAGTATACCTGGCATAGAAAAACGAGTTGCCTCTCGCAAACAGCACAAAACAGATCTTCGGGTTTGGGTAAATTTTTTAACTCGAGCCAAGCCGGCTTTCCGCCTATTTTACTAGGAAAGAAGCGATTGGTCAACAGATGAGGATCGCATTCTTCAGCGAAACCCAAATCAACATGCAGAACATCCATGTGGTTTCAAAACACTAGCACGAAGGAAATGACAGGTGAGAAACAGGGCTGCCACCAAGACAGAGTTTAGCGAAGTAGAAAATGAAAAAACAGTGGAGTAGATTAACAGATAATGGAATAGATCATAAAAATATGACAAAATAACTCGTACCAGACCAGATCATACATTTTATTACACATATTTCTTTTAGGAAGTTATAGGATATCCTCGGCATGACGAGCTGCATTTATAGTTTCTTATTTTCAGCTCCAGATCATGAGCCAATACTGCGACAAAGGTTTCGAGTTGAAATCGTACTTATGAAGTCACATTTCAGAATCATTATTCATTCACATTATTTTTTACTTCTGCCTTTACCCCCAAGTCACAACGGCAACGGAATCCGTCGCAGCCTAGCTGTCAAAAAGTTGAGCACAGTGTATTTCTGTCGTGGTCGTCACAACGAAAGCAGCTTAACGCAGTCATCAAGAAATGTTCGCCAACTTTTCCGTAGCCCGTAGTTAACCTCAAAATCAATGAGTGACTTTGTTATGTTTAACACATTCAATCTGTACTTTATATGCCACGGACTGAATTAAAATTAGCTAAAACATCGTTTTTAGTTAGTTCGCTGTTTCGTATGTACGAATACGACCACCTTTGTGAAAATTTCAAATTAATTTAAAACTCAAACTGACGTAGACAGTGAACTGTTATCTGACTTGATGTTTTACTGGCTGCGTAAAGCTGTGCCGTGCTGCCTCATTCTACTTTGTATGTGACTCAAGCTAGAGTTACTGTATACGAACTAACACAAAACAAACATCCATTATTTTGAGTACGGACATTGCGTGTTTCACTTGAAACCAGTAAATTTAAACTTTTTTTGCAGTTGTCTCGGTTTTTAATTTTAAATATCCTCACGTAAGTAGGTAAACTTACTATTTACTGGAAAATTATTAAATTTCGAAATAAAAATCAGACAGTTATAGAATATTGTGATTAAAAATCGAAATTTTATCACGCACACATTTACATTTTAGTATATCATTGACATTTCGAATTGTCAAGTTGTGTTGTTTCGCGGCCGCGATCTTAACATTAAATTTTCCGGCACAATACCGCAGAAATTAAAAGTGATAGTGTTTCGAAAGTGATTGTGTGGAATCTAGTGTTGAGTTCCGTCGAAATGAATTAAATCGGTTCTTCTTTTCAATCGCATGACGGCGGCCGCCTGCCTGTCCGAAAAATCTCGTCGCGTTCTTAACTGATGGGCTGCAATATCTTCCTCCTAAGTTTGCTGCCATTCAGCGTTTTTGGTCCGTTTGGTCTAATGTTGGTACTTTTTTTCCCAATTGGTCCGGTGGTACTTTTTTTTTTACGAAAAAGACCATTTTTTAAAATACGTCTTTTGTCAAAATTTTAGTTCGTATGGTGTTCTATTAAACAACCCAGATCTGGGTTATATACGGCTTTTAACCGAACTACTTTTGACGTATAGTATACGCAACTTTGCCTACTGGGAAGTACGACTAGCTCATGGTTCTATTTTCTGATTCTATAATGTTTTTTATTTTTTAAATACATATATATTTTTTGAATAAATTTTGTGGTCCTTTATTTTTCATTAGACCCACTGAGCTATATAAATGGAGACCCCATCGGCTCATTTCTCTACACGATATGACAGATAGAAATAGCCGATGAAATCGTACCCTCTCGCTCCTTCTTAAGATTTCGAATTTCGAACAACATGGCAACAACTTAAATAAAATTAAAAACTTTTCAATTTGAATTATCAGTTCTGACAATTAAAATTGTTCGATTTGATGGTGAGAAGTTGCGTTTTGCGTTCGAAATTCATAACACAACTCACAGTTTACTTCAATTTTTTTATTAATAAATTTCTTGGGAAATAACAGTCTCAGGAATATTTATAACGGTTGAGCATGTAATACGTTATTTTTGAATTTGGCGCCATACCGAAAAGTACATGGTATTATATTCGTACTGCAGTAGCCAATATTACCTGTAAAATTTACACAGCTTAGTAGCAATTTTATGAATTCATTTTCTTTCAATACCTTGCATTGTTTATCCAAAAAAGTATTTATCAAATTCAAATTATTTGGTAATTTTTCAATTCGAAATTACACCTAAAAATTCGGATTTCATTTTTCATGTTGCCTAATCTGATAGTTCTCTCATTGTTTTCCTTCTCGCCTTAATACATGCATACCGTGCTACTAACTCTTCCCTTCTTAAGATTCAGGTCATCCGTGGCTCAATCCTAATTTGTACCCCGGATAACTTTCGAAGTTTCTCTAAATTTAAAATGAATTGAATTTTTGAAAGAAACATAGAGAAATGTTTCAATCAAAAATTATTTTATTCGCATTACCAATTTTAAATCTAATGAATGTTAAAAATCATCAGAATTTTGTTCAACAATGCAGAACCTCGGTTATCATGGACACTTTTTTCGATATATTGACATTTTAAAACGTCGGCCATGTGAGATAGCAAATCGAGGTCTCCATTTGTTATATCTTAGTGACTAGACCATTTTCGTGAAAATGTGGTCCTTTTAATTAATGACGTGCGGCAACGCTGCAGTGCCATTGTACTGGAAATTAAAAGTTAAGAGTTACTTGTAAATGAAATTAATATTTATTGTTAATTTAAATACGTACCTTTGGTAATGTTGACATTTCGTTTGACATCCCACAATTTTGGGAAATGTCAATCAAAATCATATGGGTTACATCATGGAAGTGTATGGAATGGCTAAGAACAAGAACTTTCGTAATGAAATCTGAATGTGTTAGTTCATGAAAGTATGAATATTAGTAAGCTTTAGCCAATCAGCAACATGAATTTTGACATTCTAACCCCAACATGGAAGTTGCATCATGCTTGCATCTCACTTCCGCTACAAACTGTTGTTCTTCAGTCTCTTTCTTTTGACACTGGACACCCCAGAGTACATCTCACTTCCACTCCAATCCAATTTCAATCTTTCTCTTTCTCATGAAAAATTACGCTTACGGATTTTACGCGTATCACCACCGCTTGGGTTACATGTACACACACTAACACTATGTCATTTTAGAACCCGCGAATTCTGAAATTCGCGGGTTTTAAATGTTCTAAATATGTACCAAAAGTGGATATTGTCCGTACCCATTAGGAAATAGAGCGCTTCCGTTATACTACTATCGCACTTCTTTGGAAGCTTGGATCTCTTCTTTTGTCATGCTTATCCTGTTGCTTTTTAGCATTACGTGTCCGCAGCGGCAAGAGCTTCGTTCCTGTTTTTCAGGCAGCTCACCGGAAGCAAGTTTATATTTGAGCCTCGGCAGTTTATCGATGGTAATGAGCTTTATGAAAGCTTTGTTCCATTCGGAAAATATGAAAACGCTCCCTTAGGTTACAATTGTGAAGCGCTCGCTTGACGTTGCCCTAGGTAGCGTTATTGAAGCATTTTAAGTAAGTTTGTAAGACTTCCTTGGCACTGGCCTCAGTCGCGCTATGAAAGCACGTTTGGAGAAATATTCTATATTGTTTTCATTCTGTGTAGGTAAGTTAAGGAAATATTTAAAATAATTCAAAAATAATAAATTTATTCAATATATACAGGGTGTAACTAGTACTGAGGTTCAAACGAAAATGGGAGATAGAGGAACTTGTCCTGAGTAGAAAATCGAGATAGCGCGATTTTAAGGACGAAGAATTTTCATCGTACCTGTGATCACTGTTTGATCTCTAACTTCTGCTGTACTTAGCGTAACGTAATAATTCTGGGCTCGTTGGAAAGGACACAAATTCTTCTTTCTAATTGCTATCAACTGTGTCAATCAGTGTTATACTTTTTGAGAAAAATTAATTTAAATGACACAAAAATAATAAAAAATTAAAAAAAAATACAAAAAAGTACTATTTTCTCCAAGAAGGACCTGATTAACCACCAAATTTTATTACATTTTCGGAAAGCCCATAAAATTTCACTATACGTTTGGTAACAGAATTTCTTCATATTTGCAACAACAAGTGAGTTGGACATGTTGGAAATACTGCTAAACATAGAATTTACCGCAAAACAGATGCAGTAATGAGCAACCATGTTAACAACACACGTATTGCTCCTATGTGTGGAAATTATATTACAGGTAAGTAAAAATATGACAACTAATTAGATAGCGTCCATTTAAGTAAATTAACTAACATCCATTTAAGTTAATTAAGTAATATCCATTTAAGTAGGGCGTGGAGTTTACCTGCTCCCTTAAGGAACAGGAATGACTTCGTCCTACGTAGATTTTTCTGCGATAAAAGCATCGGTAGGAAGCAGCAGCAAACAGAATGTCATAGACATCATTACGAACAACATGGCAAGCAATAGGAGGTCTTTTACAACGGAAGAAATGGCAGACATGCACTTCGTGTATGGGTTGTGCGACGGGAATGCTAGGCGAGCCGAAAGAGTTTACCGGGAACGGTATCCGGACAGATCTCGGTACCCCCATTATCGGATGTTCATCAGCATTCATCGGAACCTTCGTGAACGAGGTACACTGCAGCCGTGGCGGGAGACACAACATCCAGGACGGCCACACTCGGTATCTGTGGCCACGGAGGAGCGTATACTGCGCATCGCGGCTAGGGACCCCACGGTAAGCACCCGGCGCATCGGCCATCGATTAGGCATCAACCACATGCAAGTGTTCCGAATTCTGCAAGGAGAAGGACTGTATCCCTATCACAATACACCGGTGCAACAACTGTTGCCCGGTGATCGTGAACATCGGCGAGACTTTTGTCGTACCATGTTACTGCGAGCAGACGAACATCCAGCGTTTTTCGGAAGAATTCTTTGGACCGACGAATCACAATTCACCCGCGATGGCATACAAAATGGCATCCACAATATGCATGTGTGGGCACGTGAAAATCCCCATACCAGCCGACCCAACCCATCAACATCGCTTCAGTGTGAATGTTTGGGCTGGCATCATCGACAGAACTTTCATCGGTCCGGTATTTCTTCCCCCAATTCTCAATTCCACCAATTATGCCGAATTTTTGGAGGAAACTTTACCAGACCTCATAGAGGATATACCACTCCGTGTACTGGTCAGGTTTGGTACCAGCACGATTTAGCGCCAGCGCATTCCGTGTCCGTCGGTAGCTCGACGCGAATTTTCGGGATCGATGGATTGGTCGTGGCGGTCCCATTGCATGGCCTCCACGATCTCCCGACTTAACTCTAATGGACTTTTATGTCTGGGGGTATTTGAAAAGCATCGTCTACGCAGAGGAAATTCATACACGAGAACAGCTCATTTCCCGTATCACCGAAGCATGCGATCAGTTACGAGCCCAACTACTGCGTGTGAACCCCACCAATGCCATTCGTCGGCGATACCACTTCTGCTTGCTCCACAACGGCGGACATGTTGAAAATTATTTGTAAACGTAATAAACTAAATAAACGTAATAAACTATACTTCAACTCTTTTATTTCGTCCTCACTATTATTAATCATACTCCTTCGGCGAATGACGGGTGTCAAACCAGATTTACTTGAAGGGAACGTGATTGATAACTGTTAGCCCCGCTCCTTTACAATTCAACCTATGAAGAAATTCTGTTGTCAAACGTGATTCAGCGTCAATTTATGGTCAGGTGTGATTGGTGACGATTTACTTGGACCTATTAGGCTTCCGCGTACTCTAAATAGCTCCAATTACTTACAGTTTTTATCAAATGATCTACAGGACTTGTTGGATGATATTCCACTGGTTCGATTGGCTTCTATGTTTTACCAACACGATGGTGCTTCTGCTCATTACGGCCGACAAATCACAGATTGGTTAAATTTCAATTATAGCAATCGCTGGATCGGTAGAAATGGACCGATACACTGGCCTGCAAGATCTCCTGATCTTACTATTATGGATTTCTTTGTATGGGGACGGATGAAGGACCTTGTCTACGCAACGCCAGTAGAAACATTGGAAGATATAAATATCAGGATCGATGCGGCAGCAATAGAAGTAAGGCAGCAGTTGAGGAATATGAATACCAAGAGAACACTCGCCAAAATGAAGGTGGCCATTTTGAACATTTATTATAATAAAAATATTTGAAATAAAAATATTTGAAATAAAAACCATTATCAAATTCTTTCAATTCAAGCAAGTAGCGTAGATCAACATGCACATGCACTGATTTTTTAATTATTTAATTTTTATGCGATATGTATTTTTACCTATTACTTCCAAAATGTTAATCGTAACTCATAGATATGTATGCAGCTTTTGTAGGTAATAATGTAGTTAAATAAAAATATAAAATTAAGATTACATTTTTGTAATAGGGTTTCCTGAGAAAAACTACATTGATCACTGAATTTTTAGGGTTAACGTAGCAAAAATTTGTGTTTTCGAGTAAATATCTCAAGATTGGGTACAGTTACAATTTAGACTGGTACATCAAATGAAAGGCAATTCGATTGCCTAAAAAACGAGTTATAACACTTTGCCTTGTGATTATTCGTTTTTAAGATATAACGTTTTAAGTGAGTGAGGGTACCGGTCAAAAACACTTTTCTTAACCACCCTGTATCTCCACTAATATTGAAAATTGACCCACCCTGTAGAATCATTTTTTTCTCCAAATATATCAAGAAATAACCCCTTACAAGGTGGCACACGGAGTGCCAAACACCCTTTATATCGATTGCCTAACGGGCTTTACCTTTTAATTTTCCTAAGATGATCTCCACCAGAAGCCTTTTTGAAGCGTCCGAATATTTTTCCATTATTGGGATTATTTTATCGATGCGGCTTAGGAAATTTATAATGTCGTCCTCGTTTCCATTAAAGTCCGGGATTTGATGCAGGTATTGCATCGGGTCGATATGCAATTCAAGTGGGGCTTGTTGAGCTGCCTGTTGATTTTCTAAGATGATGGTTTATGGTTTCTTCTTTTACTTATAACTTCTTTTTATGTATTTATTAATTACGTATTTTGTTATTTTTAATTATTTTACGTATTTTAATGTATTCACTTATTTGCGTATTTTTATCATTCAAGTATTTTTATGTATTACTGTATTTAAACTTCGATAGATTCAATTTTATTTTCGTAGTTTTTTTTTTTTATTTTTCCGTATTCTTATACAGGGTGTTTGGCACTCCGTGTGCCACCTTGTAAGGGGTTATTCCTTAATATATTTGGAGAAAAAAATTGTTCTACAGGGTGGATCAATTTTCAATATTAGTGGAGATACAGGGTGGTTAAGAAAAGTGTTTTTGACCGGTACCCTCACTCACTTAAAACGTTAAATCTTGAAAACGAATAATCACAAGGCAAAGTGTTATAACTCCTTTTTTAGGCAATCGAATTACCTTTCATTTGATGTACCAGTCTCAATTGTAACTGCACCCAATCTTGAGATATTTACTCGAAAACACAAATTTTTGCCACGTTAACCCTAAAAATTCAGTGATCAATGTAGTTTTTCTCAGAAAACCCTATTACAAAAATGAAATCTTAATTTTATATTTTTATTAACTACATTATTACCTACAAAAGCTGCATACATATCTATGAGTTACGATTAACATTTTGGAAGTAATAGGTAAAAATACATATCGCATAAAAATTAAATAATTAAAAAATCAGTGCATGTGCATGTTGATCTACGCTACTTGCTTGAATTGAAAGAATTTGATAATGGTTTTTATTTCATATCTATGAGTTACGATTAACATTTTGGAAGTAATAGGTAAAAATACATATCGCATAAAAATTAAATAATTAAAAAATCAGTGCATGTGCATGTTGATCTACGCTACTTGCTTGAATTGAAAGAATTTGATAATGGTTTTTATTTCAAATATTTTTATTTCAAATATTTTTATTATAATAAATGTTCAAAATGGCCACCTTCATTTTGAATGCACGCTAAAGCTCGTTAGCTCGATACTTAATATTTATAAAATCACATACGAATGGCAATCGCAATCTTCAATTGCGCTCGCCTGTTACTTATCGAAATTATACAAAATTGTTTTCGACAGAAAATTAACTTAGAATGAAAAGGATCAATTTAGTTCTCAACGAAGATCCAGAAGGTGCACAACCTTAGAAGATTGATGGAAATAAGAAAAATATTAAAAAATTATAAAACGTACAAGTTCAGTTTTTTCTTTATTTTCTTTTTTTGGAAACAGTCGAATAACTTAATTAAGTAGTTTTTCGACATTGCTACCCGCGAATTAAACATTTAAATAGCCCAATCTCGCAACATTGGTTGTTGGTTTTGCGAGCCATCTGGTTGGTTGATCTTATGGTGGGATAGAGGCGCGCCTCAATGGTTGAGTGTAAATCCACCATGAATCAGATGATTCTTCGCCGGACAAGTATTGCGTATCGTTAGGTTGCTTCGCGAAGTTTTGCGTCTTTCTTGCTCATGTGATTGCCCAGCTTCGCAATGAGAACCTTTCTGGTTGCATCGGTTGTATTGTGAAGGCCGAACTGTAGAAGACGCTGTCGAAGTTCGGCGTCGCCGAGTTGCTGGAAGTTATTCTATTATTTCAGGAGCCATCACTTCGATTTTACTTAAATAATGCTTCGGATTCGATAGCTGATACAATATCTGCCTTAGATAAAAGGCGTTATGAAAATAATAAGGTTTTCAACAAAATTTTTATTGAAGCTCAAGTTTTTGAAGATAAACTTCAGTTGGATATGTTGATGCGTCGTACAGGTTCTCGTCAGACGCACCGCGTAAATCCACCCGCAACCTCGCCTGAAGACTACTTTCGCAGATCCGTTTATACTCCGTTGCTCGATGAAGTAGTTTCAGACTTAAGGACGAGGTTCTCATGCGACGTGCTAGTAATCTGAGCGTCTTTCTTTCACGCGAATCAGAATCTGAGCATAAAGGCCGTGACACATTAAAAGCAGAAAGCAGCGGCAGAAGCAGAATTGGTTTAGCGGCAGCGGCAGAAACGAAAACAGTGCTGCTTTTTCGTTCTAAATTCTAAAATTCTGTTTCTGCTTCAGTATTGCCAACCTAAATCCCTTAAGAATTGGGAATGTTGTCAGCAAGGGAAATGTTAAATGTGTCAAAATTGGACACATTATTCCGTGCTTCTACCTTCGGTGGTAGTTAGCATGGACACATTCTACTCTGCTTCTGCTTTTATTTAAATTCATAAAGCAGAGCAAAAAGCAGCACTGACGACGCTGCTGTTTCTGCCGCTGCTTTCTGCTTTAAATGTGTCACGGCCTTAAGATTGACCCTGTTAGAAGTGTATCCGAGTTTTATAAACAACTGATAGATTTTTCTTTAAGATCAGTGGAACGTGAGCAAAAAAAAAATGTCCAGTCTGTCCACCGTTTGCAAAACAGTTTGAAGGTGCTCTCAAACCCCTTGAGACATTAAATTGAAATTTGTATAGTAGGTAGAATGGGTGAACCCCTATGAGTGGTATCTTTTGGAGGGTGGGGGTGTGAGGAGGGAGTGTGGAGGGAGGAGGAGGGAGTGTGGAGGGAGAAGGCGGGAGCGTTTTAGATGAAAAATTTTGGATTCTAGATCCGGTACCGCTTATGCTAGGAGGCTGAAAGTTAGAATAACCAGGAGGCTATTTGGAACGTTATTGTTTAGGTTGTCAGTCGCATACTAACCTACACCGCATCTCAGCATTAAACACGTTTCGCACTTCTGCCCATAAAATAATAAAGTTGCGCCCACATTGTTGGCCGATTTTTGTTGTTATTATGCAATCCAGTATAATTAATAGATTGAAGTTAGACTTCTGATGTCGAAAAAACTTTTCTTATTTTTATTAAAATATTTTGACATCATTTGATTTTGTTTCAAAATGCAGGGGCCCTCACACCATTCATTGCTCCGGACACTAAAATAAAATACCTGAGACAGGCCCTGTATACGAACTAACCCAAACATCCATTACCTAGAGTGAGGTCAAGCGGCAATATTGTCTAACATTTGTAGGTTTAATTTGACCAAGAGTTTAAACTTATAGGGTGTCCTGTACTCCACGCACAACCTTGTATGTGGTTATTCCTTCATATATTTTGAGACAAAATTGTTCTACAGGGAGGGCCAATTTTCAATATCCGTGGAGATACAGGGTGGTCAAGCAAAGTATTTCGGACCTGTACCCTCACTCACTTAAAACGTTATATCTTGAAAACTACTAATCACAATTCAAAGTGTTATAGCTGAATCGAATTACCTTTCATTTGATGTAAAAGTCTAAATTGTAACTGCACCCGATCTTGAGATATTTTATTCAAAACACAAATTTTTCTACTTCTATTCTAAAAATTTCGTGATCAATGTAGTTTTTCTCAGAAAACCCTATTATAAAAATGCCAGTTTAATTTTATTTTTTTGTGTACCATACCATACGTTTTACCATTTTGGAAGTAATAGTCGAAAATACATATCGCTTAAAAATTAAATATGACATAAAGTGGCACTCGTTCAAAAAACCTGTTTTAATTCTTGGTTCTACTTAAGAATTTTTATTGCTCATTTATTTATATTTTAAGTATCGAGGAAATCAATTAAATATAAATGTGTTTCAACATAAGTGATGCAATTACCTGGACGTGGTAAGCAAAACTGGGTACAGGCAGGGCCGGATTTACCTATGAGGGGGCCCGGGCTATTTCACTTTTGGGGGCCCCTAACAACTTAGGCTTATGATTTTTTTTAATTTTTTTCCTAATCGGAAAAATATTTGAAAAAATTTTTTTGGGTTTGGGTTTGGTCACATAATACCGAAAGATATCAGCTTTCTTCCATTGCGTGCCAATACCACAACTGCAAAAACTTTGCCAGACTCTCATTTATTTCACATACTTCATTATTTTTTAAAGGATCCCACTATTTTCAATAATTAATTTTTTTCCAATGATTCTATTATAACTATGACAATATAATATACGTACCTGACCTTAATGTTGTTTGTCGGTTAAGTTGCTGGTTTAGATTTAGGTTTAAACCTAAACCAGTAACTTAACCGACAAACAACATTAAGGCCAGGTACGTATTTTATATTTCAAGTTGCTGGTACTGCACTATAAATTTCAGAAAGCTTTGGATCCATTGAATTTTTCTAAATCAAAAGATCTTCAATTATTTCAGTGGCACCGAACTTATTCAAATAAACATCAAAACGTCACCTTCTCTCTCACAATTATCATTGGTGGATTGAATAGTAACTGCTCACTGCTTCTTTTTTTCGAAGTGGAGATCAAAACGGATTTTACTTAGTTTTTGGGAAGTGTGTCATCAGGGCAGCCTTATACAATAAAAGTTGATTTTGAACTGAACCAGATGATCTCAAATCATGAAGACTATGGTAGGTAGTAGGTAGGTACGCGTGGCTGCCCGTGAGAACACGGACACACTTAGACCTGAAAGGTCCGTTATGTTACCATAGGATCATCGAATCCGGTCCTACTCGTCGAACCATGACCAATACTATGGTAAAGAATTTTGAAAAGTTTGAAATATTTATCAATTCCTTAATTGCTTACTCATCTTAAATTCCTTTTAAAAATATGCTCATTCATATGGGAATATTTCGTGCTTTACTTTTAGGGAAATCATTTATTATCTCATCAAAGTCAATCGATTTTAGTACGTCAAGCTCTATTGACATTAGAGAAAGTGAGTTCAAACGATTTTCGCTAATTGTATTACGCAAATAGTTTTTAATCCTTGCTAAAGTAGAGAAGGATCTTTTCCCTTCACAATTTGTTGCAGGCATAGTTAAATACATTCGCAGCGAAATCCTTACGTTTGGAAACGTGCGAAGAATTGAACTACCGTCCTCAAGTAATTCGCTCATATGTGCGAGCTTAGTTTTTGCAATATTTTCGTTATTAACAATTTCAGAAAATTGTAAGAATTCATAAACGAAACCAATCTTCAAATCATTGGGATATGCACTTATAAGAGCTTTACATTTATCTTCAATTTCTGCAATTGACAATTCGTTAAAAATCCAAATAAATTTTCAATGCTGTTGTACGCTGCGCTTCTCTTCTCTAATTCCTGATACAGACAGTCGATTATCGGCAGAAAGATTTTTACGCGAAATTTTTCACGTTCAGAAAATTCCGTTTCTATTGCATCGCCTTCATCAAAAAAAACTGTTCTTTTTCTTGTTCTTCTATTATATTCTCTATATTAATGATCATCCACAAGTTGCTTTGCTTCGGCCTCTATATTATTAAAACAATCTCGATATTTATTCAGAAAACCTGACAAAGACCTATATAGTTGACATACAGTCAGTAAATCAATATCAGCGCTCTGAAGCGATTCGCTAGTATCGAATTCTTTCATTTTATTCAGAATGCCATTTGCTTCATTTTTGGTTATCTGATTTTGAGTGCTATCACACGCCAAATAACTAAGAGTTGTCATAATCTCAAAAGCCCACGACGGCTTCTATCACCTAACGGCCCTCCCGCGACGGTGTTAGATTGGCGGCAGTTGCGGGTGCGCTCAAATGTCAGCGAAGTGCTGACTTCTGACCGCATTCGCAACGCCCAGCAGGGCATACAAATCTCGCCCAGCGGCAACTCAACAGGATTTAATTCTATTGTACTGAATCATAGAGAAAGATCTAATAGAGAAACAAACCCATAGCAGTTCTCTACTGATTTGTTTTTCATACATTCGATTTGAAATTTCTAGCCTTAACACAGGGACGTCATTTGTGGGGAGGGGGGGGCAATTGCCCCCCCCCCGGATTTTGTATTTTTATAGATTATATATAACATATGTATATTTATATATGAAAATATATACAAACATAACATCTTGCCCCCCCCCCCCCTAGAAAAAGCTGAAATGACGTCACTGCCTTAACAGCTCTTCCATCCCAAAAAGCTTCACTAACCACTAGTTCAAAAAGCTTGAGTTTAGCCGAAAAGGGGAACAATTTTAAATGATGTTAAGTTCGTTGTTTCAGTTTAATTCTGGTGAAATTTTCTTTTATAGGATAACAAGAGGGTAAGAAATATTGAAGTTAATTGTACTTTATTATTGTCTAATAATACAGTATTGTGATCGATTTTTAAACAAAAAAAATTAATTTATTTTAAATAGGCCTTTAGCAGAAAAAAATTTTTTTTTTGGTGAGGGTGGGGGAGGGTGAAAAGGAAAAGGTTTCGAATTTTATATCTCGATAACCTATAATGGTATAAAGCTGAAACTTGGTATTTAGATAGAGCTATATTAGTAGCATATTGGAAAAATGTAATTTTTTATAGTGGTAGTATGGTACGGGGGTAGGGCGTGTTTTTGCTATCTATAGAACGGCTTATGCTACAAAGTTGAAACTCGGTATGTATATGTAAATCAACTAGAAAAGTAATTTAGATAAAAAAAAATTCAAATATTTATTGGCGTTCGGAAGGCGATTAAAAAAATTATCAGTGAAAATGGAATGCAGATATTTTCACGGTTTTCGTCATAACTATTAGGTCTTTAAAAATATTAAATTCCTTTTTATTGTACGGCTTCTTCATATAAATACCTAGAAAGTGTTTTCAGGATTTTTTGAAATTCGACCCCTAAGGGGGTGGAAAAGGGGTTGTATATTTTTTCACGAATTCTGCCATATCCCTCAGGTCTGATCAGATATCGAATATCTTTTCACTTTCATGGGCTTGCGTAATAATCGCCTGAAACTCACTTTTAAGTTTTTTCATTTTTCAGCCCCT
Source organism: Beris morrisii (assembly GCA_951812415.1). NCBI lineage: Eukaryota > Metazoa > Arthropoda > Insecta > Diptera > Stratiomyidae > Beris > Beris morrisii. The sequence goes on from OX638311.1 coordinate 98,835,736, forward strand.
AAGAGGGTATAAAAGGGTTGAACAAGTTTTCACGAATTCCGTCATATCTTTTAGAAGTGATAAGAAATTGAATTGGTTTTTACTTTCTCGTGTTGTCTTCATATTTATCTATTAACTCCTTTCAGGATTTTTGGATATTCAAGCCCCAAGTGGGTGTAAGGAGGTTGCATATCTGATAATATATCGAATTCATTCTTACTTCCTAAGGTTTCCTATATAAGCGCCAAAAAGTCAATTTCCGTATTTTTAGATATTCAATACCAGGGGGTGTAAAGGGGTTGTATGCTTTTCAAAGCTTCGACATATTGCTTAGCTTTCATGAGATATTAGATCGCTTTTCACTTCCACAGACTTTTTATATAATCGCCTACAAACCCATTTCTCAATTTTTCGATATTCAACCCCCAAAGGGTTTGCATATGTTTTCACAATTTTTCCATCCCTTAGTTCTGATGAGATATAAAATTGGTTATTACGCCATTTGATGTAATGACCTAAAAACCAATTTTACGATTTTTCGAATTTCAAAAACCAAGGGGGTGTGAAGGGTTTGCTTACGTTTTCACAAATTTTTCAAAATCCCTCGTGTCTCATGAGCAGAGACAGTTTTCATATGCATAAGCAATAAAAATGCATATTTGCATTTTTTCGCTAATTCAGAGACTGCATACATAATTCATCATTTTCCTATGAAAAGAGCATATTTCACTGATTCTTTGAATGTTCATCAGAAAGTTCAGAAACCCTCGCGTCTTTCGTTTTGCTTTTGTCACTAAGAAGTTAGAACCGACCGCGGCTTCAATAGTATTCTATTGTTTTTCGAACACACGTTGCCGCAAAGTTTTTCTCTCAATCGCTTACATTGTACGAACAACACAAATACCAACAGATTTGTTAGTTTTGCTTTTATCTCTAAGAATCGACCGCGGCTTCAACAGTTTTCTATTGTTTTTCGAACGCATGCACAGCGTGCGACAATAATTGTTGCTGTCATTTTATCAGTGTTTTGCATTGTTTGTGGAATTAATATATTTCAAAATGCCGAAAGTGGAAAGAGAATCTAATCAAGAATTTAATTTGCGAATAATACGCGAGTACCCAAAAGTTTTTCGTGCCGATAATTCAGTTTTATTTTGTATTGTGTGTGACAGAAAAATTTCAGCAAAAAAATTATTTCTCGTCAAGCAACATTTAGAGACAAAGAAACACAAACGAAACGAAGAGATGAAATTTGCTGTACCATCCAGACAAACGTTAGTTACTACATCCTTTCTAGCTTCGCATGGAGAAATCAACATATTTTACATGGATATCTGTAAAACATTTTTAGAGTCAAACATTCCAATAAACAGAATAGGTCATCCAAGTATAGTGACATTTTTAGAGAAATACACGACGCGAACAGTACCAAGCGAATCAGTATTACGTAAAAAGTATGTTCCTTTACTTTACAACCAATGTCTTGAAGAAATGCGAGCAAAGGCACAAAATAAAGCAATTTGGGTGTCTTTGGATGAGACTACGGATTCTGAGCAACGTTTTGTAGCGAATTTTGTGTTTGGATTAATGGAAGAAGCAAGTTCCGAGAATAAGGAACGTGGCAAATGCTATTTACTAGATTTTGCAGTTTTGGAGGAGGTAAACGCTACTAGAATTTCAACATTTTTTGTCAATTCGCTCTTGCTTTTATGGCCACAAGGTAAGATAAGGATACCGTTTAATGTGATTTTGCTGAAATAATTTCTCATTCCTCCAAAAGGTATTGAATACGATAAGGTGTTACTCGTTGTAACAGATGCGGCTTCTTATATGATTTCTTCAATGCGTTCACTAACAATTCTTTTTCCAAAAATGTTACATTTAACTTGTTTCGCGCACGGATTACACCGTATAGCTGATTTCACCCGACTAAAATACCCAGCCGTTAATAGATTGATTTCAAAAGTAAAAGCAGTTTTTGTGAAGGTATCAACTGAATTTGTTTTAATTTTTGGTTAATTAATTCCGAAATTCATTTTTATGTCTATTTTAGGCACCAGCGCGACGATTGAAATTTAGGATCGATTGCCCAGGGGTTGCACTTCCACCAGAGCCAATAATTACTAGATGGTGTTCTTGGATAACAGCTGCTGTATATTATTGCGACAACTTCGTTGCTGTGCGCGCTGTTGTCGATTCATTTTCGTCTAAGGATGCGGAATCGATTCGCGAAGCGCAAGAGTTATTTGGTTCAACCAATATACAATCAGAGCTAGCCTTCATCAAGGCTAATTTTTCGTCAATTGTACGTGGCATTAAAAAACTGGAAACACCAGGCTTGGAATTAATAGAAAGTTTCAGGATCATCGATACAATTCACACGGATCTCGAGTCACTTGGACAAAAAGAGTTTTTGAAGAAGATGGACGATGTTCTTCGTCGCAATGTTGGCTACGAAATACTACGACAAATACGAGACGTTTTGTATAACGGAGCGGAAACCGAAAATGAATATATAAAAGGACTTAGCCCTGCTGAATTGGCAATGTTCAAGTACTGCCCGACAACGTCAACCGACGTTGAGCGGATGTTTTCTGCCTACAATTGCATTTTCAGTGACAAACGTAAAAATTTTGTCTTTGATAACCTGAAAAAACATGTAATTTTGAACTGTAACCGATACAAAACTGAATAAATAACGAAAGATATTCACGTGAACTTGTTTTTCTAATGTTCATATTGCTTCTTTTCCTAGCATATCTAAGAGCATATTTAAGACATTTTCGGTGCATATTTTGATACATTTCCGTGCATTTAAAAACCGTCTCTGCTCATGAGATATGAAGTTGCTTGTTATGAAATCGTCTAAAAACCTGTTTCACAATTTTTTCGAAATTCAAACCCCAAGTGGATGTAATCGGTTTGTATACGTTTTAACAATTCGTCATATCTCTTAATTCTGATAAGGGAGCAAATTCGTTTTTACTTCTATGGGCTTTTAGTGTACATAATATATCGAAATTCGAATAGTCTACACGGGCTTTTCCAATGTTTAATCGGCTAAAAATCTATATTTTAAATATTTTTTTTTAAGAACAAAACTAACTTTCCAAGAAACCTCATAATTTCGAACAACTGATGATATACTCCGACTTTGACCGCTCCCGAACTTTGACCCGAATAAAATAAAGTTTCGCCCAGACCATTGGCAGATTTTTTTTTTAAATGGTTGATATTACGTGGTGCAGTAGTCTCATTACAATTGGAGTAAATGTTTACTGATTTCCGTTTAATAGACTTTTATGTCATTTTGTAATTGTTTTTTATTTCTATATATACTATATTGTTGTATCCGCGGTTTTTGCGCGTTAGTAATGTTCATATGGCATATTTCACGTTACGTACTCACGAAAATACATATAAGATTAATAAGTTCTCTCACTAGATATAATAAGAAATATTTATATCGGTTTTTATTTAAATCTGGTCCAATTCCTGCGAGTTGATTTCATGGACGGAATAGTGTGGTAGTATCCGGCGTGAACACGAATAAGATTTAAGTCCCATCCAATATTTTACTAATATTCATAAATTTCAATCATGCTCGTACATGCAAACAGAAATTTAATATTTTTATGCATATGAGTATTAAAACAAGGTATAAAAAACAACACGTTTTTTTCGATTTCTGTGAACTTGTTCTTTTAAAATTACACGTATTTTCACCAATGTATCTGTGGGCTTTTTATATGGACAACACTGTGTCCAACTAAAAGGCCACACAAAATATTAAATTCATATTTCCAAATTGAATTTGCAAAATGTACTTTGCATTATAAATTGACCGTTAGGTCATCTTGCGTATCACAATACTGAAATTGTCAAAATGCACTTAGCATTGTATTATGAATTGACCGTTAGGTCATCTCTTGTATCACAATACTAAAATTGTCAAAATGCACTTAGCATTGAGTTATTTAAATGAAGAGGGGATTAACCAAATGTTATTTGTTTGTACATAAATAGTTGAATTTTAGGAAAATAAATTTTCCTCCTCCAAAAAGTGAATTAGACATCGAGCGGCTCAGTCGTTTTTATTCTGGCTACGAGGTATTGGCTTGGCATCCGAGGGGCGAACCTCTTTTTCAGTACCGGATTCCAGTTCTTGTGAGAACTGGTGCCACATACGCAAGGGGTAATAAAACACCGCAACGCGGTTCTTCTCAGAACTAGAGTTGAGTAAAGCGAATCCAGTTCTTCTCAGAACTAAGGCAAACAACAAAGACTTAAAATCGGAACCAAACCCGCAATCCGATAGATCTCGCCCCCGGACGCTGGCGAGGCGCATGAGTACCCCTAGCTCTTATCAGAGCTCGAGGATTTCCCGTGCCGCCGTCGTCATACCAGTTTCGCCCCCGGACGCTGGCGAAGCAGGACACTCCTAGCTCCTTATGTAACCCACCGCCATTCGGTGACGCTACAGTATCCAACTACCTATATTAGTTCATTTTACTTTATTATTTTTTAATAATAAAAAAATAATAAAGTATTGTGATCGATCTAAAATTTCAAAAAAATTTGTTACCCTGAAATTTTGTATTCTCACGTTTTAGGACTAGTAGACCCCAAAAAGGCAAAAAAAATGTCCGCCGTAGACGCCGTCCGCAAAACCGTTTGAAGGTTCATAGCTCACAAACCCGTTGAGATATTCAATTGAAATTTTTATGGTGGGTATATTGCGTGAACCCCTACGATTGAAATCTTTTTGAGGGGTGTGTGTGTAAGGGGGGAGGAGGGGGGCGGGTTTTAGACGAAAAATGTTGGTTTCTAGATGTCAGGAACTGCTTATGGTAGGAGGCTGAAATTTGGATCTTATGTAGTACTATGATCGTGGAACTATTTACAAAAAAATTGTTGATAAGGGTTGAGGGGTGTGGGAGTGGGGGGAAAAACAATGTGTCCGATACGTTCGAAAACTGGGATTGAAGCATTCTAAAATCCATATCTACTGAACCGTTGATCTCAGAAGTGTGAAACTTTGTAGTTATCTTAAGGGATATGAGAGTAGACAAGGGCTAAAATTTTTAAGAGGGGAAGTGGAGTGTAGGGGTGGGGGTGAAAAAGTTTAGATTACAATATCTTCCGAACCAATTATACCAGGAAGATAAAATTTGGTTTTTGTATATAAGATCATAAGTGCAGTCTACTGAATGTAAAAATTTTGAGAGGGGAGGTAAAGTACGAAAGTGGGGGATAACCATTTTTCAAAAAATTTAATTTTTATATCTCAAAAACCGTATCAGATATGATCTTAGAAGTTTTACAGGAGTTAGGTCCAGTAGACTTCTAGCAGGAAAAAAAATGTTTGTGGTGCTGGCGAAGGCGGTGACGGTGGGAGGGGGTGGAACGAAAATAATTCTGATTTTTATTTCTCGAAAACCGCAAAGCATAGAAAGCTAAAAATTGACGACTATATAGAGTCACTGTAGAAGTATCCTAGAAAAAAAATTTTGATAGGGGTAGCATGATAGGGAGTAATTAAAGCAAAAAAAAGTTCAAAATTTTATTGATGTACAGAGCTGGAGTAATGCGTTGCAGATCACTATGCGACTGATAACCTAAGGATTAAACAGGAGGCTATTTGGAACATTATTTTTTAGGTTATCAGTCGCATATTGACCTACATCGCATCTCATCATTAAACACGTTTCGGACTTCTACCCAAAAAATAATAAAGTTGCGCCCAGACTGTTGGCAGATTTTTTATTATTGTATTATGTAAGATATTATAATAGTACAAACAAATATAATAGATATGTATCGATATCTCATTATTTTTGCTCTTCACTAACCTTTAATTATTATAAATTCATACATTCATTTAATAAGACATTCGCCATTAGTACCTATATCCCTACGTATTTTGTTTGCTCGTCATTAACCTTCGTCATATTTAAATATTTTTAAAAAAAAACAAGTCTGAATTTACTTCATAATTTTGACTTCCTGTATCCTGTTAGCGAATTCTGTAACAGTAATTTTTCGTTCGATTTGCCTGATATTCTGTTTTTTAAGTGCAAATATTGAAACATTAATGTGTATATTATGTTAAGCTCCTAACTTGAAGAATCGTTAATACGTGTTTTAAGGACTTTGGTATAAGAGGTACTGGAAGGAGTGAAATGATATCGCCCCTTAACGAACTTAGTCTTACAAAACGTATTTGATCGTGAAAAAATGTGACCGCCATCCGCTCCTGAGCTATCCTGCCAACAAACGAACGGACAAGCGTTTTTGGAGTTTTTGGTCATAGCTGAACGAAAAATAATAGTTACCTTTTTTATCTGTGGCTCCATGATTTGCGTTATATATACTTATCTTTCGGACCTGAAAAATTTTTTTATATATTATATTTTTTTTCAAATGGCTCCACAGTCAAAAATCTACATAAGTTCCAAGTTTCAACTTTCTTTTGTAAGCGGTTGCTCATTCTCCCTCCCCTTTCCTCCATCTTATCCGCAGTCTCCAAAAAGTCATCACTCTACCCTGTCTACCCACTTAAAAAATTTCAATTCAATAGATCAAAGGGCTTGTGAGATACTCGCATTCGAACACGCATGGCGGGAAATTTTGAGGTCTAGTAGTCGTTAAACGAAAATTTAAAATATCAGGGTAGGGGAATCGTTCGCATTGAAGAAAGCTTTCAAGTACGAAAACAGTAACCTCCTTACACTTCCCCCAAAGTCGCTTTCATTGCCCACAAGTAACGGATCAGACAATGTTAGAGAGTTGTCTCTCTATTAGTACTTACTCTATGATTGAATATATGAAAATTTCGGGCCCCAGTGAAATTTGTTGGGGGCCCCTTAAAATTTGGGGGCCCTGTGCTACAGAACCTTTTAGTCCTATGGGAAATCCGGCCCTGGGTACAGGACTTTGCCTTTTTTAATGTGGTACCTAACAAAATAAAAAGCCAATACAGTCTCGATCGAGCAGTCGCCGTGTACGGTCATACTCTTATAACTTAGATAAAATATCGTACCAAATGCTAAAGAAATCCTCCACAACTTTTGTCACTCGGCTCTGTGTACTATATAACGAAGTGCTCATTTCCGGACAGTTCCCACACGCCTGGAAATCTGCAGTCCTTCGACCGATTCAAAAGAAAAGTAAGTTCCTGCACTCATCGGACAGCTACCGCCCCATATCATTACTCCCAGTGCTTTCCAAACTATTCGAGAAAATAGTCGCCAGAAGAATCTCTATAAGGTGCAGCACTCAGTCGTATGTTCCATCGACATTGAGAAAGCCTACGACCGTGTCCTACTATATCCAGTAATCAACCAGCTTAACACGTGAAACATCCCTTAGTCGCTTATAAACATTATCAAAGCTTTTCTCACAAATAGGACAATTAGAGTCCAAGTCGATGGTTACAAATCTCGTCATAAAATCTTAGACAACGGTGTCCCGCGGGGATCGCCACTATCAGTCATTATTTACAGCATCTGCATTGACGGGCTTATCAGACGAATTTGTGACATCCCCAAATGGACTTCATTGGGGTATACGCTGATAACATATACATTGTAGCCTTAGGTTTAGCGTCAGACGTTTCTGCAATTATTCTAAAGGCGGTGAGGATTATCGACACCTGGGCTCAAGGAGTGGGCGCAATAATACCATCAACGAAAATGGAAGCAGTACACATATGCCGCAAGCGATCCTGTGTACCGAGACCAATTGTAATTCAAGGTCTCTCAATTCCTCAAGTCAAGGAACTATCGATACTTGGTCAACTCTTTACTTCTACGTTATCTTGGAATAAACAAACGGCAAGGTTAGAAGGAGCGGTAAATAAAATCAACAATGCCCTGAAAGTTATATGCTCCAGAAACAAAGGCCCCCATATAGATACAGCAATTAAGATCACGAAAACCCTCCTCGATGGTGCGTTACAACATGGGTCTACATTATGCATGTGGACCACAGCACGCAACAAACACAAAATTAATGTTGCCTCAACAAGTGTCTCCGCACAGCAACAGGTGCGTTAATGGCAACGCAAATTCCACCACTTAGAATTGAGACAGGATGCCCAAACTTTGAAGATTTCGCATCCGGAAGAGCGGTGAGCCTTGCGGCAAAGTCGCTACTACAGATTCGCAGCCCGTTACACTCAGCACCATGGAACTAAATACATCCTCCAGTGCCCTGCACCAATAAAGGCAAACTCAGATCCAGCATCTACCAAATAGCACAATTGCTCCCGACAAATCACCTGCCTCTTCCAAATATTGAAGCCCACCAAATGATTCCAAGCATAACGGAACCCTAACCCCCATAAATCAATTCCAACAGATTCATCGATACCAGACTAGCCTCCTATCGAAAGGCGGACACATCCCCCGGCACATACATACAAAACACTCCATCGAGATATCACCAATGAAGACAATACCATCTCAAACTTTTATACAGATGGCTCGCACATCGACAGCTCCTCAACCTACGCTATCACTGAACTTATGGAAGAACACTCCACTGCAATCATACATCAGGCTTCCCTCCCCTACAACTCAGGGAGCTATCTCTCCGAATTGGTAGCAATACAATCGGCTATAGCTTTTGCATCAGGACGGTCTAGCCGCTCAAGAATCTGGTCGGATATTAAGCATTAAGCAACCCAATCCCCAAATGTCCAACGATACAATTAATCAGAGATACGCTCGCTGCCAGCACAAGTATAACGCTCACTTGGCTTCCAGGTCATGTGGGCATCCTGGGGAATGAGGCAGCGGATACAGCAGCCAGAGAAGCACATCGTTATCCACTTGTAGCGGAATCACCACAATCACATCTGGTGACATTTTTCTCCTTTCGAACTTTAATCAAAAGCAGGCAAGAGCCAGAGTGGAGTACGAATACATCATTCCTTCGTTCGCATAACCTAGCCACTCACAGAGCCAACTACCATCAACATCTTACTAGAGCGGAATGCATCAGCATTCTACGAACAAGACTGGGGATAACCCTTAACCACCAAAACTGCCACAGTGACCTTACGATGCACATACCTCCTATTCGAATGTACGATTTTAACCATGATCTCCAACACCAGTCGTCAACCGGCTCTACAATAGCTTGGCTCAAAACTAAACCCAAGCTCTGAAAACGCGCTTGGCAACATCAAGGCAGCCATTGCAGCGCATCATTTGTGGAGTGATGTATAACTTTCATACAATTATGTACAATTAAACAGCTTATATACGACGGTGCCGTATGGCCAAGTTGCTTTGATATCTTTTTAGATGACTCATAGAATTTATTCCCTGCCCTCATCACAAATAAAGAAATAAAAAGCCTATAAAAGCAAAACGAGGGCGGTCCGACAAGTACTTAGCTTCACCGCCCGATGGCGCCACTATCGCAAGAGAAATTTACTATCGTGTAGTACATTCTCGTAGACGGCTACTGTCAAAATTTCAACCGAATCGGACTCGTAGTTTTGTTTTGACCGCGTGTGGAAGCGGGCGTGTCCGCGGATTTTAGAAAAATGGAAAAAGAGCAATATCGGTCGGTGATTCGATTCTTGTTTTTGGAAGGGAAATCGCGCAGCGAAATCAAAGAGCGCTTGGATACTGTGTACGGTGACTCTTCTCCTTCGATAGCGACCGTCAAAAATTGGTTTAACGAGTTTCAACGTGGTCGCACGTGGGTTTTTGATGAGCCACGCCCAGGTGCCCCGAAAACGTCTACCACGGTGGATAACGTGACAAAAATCCACGATCTCGTATTGGCAGACCGCCGATTGAAGGTGCGCGAGATAGCTGAGACAGTAGGCATCTCAAAAGACCGCGTGGGTCATATCCTGCATGAAATTTTGGGCATGAGACATGAAACTGTAGGCGCGATGGGTGCCGCGTTTGCTCACTCCGGACAACAAGCGCAACCGTGAGACCACTTCAGAGCAGTGTTTGACGCTGTTTAAGCGCAATCCGAAGGAGTTTCTGCGTCGTTTCGTGACCGTCGACGAAACATGGATCCACCGGTACACACTAGAGACCGAGGAACAGTCGAAACAGTGGACTTCACCCGGCGAACGTGCTCCGAAGAAGGCGAAGACTGTCCTATCGGCCGGAAAGGTGATGGCCACCGTTTTCTGGGATTCACAAGGTGTGATCTACATCGACTACCTGGAGAAGGGCAAAACGGTCACAGGGCTCTACTATGCCGAATTATTGGTCCGATTCGATGCCGAATTGCAGAAAAAACGGCCCCATTTGGCGAAGAAAAAAGTGCTCTTCCACCATGACAACGCACCGGCTCACAGCTCCGCCAAATTGGTCGAATTGGGCTACGAACTGCTGCCCCATCCACCGTATTCTCCAGATTTGGCCCCGTGCGACTTCTTTTTGTTTCCAAACTTGAAAAAGTCACTCGCCGGGCAGAAATTTGAGTCGAATGAGGAGGTCATCGCCGCCACGAAGGCCTACTTTGCAGACCTCGAGAAAACGTATTTTTCAGACGGGTTAAAGAAGTTGGAGCATCGCTGGGTCAAGTGCATCGAGCTAAAAGGAGACTATGTTGAGAAATAAATCGCCACTTTTCCAAAATTTTCGTTTTTCTTTTGTATGCTAAGTACTTGTCGGACCGCCCCCGTACCTTCATATTTCTATCAGTTTCAGTTACATTGCTAAAAGTAAAAGGTATCAGTAGAATTTAGAAAATAATTTCAAGATGCCTGATGCTGTTAATACACTGGTTATTTTTCTTGCTAGAAAAAAGTACAATAATAGCCAATCGTGCGACAAGGCGAACAACATTAAAAGAACGAGTTACCGCTCTTTCCGACGCTAGCGGCATCTAGTAAACGAAATTAACAACTGGTTTGTTAATAAAAATACCGGTTCTGGCGCGTTTCATAATATCACATGACACTTTCCATAATTTATACGTACCGAACTGTCAAAAACAAGTCTGTAGCGGCTGGAAAATCTAGCCGCCAGTGGATTTTTCTTGGATTAACTGCTAGAATGTTGCGAAACACTGCTCGAATGCGCTTTGTTGCCGCTTTTTTTTGACAGTTATGGATTGTTTTTTGACAGTTACTCATAGTTTTGCTGTTCGGACTGTCTCTCTCACACCAATGTCTAAATTGTATGTAAAAGTCTCTATCCCTCTCCATTTGGAGTTTCTAGCTGCTTTAAAGCCGCAAAAATAGCCAGTGTCATAACAGCATTAGTACTCCAATGAAGAATATAGAGGGTTATTCCATCAAGAATCGCAAAAGTTGTGACCTTACCATCGCCGATTCTTTTGAAAATTTTTGTACTTGAAGAACTAGTGAAAAAAAAATATGATTTAATTTTTTTGTTTCTATCTCATTTTTTGTTCGTTATATGTTAAAGTTTTCGCAAAAATGGTGTCCGAGTCCTCTTTGAAAATTCATATCTCTGGTAATTTTTATCCTAGAATAATAAAATAGGGCTTATTTTAAAGGGGGAAGTTGTCGCAATATAAAAAAAAACGAATAAAAATTATCCTTAAAATTTTTTTTCAAGGATAACGATTTTGTCATTATCCTTGAATATCTCAAAATGGGTTTTTTTATTTTTTTATATTTTATAGGTTATACTGTTTTACAAAACATACCAAAAAAATAACTGTTACATCAAATGAAAGTTAATTTGATTCCCTAAAAAACAAGCTATAACACTTTGAATTCTGATTATTAGTTTTCAAGATATAACGTTTTAAGTGAGTGAGGGTACAGGTCCGAAACACTTTTCTTGACCACCCGTATCCCACGGATATTGAGAATTGACCCTCCCTGTAGAACAATTTTTGTCTCACAACATATCAAGGAATAACCCCTTACATGGTTGTGCACGGAGTACCGGACACCCTGTATACAACGTTATGTGAATCTCGATCGTTCTATTCAGAATGCATCACTTCCCTGTTATTTACATCATGTAACTACTTTCGTCACGATTTTTATGGATAGAAACCGCGGCAAATGTAAACACATTCAAAAAGAGTTAAATTTACTCGTTTTCCATGGTCAACACATTGCCCGCGCCCAAGATAGTAAATGTTTGTGTTAGTGCAAATACGGATTCTCTAGTCCTTTGTATTCCAAGTCTCAAGCGTAATAAATCTTACATAGGCAATTCTAATGATGTCATCTTTTATAGGAAACTTGTTTATTGCACGAATTTTGTTATTTGTATACAGAGTGTAACTAGTACTGAGGTTCAAACGAAAATGGGAGATAGAGTAACTTGTCCTGAGTAGAAAATCGTTCTACACATACTCCCGTTTTTGCACCGTTAAGGAGATAGCGCGATTTTAAGGACGAAGGATTTTCATCGTACCTGTGATCACTGTTTGATCTCTAACTTCTGCTGTACTTAGCGTAACGTAATAATTCTGGGCTCAGTTTTACTTACCTGTAACATAATTTCCACACATAAGAGCAATACGTGTGTTGTTAACATGGTTGCTCATTACTGCATCTGTTTTGCGGTAAATTCTATGTTTAGCAGTATTTCCAAAATGTGCAGGGAACTCACTTGTTGTTGAAAATATGAAGAAATTCTGTTATCAAACGTATAGTGAAATTTTGTGGGCTTTCCGAAAATGTAATAAAATTTGGTGGTTAATCAGGTCCTTCTTGGAGAAAACAGGACTTTTTTGTATTTTTTTTTAATTTTTTATTATTTTTGTGTCACTTAAATGAATTTTTCTCAAAAAGTATAACACTGATTGACACAGTTGATAGCAATTAGAAAGAAGAATTTGTGTCCTTTCCAACGAGCCCAGAATTATTACGTTACGCTAAGTACAGCAGAAGTTAGAGATCAAACAGTGATCACAGATACGATGAAAATCCTTCGTCCTTAAAATCGCGCTATCTCCTTAACGGTGTAAAAACGGGAGTATGTGTAGAACGATTTTCTACTCAGGACAAGTTCTTCTATCTCCCATTTTCGTTTGAACCTCAGTACTAGTTACACCCTGTATACATTACAAACTAGAGATGGGAAATTCGGATCTTTTCAATGAACCGGTTCACCGGATCTCGCTCTTTTCATTGAACTGACTCTTTGAGCCGGTTCAAAAGATCCAGGTGGATCTTTTGCACTGCCGTACAAGGGGACTGCAGAGTAATATTGAAAAACCGAAAACTAATTTAAAAAAAAAAATTATGAGCTTTAATGAAAATACTCAAAGTTGATTATTTTAAGGCAATGCTGGGTATTGTGGGAAATAATAAGAAACTAGTTTTAAAAAATATTGGCTCTATGAAAATACAAGTTCTCCGGGTCCAATACTGTTCTTGTTTATTTTTGCGCAAAAATAAACAAGAACAGTATTGAACCCCGCAAACTTGTATTTTTATTTCAACATGTACTGTGAAAACATTCCCCAAAAAATATTGGCTCTAGTTCTGGATTTGACGGCATAACAATTCAATGTCTAAAAATATTAAAAGATTTTATCTCAAAGCCTCTTGAACACTTAATTATTTTTAACCTTTCGAAGAGTGTATTCCCTAAAATTTAGTAAACACTCAACAATTATTGACTTATTTTCTTAATATATATCGTTGGAAAAATAATTGAAAAGGTTGCAGGTTATTTTTAACCTTTCGAAGAGTGTAACGTAAAATGACCTATTTCCGACCACCTAAGACTCTGCAAATGTTTTTTATTCTTATAAAGCAAACAATTATATGTTTCTTCTTAAACATTTTTTTTACGGATTCATAACATTCTACCGATACTCAATAAATTCAATTTTGGTTTGATATATTTATATATTGATATAAAACATGGTTGGAAATAATTAATTTCATAATTATGGCAATCTTCCTAATTCCGACCACATAAACAACTATTTCCTTATACCGACCGCACATTAGCCTATTTCCGACCTAGGTGTTCTATCATATAAAACAACATTGTTGTTGCATATTATTAACGATATTATTTTTTTTTTATTAAATTCGATGAAGAAAATAGGATAATAAAATAATTAATGCAGATTCCATTAATTTTTTTTATTAAGTGTATAAGATTATACTAACATAAAATGTATATAAGCTTTATAAAGATAGGAATATATAATATACTAGCCGCGTACCGCGGCTACGCTCGCTACGCCCACGTTGTTCTATCGCCCCTGTTACTCCCGTTGCTCCTGTTGATCTCGTCCTTCTCACCGTTTCTCCCGTTTATCCATTGCTCCTGTTTCTCCCGTTGTTCACGCTGCAAAGCCAGTGGTTTCTAGTCTTGCTTCCCGTTATTGAGGTGCATCCTCCATCCTCTATCCACCATCCTCCATCCACCATCTTCTATCCTCCATCCTCTATCCACCATCCTTCACCCACCGTCTCCCATCCTCCATCCACTATCCTCTATCCACCATCCTTCATCTACCATCCCCCAAACTCCATCATCCATCCTCCATTCTCTATCCACCATCCTCCATCTTCCATCCTCCATATTCCATCTTCCATCCACTATCCTCTTATACCATTTAGTAATAGGAATAGGCATAACTAATACACCAAAAACGAACTGCCGCTAAATCATATGAAAAACACTCAAATGTTGAAATAACTCGCGAACCACCAACTGTTAAATAATTTTGTTAACGCAGAAACCATCAAGGGCGTACCCTCAACAAATCACCAAAGTTTCATCGCAATTGGATGAGTGGTTTAGGAGCCTATACAGGACAAACAGACAGACAAACGTTCATTTTTATATATAGAGATTTGAAATGATTTCAATTAATGATTCCAAGTAATAAAAAAATACTTTATTATTAAAAAATAATAAAGTAAAATATGTTTTAAATTTTATCTTTATCTGATAAAGAGAACATGTGGCTCAAGGCCTTTTAAAAAATAAAAATTGTACAAGATTCTGAAAAAGCCACTAGGGGAGGCGGACTAAATATTGGATACGTTCGTAATACTGGATACCGGTCATGAGGGTATAGAGACCAATAAAATAGTAGATAAGAGACGGATCCGCTGTTCGCCCAAGTGGACATTTCTGATGAATCTCAACCTGATCCAACAAGATGGAGGCATAAGGGTTCAGGGAGAAAAAAAGAAGTTTCAATACCAGGCTACACTGTCCAGTCTCCGAGAGGCCAATACCGAAACACTTGGGATTTTGTGATACCAATTTTGTGGTCGCATATCTTCTTAACAGAGTACATAACCTAAAAAAATATTTTAAGGAGTAGTGTGACTATTATTTTAAAAATATTTGTGAAATCTATCGTGTTGTTTGGATCATCTATTTTTTCAGGTTCTGTGGTCAATAGCGCCACTTTGTCGACAAAAGACAAAATAACAGGCACACACAAACAGTTTTTGAAACAGGTTCAAATTATATTCAGCTGTTTCGTTAAATTATCAAAAATGGAAAATTTAACAGTTACATCAAGTATGCGAATTTGCAATCCCATGTTAGCAATAGTAACTGATAGTCAGTGCAGGTTCTGCCAAACGGAGGTAAAAACCTGAACACATTCTGTGGTATTGTGAGGCAAACTGCAATTCCAAATATACTACAGGTACTAGCCGCGTCCCGTGGCTAAGTTCTCGTGTGTACGGTACACTTCCAAAACTGTATTAAAGAACATTCTACTACGATCTGCATTATTGTACTGCTTTCCCCATACATCATTATGTTTTTTTGTTTGCGAGCACAACGAAATAATATCCCGGCACGCATTGCAGTACGAGCGGTGTTTCCATTACTCCCTTTGCTTCAGTGCCCGTATTATTCCCGTTGCTCCGTTGAATGGGGGGGGGGGGGACAAACAAACAATCAAGACATTCATTGAAAAAAAATTATTCATTTTCTGTGGTCCTGATCATAAAATTATACACGAATCGTAATGCAACAGTCAGCTGCCAAAAATTTGTCTATCTTGGAGGATTGTTTTAATTTCAACCAGGTGGAAATTTCCAACTTTACCATTTGTCAATGGCATAAATAATACACCGAAAACGCACGAACTGCCTCGAAACTACAATATATAAAAACAGTCAATTATTGAAACGACTCGCCTACCACCAATAATTGTAAAATGATTTTACTAATTCAGAAACCTTCGCGGGCGTGCGCACAACAAATCACCAAAATTTCATCACAATCAGATGAGTGGTACAGAAACTCATACGGGACAAACAAACAAACCTCAATTTTTTTATATATAGAAATATATGTATGTTTAATTTTATTAGATAAATCGCAAAATTAAAATGTAATTTCCACTGAGTAAACTTGTTATCCTGCTGTACGGCTACTAGGTCGGAAAGGGGTAAACCGATCAAATTGGATGTCCTAATTACCGACCAGTGATATTAGTAGATTTAATCTAAGAAAAACTAATATAGAAACATAAATTTCGCATCAAAGAACATACTGCAGGTATTAATATTTAAATAGAAACCAATTTATTACTTAAACCGTCAAATAAAGCCAAAACTCTTAAACGAAAAAGGTATGGATTCTGCAATATATATCAGTTCAAGAAGGTGATAGGTCCGTTTCATGTGAACTTTCGAGATCTAAAATATATATATTGAGTAGGTCGGAATTGGGATCAAAGACAGTAAAGACAATAGTATAATCATAAAATATCGATATTTACTATTTATAGTATATAAACATAATATTTTAATTTTTTGAAATATTCCCTTGATATTCCCTAATACCGACCACTGGTCGGAATAAGGACATTACATGAAATCAGAGAAGCCTATTTCCGACCACTTCATTTTATTTGTTTGTTTCACAAATTCTATGAATTTAAATTATTTTTTTATGTTTCAATACAAATTAAATGTTTATAAAGCCAATAAGACCTTAATTACTCACTCTGATGAAAGCTAGTCTTTTAAATTTACGAAAAATAAAGAACCAAAAATTTCGATTTTAGGCTTAAAATTCATGTTTTTTGGTCCACCGCCGATTAATTTAAACCACAATGTAAAGAAAGGACATGCAGATCCCTTTATGCACAGCAAATGGATAGAGAACACATGTGGAAATATATTGATCCTAGAATTTACCTTATTACTCGCGATAATAAAATGGTCGGAATTAGGAAGGTGGTCGGCAATAGGCCACTTTACGTTATTCCCTAAAATTTAGTAAACACTCAACAATTATTGACTTATTTTCTTAATATGTATATATCGTTGGAAAAATAATTGAAAAGGTTGCAAAGTAGAAATTAATGAGTTTCTTTAAAAGACATAAAATATTAAACGAAAGTGAAAATATTTCTATGGCAAGAGCGAAGCGCACGTCAGCCAAACATGAACGCGAAAAGAGAGTTTTAATCCTTTTAGCCACGCAGGGCTGCGCAAAAGGTAGTTGGAGCGTAGCGCGCGTCAGCCAAACATGAACGCGAAAAGGGAGTTTTAATCCTTTTAGCCCTGCAAATTTTGAAATAGCGATATCTTCTAATTTCAAGTCGAGCGGGGAGTGAAACAAATTGAAATTGACTTAAAAGTGGAGTTTTGGTGTCCAGTAATACTTTTTCCTAAATCTATCTTCCACCTCCTCTTTTCAATTTATAATCTTTAATATTCCATCTTCAATCTTCAATCATCAATCTTTGATCTTTAATCTTTAATCTAAACCCACTATCCTCCACCATTCATCCTCCATCATCCATTGTCCATCATCCATCCTCCATCATACATAGTCCATCCTCCATCCTCCATCGTCCATCATCTATCCTCCATCCACCATCATCCATCATCCATCCTCCATCATCCGTCCTCCATCCTCCATCCATCATCATCCATCCACCATCATCCATCCACCATCATCCATCGTCCATCCTCCATCATACATAGTTCATCATCCATCCTACTCCATCCTCCATCATCCATCCTCCATCCACCATCATCCATCCTCCATCCTTCATCATCCATCCTCCATCGTCCATCCTCCATCATACATAGTTCATCATCCATCCTCTATCCTCCATCCTCCATCATACATAGTCCATCCTCCATCCTCTATCCTCTATCCCCCATCCTCCATCGTCCATCCACCATCCTCCATCATCCATCGTCCATCATCCATCCTCCATCATCCATTCTCTATCCACCATCATCCATCCTCCATCATCCATCCTCCATCTTCCATTTTACATCATCATCATCTCAAAGATCCGCGAACCTTAAAGATCCAGGAGCCGTGATGATCCGCAAAGATCCGTCAAGATCTGTGTGCTGTGAAGATCTGCGAACCGCAAAGATCTGCAAAACACAAAGATCCGTAAAGATCTGTTGAGCCGTCGAGATCCGCGAACCGCAAAGATCCGTAAAGATCTGTTGAGCCGTCGAGATCCACGAACCGCAAAGATCTGCTGAGCCGTGGAGATCTGTTGAACCGTCGAGATCTGTTGAACCGTAAAGATTTGGCTCAGTTGGATCTTCTGCTTGAGCCGGTTCATTGAGCCGGCTCAGATCTGAGTTACCCATCTCTATTACAAACATTAGCTTTCAGTGAGATTCTACTTGAACTGAAAGTTTTATCAATTTTTAAAAAATCTGCCAATGGTCTGGGCGGAACTTTATTATTTTTCGGGTCAAAGTTCGGGAGCGGTGAAAGTCGGAGTGTATCATGAGTTGCTTCGAGATTATTAGATTTCCTGGAAAATTATTTTTGTTCTTAATATAAAAATATTTAAGATAGAGATTTTTAGCCGATTAAACATTGAAAAAGTCCGTGTAGACTATTCGAATTTCGGTATATTATGTACACTAAAAGCCCATAGAAGCAAAAACGAATTTGTTGCCTTATCAGATTTAAGAGATATGACGAATTGCTAAAACGTATACAAACCCATTACTTCCACTTGGGGTTTGAATTTCGAAAAAATTTTAAAACAGGTTTTTAGACGATTTCATAAGAAGCAACTTGATATCTCATGAGACACGAGGGATTTTGAAAAAATTGTGAAAACGTAAGCAAAACCTTCACACCTCCTTGGTTCTGGAAATTCGAAAAATCGTTAATTGGTTGGCCGTAATAATCAATTTTATATCTCATCAGAACTAAGGAATGGCAAAAATTGCGAAAACATATACAAACCCTTGGGGGTTGAATATCGAAAAATTGAGAAATTGGTTTGTAGGCGATTATATAAAAAGTCTGTGGAAATGAAAAGCGATCTAATATCTCATCGAACCTAATAAATATGTCGAAACTTTTGAAAAGCATACAACCCCCTTACACCCATTAGGATTGAATATCTAAAATACTGAAATTGACTTTTTGGCTTTTTATATAGGAAACCTTAGGAAGTAAAACCGAATTCGATATATCATTAGATATGCAACCTCCTTACACCCACTTGGGGGTTGAATATCCAAAAATCCTGAAAGGAGTTAATAAATAAATATGAAGACAGCACGAGAAAGTAGGAACCAATGCAATTTCTTATCACTTCTAAAAGAAATGACGGAATTCGTGAAAATGTGTTCAACCCGTTTATACCCTCTTAGGGGCTGAAAAGGAAAAAACTTAAAAACAAGTTTTAGGCGATTATTACGCAAGCACGTAAAAGTGAAAAGATATTCGATATCTGATAAGACGTGGGGATATAGTAGAATTCGTGAAAAAGTTTACAACCCGCTTTGCACCCCCTTAGGGGTCGAATTTTAAAAAATCCTGAAAACGCTTTCTAGGTATTTATATAAAGAAGCCGTAGAATAAAAATGAATTCAATATTTAGCAAGACCTAATAGATATGACGAAAACCGTGAAAATATATGCATTCCATTTTCACTGATCATTTTTTTTGCCCACCCCTCCGAACTCCAATGGATATTTGAAATTTTTTTTTATCTAAATTAGTTTTCTAGTTAATTTACATAAACGTACCAAGTTTCAACTTTGTAGCATAAGCCGTTCTATAGATAGGAAAAACACCCAAACATATTTTTCCAAGATGCTAATAATATAGCTCTATCTAAATATCAAGTTTCAGCTTTATATCGTTATAGGTTCTCGAGATATAAAAATCGAAACTTTTTCCTTTTCACCCTTCCCCACCCTCACCCTCTACACCCACACTTCCAAAATTTTGTTTTCTGCTAGAGGTCTATTAGGCCTACTTCTGGTAAAAATTTTAAGCATCTATCTTACGGGCCTATTACGAAACTCGACTCGACCAAAAAACTCACATTCTGCGACTATGAAACTCGACGAGTGCCTTCACTCGACTTTTAGTCGAAAAAAAAGCGTGAGTTAAGAGAACTGCGCATTATGAGAGCCGATCGAGTGAGTATTTTCTTATAAGAAATGTCAAACTCACTCGACTGCTGGAAATGAAGTGACTTTCCAATTGTCGAGTTTCATAATACCAACTTTAGCTCGAGTCGAGTCCAAATGTGAGTCGAGTTACTCACTCGACTCGAGTTTCGTAATAGGCCCGTTACACTGTTCTTGAGATATGAGACGTGATTTTTTAGAAAAATTCTTATCCCCTCCACTTTCATGCTCCACCGCCCACTTGAAAAATTTTGCTTTCAGCAAACTTCATTTGTCAACCTTAATACACAAAACAAATTTTATTTGTCTAGTAAAAATGGTTCGTGAGATATCGTAATCTAAAGTTTTTCACCCCCCCACCCCTGTACGCCACTGCCCCACTCAAATTTTTGTTTCCGATCAATTCTCCTAGTATACCTACAGATATTCATTAAGTTTCAATTTTGTGACATTGACCGTTTAGGAGATATACGGGCCTATTACGAAACTCGAGTCGAGTGAGTAACTCGACTCACATTTGGACTCGACTCGAGCTAAAGTTGGTATTATGAAACTCGACAATTGGAAAGTCACTTCATTTCCAGCAGTCGAGTGAGTTTGATATTTCTTATAAGTAAATACTCACTCGATCGGCTCTCATAATACGCAGTTCTCTTAACTCACGCTTTTTTTTCGACTCAAAGTCGAGTGAAACTCGACAAGTAGGCACTCGTCGAGTTTCATAGTCGCAGAATGTGAGTTTTTTGGTCGAGTCGAGTTTCGTAATAGGCCCGATAGATTTTAGAAAGTGTCGATCTCACATTTTTTGCGTTTCGGACGCATTATTTCTCCCCCCACTCCCAAACCCCTTCACCTATATTTGCAAATGGGTCCACTACTGAAGTTCTATATAAATTCCAAATTTCAGTCTCCTATCATATGCGGTTCTAGAAGAGATTTAGAAACCAAAATTTTCCGTCTAAAACACTTCCCTCTCCACCCTCCCCTCCAAATTTGGTCACTTCAAGGGGTCTACCCATTCTATTCATAAAAAAAATTGCAATTTAATAGCTCAAAGGGTTTGGGAGCTACGAGCCTTCAAACGATTTTGCGTAAAGCGGTCCCGTTTACAAAGTTTCGGACATGAACCACGACTGATGTGAAAAGATTATGACCTAAACTCGAATAAAATAATTCTACATTTAGGTATTACGTATAAATCCTTTATTTATTTGTTGTATAAATCACGATTAATGTTAAGTATCATGTTAATTAAGCCCCAAATTTAGAAGAACGAATTTTCAATTCGAATGAAGAATAACAGAAATTATGAATTTCTGATTTAATTAGCCCCATGGCTTGTATTCCTGGAAAATAAGTTTAAAACCCCTGAACTAGAAATTCAAATAAAAATTTCTTTCAATAAAATCACGGATCACGAATTATAGTTTTAACTAGTCCTTCATTCTCCATTGTCAACATAGCTGACCAATTTCAATTATCAATTTGAGTCGACAAATAGCAAATACGCGCACATGGAGGCCTTAAATTTGATTTTATATATGTATTATAAAAAGAAATATGAATAATATACTAAAATAAATCATCCAAACACGTTTCTGGTGCTCAGACTTGAAGAATTGCTTGCTTTTCTTAGGGAGTAATTCGTTTAGGATCACGTGGAAACATCGAAGTTTTCCTAATATTGTCTAAGCCCAAATAAAGCATAACAACACGTTCCATACCAATACCACCTCCAGCGTGAGGTGTGCAACCAAACCTGAATGCTTCAATGTAAGCAGCGATTTTCGACAAATCTAAAATAATGAAAGTCCATTTAGAAATATTAATTTATAGTTCAAACATCATTACAAGCAATTGATAATTACCAATGTTATGATGTTCTGCCTGTTGTGTAAGTAATTCGGCGTCATGAATACGTTGTGCTCCCGAAAGAATTTCTTCACCCCGCATGAACATATCGTAGGAATTGGAATATTTACTATTTGAAGGGTCGGGCATTGTATAGAATGGTCTAATAGCGAGTGGAAATTTATCCAAAATGTAAAAGTCTGTGTCGTATTTAGCCTTAACCAATCTACCCAATAGTTTTTCGTTTGGTGTTGATAAATCTTCTTCATCACCAGTTTCAATACCGGCTTCTCTCAACATGGCGACTCCCTGTGAGAACTCTAAAATCAATGGCGGCTCTAAAAATTTAAAAGGTTCAACTCGGAATTGTTGTCCAACCGCCGCGATTTCTTTACTATATCTGGAAAACCAAATGTATGAGTTTAAGTTAAATAAATAAATAAAAATCAAACCTATCTCGAAGACCCTTGAATATGTTTGTAAATGTGTCACCAATGGTGTTCAGAACTTCATGGTAGTGATACTTGAATGACATTTCTAAATCCAGCCCTACGAATTCTGTTAAATGTCGATGCGTATTTGAATCCTCTGCCCGAAACACTGCACCGACGGTGAAAACCTTATCGAAATCGGCTGCTATTGCCATTTGCTTATAGAGTTGAGGCGATTGTGCCAAATATGCCGAGTCTAAAATAATTGGCATTTATAATAAAAACCAATAAACACAAATTTTAAGGAAATACCTTTAAAATAACTAACGGTAAACACATTAGCACCACCTTCACTAGCAGCTGATATGATTTTTGGTGTATGGATTTCCGTAAAACCTAAGCAGTGAACGGCATAATTAAAGAATGGAATGATTCTTGCATACAGAATGGAATAACTCTTGCATACCATTTTCAGTCAAAATATCGCGAAAGAGTTTGCAAACTCCAGCCTCTAATCGGAATATTGCTTGATTAGCGGGCGTTCTCAAGTCCAAGACACGGTTATCTAGGCGAGTGTCTTGATTTACTCGAATGTTCAATCCCTCAGGATCCTGAATAATATAAAATTCTATATTCATTATTTTTTAATGAATTCCTTAACTAACATCTATGTTTTCTGGACGTGATGCATCTTCAATTTGCAAGGGTAGTTGAGGTTTAGCAGCCGATATTACGTAAATTTCTAGAACCGACAACTCGAAGTGCCCTTCAGTACAAAATTCAATTTTTGTTGGCACAGCAATTACCTTGACATGGATATCGATTATACTTTCTTTATTGATACTGTTTTGAAATAAGTTATAGATTAGTGTTTACGAGAAATACGAGATTAGATAGCCAATCATACTTTCCCGAAAATTTAACCATTTGTTTGGAAATTTCCGCACTAACTGCAATAATACATTGCACTGTACTGCTTTGCTGGCGAAGCACTAGGAAACATTGTTTTCCTTTGCTGCGTGATGTGTGGACGCGGCCTCGTACCCATATTGACCCCTTTTCAACAAAATTCGATAATTCACTGACTTTACCAAAATTTCGTTCTTTGTGCGTTATCGAGGACTGGATTAATTCAGATACACCGTACTTTCCGACTGAATAGTCTTCAGTTTCCGTGCTCGGTTCGTTATCTACCTTCGAAGCAGCTTTCAGTTCGGCTTTCTGGAAAAGATATTTCAGTACGTAGTTGCTTAACTGCATGCTAAAAATGCGTACCTTCGTTGATTTTGCAACTTCCTTAGCATGCTTTTTCGCTGCCTTTTTCGATTGCTGTTTGCCACTTTCTGCTTCCAATACTTCACTGTCCATAACCATTTTCGATCTAAAATAGAACAGCAAAAAAAGACACTTGTAAAATGATTTCATAGAGATAATTGCAGAAACAGATTTTAAACCATGCTCTTGGTGCGAATATGATATACACTATGCGCCATTCGTATTCGTACACCTGCATGTTCTTGATAAGACATTAAAAAAGACCTTAATTTTCATAATATTTTCTTAAAATAAAAATATAATAACATTTCTTGTATATATATGAATATTATAAAAACTTAAACAAATCCATTTATCACAATTTGAAATCACAAAAAAATAAAAAAATTAAAATGTGCTGAAATTAAATGTGCCATTCGTATTCGTACACTAGACATATGAAGCATTTTGTATAAAAATATAAAAAAAAATTTTGAAGCTAGTATTTTGTTGAATACCCCTTCTGCTTAATAACCTCTTTTAAACGATTTGGCATGGATTTCACTAGGTTTTCTCTATAAGAACTAGGAATTTTTGCCATTCCTCCTGAAGTGCAGTTTTAAGATCTGTAATGTTTTTGATCTGATGTGCCTTCAACTCCCGCTTAACGTTTGCCCATAAGTTTTCTATAGGATTAATATCTGGTGAATGTGGAGGTGTTTTCAAAATTTTTGGGCAGTTATATAGTAGCCAGACAGCCCTATTCTGAAATTGTGACCTATCACAGGTCACAACCTGCTGTGACTAAAATTTTGTGACTGCACTTGTGATCGAAACGTTTTTTCACATTCTGGCGCTGCAGTCACAAGAAAGGTCACAATAATTTCTCCACATAGTTGGAGACATGTGAAAATGATGGTGCTGTGTCAGATCAGTGATCAATTCGGCCTTTGCAAGTGTATAATGGAAAGTTGTGTGCCTTAGTAAACATTTAAAACGTGGAAATCCGAAGTAAATTTCAAAGGTATTGTTTGTCAATTAATAAAAACTTGCTCACTTGCGCTCCTCAAGTTTCGGAGTGTAGCTCTTCTCAACGCCCTTAAATCACACAAAATGTAAAACAGCCATCTAAATTTACGCTAAATTTCTTTTGTTCAGTTTCTTCCAGTAATTACCTCAGCAAATATAACAAACATTCCATTTTTTTCAATATTAAGTATTGATACTTCACGAAACGTTAAATTTGTTTGCATGGCTGGCCGTTGTGATCACCTATTTCGATAGTCACAATTTTGTGATGTTTTTTTAAAACGTCAAAATTGTGACTAATGCTAGAATATGAAAAGTCACAGATTTTCTAAAATTATGACTCTCCGCTAAAATTGTGACTTGTGACTGTACACAGAATAGGCCTGTATGTCTGGAATTTATGGCCGTGTGCTTCGGATCATTGTCCTGGTAGAAAACGAAGTTATTCCTTATTCCTAACTGTTCAGCGCTAAAATGTAAATTTGTTTTTAGAATACTAATATATTTATCAGCATTCATGATGCCATCAATAAAGTGTAATTTTCCAGTTCCAGCATCTGAAAAACACCCCCACACCATCACAGATCCTCCACCGTGTTTTACCGTGGGCAGAATATTTTTCGGCATCGAACTTGAATTCCGTTTTCGCCAGATCTTCGTGACTCCGTTCCACATTACAACATTAAATTTGCTCTCATCGGTGAAAATTACGCGTTTCCAATAGTCATGGTCCTGGTCTGCGTATTGTTTCGCGAATTTTAGTCGTTTCATTCGATTCACTTTATTGATATATGGTTTTTTTCTAGCAACACAGTTAATGTAACCATAGTTTTTAATGATTCGACGAATTGTACTTGCCGAAACTGATTTCTTGAAGGCTACTCGCGATTTTAGGAGCACTTTCCTTTGGATTTCGACTAATTAAAGATATAACAAACCGTTTATCACGTTCGGTTAACTTGCTGCGATTAGTATTCCTCGGTCTATTTTCTAAGCAACCACTTGTGCGATGTCTCCTAATGATGTATTGCACTGTAGATCGTGGCCTACCAACAATATCGATAATCTCTTTTAAAGATTTGCCTTTATTGTACAAATCCTTAACTAATTTTCGGACGTCCAAACTCGTTTCGTTGCCTTTCCTTCCCATTTATAAAATAATAGCTAAAATTGAAATCTACAATATTTTTTTCATATAAATTGTACAATATTACTTACTCTTATGTGCGACAAATAAAACAAATCTTAAGTAACGCTTTGAATCGGGCAATTAGGTCTACCTCCGAAGGGTGTACGAATACGAATGACGCATGTGAAAACAAAGGAAAGAAATATTTTTGCTTATTTGTCTCTTTCACGCACTTCGCTAGAATTTTTTTCTTCATAAAATGCAACGCTAGGAATGCTTAAAGAGAACAGTACGGTAAAGTTTTGTTTAAATTGTGAAATATTTATCAAATTTCACGTTTTCTAGAAAAAATTGCCCTGTACGAATACGAATGGTGCATAGTGTATGTATGGCAAAGAGAATGAGATAGAGTGGATGCGGAGCGTATTCCAAAATCAGCGTCATCTATTGACTGAGCCGACTATTACGCTCTAAAAACATTAAACGGAATGGAGTTAATCCGCACTAAGCTAAGTTGCTACATTTGAAAATGGAAATGAAATGCCTTCGGTGGCGCAGTGGCAACGCGTGGAGACTTTGATCGCGGTTTCGATTCCTACCTACAGCCATGGTTATTATTATTTATTTATATTATTATTATAATTTAGTAATCGACAGAGACTGTAGAGGCGCTGAAACGGAGTTTTCTATTGAGCTATATGGGCGCTTCGCCACTATCTCATATTCTTTGAGCTGCCAGGAAAAGAATCATTGGCGGCTCTACCTTGGAGCTAATGAGCTAGTTCTGTTCATATCTACACCTTTTGGTTCTTAATAAAAATCGAAAATAGTTTTAAATTTTACTTATCCCTTATCGAGCCAAAGAAAAAAATATCTTAATCACGCCGAAAAGGTACTCGGGTACCTACTGTTAAAATCACTTCATTTCTTATTATAATGCATAAATTTGGTATAGATATATTGTTTACAAGTATGTTCACGAAATACTCTTACAGGCAGTAAATCATAATATTACTTTTAGCTTCTTTTGTTTATCGAAAATAGTAAAAGAAAACTGATAGGTACCCGGGTACCTCTTCGGCCCGATGAGGGTTATTTACATGAAAATTTTAAGATAAAAATTTTTTCTTCCGACTGTAGTTGAGAAAAACTTTTTATTCGGTTTTCGACTCGGCGGCTACTTATAAGTAGCCCCGGAAAGAGAAATTTCTAGTATCGCAAGAGAAAGGTTTCATGTGTTAGTAAGTTCGTCGCTCATAGCTCAAAAGCAGACGTGAAGGGGTGCAGAAAATTAGCTCTATCTATCGGTGCGACGATTAAAGCGGCAAGTACACGATACAACAGTTGTACCGACGTAGATTGTTGGAATACACGATACGATTTGCTTACAATTTTCATCCAACAACATACGCATGCGACCGCAGATTTTCGGTTGAAAGCGTACAACCTGGCGATATCGGTCCAACCGTCGTTCATAAGCAGATACACAATTCAATCGTCGCATACAACGATCTCCCGGTAAAGGTATTGTTCAAGTTTTCAGGAATGCCAAGGTCTAATGAGATCGTTTACTAACTTCTATTGAATCATCTATTACAAAATCAAATACGTAAATAAATAAAAATAAAGTAAAAATCTGCCTAAAAAATAACGTTCCAAATAGCCTCCTGGTTATTCCTTAGGTTGTCAATCGCATAGTAACCAACACCGCATCTCAGCATTAAACGTGTTTCGGACTTCTACCCATAAAATAATAAAGTTGCGCCCAGACTGTTGGCAAATTTTTTATATGGGATTTGACAGTCATTTCGTTTCGCTCCGAACACACTTAAGATATTAAATAATGTGTTGAGTGAATCTTTATTTAAATTTTTTTTTAGTGTCTAGGAAGATATTAGTTTTTCTAGAAGTTGTTAGCTACTACTTTTTGGTACAAGATTTTTAGTTATAGAATGTTTTAAGAATTGGAGCTTTCGTCCACTGGTACACGCTGTGCAATGTACCTATGGACATAGGTAAATATACCTATGGACGCGCTTGTAATTGAAGACAGTTTGAATGAAACACATTTTTAACAGAAATTAACAAAATTATTTATTACAAAAATAAAAGTGAAATCTTTTTTTAAAACAAACAATAACAGATTTAAAACTTATGGACAATATGTGTACCTATGGACAGTCCAAAAGTACAAGTAACATGTTGTCCACAGGTACAATTTACGACACTCTGAACAAAACCCTTCATAGCATTTTATCTATTTAACAAAAAGGTCTCCCGATACAGTTATAATGTAAATAATATTTAATAAACTTCACACAGCATAAAGATTAGTAACGAAATCGGGTTTTGAAACTTAAAATACATTGAGTAAAAGAACTCAGAAATTTACTTTTATCGAAAATTTTTTTTATCACCCTAGAAAAATGGAACCGTTGAAGAATGCGAAATTACACTTAGTGATGGTTACCACGTATGAAAAAAGATCCCTAAATACGTTTTCTTAGTTTCTGTAAGTACTTGAATTTGGGCAATACTTAAGCTCTCCACAGGTACAACCATCCATAGGTACACGGGTTGCTCCTACATATTATAAAATATGACCAGTAGTGTCTCAAAAAAAATTTTCATAAAGCTTATTTTTTTAGTTCTTTATGTTCTCTTTTGAATATGGAAACGACAGTAACAGCGCCCTTTACTGAGAGACTGTTGTGTCTTTAATATTTTAAAAAAACAGACTATAAATAATACATGCATGCTAAATGTCGCAATTTTCCATGAATAAATATAAAAATAATATAATATAATTCATAGCGCAGCTACTTATTAACGTTAATAGCACGAAAAAATGTTACCGCTAACTTAAGGCCCCGTGTATACCAAAACAGCATTTTTGTTGAAAATAAGGGAAACGGGATTCGCGAAATCTCCAAAGCAGCAAAAGATAGGTCTTTTCTGCTTAGACAAATATAATAAGCAATATGTTTTCAAGGTTCTGTTGATTATTGTTTTTTGAAATTTCGATCATAAGAAAAATTATAAGCGATTACGTCGAGTAAGTTCTCGAAATTATTGAAAACACACATTTGGTAATTGCGATTTTGGAAACATTTCTGAAGTGATTTTCATTATTTTTGTTTTCACTCAATTAGGAACGATTCAATCTAATTTTTTTTGGAATTAGAATTTTCGATTTTGAGTTATGTTTGGAGATAATACATTTTGAAAACTCTGATTTTTAAAAAAAATTATGTTTTTTTATTATTCAAATTTTCTATAAAAACAGATTTTTTTTTAGTTTGTTTTTTCTTATGTTACTTTATCAAAGCGTTCTAAAGCAACTTAAAATCAAAAAGCTTCAAAAAAGTTAGTATAACAATGTTTTTGCAACGATTTTTCAAACTACATTTTTCAATCAAATTTTCCATTCAGACCACTCGCAGAGGTCGAGCTGAACGGACGTGTGGCTATGTCGCATTTTTTTTCGGCAGGTATGTTTTTATGTTTCATTCGCTGAGAGTAAAAAGGTTACGATGTTCCCCACCCTGCAAGCCTTCAGTACACGATTCGAAGGCATAGTAACTACATATATGGCAAGGTGTGTGTGTAATCGGCATAATGTCTATTCGCCTGCTCAGAATGAAAAGTGATTTTTAGCTTTTCTTCTTTCTATGTGGCAAACAGGGCAAAAAGTAAATCGAAAAAAAGAAAAAAAAATCTGCCAACAGTCTGGGCGCAACATTATTATTTTTTCGGTAGAAGTTCGGAATGCGTTCAATTCTGAGACGCGGTGTAGGTTACTATGTGGCTGAAAACTCAGAAAAAAGTTCAGAAAGCGGTTAGAATGGGGTCGCGCTAGAATACTTACGCCGCTGCCACATATAACATATGAATTACATAATTGGGTCATACTCCGGGACGAGGTCTAAGTCGTAGTATAATATCAGTTGTTACGTGATTAGAAGATTTTTCGTGATTTGGTTTTGGGCCATTTCATGAAATCGGAAATGCATTTGTAGGCTGTAAGGACGGAAACTTTTTGAAATTTCCATCCACACCAATCGCCTAAGGAACAAGTACAAGGAGAATTAAACAACATAGGATTAAGTAGATGAAGTATAACTTAGGATTACGGAACATCATGAATTGCCAAGAACATAGGATTAGGTACACAAATTAAAGACTCGAGGTTACATAAAAACACGTAACAGAGAACATAGAACCCGAAATACATTAAAACAAAGGACATAAAACACAAACAAAGCTGAAACACAGCACCAAGAATTGGGGATCTACCTGGGAAAAGGTCAGCGGGGTCACAAAAGCGTCCCAGGCGACGCGATGCGACAGAAAACCCGCCGACAAGTATACGAAATCCCAGCGGGGCTATATACCGAGATAAGCATACACCGGCCGCGAATTATAAAAAGGCAAAATTTCTCCCATACGAAATTTATTCTATAACATAATTCATGGATAGCGAATGTTTGTCACTAAATATATACGAGAACGAATCGATCAGTGGTCAGTCGGTCGGGGAGTCAGTCGGCAGTACTCATGCTGTGACGAAGATAGTGGAGTTGTACTTCCTTTCTTTGAAACAGTATTGAGAAACTGAGCTCGATCGATTCAACTTGTGCTATTGCTCTTGTGGAGTTGTACTTCCATCAATAAGCAAGTCTGAATCGAACGAAGAACTGAGCAAGGAAGACGACGACGACGAAGCAGCGCAAGTCAACGCAGCCAGGCGTAGCAGTGCAGGAAGCCAAGTGACCACGACGCCGAAGCAACGCAGTCAGTGCAGGAAGCCAAGTGACCACGACGCCGAAGCTACGCAGTCAGCGCAGGAAGCCAAGAGACCACGACGCCGAAGCAACGCAGCCAACGCAGCAGGACGCAGTAGCAGCAGGAAGCCAAGAGGATACAACGTCGAAGCAACGCAGTCAGCGTAAGCCAACGTAGCAGGACACAGTAGCAGCAGGAAGCGAGAGGAGACAACGTCGAAGCAGCGCAGTCAACGCAAGCTAACGCAGCAGGACGCAGTAGCAGCAGGAAGCCAAGAGGGTACAACGTCGAAGCAACGCAGTCAGCGTAAGCCAACGCAACAGGACACAGTAGCAGCAGGAAGCCAAGCGGAGACAACGTCGAAGCAACGCAGTCAGCGCAAGCTAGCGCAGCAGGACGCAGTAGCTGCAGGGAGCCGAGAGACGACGAGCAGAGCAGAGCAAGCCACGCAAGTAAGCCACGCAAGCAAGCCACGCAAGTAAGCCACGCATGTAAGCCACGCAAGTAAGCCACGCAAGTAAGCCACGCAAGCAAGCCACGCCGAGCAGCGGAGTAAGTCAAGCCACAAGGAACTACGCGACGTTGAGCGAGGTAGCGACAATCCCAGCAACGGAGCGAACCAAGTGGCGATGAACGAAGCAGCGGGGTAAAGTCAAGCAGTGACAGGCCAAACGGCAGCGGTACGTAGCGAGCCACGACGAGCAGAGCAGAACAAGCCACGACAAGCAGAGCAAGCCACGCAAGCAAGCCAACGCAGCAAGCCACGCCGAGCAGTAAGTCAAGCCACAAGGAACTACGCGACGTTGAGCGAGGTAGCGACAATCCCAGCAACGGAGCGGACCAAGCGGCGATGAACGAAGCAGCGGAGTAAAGCCAAGCAGTGACAGGCCAAACGGCAGCGGTACGTAGCGAGCCACGACGAGCAGAGCAGAACAAGCCACGACAAGCAGAGCAAGCCACGCAAGCAAGCCAACGCAGCAAGCCACGCCGAGCAGCGGAGTAAGTCAAGCCACAAGGAACTACGCGACGTTGAGCGAGGTAGCGACAATCCCAGCAACGGAGCGAACCAAGTGGCGATGAACGAAGCAGCGGAGTAAAGCCAAGCAGTGACAGGCCAAAACGGCGAAGCAAGCCACGCAGCGACATACCATGCAGAGAAAAGCCAAGCAGCGAAGGACGACGCGATGTTGGGCCCGGTAGTGACAATCCGAGCAACAGAGCAGACCGACCAGTGATGAGCCAAGCAGCGAAGGACCACGCGACGTTGAGCCAGGTAGCAGCAAATCAAGCAACGAAGCCAACCTAGCAGCGACAAACAGAACAGCATAATGGGCATGTTGAGCAGAGGCGGCGATCAGTAGCGAGTCAAGGCGAGTAGAGCAGACGCGCGGAGGCGAACAAGAAGGAAACCAGGAGCGGAGTTGAATGACGCAACGAGCAAGAATTATTGAAACGTTGGTTTAAAGTAGAAAATATATTATAGTTAGAGAATAAAGTGAAGTCCTAATATCAAATAAATGTTTTGTAACGGATCCCGGCACCCGATGAGCCTACCCCGGAAATTCGAGTCGTTACAATGGCGCCCGAGCAGGGACTTCTCAAAATAAAGGACAAGGAAAACTGGCAGTGAACGAATAGTGCATAAACAGTGAAGTGACAGTGAACAGACGATAACCATTAAACTGGCAGTGAACTAATAGTGCATAAATAGTGAATAACTAGTGAACAGACGATAACCATGAAAAACAAGGAAAACTGGCAGTGAAGTAATAAACAGTAAATATACGAACATTGAAAAACACAGTGAGCAAACAAACAGTGAAATATCATCCCGCGAACACATAGTAAAACAATTAACAGATAGCAGTGAAGTGAACGACGAATTAGACAGTGAAACAACTAAGAATATTGCCGCGAACAGACAGTGAGTGACAAGTCAGTGCAGAAAGGTGACCAAAAGAGTCAGGAAAACCGAGCATCATGGTTAAAACCAACCGGATCTACAGTTTGCGCAAGGACGAACTCCTCATTTACGCGGAAGAATTCGGCTTCGACGGCATCGGCACCGTCGACGACATCAGAAAACAATTTGTCACCTGGATCAGGGAAACAGGATACAGCGAACACGAACCCAGACTTTCGGAATTGGAGGCCAAGCATATGAAGGGCACCGCGTCAGCCGTACCAGCAAAACTAGCCCCAAAATTCGATGGACCGTACCGAATCAGCATAGTTTAAATTGAACTACAGGCAGTATACATAATAAGGCCTCTTCACCAAGGAAAGGAGGAAGTGTAAGGACGGAAACTTTTTGAAATTTCCATCCACACCAATCGCCTAAGGAACAAGTACAAGGAGAATTAAACAACATAGGATTAAGTAGATGAAGTATAACTTAGGATTACGGAACATCATGAATTGCCAAGAACATAGGATTAGGTACACAAATTAAAGACTCGAGGTTACATAAAAACACGTAACAGAGAACATAGAACCCGAAATACATTAAAACAAAGGACATAAAACACAAACAAAGCTGAAACACAGCACCAAGAATTGGGGATCTACCTGGGAAAAGGTCAGCGGGGTCACAAAAGCGTCCCAGGCGACGCGATGCGACAGAAAACCCGCCGACAAGTATACGAAATCCCAGCGGGGCTATATACCGAGATAAGCATACACCGGCCGCGAATTATAAAAAGGCAAAATTTCTCCCATACGAAATTTATTCTATAACATAATTCATGGATAGCGAATGTTTGTCACTAAATATATACGAGAACGAATCGATCAGTGGTCAGTCGGTCGGGGAGTCAGTCGGCAGTACTCATGCTGTGACGAAGATAGTGGAGTTGTACTTCCTTTCTTTGAAACAGTATTGAGAAACTGAGCTCGATCGATTCAACTTGTGCTATTGCTCTTGTGGAGTTGTACTTCCATCAATAAGCAAGTCTGAATCGAACGAAGAACTGAGCAAGGAAGACGACGACGACGAAGCAGCGCAAGTCAACGCAGCCAGGCGTAGCAGTGCAGGAAGCCAAGTGACCACGACGCCGAAGCAACGCAGTCAGTGCAGGAAGCCAAGTGACCACGACGCCGAAGCTACGCAGTCAGCGCAGGAAGCCAAGAGACCACGACGCCGAAGCAACGCAGCCAACGCAGCAGGACGCAGTAGCAGCAGGAAGCCAAGAGGATACAACGTCGAAGCAACGCAGTCAGCGTAAGCCAACGTAGCAGGACACAGTAGCAGCAGGAAGCGAGAGGAGACAACGTCGAAGCAGCGCAGTCAACGCAAGCTAACGCAGCAGGACGCAGTAGCAGCAGGAAGCCAAGAGGGTACAACGTCGAAGCAACGCAGTCAGCGTAAGCCAACGCAACAGGACACAGTAGCAGCAGGAAGCCAAGCGGAGACAACGTCGAAGCAACGCAGTCAGCGCAAGCTAGCGCAGCAGGACGCAGTAGCTGCAGGGAGCCGAGAGACGACGAGCAGAGCAGAGCAAGCCACGCAAGTAAGCCACGCAAGCAAGCCACGCAAGTAAGCCACGCATGTAAGCCACGCAAGTAAGCCACGCAAGTAAGCCACGCAAGCAAGCCACGCCGAGCAGCGGAGTAAGTCAAGCCACAAGGAACTACGCGACGTTGAGCGAGGTAGCGACAATCCCAGCAACGGAGCGAACCAAGTGGCGATGAACGAAGCAGCGGGGTAAAGTCAAGCAGTGACAGGCCAAACGGCAGCGGTACGTAGCGAGCCACGACGAGCAGAGCAGAACAAGCCACGACAAGCAGAGCAAGCCACGCAAGCAAGCCAACGCAGCAAGCCACGCCGAGCAGTAAGTCAAGCCACAAGGAACTACGCGACGTTGAGCGAGGTAGCGACAATCCCAGCAACGGAGCGGACCAAGCGGCGATGAACGAAGCAGCGGAGTAAAGCCAAGCAGTGACAGGCCAAACGGCAGCGGTACGTAGCGAGCCACGACGAGCAGAGCAGAACAAGCCACGACAAGCAGAGCAAGCCACGCAAGCAAGCCAACGCAGCAAGCCACGCCGAGCAGCGGAGTAAGTCAAGCCACAAGGAACTACGCGACGTTGAGCGAGGTAGCGACAATCCCAGCAACGGAGCGAACCAAGTGGCGATGAACGAAGCAGCGGAGTAAAGCCAAGCAGTGACAGGCCAAAACGGCGAAGCAAGCCACGCAGCGACATACCATGCAGAGAAAAGCCAAGCAGCGAAGGACGACGCGATGTTGGGCCCGGTAGTGACAATCCGAGCAACAGAGCAGACCGACCAGTGATGAGCCAAGCAGCGAAGGACCACGCGACGTTGAGCCAGGTAGCAGCAAATCAAGCAACGAAGCCAACCTAGCAGCGACAAACAGAACAGCATAATGGGCATGTTGAGCAGAGGCGGCGATCAGTAGCGAGTCAAGGCGAGTAGAGCAGACGCGCGGAGGCGAACAAGAAGGAAACCAGGAGCGGAGTTGAATGACGCAACGAGCAAGAATTATTGAAACGTTGGTTTAAAGTAGAAAATATATTATAGTTAGAGAATAAAGTGAAGTCCTAATATCAAATAAATGTTTTGTAACGGATCCCGGCACCCGATGAGCCTACCCCGGAAATTCGAGTCGAGATTATATAAAAAGTATGTGGAAGTGAAAACCAATCTGATATCTTATCAATCGTAACAAATATGTCGAAAGCCTTACGTCCTCTTGGAGTTGTATATCTAAAAATACTGAAATCAACTTTTGACGATTATGTAGGAAGCATTAGGAAGTAAAAATGAATTTGATATCTCATCAGAACTAAGAAATATATAGGAATTTGTGTTCAGTGTAGCAAATTTTTTTTTTTTAAAAATCGATAACAATACTTTATTATTAAAATAATAAAGTAAAATCTGCCAATTGTCTGGTCGAAAATTTATTATTTTCGGGTCAAAGATCGGGAGCGGTCAAAGTTGGAGTATGTCATCAGTTGTTTCGAAATTATGAGGTTTCTTGGAAAGTTAGTTTTGTTCTTTAAAAAAATATTTAAAATAGAGATTTTTAGCCGATTAAACATTGGAAAAGCCCGTGTAGACATTCGAATTTCGGTATATTATTTACACCAAAAACCCATAGAAGTAAGAACGAATTTGTTGCCTTATCAGAATTAAGAGATACAACAAATTGGGGTTTGAATTTCGAAAAAACTGTGAAACAGGTTTTTAGACGATTTCATAAGAAGCAACTATCTCATGAGACACGAGAGATTTTGAAAAAATTGTGTAAGCGTAAGCAAACCCTTCACACCCCCTTGGTTTTTGAAATTCGAAAAATCTTTAAATTGGTTTTTGGTCAAATGTAATAAACAATTTTATATCTCATCAGAACTAAGGGATGACAGAAATTGTGAAATCATATGGGGGTTGAATATTGAAAAATTGAGAAATGAGTTTGTTGGCGATTATATAAAAAGTCTGTGGAAGTGAAAAGCGATCTAATATTTCATCAAACCTAAGAAATATGGCGAAGCTTTGAAAACCGTACAACCCCCTCACACCGCTTGGGATTGAATATTTAAAAATACTGAAATTGACTTTTTGGCGCTTATATCGGAAACCTTATGAAGTAAAAATGAATTCGATATATCATCAGATATGCAACCTCCTTACACCCATTTGGGGGTTAAATATCCAAAAGTCCTGAAAGGAGTTGATAGATAAATATCAGGCGCGTATAGTGAAACTTCGCAGGGCTAGCGCAATAACACGATCATCAAATTCTATGAACTCTATAACCATAAACACGTAATTTTCATTCAGAAATAAAATTTCGATTGCTAAATTCCAGGAAGTAAAAAAGGAAAAAACATGAAAAGAAGTTTTAGACGATTATTACACAAGCCCTTGAAAGTGAAAAGATATTCGATATCTGATATCTGGGGATGTAGTAGAATTCGTGAAAAAGTATACAACCCCCTTAACACCGCTTTACGGGTCGAATTTAAAAAATCCTGAAAACGCTTTCTAGGTATTTATATGAAGAAGCCGTAGAATAAAAATGAATTCAGTATTTGGGAAGACCTAATAGATATGACGAAAACCGTAAAAATATATGCATTCCATTTTCACTGATCATTTTTTTCACTACCTTCCGAACGCCAATGGCTATTTTAAATGGTTTTATCTAAATTACTTTTATAGTTGATTTACATATACATACCGAGTTTCAACTTTGTAGCATTAGCTGTTCTATAGAAAGGAATTATTTATTTATCTATTTGTATCACGAAACAATTGCACTCAATTGTTTCGTGAGATATCGTAATCTACAGTTTTTCACCCACACTCGAAAATTTGTTTCCAATCTATTCTCCTAGTATACCTAAGATGTTCATTAAGTTTTAATTTCGTGACATTAACCGTTGAGGAGATATGGATTTTAGAATGTGTCGATCTCGGCTTTTTTGCGTTTCGGACGCATTATTTTCCTCAAATCTCACACTCCTTCACCCATATTTTGTACCCCGATCCCCTTGAAATCCCAATTTGATTTTTTAATATGTTTTGAAAAACAATATAACATACAAAATAAAAAAAAAATAAACCTACGGATTTTGAGATATTCAAGGATAAAGGACAAAATCGTTATCCTAAAAAAAAAAATTAAAGGATAATTTTTATTTGTATTTTTTTATGTTGCGATAACATTCCCCTTTAAAATAAGTCCTATTTTATTATTCTATGATAAAAATTACCAGAGATATGAATTTTCAAAGAGAACTCGGACACAATTTTTGCGAAATCTTTAAAATCTTTAAATCTTTATAATTGAGATAGAAACAAAAAAATTAATTTCACTAATTCTTCAAGTACAAAAATTTTCAAAAGAATCGGCGATGGTAAGGTCCCAAATTTCTTAATATTTGGCGATTCTTGATGAAATGACCCAATATGCAATAATACGAAATTAATTTTATTTTAGTCCACAATTGCCTATAAAAACATAAATGGAGACATGTCTCGTGCCTACATAAATATACATAGTACTATGTCATGCGAATGTCCAGAAATCCACCGTCCACAGAAAATTAAAAAAACCCAAGACATCAGGACAATGAATTTTCTTCCGAACTTTCGATCGGATTGTACCCCTTGCAAAAGTGCTCCTTTCCGTTCATACTTTCGCTATTTTTCTACATTCCGTTTTTCATCATTTTGCATCTCACACACACATACAGGTCCGTACACACAGAGCTGTGTAGGGGCATCGGGGGCATCGCTTGACGGTTGAATCGTTGTACATCGTGCGTGATCGTTCAGATTTAAATTTCCGATGCTCACGAATAATTTCTTACGCTCTCGAAATGAAATCAAAGCAAAATAGGTGAAATTTTCGATTTTGGTTTGGGACTCACGGGCCCTTAACGAGAGAAATGCGTTAACATAATACAACAATGCCCTTAGATGTCACTATCAAAAAATTCATCTGGTGTTAACACTATTTTAAAGCTAACTTATTTGCTTGGTTGCAGGCATATTGTGATTTTGTTTTGCTTGCCATAAAATTCGGGGAATTTCCACAACATATTATCTTCGAGTTAATTTTGATTTTAATGTTCTCATTTGTGACTTATCTTTTGCCTTGTATTAAGTCTTACTGTTTCTTCGTAAAATTAGTAAAAGATCGCGTGTGTGGTATTTTTATTTTATAAAAACCGCTCATTTCAATTCGAATCTGGAGCAAATGAAAATGTTTGCATTGAAATATTTATGTATACCAGCGACTTCTGTTGCGAGCGAGAGAATTTTTTCTAAGGCAGGTATTATACACAGCAATCGTAGGAATAGATTAAAGCCAAAACGCCTTAACGAGTTGCTTTTTTTAAACCAAAATGTGAAATATTTCGCAAAGGAATAAGAACTACCTATGCAGTTATTTTTTTAATATTATGTATTTGAATGTGCAGTTATTTTTAATAAAGAGTTATGAATATTATGTTTCTATAAAATGTTTAAAAACATCGATAGTATCGATAGTTTTTGATAAATATTATCCAAACATCAAACTATCGATGTTTAATGTACACTAAGTAGTACCTAGAATTATTGATTTGTAGATCCTGCAAAGTTTACTTCATTTGTTAAGATATAACAATTTGTTACATTTTCGGCAGCTAGTGTACCCTCCATTTCAAAGCCAGAATAATGGGCTCCTTTAGACCTGAACAGCATTGTTTGGCAGCAGCTCAGAAGCAGGATGGGGAGGTTCCAAAGTAGTGTCCAAAGGAGGCACCATCCTTGATGATGCAGTAAGAAACAATAAAAACGAAGAAAAAAGACACAAGAATCACGGAAGTGGTGAGAGAGAGAGAGAGAGAGAGAGAGAGAGAGAGAGAGAGTTTGATAACAGAATTTCTTCATATTTGCAACAAGTGAGTTCCCAGCACATGTTGGAAATACTGGTAAACAATTCCTCTATCTCCCATTTACGTTTGAACCTCAGTACTAGTTACACCCTGTATACCTACGTATTTTGTTTGCTCGTCATTAACCTTCGTCACATTTAAATATTCTTTAAAAAAACAAGTCCGAATTTACTTCATAATTTTGACTTCCTGTATCCTGTTAACGAATTCTGTAACAGTAATTTTTCCTTCGATTTGCCTGATATTCTGTTTTTTAAGTGCAAATATTGAAACATTAATGTGTGTATAATGTTAAGCTCCTAACTTGAAGAATCGTTAATACGTGTTTTAAGGACTTTGGTATAAGAGGTACTGGAAGGAGTGAAATGATATCGCCCCTTAACGAACTTAGTCTTACAAAACGTATTTGATCGTGAAAAAATGTGACCGTCATCCGCTCCTGAACTATCCTGCCAACAAACGAACGGGCAAGCGTTTTTGGAGTTTTTGGTCATAGCTGAACGAAAAATAATAATTACCTTTTTTTATCTGTGGCTCCATGATTTGCGTTATATACCTACCTTTCGGACCTGAACAATTTTTTTATATATTTTTTTTCAAATGGCTCCACAGTCAAAAATCTAAATAAGTTCCAAGTTTCAACTTTCTTTTGTAAGCGGTTGCTCATTCTCCCTCCCCTTTCCTCCATCTTATCCGCAGTCTCCAAAAAGTCATCACTCTACCCTGTCTACCCACTTAAAAAATTAAATTTCAATTCAATAGATCAAAGGGCTTGTGAGATACTCGCATTCGAACACGCATGGCGGGAAATTTTGAGGTCTAGTAGTCGTTAAACGAAAATTTAAAATATCAGGGTAGGGGAATCGTTCGCATTGAAGAAAGCTTTCAAGTACGAAAACAGTAACCTCCTTACACTTCCCCAAAGTTGCTTTCATTGCCCACAAGTAACGGATCAGACAATGTTAGAGAGTTGTCTCTCTATTAGTACTTACTCTATGATTGTAACTGAGATTTAAGGCTAGTACGGACCTCGGGAAAAAAATTATGCCAAAATGCAAGTAAAAAAAAGTTGGCAAAATTTTGCCAACTCGATTTTCGCTTTGGCTTTCTGTTTGGTGGTACGGAGTTCGTGGCAAAATTCTGCCATCTCAAGAGATGTCAAAATTATCGCACCGCAATGCAAAATTAAGCCTATTACGCACCTCTGGCAAAATTTAGCCAAACTCAATTTTCGCGTTGGCTTCCTGTTTGGTGGTACGAAGTTCGTGGCAAAATTCTGCCACGATTTGACAGTTCGCTCATCGACCAATAGATTTATATATTTGCCTTAAGTTGGGCCAATCGAATCATTACTCCCGTATAAAAAATAATAGCAGTGCAGACAAATAATTTTGCAGGATTGAAAAACCGAATACATATTTGTTCAAAATTTCCAAATAAACACGGGGGTATTCTGCATGTGTACCAAAGTCGAGGAATTGCGCGACCTGCAAGTCGAACAAATTGCTAGTCAGGAAAAAATTTTCCGGCCAAATTATAGAAAAAACATACTGTAAATACTGAACTCCGATATATATTGTAGTTGAGGATAAAGTAAAATAAGGAGTGCGCCTGCAGTTTATTATTTATTAAGGACCCTAATTTGGTTGATACAATATCATCAGTGTTCAATTTCATATCTGGTACTAGGTAATATTATATTTAGGCATTTATGAGTGTACGGATATAATGATGTATTTTTGTACTTATTTTGTTATACTTATTTTTTATTTTTTCTAATTATTTTATATTTTGTAATTTTTGTTATAAGTAATCAGTATTTGATGAATTTGAATATAAAATATATATAATAAATAAATAAATAAAAGGACAAACACCGCAAGTAAATTTTTATTTTTCAAGGACTTACACATAAAAGGCGCAAGAAAGACTCACTCGATTTCTAGCATGTTAATCACTTTACCTGAAACCATTTAAAAATTATTGTGTGTAAAATTTCATGTTTCTAGCTGAAGCGTTAAAAAGCTATCTCAAAATATTTTAGAACACGTGTCTTAAGGCCTTTTTGTATGGGAGCTACCAGAAGGAGTTAAGAGATTTCGCTAACTAGTAAACTCGAATTTTGTTTTCACTCAATAGCTCACAAGTTGTAAACAAACGTAAAAAACGTAAACAACTGCAATAGCTCATTCTGTTTGCAACCTGCTGGAAATTAATATTATTACATATTATAGTCGTAGCATTTAATTAGTCATAAGTAAATATCGCGGATTTTTATTCGCGACTTACAGGTAAAGACCGCTGGACAATGTGGTAACGCGTCGCAAATGCCGATTTTCACGCTAACTAAGTTGGTTTCAGTCGACTTCGATGTGGAGATGATTTAATCGAAGTTGACGTGGTTCAGAGAAAAAAAAAACAATATTCAATTTTCCAAAAATTTGAGATAGTATTATTAAAATTTTCGTACGATAACTTGTAAAAATACTTTATTATTTAAAAAGTAATAAAGTAATAGTAATTAAATTTCAAATATTGAAGTCGATTAATTTACTTTGATTCAATAAAGAAATCTGATCTATTGACTTTAATTGTAAAACAGTTTAACATTAACGGACTCAATATGAGACCGCTATTAATTAGTAAAATTTATAAATGTTAAATTTATTTTTATACTGTTATTTGCAATTCGATTTTTATGAAATGATTTAAAACCTTCGACTTAATAATTATATATCGTTAATTAAAAGTATTAATTAATTAATCAAGGATGATCTACCATTATTTAAATAACCGTGGTTAGACCACCTTATTTAAATAATGGTAGATCATCACCGACGTGAAGAAATTTCTCAAGAAAAGTCATACCCGACAAAAGAAATTTCTCAAGAAAAGTCATACTCGACAAAAGAAATTTTTTCAAGGAAAGTCGTTTAAAATTTCTCAAGAAATTTGTTTTTTCAAGAAAAGTCGCTTAACGCCAAAGAAATTTCTCAAGAAAAGTCGTACAACGACAGAAGAATCTAAGAAGTATCAAGGAACTGGATACATTTAACTGTAATCATTGGATTCAACATCATTGTCAACACACATCAATTTAACTTTCTCATCCACATTCCAATTTATTGAAGAGGGCAGAAAACTTTTTGACATTTTATTATATTGTCATTTCAATTTAACATGATCGGGGATGGAACAGAATCGTCGCCTATTGAACTCTATCTTAGGGTGGGAGAAGGTTCTTTACCGCACTCTAGACCATCAGGTATGGCAGCTGTAGCCATTCAAAAAATACAGTTTTGGTCAAATAATACATTGGTTTTGTTCAAAATACTGGACAGCCAGTTTGCTAAAGCGAGTATAAGTGTATAGTAGAAACAATAAAAGTTAATCATGCAATTAGCATATTAAATGCAAGTGAATGTGCACAGGCTATGGACATTATTAAAAACGTCCCTGTCACAGGTCAATACACATATTTTAGGAACCAGATGATTCTTTGTTTCGGAGAATCAGAAGATTCAAAGTTACAAAAGCTATTAACGGGCTTAGATTGTCACCTAAATCTAAGCCCGTTAATAGTTTCACAACTATTATGTTTGATGAAGTCATTAGCAGGATCAACTTTCGGTGAAGCAGCCTTACAAAAGCTGTGGATCCAAAGACTTCCACAGCAGATTCAGGTAATTCTAGTAGTCAGTTCTGCTCCAGTGGAAGAGTTATTAGGTTGTTGCAGATGAAATGTCGTTTTGGTAATTTCAAACAACTGTAACTTTTATAAAACTTAATTTTGTTAATCAAAATAGGCACCAGCACTTCTCCCAACGAGATACAAGTGAATTTATGCCACTTTCGTAGAAGTCCGACTTTCTAGAGCGAAGAAAGTCCTCGAAGGCACTTTTGATGGCTGCTTCATTATCGAATTGTTTGGTCGTCAAGAAATAATCCAAATGTTTAAAAATCTGCCAATGGTCTGGGCGAAACTTTATTATTTTTCAGGTCAAAGTTCGGGAGTGGTCAAAGTCGGAGTGTATCATGAGATGCTTCGAGATTATTAGATTTCTTGGAAAATTATTTTTGTTCTTAATATAAAAATATTCAAAATAGAGATTTTTAGCCGATTAAATATTGAAAAGTCCGTGTAGACTATTCGAATTTCAGTATATTATGTACACTAAAAGCCCATAGAAGCAAAAACGAATTTGTTGCCTTATCAGAATTAAGAGATATGACGAATTGTTAAAACGTATACAAACCCATTACTTCCACTTGGGGTTTGATTTCGAAAAAATTGTGGAACACGTTTTTGGACGATTTCATAAGAAGCAACTTGATATCTCCTGAGGCACGAGGGATTTTGAAAAATTTGTGAAAACGTAAGCAAACCCTTCACACCTCCTTGGTTCTGGAAATTCGAAAAATCGTGAATTGGTTGGCCGTAATAATCAATTTTATATCTCATCAGAACTAAGGAATGGCAAAAATTGTGAAAACATATACAAACCCTTGTGGGTTGAATATCGAAAAACTGAGAAATGGGTTTGTAGGCGATTATATAAAAAGTCTGTGGAAATGAAAAGCGATCTAATATCTCATCGAACCTAAGAAATATGTCGAAACTTTGAAAAGCATACAACCCCCTTACACCCATTAGGATTGAATATCTAAATACTGAAATTGACTTTTTGGCGGTTATATGGGAAACCTTAGGAAGTAAAAATTAATTCGATATATCATCAGATATGCAACCTCCTTACACCCACTTGGGAGTTGAATATCCAAAAATCCTGAAAGGAGTTAATAAATAAATAATGAAGACAGCACGAGAAAGTAGGAACCAATTCAATTTCGTATCACTTCTAAAAGAAATGACGGAACTCGTGAAAACGTGTTCAACCCGTTTATACCCTCTATGGGGCTGAAAAAAGAAAAAACTTAAAAACAAGTTTTAGGCGATTATTACGCAAGCACGTGAAAGTGAAAAGATATTCGCTATCTGATAAGACGTGGGGATATAGTAGAATTTGTGAAAAAGTTTACAACCCCCTTTGCACCCCCTTAGGGGTCGAATTTTAAAAAATACTGAAAACGCTTTCTAGGTATTTATATGAAGAAGCCGCAGAATAAAAATCAATTTAATATTTGGGAAGACCTAATAGATATGACGAAAACCGTGAAAATATATGCATTCCATTTTCACTGATCATTTTTTTTGCCCCCCCTCCGAACGCCAATGGATATTTGAAATTTTTTTTATCTAAATTAGTTTTCTAGTTGATTTACATAAACGTACCAAGTTTCAACTTTGTAGCATAAGCCGTTCTATAGATAGGAAAAACACCCCCCACCCCCGTACCATACTATCCCTATAAAAAATTATATTTTTCCAAGATGCTACTAATATAGCTCTATCTAAATACCAAGTTTCAGTTTTATATCATTATAGGTTGTCGAGATATTAACATCGGAACTTTTTCCTTTTCACCCTCCCCCACCCTCACCC
This sequence comes from Beris morrisii, assembly GCA_951812415.1. Classification (NCBI taxonomy): domain Eukaryota; kingdom Metazoa; phylum Arthropoda; class Insecta; order Diptera; family Stratiomyidae; genus Beris; species Beris morrisii. The sequence continues at coordinate 98,880,439 of OX638311.1, forward strand.
TTTACACCCTTACTTCCAAAAATTTGTTTTCTGCTAGGGGTTTATTAGGCCTACTTCTGGTAAAAATTTTAAGCATCTATCTTACACTGTTCTTGAGATATGAGACGTGATTTTTTAGAAAAATTCTTATCCCCTCCACTTTCATGCTCCACCACCCCCTTAAAAAATTTTGCATTCAGCAAACTTCATTTATCAACCTTTATACAAAAACCAAATTTTATTTCTCTAGTGCAATTGGTTCATCAGATATCGTAATTTAAAGTTTTTTACCCCCCACCCCCTTACGCCACTGACCCAACTCAAATTTTTATTTCCGATCTATTCTCCTAGTATATCTACAGATATTCCTTAAGTTTCAATTTTGTGACATTTACCGTTTAGGAGATATGGATTTTAGAATGTGTCGATCTCACCTTTTTTGCGTTTCGGACGCATTATTTTTCCCCCCACTCCCAAACCCCTTCACCTATATCGGCAAATTTTTTACAAATGGGTCCACTACTGAAGCTTTATATAAATTCCAAATTTCAGCCTCCTGCCATAAGCGGTTCCTGAGATCTAGAAACCAAAATTTTCCGTCTAAAACACTTCCCCCTCCTCCCCCTCACACCACCACCCTTCAGAATTTGGTCACTTCAAGGGGCGTACCCAGTCTATTCACAAAAAAAAATTTAATTTAATAGCTCAAAGGGTTTGGGAGCTACGAGCCTTCAAACGATTTTGCGTACAGCGGTCGACGTACGGCGTACGGCGGACAGACGGACTGAAATTTTTTTTTGCTTTTTTCGTGTCTACTCGTCATGATACGTGAAAAAAAAAAATTTGAGGGTAGCAAATTTTTTTTTTTTAAAAATCGAAAACAATATATTGTAAATAATAATGTATTAAAATAATAAAGTAAAAAGTGATAGTCGGTTGGCGAAAGGTCTGGTGAGTATGGTGGATGAGGAAGAGTCTCATACTGCAACTCGTTTAATTTTTGGACCGTTGTTCTTGAAACATTAGGCCATGCGTTGTCATGAAGCAGTATAACTCCATCTCCGTTGACCAATCTAGCCCGTCTACAGGATCCACTTTTCATCGTTTCTCTTCCGGGAGAGCAGGGAACTGCAAATTTCTAGTCGACGAGTCATGTTTGGCTCAGTAAGCTCATGTGGAACCCACTTATCAAGCTTTTTGATTTTTCCAAGCTGTTGCAAGTGCCGGCAAACTGTCGAATGGGGTTAGCCCAATTTCTTGCAATGTCCCTTAAAGTTTGGCGTGAGTCATATTCCACTAAAAAATTAAGCTCGTCCTTGTCGATCGATGGTCCTGGGTGACCACGTGGCTCACTTTCAAGGGTCAAATCTCCTGATTGGAATTTTTCAAACCATCGCTGTGGTTCGTTTGTTTACCGTATCAGTTCCAAATGCCCTGTTGATGTTTTCAGTTGCCTCCGTTTCGCTGTGGCCAAGTTTAAATTCATAAAGGAAAATTACCCGTTTTTGACTCGAATCTATGTTTTATTCTTTTTTTTCTATTCGATCACCATGAAGTTAAAAACTGAAATGACTCCAGAAGAGTTGTTATACGGTTAGAACATTCGTTTGCCGTTTAAATTCATTGAAAATAGTAAAGATGCTAAATCAGTTCAAGTTCATGATTTCATACTCAGGCTTAGAGAATTTATGTCGTCAATTAAGCCCAAACCACCTGTAAGTCATTCACTGCAAAATGTGTTTATATTTAAAGATTTAAAATGTTGTTCTCATGTTTTCGTTAGTCGAGAACCGAACAATTTATCATTAAAAACTCCGTATGAAGGCCCTTATTGAGTTTTAAAACGAGAAAGAAAATTTTTTTACCTTATTAAATAAATCAAAAACATCGAATAGTTTCTATCGATATACTAAAACCGTGTTTTATTCAATCTGAGATTACAACACATGAAACTAAAAAACTAATTCAGTTTGAACTCACTAAATTATAAAAATCCCCTTCGGAAACTTTTCTTTGGTTCTTTCTTTTTATCAAGAAGTCTGTGCCTTCTTTAAGAGGGGAGTGTGTGGATATGATTTAATCGAAGTCAAAATGGTTCAGAGAAAAAAAAACAATATTAAATTTTCCAAAGATTTGAGTTAGTATTTTTAGATTTTCGTACGATAACTTATAAAAAATCTGCCAATGGTCTGGGCGAAACTTTATTATTTTTCGGGTCAAAGTTCGGGAGCGGTCAAAGTCGAAGTGTATCATGAGTTGCTTCGAGATTATTAGATTTCTTGGAAAATTATTTTTGTTCTTAATATAAAAATATTTAAAATAGAGATTTTTAGCCGATTAAACATTGAAAAAGTCCGTGCAATTCGAATTTCAGTATATTATGTACACTAAAAGCCCATAGAAACAAAAACGAATTTGTTGCCTTATCAGAATTAAGAGATATGACGAATTGTTAAAACGTATACAAACCCATTACTTCCACTTGGGGTTTGAATTTCGATAATATTGTGAAACAGGTTTTTAGACGATTTCATAAGAAGCAACTTGATATCTCATGAGACACGAGGGATTTTGAAAAATTTGTGAAAACGTAAGCAAACCCTTCACACCTCCTTGGTTCTGGAAATTCGAAAAATCGTGAATTGGTTGGCCGTAATAATCAATTTTATATCCCATCAGAACTAAGGAATGGCAAAAATTGTGAAAACATATACAAACCCTTGGGGGTTGAATATCGAAAAATTGAGAAATGGGTTTGTAGGCGATTATATAAAAAGTCTGTGGAAATGAAAAGCGATCTAATATCTCATCGAACCTAAGAAATATGTCGAAACTTTTGAAAAGCATATAACCCCCTTACACCCATTAGCATTGAATATCTAAAATACTGAAATTGACTTTTTGGCTTTTTATATAGGAAACCTTAGGAAGTAAAAATGAATTCGATATATCGTTAGATATGCAACCTCCTTACACCCACTTGGGGGTTGAATATCCAAAAATCCTGAAAGGAGTTGATAAATAAATATGAAGACAGCACGAGAAAGTAGGAACCAATGCAATTTCTTATCACTTCTAAAAGAAATGACGGAATTCGTGAAAATGTGTTCAACCCGTTTATACCCTCTTAGGGGCTGAAAAAGGAAAAAACTTAAAAACAAGTTTTAGGCGATTATTACGCAAGCACGTGAAAGTAAAAAGATATTTGATATCTGATAAGACCTGGGGATATAGTAGAATTCGTGAAAAAGTTTACAACCCCCTTTGCACTTAGGGGTCGAATTTTAAAAAATCCTGAAAACACTTTCTAGGTATTTATATGAAAAAGTCGTAGAATAAAAAGGGAATCCAATATTTGGGAAGACCTAATAGATATGACGAAAACCGTGAAAATATATGCATTCCATTTTCACTGATCAGTTTTTTTGCCCCCCCCCCTCCGAACGCCAATGGATATTTGAAATTTTTTTTTATCTAAATTAGTTTTCTAGTTGATTTACATAAACGTACTGAGTTTCAACTTTGTAGCATAAGCCGTTCTATAGATAGGAAAAACACCCCTACCTTCGTACCATACTACCCCTATAAAAAATTATATTTTTCCAAGATGCTACTAATATAGCTCTATCTAAATACCAAGTTTCAGCTTTATATCATTATAGGTTGTCGAGATATTCAAATCGGAACTTTTTCTTTTCACCCCCCCCCCCCCCCCCACCATCACCCTCTACACCCACACCTCCAAAATTTTGTTTTCTGCTAGGGGTCTATTAGGCCTACTTCTGGTAAAAATTTGAAATTTCTTGAGATATGAGACGTGATTTTTTAGAAAAATTCTTATCCCCTCCACTTTCATGCTCCACCGCCCCCTTGAAAAATTTTGCTTTCAGCAAACTTCATTTGTCAACCTTTATACACAAACTAAATTTTATTTGTCTAATGCAATTGGTTCGTGAGATATCGTAATCTAAAGTTTTTCGCCCCCCACCCCCGTACGCCACTGCCCCACTCAGATATGGATTTTAGAAAGTGTGGATCTCACCTTTTTTGCGTTTCGGACTCATTATTTTACCCCCCACTCCCAAACCCCTTCATCTATATCGGCAAATGGGTTCACTACTAAAGCTCTATATAAATTCCAAATTTCAGCTTCCTAGCATAAGCGGTTGCTGAGATCTAGAAACCAAAATTTTTCGTCTAAAACACTTCCCCCTCCTCCCCCCTCACACCCCCACCCCTACAAATTTTGCCACTTTTCCAGTCTATTTATAAAAAAAATTTAAATTTAATAGCTCAAAGAGTTTGGGAGCTACGAGCCTTCAAACGATTTTGCGTACAGCGGTCGACGTACGGCGGACAGACGGACTGAAATTTTTTTTTGCTTTTTTCGTGTCTACTCGTCATGAAACGTGAAAAAAAAAATTTTGAGGGTAGCAAATTTTTTTTTTTAAAAAATCGATAACAATACTGTATTATTGAAATAATAAAGTAAAATAGTAATTTAATTTTAAATATTGAAGTCGATTAATTACTTTAATTCAATAAAGAAATCTGATTGTCTTTAATTGTGCAACAGTTTAACATTAATGGACTCAATATGAGACCGCTAATAATTAGTGAAATTTATAAATGTTAAATTTATTTTTATAGGAGTTGTTTCGTCATCTGATGCCATAGACTCGTCAGAGGGTGCATCATGCCTAAATCCGAAACATCCTTACAGCTGGTGGTATTGCCGAGGATTATTCTATATAGCGATATCGAAACCTATTTTATAATCTGCGAATTATAATGGAGCGAAATCCTTGCCATCGCATCCTTTTACTAAAGGTAGATGGCACTGAAGATCACCCAATATTTCAACCAATTCGGTGGAATGTTTGGTTGTTCGCTAGGATATATAAAGTTCAACGCTAAGAGCCCCGGATCGAATTCCGCCAACAGCAATGTTTTTTTTCTACCAAGTTTTATAAGAATGTAATTTTTCATGGTGAGAAGCTAGCATAGAAGCAAATTTGTTTGAGTTTTTGTTGTTTTCCGGCGTCAGTGGAGTTTCTGGTGTGAAACTCCAACACGAAATCCCCGACTGTTGCTTAATCGCTGTCCCGGAGGGCATGGCAGTTGGAAAAGTAATAAGTATTAATTAATTAATCAAGGATGATCTACCACTATTTAAATAACCGTGGGGAAAAGCTTTTTTTTCACGCACAAGCGAAAAAGTAATGTAAGAGATTTTTCATATTTTACATTAACGTTCCAAATGAAACTTTGGTATGTTTTAGGATGTGGTCAATGAAAATTTTTGACATCCGGGACGTAAAATAATGAATAAAAACGTTTTAAAATTTTTGATTTCATCCAGCCAGTAATGTTCGAGATGCCATTATGGCATGTTTGGCTGACGCGCGCTACGCCCCAACTACCTTCCGTGCAGCCCTGCGGGGCTCAGGGATAAAACTCCCTTTTCGCGTTCATGTTTGGCTGTCGCGCGCTACGCTCCAAATAACTTTCGTGCAGCCCTGCGGAGCTAAAGGGATTTAAACTCCCTTTTTCGCGTCCATGTGTGACGAGAAACGTCAAACGGAACCGTCATGGTGGTTCGAATAAAATGTACTGTGAGCAAAATTAAAAATTTGAAATCGGTTTTTTATATAGTTTTACGTCCCGGATGTCAAAAATTTTTATTGACCACATCCTAAAACATACCAAAGTTTCATTTGGAACGTTAATGTAAAATATGTTAAATCTCTTACATTACTTTTTCGCTTGTGCATTATAGAGAATCTTTACCAATTTGAGATATGAAATTGAACACTGATAATATTGTATATTACTTTCGAATAACACCCAAATGAGTCATTAATAAAGGAAAAATGGCATGCGGACTCGTTATTCTACTTTAACCCCAACTACAATAGAAAACGGAGTTAAGTATTTCATCTGGAGTATCATACGATTGGCTTGCAGCCGATCGTGTCGTGACTGCAATGTTTCTTACATATGTTTACATAAAGATATATGTACAAAAGATGACAAGCAGCGACTGAGGTGAAGGCGGACGTCATCCCATTCATTCACACGCAAAACAACAACTGACACTAGGCCACTATTACATCCCACTCGCATTTATATTATGTCCCGCTCTTGAAACACGCTAAGCAACAACAATTTGATACTAGGCCACTATTGCATCTCACTTCCGTGGCTTCAAAGCGCTTTTATACAAAAACTGTGGATCGTCGTCACCAGCGTATATATCTCTATGGTGTTAAATTATCCACTCGCTATTTCAACTTAATATGTGAATAATATGCACTGACACTTTCAATATATCTCGGAAGGTTCAGAAATTTGCCAGCATAGCAAATGAATATTTGTGAACTATAAAGGCATAGTGGGCCGATTATGCCATTTTGGTAAGTACCCTACCCTACTCACGTTTTTGCCGGGTTTTTGTGTTTCTGGCATAAATCGTCCGAAATGTCTGTGACTGCAATGAGACACTGGTTTTGTCCACGTTTCCAATTCGAACTTTTTTCACCACTAGGAAAACAAATTTGTATGCCACAATTTAAATAATAGTAATATAAGTTTGTATGCTAATAATAGCACTTATCTATGTTTTCCTTTATCAGTTACCACTTATCTCACTTTAATGGATTTTTTGGACTCCCGGTGAGAGATAACCTAAAAATAAATCTAGGCTGATGTAACACAGAAAAAACCTTACGTTTAGTAATAAGAAAATTCATTTTGAAGAGAATATAATGTTAGTTATCTACCTGTCTAAGAAATTGTCTTGCACAGGTAAACTCGACTCATAGAAAACACCACCTTCACCTAAGAGGATTTGGAATCACACACCGGTAACGTCAAACTTCCTCAACCCAAAATTCGACACAAACTTCAATTAAATAGAATCCAAAAGATAGAATACAGACTTGACTAAAATTTTAAAATGACACTTCACGATTACCTTAGGACAAAGAATATTAGAGGAATGAATAAAATACACCCAGCAGGCAAAACATATCCGTCGAAAAGTCATAAAAACTGCACACAGACGAACTCCGAAACGTGTTTAATACTGAGATGCGGTGTAGGTCACTATGCGAATGATAACCTAAAAAATAACGCTCCAAATGGCCTCCTGTTTATTCTTTAGGTTATCAGTCGCATAGTGACCTACAGCGCATTGCTCCAGCGCTGTACATCAATAAAATTTTGAACTTTTTTTTTGCGTTAATTACTCCTGTAGTTCTTCTACATATACATACATACTAATACCTCGTTCACGTGGTAGCGTAGTGTAGTGTAGCGTATTATGAAATCCGGTTGATATATGAGTGTTCACGTGAAGTGAATTGACGTTTCGCACTCTTGATTATTAATTGACAGCTGTCACAACTGGTATTTATTTTATTAAAAAAAAATTACATTCGTCGTTTTATTTCTTAAATAACCTTTCTTCTTTTATTTTTCAGCGAAATGGAGTCATTAAAGGCACTGGTATTAGAATCGTTGAGAAAATCCAAACAAATAAAGTTGTCTGTCATCACAGTTTTTTGACAATTCACTCGAAAAGTAATACGGAGCGCAACGGCAAGTGTTCTCGTGGAAAGGATTAGCAAATCCACTACACTACACTACGCGGTTTTGCTACGTTGTAGAAAAACCGCTCCGTAGCAAAATTTCGTGTGTTCAAGTGGTACTACGAAGTGCTACGTAGCGGTACGTCGTTGACCACGTGAACGAGGTATAAGTTTCAACTTTCTAGCATACGCTGTTTCTGATATATAAAAACCACCACCCACCACAGTACCTTGCTACCGCTATCAAAAATTTTTTCTAGAATACCTCTTCAGTGACTCTATATACTCCTAAATTTTTAGCTTTCTATACTTTGCGGTTTTCGAGAAATAAAAATCAGAATTCTTTTCGTTACACCCCTTCCCACCGTCACCCCCTTAGCCAGCACCACCAAAATTTTCTTTCCTGCTAGAAGTCTACTGGGCCTAGCTCCTATAAAACATCTAAGATCATATCTGGTACGGTTCTTGAGATATGGAAATTAAATTTTTTGAAAAATGGTTATCCTTCCACTTTCGTACTTTACCTCCCCTCTCAAAAATTTTACATTCAGTAAACTCCACTTGTGATCTTATATGCAGAAACCAAATTTCGCCTTCCTGTTACAATTGGTTCGGAAGATATTGTAATCTAAAGTTTTTCACCCCCCTCCCTTAAAAATTTTAGCCCTTGCCTACTCTCCTAGTATCCCTTAAAATAACTACAAAGTTTCACACTTCTGAGATCAACGGTTCAGGAGATATGGATTTTTGAATGCTTCAATCGCAGCATTCGAACATTTCGGACACATTGTTTTTCCCCCCACTCGCACACCCCTCAACCCTTATCAATAATTTTTTTGTAAATAGGTCCACTATCATAGTACTACATAAGCTCCAAATTTCAGCCTGCTACCATAAGCAGTTCCTGAGATCTAGAAACCAAAATTTTTCGTCTAAAACGCGCCGCCTCCTCCCCCCTTACACCCCCACCCACCAAAAAGATACCAATCGTAGGGGTTCACCCAATCTACCCACCATGAAAATTTCAATTTAATATCTCAACGGGTTTGTGAGCTATGCGCTTTCAAACGGTTTTGCGTACGGCGGACGGCGTCTACGGCGGACAGACGAACATTTTTTTTTGCTTTTTTGGGGTCTACTAGTCCTAAAACGTGAAAATACAAAATTTCAGGGTAGCAAATTTTTTTTAAATTTCAGGTCGATCACAGTACTTAATTATTAAAAAATAATAAAGTAAAATATGTGAAAGCGAAAACGAAGGAGAATTTGGAAGCGAATATTTTTCTACTGAATAATGGTAATAAGTATTTTAATTGTGTGTAAAATTCGTTTACATGGGCATTAATTTTTCAAGAGAAAGAGAAAAAAGAAAAATGAATTGGACTGGAAGTGAGATGCAAGTGGGTGCTCTGGGGTGCACAGTGTCAAAGAAAGAGACAGAGGAACAATATTTTGTAGTGGAAATGAGATGCAAGCATAATGCAAGCTATATGTTGGGTGTAGAAGTAGCAGCTGGTTCAGCGTCAGGACTTTATAAGTTAAATTTCGAATCTACAATTACATTATGCTACAATTGTAGCAGATCTGCTACACTTTCATTGCGTTTAGTACGCCACTACGGTCAGACTTAAATCTACTACAGCTTTGATGTCCCATATAAGATCCCCCAGCACTTACTACAGGGCCATTGCTTGGGCCAAGTGCTGGCTGCCAAGCGTTGGGAGCTATCACTGGTTAACCTCTAGGCCATCGTTGGCTAGCGAATTTTTGTAGTTAGGTACTAACAGGTAGGTAGTCATAATTCGTAAGGTAGGAAGTTCGAAACGCATCGCAGGTCATTTGTCGCCAAAAATGCGTTCCTGTCGTATCGTCTTTTTATACTCTAGATAAAATCTGAGAGTATTATAAGTTTAATCCAGCCCAGAAGTTTGTAACGCATAGAACCGAGTCTATTATTTTTTGTTTATTTGTGGCCAAAAACTCCAAATCCGCTTGTTTTTCATTTTTTTTTCAAGTTTTCAAGCTATGGCGATTAATTTATGTGACAAAATAATTAGGTAAATTCGGTCACTATATTCAGTAATCCAATTTGGTATTGGTAATAACAATTTAAATTTATATACATACATGTACATATAATTAATAATATACTTCTGACGTTATATGTATTTTAAGTTCATTATCTATATGTACAGTAAATTTAAAATGAAAATATAAATTTACTTTATTATCTTAAAAAAATTACATTATTTAATTTATTTCATAACAAAGAGAGGAACGCTTTTTAAAATTTTTTTAAATTACGTCACTATTCGCTAAAATTCTAAATTTCCAGTATTAATAGGATCTACTACAATAGGAGAAGAATCTACTACACTTGACTTGACAACCCTGTAGAAGGCTGAAATGAAAAAAATGTGCGCATAAATACGTTGCATCACTAGTAGAATTGAATTGAGTTTTGTACGTACAAAGAACGTACGTATGTTACACATAAGAACCGAGAACATTATTCGTAGAATCGTGGTAAATATTCTACGTATAGTGCTCTTCCAAACTATATCACGGCGTTCGCGGACCAGAATTCTACGGTGTTTATCTGGCTTTTATACAGTCTTTTTTTCGAATAGTATACGAAACTTTTCCTGCTGGGTTATGTCGCTTAATTCGGACCTATCGTGTGCACACACTGGGGTGCGTTCGGAAATTAACTCAGGTAGAGTTAGAGTTACCTTCAGAGTTAACTAACACATTCAAATGAGATTAAACTCTACTCTGATATTTAGGAACGAATAGAGTTACCCGAGAGTCATATTCAGAGTTGACATGATATTGAAGTTTGATAATTTTATTTGATGTGTGATTTTTATTAAAATGGAGAAAAATGAAGTGGTATTCCAAAGTTTTATAGCTGCAACTAAAGATTTTCGACAAAAGTTTACGCTGACACGCAATGTATTCAAAAATACTGACCCCTTGATGCTTCGGGTGACATATGACGTTTCTAACTCCTTGTAACCCAGCTCATGACTAGAGTTAGTAGAGTTACCCCTTTTTACTTTACTCTGTCATTTTCGAACGCAACTCTATTACGTCATTAGAGTAAAATTAACTCTACTCTACATTTCCGAACGTTTTTTTTTACTCTACTCTTTCTCGAGTTAATTTCCGAACACGTCCCTGTACTCACAGATCACAGTGCCTATTCTCGAAACCGTGAGCAGTGTAAAGTACTAAACAGAACACGGACCTCGACTGCGACTGCGATTTGCCTACCTTGCGGCGTAAGGTTCGACTACGCAGTTGGTGTTGAACAGAACACCGACTACGACTTCGATTCTATGCAAGCAAGAAGAAGAACGAGTGATAAGTGTCACTACTGTTTTGTTTAATATTTTTGAAAATGGACGTGTTTCTGGTAACGTGTATATTTTATATAGTGTTAATCAATTTGGAGTGTTTGCGTTTATTAATAACGAGAAAGTGAATCGAGACGAATTTGAAGAATAGAAACCTAGTAGGCAAAGCGTACTCACGCAAAATAGCATCAAAATTCTATATGTAAGATAAAGACAGCATGTACTAAGCTATCGTGGTCTCCTCTTAAATGTAAACAGAATTCAATTCATTTTAAGAGTTCATGTAAATATTATATATAGTGCTCGTACAAACTATAATAGTAAATATATACATCAACCGGCGACATCGTTCCCAAAAAGTCTAATCAGTTATACGACTTGCATACGGTTTCGTTTCGACGTATAGTATACGAAACTTTTCCTGCTGGGAAATAGTGGAAATCCGAGACTACAACCGCAGTCTTAGAATTAGAGTGTAGCACGACTGCGCACTCGCAGGCGAAGTTGGTGTTGTGGGCATCGCCATATAATCCTGTGTATTCTAAATACAGGGACTGCGCAGTCGCAGTCGAGGTCCGTGTTCTGTTTAGGCCTTAATACCCCTCCATGCAAATTCGATGCGTTGTGAACGCAATTTGGACCGAGTGTAAAAAGCCGTACAGAATGAACACATCGCAGTCGGATTGGAATCTTTAAAAAGTGCTGTGTAACCTTAAGAAGGAAATATAATAATAAAATGGAAAATGAAAATTATTTTTAATGCTCATCGAAATCTCTTTAGATTTCGATGAACATTAAAAATAATTCACCGATTTTCGCTTTGATTATTGACACTGATAGAACTGCGAAACCAATCCGTTCATTGTGTTCATGCAGCGTTTAGTTTTGGTTCATACCGTTTCATTGCGTCTCGTTGCGACATATTGACATTCCAATCCATATATGGATTAGTCACGGTCTTATATACAGGGCTGGAAACTGATGGGGGGGGGGGGGGGGGCGGGGGTTAAAAAGCTTTTGGAAAGAAAAATTTGGGTGTTGTCGTATCGACCACCAGGTTCGTCATGCTCTCACGGTTTTGTCAGATTGACCAATAAAAATTTGTCAAAACCACGGAAAATTTAAAAAATATAATACTATTTTTCACATTACGTATCTTATTTTATGAAAATTATGTAAGTGCTGCTAATTTGAAATTATGATCAGTACAATTTCTTATAAAACATATTTTTCGCAATTAAATATTTTTATTTACAATGTTCAAATTTCATAAAAACTTGATTTGAATTAAAATTTTGTACTCCCCTTCCTTGATTCTTTACATTTTTGAGACAAAATCAACAGCTGATTCTGAATTTTCCAATTCAACTCATGCTTATTGATTTTGTATGGAAAAATATGACAGCTAGCAATATAGTTCTAAAGGCTTTTTTTCCCTTACGCCGACATTCTGCAGATGTCTGCCAGAACAAGATGAAAACATAAACTGTACATGCGTGCGAAAGAGAGGAAATAACATACGCAACAGATCTGTAAAAAAAAGTGTCTCGTCTGTAACTTCAGATCTGTGATCTGTAACCATAAAGTAAAGAGCCGTACTGAATGAACGCAATCGCAGTCGGATTGGAGTGTCAAAATTACGGAGGGGAAAAAACGAGTTTCAAATGCATGTGATTGTATGTAGCTAAACAGAACGAACGTTATAGCCAGAAATACATGTGCAGAATATATGCACGCAGCGGTGCATGCATCTCTGCATGTGAAACAGACGTGCAGAGTTTTAGACAGATCTCTTAGTTGTATTTGTCATAAATCACCGCATTTTCTGATAGTCAGTTTGAGTTTCAGTGTGAGTTTCAGTTTCAGTTTATTTTAATAAACAAAAAATGATCTTAGTTTTGATCCCGCAAAAATACATTTTTGTAATTTCGACTGGTTTTATCGAATACAATTTGGTTATTTTTTCTAAGTTCTATGAAACGCTCCTCCATTGCTACTCCACTCCACCAGCTACAAAATCACAACTAAAAAATAACCTGTCAAACCACTTTTTTCTTTTTCTGTGTTGGTAAATATCAATCGCAAGTTGTGGCAATACTGCCGCTGCGCAGCAAAAGTAGAAGTAGAGACATGTTGCAGCGCTCCGCTGCATGCAGAATAAGCGTGTGTTTCGTTGCATTTAAACTCAAGCGTTTTAAATCCGTTTTGCCGCGCTGCATGCAGAAATATGCACATGTATTTCTGGCTTTATGGGTCGCAGAGAGTCGCAAGTAAGTTCGTAATATTTAAAATGATCGCAAATGAACGCATCGAAATATCAAATATGACATTATCATAACCTAAAACGCACTGTATTATTTAAAGAAGAAAATAATAAAATGGAAAATGAAAGAGATTTCGGTGAGCATTAAAAATAATTTACCGATTTTCGCGTCCATATCATTTTTGCTTTGATTATTGACACTCATACAACTGCGAACTCAATCCGGTCATTGTGTTCATGCAGTGTTTACTTGCGGTTTATAGCGTTTCATTGCATCTCGTTGCGACAATTTGACATTGCAATCCGACTGCGATGCGTTCATTCTGTACGGCTCTTAAGGATGTACATTATAGCAAAAAGACTTGCATGCACATCTTTTTCCTATAATTTGATTCCGACAAACCTTCACAATAGACATCCGCACGCACACTACTGTGCCAAATTATGGCATTATTACTTTGACATTTGTCGAGCCGGTAATTGTTTCCTTAACAATTTTGTAATGTGAGATGAATATCAAAAAAATCTGCCAATGGTCTGGGCGAATCTTTATTATTTTTCGGGTCAAAGTTCGGGAGCGGTTAAAGTCGGAGTGTATCATGAGTTGCTTCGAGATTATTAGATTTCTTGGAAAATTATTTTTGTTCTTAATATAAAAATATTTAAAATAGAGATTTTTAACCGATTAAACATTGAAAAAGTCCGTGTAGACTATTCGAATTTCAGTATATTATGTACACTAAAAGCCCATAGAAGCAAAAACGAATTTGTTGCCTTATCAGAATTAAGAGATACGCCGAATTGTTAAAACGTATACAAACCCATTACTTCCACTTGGAAAAAAAAACGTAAGCAAACCCTTCACACCTCCTTGGTTCTGGAAATTCGAAAAATCGTGAATTGGTTGGCCGTAATAATCAATTTTATATCTCATCAGCACTAAGGAATGGCAAAAATTGTGAAAACATATACAAACCCTTGGGGGTTGATTATCCAAAAATTAAGAAATGGGTTTGTAGGCGATTATATAAAAAGTCTGTGGAAATGAAAAGCGATCTAATATATCATCGAACCTAAGAAATATGTCGAAACTTTGAAAAGCATACAACCCCCTTACACCCATTAGGATTGAATATCTAAAATACTGAAAATGACTTTTTGGCTTTTTTTATATAGGAAACCATAGGAAGTAAAAATGAATTCGATATATCATCAGATATGCAACCTCCTTACACCCACTTGGGGGTTGAATATCCAAAAATCCTGAAAAAAGTTAATAAATAAATATGAAAACAGCACGAGAAGGTAGGAACCAATTCAATTTCTTATCACTTCTAAAAGAAATGACGGAACTCGTGAAAACGTGTTCAACCCGTTTATACCCTGTTAGGGGCTGAAAAAAATTTAAAAACAAGTTTTAGGTGATTGTTACGCAAGCACGTGAAAGTGAAAAGATATTCGATATCTGATAAGATGTGGGGATATAGTAGAATTCGTGAAAAAGTTTACAACCCTCTTTGCACCGCCTTAGGGGTCGAATTTTAAAAAATCCTGAAAACGCTTTGTAGGTATTTATATGAAGAATCCGTAGAATAAAAATGAATTCAATATTTGGGAAGACCTAATAGATATGACGAAAACCGTGAAAATATATGCATTCTATTTACACTGATAATTTTTTTTGCACCCCCTCCGAACGCCAATGGATATTTGAAATTTTTTTTTTATCTAAATTAGTTTTCTAGTTGATTTACATAAACGTACCGAGTTTCAACTTTGTATCATAAGCCGTTCTATAGATAGGAAAAACACCCCCCACCCCCGTACCATACTACCCTTATAAAAAATTATATTTTTCCAAGATGCTACTAATATAGATCTATCTAAATACCAAGTTTCAGCTTTATATCATTATAGGTTCTCGAGATAGAAAAATCTGAACTTTTTCCTTTTCACCCTCCGCCACCCTCACCCTCTACACCCGCACTTCCAAAATTTTGTTTTCAGCTAGTGGTCTATTAGGCCTACTTCTGGTAAAAATTTTAAGTATCTATCTTATACCGTTCTTGAGATATGAGACGTGATTTTTTAGAAAAATTCTTATCCCCTCCACTTTCATGCTCCGCCGCCCCCGTAAAAAATTTTACTTTCAGCAAACTTTATTTGTCAACCTTTATAAGGAAACCAAATTTTATTTGTTTAGTGCAATTGGTTCGTGAGATATCGTAATCTAAAGTTTTTTAGCCCCCACCCCCGTACGCCACTGCCCCCACTCAAATTTTTGTTTCCGATCTATTCTCCTAGTATACCTACAGATACTCATTAAGTTTCAATTTTGTGACATTAACCGTTTAGGAGATATGGATTTTAGAAAGTGTCGATCTCACCTATTTTGCGTTTCGGACGCATTATTTTTCCCCCCACTCCCAAACCCCTTCACCTATATCGGCAATTTTTTTGCAAATGGGTCCACTACTGAAGCTTTATATAAATTCCAAATTTCAGCCTGCTAGCATAAGCGGTTGCTGAGATCTAGAAACCAAAATTTCCCGTCTAAAACACTTCCCCCTCCTTCCTTCTCACACCCCCATCCCTCCACTTCAAGGGGACTATCCAGTCTATTCATAAAAAAAATTTCAATTTAATAGCTCATAGGGTTTGGGAGCTACGAGCTTTCAAACGATTTTGCGTACAGCGGTCGACGTACGGCGCACGGCGTACGGCGTACGGCGGACAGACGGACTGAAATTTTTTTTTGCTTTTTTCGTGTGTACTCGTCATGAAACGTGAAAAAAAAAATTTTGAGGGTAGCAAATTTTTTTTTTTAAAAAATCGAAAACAATACTGTATTATTAAAATAATAAAGTAAAAGGAGATAAATATGCTTAGAATTTCATTAAAGGTGCATGCATAGATCATTCTGCTGTCTATTCGCTCGACATGAGAGATACGTTGCAATTGACAAGCCGAAGATCGGTTTCACCTTCCAATAGTTGTCGAAAAAATTTTCACACATTGTACTTTTTCTCAACTGAAAGCGTACAAACAGCAAAAAACACAAGAAATTTTAGGTTAGAAATTTCTATCTGTCAAAAACTATTGCTATAATTTTGCTATAAAGTCGAAAATTTTGTCCCTTTCTTCCTTCTTAGAACCGATTTGCTGTCTCTTTTTAGTTTTCTGGTACAGATCTGTAATGTCGGAGTAATGAAAACTATGTCTCAGTAATGAAAACCAGCCTTAATACATATATGTTCCAATCCGACTGCAATGCGTTCATTCTATACGGCCATAGAGCTACTGGAGACGACAAGCCACCGGTTTTGTATAAAGCGCTTTGAAGCCAAACACACGATGAGAAGTGAGACAAAACAGGGTCGTTGTTGTTGTTTTAGCGTGAGAGTGAGTGAGACAAAATAGGTTCGTTATGTCAATTGTTGTTGTTTTGCGTGCAAGTGAATGCAACGACGTCCGCCTTCAACTCAATCGCTGCTTGTCATCTCCAGTATATATATCTCTATGTATACGGCTCTTAAGAGCGCTAAAAGTGCAGAAAGCGTAATTCGGACCACGGCAGAGTTGTAACAATGCGAGTCTCATTTGGATTTTCTAGCCGCAAAAATAGCCAGTGTCATAACAGCATCACTGATATTTTAGCTGTTTGGACTGTCTCTCTCACACCAATGTCTAAATTGTATGTTAAATTTTCTATCTCTCTCCATTTGGTTTTTCTAGCCGCTTTAAAGCGCCAAAAATAACCAGTGTCATAACAGCATTACTGATATTTTAGCTGTTGGGACTGTCTCTCTCACACCAATGTCTAAATTGTATGTTAAAATTTCCATCTCTCTTCATTTGGTTTTTCTAGCCGCTTACAGTACTTTCCTATTAGCTTTTACGTAAGAAAAGGCTATGCACAAATAATTGTGGCACCGACTGTATGACCACAAAGCAAAATCCACAACCAGTTATCACCAAACTGATGGCGCTATAACCAAACATAAATTTGCTATCTTGACATTCGCAGGCATGTCTTCGAGATTTCGGGGAGCATTTGCCTCGATACAGTGTATTTTTTCCATAAGGCGTTAAGCGTCTCGAAGAATCTCGCAGACAACCGACATGCCCCCGAGAAATCTGCGAGATTCTCGCAGACACGCCCAACTGGGATCTTCGAGATTCTCGCAGACGCGACCAACTGGGAAACCTTCGCCAAATGCCAGAAACGAGTAGCTTTTTCTTTGATTAACACCAGTGTTACCGCGGAGCGTTTTTATGGGGTAGCAAAATCTACTACCTTTTTCAAAAAAGAGGTAGTAGAAACCGAATTTTAATAATATTACAATAAATGAGCTTAACATTACACATATAGCAATGTAAAATAATAATGGATTATATTCTTGTCCTGTTTTCAATTTGACTTTCTAGAATTATCGCAAAAACGTAGTGTTTCATGAATTGATATAGTAGTGCAGTAAATTTTAAAATTAAAAAAAGGTAGTAAATCTGCTACATATGTAGTAAGACGGTAACGCTGATTAACACCAAATTTCAGTATTTGGTCAGACTTCTTTTTAGCAATAAAATGGTAACGCACTTGCAACTATTTTGCTGTCACTAGTCATGCATGGTTGCTTTGAATATAGAGAATAGTCATCGAAAAGCTTCCTTTCGATGCAAAGAATTTATACTGAAATGGATATTTTAATAAATATCATCTTTCTAAAGGGCCGTACAGAATGAACGCAATCGCAGTCGGATCGGAATGTCAAAATGTCGCAACGAGATGCAATGAAACGCTGTAAACCGCAAGTGAACGCTGCATGAACACAATTACCGGATTGAGTTCGCAGTTCTATCAGTGTCAATAATCAAAGGGAAATTGATATGGACGCAAAAATCGGTGAATTATTTTTAATGCTCATCGAAATCTATTTCATTTTCCATTTTATTTTTTTCTTCTTTAAATAATATAGTGCGTTTTAGGTTATGATATTGTCATATTTGACATTTCGATGCGTTCACTTGCGATCATTTTAAATATTACGAACTTACTTGCGACTATCTGCGACCCATAGCGTTCATTCTGTTTAGCTACATCCAATCAGATGCATTTGAAACTGGTTTTTGCCCCTCCGTTATTTTGACACTCCAATCCGACTGCGATTGCGTTCATTCTGTACGGCTCTTAAGTACAGTTGCATGTTCGAATAGTTCCTCTTCGTAACGGTTTTGGATGACCCAAGATTTAATGTCAGCAAAGGTTCAAGCCGTTCAAGGCAAGCGGTGGTAATACGCGTAAAATCCGTGTACATGAGCGTAATTTTTCATGAGAAGGAGAAAGATTGAAAATTGGATTGTATTAGAAGTTAGATGCAGGTAGGTACTCTCGGGTGTCCAGTGTCAAAAGAAAGAGACTGAAGAACAACAGTTTGTAGTGGAAGTGAGATGCAAGCATGATGCAAACTACATGTTGGGCAGCGTTGCCACATTGGTACTTTTGTAGCAAAAATGCTACTTTTGCTTCCAGATTTCTTGATTTGCTACTTATGCTCCTAAAAATTTCAAATTCTCTAATTTTGCTACTATTCAACTTTTTCACTATTTCCATAAGGAATTTAATTTCTCTCTTTAATATTGAAAAGTTTTGGGGATTTATTTCAACACTAAAAAATGTAAATAACAAACCACTATTTGCTGACCTTTTTGATTTTGTTTCTTTAATTATTTGCCTACCTCACAGTTCTGCTACAGCAGAAAGAGTTTTCTCAGAGCTCAAACTTATAAAAAATGACGTTAAAAACAGATACAATATCGATACTGTTGAAGCAATTATGTTTACCAAACAAATTAAAACTGACTATTATTAACGACAAAGTCTGATCACAAAGATACATATTTACATATAAAATGAATTGTGATTTTTTTATATTTTGTGCAATTAAATGCATATATTTTTTTCAAATAAAAGTTATTGCTACTCTATGCTACTCTTTTGAAATTTTATTTGCTACTTTTTTCACGACCCCCGGCGCAACACTGATGTTGGGTGTAGAATGTCAAATTTCATGTTGCTGATTGGCTAAAGGCTTACCAATCTTCATACTTCTATGAACTAACCAAGCGGTGATACGCGTAAAATCCGTGTACATGAGCGTAATTTTTCATGAGAAAGAGAAAGATTGAAATTGGATTGGAGTGGAAGTGAGATGTACTCTGGGGTCTCCAGTGTCAAAAGAAAGAGACTGAAGAACAACAGTTTGTAGTGGAAGTGAGACGCAAGCATGATGCAACTTCCATGTTGGGGTTAGAATGTCAAATTTCATGTTGCTGATTGGCTAAAGCTTACTAATATTCATACTTTCATGAACTAACACAATCAGATTTCATTACGAAAATTCTCGTTCACAGCCATTCCATACACTTCCATGGAACTAACACAATCAGATTTCATTAGGAAAATTCTCGTTCATAGCCATTTCATATACTTCCATGGTTTAAGGTAACCCTGGCAATTATCAAAAAAAAAAATAATCCTTTTTCACGTGTTTTTTGACAAGCAAGGTCCCTTGGAAACTGGAAAGCACATTTTTTGGAAGCTGTCAAATTAATTTTGGTCTCCAAAAAATGTCTGCTACTACACAGTAGGGCCTATCCGGATTAGTTCCTTATTTAAAGTTGCTTCCATTAAAGCGAAGTCGCAGTTGATCTACAAATTAGCATGAACTGCATGGTTAAACTTCAGTTGAAATAGCAGTTGCAGTCAGCGTTGTTTTGTACTTAAAACTATAAATTAGGTAAGAAGTGTTCAAAGTGAAGTAGTTTTTGTTTCCTATTTATATTTGTTGTGCATACTAATAAGAAATTAAGAGAATGGATAGCAAGCAGTGAGTATAAACATTTAAAATTAACAGGCGACAATGTGGGAATACCAGTACTTAGTTATTAGGTGACTGAAAGTTTTTTAAAACAGACTTGTGGACAAAAAATTGGAAAATGTGGAATATGTGTTAATTTACCTGTAGTACGGAAACAGTTTCGGAGCCCCTGACTACAGTAAATTTGTATAACCTCAACTCGAGTTGCAATTTACAACTTGCAATGTTTTCATTTTCGTTGTGTTGTGTCATAGCCCTCTGGACTATAGCCGCGCAACTGAATTGAACATCTGATAACCAGAGTCATAACAAACATGACAGCTCCATACAAATCGCAACAAATTTGTATGGAGGATGCATGCATCTGTTTGTTTACATAAAAAACACAAATTCAGTTAAAATTGAACATGTGTGGAGATGGTCTATGGCATAAAGGGTTAGAGATAGTGATAGAAAACCAGAAATATTCGTGTTTTTTTAATAATTGCGTGGTCAAAGCGGGAGCAAGACGATAGGTGAAGGGTTCTTATCAGTTTTGTTCTCTTTCTATATATAATGTTTACGTGGTAAAATAACTTCACTAAGTTTCTGTGCAGATATATGGGATATATATTTTTCAACGCCGACGCTGTTATGAAAACAACTATAGAGCAAACAAATTTGACAGGCTAGCACTAGGGTCACTAGATACACAACACTCTCTGCCTAGGGTTTGGCAGATACGTCTAATTTGGTCGTTTCTGTACTAGAAATTGTAATTTAACCTCACAAAAATCGCTTGTTAGTGCGAATATGTGAAGAGTCGGCAAAAAAGCTGTCGGTTCCCTTCTACAATTCTGGTACTTCTTTTTCTTTGGTATGGAAAGGTGTGTGCGCGAAATTGTGGTTTTCAATGGAAAATTTCCGTATTTCTTTCATTTCTTTTATGGAAATTTACAATTTTGCAGCGAAACGTCAATCATTTCGAATGTTTATAAAGCGAAATCCAATAAAGATGAAACAAATTTAAATTTACTGGGTTTTTCATCTTGGTACGCATCTGCCAAACCCTTCTTAGGGGCTGTTTTGGTGTGACTGTGTATACAGTAACCCTAGCTAGCACCAAGCGGTGGTGATACGTGTAAAAACCGTGTACATGAGCGTAATTTTTCATGAGAAGGAGAAAGATTGAAAATTGGATTGTAGTGGGAGTGAGATGCTAGTAGGTACTGTCGGGAGTCCAGTGTCAAAAGAAAGAGACTGAAGAACAACAGTTTGTAGTGGAAGTGAGATGCAAGCATGATGCAAATTCTATGTTGAGTTAAGAATGTAAAATTTCATGTTGCTGATTGGCTAAAACTTACCAATATTCATACTTTCATGAACTAACACAATCAGATTTCATTAGGAAATTTCTCGTTCTTAGCCAGTCCATAGACTTCCATGGCTGGAACAAATTTATCATTGCCTTTCTTTCGTACCCGATGTTTTATTCTTCTCTTAACGAATTAGTCTCGCATACAGGAACTTTACACACTACAGCCAGAGCCTCCTATATATGAAAGCCGTCGGACCCTATAAACCAAACATCGATGAAGAGGCGATGAAGAGGCAGCGAACAGTTTCGAAACTTGTCGCTGAAAAAATATTATCAGCTGGGAACAAGTTCAGCTATGTACTTGCTGTCATATTGGAATAGAATTCCAGTGGTCGTCGACTAGTGCAACCAAAAGACAACTTTCAATCGACCAATGCAATCGAAAGATGAATTTCATTACACTAATCGTCAGATTTATGGGTTCCGGCATCATATTCGCATGTAGGAAACAATAGCGCTGTGCGCAGTTCAATATCTAAGTTTGAAATGGCATTTGCCGGCGAGTACGCACTTGATGATAATAGTGTCGTGTAGGACGTTTAGTCTTTTTCTCTCGCTAAAGGCGGAAAAGGTCGGCATGTTAACATTCTTGAGGAGAAGATGGGGAAATATTTACTTTTCGTTTTTCGCCACAAACACAAGCGCACGAGTTAACATAGTAGTTGTTTGTACATAAGAACCCATGAATTTTTCGTGTTTTTGGTTTATAGGGGACCCTATAAACCAAACATCGATGAAGAGGCGATGAAGAGGCAGCGAACAGTTTCGAAACTTGTCGCTGAAAAAAGATTATCAGTTGGGAACAAGTTCAACTATGTACTTGCTATCTGTGAATACGTGTGAGGTATTCGCATTTCTTTCTTGCTCATACTGAAATGCATTCGACCATCTCATCCGCACTCGTCGACATGAGAGATCTCCTATCGCGCATTGTATTTGAAATACTTGAAAGATGGGATTGAAACATTCTAAAATCCATATCTCCTGAACGATTGATATCAGAAGATTGAAACTTTGTGGTTGCCCTTAGGGATACTTCAAGATTAGACAAGGGCTAACATTTTTAAGGAGGGTGTGGGGGTGGGGTGTGAAAAACTTTGGTTTACAATATCTTTCGTACCAATTACACCAGGAAGATAAAATTTAGTTTCTGTATATGGGATCACAAGAGGAGTCTATTGAACGTAAACTTTTTGAGGGGGGAGGTGGATCACGAAATTGGAGGGATAGCAATTTTTAAAAAAATGTAATTTTTATATCTCAGAAACCGTTTCAGATATGATCTTGAAAATTTTACAGGAGTTGGAGTCGGTAGAATTCTAGTAGAGGAAAAAAATTTAAGGGTCCGGGTGTAGGGAGTGATGGTGAAAAGGGGTAGAAAGGAAAAAAATTCTGATTTTTATTTCTCCAAAACCGTAATGAAAAGAATGCTAAGAATTTAGGATTATAAAGGGTTTTCCAATAGGGACTTGACAACTTTGAATTCAATTTGTGAACGCACCCTTTCACTAATCATCGAACTGTCACTGTCAATTTATTCAGTAAACTTAACATTTTTATCATGGTAAAGTACACGAAGGAACAACGTCTGCAAATTATAAAAATTTACTACAGAAATTCGGAGTCGGTGACCGCTACTTTAAGAGCGTTAACTCCGATTTTCGGTCGTAATTCTCGCCCTAGTAGACAGGCAGTAACAAGTTTAGTGCAAAAATTTGAGTCTACATATTCGTTGTGTGATGTTGCCGTGCCAGTGAGACAACGGGTTGGTCGAAGTGTCGAAAATATCGCTGCCGTTGAAACGTCCGTAGCAAATGATCCAAATCAGTCAATTCCACGGCGTTCTCAAGTGTTGGGCATCGCCCAGACCACGTTATGGCGAATTTTGCGTAAGGATCTTGGTTTACACCCATACAAGATCAAGCTGACTCAAGAATTGAAGCCGATGGACCATTTGAAGCGACGTACGTTCTCCGATTGGGCTCTGGAAAAGATGCGCCAAGATGATCAATTTCATCGCAAAATCATCTTCAGTGACGAAGCTCATTTTTGGCTCAGTGGGTTCGTCAATAAGCAAAATATGCGTTATTGGTCCGGTGAAAATCCACATGTGCTTCATGAAAGACCACTTCATCCACAAAAAATAACTGTTTGGTGCGGTTTGCATGCTGGCGGCGTCATAGGGCCATATTTTTTCGTCGACTATAATGATCGTCACGTTACTGTGAATGGTAATCGTTATCGCGCCATGATTACCGATTATTTTTGGCCCGAATTGGAAGATATGGACTTGGACAACATGTGGTTTCAACAGGACGGTGCCACAAGCCACACAGCACACGTTACAATCGATTTATTGAAGAGTAAGTTTGATGAGCGTGTTATCTCAAGAAATGGACCAGTCGATTGGCCGCCTCGTTCGTGCGATTTAACGCCTCTGGACTTTTTTCTTTGGGGCCACGTCAAGTCGTTGGTCTATGCCAACAAGCCGACGACGTTGGAAGAGCTCAGAGCCAACATTGAACACGAAATAGCAGCCATTTCGGCCGAAATGTGTGGCCGAGTCATCGAAAATTGGGTCCAACGAATCGACCGCTGCAAACGTGCCCGCGGTGGCCATATGAACGAAGTCGAGTTCCATTCATAAATGTTTTGATTGTACTTCAACCCGATAATAAAGTTTTTGAAATATCTCAAATGGTTTGCATTTTATTTTGAAAAAAAGTTGTCAAGTCCTTATTGGAAAACCCTTTATAGAGCCACTATAGAGACATCCTAGATCCTATTTTTATAGGGGTAGCAAGGTACGGCGGTGAGGGATGGTTTTTTATATCTCAGAAACAGCTTATGCTAGAAAATTGAAACTTAGTACGTATATGTAGATGAGCTATTAGAGAAATTAAAGCAAAATAAAAAGTTCAGATTTTTATTGGCGTTCAGAGGTTGAGTAAAAAAATGTCTGTGAATCCTT
This sequence comes from Beris morrisii, assembly GCA_951812415.1. NCBI lineage: Eukaryota > Metazoa > Arthropoda > Insecta > Diptera > Stratiomyidae > Beris > Beris morrisii. Next base: position 98,904,838 of record OX638311.1, read on the forward strand.
ATTTTCACGAATTTCGTTAAAACTTTTAGGAATGTCGAGCTATCAAAGCAATTTTACTTCTGCGGGCTATTTATTTAAGCGCCTAGAAACGTTCTTCAAAATTTTTAGATATCCAACCCCTAAGGGGGTGTAAAGTGGTTGTGTACATATTCACGAATTCTGATATATTTCTTAGGTATATTTCACTTCTATAAGCTTTAAACATAGTCGGAAAAAACACCGATTTAAGTATTTTTCAATATTAAACCCCTTGGGGGTGTAAGGTATTGTTCAAGATTTCACTGATTCCGAAAATCTCTTAGATTTAATGTGATCGAATTCGCTTTTACTTCTATGGAATATTCTATTGATGAAAAAAATACGTAAGTAAATAAAAAAATCTGCCAACTTTCTGGGCGCAACTTTATTATTTTATGAGTAGAAGTCCGAAACGTGTTTAATGCTGAGATGCGGTGTAGGTAACTATGAGTAGGTTACTATGACAACCTAAGGAATAACCAGGAGGCTATTTGGAACTTTATTTTTTAAGTTGTCAGTCGCATAGTAACCTACACCGCATCTCAGCATTAAACACGTTTCGGACTTCTACCCATAAAATAATAAAGTTGCGCCCAGACTAGATTGTTGGCAGATTTTTTATTTGTATAATTATTAAGTGACATAATTCAATTGGATTTGGTTTCTAATATCAATTAATATGTTTAAAAGTGCGTGATGTGTAAAATGTGATTGTGGGGATGTCGCATTAACATGAAAAGTTTTTCAATTCCTATAGTGGCTAGCAAGTTGTGACCAAATTTTGCAATTTTGTACATAGTGTAAATATTCGGGTAAAATTAGTACTTTCACTCAACATGAGTTATTTTTTTTATATAAAATTGAGAGATATGTACGCAGCCGGTTCTAATTGCTTTCTATATTTTTCAATTCTTGCACCATTTTATGTAACGTAATAATTAAATGCAATGAAATAATTTTCCTTCATTTTGGGCTTATATCGCATAGTTCAGAATAAGATAAAAAGAAACATTGTTTGTCTCAAACAGGACACCCTGGATCATTGTACGGCACACACGAACTGGAAACGATTTTTTATTATCTTTAGGATAAGTAAGTATGAGTTATTCAACTATCCAAAACTACCAATGTATAATAATTTAATGTGTTCTCATTTCAAGGATCATCACCATGCCGAGGAAGTGTTGCGTTGCGGGATGCCGGTCGAATTATTACGGCACTATTGGGGAGGGAGAGAAACCCATAGTGACATTCTCCTTTCTAAACAATGGAAGATCAATGAGCTGCCTGGATCAAGTCGATCCCGCGTGATAATTGGAGTCCCACGTTACGTATGTATTAAACATTTTTCTGACTGTGACATAATTAAAACTAAGCATGTTGACGGGCGAGACCTTGGTCGCCCGTTAAAGTTTTTTAATTTGCGTGAGGGTGCTATGCCGAGGATTTTCCCGAATTTGCAGAGTTATTTGACTTCAGCAGAAGTATTTACAAAAACGGAAGGATCCTCAGGATTTAATATATGGTTATTTAAATTAAAAGCAGTATTTTTGTTATTATAATATTATAATAAACTTATTGATAAACTAATAATTAATTTATTTGAAAATAGTAAAATAATTTTTTAATAGAGGCTTTTCTTTTGTATTATTTCGGGCACAAGTTTGTTTTTCCTTTCCTCAATCCAGTGAAGATTCTTGGGAAGTTACATGAGTTAAGCAAGCTATAATTTACGACGAATTCTGATTTTTCATTTCTGAATAAGTGCTGGAAACTATTGGATTTTTCAGTTGCATATTAGAACTTTCGGCTATTACTTCCTTTCATATATGTACATACATATGTATTTCATTATTTTGAAATAATTCCTAAAACTTATTGGAGACCACCTGTGTGGAGAAATTGGGCATTTCTACAGAAATGTGTATTAATCCAGACTTCGGATGGAACAACCTCGGTCAATAGTTAGAATTAATGTGGTCCCAAGCAGAGACTACTCGATTTGATAGTTTACTGCTTTCGAAGGCAGTTGGGTAAGCATTTCTCTTCCATAGCCAAAGGCTTTAGAAGCCAGAACTACCTACTAAATTCATAACAAAGTATTAATTCATTAAACATTTTTTTTGTGGCATGTCGCAAAAAGTTTCTTTGTGCCATTTTCCACAGTTTTCAAGTGAAAATCTGTATCGGAATACTGAAAGGTATCTAAAAACTGTCTTTCTATTATGTCCCCAAGATATGTATTGTATCTGCACTTATTACTTGACACCACACAAAATAATGTGTGAGTGCGAGATTCTACCCGCCGGCTTTTATATATAGGAGGCTCTGCTACAGCCGATCCAGTTATACATACTACTACATCCATGGATGCATGACTTGGATAATAAAAACCTTAGATTATATACAGGGTGTTTGGCAATCCGTCCGCCACCTTGTAAGGGGTCATTCCTTGATATATTTGGAGAAAAAAAATTGTTCTACAGGGTGCGTCAATTTTCAATAACAGTGGAGATACAGGGTGGTTAAGAAAAGTGTTTTTGACCGGTACCCTCACTCACTTAAAACGTTATATCTTGAAAACGAATAATCACAAGGCACACATCTGACATTAATGATATTGAGGTATTTGTAAAAAAAAAAAATTCAACTCCTTTCAGCCACCTTGGGGGTAAATATCGAAAAATCCTGAAGTTTTTTAGGTATAGATAGAAGTGAAAAGAAAGTCGATATCAGCCCTAAGAGACATTGTGGGTAGAATGTCGAAAATTCTGAATGTTATTTGTAGATGTTTCTATACGTAGTTTGTAGGAGTGGAAACGAAATGGATAATCCACGATTTCTAAGAGATATTGCGGCATGTCTTAAGGAATATTTGAACTCTTTTCACCCATTTTGTGGGCTCAATAACAAAACACCCTGCAAATGCATTTTAGGCGATTATACCTGTAGCCTAAAGAAGTAAAACATAGTTCAATATCTCATTAGGCTTAAGAAATACTGAATAAGAATAAAAGCATAAGTAACACTTTTTCACTCCACCCTCGTCCTAGAGGTTGAACTATAAATAATCACTTCTTAACCCATGACTACTTCCTTAAAGGAATATACTTACATTCAATCAAAATGGCATGCTTGTGGTACATCGATTTTTACTGTGCCTAAGCACTTAGAGATTTAACCCCTTTTCACATCCTTAGGGGTTGAATTCCAAAAATTTCTGTAACCAATTTTAAACCCTGTAAGTAGACAGTTGTTGTGAAAGTTATCTCGATATATCATTCGTGCTAAAATATATTGAGGAATTCGTGAAAGATATTTATTTAACCCATTTTCATCCGCTCTTGGTGGTTTAAAAACGGAAAATCCTGCATTTTAGACAATTGAATTAGTAGACTACTGGAGTAAAAATCAGTGCGATGTCTCATTGGGCTTATAAGATACAGAGTAGAGGGAAAAAGAGATTTAACCCTATTCAACCACCTTTGAAGTGGAATTTTAAAAAACCGTTCTACCAAATTTCCTGTTTCTGTCCACTGTTGATCGCTTGAATTTTAAATCCTTATGATGAATCGAATCGAATGTTCTGACTTTTGAAATATTTAATTTTTATACGATATGTATTTTTACCTATTACTTCCAAAATGTTAAATGTAACTCACACATATGTATGCAGCTTTTGTAGGTAATAATACGGTTCATAAAAAAATAAAATTAAGATGATATTTTTATAATGGGGTTTTCTGAGAAAAACTACATTGATCACTGAATTTTTAGGGTTCACGTAGCAAACATCTGTGTTTTCTAGTAAATATGTCAAGATTGGGTGCAGTTACAATTTAGACTGTTACATCAAATGAAAGGTAATTCGATTCCCTAAAAAACGAGGTATAACCCTTTGCCTTGTGATTATTCGTTTTCAAGATATAACGTTTTAAGTGAGTGAGGGTACCGGTCGAAAACACTTTTCTTAACCACCCTGTATCTCCACTGATATTGAAAATTAAGCCACCCTGTAGAACAATTTTTTTACCAAATATATCAAGGAATAACCCCTTTGAAGGTGGCGGACGGAGTGCCAAATACCCTGTACATGTTGTGTTTTGAATGAGAAAACTATATCATTAAAATAAACAACACACTTTATTATAATAATTCAGTTTTCATTGTAGTGAGTTCACGATGGGTAGGTAAGTATTCGCCATTTTATCTCTTCTGTCCACGAACAGTGTGGAGACGGTATATTTCGAAAACAGTGCTGCCAGGTGTGGCAACCGTTACTTTCTAAAAACATTTGTTCAAACTCTTTTGCTGAACTAATACCTGAATTAAACTTAGTAATAGGCCATGCAATTTCTGGATAGTTAAAATCCCCGATTAAAATCATTGGCTGCATACTGTTAGAAATTGTTTGAATAGCTTCGTGTAGTAGCAAATTTTCTTCATTCTGCACTATATTAGGTCTATAAACACAACCACAAATAAATCCAAATGAGCCTATGCGAACATCACCCCAGAGAGAGTTCACCTTTAGTGGTAAACAGTAATGGCTAATTTTCGTGGATGAAATTGGGTATTCTAGTATTTTATTCGCAAACTAGATAGCCAATCTACCACTCTGTTGACCCTCGCGATCTTTTCTGCATAAGGTATAACCAGGAACAGATAATAGAATTGGAAATTTTCTCACTCAACCAGATCTCAGTAATTGCTATTATTGTTGGTTCCGTTTTTCGTATTTCGAGTAGTAGTAAATCAAATTTGGTAGTAATTGATGCAACGTTGGTATAAGATATTGATAAATTTATTAATGCGGTATTACTGCTCAGTTGTTTGTTTGAACCATTTTCGGGAGACCTCTAACATAGCGGATGGTTGTATTGGAGTGAGACCAGTCTTTATTGATACTGTATAGCATCAACGTTCTTCTTATTCCTTAGAAGTAGGCGAGCATGGTGTGCTGAGGACAAAATCAGTTTAAGGGAAACCTCCTATACATGGTCGAAAAATACATGATTTTCACGAATTATTTTCTCAAGTATAATAACTCGAAACGCTTTGAAATTTTTATGACAATTTAATGCATAATTCAAGAGCACAGTGTAATTTTTTCACATTAAAAAATCGATGTTTAATTTAATCGGAGTCTTGATGTAACTCTTAGCAAGTGCGCAAGCTTAGCATTTTCTCTCTCGCGTAGTTCTGAAGTGCAATATATATAACCAATACAATAATTTTAATTTAACCAGTTTTCAATTTTATTTTATTCTATCAGTGCCGTTAAACAAAAATTTGAACGCGATAACAACTGCTATTAAGACTATTAAACGGGAACGGGAAATTTCTCCGCCCGGAATGCTTTTAAGGGATAAGCTGAAACATTCTAGAATTGACATCTCCACCATGTCGAACCGCGGAAAAGGATTCCAGCCTTTTGCCAATCTTTCCGAAGACGACGACAATATGTCGCCAAACGAGACACCGAATTCAACACCTGTGAAGAAAACTAAAATACCGCGCATCGTAGTTACTGAGCTAACTCGATCAATAGTGGATACCATCATGGAGGAACTTCAAATCCAAGATTACGAGGTAAAGCTAATGTCCACAGGAGTCCGGATTGATCTTACATCCAACGAGCATTACGAAAAAGTTAATAATCATCTTATTGCGAAAAAAGTACATTTCTTTACCCATCGTCGAGCTGATCTAAGACCGCTGAAAATTCTGCTTTCTGTTCTCTATGCCCTGCGAAGACCTTAAAAAATATTTAAAACAGGAACATAATCTGAGTTGCCTTGATGTGAAAATATTTCAACTTAGTGTAGGTTCTAATAAACAACACATACAACCACACTATATCCCATACTTCCTACGAGGCACTCCAAAACTAACCGATTTAAAGAAAATTAGAGCATTGATGCATACAATCGTGCAGTGGAATTACTATTCCAGTAAAAAAAACCGGTCCTACGCAATGCCGCAATTGCCAGTTGTATGGCCATGGGTCAACGTACTGTCACCTTCCTACGAAATGCCTAATCTGCAGCGGATATCGAACATATCAAATGTGCGAACTGTGGTCACGAACATCTCGCTAACGACTTTGACTGCCCGAAAAGATTGGAGTATATCTCCATCAGGGAGAGAATATCAGCCAAATGGACAAATGGAGGAAAAAAATACCTGCTAAACAGACATTCACTCACAATATACCCATCAATTGTGAGAAAAACTTTCCGGCTATGACAGAAGCAGCAACCCACCCAACGAATTATCAAGTGCTCTGAAAGCTTCATACAGTGCAGTCACTAAATTAAACCCGCAGATCAGCACAGCATCAATACCTCTCCTATCCGCTTCAAGAAACACTTCCACCGTCACAAATGATACATTACTTCGCCGCAACAGTTGATACAGATGTCAACCGAGCTCATTCAAAATCTGGCCAAGTGCACTACACGGCAAGACCAATACACCGTCCTTGTTAATTTAGCAATTAAGTTCTTGATACACCCTCTGACGAGTCTATGCCATCCGATGACGAAACAGCTCCTTCGGATCCAGTCCAACACAGTCTTATAAAAAACTGGCCTATCCAGTGAAGGTTTTCCAACTGTCATGCCCTCAGGGACAGCGATTAATCAACAGGGGGGGATTTCGTGTTGGGGTTTCACACCAGAAACTCCACTGACGCCGGAAAACAACAAAAACTTAAACAATTAATTTCTTGTACAATGTCTAACTCTAAGCAAATCAAAACCTTGCTGTGGAATGCACAAAGCATCCGGAATAAATCCACTGAAGCGTTCGACTATATCGTTAGTTCGAATGTAGATTTATTTATAGGGTGTTTTTTTAGGTGCATGAGAACTTTCGATATCGATAACTGTGGTTTGACAGCTGAGAATGTCAAACTGTGTTGACATTTCTGTTCAGTAAGGTTTGGCAAGTCATCATGAATCGTTTAACGCCAGAACAACGCTTCCAAATTGTGGAAATTTACTTTGAAAAAAATAAATCTGTTCGCGAAGTTCATAGAGCACTTCTTCCTTTTTACGGTCAACATTAATAACATAAATTAATCAGCTAAACATCGCCGACATTTGTTTCCAACAAGACGGCGCAACTTGCCATACAGCGCGCTTAGCAATCGATTTATTGCAAAATCAATTTGGTGACAACTTGATTTCCAGAAGTGGTTCTGTTAACTGGCCCCCTCGTTCGTGCGATTTAACGCCTCTGGATTACTTTTTATGGGGCTATATTAAGTCATGCGTTTATACCGACAACTCTTGAAGCATTGGAAGCCAATATTCAAGCCACTATTGACGCCATACGGCCTGATTTATTGGAAAAAGTAGTCAAAAATTGGACTGATCGAATGGACCATGTAACTCGTAGCAGCGCCGGACATATGACGGAAACCATATTTAAAAAATAAATGCCATGAAATTATCTACCAGAATATAATAAAAAAAATTCATTCCAAATATTTCTGTCTTGTATTATAATTTTAAGTTCTCATGCACCTAAAAAAACACCCTATATTATTACCGAAACTTGGCTTAAATCGCATGACAAATTATTACATTCAAATAATCTTATTCACAGAAACGATAGGATGGATACTACAGGCGGAGGAGTAGCAATTTGCGTGAATAAATCTATTAAACATTCGGTCCGCAGGTGTTCCACAGGGTTCATGCTTAAGTCCAACACTATACAATATTTATTCTGCAGACGTGCCTACCAGCGTAAATTGTGAACTAGCAATCTTTGCGGATGACACCACCATATACTCTCACTCAAAATACCCTGCCTCAATAATAACCAAACTAGAACTATATCCGGACAGGCTATACCAATATTATTATTATTATTATTATTATTATTTATTAATAAAAATATATAAATATACATAATTATTGTACAGCATTAGTTACAGAGACCATCAGCTATATGATACTTAGTGTATGAATTTCAATATTACAATAGATGAAAGATCACAATTAATCCCACGAAAACTCAACCGATATACTTCACCAAATATATAAATATACATATTATATTCACCAATATATAAATATACATAATTATTGTACAGCATTAGTTACAGAGACCATCAGCTATATGATACTTAGTGTATGAATTTCAATATTACAATAGATGAAAGATCACAATTAATCCCACGAAAACTCAAGCGATATACTTCACCAAAAAACGGAAAAGCCACAATCTTCCGAACGGACCTATCATTTTCTTAGGACAACCCATCGAATGGGCTAACCATATCAACTACCTTGGGCTTACTCCTGACAAGAAGCTGATACTAAAAGACTATATCGAGAAGTTATGCTCCAAGGTATCCAAATCCATTCATGCCCTGTACCCAATAATAAACAGGAAATCTAAGCTCTCAACGGACAACAAGCTCCTTATTTTTAAACAGGTGATCCAGCCCAGGCCCTGCCCGATTTGGGCTGTCGCGCCATTAATGATGATGAACCAGCCCATAATTTCCTATGCCGCTCCTGTATGGAATCAGACTTCAACTATCCACAAAAAGACGCTACAAATAATTCAAAATAAATGCTTGAAAATCATACTTGACCTACCATTCTATTTTTCAACAAAGCGGTTACACAAAACAGCTAATGTGCTTGAAATCGCGGCTCTTGCTGAAATTAGACTTAGCTCCTTCTTGAGGAAATCAATTCATCTAGACAACTCTCTTGTAGCATCTTTCCTATAATCTGACGTACTCTTCAGGGACGTCATTTCAGTTTTTTTTAGGGGGGGGGGGGGGCAAGATGTTATGTTTGTATATATTTTTATATATAAATATACATATGTTATAAATAATCTGTAAAAATACATAATTCAGGGGGGGGGGGGCAAATGCCCCCCCTGCCCCCCCACAAATGACGTCCCTGGTACTCTTGAGTCAACGAATGTAGCCAACATGTTTACTTGCATTCCTTTATATTATTTATTTGCTTCAAGCACTTCAGTGGATTTATTTGTTTTAGCAGTAGATTCGATTAAATAGTTTAAGTTTGAATAGTCAAGGTTTTTTTTGCAATTTTCCTTGTATAGACTCACAAAATATTTTTAAAATTACTATCCTACAGCCATGCGCTAAAAATATAACGTAGTTGTTCAAATATTTGTCTAATCTCTAAAATAAGTCATACATGTAATCTATAAAAATTATTCCTAGCAATAAAGAAATTTGAATTTGAATTTAATTTAATCATGGATGCCATGTTAATATCGCCTCGTTTATTGAGTTGCTTAGCTGCGTCATATATGAATTAGTAAACTATATTGCTAGCGGCACTTGTCAGAGTCAGTATCGTTGTTAACAGCTGATTCTGAATTTGCCAATTCAATATAGTGGTAGTTTAAACGTTACTGGATTTTAATTTAATACTATAATATTTTTCTATATTTTTTATAATTCAAATAGTTGGAACATTTAAAAAATGTAATACTATTTTTCACATTACATATCTTATTTTGTGAAAATTATGTAAGTGCTGCTAATTTGAAATTATGATCAGTACAATTTCTTATAAAACATATTTTTCGCAATTAAATATTTTTATTTACAATGTTCAAATTTCATAAAAACTTGATTTGAATTAAAATTTTGTACTCCCCTTCCTTGATTCTTTACATTTTTGAGACAAAATCAACAGCTGATTCTGAATTTTCCAATTCAACTCATGCTTATTGATTTTGTATGGAAAAATATGACAGCTAGCAATATAGTTCTAATACATACATATATGAGCAGCGTACACTCTAGCGTCCTTAATTTTTATCTGAACCAAAAAAACAAAGTTTTTTTATTTACTTACGTATTTTTTTATCAATAGAATAATTCAAAGTAGTAAAAGCGAATTCGATCACATTAAACCTAAGAGATTTTCGGAATCAGTGAAAACTTGTACAATACCCCCAGGGGTTTTAGTATTGAAAAATACTTAAATCGGTTTTTCACCGACTACGTTTAAAGCTTATAGAAGTAAAAGTGAATTCTAAATCTTAATATACCTTAGAAATATATTAGAATTCGTGAATATGTACACAACCACTTTACACCCCCTTAGGGGTTGAATATCTAAAAATTTTGAAGATCGTTACTAGGCGCTTAAATAAATAGCCCGCAGAAGTAAAATTGCTTTGATAGCTCGACATGTCTAAAAGTTTTAACGAAATTCGTGAAAATGTGTATTCACGGACATTTTTTTTACTCAACCTCTGAACGGCAATAAAAATCTGAACTTTTTTTTTGCTTTAGTTACTCTAATAGCACATCTACATATACGTACCAAGTTGCAACTTTCTAGCATAAGCCGTTTCTGAGATATAGAAAACCACCTCTCACTCCCGTACCTTGCTACCCTTATGAACAATTTTTTTTCTAGGATGCTATGGTGGCTCTATATAATCCTAAATTTTTAGCTTTCCATTCATTACAGTTTTTGAGAAATAAATATCAGAATTTTTTTCCTTTCTACCCCTTTTCACCATCACCCCCACCCCACTAAATTTTTTTTCCTACTAGAGGTCTACCGATCCCAACTCCTGTAAAATTTTCTTGAGAAATTGCTATCCCTTACTTTCGTGCCCCACCTTCCCCCTCAAAAAATAGTTGAAACATTTAAAAAATGTAGTACTATTTTTCACATTACATATCTTATTTTGTGAAAATTATGTAAGTGCTGCTAATTTGAAATTATGAACAGTACAATTTCTTATAAAACATATTTTTCGCAATTAAATATTTTTATTTACAATATTCAAAATTCATAAAAACTTGATTTGAATTAAAACTTTGTACTCCCCTTCCTTGATTCTTTACATTTTTGAGACAAAATCAACAGCTGATTCTGAATTTTCCAATTCAACTCATGCTTATTGATTTTGTATGGAAAAATAAATAATATATAGTTCTAATACATACATATATGAGCTGCGTACACTCTAGCGTCCTTAATTTTTATCTGAACCAAAAAAACAAAAAGTTTTTGTAAAGTTTATGATACTAGCTTCTAGATGACGTCGAGTATTTTAAAGAAAAAGTTGAAATTGTATGTTTTTACACAGTTTTAAATTTAAATTTTTCGCTAAAAAAATCGAATTTAAAATAGGAAAAAAATATTTAAAAAATTGTTTTTCAAAAAACAATTAACGTCATCTAATAGAGAATTTAATTATCTATAAAATGAGCCATCATAAAGCCAAATCGGTTCAGTAGAATTTTCTCAATTCCTACCTAAAATCGAAAGATGATGTTTCGCGAAAAACGCTAGACTATTTCCAAAAAATCTATTTTTTTGACCCGATAAAGGATAATGCGACGGGGTTTATTTGTATTATTTATAATTTTTCCTAGCCGTATTACTTTAAAGTCTACCTGTACATTTTCTGTAGCTGGTGTACATTTGTTTACAATTTTTTGACACTCGGCTGTGTCATGCCGGATCCGATTAGCTGTAGTAGATGAGTTACTCTCCGTAACACCATAAACAATAACATTACTTTCGCGTTGTCTTCTTTCATGAACTAACAAGAGGAGCAGTTCTGTTTCATGCATGCTTTGATGATTTTTTATTTTGACGATTTCCTCTTGCTGTTCCTTTATTAATTTTAGAATCGTTGGTATTTGCTGCAGTCCAATCTCGCATTGGGCGCATAAGAATTTAAGAACTCGTCGTGAATTAAGTTCTACATATCTGATTTCTGTTGCTGACAACTCAGAGCATTTCACACACACTATGGAATTGCAACTATCGCAATTAACACTACTGCCGGGCCTTGACGTGTCTGTATTGCACTTCAAACACTTGCTTATTTTACCGGTTTTCCCAAAATATTTGCTTTAGAAGTTAAAGAAAAAAATCTGCCAATGGTCTGGGCGAAACTTTATTATTTTTCGGGTCAAAGTTCGGGAGCGGTCAAAGTCGGAGTCTATCATCAGTTGTTTCAAGATTATGACGTTTCTTGGAAAGTAAATTTTTGTTCTTAAAATAAAAATATTTAAAAAAGAGATTTTTAACCGATTAAACATTAAAAAAGCCGGTGTAGACTATTCGAATTTCGGTATATTATGTACACTAAAAGCCCATAGAAGTAAAAACGAATTTGCTGCCTTATCAGACTTAAGAGATGTGACGAATTGCTAAAACGTATACAAACTCATTGGGGTTTAAGTTTCGAAAAAATTGTGAAACAGGTTTTTAAATGATTACATAAGAAGCAACTTGATATCTCATGAGACACGAGGGATTTTGATTTGTGAAAACGTAAGCAAACCTTTTACAATCCTTTGGTTTTTGAAATTCGAAAAATCGTGAAATTGGTTTTTAGGTCATTACATCAAATACCGGAATAACCAATTTTATATCTCATCAGAACTAAGGGATGGCCAAAATTGTGAAAGCATATGCAAACCCTTGGTGGTTGAATATCCAAAAATTGAGAAATGCATTTGTAGGCGATTATATAAAAAGTCTATGGAAGTGAAAAGCGATCTAATATTTCATCAAACCTAAGAAATATGTCGAAGCTTTGAAAAGCATACAACCCCTTACACCCCTTAGGATTGAATATCTAAAAATACTGAAATTGACTTTTTGGCGCTTATATAGGAAACCTTAGGAAGTAAAAATGAATTCGATATATGATCAGATCTAAGCAATATGTAAGAATCTGTGAAAAAATATGCAACCTCCTTACTTGGGGGTTGAATATCCAAAAATCCTGAAATATGAAGACAGCACGAGAAAATAGAAACCAATTCAATTTCTTTTCACTTCTAAAAGATATGACGAAATTCGTGAAAACGTGTTCAAACCTTTTATACCCTCTTAGGGACTGAAAAAGAAAAAAACTTAAAAACAAGTTCTAGGCGATTATTACGCAAGCTTATGAAAGTGAAAACATATTCGATATCGATCAGACCTGGGGGATACGGCAGAATTCGTGAAAAAGTATGCAGCCCGTTTACACCCTCTTAGGGGTCGAATTTCCAAAAAAAAAACTGAAACGCTTTCTAGGTAATTATATAAAGAAGCTGTAGAATAAAAAATCTGCCAATAGTCTGGGCGCAACTTTATTACTTTATGGGTAGAAGTCCGAAACGTCTTTAATGATGAGATGCGGTGTAGGTTACTATGCGACTGACAACCTAAAAAATAGCGTTCCAAATAGCCTCCTGGTTATTTCTTAGGTTGTCAGTCGCATAGTAACCGCATCTCATCATTAAACACGTTTCGGACTTCTACCCATAAAATAATAAAGTTGCGCCCAGACTGTTGGCAGATTTTTTTTTATTTACTTACGTAGTTTTTTACCAAAAGAACAATTCATAGTAGTAAAAGCGAATTCAATCACATTAAACCTAAGAGATTTTCGGAATCAGTGAAAACTTGAACAATACCCCCAGGGGGTTTAATTGAGAAAAATACTTAAATCGGTTTTTCTCCGACTACGTTTAAAGCTTATACAAGTAAAAGTGAATTTCAAATCTCAATATACCTTAGAAATATATCAGAATTCGTGAATATGTACACAACCACTTTACACCCCTTAGGGGTTGGATATCGAAAAATTTTAAAGATCGTTACTCGGCGCTTAAATAAATAGTCCGCAGAAGTAAAATTGCTTTGATAGCTCGACATATCTAAAAGTTTTAACGAAGTTTGTGAAAATGTGGATTCACGGACATTTTTTTTACTCAACCTCTGAACGCCAATAAAAATCTGAACTTTTTTTTTGCTTTAATTACTCTAATAGCACATCTACATATACGTACTAAGTTTCAACTTTCTAGCATAAGCCGTTTCTGAGATATAAAAAACCACCTCTCTCCCCCGTACCTTGATACCCCTATCAAAAATTTTATTTTTCTAGGATGTCTCCATAGTGGCTCTATATAATCCTAAATTGTTAGCTTTCTATTCATTATGGTTTTCGAGAAATAAAAATCAGAATGTTTTCCTTTCCACCCCCTTTCACCATCACCCCCAACACCCACACCTCCAACATTTTTTTCCCTACTAGAAGTTTACCGACCCCAACTTCTGTAAAATTTTCAAGATCATATCTGATACGGTTTCTGAGATATAAAAATTACATTTTTTGAAAAATTGCTGTCCCCCCACTTTCGTGCTCCACCTCCCCCCTCGAAAAATTTAGTTTCAGTAGACTCCTCTTGTGATCCCATATACAGAAACAAAATTTTATCTTCCTGGTGTAATTGGTTCAGAAGATATTGTAATCCAAAGTTTTTCACCCTATTTTCGTGACCTTCCTAGGTATTCAAATTGAAATTCGCATATGTAAATTGAGGAAACTGTTTGTTTTTCGTTTCGTGTTTGCTGTAAATATTAGGTCTGTTCTTTTTGACTGATTGATTGGAATGGGGGGAAGGACAATGCGTCCGAATTGCTCGAAAGCTGAGATTGAAACATTCTAAAATTCATATCTCCTGAACGGTCGATGTCAGACGGTTGAAACTTTGGGGCTGTTTTATGGGATACTAGCCTAGACAAGGACTAAAATTTTGAAGAAGGAGAATGTGGGGGTGGAGTAAAAAACTTTGGATTACAATATCTTCCGAACCAATTATACCAGGAAGATAAAATTCGATTTTTCAAGATAGGTATACAAGTCGAGTCTATTGAAAGTAAAATTTTTGAGGGGGGAGGTGGAGCGCAAAAGTGGGGGAATAGCCATTTTTAAAGCAAATTTATTTTTATATCTCCAGAACCGTGCCATATATGGCCTTACGAATTTTACAGGAGTTAGGCCCAGTAGACCTCTAGCGGAGAAACAGTCGTTTTTACTGACTGTTTCTGTCAACGACAAATGTCAAAACTTTAGTGTGGCACGTTCAAAATACAAATGAAGCCATTTTCGAAATGGGGTATATTCGAATATAAATTTTGACATATTCGAAATTAGCGAAAAATTCGCAAGAGAAATTTGCGAATTGTCTCCAAAAAGAATAACAGAGTACATGGAGTCATTAAGTTTCAATTTCGTGACATTAACCGTTTCGGAGATATAGATTTTAGAATGTCTCAATCTCGGTTTTGGAGCGTTTCGGACGCATTGTTTTTCCCCTCCACTCCTATCGAAATTTTTTTTTTGCAAATAAGTTCACTATCAAAACTATATAGATTCCCAGTTTCAGCTTTCTAGTGTAAGCAGTTGCTGAGATCTAAAATCCAAAATTTTTAGTCTAAAACGCTCTCTCCAACTCCCCCTCACACCACAACCTAGTCTATCCACATAAGAAAATTCAAGCTAATAGCTCAAAGGGTTTTGGAGCTACGAGCCTTCAAATGATTTTGCGAGAAGTTTTTTTTTGCTTTTTTGGTGTTTTTTAAAAACAATAATAATACTTTATTATTAAAATAATATAGTAATTTATTTAACATTTAGTAGTCTGGGTGGCTTAGTGGCTAGAGCACTTGCCTTCGGCGCACCTGGTACCAGGTTCGAATCTGCTTGGCGACAAGTAATTTTCGAGAATGGAATTGGGTGCCGGACTACCAGTTCACTCAGCTGTAAATGAGTACCTGAGTTAAAAATCGGTGTGGCTGACCACTTCACCTTCTAGTATTCCGTTGGTCTAGTAATGAAGTAACTCTAGCATTAATTCAAGGCCTAGGCCCAATTTGGGCTGTTGTGCCAATGATTATTATTATTTAACATTTAATAAGGTGTGTTGTGTTGTGAACAGAGTAGGCTAGAAAATTTATATACAAAATAACAACAACATTGCTGTTTTTATGATTCTTTATAACTTTTTTCCATAGATAGTAGGCTATATTAGGGAAATTTATCGCGAATAGTTGCCTCAGTGAGCTAACTGAGGCAACTATTCCTGTTGAAATTTATATTCTAGCCTTACTATCTACAGGAAAAGCAATAAAAAATAACGAAAACAGCAATATTCAAACACACCTATTGTCATTGCCATTCCAAACATGAAATTGAATTTCAGATTCCAAAGTGGGGTAAAAGAATTTTATTTTGATATTATTATTTAGAATTATTACTGCGTAAAACCGTTTAAACCGCATGACTCCACGAGGTCAGGAAGTGCCATAAATATAGCTGTTAAGTTGGAAGGATCGGGTGAAAAGTGCAACAAAAACACCACAAAGTTGCAGATTTTGTAGGAAAAAAAGACAAAAATCGAAAAATCGCAAAATCATCGAACACCCAGATAGAGTGGAAGAAAATTCAAAATTTTTAATTATTTAATATTGTAATATGAGACTGACTTGAAGCTTTCTGTTCTTCAAAATTCCGTGACCAATGTAGTTTTTCTCAGAAAACCCCATTTTAAAAATGTCAGTTTAATTAAATTTTTTTATTTGTCATATTATTGCCTACAAAAGTTGCATACACTTGCATTGTATAAGTTTCATAATTAAGAAAAAATTATGATTCCAAAAATAATGCACTTTTATGCAAAAAAGAAGAGCATGTTGATCTAAACTCCATGCTTGAACTGAAAGAATTTAGAATGGTTTTTATGCTTTATTTCAAAATTTTTTAATTACAATAAATGTTCAAAAAACCTCCTTTCAATTTGAATGCACGCTAAAGCTCGTTTTGCAAGTATTCTCTTGGTTTTCATACTCCTCAACTGCTGCCTTACTTCTATTGCTGTCGCATCGATCCTGGTATTTAGATCTTCCACTGTTACTACTGCCGTTGCGTAGACAAGGCCCTTCATCCGTCCCCATGCAAAGAAATCCATAACAGTAAGATCAGGAGATCTCTGCTATAATTGCAATTTAACCAATCTGTGATAGGCGGCCGTAATGAGCTGGATTGGTAAAACATGGAAGCCGATCGTACCAGTGGAATATCATCCCATCCAATAAGTACTGTAGATTATTTGTTAAAAAATGTAAGAAAATGGAACTATTTAGGGTAGGCGGAAGCCTAATAAGTCCAATTAAATCGTCACCAATCACACCTGCCCATAAATTGGCACTGAATTTGTGCTGAAATGATGCCGCTCTTCTTGTGTGTGGATTGCTCTCAGCCTACGTATGTAGGTTGTGGAAGTTTGTGATACCGTCTCTGATAAATTTGGACTCATCCGTCCAAAGAATGGTATTCATAAAATGCTCGTTATCTATTTGTCGTACAAGAAGCCCATTGCAAAACGCCATCCTTTTGGGGAAATCAATGGGTAGCAACTCCTGTACTGGTGTGTGATGGTAGGGATGCAAGTGTTCTTTTTTTATACCCCATTAAAAAGGCAAAGTACTGTATACCCAGTTTTACCTACCACATACAGGTAAGTGCATGAATTATATTGAAACTAACTTACATTTAATTGATTTTCTCGATACTTAAAATAGTATTAACAACAAAAATACTTAAGTAAAACCAACAATTTATACAGGTTTTTTGAACAAGGGCCACTTTATGGCATACTAGCAGAGTCCCGCGGCTATGCTCACGTTTGTATGGTGCTATACTATCGAAACTGCAAACCCAGCGGTTTTCAATCTCGCTTCCCGTTTGTTTTTCCCGTTACTCCCGTTGCTTCCGTTGCTCCCGTTGCTCCGTTGCTATCGTTGCTCCCGTTTCTCCCGTTGCTGCTGTTACCCCCGTTGCTCCCGTTTCTCCTTTTACTCCCGTTGTTCTCGTTGCGCCCGTTGCTCCCGTTACTCCCATTGCTTACTGTTGCTTCCGTTGTTTCGTTGCTCCCGTTTCTACCCCTACTCCCGTTGTTTTCGTATCTCCGTTTCTTCCATTGCTCCCGTTGCTCCCGTTACTCCCGTTGGTCCCGTTGCTCCGTTGCTTCCGTTGCTCCCGTTGTTCGATTTTGTCAGACGTGCACACCGAAAACACACGAATTGTCGCTAAACTATATAAAACACACCCATTTGCTTGTGTCGCTCGCCATCTATTGTAGAATAGTTTTGCTAATACAGAAAGCAGAAGAAAGAAGAAGCAGAAAGAAATTTTGATTCGCTATTTTACTATATATCTCTACCATCTCTACAGTGAAAAATTCGTTGTGTAGAATACTGTGGAGACGGAAACAGCTGCTTTGTTTGACATTTACATTTTCAAAATAAAATTTATTATATGCGTGTTTTTTATGGTAATTAAGTGTCATGGATAATAATATCGGCCACGGTTAATTTTATACGCGCATGAAAAATCTTAAAATCCGCTTTGGTTAAAAAAAAACTACTTGATATCACAAAAACCAAAGTCAGTTTGAAAAAAAATTACAAATTCAAATTCAAATCAGGAGATTCAAAATTATCGTACCCCAATGCAAAATTAAATAGCAGCACATTTAAATGGTGGCGAAAAATTGGTCTCCACGGTTTTAGCACCATCTTTTGGTCGATGAGCGAACTGTGAAATCGAAGCAAAATTTTGACCGCCACTGTGCCACTAGTATAAAAACGACCAAACAGTTTTTTTTTGTCCAAATGTTAATTAAAGTGGCTTGTTAGAAATACATCAGAAGGCTATGGCACAGACCAGGCCCGTGCGCAGGATATCGTGAAGGGGGGGGGGGGGGGGGAGATAAGAGATTTGAATCTGATGAATGTGGCGGTCAATCCAGTTCGTCATAGTCCCTGCAAGAACGCGGTAATTATAAATTCAATATCCTACACCCTACATTCGCCATCCGGGCTCCAAAAAGTTTTATTTGGTATTCTGTGTCATAAGATTTTCCAATAGGTATGTAGCGTGGTTAATTTAGTAGTTATAACGGGTATATTCACTGGTAGTATTCCAGGTAATTTAGTAGTAACTATCTGGTATCGAGGAGTGAAAAATACGGCAATAATGAAGGAAGAGGTGGAGTCTCGCACGAATGTATAAAGTGGAATTTGTGTCGAGGTGATGAAAAGATACACCGCTATCACGAAGCTAAATGGTAAAATTCTTGCCTATTTCTACGCAGTACAAAGACGACTTCAATGATTTGGATCGTTATCATCTTGTAGTATCAAATTTTAATTTTTCCTTATAAACCATCTTTGAACAAATGGTAGTAAAGCCTACTGTTGTAATTTGACCCTCTTAGAAGCATCCAAATTGTCTGTAAAAATGTACAAAGTGTCAAATCTCAGTTTGGCGAATAAGCCTGAAACCATGGTCCATTACTGGATGTTTAGCAGTACGCTGGATGTGTCTTGTTGTGTTGGTACGCCAGATAGGAAGAACCCACAGAAAAGAAGCTTCGACTACAAAATTACGTTCTTTCAGTCGCGATTCAAGCGAGTCCTTTTACGTGTCTGATGGACAGTAGTGGTTTATTGACTGTGCTTTGAAATTCCACATCAGCCAAAAAACGTATTAGAACAGTGTTATAAAACACAGTCAGACCTTTTACGAAAAATGATGGACGAGTATTCCTTTCTAACACACGTAAAATCAGTTTTTTCACTAAAATTCGTTTTCTTAGTTTTCCGCACAAGGCCACGATCAGGCATCAGGTGATCGATGTTTTTTACGTCGGAATGAAATTTCACCCATTTACTTATAAATGTCCTTGACTTATTCATGTACATACTTCACAGCGGGTCATTTTTGGTGGTTTTAGATGCTAACACCTTCGTAACGTGATGCATACGTAGCCCACATTTTGAAATATGTTCTTTCGTGACCAAGGTCGATCGAAAACTGATGCTTTATATAGAAAGCGTCATTGGAGAATAGTCACATTATCTGCTAACGTTTGAATTTAATATCTACCGGTTTTCAGAATGGAAGGGCGTTAGACCAAAACTTGCGTATGATTGGCATCCTCGAAAATATACATCAAAAAATTTTTCGGAATAGACCAATGGGGCGAGGAGGTGGGGTTGAACTCTAAACCTCCCCGTGCGAACGGGCCTGGCACAGACACATTTGTTTTCTATTCATAACATGGAGTGAAATTTTAGCTATTATTAATTAATTAATAAATATATATTTTTTATTTCAGAAATGGCGGATACAGTCGATTACAATATTGATAATCTTGTTGGGAAAATCATTGAGCTTGATCCTGATGTAATAGTTTTTTATAATAATTTATTAAAGATTCAAAGGCGAAACGAAAATTTTAATGAAGCTAAATTTTTAACTTTGGAATTACTCTTCACCGTTATAAAAGAGAAAACGCCACTACTCGTAAAGGATCAAGTACTGCTGTTTAATGTATTGACTTTAGTTCATCATACAATTCATTTAACAACGAAGAAAGATGATGTCAATGATATATGTTTTGAATTCTTAGGTTTTCTGAAAACCAATTCAGGAGATGTAGAAAATCAACAAATCTATCTTCAATTTGTACAACAAATATTACAAACATTTATTGAAATTGATCACGTTGCACTAAATACAGATATTTTCAATGATTTGGTGCACTGTATGTTTAGTGAAAATAGTGTAGTAAGCGCTAGAGCTGTTATCTGCGTAAAAATTTTACTGGAGCACTTTAATTATATTAATCTTCTAAGCGTCATTTGGGAACGAGTTGTAATAACACTGAACGTTAAAATTTTGGCTGCGATTTTTGAATATTTTCTTAAAGAGGGAAGTGCTTTAGAGAAGATACAGTTTTGGAAGTTTCTAGTTAAAACGATGGAAAGTTCTGAAAGGTCAAGCCAAAAATATGCTTTATACATTTTGAAAACGATTTCAATTACTTTTGCCAATGAAAGCCGAACTTTACCAAAAGACATTGAGAAATATTTTGCATGGAAGTCAGAACAAGAGCAAAGCTGGACGAATTTCTTTATAATATTTGATAACTTACTTGAGAAACAATCCCACCTCATTCTTCCGTCGCTAGAGTTGCTAAGAATGATACGAGTACCATGCATTTGGATTGACATACTGCTTCTGGAAATGTTAAAACATAAAAATGTTCTTGTCACGAGGTGGTCTGTTAAATATATTTTGGAATCTATGACTGTTGATGAGATGAACGAAAAACTTCTGAAAGAATATATGTTAACGTTGAATAATACATTTCTCTATGCGGATAGAAGCATTTCTTTATTGAACTTTATATCCAACGGAAAGTGGCGGTATCTAAATTTTATGCTATATATTGAATGGAAATCAGTTCCACTTCATGTCAATTTAACTGCTTTAAAATTGATTGGCGGTCGTTACGAAAACGTAAATTTGGAATTTCTAAATAATTTCGCAATTAAAATTCGAAAAGTACAAAACAGAAGGATTCGCTATGATATGAGAATAATTTTTTTTGAAGTGTTTTGTAAACCAATTCGAAAATTATGCGTCAACGGAATTTTAAAATTGATTGAGTCTATGTATAATAGATATGAGGTTTTAGATAATGATGTAGAACAAATTTTAGTAGAATTATTGAACAAGTCCGAATGTACGAGTATAACCAACATAAAAATAACTACAAAAATTCTACACATCATTTCAAATAGGGATGAATTCCCATTATTAAACTCATACCACGAAAAATTATTTACACACAGCGACTTAGATCTGACGATTCTTTTAGATGCACTGTCCATAAAGAATATAGAGAAAACAGCTCGAATTGTTATCAAAACAAAAATTTACATGTTTTTAAATGTTGTAAACTTAACCGCAATAAATGTTGCCGATCACGAGAGCAGCGAGTTGAATTTTCTTAATCTTTACGTGTATTTGCATTCTAGCAATAATGAAACTGACAAGAAATTAATTGTACAGCATAGTCTTGCACTTATAAAACAACAATTCGATCAAATTGGAAAACGAATGCTTGTACAATGCGATTTTAATGTCATTAAACCGATATTTGTGGATAGATTAACAACAATGCTAATTGAACTGAAACTAAATGATTTACTAATAAGAAACGCTGATTATTTTATTAACATTGGTGGATTGAAGACATATCAAAATGTCTTGTACGCACTACAAGGAAACAGTGATAAGGAATCAAGAGTTCTCTTAGATCGCATTTTGATGGATTTTAAATTCAACTTTAAAAAACAGGGCTTTGATGGATGTAAGGAATTGTAAGTACTAAACATTAAAAGATAATGCATGCTTTTATCATACTTCAAAATAATATCGCACTCTGAGTGCAATGCTGGCGTATATAAAAAAACAGTCTATGTTAAGTATCGAAATCCGTATCTCACGTAATATTTCTTGATTCTACCTTCAAAAAACCTATCATTCCATGGAAGGTATCGCAACTTTTTTGCGCTATGCTACACGACGAAACCTAGAACAAAATCACAGCAAAAAAAGAAAAAAAACTTTCACACTTTTCTTCGGCCTGGCCAGCGCTAAAAATTTGCGCTTCCACTACATGATTTTCTTTTCGAAAGTGTTGTCGTTTTACTGCAATTGCGATTTTATATTGCATTTCAAATTGTTGGTTGGCACATTGCAATTTGATTCAACTGTGTTGTTATTTGATAAAACAATATATTTCTCTGTTTGATGATGTCAAAAACCAAGACATTTAGTATTAAGTACCAATTAATTTGGTCCCTTCTTAAGAAAAACAACTTATAATTCATGGGAAAAGTGCATTAGGAGTTCGGGACTTATGCATTTTAGTGATTCAGTTTTTACTACTGGCAAATCTCATTTGTTACAATTACGAACAAATTTTATAGATAAATTTGTTTTACCGTGGCTTATTTCGGAAAATTTCTTGTTTTACCAACAACATACTTGATTTGCGAATAAATAATATGAAATTATGATTTATTGTAATTCAAATCAATCTCTCTCTTTCAAAGAGTTAATCTAATCGAATGCACGAAACCAAAACGCCAGCCCGGGTGCATATGGGAGATTGGACAAGTCATTTGCGTGTGGTTTCAAGTCACTTACTTCTAACTGAGAGTGTATCCAAAATAAAAAAAAACCAAAATCATCCAAATATCGACCTGTCGTGTATGGAGCCCTTAAGAGCGCTACCCCGAGGTTTCACGTCACGCTAGAATACTGCTTAGGTTGTCAGTCGCATAGTAACCTTCACCGCATCTCATCATTAAACACGTTTCGGACTTCTACCCATAAAATAATAAAGTTGCGCCCAGACTGTTGGCAGATTTTTTTTTAGTTATTTATGTATTTTTTTTTATCAATAGAATATTCCATAGAAGTAAAAGCGAATTCGATCGCATTAAACCTAAGAGGTTTTCGTATTTAGTGAAAACTTGAACAATATCCCCAGGGGGTTTAATAGGGAAAAATACTTAAGTCGGCTTTTCCCCGACTATGTTTAAAGCTTATAGAAGTAAAAGTGAATTTCAAATCTCAATATATCTAAGAAATATATCAGAATTCGTGAGTACATATTTAACAACCATTTTACACGCACTTAGGGGTCGGATATCAAAAAATTTTGAAGAACGTTACTAGGCACTTATACAGGGTGTAACTAGTACTGAGGTTCAAACGAAAATGGGAGATAGAGGAACTTGTCCTGAGTAGAAAATCGTTCTACACATACTCCCGTTTTTGCACCGTTAAGGAGATAGCGCGATTTTAAGGACGAAGGATTTTCATCGTACCTGTGATCACTGTTTCATCTCTAACTTCTGCTCTTACTTAGCGTAACGTAATAATTCTGGGCTCGTTGGAAAGGACACAAATTCTTCTTCCTAATTGCTATCAACTGAGTCAATCAGTGTTATACTTTTTGAGAAAAATTCATTTAAATGACACAAAAATAATAAAAAATTAAAAAAAATACAAAAAAGTCCTGTTTTCTCCAAGAAGGACCTAATTAACCACCAAATTTTATTATATTTTCGGAAAGCCCATAAAATTTCACTATACGTTTGATAACAGAATTTCTTCATATTTGCAACAACAAGTGAGTTCCCTGCACCCTGTATAAATAGCCCACAGAAGTAAAATTACAAACTGCAGATTTATGAATGCTCGACTTATGAGTGTTTCGTTCAATTTTTGCTTAATTCCTATCGTTAATCTCTATATATAAATATAATATAATGTCTATTTGTCTGTTTGCCCTGTATAGGCTCCTAAACCACTCATCCAATTGCGATGAAACTTTGGTGATTTGTTGAGGGTATGCCCTCGATGGTTTCTGCGTTAACAAAATTATTTAACAGTTGGTGGTTCGCGAGTTATTTCAACATTTGAGTGTTTTTCATATGATTTAGCGGTAGTTCGTTTTTGGTGTATTAGTTATGCCTATTCCTATTATTAAATGGTATAAGAGGATAGTGGATGGAAGATGGAATATGGAGGATGGAAGATGGAGGATGGTGGATAGAGGATGGAGGATGGATGATGGAGTTATTTTAACATTTGAGTGTTTTTCATATTATTTAGCGGCAGTTCGTTTTCGGTGTATTAGTTATGCCTATTCCTATTACTAAATGGTATAAGAGGATAGTGGATGGAAGATGGAATATGGAGGATGTAAGATGGAGGATGGTGGATAGAGAATAGAGGATGGATGATAGAGTTTGGGGGATGGTAGATCGAGGATGGTGGATAGAGGATGGTGGGAGATGGTTTCTGCGTTAACAAATTCATTTAACAATTGGTGGTACGCGAGTTATTTCAACATTTGAGTGTTTTTCATATGATTTAGCGGCAGTTTGTTCGTTTTCGGTGTATTAGTTACGCGATCCTATTACTAAATGGTAAAGTTGGACTATGGATGGTGGATAGAGGATAGTGGATAGAGGATGGAGGATGGAAGATGGAGGATGGTGGATGGTGGGTGGAGAATGGTGGATGGGGGATAGAGAATGGGGGATGGTAAATGGAGGATGGTGGACGGTGGTTAGAGGATGGTGGATAGAGGATGGAGGATGAGGTATGGAGGATGGTGGATAGAGGATGGGTGATGGAAGATGGAGGATGGTGGATGGAGGATGGTGGATAGAGGATGGTGGATGGGGATGGTGGATGGAGAATGGTGGATGGTGGATAGAGGATGGAGGATAGAGGATGGGGGATGTTAGATGGAGGATGGTGAATGGTGGATAGAGGATAGAGGATGGAGCATGGAGGATGGAGGATGGTGCATAGAGGATGGTGGATAGAGGATAGAGTAACGTGAGCAACGGAGCAACGGGAGAAATGGGAGTAACGGGAGAAACCAGAACAATGGATCAACGGGAGAAACAGGAGCAATGGATCAACGGGAGAAACAGGAGAAATGGATCAACAGGAGAAAAGGGAGCAACGAGATCAACGGGAGCAACGGGAGTAACAGGAGCGATGGAACAACGTGAGCGAAGCGAGCGTAGCCGCGGTACGCGGCTAGTCTCTATATATAAAAATGAATGTTTGTCTGTTTGTCCTGTATAGGCTCCTAAACCACTCATCCGATTGCGATAAAACTTTGGTGATTTGTTGAGGGTACGCCCTCGATGGTTTCTGCGTTAACAAAATTAGATAGGAGGATGGTGGATAGAGGATGGTGGGAGTTGGTTTCTGCGTTAACAAAATCATTTAACAAAAGATTTTTACAGGATATTTGTATAACAACTACCCGAGGGACTAATGTGATTTTGTTCAACATCATACCATTAGCTCCAACTATTGAGAAATCAACACATAAAATTTTTCAAAGTCGTAGCTTAAACCGTTTTTAAGTTATCGGCCAATATTCATGAACATGTGTTTTAAAAAGAGTAAAGTAATTTTTACTGACTAATGAACTTTAACTTCATTTTTCAACAAAACTATAATAATTTGTACAAAATTTCAACTTGTGGCTTACCGATTTCTTGAGTTATAGGTAGTTCCGTAAATTGAGTGCGGATATTTTTACAGGATTGTTGTATGGCAGCTACTCGAAGGACTCATGGAATTTGTTTTATACTCATTCCTTGAACTACAACTATTGGAAAACCAGTGTATTCAAAATTTCAAAGTCGTAGCCTAAGGCGTTCCGAAGTTATTGGTCAATATTTTTGAGAACGTGTTTTAAGGACTTTTGTATTGCAGCTACCCGAAGGAGTAGGACGATTTTGCCCGTTAACAAACTCAACCTTACAAATTCAACCAAACATCCAGATTCAAAATTTCAAGATCCTAGGTCAAGGCGTTCTTGATTTATTGTGTTAACGGACAGACAGACGGACGGTCGAACGGGCGTCAGGATTTGGAGTTTTTGGCCACAAATAAACCCAAAAAAATATTTACCTTTTTTTCGTCCGAGGTTCTATGCGTTACAAACTTTTGGGCTGGATTAAGCTTATAATACTCTCAGATTTCATCTAGAGTATAAACAGTGTTTGCTTTGAATAATCATACTCTAGATGAAATCATATGGAGTATTATAAGTTTAATCCAGCCCGAAAAGTTTGTAACGCATAGAACCGGGCCTTGGACGAAAAAAAGTTATATATTATTTTGTTTTCAGTTGTGGCCAAAAACCCCAAATCCGTTTGCTGTCCGTCCGTCCGTCCATCCGTCTGTCCGTCCGTCCGTCCATCCGTCTGTCCATCCGTCTGTCCGTCCGGCCGTCCATCCGTCTGTCCGTCCGTCCGTCCTTCCGTCTGTCCATCCGTCCATCCGTACTCAGGAACGCAATGGCCTAGGAAGTTGAAATTTTGTCACCACCTGTAAAATAGAAAAAGTAAGGCTTAGTTCGTTAATGAGCGATATCCTTCCACTCCTTTCATTCCTTCGGGTACCTATCCAACTAGCAAACTAACTTCCATAAGGTCTCATCGAAGCTATTCTCTTACCTCGATAAAGCTTCGATAATTGGCACACATTTCCCTATGTTTCAGCAACAGCCAAGCGCCAACAGTTGGTATTAGGCCTTACCGAAGCTGTTCTTGCTTCCGTACGGAAGTTAACATTGCTTCCAAACGAAGATTATGACTTTCACGGGAAGCGATACTTCGAATGGGAGGCTTCGGTAAGGTCTTACCGAAACTTTAAAAAAACTAAAACTAATATTCACAACTTTTTTAACTTTTGTTTTCTTCCAACTACGAATTTATTTTCCTGTAAATTATTATTATTTGTTTGAAAAATGCGAATTGATTTTACTTACACCTTGCACACTCTTGGATTCGAACCACGGTCCCGTCACACATTAGTCCGCTACGCTACACACTAGGCCAATCTGAAACATTCTGTTAATACTGTTGAAGCCGAATCACTTGATGTTTCCAATTAGACATGTCGAGCGAAGATTGCTTGCTGTTGTTGTTGGCCGCGCATCTTGATCACTCAGACACTTATTGCCCATTGCACTCGAGTCCCCCAGTCTCTACCCGAACTTTTTCGTCCTCCTCACGAATTTCAAGAGCTCAGGTAGGGAACGAGAACGGAGTTCTTCCATCCTCATAACATCGACGCCGTATACGTGCATTCTAGCAAAAGAGTAAGCTGGACACTCGAGAAGGAAATGTTCCGTTGTGTCGTCGCTCTCGTCGCAAGCAGTGCACATGGGGTCGTCAATGATTCTCAATCTGACCATGTGTAGGCCACACGAGTTATGCCCTGTGAGGATACCAACCATACTACTACATTCTTTCCTGCTCAATTTGAGAAGAAAAGAAGCGGTTCGTCCACTTGGTCCGTCAACAAGGTTTCTGGTCTGCCGCATTCCCGGAAAAAGCCGCCATCTCTCAATGTGTGATTTACTCACCCACTCAGCAATGGCAGCCCTAACAGAGGCAACCGGCACACCGAAAACTGGTTCTGGTCCTACCATGGCTGACTCCGATCCTGCCTTTGCTAATGCATCAGCTATTTCATTGCCAGTTTTACCCTGGTGGCCTGGAACCCATATGAGCTTTAAGTCATTGAAACTGCCAACAGAATTGAACCGTTCTCTACACTCACATACCATCTTCGAAAAGACGATTGGATTATCTAGGGATTGTAGAGCGGCCTGACTGTCGCTACAAATGCAAATCATCCTGCCTCTCCATCTTCCCTCTATAATCTATTCTACTGCCTTAAGGATCGCATAAACTTCAGCTTGAAATACCGAAGAATGTTTTCCTAGTGCGAAAGAGTACTTGAGATCTTCAGTCTGCAGATACATTCCAGCTCTCGACCCGTCTTCAGTCATTCAGCCGTCCGTGTAGAATATATCAGTGAATCCGCTAAGCAATGCGGACTGGTTTTCCCACTCCTCCCTACTCGGGATCTCCACCTGATATTTTCTATTGAGCATACAGATCGAAGTCATAGCATCCGAAGGCATATCGAAGATGGGGCTCCCAGACAACCTTCGAGCCATTTCTCCATGATCCGTGCAATGCTCTTTCCTCCACAGGCCTAATCTCATTAGTCTGTGTGTAGCTCTCATTGCTTCCGCCTGTACAACAATGTCAAGCGGTGGCAAATTGAGCAGTGCATCGAGTGCCGTACCCGGTGTGGTGCGCAAGGCACCTGTTACACCGATGCAGACTGTCCTCTGTAGTTTAGCAAGACTAGCTCTAATGTATGCACACTCGGACTTAGTCCACCAAACCACTGATGTATAGATTAGGATGGGTCTTATACTGGCCGTATATAGCCATTGAAGGCCTAAGACCCCATGTTTTTCCAAAAGCTCTCCGGCACTGCCAGAATATTACTAGCGCACGGTTTGCCTTTGTATCTATATGTTTCCTCCAGAGAAGCTTGCTATCCAGGATAATTCCAAGATACTTAACTTTCTCCGAGAGCTAAAATAGTTTCCCCCTTCAGCATAGGCAACACCAAACCTTCTGTTTTTCTTTTCCTAGTAAACAAAACTAGTGCGGTTTTGCTAGGACTCACAGAAAGTCCGTGTCTTTCACACCATCCATCTATAACCCATAGGACTCTCTGCATTTTGTCGCAGACATCCCTGAGCGATAGCCCGACAGCTAGTGCAGCCACGTCATCCGCGTAAGCTTGTACGTGAATATTCAGATCCTGCAGTTCGAGAAGCAGAGAGTCAATGAGCATACTCCACAACAATGGCGAAAGGACCCTGCCTTGAGCACAGCCCTTACTGACCCCCGTTGTAGCATATTGCCCATACTCCGCCTCCGTGAATAGCATTCTCTGTGTGAGCATGGAGTGAATCCACTTGACTAAAATGTCATCTACTCCATGTCTTTTGGCAGCATCACACAGTGATTCGAAGGGCGCACTATCAGAAGCACCCTCAATGTCCACAAAAAGGCCCAGCGCGTACTTTTTCCGGTCCAGTGCCCCTTCTATTTTGGATACCAGAGAGTGGAGCGCTGAATCACAAGATTTTCCGCTCTGATACGCATGTTGTTCCGAACAAAGAGGATGCGCTCTGAGAGCCACTTCCTTAATGTGCTTCTCTACCAGTCGTTCCAGACTTTTCAGAACAAACGATGTTATGCTGATTGGCCTAAAACTTTTGGGCAAAGTATAGTCGTCTCTCCCTGGCTTTGGGATGAACGCTACTCTGACCGGTTGCCAAGAAGATGGGACGTATCCATGCGCCAAGCATGCAGAAAATATCTTTCTGAGGATCGGCACTAAAACAACAGCCTCGTCTTTTAGCATTATCGGATAGACACCGTCCACTCCTGGTGACTTGTAGCTGTTAAACGATGAAATTGCAAATTTCACCCTCTCAGCAGTCACTACAGCGGACGCCTTATACCAACTACGCCTGGGCGCTCTGTCCTTGGTCGGACAGAGTGTCTGAACCACGCATTGATCACTTTTGATCACCTGATTTCCTGGAAAATGGGTCTCAAAGAGGATTCTTAGTGACTCCGTTTTCGAAGTGGTATATGTACCATCAGGTTTCAGCAGGAAGTCAAGCCTGGCCGTGTCGTCTTTCTGAAAGACTTTGTGCAACCTAGCTGTTTCCCTGGTTCCTACCAGACTCTCTGTTCAGATTTGTAGGTTTTACCGTGATTTAAATTAAACACGAACAGTCAGGTATAAATTCTTTTAATGAGAGAGCGGAAGTATTATAGTAAAAAAGTACAGTATTGCAGTGCAGTATGAAGTTAGCTTTAAATATAATTCAATTCATTGTTAATGCTGTTTTCTAAATAATTATTTTAACTTAATTTACATGATTATTTTAACACTCCTCCTCAACATTACAATTAAATGACATTCCAATTTTATTAAAACAAAAGTAGTGTTTTGCATTAGGAACAGCTTTTGTTAAAGTATCCGCTGGCATTTGATCAGTTTGAAGATACTTAATAATAATAGATTTAATCCCTTCATGCAAAATGGGCAACTCCCTCCAACTCAAAAAGTCGGAGAAGAACTCCCCATTTGGGCACACTTTCGCAGCTTAAAGAACTGGAGACAATATTGTCACACAGCTCAATGAGCTGGAAAAATTTTCACCGTATCAACATACTCATGCATGTATGTCGACATTGGGCTCAATGTCTAAAAATTTGTATACCTTAAGCCCAAGAGTACTCCCCAGTCAGTACATCGCACTGGTATAAGGGGTAGTAGAAATAAATTTAAAAAAAAATATATAAAAAATAAGAAACAAAAAATAAACAAATAAACAAAAACTAAGTTATCAGAGAAATAAAAATAAAAAGAACCTGATTTGCAAAATGCAAAGAAATAAGTGTGGAAATGAAAGGGAAAAAAAATTAAAATTAAAAGATTAACCAAAATAAAAATAATTAATTATAGTTATACATATAGTAAAACTAATAGTAATAAAAATAAAAAGTAAAAATAAGCAATTCGCAAAACATGCAACAACAACTCAAACCACAACCATACGTTAAGGCGTCAGTCTCGTCTGATGGCTCGAGGACCAGGTCTTCGATAAGTAGGTGAAGCCGCCTGACTAAAATTATCTGATTCAGGTCGTCTATAATTGCAACAATTCAAAAATCACATTCGTAGCTTCGACAAAGAAGATGCTTCTTTGCAAGGTGCTTTAGCTGAAAGACATTCCTTGCCATTTGTATTATTGAAGGTAAAGAGTTATATTCACAAATTGCCTCAAATACAGGATCTTTTCTAAGTCGGTCAGTCCTAGGACAACCTTGTTGTCTAATAAAATCTGCACTTCTTGTGTTAAAGTTGTGTATATCGTGATTGTGGATCAATTTGATTGAGGATTTTAGTCTATTGTTCTTAATATTATAAATAAGCTTAATACGTTCCAGGCTTATGTGCTGTTGTAAGGTAAGTTTTCCATAAGTATAATAAAGTTCCTTCGATGGTGTTAAATAGGGTAAATTATGAATAGCTTTAATGCCCCTATTCATAAGTCTCGCAATTTTGTCTAGGTTTCTTTTCGAGGTTTGACTCCATAGAAGAAGTCCATAACTTATGTTGGACAGAATAAATGCATTATAGAGCATATTCTTAATTGGTACGTGTAGATAGTCGTTACGCCTTATTACTCCAATAATGGGAGCAATTTTGTTTCTAAGTTTAGTAATGTGAGGAGTCCAAGTAAGTCTATCGTCAATTATCAGCCCTAAATATTTTGTTTCGTGTGCTCTCGTTAGTTGAATTCCATCTATTTCTAGTTTCAAGTCAATATCCAGTTTGTTAATTTGTCTAAAGATCATATAATTTGTCTTCAATGTATTTAATGTCAACATATTACCTAAGAGCCAATGTTGAAATAGTTTCAGATCAGAATTAATCAACAGCTCCAGTTGATCGGGATATTTACCTTTATAAAGAAGTAACGTGTCGTTCACATCTATTGCGCCTTGATCGATTGCTTCTCTCACAAAATGATATCTGCAATGTATGTGTTTAGTTCTTGACTGGTGACCGCCATAACGTGCGATGTGATGTGCGCTTTGATTATCGCAAAAAACGTTTGTCGGCTTCTCAGATTCCAGCATCAGTTCACCCAGGAGATATCGAAGATTGTAAGCTTCCTTTGCAGCTTCGGACAGTGCAATATACTCTGCTTCTGCACTCGATGTTGCTACGGTTTTCTGCTTTCGTGACTCCCAGCTAATTGCGGCACCTGCGAGAATAAAACAAAAACCACTTTGAGATTTGCGATCATTTATGTCTTCAGCCCAACTAGCATCAACATATCCTTCCAGTGGTAAACCAGTTTTTCGAAAAACTAGTTTTGCGTTGCTTGTTTTACTCAAATATTTAAGTATATGGAGAGCTGCATTCCAATGTTGAATTCTTGGATCTTGACTAAATTGCGCTACTGCGCTAACACTAAATGCTATATCCGGTCGACTAAAAACAGCTAGGTGAAGTAGAAAACCAATCAACTCTTGATACTTGTTCAACTGATTTTCTTTCTCCTAATATAGTTGGCTCCTTTTCAAATTTAATTTTTGGTTGCATAGGTATTTTTGAAGGTTTTGACTTTTTCATATTGTTTTGTTTAGCAATGTTTTGATGTATTGAGTTTGACAAATTGACATCAAGTCATGGTTCCGATGTATTTCAATTCCAATGCATAGGGCCG
The DNA here is from genome assembly GCA_951812415.1 of Beris morrisii. Classification (NCBI taxonomy): domain Eukaryota; kingdom Metazoa; phylum Arthropoda; class Insecta; order Diptera; family Stratiomyidae; genus Beris; species Beris morrisii. The sequence goes on from OX638311.1 coordinate 98,937,275, forward strand.
GTTCTCCAAGATCTCGTAGTTCGAAGTCATTTTGTAAATTTTTCTTAAGTTCCTCATAAATTGATTCCATAGTCGTCGCTACAATAATATCATCGACGTAAATTGCTAATATTGTAATTTGCATACAATTTCTTTTGAAATATATGCAATGATCATATTCCGATTGAATAAAATCTAGGTCCTTGAGCTTACGACTCAAAATTTGATGCCACTCACGGCTTGCCTGTTTTTGTCCATATATGGCTTTATGTAGACGACAGACCTTATTTCGATATTCTACACTGATGAAGCCGTCTGGTTGACTCATGTAGACTTCTTCATTCAGCACACCATTTAAGAAAGCGGTAGATACATCAAGTTGGTGAAGTTTGAAATCATGTTCAACAGTTAGTGCATAGACTAAGCGAAGAGAACTTTGACGTACAACTGGTGAATAAGTTTCCAAATAATCAATACCATATTTTTGGTTATATCCTTTTGCAACTAGTCTTGCTTTTCTTCGTTCAATTGTTCCATTAGGTAGGTACTTTGTTTTATATACCCATCGGCAACCTATAACGGTTCTTCCTTTTGGAAGTTCACATAAACTCCAAGTTCCATTTTTATACTCTAGATGAAATCATATAGAGTATTATAAGTTTAATCCAGCCCAAAAGTTTGTAACGCATAGAACCAAGCCTCGGACGAAAAAAAGTTATATATTATTTTCTTTATTTGTGTCCAAAAACCTCAAATCAGCTTGACGTCCGTCCGTCCGTCCGTCCGTCTGTCCGTTAGCACGATAACTCAAGAACGCCTTCACCTAGGATCTTGAAATTTTGAATCTGGATGTTTGGTTAAATTTGTAAGGCTAAGTTCGTTAACGGGCAAAATCGTCCTACTCCTTCGGGTAGCTGCCATACAAAATGTCCTTAAAACACGTGTTCAAGAATATTGGTCGATAACTTCAGAAGGGTTTAAGCTACGACATTGAAATTTTGTATGTGTTATTTTTCCAATAGTTGGAGCTAAATATATGATTATGAAAAAAATCCTCTTAGTCCTTCGTGTAGCTGCCATACAAATATCCTGTCAAAATGTATTCACTTAATTTACGAAACTCACTATAACTCAAGTAATCTTTTAGCTACGAATTCGAAATTTTGTACAAATTAGTTTTAAGTGAAAAGGAAGTTCGAGTTTACTAGTGAGCGAAATCCTTTTATTCCTTCTGGTAGCTCCCATACAAAATATCCTTAAAACACGTGTTCAAGAATATTGGTCGATAACTTCAGAAGGGTTTAAGCTACGTCTTTGAAATTTTGTATGTGTTATTTTTCCAATAGTTGGAGCTAAATGTATGGTTATGAAGAAAATCCTATTAGTCCTTCGTGTAGCTGCCATACAAATATCCTGTCAAAACGTCTTCAATTAATTTACGGAACTTAATATAACTCAAGTAATCTTTTAGCTATGAATTGGAAATTTTGTACTAATTAGTTTTGAGTAAAAACGAAGTTCGAGTTTACTAATCAGCGAAATCCTTTTACTCCTTCTGGTAGCTGCCATACAAAATGTCTTTAAGACACGTGTTCAACAATATTTTTCGATAACTTTTGAACGCTTCAAGCTACGAATTTGAAATTTTGTACACGTTCATTTTTAAATGGCTCCAAGGAAAAGGATAAATATGTAAGAAAGCCGGTATGCCGGTATGACTGGTTTGTCAGCCGCCAGTCGAAATTCCACATATCTGTGATCCGACAGAGTTTCCTCTTCCAGGACGCGCCAATCTATTATGGATTCCGCAATCCTAGAAGACGACAACGTCATATCTATCACTGCCGTCCGCCTCGTCGTAATAAACGTTGGCTTGTTGCCTCTGTTGTTTACTACAAGGCACGACGCCATAATGAACTCCAATAACCGCTCACCCCTAGGATTGCATTTGCTGCTGCCCCAAACAGTGTGTTGAGCATTAGCATCACATCCAATTGCAAGCTGTAAGTTATTGGTGTCCGCGAATCTAACGAGCCCGGTCAGCTCCCTAGATGGAGGAGGTAATACCGAGTCATACGGAAGGTAAGCCGACACTACTATTATGTCTTGTCTCCTACCCTCCAGTACGTTAGACATTTTGACTGCTACAATATCTTGACAGGTGAACTGCCTCAACATCGTCGCCTCTATCATATTTGGTATGAATAGACAGGCACGCGGTCGTTCAGATCCTTCATTGTAAAAGATCCGGCCTCCCTGGATCGAATCCAGTCCACAAACTCGCCTATTGCGAATCCATGGTTCCTGTATTATAGATACATAAGGAGATGTGTGCATTTTGCTAAGTCTTAGTAAAGCAGTAGCAGCCTTAGCATGTTGCAAGTTGATCTGGGTAAATATTATGCCGCAGTTAGCCATTCAAGATAGTCACCCTCACATTACATCCACATACTGCTACTTAGGAAGATTAAATTTAATCTTCCCAAGGAAGAGATATGGACGCATGTCATATCTAGTCCGCAGGACCTCTACACTACCGCTATCTATGCCAAGCGCAAGAGTACAGCTCTCAGTACCGTCGAGACTACTGCTCTTATGCTGTTCATAAACTCGCCATTTGGTGGTGTCAAGTCCTGCGTTCTGGATACGAAGGCGGGCGAGTATTTCCTGGGGTTTCCTAGGTTTACCAGGAATCCAGCATACTGCCCGAATCAGCTTTTGAAAAGTATCACCTTTCGCAACCACGAAGTTGACACGATTCTCCGCCGAAATTTTCCCAACGGCATCCGTCAGCCACTCGAAAGCTACTGAATCCCCGCAACGAACTTGCATAAGCCCGTCACAGACATCCATGCCTTCAAATCTAGGTGAGGCGGTAGCTTCACCCAGGAGCTTCCATAGCCCGTTCTCCAGGGTAGCAATGTGACCCTTGGTCAGCTGTTTGCCCTGAGGACCAATACCGATTACCGCCTGCAAGGCGGTGGCCGCCACATCAGAGAAGGTCTTGGCACTCTTTGCTGCGGCAGTCTCCGCGCTAGCAGCAGTCGGACTGATCTTCGCGCCTGAGGGTCCACCGTCAGCTAAGTCAGCTGCACTAATCTCCCCGCGCATTCGCTCAGCCGGTCTAGGACCTGTTGCTCCCAAAATAGAGCAAGCTGGTCTATCCACTGCAGCGACTCCCGAAGTAGACGGTGGGACATCCGCTTTAGTGGCTTCCGTCCTCCTCATCTTCTTCGTCCTGCCAGAAGTAGAAGCGAGGAATTCGTTATCAACCACAAGATTAGTTTCGGGTGATTCCTCAACAGATCGATTGCGCCTAATAGCGTTTTTACAGGCTGTCTGTACCACGACATTGCCACTGGCCGCTATGACAACTGTCATAACTGCCCCAGCTCTTGCCAACCTTCTTCTCTTCTTCTGGCCTTTGCTCAACTTATCCTCAACGGGACAGGAGGTAGTCGGTTTCGGATTAACCGCGTCCTGAGCACGGGTGAATTCCTTAACCAATGGTTTCAGATTAACCGTGCCAAGGGCACATGTACTTTCCTTAACCATCAGTTTCGGATTACCCACGCCCAGAGCACAGGTACTTTCCGTAACCATCGATTTCGGATTAACCGCGGCAGAGGCACTGGTACTTTCCTCAATCATTGGCCGATTCAGATTAACCGATAACACATTTCCGGTACTTTCCTCTTCAGACATCGGATTCAGAATAACCGCTCCCACCTTGGTTGCAGCACATTCCTCCTCCAAGGGCCGAATCGGATTAACCGTTCCTGCATAGTCAGCACTATCCTCATCGGCAAGCAGTAAATCCTCCAAGGAGTTACTGAGATCCAGTAGTGTGCTTCTGAAATGTTAAGCCTCCGCTCGCAAGTCTTACGGAAGCTTTATCGAAATTAAAAGTTCACAAACATCCATAAGTCCGTTGGTAATTACTTCCATAAGGCCTTATAGAGGTTATTACCGAAGCTATAGCTTCTGAAATTTTAAGCCTCCGCTCGCAAGTCTTACGGAAGCTTTATCGAAGTTAAAAGTGCACAAACCTCCATAAGACTGTTGGTAATTACTTCCATTAGGCCCTATAGAGGTTATTACCGAAGCTATAGCTTCTGAAATTTTCAGCCTCCGCTCGCAAGTCTTACGGAAGCTTTATCGAAGTTAAAAGTTCACAACCTGCGCTCAACGGTCTTACCGAAGCCTTATCGAAGTTAAAAATCCACAACCTGCGCTCAACAGTCTTAACGAAGCCTTATCGAAGGTATAGCCTCCGTAAAATCAAAATGCGTGTTTTGTTGCCCATACAAGAGTCCTTATAACACGTATTCACAATAATTGCTCGAATGCTTTAAGTTAGGAATTTGAAATTTTGCATACTTAGGGCCGTATTATTCCCTTCGGTTTATTTATAACCTCTGGTTAATTCCAGTTTTCCCAGAGATTTGGTATTATTCACCTCCGGTTATCGTTTTTAACCGGTGATTCGCTGGTTTTGTAAACAGTGATTAAAGCGGTGGAAAAGTTCCGGTTTACTACGATACAGCGATTTGACAAATTTTGTATTATTCACGATTGATGTTATGGCAAGATTTCATCTTTGGGATAATTGGAGTGATTCTGACGAACAAGACGACTGGAGCGTCTGAGGTGAATAATACAATTCTTATCCCTTCCATGATCCACCACCACCCTAAACAAGTTATATTCAGCAAACTCCTCCATCCAGCTTTCAACATAAGCCAAATTTCCTTTTTTCTTGTGTAATTGGAGACATCTCAAAATAAAATTTTTACCACCCACCCACGCCACTAACCACTCTCAAAAATGTATTTTCGATCTATTGACCAAGTACCTAGTCTACAAGCAACCACTAAGTTTCAACTTTGTGATATTAACCGTGTAGGAGATATGGATTTTAGAATGTTTCAATCTCAGCTTTCGAGCGTTTCGGCCGCATTGTTTTCTCCTGAACTCCCAAACCCCTTCAGTCATATAAAAAATTTTCCAAATGAGTACAATATCATTGATCTATGTAATTTCCAAATTTTTGAAGTTCGTGAAATATAAGTACCAACATTTTTCGTCTAAAACGCCTCAAACCTCTCACCCCCACACCCACCAAAAAGTCACCACTTGAAGGAGTACACCCAATCTACCCACAAATAAATTTTAAATTTAATAGCTCCAAGGGCTTCCGAAAAGCAGTTAACTCATTCGAAAGAAATTTCCTCCGAAGAATTTTGGGACCTGTGAAGGAAGTAACGGACTGGCGAATAAGATACAACCATGAGTTGTATCAACTCTACGAAGAGCCAGAAGCTTCAACGTTCATCAAGCTACATAAACAGCAGTGGGCAGGCCATCTAGAGCGAATGGAAGATTGAAGAATCCCCAAACATGCTTTTAAAGGCAAATCGAGTGGTAACAGTGTCAGTAGGCAAACCAACGCAAATGATGGGATGACTCGGTTAATGAAGACAGCAAAGCCATCTTAAAAATTAGCTGGAGGACGCGGTCTTTGGATCGAGACGATTGGTGGCAACAAGTTCAGGAGGCCAGGGCCCAATTTGGGCTGTCGTGCCATTCACGATGAATGGTTTGAGAGATACAAGCCTTTAATAGACTGTTGTACGCACTATAAAATCCAATCACCCGGTGGCACACACTCAGAAAACTATCGGAATCGAATGGGATGGTTCTAGTTGAACGTGCGAACTGTGCATCACACATATCGTGTGTACTGCTCCCAGATCCGAAACCATGAAAAAATTACAGCCAAAAATTCTAATTTTTCCTGAAAATAAAAATTTAAATATTCACAAAAACATACTGCAGTCACGATCGGCTGTAAGCCAATCGTATAATACTCTAGATGAATACTGAACTCCGATTTATATTGAAGTTGGGGATAAACTAGAATTACATGTGTGCATGTTGTATGTCCTTTATTAAGGACTCCCATTAGATTGCTACTCAAACCTAAAAGACAATATTCAGTGTTTAATTTCATACCTTGAACTGGGTAAGTCATCGAAAAAAAATTTCCTTTTTGAAGGACTTTCACATGGGAGGTGCAGGAAGGACTCACTCGATTTCTTAAAAATTATCCTTTTCCTTGGAACCATTCAAAATTTAATGTGTACAAAATTTCAAATTTGTAGCTTGAAGCGTTTAAAAGTTACCGGAAAATGTTGTTGAACACGTGTCTTAAGGATATTTTGTATGGCACCTAGCAGAAGAAGTAAACGGATTTTGCTGACTAGTAAACTCAAACTTTGTTTTTACTCAAAACTAATTTTGTACAAAATTCCCAATTCATAGCTAAAAGATTACTTGAGTTATAGTGAGTTCCGTATATTAAGTGAAGACATATTGACAGGATATTTGTATGGCAGCTACACGAAGGACTAATAGGATTTTCTTCATAATCATACATTTAGCTCCAACTATTGGAAAAATAACACATACGAAATTTCAAAGACGTAACCCTTCTGAAGTTATCGACCAATATTCTTGAACACGTGCTTCAAGGACATTTTGTATGGCAGCTACCCGAAGGAGTAGGACGATTTTGCCCGTTAACGAACTTAGCCTTACAAATTCAACCAAACATCCAGATTCAAAATTTCAAGATCCTAGGTGAAGGCGTTCTTGAGTTATCGTGTTCACGGACAGACGGACGGACGGACGGGCGTCAAGCGGATTTGAGGTTTTTGGCCACAAATAAACAAAAAATAATATATACCTTTTTTTCGTCCGAGGCTTTGTTCTATGCGTTACAAACTTTTGGGCTGGATTAAGTTTATAATACTCTATATGATTTCATCTAGAGTATAAAAATGGAAAAGCAGCCGTTAAGATAACCCGACCTATTACATCGCTAATAGTCCAAGAGCTCGTGACAAAAAATCGCAAGAGTTTTAGGAAAGCTAATATTTTAGTATTTGGTTACATTTAGGGTGTATGTAAATATACTAGAGTCAGCAGGTCTGATGTGGGGACACCTGGCTCTGGTGAGGTGTCACAGATGTCAAAAAAATCGGGTCTTCGCAAGAGTTTTAGGAAAGCTGAAATTTTGTTCAGTAAATATCTATTATATGTAATTTATGAAAATCACAGTCAGACTTCATTTGGTTAGAACGGGACCAGTCAGCAGTCGCCGAAAATATAAATGTCATGCGAGCGTGATTTCTGTTACTATGTGCGCGACAATCAATACAAGTGTCATGTAAGAGTTCTAAGAAAGCTGAAAATTTACCACGAGGTAGTTTATACAATGAGAAACAAAAAAACAATGGTCAGACACCCCAACAGTAGGACCCACCCAGTCAGCACCCCCTCAAAGGTGTCGCAAAAATCGGGTGCTCGTGGTTTCTGTTACTATGCGCACAACAATCAATACAAGTGTCATGAAAGAGTTTTAAGAAAGCTGAAAATTTACTAATGTATATGGCAGTACTAATGAAACAAAGTACCCATGTACTTTAAAATAAATTGAATTAAAGGTTCTTCTTTAGTGGATAGCCGAACCGACAACATCGTTTTCATTTACCTGCTTCCCAGTTATATTATTGGCGACGAGGAAAAAAATTTGTGGTATTGTATGGTATACAAACAGTTAAAATATGCGCGATAAACGTATAATATAAGGCAATATTAGAAAAATTAGTGTATATAAATATTATATAATATTAGTGAAAAACTTGTTGCGAAATAAAGCAGTGCTACTCTTTAACGCTATATTTTACGCTATTACGCTATGCTACTTTTTAACGTTTTTTTTACGGTATCGAGCTGCACTTCAAAAAATTTCAAGATAAAGGTGATTAAAACTGAAACCTCCAATAAAATGACGGCGAATTTCATTGGAAATATTGAACATTTCTTGCCGGGGGAGGGAAATGATTTCAAAAACTATATTGAGAGAATGGACCATTTACTGCGACTAAATAAAGTCGACAACGCAGATAAAATGTCATATTTAATAGGTATGTGTGGTCCAGATCTTTTCAAGATCGTAAAATCAGTTATTTCGCCAAAAACAGTGGAAGAAGTAAGCTTTGACCAAATTAGAACAGCACTTAACCAATATTTCGACCCGAAAGTAAATATAATTGGCGTAAAATATAGGTTTCACACACGTCAACAGAAATTGGACGAAACAATAAGTGAATTTATAGTTGAATTAAAATCAATTTCGGCAACCTGTGAGTTCAAACAGTTTTTAGAAGAAGCTTTGCGCGATCAGTTAGTGTTTGGGGTCGCAAGTTCAAAAATTCGGTCTCGCCTATGAAACGAAAAAGATTTAACATTCTATAGTGCATGTTCTATTTCTAAGAACATCGAAATGACGGAAAAAGATCTGCAGTCGATGAATTCGAACGGAGAGTCGGTCGGTTCCGTTGATCGGTTCCAAAATCGTAAGAGTGGTCAACCGGTTCATCGAACAGTTTCTTCAAAATTAAATCCAAATAACGGAAGCCGGGCTGACAGCCAAAATCGTTTTGGAAATTATCAGTGCCACAAGTGTGGAAAAGGGGGTCATATTGCAAAGTTTTACCGAACAAAGAATAGTGCAAATGGAAACAATTACAACACCGGAAAGAAAACTTTCAAGAAGAAGGTTAACGCTATGGAGGATGATAGTGATATATTAAAGGAAGAGGAAGATCTTAACTATATTAACAAAATTTTGGAAGGAGGGCCGGTACTCATGGAGGTAAGTGTAAATAATACACAAATTCAGATGGAAGTAGATTCTGGTGCATGCAGGTCAGTAATGAGTTTTGAGGATGTTGAACGTTATTTTGGCAAAATTCTTATACGGAAAATGGAAAAACTATTGTTCTCAGTTTCTGGTCACAGAATTAATATTTGTGGATTTATCAAGGTTGAAGTAAAAAACTTGAAAAATAGAAATCTTAGTCATTTATGCGAACTTGTCATAATAAGAAGTCAGAGGAGATTTATCCCGCTGTTGAGTCGAAATTGGCTAGACGTGATACTGGAAAATTGGCGTTCCAATTTTGCGGTAAACGTTCTAAAGGTCCATAAGGATCAAACTCTCCATTTGAGTGATAAGAGCGGAAATTTGGTTTTGGACAGTTTAAAAGAAAAGTATCCAAATGTCTTCTCTGAATCGGCTGGTGAAACAATAAAAAATTTTAAAATCAACATTTCCTTAACGGATAACGCAAAACTGATATTTTTCAAACCGTATACGGTGCCGTACGGAATGCGAGAAGCCGTAGAAAAAGAAATCAAACGACTACAACAATTGGATATAATCTATCCCGTACGACACAGTTTGTGGGCTTCCCCCATAGTCGTAGTAAATAAACCAGATGGCAGTATTAGGATGTGTGTAGATTGTAAAGTGACGTTAAATAAATTTATATCGACGGATCACTATCCGCTGCCACAGATAGATGATTTGTTTGCGAGTTTAGCAGGATCTAATTTTTTTTGTGTATTAGATTTAAGGGATGCTTACCAACAATTAAGTGTTGAGGAATTGTCACAAGAATTTTTAACAATAAACACGCATCTTGGCCTTTTTCGTTATCGTCGGTTGATTTTCGGTATATCTTGTGCAGCTACTCAATTTCAGAGTATAATGGATCAAATTCTAGTTGGACTACCTAGCACATGTTGTTTTATCGATGATTTATTAATAGGTGGTAAAACGTATACTGATTGTGTTGAAAATTTGTCTAAAGTAATTGCTCGATTAAATGAATATAACGTACGTATTAAGGAAGAAAAGTGCAAATTTTTTGAAGAAAAAGTAATATATCTAAATTTCCGGAGATGGCATTAGGCCAAACAAAAAGAAAGTTGAAGCAATTAGGGACGCACCACAACCCAAAAATATAACACAACTAAAAAGTTACTTAGGCCTTTTAAACTCCTACGGCCGATTTATCCCAAATTTGTCCAAAGAGTTATTATAACTTTATAAGCTAACAAGGAAAGAGGTATCGTTTGATTGGTCTCCACAGTGTGAAGTAGCATTTCAGAGGAGCAAAGAGCTCCTAATAGAAAATCAACTGTTAGCGTATTATGATCCATCAAAAGAAATCGTAATACATTGTGATGCGAGTCCATATGGTATTGGAGCGATTTTATCGCACATCATAGATAATGTTGAGAGGCCCGTGCTATTTGTTAGCTGCACCTTGACAGCAGCTCAGAAAAATTATTCGCAGTTACACAGGGAAGCGCTAGCAATTGTATTTGCAGTGAAGCGATTCCGCAAGTACATTTTCGGAAAAAAATTGCTGATATATAGTGATCACCAACCATTGGAAGCTTTTAAGTTACAGCGTTGGGCAATATTTTTGGCAATGTCTAGTTACAGGATTATATTTCGAAAAGGTTCAAAGATGAATAATGCGGATGCCTTATCACGATTGCCTCTGCCGGAGGAAAATGACATTGAAAAAGAAAATATTCATTCGTTTTCCGATATGCTTCCTGTGGGAGAAAAGAAAATTGCGGAATTTACTTCTAAAGATGTAGTACTGAGTAGGATTAATACACATTTACAGGAAGGCTGGCCAAAAGTATTGGACGATGCATTAAAACCATATCATTTAAAACGTTTGATGTTAAGCACAGAAAATGGGTGTATTTATTATCAAAATCGGGTAGTAATACCTTGCCAACTACAAATCCATGTATTGCATCTACTACACGATACACACATTGGCGTGAACCGGATGAAAAGCTCGGCACGAACATATGTGTGGTGGTTAACTATTGACAAAGATATTGAAGAGTTCGCAAAACAATGCGAAGCTTGTCAATTAACTCAAAGTCCCAGTAAAGTTAGTTTATCAAAATGGAAAGAATCTACGTATTGCTTTGAACGAATACATTTAGATTTTTTCTATTTCTGCAACAAAACCTTTTTAATTGTGGTGGACTCTTATTCGAGATGGTTTGATGTTAAAATAATGCATAACACAAATAGCGGTAGTGTTATTGAAGTTTTACGAACTATTTTTACGTATTTTGGGTTACCGGGTATAGTGGTTTCTGACAATGGTACGCCATTCAATTCGAAAGAATTTGTGAAATTTTGCGGGAACAATAGCATTTTATGTTGGAAATCACCACCATATCACCCAGAATCAAATGGTTGCGCTGAGCGAGGTGTTCAAACAGTAAAGCAAAGTTTAAGAAAAATGCTAAATGATTCAAAGTATTGTTCATTATCATTAAAACTCAGACTTGACAACTTTTTATGGAAGTATCGAAATACACCAGTAACCACTACGGGATTAACACAATCGGATTGTATGTTCTCTTATAGGCCGAAGACTTTGTTGGACGTGATAAACGAAAAACCGATCAAATCAGTCGACAACAAAATCAATTTCGAGCTACAAAACAAGCAAAATGGGAATAAAAGTGAGCTGAGGAATGTACGGCCAGATCGTATTTACTATAAAAATGAATTTGTGCTGTACAAAATCGAAAATAAAATTAATGTTAAATGGACAAAAGCAAAAATTGTTCAGGTTTTAAGTAACACTTATGTCGATACAAAATCGAATTATTAAATTATGGCGGAACACGAGACTGTCATGGGGAACAACTTCGACCGTTTAATGAAAAGAAATACAATTTTGATTTTCCAGTGAGACTTATTGTTAGATCTGAAGCCGGCAAACCCACTGACGATGAGATGGAAAATGTAACAGAACTTAGACGGTCGGAACGCCTCAGGACTAAACCGCGGAAAATCTTATATGAAACCAGAGTTCGACAGCGAAAGAACAAAATTACTTAACATTTATATATGGTTTTTGGCTTTACATTTTAACACTTACGTTTAAAAAAAAAAAAAAAACAACAATTATTATTACCGTTTAAGTAAAAAAAAAATTTTTTTTAAGAGGCTGCTGTCTGGGTGGGTTCTACTTTTGGGGTGTCTGACCATAGTTTTTTTGTTTCTCATTGTAAAAACTACCCCGTGGTAAATTTTCAGCTTTCTTAAAACTCTTTCATGACACTGGTTTTGATTGTTGCGCGCATAATAACAGAAACCACGAGCACCCGATTTTTGCGACACCTTTGCGGGGATGCTGACTGGGTGGGTCCTACTGTTGGGGTGTCTGACCATTGTTTTTTTGTTTCTCATTGTAAAAACTACCCCGTGGTAAATTTTCAGCTTTCTTAAAACTCTTTCATGACACTTGTATTGATTGTCACGCACATAGTAACAGAAATCACGAGCACGCGATTTTTGCGACACCTTTGCGGGGTGCTGCCCACCCAGTCGTACTGTTGGGGTGTCTGACCATTGTTTTTATTGTTTGTCATTGTAAAAACTTCCCCGTGGTAAATTTTCAGCTTTCTTAAAACTCTTTCATGATACTTGTATTGATTGTTGAGCACATAGTAACAGAATTCGCGCTCGCATGACATTTATACTTTCGGCGACTGCTGACTGGTCCCGTTCTAACCAAATGTAGTCTGACTGTTATTTCCATAAATTATATATAATAGATATTTACTGAACAAAATTTCAGCTTTCCTAAAACTCTTGCGAGGACCCGATTTTTTTGACATTTTTGCGGGAGGGCTGACTGGGTGGGTCCCACTGTTGGGGTGTCTGACCATTGTTTTTCAGTTTTTCATTGTAAAACTCTAAACTCTAACTCTAAAACTCTTTAATTTTCTGATTTTTTTGATATCTTTGACAGCTCACCAGAGCCAGGTGTCCACACGTCAGACCTGCTGACTCTAGTATACATATTTACATACACCCTAAATGTAACCAAATACAAAAATATTAGCTTTCCTAAAACTCTTGCGATTTTTTGTCGCGAGTTCTATGACCATAACCTGAGGTGAATAATACCATTTTATACCCAGAGAAATTAATCAGTGATTAAAGTTAATGTCCCGAATAAGTTAACAGCTGGTTAAGGCGAATATAACCCGAGGTGAATAATACGGATCTAAATGTAGCGAACCAGCTACTGAACCCATGTGCATAAAAACATCAAAACATGATAACATACTAGTAATAATCCGAAATGTTGCTTTTCCTTTAGAGTCTACTCTATCAAGTAGCCACCATAATAAATAGTTTTTCTCCTTCGATTTATAGTGACTTATAATATTAATAAATTAATACTTTTTACAGATGCCAGAGCTTTAGCGATTTTTGTAATTCATCAACATTAGGTGACGAATATTTTGGAAAATTACTCAATTTGGATATGACGACGAACACAAGATTTGTATCATTCTTCTATTGTTCACGTAATTACAAGACTACGCAAGTGAATGTACAATATATTATAAACGGATTACTTTTTGGAGAACCATTGCAAGGAGATCAAAAGTAAAGTGCATTAAGGTAAACAACTAAAACCTTTTAACCATTTTTAATGAATTTAATAGAGTGGAATATGATTACGCTAATAATTTGGAACGAGAATACCATAGTGATACATTTGAAGTGCGGCAGTCATGCTTTCAAGTATTATTTGAATATATGTCTAAAGGAAAGGAAGGACACATTTTACTGTTACAAATTAAAGATGAAATATTGAATATGAGTATAGAATTAAATAAAAAGAAACCGAGATATTTTGATAATTCAAAGCAACACCGACTAAAGCTGAGGATGGTGCAGGCCATTGCGGTTCTACAATATATTCTACGTGAATGGGACGACCGATTTTTAATCACAATATTTAACGAAAACAATCAAAAAAATGTCACGTACATAATGGAGTTGGTTGTAGCACATGCTTTGAATAAGGAACAATTGATCGACATGTTATCAAAAGTAAGTTATGTTATTGTAAGGTTTAATCTAAAACATTATTATGGGAGTACATGCTCAGTTTCTGTATTTTGTTTTTGGGTAGAAGCGTATTGTAGCAATAACACTATTACTAAGAAGGGTAGTCATTTCTCGAATAGAATATTTTTTTACACATGCGATATGGTCATGATTATTTGGTATCTATTCGATTCCACAACCTTTCCCAGTTTGTGTATAGGGGCGAAATTGTTCAAAAAATTCTCTAAACTAGCCTCTTTGGGAAAAAATCATAAAAAATCTCAAAAACAGCTTTGTTTGTGTTCCCCGTTAGATTAGATTTCATTGGAGGCGGAGGGAATCCTCCAAGCACCGCGACCAGTCTATTGTGCTATACCTCATAGATCTTTCTCCAGTTTCAACCTAGAGGTCCTCACTCAGCTTTTCTCTTAGGAATTTATCTAGTTGGTGTAGGTCTATTTTTGCAATGGTACTGTGGTCCACAGAGTGTTCTCAGAGACACTTGTGGCGCTGAGTTGCGACTGCCTCACAGCAGCACAGAATATGTTCAGAGGTTTCTGCCTGTAGTTGGCAGAACCTGCACAGGTTATCAGTTATGATTCCTATCCTTTTAAGATGATCTTTCAAGCTCGAATGACCCGTGAGTATTCCGGTTATTGCCCGTACTTTATTTCTATCAAACTGTAGAAGCTGTTTGCTTCTTTTAGTTGAGTGGTTCGGTATGAATCTTTTGGCCTGTCTAAGTCTGGGCAGCGTGGCCCAGTGTTGGCATTTCTTGTGTTCCTCCCATACCCTTATGCTCCTCTTAATGGAGCAGGTTGAGATTCCACAGAACGGCTCTGGTCTAGTAGGGCGGACCGCTGCTCTGTCTCTTGCAAGTTGGTCTGCTATTTCGGTGCCCTCTATGCCCTTATACTCTGTTGTTGATACTAAGGATACATAATTTTTCTTGGCATTCCCATACCAGTTTTGAGTTTACCGTATAGTCAAGGCTTTTATCGCTGCCTGACTATCTGTGAGAATGACTATATTCTTATTTGAGTAACCCCTTTCCAAATTTATTTCTATGGACGTGGATATAGCATGGACCTCCGTCTGGAAAACGGTGGGATATTCACCGAGGGATTCCGTTATCCCGGCGCGGGGTCCGCTTATGCCAGCTCCGGTGCCTTCAGTCGTTTTAGATCCATCGCTATACCATGGAATTGAAAGGGATTTCGAAGCGATATCTCTTTATCATATGGTCCACAGGAATGTGTAGCATTTGATTGCTACTTCTTAGTCTGGATAGATTGTTTGGTCCACTTTTTACTTTGGATGGGTTGCCGTTTAATTGGTTTCTCATCGCGGCTAATCTAGCCTGCGGTTCGATACAGATGTGCAGTGGAGTCATCTAAAAGAACCTCCATAGCTGCTGTGTGGCAGGTTCTCATTGCTCCTGTCGTGTTGACACATGCCAACCTTTGGAGCTTGTCCAGTTTGTTCCTGGCGCTTACTAGTTTTGTTCTTTGCAACCATACTGATGCTCCGTATGCTATCATAGGTCATCATGTTTGTCTTACAATAGCTGTAAAGGTCCATAAGGCTATTTTGGGTCTCAAGCCCCAGGCTTTGCCTACGACTTGTTTACACAAGAGTAGAGCAATAGTGGCTTGCTCTGATACTTTTTCTAGGTGCTTGTTCCATAGGAGTTTCTGATCCAGAATTACTCCTAGATATTTAACTTCTGTCGAGAGTTTGATTTTCGTCTCGTACATCATGAGCGATCTTATTTTGCTCAGGTCTCTCTTTCGTAAAAAAGGCACAATCGTGGTTTTGCCCTGTAGGCCTTTCTCATGGCATCATGTTTGCGTTTTACTTAGTGCTTGATGCATAAGGTCGCAGACGGTTTCCTCTAACTTGCCCTTAATCATGATTACTAAGTCGTCAGCATATCCTTGGACTGTAAGACCGCTATGATTGAGCAAGCTCAGTAGGTCGTCTACCACAAAACACCATAGAAGGGGCGATAGTACTCCTCCCTGCGGGCATCCTTTGCCTGCTTTGACCCTTGTGGTATCCGTTCCCAGGAATCTTTGAATCTCCCGTGTGCTTAGCATTTGGTCGATGTACCTCGCTGTGGTAGAGTCTACTCCTCTGTCGACAATTGCCTTATTTATACAGTCGTAGGATGTGCTGTCGAATGCTCCTTCTATGTCCAGAAGTGCGTATAGCGCAATTTCTTTTTCGGAAATTGCCCTCTCAATTTCCGTTGTAATTTGGAGAAATGCTGATTCTGTCGATTTGCCGGTTTGGTAGACAAATTGATTACTATGTAGTGGTTTCTTGCTAAGCTCTTCGTGTCGCAGGCAGTGGTCTATTATCTTTTCCATGGTTTTCAAAAGGAAAGATGTTAGGCAGATGGGTCTGAATGACTTTGGATCAGAACGCGATCTTTTGCCTATTTTTGGTATGAAGACCATCTTTGCCTGACCAAGCGCGGAAGAAGAGAATCCGGTCGTGTGAGGGCGATCAAAGTCAGGCGGAGAAGCTGAGACCTGCAATGTCACAGCCTACGACGTCAAGGCCGAGCTTGCGTCCAACGTCGGATATCCCGGAGGAGTTCCATGTGGCGATAAGGGATGTGAGTGTCTCTGACAACAGGATCTCCAGAGAAATATTTGATTTGATTGAGTCTGCAATCACTGACCAGGTGCTGACTGATAGTGCGGAGGGATCAGAAGTCCCCTTTGCCATCGATGACATTGGATGGTATCGGAGATACGGACCATGATCTGCAAGGATGAACAGATGCGGACAAGGCTCTCTCGCTACGTCTCTCGGATCGGCAATCTGTGGGAGGGAGCGAAATTCGATGTGGTGCCGAAGTCATCGCTCGTTAAGCCACAAACATGGGTATGGGTTCCGGGACCCTCCTATGATTCAAAAC
Source organism: Beris morrisii (assembly GCA_951812415.1). NCBI lineage: Eukaryota > Metazoa > Arthropoda > Insecta > Diptera > Stratiomyidae > Beris > Beris morrisii. Next base: position 98,953,993 of record OX638311.1, read on the forward strand.
CCGGACGTTCCTATGGCGGGACTAAGTATCGCCAAGAGGGATGCACCAACTAACGGGGTACAAATCAGAATCAGAATGTTTTCCTTTCTACCCCCTTTCACCATCACCCCCAACACCCACACCACCAAAATTTTTTTCCCTACTAGAAGTTTACCGACCCCAACTCCTGTAAAATTTTCAAGATCATATCTGATACGGTTTCTGAGATATAAAAATTAAATTTTTTGAAAATTTGCTGTCCCCCCCTTTCGTGCTCCACCTCCCCCCTCAAAAAATTTAATTTCGGTAGACTCCTCTTGTGATCCCATATACAGAAACTAAATTTTTTCTTCCTGGTGTAATTGGTTCAGAAGATATTGTAATCCAAAGTTTTTAACCCCCATCCCCACACCTCACCACCCCTCTTAAAAATTTTAGCTCTTGTCTAATCTTGAAGTATCCCTAAGGACAACAACAAAGTTTCAATCTTCTGACATCAATTGTTCAGGAGATATCGATTTTAGAATGTTTCAATCCCGTCTTTCATGCGTTAAAGACTCATAGTTTTTCCCTCCCCCCACTTCCACACCCCTTAACCAATATCGACCATTTTTTTGCAATTGAGTCCATTATCATAGTACTACATAAGTTCCAAGTTTCAGCCTCCTAGCATAAGTGGTTCCTGAGATCTAGAAACCAAAAATTTTCGTCTAAAACGCTACCTCTCCTCTCCCCTCATACCCCCACCCATCGAAAATATACCAGTCGTAGGGGTTCACCCAATCTACCCACCATAAAAATTTCAATTTAATATCTCAATGGGTTTGGAAGCTACGCGCCTTCAAACGATTTTGCGTACGGCGTACGGCGGACGGCGTCTACGGCGGACAGACGGAAATTTTTTCCTAAAACGTGAAAATACAAAATTTCAGGGTAGCAAATTTTTTTGAAATTTCAGGTCGATCACAATACTTTTTTATTAAAAAATAATAAAGTAAAATCTGACGATTTCGACGATCGTGGCAGAGTTTTGACACAAACTCCGTACCACCAAACAGAAAGCCAATGCGAAAATCGAGTTGGCATGATTTTGACAACTTTTTTTTTACATGCATTTCATATGGGTGGCAAAATTTTGATCGAGGTCCGCACTAGGCTTGAAATGCGAAATGGATTCATATCTACGTTTAAATTGACATGCGAAATGTGTTCCTCTTGTTTCGCTTTTCGAACAATACCTTCAAATGTAGATAGTGATATGGATATCAATGAAACTACATACCAGCGGTTCATTCCATAGGAATAGGCTACAATAATTTAGAAGAACTATTTTCACCACTAGAAATTCCTTTCATGACCAAAAAAACGTGCAAAAAGGTTCAGACAAGAAGAAGCAGATCATACAAAAGATATAGGAAGCGTAGATGAACATGGAATCCCGGTAATTACTGTGGTCGCCGATGGCTGTTGGTCAAAAAGGTTCTATGGTACAAACTACTTAGCCCTTTCGAGAGTAATGGCAATTGCCGGTTTATATTCTAAAAAAGTACTCTACATGCAAGTAAAAAATAAGTATTGCCTTGTATGCAAGAAAGATGAAAAAAAATGTCAGAGCCCTTCAGAATACAATGGTAACTCTACAAGCATATAATTTTAGAAAAAAATAAAAATCACCGACCATTACCTTGCCTATCAAGGTGCTATTGTATACATGAACTCTGAGTGATGTCATGCGCAGAACACCGATACACATTTGGCTAAGTGACTACCCAGCAAACACAGTACTACTTCCATAGTACTGCTAAAGTAATGAACAAACGCCTGAATTCTTTCGCTGCATATGATAGAGGCTATGCCCAAAACTTCACCTATTTATTTCTTGTATAAAAACGTGTGTGTTATGTGTTTTATTTCATGAATAAACCTATTATCCATATGCGAGAGTAGGACAGAAAAATGACAAAGACTAGATGCAACAGTAGTGCTATAGTACTGCTAAAAGTAGCTTCGGAAATAGTATAGCAGTATAGCAGTACTTCTGAATGCACCATATATTTCTTTCCTTTTTCGTAAATGCGATTAACAGGCTCATGCAATTTGCGCAAATAGGCTTATTCAAGTCAAGTTTAACAATGAGGTGTTGAGTAACCCTTTGTCCCTCTGTATTAGAGTGTAAATCAATCTTTACACGAGACCTTCGAGTCCACACTTTGACTAACTGATTCGGAAATACTCGAAAAACTAAAAAATCATCTAAAAAAGTATGTACGTTGACTCGAAAAAGTAAATAAACATGCATGAATATTTGATCAGGAGTTTGGCAGTAGTATAGCAGTACTTTTAAATTTGTTTGGAGAAGTGGAATACACAAACCCACCTAAAACGCATCAAACACATAGACAAATGCATTGCACTAGTGTGCAAAGTGCTGAACTCGCGTTTACTGGGTATATAGCTGAGCAGACTATAGTTTATGATGAGTGTGGTTACAAAACAGACACGACACTTGACACATGAGATTACACGACGGCAAAGACGAAACAACAAACCATAAAGTCAAACCGATAATACTTCCCCCACTCATGCTGTAGTATTGTTTACGCTGATTCTGTCATTATCATATTCCCGCATGTAAAGGCCATGAACACAAGAGCCATTCGATTCATGACTGAAGCGGCGAACAACGAAAATGCATGAACGAAAAACGATTGAAATTGGCTTTTCCCCTTTCAAGAAAGAAAAGACAAAATGGGGTACAGAATTTTCACAACGAACTCATGGGGCCTTAAGTCGTTGAAAGATGATTAACAGGTGTTTGCGATATTCTTCGGGTGTCGCAGAGGCGATCCACAGATCGTCGAATAAAAAATCTAGGCCGTGGCAAACTTCGTGGATTAACCGCTGGAATAGGTTTGCGCGGCGTTTCGCAGTCCAAAATTCATGAACATAAACTCCAAAAGTCCGAACGGCGCTGTTATGTTTATACTCTAGATGAAATCATATAGAGTATTATAAGTTTAATCCAGCCCAAAAGTTTATAACGCATAGAACCAAGCCACAGACGAAAAAAAGTGATATATTATTTTTTGTTTATTTGTGGCCAAAAACCTCAAATCCGCTTGACGTCCGTCCGTCCGTCCGTCCGTCCGTCCGTCCGTCCGTCCGTCCGTCCGTCCGTCCGTCCGTCCGTCCGTCCGTCCGTCCGTCCGTCTGTCCGTGAACACGATAACTCAAGAACGCCTTCACCTAGGATCATGAAATTTTGAATCTGGATGTTTGGATGAATTTGTAAGGCTAAGTTCGTTAACGGGCAAAATCGTCCTACTCCTTCGGGTGGCTGCCATACAAAATGTCCTTAAAACACGTGTTCAAGAATATTGGTCGATAACTTCAGAAGCGTTTAAGCTACGACATTGAAATTTTGTATGTGTTATTTTTTCAATAGTTGGAGTTAAATATATGATTATGAAGAAAATCCTATTAGTCCTTCGTGTAGCTGCCATACAAATATCCTGTCAAAATGTATTCACTTAATTTACGAAAGTCACTATAACTCAAGTAATCTTTTAGCTACGAATTCGGAATTTTGTACAAATTGGTTTTGAGTGAAAAGAAAGTTTGACTTTACTAGTCAGCAAAATCCTATTACTCCTTCGGGTAGCTGCCATACAAAATGTCCTTAAAACACGTGTTTAAGAATATTGACCGATAACTTCAGAAGGATTTTAGCTACGTCTTTGAAACTTTGTATGTGTTATTTTTTCTATAGTTGGAGCTAAATGTATGATTATGAAAAAAATTCTATTAGTCCTTCGTGTAGCTGCCATACAAATATCCTGTCAAAACGTCTTCACTTAATTTACGGAACTTACTATAACTCAAGTAATCTTTTAGCTATGAATTGGAAATTTTGTACAAATTAGTTTTGAGTAAAAACAAAGTTTGAGTTTACTAATCAGCGAAATCCTTTTACTCCTTCTGGTAGCTGCCATACAAAATGTCTTTAAGACACGTGTTCAACAATATTTTTCGATAACTTTTGAACGCTTCAAGCTACGAATTTGAAATTTTGTACACGTTTATTTTTAAATGGTTCCAAGGAAAAGGATAAATATGTAAGAAATCGAGTGAGTCCGTCCTGCACCTCCCATGTGAAAGTTCTTCAAAAAATACATTTTTGTTCGATGACTTACCCAGTTTAAGTTATGAAATTAAACACTGAATATTGTCTTTTAGGTTTGAATAGCAATCTAATGACAGTCTTTAATAAAGGACATACAACATGCACACACGTAATTCTACTTTATCCCCAACTACAATATAAATCGGAGTTCAGTATTCATCTAGAGTATTATACGATTGGCTTGCAGCCGATCGTGACTGCAGTATGTTTACTTTATTATTTCAATAATACAGTATTGTTATCGATTTTTAAAAAAAAGAAATTTGTTACCCTCAAAATTTTTTTTTTCACGTTTCATGACGAGTAGACACGAAAAAAGGAAAAAAAAATTTCAGTCCGTCTGTCCGCCGTACGCCGTACGCCGTACGTCTACCGGTGTACGCAAAATTGTTTGAAGGCTCGTAGCACCCAAACCCTATGAGCTATTTAATTGAATTTTTTTTCGTGGGTAGAGTGGGTTGGCCCCCTAAAGTGACCAAATTTGGAGTGGTGGGGGTGTAAGGGGGGAGGAGGGGGAAGCGTTTTAGACGGAAAATTTTGGTTTCTAGATCTCAGCAACCGCTTATGCTAGGAGACTGAAATTTGGAATTTATACAGAGCTTCGGTAGTGGACCCATTTGCAAAAAAATTGCTGATATTGGTGAAGGGGTTCGGGAGTGGGGGGAAAAATAATGCGTCCGAAACGCAAAAAAGGTGAGATCGACACATTCTAAAATCTATATCTCCTAAACGGTCAATGTCACAAAATTAAAACTTAATGAATATCTGTAGGTATACTAGGAGAATAGATCGAAACCAAAAATTTGAGTGGGGGAAGTGGCGTACGAGGGTGGGGGGTGAAAAGCTTTAGATTACGATATCTCATGAACCAATTGTACTAGATAAATAAAATTTGGTTTGTGTATAAAGGTTGACAAATGAAGTTTGATGAAAGTAAAATTTTTTAAGAATTTTTCAAAAAAATCACGTATCATATCTCAAGAACAGTTTAAGATAGATGCTTAAAATTTTTACCAGAAGTAGGCCTAATAGACCCCTAGCGGAAAACAAAATTTAGGAGGTGTGGGTGTAGAGGGTGAGGGTGGGGGAGGGTGAAAAGGAAAAAGTTCCGATTTTAATATCTCGACAACCTATAATGATATAAAGCTGAAACTTGGTATTTGGATAGAGCTATATTAGTAGCATGTTGGAAAAATATAATTTTTTATAGGGGTAGTATGGTACAGGGGTGGGGGGTGTTTTTCCTATCTATAGAACGGCTTATGATACAAAGTTGAAACTTGGTACGTTTATGTAAATCAACTAGAAAACTAATTTAAATAAAAAAAATTTTCAAATTTCCAATGGCGTTCAGAGGGGGAGCAAAAAAATGATCAGTGAAAATGGTATGCATATATTTTCACGGGTTTCGTCATATCTATTAGGTCTTCCCAAATATTGAATTCATTTTTATTCTACGGCTTCTTCATATAAATACCTAGAAAGCGTTTTCAGGATTTTTTAAAATTCGACCCCTAAGGGGGTGCAAAGGGGGTTGTAAAATTTTTCACGAATTCTACTATATCCCCACGTCTTATCAGATATGGAATATCTTTTCACTTTCACGTGCTTGCGTAATAATCGCCTAAAACTTGTTTTTAAGTTTTTTCAGCCACTAAGAGGGTATAAACGGGTTGAACACGTTTTCACGAGTTCCGTCATTTCTTTTAGAAGTGATAAGAAATTGAATTGGTTCCTACTTTCTCGTGCTGTCTTCATATTTATTTATTAACTCCTTTCAGGATTTTTGGATATTCAACCCCCAAGTGAGTGTAAGGAGGTTGCATATCTGATAATATATCGAATTCATTTTTACTTCCCAAGGTTTCCTATATAAAAAAGCCAAAAAGTCAATTTCAGTATTTTAGATATTCAATCCTAATGGGTGTAAGGGGGTAGTATGCTTTTCAAAGTTTCGACATATTTCTTAGGTTTGATGAGATATTAGATCGCTTTTCATTTCCACAGACTTTTTATATAATCGCCTACAAACCCATTTCTCGATTTTTGGATATTCAGCCCCCAAGGGTTTGCATATATTTTCACAAATTTTACCATCCCTTAGTTCTGATGAGATATAAAATTGGTTATTACGGCATTTGATGTAATGACCTTAAAACCAATTTCACCATTTTTCGAATTTCAAGAACCAAGGGGGTGTGAAGAGTTTGCATACGTTTTCACAAACTTTTCAATATCCGTCTTGTCTCATGAGATATCAAGTTGCTTCTTATGAAATCGTCTAAAAACCTGTTTCACAATTTTTTTGAAATTCAAACCCCAAGTGGAAGTAATGGATTTGTATACGTTTTAACAATTCGACTATCTAATTCTGATAAGGCAACAAATTCATCTTTACTTCTATGGGCTTAAAGTGTACATAATATACTGAAATTCGAATAGTCTACACGGACTTTTTCAATGTTTAAAATCTTGTTCTAAAAATCTCTATTTTAAATATTTATACTCTAGATGAAATCATATAGAGTATTATAAGTTTAATCCAGCCGAAAAGTTTGTAACGCATAGAACCAAGCCTCGGACGAAAAAAAGTTATATATTATTTTTTGTTTATTTGTGCCCAAAAACCTCAAATCCGCCTGACGTCCATCCGACCGTCCGTCCGTCCGTCCGTCCGTCCGTCCGTCCGTCCGTCCGTCCGTCCGTCCGTCTGTCCGTGAACACGATAACTCAAGAACGCCTTCACCTAGGATCTTGAAATTTTGAATCTGGATGTTTGGTTGAATTTGTAAGGCTAAGTTCGTTAACGGGCAAAATCGTCCTGTTCCTTCGGGTAGCTGCCATACAAAATGTCCTTAAAACACGTGTTCAAGAATATTGGTCGATAACTTCAGAAGGGTTTAAGCTACGGCATTGAAATTTTGTTTGTGTTATTTTTCCAATAGTTCGAGCTAAATGTATGATTATGAAGAAAATCCTGTTAGTCCTTCGTGTAGCTGCCATACAAATATCCTGTCAAAATGTATTCACTTAATTTACGAAACTCACTATAACTCAAGTAATCTTTTAGCTACGAATTCGGAATTTTGTACAAGTTAGTTTTGAGTGAAAACAAAGTTCGAGTTTACTAGTCACTGAAATCCTTTTACTCCTTCTGGTAGCTGCCATACAAAATATCCTTAAAACACGTGTTCAAGAATATTAGTAGATAACTTCAGAAGGGTTTAAGCTACGGCATTGAAATTTTGTATATGTTATTTTTCCAATAGTTGGAGCTAAATATATGATTATGAAGAAAATCCTATTAGTCCTTCGTGTAGCTGCCATACAAATATCCTGTCAAAATGTATTCACTTAATTTACGAAACTTACTATAACTCAAGTAGTCTTTTAGCTATGAATTCGGAATTTTTTACAAATTAGTTTTGAGTAAAAACGAAGCTTGAGTTTACTTGTCAGCGAAATCCTTTTACTCCTTCTGGTAGCTGCCATACAAAATGTCCCTAAAATACGTGTTTAAGAATATTAGCCGATAACTTCAGAAGGGTTTAAGCTACGTCTATGAAATTTTGTACGTAGTATTTTTCCAATAGTTAAAGCTAAATGTATGATTATGAAGAAAATCCTATTAGTCCTTCGTGTAGCTACCATACAAATATCCTGTCAAAACGTCTTCACTTAATTTACGAAACTTACTATAACTCAAGTAATCTTTTAGCTATGAATTGGAAATTTTGTACAAATTAGTTTTGAGTAAACACGAAGTTCGAGTTTACTAATCAGCGAAATCCTTTTACTCCTTCTGGTAGCTGCCATACAAAATGTCCTTAAGACACGTGTTCAACAATATTTTTCGATAACTTTTGAACGCTTCAAGCTACGAATTTCAAATTTTGTACAAGTTCATTTTTAAATGGTTCCAAGGAAAAGGATAAATATGTAAGAAATCGAGTGAGTCCTTCCTGCACCTCCTTCAAAAAGGACATTTTTTTTCGATGACTTACCCAGTTCAAGATATGCAACTAAACACTGAAAATTGTCTTTTAGTTTTGAGTAGCAATCTAATGGCAGTCCTTAATAAAGGACTTACAACATGCACACACGTAATTCTACTTTATCCCCAACTACAATATAAATCGGAGTTCAGTATTCATCTAGAGTATTATACGATTGGCTTGCAGCCGATCGTGACTGCAGTATGTTTATACTCTAGATGAAATCATACAGAGTATTATAAGTTTAATCCAGCCCAAAAGTTTGTAACGCATAGAACCAAGCCTCGGACGAAAAAAAGTCATATATTATTTTTGTTTATTTGTGGCCAAAAAACCTCAAATCCGCTTGACGTCCGTTCCTCCGTCCGTCTGTCCGTTAGCACGATAACTCAAGAACGCCTTCACCTAGGATCTTGAAATTTTGAATCTGGATGTTTGGTTGAATTTGTAAGGCTAAGTTCGTTAACGGGCAAAATCGTTCTACTCCTTCGGGTAGCTGCCATAGAAAATGTCCTTAAAACACGTGTTCAAGAATATTGGTCGATAACTTAAGAAGGGTTTAAGCTACGACATTGAAATTTTGTATGTGTTATTTTTCCAATATTTGGAGCTAAATATATGATTATGAAGAAAATCCTGTTAGTCCTTCGTGTAGCTGCCATACAAATATCCTGTCAAAATGTATTCACTTAATTTACGAAACTCACTATAACTCAAGTAATCTTTTAGCTACGAGTTCGGAATTTTGTACAAATTAGTTTTGAGTGAAAGCAAAGTTTGGGTTTACTAGTCAGCGAAATCCTCTTACTCCTTCTGGTAGCTGCCATACAAAATGTCCTTAAAACACGTGTTCAAGAATATTGGTCGATAACTTCAGAAGGGTTTAAGCTACGTCTTTGAAATTTTGTATGTGTTATTTTTCCAATAGTTGGAGCTAAATATATGATTATGAAGAAAATCCTGTTAGTCCTTCGTGTAGCTGCCATACAAATATCCTGTCAAAATGTATTCACTTAATTTACGAAACTCACTATAACTCAAGTAATCTTTTAGCTACGAATTGGAAATTTTGTACAAATTAGTTTTGAGTGAAAACCAAGTTTGGGTTTACTAGTCAGCGAAATCCTCTCACTCCTTCTGGTAGCTGCCATACAAAATGTCCTTAAAACACGTGTTCAAGAATATTGGTCGATAACTTCAGAAGGGTTTAAGCTACGTCTTTGAAATTTTGTATGTGTTATTTTTCCAATAGTTGGAGCTAAATATATGATTATGAAGAAAATCCTATTAGTCCTTCGTGTAGCTGCCATACAAATATCCTGTCAAAATGTTTTCACTTAATTTACGAAACTCACTATAACTCAAGTAATCTTTTAGCTACGAATTGGAAATTTTGTAGAAATTAGTTTTGAGTCAAAACCAAGTTTGGGTTTACTAGTCAGCGAAATCCTCTCACACCTTCTGGTAGCTGCCATACAAAATGTCCTTAAAACACGTGTTCAAGAATATTGGTCGATAACTTCAGAAGGGTTTAAGCTACGTCTTTGAAATTTTGTATGTGTTATTTTTCCAATAGTTGGAGCTAAATATATGAATATGAAGAAAATCCTATTAGTCCTTCGTGTAGCTGCCATACAAATATCCTGTCAAAACGTCTTCACTTAATTTACGGAACTTACTATAACTCAAGTAATCTTTTAGCTATGAATTGGAAATTTTGTAGAAATTAGTTTTGAGTAAAAACTAAGTTTGAGTTTACTAATCAGCGAAATCCTTTTATTCCTTCTGGTAGCTGCCATACAAAATGTCCTTAAGAGACGTGTTCAACAATATTTTTCGATAACTTTTGAACGCTTCTAGCTACGAATTTAAAATTTTGTACACGTTAATTTTTAAATGGTTCCAAGGAAAACAATAAATATGTAAGAAATCGAGTGAGTCCTTCCTGCACCTTCCATGTAAAAGTCCTTCAAAAAGGAAATTTTTTTTCGATGACTTACCCAGTTCAAGATATAAAATTAAACACTGAATATTGTCTTTTAGTTTTGAGTAGCAATCTAATGGGAGTCCTTAATAAAGGACATACAACATGCATACACGTAATTCTACTTTATCACCAACTACAATATAAATCGGAGTTCAGTATTCATTTAGAGTATTATACGATTGGCTTGCAGCCGATCGTGACTGCAGTATGTTTTTTATTATCAACCAACAAAATCTTCTCGTTTTGCCCGTCTTCACAGACGGAAAACACACACAACGAAGACATAACTTCAGTCTTCACAAAGTACCAGTCAGCTTATCTCTCTCAGTAGTTTATCATATCGCCGTGTCGGAAGAATAGTGACGCAACTGCAATTTTGAAAATTTTTTGTTTTCACATTTCAATATTTTGTGGTTTTGCTATTCTTGCATAAAATCGTTCCCCGTTGTTTTAAACGAACGTGCTCTTGATCTAAGCTGTCTATAGTGAATATTAGGTGCGTTTTAATGCTCTCTAGAGTAGGATAGGATAGCATAGAAAATTTATATACAAAATAACAACAACATTGCTGTTTTTACGATTCTTTATTACTTTTTTCCATAGATAGTAGGCTAGAATATAGATTTTAACCGGAATAGTTCCCCCAGTGAGCTCACTGGGGGAACTATGCACGATAAATTCTCTAATGTAGCCTACTATCTATGGAAAAAAGTTAAAACGCACCTAATAATAAGCTCGTATGGCTTGTGGGCAATTCTCAAAAATGATATTGTTTCTCCGAAAAAAATTAGAATTTTTTGCAGTTGCGTCACTGTTCTTCCGACACGGCGATATATTTCGTTCATATTCATTTTTTATGCGTGTGGTATTTTCCATTGCATGTATATTATAAACAATATCCTGTCGGCTTCACTAGTACCGCAACGCCAAGTATCAGCTCTTCTCTATCAGTGACTTATCATATATTTCATTCATATTCATTTTATATTCGTGTGGTATTTTGTATTGTATTGACATTCCATTTTCCATCATATGAAAAAGGAAAGAGGAAATGTATATGTCCATGTATGCACCGCTCTTCTTCCTATTTTTCAAACCAAAAGCACAACTGTGGTAGTGAGTCCGGAGCGAAGGAACGGAGAGTTCCATTTTAACAACATTTCAATTGAACTGAGTCCGGAACGAAGGAGCGAAGAGTTCCGTTTTAGTGAACACTTCAATTGAAGTGACAAGTGGTAGCGAGTCCGGAACGAAAGTGCAAAGAGTTCCATTTTAGTGAACACTTCAATTGAAGTGACAAGTAACTACAGAATAGAGTTGGATCGTTCAGGAGTACTGAGTCCGGAACGAAGGAGCGAAGAGTTCCATTTTAGTGAACACTTCAATTGAAGTGACAAGTAACTACAGAATAGAGTTGGATCGTTCAGGAGTTTTCAAGGGAACGATTGACACTGCTTTTGACTGCAGTTCCGTGTCAAAAACACGAAGAACGAGGGCGGGAGGACCCTTTTACTTTATTATTTTATAATAATAAGTATTGTAATCGACCTGAAATTTCAAAAAAATTTGCTACCCTGAAATTTTGTATTTTCCCGTTTTAGGACTAGTAAACACAAAAAAAGCAAAAAAAAAAATGTCCGTCTGTCCGCCGTAGACGCCGTACGCCATACGCAAAACTGTTTGAAGGTGCGTAGCTCTCAAGCCCCTTGAGATATTAAGTTGAAATTTTTATGGTAGGTAGAATGGGTGAACCCCTACGAGTGATATATTTTGTAGGGATGAAGGTGTAAGGGTAGAGCGGTTTAAATGAAAACTGTTGGTTTCTAGAGCGCAGGAACCGCTTATGCCAGGAGGCTGAAAGTTGGAACTTATGTAGTACTATGATAGTGGACTCATTTGCAAAAAAATTTTCGATAGTGGTTGACGGGTGTGCGAGTGGGGGAAAACAATGCGTCCAAAACGCTTGAAAGCTGGGATTGAAACATTCTAAAATCCATATCTCCTGAACGATTGATGTCAGATGGCTGAAACCTTGTAGTTATCTTAACAGATACTAGGAGATTAGAAACTAGTTAAACATTTTAAGGGTGGTACAGAAGTATGGGGGTGAGGAGAGAAAACTTGGAGCTACAATATCTTCCGACTCAATTATCCCAGGAAGATAAATTTAAAACTGTATAGAGCAACTATAGAGACATCCCGGAAAAAAAATTTTGATAGGGCTAGCAAGGTACGGGAATGGTTTTTCATATCTCAGAAACGGGTAATGCTAAAAAGTTGAAATTTAGTATCTATATGTAGATATGCTACTAGGTCGGCCAACATTCTGGGACGTGTTTAATGCTGAGATGCCGTGTAGGGTACTGTGTGACTGACAATGTAAGGAATAACCAGGAGGCTATTTGGAACGTTATTTTGTAGGTTGGCAGTCATAGTACTGGCGTTTCGGACTTCTACCCATAAAATAATTAAGTTGCACCCAGACTAATGGGCGTCACTCCTTTTGGTGAACTCTAGTTCCATTCGACACGTGAGGAAGAACGACGACCTTTTATTTTTTTGGTCATCAGAATCCTGGAACGAAAAGTTTAAAAACTAGTTCATTGAACTCGTTCCTTCAAGTGAGTGACTCGGAGTGAACTCCTTCACTAAAGGGAACTGCTTTGCCCATCTCTAATACATACTTTCATAAACAATAAACAATATTGTCTTTTACTTGCGAGTAGCACCCAATTGAGAGTCCTTATTAAAGGACAAACCACATGCCTACTCTTATACTTTATCCCCAACTACAATTAAAGTCAGAGCTCAGTATTTCATCTAGAGTACATACCATACGGTTTGCTTGCACCCGATCGTGACTGCAGTTTGTTTTTTAATTACAATTTATTGCATAACATTGAAAAATAATGTAAACAAACAACTAGGCTCCACAAGTACTAGGCGAGAGAAATAGGCGAAAAGAATATGCGTGACAGGCGAGAAGAGATTTCACGAAATCGCTTTTTTTTCGCCAGTTGCTTAATTTTGTGGCAGAATGGCAGTAGGCGGCAAATTAATAGGCGAGACGGCAGTGCACAAAATCGCTAAGCTGTCAATTTCGGTTTTTTGGACGATATTTTGGGCGACTCGCCCTGTACAGCATTCCGGTACTGGTGTCGTGGCCGCGTGTAGACTGGGTGTCCTTTAGTTACAATTCGGTTGGCGATATGCGACGATATTAGGCTCGTTTCACACTGCACGGTTTGCGCCGTGCGGTTTCTCGCTGTACGGTGGACATTTTTTAATGGCGCGAAGAAGAGTATAGTTCCTTTCACATTGCACGGCCACGGCACGGTCGTCGTTCGGCCGCCGTGTAGCAGCCGTACGCGCGACTGCAACCCACGGCGACCGGACGGCGACCGAGTACCTAGTTGCCCACGTGACCAAATTGTATGCTTTCACATTGGACGGTGGTACGTCGCGCCGTGACGGTCCCAAATTTGAACTGGATACTGAACCAGTGCTGTCGTTTGTACTAGTATAGTAGTATTTGTACTACTGTTGTACTTCATGTACTACACTTAAATGCACTACTGTCGAAAATTACAAAACGACAATATTTGCTGAAGTGACGCCATAGTCGGAGAGCTCGCTACAAAAAATCAACAGTTTTAGGAAAGCTAATATTTTAGTATTTGGTTACATTTAGGGTGTATGTAAATATACTAGAGTCAGCAGGTCTGACGTGGGGACACCTGGCTCTGGTGAGCTGTCAAAGATGTCAAAAAAATCAGAAAATGAAAGAGTTTTAGCAAAGCTGAAAATTTACCAGGACGCAGTTTTTACAATGAAAAACTGAAAAACAATGGTCAGACACCTCAACAGTGGGACCCACCCAGTCAGCCCCCCCCCCGCAAAGATGTCAAAAAAAATCGGGTCCTCGCAAGAGTTTTAGGAAAGCTGAAATTTGTTTCAGTAAATATCTATTATGTATAATTTATGAAAATAACAGTCAGACTTCATTTGGTTAGAGTGGGACCAGTCAGCAGTCGCTGAAAGTATAAATGTCATGCGAGCGCGATTTCTGTTACTATGTGCGCGACAATCAATACCAGTGTCATGAAAGAGTTTTAAGAAAGCTGAATATTTACCACGTGGTAGTTTTTACAATGAGAAATAAAAAAGCAATGGTCAGACACCCCAACAGTGGGACCCACCCAGTCAGCACCCTCGCAAGGCTGTCGCAAAAATCGCGTGCTCGTGGTTTATGTTACTATGTGCGCAACAATCAATACAAGTGTCATGAAAGAGTTTTAAGAAAGCTGAAAATTTACCACGGGGTAGTTTTTACAATGAGAAATAAAAAAACAATGGTCAGACACCCCAACAGTAGGACCCACCCAGTCAGCACCCCCGCAAGGCTGTCGCAAAAATCGCGTGCTCGTGGTTTATGTTACTATGTGCGCAACAATCAATACAAGTGTCATGAAAGAGTTTTAAGGAAGCCGAAAATTTACCACGGGGTAGTTTTTACAATGAGAAACAAAAAAACTATGGTCAGACAGCACCCCTGCAAAGGCATCGCAAAAATCGGGTGCTCGTGGTTTCTGTTACTATGTGCGCAACAATCAATACAATTGTCATGAAAGTGTTTTAAGAAAGCTGAAAATTTAGCATCGAACTTGACCGATTTCAATCGCAATCGTAGGAAATGTAAATGTAAATGTACTTTAAATTCTTTAAGAATTTCGGGGGGAGGGGGGGAGGACCGGACTCTGTTGGTCCACCCTGGCTACGGCCTTGGTCCAGTAACATCAAATATTGGCTCTGGTGGAATTTAAAGATCTTAGCGGAACTATCTAACAAACGGCGGAAACTTCGGAACTAGAAAGACTCATCTCCATTCAAAGTTCGTATTACATCTTCGGAATCTTTAATCCATTTCCTTGTACCATAAGCGGCATTTTGACCTAATTCACGGTTATATAGCCGACGTAAGGCGGAGCCATTCCAGCATTATGCGTTGATAATTTCCATTCGGTTCATTCCATTGAACATGGTAAGAAATACAAAATTTTCTCCCATAGTTAAGATGGTGTAGGGCAATCGGTGTGCTACGGTTTCTGGGATAAATGGTTCTCGGTCAAGTGTGTACATATTTAGGTAATACCTTACACCTGAGATATAAAACACACTTTTCAATACTTGAATTTTAATTAAATAATTAAATTTAATTAAATTAAAAATTTCAATTTAAAAATTTACAGGACAAGTTTTTACAGGTCCATTTCGCGTGCTCTTGTTTTTAGCGTCTTATCTTGTTCTTCTTTTTTCACCGCGTTATTCGTGATCGTTCCATCCTCGGTAAAAGCTTAGTTTCGGAAACCAGATTTAATATTAATTTTGAAAAGTCGCGAAATCTATAATCTCTACAGTATAAATTGCGCTATGCAGAACAAAATTTGGAAAAACAGCAGTGTGACCGTTTTGATATTTCTCAGGGTACAAAATTTGCGTAATAATTCGTTGCATGCGTAACAAAAATATTTTTTTATACAGTGGCCGACAAAAGTCTTCATACGACCCTTATTTTCGCCACTTGACGAGCCCCATGGCACTAATTAAAAAAGTAATGATGTAGTCTTGTTTATAATCTATTTTTATTGACATGTAACAAAAACATCTTTTCTCCAATATAAACTTTACAAGTTATTCATACATAACTAAAAAAATGCATTGACAAAAGTCTACATACGGCTAGGTAAATCATTCTTTATACTACTGTGCGGTTCTGTTTTATAACGGGAAGCGCCGTTTATCAAGTTTTGGCATTTGCGCTTCGCGTTAGGCTACAGTTAGGTCAGTTTCGATAAGGCCGCAGCTGTGACGATGGCTTCTCGGAAGGAAATCTCATCAGCAGTACGGAACTTGGTGGCAAAACATCGAAATGAAAGAAAATCTTTCGGAGAAATAGCCAAATTGTTGAATTTAAGTAAATCGACAGTTCAAACCATATTCAACAGCTACAAAAGCAGGTTTTCTCTGTTGAAAACAAGCCGCGCAGTGGTCGACCGAAGAAGCTGGTTCGCAGAGATGTCTCCTTTATTTTGAAAGAAGTGAACCAAAACCCAAAGGCGCATGCCACAAAATTGCCGGAGGACATAGCAAAACGAACAGAAACCACGGTGCATCCAAGAACAGTTCAAAGAACATTAAATACTAATGGCTATCACAACAGAACACCACGCAAAAAACCCCTTATAAGCGAAAAAAATCGCAAACTTCGCTTAGAATTTGCCAAAAAGCATCTAGACAAAGGACTCGATTTTTGGAAGAAGGTTTTATTCACCGATGAATCGAAGTATAACATATTTGGAAGTGAGCTAAAGTTTGGGGAAAGGAAAACACGGGAATGGACCCGAAACAAATAATTTCTACAGTCAAACATGGCGGTGGCAATGTGATGGTTTGGGTGCTGTCGCAGCCGTCGGGTGTAGGAAATTTGGTGTTCATTGTTGGTGTCATGGATCGCCATCTCTACAAAACCATCTTGCAACACAATCTAAGGGAATCGGTCGATAAGTTGGACCTTGGTGAGAGCTGGATATTCCAACAGGACAATGATCCCAAGCACACCGCTCAAATCGTGAAGGACTGGCTACTATATTATGCTCCAAGACAGCTCAATACACCCCCACAAAGTCCGGACTTGAATGTCATCGAGCACGTTTGGGAGCTTCTGGATCGAAGAATAAGAAAACACGACATTAGAAGTGCTACAATGCTAAAAGAGAAGCTCATTGAGGAATGGGGTCAAATAACGCCTAACGAATTAGAAAATTTGATCGCATCAATGCCAAGACGCTTGCAGGCAGTTATAGATGCCCATGGTGGGCCAACAAAATATTAATATTAAGTTTTAAAATGAAATGTAAATTCCTTAATGAAGTTTTTGGTGGATCTCATGATCGTACGTAGATTTTTGTCAATGCTATTTTTTAGTTTTTTTTATGAATAGATTGTTATATTGGAGGAAAGACTTTTTTGTTACATATCAATAAAAATAGATTATAAACAAGACTACATCATTACTTTTTCAATTAGTGCCATGTGGCTCGTCAAGCAGCGAAAATAGGGGCCGTATGTAGACTTTTGTCGGCCACTGTACATACTTCCTTTTCTTTAAATGGAACTAATTATGTCATTATATGATTATAAGAACATAATCCAAAATTACTGTAAAAAATAGGAACATGTTAAAATAAAGAAATTAAAAAAAGTACAATAATAATGATAATAATAATAATAAAATAAGGCAAAAATAGTAAGCCAAGTCTTATGACTTGTTTAAATTTTAGTCAATCTTGTATTACATTGTATACCACTGTCAGTAATGCAGTAATAAGCAATGCAATATAGCGAATTTGACCGACCGGATACTGGAAGATTAATTCGAATTCGCTATTTCGCATTGCTTACTACTGCAATTTTGATGGTCCGGCGTACAATGTATGGACTAGGTCTTGGTCTATCAGTACAGAACAGTAATATTAGAGAGCTATCGAAGTATGTGCGATTTCGAATGCAAGACCAGAGGCATGCATGAATATTAATTTTAATAAGTTTGTCGAAGTAGCATATTTTTGGTGTACATAATTTGTTAACGGCTGACATTATCAGCGTAACATATTTATACATGTATATAGTAACATACTATAGTAACAAAAAATTGTCAATTGTAGCATTTTGCTACCTTCGTAGTACATTTGGTCACACTGGTCAAGAGTCTATGCGTAACTTTATTATTTGTTTGGTGGAAGTCCGAAATTGATTTCAAGTTAAGCTGCGGTGCAGATTGCTATGCGACTACCAACCGAAACAAATAAAATAGGAAAGTTGCACCGAGTATTGCTTAGAAATGATAAAAAATCTAAAATTCGATTGCTTTCCGAAAACACGATAGCTCCGAGAACCCGTTCGAATCACACTTCGCGATGGGGTTAGTACCTGTGACTCGGGAGAAAAAACATGATTCTAGAATCAGTGGCTGTTCTGAAGAAAACGTACTGCTACTGTCATATCGCCGTGTCGGAAGAACAGTGACGCAACTGCAAAAAATTCTAATTTTTTTCGGAGACACAATATCATTTTTGACAATTGCCCACAAGCCATACGAGCTTATTAATAGTTACTATAGACAGCTTAGATCAAGAGCACGTTCGTTTAAAATAACGGGGAACGATTTTATGCAAGAATAGCAAAACCATAAAATATTGAAATGTGAAAACAAAAAATTTTCAAAATTGCAGTTGCGTCACTGTTCTTCCGACACGGCGATATGTGCTAGAAGCGGCCATATAAACAACATGCAATATGCAATATAAAGTATGTAATGAGTTAAAAAATGCATGCAATCAATATTTAACATTTAAATTGAAATTTAACAATTTGGTTCGTTAATTAAAAAATAAGATAAATATTTAATATTATTTTGATAGATATCATCATATCCAAATAAGGCTTTATCATCTGTATTTGCTATAACATATATGGTTTGTCGCAAATTTGACGATCATGATTTAGCCATGAAAACAATTGAATTTATTTTACCATGGACTATGGCTCAACATTTCTGCACAAGATTCAATGCACAAATTGCAATATTCCACATGCTTGAATATTTCAAACAGTCTGCTGAACGTTTCTTTTACTTACAAAAAGGAATATATGCAAGCCTTCAACAAGGAAGCTCAGAGCAAAATTTATCGCGATTGCACGGAGATTTTCGTTATAACGATTTAAATTATAAACATTTATTGGATGCAAAGAATATCCTCATATATATTCCACGAATTACAAACATGGCAACGGATGAATTGTACGATGAGGTTATGTGGAAATTACCATTCTCTTTAGAATCCTCTTCTGATAAAATGAAATATTCACGACATGAACGCACTATTAGCAAGAAGACAATAATCGAAGATTCAGTACAAACAATTTCAAAGAATGTGCAAAGAAAAATCAATCCGATGAAGGTTGAACCTGATCCAGACTTTCGTTTTTATTCGGATTATAATTTTGAGAAAGTAAGTATTTTTATTCATAATAAAATTAATATTGTACTCTATTTAATAAATTTGTTTTATCTACTATAGGACACAGTTAGAGACATGATTGTTGTAGCCAGTTTAATAACAAAACTTCCAAATTTGGGCGGAATAGCACGCACCTGTGAAGTCTTGGGAATAAAAAAAATGGTTATTGCATCCATGAAGCACGCAGATAGTAAAGAATTCCAAACTCTAAGGTACATGAATAGCTTATGCACTGATATAATGTATGTACTACTTACAATATCTGAACACATAACATCTTTTATCTAGAGTACGGTCAATCTGACATTTTTTCAGGCTATAATCTTTCAGTGGTGTTAGTTTATAAACGTGTGGCGGTCTGAAGATTTAAACTTCGGAAAAAACCTTCTTAAATGGGAAACAAAATATCGTCGGTTTCTATTAAAAATTAATGAGACACGCACAAAAAATTAGTTCGATTTTTAGATTTCTATTGTTATATTATTTAATTGAAACGAGAATCACCACAGTGTTTTTTTGCGATTTTAGTTTCACATAACCTAGAAAACCTGTGCAGGGTGGCACGAAATGACACCACCCAGTTGAATTCCTTATAACTTTTTTATTTAAGCGATAGTTATAATAACTTTTTTTAAATACAGTATATTAATGGGGAATTCTTTTGGTTTAATTATGAAAAAGTGGTGGCCATTTATTCCTTCGCATTTTCGTGCTTTTTCCAACACATTTTCCGTAACTTTTCACATAATTTCAGGTGTTATGGCCAAGATTTCATTGCGAATTTAATTGCAGGATGGTTCTTGGCTTGTTAACGTACACTCTTTCCTTCAAATATCTCCAAAGGAAACAGTTTGCAGCGGTTAAATCCGGTGAACGAGGAGGCCAATTGAAATCACTTCTGCGCGAAATAATGCGTTCGCCATAGATATCCCTTAATAGAGGCATTGAGTCCCTTGCTGTATGCGCTGTGGCTCCATCCTGTAGCAACCATAATTGTGCATGGTTTTCCACAGCTGGCCTTAAAAAATTTTCCAACATTGTCCGATATTGACCACCACAGATGGAAACGGCGACACCGTCTTTATTTCGAAAGAAATATGGGCCAACGATCCTTTCGGACGATACACCGCACCAAACAGTACACTTGAGTGTATTTGTGCTCGTTGTTCGATTGTGTAATGCTTCATTTTAAATTCCCCAAGTCGTCTTTACAAAATACTGGAAAAAAAATTATTTAAAAAAGTTATAAGGAATTCAACTGGGTGGTGTCATTTCGCGCCACCCAGTAGAAAGAAACAAATTTTTCATGTCATTTCGTTACTTAAAGCATTTTCAGTAATTTGTCCTTCTCTTTACAAAATTTATTTATTTTGCAAAGTACATATCCTCGGCTTACAAGTGAAATTACATAAATAAGTCAAAAACTATAAAATGTGGGAAACTGTAAATTAAGTTTCTTATTTTGCCCCTACCTTCCCTACTCAGTCATTTAATGTTAAAAATGTTGACGTTCGGCTACGGGACCCCTTACTATACCCCTATTGTGCCTCACATTTGCTACAATTCAGTAAATCATCAAATTGCTCGAATTGCCAATTTTTTGCTGAACGGACTCCTTGACTTAGGGCCGTATTATTCGCTTTGGGTTACTTATAACCTCTGGTTAATTCCAGTTTTCCCAGAGATTTGATTATTCATCTCCGGTTATCGTTTTTAACCGGTGATTCGCTGGTTTTGTAACCAGTGATTAAAGTTACCCAGGGAAAAATTTAACCGGTGTAAAATTTCCGGTTTTTAACGATACCCAGGGATTTAACTGGCGATTTGACAAATTATGTATTATTCACGATTGAAGTTATGGCTAGATCTCATTTATGAGATAATTAGAGTGATTCTGACGAAGAAGACGACTGGAGCGTCGCCAATACAAAATGGCACAACGAATAGACATATTGGACGACAAAGACCGTTTCTGCCGATTCCGATTTACAAAGCCAAATTAGTTTTTTCCCTGTCATCGTTCTCCACCCTCACCCCTTACACCCACTCTCTTCAGTTTTCAGTTAGGAGTGTATCAGATATGATATGTGATTTTTTATAAAAATTTTAATCCCTTCCGTGAACCACCACCTCCTTAAAAAAACTATATTGAGCGAACTCCTCCATCCATCTTAAAACATAAGCCAAATTTCCTTTTTTCTGGTGTAATTGGTTCGTGAGACATCTCAAGACAAAGCTTTTCACCACCCATCCACGCCACTGACCACTCTCAAAAATTTGTTTTTTATTTATTCACCAAGTACCAAGTCTACAAGCAACCACTAAGTTTCAACTTTGTGACTTTAACCGTTTAAGAGATAACTATGTATTTTAGAATGTTTCGGACTCAGCTTTCGAGAGTTTCGGCCGCATTGTTTTCTCCGGAACTCCCAAACCCCTTCACTCATATAAAAAATTTTATTCCAAATGGGGAAAATATCATTAATGTATGTAAGTTCTAAATTTCTGAAATTCTTGAAATATTGTGAGGACGCTTATTTGCGTACAAATTTCCGCTTTTACTTTCGTTATGATTCGCGGTCGGTGCGTGTACCTGCAAATATAAAAACACAAGTGAACAACCAGAAGGCACCCTCCCACCCCAGTGGGCAGCGAATTTTTTGTGGTGAAGGTTGTGGTTTTATTGATCCGCCTGAGAAACTTAAGAATTGCTGAACTTCGACTTTCCTTGGAACGTCGAAGAGCTGGGTCAACGGCCAGCAGCAGAATCGTGCCAGGATGTCGAACCAGTAAGGGCTACGATAAGCCACGGTGAACTACGCCAAACCGTTACGAGCAGAGGCGGAGACAAAGACAGGGGGAGATTACGAGCGAAGAAGGGTCGATCAAGACGAGCGGAGTCATACTAGCAAAGTGGAATTCGCGGCTACGGAGAAAACCAATTGAAATCAAATTTAAATATTTATGGAAGTAATGAAGTCAGGAATTAACAAAATGAATTAATAAAACAGTGAAGTCAAATAAACAAATATTTTGTAACGAGCCCTGGCACCCGCTAAGTTTTAACCCGGCTATAAATCGAGTCGTTACAATATAAATACCAAAATTTTTCGTCTAAACACCTCTAACCTCCCCCCTCACACTCCCACTCATCAAAAAGTCACTACTTGAAGGGGTCCACTCAATCTACCCAGCAAATAAATTTTAGATTTAATAGCCGAAAAAGTAGTTACGTATTCAAAAGAAATTTCCTCCGAAGAATTTTGGGACCTGTGAAGGAAGGAACGGACTGGCGAATAAGATACAACCATGAGTTGTATCAGCTCTATGAAGAGCCAGAAGCTTCAACTTTCATCAAGCTACGTAAACTGCAATGGGTTGGCCATATGGAGCGAATGGAATATAGAAGAATCCCTAAACGCGCTCTTAAAAGCAAAGCGAGTGGTAATAGGCCAGTAGGAAAACCACACATGCAATGAGAAGCTCGGTTGAGGATGATAGCAAAACCATCTTAGCAGCTGGAGGACACGGCCTTTGGATCGAGACGATTGGAGGCGACGACTTCAGGAGGCCAGGGCCCGATTTGGGCTGTCGTACCATTCACGATGAATGGTTTGAGAGATACAAGCCTTTAATAGACTGTTGTACGCACTATAAAATCCAATCACCCGGTGGCACACACTCAGAAAACTATCGGAATCGAATGGGATGGTTCTCGTTGAATGTGCGAACTGTGCATCATACACATCGTGTATACTGCTCCCAGATCCGAAATCATGATGACATCGCAGCCAATAATTCTCATTTTTCTTGAAAATAGCAATTTAAACAATCACAAAAAAAGAAAAATGTCACATTTTCTCAATAATTAATAAAAATTTTGATGTTTGACTAAAAAAATAATGGAAAACTGGAAAGCCAAGATAACCCGACCTATTAAATTGCTAGCCAGAGGTGAATAGTACAATTTTATACCCAGAGAAATTAACCAGTGGTTGAAGTTAATGTCCCGGATTAGTTACCAGCTGGTTAAGGCGAAAATAGTGTATTTCACTTGACTACATTGACTTTATGTTTTTATACTCTAGATGGAATCTGAGAGTATTATAATACTCTCAGACACTTATAAGTTTAATCCAGCCCAAAAGTTTGTAACGCATAGAACCGATCATCGGACGAAAAAAAGTTATATATTATTTTCTGTTTTTTGTGGCCAAAAACTAAAAATCCGCCTGACGTCCGTCCGTCTGTCTGTCCGTTAGCTCGATAACTCAGAACGCCTGGACCTAGGATATTGAAATTTTGAATCTGGATCTTTGGTCGAATTTGTAATGCTAAGTTCGTTAACGGTCAAAATCGTCCTACTCCTTCGGGTAGTTGCCATACAAAATGTTCTTAAAACACGTGCTCAAGAATATTGGCCGATAACTTCGGAAGGGATTAAGATACGACTTTGAAATTTTGTATGTGTTGATTTTCCAATAGTTGGAGCTAAATGTATGTCAAAATATCTTCACTTAATTTACGAAACTCACTATAACTCAAATAATCGTTTAGCTACGAATTTGGAATTTCATAAAAATTAGTTTTGAGTGAAAACAAAGTTCGAGTTTACTAGTCAGCGAAATCCTTTTACTCTTTCTGGTACCTTCCATACAAAAAATCCTTAAGACATGTGTTCAACAATATTTTCCGATAACTTTTGAACCCTTCAAGCTACGAATTTGAAATTTTGTACACATTAATTTTTAAATGGTTCCAAGGAAAAGGATAAATATATAAGAAATCGAGTGAGTCCTTCCTGCACCTCCCATCTGAAAGTCCTTTAAAAAGGAATTTTTTTTTTCGGTGACTCACCCAGTTCAAGATAAGAAAATAAACACGGACGATATTTTCTTTTAGTTTCGAGTAGCAGCCTAATGGTAGTCTTTAATAAAGAACATACTACATGCGCACACCTATTTCTACTTTATCTCCAACTACAATATAAATCTGAGTTCAGTATTTCATCTAGAGTATCATACAATTGGCTTCCAGCCGATCGTGACTGCGTTATGTTTTTTCTTAGTGTATTAGTATTTTATATATAAAATAAATCGTCTTTTCCAATTTGGAAGAGAAAGTGGGAGAGAATTCTGAGGTGCAATGTAGGTTACTATGTAATCTAGTTTTTTACGACCACCACCATACCCCAACACTCCTCTTAAAATGTTTAGCACTTGTCGAATCTCATAGTATCGCTTAAGATAACTTCAAAGTTTCAAGCTTCTGATATCAACCGTTCACGAGATATGACTTAGAATATGAAAAATAAGTTCTTATCACCCTTCCCGTATCAAATTTAACGGTAAGAATATCGGGGCTTTTCAGTGTAAAAGATCCATTTTCTCATAAACCACTAATCCGATTCAAATGAAATTTTGGACAATTATTCCTTAATGTAAAATAGGCAAATATGTAAAGTGGAGTAGAATTTTAATATTTTTGCGAAGGTTGTATATATATGTACAGGGTGTTTGGTACTCCGTGTGCCACCTTGTAAGGGGTTATTCTCTGAAATATTTGGAGAAAAAAATTGTTCTACAAGGTGGGTCAATTTTCAATATCAGTAGAGATACAGTGTGGTTGAGAAAAGTGTTTCTGACCGGTACCCTCACTCACTTAAAACGTTATATCTTGAAAACGAATAATCACAAGGCAAAGTGTTATAACTCGTTTTTTAGGGAATTGAATTACCTTTCATTTGATGTAACAGTCTAAATTGTAACTGCACCCAATCTTTAGATATTTACTCGAAAACACAGATTTTTGCTACGTCAACCCTAAAAATTCAGTGATCAATGTAGTTTTTCTCAGAAAACCCCATTATAAAAATGTCGTTTTAATTTTATTTTATGAACATATGTATGAGTTACAATTAACATTTTGGAAGTAATAGGTAAAAATACATATCGCATAAAAATTAAATATTTAAAAAGTTAATGCCATAAAGTGGACCTCGTTTAAGAACCTGTTTAATTTGTCGGTAGTACAGAAGTATTTTTATTGCCCATTTATTACTATTTGAAGTATGGAGGAAATCAATGAAATGTAAGTGAGTTTCAACATAATTGATGCTATTACCTGGATGTGGTAGGTAATACTGGGTGCGGTAATTTGCCTTTTGTAATGGGTTACCTTACAAAATAAAAAGCCTATAAAAGCAAAACTACCTTCATATTTTTATCAGTTTTAGTTACGTTGGTTGCTAAAAGAAGAAGGTGTCAGTAGAATTTAAAAAATAATTTCAAAATGCCTGAGTACTCTAACGAGGAATATGAGGACATTATGTTCATTTATGGAGAGTTACAGGAGAATTAGGGAATTTACAGGAGAATTAGGGAAACTGGCAGCGTTAGAACAAGCAGAGTAAATGCAAATCCTGCGCCGATAATCGCTGTTCAGATCGATGTAAGAATACTGCAAGCAGTTGAAAATGATCAATCAATCAGTATCCGACGCTTGGCATTGCAGTTTAACATATCTACTTGGAAGGTTTGGAGTATTTTAAAAGTAGAACGCTACCATGCCTACCATCACACACCAGTATAGGAGCTGCTACCTATTGATTTCCCCAAAAGGATGGAGTTTTGCAATTAGCTCCTTGAACGACAAATGGATGACGAGAATTTTTTCAACAACATTCTGTGGACCGATGAGTCCCAATTTACCAGAGACGGTATCACAAATTTCCACAACCTACATACGTGGGTTGAAATCAATCCACACACAAGAAGAGAAGCATCATTTCAGCACAGATTCAGTGTCAATTTATGGGCAGGTGTGATTGGTGACGATTTCCTTGGACCTATTAGGCTTCCGCCTACTCTAAATAGCTCCAATTACTTCCATTTTTTAACAAATGATCTACAGGACTTGTTGAATGATATTCCACTGGTACGATTGGCTTCCATGTTTTACCAATACGGTGGTGCTCGAGCTCCTTACGGCCGTCAAATCACAGACTGGTTAAATTCCAATTGTAGCAATCGCTGGATCGGTACAAATAGACCGATACACTGGCCTGCAAGATCTCCTGATCTTACTATTATGGATTTCTTTGTATGGGGACGGATGAAGGACCTTGTCTACGTAACGGCAGTAGTAACATTAGAAGATCTAAATACCAGAATCGATGCGGCAGCAATAGAAGTAAGGCAGCAGTTGAGGAATATAAATACCAAGAGAACACTCGCCAAACGAGCTTTAGCGTGCATTCAAAATAAAGGTGGCCATTTTGAACATTTATTATAATAAAAAAAAATTGAAATAAAACATAAAAACCATTATTAAATTCTTTCAGTTCAAGCAAGGAGTGTATATCAACATGTTCTTTTTTTTTGTATAAAAATGGCACTGACTTTTTAAATATTTAATTTTTATGCGATATGCATTTTTACCTATTACTTCCAAAATGTTAATCGTAACTCATACTCATACTAATATGGTTCATAAAAAATTAAATTAAAATGGCATTTTTATAATGGGGTTTTCTGAGAAAAACTACATTGATCACTGAATTTTTAGGGTTGACGTAGCAAAAATTTGTGTTTTCGAGTAAATATCTAAAGATTGGGTGCAGTTACAATTTAGACTGTTACATCAAATGAAAGGTAATTCGACTCCCTAAAAAATGAGTTATAACACTTTGCCTTGTGATTATTCGTTTTCAAGATATAACGTTTTAAGTGAGTGAGGGTACCGGTCAAAAACACTTTTCTCTGTATCTCCACTGATAATTGACCCACTCTGTAGAACAATTTTTTTCTCCAAATATATCTTTACAAGGTGGCACACGGAGTACCAAATACCCTGTATATAATAGCACATCTGATTTTGATGAACAGAAAGCTTCAATTCAGTCTTATATTATATTATTAAATAATTAAAAATATTGAATATCCTTCCACTCTATCTGGCAGCAGTGGTGGCATCTTTAATACCAAAAAAAAATAACGAGAAAATGGGTCAAACGTTAAAAAAATACAACTTTACAGGAGAGCAACCGAAACGGAAAATAAACTTTGTTATTTATAGCTACTGCTACTGCTTGAAATTTTCGCTTTAAAAATGGTTTTGTGTAATCTGTGTATTTTGTTCTTAGTTTTTTAATGTTTTCTTTTTGTTATTTTTCTACGAACTCCGCAACCTTGTTGTGTTTTTGTTGCAGTTTTCACCCGACCCTTCCAACTTCACAGCTATATTTATGGCACTTCCTGACTTCGTGAAGTCATGCGGGTTAAACAGTTTTGCGCAGAATTGAGTCTACAATAAAAATATAACAAAAACATGTTTTCTTTACCACTACAAGGATATTCTCCCCTGCTTTGCTTTATAAGCTGCGTAGCTTATAAAGCAGACCGAAAGCCAATAAATAAATCATATTTCGAAATTTCGTTACCGTGTTGGACTAGGTCCGAAGGAGCTGTTTCGTCATCGGATGGCATAGACTCGTCAGAGGGTGTATCATGCCTACTATGTGTTGGACTCGGTCCGAAGGAGCTGTTTCGTCATCGGATGGCATGGACTCGTCAGAGGGTGTATCATGCCTACTATCCAAAACACCCTTACAGCTGGAGGATTGTTCTATATAGGATCTTGAAACTAATTTTTTATTATCGCGAATTATAAATTAAGTAACCTTCTTGCCTTCGCATCACAATACTTCAGGTAGGTGGCACTGAAGATCACCTAATATTTCAACCAATTTGGTGGAATTTTTGGTTGTTCGCTAGGATATATAAAGCTCAACACCAAGCATTGGAATTACTCGTCTGATCTACCTTTGCACCGCACATTCTACTACTGATTTGCAATAGTAGCATACATTTAGTATATAAGTTGTAAAATACAGTTTATAAGGTTCAGTTAAAATAAAAATTTTTGAAAATAAGATTCAGTCTTTACACTGTAAACAGTAATATTTATAGTAATAGTTTAAATTCTTTGAAAAATTTAAATCATAGTACCTACGTATGTCATAAAAATATAAAATACATTAAAATTTGGTTGCTGTGTTTTTCCTCTTCCTATCGAGAAGAGGGTGGTGGGTGGATTTTCGACGACAACTTTTTTAGTACCTTTTTCTATAGCTGTCCTCAAGGTTGAAACTTGTGTGTCTTCCATTTCTAGAAATATTGAATATCGACGACGATGTATACTTCATTTAAATCATTGACCGTGTGGTACGACGCAGATTACAGCGTAAACAGTTTCAATAAAATATATTTTCATACTTGAGATAATTTGAGCTTAACGCCGCTAATAAAATTAACGATCCAAGCATAGAAATATTAGTGAATCGATCTTGCCTGTGGATAAGGCACGGAATATATCTAAAATCAATAAAAAAAAACTATGATTATAAAAATCAATTTATGTATAGTAAATAATGTTATAATAAATTATGTTATTAATGATATATTTTCTTTTTTGTGTAGTATGACTGCTGAAAAATGGCTAAACATCCAAGAAGTCAAACCAAGGGATTTAGTTGAATATTTAAATAATAAAAAATCTGAAGGTTATCAGCTACTGGGAGCAGAGCAAACAGTAAACAGCGTAAATTTCGCTAATTTTCAATTTCCGGAAAAATGTATTTTGTTATTAGGGTGAGACGTATAAAACTAATTGTATAATAACTTTTTTGAATAATTTTATTGACAGGCATGAGAAGGAAGGTATTCCTGCTAACATGATTGCAATTCTGGACCACGCTGTTGAAATTCCACAATTCGGTATAGTACGGTCGTTAAATGTACACGTCACCGGCGCTTTATTCATGTGGGAATATTGTAAACGATATTTTGCTAATTAAATTCTGCAATTGGTTTCTAATTGAAATTTGTTTTACTAAACTATTTTTGTATTATTGTAGGTATGCATATATTTTAATGGGGTTCTATGCGAATATATATTGACCCTATTTTCGAGTTCATTCGACCAAGTTTCGTGCACGAATTTGATCAATTTTCGAATGACTTGAAAAAATTCTTATGCGCGAAGAGTCACGCGTGTATGTTTTGTGGGTATGCGCGATACCCGACCAAAAACTAGCCGTTAGTCCCAAAAGATTGTGGGACCTGAAAAAGGAGGAGTTTTCCGGAACCTCATTTCTGAGTGCCAACATTGGAGGGTGATGGAATGTGGCATCCCAAACCTGATGTGCCGACAAGTCCGTGTGGAGACCTGAAAAATGGAGAAACGTTAGGTTTCTTATCTAGAATTAATAAAGAAAGAAATTTTTAAGTTTAAAGAATACTTTTTAATGTGTCGTTTCTTGGTTCGATTATAAAAATTACTGAGACTTACTACTAGTTTTAGTTTTAAGAAGGAGCGAAGTGCTAAGCCACCGCGCACTCTAGGCACCAAAATAGGGCCAATAGCGATCACTTTAAGGCTTCGTAGGTCACTAAATATCCCGAAACAACCAATGTCCCTAAAAAACTTGACCAGCTTGTCATGCCCTTTCAACCTCTGCCCAAATTTTCAAAGGAAAGACTGCCCAGCCATCTCAGTCGCCTCCTTGCAACCGCCTGACATTCACACAAAATGTGGGCGATGTCCTCCTCAGCATATAGGTCAAGGTTGCAGACGTCAGAGACAGCGATCCCCATACGATGCTTCCCTAGCAGGCAGTGCCCTATCAGTATTCCGACGAGTAACCGCAAACTTTCCCTACTCCATGCCAATATCTCCCTAGTCTTCCGTCTGTCCAACTTTGGCCAGAGTGCCCTAGACGTCCTACTGCTCGTCAGCGCCTCCCATCTAGAGTTCGCTGCGTCCGCGGCACAATTCCTTATATGTGCTTTAATGCTGTTTAATGGTGGACTAACTCCTTTTTCTACCGTCACGTCGGTCAGTTAGCCGTACTCTATTCTGACTACAAAGTACCTTGACTTACTACTAGCTACGACTGAACTTATATATTAAAACATTCTGCAGTTACGATCGGCTGCAAGCCAATGGTATGATACTCTAGATGAAATACTGATCTCCGAATAATATTGTAGTTGGGGATTAGGTAGAATAAGGTGTGTGCATGAGTTATGAAGTCTTGAATTTCTTGAACGAAAGTCAAATAAAACTCCAATCAGTTCGTGTATTAAGTGATTTATTAATGGAAGCATGTAGTTAGTTAGAAATAAAAACGTAGACCAACAATTATGTTTTACTTAAATCTAAAAGAAACCGAGGTTTCTCGCATCTCTTATCTTAATCGTCATTCAACCGCTTTTCGGTTAAAGACAAATTTTTTATCGAGTAGACGACCAGTCAAAAGGTCGTCACTCATACCTTAATGTGCCAGACGGGCTTATCTGTACTGGCCAGATGGGCTTACTTATAAATCCTCCCTCCTTAAGTTGAGGCTCCTGACTCAAAGGATTAAATTTTTCTTCCATTTCTATAATTTCCTCATTTTTATGCTTTTGTTGGCGAGATTGTAATTGGTTAATTATCTTTACATTATTTCGGTTTCTACATTTTATGTAAAGGAAAATTATTGCAATGATTAATAATACTAGACATATTGGTGAGATTATTGCTAGGACATGCCTGCCGTGTTGTACTTTAATTAGTTCTAACTCTTTTTGATGTTCAGTATTTATTAAATCCAGATCTTCTAAATGAACTTTTGTTTTGCTATTGTTGAATAAAAAATTTACTTGTATAGTATATGATAAATAATCGTGTTTCAATATTTTGTTAGAATATGTCTTATTGTTTAATGTAATGGTACAATTGGAAAATGTGATGATGGAGCTATGGGGTACAGTCACCTCGTCTTCCTTACAATATTGAGTAATTACAGTGTTATTTGATTTCTTATTTGACACTAGTAATGTCCCTTTTTGTATTTCGTCAATATTTACATCAGGTGAAATTCTAATTACTTGACATTCATATTCGCACTTGATTTCTTGCTTTAATTTACGTAGGTACTTTGTATATGGATATATTTTTCTTTCTAATTTAATAACTTTTTCGTGGTTAATTTCAATTATTTTGTTATCTCTGGTTGGTATAGCTTTCATGACATAAGATTTTGCTGTGATATTGGAAAACACAGAAATAGTAATGACAATTATGAATCTTAATGTGTTCTGTTTCCCTAATATGTCAATCGACAAGTTTTGTACATATATGTCTTACTCCTACCCCATACTCTAAAATGTCGTCTGAATCTAATATCAGTTTGGACATCGTGCCCGTTTTAGCTGAATTGATACTGTCAAAGATTTTGTCCACCTCTGCAGTTCATCTAGCGCATTATTTATCCATATCTGTTTAATCGTTTTTGCTAAGCCTAATCATTTCCTTTCTACTTCTAACCTCATTTTCTCGTATGAGTCCCTAATATTTTTCATATTGTGCTCAAACTGACTATTAATAATAATTTGCTTGTCTGCAAATTCTTTAACGCTTAACTGATTTGTTTCTAAAGTATGTAGGGTGTTCATGATCTCTTCTCTATCGTCATTGTCCATAATTCCAAATAACATATTGTATACAGATCCGGCCAAATTGAAAAATCCCCGTTTCGCCCTGTAATTCGGTATTTTATTATATCGTTCCATTATGTCCAGATGAGTTTATATTGTGTTTGTTTTTTGTGTTTTAAAACTTGATCATTGTAACCTGGGTTAGATTTTTCGTGAACTTCCGCTGTTTGTGTAAGAGCGTCTAGTGTATTCTGCATCTCCTTTAGATCGATGATATGAAAAATGTTGTAGTTATCCTCTATTAAATTCACCGTCCTTTCGTTTAGTAGTATAATTTTCGCTTTATCGTCTATTGTTTCTATCGTTATTCCTTTTGCGTTTGCTTCAGTTGTCACTATTATCAGTATGATCGTTATCATCCTTGCAGCTTTCATCTGGAAGTAAATCCCTTTTTCGCATATGTTGTTCAGGATGTGTCCTTTTGTTTTTCTTATTATCTTGGAATTTTGATTTTAGTTTATTTGCTCTTGGGTTCCTTACATATTGCATATCGACCTCTTCTTCCTGTCTAATCGAATTTAATTTGGTTATTGTTTTGATTTTTACCTTTTTCATTCTTTCATGTATCTCCTCATTATCCGCTTTCCCCTGATGTATTTTAATCGGTATCCCTTGGGTTGCTGTGTATTTTGTATTATTGTAATCTATCTATCTTTCTTCTATCTTCTATCTATATAAATAAAAATGGATCGCTAAATGTGTTGCTAACCGCAAAACTCGAGAACTGCTGGACCAATTCAGCTAATTTTTTTTTTCAAACATTCTCTGAAGTCCGAGGAAGGTTCTTATGAAGAGAAAAATTAGAAAAATTGCCCGGAAAAACGTAAAACCCCAATTTTCGCACTAAAGGTGTTCCAACAATGTTGTTGCAATGCCTGATGAAGCAAGGCATTGCAGTAACATTGCTGGAAGGCGGTCGAACCTCCCATTCAGCACTAAAATTGAGAACGGCAGGACCAATTCGGCTAATTTTTTTTTTCGAAACATTCCCTGAAGTCGGAGGAAGGTTCTTATGAAGAGAAAAATTGGAAAAATTACCCGGAAAAACCTAAAACTCCCATTTTCCCCCTAAAGGTGTTCCAACAATGTTGCTGCAATGCATGATGAAGCAAGGCATTGCAGCAACACTGTTGGAGGGCGGTCGAACAGCCTATTCAGCGCAAAAATTGCCTTTAAATATGCAAAGCAGAGAAACTGCGACCTGCAACACTTCGAAGAACACTGCAATGGCAAAGGTTTTGCAGCAATGTAAACTGATAGTATGGGATGAATGCACGATGGCACATAAAAAGTCTTTGGAGGCATTAGACGGAACCACGCAAGATCTGCGGAACAATCAAAACCGACTTGGTGGTGCGATGATTTTGTTAGCTGGAGATTTTCGTCAAACATTGCCAGTGATTCCACGGTCAACGCCAGCTGATGAACTAAATGCAGGTTTAAAGTCCTCCATTTTGTGGAAGCAAGTCAAGATATTAAGCAAGAATATGCGTGTCGAGTTGCAAAATGATCGATCTGGAGAAACATTTTCAAAACAACTCATTGACATTGGTAATGGCAAATTCACTTTAGACATTTTGACTGGCTGGATAACCTTTCCTGATAATTTTTTCAGTTTACTGAATCAAAAACCGAACTCATTCAAAAGGTGTTGCCAAACCTTGATAAAAATTAAAGATCATGTTTGGTTAAGCGAACGAGCAATACTGGCTGCCAAAAGCATGGATGTAAATGAATTAAATTTCAAAATTCAAAATGAAATTGCCGGTGAACTGAGGACATACAAATCAGTTGATTGATACTAACCAAGACGATGTCGTCAAATATTCACCCGAATTTTTGAACTCGCTGGATGATTGCCGCCTCACAATCTTCAATTGAAGTTCGGATCGGTGGTCATAATGTTGCGAAATATCAACCAACCGCGTCTTTGTAACGGCACAAGGCTAGCGGTGAACAAATTAATGAACAACGTGATCAAAGCAACCATTATAAAGGGAAAGTATAAAGGAGAATACGTTTTGATACCACGCATCCCAATGATTCCGACCGACATACCATTTAAATTTAAAAGACTACAGTTTCCAGTGCGGCAATAAAGAACTAATCAAACTTATTAGAAACGTTACTGTACTAACTTTTTTCTATATTTTTAAGTAAGCCGGACTGAGCCACAGCAACGCGTGGCCGGGTCAGCTAGTTGTTAATAATTGTAGTTATTGGATCAAGACTTGACTAGAGTCACTGTATACGAACTAACACAAACATCCATTATCTTGAGTACGGACATTGCGTGTTTCACTTGAAACCAGTAAATTTAAACTTTTTTTGCAGTTGTCTCGGTTTTTAATTTTAAACATCCTCATGGAAGTAGGTGAACTCACTATTTACTGGAAAATTATTAAATTTCGAAATAAAAATCAGAAAGTTATAGAATATTGTGGTTAAAAATCGAAATTTTATCACGCACACATTTACATTTTAGTATATCATTGACATTTCGAATTGTCAAGTTGTGTTGTTTCGCGGCCGAGATCTTAAAGTTAAATTTTCCGGCACAATACCGCAGAAATTAAAAGTGATAGTGTTTCAAATGTGATTGTGTGGAATCTAGTGTTGAGTTGCGTCGAAATGAATTAAATCGGTTCTTCTTTTCAATCGCATGACGGCGGCCGCCTGCCTGTCCGAAAAATCTCGTCGCGTTCTTAACTGATGGGCTGCAATATCTTCCTCCTAAGTTTGCTGCTATTGTACTGGAAATTAAAAGTTAAGAGTTTCTTATAAATGAAATTAATATTTATTGTTAATCAAAATACGTACCTTTGGTAATGTTGACATTTCGTGTACCAAAAGTGGATATTGTCCGTACTCTAGATAATGGATGTTAGTGTGAGTTCGTATAAAGTGACTCTAGACTTGACATGCTACATTTCTCCTTTTCCTCTTCAAACCAATTCTAAGTTTTTCGGTTAGGGTATTATGGATCTTTCGATATCCGAGTTTCCCGAGTGATGATTGGGTGTCGTGAAATGTGTTTCTATATCGTTGTCTGCAGGGGCGGAGCTTCCATAGGAGCAAGTGGAGCAACTGCGCCGGGCGCCAAATTTTTAGGGCGTCACACCTACTATTCCACTTACCAACACAATTGTTTGGTCATGTATAATCCTGCAATTATCACTGAATTCACTGATTGCAAATTTTGCAATTCTAAAACATGGTATTCTACCTACATCATCTACACGTCGTACACACAAACATTTGTTTCATTCTTCTAAATATACGGTTGCGGTTTGATCTTATCATATACATATATATACATGTTCAGATCACCCTCTTCCAACTAGTTTACACAACTTTGTATGACCAACATCATTTTCCTACACTGATCCGACACGTCTACATCGTGTATTGTTCGATCATACATGTGCAAATCTATTGACTTACTCTTTGGCGCAAACATTTAATCCGCACCATGGTTCGACATACAACACGCACGGTACAGTGAACGTTCAACGTTTTCATGCGCGACGGCATGCGTTGTATTCCGCTGAGTCCATACGTGTTCATGGTATCTGGCGCAGTTTATAAAAGTGCGCCATATGAATGAAATGGGACCTCAGAGGCCCCAGGCGTATGCGCGTTGCCAGTGCTTCAGTTCTTTATGCCCACTATTTTTTCATATCAATTCCGATGTGCTTTTTAATTTTCTGTAGGTATGTTTTTTAAATATATAGTGAATTAAACTCTCATGACGTGATTACCATTATACGAACATAACCAAGAAGTGTTATCTAAACGACAATACGGGTACATTCGTTCTAATGTTATCGAGAAAATTGAAATATTAAAATTAAAATTAAAATTTTCACGAGTTGAAAGCACTGTTTGACAACCAAAAACAAATGTGATATTTTTCGTGCTTTTTCTTTCTTGCCTTTCTTGTCACTAGGAAGGATCCTTAACTATTTGTGTCTTCAATATCAGATGCCGAATTAAGGGTCGTAATTGAGGATGGGGAGTCAATTCTAGAATTGAAAGGAACCGTGACTTTTTGATTTTTTCAAGAAAGACTATTTTCAAAGGAGTTTAAAAAATGTTACATATCTTATTCGACATAAATGCATTTATATGAAATGAAAAAGATCTTGCCTCCTGTGTAAAACTGAAATTACGTCCCTGGTCGAATTGTATTCAGTATTTAAGTACTGATCTTTTCATCATCCTGTATCACATCCACAGTCTTGACCTCGGCTACGTTTCGCTCCTTGAGATCTTTTGATATATTCTTCCATTGATTCTTATAAGATGCACGTTTGAAGACAATCACAGATGTTGATGGAATAAATTTTGCATATCTCCACTTCAGTTATTTTCTATGGTGTTTATCTGTCCGATATGTAATACAAACCATAAATGGTATTATGTTTTATTAGAAATAATTAGGGTGCCAAATTAACAGCACGGATCACTTTACCACCTTCTCTTCTATTTATATCATGCAAAATCTTGAAAATCACCTTTGATTTTTCGAAAACAAAATATAAAATTTGGGCACCAAAACATAGAAAATGCGCCAGGCGCCAAAACTATCAGCACCGCCACTGGTTGTCTGAGAAATAGTTTGCTATAGTTTCTTGGCGAAATGCCCCTTCATTATCCATTACTATTTTCTTAGGTCTTCCCAATATTCCTAATGCAGCAATTATCCCATTCAATACGTCGTTCCAATTTCTAGATTTTAATTTTATTGCTGTCGAATTTACTAAATTTGTCGATCGCGGTTAAGTAAAAGGTTTTAATATTCTTGAACCATATATCCATGTGTATAACTTCCCTGGGTTTCTCTGGTGTCTCTGTTAGCTTTAGTGGTGCTTTAATTGGTTTTCTATCGTACTTGGCTTTATTATTATTATTAAAACTGGTAGAGCCTAAAGAAGCCTCACTACTTCTCGAACTACGACCTAAGAGGTCTTTTGTTCCTGGCTCTTAACCACTCCCTAGGCCATATCGATTCCTTTGAGAAAGGAGATGATTTTACTCAGGGGAGTCTTCGACAGGTCTTCACAGGTGAGAGTAAATCCACCGAGAATCTGCCTTCTTGATCTGGCCACTGCATCACAATCACACAGAATGTGTGCCGTGGTTTCAGATGTGATATCACAGAATCGACATGTATCTGGTGATACTTTACCGATGATCTTAAGGTGATAATTAAGGAAATAATGTCCGGAAAAATATCCCATTATGACCCGTGCGTTATACCTGCTTAAGGAAATGAATTCCGACGCTCTCCTACTTGAGAAGGTCAGGAATTTCTTTGACTGTCTAAGTCCTGAAAGTGAGTTCCAATAATCTTCCACCTGAAGATTTATCCACTTAAAAATACCATCCTTAATGAAGCCTTTACCTACTCCACAGAATGGTTCCGGGCCAATCATTGGTGAGTTGGCTCCCCGCTTAGCTAGCTGGTCAGCCGATTCATTACCCGGAATACCCTCATGTCCTGGCACCCACATCAGGGTTAGACTATTATGATGTGCCAGCTCTTTAAGAAGAGTATGACAGTCCCACACAAGCCTAGAACGGAAACAATAAGATTTCAGCGCTAGCAGTGCCGCTTGGCTGTCAGATAGGATAATAACTGTAGCGCCTTTTGGTTTATTCAGTAGAAGTTTACCTGCGCACAGCTCTATGGCATGTACCTCAGCCTGAAACACAGTGGCGGTTTGTCCCATTGCCGTCCATATTTTACAATTGGGTCCAAATACGCCCGCTCCAGTTCCACTATAGGTTTTAGAGCCGTCCGTGTACCAGACTGAAGCACCTTCCCCAAAATCTGGTAGACCAGATTGCCTTGATATACGATCTCCCAGAGTCACCATATATGGTTTCTCAAAATCATATACCTTTGGGATGTTATCGTTTACTGAGTCGGTTAGGTCCTTCTGATTAAATTCCTGTAGAATTTTAAGGTGACCGACAAGGTCTCCTGCCTTGAATTTATTGTACTGCTGTAGCCTTATGGCCTCTCTCAGAGCCTCCTTCTTTATCTCTAAGTGTAATGGGGCCAAGTCTATCATGGCTTCCATTGCAGCAGTGGGACATGATTTAAGTCCCCCTGTAATGCTAAGAACGGCACGCCTCTGAATTTTTTGCAGGGCCTTCTGTGCTGTGATTTGTTCAACCTTTGGCCACCACACCATAGCGGCATATGTGATCATTGGTATTATAATAGACTTGTAGGTCCAGTATACCATATTTGGTCTGAGACCCCAAGTGGTACCACAGAGCCTTCGACACGCCATAAAAGACAATGTTACTCGTGTGGAGATGTTTTTAAGATGTAAATTCCAAGTCAGACACTTGTCCAAGGTAATTCCCAAGTATTTGACATCGGAAGAGAATTCAATTGTAGTTCCTCTCACAATCGGGGGCCTTAAGTTTACCTTCCGTCTTCTAGTGAATGGCACTATAATTGTTTTACTTGGATTTATACTTAATCCCTGTTGGATGCACCAGTGATCTACTATCTCTAGGGCCTCTTGCATGCGGTCCGAAATGACACAGTCATGTTTACCTCTTACAGTGATCACCAGGTCATCTGCGTATGCTTGAGTCTCAAAACCCTTGATGCTCAGATCCTTAAGGAGATCATCTACAACAATGCACCACAGTAGTGGGGAGAGTACACCTCCCTGAGGGCATCCCTTCACCGCTCGTACAGTGAGACCTTTACCTCCCAGCTGAGCCGAGATTCTACGAGAGTCAAGCATCGCTACTATCCATCTCGTTACCGTTTCTTCTACTCCTATCTTACGAGTAAGTAATTCAATGGATTTGTAGGAAGTGTTGTCAAAAGCACCTTCAACGTCAAGAAAAGAGCATAACGCTATTTCCTTGGCTGTCAACGTCTTCTCAATTTTTTGCACTAAATTGTGAAGAGCGCTAACAGTCGATTTGCCAGCTTGATAAGCGAATTGATATTTGTTGAGCCGGCTGAAAGCAGCAGAGCTCCTTATGTACCTGTCTACTTGGCTTTCCTACATATCGAGCATTCGTTAATTATTTGTTGCACTTTTTTCCTTAAATTTGGATAATATATTCGAGTCTTTAATATGTCATAAGTTTTATCCATACCGTCATGGTGTGATTTCTTATGTGCTCTAAGTATTTTCTCAATAATTTCTTCATCTAAGAATGGAATGTTTTCATGGTAAGCTACCATAGAAGCAAGTTTGATTAAATGTTGGTTGTTTTCCGGCGTCAGTAGGGTTTCTGGCGTGAAACCCCAACACGAAATCCTCGACTGCTGATTAATCGTCGTCCTAGAGGACATGACCGTTGGAAAACACTTCACTGGAATACGCCAGTCTTTATAAGATTGTGTTGGACTAGGTCTGAAGGAGCTGTTTCGTCATCGGAGGGCATGGACTCGTGATACACCCTCTGACGAGTCTATGCCCTCCGATGACGAAAGAGCTCCTTCGGACCTAGTCCAACACAATCTTATAAAGACTGGCGTATTCCAGTGTTTTCCAACGGTCATGTCCTCTAGGACAACGATTAATCAGCAGTCGAGGATTTCGTGTTGGGGTTTCACACCAGAAATCCTACTGACGCCGGAAAACAACCAACATTTAATCAATTTCTTCATCCCCTATATTTTTTAAATGTTTCTGCATTTAAGACATCTACCATTGTTCTTAGTTTCTTCCTTCAACTTTTTATATTGTTTTTGAAATTTTAAAAATAGCTGTGTATCATTTATAAAGACTCCCACCACATCTTTCTGTGGCAGGTTGTTTCTGATAATATACGTAACTCATGTACTTTTCATTTGGTTCTTTTCATTTAAAAATTATCAGTTTTCTACCCTTATTTTTCTGTTTTTACTCTATTATTTGTGGATTTCTGGATTTTTATTTGTAAACTAAAACAATTTAAAGGTTTTTCCGTTAACCCTATAAGGTTCGTGTCGTCAGTCTCTGCGCTGTGTATCTTATGTCTTCTTTTTGATTCGAATTCATATTTACTTCTATGCGACTCAGTGCATCATATCAAGTTGGTTTTTCCTTCTAGGTACTATATTTTAAAGTCGTATTCCTCGAGCTTAAGTTTCCAACGTTGTAATTTCTGGTTTGGTTCTTTTATATTTGCTAACCGGACCAGCGGTTTATGATCCGTCTTTATTAGAAACTGTCTTCCGGATATATGTTATATGGCCTGAAATATTGAGTGGCCCAGACGATGGCTAAAAGTTCCTTCTCGATCGTAATGTAATTCGCTTCATGTTTGTTTAATGTTTTAGATGCATAACATACCGGGTGGTTTTCTTGTGACAATTGACGAATGGTAAAGTGGGAAATCTCTACCTGGTGGCAAAAAAAACAACCCTCTAAGGGCCGGTTTCACAGTCGAAGTTTAAACCAAAAATTTGGTTTAAACTTAGGAACAAACGAATAAGTTCCTAAGTTTAAACCAAATTTTTGGTTTAAACTTCGACAGTGAAACCGGCCCTAAGATAGACAAATTTTTGTCAGCTGACTGTTATATGGCGGTTTGTGTGTAATTTTGTGATTTGGAGCTCGGGAAGTTTTCGATTCATTCTTAATTTCATTATGAAAGACATAATAAAAATTGATGACGATCGGTGCGGTTGATAGTAAGGTATTCATTTCCGGTTCTACATTCCGAAAATGTTAGACTCAAACCCGCACAACGAAGTCAGAAAATGAACAGTTTTTCTTTATGAACGGGCGGTATAAACTTCGAAATAACTTCACAAATGTTTAATATTCCGGAAAAAAGAAATATGGAATAATTAATAAATTATTTAATAGGAACATAAACCGTTTTTTCGTTACATTTTTCTTTCATTTTGGTGCTTGAAATTGGTTTCCGACAAAAAAAAATTGTTTGTTTATGATATGTTATGATACGTTTGTCCTTCTTATTTTATTATGAAGTTCATTTAAATTCACTTTAAGCAATATTTTGTAGTAAAACACTTTTATTCGAGCTCAATCTCAATTTTGTATGAAAATCACATGCAACTGCCAGTTTCTGTCTATCTTAGAAGGTTCCGAAATTTGCCACCAGAGCACATGGTATATTCGTCAATACTGCGCCAATCGCGTAATTAGATGCGTCCGTAGGTATTGTGAATTGCTTTTCGAAAGCCGGATATCGCATAATCGGGTCGGTTGTGATTAGTAATTTCAAAGTTTCGAACGCTTTCACGTAACTTTCGTCGTTGATATTGATTCGTGTTCCGTGTTTCAATCTCTCTGTTAAAGATTTTGATATATTTTATAATACCCTACGAGTAATATGAACTGTTTTATTTCTTTCTGCGTCTTTGGTATTGGGTATTTCGTGATTGTTTTGATCTTTTCTGGATTTGATTTAATTTCATCCTTCGTTATCACGTGTCCTAAAAACTCTGTTTCTTGTTTAAAAAATTCACTCTTTTTCAATTCTATTTTTAAGTTCGCGCTTCTTACTGTTCCCAATATTGTCTTTATTGACTTAACGTGTTCTTCAAGTGATTCTGAAAATATCACTATATCATCCATGTAGACTAAACATAATCCTCCAATATATTTTTCCAATACATCATTCCTCATCCTTTGGAAGGTTGATGGTGCATTTTTGAGCCCGAACGGCATTCTCAAATACTCATAATGTCCGTTCTTAGTTGAAGAAGCCTTTTAACTCTGCTTATCAATCTCTATTTGATGGAACCTTTTCGTTAGGTCCAACGTCATAAAGTACATTGACTCACCCAATTTTCCCAATATGTCATCGATATTCGGGATAGGATATTTGTCCGTAACTGTGTTTTCGTTAAGTTTCCTGAAGTCTATCACCATTCTCCAATTTTTACTTCCGTCTTTAAAATTTTTCTTCGGCACTACGCAAAGTGGTGCATTAAATGGAGAGTTAGATTTTTTAATTATTCCTTGTTTGAATTTAGTTTTGCACTTCCTCCCCGTGAAACTGTGCATACTTATATGGTCTGATATAAATAGGATTCTCGTTCACTGTTTTAATCTCGTGCTTCACTACGTGTGTAAAACTTAGTTTTTCTCCTGTCCCGAAAACATCATCATATACTAGTTTAATTCTATATAATTCCTTCGTTTCTTCTGTATTCAGTTTTTATACTCTAGATGAAATCATATAGAGTATTACAAGTTTAATCCAGCCCAAAAGTTTGTAACGCATAGAACCAAGCCTCGGACGAAAAAAAGTTTTATTTTATTTT
The DNA here is from genome assembly GCA_951812415.1 of Beris morrisii. Taxonomy (NCBI): domain Eukaryota; kingdom Metazoa; phylum Arthropoda; class Insecta; order Diptera; family Stratiomyidae; genus Beris; species Beris morrisii. Next base: position 98,996,026 of record OX638311.1, read on the forward strand.
TTGTTTATTTGTGGCTAAAAATCTGAAATCCGCTTGACGTCCGTCCGTTTGTCCGTGAACAAGATAACTCAAAAACGCCTTCACCTAGGATGTTGAAATTTTGAATCTGGATGTTTGGTTGAATTTGTAAGGCTAAGTTCGTTAACGGGCAAAATCGTCCTACTCCTTCGGGTAGCTGCCATACAAAATGTCCTTAAAACACGTGTTCAAGAATATTGGCCGATAACTTCGAAAGGGTTTAAGCTACAACTTTGAAAATTTGTATGTGTTACTTTTTCAATAGTTGGAGCTAAATGTAGGATTATGAAAAAAATCCTCTTAGTCCTTCGTGTAGCTGCCATACAAATATCCTGTCAAAATGTCTTCACTTAATTTACGAAACTCACTATAACTCAAGTAATCTTTTAGCTACGAATTCAAAATTTTGTACAAACTAGTTTTGAGTAAAAACGAAGTTTGGGTTGACTAATCAGCGAAATCCTTTTACTCCTTCTGGTAGCTGCCATACAAAATGTCCTTAAAACACGTGTTTAAGAATATTGGTCGATAACTTCAGAAGGGTTGTAGCTACGTCTTTGAAACTTTGTATGTGTTATTTTTCCAATAGTTGGAGCTAAATGTCTGATTATGAAGAAAATCCTATTAGTCCTTAGCTGCCATATCTTGTCAAAACGTCTTCACTTAATTTACGGAACTTACTATAACTCAAGTAATCGTTTAGCTATGAATTGGAAATTTTGTACAAATTAGTCTTGAGTAAAAACGGAGATCGACTTTACGAATCAGCGAAATCCTTTTACTCCTTCTGGTAGCTGCCATACAAAATGTCCTTGAGACACGTGTCCAACAATATTTTTCGATAACTTTTGAACGCTTCAAGCTACGAATTTGAAATTTTGTACACGTTCATTTTTGAATGGTTCCAAGGAAAAGGATAAATATGTAAGAAATCGAGTGAGTCCTTCCTGCACCTCCCATGCACCTCCCATACAACATGCGCACACGTAATTATACTTTATCCCCAACTACAATATAAATCGGAATTCAGTATTCATCCAGAGTATTATACGATTGGCTTGCAGCCGATCGTGACTGCAGTATGTTTTTCTTATATCTTCTTCGGGCTTGTTTTCAATCCCCAACTCCGCTCTATATTATGTATTTGGTGCATGTACATATATTTCTTGAAATCATATAGAGTATTTCTTGAAATCATATAGAGTATTTCTTGAAATCATATAGAGTATTGTTACATGTAAACTTGGCAAGCGCGCAAACTTGCAACTCGATCGTTTCACATAATGGAAACAGTAACAACCGAACACCTAGTTGAAAAATAACCCAATCAGAAATAAGGCGAAACAGCACGAAACACCAATCTACTAGAATCCAATTAGAATCAAAGGCGAAAGATCTCAAGCTCACTTGAACCTTCTACATACACCACTGAACGAAGATCAAAATCGAAAGCTCTAAAGCTTTCTAGAACAATCCACACGCATCGAACATTCAAGTACATCCTAGACTGCAACCGGCTAGTATTTAAGCAGGTGAAGCTCTCAGCGAAGACACAGTAATTTTTTATTACGTCGACTGTGACAGCCAGCGTATATACGCGACCGTGTTGATAGAGAACGAAAGTGAACGAGTCAAGCGATATTTGGTATAAGCGGGCGGTATTGCCATACAGTGCGAATTATTGTGCGAATAGAATTTAAAGTGCGATTAATAAATAATCACTTATTTTCATTTTAACAGAATTGTGTTTTACTTGAAATCCCGGCGAACCCCTAGCTCGCAACAGTATTATAAGTTAAATCTAGCCCAAAAGTTTGTAACGCATAGAACCAAGCCTCGGACGAAAAAAAGTTCTATAGTATTTTTTGTTTATTTGTGGCCAAAAACCTCAAATCCGCTTGACGTCCGTACGTCCGTCTGTCCGTCTGTCCGTGAACACGATAACTCAAGAACGCCTTCTTACTATAACTCAAGTAATCTTTTAGCTATGAATTGAAAATTTTGTACAAATTAGTTTTGAGTAAAAACGAAGTTCGGGTTTACTAATCAGCGAAATCCTTTTACTTCTTCTGGTAGCTGCCATACAAAATGTCCTTAAGACACGTGTTCAACAATATTTTTCGATAACTTTTGAACGCTTCAAGCTACGAATTTGAAATTTTGCACACGTTCATTTTTAAATGGTTCCAAGAAAAAGGATAAATATGTAAGAAATCGAGTGAGTCCTTCCTGCACCTCCCATGCGAAAGTCCTTCAGAAAGGAAATTTTTTTTCGATAACTTACCCAGTTCAAGATATGAAATTAAACACTGAATATTGTCTTTTAGGTTTGAGTAGCAATCTAATGGCAGTCCTTAATAAAGGACATACAACATGTACACACGTAATTCTTCTTTATCCCCAACAACAATATAAATCGGAGTTCAGTATTCATCTACAGTATTATACGATTGGCTTGCAGCCGATCGTGAGTGCTGTATGTTTATACTCTAGATGAAATCATACAGAGTATTATAAGTTTAATCGAGCCCAAAAGTTTGTAACGCATAGAACCAAGCCTCGGACGAAAAAAAGTTTTATATTATTTTTTGTTTATTTGTGGCCAAAAACCTCAAATCCGCTTGACGTCCGTCCGTCCGTCCGTCTGTCCGTGAACACGATAACTCAAGAACGCCTTCACCTAGGATCTTGAAATTTTAAATCTGGATGTTTGGTTGAATTTGTAAGACAACGGGCAAAATCATCCTACTGCTTCGGGTAGCTGCCATAGAAAATGTCCTTAAAACACGTGTTCAGGAATATTGGCCGATAACTACAGAAGGGTTTAAGCTACGTCTTTGAAATTTTGTATGTGTTATTTTTCAAATAGTTGGAGCTAAACATATGATTATGAAGAAAATCCTGTTAGTCCTTCGTGTAGCTGCCATACAAATATCCTGTCAAAATGTATTCACTTAATTTACGAAACTCACTATAACTCAAGTAATCTTTTAGCTACGAATTCAAAATTTTGTACAAATTAGTTTGGAGTGAAAACAAAGTTTGAATTTACTAGTCAGCAAAATCCTTTAACTCCTTCTGATAGCTGCCATACAAAATGTCCTTAAAACACGTGTTTAAGAATATTGGTCGATAACTTCAGAAGGGTTTAAGCTACGTCTTTGAAATTTTGTATGTGTTATTTTTCCAATAGTTGGAGCTAAATGTATGATTATGAAGAAAATCCTATTAGTCCTTCGTGTAGCTGCCATACAAATATCCTGTCAAAACGTCTTCACTTAATTTACGGAACTTACTATAACTCAGGTAATCTTTTAGCTATGAATTGGACATTTTGTACAAATTAGTTTTGAGTTAAAACGAAGTTCGAGTTTACTAATCAGCGAAATCCTTTTACTCCTTCTGGTAGCTGCCATACAAAATGTCCTTAAGACACGTGTTCAACAATATTTTCCGATAACTTTTGAACGCTTCAAGCTACGAATTTGAAATTTTGTACACATTAATTTTTGAATGGTTCCAAGGAAAAGGATAAATATGTAAGAAATCGAGTTAGTCCTTCCTGCACCTCCCATGCGAAAGTCCTTCAAAAAGGAAATTTTTTTTCGATGACTTACCCAGTTCAAGATATGAAATTAAACACTGAATATTGTCTTTTAGGTTTGAGTAGCAATCTAATGGCAGTCCTTTATAAAGGACATACAACATGTACACACGTAATTCTACTTTATCACCAACTACAATATAAATCGGAGTTCAGTATTCATCTAGAGTATTATACGATTGGCTTGCAGCCGATCGTGACTGCAGTATGTTTATACTCTAGATGAAATCATATAGAGTATTATAAGTTTAATCCAGCCCAAAAGTTTGTAACGCATAGAACCGAGCCTCGGACGAAAAAAAGTTATATATTATTTTTTGTTTATTTGTGGCCAAAAACCTCAAATCCGCCTGACGTCCATCCGTCCGTCCGTCCGTCCGTCCGTCCGTCCGTCCGTCCGTCTGTCCGTTAGCACGATAACTCAAGAACGCCTTCACCTAGGATCATGAAATTTTGAATCTGGATGTTTGGTTGAATTTGTAAGGCTAAGTTCGTTAACGGACAAAATCGTCCTACTCCTTCGGGTAGCTGCCATACAAAATGTCCTTAAAACACGTGTTCAAGAATATTGGTCGATAACTTCAGAAGGGTTTAAGCTACGTCTTTGAAATTTTGTATGTTTTATTTTTCCAATAGTTGGAGCTAAATATATGATTATGAAGAAAATCCTTTTAGTCCTTCGTGTAGCTGCCATACAAATATCCTGTCAAAATGTATTCACTTAATTTACAAAACTCACAATAACTCAAGTAATATTTTAGCTACGAATTCGGAATTTTGTACAAGTTAGTTTTGAGTGAAAGGAAAGTCGGAGTTTACTAATCAGCGAAATCCTTTCACTCCTTCTGGTAGCTGCCATACAAAATGTCCTTAAAACACTTCTTCAAGAATATTGGTCGATAACTTCAGAAGGGTTTAAGCTACGTCATTCAAATTTTGTATGTGTTATTTTTTCAATAGTTGGAGCTAAATATATGATTATGAAAGAAATCCTGTTAGTCCTTCGTGTAGCTGCCATACAAATATCCTGTCAAAATGTATTCACTTAATTTACGAAACTCACTATAACTCAAGTAATCTTTTAGCTACGAATTCAGAATTTTGTACAAGTTAGTTTTGAGTAAAAAGGAAGTTCGAGTTTACTAATCAGCGAAATCCTTTCACTCCTTCTGGTAGCTGCCATACAAAATGTCCTTAAAACACGTGTTCAAGAATATTACCAATAACTTCAGAACGGTTTTAGCTACGTCTTTGAAATTTTGTACGTAGTATTTTTCCAATAGTTTGAGTTAAATGTATGATTATGAAGAAAATCCTATTAGTCCTTCGTGTAGCTGCCATACAAATATCCTGTCAAAACGTTATCACTTAATTTACGGAACTCGCTATAACTCAAGTAATCTTTTAGCTACGAATTCGGAATTTTGTACAAATTAGTTTTGAGTAAAAAGGAAGTTCGAGTTTACTAATCAGCGAAATCCTTTTACTCCTTCTGGTAGTTGCCATACAAAATGTCCTTAAAACACGTGTTCAACAATATTTTCCGATAATTTTTGAACGCTTCAAGCTACGAATTTGAAATTTTGTACACATTAATTTTTGAATAGTTCCAAGGAAAAGGATAAATATGTAAGAAATCGAGTGAGTCCTTCCTGCACCTCCCATGTGAAAGTCCTTTAAAAAGGACATTTTTTTTCGATGACTTACCCAGTTCAAGGTATGAAGTTAAACACTGAATATTGTCTTTTAGTTTTGAGTAGCAATCTAATAGCAGTCCTTAATAAAGGACATACAACATGCACACACGTAATTATACTTTATCCCCAACTACAATATAAATCGGAGTTCAGTATTCATCTAGAGTATTATACGATTGGCTTGCAGCCGATCGTGACTGCAGTATGTTTTTCTTCTGTTAACGTTAAATAGATCCTATTTTCTTTTTCCCCCAATTTTACTGTTCGTCTCCTAAAGTTTATTAAAGTGTCTAAGGGTCCCAAGCTTAAGATATCTGTTCCTATAATACCATCGTAGAAGATGTACGTTCTTTAATATATAAAATTTTACTTCTTTATCCCCTAATTCTGGAAATGTTTTAACTATTGTGTAATGATCAATTGTTACTGTTTTACGGATCTTACTAAATTTTTATAGGATTTTCCAATGTTTTTTGCTTTCTTGGGTGACAAATCTTTTCATTTACCAAACTAGTAGTTGCTCCTGAATTTATTAAAAACCTGAGGTATGTGCCCTTCCTACTAATTCTAATATATGGTAATTGTCTCCCAAGGCTGATTGCCGAAAATTTTCGTGTGGCTCCTCCTGATTATGCAGTGATACGCTTGACTGTATCGTTCGCATCGAGACATCGTCATTAGTTGGTCTTCCTACATTGTTTCCCTGCCCATTGCCATCCTGATGCTGGCTATTTTGGCCATCAAGATTCTTGTTACTTCTTTGATAACCCTGTCTATTTGCCTGATAGTTCTGACCGTTGTAGTTATTATTCCCATAGTATTTTCGTACGTTATTATTTCCTTGATAGTTTCGTTCATTGCAATTGTTTCCCTGATTATAGTTGTTACTCCCCTGATATTCGTTCCTTCTGTCTTGGTAATTATTTCTTCCACTAAAATTATTTCCTTGAAAACTATTCTAATTTGAACTTTAGAAATTTCTATTCTCATTAAAATATTGGTTATTAGGCGAATTTTGTCATCCCATTTCATAATTCTTACCACTGTTCCCATTGCTATATGAATTATTTTGAAAATTATTTTTCAATTTAGGATTAAAATGTCTGTTATTGCTAAATTTACTCGTAGATTGGTTATAATTGCTTATGTATGAATTATCATATGTTTTGTCATACAACAAGTTATTAATTGATAAAATACTAAAAACTTGTGTCAGGATTTAGTCAATGGTATAATTTCTAAAAATAAATTTAATACTAAGCGTTCGTTCCTTTGTGGTGTATATTCATCATGTAATGCTCGATCTTCTTCCGAAAGATATGTGGTGTTTAATTTGGTTAGCCCGTTTGATAGTTTGTCGTAAATGCTAATTGTGGACGCGTTTCGGTTTATCGCTTGCATTTCGGATATAATGTTGAAATAAGATTGTGTCACACCGAATTTTATCCGTAAAGCTCTCTTCAAGTCCGGCCATGAACATCCTTGATTTTTGTTTTATTGTGGTAAAATAATACAAAAGTTCCATCCGAACACCACACTCGTCTTTTATACTTAACGTTCCACATGACACAACACTCCCGTATGGCATGACATACGATCTCGAACAGTTCCTATGCTTTACGGTAATAGCATGGGAACCAAAGAATGCTCGAACTCGTACGCCAGCATAATTCTATGGAGGAACGAATTATTAATATAAGATAGTGATAAGGAATTTAGCGAGTAAGCAAGTTATTATTATAAATTAGTTGTTAAGTCATAATAAATCTCAATTGCCGTTTGGCCAAAGAACGACATAGTTATTCTTTTGAGTATAGCCCCCAGGGCTCCTCTCCCTTGGAGTACAGCTAAATCAGCTTCTCCTAATCCTCTGGAGTATAGCCCAAAGGGCTCCTCTGAGCATAAGCATTCCACAATATACCTCCCTAACCTTTCCTGTTAATTTCTTGGTAAGTACCCTCGAAATGTGGACCCACTGGGATCCGATTGGTACCAGTGCAAGTGTGTCGTTACACTGCTCGATCCATGATTCCCAATGCAGTAGCTGAGTTTGGTCCACCGTCGTATGTCGAAACGTGCCGTGCAGTTCTTATTACTGCATCTCACCTCTTTTGGAATTTGCTAATATTATTAGACGCACAACCCTCCGGTACTTCCTTCTCAGCAAGAAAAAAACCGCGAAAGTCTATTCGGTGCCATTTATGAACCCAACAGCAAAATATGGTCATAATACATGGAAGAGAATAAGGACAAAAACCTTCAAACCGCCGATAATTCTCCTGAAAACCTCTCAACGTTTTCAATAAGGTTACGGCCATTCTGGTCAAATTCCCCGATGGTTTGCTTTATTCAGGCAGAGACTCAATTTATGGTAGGAAAGATTTGCAAAGGTATAATCAAATACAACCATATGTCATAGCATCACTACCGCAACAGGCAATAGAAACCGTACTCGATAAAATACAAAACCCACTAAGTGATCATCAGTTTTATAGGTCCTTGTCAAATATTTCCGGTTCTAGCGAGGCAATTAAAACTAATTCTCAAGCTTTGGATGCGGAGATTACCGCAACCAATCAATATCGCAAGGCAAAAGAAATCTCGGAAATGCTAACTTTAGCGGACAATCTTTAGTAATATATTTGTGAGGAGATCCGTAGCTAATAATGGATCCTTAGTAATATATTTTAATTAAATCAATTAAGAGGTTACAAAAAATAATCTCTTTATTTATTCAACAACATAAAAAAATATTTATTTAGATTGTCAATAAATTGATATTTTTAATTATATAATTTAATTTTCAAAATTACTATTTTGATATTTATCGTAATTGCGATCTGCTTGGATCACTGTTTTTTAAAAACTGAATCTAAAAAAAAAGGAATTATTTTTTTAATGGAATATTCACTACTTGGATTAAAAATATTTTTCATCGAAGTAACACAAATTCTTCATCGCATTGACAGTAGCAAAACTATTGAGTTTTACAGTGAATTAATGCGCTGACCCGTAACCCCCGGAATGCTTACAAAAGCCGTGAAGTTGAACTTGTGCTCAATACATACAAAGCTATCAGTCGACCGGTCGGCGGATTGCAAATTGATGATGGCTGTCATTTTTTGGTGTTGCATGTAAATACTTTGCACATTTTAATTACTATAAAATGAAATTAAGGCAATGAATTCATAAATGCCGTATCGTAAACCGCGTTGCCGGAAAAACATTTTCAACTAACGGATTTTCCGTGTTTTGTGTTTTCGTGTCTTCTTTGTGTGCTTGTTGAGTTGCCCGGAAAATGTTTTTGCCTGTCATTTGTTGTGTTTTGCTGGATATCGGGACTTCATTTGAAGGAAACAACTAACTTTTTACTTTTAATTCTTAACTAATATTTCTTAAATAAAATACAACATCTGGTGGTGTTAAAAAAATATAATAAAGAAATAAAAGTTGGTATAATAGTAATTTAATAAAATAATATAAAAAACAAGACTTCAATGCTCAAAATAAATAATATTCTTCAAATTATGATAACAATTGCGTTAAACTATTATATAAAATAATACAATTATAATAACAATATACAGTAAATAAATAAAAATAAATATTTTCAATTTAACAATAACAAAAACTTAAGTTTATCAAATTCTTTGATCATAAAAAACACTTAAATAATATCAAAATAATAGAAAAAATAAAGTAACTATGAGATACAACTAAATTATGATCATCACATAAATATCACATGTTTCAGGAAGTTTTAAGCTTAGGGATTTATCTGAAGTTATTTAAACGTCGAGTATTATAAGACGAATTATCATTGGAAGATTTTACAAAATTGTTTAATACTATATTTGCTAATGTATTGCAGATTTTTGAATAAACATCCAGGCTTGAAGAACCACAAACGCACGTATTATTGAAGTTAAAATTGTCATCGAAAAGATTTGTGGAGGATAAAGATTTATAAAGAAGTTCCATTAGAATTCCTTTTTGATTTTTTTTTCGAAGAATAATTTGAAATATTCTTCGTTGTTAACTGTAAATTGAAATAGCGCGCACATATGAAAAAACATAATTTTTACTATTTGTGTGGGAATACATAAACCGCCCCGTTGCATGTTATCAAAATATTGAACAACGATCAGGCATATTTAAATAAATGTAAAATTTACTTTGTAAAAGATGGGGTGCAGACAGATAAAGTCCCTAAGCTTAAAACTTCCGTTTTACAGTTTAAACATACTGCAGTCACGATCGGCTGCAAGCCAATCGTATAATACTCTAGATGAATACTTAACTCCGATAAAGTAGAATTACGCGTGTGTATGTTGTATGTCCTTTATTAAGGACTGCCATTAGATTGCTACTGAAAACTAAAAGACAATATTCAGTGTTTAATTTCATATCTTAAACTGGGTAAGTCCTTTTTGAAGGACTTTCGCATGGGAGGTGCAGGAAGGACTCACTCGATTCCTTACATATTTATGCTTTTCCTTGGAACCATTTAAAAATGAACGTGTACAAAATTTCAAATTCGTAGCTTGAAGCGTTCAAAAGTTATCGAAAAATATTGTTGAACACGTGTCTTAAGGACATTTTGTATGGCAGGTACCAGAAGGAGTAAAAGGATTTTGCTGATTAGTAAACTCGAACTTTGTTTTCACTCAAAACTAATTTGTACAAAATTTCGAGTTCATAGCTAAAATAATACTTGAGTTATAGTGAGTTCCGTAAATTAAGGTTATTTGACAGGATATTTGTATGGCAGCTACACGAAGGACTAATAGGATTTTCTTCATAATCATACATTTAGCTCCAACTATTGGAAAAATAACACATACAAAATTTCAAAGACGTAGCTTAAACCCTTCTGAAGTTATCGGCAATATTCTTGAACACTTGTTTTAAGGACATTTTGTATGGCAGCTACCAGAAGGAGTAAAAGAATATCGCTGATTAGTTAACTTGAACTTCCTTTTCACTTAAAACTAACTTGTTTAAAATTCCGAATTCGTAGCTGAAAGATTACTTGAGTTATAGTGAGTTTCGTAAATTAAGTCAATACATTTTGACAGGAGATTTGTATGGCAGCTACACGAAGGACTAACAGGATTTTCTTCATAATCATATATTTAGCTCCAACTATTGGAAAAATAACACATACAAAATTTCAATGTCGTAGCTTAAACCTTTCTCAAGTTATCGACCAATATTCTTGAACACGTGTTTTAAGGACATTTTGTATGGCAGCTACCAGAAGGAGAAAAAGGATTTCGCTGATTAGTAAACTCGAACTTCCTTTTTACTCAAAACTAACTTGTACAAAATTCCGAATTCGTAGCTAAAAGATTACTTGAGTTATAGTGAGTTTCGTAAATTAAGTGAATACATTTTGACAGGATATTTGTATGGCAGCTACACGAAGGACTAACAGGATTTTCTTCATAATCATATATTTAACTCCAACTATTGGAAAAATAACACATACAAAATTTCAAAGTCGTAGCTTAAACCCTTCTTAAGTTATCGACCAATATTCTTGAACACGTGTTTTAAGGACATTTTGTATGGCAGCTACCCGAAGGAGTAGGACGATTTGGCCCGTTAACGAACTTAGCCTTACAAATTCAACCAAACATCTAGATTCAAAATTTCAAGATCCTAGGTGAAGGCGTTATTGAGTTATCGTGTTCACGGACAGACGGACGGACGGACGGACGGACGGACGGACGGACGGACGTCAGGCGGATTTGAGGTTTTTGGGCACAAATAAACAAAAAATAATATATGACTTTTTTTCGTCCGAGGCTTGGTTCTATGCGTTACAAACTTTTCGGCTGGATTAAACTTATAATACTCTATATGATTTCATCTAGAGTATAAAAAGAATTATAATATAAAAATTGCCATTAACAGCATGCTCACTGCAGAAATATTGTCCAACGTGGTTTCTTTTGGCGGTTAATGGCATAAGTGCGCGGCTCACGAAAAATGATGTTTCTGGTCACTATCCTAAAATTAAACGCGATTTAACCATTCACAAAAAATTTATTTTAAATTACCGGTTTTGTTGGGGAATTCATATAGAATTCAATTTCCTAGTTCAAGCAAATCGTCATCAATTTCTCCTTCCTAGTCGCAAGATTCCTGTAAAATAAACATTTTTACACATAATTTATATAACTTACACTTACTGTATTCAAATTTACTCACCTTTTGATTGTTATTTAAACAACAAAACGAGTTTTAGCAATATGCTAAATTGCTTGTCGGTCCGGCGAAAAACAATTTCCCACCAAAATCTGACAGTTAAGAACAACCGACCGGTCGACTAGCACACACCACTGAGATATATCAAATGGAGGCCTTGATTTGCTATCTCACATGGCCGACGTTTTTAAAATGTCAATATCCGAAAAAGGTGTCCATGATAACCCGAGGTTCTGCATTATTGAACAAAATTTTGATGATTTTAAACATTCATTACATTTAAAATTGGTAATGCAAATAAAATAATTTTTGATTGAAACATTTCTTTATGTTTCTTTCACAAATTCAATTCATTTTAAGTTTAGAGAAACTTCGAAAGTTATCCGGGGTACAAATTAGGATTGAGCCACGGATGACCTGAATCTTAAGAAGGAAAGAGTTAGTAGCACGGTATGCATGTATTAAGGCGAGAAGGAAAACAATGAGAGAACCATTAGATTAGGCAACATGAAAAATGAAATCCGAATTTTTAGGTGTAATTTCGAATTGAAAAATTACCAAATAATTTGAATTTGATAAATACTTTTTTGGATAAACAATGCAAGGTATTGAAAGAAAATGAGTTCATAAAATTGCAACTAAGCTGTGTAAATTGTACAGGTAATATTGGCTACTGCAGTACGAATATAATACCATGTACTTATCGGTATGGCGCCAAATTCAAAAATAACGTATTACATGCTCAACCGTTATAAATATTCCTGAAGCTTTTATTTCCCAAGAAATTTATTAATAAAAAAATTAAAGTAAACTGTGAGTTGTGTTATGAATTTCGAGCGCAAAACACAACTTCTCACCATCAAATCGAACAATTTGAATTGTCAGAACTGATAATTCAAATTGAAAAGTTTTTAATTTTCTTTAAGTTGTTGCCCATGTTTTTCGAAGTTCGAATTTTTAAGAAGGAGCGAGAGGGTACGATTTCGTCGGCTATTTCAATATGTCATATCGTATAGGGAAATGAGCCAATGAGGTATCCACATATTATATATCAGTGGCACACACTCACAACTTTCTGCTTCACGGCTTGTGTTAGTATTCCGGGGGTTACGGCTGACCGAAACATTCCTCTACAGTACCACCATAAATATGCTAAAAAAGCCAGTAGATGCCAAAAGTCTAGATTGCACTTCTGATCTAGCGGCAAACAGAAGTTTTCAAACCTCATCACGTCGCTTATACGTCACAGACAAAATTTTTTAATCGATACGGGGGCAGATGTCTCAATAATTCCATACCATACATCGAATTCGACAGCTAAAGAAAGCGATTTTTTCCTGACTGAAAAAGTATATGGAACCAAATTACTAAAACTCAACATTGGTCTGCGACGCGATTTCGTTCATTCCTTTTTGATCGCATTGATTAACAAGCCAATTATAGGGGCTGTTTTTCTCGAAAAGTTCAATATCTTGGTAGATCTGAGACATAAGAAACTTATCAACTCTACTACCAAATTAACTTCCACCATAAATAAAATTAAAGTGGAAACCCCAACACCACGGAATTTTAGCATCGAAATCCAATTCGGATTGATACTAAAAAAATTTCCGACACTCTATCAACCTGTTAACTTCAACATTCCAATCAAACATTCAGTACAACATTATATATCTACGCAGGGAACGCTTCCTTGCTCCCGACTAAGAAGACTTAACCCCGAACAATACAAGACGGTGAAATTCGAATTCAAGCATATGGTTCAAATTGGAATTTGCCGACCGTCTGCCTCTCCATCATCGTCACCGTTACACATGGTGCCTGTTAAATTGTAATTTAACCTTTGCGCGGTGCAAATATGTCTACACGTGCCGCCGACAATAATTTCATTCGATACCAAAAAAAAGCTGATATCGAATTATGCATAGATAGAAATTATTGGTGCCGGCACGCGCCGACATATTGCAAGGTACGCATCAGCACAATTTATTATTAAGGTACATTTAAGTGTTTTGCCAAACTGCTAAATTGCAGTTCTTTAATTATGTTGTACGAGTATGTAGTATAAATAAGACCTAAAGTAAATAAAGATTTTTAGAGTTCTGAAAGCAGTCAGACCTGTTACTTGAAATTTCCTGAGACGTCAACATTGGTGACTCCGACGTGATCCATACGATGACTACGACATCAAATATTTCATCGAGGTGGAAGGTTGGATGGAAGACATTCAGCTTCGTCTCATGAAAGATACGACTCAACCAAACGAAGAGGCCAAAAAACTTGGAAAAGGTGATATTAAGCTACCAAGAATAATTCTTACAAAATTCGACGGAAACTATTTTGTATGGCAGTAGTTTCACGATCTCTTCATTCAGCTGATTGACCAAAATCAGATAGGATCCGCTCAGAAACTATGGTACCTAAAAACCAACTTGACCGGTGAAGCCGAGGCACTGATTCGCCACATGACAGTCTGTGATCAGAACTACGAGCCGGCCTGGAACATTATTAAGGAACGTTACGAAAACAAACGTCTCTTAATAAATTCCATGTTAAATAAGCTGATATCACAACCAACAATTACGGGAGAAACATCATCAGGCATCAAGACATTACATGACGTGACACAAGAATGCATCCTTGGTTTAAAGGTGCTGGAGGTAAAGGTGGACACATGGGATCCACTGGTCCTATTCCTGCTACTAAAAAAATTGGACAAAACAACACACATGCTGTTCGAACAATCACTGCACTCACCACGAGAACCAAAAACTATGGCTCAATTTCTAAACTTCTTGGAACTACGGTTTCAACCTTTGGAGGCGCTTGGAAACAAGGTTTCAAGACCTCAGTTCAAGAATCAACAAGGATCTACAACATTGACAGCAAGCAAACACACAAACAATTCCTGTTCTCTTTGCAAAGGATCGCATACACTAAACAACTGCGGAAACTTTTTGGAAATGCCCCAAGCTGAAAGGAAAAAACACATCTCGAAACATCAACACTGTTTCAATTGTCTACGAATCGGACATGCAGTCAAGGACTGCTCATCGCGCAGCTGTACTAAGTGCAACAAGCGGCATCATACATTACTGCACTATGATGATTCCAGCAAAGAAGGCACAGTTCCACTTCCTAACGCGCAACAACAAGAAGAGCCAAATGGAACCACCTTAGCAGTATACAAACCAAACAGTGAAACACCATCGCTTATTGTTCTGGGTACTGCGCTAATACATCTCACCACTCAACACGGAGAAACAATAACAGCCAGAGCCCTGCTTGACTCAGGATCACAACTCAACTTTATAACCGAAAGACTGCACAAAAAATTAGGATTCAGAGGAACATCTGCTAATCAAACTATACTCGGAATTGGCAATACTAACCAGAAGGCTTCGAGGAGAGTCCATTTAACCCTTAACTCCCGAACGAGCACTTATAGTGCCCAATTTGAAGCCCTTGTTCCCAATCAGATTACGGCTTATCATCCCGAAGGGCATATCAACATCAACCAATGGCCTATTCCTGAAACAATTAAACTGGCGGATCCAACTTTTAATCAACCACAAAACATAGACGTACTCCTTGGAGCAGAGTTGTTTCCTGTCCTAATGGACATAGGGAAAATTGAAATGCGAAACGATCTTCCATTACTCCAGAATACGACGTTAGGCTGGATTATTCTGGGAAGGATCAAAAATGCAGTACCAACCACTGCCTTTTGCGGAATTGGGAGAGACTTCGAACATCTAGTAGAACAATTTTGGAAGCTTGAAGAGGTTGCAGAACTATCAACGAAACTCACAGAAGAAGAAACCGAATGTGAAGAATTCTTCGATTCAACATTCACAAGAGACGACAATGGAAGATTTGTAGTGCGTTTACCATTTGCACAAAATCCTTCATGCTTGGGTACGTCCAAACCAATCGCTCTGCGAAGATTCCAGAGCCTACAAAGACGATTCATAAAAAATCCTGAACTTCATAAGGAGTATTCATCATTTATAAATGAATACTTACAGCTTGGTCACTTAGAACCTTTAGAGAACATAGACGAAGCCTCACCTCACTTTTAACTACCACACCATTGCGTCATAAAGCCAGACAGCACAACTACCAAGTTACGAGTAGTCTTTGACGGATCAGCTAAAACATCCTCAAACTTATCACTGAATGACACACTGAAGACCGGCCCCACTATTCAAAGTGATTTATTCACACTTCTATTGATATTCAGAAGGTATAAATACGCTTTCACCGCCGACATAACAAAAATGTACCGGCAAATTCTAATGAACAAAAAGGATCGAAATTTTCAACTAATTCTCTGGAAAGATGACTCCGACGTCGAAATTAAAACGTATCGGCTGTGCACAGTGACATATGGGACTAGAAGCGCTCCATATCTAGCAACCAAATGCTTACAAAAATTAGCTGATGAAGAAGGTCACTCATTTCCATTAGCAGCGAAGGCAACCAAACACGACTTCTAGGTAGACGATTTGTTAACAGGAACCAACAGCCTTCAGGAAGCATTGACATTACAACAGGAACTCAGAGACCTGCTAGCCAAAGGTGGATTTCATTTGCATAAGTGGTGCGCCAATAACCCAACACTACTGAAGTCAATTCCGCGCCAAGATAGAATTACAGAGTTTAACATCGCGAATATAGAAGAACAGCACACCTTTAAGGCCCTCCTTAGTTATCGTCAGCAGCTACCCTTACTTAACTCATTGAAAATACCGAGGAATGCTGTGATGTTTTCAAAACGATCTTCAACTCAACTACATGGATTCGCTGATGCTAGTGAATGGAGCATGTCTCTACTTGCGAACTGAAGGCATGTCAGGCGAAATATCAATCACTCTTCTCTGTGCCAAAAGTCGCATAGCACCTTCCGAAAAAAGTACAATCACGCGTCTTGAATTGTGCGCAGCCAAGCTGTTATCTAATCTAACGAAACGAGTAAAAGATGCACTCAACTTTACAATAGACCAAATCTTTCTCTGGAGTGACTCAACTGTAGTTTTATCGTGGATCGCTTCACCGTCATCCAAGTTTCCGACATTTGTAGCTAACCGAGTAGCATCGATACAAACATCTTCAAATGGATGCCTTTGGCAGCATGTAGGCTCCAAAGAAAATCCAGCTGATCTGATATCTCGAGGAGCATTGCCACAGGAACTTCTCTCTTCACAATTGTGGTTTAAAGGTCCAGAGTTCTTAAACCAGAACATAATTTTACAACCACCCACCGTGCCAGCTACTGATATCAATGCTGCTGAGATAAGGAAAATAAAATACGTTCTCACTAGTACTACAGAAGACACCACAATTATCAGGCAGATTCAACACCACAACAATTTTCAGCGACTGCAAGAAGTACTGGCAATCATCATTCAAATTACGGAGAATTGTCGGACAACAGAGAACAAACGGAAATATGGTAAACCCTGCCCAAGCAACATGGAGAAGGCATTAAGACTCATCGTTAAATCAATGCAAAAGGAAGATTTCTCGAAAGATATCACACACCTAAAAATCTATGGTGTAGTAGCATCCAGTAGCAAACTAACCTGTCTAGCACCATTTCTGGATGATAATGGCATCATTCGTGTTGGAGGAAGAATTCAGAACCCAATGTTGATTGCATCATCCCATGAATTCTCTAAACTCATCTTTCGAAACATGCACGTCAAACACTTACATGCCGGGCCACAGTCCTTGTTATACATCATAAGACAAACCTTTTGGCCTTTAAATGGCAAGGGATTAGCTCACAAGACTTTAAAAGAGTGTATACAATGCACAAAAACAAGGCCGACACTGCTAAAACAAATTATGGGCAATCTACCAGCAGAGCGAATTCAAGCAGCAAGGCCATTTCTTCATGTTGGCATCGACTTCTGCGGGCCAGTAATGAAAGTTGTAACATTACCAACTTCGAGAAAACGACCAACTAAAACATACATTGCACTGTTCGTATGCTTCTCCACAAAGGCAGTGCATTTGGAATTAGTCTCGGATCTAACGGCATTAGCCTTCATCGGGGCACTAAAACGATTTGTTGCCAGAAGAGGACATCCAGTAAAGATATTCAGTGACAATGCAACTAACTTCGTCGGAGCCAAGCCTGAACTACAAGAGCTAGCTGAACCATTTCATGAGAAGCGTACACAAGAAGCACTGCAAATAGAATGCTGTAAGAGAGGAATAGAATGGCTCCACATTCCGCCACGCTCTCCACACTTCGGTGGCCTATGGGAAGCCGCAATCAAATCAGCAAAATATCACCTCAAACGAAGAACTATGAAGAACTCAACACCGTTATATGTCAAATAGAAGCCATTCTAAATTGACGGCCACTTACACCACTATCATCAAATGCAAATGATCTACAAGCCTTAACACCAGCACACTTCTTAATAGGACAACCGTTATCAACGATTCCGGACGCAAATTTTGATGCTTCTAAACAGTCTTCATTAACACGATGGAAGCTAGTGCAGGCACTTCATAGAGAATTCTGGCAAAGATGGTCAAGAGAGTAGCTCACTGAGCTGCAGTCACGAAGCAAATGGACTAAAACCGTTCAAAACATCGTGCCTGCTTCGATTCGTATTACTCAAGGACGACAACTTGCCACCTCTTAAATGTCACATGGGAATCATTTCAAAGTGCATAAAGGGACAAGACAACAAAATTCGAGTAGTGGATGTAACCACGTCATCTGGGATATTCCGGCGAGCAATCCAAAACATAGCACCGCTACCACTGGAAACAGCACAGTCACTTGAAAGCCGTGGACAAGACAGTGCGACTACTCAGACGCCAAGCGTATCATTAACAAATCGGAAGAAAAAATTCACACCAATCAACTCAAACTGGCACACGGAAACTACAAAAAACCATTCAGAACCCACAGTTAAGTCTCGGAAACTGAACCAAGGCAATATGATCACAAATACGCTGCTACTTTTATGTCTTCCAACCTTGGGAATAAGCCAGCCAGTCGAAGTGATTCCATTCAAGGATCAGCCAGGAATCTTTTTTGAAGACCTAGGACATGTTGATCTAGTCAAGGGTGAATGGAATTTGATTGTTCACTTTAATTTGTCTCTCTATTGGTCCGAATTTGATGGATTCGTCGAATATACAAGTAAGCTCAATAGAATTTGTCTATACGCAAATGCTAAAACACAGCTATTGTGTAAAACAATTTTAAGTCAACTACAATTCGATATGGAAAACGTCAGACACCGAAATCTAATTTTTATCGACACTCACACACGCAACAAACGTGCAGCTCTTGATGTAATTGGAAATATAGCTCACTCATTATTTGGGGTATTGGACAATGAGTACGCCAAAAATATGGATGAAACCATCAGCAAAGTAAACAGGAACGAAATACATTTAACGAATCTAATACGAAACCAAACATCTATACTAGAAGCAACGACGAATATTCTCAAAAAATCTGATGAGGAGATTAAGAATCAATTTAGACTTATGATCATCACATCAAGGAAATCGATGACCAGCTGAACACAATAGCAACATCCATAAACCAATCTCACATCATGAACACATTTAACAGCTAGGCAGTAATAACCGCGCTACTGATGACATCATATAAGGAAACACAATCAACGATTATCGAAATCGTAACAAGTGTCCACAATGACAAACTCACGCCCTATCTGATAACACCAGACCAACTACAAGGGGAGCTAACAAAAATAAAAGAACACCTACCAACAAACACGATGATCCCAAATGCAGGTTCACTGCTAACCGTTTACAAACTCAGTAAAGTCAATGCCCATGTAGCACTGAACAGGCTTCTATTCCAAATTACAATTCCATTGATAAGCCAAGAGTCATTTCAATTGTTAAACCTGATACCATTACCGACGAGTCATAATGGATCATTTTTCTACATTGAGCCCTCTACAACATATCTCGTCGTAAACTTGCATAGAGATAAATATTATGCAATGGACAAACAGGAAATTGACGATTGCATAACAATCACGTCACGGAAAAGGGTGTGCAAACAATTACATCCAATGTTCAACATTAGATCAATGCTGCATCATTGCGAAATGACTCTCCTCAATCACAACGACAAGATCTCACCATTATGCAACATAAAAAAAATACCTCCTGGGAAATTTTGGATTCAACTTTCATCACCTAATCATTGGATATTTTCTTTGGACAACCCCTACAACTTTGACATTGTGTGCAACGAAGAAATTACAACAATGCAGTTATCAGGAGAAGGTCTACTCAACATTCAGGCCAATTGTGAACTAAGACAACCAACAATGACAATAAGTGGATACAATGCACACACGAAGGATGTCGGAACATCGTTCCCATCAAGAGCCAACATTACCAATGTATTGAATTTCAATCTATCATCACCAATTGTAGAGAAACCATCTTCCAAATCCATCATCGACATAAACACCAGCAAGGAGCTAGATAACATCAGCAAAGACATCGCTATCCTGAAGACGAAGGAAGGCCTACCAGAAAATATAATGGCATCTCAAAACATTCATCAATTCACCATTAGCTACACATCACTGGCACTCGTTGGCCTGGTAGTGACCTATCTTCTCTGGCAACGGTTTCAGAAACCAAGCCGCCAACCAAAATCTAACCTAGTGACACCATCTCCTCCTAAACCTCGACCACGGTCCATCAGTGAAACTCAACCACGAGTGTTCACGGTAGGGGAGGATGTTAAATTGTAATTTAACCTTTGTGCGGTGCAAATATGTCTACACGTGCCGCCGACAATAATTTCATTCGATACCAAAAAAAAAAGCTGATATCGAATTATGCATAGATAGAAATTATTGGTGCCGGCACGCGCCGACATATTGCAAGGTACGCATCAGCACAATTTATTATTAAGGTACATTTAAGTGTTTTGCCAAACTGCTAAATTGCAGTTCTTTAATTATGTTGTACGAGTATGTAGTATAAATAAGACCTAAAGTAAATAAAGATTTTTAGAGTTCTGAAAGCAGTCAGACCTGTTACTTGAAATTTCCTGAGACGTCAACAGTGCCCAAAAGGGACAGTAAAGATTGGCACCCATGCTGGGATTACCGGCGATTAAACGCCATTACGTTGCCAGACAGATACCAGGTGCCACACATACAAAATTTTTCGACGTTTTTAACTGGTTGCAGTCTACTTTCTATTGGTCAGGGCATATCACCACATACCGGTAGCACTGGAAAACGTACACAAGACGGCCATAACTACTGCATTTGGTTTGTACGAATTTACCCGCATGCTTTTCGGCTTAAAAAATGCTGCACAAGCCTCAAAGGTTTATCAACCAAGTGACCAATGGTCTTGATTTCGAATTCTTCTACATAGACGATGTTCTTATAGCAAGCCGCAACGAGAAAGAACATGAAAAGCATCTCGAAATCGTTTTTCAAAGATTATCGGAGTACGGCTTGTGCATCAAAGCCTCTAAGTGCTTATTGGGCGTCCCAGAATTAAATTTCCTTAGCCACACTGCATCTAGCAAAGGAATCTGTCCAATGGAAGAAAAAGTTGAAGCGATCACCAAATTAACAGCACCATCATCGATAAAGCAGATCCAAAAATTTGTGGGAATGGTCAACTACTATAATCCCTTTATATCCAACTACTTGCACCTATTCACAAGCACGTAGCACAATTCCAAAAGATAAAAGGACCTAAAAACAATTCGATTGGACAGAAGAAAGTTTTTCCCAAGTTAAAACCATGCAAAAAACAGCCAATCAAAATATAAAATGGAACTTAAGACAATTCCGTTCTACCCAGACCAGATCTGGTGCGATACGAGTACAGGAAGCAGTCGCCCTTATTTTCCCCAAGGTCTAAGAAAGAGTGTTTTCGAATCAATTCACAATCTCTCACACCCAGGCATTAGAGCAACTCGAAAACAGCTCGCCTCAAAGTATTTCTGGCCTTCAATGAATCGGGATGCTAACAATTGGTCTAAAACCTGGATTGGTTGTCAAAAAGCCAAAGTGCTTCGACACACACGTACAGAGTTCGAACGTTTCAAATTGCCATCTCAACGTTTCGAGCATATACACATGGATATTATCGGTTCGCCTCCACCATCCAGTGCGTATTCCTACATTCTAACAATCAAAGACAGATTCACCCGATGGCCGGAAGCTTACCGCATGAAGACATGACTGCAGTATCCATCAAAACTCCTTGCAGAGCTGACAGAGCTTTTTTTTTTTTTAACGAGGAGTAAAAGCATCGAAAGCCTAAGTCAGTGCGGGACTTTAACCCGCTAAACATCTCCTCAGTCGTACGGATGGATCCTCCCGGAACCACCGTTAGGTATTGCGTCGGAAGGCCGTCATAGCAATATTGCTAAAATCGTCAGTTATTGTCTGTCTAGTCTAGTCAGTCGTCTCCTGTGGTGCGTCGCGTTGGATGTTTCTTATTCCCTCAAAGCGGCGAAGTGTCGATATAATCCGTGCTGCTGCAGTCTGGAAAACTTGCCACTTGAGGGCTGTGTCACAAATGTGTCTAACGAAGTTTTCTACGGTCGGAGCTTCTCCGAAGGCCTCCGCAACCTCGGCTCTGTCGACGTCGAAGCGCGGACAGTGCAGTAAGATATGCCGCGCGTCCTCAATCTCGTGGGGCAGTTGGGACAGAACGGGTCTTCCTCATGCTTAAAGCGGTGAAGATACTGCTTAAAACAACCGTGTCCGCTGAGCAGCTGAGTCACATAAAAGTCCACTTCTCCGTGTTTGCGGCTTATCCAGCTTTCTATGTTTGGGATCAATGTGAATGTCCATCTCCCTTTGTTCGCGCTTTCCCAGCTTCCTTGCCATTCCTGGATACTGCGCCGTCGCTCGTCCACTTTCGATGCTTCATCTGTAGAGTCGCTGAAGTTCACACGCTATTATGTCAATTGGTAACATTGCCGATATTACTCCGATTGCTTCATCGGACACTGTTCGAAAGGCACTAGCAATCCTTAGTGCGCTAAGACGATAGATTGATCGAATTCCGGCTATATACGATTTCTTCTTCGTTGCATCTGCCCAGATCAGTGCAGCGTATAGCATTACGGAACTCGTGACCGTTGCTAATAGTTTTCGCCTGCTGGAGCGTGGTCCTCCAATGTTTGACATGATGCGTGAGAGTGCACCATTCACCTTTGAAGCCTTTTCGCTGATCGCCAGAAGATGGTCCTTGAAGGACATCCGAGTGTCAATTAACACCCCAAGATATCGCAGATTTGGCTGCGAGATGACCTCGTGCTCTCCCGCTCTAAATGTAAAAACTTCGCGCACTTTTCGAGAGCTCAAAAGAACCGCCTCCGTTTTATGCGAAGCCAACTCTAGGTCCGCACTACTTAACCAGTTCATAATTCTATCGATCACCTCACTGCACAGAACTTCCAAGGTGTGGATATGTTTCGCTACTACCACTAGTGCGATATCATCCGCGTAGCCAACCAACGTGGTGTCCATAGGCGTGCCGTAGACTGAAATCTGGCAGGGGCCAGGGGCCGAATGGCTCAGAACATACTACTTCTTCCGAAAGGCACACATGCTTTTCATACAAGTTCGTCCTTTTTGTGTTTACAGATTGGGTGTTCGTATACACAACGAATGATTAGTCTTAGTAGTTACCATGCAAAAATCCTGTAAAAATTTCTTCACTCAATTTAAAATCCTTAAAATTGTATTCAATGTTCATGATTGAGAGATTCGAGAATCTATCTTGAGTAGTAGCAGCGATGCCAATTTTTCTTCAATTTGAAAATTTTTAGCGTTACCGAAGTTTTGAAGACTTTGATGACTATGTAGAAGTTTTTTTGTATTCGTAAGATATTTTCTTCAATTTCGATAACAAAAAAAAATTTTATTTATAAATTTCTAGCTTATTTTCTATTATTTTCACTTGACAGCTTCGTTTTCGTTTATATTTTCTCATCTATATTCATGTTCAAAGTCAGTTAGTACCGGCTGATCTAATTACTAAAAATAACGTTTTCTTCGATGGCGTTTCATTTGTTCTTTATCGGGACACAAAATTAAAAGTAAACAGTATTTTAACCAGAAAGCTATTATAGTTTTGCTAAAATAAGTGAATCTTTTAATTTGAAAAGATTTTTACGAGGTACAACGAACCAGTGTTTTGAATTTAAGAAGCTTTTTTAAATTTACAAGACAATTAAAGATCGTCTTGCATATTTCAAAAATTCTTCTGAAATTGAAAAGCTTTTTAAATCTTTCTTGTAATAATTCGCGTTGCTATACGTTTGCATTTTCTTCAGTTGCAATGCAAACGATACAATCGGAAGTTTAGAAAAACACCTGAATTTCTACTTTAATTTGTAAAATTGAAAACATCTTCTAAAGTTCTCGTAAAATTCAAAAATATTCTCAAAAAAGCTGGTTACATTCAAGAAAATCTTGTTACAATTTCGTAAAACTTCAAAATATTTCATGAGAATCTCGTTGTTTCAAAAACAATTTCCAATTTATTTTGCTAAATTGAAAAAATCTTGTAAAGCTCTCGTCAGATCGAAAGAACAATGATTGTAAAATTCAAAACTGTCTTGTTATGTTCAAAAGTCAGTTGAGATTTGATTTGTTAATTATACTCTAGATGAAATCATATAGAGTATTATAAGTTTAATCCAGCCCAAAAGTTTGTAACGCATAGAACCAAGCCTCGGACGAAAAAAAGTTATATATTATTTTTTGTTTATTTGTGGCTAAAAACCTCAAATCCGCTTGACGTCCGTCCGTCCGTCTGTCCGTTAGCACGATAACTCAAGAACGCCTGCACCTAGGATCTTGAAATTTTGAATCTGGATGTTTGGTTGAATTTGTAAGGCTAAGTTCGTTAACGGGCAAAATCGTCCTACTCCTTCGGGTAGCTTCCATACAAAATGTCCTTAAAACACGTGTTGAAAAATATTAGCCGATAACTTCGGAAGGGTTTAAGCTACAACTTTGAAAATTTGTATGTGTACCTTTTTCAATAGTTAGAGCTAAATGTAGAATTATGAAAGAAATAATGTTAGTCCTTCGTGTAGCTGCCATACAAATATCCCGTCGAAATGCATTCACTTAATTTACGAAACTCACTATAACTCAAGTAATCTTTTAGCTATGAATTGGAAATTTTTTACAAATTAGTTTTGAGTAAAAACAAAGTTCGGGTTTACTAATCAGCTAAATCATTGTACTCCTTCTGGTAGCTCCCATACAAAATGTCCCTAAAAGACGTGTTTAAGAATATTGGTCGATAACTTCAGAAGGGTTTAAGCGACGACTTTGAAATTTTGTATGTGTTATTTTTCCAATAGTTGGAGCTAAATATATGATTATGAAGAAAATCCTGTTAGTCCTTCGTGTAGCTGCCATACAAATATCCTGTCAAAACGTCTTCACTTAATTTACGGAACTTACTATAACTCAAGTAATCTTTTAGCTATGAATTGGAAAT
Organism: Beris morrisii; assembly: GCA_951812415.1. NCBI lineage: Eukaryota > Metazoa > Arthropoda > Insecta > Diptera > Stratiomyidae > Beris > Beris morrisii. Next base: position 99,021,082 of record OX638311.1, read on the forward strand.
TTTGTGCAAATTAGTTTTGAGTAAAAACGAAGTTCGAGTTTACTAATCAGCGAAATCCTTTTACTCCTTCTGGTAGCTGCCATACAAAATGTCCTTAAGACACGTGTTCAACAATATTTTTCGATAACTTTTGAACGCTTCAAGCTACGAATTTGAAATTTTGTACACGTTCATTTTTAAATGGTTCCAAGGAAAAGGATAAATATGTAAGAAATCGAGTTAGTCCTTCCTGCACCTCCCATGCGAAAGTCCTTCAAAAAGGAAATTTTTTTTCGATGACTTACCCAGTTCAAGAAATGAAATTAAACACTGAATATTGTCTTTTAGTTTTGAAGAGCAATCTAATGGGAGTCCTTAATAAAGGACATACAACATGTACACACGTGATTCTACTTTATCCCCAACTACAATATAAATCGGAGTTCAGTATTCATCTAGAGTATTATACGATTGGCTTGCAGCCGATCGTGACTGCAGTATGTTTTTAAAAGATTCTTTCATATTGTTTGTATTGTTAAAAAACATTTGACAAAAAAACAATTGACAAGTAAAGTTGTTACAGGTGCCCTGAAACGAAAGAAAAGAATAGCGTTAGCTTAAATTAGTTAGAATGAACGTAATAATCAATACCTTTTTGGTTTTCCGGATGCACCCAATGTGACACCCATTGGTGTCGCACCTTCGCTCAGCACGGCACCTAAAAAGTTAAAGACGGAAGACAAACGGGTTAACGAGGTAATAAATGTTGAAAGTAGCAAGGATCTCTTTGAATTGGATATATGTAAATTAGGATTTAGGCGGAAGTAATTAATAGGTTTAGTTAATAGGATTTGGATAGGAATACCGCCAAGAGGGCGATAACTTACATACTACGTATATACTCCATACTTACCTGTAGGTGCGCGGGGCTACGCCAACCAATGATCACATCGGACCGCGCACTCACAATTTCACTCTACGCAAACGTAAACAATGCCGGACCAGAAACGTCATATCGACAGTTGTAAACAAACAATATGGACGAGTACTGCGCGAACAGCGAGAAATTGCGAGTCGATAAGACAGATCGGCGAGGGTTGAATTCAGGCTAAATCGTCGTTGGATAAAAAGAAAGTTTATGCACCTGAGGGAATGACCTGGAGAAAGCGAACATTGACCCGTGAAACGGGGATTAGCCGTTTTAAAAAGCTCAACCGAGATTTCGCGGAAAGGAAAGACCCGAAAAACGGTCTCTTTTAAAAGTCCGATCATACCGAGAAGACGTAAATGGTGTTAGCAGTTAGCAACTAGGAGTCCGAGTTGGAGACAGTTTATTTTAAATACAAAGAATCTTACGTAACCCGATCACAAGTCGGTGACGGGTTGGATAGTAGTCGGAGTCACGAGGAGAATCAACGAGAGCAGCGTCGTGACCATCGTGACCAAAAACGGATACGCGGTTTGGAGCGGCAGATTATCCGGCAACATCGATACCATCGTTGGAGGAGTAGCACCAGTGGCGCCCTAGTTTAAGGTAGATCAGGTCCATCAGGTTAGGTATATTGTTCTTAGAGAAAACACAAAGCTAGGAAGGAAACTAAACTCGTGTACCTAACTTATATTACATTGAATTAGAAGTTTTAATTAAGAAAGTATTTTGCATCTAACTTGGCTTGATTCTTTAAGTGTTGTAACGTTTTTCAGTTTGTCTTCCGACGAATATTGATTGTTATTTATTGTCACTTTCTCGAACTAGTGGTTCGGTTCGAGAAAAGCGAAAAAGAGAACGGGCTCCTTAAATTTGAAACCACTGGCGCCCACGACCCTTTATTACGGTTTTCCAAGAGGTTAGTAAAAAGAAACAAAATGAGGGAACTCGCCGACGTCTCCAACTCGTCAATTACAAACACCTGAAAGGAATAGAACCCAAGCATTATAGCCAACCCATATATGCGATATCACTTACCAGCAAAACCACTACTGTGTTGCGATGTCCGAAGAGTCGCCAATCTCCGCGTAAGGAAGCCGGGCCTAAAACCGGAAGTCAGAAGATTAGATTTAGGACGATTGACTATGCGTAAAATTACGCACGGGAATTTGAATTACTAGAATGAATTAAGGAAACCGATAAGTTTAGAAATACGAACTGGAATTGGAGGGCGGAATTAGTATTTGCTTTCCGATATGAAATATCAGCAATGTTAACAATATAATAGGATTGGATTTAGTAACGATAATAATAGGGTTAGATTTAGTAACAATAACAATAGGATTAGATTTAGTACTAGACGTCGACATCGATTGCGTCGAGGTTACACCGTGAACATACTACGAATTTGAACCGGATACTTAAGCTCGGAAAATTTAAAAACAATAATAACGCGCGTCGCCATGATGGTCCGAAAAGACTTTTGGAATTCGAAACGAATTAATGTTGTGTTCCATTTCATCCAATTCGCAGCTGGAACAATTTCTGGAAAATTTTGAAATACTGGAAGGGGTTCTTGACCGAGTTTCTAGTTAAAAGCCTCTAAGGGTACACACGGCTGTGAGTTCCGAGGTAGCGGGCCAAAATTGAAATTGAGGTATTTTTTTTTCGTGGCTGAGTGACCGAGAGGAATTAAAATAAAATAAAAAGATTCTAAGTGACGCGGAATTCGAAGACAAATACAACGGTGTTGGAGCGAAGAAACTTGTGTACGATAATCTGGTGTACGGTCAGACAGCATAATAAACTAAAAATTCGAAGACATATACCACTGGTGTACGGCCAGGCAGCATAATAAACTAAAAATTCGAAGACATATACAACGGTGTTGAAACTAAGAAATTGGTGAACGATAGTTTGGTGTACGGACAGACAAGATAATAAACTAAACAGAGTGCGGAAGTTGAATTGATCACGAGTTGATGGTTACGCGGAGTGAATCTGACGATATTACGGCGGAATTATTGTAGAGTTAGTCGGTGAACTTCGCGGAGTTTCCCTCGAAACAAAGGAATAGAATCGAGTGTGTAAATTTTGGCAACAACGTTACCCAGCACCAGCAGAATTGTCCCGAGGACGAAGGAGTTGTACAAGGACGCCAGTGGTACCCTTGTTTATAAGTTATTGAAAACGGCCTATTGTCATCTATATAAACCAATTTATTTTCTCTTCTTCTCTTAATAAATTCCAATTTTCTTTATTTGTCACGAGCATTTCACTTCGTCGGAACTATGTTGACTGTAAAATTTGTGTGACGTTTTCCAATTCCAGTAACTCCTTCCGCGTGAAGTAGGGATCCGGGTGAGACGAATTCTACTCAGCTCCGCAGCTGGCTTGGTAGAGTAGAACGACGCCGAAAACTCTAGTTGCGTGGCGCCCACCCCGTCTCGACGGGTTAGCTGGCTCGACGTCGTTCGCCCCTTTACGGTAAGGGGTTGCTTGAAAATTTGTACGTAAAACCTTCTCTGGGTTGGTCGGCAAGGACCCGTTCGCCCCCTTCGTGCCCGGGGGTTTTTTATTGCGGTTAAATTTTCCACCGAAATCGGTAAAAAGCGGTATAACGGCCGTTTCGTGGGGCGAACCGTAATAAAGTGTTTGCGGTAAGATAAGAAAGAATTATTTTTCTGGAAGGGGCCAGAATTATTTCTCTGGGAGGGTCCAAGCTGGGATCTGGGGGGGTCCCGGCCCCTCCTGGCCCCCCTCACGGCGCACCTATGGTGGTGTCCGTTGGAAACTCGATGCAAAAAACGTCATTATACATGATGTTCCATAATGTGGGGCCAAGCACTGAGCCCTGTGGGACTCCTCGTGAAACGTCGTAGCGCTTGACGTCGTCCTCGGTGTCATACAGAAGAACTCTTTGTTCGAAGTAGTAAGCTATGATTCGCTGTAGGTATCCCGGTACGTTGAAACTATTTACTGCTTGCATTATTCGCAACCAGCTCGCTGAGTTGAAGGCATTCTTGACGTCAAGTGTTACCACTGCGCAGTACTTTTTGTCGCCGTTTTTCCACCTTTCACCGGATGTCGCATCACGCGGTATTCTCATGAAAGCATGGATGGCGTCGATGGTAGATCTCCTTCGGCGAAATCCAAATTGTTGCTCAGATAGACCTCCAGGTCTCTCGAGTGACTCCTGCAGTCGGTTACTGATAATGCTCTCCAGTACTTTTCCCAATGAGTCCAGCATACATAGTGGCTGGTATGCCGATGGTTGTTCAGTTTACTTCCCGGGCTTCAATAGCAGCACCAGGATTTGGAGCTTCCAAAAACCAGGGAACACTCATTGAGACATGCTGTGTACATCCTAGCGAACGTCTCGGGATCCTTCCGGATGGCCGTTTTCATCGCTACGTTAGGGATGCCGTCCAGACCAGGTGCTTTGTTGTCGGTCACTTTTCGTAGTGTCAGTAGAACCTCTTCAGCTGTCACGGGAATAATATTATCCATATCTGCGGGTAGATGATATATTTGCGTCCGTTCACTCTGTGCGAGAAAGAGTGCGGCCACTACGCTGTCCATAAGCGCAGGATCCGAGGGTTGCGGAGCTCTAGGTCCTCTTACTCTGTTTATTACTACCTTGTACGCCTTTCCCTTGGGGTCGGTATCCGAGCTATCGCGCAGGTCGTGGAATGTAGAGTCCTTGGCGTCTTGAATCACTTTCTTAAGCTGCATACTTTGCGGCATACTTTGTAGCTAGAATGCAATGATTTCCACTTGGTACGATTTCGGCAATGTTCTCATTCCACCAGTAGACTGGGATTTTCGTTGGTGCACCTGACCTTCTTGGCATTACTGCGTCGCATGCCACGCTCAATCGCTGCTTGATATTTGTCGCCATATTGGTGGCTTCGTCGTCCATTGTTTGTGCGTCGTCCCACACCAACTCAAAAACTTCTGCGTCGAAGGCACGTTGTTTCCATCCCTTGACTTGTGCAACTTCTGATGTCTAGTTCGCTGCAGCTCTATGACAATAGCGCGATGATCACTATGGGAGTAAAAATCTCCGACGCTCCATGTAGCGTTTCGGGCGATCGAGTTGTGTGCGAGCGTTAGATCCACGACCGACCACCTGATCCCAGCCTCAAACGTGTGCTGTCCATTATTTAAAAGTTCGAAGTCTAGTGTCGCAAGATATTCCATGAGAAGCTAGCCCCTGCGATTCGTATTCCTGCTGCCCCATGTCGTCGACCATGCGTTAAAGTCACCACCAATAGGTCAGGTTAACTCACCACCAATAAATGCCGGGAACTTTGATCTGGCCTCCGTCAACAGCTCCGTTAGCATCCGCTCATATTGAATTATGTCCATACTGGGTGGAGCATGAGAAGAAGTAAATTCCGTCATATTTTACTGCATACATATTTTATTTTAAGCCAGTGTAGGTTACTGAAGCTGTACTTTGGTATACCCTACCACCAAGTGTCCATATCGCTGCTTTGCTGGATGCATCCGTCGTTCACTCGCATCCGTCCACGTTATGGTGTTGCTCGCACAGGATTGCGAGGTCGAACCGTTGCTCAAAAATAGTCTGCTGCAGGAGTTCCTGTGCTGCAATACAGTGGTTGAGGTTGAGTTGTACAATTTTCATCATCCAAGCTTCTTTACCGCCTTTTGATGTGCCGGACAGCGAGAGCTGCCAGCTGCATGATCGCCTTCGCACAATGCGCATTTCGTTTTGTTCGTACATGCAGTCGCAAGGTGCCCGTCTTCGCCGCATTTCCTGCATATATTTCTCCGATCTATTGGCTCCTTACAGTTCTGTGCCAAGTGGTTATACCCCAACACTTAAAACAACGTGTAGGCGAGACGCTCTCGCGTACTCGGCATGACACCCAGCCAATGCGTATCCGCTGCATATTTACCTCTCACAGCATCCTCGGCCGGTAAGTTGACATAAGCCGTCTGTGTGCCTTGATACCCTTTCCGCATGTTACGTACCGATGCTTCATCCGGGCGTCGTATTTCACACTGTGCGTGGAGCGCATCGCACACATCTGCTGGCGTTGTGACCTCATCGAGATCTCTTATCTGGATTGTTATGGTATGGGTTTTCGCCGACACCTTAGCCGACTCGCATAATACCTTCTCCACTGCTGTCTGGTACGCTCCGGTATTCCGCTCCGGTGCACGCTTAAGTTCAAGCAGCAACTCATTTTTAGCGGTTCGTCGAACTGCACGTACGTTTTCGCCAAGTGACTTGAGGGTGTCATTTGTCTTAATCGTCCGCAGAATGTCCGCGTACGTAAGATCACCGGTAGCCGAAATAATGAGGGCGTCGGGTTTTGACCTTATACCCTTCTTCGTCTTCTGCTTCTTGGACTGCACTTTTGTCCATTTCTCCGTCTCCTTCAGCAACGCTTGTGGTTGCACTGTATCTCCTTGTGCTGCCTCCATTGTGTTCCGCGCGTTGTTATTTTTTGCGAAGAGAAGGGATTGTCTCTTCGGTAACAAAGCTGTCTCAGCCTTCTTCTTCTTAGCAGACATATGCGCTACATTCATGCGCTTCGTTGGTGGCGTCTCAAGATCAGACTCCCGTCTTCTCTTCTGATTTGGTTTGAATCATGGTGATGTTTGCGAGGAGTTGTTCTTCCTAATTAGTTCTTTCGCAGTGTCATATTGCTGCTCTTTTGCAAATACCTCATATAGCGCTCTGATGCTATCGATTGTGTCACGCATTGGTTGATGAATCGAACGCCTTCTATCCTTGAGCATGTCCACGAGTGAGTTAATCTGCTCACCGAGGAGGTGAAACGACGATTTCACCGATTCTGGCTCCTTGCTGCTGTCAGCTGCTGTTGGCGTTTTGATGATGTTATTTTTAGAACCCTCACTTATCTGTTTTCCTCCTGTCGTAGAAAGTTCTCGTGCGCCGGCTGGGGACCTTTGTAGCCTTGCGCATCTCTGAAAAGGGTTTTCATTGCCGCTGTTAACATTTATAGGGCCATCGTTGGCATTACTGTTTCGTCGTTCATTGTTGTTTGGTTTGTTGTTGTTTTTATCATTATTCATGTTTTTGTGGTCCCAACTCAAAGCCGTTATCCCCGTTCGAATATGTAGTCACCTAGGATCCCATGGTTATCTTTGCAAGCAGTGAGGCCATGCAAGGGTTGATGCAAGCCCTTATGGGGTTCTGCGTTCAGAGCCAGATCAGTGCTAGTCAGGAATGTAACATCTGAACCTACACCACTAACTTAATGGTGACAAACGCGGAGCGTTCTTTGAGACCTGCCAAGGTTTTACCGGGACGGAGGCGATTAATGCATTAGCCTGAAAGCCATTTCTGCTCGATTTCACTCTTACATACTCAGGTAACAGAATACTGCAATCGTCAGCCCAAATGCCATCATTTTGTTTCGTTGTTTCCAGTATTGATAATCAAGACCTTACTGGACTCAGTCTTAATATCTACGGCCGGGGTTAGTTTCGATGTTACTTTCGGCTGATATGGACACAGTCGTAGATTGCGAAGTTGTCCCTCGTTGCTACCCATAGGTAGAAGGCACATTTAAAGGACGGTGCCGATTCGTCCTGTCGCTAAAGTTTCACAGGGTTCTTGGGACCTTTTAAGTCCCACCCTCTTCTTCGGTCGTTCTTGGTCGGGGACTGCTTATTGATTATTCGCAGTTAACCTACATTTGCATGCAGGCCGTCCAGCTATCCGCCACCTTGCTGACCCCCACAGTAGCCTGAAGCTCAGCCCTGTGTAGAGCTGTTAGGCGCTCACTGTGTGCAGACTGCTGTTTACCATCAACAAGCAAACGGGTTGGTCGAGCGATTTCATAGGCACATGAAAGCCACCTTAATGGTCAGAGAGAACGCCACAAACTGGCACGCAGAACTACCACTTGTACTACTTGGAATTTGGACCACAGTAAGCAGCGATTTACAATGCTCACCTGCAGATATAGTCTGTGGCCAAGGTTTGAACGTACCAGGGGAATATTTTGTGGACAATCGCGGCTCCAAAGACGTAAATAACCATGACTTTGTAAAAAAACTAAAACAATCTATAAGCAACATTAAACCACAAGACACACGTATTAATTTTAAAAAAAAAAGTAAATTTCCCGAAAGATCACTTGTGAATTTGTCTTCGTCAGAGTCGACAAATTACGACCAGGATTAACCCCTCCCTATGAAGGACCTTACAAGGTAATTCGTCGTTTCCGTAAGAAATTCGTCATCGAAATGAACGGAAAAAAATTCCACAATTTCGATTGACCGAGTAAATCCGGCGTACACTCTTTTATTATATTATTATATTATTATTTTATTTTTATTAGAACAATTGAAATTTCAAAAATAAGTTATATGCAGTAATGCGATCCGATATTTTACACCGGTAATTTATCAAAGGAATTGAGTTTTATGCACAAATGCGATCCGATATTTTGCATCGTTAATTTATCAAAAGAGTTCCGACAGCGACCCTTCGAGGTAAATTGGTTTTCGAGATTGTAACAATAGAATTTCATATTTCAAAGCATTTATGTATAATATAACAAGAATTATGTACACAAGCACAATATCTAGAATTATGTATAACTAGTTTTAAGTTAGTTGATATGTATGTTTTAGAATAAATTTTTAGTGAGTCTAGAACCACAGCGAAAGTCAGTCGTTTCATTTATTCTCCAATAAGTAGTGCATTCCCCAAATCCTAATATAGAACTCCCACAGGCTTTGGTATTACTCCTTATATTTTTTTAACTATATTTTTTAACTTTATTTTCTGAATTCATGTTCATGTTTAACTTCCTAACCTATGTTTGGGTTCAGTAGCTATCCCACTCTCCTCTTGACTACTAAATAGATTTAGTTCGGTATCCCTTTTTCAAATGGCTTTAAATCCTTGGCATGCCACACACCACCAGATTTACCGTTGTACGCCCCCAATTCGTATGTGTACGGTGACACATTCTTTACTACCCTACACGGTTAGACGTATTTCGGGGCGAGAGTAGCAGAGAAATATTTGGCTGCTTTTCTTAATCTTTCGAGTACCTCTTCTCGCAATTTCTGTAGTGCTTCAGCCCGAATTAGTGGATCTACCATACCGTTCACGCATCCAACGTGACGCACCACAGGAGGCGACTGACTAGACTACACAGACAATAACTGTCGGTTTTAGCAATATTGCTATGACGGCCTCCCGACGCAATACCTAACGGTGGTTCCGGGAGGATCCATCCGTACGACTGAGGAGATGTTTAGAGGGTTAAAGTTTGGCACTGACTTAGGCTTTCGATGCTTTTACTCCTCGTTAAAAAAACCATACCGTTCACTACCTCCGGTCGTGGCCTTTCTTGATCGTAATCTCCCGACCAAAATTAAAAAATAAGGTGTGACTTTTATCACTTCGTGGGCTGAAGCATGAAGAGCACATCCAATTTTCGCTAGATTTACATCTGACTTTCGATGGTTTTCCGACACGTAGGCTCTAAGCATTGTTTTAATGTTTTGATTTATACGTTCTGCCGGATTAGCCTGAGGATGGTGTGACTGTCAGAATGTACGCGTGCCCGCTAGAGGAGCGAGGTAATGGCCCAACAAGATCTACACAGAGCATTCCCCACGGCCGAGTTGCTTCCTCACTGCGAGATACCATCAACCCCGCAGACGCATCAACCCCGCAGATGCATCAACCCCGCTCAGGCATCACAGCTTGACATATCTGACATTGATTCACTCTCTTTTTAACATCGCTCGACATTTCAGGCCAATAGTACTCCCGACTTACTCGATCCAGAGCTCGCTTCACTCCCGGATGACTAGTCTTCGGGTCATCGTGACATTGGCTAAGGACCCTCTTCCGTTCACTCTTAGGCACCACCCTCTTCCAATCCTGATTCGACGTAAGGACAGGACATTTCGACGGAATGTGTTTCCACAGTGCGCGGTCGCGTACCATCCAGTCAGCATATTTTTGCGGGTATTCCTCCACCAGTTTGCTCATCTTGGCATACCACGCATCGGTCGTTGTCTGTACCGACTATACGTCCACCATAGGCATCGATCTCGATAAAGCATCCGGTAACCGGTACTCCTTACCTTTCCGATAGATAACGTCGTAATCATACTGTTGTAGACGGACCGCACATCTTGCACCTTCCGGACGGGTCCTTAAGATTATGGAGCCATATGAGCGAATGATGATCAGTTATTACACTGAAGTGAGTTCCCTCTACATAGGGTCTCAGCTTCTCTATAGCCCAGAGCACAGCTAAACATTGCTTCTCAGTTGTTGAATATTTTCGCTCCGAATTCGTTAAGGACCGGCTCAAGTAGCACACCATTCCTTCCCCATCCATATGATTTTGGGATAATACCGCCCCCAGGACAAAGTCCGACGCATCCGTTTGGACGACAAAAGGCAGTTCGTAGTCAGGGCAGGTTAGTATTGGTACCGTGGACAGTTTGACTTTCGCTTGAGAGAACGCCCGGTCGTAATCTGCATCCCATGCAAATTTGCGATTCTTTTTCAAAAGCGATGTCAATGGCGCAATAAAAGTCGCGAAATTCTGTATAAACCGTCTGTACCACGACACCATCCTTAAAAATTTACGAACTTCCTTTACATTCCGTGGTTGAGGAAAGTTAATCAGGCTCTCTATCTTCTCCGGATCCACATGAAGTCCGCCCTCATCGACGACATAGCCCAAGTACTGCAATTCTGGCCTTCAAAATTCATACTTTTCCCTCGACACCCGCAAACTTGCCGCTGTTAGCTGACGAAACACCACTCATATAATTTTTATATGCTTCGTAAATGTTTGCGTTACGATAATTATGTCGTCGAGATAAACAAATCGCTCCCGAACACCCTGTCGATGAGCCACGGCCATGTCGCTGGTGCGCTCTGCAACCCAAATGGCATGCGAAGAAACTCATACAGTCCCATGCCGGGTACTGTGAAGGCGGTATACTGCCGCGATGATTCGACCATCGGCACTTGCCAATATGCAGATTTAATATCCATGGAGGATAGGTATTTCGCGTTGCGAAGTTTGTCCAGGGTAGCCAATACGTACGATAGTGGGTAGGCGTCCCGCTCGGACATCTTATTAATTTTGCGGAAATCGACACAAAATCTGTATTTTTCGTCCTTTTTTCTGCTCAGCAAGATCGGAGAGGCCCAAGCTCTGTTGAAGGGACGAATAATTTCATCCTTCAGCATTTCCTTCAAATCCTGGTCGATGTGTTTCTGTGCCGCCCTTAAAACTGGGTAATACCGCTGCTTGATCGGAGAGGATTTCGTGGTAATTTTACTTTCATTGACTCGCCTAGTTCCAGATATGAAATTGAACACTAATGATATTGTCTCATAGTTTCAAGTAGCAACCCAATGGGAGTCCTTAATAAAGGACAAACTACATGCGCACTTCTTATGCTACTTTATCCCCAACTGCAATATATGGAGTTCACTACTTCATCTAGAGTATAATATCATTGGCTTGTAGTCTATCGTGACTGCAGTATGTTTTCTTAACAATTTTACTGAAATTTATTCCAACTACGATAGGTGGCGTTGGTGTATAATTTAAGAACATGTAATTTGGCGATATCTACATGGAAGAATTCTATTAAGATCAAATGAAAGTCATACTGTTATTTGGAAATTAAATTTTATTTTAATGTTAAAGTAGAATCATTATTTGTTGATTAGAAATAAATGTACAGGGATTCTTTCAACAGTGGCTAATCTTTTCGCATCAGTAACGCTCATTAATTCCGCTCGTCTCAAGATGTTGTTCGTCAGGAGTTCGTGGAGCACGCGTTACAGCCATGCGATTCGCAAGCTCTTTATAGCTTTGCGAATGTTGCTCCGGTGTAAAATTTCTTCGAGCCCCTCTTTCTTGTCGGGCATGTCGAGTATTTATTACCAATGTTTCCTCCATATAATAGTAATCAATCATTCCGATATGAACAAATATCAGTAAATACGAAAAACTATATACTATATAGTTTCAAATAATTTCAAGTTTTCGTAGGTAGAACTGAACGCACAACTGACTAAATACAATTATTATTGTATAAGTCTCCAGCTATTTTAGGACATGAATCCCTTTTATAAGCAATCGTTTCGAGTATAAAATTATTTACCTATCATAACTCCTACTTATTGATGCCCTACATTTCTTTGTTCAAAATTTCATTTAAATTCTTCAAATGCAAAGGCGAAATCCTTCATCCATCATAAATATATCACTCTTCCGCTATGATTCACTTTATATTTAAAAACAAATTATTTGTTTATGTTATGCATTATTGGGAGTTTGTTATTCCACTAACATACCATTATCCTCGCCGATATCGAAAAGACCTATCTAGTAAAAAAAGGATCTGACGGCTTGTTATTTATTTTTTTAAAATATGATATGTACTTTTAATATGAAAAATTCTTTAATTTTGTGTTAGATTATTTGTATTTGAAGAAAATTTGTGTTTTGAAGTAAATTTCGCAATATCGGGTGCAGTTGCTATTTGGATTTTTTTCTTAAAATATATCAAGGAATAACTCCTTACAAGGTAGCGCACGGAGTACCGGACACCCTGTATAATCAAATTTATAGGTTTTTTTAATTGTGAAGTGTAATACCCGAAAAATAATCCAGTCAAACCAAACAAATATTTTTAAAACTTTAGTAAGGATTAAGAAGATAAACGACAAGACACCGTTTTTATATGTAGTTCTTTGGTACTAGATAATTGGAAATTTTCATTCAAAGATTTCCACCAACGTATGCATACGGTAATTTACGCATACTTGGCATCGCTGTAACTACCCCAATACTTCCATTTATGCGCAGAATCCATTTGTGACAGACACGTTCTCTTAAATGATGCTGCGAGATTAGATTCAAGCACGTAACATCTTCCTCCTGGTGAAATAACCGACCTACGATAGAGATTTGAGCAACGATATCCTATATATTAGAAAGTAGATACATGCTTTTCCGTCAGGATTCTGGAGAAATTTTTCGCAAACAGTAACAGTAGTAGAAGACATCCGGGTCTAACAATGACAACTTTCTGATGTTGCTGTTTCTATTGAATGATGATGAAACTCGGCTGATGATTTTATTGCTAAATGCAAGTGAGTTGTGGTATTGTTCGAGTTCTCACAAGGAACCTAAACTAAGTGTAGTGCAAGATTAGGTGCAGATAGCATCTAATAATTATAATTATTGGAAATATAAGTGTGAGTAAACTAAAAACCCAGCAGCAACAACAGCAGGTATGTTCGAAAGTTGCAACGCAAACGCGCGCTTGAAAATTCGAATGAGCATAGAGAGCAGTGGAAAATACATATAAAATGAGGACGAATTTCCATTATAAGAGTTTTCTTAGTTTTTTAGTTCAGCTTGTTCATCCGCGGTGTGAAAAACAATAGTCCAATTAATTTTTTCGGAATTGAATATTGTAACTTTCTGTACCTGGAGTTTCGTGCTAATAGATTTCGAATTTTAGTCTAAATAGAACTTCAATGAAGCATTTAAAGAAAACCTGACCCAATTAGTTTGCATTGTACTTTTTATTTTCATTGTTAAAAATCGTTGCAGTGCTGCATTAGTTATTTGTGAATTCTAAGTTTAGTTTTAATAATAGATATAATAATAAAATAAATATACAGAGTCATGATAAGGTGTTCTTGATGAATTTACACGCATTGTATCGTGCTTTAATAAAAACTGTATATATATAATAATATATTTTTAAATTAATATTTTAAAATCATTGTATATATACATTTTATTGTAAAAACTTTTAATAAAGAAGTGAATTGAATTTAGATGTTCCATATGTTTAGAACATCGTTCGTGTTCACTTCATTTTATCTTTATATTTACATATATCTGAGATTTTCTTGATTATTATAATAATCAAAAACAATGTTGCTTTGAAGTCTATGCTAAGTATGTAATTCGCTTTAAAATAATCATGATATAATTGTTAACTTCACATAAACTGAAAAATTACATTTTAATCTTAGAAAATGGCAAGGCAGAAATTTTGAACTCGTGAATTATGATTTTCAAGAAACAAAGATTTGTCAATAAATTTCAAGATTGTGCTATGAAATAGTTCAGACTTTTATTAACTCATAATTTAAAAAAAACCAATCTGAGTATTTTAAGAATTTGGTCTTATATTATTCCTGATAGAAAACTATTTAATTTTTCTTTTCTTCCGGATAGTAGGTACTCTTATAAATCGGAAAGTGTAGATTTAAATTGTATCGTGTACTTTCGGCCAGCCATGTACAAGAAATTTTCACAATTGTATCTTATTTATTGTTTTCATGTATCTCGTTTCGAGAGAGAAATGTGCTTATTATTGAGCAACTAAGCAGTTCTCAACGGAGGCAACAAGCACATAACTTAAAGATAGCACAAGTTCGTGTTGTATTTATTATATCCTTATTGCTCTAGTTTATATTGTGCCGGTAATTTTAAATTGAAAATCAATAATTATACAGAATCAATCGCACATGTGCACACAACGATACTGACAAAACGATGATAGTAAATCTAAAACGATAATACCTAATGTTATTCAGAGTATTGATTTGTTCCAAGTTTTGACTACCGAATCCATCATACGCTCTTAAACAAGCGCATAAGAACGATAGTACATTTCTCTTTTGTTGAAAAACACACTATTAAGAATGTAATATTAGATAAGAAAAATACTGAACAACTAATTTTTAATATATTTATTGCAATTTTGGTAGTTAATTTTTATTGTACTATAACAATCTGTTTGATTTAACTCATATTGACTTCCACCAAAGTGGCTGCCAGATTTTCATGTTAATAACCGAATTCAGTAAAACCCGGTAAAAACTTTTTCAAGGTCATAGCTAGAATATCTCCTTTCTCTAATTTAAATCAATGCTTTACATTCAACTTAAATGAAGACTTTGATGAGGAAATCAAATTAATGTTTTAATTATGTAGAATTATGAAATGAAATTAAGCGATATACGTAATCTAAAAATCTTGTACATAGATAGATATTATTATGTGAAAAGGTAAAATCATGTACAGTTTAAAATAAAGTGAAAAGGTGGAAAATGATAAAGAAATCCAACTATTGGTTAAGAGTGTGATAAGTTGCTCGTTGGAAAATAATAACCGCGTGGGATGCTCATGGAATGTTATCAGCTGAGGTGAGTATTTCCTTATTTGTATAATGAAAATAATATAATAGCATACCGCAGTCACGATAGGCATTAAGCCAATAGTACGAATCTCTAGATCAAGATACAATAAAGCTGAATAAGAATTATTGGGTGTCAGTGGAAAGAGAAGACCAACATCTCCCGTTATAGTTCCGTATCTGCTTTATTAGCTTTAGGTAAGTTATAATGAGGTCTGCAGGAGAAACTCACTGGATGTTCAGCATATTTATCGCTTTATCTGAAAACATTGAAAACTTAATGTGTCATTTAACTTAAAGCGTGTTTTAAAGTCATGTGGGTGCTACCCGAAGAATTGAAGAGATTTCGCTCAATAGCAAACTTGATCGTACTTTTAACTCAAAATTAATTTCTGTAAACTTTCGACTTCCTAGTTCTACGACTTAATACGAGTTAATTATTTTATCTACTACTATCGAAACAGTAAATTGAGCAATATTTGAAATTTCTAGCTTACACTCTTTTGAAGTTATCGGCCAATATTTGTGATTACGTGTTTTAAGGGCTTTTTGTGTAATTTGTATGAGATTTTTGCTAAACGATTTCTTGAGGTATAGTGAGCTCTGTAAATTGAGTGAAGACATTTTATCAGAATTTTTGGATGACAGCTGAAGGAGTACGACAATTTGGCCCGATAACTAATTTTTTCTTACAAATTCGACCAAACATCCAGATTCCAAAGTTCAACGTTCTGGGCGTTCTTGAGTTATAATGCGTTTGGACGGGAAAGGAGAGACATGATAAGTCGTTAAAAAAATTCGTGTGCCGGAAAGCAGAGTTTCAGGTAGGGGAGAGGAGATGTTGATTGTCAAACTATTGCGCTGGATTAATCTTATAATACTCACAGTGTTTCGGCGGCAGTGCAGTTTTAAACCCAGCCACACTAGCTGTTTCAACTCTAAGTTGCAGGCGATGAAGTAGCTTCAGTCGGGACTGAAGGAATATAACTTTATCTATAGGAACCGGTTACACCATCCATTGCTATAAAGAAAGGTTTTGGGAAATTTGGGAGTGCAAATAACAATACTTTCTGTTAGCTGGCTTTAGAAGGCGTATATAATTATCAATGCTTATAATTTATTTACGGTTATTATCTAAAATTTACTTTAAACATTTTCTGGGATATAAAACAAAATATTTTCTTAATTCTCTTAATTTAAGTGAAAGCAAGAATAATCTAGGTTAGGTGAATGCATTCATACAATTATATCTTGAGAGGCCGCAGGTAAAGACCTTGTTGAATTTTACCATGATCGATGTTGGGTCGTCGTTGTCAGTCTGAATAATAGCGATTTCTTGCGATATATCCATTAAATCATTTTCATAAGATATTGACAACCATGGGCAGTATTAGCATTATAAAAATTGTTGTTGCCACTATAGTGACGGGATTCTTGATCTGGAGCACTGCTGTAGGTGGTTTGATTTCAGAGAACTCCTTCGTAAAGAGTTTGTCTCGCTATGGGCTCCGAATCAGATAAAGGATATTGGAGCTCTGCTGAGAACCTCTTTTGAGCAACATTACAATAAAGCTGATGGAAACTATTTTTTCTTTGTCGAGTGTTGATTGAAGCGATAGAGTTTCAACTATGTAGTTTCTCTTTCGCCATTATATACGATGTGTGCTGCGATTGGCTTGTTTTTATAAAACATCAAGGTATTTTTATTTATTTATTCGGGTGGTCGCGGTCTCGAACATTGGACATACCCTATAAACCAGATATCGATGAATCGCCGATAAATAGGTAGCGAACACTTTCGAAACTTGTCGCTGAAAAAAGATTATTACTGGGGAACAAGTTCAACTATGTATCTACTTTGTATCTCTGAATACGTGTAAGGTATTCGTATTTCTCTCTTGCTCGTACTGAAATGCACAAGACTTTTAATGCACTAGATTAATGGGTTCCAGTGTTAGTTTGCAAATAAAAGAATAGCGCTCTGCGCATTTGAACATCTAAGTTCGCAACGGCATTTACTGGTGAGTACGCACATCAAGATGTGACGTGTAGGATGTTTAGTCTTTTTCTTTCGTTAATGGCGGAACAGGTCGGCATGTTCAACATTCTTCCCAGCAAACGCGAGTTCATCACTTTGCACACTAGCGCAATGTGTTTGATGCGTTTTAGGTGTGTTCGTGCATTCCACTTCTCCAAACAAATTTAAAAGTACTGCTATACTACTGCCAAACTCCTGATCAGATATTCATGCATGTATATTTACTTTTTCGATGTACATACTTTTTTTATATAATTTATTAGTTTTTCGAGTATTTCCGAATCAGTTAGTCAAAGTATGTACTCAAAGAAGCATCATCAAGTGTCTCGCGTAAAGATTGATTTACACTCTAATGCAATTTGTGCAAAGGGTTTATCAACACCTCCTTGTTAAACTTGACTTGAATAAGCCTATTTGCGCAAATTGCATGAGCCTGTTAATCGCATTTACGAAAAAGGAAAGAAATACGAGTATATGGTGCATTCAGAAGTACTGCTATACTCCTCTTAAATTTATGCACGCGCAGTCAATGTATAGTACTGCTATACTACTTCCGAAGCTACTTTTAGCAGTAAGCACTTCTTATAATGCGCAATCATGCCTTTGGCAGTACTATAGCACTACTGTTGCATCTTGTCTTTGTCTTTTTCTCTCCCATATGGATAATAGGTTTATTCATGAAACAAAACACATAACACACACGTTTATATACAAGAAATCAATAGGTGAAGTTTTGGGCAAAGCCTCTATCATTTGCAGCGAAAGCATTCATGCGTTTGTTCATTTTTTTTTTTTTATAGCACCGAACTGAACATAGGGGTCAACCTTTAATACAGTATGTACAGTCCAGTCAGTATAGGATGGGGAGGAAAAAAAATTAATATAATATAAAAATAAAAATACAAATAAATAAATAAATAAATAAAACAAATGAAAAATAGGATTAAAAGTAAGAGGGATCAGAGGAAAACAATTGGTGGATGCTACGTTTAAAAGACTGTAAGTCATATCCGCTAGGAAACACGGTCGAGGTCAACGCGTTCCACATTCTGGTTGTACGAGAGAGAAACGACTGTCTAAATTTCACTGTACGAAATTTTTGTGGCTCAACCGTATACTCGTGAGCGCGTAAAGCTGAACGAGTATTACGTGGGAACTGGACTAAAGGAGGTATAAGATGACTAATTTCATTACTACAGCGACCGTGGAAATATCTGTAGTAAATGCCTCATACTCCGACATTTCGACGATGTTCGAGGGAGTCAATAGTTGCCGCAATGGCATCGTATCCAATAAGTCGGAACGCAAATCTCTGAATACGGTCAAGCAAAGAGAGATACGTTTTGTGTGCTCCTGCCCAGATATGTGAATTGTACTTAAGTCGGGGCTTGATATATGCCTTGTAGATTTATTTCTTGCACCTTCGGAGGAAACCTAGTCGCTTGGAGGCGTCAAGAGCTACATCATAAATGTGTTGACTCCAATCAAGTTTTTTTTATTGATGTTCATTCCTAGAAGATGGAAATGCTCCGAGGTGTTCAATGCGACACCATCAAAAATAAGATCAGGCACCGACGTGTCGTGTTTAAGGGAAAGATGACAGGCTTGTGTTTTTGAGGCATTAAACTCTACTCGGTTGACCCTGCCCCATTCCAGGATTGAGATGAGATCAGAGTTTAAAGATCCAATTAACTCATCACGTTGAGAGGGTACCGAAGACTGGCGTGCCTCTGTAATCAAGTTGAAGCTCTAAGTTTTGTCAAGTGTACTATCTCTGCGAAGCTATGGATAGGATTGAGAGTGGACGACAAAAGGTCATTAATAAAAATTAGGAATAAGGTAGGTGATAAAACTGAGCCTTGAGGGACGCCGGAGTTGACAGGGAAAGGGGATGATGAAACGCCATCTAATACAACCTGCATAGTACGTTCCGAAAAAAAGCTCTCAATCCATCGAATACAAGTAGGATTAATACCAAATGCGTTGAGTTTGGATAGAAGGGCTTTGTGCCAAAGTCTGTCAAATGCCTTTGCTATGTCAAGTGCAAGTACTTGACCCTCACCGAAGTTATGGATACAAGCGTTCCAACGTTCAGTCAGGTATACCAACAAATCGCCGGTGGATCTCCGTGGCCGAAACCCATATTGACAGTCATCAAGGAGACGACTGCTTTCCAGGTATAGCACGATCTTACGGTTAAAAGGAGTTTCCATGACTTTAGACAAAATAGAAGTAATGGCAATGGGGCGGTAATTTGCGGGGTTCGTACTTTAGCAGTACTATGGAAGTAGTACTGTGTTTGCTGGGTTGAGGAAAAGATAAGGAAATGTTTGCTTTTCGTTTTTTCACACGAACAAAAGTGCGCGTGCTAACATAGTAGTAGTTTGTACATAACCCTGTAAGCCGAAACCAGGAAAATGCATGGCTTCTTATGTACATACTACTACATGTTAGCTCGGGCGCTTCTATTGGTGGCGATATTGAGAGTTAAAACGAAAAGTAAATTCTTCCCCATCTTTTCCTCGAGAATGATAAAAGTGCCGATTTCTTCCGCCCTTAGTGAGTGAAAAAGGCTAAAGTAAAGTGATCGCCGAATACTTTGCTTATACCTCACACGTCCGTCCATCAAGTGCGTACCGACCTGCAAATGCCATAACAAATTTAGACGATCAACTGTGCAGCTCGTTAAGCCAGAAATACATGTGCATATATCTGCACGCAGCGCTGCAAAACGGATTTAGAATGCTTGAGTTTAAATGCGGCGAAACACACGCTTATTCTGCATGCAGCGGAGCGCTGCAAGATGTCCCTACTTTTACTTTTGCTGCGCAGCGGCAGTATTGCCACAACCTGAGATTGAAATTTACCAACATAGAAATAGAAAAAAGTGGTTTGACAGTTAATTTTTTAGTTGTAATTTTGTACCTGTGGAGTGGAGTAGCAAACGAGGAACGTTGCATAGAACTTAGAAAAAATAACCAATTTGTATTGGATAAAACCAGTCGAAATTACAAAAATATATTTTTGCGGGATCATAACTAAGATCATTTTTTGTCTATTAAAATAAAGTCAAACTGACTATCAGAAAATGTGGTGATTTATGACAAATACAACTAAGAGATCTGTCAAAAACTCTGCACGTCTGTTTCACATGCAGATATGCATGCACCGCTGCGTGCATATATTCTGCACATGTATTTCTGGCTTTATTCTCTTCACAAAACTGATCTCCGAACCCAATACTCTGACGACTAGTGCAAAGGAAGTCGTCTTTCGATTACACTGGTCGTCGAAAACCAAATTCCATTTAACCATAACCCCACGGCGACGGTCGATGCAGTGTCGACCGGTAAGGTATAATTGAGAGGTGCCACAGAATAGGGATGTAGATATCGGAAAAAAATATCGATATATAGATATATCGATATTTAAAAAAATATCAATTTCGGCTGATGATATATTGAAAAAAAATATCGATATATCGAATATTTTTTCCAATGAAAAATACATTTTTTTCTCCCTTCCCCTATCAAATTTAACGTTAAGGTGAGCATATCGCAAAGGCTTTTCAGTGTAAATTGCATGGCCCATTTTTTCAGAAACCACTCGAATGAAATTTTGGACAATTATTCCTTACTGCAAAACGAGCAAATAGAGTGGAGTAAAATTTTATTATTTTTGCGAAGGTTGTATATATTGCACATCTAATTTTGACGAACAGAAAGCTTCAGTCTCATATTACATTATTAAATAATTAAAAATTTTAAATTTCCTTCTTCTCTATCTGACAGTAGAGGTGGCATGAGTGGTTTTTGAGAAAATGGATTAAACGTAAAAAAATATAACTTTTCAGGAGAGGCACTGGTTGATCTCGTGGAGTCTTGCCGTTTAAACAGTTTTACCCAGAATTGAGTCTAAAATAAGAATTTAAAAATAAAAGTTTTTTTTACCCCAAAAACGATATGCTCTTCTTAATAAAGATTACGGCGGTGTGCGGCTTTTAGAACAAAACCAAAGCCAATAAATAAATGATATTTTGAAATTTAAAATTGTTCTTCACTTCACTGAATTTTCACAACGAAAAACAAGGCTAAATACACTTTCGAAGTGATAATAAAAATATACGAAAAAAGGATGTGATGCAGCAATAAATAGTTATGGTAATCTGTGACTCTTTAATAAAAAAATATTACTTTCCTCCGGTTTTTTTAAATTCCTTCTAATTGATGAAAGAGCAAGATTAGAAACCACTAACAAAAAGGTACTGAGCGGATAGATCCCCGTGCACGGAATAGGTGCCTGGTTACCCCCACCTACATAGACCACGTGTCTTGCATCTTTTTGTTTCGACAGAAATAGACTTTGCGTAATCGAAAAACAGTTTTATAGTTTCAACCTTTCTGACATCCCTAATTTACATTATTATATTAGATTTTCGTGATGGGGTTGATTTGGTCACCTCTATTATTTAAGCCCCAATTGGGCCTATTGCGACGTTCCTCTGGATTATCTATGGTTCCTCTTTGATCCCTGCGCTTTTAATGAAACTTAGCATTTTTCGAAGAGGAATAGCCAGGAATTCCGATGGACCGAAGTGATGCAGTCTTTTATGAGCAAGTCCCTTACATTCACAGAGAATGTGCTCTGGTATTTCGTCTTCATCATCGTAAATTCTGCATATTTTACTCTGAGAGAGACTAATCCTATGGAGATGCTTCCTCATGTAACAATATGACCAGTCAGAGCTATCACTAGGGTTTGGGTCAGATGTTTGCTTAATTTTTGATATTCAGACGTTCTGTTTTCCGAATGCTTCGGCTTAAGTAACTTATTAGATTGCCACGTAAAATATCAATTAGAAATGGCTAAATTTGCGGCCAAAGTATGAGTAGGTACATGTACACAAAAATAGGCAGAAATTAAAAATGGCGTCACATAAAAGTCTACTTCTCCGTGTTTTGCGGCTTATCCAGCTGTCGATGTTTAGGATCAATGTGAATATCCATCTCCCTTTGTTCGCGCTTTTCCAGCGTCCTTGCCATTCCTGGATATTGCGCCATCGCTCGTCCACTTTCGATGCTTCATCTGCTGCTACGTAGAGTCGCTGAAGTTCGCTAGTATGTCAATTGGTAACATTGTCGATATTACTCCGATTGCTTCATCGGACACTGTTCGAAAAGCACTAGCAATCCATAGTGCGCTAAGACGATAGATTGATCGAATTCCGGCTATATACGATTTCTTCTTCGTTGCATCTGCCCAGATCGGTGCAGCGTATAGCATTACGGAACTCGTAACAATGTTTGACATGATGCGTGAGAGTGCACCATTCACCTTTGAAGCCTTTTCGCTGATCACCAGAAGATGGTCCTTGAAGGACATCCGAGTGTCAATTAACACCCCAAGATATCGCAGATTTGGCTGCGAGATGACCTCGTGCTCTCCGGCTCTGAATGTAAAAATTTCGCGCACTTTTCGAGAGCTCCAAAGAACCGCCTCCGTTTAATGCGAAGCCAACTCTAGATCCGCACTACTTAACCACTGCATAATTCTATCGATCGCATCACTGCACAGAACTTCCAAGGTGTGGATATGTTTCGCTACTACCACTAGTGCGATATCATCCGCATAGCCAACCAATGTAGTGTCCATTGGAAGCTCGATGCAAAAAACGTCATTATACATGATGTTCCATAATGTGGGGCCAAGCACTGAGCCCTGTGGGACTCCTCGTGAAACGTCGTAGCGCTTGACGTCGTCCTCGGTGTCATACAGAAGAACTCTTTGTTCGAAGTAGTTAGCTATGATTCGCTGTAGGTATTATTACGCCTAGAAATTGAAAAGAGTTAAAAAAGAGAATGAATTATTACCAAGATAAATACCTTTCCGACTGCTACAACCGTAGTTCGACGTCCGAAAATGTAAGTACCTGAAAGAGTAGAAGTGAAAATTACAATTGTTTTAAATATTAGAAATATGTTACTTACCGCAACGCCACATAGGCGGAAACCTGCAGGGGAGACTCGTTCGCCTCACAGCTGGACACGATCCACCTAAAACTACGCACAGAAATTTGAATTAATATTTTGAATTACAGAAAACCGAATAGCTAAGACAAAACAAACTGAAATTGGAGGGGCGGAATTAATGATAGATTTCCGATGGAAAATGTTAATAGGATAGGATTATACTTAGGGAAAAATCAAATAGTTATTAAGGATTAGGGTAGGATTAAGTATAGAATTAAAACTTGACATGCACCGAATATAAAAACGAACTTGAATTAAACACTAATTTAATACCTCCGGAAGCAATCAAAAACCATAATTATATAATAATAATAAAAACGAACTCTTACCTTGGATACAAGCTTATGAAGCGTTATGAAAACCTAATACTAACCTACGAAAATAAAAGAATTAACTTACCACTTATGCGTGAACACTCCCGACACAAAAACTTCGCGACGTTTGACAGTTCAGTGAATTTGTAAACAAAAACAATGCGCGCCGCCATGATGGTCAGAAATCACTAATACATTCGGAACTCGATTAATGTTGTGGTCCAATTTATCGAATTCGCAACTGGAACAAATTCGGGACAATTACGAAACTCGGAAAGGGGTTTTTGACCGAGACCTGAGGTCAAAGCCTTTAACCGAATGAGGATGGCCGTTAGGAGTTTTCGTCATAGGCAAATGAGTGGAATCGGGGCTTTTTGATTTTTGGAACGGGTCGGTAAACACAGAGCGAGAAAAAGAAGTAAATCGAATAAAACGGAATCGAAAAGCGGGTTTTTTTTCGAATTTGAAGATGGTGTAAACGAAAGAATTTGGCGAGTGGAAATTTCGGAAAAAAAGACAGCGACGTATTGTGTACCGTAGTCATAGAAATTTTATGACAGTGAGAAATTCCAAGACAGTGAGAACGAACAAATTTGGCGAATGAAAGTTACGGAAATTTCAAGACAGTGAGAACGAACAAATTTGGCGAAAGAATATTACGGGTAAAAATACAGTGACCTATTGGAAAAGAAAATCCAAGTTTTATAAATTTAAAGGCAGTGAAGTACGATCTATTTCGGCGAACGAAAATCTCGGGATAACGATACTTGTCGGGACGAACCAATGAGTGCACGAAAATTTCGGTGCGCGAACAAAGAAATCCTCTAAGATACGAAACGGTGTGCGAAGCGAATAGAACCCAAGTCGGTGGTTACGCGGAGTGTTTCCGATCAATATCGTGGTGCGGAATCAGATAATCGCTAGCCGGCGAAACGACGCGGCGATTTCTTGAATTATCGAAGATAGAAATTGTGGAGGAACGCTGCGAGACTCTACGGTTAAAACCCGAGTACGGAGCCGACTACATGGACACCAGTGGTACCCTAGTTTTAAGGATTTAAATTGTTTTTCTTATATCTATTTATATAAAATAACCTAATAACCTCGTACTCTAGTAAAATTAAAGAATACTTTCATCCACCAGAAATAGCTCTTTTCCAAAATATCTTTGTGTAAAATTTGTGTGACGTCCACCGATTTCAGTTCCGCGATAGAGATTTCCGTAGGAAACTATAACCTACCTAGTTTCACAGCTGGCTAGGTAGCTAGAACGACGACGAAAACTATAGTTGTGTGGCGCCCACCCCGTCTCGACGGGCTAGTCGGCTCGTCGTTGTTCGCCCCTTAACGGAAGGGGGTTGAAGAAGGATTATACGTAAAATTGGCGCGAACGTGGGGCAGTTATTGCCGTTATTGGCCGTTATTTTTGGTATAGAAGTGCATAGTGATAGTGTGTGGGGAAAACGAGTCTCCGTGCGGAAATTTAAAATTGGAAATTTGTAGGAAATCCGAATTTGGGACGGCATCTCAAGGAAGGAATTTTTTTTTATTTTTTTTTATTATTGAGTATAACTTTCTGCATACTTGTGGGTTCTGTGATATATTGAGTGGAAAATGGCTAGCCGTATTACTCCTCGTCGTGGACCGACTAAATCAGGAGGAATTAAGCTACGAAATGGCAATTCGTGGTCTACCGGTAGATAAGGTGGATAGCATGAGAAAAGCGTTGAGGGTAGCACTGAAACGGGAAGGATCGGGACATAGTTTGGTGATAGAAGAATACCCTTATAGCATAGAGGAAGATATGGCGGCATTGAAGGCCAAACTGGTTGAAGTCGAAGTTTTAGTGTCACAGTTCTCTGGGAATGATCGGTGTTCAGAGTATCACAAGGTACTGGCAAAAATAGATTGGGGTATGCGTCGAACAGAGCGGGTTTCGGCAA
Source organism: Beris morrisii (assembly GCA_951812415.1). Lineage (NCBI taxonomy): Eukaryota > Metazoa > Arthropoda > Insecta > Diptera > Stratiomyidae > Beris > Beris morrisii. The sequence continues at coordinate 99,046,539 of OX638311.1, forward strand.
TTACGGTCGAAGAGAAGTCATCCGTGTCGCCAACGCGGGGACAATTCGTTTTCTTGATGAGCGATCTATTGGGAAAAGCGGCCGAGGAAGGTGATTCCAGTTCGGGCGACGAAACCGGTCCGACTCATGAATCGACCGGTACGAAACTAAACGCGGCGGTTGTGACGACTCCAGCTACAAATGTGGCGGCTTCATTAACTATTGCCCCGGAAATGAGAAGGTTCAGCGAAAGGGTAGACATCGCCACAGCCGGGCTGGATCAAACGAGCGATGAGGATGATTTAGCCGACCGTACAACCCCCATGACGACAGGAATTTCCATTTCCAGGCCATCTTTAGCAGTAGCGAAGTGGAATTTGAAATTTGTGGGTGACGGGAATCAGTCTATAAGTGCGTTCCTAGAAAGAGTTGAGGAATTGAGGGAAGCACGAGGCGTAACAAAATCGCAACTTTTTCGTTCTGCGGTGGACCTGTTCGAAGGTAAAGCGCTGATTTGGCTACGAGCAGTGAGGCCAGCTCTGAAGTCGTGGGAGGAGTTGGTAGTGGAGCTCAGGCAGGAGTTTTTACCGCCGGACTACGACGAACGTTTAGAGGAGGAGATTCGGCGGAGAACGCAGGGCGCGGATGAGTCCATAGGGATGTATGTAGCGTTGATGCAAGGTCTCTTTCGGCGTTTGACGACACCGTGGACGGAAGCGGCGCAATTAAAACTGCTGCGCCGTAATATCACACCGTTCTATCAAATGCACCTCGGTTTGCGGAAGGTGAAGTCAATTACCGAGTTAGTACGCCTTGGACGAGAATTGGAAGCTACCCGTGTGTCGGTGGAAGCATTTAATCCTCCAATTTCTCGACGATCGCGAAACATGCTCGAACCAGATCTGGCATATGTTGAGGCTCCAGGTGTTTGTCCGGTGGTGGAAGAAAGGCGCTCTATTGTGTGTTGGAATTGTCGGGAAATGGGGCACAATTCTCGCGAATGTCAGAGGCCTCGTGCTTGTTACGGATGCGGGAAGACTGGCGTGATTCGGAAATTCTGCAACAAGTGCAACCAATCAGCTGATATGAGCGGAGGGAATAAGGCTCAAGTAAATAGCATAGGTGGCACACCAAATGTAACATCTACGAACAATCAGCCGGAAAACTTCCCCAGTACCCACTAGAGCGCGGCGTAGTGGGGGTAGTTGATGTGATAGCCGCTAGTAAGGAAGGCGTTCAGGTTGTGGAGAGTAGTATGGAAATAGGGTATATTTTCACTAAAGTAGTTGGGGATACACGTCCTTACCTGAACGTGAAAATGTTTGATCGCGAAATGTTGGGCTTGCTGGATTCGGGTGCTTCGAAGACGATTCTGGGTGGAGCAGGTTGGGACCTCCTTCGGGGAATTGGAGTTACGATAGAAACTCAGGGATCTCAATCGGTTGTCACAGCGAATGGGGTGAAGTGCTCAATTCTGGGATCCATATGGGTTCCGATCGAATTGGTAGGCAAAATTAAGTGGCTAGAAGTACTTGTTGTTCCGGAAATTCCACTCAAGCTGATACTGAGAGCTGATTTTTGGGCTGCAGCGGGCATTGTAGCAGATCTGCGGGGAAGGTGTTGGGAATTTCGCGAGAACCCGGAAGTAGCGGTAGTAGAATTCCTTCAGTCGAAATCAAAGTTGTCGGAGCAGCAGAGTGAGCGGCTAGCGGAAGCGATTGACGCGGAATTGAGTTTGATGGGTGACGGAATTGGTTGCACCAATATGGTGGAGCATATTATAAAAACCAAATCTGATCCCATCAAACAAAGATACTATCCAGTATCACCCGCTGTTCAGAAGGATATTGACAAGGAACTAGACGAGATGCTCGAGGCGGGAATAGTTGAACCGTCATGTAGTCCTTGGGCATCCCCGATCTTAAGGGTCCAGAAGAAGGACGGATCGTACCGGTTTTGTGTAAACTACCGAAGGTTAAATCAGGTGTCAGAGCGTGATGCGTACCCCTTGCCCTACGTTTCGGCTACACTGGATAAATTGAGGGATGCGAAATTTCTGTCTTCACTAGACATTAAGTCGGCATATTGGCAGGTCCCAGTGGCTGAGGAATCTCGACCTTATACCGCCTTTACTGTGCCGAACCGGGGCCTGTTCCAGTTTCGACGAATGCCTTTTGGACTGCACAACGCTCCGGCTACGTGGCAACGACTAATCGACCGTGTTCTGGGAGGGGACTTAGAGTAGCACGTGTTTGTCTACTTGGACGACATTATAATCGTGACGCAGACGTTCGAGAAGCACCTGGAAGTGTTGAAAGAAATATTTCGGCGACTGAGAGTTGCGGGGTTAAAGGTTTCGCGGAGTAAATGTCAATTCTGCAGATCGGAGTTGCAATATCTGGGCTACGTGGGGGATGAGCAGGGATTGCACGTGGACCCAGGAAAAGTGGAATGTTTGATAAAAATTCCTAAGCCTTCAAACGTGAAAGAAGTCCGTCAATTTCTGGGGATGGCATCATGGTACCGACGATTTATACCGGACTTTGCAACTCTGATGGCACCTCTCACTACGTTGCTCAAGAAAAACCGCAAATTCGCGTGGGATGAGGAATGCGACAAAGCCTTCGCGACCGCAAAAGTCAAGCTTTCAACTGCTCCGATACTGACGTGTCCCGATTATAGTCTGCCGTTCAACATACAAACCGATGCTTCAGGTTATGGTCTGGGGGCTGTTCTCACCCAAAAACACGAAGGCGGAGAAAAAGTAATTTGCTACTTGAGCAGATCGCTGACCGCAGCAGAACGGAAATTTTCGACCACGGAACGGGAATGCCTGGCGGTGGTGTGGGCCGTCGAAAAACTTAGGCCATACGTGGAGGGAACAAAATTTGTGGTAGTGACCGACCATTATTCGCTGGTGTGGTTGAACCAGTTGAAGGATCCGTGTGGGAGACTGGCACGGTGGGCTGTGAGGTTGCAGCAGTTTGATTTCGACATCGTACATCGCAAGGGAAAGGAAAATTTGGTTCCTGACGCACTATCTCGGTCAGTTCCAGTGTGCGTATTGGCCGAACAGGAAGAAATTACGGATAAATGGTACCGCAAAATGGTGGAACGTGTGGAAAATGAACCTGACGAATTTTCGTCATGGCGAATTGAGGGTAACCAACTATTTAAGCACGTAGCAGCACCACATCCGGGGTTATCGGAGGAGGAAGTCTGGAAGTTAGTGCCACCAAAGAAAATGCGAACTGGAATAATTAGCCAGTGTCACGACCATCCAACGGCTGGTCATCCGGGCGGATATCGGACGTTTACCCGCGTAGCACGGTCGCATTACTGGCCGAAGATGCGGGCCGACATACAGCGGTATGTGGCTAGGTGCAGTGTTTGTCAGGCGATTAAGCCGGAAAGGAGACGGCCTGCTGGCCTTATGGCCTCAAGGACTGAAGTGAGCAAGCCGTGGGAGATGGTATGCGTCGATCTGGTTGGACCCCTTCCACGCTCTCTGAGAGGGAATTGTTATATTCTCACGGTAGTGGATTACTTCACTAAATGCCCACTGGTGTTTCCTTTGAGGGCAGCGACGGCAGCCGCTGTGAGTCGGATTGTAGAGGAACAGGTCTTTTTGTTGTTCGGCGTACCTCGGTGGGTTGTATGTGATAATGGGGTGCAATTCAAGAGTCGAGACTTCAAACAAATGACCGAAGGATATGGAGCAAAAATAAAGTTCACCGCATTCTATCACCCCCAAGCAAACCCGGCAGAAAGAACAAATCAAAACATAAAGACGATGCTTCGTGCCTATGCCTCCGACAATCATAGAACTTGGGATACGCATCTCGCGGCAATAGGGTGTGCTTTGCGCACGTCCACACATGAGGTACTAGGGGTAACAAGCTACTTCGCGAATTTCGGAAGGGAAATGAATTTATTTAACGAGGGACCCAATGAGTATCCCTCCGAAATAAATCCGTTAATTCCGGAAACATTATGAGAACGGTCAGAAGCGTTTGAAGCATTACGCCTGGAAATTAGGGATAAAATGAAGAAGGCAGCGGAGAAAAGCAAGACGCATTATAATTTGCGTAGACGTGATGTGTCTTACTTGCCACACGACCTTGTTTGGAGGAAAAACTTTGCCCTCTCCGACGCTGCGCGCTATTTTTCGGCTAAGTTGGCCCCTACCTTTTTGGGACCGTACACGGTACAGAAGAAAGTGTCATCTTGGACCTATCACTTGGTGGATAAAGATGGCAAAGACGCGGGGATATGGCATGCAAAGGATCTAAAGCCCCATAACGCGTAAAACAAGGAAGGAAGTATGTCTGTAGGTCGCTGGTAGAGTATTTCAGGGAAATCCTCTTGAGGTAAGGGGGGAAATATTACGCCTAGAAATTGAAAAGAGTTAAAAAAGAGAATGAATTATTACCAAGATAAATACCTTTCCGACTGCTACAACCGTAGTTCGACGTCCGAAAATGTAAGTACCTGAAAGAGTAGAAGTGAAAATTACAATTGTTTTAAATATTAGAAATATGTTACTTACCGCAACGCCACATAGGCGGAAACCTGCAGGGGAGACTCGTTCGCCTCACAGCTGGACACGATCCACCTAAAACTACGCACAGAAATTTGAATTAATATTTTGAATTACAGAAAACCGAATAGCTAAGACAAAACAAACTGAAATTGGAGGGGCGGAATTAATGATAGATTTCCGATGGAAAATGTTAATAGGATAGGATTAGACTTAGGGAAAAATCAAATAGTTATTAAGGATTAGGGTAGGATTAAGTATAGAATTAAAACTTGACATGCACCGAATATAAAAACGAACTTGAATTAAACACTAATTTAATACCTCCGGAAGCAATCAAAAACCATAATTATATAATAATAATAAAAACGAACTCTTACCTTGGATACAAGCTTATGAAGCGTTATGAAAACCTAATACTAACCTACGAAAATAAAAGAATTAACTTACCACTTATGCGTGAACACTCCCGACACAAAAACTTCGCGACGTTTGACAGTTCAGTGAATTTGTGAACAAAAACAATGCGCGCCGCCATGATGGTCAGAAATCACTAATACATTCGGAACTCGATTAATGTTGTGGTCCAATTTATCGAATTCGCAACTGGAACAAATTCGGGACAATTACGAAACTCGGAAAGGGGTTTTTGACCGAGACCTGAGGTCAAAGCCTTTAACCGAATGAGGATGGCCGTTAGGAGTTTTCGTCATAGGCAAATGAGTGGAATCGGGGCTTTTTGATTTTTGGAACGGGTCGGTAAACACAGAGCGAGAAAAAGAAGTAAATCGAATAAAACGGAATCGAAAAGCGGGTTTTTTTTCGAATTTGAAGATGGTGTAAACGAAAGAATTTGGCGAGTGGAAATTTCGGAAAAAAAGACAGCGACGTATTGTGTACCGTAGTCATAGAAATTTTATGACAGTGAGAAATTCCAAGACAGTGAGAACGAACAAATTTGGCGAATGAAAGTTACGGAAATTTCAAGACAGTGAGAACGAACAAATTTGGCGAAAGAATATTACGGGTAAAAATACAGTGACCTATTGGAAAAGAAAATCCAAGTTTTATAAATTTAAAGGCAGTGAAGTACGATCTATTTCGGCGAACGAAAATCTCGGGATAACGATACTTGTCGGGACGAACCAATGAGTGCACGAAAATTTCGGTGCGCGAACAAAGAAATCCTCTAAGATACGAAACGGTGTGCGAAGCGAATAGAACCCAAGTCGGTGGTTACGCGGAGTGTTTCCGATCAATATCGTGGTGCGGAATCAGATAATCGCTAGCCGGCGAAACGACGCGGCGATTTCTTGAATTATCGAAGATAGAAATTGTGGAGGAACGCTGCGAGACTCTACGGTTAAAACCCGAGTACGGAGCCGACTACATGGACACCAGTGGTACCCTAGTTTTAAGGATTTAAATTGTTTTTCTTATATCTATTTATATAAAATAACCTAATAACCTCGTACTCTAGTAAAATTAAAGAATACTTTCATCCACCAGAAATAGCTCTTTTCCAAAATATCTTTGTGTAAAATTTGTGTGACGTCCACCGATTTCAGTTCCGCGATAGAGATTTCCGTAGGAAACTATAACCTACCTAGTTTCACAGCTGGCTAGGTAGCTAGAACGACGACGAAAACTATAGTTGTGTGGCGCCCACCCCGTCTCGACGGGCTAGTCGGCTCGTCGTCGTTCGCCCCTTAACGGAAGGGGGTTGAAGAAGGATTATACGTAAAAGTATCCCGGTACGTTGAAACTATTAACTGCTTGCATTATTCGCAACCAGCTCGCTGAGTTGAAGGCATTCTTGACGTCAAGTGTTACCACTGCGCAGTACTTTTTGTCGCCGTTTTTCCATCTTTCACCGAATGTCGCATCACGCGCAATTCTCATAACAGCATGGATGGCGTCGATCGTGGATCTCCCTCGGCGAAATCCAAATTGTTGCTCAGATAGACCTCCAGGTCTCTCGAGTGACTCCTGCAGTCGGTTACTGATAATGCTCGCCAATACTTTTCCCAATGAGTCCAGCATACATAGTGGCCGGTATGCCGATGGTTGTTCAGGTTACTTCCCGGGCTTCAATAGCAGCACCAGGATTTGGAGCTTCCAAAAACCGGGGAACACTCCTTCATTGAGACATGCTGTGTACATCCTAGCGAACGTCTCGGGATCCTTCCGGATGGCCGTTTTCATCGCTACGTTAGGGATGCCGTCCAGACCAGGTGCTTTGTTGTCGGTCACTTTTCGTAGTGTCAGTAGAACCTCTTCAGCTGTCACGGGAATAATATTATCCATATCTGCGGGTAGATGATATATTTGCGTCCGTTCACTCTGTGCGAGAAAGAGTGCGGCCACTACGCTGTCCATAAGCGCAGGATCCGAGGGTTGCGGAGCTCTAGGTCCTCTTACTCTGTTTATTACTACCTTGTACGCCTTTCCCTTGGGGTCGGTATCCGAGCTATCGCGCAGGTCGTGGAATGTAGAGTCCTTGGCGTCTTGAATCACTTTCTTAAGCTGCATACTTTGCGGCATACTTTGTAGCTAGAATGCAATGATTTCCACTTGGTACGATTTCGGCAATGTTCTCATTCCACCAGTAGACTGGGATTTTCGTTGGTGCACCTGACCTTCTTGGCATTACTGCGTCGCATGCCACGCTCAATCGCTGCTTGATATTTGTCGCCATATTGGTGGCTTCGTCGTCCATTGTTTGTGCGTCGTCCCACACCAACTCAAAAACTTCTGCGTCGAAGGCACGTTGTTTACATCCCTTGACTTGTGCAACCTCTGATGTCTAGTTCGCTGCAGCTCGATGACAATGGCGCGATGATCACTATGGGAGTAAAAATCTCCGACGCTCCATGTAGCGTTTCGGGCGATCGAGTTGTGTGCGAGCGTTAGATCCACGACCGACCACCTGATCCCAGCCTCAAACGTGTGCTGTCCATTATTTAAAAGTTCGAAGTCTAGTGTCGCAAGATATTCCATGAGAAGCTAGCCCCTGCGATTCGTATTCCTGCTGCTCCATGTCGTCGACCATGCGTTAAAGTCACCACCAATAGGTCAGGTTAACTCACCACCAATAAATGCCGGGAACTTTGATCTGGCCTCCGTCAACAGCTCCGTTAGCATCCGCTCATATTGAATTATGTCCATACTGGGTGGAGCATGAGAAGAAGTAAATTCCGTCATATTTTACCCAAGTGAAGCCAGTGTAAGTTACTGAAGCTGTACTTTGGTATACCCTATCACCAAGTGTCCACATCGCTGCTTTGCTGGATGCATCCGTCGTCCACTCGCATCCGTCCACGTTATGGTGTTGCTCGCACAGGATTGCGAGATCGAACCGTTGCTCAAATATAGTCTGCTGCAGGAGTTCCTGTGCTGCAATACAGTGGTTGAGGTTGAGTTGTACAATTTTCATCATCCAAGCTTCTTTACCGCCTTGTGATGTGCCGGACAGCGAGAGCTGCCAGCTGCATGTTCGCCTTCGTACAATGCGCGTTTTATTTTGTTCGTACATGCAGTCGTAAAGTGCCCGTCTTCGCCGCATTTCCTGCATATATTTCTCCGATTTATTGGCTCCTTACAGTTCTGTGCCAAGTGGTTATACCACTCTCACAGCATCCTCGGCCGGTAGGTTGACATAAGCCGTCTGTGTGCCTTGATACCCTTTCCGCATGTTACGTACCGATGCTTCATCCGGGCGTCGTATTTCACACTGTGCGTGGAGCGCATCGCACACATCTGCTGGCGTTGTGACCTAGTCAAGATCTCTTAGCTGGATTGTTATGGTATGGGTTTTCGCCGATTCCTTAGCCGACTCGCATAATACTTTTTCCACTGCTGTCTTGTACGCTCCGGTATTCCACTCTGGTGCACGCCTAAGTTCAAGCAGCAACTCATTTTTAGCGGTTCGTCGAACTGCACGTACGTTTTCGCCAAGTGACTTTGTTGTGAACGGAGGCCTTGGAGTGAATATTTCGACTTGAAAAAGTCAAAATATTCGAGGGAAAGAAAGGTTCAGGAAAGAGTGGGCCAATTCCTCCTACGTCCGAATTGGTGGCTGAAAATCGAGCGAAAGCGACACGCTTGCTGGCGGCCGGGACTAGCTACGGCAGTTGTGGGGGGGTTCTTGCTCGATAATCAGACCATAAACCCTTGGCCTGTACAACAAAAATTTCAGTCGGCTTACTCCAGGGTGGTTTAAATTGGGAGTATTTTCCCAATAGGTCGTGAAAGACCAGGAAGCAGTGGAGTTGCGCGACTTCGCGATTTGTCAGGGCGCTCAGATGGTATAGCGCCCTGTCTGCCCACCCTACCTCAGCCATGACTGTCCAAAAAAATACAACATTTGTCATGGCCCCTTATTGAGGTTCAGGTGGACGAGCTTAAACGCTCGGGTTCATTTGAAATCTCTCTTTTAGTCGCTAAACATCTGAAAAAAAAATGGTGATCGAAATTAAAGCAAAACACGCCGAAAATTTTGTCCACTCAACACTTCTTCTTGATTCGGTTTCTTTTTCGTTTTGCTGCCATCCTCTGGTATTCCAATGTCTGCCTCTCGTTTTTTCTCTTCCCCAAAAAACCCAAACCCATTAGGACGCCGGCTTGTCGAAAATAGCTGTTCTTTTCCCATCCCGTGCGAAGTTCGCGGCAGTTGCGGGCGCGATCGAATGTCAGCGAAATGCTGAATTTCGATCGCGCTCACAGCCGACCAGCAGGAAATTTTTCAATTGTCCAGCGACAACTCAACAACTTGAGGGTGTCATTTGTCTTAATCGTCCGTAGAATGTCCGCGTACGTAAGATCACCGGTAGCCGAAATAATGAGGGCGTCAGGTTTTGACCTTATACCCTTCTTCGTCTTCTGCTTCTTGGACTGCACTTTTGTCCATTTCTCCCTCTCCTTAGGCAGCGCTTGTGGTTGCACTGTATCTTCTTTTTCTGCCTCCATTGTGTTCCGCGCGTTGTTATTTTTTGTGAAGAGAGGGATTGTCTCTTCGGTGACAAAGCTGTCTTATCCTTCTTCTTCTTAGCAGACGTATGCGCTACATTTATGCGCTTCGTTGGTGGCGTCTCAAGATCAGACTCCTGTTTTCTCTTCTGATTTGGTTTGAACCATGGTAATGCTTGTGAGGAGTTGTTTTTCCTAATTACTTCTTTCGCAGTGTCATATTGCTGCTCGTTTGCAAATACCTCATATAGCGCTCTGATGCTATCGATTGTGTCACGCATTGGTTGAAACGACGATTTCACCGATTCTGGCTTCTTGCCGCTGTCAGCTGCTGTTGGCTTTTTGATGCTGTTATTTTTAGAAACCTCATTTATCTGTTTTCCTCCTGTCGTGCGCCGGCTGGGGACCTTTGTAGCTTTGCGCATCTCTGAAATGGGTTTTCATTGCCGCTGTTAACATTTATAGCGCCGTTGTTGTCATTACTGCTTCGTCGTTCACTGTTGTTTGGTTTGTTGTTGTTGTTTTTTTCATTATTCATGTTTTTGTGGTCCCAACTCAAAGCCATTATCCCCGTTCGAATGTGTAGTCACCTAGGATCCCATGGTTATCTTTGCAAGCAGTGAGGCCATGCAAGGGTTGACGCAAGCTCTTATGGGGTCCTGCGTTCAGAGTCAGATCAGTGCTAGTCAGGAATGTTACATCTCACCTTAGAAAATTATCCATCTAGGGATTTTAATTTCTTCCAATAGATATAATTCTGAATCGAGGTTATTCCACTCAAGTTGGATGTCCTCAGACGGAACATCGTCCCAACCTATGCCAGACTTCCAGATTTTCTGCATCAACAGTTTAGCTTTGACTGTTACTGGTGCAAGGCATTAAAGTGGATCGTATATAGTTGCAATATTCGATAGTAATTGCCTTTTGGTTAATTTTTTTGTTTTATCAAATTTCATGATTTTGAATTGAAATTAATCTTTTTTAGGATTCCAATTCAATCCTAAAGTCTTCCTAAAGTCTTCCAACAATCCTTGTTCTCTGTCTGTCTCCGGGATTATTGCCAGTAGCTCTGGAGCGTTGGAAGTCCATATCCTTAGATTGAAACTACCTTGATTCATTAAATTGTGAATCTCAGCTTATAATTGCAGCTGCGATTGGGTGGTTATTTCCTTCATAATGTGCTAACTGTAGAAGAGATCATGCTGATAGAAATGTTGCAGCAGCTGTGCCATACGTCACCGTATTTAAACGATATTCTTCAATGCAGCTATTCACACTGCATCTCCATAGGATTCTCTGAGAATCACGGTTAGCTTCTGCTACTTGAATCTGTCGAAACATTTTTTCAATGTCCGCGGTGTACACATATTTATACTTTCGCCAACGAAGTAAGATGTTTGCTAAGTCTTGTTGTAGTTTCGCGCCAGTAAGCAAAAGTTCGTTCAGGCTGCTTCCTCTCATGGTTTTGGCGGAAGCATCAAATACAACTCGTAGTTTTGTCGTCGTACTCTCTTCTTTAAACACGGGATGATGTGGTAGATAGTATACGTTGCGTTCATCACTAATATAAGGCAGGACCTTTTCCATATGTCCAAGCTCTACATATTCTTTTAAAAAATCGTTGTACCGTTTTTCTCAACCTGCCAGTATCTGAGCACTGCCAAGTTTCTGGATTCGCCGATCGGCTGTAAACCGAGTTCATCCTTGAAAGGTAGACGAACAATGTATCTGCCATTGGTATCTCTGGAGTGAGTAGTCTGGAAGATTTCTTCACACGTTATATCTGAATTCGATGGTTCTCTTTGACCATCTTCACTGTCTATTTCAAAGAATCTTTCAATTTTCTTGTGAAAGTCAGTCATGGAGATCATGGATGTAACTTTATGACCTTGTATGTTGGACTCCATAATTTTACCAGACAGTAGCCATCCTAGTTTGCTCTTTTGACACAATAATGGATTTCCTCTCATTAAACCGTCCTCTATTATGTCTTCGTATACGTCTGCTCCAAGGATAATATCGATGGTTCCAGATATGTTGAATCCGGGATCTGCTAGTTTTAATGACCAGATCTGACTCAATCTGTGCATTGTTACCGTTTGTTCTGGCAATACTGTTGTTAACCTTGACATGACAAGTGTCTCAGCTAGGATAGTGAAGTTCGAAGGAAATCTCGGAGCTATTCTTATTGATACCTTCTTTCGAATGGTTTTGGTTTCTATACATCCGATTCCAGTGACATTTGCCATAACATCTTCCTGTTTGGCGCCAATTTTCTTGACGGCTTTGGATGTAATGAAGGATGACTAGGAGCCTGGATCAATTAGTGCTCGTAGTTGAATCCTTTGTCCGGACTTGGCAAAAACGTTGACGATCGCTGTTGCTAATAGGACTGTGCCACTGTGTCCGAGAGTGATTTTTGTTGCGGGGTTACCATTTGTTGCTATATTAGCCGCTACAGGTGTTGGCGCTGCTTTAACGCAGTGCAGCAACGTGTGATGGGGATTACTGCATTCATAGCATTTGTATTTGCTCTTACATGGCGTGGCTTTGTCGTGTAAAATGCAGTTTGTACATAACTGCTTAGATTTGACGTATTTTTGTCTCTCATCCACTGATAATTTTTTAAAGTCACTGCGAGAGATAGCGTGATTCGTGTCCTTACAGTAGATGTAACTGATTTTTGGGTCGTTGGTGGGCCGTTTCATTGCTGACACAAACGAACCTTTCTTGTTGGTCTGCTTTTGCGTGTCATATCGATTCGAACCGTTTGAATTTTCGGGTATTTTAATTGAAGTTAACGTTTGATGTCGTTTCAACAGGAATTTATAGAGTTGGGCTAAGGTTGGCATATCCTTGATGTTCTCAATTCCCTCTTCAAACAAACGTGCACTTTCGCTGTCTAGTTTCCTCATAGCGATTCGTACAACAAGCGGGTCCCATTCATCGGTGTTATATTGCAAATTCTTCAGCCAACTGCCAAGCAGTTTATTAGGGTATCATAAAGTTTTATCAACCCCGTTTGGCTTCGATGACCAACTTTTTCTACATCGAGTAGTGTATCGATGTACGTGGTAACCATTTTTCGGTTGTTGCAAAATCGTTCTTGCAAGATCGTTAATGCAGCTTCGTAATTGCATCCATCTAATGTGAGATGGGCGATAGAGACTCGCCATCCAGATAGCTAAGGAGATACTGCATTTTCTGGATAGGACCTATAACTGTGTTTGCGTGGATAATGTTCTTGAACATGTCGATGAAACATTTCCAGTTCCTGTAGTCCCCGTTGAATTTTGGGATTTCCAAGCGCGGCAATCTTGGGAGATTGTTGGGGATGAAGTTTACAGGATTTATGTTGTTGGTCGGACCATGCAGTACTGGCCCAGCAGTAGGAGGTTGCCATGTTGTCATCTCGGGCATCTTCAATTCACTTGTTGTCGTTGTAAAAGTAGATGACCATGTCCAGGATATCGTATTTGGCGATCTGATTGAAGAGGTGGATGGGATTGTTCCAAAAGATGATATTTGAGTTCTGGTACTGGGCTCTGGATACCTTATAAAAGTAATTCGTCCCTCTTTGTATGTAGCCTTCGTTTGGCTATACAGAAGCTCTACTTCTTCCAATATCTTAGTCGAGATATATGGATGGTCTTTTGCCACTTGTTTCACGATTCTTTCGTGGTTTAGGAGAAATGATTCCCAGAGACAATCTATGTCTCTTAGTTTTTTGTACAAGTAATCCTCGGTTTTTCGGGAACTTCCATCCTTTCGTTAATTTGTTCCCAAATTTTTTAAGGACTCGGCAATCTTTTCCTGATCCTCAATGATTTTATCGACCTCTGATTCCATTATGTTTGGAAGGGTCATGTTGCGTCTCAGCGATAAATCTGAAGAACCTGGCGTTTGGGCTCGTTGAACGTGTGGAATCGCTGCTATATCGACGGCTCAGTGTCCAGAATAAATCCGGCTCGACGGACCAATGTTCGTGCTCCGATCGCAGTAAGCTTAATTCAGCCACACCAGTTGTGTGGCTGCAGTCCCAAACTCCTATGAATGGAAGTGCAGCTTGTATTTGTTTTAGTGTAAGGTTTATTATAGTTAATTGATTGATTGATTGATTATTTGCACCAACAAAGATTATTCTATTGAATGATGAATATTTCGTCGTTATTATTCAGTAACTCATTCTCAAGTAGTTAAGAATGAGTTGCAAACCTTCATGTATGGTTTTTTATATAGGCTATAGATGACGTTGTGGCAACAAAATGGAATGTTTGGTTTTTTGCGAAATATCTGCGTTTCGTATTCTGCCATCAACTCGAAAGTTGCCAGAGGCGATTATAAAAGGAACTAGAAACTTTAACTTATTATTTGATTGCTTGTTGGCTCCTATGTCTTGGAGGAACTCTGTCTTTTGAATTTGGCATATGATTCCTAAATGAGCATCTTCCAGCTCCTTGCGTTGTATTGAGACGAGTTTAGTGGGATCTGAACAAAGCTCCAAAAGTTCAATTTCTCCTTTCATTGTACTCATTTATGCAACTGCGGTAGGAGTTTATAAATATCCCACTTTTTGTAGCCATTTCTGTCCATTCCTCTGGAGGCACAGCCGGCTGGATTGTCCTTTGATTTGACGTGACTCCATTTTCCGCCGGTAAAGTTTTGAATTTTTGGGATTCCGTAGATTGCAGATACATGCAGGTGTAAAATCAGTGTACAGTTCATCCTTTGCAGTTTGCTTAGCAGGGTCTGTGCCGTTATTAATAAGGTCTTGCACCATCATACAGATGACGCATATGTAATTACTGGTCTGACTATTTTCGTATACCTCTAGCGAGCAATATTGGGTTTTAAACCCAAAGTTGTATCAAGAAGGCTTCTGCAGGTCTAAAGAGAGATAACAGCTTTCTTAGTAGTGCGTTTAATGTGCGCATTCAAGTTCATTCAAGGTTACCCCAGATTTTTGACCTCACTGGAAAGTTCGATCATTTCACCGGAAAGGATTGGGATTTTGAGTTGCTCCGGTTTTTCTTATTCCTGAAAGCAGCGATAGTCGTCTTTTGGGTTGACGCTTAACCCAGTTTCAGTGCAGCAGAGTGCTACCATATCTAGTCCTCTCTGCAGTATGTTTGAGATAGTGTCTTCAAACTTGCCTCGTACTAGGATGGTTATGTCGTCGGCGTAATCTATAAAATCTGAGAGATGTTGAAGTGCATTGATCCTCGATTTTCCTGGCTGATAGGCAAATTGATTAATGTGCAATTCCCTGCCAGTGGTCCGTCTCTAATATGCCTGTCCAAGATTTTTTTCATGGTTTTCATTAGAAAAGAAGATAGACTGGTGGGACGATATGATTATGGTTTGTCACTTGGTCTTCCTCGCACTTGAGGTATGTATGTTCACCTAATCATTGTCCATCGTTTTGGAATATGGCCCCAGACGTGGCTAGCTCTAAAGATCTTTGTAAGAATACTTTCTTTAGGAATACAGGCTGGATACCATTTTCTTCTGTAGCCTTAAATGGTTGTTTACTGCTCATCTCATTTTATTTGATGTGAAGATCTTGGTCGCTATTCTTCAATTCTCTGGTATTGGTCGAGTCAGAGCCTCAGAGTTAGAGAAGGATATTGTGTCATTAACCTCCACCGAGCCAGGAAAGTGAGTTAGGGATAATAGCTCTAGGGTCTCTTTTCCTGATCCAGTGAAGGTGCCGTCGGGCTTCTCTAGGAGTCCAATCTTGGTTGAGTGAGTACTCGATGAATTTTTGCACTACTGTGAAGATCATTTATCTCTTCACAGAACTTCTTCTACGAGCTTCTCTTCGCAATTTTGAGCTCTTTTTTATATTTCATTAGGGAGCTAGAGTAAGAGTCCCAGTCAGATCTCAATTTCGCGAGTTTATTTGTCCACTAGGGTACCGCTCTGTCACTCTTTTTTGTCGTTAGTGGCCAGTATAGGCAGTATTGATGGCCGCAACAATTTAAGCGCTTGCAATTTTAATATTGTCCATACTCCGAACGGTGTCTATTGAACAAGCCATTTGTGCTGACAGAGGTTTATAGAAAAGTTCCCAGTCTGTTTTCCTCGGCTATGTATATTATTCATCAGGCACTTTATCTGATTCTATATTAAATATAATCTAAAAATAGTTTGACATTGATGGTTCGTCTGAAACATGCCAGTTTGAAATTTTTTGCTAACAAACGGGGTGTTTAGATTGAGGTCAAGAACTTCTTTTCTAATTTTATTTTTGAATGTGGGTTTATTCCCTCTTTTTAAAATCTCTAGTTTATTAATATTAATAAATTCAAGTAATGACTATCGCCATTTATGTACTCTTCTTGGTGGTGACGTCTAGCAATGCTGCAACCTGGTCCTTGTTACAGATGTCTGAAATATAAATATAATTAATATTTCAACTAAATAACGGTCCAGCTCTGGGTCTGCTTTTAGTTACTAACTTGTGGAGAAGCTCACCCGTTAAACCTTTAATGTGGTTCCGCAAAGTATACTGCTCTTGAAGAAGGGCAACATTTAGGTGGTCCTCTCTAAATCTATGTTCGAGGGCAGCTATTGCAGCCCTGGCCTGGTGTAGATTTATTGAGACACAGCTGATCCCCATGTTCCATTTTTCCTCGACTCCAGTTTATTCCCGAGCACAAGGGCATCTAGAGACACTGGATTCATAACGTCTGGCTTTTCTACTGCCGTTCCGAGTTGTACCAGGAGATTTATCCGATTTCTTGCTTGTGCCCTTGTACTGTCATCTGTGAGAATTGGTGTGGACCAATTAATGCAGTGGCATTACTTTGATCCACACCGGTTCCACAAAAAAAAAAATTAGTTCAGTGGCGGGTTTTTCGAGGTAGGTCTGACAGCTGGCAATAAAAAGAGAGGTTATTTTTTTTGGCGCGCAGAGGCGAAAAATTAAAATTAAAGAAAGAGAAAGTTAAGTTAAGTTTTGGCGCGCATGAAGACCGCCAACTGTCAAGAAGGAAAGCGACTTGATTTTTAGTAAAGTTAAAGTGCGGCAGAAAGTGAAATATTGTGTAAAAATTGAATTTCGAAATCTTAAATCAGAGAGAAAAAGTTAAGTTTTTTTTGGCGCGGAAAAGTTAAGTTTTCTTGGCGGAAAAAAAAAGTCTGTTTTGGCGGGTCGAGAAAGAAGTTTTTTTGGCGCGGATGAAAAATTATCAGTTAAGTTTTAAGCGCTCGGGCCGAAAATTAATATTTAAATGAGAAAAAAGTAGAAATGAAGTTAAGTTTTTATAGCGCGCACGGGCGAAATTAAGCTTAAGTTTCGGCGCGCGGCCCAGAAAAATGGGAGAGGAAGTTTTTTTTTCGAGAAGTGAAGTTCTAGATTTTGGCGCGCACGGGCGAAAAAGAAGTCAAGTGACGGGCGGGAAAAAATAAAATAGGAATTAAGGAGATAAAATAAGGAATAAAAATAGTAGGAGAAAAATTGCGTATTCGAAATTTTGTGAGAATTTAATGGCAAGAAGTGCAAGTGAACTTGACAACAAAAGAAAATGGAAAAAGCAAAACAAAAATAAGTAAATATGTAAATAAATGGTATTATAAAAAAAAAAACAAAATAGAATAAAATAAATTATAATTAAAATAAATTAAATAAATTAAATTAAAAATAAAAAAAAAAAAAAATATGACAGACGTTATAATGGACAGAAACTGACCGGACTGACATAAATAAAAAAAAAATAAAAAAATAAAAATAAAGTTTAAACAAGAAAACAAAAATATGCGGTAGCAATAACAGGTATTTTTTTATTAGTTTGTGTTTTTTTTTTCTCTCGTTTTGGTTTTTTGTTGTATATGGTTTATTTAGTAAAAATGGCTTAATAGAGCGTCATTGAGAGGACCTTCCGCCCCTCATTCCTCTCTTTAGGGACCATAATCAGATATATTCTTGAAGGGACAAGTATGGCTATGGTAGGGTGGGCTAGACGGCGCATAACAGCAGCGCCAGTCGAGTTAAAGGGAGTTTTGTCGGTCTCTCATGACCGATTGGGAATCTTATCCCAATTTTATCACCCGGGTAAGTCGGCGTGAAAATTTTGTTGTACAGGCCATGGGTTTTATGGTCTGAGGTGCAAACAACGTACCCACCCACAGCCGCAGCTAGCCCGGAAGACAGCAAGCACGTCGCTCCAGTTTGCACTTCAGCCACCAATTCGGACGTAGGGGGAATTGGACCATTGTTTCCCGATCCCCAACCTTCCCTTCGGTTATTTTGACTTTTTTAAGTCGAAATAACCACTCCAAGGCCTCCGTTCACAACACCCTCAGAGGTCGCCGTGGCACAGGGCGGCCGATCGTAATGAACTTTCTCCACCTCGAGTTTTTCGTGCTGCTTCTCGTGCTTGATCTGTATGTGGATCCTCGAGAAGTTTAGAAAAAGATTACAGACCACCATTTTTGATATCTGCGGCTGACTTATCGTCAACCAGAAAGAGTGTGGACTTTCAATCCTACTTAATTTTATGCTTTGTTACCACGTTACTCTGAATGTGCTTGGCTTTGGCTGAGGTATGATGCTACCATTCAAAACACCCATCTTACACCATTGTATCTTAACCTTAGGGAATTGTGCTATGGGGGGTTCAACTCGCACTGTTGTTTTTCTTTTGAGATCGGCGCCTTGTTCGGTCGTATTGCTATTAGATCGGGGTCTTTTGTTATTTTCCTCACCGACGTCAGTCCGCTTAGCTGCCAATCTTGCCTTAAAAAGTCGGTATCTCTTCCGCTCTCTGTTTGTCTCGTCTTCACGAGACAGTCCAGATTTAATTGAGGCAGCTGTACGTCTTCGGTGTGCTCCAGTGAAGTATTTACGCTGAGGCTTCAGCTCCCGACTTAGTATCGCTGTCTCAGCGTCTTGAACAAACTGGGCCCATGGCTCTATGTGTGTGGTAACGCTTTCCTTTCTCGGTTCCTCTGCGGACCGAGCCATAGGCGTCCGGTCCGCATCGTGTCGGAGAGCGGAGAAGTTGTTCTTCCATGTCCGATGAGATCCCTCGACATCCATTTTTATTTTGTTTTATTATTGTTTTACTCATGTATGGTCCCACGAGTATGGTAAGAAGTGATTGGTCCGCTCCTGCAGAGCTCCCTTGCAGGCGTAAGGCTAAATACAATGAGTGGCGGCCCAGTATCACAAGGTAACCGTTCACGATGCACATGTTTGCATATCCTGCACCATTCAGACCATAGCATGCATCTACACCTTGGCTTGGATACTCTGCCAATTTCTTGGTTCGCTACAAAGTACCTTATGCCCCTCATCACGACCAGGTAGAGAGACGCGAAGGGGTTTTGGGACTCTACTAGCAACATAAGTCTCCAGAGTGGTTGAGTCTCTTTTAATCCATCCTAATGTTATCGTAGCATCACTTCAGGCGTAGATTTGTGTGTCTTCTATGAACATTGAATTCGCTGTTTAGTCAAGCAAATTTTCCAGTAGAACATATGCGTTTAGTTCAAGCTTTGGAAGTGATATCTTGCCCTTTATGGGAACCACCTTTGTTTTAGCATAATGAAGAGTAGCTCTAATTGATCCAACACAGCTAGCAGATTTAGTATACTACTGCTGCGTATGCTGCTTCCGAAGCGTTGTAGAAGCCAATTAACTTAACTTTACAATTGTTGGCATAGTGAATCCAATGTGGATTTCTGATATCTTCTAAGCTTCGTAGTTCGGCTTCGAATTCAATCCAGCGGTTTAATATTTTCTCTGAGTGAATTTGGCCCCAGTCTATCGTTGAATTCGAGATGACCTCCATCAATATGCATCAATATATGAATTGTGACAGGGCCAAGCCATTAAAGTGATCATAAATTGTTGCAATGCTGGATATTAATCGCGTTTCGTTAGTTTTCTTGATATTTTAAAGTTTGCTCAAAGTTTGATCAATCAGGACTCGTAGTAGAAGTTGCATTAACTTGAGCAGTAGCCAGCAGAACACTTGTATCATTACGCGTTTTATTTGAATTGTCAATTTGGTCGCTAGTGGCAACGTTAGAATTAATTATATTTGATTTACTATTTATTACTCTTACCTTTGCATTTTGTGTCTTTTGCAAGAATCAAGCAATTTTTTCATAAATTGCTTGGGGAAATGAACTTCTGACGTTCGTCTTCTTGAAATTTTCACAGCGATATATAGAATGCTGTTGTTTGCAATATGTGCAAAAAAGTTTTGTCATCGATATGAATATCTTTACTTTAGCAGTAGTTGTTGCATGGCTGGCATTTCTCGACTGTTGGCTCAAATATCTTCGAACAAAAGCATGCTTTCAGCATCGAGTTTCCGCATGGCCACGTGAACCATAATTGGTGTTGTTAGAAAGGCTTTTCCTTTGTAATAGAATGTAATGTAATATAAAGAAACTCTGCTTTCCAATTTAGAAGTTACCTTTAATAAAACATACTGCAGTCACGATCGGCTGCAAGCCAATCGTATAATACTCTAGATGAATACTGAACTCCGATTTATATTGTAGTTGAGGATGAAGTAGAATTACGTGTGTGCATGTTGTATGTCCTTTATTAAGAACTGCTATTAGATTGCTACTCAAAACTGAAAGACAATATTCAGTGTTTAATTTCATATCTTGAACTGGGTAAGTCATCGAAAAAAATGTCCTTTTTGAAGGACTTTCACATGGGAGGTGCAGGAAGGACTCACTCGATTTCTTACATATTTATCCTTTTTCCTGGAACCATTCAAAAATAAACGTGTACAAAATTTCAAATTCGTAGCTTGAAGCGTTCAAAAGTTATCGACAAATATTGTTAAACACGTGTCTTAAGGACATTTTGTATGGCAGCTACCATAAGGAGTAAAAGGAATTCGCTGATTAGTAAACTCGAACTTTGTGTTTACTCAAAACTAATTTGTACAAAATTTCCAATTCATAGCTAAAGGATTACTTGAGTTATATTAAGTTCCGAAAAATTAAGTGAAGACGTTTTGACAGGATATTTGTATGGCAGCTACACGAAGGACTAATAGGATTTTCTTCATAATCATACATTTAACTCCAACCATTGGAAAAATAACACATACATAATTTCAAAGACGTAGCTTAAACCCTTCTGAAGTTATTGGCCAATATTCTTAAACAGGTGTTTTAAGGACATTTTGAATGGCAGCTACCACAAGGAGTAAAAGGATTTCGCTGATTAGTAAACCCGAACTTTGTTTTTACTCAAAAATAATTTGTACAAAATTTCCAATTCATAGCTAAAAGATTACTTGAGTTATAGTGAGTTTCGTAAATTAAGTGAATGCATTTTGACAGGATATTTGTATGGCAGCTACACGAAGGACTAACAGGATTTCTTTCATAATCCTACATTGAAAAAGTAACACATACAAATTTTCAAAGTTGTAGCTTAAACCCTTCCGAAGTTATCGGCAAATATTTTTCAACACGTGTTTTAAGGACATTTTGTATGGCAGCTACCCGAAGGAGTAGGACGATTACGCCCGTTAACGAACTTAGCATTACAAATTCAACCAAACATCCAGATTAAAAATTCCAAGATCCTAGGTGAAGGCGTTCTTGAGTTATCGTGTTCACGAACAGACGGACGGACGGACGGACGTCAAGCGGATTTGAGGTTTTTGGGCACAAATAAACAAAAAATAATATATAACTAAAAAACTATAAAAATAATATATAACTTTTTTTCGTCCGAGGCTTGGTTCTATGCGTTACAAACTTTTGGGCTGGATTAAACTTATAATACTCTATATGATTTCATCTAGAGTATAAAAATGCTTAATCTTATATATAAGTTTAAATTGCATATATGACATGCTAGCCCACATTTACTACTTAAAATTTACAAACAAAGTTTAATAACAATATAGCTATCAATATGCGGAAATGACTGAATGGCAATTTATCATGGAAATAAAGATTATGCTAAGGGCATAAAACTGGTACTTAAACATGAAACTCCGAAATAATAAATAATAATGCCAAGTGCATGTACTTACGTAATCGTTAAATCGTTACGTGACGCATCAACATTCTCCCACGCCTAGAAATGATCGAACTTGGATAGAAAAGTCTGGATCAGTTTCAATTTTAGCTTTTGGTGTAGGTATTGGTACAATTGTCTTCGTTCTGCATCCGTAACATCCGAGATATCCCATTAATCCCACTAATAGAATGAGTGGAAAATATGAGATCGAAAATTGGTGAACTTCCTGGATGGGGTCTTCTAGTGGTGTAGCTTCATTAAGTTTGAACTGAGTTATCTGCTTCTGTGGCTCAATTCTTGAGTTCACTAGGGATCCGGGTGAGCGTTCGAGAAGTTCGAATGATCGAGTCGAACGAAACAGAAAATCGCTATTCTCGAGTTCGATCGTGATGGCTCTCGAATAACATCTCGTATACAACAGGAAGACAGCATTTCCCACTCGCTTTTTTCAAACACCGATCGATCAGCTGCCGAATAAAATGGAAAGATTGAAGTTTAAAAAATATTGGGATTTTCAAATTACGAGAGTAATGGTATGAACATAATATCGGCGGCCTACGGCAGCGACAAGCGAAGTTCATTAACGAAATTCGCCTTCGCACTGCTGAAACACAATGGAAGCGAAAAAATTATATAATTTAAAGTGTTTCCGCACGGCCTCAATTAATTTCTCGGTCGAACGACATTTTTAGATTTCATATTTTGTTCAGACACAGGCAGATTTAAAAAAAACACAGACCGCCAAAGTTAACAACATAAGATTTTGTTGGCTTTCTGTAGCGGCAGCGACAAAATTAAATTAGTGCAGTTACATACTTTGCAGTGTATTTTAAAATTCTGACAGTAAACTTCTCCTGCCGCTGGCGAAGTTCGTCGAAATTGTGTTTATGCCATGAAATAAATTGATTTGATTTTAGTCGTCGCATTGAGGCACTTCGTATATCATATATCAAGCTGAAAGCTAATATGTAGATAGTTATTTATCACATCAGCTATTATTTCTGCAATACAATCATATTTATAAATATCACTTGTAACTAGTGCTTAAGAATAATATACCTCTTATTAAAATATAATAATAATAATAATAAATATCACATCAGTCAGTATTTTAAATATTTTGTAGGTATATCTAACGAGTTTAAATTAATTTTCATTGCTATTATTATTTTCATTATACATAAGTACTTCTTACAAATGTTCATTTAAATTGACTTTGTCACTAGAATCGTGTATACGACATCCGAATGCCGAACGCAAAAGACCAATCTTAGTTTACGTTCGACAATTCTCGATCGTAAGACGCCGGTGAGATTTCGAGAATACCATGGGAAATCTCGAGTGAAACGAATCTCGAGCAACTCGAGAATTGAACCCCTGGAGTGTAATGAACGCCTGGAGTGAATAAGGCCGAATTTTGTGCATCCCAGACTCTAATTGCTCAGGTCTTATGAGTAGTGAAAGAATTCGTCCGTGATGAATGTTGATTAATACTTGTAGCAGTGTAGATTGGACATCCTGGTAGTTCTGTAAGATCAAAGAAAGATGAACTGATGATGACGTAATCAGCTTTTATATCTCGTCTGACACCATTTCCATCTAACTGTCGCCAGATTCAGTTGATAAACAGCTCTTTTATATTTTTCGCTCTTCTTTGAATATATTCGCTGTTGATTCGATTATGAGGGCTGCGGAGCCCTAATTTCCTCGAGATGAATATTATTGTCCTGCGTAGTATTAATTTTCTGAGCTAATTACTTACTTAGAACTACGTCCAGAAGTCCGACTCCGAATAGTGAGTTGGAGATACTGCCAATAATTTCAAGGGAGCTTTCCTTTTTTGGTTGCTGTTGATCAGTAGGCTGTTGAGTTCTTGGATTTGTTTAACTTTCTGATGGAGCTGCTCTAAGATCGCCACACAATAGTTGTCGCTTTCGGGGCATTTACAAAGTAGATCTAATTTTCCGATTTCTGCTGCAAGGTTTTTACCTCCATGCCAATAGGTCTGCATATTGTTGTAGACGATAATCTTCCAATCATCTGAGATAATATTTGTTGTCCCAATATTTTCGAATTGAAGCCCAGGGAGAGATTGAAACGGGATAGGCTGGATTGGTTTTGACAGAACTGGAAATGTTAATACCAAAAGTATTAAATTGATCACATTTAAAGAATAAACTTGTCGTTTTTGGGGGCAAAATCGGCTGGTAATATTGTTGAAGGTATACTTCAACGGCGCACATTAATGTGCATGTTACCTTTTTTTAGGAAGCCTTAAGCTAGAAATACATGTGCAGAATATATGCACGCAGCACTGCGCACATCTCTGTATGTGAAACAGACGTGCAGAGTTTTTGACAAATCTCTTGACTGTATTTGTCATAAATCACCGCATTTTCCGATAGTCGGTTTGAATTTCAGTTTCAGTTTATTTTAATTGACAAAAAATGATCTTAGTTTTGATCCCGCAAAAATGTATTTTTGTAATTTCGATTGGTTTTAACGAATAAAAATTTCTTATTTTTTATAAGTTCGATGAAACGCTCCTCCATTGTTACTCCACTCCACAAGTACAAAATCACAACTAAAAATCTGCCAACAGTCTGGGCGCAACTTTATTATTTTATGGGTAGAAGTCCGCAACGTGTTTAATGATGAGATGCTGTGTAGGTTACTATGCGACTGACAACCTAAAAAATAACGTTCCAAATAGCCTCCTGGTTATTTCTTAGGTTGTCAGTCGCATAGTAACCTACACAGCATCTCATCATTAAACACGTTTCGGACTTCTACCCATAAAATAATAAAGTTGCGCCCAGACTGTTGGCAGATTTTTTTTATTTATTTACGTATTTTTTTTATCAATAGATTAATTCATAGTAGTAAAAGCGAATTCGATCACATTAAACCTAAGAGATTTTCGGAATCAGTGAAATCTTGAACAATACCTTCAGGGGGTTTAATAGAGAAAAATACTTAAATCGGGTTTTTCCCCGACTACGTTTAAAGCTTATAGAAGTAAAAGTGAATTCCAAATCTCAATATACCTTAGGAATAAATAAGAATTCGTGAATATGTACATAACCACTTTACACCCCCTTAGGGGTTGGATATCGAAAAAATTTGAAGAACGTTACTAGGCGCTTATATAAATAGCCCGCAGAAGTAAGAAGTTTGACATGTCTAAAAGTTTTAACGAAATTCGTGAAAATGTGGATTTACGGACATTTTTTTACTCAACCTCTGAACGCCAATAAAAATCTGAACTTTTTTTTGCTTTAGTTACTCTAATAGCATATCTCCATATACATACTAAGTTTCAACTTTCTAGCATAAGCCGTTTCTGAGATATAAAAAACCACCCCTCACCCCCGTACCTTGCTACACCGATGTCTCTATAGTGGCTCTATATAATCCTAAATTTTTAGCTTTCCACTCATTACAGTTCTCGAGAAATAAAAATCAGAATTGATTTCCTTTTTACCCCTTTTCACCATCACCCCCTACACCCCCTTCCCTACTAGAGGTCTACCGATCCCAACTCCTGTAAAATTTTCAAGATCATATCTAATACGGTTTCTGAGATAGAAAAATTACTTTCCCCGACTATGTTTAAAGCTTATAGAAGTAAAAGTGTATTCCAAATCTCAATATACCTTAGGAATATATCAGAATGCGTGAATATGTACTATGTACACAACCACTTTACACCCCCTTAGGGGTTAGATATCAAAAAATTTTGAAGATCGTTACTAGGCGCTTATATAAATAGCCCGCAGAAGTAAAATTGCTTAACTCGACATGTCTAAGAGTTTTAACGAAATTCGTGAAAATGTGGATTCACGGACATTTTTTTTACTCAACCTCTGAACGCCAATAAAAATCTGAACTTTTTTTTTGCTTAAGGTACTCTAATAGCACATCTACATATACGTATCAAGTTTCAACTTTCTAGCATAAGCCGTTTCTGAGATATAAAAAACCACCCCGTACCTTGCTACCCCTATGAACAATTTTATTTTTCTAGGATGTCTCTATAGTGGCTCTATATAATCCTAAATTTTTAGTTTTCAATTCATTACGGTTTTTGGGAAATAAGAATCAGAATTTTTTTCCTTTCTACTCTTTTTCACCATCACCCTCTACATCCCCACCAATAAATTTTTTTTTCCTACTAGAGGTTTACCGCTCCCAACTCCTGTAAAATTTTCAAGATCATTTCTGATACGGTTTCTGAGATATAAAAATGACATTTTTTGAGAAATTGCTATCCCCCACTTTCGTGCTCCACCTCCCCCCTCAAAAAATATACGTTCATTAAGCTCCTCTTGTGATCCCATATACAGAAACTAAATTTTATCTTCCTGGTGTAATTGGTTCAGAAGATATTGTAATCCAAATTTTTTCACCACCAACCCCACACCCCACCACCCCCCTTAAAAATATTAGCCCTTGTCTAATCTTCAAGTATCCCTAAGGGCAACCACAAAGTTTCAATCTTCTGACATCAATCGTTTAGGAGATATGGATTTTAGAATGCTTCAATCCCGGCTTTCAAGCGTTTTGGACTCATTGTTCCCCCCCCCCCCCACTTGCACACCCCTCAACCCTTAAATGCAAATGAGTCCACTATCATAGTACTACATAAGTTCCAACTTTCAGCCTCCTAGCATAAGTGGTTCCTGAGATCTGGAAACCAAAATTTTTCGTCTAAAACGCTCCCCCCCTTACACCCCCACCACCTTAAAAGATACCATCCGTAGAGGTTCACCCAATCTATCCACCATAAAAATTTCAACTTAATACCTCAACGGGTTTGGGAGCTATGCGCCTTCAAACGATTTTGCGTACGGCGTATACGGCGGACAGACGGACATTTTTTTTTTTTGCTTTTTTGGTGTTTACTAGTCCTAAAACGTGTAAATACAAAATTTCAGGGTAGCAAATTTTTTTTAAAATTTCAGGTCGATAACTATACTTTATTATTAAAAAATAATAAAGTAAAAATTAACTCACACCACTTTTTTAGTTTTCTATGTTGGTAAATTTCAACTTCAAGTCGTGGCACCACTGCCGCTGCACAGCAAAAGTAGAAGTAAAGACATCTTGCGCAGCGGTGCATGCAGAATAACCGAGTGTTTCGTCGCATTTAAACTCGAGCGTTCTAAATCCGGTTTTCTGCGCTGCACGCAGAAATATGCACATGTATTTCTGGCTTTAGGGTTCGGGACCTCTCTTTCTCCAGATAAACGCACTGTGATGTTATTATAAAATTTTTAATTACAATATTATCTAAAGGCCGGTTTACATGTCGGTTGCAAATAATTTTTACTGAGATTGTGAGGGAGCTAGCTTATCGAATTTTCAATGGAGTAGAAGCAACCACTACAAAAAAATGTTGGCACGCACACATTGATAGAAATATCGTCAATAATTTTTACTGGATATATCTCTGTTCGTTTCACTCCTGATCAGTTTCTCATTAGAGATTTCCTTCTCCCTCACAATCTCAGTAAAAATTACTTGCATGCGACATGTAAACCGGCCTTTAGTCTGACATTTATTAACACAATAACTATATTATTATTAAATATCAAATATCATAAACGAAGACAGAGTCAATTGTTATTATTGACGATACGGCTATTACAACTCTGAGAGATAACACGGTGAGGAATATGACGCGGAGGATGTAACTCAGTGAGATAACGCGGAGATGAATATGTCGCGGAGGATACAACTCAGTGAGAATAACGCGGCGATGGATAAAACGCAAAAAATATATCATGGAGATACGACACGGTGGTTATAATTTAGTATAAAAAAATCTGCCAACAGTCTGGGCGCAACTTTATTATTTTCGGGCAGAAGACCGGAACGCGTTTAATTCTAAGACGCGGTGCAGGTTACTATGTCACTGAAAACCTAAAAAAGGTTCGGGAAGCGGTTAGAATAGGGTCGCGCTAGAATACTTAAACGCCGCTGTCACATATAACATATGAATTACATAATTGGGTCATACTCCGGGAAGAGGTCTAAGTCATAGTATAATATCAGTTAATACGCGATTAGGAGAGTTTTGGCCTTTAATGAAATCGGAAATGCATTTGTAGGCGATTATATAAAAAGTCTGTGGAAGTGAAAACCATTCTGATATCTTATCAATCCTAAGAAATATGTCGAAAGCCTTACGTCCTATTGGAGTTGAATATCTAAAAATACTAAAATCAATCAACTTTTAACGATTTTGTAGGAAGCCTTAGGAAGTAAAAATGAATTTGATATCTCATTAGAACTAAGAAATATGTAGGAATTTGTGAAAACATATGCAACCCTCTTGCACCCAATTTGGGGTTGAATATCAAAAAATCCTGAAATTGGTTTTTAGATATATGTAGAGAAAGCCCGAGGAAGTGAAAACCAATCAGATGTCTTATTACTCCTAAGAGATATGACGAAATTCGTGAAAACGTGTTGAACTCGTTTATAGCCTCTTAGGGGTTGAAAAAGGAAAAAACTTGAAAACAAGTTTTAGGTGATTAGTAAACAAGCCCGTGGAATTAGAAAGTTATTCGATATCTAATCAGACCGGAGAGATATGGCTAAATTCGTGAAAATGTATACAACCCCTTTACACAACCGTGGGGGTCGAATTTCAAAAAATCCTGAAAACACTTTCTAGGTATTTATATGAAAAATCCGTACAATAAACATGAATTCAATATTTGGAAAGACCTAATAGATATGACGAAAATTGTGAAAATAAATGCATTCCATTTTTACTGATAATTTTTTTTGCCCCCCTTCCGTACGCCAATGGATATTTGAAATTTTTTTTAATCTAAATTACTTTTCTAGTTGACTAACATATACATACCGAGTTTCAAGTTTCTAGCATATGCCTTTCTATAGTTAGGAAAAACACCACCCACCTCCGTACCATACCACCCCTATAAAAAATTATATTTTTTCAACATGCTACTACTATAGTTCTATCCAAATACCAAGTTTTAGCTTTATGTCATTATAGGTTCTCGAGATATAAAAATCGAAACTTTTTTCTTTTCACCCTTCCCCACCCTCACCCTCTACACCCCAACCTCCTAATTTTTTTTTCTGCTAGAGGTCTATTGGGCATACTTCTGGTAAAAATTCTAAGCCTCTATCATACACTGCTCTTGAGATATGATACGTGATATTTTAGAAAAATTCTTATCCCCTCCATTGCTATACTCCACCGCCCCCTTAAAAATGTTTGTTTCAGCAAACTTTATTTATCAACCTTAATACAGAAACCGAATTTTATTTGGCTAGTGCAATTGGTTCGTGAGATATCGTAATTTAAAATTTTTCGACCTCCACCTCCGTACGCCACTGCCCCCTCTCAAAATTTTGTTTCTGATCTATTCTCCTAGTATACCCACAGATGGTCATCAAGTTTGAATTTCGTGACATTAACCGTTTAGGAGATATGGATTTTAGAATGTCTCGATCTTGGCTTTCGAGCGCTTCGGACGCATTATTATTCCCATCCACCCCCACACCCCTTCGCCCATATCGGCAATATTTTTGCAAATGGGTCTACTATCAAAGCTCTATATAAATTCCAAGTTTCAGCCTCCTAGCCTAAGCGGTTACTGAGATCTAGAAACCAAAATGTTTCGTCTAAAACGCATCCCCCACCTCCCCCATCACACACCCACCACTAAAAAGGTGGCCACTTGAAGGGGTCTGGTCAGTCTACCAACAAAAAAAAATTCAACTTAATAGCTCTAAGAGTTTGAGAGCTATAAGCTTCCAAACGTTTTGCGTACGGCGGACGGCGTACTGCAGACGGCGCACAGACGGATTGAATTTTACTTTATTATTTTAATAATAAAGTATTGTTATCATTTTGAAAAAAAAAAAATTTGCTACCCTGAAAATTTTTTTCCCACGTTTCATGACTAATAGACACCAAAAAAGCAAAAAAAAATTTCAGTCCGTCTGTGCGCCGTACGCCGTCCGCCGTACGCAAAACGTTTGAAAGCTTATAGCTCTCAAACTCTTTGAGCTATTAAGTTGAATTTTTTTTTGTTGGTAGACTGAGCAGACCCCTGTAAATGGCCACCTTTTGAGTGGTGGGGGTGTGAGGGGGGAGGTGGAGGAAGCGTTTTAGACGAAAAATTTTGGTTTCTAGATCTCAGTAACCGCATAGGCTAGGAGGCTGAAACTTGGAATTTATATAGAGCATCGATAGCGGGCCCATTTGCAAAAAAAATGATAATATGGGTAAAGGGGTGTGGGAGTGGGGTGAATAATAATGCATCCGAAACGTTCGAAAGCCGAGATCGAGACATTCTAAAATCCAATCTCCTAATCGGTCAATGTCACGAAATTGAAACTTAACGAACATCTGTGAGTATACTAGGAGAATAGATCTGAAACCAATTTTTGAGAGGGGGCAGTTACGTACGGGGGTGGGGCTTTAAAAACTTTAGATTCCGATATCTCACGAACCAATTGCACTAGAGAAATAAAATTTGGTTTCTGTATAAATGTTGACAAATAAAGTTTGCTGAAAGTAATATTTTTTAAGGGGGCGGTGGAGCATGGAATTGGAGGGGGTAAGCATTTTTTTAAAAAATCACGTCTAATATCTCAAGAACAATGTAAGATAGATACTTAAAATTTTTACCAGAAGTAGGCCTTATAGACCCTCAAAAGAAAAAAAATTTCATGGATGTGGTTGTTGAGGGTAAGGGTGGGGGAGGGTGAGAAGTAAAAAGTTCCGATTTTTATATCTCGAGAACCTATAACAATATAAAGCTGAAACTTAGTATTTAGATAGAACTATAGTAGTAGCATGTTGGAAAAATATAATTTTTTATAGGGGTGGTATGGTACGGGGGCGGGGGATGTTTTTCCTAACTATAGAACGGCTTATGCTAGAAACTTGAAACTCGGTATGTATATGTTAGTCAACTAGAAAAGTAATTTCGATTAAAAAAAATTAAAATATCCTTTAGCGTTCGGAAGTGGGGCAAAAAAATGATCAGTGAAAATGGAATGCATATATTTTCACGATTTTCGTCATATCTATTAGGTCTTTCGAAATATTGAATTCGTTTTTCTACGGGTTCTTCATATAAATACTTAGAAAGTGTTTTCAGGATTTTTTAAAATTGGACCCCCAAGGTGGTGTAAAGGGGATGTATACATTTTCACGAATTCGGGATACGGCTGAAGGTCTGATTAGATATCGAATAACTTTTCACTTCCACGGGCTTATTTAATAATCACCTAAAACTTGTTTTCAAGTTTTTTCCTTTTTCAATCCCTAAGAGTGTAAAAACGGGTTGAACACGTTTTCACGAATTCCGTCATATCTCTTAGGAGTGATAAGACATCGGATTGGTTTTCACTTCCTCCGGATTTCTTTATATATATCTAAAAATCCATTTCAGGATTTTTGGATATTCAACCCCAAAGTGGGTGCAAGGGGGTTGCATATGTTTTCACAAATTCTTACATATTTCTAGTTCTAATGAGATATCGAATTCATTTTTACTTCCTAAGGCTTCTTACATAATCGTCAAAACGTTGATTTCAGGATGTTTGTTATTCAACTCCAATAGGACGTAAGGCTTTCGACATATTTCTCAGGATTGATGAGATATTAGATTGGTTTGCACTTCCACGGACTTTTTATATAATCGTCTTCAAACGCATTTCCGATTTCATGTAATGGCCCGAAACTAATTCACGAAAAACCTTCTAATGGCGTAACAACTGATTGAATGAATTCATATGTTATATGAGGCAGCGGCGTAAGTATTCTAGCGCGACCCCATTTTAACCGCTTCCCGAACTTTTTTTTGGGTTTTCAGTCACATAGTAACCTACACCGCATCTCAGAATTAAACTCGTTCCGAACTTCTACAGAAAAAATAATAAAGTTGCGCCCAGACTGTTGGCAAATTTTTTGAGCTAACTTTATCATACTTTCTCATACTATAACTAACAAAAAAAATTAAGATAGAAACAAAAAATTGGATTTCAATTATTTTTTTCACTAGTTCTTCAAGTACAAACATTTTCAAAAGAATCGGAAATGGTAAGATCACAGATTTCGTAATTTTTGGCGATTCTAGATAGAATGACCCTAAACGGATAATATTTTAGTTGCATCATCCTTTTTTAATAATAAAAACAAAATACTGTTTAATTTCATATAAATATTTATTAGTTTGGAAAAAAGTAAAATAAAACAAAGAAAACAGTTTTTAAATATTCAGTAGAGAATATAACATAACAAAAAACAATTCATTTTTATAAACAATTTCAATGGAATTATTTATTTTCGTAAATCATTTACTTTATACGTATTGAGTTTTACTTAGGATTTAACATCTTAAAATATTCATGATGAACGGGAGGTATATATGGCAATAAGTCCATCATGTCCTTATATTTTTCAGGTGTAATAGTTTTGCTTTTCTCATACAAAGAAGGTAATTTTATATTTGCGAAATTAGTTATATTTTTATCGAAACAATGAAATTTGTACTTGTTATTATTTTGGAAGTATTGTACAATTATCAATTACCAATGTCAGGAATAGATAGATAGAAACATATTTTTTAGACATGATGTAAAACCAACACATTGGTTTCACAACAACAACCGGAGCTAAATTATGTCATAACATATTCGGTTAAAAATAATTTCAGCCAAAGATGGACTTGCATCACTTTCAAAATAAACATATTTACAATACCGTTAATAGCTAAAACTTCCATCTCCCAAATATTACGGAATTTGAATTTTTTGACTAAAAATTGTTTACAGATAAAAAGATCATATTAAGTTTTATCTATAGTTATCATTAAGTTAATTTTTTTGAAAAATGGACTTGCCCCACTTTCAAAATAAACGGCTCATTTATTGCAAAGTAGCTGACCCGGCCACGCGTTGCTGTGGCTCAGTTCGGCTTAGTTAAAAATATAGAAAAAATCTGCCAACAGTCTGGGCGCAACTTTATTATTTTATGGGTAGGAGACCGAAACGTGTTTAATGCTGAGATGCGGTGTAGGTTACTATGCGATTGACAACCTAAAATATAACGTTCCAACTTGCCTTCTGGTTATTCCTTAGGTTGTCAGTCGCATAGTACCCAACACCGTATCTCATCATTAAACACGTTTCGGACTTCTACCCATAAAATAATAAAGTTGCGCCCAGACTGTTGGCAGATTTTTTTTTTTGCTTTTTTGGTGTCTATTAGTCATGAAACGTGGAAAAAAAATTTTCAGGGTAGCATATTTTTATACTCTAGATGAAATCATATAGAGTATTATAAGTTTAATCCAGCCCAAAAGTTTGTAACGCATAGAACCAAGCCACGGACGAAAAAAAGTTATACATTATTTTTTGTTTATTTGTGGCCAAAAACCTCAAATCCGCTTGACGTCCGTCCGTCCGTCCGTTAGCACGATAACTAAAGAACGCCTTCACCTAGGATCTTGATATTTTGAATCTGGATATTTGGTTGAATTTCTAAGGCTAAGTTCGTTAACGGGCAAAATCGTCCTACTCCTTAAGGTTGTTAATGTTAATGTTAATGTTCTTAAAACACGTGTTCAAGAATATTGGTCGATAACTGCAGAAGGGTTTAAGCTACGACATTGAAATTTTGTATGTGTTATTTTTCCAATAGTTGGAGCTAAATATATGATTACGAAGAAAATCCTGTTAGTCCTTCATGTAGCTGCCATACAAATATCCTGTCAAAATGTATTCACTTAATTTACGAAACTCACTATAACTCAAGTAATCTTTTAGCTACGAATTCAAAATTTTGAATAAATTAGTTTTAAGTGAAAAGAAAGTTCGACTTTACTAGTCAGCGAAATCCTTTTACTCTTTCTGGTAGTTGCTATACAAAATGCCCTTTAAAAAACGTGTTTAAGAATATTGGCCGATAACTTTAGAAGGGTTTAAGCTACGTCTTTGAAATTTTGTATGTGTTATTTTTCCAATAGGTGGAGCTAAATATATGATTATGAAGAAAATCCTATTAGTCTTTCGTGTAGCTGCCAAACAATTATCCTGTCAAAACGTCTTCACTTAATTTACGGAACTTACTATAACTCAAGTAATCTTTTAGCTATGAATTGGAAATTTTGTACAAATTAGTTTTGAGTAAAAACAAAGTTTGAGTTTACTAATCAGCGAAATCCGTTTACTCCTTCTAGTAGCTGCCATACAAAATGTCCTTAAGACACGTGTTCAACAATATTTTTCGATAACTTTTGAACGCTTCAAGCTACGAATTTGAAATTTTGTACACGTTCATTTTTAAATGGTTCCAAGGAAAGGGATAAATATGTAAGAAATCGAGTGAGTCCTTCCTGCACCTCAGATGCGAAAGTCCTTCAAAAAGGAAATTTTTTTTCGATGACTTACCCAGTTTAAGATCTGAAATTAAACACTGAATATTGTCTTTTAGGTTTGAGTAGCAATCTAATGGCAGTCCTTAATAAAGGACATACAACATGCACACACGTAATTCTACTTTATCCCCAACTACAATATAAATCGGAGTTCAGTATTCATCCAGAGTATTATACGATTGGCTTGCAGCCGATCGTGACTGCAGTATGTTTTTTTTTAAAAATCGATAACAATATTTTATTATTAAAATAATAAAGTAAAGTGATGTGGAGGATATCGTTAATATCGAAGCTTCGACGGTTTCTAACTGACTGTTCTATCACGATTTGGTTCTCTTACGATACAATACCGAATCGTTTATTAATTTGCTAAATAATCAAATTTCAAGTAAAATATCATATCCCCCAACCATCTTACCATTACTACAGCGCAAGAAGACTAAAGTAGTGGTAAACCTTTCCACTGCGGCTTTATCGGAAGAACAGGAGACTATTTTAAGCAAAGGTTTCAACTTCGCTATCACACCCAACAAAATCCCAACCGAAGAGATTATACAACAAATTGAACCGGCAATCAGAGGTCTCCCTCAGGCAATGCAAATCCGGCACGAAGTCTCCCACATTATAAACCGTGCAATCCCCCCGGTGGCGAACATATCTTAATCTGAACGAAGGGCCCTCAAGGAGCTAAAAGAATTGAAGGACATCTCAATTATGCGGGCTGGCAAAGGAAATGCCACAGTAGTTATGGACACGACGCAATATGAAGCTAAACTCCAGAACATTTTACAAACAGGAACATACACCGAAATAAAAAGAGATCTAACTGCTTCCCGCCATCGAAAACTAGTACTATTGATGAAAAAGGACCGTAACTTGACGTCAAAATATTCAAAATTGATCCCTTCTGATCCACATACTCCGAAAATGTACGGTTTACCAAAGATCCATAAACCAGATGCTCCACTTTGCCCTATTGTTAGTTCCATCGGATCAATTACGCAAGGTTTAGCCAAAGCATTCGCGGCTGAGTTGCGCCCCTTCGTTGGAAACATACCCATGTCCATAAAAAATTCTACACATTTAGTAGAAACATTAAGAAACATTCAAATAAGCCCGGACGACATACTAGTAAGTTTGGACGTCGAATCCTTGTTTACCAACATACCGATCAAGGACACCATGAATCTCATCAAAACACTCATACTAGATAACAGACTGGATTTAGTTGATTTTTGCCTAAACAACACCTATTTCTCAGCGTTAGGCAAACTCTACAAACAGACGGAAGGAGCCACTATGGGGTCCTCGATATCTCCAGTAGCGGCCGAAATTTTCATCTAAGAATTCGAAGAGAATGCACTCAACTCAGCACCATTAAAACCGAAACTATACCTTCGATATGTTGATGATACCTTCATCATTTGGCAGCATGGAAAAGAGGAATTAGATAAGTTCCTGGACCATCCCAACTCATGCCACAGAAACATCAAATTCACTATGGAGATCGAAAAAGACGGCAAACTCCCCTTCTTGGATGTATTAGTTGAAAAATCTGGTCCTTCTCTTCAGTTGTCTGTTTATAGGAAAACTAACTCACACAAACAGGTATCTACGTGCATCATCCCACGATCATCCTAAGCAGAAGGAAGGAGTACTTAGAACTCTTATCCACAGAGCACAATGTATCATCAACGGTAACCCACACGCCCTTCGCAACGAAATGGAACATCTACAGAAAACCTTTGCAGCCAACGGATACACGAAGAGCACTATCAACAGAGTATGCAAACAAAAACCAAACGCTATAAAAAACCAGGAAGTGAAAGATAAGAACGACCAACAAAGTCTACATAGGAGAAACGGGACGGACCATTAGAACAAGGATTCGTGAACATTAGCGCTGTACACAAAAAAACCAGGTCCACTCATTGGCAATTGCGGAACATGCAGCGGTAGAAAACCACTCAATTGATTTTAACAACGTTAAAATATTCGCCAAGACAAAACACTACCATCAAAGAATCGTAAGAGAAGCGATTGAGATAGCCAAACACCCACAAAACTTCAACCGAGACGCTGGATACAACCTTTCTTCACTTTGGCTACCTGCTCTACGTTTTGTAAAAACACTGTTTATCAAAAATCATCGATCCCAAAAATCAATTAAGCTTAGATTTAATAAATATCCCCTTTTAATTAGCTCCGCTCCTTTTAATAGTTTTATGACTACCCTTGTTAACGTAATTTCCCCCTTTGTTTTTAATTGACTCGTTTGTTTAAATATAGTAACCTTTTTTCTACCTGCTTTCATATAAAAACAGTTTGTAAAGATATTGTCGATCAGTTTGATAAAGGACTCAGTAGAGTCCGAAACGTCACGCAAAAATAAATAAGAACAGTATTGACACTTTTGGGTGTTCGTCTGGATCGCGCTATTTGGTGCAAGTTGGACATAGGAAAGATGGATATGATTAATAAGCAATTTTCAGTGGATAGGCTATGGTACATATTATACGTATGGTATGCTGGTTCAAATGAATGCAATCGGATAAGTTATATGGAAAAGAAATGCGTTAGCATTTTCGTAAGCTTTATGGTGCGTTTACACTCACCCTTGAGGCGAGCCTCTACCCCCATCAGGCCATTGCAAACCGATTTTCATCGGCTGTGTTCTTTGCTGTGTTGAAAGCAATTTACATTCAAAATGCCTCTGCGGCGCAACATGCTTATGAGTGCGAAACGACAGAAATACGATGAGCTGCGAATTGTGTGCTGCCACAGTTCATTGTATGTGTGTACACATATGGAAGCGTGCGTCGGAGAAAAGTTGAAGAATGTTAGACTCTTGCGACTCCACAAGCCATCTGATTGGGTGATTTTTTGGTGGGGATAGAGGCTCGCCTCAAATGCTGAGTGTAAATGCACCATTAAGACGATTGCATTTATGATGCATTTGATATTTATTTTAATGGAATGCGAAAAACGTGTCTGCGCTTTAAAGATTAAGGAATGTAATATTGTAACGCTTTTTATATTGGAATTATTGAAGGAATGAACCGATTGAAATATGTAATGATTGCGACACTGTATTGTAAGTATATGGAAGAGCACTTTACAACAATATAATACATTGGATACACTGCTCGTATACAAATCATAATATCGTCAATATCACCAGTGTATTACCCAATAATACGCATATAGTACGTCAACGAGCTGATATCTACATAATATCCAACTTGTTTCCTTGTATATAAATTCGATGATTTTAGCTGATATAGCCTTCTTTTAACTGCCATCTGCGCCATCTAAAACTGAAATCAACTGAAATTCCAATGGATGGCAGTTGTGGATTTTTCTATCCTTCCGTCAGGTAGAATTGTTTGAGCGTGTTCTAATTTTTGTGCGCGATGCGATGGTCCGGTTTCTACAAGTATAACATGTATGGATTGTGTATCATGCCATCTTGTATCGCATATCATGATTTGAATAATGTTATTTTGTATACAAGCAGTGTATCCATGGTATAAGCTGCAGTGTTTTCCTGTTCTACATGTTGTGATTGGTTTGCCTTTTTCGCCAATCTTGTGTAAAGAACCATTCTGTGGATCCATTGATAGTGGGTGTTGGCTTACGATAGATCCTTTCTGCTGTTTTGACGTATGCTTTACGAACAAGCTTGTCTTATGCTTCAATTGCTTTAATGACCCGGCCTATGTAACGACTTGTCTTCCAGGGTAAACTCAACGGGTGCAACATTAATCAGTGCATATGCTCACATCGTCACAAATTTCATTCAACAACATACGTTTGTCCTGTGCTGATCATGTCTAGTTTTTTGCCAGAAAAAGAGCATATGCGGGAAGCTCTGCTTTTTTGCTTCCACTGCTGCTGAATCGCATCAAATGCTTGTGGAGGCCTATGGTAACAATGTTTTAGCGGAATCAACGTGCAGGGCTTTGTTTCTTCGATTCAAAGACGGCGATTTTGAGCGACAAGAAGCGCGAAAATCGGTCCAGGAAAGTTGAGGACGATTAATTGCAGGCTGCCGGATGAATTGAACGATAGGCAGATGGAGCGACGCCAAAACACATGCGAAATGTTGCTCGCCAGATACAGAAGAAAGTCGGTTCTGCATCGGATTGTGATTGGCGATGAAAAGTGGATTTATTCCGATAATCCAAAGCGCAGAAAATCGTGGGTTGATCCCGGTCAACCATCAACATCTACCGCAAGACCAAATCGCTTCGGACGGAAGATAATGTTGTGCGTTTGGTGGGATCAGCAGGGTATCGTCTACTATGAGTTCTTAAAACCTGCTGAAACTGTCGATGCCCACCGCTACCACCAACAATTGATGAAATTGCACCCTGCTCTGCATGAAAAAAGGCCGGAATATCATCAAAGGCATGACAAGGTGATTTTCCTCCACGACAACGCACCATCGCGCACGTCAAAACTGGTCCGCAACTACTACACACTCAACTGGGTGGTGCTACCCCCTCCCGCTAATTCACTAGACCTGGCCCCTTCTGACTACCACTTGTTTTCGTCGATGGGCCACGCGCTCGCTGAGCAGCACTTCGGTTCTTACAACGACGTCCGAAAATAGGTTGATGAGTGGCTTGCTTCGGATTTTTTTTTGGCGTGGTATCCACAAATTGCACGAGAGATGGGAGAAATGTGTAGCTAGCGAGGGTGAGTACTTTGAATAAATTTGTTTTTGTTTTCTTGGAAAAAAATATGTGTTTTTCTGACTAAAAAACTATCGATTTAACGTTATACACCTGGTATATATGCGTTATCTCTTTTCAGGCTGACCCCATTCTATTATAGCTTGCCCGGAAAACCACAAATCGTACTGCATCACCTTACTCAGTGATATTCCTCTGGATACTAGGTAGCAGGTTGGCTGGTATTTACAAAGGTTCCTCACACATGGTCTTTGAAAGGAAGTTATTCTCTGGAAGTGCTGCATCCGAGTTTCAGCTTCCACAAATGTTGAAGGAATATCTTGACATGAAATATTACGCGATTAATGGGACCAAGTGGATCAAAAATACGTACGTTACTGATCGACTAGTTCGGTTAGATCGAAAATTGTTCCGTTGTAGGTATGTTATGCCTAGTGTGCTAATGCCTTCATCGTCTTTGCCATCTAGATCCAGCTTTATTTCAATATCCTCATCGGGTATAATCGCCAACAAAAGAGAGCAGTTTTCGAAGATTAAACCCTGCTTATATTAGAAGAGCCTTCGAATGTGGCTGTAGTTGAAAACCTTCAGTCAAATCGTTGCTGCCGGTCATAACATCGTCTATGAAAAAGTAATTATCTTTAATGCTAATGGATGTGAACTGACTGCTGTCTCTGATAGGCTTAAGGCCAGGTATCAGTCGAGAGGCCCGAAAAATGCTTCAATTTCAGGATTTTCTTTTGGATATAAAATAAATATATGTGAAAAAAAATATTGGCGGCTTTTATTAAGGTACAAATGAAGAATAATTGTGAATTTTTTCTTAAAAAAGTATTGCAAAATGGCGGCTCCAGCTCCCATGACGTAAGGCCGCGATCAGCGTGAGTTGATGCACGCGGTACCTTCTACAGCCTTGCCAAGTGATCTGAAATAAAAATCCAGAAATTTTATGAAACTAGAGTAAATTTGCGGGGCCCTCCGATTTTGAAAAAACGCCCTGAGACTAAAATGGCAGCTATTTTAAAAAAAACACCACTTTTCACACTCTTTTTGGGCTTAAAAAATCACATAAAAAAATGTGCAATAAAAAAAAAACAGAAAAGCAGGACGTTAGGGCCACCCAAATTTAATTTACTTTCTTTTAAGCTTTTACTCATTAAAATCGGTTCGTTCGTTTAAGCTGTAGAACATACCGCGCTCCGGAAAAAGTGGTTTCGAGAAAAACGCGTTTAAAGTTTGACGTTAAAAAAATCGTATTTAATGTTTGTTCCAATATCCTTTTGTCCACGTATTCTCAATAACTTAAGGATGAAAAATAATTTAAAAAAAATGCATTTTTCATTGCAAATACCAATCGAAACTTAGTAGTGGCACTAGTAGGCTTAAGTACGCAGTATTGCGGAATACAATAGCGAGATTTCCTTATCTCAGTTTCCTA
This sequence comes from Beris morrisii, assembly GCA_951812415.1. Classification (NCBI taxonomy): domain Eukaryota; kingdom Metazoa; phylum Arthropoda; class Insecta; order Diptera; family Stratiomyidae; genus Beris; species Beris morrisii. Next base: position 99,086,605 of record OX638311.1, read on the forward strand.
GACCTTCTCCGTGCAGCTTTAGGCTAAATATTCGGCCATGAAATATGTATATTTGGACCTTAATATTTCGTCCTTCAACATTCGTCCTATGGCGCCTGTTTAAATGAAAGCAACGGCAGAAGCAGAGACGAATACAGTGCTGATTTTTCGTTCTAAATTCTAAAATTCTGCTTCTGCTTCAGTACTGCCAACGTAAATCCCTTAAGAATTGGGAATGTTGTCAGCAATGGAAATGTTAAAGGTGTCAAAATTGTTGCCATATACTTGTATTTAATGATAATTTTAAGCTAAAAACTCAGAAAAATCAGTGGAAACAAAATATTTTCGTCCGCTCAAGCAAGAGACTAAAATACTTGTGAATGTTGAAAGTTAGCATGGACACATTTTTCTCCGCTTCTACTTTCCGTGGCAGTTAGCATGGACACATTTTTCTCTACTTCTGCTTTTATTAAAATTCATTAAGCAGAGCAAAAAGCAGCACTGTCGTCGCTACTGTCGCTTCTGCTACTTTCTGCTTTTATTGTGTCACGACCTTAATGCTCATCTCTAATAAGTAAATATGTTTTTCCGGGTTAGTTGAAGTTTGGATCGGCAAGTTTGATGTTGGAGGGTAGGCGCCAATACTTAACGTCTACCATCTCATATGTTTGAGCAGCTACTTGAATGCCTTTATTTTTCTCATGTAGGAGTTGGCGTCGTGTTTGTTAAGGGGGTCGGTGCAAAAAATATGAAAAAAAAATGGATTTTTTTTATTTTATATTATTATTCTACTTTCATTTCTGCACATCACACAAAAAACCATACCTTTCTCGTGTAACGGAAAGTGACTTAAATTTTACTCTAAAGTGGGGGAATTCGAATATGTCACTCCATGTACTTTTTTGTTTTGGTCGTAACTTTTTATTGACTGAAGTAAAAAATCTGCCAACAGTCTGGGCGCAACTTTATTATTTTATGGGTAGAAGTCCGAAACGTGTTAAATGATGAGATGCGGTGTAGGTTACTATGCGACTGACAACCTAAGAAATAACCAGGAGGCTATTTGGAACGTTATTTTTACATATGTATGTCTTATGTTAAGTCACCGATAATGAAGTAAAAGATGCAGGGTATTATTTACGACATCACGCCGTTATAAAAGAATGCTACCTCACTACGAAAGTTCGCGATGTCAAATAACTTAGGATTACCAAATTGAAATTTTAACATATAATTTATGTCATAATTAAAGGTTTATTAAATGCTACTTTAGTGCACCAAAAAAAATTTTCCGCTGCACCCCTAATGGTAAAACCGTGTGGTCGTTCTGACTGTCCGCAGTCAAAAACCACCGCCTGCATACCTATATTTGTGAATCTAGGTATACAGAGAAGCTATGAGTCTGTAATAGGTCTTAAAATTTCATCTGATTTAACGGAATTTCCATTATAACGAATTATCACTATAGGATCATTCCATCCAGAATAGCCAAAAATTTGTTATCTTAACATCTCCGCCTCTTTTGAAAATTTTTGTACTTGAAGAATTAGTGAAAAAAAATATGATTTCAATATTTTGTTGTTATCTTCTTTTTTTTTGTTAGGTATAGTATTGTACATGTAAACCTGGCAACCGCGCAACTCGTTCGGTTTCGCATAATAGAAACAGCAACAACCGAATACCTAGCAGCACAGTAACCCAATCAAAAGCCTAGTTGAGAATATAAGGGCGGAACAAATTTGAAGGGGAACACCTTCTAATCGAATGTCTCGGATGTGCTACAACAGCGTAGACGATCAGAATCGAAAGCTCTGAAGCGTTCAAGAAAATTCCACACACACCGCCGAATAATGATTCAAGAACAGTCTCGACTGCAGTCAAGTGGTATAAAGCCTCGTATACACTAGCAAGTAACTTGCGACATTTCTTGCTAGAGTAATTTGCTGCGACGTTTACACTATCTGTCAAATTGCAGCAATTTTACTCTAACAAGTAGCTCTACAAAAATCTTTCAAATAAAACTTGCTTATCCGTGTACACTTCATCATCAAAGTTTCGTTGAACTGTCAAAACGGAAAATAAAAATCCCGCAACTCTGGGTATAGTTCCACATTAGTAATGAACAAAAACGTGTCTTCGGAGCTCCACTTGGATTTCCCGTTCATATTTCGCACGTAAACTAGAAAACTATGACACATAAGACTGAACTTAACCGCACTTCCAATGCAACTGTACTGACTTGCGGAACCGATCGGAACTTTCTTGCGAGATTTTAACTCTCGCAAGTTGGCGTGTACATTCACAACTTGCTTGAAAAGGCAAGCATTTGCTGGCTAGAGCAAAAACTTGGGCAAATGCGCTCTCGGAACCGTGTACACATGCAGCAATAAATGTCTTAGAGCAACTCTAGCAAGTTTTACTTGCTAGTGTACACGAGGCTTAAGAGCAGGAGAAGCTATCAGCGAGGGACATAGTAATTTTTATTACGTGGACTGTGACAGTCAACTAGTAGGCGACCGTATTAGTGGAAAGCAATCGATAGCGTGTGATCAAGTCAAGCGATATATAAAAGCGGGCGGTATTGCCATACAGTGTGAATAATTTTGTGAATAGAATTAAAATGCGAAACAATAAATTATCTCTTATTTGATTTCAAACGAATTGTGTTTTAATTGAAATACCAGCGAACCCCTAGCTCGCAACAGTATGTTAATGATTTCTTTGAAATTTCATATCTCTGGTAACTTTTATACTAGAATAATAAAGTAGGGTTTATTTTAAAGGGGAAGGTTGTCTCAATATAAAAAATACGAATAAAAATTATCCTTGAAATTTTATTTTCAAAGATAAAGATTTTGTCCTTTATCCTTATCTCAAAATGCAAATTTTTATTTTTTTACATTTTGTATATAATACTGTTTTTCAAAACATCCTAACAAATCAACTTGGGATGTCAATGGGATCGAGATCAAAAAAATCTAAGTAGATCAGTGGTTCTCAATTATTTAATAGAAAATTTGCAATTATTTTAATTACTTACTCGCATGTAACAAATATTGAATTTTATGATGCCAGATATATGGGCAACACTTAAAATCATAAATTTAAGCTAGTTTAGTTCTCCAATAATTCAATTAAGCTACTAATTGGTTAAAAACATCAATGTTTTGTAATACATTAAAAAAAAAATAGGTTCAAAAAAATTTCAATTTCAACGGAATATTTTATTATTGCAACTTAACACATTTTTTAGTATTTTTTTTAGTATTTTGGTCGTAATTAATTATCAATGAAAGTAAAATTATTAATTTTTACGGCACAATACGGCACAATTTGAGCACAATTGCTCTATTATATTTTTTCGGAAATGGCGGGGTTAACTTAACATAATTTTAAGTATTTTGGTCATAATTAATTATCAATGACAGTGAAATAATTTCTTTTTACGGCACAAATTGAGCACAACTCAGCACAATTGCTAAATTATATTTTTTCGAAAATGTCGGGGCTAACTTGATGGACATTAAATATACTAAATATCGTAAAAATTTTACTCTCGGTGATTTATATTAAGTTCCAAATATGAAATTAAAAACTGAAGACATTATCTTTCACTTGCGAGTAGCAACCAAACTAGAGTCGCTAGAAAAGGGCAAACATCGTCCGCACTCTTTATTTTGCTTTTCTTCAACTAGAATATGCATAAATCGGAGTTCAGTATTTCATCCAGAGTGTCACAGTATGCAACTTTAAATAAAACCTTAAAAAAATTTGATATTGTAATTTTACCTACAAACAATATACTTCTTACTTATTTTCAGATAGCAGTGTAATGTCAACAGCCAAACGGCTTGTATTGTCCCTGCGTGGTCGAAAGGAGTCTCAAAGTACTGCAGGGACTTCTTCGACTCGATTAGTGTCCGCAAACAGTTCTTCACCTGGTCATGAATTAGATGAAATTGCTGTTGTTTCGGGTTCTGGGGATTCTACTCACATGCTCTATGGTGGACATTTTCCCAATATAAATGGACCGCGGTTTGTTTCGGGTAAGTATTTTAAAGAATTTAATTTCAGTAATCTATTAAAGGATATTAAAAGCACCTATTTTTTCGTTACATACCTTCATAAACAAGATCTAAATTTACGACTCATCCAATCTTTCTATCCCGTGGCAATCACATATTTTCCTGATGTGTGTTATACATTCGTATGTAGATATTACATAATATTTTTTAAATGCTAAAAAGCTATTCTTACGCCATGTTTCCACTATCGGATTCGTGTATCGTCTACATTTGCATTGCAAATGAATTTGTAAGTATGAAGCGCTCTCTTGGCGTTGCCCTAGGTAGCTTTATTGAAGCATTTTAAGTAATTTTGTAAGGCAAGTATAAGATGCTTCCTTGGCGCTGGCCTTAGCAGCACTATGGAAGCACGTTCGGAAAAACGATTGCCAATTGTTTAAGTACAATCGAATTTCTATTCTTTGGATTAGTTTTGCAAAGTGAACACGTGAATTTTAAAGTGTAGCGAAAAGTTAAAAAGAACGTTATTTTGAATGTAAGTACATTATTTATGTCTAAGAATGGAATTTTTTCATAATGAAGCTACCATAGAAGCAAATTTTAAGAAATTTTTTTGTTTTTCGGCGTCAGATGAGTTTCTGGTGCTTTTATGGTAGCTTCACGATGAAAAAATTGCATTCTCTTTAATATTACGATGAAATAACGGGATTCGATATCGCGCACTTAGTATGTGATTTATATACCCTCAAGAACAACCAAAAGTTCCACCAAATTCAAAGAACATGTTTATACTCTAGATGAAATCATATAGAGTATTATAAGTTTAATCCAGCCCAAAAGTTTGTAACGCATAGAACCAGGCCTCGGACGAAAAAAAGTTATATATTATTTTTTGTTTATTTGTGGCCAAAAACCTCAAATCCGTCTGACGTCCGTCCGTCCGTCCGTCCGTCCGTCCGTCCGTCCGTCCGTCCGTCTGTCCGTGAACACGATAACTCAAGAACGCCTTCACCTAGGATCTTGAAATTTTGAATCTGGATGTTTGGTTGAATTTGTAAGGCTAAGTTCGTTAACGGGCAAAATCGACCTACTCCTTCGGGTAGCTGCCATACAAAATGTCCTTAAAACACGTGTTCAAGAATATTGGTCGATAACTTAAGAAGGGTTTAAGCTACGACTTTGAAATTTTGTATGTATTATTTTTCCAATAGTTGGAGCTAAATATATGATTATGAAGAAAATCCTATTAGTCCTTCGTGTAGCTGCCATACAAATATCCTGTCAAAATGTATTCACTTAATTTACGAAACTCACTATAACTCAAGTAATCTTTTAGCTGCGAATACGGAATTTTGTACAAGTTAGTTTTGAGTGAAAAGAAAGTTCGAGCTAACTAATCAGCGAAATTCTTTTACTCCTTCTGGTAGCTGCCATACAAAATGTCCTTAAAACACGTGTTCAAGAATATTGGTCGATAACTTCAGAAGGGTTTAAGCTACGACATTGAAATTTTGTATGTGTTATTTTTCCAATAGTTGGAGCTAAATGTATGATTATGAAGAAAATTCTATTAGTCCTTCGTGTAGCTGCCATACAAATATCCTGTCAAAACGTCTTCACTTAATTTACGGAACTTAATATAACTCAAGTAATCTTTTAGCTATGAATTGGAAATTTTGTACAAATTAGTTTTGAGTAAAAACAAAGTTCGAGTTTACTAATCAGCAAAATTCTTTTACTCCTTCTGGTAGCTGCCATACAAAATATCCTTAAAACACGTGTTCAACAATATTTTCCGTTAACTTTTGAACGCTTCAAGCTACGAATTTGAAATTTTGTACACATTAATTTTTGAATGGTTGCAAGGAAAGGGATAAATATGTAAGAAATCGAGTGAGTCCTTCCTGCACCTTCCATGTGAAAGTCCTTTAAAAAGGATATTTTTTTTCGATGAGTTACCCAGTTCAAGGTATGAAGTTAAACACTGAATATTGTCTTTTAGTTTTGAGTAGCAATCTAATGGCAGTCCTTAATAAAGGACATACAACATGCAAACACGTAATTCTACTTTATCCCCAACTACAATATAAATCGGAGTTCAGTATTCATCTAGAGTATTATACGATTGGCTTGCAGCCGATCGTGACTGCAGTATGTTTTTTCTACTAGAAGCAACCAAATCGGAAGTTTTTGGAGCGGCAGATTTTGAAAAGGCCATGCGAGCTGGTTTTCGGATTGCGAAAAACCGGCAATACAAATCCTTCTACAAATTGAAAAAAATTAAATAATTTATGAAATGTAATTTTGTTTTTATTGAATTTTTTATTTATTTTAAAGTCAAATTTTGTATATTTTTTTGAACTATTGGTTTTATTTTATAATATTGAATAAATTTATTATTTTTGAATTATTTTAAATATTTTTTTAACTTACCTACACAGAATGAAAATTCTATTGTACTTAAACAATAGAGAATATTTTTCCAAACGTGCTTCCATAGCGCTACTAAGGCCAGCGCCAAGGAAGCTTCTTATACTTGCCTTACAAACTTACGTAATATGCTTCAATAACGTTACCTAGGGCAACATCAAGCGAGCGCTTCACAATTGCTGCTTAGGGCAGCGTTTTCATATTTTCCGAATGGAACAAAGCTTTCGCAAAGATCATTAGCATCGATAAATTCCCGATGATCAAATATAAACTTGCTTCCGGTAAGCTGCACGAAAAAAGGAACGAAGCGCTTACCGCTGCGGACACTTAATATTAAAAAGCAACCGGATAGGCATGGAAAATGAAGCGATCCAAGCTTTCAAAGAAGCGCGATAGTAGTGTAATGGAAGCGCTCTATTTCCTAATGGGATAGTGTCAGCTAGAGTAACTGTATACGAACTAACACAAACATCCATTATCTAGAGTACGGACAATATCCAATTTTGGTACATATTTAGTACGAAATTCGCAGGTTCTAAAGTGAAATTCGCAGGTTCTAAAATGCCATAACTTTAGTGGGTATACGTGTTGCCGATAGATTTTGATTGACATTTCACGAAATCGAGAAATGTTATATGAAACGTCAACGTTGGAAGGTAAGAGTTTTGATTATGGCGAATATGATTTTGATTTATATTTTGATAATTCTATTAATTTTTCCATTTTATTACAGCGCTACCAACCGGCCGCCACAGTTGTCGTCGGTGCTGCAAAATTATCGATAATTAATTTTTCCTATTGTCACGAAAAATTGCAGCCGGCTGTGGTTCGAGCGAAGCGCCGAAAAAAACTTGTGAGAGAGTCTGAAAGTGATCAATAAACTGGAAGGCAAAGGGGACGACAAAGTCTATCGCGGACAACTTTGCTCAGTACTACATAAAGAAGGACACTGGAGCGGGCAACGATAGCTCGGTAATGGTGAGAAAAGGACCAATCCGGGCTCCGGCACATCTTTGTGATACCGTCCGTTGGGACTATCTGTCCGACATTTGCAAGGACTACAAGGAGACCGGATTCTGTAGATTCGGCGACAGTTGTAAGTTCGTTGCACGACTACGAGGCAGGCTGGATACTGGACCAGACGTATACCGCAGACCAGGGCGGTGAATCAGACAACGACGACACCAAGTACGAGATTCACTCGGACTATGAGAGCCTGCCATTCAAGTGATTCATTTGTCGCGAAAGTTTCATTGGTCCGGTTGTTAACAAGTAGGGAAAATAGCTAAACCTGAAGCGTTCGAAGCGACTGACTGTTTATTTTGTTATATATTTCAGATGTAAGCATAACTTTTGCGAGAAGTGTGCTCGGTGCTACGTTTGCTACGTCCAGACGAACGGGATGTTCAATCCGTCGAAGGACACGTTTTTATTGCACTTTGTAAATTTCGTTTTAAGCTTAAATACATTACATTCTAATAAGGCTAAAAATTGTGCATTTGTTTTAACGGCCGCTCTGCATGGTGTGAACTGGGGCTTCTCCTGAAATGGAACGACACAGGGTGGACCTTGGACGTTTTGGCATTTTGAAATTAATTCGAAGCGACTGGACATACGCACCGTGATCGTCAAATAAATTAAACAATTTGTTCTTTAGGTGAAATTTTTTTCCAACAATCAGTCAACGCCCATTGTCGCTCATCCTGACAAAGGCCACAAAAAAACACTCTGCCTATTCTGTTTGCACGAAAAATTACAAGTGGACTTCAAATCCCATCCAGCTACCACACAGTTTAATGATTCTGGCAAAATGATCAATGGTTCGGATATGGAGAAATTAAGCGGTAACAATTTTTGTACAATGATTGCAGCCTGACCGGAAACAAGCATTCAGTTTACATAAGCGGAACTAGTGTACTGTTTCCGTTTCCTCGGACCATCCTTTAGTTATCTTGTCTGTATAAATTCGTTCAACATAAAAACAATCTTAAATAAAGATAAAAGTACTATTTGAGACAAGCTTTTCTCAAATTTTAGTAGCGACATTCCATTTTTATTAGAACGTTCTGTTCATTGATGTTTTTATTTTTATTCGCCGCTCTATATCACACCTTTGAAGGCAGCCGTGGTTGATTGCACCGAGGTATCGGCAAGTTTCAGTACGACAGCTGTAGCCAAGATGGAGTTTCACGCGGATTTGTACCATTTGGTGCGACAGAGCTCGCAAGCGTTCGGCGGCAAGGAGAGGGAAGGAAGCATGCCTCGACGAGAAGCTGAAAGTGCTGTTAAAGTGCGACGACAAATGCGACGCGACGACTGACATACCTGAAAGTATTCGGTATCACCGTTAAAAATATATAAATATAATATGAATTTCGAATAGTATTATCGAAATTTTCGGCAGTTCGTTCTTTACAAAGTCCGTCGCGAACTGCATATTCTCGTGGAACTTGGACAGATAGATGCCTATCAGGTACGAACGCATGGGGGGTTTATGGGTTGAAACCCCCTCCCTGAAATGATGTAATTAAAAAGTCACAACTAAATGTAACTAATACGCGACGCGTAAATTCTTTTACATGCTAATTACTTGAGCTGAGTTAAATTGTAGTTTTCAAACGAATTTCAACTAAGCTCGAACTAACTCGCCATGGAAATGGAAACGTAGTGATGTGATAGTTACCCAGTAGGAAGTTCGAGGACAACTCAATGAGGGAGCAAATATGGAGGTATCTAGTATTACAATCAATGGAGCAAAAAAGGAGATTGTTAACAAAATTATGGAGGAAACCGCCATTTCTCTTTTTTCGCTTCAAATGGATGAAAATGGGATTACGAAGACCATTTTTACTTTTCATTTTTTCCAGGAAAGCTCTATTCTTATACGGTAAATTCCTTATAAAATAAATACAGATGATATATAAAATGTTAAAATCATTAGTTGCGAAATAACGCTTTAATGGAAGCAGTGTCACTGCTGAATAAATCAATGGAGTCGCTAAATTTGTTACCAACTCTCATTAATCGTTCTGCGCGTCCATTCAGCCCATATAAAGTACGGTGGGCTTCAATAGCAAAAATATCTTGCGAGCGAAACTAAGCTAAAACTAGGTACCCGAAAATTTAAAAAGCTTAGTATTTGGGGACAGTCAATGTTGTTAGAAAGAATATTAAAAAATCGCAACTTTATTATTTTTTCGGTAGAAGTTCGGAACGAGTTTAATTCTGAGATGCGGTGTAGGTTACTATGTGACTGAAAACCTAAAAATAGTTCCGGAAGCGGTTAGAATGGGGTCGCGCTAGAATACTTACGCCGCTGCCACATATAACATATGAATTACATAATTGGGTCATACTCCAGGACGGGGTCTAGTCCTAGTATAATATCAGTTGTTACGGCATTAGAAGGTTTTTCGTGATTTGGTTTTGGGCCATTACATGAAATCGGAAATGCGTTTGTAGGCGATTATATAAAAAGTCCGTGGAAGTGCAAACCAATCTAATATTTCATCAATCCTGAGAAATATGTCGAAAGCCTTACGTCCTATTGGAGCTGAATAACAAACATCCTGAAATCAACTTTTTGACGATTATGTAGGAAGCCTTAGGAAGTAAAAATGAATTCGATATCTCATTAGAACTAAGAAATATGTAAGAATTTGTGAAAACATATGCAACCCCCTTGCACCCATTTTGGGTTTGAAAATCCAAAAATCCTGAAATGTGTTTGTAGATATATATAAAGAAAGCCATAGGAAGCAAAAACCAATTCGATGTCTTATCACTCCTAAGAGATATGACGGAATTCGTGAAAACGTGTTCAACCCGTTTTTACACTCTTAGGGGTTGAAAAAGGAAAAAACTTGAAAATGGGTTTTAGATGATTATTAAGTAAGCCCGTGGAAGTGAAAAGTTATTCGATATCTAATCAGACCTGAGGGATACGGCTGAATTCGTGAAAATGTATACATCCCCTTTACACTACCTTGGGGGTCGAATATCAAAAAATCCTGAAAACACTTTCTAGGTATTTAAATGAAGAATCCGTAGAATAAAAATGAATTCAATATTTGGAAAGACCTAATAGATATGACGAAAATCGTAAAAATATATGCATTCCATTTTCACTGATAATTTTTTTCGCCCCACTTCCTAACGCCAATTGATATTTTAATTTTTTTTTAATCAAAATTACTTTTCTAGTTGATTTATATGTACATACCGAATTTCAACTTTCTAGCATAAGCCGCTCTATAGTAAGGAAAAACACCCCCCACCCCCGTACCAAACTGTCCCTATACAATATAATATTTTTCCAACATCTTACTACTATAGCTCTATCTAAATACCAAGTTTCAACTTTATATCATTATAAGCTCTCGAGATATAAAAATCGGAACTTTTTACTTTTCACCCACCCCCACCCTTACCCTCTACACCCTCATCCCTGAAATTTTTTTTCCTGCTGGAGGTCTTTAGGCCTACTTCTGGTAAAAATTTTAAGTATCTATCTTACCCTGTTCTTGAGATATGAGACCCCCGCCCTTTAAAAAAATTTTACTTTGATCAAACTTTATTTGTCAATTTTTATACAGAAACCAAATTTTATTTGTCTAGTGCAATTGGTTCGTGAGTTATCGTAATCTAAAATTATTCGACCCCCACCCCCGTATGTCAGAGCCCCCTTTCAAAAATTTGTTTCAGATCTATTCTCCTAGTATGCCCACATATGTTCATTAAGTTTTAATTTCGTGACATTAACCGATTAGGAGATATGGATTTTAGAATGTCTCGATCTCAGCTTTCGAGCGTTTCGGACGCATTATTATTCCCCCCACTCCCACAACCCTTCACCCATATCAACAATATTTTTGCAAAGGGGTCCACTATCGATGCTCTATATAAATTCCAAGTTTCAGCCTCCTAGCCTTAGCGGTTATTGAGATCTAGAAACCAAAATTTTCCGTCTAAAATGCTAAAATTTTTTTTTTTTAAAAATCGATAACAATACTTTATTATTAAAATAATAAAGTAAAAGAGAAATGAGTTCAGCTTGTTCTCTACGGCTAGACATTGAAAGTTGTAGGGTTGATAACAGATCATCATAACTTAAATTTTCAATAGTAACATTAAAGTTAAAAGCTATGTGTCTTAAAAACTTATACTGGATTGCTTCAATTCAACCACCATGTACTTCAAAATATGGGTTCCAGATTGGTGAAAGATATTCAAGTTGAGAACGGACTAAGCTACAATAAAGATACTGGAGCGTGAAGATATTGGAAAAATTATTCGTGATTCGTGATAGGAAATCGAACATACGCTAAGCAGAGTTATATATATTAGCATAATGATGCCTGAACGAGAAGGACTCATCAAACCCAACAACAAGATCTTTAATAACGTTAACCTTAGCTAAAGCCGAACCGTTCAAATTGTAATCATATTTAATAACAGAATTCGTTTTACAAACGATAATGTAGTTGCACGTCGACACATTCAGATATAGTAAATTATCATCACACCAAGTTAATAAATTATCTAAATTATCTTGTAACACCAGGCAGTCATTCATAGATTTAAGATATTTTTAAATTTTTAGGTCATCCGGTCATCATTTATGAATAGCAAGAATAGTAGTGGTCCCAGATAGGAACCCTGAAGAACACCAGAGGTAACAACGAAGGATTCTGAAAGCACAGATTTAATTTTCACAGAGCATGAACGACTTACTAGGTAATCTGTAATCCAATTAAGCAGCGTATTTGAGAAGCCCATGTAACTAAGCTTAACTAAAAGTAAAGAGTGATTAACCTTATCAAAAGCTTTAGAAAAGTCTGTGTAAATGGAATTTGTTTGATTACGGCCACTTAAGGTGGAAGCGATAAACGAAGTATAGACAGATAGATTTGTAAGCGTAGACCTAGACCTAAAAAACCATGTTGATGCGACGATATAGTACATTTACAAAGTGGTGTGATACTGTCAGTTATAAAACTATCAATAATTTTAGGTAGGATTGACTGGATACAAATCGGTAAATAGTTCTTTATATCATTTCTATTACCTGATTTAAAAACAGGAAGTAGATAACTGGATTTCCGGGCACAAGGAAATGAACCAGAGCTTATAGATGAATTGAATATTTTATAAATTGGATATGCAAGAACTTCGCAACACATTTTTAAACAGATTGGTGGTATATTGTCGGGACCAGATCCCTTAGATATATCAAGATTTTGCAATCTAGTCCGTACCTCGGATAAGTCTATTGTGGGCACATGTGGGCATATTGTGATTGGCACTAGCGAAGAGAGTATTCCTGCTGGAAACAATAGGAGCCTCATAAACGGTTGAGAAATGTTTGGCAAATAATTCTGCAATGCCCTTCAAGCCAATCATTTGCAACTACATCATTTAGAAACATCTCAGTTGGTAGTAGATTATTCTTTCTTAGTGAGTTGACATAATTCCAGAATATATTAATATTATACGGAATTTGTTTTTGAATGTTCATAATAAAATCATCGTAACATCGCAGCTTGAGTTTTTACACTCTGCTTTAAGATTACAGAACACGAGATAGTCATCAATAAGTCCCGAAGATTTCTACAAACAGTGAGTCATTTTTATACTCTAGATGAAATCATATAGAGTATTATAAGTTTAATCCAGCCCAAGAGTTTGTAACGCATAGAACCTCGGACGAAAAAAAGTTACATATTATTTTTTGTTTATTTGTGGCCAAAAACCTCAAATCCACTTGACGTCCGTCCGTCTGTCCGTGAACACGATAACTCGAGAACTCCTTTACCTAGGATCTTGAAATTGAATCTGGATATTTGGTTGAATTTGTAAGGCTAAGTTCGTTAACGGGCAAAATCGTCCTACTCCTTCGGGTAGCTGCCATACAAAATGTCCTTAAAACACGTGTTCAAGAACATTAGCCGATAATTTCGGAAGGGTTTAAGCTACAACTTTGAAAATTTGTATGTGTTACTTTGTCAATAGTTGGAGCTCAATGTATGATTGTCCTTCGTGTAGCTGCCATACAAATATCCTGTCAAAATGTCTCACTTAATTTACGCAACTCACTATAACTCAAGGAATCCTTTAGCTATGAATTCGGAATTTTGTACAAATTAGTTTTGAATGAAAACGAACTTCAAAGTTTACTAGTCAGCGAAATCCTTTTACGGCTTCTAGCACCTTCCATACAAAAATACTTTATTATTAAAAAATAATAAAGTAAAATCATTAAGACACGTATTCAACGATATTTTCCGATAACTTTTGAGCGCTTCAAGCTAGGAATTTGAAATACTGTACACATTAATTTTCAAATGGTTTGATATACAGCAAGACGATTCCAATGTTGAAAAAACAAGATCCAGCAATTTACCATCAGCATTCAATATATTGTTGGCTTGATAAAAGTTGAGTTCCGAGTATGTATCAACAATTTCATTGCTTGCTTCGCAGTTATTGAGGGCTACCCAATACTCTTCATCAAAATAAATTCGAGGTAAGTTGAAATCACCAGCAATAATCACAACAGGATATGCATCCGTGATAACTCTAATGGTGTTGCAATTCGATTTATATGCCTGAAGACTACTGGATGGTGGCAAGTATACAGCGCACATGATCAGTTTACCATTGCCTAGTACAAAAAGTTCCTCAACTTTAGCATTATCGAACTAAAGTTGCTTGGATCTCTTGTTTTGTTGCTGGTAGTATTGGAGCGATCAAATCTAAAAACATGGTAGTTAGATATACCGAATTCATTAGAGGTCAAGTTTCGGTCAAAATTATAATATCATGATTAATTGCATTAATGTTCCTCCTGAATGTATTTAGTTTCGTACGCATACCACGAACGTTCTGGTAGTACACGTATAAGGACGGATTGCTAGATTTACGATTCAGGTAAGTTGAGCGTTTGGTTGACGCTGCCGAAAATTTGAAGTAGTCCTTTTCTTTCTTACGAAATCTTTAACAAATGTACCAGGTGGGCAAAAGTCAGTCGAAGCAATGATGGCCATATCGGAGGGATAACTTATTTTGAAGGACGCACTGAGACGGTCTGCGAGATTATCCGACGTAAGCTTAATGCAGACAGCATTCGTCGATGGACAATCCAATTTTGAATTCATGTAACTCAGAATTTCGTCACATATCGTATCATAGGCCAGACGTGAGATGAAAACACTTTTCGGTGGCACAACAACACGTAGCATTGATGTTGACTTAAGTATTGGTGGCACCGGTGACAGTGGCACCGCCGCAGCAGGTACAGCGTTTAAAGTATTCGAAGTATTAGATTTTTTTTCTTTTGCTTTGACACCTAGTAGCTTCGAAGCCTCCACAACCGGAGCAACTGGGAAAGTTATAGCATTGGTGCCCTCGAAATACACAGGGGAGCCTATGTGTTGAGACGCAGCTAAAGATGACACGCCGCATTGAAGAGCAGTAGAGGCAGTGTTCAACGCGAAGGCAGCAGCTTCAGTGCTCGCTAACCTAGGACGCAGCTGTCTGTGTGAAGGTTGTCCAAATACTTTGACACAGGCACAGTTGTCGCTGCAGATGCCGATGAACCAGAAACAGCTACAACATCCGGGATACAGATCCGATTAAGATTATCGGTGGTCACTTCAAGTTTCCGCTGAAGTGTCAGGAATTCAGTCTGCAGCGATTGTATCGCAGACTGGGCCTGCAGAACTTTGGCTACATATGCTGATGAAGACAGTGATCTGCACGACATGCAGAACCAGTAAAGACCGCTGTTAGATCTTAAGATGGCATCTCCAACGGTACTAGAGAGGTCCGCACATTTAGTATGAAAAATCATTCTACAGTAACCGGAACAGCAAACTAAAGTTTTGTTATGTTTGTTTAATTTATCATTACAGTCCAATCTTATAATTACTCATATAATGTTTTAAATCGCCATTCGGTTTGGGAATTTCCATCGAACGCGTCGATTCTATCACGCATTCGCAATTTCGAAATATCTGATTTGAACTAATAAATTTGTGTTTAGTTTTAGTTTTTTTTTAGTCTTTTGAAAAGTGGTATAAGAAGATTGTTTGTGGTGCAAAATCTTAACGTTATTGTCCTGATAGTCATTTTAAGCCAAAAAAAGGATTAGGTTTTTTTTAATTGAATGTAGGGAATTGTGTCAAATTTCACAGTTAGGAAGTCTATAGCGAAACATTATGTGCTACAGAGTGCTTCCTGGAA
Source organism: Beris morrisii (assembly GCA_951812415.1). Lineage (NCBI taxonomy): Eukaryota > Metazoa > Arthropoda > Insecta > Diptera > Stratiomyidae > Beris > Beris morrisii. The sequence continues at coordinate 99,102,282 of OX638311.1, forward strand.
CTTAAAATAAAATGTATTTTAATGAATATTTCACTATATGTACATACAGAGTTAGTTCTTGAAATATTCTGAAAGTGGTTTGCGATATTTAAGAAGAAAATAAAAAGTTTGTTTGGTCGAATTTGTAAGGCTAAGTTCGTTAACGGGCAATATCGTCCTACTCCTTCGGTTAGGTGCCATACAAAAAGTCCTTAAGATACGCGTTCAGGAATATTGAACAATAACTTCGGAACACCTTAAGCTATATCTATAAAATTGTGTATACGTTGGTTTTCAAACGTTGCAGTTAAATGAATGAATATCAAAGTTCCCACGAGTCCTTTGAGTAGCTGCCATACGAAAATCCTGTGAAAATGTCTTCACTCAATTTAAGGAACTCACTATATCTCAATAAATCGTTCAGCCACAAATTCGGAATTTTGTAGAAATTAGTTTTGAGTGAAAGTTCACTAGTGATCGAAATCATTCCACTCCTTTGGGTAGTTTCCATACAAAATGTCCTTAAGACATGTGTTTAAGGTTATTTTCCTATAGCTTTGAATGCTTCAAACTAGGAATTTGAAATTTTGTACAAAATAATTTTTAAATAGTTACAGATAAAAGGACAAGTATGATAGAAATCAAGTGAGTCCTTCTTGCACCTCCCATGTGAAAATACTTCAAAATGGAAAATTTTACTTTCAGTAACTTAGCTAGTCATACAGGGTGTTTGCACTCCGTCCGCCACCTTGTAAGGGGTTATTCCTTGATATATTTGGAGAAAAAAATTGTTCTACGGGGTGGGTCAATTTTCAAGAACAGTGGGGATACAGGGTGGTTAAGAAAAGTGTTTTTGACCGGTACCTTCACTCACTTAAAACGTTATATCTTGAAAACGAATAATCACAAGGCAAAGTGTTATAACTCGTTTTTTAGGCAATCGAATTACCTTTCATTTGATGTAACAGTCTAAATTGTAACTGTACTCAATCTTGAGATATTTACTCGAAAACACAGATTTTTGCTACGTCAACCCTAAAAATACAGTGATCACCGTATTATTACCTGCAAAAGCTGCATACATATGTATGACTTACGATTAACATTTTGAAAGTAATAGGTAAAAATACATATCGCATAAAAATTAAATATTTAAAAAGTCAGTGCATGTGCATGTTGATCTACACTACTTGCTTGAACTGAAAGAATTTAATAATGGTTTTTATGTTTTATTTAAATTTTTTTTATTATAATAAATGTTCAAAATGGCCACCTTCATTTTGAATGCACGCTAAAGCTCGTTTGGCAAGTGTTCTCTTGGTATTCATATTCCTCAACTGCTGCCTTACTTCTATTGCTGCCGCATCGATCCTGATATTTAGATCTTCCAATGTTTCTACTGGCGTTGCGTAGACAAGGTCCTTCATCCATCCCCATACAAAGAAATCCATAATAGTAAGATCGGGAGATCTTGCAGGTCAGTGTATCGGTCCATTTCTACCGATCCAGCGATTTCTATAATTGGAATTTAACCAATCTGTGATCTGTCGGCCGTAATGAGCTGGAGCACCATCGTGTTGGTAAAACATGGAAGCCAATCGTACCAGTGGAATATCATCCAACAAGTTCTGTAGATCATTTGATAAAAACTGTAAGTAATTGGAGCTATTTAGAGTAGGCGGAAGCCTAATGGGTCCAAGGAAATCGTCACCAATCACACCTGCCCATAAATTGACACTGAATCTGTGCTGAAATGATACCGCTCTTCTTTTCTGTGGATTGGTTTGAGCCCACGTATGTAGGTTGTGGAAGTTTGTGCCCACCCTGTAGAACAATTTTTTTCTCCAAATATATCAAGGAATAACCCCTTACAAGGTGGCGGACGGAGTGCCAAGCACCCTGTATAGATAAAAAAATTTCGTATGCTAGCATTATCAAATTTCAGTACGGGCGTCAAATTGTTTAACCCGACGACAATTGACGGTATATGTATATAAAAATAATTATGATTAATACCTCTTTGAATTAAAAAACTGTTTGCAGACCTGATTGTGTTGTCATTTTTAGATGACGGAGGTGTCTTTTTGACTTTCCTAGAATCTAGTAATGAAAACTGGCAATTTTGAGATACATTTTGAGTGCCGCATACAAAAGGCTCTACTTAACATATCCTTGCTCATCTGCTCGTTCTCTTATTGTCAGCATCAGAATATTAATTCTTTCACATATTTCTGTTGTATACGCTCCTTTTAACATTGTCGTTACCTATGTCACTGCTTACATGTGCAGGAAAATAATACAATGGATCCATGACATGGGAAAATCCCATTCTGAAGCTGTCGTGCTCTTCACTTTTCTATAAATTCACTCCATTCTCCACTTTCAGTGAAGATGCGGTCGAATTTTATATCATTTTATTGGGAAAAAACTTGATATTTTAGCCAATAACTGAAATCTTTGTGTATTGTGTTTGTGCTTCTAAATCATATATGTGACTTCTTGTATACCTGTAAGCGATAGTTATTACTTATCGATAATAGAGTATTGTTATCTATCTCAAAAATATCCCAGCCTGATATTTAATATTTTCACGATGAAAAACTAATAGTTCAGTGTGAAATTCTGAAGTTATCGTAGAAGGAAATTTCGTCAGGTTGTCGAAATTATTAAAATTAACGTCATTGTTAGGGGCAACAAAAGCAGTACGAAAGAAATCAGCAAAAAGTTCGCTCACATATTTATAAAAAAAAATTTACAAAATTTTCCTTCAAATGAACTAAGGGCTGTTCTTACGATACAAAATGTCCGGTGAAAGTTTTAGCTAGAGCTTTACTGATGACGTAATAATGGCCCTAAATTATTATATTATTTTAATAATAAAGTGGATATTTTAAATTGATTTCGAGGCAATGAAAATATTCGTAACACATATACCTGCACTAAGATAAATATATAATGGAAATTAGGAAAAATATCTTCGCAATTAAGGAAAAATATAATTGAATACTAGCCGATGAAACAAATCATTGTAATAAAGATACGTTTTTCATAGCTCCAATTGATCGTTTACTCTTTCTTTTAGAGTTAGGCTTCTTGCGTTTTAGGAAATACGTATCTTTAAAATAATAACTCGTTTCATTATTTTATTACACATAAAATCCTTAAAACTTTGGTTCATAATTCATAGAGTGAAGGAATAGATTTCTTTAGAACAAAGAAAATTTTAAGCAGTAAATTCATCTTTTAATGCAATGTATCTTACACATATACATGTGTATTCATTGAAACAGTGATATCATTTTCTTTAATGTCAACAAACCTGGCATTAATTTAAATAAATTGTTTCTCATGAATCTTCAATTTTAAGAGGTTAGAGTTTCTTAAAACGATGCCATCTCTTTAAAGTAATAAAAGTAAATAGAATAATATTTTTGATAAATTTTATTTAATTTTTTTTTTGTGTACATAATTAAGAAGTTGATTCTTCTAAATTAATGTAAAAGAAAAATTCGGGGCATTTGTAATTTTAAAATAGATCTACAAAAAAGTCAAACTAATATGATTTAATTCTTAACACCCTTTCTCCTGATGCTATAAGATATTCATAAGTAGGGGCAATACTATTAGTTTTAATTGATTTCATTACAGTATTTCCAGTTACATCGCCCAAAATGTAACTAGCCAAATGGCTTTCAAATCTAACAACTTCGATTTCTTGACAAAGTAAAAATATTTTATTATTATTAAAAATTAAATTATTAAAAAAGTTTAAGATTAAGCATTACATTTTCAACTTAAGTATTTTTTCTGCTTCGGCAAAATGAGGTCTCAGGTAGTTGAATTCTATTACATAGTTTACGGGACCCTCAGTCTCTATTGGAGTTTTTCATATATCTTACGGGACCTTCAGTCTCTATTGTAGGTTTTGCGTTTTAAGTTTTTGGGTCTACACCATTCGGACAGTTGAATTGTAACCATCGTTTATAAAATTAAAAAGTAGCAATCATCACAACAGTGATTTTTCTTTCATTTAATCACAACCAAGGAAGCAGAATATTGTGCATAAGGCGCAATACTTGGATTTCATCGAACATTTTGGGTAGAATATTGTACATAAGGCGCAATACCTGGATTTCATCAAGCATTTTGAGCAGAATATAGTACACAAGGTGCGATATTGGATTTCGTTGCGGTCATTTGGAAGTATATTGCGCATAAGGCGCAACAGTTCAACTTTATCGTGCATAAGGTACTCATCAAACATTTTGGTCCGTCGAACCGGATAGCGATTGACGGGATCGTTATCCTTTTCCTTGGAATAGCCGTATTGCTACCGCTACAAGTTGCCGAAACATTTTGTTCGTTTTAGTGGTCGGCCCACAAGATTGCACAAGAACAACACGGATGTACAGCTATACACAAATTTATTCGTACACCATTAAAAATTTTATTCAAAACAGTGTAAATGTGGTATTTAAAAAAAATAAATAATTATGATTAAACATTTTAAGAGCTTCACTTGTGTCTTTTAATAAAATTTTGAATGAAAATAATATTTGACATATTTTATATTTTAAAATAAATTATCAGTCCTCCAACTACTAATTTCTGCAACACAAAATTATTCGTACAACTGGCAACACGAATTTACCTATGAACGCAATGATAACGTGATATGAAATTATTTCACTTCTCTATCAGTTTACAGTGCAGTGAACGTTTGCAGTCCATATTTAAAGTGAAAGAAGTATTTTTATCGTTTTTATACTCTAGATGAAATCATATAGAGTATTATAAGTTTAATCCAGCCCAAAAGATTGTAACGCATAGAACCAAGCCACGGACGAAAAAAAGTTATATATTATTTTTTGTTTATTTGTGGCCAAGAACCTCAAATCCGCTTGACGTCCGTCCGTCTGTCCGTGAACACGATAACTCAAGAACGCCTTCACCTAGGATCTTGAAATTTTGAATCTGGATGTTTGGTTGAATTTGTAAGGCTAAGTTCGTTAACGGGCAAAATCGTCCTACTCCTTCGGGTAGCTGCCATACAAAATGTCCTTAAAACACGTGTTCAAGAATATTGGTCGATAACTTAAGAAGGGTTTAAGCTACGACTTTGAAATTTTGTATGTGTTATTTTTCCAATAGTTGGAGTTAAATATATGATTATGAAGAAAATCCTGTTAGTCCTTCGTGTAGCTGCCATACAAATATCCTGTCAAAATGTATTCACTTAATTTACGAAACTCACTATAACTCAAGTAATCTTTTAGCTACGAATTCGGAATTTTGTACAAGTTAGTTTTGAGTAAAAAGGAAGTTCGAGTTTACTAATCAGCGAAATCCTTTTTCTCCTTCTGGTAGCTACCATACAAAATGTCCTTAAAACACGTGTTCAAGAATATTGGTCGATAACTTGAGAATGGTTTAAGCTACGACATTGAAATTTTGTATGTGTTATTTTTCCAGTAGTTGGAGCTAAATATATGATTATGAAGAAAATCCTGTTGGTCCTTCGTGTAGCTGCCATACAAATATCCTGTCAAATAGCTTTCACTTAATTTACGGAACTCACTATAACTCAAGTATTATTTTAGCTATGAACTCGAAATTTTGTACAAATTAGTTTTGAGTGAAAACAAAGTTCGAGTTTACTAATCAGCAAAATCCTTTTACTCCTTCTGGTACCTGCTATACAAAATGTCCTTAAGACACGTGTTCAACAATATTTTTCGATAACTTTTGAACGCTTCAAGCTACGAATTTGAAATTTTGTACACGTTCATTTTAAAATGGTTCCAAGGAAAAGCATAAATATGTAAGGAATCGAGTGAGTCCTTCCTGCACCTCCCATGCGAAAGTCCTTCAAAAAGGACATTTTTGTTCGATGACTTACCCAGTTTAAGATATGAAATTAAACACTGAATATTGTCTTTTAGTTTTCAGTAGCAATCTAATGGCAGTCCTTAATAAAGGACATACAACATACACACGCGTAATTCTACTTTATCCCCAACTACAATATAAATCGGAGTTAAGTATTCATCTAGAGTATTATACGATTGGCTTGCAGCCGATCGTGACTGCAGTATGTTTTTTTTAAAAATCGATAACAATACTTTATTATTAAAATAATAAAGTAAAACCTATTTCGTCTGAAACTGTAAAAGGGACATTGAGGAAGTTTGGTTTAAATGATCGAAGGCCAATGGGAAAAAGAGGATTAAAATTGCCAGTTGGAGCTAAATGTATGATTATGAAAAAAATCCTATCAGTCCTTCGTGTAGCTACCATACAAATATCCTGTTAAAATGTCTTAACGACTTTGAAAGTTTGTATGTGTTACTTCTTCAATAGTTGGAGCTAAATATATGTTTATGAAAAAAATCATATCAGTCCTTCGTGTAGCTGCCATACAAATATCCTGTCATATGTCTCACTTAATTTACGCAACTCACTATAACTCAAGGAATCCTTTAGCTATGCATTCGGAATTTTGTACAAATTAGTTTTGAATGAAAACGAACTTCAAAGTTTACTAGTCAGCGAAATCCTTTAACTGGCTTCAAGCTAGGAATTTGAAATTTTGTACACATTAATTTTTAAATGCTTACAGAGACAAGGATAAATATCTAAGAAATCGAGTGAGTCCTCTCTGCACCCATGTAAAGTCCTTCAAAAAGGTCAAGTTTTTTTTCGGCGACTCACCCAGTTCAAGATATGAAATTAAACAATGACGATATTGTCTTTTAGTTTCAAGTAGCAACCGAATAGGGGGCCCTTAATAAAGGACATACAACATGCACGCACGTAATTCTACTTTATCCCCAACTACAATATAAATCGGAGTTTAGTATTTCATCTAGAGTATCATACGATTGGCTTACATCCGATCGTGACTGCGTTATGTTTTTTTCTAACAAAATTTTTTTCAAATCACTATTGAACCACTGCGGATAAGTAGAGCCATGAACAACAGTCTTAGGTACATAGAACGCAATCATTTTATGTAATATATCGTAAAAAGTATCGACAGACTGATCAATATCTAAACCGTTTAGAATGGAGTCCCAGTTAACTAATGAGATCTGCTGACAAATAGAATCGTAGTTAGCATGTTTGAAATTGTAAGTTACAAAAGAAATATCGGAATTCAAAACAATATTGTCACTTAAGAAAACTTTTATAACTAATGCCCGGTGGTATAGAGCATCAAGTGGTAGAATATTACACGGTCTTTGATATACAGCAAGACGATTCCAATGTTGAAAAAACAAGATCCAGCAATTTACCATCAGCATTCAATATATTGTTGGCTTGATAAAAGTTGAGTTCCGAGTATGTATCAACAATTTCATTGCTTGCTTCGCAGTTATTGAGGGCTACCCAATACTCTTCATCAAAATAAATTCGAGGTAAGTTGAAATCACCAGCAATAATCACAACAGGATATGCATCCGTGATAACTCTAATGGTGTTGCAATTCGATTTATATGCCTGAAGACTACTGGATGGTGGCAAGTATACAGCGCACATGATCAGTTTACCATTGCCTAGTACAAAAAGTTCCTCAACTTTAGCATTATCGAACTAAAGTTGCTTGGATCTCTTGTTTTGTTGCTGGTAGTATTGGAGCGATCAAATCTAAAAACATGGTAGTTAGATATACCGAATTCATTAGAGGTCAAGTTTCGGTCAAAATTATAATATCATGATTAATTGCATTAATGTTCCTCCTGAATGTATTTAGTTTCGTACGCATACCACGAACGTTCTGGTAGTACACGTATAAGGACGGATTGCTAGATTTACGATTCAGGTAAGTTGAGCGTTTGGTTGACACTGCCGAAAATTTGAAGTAGTCCTTTTCTTTCTTACGAAATCTTTAACAAATGTACCAGGTGGGCAAAAGTCAGTCGAAGCAATGATGGCCATATCGGAGGGATAACTTATTTTGAAGGACGCACTGAGACGGTCTGCGAGATTATCCGACGTAAGCTTAATGCAGACAGCATTCGTCGATGGACAATCCAATTTTGAATTCATGTAACTCAGAATTTCGTCACATATCGTATCATAGGCCAGACGTGAGATGAAAACACTTTTGGTGGCACCGGTGACAGTGACACCGCCGCAGCAGGAACAGCGTTTAAAGTATTCAAAGTATTCGATTTTTTTTCTTTTGCTTTGACACCCAGTTGCTTCGAAGCCTCCACAACCGAAGCAACTGGGAAAGTTATAGCATTGGTGCCCTCGAAATACACAGGGGAGCCTATGTGCTAAGACGCAGCTAAAGATGACACGCCGCATTGAAGAGCAGTACAGGCAGTGTTCAACGCGAAGGCAGCAGCTTCAGTGCTCGCTAACCTAGGACGCGGCTGACTGTGTGAAGGGTGTCCAGATACTTTGACACAGGCACAGTAGTTGCTGTAGATGCCGACGGACCAGAAACAGCTACAACATCCGGGATACAGATCCGATTAAGATTATCAATTTTCAAGTTTCCGCTGAAGTGACAGGAATTCAGTCTGCAGCGATTTTACGCAGACTGGGCCTGCAGAACTTTGGCTACATATGCTGATGAAGACAGTGATCTGCACGACATGCAGAACCAGTAAAGACCGCTGTTAGACCTTAAGACGGCATCTCCAACGGTACTGGAGAGGTCCGCACATTTAGTATGAAAAATCATTCCACAGTAACCGGAAAAGCAAACTAAAGTTTTGTTATGTTTGTTTCATTCGACTCGTTTCGGAATCTTTGAGAATTCTACAATAGCGATTTTTCGTTCATTTTATTCGTTACAATTATCCATAAAGAAATTTAACTGCTAATTTGTAAATTAAATAAATTACTAAATAACACTTTCTGCATTCAATCTTTACTCGTTGAGCTTTGAACGCTTCTAACAATAAAAGACACGAGCACTCTGGTTGATCACATTTGTGGCAGTGGTCCGATTCTGGTGGGGGAAAACAAAGCGCTCGAAGGCCGGGATCCAGACATTCTAAAATCCATATCTCCTAACCGGTTAACGACACGAAATTGAAACTTAATGATTAGCTGAAGGTATACTAGGAGAATAGACCGGATGAAAATTTTGAGTGGGTCAGTGGCAAGCGGGGGTGAACAACTTTAGAATGCTATTTCTCATGAACTAATTGCACTAGGACAATTAAATTCGGTTTGTGCATAAAATTCATTCAATAAAGTTTTATGAAAATAAATATTTTTAAGGGTGCGGTGGGTAAAATGCTTTGAGTGTCTGTTGCTCGGTGTCAAATTCCAGTGAATGATACTTTGCAATTTTTGCCACATTCGGATGTTCATTTTGAATGGATCTTATCCCATGAAGTCAGCCTCTGAACCTGTTCTAATGTTCTTAACTCTGTTCTTGTTTCAATCAGTCATTGGAGGCAATCCCTAACAAGTTTGGAGTAGATTTGAACTGACTGAGGGGCCATTATTGTTGCCTTGCTGTCCGAGAAAATGTTTTGTATATTTGTTGGTTTTTGTAGCCCCGTCTGATAATTTCTCTAATGCAGAGTTCAATAGCATGAGTCTCCGCCTGAAAAACAGTGGATGTTATGAATTTGACATTTGGGCAAACACCATAAACTCCTGCTCCTACAGCTTGATCTGTTTTAGATCCATCTGTGTACCAGATTATCGATCCTGGTTTTGGATTGGGTTTGTTTGTGGCCCAATCCTCCCTCTCAGGTAGGATAACTTTGAATGTCCTTGCAAAATTAAATTTCGGTACCATTAAATCAGAAAGAGGTATCGATAGTATGAAGTCCTTGTAGAATACCGCGGAAAGAGTTGGGCAAGCTTTTTTACGCTCTGACTCGTCCTCCGAGCTGAAAAGCTTGTATATAGTGAAGCTAGCTTCTTTCTGAATTTCTAATTGCAAAGGTGTTAGGTTGAGAATCACCTCTGAGGCTACTGTGGGAGTGGTGTGCATCGCCCAGTGATACCCAGGCATGCCAGTCGTTGTAATTTAACTTAAGCTGAGCAATTTTCTGCTTTGTTTTCTTCTACCAGACGGATGCCGCGTAAGTTATAATGGGCCTAGCAACGACGATATATATCTAGTAAGTTGGTTTCGGACGCAGTCCCCAGTTCTTGCCGAGAAGCCTCCTGAACTTTGTCCAAATGAGCATTCCAGGTGAATTTTTAATCCAGGATGACTCCCAGGAGTTTTACTTCACTAGCATACTGTATGGATTCTCCAAAAAGAGAGGGCTTAGATAGATTGTCCATACACCTTCTTTTGGTGAATGCAACAATTGTGCTTTTCGGTTGATACCCAATCCTGCTTTAGTACACCAGGCTTTTACCTGGTTTAGAATATTTTGAACTAGCTCTGTCACTGTCTCTTCAAATTTACCCCTAACAAGGATGGCAAGGTCGTCAGCGTAACCCTATACCGTGATCGTCCACTACTAAGCACCAGAGAATGGGTGAAAGTACGCCACCCTATGGATAGTCTTTCGCAGCTGTTACTGTGACTGTTGAGTCGGCTAGTGTCGAAGTCATTTTTCTGCGTTCTAGCCTGGCTTTGATCCAACTGCAGGTTTTTGGATCAATACCACGTTTTTGTGCAGCAAAGTAGATAATTTCGTATGCTGCGTTGTCAAAGGCCACTTCGATATCTAAGAACCAACCCACAGCTATTTCCTTGTCCGTAATCGATTTCCCGATTTTCGTGACTAGGTTTTGTAAGGCGTGGGTTGTAGACTTGCCTGGTTGATATGGATATTGATTGGAGTTTAAAATTTGTGATTTCAAAGCCCCATCTCTGATATTTCTATCAATAATCTTTTCCATAGTTTTCAAGTGTAATGACGTTAAGCTGATAGGATGATACGACTTAGGTTTGTTGCTCGGATGGCACCCTGTTTTTGGTATGTATATAACATTAACATTACGCCAAGAAATGGGTACGTAACCCCATGCGTGGTTTGCTCTGAATATGGATAATAATAGCTTTGGTTGAAAATGGTCCATTCCTCTTTGCAGTATGGCGGGAAATATCCTGTCATCCATAGCGGATGTAAATGGTTTAAAACTACGTATAGACCATTTAACCTTCTTAGCAGTGAAGATCTTGGATGAGTTTTTTTAGTCCAATATGTTGGGTCTAGTCGTCTTTGGGACGGTGTACCGTTCTCCATTGCCTGGTTCTGTGGTTGAAGATCCTGGGAAATTAGTTTGAGCTAAAAGTTCGAACGTCTGTTGCCCCTTTTCAATAATCGAGCCATCAGGTTTCTCTAATAAGCCCATTTTGTTAGTGTGTGCTTTAGTTAATATTTTGTGTACTCTTGCGCTGCTGGGTAAATCGTTTATATCCTGACAGAACAGTTTCCACAAATTCCTCTTCGCACGCCTAATTTTGTAGTTGTACTCTGTTAGAACCCTTTTGTACGATTCCCACTCACCCCCATTGAAGAGCTTTCTTGTTTAAGAACTGAGCTTGGCTAGTATTGGGTTCCACCAAGATACTTTCCTGTTACTTGCTCTGGATCTTTCCGTGCAGGATGAGTTGAAAGCCGTTTTGATAGAATTTCGTATTTGTTCTGCTGATATTTCTATTCTTTCAATGTCCACTATCATAGTTCTGCATAAGTTCCAACTTTCAGCCTCCTAGCATGAGCGACTCCTGAGATATAGAAATCAAAATTTTTCATCCCTCCTCCCCCTCTCTCCACACACGCCAACCCATCCAAAAGATACCACTCGCAGGAGTTCACCTACCTACTATAAAAATTCCAATTTAATATCTTGTTGATACAACGCATTTAACAGAAAACACATCCTACGACCCTTACGGAAATCGAAGTAAACTTTGGAAGAAACTATTTTACGATGCAGTTAAACTCAATGAATGTTTCAAAACTCAACGAGTTGCTTAGTCTGAACACTAATTTTCAACACGTTCATTTCGCCTACTTAAACGCGCAAAGCGCATAGTCTTTTTTTTTTTTAACGAGGAGTAAAAGCATCGAAAGTCTAAGTCAGTGCGGGACTTTAACCCGCTAAACATCTCCTCAGTCGTACGGATGGATCCTCCCGGAACCACCGTTAGGTATTGCGTCGGGAGGCCGTCATAGCAATATTGCTAAAATCGTCAGTTATTGTCTGTCTAGTCCAGTCAGTCGTCTCCTGTGGTGCGTCGCGTTGGATGTTTCTTATTCGCTCAAAGCGGCGAAGTGTCGACATAAACCGTGCTGCTGCAGTCTGGAAAACTTGCCACTTGAGGGCTGTGTCACAAATGTGTCTAACGAGGTTTTCTACGGTCGGAGCTTCTCCGAAGGCCTCCGCAACCTCGGCTCTGTCGACGTCGAAGCGCGGACAGTGCAGTAAGATATGCCGCGCGTCCTCAATCTCGTGGGGGCAGTTGGGACAGAACGGGTCTTCCTCATGCTTAAAGCGGTGAAGATACTGCTTAAAACAACCGTGTCCGCTGAGCAGCTGAGTCACATAAAAGTCCACTTCTCCGTGTTTGCGGCTTATCCAGCTTTCTATGTTTGGGATCAATGTGAATGTCCATCTCCCTTTGTTCGCGCTTTCCCAGCTTCCTTGCCATTCCTGGATACTGCGCCGTCGCTCGTCCACTTTCGATGCTTCATCTGTAGAGTCGCTGAAGTTCACACGCTATTATGTCAATTGGTAACATTGCCGATATTACTCCGATTGCTTCATCGGACACTGTTCGAAAGGCACTAGCAATCCTTAGTGCGCTAAGACGATAGATTGATCGAATTCCGGCTATATACGATTTCTTCTTCGTTGCATCTGCCCAGATCAGTGCAGCGTATAGCATTACGGAACTCGTGACCGTTGCTAATAGTTTTCGCCTGCTGGAGCGTGGTCCTCCAATGTTTAACATGATGCGTGAGAGTGCACCATTCACCTTTGAAGCCTTTTCGCTGATCGCCAGAAGATGGTCCTTGAAGGACATCCGAGTGTCAATTAACACCCCAAGATATCACAGATTTGGCTGCGAGATGACCTCGTGCTCTCCGGCTCTGAATGTAAAAACTTCGCGCACTTTTCGAGAGCTTAAAAGAACCGGCTCCGTTTTATGCGAAGCCAACTCTAGGTCCGCACTACTTAACCAGTTCATAATTCTATTGATCGCCTCACTGCACAGAACTTCCAAGGTGTGGATATGTTTCGCTACTACCACTAGTGCGATATCATCCGCGTAGCCAACCAATGTGGTGTCCGTTGGAAGCTCGATGCAAAAAACGTCATTATACATGATGTTCCATAATGTGGGGCCAAGCACTGAGCCCTGTGGGACTCCTCGTGAAACGTCGTAGCTCTTGACGCCGTCCTCAATGTCATACAGAAGAACTCTTCCTTCGAAGTAGTTAGCTATAATTCGCTGTAGGTACCCCGGTACGTTGAAACTATTAACTGCTTGCATTATTCGCAACCAGCTCGCTGAGTTGAAGGCATTCTTGACGTCAAGTGTTACCACTGCGCAGTACTTTTTGTCGCCGTTTTTCCATCTTTCACCGAATGTCGCATCACGCGCAATTCTCATAACAGCATGGATGGCGTCGATCGTGGATCTCCCTCGGCGAAATCCAAATTGTTGCTCAGATAGACCTCCAGGTCTCTCGAGTGACTCCTGCAGTCGGTTACTGATAATGGTCGCCAATACTTTTCCCAATGAGTCCAGCATACATAGTGGCCGGTATGCCGATGGTTGTTCAGGTTGCTTCCCGGGCTTCAATAGCAGCACCGGTGTTTGCAGCTTCCAAAAAGCGGGGAACACTCCTTCATTGAGACATGCTGTGTACATCCTAGCGAACGTCTCGGGATCCTTCCGGATGGCCGTTTTCATCGCTACGTTAGGGATGCCGTCCAGACCAGGTGCTTTGTTGTCGGTCACTTTTCGTAGTGTCAGTAGAACCTCTTCAGCTGTCACGAGAATAATATTACCCATATCTGCGATGTAGATGATATATTTGCGTCCGTTCACTCTGTGGTGGAAAGAGTGCGGCCACTACGCTGTCCATAAGCGCAGGATCCAAGGGTTGCGGTGCTCTGGGTCCTCTTACTCCTTTCATCACTACCTTGTACGCCTTGCCCCAGGGGTCGATATCCAAGTCATCGCGCAGGTCTCGGAATGCGGAGTCCTTGGCGCCTTGAATCGCTTTCTTAAGCTGTAGTCGGCATACTTTGTAGCTAGAATGCAATGATTTCCACGTGGTACGATTTCGCACACGTTGCGCTTTTCTGCGCGCATGGTTGCATCACCTTCTGCATTCGGCAATGTACTCATTCCACCAGTAGACTGGGGTTCTTGTTGGTGCACCCGACCTTCTTGGCATTGCTGTGTCGCATGCCACGCTTAATCGCTGCTTGATATTTGTCGCCATATTGGTGGCTTCGTCGTCCATTGTTTGCGCCTCGTCCCACACCAACTCAAAAACTTCTGCATCGAAGGCACGTTGTTTCCATCCCTTGACTTGTGCAGCAGCTATTCGCCTCTGACGTCTATTTGCTGCAGCTCGATGACAATAGCGCGATGTCTCTACTAAGGTTAATGTATACACACTCATACCAAAACAGCCTTTAAGAGGGGTTTGGCAGATGCGTACCAAGGTGAAAAACCAGTAAATTTAAATTTTTTTCATGTTTATGGGATTTTGCTTTCTAAACATTCGAAATGATTGACTTTTCGCTGCAAAATTGTAAATTTTCATAAAATAAATGAAGGAAATACGGAAATTTTCCATTTAAAACAGCAATTTCGCGCACACACACTTCCATATCAAAGAAAAACACGTACTAGAATTGTGGAACGCTTTTTCCGACTCTTCACATATTCGCACTAACTCACTTCAAAAATGCAATTTGATAGCAATGTTCAGTAGTACAAAAACAGGCGAACTAGTACATAAACAGGCGATTTTTGTGAGGTTAAATTACAATTTCTAGTACAGAAACGACCGAATTAGACGTATCTGCCAAACCCTGGGTTGAGAGTGTTGTGTTTATTTATTTATTTAAGGACTCAATGAACAGAAAGTTTAAAATAAATTCCAATTATACATGTAGCCAAGTGATAAAAAAATAAAATAAAAACAAAATAATTGATAATTCATATTAAAATAGAAAGATTTAAATGAAGAAAAATGAAAATTAAATAGAATTAAAATATAGTTATTTAATAATCAACGTGAATCTTAAATACAACTTGAATGATTGTAGACTGAAGTCGTGAAAACTAAGGCAAGATTGATTGAACATGCGAGGCAGCTTAAGTAAAGGAGAGTGAAAATATACGTTTAGCCGCGCATATGGTACAACGAATAGAGTTTGTGATCTGGTATTACATACATTAGAACGCAATTGAAGTTCACTTTGAAGATTAGTGTTAAAAACAAAACATACTTTAAATAAAAATACCATGTCCAAATATAGTCTACTGTCCTTTAAACGTGATAGGCCAAGTAACTCTAATCGACTTTCATAGCAAATGTCAGATAAATTGAGCCTTCGAAAAACAGATTTTGTAAAACGTCGTTGTACTGATTCCAATGCAGTCACAAGAAATTGGTAGTGAGGGTTCCACACAACAGAACAATACTCCAGACGAGACCGAACCAGACTATTAAACAAATACGTATAAACATGTATGTTATGGAATATATGAGCAGTTCTCAATATAAAACCACATAATCTAAATGCATGTTTGCAGACTTTGACTATGTGCTGATCAAACTTTAATCTGTTGTCAAACATTACCCCTAAATCCTTTATACAAGAGACTTCAACGAGGAGAGCATTATCAACGTGGTAGTCAAAGTTAAGGCAACAATCCTTATTTGAGTATATCATTTTAAAACATTTCTGAGTATTCAAACGGAGGTTATTCTGCATGCACCAATAATTTAATTTATTAATGTCATCTTGTAGGATTTTACAGTCAGAAATAGATTTCACGACTCTGAATAATTTGAGATCATCGGCATACATTTAATGATCAGAGTGAAAACCCGTAAGAAGGTCATTCACAAACAAAACGAAAAGTAGGGGACCCAAGGTAGAGCCTTGGGGAACACCAGACGATGCAAAGTATGGATTGGATTGAGCTCCATTAAATATGACGTATTGTTTACGATCACTTAAGTACGAAGAGAACCATTGCAACAAAGCAGCATCTATTCCAAACGATTGCAGTTTATTAAGCAGTATACAGTGGTCAACACTGTCAAAGGCTTTAGAAAAGTCAGTATAAATCGTGTGGACAGAGAAACGATTTTCGAGCGCACATGAGACTGAGTTTGAGAAGGAAACAAGATTCGTCTCCGTATTCGTCCTTTAAAAAATCCATGCTGCTTGACTGATATAAGGGAGCTGACTCGTGGAAAAATGAATTCATGTAGTAACTTTTCGAATATTTTTGAAAAGCAAGAAAGTAGACAGATTGGACGGTAATTTTCAACCTTTTGCTTTTCACCCTTCTTAAAGATAGGAATAACGTAAGAGTCCTTCCATTGAGTGGGGAAAATTCCTTCTGTTAGGGACATAGTGAAAAGTTTCGCCAAAGGTTCAGCTAGGATGTGTCCAAGATTTATTACGAAAATGTTTGGAATTTCGTCCGGTCCAGCACTGCCATTACCATCTAAAGAGTTAATGACAGCAAGAACGTCGTGACTATCGAACTCTGGCAAGAGATTGACCTGATTATCGACGAGACAAGGCGTAGATGAAGGTGAACTGGCGGAGTAAACAGACTGGAAATATTGCGAGAAAAGTTCAGCAATATCACAATAATTAGATGCAGTAACATCCAAGTGTGTAATACTGGAGGGGTTAGAAGAAGTAGTTCGAGATGAATTAGCATAATTCCAAAACGGCTTAACATTCCCAGTAGAAAGAGAGGAATTTAGGTTGTCCACATATGAACGAAAACCTTTCTTTATTTCCCTCTTTAGCTGCTTTCTAAGATCAGCAAAACGGGATGCGTTTACAGGATTACGGTTCTTAAGAAAAGTTCTCCGTGCCTTGTTTTTTTTGTATACTAACTTAATAATGATATTATTAAACCATTGAGGGAAGGAACTGCGTTTCGTGGAGTAGAACGGAACACGCTCAGAAATGATTGAGTTTAAGGAACTGTAAAAGCAGTCAACAGAAGAGACAACGGACTCAGATTCCAGAGTTGCTAGCAAATTAAGCTCCTGTAAGTCAGAAGAAATTACATCATAGTTACACTTAAAGAAATTGCGCTTTGAGCGACTTGTTAACGATGACCGGTTAGATGTATTTATTTTAATCACAAGCTCAATGGGAGGATGATGGGAGTCAAGGGGTACGAGCTCTGTAGTAGAAGAGAAAATACTAATATCGTTGGAGCATACATTCGAAAAAATTAGATCTAGAATTCTATCATTCTTATTCTGAACACAATTTAATTGCGTAATAGCACAAAATTCCATAAAGGATTCGAGGTGGAAAAGGTGTTGAGAATAAGAAGGCAAGGCAGAAGGAACGTTATTACACCATCTTATATATGGCATATTAAAATCACCACATATGATGAATTTGGAGCGAGGGTCACACTGATTTATAAAAAACGACAGAGATTCGAAGAGCGCGGACAATTGACTTGCCGATGAATTACACGCAACATAACAAGTAAACATACTGCAGTCACGATCGGCTGCAAGCCAATCGTATAATACTCTAGATGAATATTGAACTCCGATTTATATTGTAGTTGGGGATAAAGTAGAACTAAGTGTGTGCATGTTGTATGTCCTTTATTAAGGACTGCTATTAGATTGCTACTCAAAACTAAAAGACAATATTCAGTGTTTAACTTCATACCTTGAACTGGGTAAGTCATCGAAAAAAAATGTCCTTTTTGAAGGACTTTCACATGGGAGGTGCAGGAAGGACTCACTCGATTTCTTACATATTTATCCTTTTCCTTGGAACTATTCAAAAATTAATGTGTACAAAATTTCAAATTCGTAGCTTGAAGCGTTCAAAAATTATCGGAAAATATTGTTGAACACGTGTTTTAAGGATATTTTGTATGGCAACTACCAGAAGGAGTAAAAGGATTTCACTGATTAGTAAACTCGAACTTCCTTTTTACTCAAAACTAATTTGTACAAAATTCCGAATTCGTAGCTAAAAGAATACTTGAGTTATAGCGAGTTCCGTAAATTAAGTGATAACGTTTTGACAGCATATTTGTATGGCAGCTACACGAAGGACTAACAGGATTTCTTTCATAATCATACATTTAGCTCCAACTATTGAAAAAATAACACATACAAAATTTGAATGACGTAGCTTAAACCCTTCTGAAGTTATCGACCAATATTCTTGAAGACGTGTTTTAAGGACATTTTGTATGGCAGCTACCAGAAGGAGTAAAAGGGTTTCGCTGATTAGTAAACTCCGACTTTCTTTCCACTCAAAACTAACTTGTACAAAATTCCGAATTCGTAGCTAAAAGATTACTTGAGTTATTGTGAGTTATGTAAATTAAGTGAATACATTTTGACAGGATATTTGTATGGCAGCTACACGAAGGACTAAAAGGATTTTCTTCATAATCATATATTTAGCTCCAACTATTGAAAAAATGACACATACAAAATTTCAAAGACGTAGCTTAAACCCTTCTGAAGTTATCGACCAATATTCCTGAACACGTGTTTTAAGGACATTTTGTATGGCAGCTACCCGAAGGAGTAGGACGATTTTGCCCGTTAACGAACTTAGCCTTACAAATTCAACCAAACATCCAGATTCAAAATTTCAAGATCCTAGGTGAAGGCGTTCTTGAGTTATCGTGTTCACGGACAGACGGTCGGACGGACGGACGGACGGACGGACGGACGGACGGACGGACGTCAAGCGGATTTGAGGTTTTTGGGCACAAATAAACAAAAAATAATATATAACTTTTTTTCGTCCGAGGCTTGGTTCTATGCGTTACAAACTTTTCGGCTGGATTAAACTTATAATACTCTATATGATTTCATCTAGAGTATAAAAATGTACAGAAAATGTCCTGCACATATAACTTTTACAGCAATACATTCAAAACTGCAATTGAAATCAGTACAAGCCTCCGAGAACAAGCTATTATTTATTGCTATCATGACACCGCCACCATCGGATTTATTTGAACATAGAAGATCGCGATCACGACGATACACGTTGTAAGAACCTGGTAAAAGTTCGAGAATTGTGTTGTTAAGCCAGGTTTCAGAAATACAAATAACATCGAAAATTTCGGATAGAACTGCGTTTCTAAATGTAACTACCTTTGTTTTCAGACCTCTTACATTTTGATAAAATAGAGAAATAGACGATCTATTATTATTATTTGACAAATTCAATACGATTGGAATATATGAAACATACGAGTTACTAACGGAAATGGTATTGAAAGTTAGGTGAGAAGTTCCTTCGATGGCAGTGCCCGAAAATTTTTTCGAGATCTCGAGTCAAATTCCTTCACGACGAGACCTTTCGGCCAAAACATAGGTTTCATGACCTTGTGTAGCATGTCATGAGGCACGCGAATTTTAAAAGAAACATACGACAGGTTACAAAGATCTTCGCCAGTCTTCGTAAGGCGATAGCAAGGAAGTACCGTGGAAATGTCACAAAATTTGCTTTTGACAAAGCTTACCACATCTTCAGGTTGAGTCGCAACGTCACAGCGAGAAACATAAATCCAGCGAGGCATCTTCGCCGGAACGAGACTGGAAGTTATTGCAGCAGGTAGCTTGCTTGTTGATGGAGTAATGACCGTGACGTCATTACAATTGTTATCGCCAGCGGAATAATCGGCAGCAACCGCAGGTTGTAAAACACAATTAGTGTCATCCGATTTATCGTTGTTGCCGACTGATGTACCTGCAGAAGAGGCGCCGTTTTCGGAGTTCGTAGCAGTACCAGCTGAGCGTTTGTTGATCGATGCGGCGCTAGCCCCAGCTTTTGTCTGCCTCGGTCGTAACTGCCTAGCTGATTTTGGGGTGGCCCCAGGTGCAGTTAATGATGTTCTTGTGTTGCCGCCAAACTAGTCGAAGGCAATACAGTTGCATGCGCCACCAACAGGCTGGTAAGAGGGAGTGTCGTTTTGTGCAGATCACTTAAGGCCGCATGAAGCTTCTGTTGAAGTGTTGCAAATTCATTATGAAGGGCCTGAACAATCGACTTCGCCTTCAACACTTTAGCCACATATGTTGAGGATGATGATGACCTACAGGCAGTACAGTACCAGTAGAGGCCGCTATCAGCCTTCACAACAGCATCACCAACATGACCCGAGAGACCGGCACACTTGCAGTGAAAAACTTTTCCGCAGAAACCGGAACAAATAATCCAAGGTGTAATATTTGTTTTATCAACACATGCCGACACACTGCACTCCAATGACCACAAATAGCTTAATACGATAATTTAAGATAATTTAAATCCAGTAGAAATAAAAGAAAAATTGACTTGACCCTAGTCTCTATAGGGTGTGATTGTGAAGGAACTAACACAAAAATCCATTATCTAGAGTGAGGTCGATCGACTAAATTTCAGAATATTTGTTTAATACAAAATTCGAAGGTTTTATTTGAAATTCGCATTTTCACAATTTTATCAAATTAATCGCTTTGAACTTATACAATGTAATGTGAATCTCGATTGTTGTATGCAGGATATATCACTTCCCTGTTATTTACTTCATTAAACAACTTGAAGATTTGAGTACTTAAAAACCACGGTAAATGAAAACGTATTAAAAATAGAGTGAAATTTATTGGTTTACCATGAGGCACTCATTGATAGATTGTTAATTTTTGGGTTAGTTTGGTGCGTAGGTATATAGGTTCACTAAGTTCGATTTGCTTTTTTCAATGTCACCCCAAAGTTATATCCCCTTTTATACACTTCTCTCATCAATTTCATCTCATGTTTTTTTATCATATATATTCTGCTGGTAACGGAAATAAAAATAATAATTTTCTGTGTTGTATACATATACAGATGGTGGATGCTATAAATCTCGCAAAGCAATCGAAAGTGACTTCTTGCCATTACCTCTATCACTGCCAAACTATAAAAGAATTTCATCATCATGTTACAATGTTGATATGGCAACTCCAATTTCAACTGCATCGCCGGCTGCTGAAAATTTTACAGAGGCTAAGCAGACATGTTTTAGTGCCATCGAAAACCATAAGTCATCGTTAAAATATCCGCAACAACTACAGCCTCGGCTATCCTTGAATGGCGTTGCCGCATTTACACATCTGGTACCCCCATCACATTTTCTCTTCACCAATCCGAATTCACAATCAACCCAACCA
This sequence comes from Beris morrisii, assembly GCA_951812415.1. Taxonomy (NCBI): domain Eukaryota; kingdom Metazoa; phylum Arthropoda; class Insecta; order Diptera; family Stratiomyidae; genus Beris; species Beris morrisii. The sequence goes on from OX638311.1 coordinate 99,123,620, forward strand.
ATACCAGCCGAAGATCGTTGTACGGATTTGCCGATCGTATCAACGGTGATCGAATCACTTAGCCCGCAATCAGGGAAATTGAGGCGGCATTCTGTGAGCCGACAAAGTTTGATTGGTAAGAAGTTAAGCACTTAACTTTTATTTCTTTACTGCTAAATAGCCGTTATTATGACGTTTGGTTACGTTCTAATTGGAACTTTAACTGACAGGTTTTTGTTCAAAATTACCAGTTAGAGTTTAACTGAAGATTGTAATAATGGTTCTAATTGATTTATTATTCTACATATTAATTTATTATATACATATAATATTTTACTTTATTATTTTAATAATAAAGAATAGTTATCAATTTTTAAAAAAAAATAATTTGCTACCCGGAAATGTTTTTTTCCACGTTTCACGCCTAATAGACACCAAAAAAGCAAAAAAAAACCTCTCAAACCCCTTGTGCTATTAAGTTTAATTTTACTTTATTATTTTTTAATAATAAAGTATTGTGATCGACCTGAAATTTCAAAAAAATTTGCTACCCTGAAATTTTGTATTTACACGTTTTAGGACTAGTAAACACCAAAAAAGCAAAAAAAAAAAAAAATTCCGTCTGTCCACCGTATACGCCGTACGCCGTACGCCGTACGCCGTACTCCGTCCGCCGTACGCAAAATCGTTTCAAGGCGCGTAGAAATTTTTATGGTGGGTAGATTGGGTAAACTCCTACGACTGGTATCTTTTTGAGGGGGGAGCGTTTTAGACCAAAAATTTTGGTTTCCAGATCTCAGGAACCACTTATGCTAGGAAGCTGAAACTTGAAACCTATGTAGTACTATGATAGTGGACTCATTTGCAAAAAGTTATCGGTAATGGTTTGAGGGATGTAGAAGTGGGGGGAAAACTATGAGTCCAAAACGCTTGAAAGCCGGGATTGAAACATTCTAAAATCCATATCTCCTGAACGATTGATGATAGAATATTGAAACTTTGTAGTTGCCCTTAGGAATACTAGAAAATTAGACAAGGGCTAAAATATTTAAGGGGTGTGGTGAGGTGTGGGGTTGGGGGGTGAAAAACTTTGGATTACAATATCTTCCGAACCAATTACACCAGTAAGATAAAATTTAGTTTCTGTATATGGGATCACAAGAGGAGTCTAATGAACGTCAATTTTTTGAGGGGGGAGGTGGGGAACGAAAGTGGGGGGATAGCAATTTCTCAAAAAATGACATTTTTATATCTCAGAAACCGTATCAGAAATGATCTTGAAAATTTTACAGGAGTTGGGAGCGGTAAACCTCTAGTAGGAAAAAAAAATTTATTGGTGGGGATGTAGAGGGTGATGGTGAAAAAGGGTAGAAAGGAAAAAAATTCTGATTCTTATTTCCCAAAAACCGTAATGAATTGAAAACTAAAAATTTAGGATTATATAGAGCCACTATAGAGACATCCTAGAAAAATAAAATTGTTCATATGGGTAGCAAGGTACGGGGTGGTTTTTTATATCTCAGAAACGGCTTATGCTAGAAAGTTGAAACTTGATACGTATATGTAGATGTGCTATTAGAGTACCTTAAGCAAAAAAAAAGTTCAGATTTTTATTGGCGTTCAGAGGTTGAGTAAAAAAAATGTCCGTGAATCCACATTTTCACGAATTTCGTTAAAACTCTTAGACATGTTGAGTTAAGCAATTTTACTTCTGCGGGCTATTTATATAAGCGCCTAGTAACGATCTTCAAAATTTTTTGATATCTAACCCCTAAGGGGGTGTAAAGTGGTTGTGTACATAGTACATATTCACGCATTCTGATATATTCCTAAGGTATATTGAGATTTGGAATACACTTTTACTTCTATAAGCTTTAAACATAGTCGGGGAAAAACCGATTTAAGTATTTTTCCCTATTAAACACCCTGGGGGTATTGTTTAAAATTCCAAAAATCTCTTGGGTTTAATGAGATCGAATTCGCTTTTACTTCTACAGAATATTCTATTGATAAAAAAAATACGTCAATAAATAAAAAAAATTTGCCAACAGTCTGCGCGCAACTTTATTATTTTATAGGTAGAAGACCGAAACGTGTTTAATGATGAGATGCGGTGTTGGGTACTATGCGACTGACAACCTAAGAAATAACCAGGAGGCTATTTGGAACGTTATTTTTTAGGTTGTCAGTCGCATAGTACCCAACACCGCATCTTATCATTAATAGGGAAATTAAATACATACATGATCAAATTGACAATTTAAAAAAGTCAATAATTGAAAGAAATAGAACGCTCACAGTAAAGCACCTACTAACATTCACTATGGTTGACGGTAAAGCATGTAATGCTGCTACCAATACAACATCTTCGATGAGATGTTACATTTCAGGTGCGACTTCGAAAGATTTTAACTAGCTGTCTCTACAAAAAGAAGATTTGGTCTTTCGATATTACATGCCAGAATACGGTTATTCGAAACCTTATTGCGCTTGTCATATAAATTAGATGTAAAGAAGTGGCAATTAAAGTCTGAAGATGACAAAAGTGCTGTGAATATGCGAAAACACAGCATACAACAAATTTTTCGAGAAAGATTAGGCCTCATTGTTGATATTCCCAAGCAAGAATTTGGCAATACCAATGATGGAATTACCAGCCGAAGGTTTTTTGCGGATCCGGAGTTATCGGCTGAAATAACTGGAGTCGATGTTAATTTGATACAAAGATTTAAAATAATCCTCGAAGTCATATCCTCTGGACACAAGGTTAATACTTCAAAATTCGCAACCTACGCTATGGACACTGCAAAGTTGTATGTGAACCTACACCCATGGTAACCCATGACCCACCATGCATAAGATTTCAATACATGGGCCGACAGTGATCGAAAATGCTTTGTTACCAATTGGCCAACTGTCGGAAGTAGCAGCTGAGGCGCGCAATAAACACTTTCGCATATATCGACTTAACAAGGCAAGGAAGTTTACCAGAGAGTCCCGCAACAAGGATGTAATAAACAGACTTTTGCTTATCTCGGACCCACTTATGCCAGCTCCCAAGAAAAAAAGTAAACCATTTTCGTTAATAACCTTGGAAATGTTGTTACCTGGCGACTATGGATCTTCAAGCACTGCTAATGAAATTGAAGATATGGATGAAACTGAAGAATCATCAGACGAGGAACCGCTATCTTCAGAATATTATTTTTATTGTTTTGATATACAAAAAATAAATTAATTATGTACAATAAATCATATTTACTATGAAAATAAACAGTATTTTACTCGGAAAACTAGTAATTTCAGCTAAAAATGTACTCTGAAAAGATTCACCAAAAGAAATTATACATATATTTATTATGCAAAACAATTTTTTTTTCCATAAATATGTTTCAATAATGTTATTACCTAATAATAACTTAATAATACCTTATTTTCACCTTGACTCAAATGGTATAGGGTTTTCAATCGACCATCAATAAACCGGAACTTACGCACTTTTTCTGAGACTATTCGATTACGGTTAGTAAACACATTTACATACCAACAAAACCTGATCGAAGACAATCACATCACACACACTTGATGTCGTCTGTGACTCAAATGGTATAGGGTTTGTAAGTTCAATTTCATTCGCAAAGCCTATACTATTTCGGTTAGTTTTTGTACTCAAATGCTAAAAAACTTGAATTTTAAGTCTAAAATCTAAATTTTTGGTTCTTTATTTTTCGTAGATTTAAAAGACTAACTTTCATCAGAGTGAGTAATTAAGGGTTTTTGGCTTTATAAACATTTAATCTGTATTGAAATGTAAAAAAATAATTTAAATTCATAGAATTTGTGAAACAAACAAATAAAATGAAGTGGTCGGAAATAGGCTTCTTTGATTTCATGTGATGTCCTTATCCCGATCAGTGGTTGGTATTAGGGAATATCAAGGGAATATTTCAAATAACTAAAATATTATGTTTATATACTGTAAATAGTAAAAATCGATATTTATTGATTATATTATTGTCTTTGATCCTAATTCCCCGCTGTTCGCCCAAGTGGACCTTTCTGTGGAATCTCAACCTGCTCCATCAAGAGGGGCATAAGGTTCTGGGAGAAACAAAAGAAGTGTCAATACTAGACTACACTGTCCAGTCTCCGAGAGGCCAAGACCGAATTACTTGTGATTTTGCGATCCCAATTTTGTGGTCGAATATCTTCTTAACAGAGTTCATAACCTCAAAAAATATTTTAAAGAGTAGTGTGACTATTATTTTAAAAATATTTGTGAATTCTATCGTGTCGTTTGGATCGTCTTTCGGGTTCAGTGGTCAAGGGCTCCACTTAGTCAACAAAACACACAATACCAGGTACACACAAACTGTTAATTTGACACAGGTTCAAATTATCATATATTCAGCTGTTTCGTTGAATTATCAAAAATGGAAAATTTGTGATATCGAGTATTCGAATTTGAAATCCCATGTTAGCGATGGTAACTAATAGTCTGTGCAGGTTCTGCCAAACGGAGGTAGAAACCTGAACACATTCTGTGGTACTGTGAGGCAACTGCAATTCCAAATATACTATACTAGCCGCATCACGTGGCTAAGCTCATGTGTGTATGGTGCTACTCCTCCAAAACTGTATTAAAGAACATTCTACCACGATCTGCATTATTGTACTGCTTTCCCCATACATAATTAAGCTTTTTTTTGTTTGCTGGCACAATGAAATAATACCCCGACATGAGTTGCAATACGAGCGGTTTTCAGTCTTTCTCCAGTTGCTTCCATTACTCCCGTTGCTCCGGTGCCCGTATTATTCCCGTTGCTGAACAATCAAAACTTTCATAAAAAAAAATTATTCATTTTCTGAGGTCCTGATCACGAACCGTCATGCAACAGCCAACTGCCAAAAATTTGTCTATCTTGGAGGGTTGTTTTAATTTCAACCAGGTGGAAATTTCCAACTTTACCATTTGTCAATTTCATAACTAATACACCGAAAACGCACGAACTGCCGCTGAACTACAATATATGGAAAACACTCAATTATTGAAACGACTGGCGTACCACCAATTGTAAAATGATTTTACTAATTCACAAACCATTGCGGGCGTGCGCACAACAAATCACCAAAATTTCAATTTCAATCAGATGAATGATACAGGAACGCATACGGGCAAACAAGCAAACATTAATTTTTTTTTTACAGGGTGTTTGACACTCCGTGTGCCACCTTGTAAGGGGTTATTCCTTGATATATTTGGAGAAAAAAATTGTTCCACAGGGTGGGTCAATTTTAAATATTCGTGAAGATACAGGGTGGTTAAGAAAAGTGTTTTTGACCGTTACCCTCACTCACTTAAAACGTTAAATCTTGAAAACGAATAATCAGAAGGCAAAGTGTTATAACTCGTTTTTTAGGCAATCGAATTACCTTTCATTTGATGTCACAGTCTAAATTGTAACTGCACCCAATCTTGAGATATTTACTCGAAAACACAAATTTTTGCTACGTGAACCCTTAAAATTCAGTGATCAATGTAGTTTTTCTTAGAAAACCCTATTATAAAAATGTCATTTTAATTTTATTTTTTTATGAGTCGTATTATTACCTACAAAAGCTGCACACATAAGTTATAAGTGGAGAGTTTAGTAAAAGTCTTTCACTTCATTTTTTAGTAAAATGTATTTTATTTCAATTCAAAGTTCAGCTTCTACTTTCTATTACAATGAAGGTTGGCTTAAGGCACAAGAAAAAGGACTGGCATGCAATGTTTTATTTGTTTCGAAGTTAATTCGGTTTTCCGTTATTTCTAAGTTCGGGGTTGTTTACAGTGTGGATGCAGATGTCGTTTCTATTTTTAGTTAGGGTTAGTAAGGAAATTAAAATGGTTTTATTGTTAGTGCCAGATGGGCTTATCTATTATTGGCATGTGTGCGCAGCTTGATGTGCCGGATGGGCTTGACGTGGAGGCAGGCGTAACTCATATGTATGAGTTACGATTAACATTTTGGAAGTAACAGGTAAAAATACATATCGCACAAAAATTAAATATTTAAAAGTCAGTGCCATAAAGTGGACCACGTTTAAAAACCTGTTTAATTTGTCGGTAGTACTACAGTATTTTTATTGCACATTTATTACTATTTACAGTATGAAGGAAAACAATGAAATGTAAGTGAGTTTCAACATAATTGATGCTTTTACCTGGACGTGGTAGGTACTATTGGATGCGATACTATGCCTTTTTTAATAGGGTGTCTTACAAAATAAAAAGCCTATAAAAGCAAAAATACCTTCATTTTTTTCTTAGTTTTAGTTACCTTGCTAAAAGAAGGTGTCAGTAGAATTTAAAAAATTATTTCAAAATGCCTGAGTACTGCAATGAAGAATATGCTGACATGATGTTAATTTATGGAGAGTGTGACCAAAATGCACGAGCCGCGCGAAGGCTTTACCACCAGAGACATCCTCATCGACGGACACCCAGCAGGAGAGTATTTCAAGACGTTTACAGGAGAATTAGGGAAACTGGCAGCGTTAGAACAAGGAGAGTAAATGCAAATCCTGCGCCTATAATCGCTGTTCAGATTGATGAAAGAATACTGCAAGCAGTGCAAAATGATCCATCGATCAGTATCCGACGCTTGGCATTGCAGTTTAACATATCTACTTGGAAGGTTTGGAGTATTTTAAAAGTAGAACGCTTCCATGCCTACCATCACACACCAGTACAGGAGCTGCTACCCATTGATTTCCCCAAACGGATGGAGTTTTGCAATTGGCTCCTTGAACGACAAATAGATGACGACAATTTTTTCAACAATATTCTGTGGACGGATGAGTCCCAATTTACCAGAGACGGTATCACAAACTTCCACAACCTACATACGTGGGCTGAGAGCAATCCACACACAAGAAGAGCGGCATCATTTCAGCACAGATTCAGCGTCATTTTATGGGCAGGTGTGATTGGTGACGATTTACTTGGACCTATTAGGCTTCCGCGTACTCTTAATAGCTCCAATTACTTACAGTTTTACTTCATTATTTTTTAATAATAAAGTATTGTGATCGACCTGAAATTTCAAAAAAGTTTGCTACCCTGAAATTTTGTATTTAGATGTTTTAGGACTAGTAAACACCAAAAAAGCAAAAAAAAAAAAATGTCCGTCTGTCCGCCGTACGCCGTACGCCGTACGCAAAATCGTTTGAAGGCGCGTAGCTCCCAAACCCGTTGAGATATTAAATTGAAATTTTTGTGGTGGGTAGATTGGGTGCATCCCTACGACTGGTATATTTTCGAGGGGTGGGGGTAGAAGGGGAGAGGAGAGGGGAGCGAGACGAAAAATTTTGGTTTATATCTCAATAACCACTTATGCTAGGAGGCTGAAACTTGGAACTTATGTAGTACTATGATAATGGACTCAATTGCAAAACAATCGTCGATATTGGTTAAGGGGTGTGGAAGTGGGGGGGAAAACAATGAGTCTTTAACGCATGAAAGCCGGGATTGAAACATTCTAAAATCGATATCTCCTGAACAATTGATGTCAGAAGATTGAAACTTTGTTGTTATCCTTAGGGATACTTCAAGATTAGACAAGAACTATAATTTTTTAGAGGGGTGGTGGGGTGTGGGGGTGGGGGGTGAAAAACTATGGATTACAATATCTTCCGAACCAATTACACCAGGAAGATAAAATTTAGTTTCTGTATATGGCATCACAAGAGGAGTCTACCGAAACTAAATTTTTTGAGAGGGGAGGTGGAGCACGAAAGTGGGGGGATAACAATTTCTCAAAAAATGTAATTTTTATATCTCAGAAACCGTATCAGATATGATCTTGAAAATTTTACAGGAGTTGGGGTCGGTAAACTTCTAGTAGGGAAAAAAATTTTGGTGGTGTGGGTGTTGGTGGTGATGGTGACAGGGGGTAGAAAGGAAAACATTCTGATTTTTATTTCTCAAAAACCATAATGAATAGAAAGCTAAAAATTTAGGACTATATAGAGCCACTATGGAGACATCCTAGAAAAATAAAATTTTTGATAGGGGTATCAAGGTACGGGGGAGAGGGGTGGTTTTTTATATCTCAGAAACGGCTCATGCTAGAAAATTGAAACTTAGTACATATATGTAGATGTGCTATTAGAGTAATTAAAGCAAAAAAAAAGTTCAGATAAAAAAATAAAAATTGGCGCCAATAAAAATTGGCGTTCAGAGGTTGAGTAAAAAAAATGTCCGTGAATCCACATTTTCACAAATTTCGTTAAAACTTTTAGACATGTCGAGCTATCAAAGCAATTTTCCTTCTGCGGGCTATTTATATAAGCGCCTAGTAACGGTCTTCAAAATTTTTCGATATCCAACCCCTAAGGGGGTGTAAAGTGGTTGTGTACATATTCACGAATTCTGATATATTCCTTAGGTATATTGAGATTTAGAGTTCACTTTTACTTCTATAAGCTTTAAACGTAGTCTGGGAAAGCCCGATTTAAGTATTTTTCTCAATTAAACCCCCTGGGGTATTGTTCAAGATTTCACTGTTTCCGAAAATCTCTTAGGTTTAATGTGATCGAATTCGCTTTTACTACTATGAATTATTCTATTGATAAAAAAAAATACGTAAATAAATCAAAAAAATCTGCCAACAGTCTGGGCGCAACTTTATTATTTTATGGGTAGAAGTCCGAAACGTGTTTAATGATGAGATACGGTGTTGGGTGCTATGCGACTGACAACCTAAAAAATAACCAGGAGGCTATTTGGAACGTTATTTTTTAGGTTGTCAGTCGCATAGTACCTAACACCGTATCTCATCATTAAACACGTTTTGGACTTCTACCCATAAAATAATAAAGTTGCGCCCAGACTGTTGGCAGGTTTTTTATCAAATGATCTACAGGACTTGTTGGATGATATTCCACTGGTTCGATTGGCTTCCATGTTTTACCAACACGATGGTGCTCCAGCTCATTACGGCCGACAGATCACAGATTGGTTAAATTCCAATTATAGCAATCGCTGGATCGGTAGAAATGGACCGATACACTGACCTGCAAGATCTCCCGATCTTACTATTATGGATTTCTTTGTATGGGGATGGATGAAGGACCTTGTCTACGCAACGCCAGTAGAAACATTGGAAGATCTAAATATCAGGATCGATGCGGCAGCAATAGAAGTAAGGCAGCAGTTGAGTATATGAATACCAAGAGAACACTCGCCAAACGAGCTTTAGCGTGCATTCAAAATGAAGGTGGCCATTTTGAACATTTATTATAATAAAAATATTTGAAATAAAAACCATTATTAAATTCTTTCAATTCAAGCAAGTAGCGTAGATCAACATGCATGCACTAATTTTTTAAATATTTAATTTTTATGCGATATGTATTTTTACCTATTACTTCCAAAATGTTAATCGTAACTCATACATATGTATGCAGCTTTTGTAGGTAATAATATAGTTAATAAAAATATAAAATTAAGATAACATTTTTATAATAAGGTTTTCTGAGAAAAACTACATTGATCACTGAATTTTTAGGGTTGACGTAGCAAAAATCTGTGTTTTCGAGTAAATATCTGAAGATTCGGTGCAGTTACAATTGAGACTGGAACATGAAATGAAAGGTAATTCGATTGAATAAAAAACGAGTTATAACACTTTGCCTTGTGATTATTCGTTTTCAAGATATAACGTTTAAGTGAGTGAGGGTACCGGTCAAAAACACTTTTCGTAACCACTCTGTATCTCCACTGTTATTGAAAATTGACCCACCCTGTAGAACAATTTTTTTCTCCAAATATATCAAGGAATAACCCCTTACAAGGTTGCGGACGGAGTGCCAAACACCCTGTATAATAACTGATAGCATTAATCAAAACCGGAGAAAATACAATATTACATGCATTTTGCTATAAAAAATTCAGTTCTGTGCATAACCTTAATCTTTTTTAAACTTTTTCTTTCAGACATCGTCGGGTCAAAATTTGGGATGTCACGGCCCCAATTTGGTCAAAGTGTATCACAGCAAGGTTTCTTCACATCACACGATAGCTTGTCTGTGCCATGTGTTACTCGAACTTCACACCCCCATGTCTCAGCCACTGCCTCCGAAATGGACTTAACACGAAAGACTCGACGGAAGGATCGTGGATGCCTGAAGGCTAGCGAACAGCCGCTTTTGGGTTCTTGGAACCGCTGTGGTGCTAGAGGATCGCAAGATAATACAATAGGAACTACGGCATCCATTAATCATTTAAACAGCGGCAATAGTTGCAATGGAACTGATCGGTAAGCGTAATAATACTGTTGCCCCATGTCTCCATCGATGTTTACACAAGAAATGTCAAACTTAAAAAACATTTAAAAATCAAACAGACGATTAGATGCCGATTGTGGTTTTTTCTAGAGTATATAAAATTATGATGAAAGCATTATATGTGGACTAAACCCTAATACCAGCTAACATACTAGGCTGAAAAACAACAGAATATGCTTAGGTATTATAAATAGATAGATATATATATTTCTTAAATTTAGATACAGTTCGATATTTCAGTTATTTTATTTAGACGTACTGTCTTTACAACTATGGTATAGACAGTAAGCACTGAGCAGATACAAATGTTATGTAGACTTTTAAGAATACATAATGCAATAGTTTCTAAGGAAAAGTTACTAAAAAACCATTTGATAGACTAAAAACTAAACTAAGAACTAAAACTAAAAACTAAAGTAAGAACTAAAACTAAAAAAAAATTAAACTTAAAATAACAATAATGCATTAATTAGTTTGTTCATAAATGGAAGCTATCGTGGGGATGTCACAATTTTTAAATCCGTTTTTAAATCTGTTTACTGCTTAGGCATTAGGTTTAGCATTAAAATAATCAAGTAGTTCTTTTTGTTTGTATGTAGCCATTGGTTATGGCTGGTACCAACGTAGTTCTCAATTAGCACAACAGCACCAAAGAGTGCCACAAAAACTCGTTTGATCTGGTTGTTAGATATTGTACAGGATGGGAATGGAAACGAGCCAGGGAAAACTTATGGAAATGAAACCACTATTCGGGACGCACATTCCCTTTATTTTAGCTCCATTCTAGCCCTAGCTCAATACATTTTGCCCCAGCTCAATATACCACGCACTCCGCGCTTAATGCAATATGATACGCAACGCATTCCGCGCTTATTTGCCCTAGCACAAATGCTCCACGCACGACGCGCTCAGTCTGCTCGGCCCAAGCTCCATAGTCGACTGCCTCCTTCCTTCAATCCATGTACGTGTTCTTGCCCCTTCGCAAATTCGGTCGATTGTGCCTGTAACGTCCGGTACAGAGATTGTTATGGCTGAGTTAGTTGATTGTTTCTTGAAGGTATGGGATAGATTTTGTCAGTTAGGAAGATTATTAATTTTCAATTTTCAGAAAAATATGAAAAATATATTTTTTTGATAAGTTATTCTTCAATATCCACTTCAAAGAGGATGCCTAGTGCTCTTACTTCGATTCTGGCTATTTCCGGACATCCGAAAAAGAAGTAAAAGAGTAACTCTCGCAGTGGGTATTGAATGGAATATCAAACATGGCTGTCAGTGGATCCAGAAATCGATAACCAAACAGAACAGATGAACAGTTTTTCAATCTTATTTACTTAGAAAAGTTTGAAATCTTGTTACTAACAAACGCAATTTTTCAATAGATTTTCAGAAATACCGAGAAAAAGTTCAATATCCTGCCCCTTTAATATTTTTTCATTTCTCTTAACTAATTTACTTAATTGATCCGCATTGTTATAAATTTGTAACCTTTTTACTTTATTATTTTAATTATGGCGTATTGTTATCGATTTAAAAAACGGACATTTTTTTACGTTTCATGACTAACTAGCCGCGTCCCGCGGCTACTCTCTCGTTTGTATGGTGCTATACTTCAAAACTGCAAAGCCAGCGGTTTCCAGTCTTGCTTTCCGTTGCACCGTTGCTTGTATAGGGACAAACAAACAAACAGTTTGCACTAGGTTATTAAAACCTAGAAAAAATTGAAAAAATTTCGAAAAAAAAATTGTTTTTGATATGATTGGAACCAAACTTCACAGAAACCATCCCGGAACTATTATACATATTTCCTGAAAATTTGATCAAAATGGGTTGTACGGTTTAGGAGTCTATAGCCGACATATTTATATTCCTACCTAAAAAGGACATTTAATTGCTATCCATTTTTGTATGACTTTACATGTAAAAGCTATTATTCTCTGATTAGTAGGACATACCAAATGTGGTAATTATTCTTATTTTCAATTTAATTTTTTTTGTGATAAATGTATTACAAAACATTCATCCTTTTAACCAATTAGTAGCTCAATAAAATTATTAGAGAACTAAACAAGCTTAAAATTGTGATTTTAAGAGCTTCCCATACTTATATTTAGCATCATAAAATGAAATCCTCGTTACATATGAGTAAGTAATTAAAATATTTGTAAATTGTAAAATAATTGAGAACCTCTTATGTTCTTTGATTTTTTTGACGCCGATCTCTTTGATATCCCAATTTGATTTTTTGGTATGTTTTGAAAAACAGTATAATACAAAAAATATAAAAAAAATTGAACATAAGCTTTTTGAGATATTCATATATGAAACACAAAATCGTGTTCCTTGAAAAAAAGTTTCAAGGAAAATTTTTATTCGTATTCTTTTCATGTTCCAACAGCCTTCCTCTTTATAATAAGCCCTATTTTATTATTCTACGATAAAAATTACCAGAGATATGAAGTTTCAAACAGGACTAGGCCTACATTTTTGCGAAATCTTTAACATACTATAACTATGAAAAAAATTAGATAGAAACAAAAAATTTAAATTGTATTATTTTTTACTAATTCCTCGAGTACAAACATATTCAAAAGAATCGGCGATGGTAAAGTTACACAACTTAATGGAAAGACCTTTATACATCGATTTTCATCACCAATGATAAAGTTGCGAGAGAAGAGTGAGCAGTTACTTTTTTCTTGGGAAGAAGGAAATTATAAAATAATTTAATTTTATCGAACTTCATTGATACGTCTTGTTTATACTCTGAATGAAATCTAAGAGTATTTTAAGTTTAATTTAAGCCAAAATTTTGTAACGCATAAAATGGAGCCTCGGACGAAAAAAACTTATACGAGTATGTTATTTTGTGTTTATTTGTGGCCAAAAACTCTAAATCCGTCTGACGTCCGTCCGTCTGATAACATGATAACTCAATAACACCTTGACCTAGGATCTTGCATCTGGATGTTTGGTTAATTTTGTAAGGCTAAGCTCGTTAACGGGCAAAATCGTCTCACTCCTTTAGGTAGCTACCATACAAAAGTCCTTAAAACACATGTTTAATAATATTGGAAAATGACTTCGGAATGCTTTAAGCTATCCCTTTGAAATTTTGCACACATTGGTTTTTCAATAGTTCTAAATCAAGGAATGAATTTAAAAAAAAATCTGCCAACAGTCTGGGTGCAACTTTAAGTCTGGAACGCGTTTAATGCTGAGATGCGGTATAGGTGCTACTGAAAACCTAAAAAATAACGTTCCAAATAGCGTCCTGGTTATTCTTTAGGTTATCAGTTGCATAGTAAACTACATTGCTTCTCAGCATTAAACCCGATCCGGACTTCTACCCAAAAAATAATAAAGTTGCGCACAGACTGTTGGCAGATTTCTTTTATTTATTTACGTATTTTTTTATCAATAGAATATTCCATAGAAGTAAACGCGAATTCGATCACATTAAATGTAAGAAATTTTCGAAATCAGTAAAAACTTGAACAATACCTTACACCCCCACCATATTGAAAAATACTTAATTTGGTTTATGACTATGACTATGTTTAAAGCTTTTAGAACTGAAAGTGAATTCCAAATCTTAATAGGCCTAAGAAATATAGTACATTGCAATTCGTGAATATGTACAAAACCACTTCACAACCCGTTAAGGGTTGGATATCAAAAAATTTGGAAGAACGTTTCTAGGCGCTTATATAAAGAGGCAGCAGAAGTAAAATTGCTTTGACAGCTCGACATGTTTAAAAGTTTTAACGAAATGTGAATTCACGGACATTTTTTTTACTCAACATCTGAATGTCAATAAAAATCGGAACTTTGTTTTGCTTTAATTACTCTAGTAGCACATCTACATATACGTACTAAGTTTCAACTTTCCAGCATAAGCCGTTTCTGTGTTATAAAAAACCACCCCTCACCCCCGTACCTTGGTACACCAATCAAAAATTTTATTTTGCTAAGGTGTCTCTATAGTGGCACTATTTAATCGTAAATTTTTAGCTTTCTATTCGTTACGGTTTTCGAGAAATAAAAATCAGAATGTTTTCCTTTATACTCCCTTTTACCATCACCCCCATCACCCACACCCCAAAAATTGTTTTCCCTATTAGAGGTCTACTGGCCCCAACTCCTGTACAATTTTCAAGATCATATCTGATACGGTTTTTGAAATATAAAAATAATTTTTTTTTCAGAAATTGTTACCCCCCCACTTTCGTGCTCCACCTCCCGTCTCAAAAAGTTTACATTCAGTATACTCCACTTGTGATCCCATATACAGAAACCAAATTTTATCTTCCTGGTGTAATTGGTTCGGAAGATATTGTGATCCAAAGTTTTTCACGGGTTTGGGAGCTACGCGCCTTCAAACGATTTCGTGTACGGCGTATACGGCGGATAGACGGACATTTTTTTTGTTTGCTTTTCTGATGTTTACTAGTCCTAAAACGTGAAAATACAAAATTTCAGGGTAGCCAATTTTTTTAAAATTTCAGGTCGATCACAATACTTTTTTATAAAAAAATTATAAAGTAAAATCATACGAGTCCTTCGAGTAGCTGCCATACAAAAATCCTGTAAAAATATCCGCACTCAATTTACGAAACTCACTATAACTCAAGAAATCGGTAAGCCACGAAGTTGGAATTATGTACAAATTAGTTTTGACGAAAAATTAAGTTCAAGTTCATTAGTTAGTAAAATTACTTTACTCCTTCGGTAGCTCCCGTACAAAAAATCCTTAAAACACGTGTTCATGAATATAGGCTGATGACTTTAGAACGGTTTAAGCTACAATTTTGAACATTTTTATGTTTCAAATTTGCAATAGTTGGAGCTATTGGTATGATTATGAACACAATAATGAGTAAAAATGTCTTCACTCAATTTACAGAACTCACTACAAGTCAAGTAATCGTTCAGCCACGAATTCAGAATTCTGTACAAATTATAATAGTTTTGAGTGAAAACAAAGTTCGAGTTTACTAGTCAACGAAATCTGTTAACTCCTTTCCGTAGCTCCCACACAAAAAGTCTGTAAAATACGTGTTCTAGAATATTTTCCGATAAGTTTTGAACGCTTCAAGCTAGAAATTTTATATTTTGCACACAATAATTTTTAAATGGTTTCGAGTAAAGGGATAAATATGCAAGAAATCAAGTGAGTCCTTCATGCGCCTTCCATGTGAAAGTCCTTGAAAAGGGAAAAAAATACTTTCGGTGATTTTCCTAGTTTCAGATATGAAATTGAACACTGATGATATTGTCCTTTAGTTTTAAGAATCAATCAAATAAGGCGCACTCCTTATTTTATTTTATCCCCAACTACAATATGTATATATCGGAGTTCAGTACTTCATCTAGAGTATCATACGATTGGCTTGAAGCCGATCGTGACTGCGGTATGTTTTTAAATTTCAATTTATTTTCCGGTTTACTATGATTTAAAGTAATAATTTCTTTTCAGTTATATCTCTTAAATTTGTAATGCATGGAGCCGAAATTTTTCAATAGGTCTATGTTATAGCGACAGGACTTAATAAGTCAATTTTTGTATTATTCCTTTCTGTATATTATGCCCGGACTACATGTTCGGTTTTTTTCGACTCCGGAGAAAATAGCCTCCGCCTTCCGGAAAAAATGAAAACCATGTCCCATAGAAATGTATGAGATTTTAGCTCGTAGACTACATGACTCAGGAAAACCGCGCGTCCGGAAAAAAAAACCTGAGCATGGACAGGTTTCTCCGGACGGTTGATCAGGAATTTTTCTACCTATCCGGAATTAAATTTCAAGAACATACAGAGTTGTATGAGCTCGACTACAAGTGCGTGTCCGGAATTTTTTACGGTGTGATTTTGTCTAAGCTGTGCTTAATAGAAATGGTTGATTCTGAGGAACGTTTTAGAAGAACAATTTTTGTCTCTAGATGTCAGGAACCACTTATGCTAGGGGGCTGAAAGTTAGAACCTAGTAGAACTATTATAATGGACCCATTTGCAAAAAAAATGTGTTTAGTGGTTGAGGGGTGTGGGAGTGGGGTGAAAAACAATACGTCCAAAACGCTTGAAAGCTGAAATAGAAACATTCTAAAATCTATATCTCCTGAAGGATCTCTATATCTCCTGACGGATCTCAGAAAGTCAAAACTTTGTGGTTTTCTTAAGAGATACTAGGAGATTAGATAAGGGTTAAAGTTCTTAAAAGGGGGGTGGTGGGGTGTGGGGGTGGAGGTTGAAAAACTTTGAATTGCAATATCTGCCGAACCAATTGTACCAGAAAGATAAAATTTGGTTTCTGTATATAGAATTACAAGTGGAGTCCAGTAAACGTAAAAATTTTGAGTGCGGATGCGAAGCGCGGAAATGGGGGACAGCCATTTTTCCAAAAAATTCATTTTTATATCTCAAGAATCGTACCAGATATGATCTTGAAAATTTTACAGGAGTTAGGATCAGAGAAAAAAATTTGGAGGATGTGGTTGTAGGGGGTGATTGTGGAATGGGGTGGAAATGAAAAAAATTCTGATTTTTATTTTCTGTAAATCGCCAAGGTTAGAAAGCTAAAAATTTACAACTATATAGAGCCACAGAAAAATAAAACTGTTGATACGAGCTGCCATACAAAATGTCCTTAAAACACGTGTTCAAGAATATTGGTCGATAACTTCAGAAGGGTTTAAGCTACGACATTGAAATTTTGTATGTGTTATTTTTCTAATAGTTCGAGCTAAATACATGATTATGAAGAAAATCCTATTAGTCCTTTGTGTAGCTGCCATACAAATATCCTGTCAAAATGTATTCACTTAATTTACGAAACTCACTGTCTTATGATGTACCAGTGTATAAGTAACTATGTACAATAAACAACCAGTTCCGACTAGACCGTCAACCGAACAACACGCGTTCTTACATTACATGGTGTCAGAAGTGGGATCCAAAAAATTCTAAAATCAACGTAAACTAGAAAATTGTGTAATAATGAGTGGAATAAAGCCGCCAAAACCATTGCTGGTAAACAGCGACATCGACATGTCGGAGGAATAGACAGAATGGTTGGAAATGTACGACAACTATTGTATTGCAAATAAATTGGCCGAAGAAACCGTTTCTATTCAAGTAGCAAACTTTAAAGCGTGTGTCGGCCGAGATGCCCTGAAGGTAATAGCAAATTTCAACCTAACGGAACCCGAAAAACAGAATTTGGCCGGAATTAAAGACAGACTGAAGGCACATTTCTCCCCCTCAAAAAATAAAACGTACGAGCGATGCCAATTTCATCGTATCAAACAACAGTCAAACGAAAATTTTGAAGATTTCCTTCAAAAATTACTAACACAAGTAAAGAGGTGCGGTTACAGAACAAATTCTGATGAGTTTGTAATGGACCAAATCGTGGTCGGCATTTATGCGGATGGAACGCGACAAAAACTATGGACGGAAGACGACTTAAATCTAGAAAAAACAAAAAAGATCTGCAGAGCATCGGAACGAGCGGCGAAAGAAATGCATGAGCTGCAAGATACGGGACTAGATCAAAACTCAGCTAACGTGAATGCAGTGAGTGACTCGAGGAAATTTAACTGTAGGAGATGCGGAACAAAACATGGCCCGAAACAATGTCCAGCATTCGGTAAAAAGTGCAAAAAGTGTGGTGGTATTGGTCATTTCGCGAATCAGTGCAAAACAAAAAACGACAATACGAAACAGTTTGGAAAAAAAGTTAACGTATTACAACGTGATTCAGATACAGATGATGAACAGTATTCCATTAGTGCACTCGATAAAAATTGCGCGCAAGTAAACGTTGTGGACAATAAGTGGTCAGAGTCATTGCAAATTGGACAAAAATCAGTGATGGTGACATTAGATACCGGCGCTGAATGTAATGTTTTGTCTCTACGAGAGGCCGAACGAGTCGGACTGCAAATAGGAAAGTCACGCACGAAGCGAATCGTTACATATAGTAACGAGACAATCCCAGTAATCGGAGAAGTAAAAGCGACGTGCAAAACCAAAAATAAAAGTGCGATGGTATTATTCAAAATCGTGTCGCCGAATTTAAAGCCAATCCTGGGCAGAAATATGTGCGAAGAGCTGGGATTCATCATAAGAGTAAACGAAATTGAATCACTCACAACGGATGATCAGCTGGGATGTTACAAAAATTTTAAGTATGACATTGATCTCATAGATAATCCTAAACTTAAAATAATACCCCCAAGGCGCATCGCGCATGCATTACGAGATAAAGTCAAGGCAGAGCTGAATAAAATGGTTGAAATGTCGGTAATTCGACCGGTCACGCGGCCAACACCAGCAGTAAGTCCAATGGTAGTGGTGAATAAAGGTGACAAGTTACGAATTTGTATGGATCCAACCGACTTAAACAAGAACATCAAACGCCGACAATATCCACTCACAACGGTAGAAGAAATCACAGCTCGAGTGAGAGGGGCAAAATTTTTCACGAAATTGGACTGCCGAAAGGGATTCTGGCAAATATCAGTAACGGAACGCACATCGGACTACCTTACGATTGCTACACCTTGGGGTCGATACCAATATTTGAGACTCCCTTTTGGAATTTCGTCGGCTCCGGAAGTGTTTTCCGAAATCATGAATACAACTTTGGACGGCATAGAGAATTGTGAAGTCGCAATGGATGATATATTTCTATATGCCGGCACAATAAATGAACTAAAAGCAATTACAACGAAAGTGGTCGACCGATTAAATTCAGCCGGATTCACGTTGAACAAGGAAAAATGTGAATATAATAAACAACGTGTAAAATTCCTAGGCCACATTTTCACAGACAACGGAATTGAGGCAGATCCCGAAAAAATCGAAGCAATTAAAGAACTGCGTACTCCAACCAACATAAAAGAATTGCAACGGTTATTGGGCATGCTGACGTATTTAGGAAAATTTATTTCAAATCTGTCAGAACTAACAGAACCTCTTCGTAAACTCCTGCAGAAAGAAACTGCATGGTACTGGGACCATGAACAACAAAAAACTTTTTTACATATTAAAGAGGTATTAAGTTCGGTGCCAGTGTTGAAGTATTACGACGTCAACAAACCGGTTACATTGTCAGTTGATGCAAGTTCCAAGGCACTGGGCGCGTGTCTTCTGCAAGACGATCAACCAGTAGCATATGCTACGCGAGCCTTAACACCAGCTCAACAGAAATATCCACAAATTGAGAAAGAGGCGCAGGCAATTAAGTTCGCCTGTAAAAAATTCCACGAATACGTCTACGGCAAAGTAATTGAGGTGGAATCTGATCACAAGCCACTCGAAACAATTTTCAAAAAACCATTACAAAATGCACCACTACGATTGCAACGAATTTTGTGGGATGTCATACAATACTCTCCAACAGTTAAATACAAGAAAGGTTCACAAATCCCGATCGCAGATACACTTAGCCGAGACTGCAACCCAATCGGAGAAATGGATGGCCAGATGACAGGAAGAAACTTCCCGAAGAAATTAAAAGATACGCCAATTTCAAAGAAGAAATTACCTACGAGCAAGGACTATTGTTCAAGGCCCACAAAGTTATAGTGCCAAAAAATGAGATACAAAAAATTGTTCGCGATCTACATCAAGGTCATGCAGGAACAGTCAACTCCTTAGCTAGAGCGCGAGAATCCGTATTTTGGATCGGACAAAGCAACGATATCCGCGACTTCGTCGAACGATGCTCAATATGTCAACAAACACAGCGTAGTAATGTTCGTGAACCGCAACTACAACGATCGGTTCCCGAATACCCATTTCAAATGGTATCGACGGACATCTTTAACTGGAAGGGAGACGAATACCTATTGATTGCGGACCATTATTCTGGATTTATGGACTTCCGAAAATTAAAAGCGTCAAGTTCACCAGAAGTAATTACTCAATTGCGTCAGTGGTTTTCTACGCACGGAATTCCTGAAACGTTGGAGTCAGATGGCCGACCTCAATATATGTCGAAAAAATTTTCTGACTTTGCATCTGAATGGCAGTTTAAACATCAAGTTTCAAGTCCATATTATCCTAAGTCAAATGGATTTGCGGAGCGAAATGTTCAAACAGCAAAGAATTTGCTCAAACGATGTTGTTTAGACAACACGGACATTTATATGGCGTTACTCATGCTGCGGAATACACCTCGAAATGAAATTTTAAAATCACCGTGTCAACGACTATACAGTCGAGCAACGAGAACAATTTTACCAATAGTGAAAAATGAATTAAAGCCTAAAGTTATCACCGGCGTTTCTAATGAATTGAAAAAATTACGCATTCAGCAAGGCATTTATGCAGATAGAGTTGCCCGACCGACAGACGCGCTCAAAAAGGGCGACAAAGTTCGCTTACAAACCGGACATCGAGAATGGATTGGCGCAAAAGTAATCGAACACACAGAACATCCGAGATCAGTCATCGTGGAGACAAACAACGGTAGACGTTTTCGACGAAATAACCATCATTTGCATAAAACAAAGGCAAATATCAATACAGCGCCAGTACCCTGGCCTCAGCAAATCGAAGAAGCAGTTCAATCCAGATCATCAACAGCGCAGACGGAGGCGCCTTTCGAAGCACCACTAATAAGTGATCGTCAAGAGAGATCAGGAGACCCCATGGAAGCATCAAACGAATCTCGAGTGAAAAACAATGAGAGTGCAGGTACCACCCCGCTTGACGACCCCAACAATAAATCAAGGGAAGGGATAAATCAACAGACAGTGACAGCCAATCAGCCATTAATAACGCGAAGCGGTCGTATCGTCAAACCAGTAACACGATATAACGCAGCATGGAAAAATTGAACTATTGAATTAAGCATATTATATACATTATATTTATATATATTTTGTTTTTACGAATTAGGGTTTACCCAATAGAATTTAAATCTGTAACGCAAACGTTAAACGAATTCAAAATTTTATTTTTCTTCTTAAATCCAAATAAGGAAACTCGTATTTAAAATTGCTAATGAATTAAAAAAAAAAAAAAAAAAAATTTATAAGTTATAATGTAATTAAAAAAAAAAAAAAAGGAAGATGTCATATGATGTACCAGTGTATAAGTAACTATGTACAATAAACAACCAGTTCCGACTAGACCGTCAACCGAACAACACGCGTTCTTACATTACACTCACTATAACTAAAGCAATCTTTTAGCTACGAATTCGGAATTTTGTACAAATCAGTTTTGAGTGAAAAGAAAGTTCGACTTTACTAGTCAGCGAAATCCTTTAACTCCTTCTGGTAGCTGCCATACAAAATGTCCTTAAAACACGTGTTTAAGAATATTGGTCGATAACTTCAGAAGGGTTTAAGCTACGACTTTGAAATTTTGTATGTGTTATTTTTCTAATAGTTGAAGCTAAATATATGATAGTTGAACCTAAATATATGATTATGAAGAAAATCCTGTTAGTCCTTCGTGTAGCTGCCATACAAATATCCTGTCAAAACGTTTTCACTTAATTTACGGAACTTACTATAACTAACCTTACTCTAAGTAATCTTTTAGCTATGAATTGGGAATTTTATACAAATTAGTTTTGAGTAAAAGCAAAGTTCGGGTTTACTAATCAGCGAAATCCTTTTACCCCTTCTGGTAGCTGCCATACAAAATGTCTTTAAAACACGTGTTCAAGAATATTGACCGATAACTTCAGAAGGGTTTAAGCTACGTCTTTGAAATTTTGTATGTGTTATTTTTTCAACAGTTGGAGCTAAATGTATGATTATGAAGAAAATTCTATTAGTCCTTCGTGTAGCTGCCATACAAATATTCTGTCAAAATGTATTCACTTAATTTACGGAACTCACTATAACTCAAGTAATCTTTTAGCTATGAATTCGGAATTTTGTACATATTAGTTTTGAATGAAAACGAAGTTCGAGTTTACTAGTCAGAGAAATCCTTTTACTCCTTCTGGTACCTTCCATACAAAAAGTCCTTAAGACACGTGTTCAACAATATTTTCCGGTAACTTTTGAACGCTTCAAGCTACGAATTTGAAATTTTGTACACGTTCATTTTTAAATGGTTCCAAAGAAAAGGACAAATATGTATGAAATCGAGTGAGTCCTTCCTGCACCTCCCATGTGAAAGTCCATCAAAAAGGAAATTTTTTTTCGATGACTTACCCAGTTCAAGATATGAAATTAAACACTGAATATTGTCTTTTAATTTTGAGTAGCAATCTAATGGCAGTCCTTAATAAAGGACATACAACATGCACACACGTAATTCTGCTTTATCCCCAACTACAATATAAATCGGAGTTCAGTATTCATCTAGAGTATTATACGATTGGCTTGCAGCCGATCGTGACTGCAGTATATTTTAATAATAGAGTATTTTTGGTTGGGGTAAACACCTTTTGTGATTGTGAACAGAAATTTGGTTGTGGCCATTATAACCACCAGGGTCGTTGTGCTCTCGTAATATTCAGATACTTCTTCTTGTCCCGGCTGCATACTGGACGTTGTAGCGCTTGCGCAACTAATCACTAGTAGCGACCCTGTCGATAATAACGAGAACCTGTCATAATTTATTTTCATCACAAAAGCTGTCTACCCCCACCACGGTAGTGTTCAGATCTGTACATACGACCGTGGATTTAACAATAAATTAAGTTATGACTCATAGCCACTTTTTCTTATTTAAATTTCGTTTCGTTTCAGGTTTGGACGTCGTTCAGGATGTTCGACAACGACTCGCCAGCGTAGCAGTTCTAGCGCACCCGTTCCAAAATTCACGTTCGTTTTTGACCCCGCAGGTCGCTTATGCTACTACTGGTCAATGGTGGTTAGTCTAGCATTTTTGTACAACTTTTGGGTGATAATTTACCGGTTCGCGTTTCAAGAGATAAACGGCCATACCATAGTCGTATGGTTTTGTCTAGATTATTTTTCGGATTTTTTATACCTAATCGATATTTTGTTCCATTTTCGGACCGGTTATTTAGAAGATGGTGTTTTACAAACCGATTCGACGAAACTTCGACAACATTACATGAATTCGACAACGTTTTATATAGATTGTTTGTGCTTGCTGCCATTAGATTTTTTATATTTATCTATTGGCTTTAATTCAATTCTACGATCGTTTCGTTTAGTGAAAATCTATCGGTTTTGGGCGTTTATGGACCGTACGGAACGACATACAAATTATCCTAATTTATTTCGATCTACGTCTTTGATACATTACCTGTTAGTGATATTCCATTGGAATGGTTGTCTTTATCATATTATCCATAAAAATAATGGTTTTGGTTCAAGGAATTGGGTTTTTCATGATTCCGAATCAGCCGACGTTGTGAAACAGTACTTACAAAGTTACTATTGGTGTACATTAGCTTTAACTACAATTGGTGATTTACCAAAGCCGAGATCAAAAGGCGAATATGTTTTTGTGATATTACAATTACTCTTTGGATTGATGTTGTTCGCAACGGTGCTTGGACATGTTGCTAATATTGTCACATCCGTTAGTGCTGCCAGAAAGGAGTTTCAAGGTAAGTTCCTCTTTATCTTTTTTTTCCTTTTAGTAAATACGTAGTATACGAGTAGGTATTCTGTACATGTTTTCATACCGATTGAGGTACATCTAAGAATATAATCTATATATTAATTGAAATGATTCATTCACCTTTCATGAGTAAAATGCACTATATATTACTTTATTATTTTAATAATAAAGTATTGTCATCGATAAAAAAAAAAAAATTTGCTACCCTGAACATTTTTTTTCACGTTTCATGACTAATAGACACCAAAAAAGCAAAAAAAAATTCAGTCCGTCTGTACGTCGTACGCCGTACGCAAAATCCAAAACCCTTTGACCTTTTAACTTGATTTTTTTTGTAGACTGGGTCCACCTCTTTAAGTGACCACTTTTTGAGGTGTGGTGGTATGACGGGGGAGGTGGGCAAACGTTTTAGACGGAAAATTTTGGTCTCTAGATCTGAGCAACCGCTTATGTTACAGGCTGAAACTTGGAATTTGTATAGAACTCTGATAGTGGACCCATTTGCAAAAAAATTGATATGAGTGAGGGGGTGTGGGAGTCGGGGGAATAATAATGCGTCCGAAACGCTTAAAAGCCGAGATCGAGACATTTGAAAATCCATATCTCCTAATCGGTTAATGACACGAAATTTAAACTTAATGAACATTTGTAGGTATACTAAGAGAATAGATAGGAAAATTTTTGAATAGGGTCAGCGGGGTACGGCGGTGGGGGGTGAAAAACTTTAGATTTCGATATCTCACGAACCAATTGCACTAGAAAAATAAAATTCGGTTTGTGTATAAAGTTCAATAAAAGTACAAATTGGTGCTTTGGTTATAAGCGGGTTAAACTCGTTTTCACGAATTCGGTTATATCTCTTAGGAGTGATAAGATATCGAATTGGTTTTCACTTCCCGGGTTTTTTTTATTTATATCTAAAAATTAATTTCAGGATTTTTGGATATTCAACCCCAAAGTGGGTGCAAGGGGGAGGCATTTGTTTACACAAATTTTTACATATTTCTTAGTTTTGATGACATCGAATTCATTTTTAATTCCTAAGTCTTCCTACATAATCGTCAAAAAGTTGATATCAGTATTTTTAGGTACTCAACTTTAAGGAGACGTAAGGCTTTCGACATATATATTTCTTAGGATTGATGAGATATCAGATTGTTTTTCACATCCACATACTTATTATATAATCGCTTACAAATGCATTTCCGATTTAATGTAATGGCCCAAAGCTAAATAATTACTGAAACTAAATAATAAAAATTAAACTACGACTTGGACCGCGTCCTGGAGTATGGCCGAATTACGTAATTCTAGTGCGCTTCCATTCTAACCGCTTCCCGACCTTTTTTTAGGTTTTCAGTCCTATAGTAACCAACACCACATCTCAGCAATAAACGCATTCCGGATTTCTACCCAATAAATAATAAAATTGCGCCCAGACTGTTGGCAGATTTTTTATGTATTAATACCATCATGAAATTGGAACAAAAAAATAGTATATTTAGCATCGCGACGACATTTCATGGTATCAGGGGGTAAGTGGTAAGTCTTTACTCACATTTTCCTACCGTGTCCTTCTTTGATTTCCGCATAGTACTGCTGTGAGGAAAAGTTTTGCGGCCAAATCACTCGGGCCGAAAAACATTCCTCACAAATCCAAGTACGCTGACTGTCCTTTCGGTTCTTATAAAAGGACAGTGATTCGACGAGGCAGCCAGTCGTTCGCCGACTCGCATCAAGAATGCAGCGCTTTTGACACACAACACTGTGGTTGCAACTAGTCTTTGCTGCGGGGGTTGCAGCATGCACAACATACAACGCTACTGCAAAAAGTTGACCCCGGTAGTCGTGGCTGCAGTTCAGCTACATACACTACAGCTGCACTGCTGCAACAAACACGTGGTAGCAACAGCGCTATCAACCAGCCATAGTCACGGCGATTGCACCTTCCGCCGAAACACGAAAAACGTGGATCTCGAACTATAGTACAAAACACAACACCGACCTCGACTGCGAATGCGATTTGCTTTTTTTCTTTGTGAGGTTCGACTACGCAGTTGGTGTTGAACGCAATACCAAATGCGTCTTCGATTCTATGCAAGCAAGAACAAGAACGAGTGTCCACTGTCACTTCTGATTTGTTTAATGTTCTTGAGAATGGATGTGTTTCGGGTAGCGCGTATAATTTATATAGTGTTTTTAACCACTTTGGAGTGGAACCGGGACGAATTTGGAGACATAAAAACCCAGCAGCCAGAACATACTCTGCGAAATGTCATCAAAATGCTTCATATCCATATGTAAGATAGAGACACCATGTAATAAGCTGTCGCGGTCTCCTCTTAAATGTAAACAGAATTCAATTCATTTTGTAGAGGCCATGTAAATATTCCATATATAGCGCTCGTACCAAATTTTATAATAAATATATACAGCAACCGGCGACATCGTTCCTAAAAGTCTAGCGGGTTATACAACATGTATACAATTTGGATTTGACGTATAGTATACGAAACTTTTCCTGCTGGGAAATAAATAAAGTCCAAAATTGCGATTGGTAGCCCCGTGCGAGCAATCGCAGTCTCAGAATTAGGCTGCACCAGGACTGCACAGTCGCAGTTATTGTAGGCATCCTCATACAATCTTGTGTATTCCAAAGACCAGGACTTCGTAGTTGAAGTCCGTGTTATGTTTAGGTCCTATGCAAACGCAGCAATTGTGTTTATTTATTGTACCAGAGTATTAAAAGGGAGAGAGCGATCATGTGCCGGATAGCAATTTAAATAAACATCGACGTTACTTCTGTGTTGGTCGTCAAAGTAATTTGACTTGTTTCATTTTATCTCGATAGAATAGTTTCTGATTAATCAAACCTTTGATTGTCTTACTATAGCAGTCGCACGATACTGCGGTCAGCCATCACTCACATGTAAGAAGTAAGTAAGAGTGTATGCAGGAACGACCATTAAAGATTCATTAAGTACACGTGATAGGTGATAGGGGAGACTAGTTAGAAATGCACCATTTTTTATTAATTACTCCATATCTTCGTAGAAAATAGTGGAACTTGATTAATTTTTATACTCTAGATGAAATCATATAGAGTATTATAAGTTCAATCCAGCATAAAAGTTTGTAACGCATAGAACCAAGCCTCGGACGAAAAAAAGTTATATATTATTTTTTGTTTATTTGTGGCCAAAAACCTCAAATCCGCCTGACGTCCGTCCGTCCGTCCGTCCGTCCGTCCGTCCGTCTGTCCGTGAACACGATAACTCAAGAACGCCTTCACCTAGGATCTTGAAATTTTGAATTTAGATGTTTGGTTGAATTTGTAAGGCTAAGTTTGTTAACGGGCAAAATCGTCCTACTCCTTCGGGTAGCTGCCATACAAAATGTCCTTAAAACACGTGTTCAAAAATATTGGTCGATAACTTCAGAAGGGTTTAAGCTACGACATTGAAATGTTGTATGTGTTATTTTTCCAATAGTTGGAACTAAATATATGATTATGAAGAAAATCCTGTTAGTCCTTCATGTAGCTGCCATACAAATATCCTGTCAAAATGTATTCACTTAATTTACGAAACTCACTATAACTCAAGTAATCTTTTAGCTACGAAATCGAAATTTGGTACAAATTAGTTTTGGGTGAAAACGAAGTTCGAGTTTACTAGTCAGCGAAATCCTTTTACTCCTTCTGGTAGCTGCCATACAAAATATCCTTAAAACGGGTGTTCAAGAATATTGGTCAATAACTTCAAAAGGGTTTAAACTACGACTTTGAAATTTTGTCTGTATTATTTTTCCAATAGTTGGAGCTAAATAAATAATTATAAAGAACATCCTGTTAGTCCTTCGTGTAGCTGCCATACAAATATCCTGTCAAAATGTCTTCACTTAATTTACGAAACTCACTATAACTCAAGTAATATTTTAGCTACAAATTTGGAATTTTGTACAACTTAGTTTTGAGTAAAAACGAAGCTTGGGTTTACTTGTCAGCGAAATCCTTTTACTCCTTCTGGTAGGTGCCATACAAAATGTCCTTAAAATACGTGTTCAAGAATATTGGCCGATAACTTCAGAAGGGTTTAAGCTACGACTTTGAAATTTTGTGTGTGTTATTTTCCCAATAGTTGGAGCTAAATGTTTGATTATCAAGAAAATCCTGTTAGTCTTTCGTGTAGCTGCCATACAAATATCGTGTTAAAATGTCTTCACTTAATTTACGGAACCCACTATAACTCAAGTAATCTTTTAGCTACGAATTCAAAATTTTGTACAAATTAGTTTTCAGTGAAAAGGAAGTTCGAGTTTACTAATCTGCGAAATTCTTTTTCTCCTTCTGGTAGCTGCCAGACAAAATGTCCTTAAAACACGTGTTCAAGAATATTGGTCGATAACTTCAGAA
Organism: Beris morrisii; assembly: GCA_951812415.1. NCBI lineage: Eukaryota > Metazoa > Arthropoda > Insecta > Diptera > Stratiomyidae > Beris > Beris morrisii. Next base: position 99,151,913 of record OX638311.1, read on the forward strand.
GGGTTTAAGCTACGACTTTGAAATTTTGTGTGTGTTATTTTCCCAATAGTTGGAGCTAAATGTATGATTATGAAGAAAATCCTGTTAGTCCTTCGTGTAGCTGCCATACAAATATCGTGTTAAAATGTCTTCACTTAATTTACGGAACCCACTATAACTCAAGTAATCTTTTAGCTACAAATTCAAAATTTTGTACAAATTAGTTTTGAGTGAAAACGAAGCTTGGGTTTACTTGTCAGCGAAATCCTTTTACTCCTTCTGGTACCTGCCACACAAAATGTTCTTAAGACACGTGTTCAACAATATTTTTCGATAACTTTTGAACGCTTCAAGCTACGAATTTGGAATTTTGTACACGTTCATTTTTAAATGGTTCCAAGGAAAAGGATAAATATGTAAGAAATCGAGTGAGTCCTTTCTGCACCTCCTATGTGAAAGTCCTTCAAAAAGGACATTTTTTTTCGATGACTTACCCAGTTCAAGATATGAAATTAAACACTGAATATTGTCTTTTAGTTTTGAGTAGCAATCTAATGGGAGTCCTTAATAAAGGACATACAATATGCACACACGTTATTCTATTTTATCCCCAACTACAATATAAATCGGAGTTCAGTATTCATCTAGAGTATTATACGATTGGCTTGCAGCCGATCGTGACTGCAGTATGTTTCTTTCTTTATTTGATCAAACACCTTCCACAAATATTTTATTCATAACAAAGAGCAAAATATAAACAGATCTTGAGCTTAATGAAGGAGAACGCAGTCAGTCCAAATGGTTAATTTCTCCCATAATACGGGAGAAATGCACCACATTATATATATATAGCCAACCCAAACCAAATTAATTGAAACAAAAAACATAAAATATATTTACAAAAGTAACAAACAATAACAAACTAAACAGTATATTAAACCTTTTTCGATTTTTATACTAATAAAAAATAATAGAAAATACCGAATAATAATAATTCAATGGTTTTATATAAGCTTTGATAAGTCAACGGATATTAAAATTTGAGAAATCGATTGCAAATTTGATATGTTACTGTTGTCTCCTTATAGCACGAATCCGTTCTGGTTGCAGCAAAATAATTTGAATATTATTAAGTTTTGTGGCCATGAATTCAGGCAAAAGAGGCATAACAATCTGGTGCATATCTCCCTATATGCTCGTGGTGCAATTCTACCGATTCCGACCAGATGGATATTTTTTATTTTTTTTTATAAATAAAAACAAATAATAAACTAGCACTTTACTAAAATACACCTAGGACTACACGCTATATATGTGCCTACCTAAAAAGGTTCACGATCGATAATTTGTCCTTAAACAAAAATGTTGCATATATAATAAAAGTTTCCTTTGCGTTTTTCTTTTTCTCGGAATAACTGTTTGGCATTACTCGGTATTTTAACGATTCCTGAACGCGATCGTATGGATAGGAAAGAGAAAGGGAATACTACTAAAATTATGAAAACATACGGAGGTATTAGTGAAGAATTTAATAACAAGACGGAAGAAGAGCTGGATAACGAGAAACAATATAGGAGATACATATTAGAATTAGGTAGATAGGATTAACTTGATTAATACCCTGTAAAGACTATGCATTTTAAACGCATTTAAGTAGGTAAATTTAACATGTTAAAAAAGTAGGGTTCAGACTAGGGATGCTAAAAAAATTTCGATATATCGAAATTGCGATATTTTTTGAACGATATATCGATAATATCGGCCGATATTGTGAAAAGCGATATATCGATATTGAAATTCGACTATCGGACTCGATATTTTTTGTAAGTATAGCATATTTTGGAAATCGAACGCGTTTTTTGCATTTAATCTGCATTTCTGATTATTTATGAGGGATGCCAGAAACGTTGAAAGTAGAATAAAAAATTTCGATCATGGAAACCATATCTGTCGAAACTATAGGTTCAAGGCACGTGATATACTATACGGGCACATGCACGCAAATCTTCACTTTAGGCGCCAATACAAATATATGTACGACGAGGCAACCAGGCAACTATCAGAAATACCTGATTGTCCCTGCCTCATCGTTGTCATCCGAAAGAGTTGCGTCGGCAATAAATATTGTGGTGCCAAATAATTGCAGTCGGCTTACTGGAGAGCATATTAAGGAGCGAGTATTCTTAACATCTGTCCCAGAAAAGTACTGGTTCTCATAAGCTTACATTTTAAAAATATGTCAATATATAATATTTCATTAATAAATAATTAAAATCAAGTTTGCTCTAAATACTTTTTTCGAAATTGCCCTTTTATCCTTATTTCTGAAAAAATATATATATGTAAAAAATAACAGTATTTCTATCCGGAAACTTTATTTCGATCAAAATAGGCATTATTTTGATTTCATAAGTCAACAGAGAAGAATTTTCCGCTTTTCACCAACATTTCCAATAGTTCAATCAAAAAACTCTCAGATATTGAAATTGCAATGATAAAATTGAAATTGAATTTCAGACTCTAAAAATAGCTAAATTTTGCAACTGTGACCGGAGGCAACGAAATCAAATGTCATTTATTTATTAGATTTCGGTTTGCTGAAAGCCGCGTGCGCCGTATTTTTTATTAATGTTAATTTTAATTAATTTAATTTTTCTGTGAGGAAGACGAAAAAGTTCGGGTAGAGATTGGGGGACTCGAGTGCAATGGGAAATAATTGTCTGAGTGCTCAAGATGCGCGGTCTTGATGCGTATCTTCCCCCGCTTCAAACAACAACAACAACAATGTTAATTTTGATGCAGCATTGAAGTTTATTTTTCATTGAAAAAAATATTCGATATATCGATCTTTTTCTCCGATATATCGTCAGCCGATATTGATATTTTTTTCAATATCGATATATCGATATTTTTTTCCGATATTAACATCCCTAGTTCAGACTAGGCAATTCATTTTATTTTGATGCATGATAGCTTGATATAATTTGTTTTGACAAGTAGATATTCAGCTGTGTTTCATTAGCAAATTTATGCTTTCTAAATTGTTTGAAACCAATTAGTTTGTATAGCAGTAATGAAAAGGGAATTTATTAGCTAATGCAGTCGTTGCACAAGCACGAAATTGAGTTTCTGCAGCATTAAATAGTTTCTTCCAAAGTTTACTTCGATTTCCGCGAGAGTCGCAGTACATGTTTTCGGTTAAACGCGTAGTAGCTACGTGTTTTCGTAAACGCGTCCGGGAAGTGTTTTCAGCGCATTTAACTCGATTTAAACGCAGGAATCTCGTAGTCTGAACATAGTATTAGGAATATTGAATAAATGAATTACTTGAATAGGCTTAGGATTAGGAATAAGTACTACATTGGTTGTCGCTTATTGTAATCACTTTGGGACTTGCCAAAAACATTAACATTAACCGGGTGATAACAATAGACGAAGGAACAATTTTTTGAATATACATACCATATATTGCTCGAAGCATCTAATATTATTATTTTTTTTTCATGAAGTGTAGCTTCAATCTTTAATAAAACTCTCTCGAAAACTTATTCGAAGTTGAGGCCATTTTGTTGAACGAGACCAACATCAACAGTGTTCAGAAGCCATGGAAAGAATTTTTAGTCTCATTGTGTAATCTATGATAAGTATCGTCTTGCGTTTACATAACTGTAAATACAAGAGCAATTATCCTTAATTTTGAGATTGTTTCTATTTCGCAATTTTGATCACATTAAACATAAAGAAAAACATACTGCAGTCACGATCGGCTGTAAGCCAATCGTATAATACTCTAGATGAATACTGAACTCAGATTTATATTGTAGTTGGGGATAAAGTAGAATTACGTGTGTGCATGTTGTATGTCCTTTATTAAGGACTCCCATTAGATTGCAACTCAAAACTAAAAGACCATATTCAGTGTTTAATTTCATATCTTGAACTGGGTAAGTCATCGAAAAAAAATGTATGGCAGCTACCAGAAGGAGTAAAAGGATTTCGCTGATTAGTAAACTCGAACTTCGTTTTTACTCAAAACTAATTTGTACAAAATTTCCAATTCATAGCTAAAAGATTACTTGAGGTATATTAAGTTCCGTAAATTAAGTGAAGACGTTTTGACAGGATATTTGTATGGCAGCTACATGAAGGACTAATAGCATTTTCTTCATAATCATACATTTAGCTCTAACTATTAGAAAAATAACACATACAATATTTCAAAGACGTAGCTTAAACCCTTCTGAAATTATCCGCCAATATTCTTAAACACGTGTTTAAGGACATTTTGTATGGCAGCTACCAGATGGAGTAAAAGGATTTCACTGACTAGTGAACCCGAGCTTTATTTTCACTCAAAACTAATTTGTACAAAATTCCGAATTCGTAGCTAAAAGATTACTTGAGTTATAGTGAGTTTCGTAAATTAAGTGAATACATTTTGACAGGATATTTGTATGGCAGCTACACGAAGGACTAACAGGATTTTCTTCATAATCATATATTTAGCTTCAACTATTGGAAAAATAACACATACAAAATTTCAATGTCGTAGCTTAAACCCTTCTGAAGTTATCGGCCAATATTCTTGAACACGTGTTTTAAAGACATTTTGTATGGCAGCTACCCGAAGGAGTAGGACGATTTTACCCGTTAACGAACTTAGCCTTACAAATTCAACCAAACATCCAGATTCAAAATTTCAAGATCCTAGGTGAAGGCGTTCTTGAGTTATCGTGTTCACGGACAGACGGACGGACGGACGGACGGACGTCAAGCGGATTTGAGGTTTTTGGCCACAAAGAAACAAAAAAAAATATATGACTTTTTTTCGTCCGAGGCTTGGTTCTATGCGTTACAAACTTTTGGGCTGGATTAAACTTATAATACTCTATATGATTTCATCTAGAGTATAAAGAGTGGAACGATTAAGAATACAGTAATAAAACTTACAATGTTCTTTGTAGATCTGGCCCGAATGATAACATATAGCGAATTCTTATTCCAATAAGCGATGATTTCTTGTTGTGGAAAATAGAACCCAACACCCAACTGTTTTGATAACAAAATGCGGCTTATAACATTATCCGCGATTACAATAAGCGGCAGCCACTGTATTAGTAACATTGAGTAGGTTAGAGTATCACCAAGCGGGCGATAAATCCATCGCTATCATCCGAACCAACGCAATCACGTCATTAATGCACTGCGCATATCGAGCAATGGAAACGATACCAACAAGTAGCGGACATATACCAAAAACCAAATAAAATCGACTTACCTGAGATTTTGAAACTTACCATCCAGCGCTACACAACAAAATCACAGGAACACGAAACACCAAACTTATGACGAAAAACGAACCACACACGAAACTCAATACTGGTGGCAAAACATAAACATCACTTTAACTCACTGTTACTGTCGAACATAAACAACAAATATGGCTGGACGTTATTGCGAATACCGGAACCCGTCGGCAGAGGCGCTGTACTAGTTTCGAAATTGGGAGTCAGTAGGGTAATTGAGAGCGCGAGAATGCAAGAGGAGAAAAACGGAAAATTCAATCAACTGTACGAGTTTTCGCGGTAGGTGAAGCACAGATAAGCGGTCACTGACGAACTATGAGGAGGTGACCGGAGTTGCGGAATTAGAAGCCAATGGAAGGAAAAGCGAGTTTCTTTTAAAATCATCGTTGAGGAAGCGATCCTGGTCACAAGTCAGTGACAGGATTGTGAGTAATTTGGCACACCACGAAAATCATCGGGAGTAGCGTCGTAACCGACTACAGACACAGTAATTTGGAGCGACCAAGAAAATCTTCGGGAGCAGCATCGGAACTGGCAATAGACACACCGTCGGGGGAAGAGCAGCACCGGCGGCGCCCTAGTATTAAGGTAGTGCAGTAGATAGTAGTAAGATAGATAGATAGTAGATAGTAAGAGTGAAGGGGGTAAAGTAACTAATCGATGAAGAAATTAAAATTCCATTAAAGAAAAACGTGAATTATATTTTGTTAACCGTGTTGTGCTCAGCACCCTAACAGATTCGGGTAAGCATCTACATTCATTTGGATTTCCTCTCGTGCACGCATTCTCAGTGGGTCAAATTGTGATTAAACACACCAAAAATCGGTAACATACAATTTGCAAGCAGCCAAAAATATAAACAAATCGAGCAGCAATAATGCAACCTAGCCAAATAGGCTTGCTCCTATTTGGCTAGGTTTAATCTGGAGTAAGAATCTGAAGATGAAGACGTGGACCTGGATAGCACCGTAATACCGGTCGACCTTCAGAGTGGTGTGGACGAGCTTTCTGCACCCCTCACGACGAAAGAGATAGACGAAGCATCTTCTGCTACTCGACCATTATCTGTTGGTAAGGGACGTAGTCTAGCGGCTCGCATTCATAACAACAGGAAGCTAGCTAGGAGAGCGATCAAAGCGTTCGAGGGCGTCAAACCGAATGGTTTTGGTCGGATATCCCGGAGGAGTTCCACATGGCGATCAGGGATGTGAGCGCCTCTGACTACAGGATCTCCAGAGAAAGATGGGCCTTGGTTGAGTCGGCAATCACTGACCAGGTGCTGACTGATAGTGCTGAAAAATCAGAAATCCCCTTTGCCAACGAGGACATAGGATGGTACCGGGGAGTGCGGACCATGACCTGCAAGGACAAACAGACGCTGACAAGGCTCTCTCGCTACGTCTCACGGATCGGCAATCTGTGGTAGGAAGCGAAGTTCGATGTGGTCCGAAGTCATCGCTCGTGAGGCCACAAACATGGGTATGGGTTCAGGGACCCGCCTATGAAGATGCGAAAATTCTTGGCTTGCTGAGGATTCAAAACCCGGACGTTCCAAGAGGGATCTACCAGCAAATGGGGGACAACGTCTTCTACTGGAACAAGGAAGCGATCCCGACCCTGGAAAAGAAGAAGTGGGAACTGCACTACGGATGTAGAAAGACGTCTGTTAGATTCCCGCAGATAGAAATGGAGACACATGAAGCCAATGATGAAGGTACTGCAACTTAACCTTCATCACTGCAAAGCCGCATCCGGTAACCTCTTGAGATTTGTGTAAAATCGATGTGGCTCTCCTGCAAGAACCCTGGTTATCAAACGATCGGATACAGGGTCTGAAATCAACAGAATTTAATTTGTTCTTCTTGAAGGACACAGGTAAGCAGAGAACTTGTATTCTGATTAGGAAAGGAATTAATTCTTTTCTTTTGAACAATTAGAGTAATGGCGACCAGACTGCAGTGAAGGTGGAGGGATCTGATGGTAAAAGCCTTATTGTCGCCTCTCTCTTTCTTCCCTATGGTAGTGAAGAGCACCCACCCTCTGACGGGTTCAGACACTTGATCAGTATGGTGGAAAAGAAGGAGATCAACATCGTGGTGGGGTGTGATGCTAACACTCACCACACTTTATAGGGCAGCAGAGATATCAATACTAGGGGTGAGTCACTTTTTGAATATATTTGCTCTTCCAAACTTATACCACGCAACAGAGGTGATGAGCTTACTTTTATTGTTAGAAACAGAAGTGAAGTCTTGAACATTACTCTAAGATCGAGCTTCGGCACGAAGTTTAAAGTTGGTAACTGGTCATTCTCAGGAATGGAATCCTTCTCTGATCATAGGATAATTATGTTCATGGTACCTTGCGATGTAGTGCGGGGTAACTCCTTCTGTAACATCAAAAGAACTAACTGGGATAAGTTCGTAAAGATAGTCAGTAACAACCTCAGGCAGGAAACCAGCAGCTTAAGCAGTACGGAACTACTGGACAGGGAGGTAGAGATGATTTCGGAATCCATAATGACTGCCCACAGATCGGCTTACCCGCTTTCAAATGGGGGTGCGAATGGTGGTCCGAAGTGGTGGTCTAAGGATCTTGAAATTCTGAAAGGAAAGGCGAGGAGGCTTTTCAAGAAAGCTAAAAGAACTCAAAATGATTTAGATTGGGATGCATTAAGACTGAGCCAGAAAGAATTCAAATCGTCGCTGAACTTTGCCAAGCGTAGTTTATGGCAAAAACTCTGCGAGGAAATAGAATGCCTTAATGAAGCATCTAGAATGCACAGGATCCTCGCCAAGGATCCCAGTGAACCTGGGTACTTGAGGAGGATTGACGGAAGCTGGACGGAATCCTATCAGGAAAGTCTGGATCTACTGATGGAGGCGCACTTCCCCTGGTGTCCTAAGGCTGGCAAGCCAAGCCGCACCCTGGCCAAGAACTTTAGACCGATTAGATTCTCATCGTTTTAGTTGAAAGCAATGGAGAGACTGATGGACTATTATCTCAGATGTGCTATGGACGCGAGGGACTTCTCAGCTTCTTCTATATGAACGGAAAATCCGTCGAAACGGCCTTACATGATGTCGCCTCCACGGTAGAAGAATATTTAAATGATAAAGTGTATACTCTTGCAGCGTTTCTTGATATTGAGGGTGCCTTCAATTATTTGGAGACGAATGCGTTCGAGAGGGATTTAATCGGATGGGTGTTGACTCATTCATTACGTGCTGGATTGTGTCGATGCTAGGGGGAAGAATTATCAACTCCTCTCTGGGGGATGGATGTAGCAGAATGAAACCAACCCGTGAAACCCCACAGGGTGGGGTACTATCTCCACTGCTATGGGTCATAGTGGTTGATTAAATTTTACAGGCTCTGCTTACGCAGATGATATCGTCCTGATGGTGGGAGGTAAGTTCCTGGACACCTTGAGCGATTTTCTAGAAGTTGGGCAGGTGCGCTGGTAGATGCGGTCTCAACATCAATCCGGAGGAAACCGACCTTATCCTTTTCACGAGGAGAAAAAGCCGAGAATTCAGACTCCCACGTTTGAATGGTGTTACCATCCCGCTCTCCCTTAGAGTAAAGTACTTAGGAATCTATCTTCATCCTAGGTTGAACTGCAAACTCACGATCGGAGAAAATCACCAGATTGACTTGACATGGCCCTGATGCCACCCACCGTCGCGGCAGGAAGGGACAGGACCTGGATGCTTCCTCATAATTTTGAGGAAACCATCCACCAGCTCGCTCTGCACAACTTCTAGTTGTCTGGAGTGATTCTACCGTCACCCTCACTTTTGTCGATGATGGCCATCACAAGGTGATCCTTCAAGATTTCATTGAAGGCCTTTAAGGATGCCGCGGTGCTTGAGTTGCCCGTCTTGGCCCTTTTTGCAGCCTCGGGAGACTCATCCAGCGATCTCTGTCTCTTGGACATTTGACCTTTGCCGCATGGTTCCCACCTTTCGGTGGTCAGCTTTAAAGCTCAATCAAAGGAAGCCCTTTATCTGTCTGTCCGCTGGTCCTCTGGTATGCTACCAAAGCACTTCAGGACACCCAAGGCCATTTTCTTCTCTCTGCAGAGTGAAAACGAACTTCAAAGTTTACTAGTCAGCGAAATCCTTTTACTCCTTCTAGTACCTTCCATACAAAAAAATCATTAAGACACGTGTTTAACAATATTTTCCGATAACTTTTGATCGCTTCAAGCTAGGAATTTGAAATTTTGTTCACATTAATTTTAAGTGGTTTCAGGGAAAAGGATGAAGACGAAGAAATCGAGTGAAATTTTCGGTAACTCACCCAGTTCAAGATATGAAATTAAACACTGACGATATTGTCTCTTAGTTTCAAGTAGCAACCGAATGGGGGTCCTTAATAAAGGACATACAACATGCACACACGTAATTCTACTTTATCCCCAACTACAATATAAATCGGACTTCAGTATTTCATTTAAAGTATCATACGATTGGCTTACAGCCGATCGTGACTGTGTTATGTTTTTTTTGGTTAGTTAGTAATGTTAAAGATTATGTTCGAAATGATGGAGTCTAACCAGAATTCCGTACACTGCCCAGAATTGGCATTGCATTGTCCGCCAAGACTTGTCGATCGGTATTGTTTTGATACTGACAAACCACCAGACCAGTGTCGGGCCAATCCTGGTGATCAGTACTCCCACTTGATCTGAGCCGACTTTGGTACGAGTTGCTGGGCGTATGTCGGGCCTAGAATTGGCTTATTATTGGTGTCTAAGCTCTTTCGGCATTAGCTCGACGGTCGGCTCTGTATTGGGCACATCTTGGTAGAAATATTTTTTGTTTCTCAACATATCAATTGATTCGGTTTCAACCCTATTACGAGAATGTGTCATATTGGTCTAGTGGGTAGCGTAGCGGACTAATGTGTGACGGGACCATGGTTCGAATCCGAGAGTGTGCGAGGTGTGTAAGTAAGTAAAAAATGATAATATCAAAATAAATTCGAGTAAGTAAAAAAAAAAAAAAAAGAAAAAAAAATTCATAATTTTATTTTCCTTTCTCTTTTTTACTGACGCGCAGTAGCGGGCAAGAGTTTCAATAAGAGTAGGACCGGTGTGATCAAATCGACATCGGCAATGATTTGGTCTGGGCCACATACTGGGCCCGAAACATTAGCCAGTACTGGCAAGTCTGGCACCAGTACTAAGCCTGTGCTGTGCCGTACATGCGTGGTAATTTGATCATAAAATAATAAAATATGGATTATCTTAAAGAGGAAGTTTGTCGCAATATAAAAAAAATACGATTAAAAATTATCCTTGAATTTTTTTTTTTCAAAGATAACGATTTTGCCCTTTATCCTTGAATATCTCAAAAAATATATCTTTTTTCTATATTTTGTATATTATACTGTTTTTTAAAGCATACCAAAAATCAACTGGGGATCTCAAAGGGATCATGGTCAAAAAAATTTAAGAACATCAGTGGTTCTCAATTATTGTATAGAAAAATTACAATTATTTTAATTACTTACTCGTATGTAACGAGGATTTAATTTTTGTATAATAATAATTGATTTATTCCCTTCATGCTACATGGGCAAGTCGTCCCCATTTCAAGAGTCGAAGGCAATACAGCCTCTTAGTTCAAGCCAGAACGGAACAGTACAGCCCCATAACTTAGTAAAATAAACAAGATAATTGCCTCGGTATACTTTCTCCGCTCAAGGAACTGGAGACATTACCGTAACTCAGCTCAATGAGCTAGAAAATGTTCACCATATCAACATACACATGCATGTATGATGACATTGGGCTCAATGCCTAATAATCTACCTTAACCCGTAGTACTCCTCAGTCAGTACAGTGCACTGGTATAAGAGGTAGTACAAAAATAAACTAGTCAAGTTTTATATTAAAAAATTTGCTAACAGTCTGGGTGCAACTTTATTATTTTATGGGTAGAAGTCCGAAACGTGTTTAATGCTGAGATGCGGTGTAGGTTACTATGCAACTGACAACCTAAAAAACAACGTTTCAAACAGCCTCCTATGGTTATTCCTTAGGAGAGATTTTTTTTTATTTATTTACGTATTTATTTTTTCAATAGATGATTCAATAGAAGTGAAAGTGAATTCGATCTCATTAAACCTAAAAAAAATTCGGAATTCGTCAAAACTTGAACAATGTCTCACTCCCCGGGGGTTTAATATCAAAAAATACTTAAATCGATATATTCCCCGACTATGTATATTCAAAGCATTTAGAAGTAATTATATCTCATTAGACCTAAGAAATATATCGGAATTCGTGAAAAAGTATATAACCGCCTTATACCTCTTTAGGGGCTAGATATCGAAAAATTTGGAAACCATTTCTAGGCACTTATATTAAGAGCCCGCAGAAGTAAAATTGATTTGATGGCTCAAGAAGTCTAAAAGATTTAACGAAATTCGTGAAAATGTGGGAAAAACCCTTCTCACGGACATTTTTTTTACTCCATCTTCGTAAACAAATGAATATCTAATTTTTTTTAGTTTTAATTACTCTAGTAGCACATCTACATATAGGTACTAAGTTTCAACTTTCTAGCATAAGCCCTTTCTGAGATATGGAAAACCTCGTACCTTGTTACCCCTATCAAGAATTTTATTTTTCTGGGATGTCTCTATAGTAGCTCTCGGTCAACGGTCAGTATTAAAATACCGGATTAGCTCAATGAGAGTAAGGGAAAGTGCTAAGCTAATCATTTTGTGTATTAAAGAATCACGCCAGAGTTAAATAAAGATTGAATATCTAAGAGTAAAGAGTCCAGTGGATTTTTTTTCAGTAAATTTTGTTTGGATATGATTAAAATTCTTAAAAGATGCTAAGAAGTATTATAATCTTTCCTGAAACCAAAGTTTTCACTAGGTAAAATGTTATTTGCCCAATAACACATTCATTTTATTCTTGTTTATTTTTTTGAATATCTTACCAAGATTGATCAATATGCTTATCGGCCGATAGCTTAATGAGTCTTCTGGAGGCTGTCTAGGTTTCAAAATTATAACAATCTTAGCTACTTTTTACGTGTTGAAGTCTTAAGAATCGAACATATGTACATGTGAAATAATAATTCCTACTCTGTGAAGCTGGGGTATATGATGTAAACCGTTGCTCGTCGTTCGACGCCAAATTCACTAATGATTTCAACATTTTGGCATCATGCAAGCCAAAGTAACGTTTGTTTTGAACGTTGTCGAATAATGGCGGCGTTTGTACCGACGTTACTTGAAAAATTTAAGGAGTATGGGTGGATATATAAAACCAAATGAACGGGTAAGATGTACTAATCCTGGATAGTAGCATGGAGAAACTGTAAATGCGTAACAAAAAGTAAAATTTTAAATAATTTAAAAAATTTCAGTAAATTGACTTCCATTGGTTTGGTTTTTATACCAGTTGCATATAATTTGAATTTTTTCAGTAAGCACACAAACGATGTTGTTCTGTCATACCAAAGTGAACGTTGCGACGTTCACCGACGACGGAATTTTTAACGTTGCTATGTTCCTTACATCATACGGACCCAGCCTTTTAGGCTGGTACTATTATTCGCCGATCGTTGTTTTAAGTACTGAAATCTATTCTTGTTTCTCAAGAGCTTCGTTAGGTTCCAAAGTCGTGGTCGGAGTGGTCGTTTTAGAGAAGCTTTCAAGTAGTAGATTTCCTGAAGTTAATTAGTGCGTTAACACATTTGAGTTCATATTTATAAGAAAGTTGGCAGTATCTAATCCAGTCATCGTACAATAAGTCTTCCTGTAATCAAAAATTAAATCTTATTGAATAGTCTATAATTCGGAATTGATCGTGGATGTCGGCAAGGAACAGCGACTTTAACAGCATCACTAATGGAATTGATGAAAGTATTTATAATGCTATCAATTTGAAAAGAAAGAACAGTTCGTGAGATAAAGAACGAACACACATGGAAAACTAGCTGAAATAAAGTAGCTAAGAGTTTAGTTGTAGCCAGATTATAAAAAATTGGCTGCAATATATCCTCAATTTTGGTGTCGGCAGTTGAGATCATCACGTATTAAAAAACTGCCAATTGTCTGGGCGCTGAGATGCGGTGTAGGTTACTATGCGACTGACAACCTAAAAAATAACATTTCAAATAGCCTCCTGGCTATTCCTTAGTAGAATATATTAGTATTCGCTATGATATTACTAATATTTGGATATACATATTATATATTAGGAATATGCCGATATCAGATATTCGAATATCATGATATTCATTTCCCATCGACCCTTTCCCATACCCTGGATTTACCAATCTATTTATTCTCTATTAATTTACCAATCTACTCTTCTTTTCCTCTTACAATAAATTGCATACATTGTCATTCATATCTTCAAAGCAGACATTTACCGATCGTCTCTTTTACTATGGATTCATAAGAGGTATGTGCGGCTTCTGCCGGCTCTACAAACTACCCTTTTCCTTACCTACTAAAGGTACAAATATTGCTATTATTCTTTGGTTCCTTAGTATGAGCTAAAAAAAAAAATTAACAGATTTACCCTTCGGTTCTTTCCGTTCCGATAAATATTGAATTCGTTGTTTAAATCTAACATAATCTTCCCGTACTCATTTACACTTTCCATATTTAATGTGTAGGTGGTACGTGCGAAATTACACAGGTGTACTTTCCCAGACTCTTTCCTTCTTACAGTGCATGCCTTCTTTTTCTAGAATGCGCTCAATATAGTCGTAAATTTTTAGTTTTCTTTCCTTCGCGGTTCTCGAAAAATAAGAATCAGATTTTTTTTCATTTTCACCTTCTCTCGACATCACCCCATGCAATCACACCTTCAAAATTTTTTCCCTGCTAGAAGTCTACTGGGCCTAACTCCTGTAAAATTTCAAAGATCGTATCTAGTACGGTTCGTGAGATATGTTAATTTAATTTTTTGAAAATTGGCTATCCCCACACTTTCCTGCTCCACCTCCCCTCCCCCAAAAAGCTTAGATTCAGTAGACTCCACTGGTAATCTTGTATACAGAAACCAAATGTTATCTTCCTGGTGTAATTGTTGCGGAAGATAATGAAATCCAAAGTTTTTCACCCCCCACCTTCACACCCTACCACCTCCCTAAAAAATGTTAGACCTTCTCTAATCTCCTATTATCCCTTAAAATAACCACAAAGTTTCAACCTTCTGACCTCAACCGTTCGGGAGATATGGATTTTAGAATGATTCAATCCCAGCTTCCACTCCCACACCCTTCAACTTATATCGACATTTTTTTTGGCAATTGGGTCCACGATCATAGTTCTACATAAGTTCTAAATTTCAGCCTCCTAGCATAAGCAGATCCTGAGATCTAGGAACCAACATTTTTCGTATAAAATGCTCCCCCGTCCTCCCTCTTACACTTCCACCCCCTAAAAGACACGATATGGTTGTGGCATCGGTCACATGATATGATATTGGAATAGTCTCTACCATATATTAGGTCAGATATTCATATTCGTATGTAATCACTCAAATATTCGCTAATATTACTTTAATATTTTTTAATAATAAAGTATTGTGATCGACCTGAAATTTAAAAAAAATTTGCTACCCTGAAATTTTGTATTATATTTTGTTTCTAGATCTCAGGAACTGCTTATGGTAGGAGGCTAAAATTTGGAACTTATGTAGTACTATGATAGTGGACCTATAAGGGTTGAGGGGTGTGGGAGTGGGGGAAAAACAATGTGTTCGAAACGTTCGAAAGCTGGGATTGAATCATTCTAAAATCCATATCTCCTGAACCGTTGATCTCAGAACTGTGAAACTTTGTGTTATCTTAAGGGATACTAGGAGAGTAGACAAGGGCTAACATTTTTAAGTGGAGAAGTGGAGTGTAGAGGTTGGGGGTGAAAGACTTTAGATTACAATATCTTCCGAACCAATTGTAACAGGAAGATGAAATTTGGTTTCTGTATATAAGATCAGTACCTGATATCGATGGACAGAAATACAGGAAAACGTGTTCAATAAATTAAATACGACACTAGCAATACCACTACTGCTAACATATTATGACCCAAACATGAAGTTATGCTGTAAGTCGAATAAGCGTAAATTGAAATAAAACGCTTTCATGATAGTATACAAGTCAATTGTATGATACTGTTAGGTAATTGAAAATATTTGCCAATATCAATTCACTAAACAATTAATTTCTTTCATTTTATAATTGCAGTTTTATAATGATTTACTAATTTATTAGTTTATCAAATTCTCACTAATATTAATTATTCACTTTTAAAAATTAACAATCTTATTTAAATTATTTAATTAATAATTATATGTATAAATTAATTATTCATTTAATTATTTATGATTCCAAGATTTATTTTGAATATAATTGATCTTAATAGATCTTATTCATTTAACCGTTTTTATTAAACTGACTTTCCATATTCCACATTTTATTTTTTTATTTTTCATTAACAAGTTCCGAGTACTTGATCTCTATTCAATAATATAGAAATCACGAAACTCTGAATAATTTATTAATTAACTTTATAGTAAATTTCTAATTTTAAAATCAACCAAATTAACGTCAACTGCACCACCACATTCCCTTTGCCTAGAGACAACGTTCTATATTATTATAATCAATTATATAACTAATATTGTGGTCATGTAGTTGGTTCAACATTTAAGAAATAGTTATAATTCTTTAAGAAAAACAAGGTTTTAACCTGTCAATGGACACCTTCCGTTTTGAATTTTTTATTAGTAATGTTAGAAATTTGTCATGTCGATCTGAAACAGGGTAAGGACCTTCAAATGGAGTTTGTAAAGATAAACTTGTTGGATCTTTTCTAACAAAAACATGACTACAAGTTTTTAAATCTTTAAAAATAAATGTTTTTTGATCCGAATTATTAACCGGATCTTTAGGTTTTAAATTTTGCATGGTTAATCGTAACTGTTTGATGTACTCATGTTCTGACATGTGAATTTTAGTATTATCTGCTTTTATGAAA
This sequence comes from Beris morrisii, assembly GCA_951812415.1. Lineage (NCBI taxonomy): Eukaryota > Metazoa > Arthropoda > Insecta > Diptera > Stratiomyidae > Beris > Beris morrisii. The sequence goes on from OX638311.1 coordinate 99,168,223, forward strand.
TCAAATGGCAATCTAAGATTTTGGCCGTACACCATTTCTGCTGGGGTTGCTTCCGTTCCTTCTCTCAAAACTGTACGCAACCCCAACAATATAAATGGAAGTTGCTGAACCCAGTTTGAAACTTCTTTTAAAACTCTATGCCAGCGTTCTAATATTCCATTTGCTTTCGGGTTATAAGCCGTAGTTCTACATCGTTTAAATCCCATTAACTTTCCCAGCTGATTGAATAAATGTGACTCAAATTGAACTCCTTGATCCGTTACGATAGTAAGCGGAATTCCAAATCTTGGGAAAAACTGTTCTATTAAAGTTTTGGCCACAGTTGTTTCTAAAATATCCGTTAAAGGATAAGCTTCAGGCCAACGTGAAAAGCGATCTATTACAGTAAGACAATAGCGATAACCTCTAGATGATGGAAGGGGCCCTATAATATCTATATGAATATTACTAAATTTTTCAGAAACTGGTGCGAAATTTCCCAAAGGGCTTTTTACAAACTTTGTTACCTTGGCTTTTTGACAGTTGATACATTGTTTGCACCAGTCTCGTATATCTTTATTCATAGATGGCCACAGAAATCTTTGACCAATTAATTTAACTGTTGCTTTTATTCCTGGATGAGCTAAATCATGAACTTTTTCAAATATGAATTTCCTAAGTAATTTTGGAATATACGGTCGTAAAAATTTTTGAGAAGAATCACACCATAATTGTTTTTCAGAATTGGGAATTGTTACTGGTATTAATTTTAATTTTTCGTGAGTTTTCACGTGATCCAATTCACTATCCAGCGATTGAGCTTGAGCCACCTCAAATTGATAGTTGAAGGAAGCGTTATTTCATTAATAAGTGAAAGAGCATCAGCTACTGGGTTCTCTAAACCATGAATATGTCTAATATCTGTCGTAAATTGACTTATAAAATTAAAATATCTTAATTGTCTAGGAGATGCTTCGTTTGGATTTTGATTAAATGCAAAAATAAGTGGTTTATGGTCTGTTAAAATAATAAAATTACGCCCTTCTAACATATAACGGAAATGTTTGATGGTAGCGTAAATTGCTAAAAGCTCTCTATCATAAGCACTATAATTACATTGTGCTGAAGATAATTTTCGTGAATAAAAAGCTAAAGGCTGCCAACATCCTTTAATTTTTATACTCTAGATGAAATCATATAGAGTATTATAAGTTTAATCCAGCCCAAAAGTTTGTAACGCATAGAACCAAGCCTCGGACGAAAAAAAGTTATATATTATTTTTTGTTTATTTGTGCCCAAAAACCTCAAATCCGCTTGACGTCCGTCCGTCCGTCCGTCCGTCCGTCCGTCCGTCCGTCCGTCCGTCCGTCTGTCCGTGAACACGATAACTCAAGAACGCCTTCACCTAGGATCTTAAAATTTTGAATCTGGGTGTTTGGTTGAATTTGTAAGGCTAAGTTCGTTAACGGGCAAAATCGTCCTACTCCTTCGGGTAGCTGCCATACAAAATGTCCTTAAAACACGTGTTCAAGAATATTGACCAATAACTTCGGAACGCCTAAAGCTACGACTTTGAAATTTTGTATGTGTTACTTTTTTAATAGTTGGAGCTAAATGTATGATTATGAAGAAAATCCTGTTAGTCCTTCCTGTAGCTGCCATACAAATATCCTGTCAAAATGTATTCACTTAATTTACGAAACTCACTATAACTCAAGTTATCTTTCAGCTACGAATTCGGAATTTTTTACAAATTAGTTTTAAGTAAAAACAAAGCTTGAGTTTACTTGTCAGCGAAATCCTTTTACTCCTTCTGGTAGCTGCCATACAAAATGTCCTTAAAATACGTGTTCAAGAATATTGGCCGATAACTTCAGAAGGGTTTAAGCTACGTCTTTGAAATTTTGTATGTGTTATTTTTCCAATAGTTGGAGCTCAATGTATGATTATGAAGAAAATCCTATTAATCCTTCGTGTAGTTGCCATACAAATATCCTGTCAAAACGTCTTCAGTTAATTTACGGAACTTACTATAACTCAAGTAATCTTTTAGCTATGAATTGGAAATTTTGTACAAATTAGTTTTGAATAAAAACAAAGTTCGAGTTTACTAATCAGCGAAATCCTGTTACTCCTTCTGGTAGCTGCCATACAAAATGTCCCTAAGGCACGTGTTCAACAATATTTTTCGATAACTTTTGAACGCTTTAAACTACGAATTTGAAATTTTGTACACGTTCATTTTTAAATGATTCCAAGGAAAAGGATAAATATGTAAGAAATCGAGTGAGTCCTTCCTGCACCTCCCATGTGAAAGTCCTTCGAAAAGGACATTTTTTTCGATAACTTACCCAGTTCAAGATATGAAATTAAACACTGAATATTGTCTTTTAGTTTTGAGTAGCAATCTAATGGCAGTCCTTAATAAAGGACATACAACATGCACACACGTAATTCTACTTTATCCCCAACTACAATATAAATCGAAGTTCAGTATTCATCTAGAGTATTATACGATTGGCTTGCAGCCGATCGTGACTGCAGTATGTTTTGCTGTAAAGCCGAGCCAATTGCTGTATCTGATGCATCAGTAACAATAGAAAGAATAGTGTGAGAGTTCGGGTAAGCTAACACTGTAGCTTCAACTAAATGTTTTTTACAAATTTCAAAGGCTTTATTTGATTTATCATTCCAATTTTTTATCCTTTTTCTTTTTACTTCCTTTTGTTAAATCATCTAGGACTGATTGTGCAACTGCCGCATTCGGAATAAATCTTCTATAAAAAACATACTGCAGTCACGATCGGCTGCAAGCCAATCGTATAATACTCTAGATGAATACTGAACTCCGATTTATATTGTAGTTGGGTATAAAGTAGAATTACGTGTGTGCATGTTGTATGTCCTTTATTAAGGACTGCTATTAGATTGCTACTCAAAACTAAAAGACAATATTCAGTGTTTAATTTCATATCTTGAACTGGGTAAGTCATTGAAAAAAAATGTCGTTTTTGAAGGACTTTCACATGGGAGGAGCAGGAAGGACTCACTCGATTTCTTACATATTTATCCTTTTCCTTGGAACCATTCAAAAATAAACGTGTACAAAATTTCAAATTCGTAGCTTGAAGCAAAAGTTCAAAAGTTATTGGAAAATATTGATGAACACGTGTTTTAAGGATATTTTGTATGGCAGCTACCAGAAGCAGTAAAAGGAAGTTATCGACCTATATTCTTGAACACGTGTTTTAAGGACATTTTGTATGGCAGCTACCCGAAGGAGTAGGACGATTTTGCCCGTTAACGAACTTAGCCTTACAAATTCAACGAAACATCCAGATTCAAAATTTCAAGATCCTAGGTGAAGGCGTTCTTGAGTTATCGTGTTCACGGACAGACGGACGGACGGACGGACGGACGGACGGACGGACGGACGGACGTCAGGCGGATTTGAGGTTTTTGGCCACAAATAAACAAAAAATAATATATAACTTTTTTTCGTCCGAGTCTTGGTTCTATGCGTTACAAACTTTTGGGCTGGATTAAACTTATAATACTCTATATGATTTCATCTAGAGTATAAACATACTGCAGTCACGATCGGCTGCAAGCCAATCGTATAATACTCTAGATGAATACTGAACTCCGATTTATATTGTAGTTGGGGATAAAGTAGAATTACGTGTGTGCATGTTGTATGTCCTTTATAAGGACTGCCATTAGATTGCTACCCAAAACTAAAAGACAATATTCTGTGCTTAATTTCATATCTTGAACTGGGTAAGTCATCGAAAAAAAATTTCCTTTTTAAAGGACTTTCACATGGGAGGTGCAGGAAGGACTCACTCAATTTTTTACATATTTATCCTTTTCCTTGGAACCATTTAAAAATGAACGTGTACAAAATTTCAAATTCGTAGCTTGAAGCGTTCACAAGTTATCGAAAAATATTGTTGAACACGTGTCTTAAGGACATTTTGTATGGCAGCTACCAGAAGGAGGAAAAGGATTTCACTGATTAATGAACTCGAACATCGTTTTTACTCAAAACTAATTTGTACAAAATTTCCAATTCATAGCTAAAAGATTACTTGAGTTATAGTAAGTTTCGTAAATTAAGTGGAGACGTTTTGACAGGATATTTGTATGGCAGCTACACGAAGGACTAATAGGATTTTCTTCATAATCATACATTTAGCTCTAACTATTGGAAAAATAACACATACAAAATTTCAAAGACGTAGCTTAAACCTTTCTGAAGTTATCGGCCAATATTCTTAAACACGTGTTTTAATTACATTTTGTATGGCAGCTACCAGAAGGAGTAAAAGGATTTCGCTGACTAGCAAACTCTAACTTTGTTTTCATTCAAAACTAATTTGTGCAAAATTCCGAATTCGTAGCTAAAAGATTACTTGAGTTATAGTGAGTTTCGTAAATTAAGTGAATACATTTTAACAGGATATTTGTATGGCTGCTACACGAAGGACTAACAGGATTTTCTTCATAATCATATATTTAGCTCCAACTATTGGAAAAATAACACATTCAAAATTTCAATGTCGAAGCTTAAACCCTTCTGAAGTTATCGACCAATATTCTTGAACACGTGTTTTAAGGACATTTTGTATGGCAGCTACCCGAAGGAGTAGGACGATTTTTCCCGTTAACGAACTTAGCCTTACAAATTCAACCAAACACCCAGATTCAAAATTTGAAGATCCTAGGTGAAGGCGTTCTTGATTTATCGTGTTCACAGACAGGCGGACGGACGGACGTCAAGCGGATTTGAGGTTTTTGGCAGCAAATAAACAAAAAATAATATATAACTTTTTTCCGTCCGAGGCTTGGTTCTACGCGTTACAAACTTTTGGGCTGGATTAAACTTATAATACTCTATATGATTTCATCTAGAGTATAATTAATCATTCCTAAAAACCTGCGTAATTTCAAGATATTGGATGGTGGTAGAAAATTTACTATTGCTTCAACCTTTGCTTTAATAGGCTGAATTCCAAACTCATCCAAGCTATGTCCCAAAAATTAAATTTTTTTTCTGAAGAAAATTACTCTTGTTTAGATTTAATACTAGACAATTTAATGCTAAACGTTCTAAGACTGTATTAATATGAATCAAATGTTGTGCTTCATTCTTTGATGCTATTAATATATCATCTATGTAGACAAAACAAAATTCTAGATCTTTAAAAATGGAAAATATGAATCTTTGAAATGATTGAGATGCATTGCGCACTCCAAAAGTCATTCTCAAAAATTCGTATGAACCAAATGGAGTAGTAACTGCGGTTTTTGGAATGTCCTCCTCATTCATGGGTATCTGATGATACGCCTTTTCTAAATCTAATGTTGAAAAAATTTTACAACTATACAATTGTTGTGAAAAATCTTGAATATGAGGAATGGGATATTTATCTGGCAGAGTATTAGCATTCAATGTTCTATAATCTCCACACGGTCTCAACGGGGACGTTGTAACATATCGTTAAATTCTCTTTTTGCTACTAACAGCTTTTCTGGATTTAAACGTCTAGGTTTTGCAAAAACCGGGTTACAATTCGTTACAATGAAATGTTTTACCTTATGTAAATCTTTAAAATTAATATTGTTATCAGTTGAAATATTAATTAATCCATTTTTAATTAAAATTTCTTGAATCCTATCATCAATTTTTGGAATTGATAAAATAGATAACATTGATGAAGGACCATTATATAATTTTCGTGGTACAAATTTGTGGTGGTTAGAAGAATCAATTAAACGCTTATGTTTAACATCAACTAATAAACCAAAATTTTTTAGAAAATCCGCTCCTAAAATTGGTCTATCAATATCTGCTAAAATAAAATTCCATGAAAATCTTCTACGAAGATTCAATGAAATTAATAATTTTTTTTCTCCGAATGTAGCAATTCTTGTAGAATTTGCTGCCGTTAAAAAAAATTTCATATCAACTGAATTTCCTATGATCTTATTATAAGGTAAAACTGAAACTTCTGCTCCAATTAGAAAAGAATAGCCAGACAATGGATCTGTAATAATTAGGCGGTTTGTTTGACTATTCGTGTCAGAATCCGCCATTTCCGACATCACATTTAGTTTTTTGAATTTTTGAAATTACATGGTTTAATACATTTGTGTTTTCATGGAAATAACATAAAGACACATTACCATTTGACCTATTAGTCTTAAAATTCGATTTATTGTGAAAATTTTTCTTACAATTCTCACAAAAAAATTTTTTGTTTTCCAATTTTGAAAATTTTTTAGATAACGTTGCTAATTGTTGCTGTAAGTCGATGATATTAGGCTGAGTTAAGTGTTGTTCTGTATTCTCTATAGTTGAAGTACTAGCTATCTGATTAGAGTTAGAGGTAACAACTTCTAATATTTTATCAGCAATGGACCCCAATTCAGTTAATGATGCTGAATTAGCTGCTAAAATGATTTAAATTTGATGAGGCAAACATTGCAACCATAATTTTTATACTCTAGATGAAATCATATAGAGTATTATAAGTTTAATCCAGCCCAAAAGTTTGTAACGCATAGAACCAAGCCTCGGACGAAAAAAAGGTATATATTATTTTTTTTTTATTTGTGGCCAAAAACCTCAAATCCGCTTGACGTCCGTCCGTCCGTCCGTCCGTTCGTCCGTCCGTCCGTCCGTCTGTCCGTGAACACGATAACTCAAGAACGCCTTCACCTAGGATCTTGAAATTTTGGATCAGGATGTTTGGTTGAATTTGTAAGGCTAAGTTCATCAACGGGCAAAATCGTCCCACTCCTTCGGGTAGCTGCCATACAAAATGTCCTTAAAACACGTGTTCAAGAATATTGGTCGATAACTTCAGAAGGGTTTAAGCTACGACATTGAAATTTTGTATGTGTTATTTTTCCAATAGTTGGAGCTAAATATATGATTATGAAGAAAATCCTGTTAGTCCTTCGTGTAGCTGCCATACAAATATCCTGTCAAAATGTATTCACTTAATTTACGAAACTCACTATAACTCAAGTAATCTTTTAGCTACGAATTCAGAATTTTGTACACATTGGTTTTGAGTAAAAAGAAAGCTTGAGTTTACTAGTCAGCGAAATCCTTTTACTCCTTCTGGTAGCTGCCATACAAAATGTCCTTAAAATACGTGTTCAAGAATATTGGCCGATAACTTCAGAAAGGTTTAAGCTACGTCTTTGAAATTTTGTATGTATTATTTTTCTAATAGTTGGAACTAAATGTATGATTATGAAGAATATATTATTAGTCCTTATTGTAGCTGCCATACAAATATCCTGTCAAAACGTCTTCACTTAATTTACGAAACTTACTATAACTCAAGTAATCTTTTAGCTACGAATTCGGAATTTTGTAGAAATTAGTTTTGAGTGAAAACGAAGTTCGAGTTAACTAGTCAGCGAAATCCTTTTACTCCTTCTGGTACCTTCCATACAAAAAATCCTTAAGACACGTGTTCAACAATATTTTTCGATAACTTTTGAACGCTTCAAGCTACGAATTTGTAATTTTGTACACGTTCATTTCTGAATAATTCCAAGGAAAAGGATAAATATGTAAGAAATCGAGTGAGTCCTTCCTGCACCTCCCATGTGAAAGTCCTTCAAAAAGGACATTTTTTTTTCGATGATTTACCCAATTCAAGATATGAAATTAAGCGCTGAATATTGTCTTTTAGTTTTGAGTAGCAATCTAATGGCAGTCCTTAATAAAGGACATACAACATGCGCACACGTAATTCTACTTTATCCCCAACTACAATATAAATCGGAGTTCAGTATTCATCTAGAGTATTATACGATTGGCTTGCAGCCGATCGTGACAGCAGTATGTTTTTAATGCTACATCGACAATATTATTGCCTGCTAGAGATCTGATTTGACATAAAAGTTGAGATGGTTTTTTGTCTCCTAAATCCATACCTGTAAATAATCTTTGAAGTTTGGCATCATCAGATTCCCCAAAACGTAATACCATAGAATTTTTATAATATTGATATTGATTATTTGAGGGAATACTCTGAATTATGTCTATTGCTTTAGCACATTCTTCTGAAGTTAACATGCTAATTGCATGATTGAATTTTGTCAACTCTAAAGAAATTGATGATGTTGCAAACTGAGTATCTAAAATATTGAACCAAGCTGCAGGATTATGTGACCAAATTGCAATTTTTTGAATTGCAACTGCTGCCATAATTCTCGCAGAATTGGTCACATTTGCTGAATCACCCGAATTCAAGGGTACCTGATTAGTTCAGTCGACATATTTACCGCTAATATTTGATAGATAAAATAAAATAAAATTCTATTTCGAATTTTTAAATATTTAAAGAAATCAATATAATAAAAATGTATATATGGAATTTAGGAAAGTGCAAGTTCAAAAAAAAGAACTATTCGTTGAATATGTTAATAAATGTGTGACAACATATAATCATCAATATTAAATATAGTTAAATAAAATAATTAATATTAATGATACTTAAATTTTTTGATTGATTTATCTCAATAAATTTGTATCTTCCGTGTTGCAATTTTTCTAGAAAAACATCTTAGTTTCTTGATTTTCTTGTTCGATTAATTTCGATCAATTTGTTTGTTCCTTGTTACAATTTTTCGTCATAAAATGACTAAAGATTTTGAAATACTTCGGCGTTACACGACTTATGATTTTCAAATTCTTCGGCGTTACACGACTTATGCTTTTCAAATTCTTCGGCGTTACACGACTTAAGGTTCTGCGTAGTTATCGGGGTCACCAATTGTTAGGTAATTGAAAATATTTGCCAATATCAATTCACTAAACATTTAATTAATTAATTTAATTTTATAATTGTAGTTTTATAATGATTTACTAATTTATTAGTTTATCAAATTCTCACTAATATTAATTATTCACTTTTAAAAATTAACAATCTTATTTAAATTATTTAATTAATAATTATATGTATGAATTAATTATTCATTTAATTATTGATGATTCCAAGATTTATTTTGAATATAACTGCTCTTAATAGATCTTATTCATTTAACCGTTTTTATTAAACTGACTTTCCACATTCCACATTCCACATTTTATTTTTCATTAACAAGTTCCGAGTACTTGATCTCTATTCAATAATATAGAAATCAAGCACTCTGAATAATTTATTGATTAATTTTACAGTAAATTTCTAATTTTAAAATCAACCAAATAAACGTCAACTGTACCACCACAATACTCTAGATGAAATACTAAACTCTGATTTATATCGTAGTTGTCCTATTGTATGAACTTTCGTTTGATTGCTACTCGAAAGAGAAATACAATACATTCCGTTTTGAATTTCGTATCTGGAACTTTTAGTAAATCACAAAAGTTCAATTTTCCTTATTCAAGTACTGGGACATGAAAGGCTCACTAACTCGATTTCTAGCTTTACCTAGAACTATTAAAATTAATGTGTGAAGCGTTCTTGAGTTATCGGCCAACACTAGTATTGTTTAAATAAAGGAATTTTGTTACTCGCTGATCTTAATCAAGAAGATAATAAGAACGAAATTTTCTCATGGTAAAGCTACTATAGAACCTAATTTTAAGAATTTTTTGGTTGTTTTTCGGCGCCAGAGGAGTTTCTTACGAAACGCCACCGCGAAATCCCGACTGGGATTGACCGCTGTCCTGGCTACTGCCATTGAGAACATCTTTAACTGGAGAAGCCAGTTTAAAACTTTGTTGGACTAAGTCCGAAGGAGGTTTTTCGTCATCGGATGGCATTTTGACTCATCAGTGGGTCAGTTCTGTAACACATGAAATGAGAAATTTCTCACCTAAACGTCATAGGGAGAACGAACTCATGCAGTTTTGTCTCTATATTCTCACCTAATGTGAAAGCACGGTAAGTGACGTCATACACAGGAATAATCGTGGAAACACGAGAGAACAATGTTTTTGTAAGCAAATGATTGCGAGTTGGTTCTAATATACTTATAGTGAACCGATTTTCATGCAGTTTGTAGCTAGTGAAAATAACAACAGCTAAAAAATCTTCCAACAGTCTGGACGCAACTTTATTATTTTTGGGTAGAAGCCCAGAACGTGTTTAACTCTGCGACGCGGTGTACGTTACTATGTGACTGAAAACCTAAGAAAAAGTTCGGAAAGAGGATTGAATAGGCTCGCGCTAGAATACTTACGCCGCTGCGACATACAACATATGAATGACATAATTGGGTCATACTCCGGGACGAGGTCTAAGTCGTAGTATAATATCAGTTGTTACGTGATTAGTAAGTTTTTTGTGATTTGGTTTTGGGCCATTACATGAAATTGGAAATGCGTTTGTAGGCGATTATATAAAAAGTCTCTGGAAGTGAAAACCAATTTAATATCTCATCAATCCTAAGAAATATGTCGAAAGTCTTACATCCTCTTGGAGTTCAATATCTAAAAATACTTAAATCAACTTTTTGGCGCTTATATAGGAAGCCTTAGGCAGTAAAAATGAATTCGACATCTCATTAGAACTAAGAAATATGTAGGAATTTGTGAGAACAATTGCAACCCCCTTGCACCCACTTTGGGGTTGAATATCCAAAAATCCTGAAATGGGTTTTTAGATATATACGAGTATAAAGAAAGCCCGAGGAAGTGAAAACCAAACCGATGTCTTTTCACTCCTAAGAGATATGACGGAATTCGTGAAAACGTGTTCAACACGTTTATACCATCTTAGGGGTTGAAAAAAGAAAAAACTTGACCAACATCAACATATGGGACGACTAAGACTGTTTCTGCCGAATTAATGAACAAAGCCAAATTAATTTTTTCCTTTTTACCATTCCCCACCCTCACCCCTTACACCCTCTCTCTATAGTTTTCAGCTAGGGGTGTATCAGTTCTTGAGATATGAGATGCGATTTTTTATAAAAATTCTTATCTCTTCCATGATCCATCGCCTCCCTAAAAAAATTATATTCAGCAAATTCCTATAGTCCATCTTTAAACATAAGCCACATTTAATTTTTCTGATTTAATTGGTTCGTGAGACATCGCAATGCAAGGTTTTTTACCACTTACCCACGTCACTGACCACTCTCACTCTCTTTATTTTCGATCTATTCGCCTTGTTCCTAGTTTACAAGCAAGTATCTAGCTTCAATTTTGTGACATTATCCATTCAGGAGGTATCGATTTTAGAATGTGTCAACTTAAGTGTTTCGGACACATTGTTTTTCTCCGAACTCTCGAACTCCTTCAATCATATAAATTTTTTTATTGCAAAAGGGTACAATATCATAGATCTATGTAAGTTCCGAATTTCAGCTTCCTAGCATAAGTGGTTCCTGAAATATGAAAACCAAAGTTTTTCGTCTAAAGCGCCACCACTTTCCCCCCTCTTTGCACCCTCTTCTCCACGAAAAAGTCATCACTTGAAGGGGTCCACTCAATCTATACTTCAAATAAATTTAAATTGAATAGCTGCAAGAGTTCGGGAGATGCAAGTCTTCAATCGACTGTACGCACTGTAAAATCCAACCACCCGGAAGCACACACTCAGAAAACTATAGGAATTAAATGGTTCTTGTTGAACGTGTAACCTGTGCATCACACACATAGTTTGTACTGCTCCCAGCTCGGCAACTTTGATAAAATCGCAGGCAATAATGGTAATTTTTCCTGAAAATACAAATTTAAATTTTCACAAAAAAGAAAAATGTCACATTCTAATTAATAACACGTAATGAAATTTTTTCATGGTAAGCTACCATAGAAGCAAATTTGAAGAAATTTTGTTTGTTTTCCGGCATCAGTGGAGTGAAACCCCAACACGAAATACCCGACTGTTGATTAATCGCTGTCCTTGAGGACATGACGGTTGGAAAACCTTCACTGGATAGGCCATTTCTTATAAGATTGTGTTGGACTAGGTCTGAAGTAGCTGTTTCGTCATCGGACCCTCATCAGAGGGTGTATTATGCCTACTATCCGAAACACCCTTACAGCTGGACAAAACTGGCCTATCCAGTGAAGGTTTTCCAACTGTCATGTCCCCAATGACAGCAATTAATCAACAGTGGGGGATTTCGTGTTGGGGTTTCACTCCACTGACGCCGGAAAACAAACAAAATTTCTTCAAATTTGCTTCTATGGTAGCTTACCATGAAAAAAAATCTGCCAACAGTCTGGGCGCAACTTTATTATTTTATGGGTAGAAGTCCGAAACGTGTTTAATGATGAGATACGGTGTTGGATACTATGCGACTGACAACCTAAAAAATAACGTTCCAAATAGCCTCCTGGTTATTTTTTTGGTTGTCAGTCGCATAGCACCCAACACCGTATCTCATCATTAAACACGTTTCGGACTTCTACCCATAGAATAATAAAGTTGCGCCCAGACTGTTGGCAGATTTTTTTTATTTATTTACGTATTTTTTTTATCAATAGAATAATTCATAGTAGTAAAAGCGAATTCGATCACATTAAACCTAAGAGATTTTCGGAATCAGTGAAAACTTGAACAATACCCCCAGGGGGTTTAATTGAGAAAAATACTTAAATCGGGTTTTCCCCGATTACGTTTAAAGCTTATAGAAGTAAAAGTGAATTCCAAATCTCAATATACCTTAGAAATATATCAGAATTCGTAAATATGTACACAACCACTTTACACCCCGTTAGGGGTTGGATATCGAAAAATTTTGAAGATCGTTACTAGGCGCTTATATAAATAGCGCGCAGAAGTAAAATTGCTTTGATAGCTCGACATGTCTAAAAGTTTTAACGAAATTTGTGAAAATGTGGATTCACGGACATTTATTTTACTCAACCTCTGAACGCCAATAAAAATCTGAACTTTTTTTTTGCATTAATTACTCTAATAGTACATCTACATATACGTACTAAGTTTCAACTTTCTAGCATAAGCCGTTTCTGAGATATAAAAAACCACCCCTCTCCCCCGTACCTTGACACCCCTATCAAAAATTTTATTTTTCTAGGATGTCTCCATAGTGGTTCTATATAATCCTAAATTGTTAGCTTTCTATTCATTACGGTTTTTGAGAAATAAAAATCAGAATGTTTTCCTTTCTACCCCCTTTCTCCATCACCCCCTACACCCACACCACCAACATTTTTTCCCCTATTAGAAGTTTACCGACCCCAACTCCTGTCAAATTTTCAAGATCATATCTGATACGGTTTCTGAGATATAAAAATTAAATTTTTGGAAAAATTGCTGTCCCCCCCCCTTTCGTGCTCCACCTCCCCCCTGAAAAAATTTAGTTTCGGTAGACTTCTCTTGTGATCTTATATACAGAAACGAAATTTTATCTTCCTGGTGTAATTGGTTCGGAAGATATTGTTATCCAAAGTTTTTCACCCCCCACCCCAACACCCCACCACCCCTCTTAAAAATGTTAGCCCTTGTCTAATCTTGAAGTATCCCTAAGGACAACAACAAAGTTTCAATTTTCTGACATCAATTGTTCAGGAGATATCGATTTTAGAATGTTTCAATCCCGTCTTTCATGCGTTAAAGACTCATTGTTTTCCCCCCCACTTCCACACCCCTTAACCAAGATCGACTATTTTTTTGCAATTAAGTCCATTATCATAGTACTATACAAGTTCCAAGTTGCAGCCTCCTAGCATAAGTGGTTCCTGAGATCTAGAAACCAAAATTTTTCGTCTAAAACGCTCCCCTCTCCTCTCCCCTTCTAGCCCCACCCCTCGAAAATATACCAGTCGTAGGGGTTCACCCAATCTACCCACCATAAAAATTTTAATTTAATATCTCAACGGGTTTGGGAGCTACGCGCCTTCAAACGATTTTGCGTACGGCGTACGGCGTGCGGCGTACGGCGTCTACGGCGGACAGACGGACATTTTTTTTTTTTGCTTTTTTGGTGTTTACTAGTCCTAAAACGTGTAAATACAAAATTTCAGGGTAGCAAACTTTTTTAAAATTTCAGGTCGATCACAATACTTTATTATTCAAAAATAATAAAGTAAAATTCCATTATTAAAAATTGGGGACAACAAATAAAATTGCTGTAGGCGGGTTTCGATGTCGCCACTTGGTGTTGAGCTTTATATATCCTAGGGATGTTAAAAAAATTTCGATATATCGAAATTGCGATATTTTTATACTCTAGATGAAATCATATAGAGTATTATAAGTTTAATCCAGCCCAAAAGTTTGTAACGCATAGAACCAAGCCTCGGACGAAAAAAAGTTATATATTATTTTTTGTTTATTTGTGGCCAAAAACCTCAAATCCGCCTGACGTCCGTCCGTCCGTCCGTCCGTCCGTCCGTCCGTCCGTCCGTCCGTCCGTCCGTCCGTCCGTCCGTCCGTCCGTCCGTCCGTCCGTCCGTCCGTCCGTCTGTCCGTGAACACGATAACTCAAGAACGCCTTCACCTAGGATCTTGAAATTTTGAATCTGGGTGTTTGGTTGAATTTGTAAGGCTAAGTTCGTTAACGGGCAAAATCGTCCTACTCCTTCGGGTAGCTGCCATACAAAATGTCCTTAAAACACGTGTTCAAGAATATTGACTAATAACTTCGGAACGCCTAAAGCTACGACTTTGAAATTTTGTACGTGTTACTTTTTCAATAGTTGCAACCAAAAGTATGATTATGATGAAAATCCTATTAGTCCTTCGTGTAGCTGCCATACAAATATCCTGTCAAAATGTATTCACGTAATTTACGAAATTCACTATAACTCAAGTAATCTTTTAGCTACAAATTCAGAATTTTGTACAAGTTAGTTTTAAGTAAAAAGGAAGTTCAAGTTTACTGTTCAGCGAAATCCTTTTACTCCTTCTGGTAGCTGCCATACAAAATGTCCTTAAAACACGTGTTCAAGAATATTGGCCGATAACTTCGGAAGGGTTTAAGCTACGTCTTTGAAATTTTGTATGTATTATTTTTCCAATAGTTGGATGTAAATGTATGAATATGAAGAAAATCCTATTAGTCCTTCGTGTAGCTGCCATACAAATATCCTGCCTAAACGTCTTCACTTAATTTACGGAACTTACTATAACTCAAGTAATCTTTTAGCTATGAATTGGAAATTTTGTACAAATTAGTTTTGAGTAAAAACTAAGTTTGAGTTTACTAATCAGCGAAATCCTTTTACTCCTTCTGGTACCTGCCATACAAAATGTCCTGAAGACACGTGTTCAACAATATTTTTCAATAACTTTTGAACGCTTCAAGCTACGAATTTGAAATTTTGTACACGTTCATTTTTAAATGGCTCCAAGGAAAAGGATAAATATGTAAGAAATCGAGTGAGTCCTTCCTGAACCTCCCATGTAAAAGTCCTTCAAAAAGGAAATTTTTTTTCGATGACTTACCCAGTTCAAGATATGAAATTAAACACTGAATATTGTCTTTTAGTTTTGAGTAGCAATATAATGGCAGTCCTTAATAAAGGACATACAACATGCACACACGTAATTCTACTTTATCCCCAACTACAATATAAATCGGAGTTCAGTATTCATCTAGAGTATTATACGATTGGCTTGCAGCCGATCGTGACTGCAGTATGTTTTGAACGATATATCGATAATATCGGCCGATATTGTAAAAAGCGATATATCGATATTGAAATCCGACTATCGGACTCGATATTTTTTTTAAGTATATCATGTTTTAGAAATCGAACGGGTTTTTTGCATTTAATCTGCATTTCTGCATATTTATGTGATATGCCAGAAACGTTGAAAGTAGAAAAAAAATGTCGATCACGGAAACCATATCTGTCGAAACTAGGTTCAAGGCACGTGACATATGCGATGCATGCACGCAAATCTTCACTTCAGACGCCAACACAAACCTATGTATGACGAGGCAGCCAGGCAACTATCCTGTGTACAGGTATCTAACCGCTCCGTACCTTGTTGTTATTGGTTTTTTATCTTGCTCTTTCAAGTATGTTTGTATTAGAGAACCTTTTTTCGATCACACATATGTAGTCTATCTCTGTTGAAACAACAAATTGCATCGACATCACTAGGGTCTCGATATGAAAAACTCGTAGTGCAAGCAGCTTCTACCAGTCAGACAGTTCTAAGTCAAGGGTCCGTCCCAAATGAGTTGAAGCAGTACCTGGATCAACCCGACATGATGAGAACACCGGATTCGGATCCAATAAAATTTTGGTTTGATAGCCGTCATTTCACACCAGTTCTGTCGGATATCAGTCAGAAATACCTGATTGTCCCTGCCTCATCGGTGTCATCCGAAAGAGTTGCGTCGGCAATAAATATTGTGGTGCCAAATAATCGCAGTCGGCTTACTGGAGAGCATATTAAGGAGCGAGTATTCTTAACAACTGTCCCAGAAAAGTACTGGTTCTCATAAATTTACATTTTAAAAATATATCAATATATAATATTTCATTAATAAATAATTAAAATCAAGTTTGCCCTGAATATTTTTTTCGATTTTGCCCCTTTTATCGTTATTTTTTAAAAATAATATATTTAAAAAATAACAGTATTTCTATCCGGAAACTTTATTTCGATCAAAAAAAGGCATTATTTTGATTTCATAAGTCAACTGAGAAGAATTTTCCACTTTCCACCAACATTTCCAATAGTTCAATCATAAAACTCTCAGATATTGAAATTGCAATGATAAAATTGAAATTGAATTTCAGACTCTAAAAATTGCTAAATTTGGCAACTGTAACCGAAGGCAACGAAATCAAATGTCATTTTTTATTAATGTTAATGCTGTTATGATACTGGCTATTTTTGCGGCTTTAAAGCGGCTAGAAAATCCAAATGGAGAGGGATGGAGACTTTTACATACAATTTAGACATTGGTGTGAGAGAGACAGTCCGAACAGCAAAACTATGAGTAACTGTCAAAAAACAATCCATAACTGTCAAAAAAAGCTGCAACAAAGCGCATTCGAGCAGTGTTTTGCAACATTCTAGCAGTTATTCCAAGAAAAATTCACTGGCGGCTAGATTTTCCAGCCGCTACAGACTAGTTTTTGACAGTTAGTTATGTATAAATTATGGAAAGTGTCATGTGATGTTATGAAACGCGCCAAAACCGGTATTTTTCTTAACAAACCAGTTGTTAATTTCGTTTACTAGATGCCGCTAGCGTCGGAAAAAGCGATATCTCTCTCTTTTAATGTTGTTCGCCTTGTCGCACGATTGGCTATTATTGCACTTTTTTCTAGCGAGAAAAATAGCCAGTGTCAAAACAGCATAAATTTGATGCAGCATTGGAGTTTATTTTTCATTGGAAAAAATATTCGATATATCGATATTTTTCTCCGATATATCGTCAGCCGATATTGATATTTTTTTCAATATCGATATATCGATATTTTTTTCTGATATTAACATCCCTAATACATCCTAGCGAACAACCAAAAATTCCACCAAATTGGTTGAAATATTAGGTGATCTTCAGTGCCACCTACACTCAAAGAAAAACCTTGGTAGCATTGACAAAAATTCAGTTCAATTCGACAAAACTACGGTCAATATACGTCCAATAAAATACTTTGTCGTATTGACAAATTTCATACATTCTTTGACAAAAACCCACTGTCTAGATAACAAAAGAATTTATTGAATTGAGAAAAAATTGTTCAGTAAAAAGTTTGTAGTTTTTGTATTTATGATAAAAATAAATTATCAAATCAACAATTTTTTGTATTTGTAACAAAAGAATATTATCAAACACACCAATTTCTTTATTCAAGATGAAAGTATTTTGTTGTTTATTTTGTCAAATTGACAATGGTTTTATTGAATACGCTCACGTTTGTATGGTGCTATGCGGTTTCCAGTCTGCTTTCACTTTTGCTTACCGTTGCTTTGTCGCTTTCGTTACTTCCGTTACTCCCGTTGCTTCCGTTACTCCCGTTGCACCCGTTTCTCCTGTTGTGTCCGTTGCTCCGTTTGCTCCCGTTGCTTCGTTGCTCCCGTTTCTCCCATTACTCCCGTTGCTCCCGTTACTCCCGTTGCTTCCGTTGTTCTATTTTATCAGACGTGAGCACAACGTAACCACACGAACTGTCGCTAAACTATAGTATATGAAACACACTCATTAGTCGTGTGCGGTATGGAATCGTGTTCATCTTTCTTACAAAAATTTTTGATAACAAAATCTTGCAGTTTACTTTTGGTCACTGTGACAACATTTTTATCAGAAGCCGTTTCTTCCAATACAACAAAAAATTTGTTAATTTGATAAAAATATTGATCACTATGAAAGAAAATTTTGTCATTTCGATAATACATGTTTTGTTAAAAGAACGATCTGGAATTTCGCCGAATTTTTATCAATTTGACAAAAATTTATCAAACTGAATAATTTTTATTTGTTATGCTGACATATTACTATCATTATGACAAAACTGCACTGTTGAAATTCAACAAATACTTTTTGTCAATGTTACCAATGATTTTTCTTTGAGTGTACCTGAAGTATTAGGATGCGAAGGCAAGAAGTTTGCTTAGTTTATAAGTCGCGATAATAAAATTGGTTTCAAGTTCACCTATATGGAACAATCCTCAGCAATACCACCAGCTGTAAGGGTGTTTCGGATAGTAGGCATAATACACCCTCTGACGAGTCTATGCCATCCGATGACGAAACAGCTCCTTCGGACCTAGTCCAACACAATCTTATAAAAACTGTCCTATCCAGTGAAGGTTTTCCAACTTTCATGTCCTCAAGAACAGCGATTAATCAACAGTCGGGGATTTCGTGTTGGGGTTTCACTCCACTGACGCCGGAAAACAAATAAAATTTCTTCAATTAATAAAACTTTTGACATTTGACTGGAAAAATAATGGCGTTAAGATAACCCGACCTATGCTAAGGGGAATAATACAAATTTATACCCAGCGAAATTAATCAGTGATCAAAGTTAATGTCCCAGATAAGTTAACAGCTGGTTAAGGCGAAAATAACCCGCGGTGAATAAATGGCACTTAAATTTAAATTCGATGCAAACTGCCATTTAAATTCCATTGGAAATTTTCCCCAGTTGATTGGAACGATGAGAACTATTATAATCGTTCTCATGTGCTATTACAGAAACGGTTTTCATTTCCAAGGTGAGAAGTAAGTGTGAGAATTTCGGACTACGTCATAGCCGATTCATTTCTCCCTAAAAATTACAAAACTGAGCTACAGATGTGTATCATGTCCGCGAATTATATACTTAGTGAAATTTACTAACTCTCACACTAATTGCGTGAGTTCAAATTCTGCCAACAGCAATTTAATTTTTCCTAACATTTGAGAATGGAATTTTTTCATGGTAAAGTTACCATAGCAGCTAATTTTAAGTTTTTTTTTGTTTTTCGGAGTGAGAGGAGTTTTTTTCGAAACACCACCACGAAATTCCGATTGGGATTGATCGCTGTCCCGGCTACTGTCATTGAAGGTATGACAGTTGTCCCTCTGATGAGTCAAATGCCATCCGATGACGAAACCGCTCCTTCGGACTTAGTCCAACATAGTTTTAAACTGGCTTCTAAAATGAAGTTTTTCCAACAGGCAACGTTAAGCTGAACATTTTGGAACTCAGCCGACGCTAAATCGAGGTGCTGAGGTGGTACTCTGAATCGGAAAACAACGAACATCAAAAACAGTCGAAAGGATCGGTATCTGTTGTTCTGTTTGGTCTTCCCACTAAAACTGCCATATACAATCCATTGTTTCTATAAGTGAGCTGTAGAAAATACTGGATACTTTTTGAAAATTTAGAAAAACAATGGAATTATATTCAAAACCTTTTATTCAATACATTAACAAAGATCAATAATCCAATAACCTTTGAAAGAAAAAAAAAATTTATAGATTTTTCTTCAATTCCTCATTATTATTTTTTTTTAAATGACCTCAAAAATAATTATATAAACTTATGTACCACAATACTGGATATCCATATCTACTATGGTAGTCCCAGAAGTACCCGACCTAACAAAGAAGACACAAATAATTTAAAAAAAATATCTTTATTTCTGAACATAGTCTCCTTTTCCATCGATACACTTTTCCCAGCGATGTTGGATAGCTTCGATACCCTCTTTATTGCGAGAACTGTCGAGATCCTCAAAATAACCGTCAACCGCAGATTCCACTTCTTCTTTGTTGGCAAATTTTTTACCATGGAGCCATTTTTAAAGTTTGAAAAGAGAAAATAATCTGAGGGGATTAAATCTGGCGAATAGGGTGAACTTTAACTCACATTGATTTAGACCACCACGATAACGGATATGTGAACGTCCATAGTTATGAATCAACGCAAAAACTGCGCTTTACCGCTGTGAAACATCTCCAATCACTCGATTGTGACATCCTGAAGACGCTATTTTATTCCATTGTGAGCAAACGCGGCAGCCATCTTTCGCACAGCTTTCTCATGTCCAAATTTTGAATAAATGTGCGATGTACAGCACATTTTGAAAAACCTACCAACCTACCATGTCTTCCAGCTGCTACTGCTAAGATACTACCCTATTACTGGATATCCAGAATTAAGAACAGTTCAGTATCCAGTATTGAGGCATATAGGAAATTTACTCTAACATATTTACACAAATATCATTATTTCTTGTAATTGATAAGAAATGTTAAAAACATGTTTCGGATAATGTAGTTCAGCAACACGTTAAACCAAAATAATATATATCAATACATATCGTATTGAAGAGCAGTTTGAAGGGAACTAATTTAAAAACTTGTTGCATGCAAGAATGCTTCGCGATTTTTCAGAAACAACTGACAGTAAATATGGAAGTGCTGGCATCACAAAAGTAACTAACTCTTTTGATATTTCATTTTCCGCCACTAAATCTAGATGGTGGTATTACGATCCCATTTTATCCCGCCGTATCCAGTATTGCGAACGTAAACAATATTTGGTGCGCCTCCACTACAATGTAATTTGTTCCCGTTTTCTTTTTTTACAAATGTAACCATTTCTATATTTCCTACAGGAAACGTTCAGAACTCCTCAACATTCCTTCTTTAGCAGTATTTTGTTCAAGCTGTACAACGGCCTCATAGCTTCGCCATACATATGTATACTTTTCACATTTCGATTAATTTTATTAACTTTCTTTTCATTTCACTTATTGAACTATTGTGTGATTGGATGATATTTGTCTGTTCAATAGATGGTTTAAATAAATTTGCGTCTGCGCGAATTTATTTTCCACTGGCTTTCTATAACTTCTTTCACGGGACATGGAGCCCATGAGTCCTTTTGGGTTCAAAGTAGTTGAAATTGCGGTTTCCACTGTAAAAACGTACCGCATTGTGGGCCAAAACCTAATCATGTACACATATGTGTACAACATTTAATCAAAATCAGAATCGTCTGTAAATTTATTTATTATACTCTTATAAATAAATTTGGAGCCTGTACCGTTAAATCGATATTGAACAACTAAATTGTATCCATCGCTAAAACTATTCAAGATTTTTGGCATTTAAATTATTAGTGATAGACTGCCCATCCCTATATAAGTACCTATACACATACAAAGAAACTTATGCCATTCCTGATCTTAAATAAAATCATTAGAAAAAATTCCAGTGCAAAAGTTCTAGAAGCTGAAGTCTGACCCACGTTCCCTAGTTTCCATAAATAGCACCTCACTGTCGCATTGGATGGATCGATATCCTGTCTGTAGAGCTATTTTTAGCACATTTATGTACCAAAATAAACGGAAGGAGAACAAGGGATGCAAATGGAATTATGCAACTAGTTCATAGAGGAGCTTTTCACTACGTCCAGCGTCACAGCCATCACAATGTTGAAGTGACTCAGGAAGTCAAGGGTATACGTATTCTTTGTAGTATGTACTTATATATATGTATACTTTTGGCATATATTTTAGATAAAGGTCGTTTGGAATGGAAATACTAGTAATATTCATACATATATGTACACATCTGAGTGCGTCGGAGCTTTACTCTCAAGATATGAAATATATGTGGAGCCCCCAGGATCCTTGAGTGCATACTAGAACACATTTTGTCATGAACACTAAATTGCTTTACGTTCATATTCCAGGTTTAAACTACATTATCGTGTATCTTGTATGTACATACTTTTCTATAGGTACTCCTACACTCTTGAGCACAGAAGAGAAGTGGGTACTCGCACATATGTAGTTCTACATATTTCTAAGGTTTTTATCAGGTTTTCTTACACAACACGATAATGAATCTTCTTAGTTGGCAATCGTATAAACTGATCAAAAGGTATAGGTCGTCTAGCTAGAGTACCTATACTAAATATAAGTATTTTAAATGAAATACTGAACACTAATTTATTTTGTAGTTGGAAGTTAAGATAAATCAGAAGTTTGTATATACAATACTATTTATAATGTACACGCGAGCGTTTTTGGGAACCAATGCTCAAGTGATTTGGGGCGCTGAACTGAATCACACCATAGTATCCGTCCAAGCAAACCATAAACAACAACATTACAACCCAAGTAATCATCTTATCCATCGGTGTATACTCATTCCCTACTCCGCCTTGAAACAAATGGTGGGAGAATGTCTCCATCACCATTGGCTCCACGTCAGGCAGGAATAATACACACCGCGAAGATGATTTTCGTCCGGTAACTAAGCCGCAGTTGAGAAACTTAAGTCTCATGGTTTCCCGATAGGTAGCGTGCATCTATCTCTAGCACGTGCATAGCTCGTCGGATGGAGCGTGAGTGGCTACCTTTAACCATGGACAAAACGTAATTATGCACGGTTTGGACTGAAAGCCCGACCTGAGAACTTCGGACGCTATCATTAGCGGGCTGGAAGGTAAAGGAAAGAGAATGGAAGGAAAAAAGACTGTGGAAATGAAATGGAAAAGATAAGAAAGGAAATGAAGATGGAAAAGCACATACCTATATCACTTGAGATGGTATTAACTCAAAAGAGTTGAAGAGGATAATTGCGGCTGAATGTATATGGTACCCCCTTATACCGACACTGCTTCCGGAAATTTAACCCGAATATTCCCACATTAAGGTTGGCAAATCCCTTTGCTTCCTAGATTTTCGTTAACGATACATTTCGTATATGTACATAGTTTTCCGATAATTAAAAAAAGGTAGTCGGTAAAGAACCACTAGGGTCCGACACGTGTTGAAACTTAACCTGAAAATCGTAATAAAATTGTTCCGACTTTGTAGGAAAGGGCCTGGTTAGCGTTCCGCCAAAATGTATTTAGCTGAGGTATTCCTGCATGTAGATTGCTGTGACCGAAAGACAAAGGAATCCAACCGGTGTTTGGCTACCAATACACCATGCTGAAATAGGATAAAAAGATGTACCTGTCTTGTAAAAGACGGCGTAATAATAATTCATAAATTTTCTGCGCGCTAACTTGGATCCAGCCGTTGCGATAATTATATTCCAGTCCACTTTGTCTTGGCCTTCAGAGCCTAAAACTTTAAATTATGAAAGACCGAACACTCCATACTGGGCTGAGGTAAGTACTAAAGTCTGAATATGGGCTGAAGTGGTCGAATTGCCGGGAAAAAAAAACCTAGTCGATATGTCATAGCCGCAACAGGAAGAGAGCTCAACAAAAGGAAAACCCAACCTGAAACACACACGCGGTTGCATGTCGCTTAACGATATTTGCGGCTTGGCTAACCGTACCTGCCAACGGACTAGATCCAATTGGGTGAAATCACCGTTATAAAAAAAGGGATTATACACCGCGTGTTATTGAAGTTTCTAAAAAGATTAAAAACCGGACACAATTCAACGCTTCTAGGCAACAATTCAATTATAGGTTAGGCAAAAAAAGGAGAAAGGAGCTTTTTCGCATCCGAATACCAGTATTGCACCGAAATTCGCCTCACTGGAGCCACGGGGCCTTCAGCACGCATGTCGGTAACGGGTATACAATAAATGCCGGAAATTTTCACGATTAAAAAACTCCTGCACGGAAATTAAACGTGTTCACCGCGTTGAAACACCTCTGTGAAGTTAGCACCCCACTTTCACCAAATTAAATAAAAAGTTGGTTTTCGGGTGGAGATTTGTTTGTACTTGATTGTACCGAAAATTATTTCGTTTGTACCTCAAAGGGAACGGAGAAAAAATTGCTTCGTGTGAACTTAGCACCCGACATTCACCAAATTTCTTGAAATGATGTTTTTCACATAGTACGCCGTCTGTAGAGGATTGCACCGAAAATAATTTTTTTTAAATCACAATAAAAAAAAAAAAAATTTCAAAAAAAAAATTTCAAAAAAAAAAAAAAAATATGCCAAACTATTATAAATTGACTCCATTTGATTGTACCTCCAATCATTTTTCATATACTTTAAAATTTCCATCAAATATTAGCAATCTAAATCAGCCAATAGTTCACACACATTCGAACGACGATCCTCCGACAGCACTTTGTAAATCCGTAAGTAAAGTATAGGCCGACTTTCAAAAATCGAAAAACCAAAGACGCTAAAATATTCTAAAGGGACTGAAATTGATTGTACCTCCAAGAAATTTTAAGAAATCTTAATTTTTTCATCAGAAAATAACAATCTAATTCAGCCAATAATTCTTCATTTGTAAAAAAATTCGAATGAGATCATCTGACAGCACTTTGTAAATCCGTGAGCGGAGTATAGGCCGACTTTCAAAAATCGAAAAACCAAAGACGCTAAAATATTCTAAAGCGACTGAAATTGATTGTACCTCCAAGAAATTTTAAGAAATCTTAATTTTTTCATCAGAAAATAACAATCTAATTCAGCCAATAATTCTTCATCAGAGTAAAAAAATTCGAATGAGATCCTCCGACAGCACTTTGTAAATCCGTGAGCGGAGTATAGGCCAACTTTCAAAAATCGAAAAGCCAAAGACGCTAAAATATTCTAAAGGGACTGAAATTATTTGTACCTCCAAGAAATTTTAAGAAATCTTAATTTTTTCATCAAATAATAACAATCTAATTTAGCCAATGATTCACCGACAGAGGAAAAAAATTCGAATGAGATTCTCTGACAGCACTTTGTAAATCCGTGAGCGGAGTATAGGCCGACTTTCAAAAATCGAAATTCAAAGACTCTAAAATATTCTAAAGGGACTGAAATTGATTGTACCTTCAAGAAATTTTAAGAAATCTTAATTTTTTCATCAAAAAATAACAATCTAAGTCAGCCAATAATTCACCCTCGGAGTAAAATAATTGGAACGAGATCCTCCGACAGCACTTTCTAAATCGGTGATTGATATTATAATTTAAAAATTTTAATGTGCTATTTCACTTCAGTTTTATTTCTTTCGAATCATTTCACATCAAAATATACTCTGCACAATAAACCAATAAAAGCAAGTGTAGAAGAAAGGGATGAATTATCAAAAATGTATCCCACACAGGTACCCTCTAAAATAGGTTACTCTAAATTCACAGGAAAGAGCGTAAGTCCAAATAAGATTCTATTCTAAGATCCGTCATATACCTAACATCTTAGCGAGAGCAGAAATATGGAACCAACCAAATTTTTTGGAAAGGCTCTCATATTTAAGAAATGAACACTACCCTGTTTAAAAAAGGGACTAATTAAAATAAAAGGATTCAGGCAGTAGGTATATATTTTCATTCATGAAACTCAGAAATGACTGCTTGAGGAAGTTGAATTTTTTTTACTCTGTCGGTGAATTATTGGCTGAATTAGATTGTTATTATTTGATGAAAAAATTAAGATTTCTTAAAATTTCTTGGAGGTACAATCAATTTCAGTCCCTTTTAGCGTCTTTGGTTTTTCGATTTTTGAAAGTCGGCCTATACTTTACTTACGGATTTACAAAGTGCTGTCGTCGTCGTCGTCGTTCGAATGTGTGTGAATTATTGGCTGATTTAGATTGCTAATATTTGATGGAAATTTTAAAGTATATAAAAAATTATTGGAGGTACAATCAAATGGAGTCAATTTATAATAGTTTGGCATATTTTTTTTTTTTTATAATTTTTTTTTTAATAATTTTTTTTTTATTGTGATTTAAAAAAATTATTTTCGGTACAATCCTCTACAGACGGCGTACTATGTGGAAAACGTCATTTCAAGAAATTTGGTGAATGTCGGGTGCTAAGTTCACACGAAGCAATTTTTTCTCCGTTCCCTTTGAGGTACAAACGAAATAATTTTCGGTACAATCAAGTACAAACAAATCCCCACCCGAAAACCAACTTTTTATTTAATTGGTGGATGACGAAACAGCTCCTTCGGACCTAGTCCAACACAATCTTATAAAACTGGCGTATCCAGTGAAGGTTTTCCAACTGTCATGTCCTTGTTGTGAACGGAGGCCTTGGAGTGAATATTTCGACTTGAAAAAGTCAAAATATTCGAGGGAAAGGAAGGTTCTGGAAAGAGTGGGCCAATTCCTCCTACGTCCGAATTGGTGGCTGAAATCCGAGCGGAAGCGACACGCTTGCTGGCGGCCGGGACTAGCTACGGCAGTTGTGGGGGGGTCCTTGCCCAGATTTCAGACCATAAACCCTTGGACTGTACAACAAAAATTTCGTGTCGGCTTACTCCAGGGTGATTTAAAATTGGGACTATTTTCCCAATAGGTCGTGAAAGACCAAGAAGCGGTGGATTTGCGCGACTTCGCGATTTGTCAGGGCGCTTAGGTAGTATAGCGCCCTGTCTGCCCACCCTACCTCAGCCATGACTGTCCAAAAACAACATCTGTCATGGCCCCTTATTGAGGTTCAGGGATGAGTAGCTTAAACGCTCGGGTTCATTTTAATGGCACTTCTAGCCTTTATGCATCTTTAATTTATGAACAAAAAAAAATAACTAAAAACCTAGAATAATAAAAAAATTCTGAAGAGAAATCAAAAAAAAGGAAAACCAAAACCAATAAAAATAATATAAGTAAAAAAAAAAAAGAACAACAAAAAACTCACCCCATTCCCCTTTTTTCCACCTGTTGATTTTTAATTCGTTATTTAATTATTAAAATTCTGTCCGTCTGTCCTGTCTGTCTGTCATTTTTATTTTATTATTATTGTATTTAATTTTAATTCCATTTTAGTTTTAATTATTTTAGGTTATGTTATTCATTTTTAAAAGAATTGTGGGACCGCGGATATTCGTTGGGTTGAATTTTCAGGGATTTTCGCAATTTCTAATACGATTGCACTGCACAACACAAACGAATGAAATTATATCTCGGTTTGAGAATCGCAGAAAGAAAAGACCACTTTATCCGGCGAACACGGATTGCTCTGCTATTTTTTTAATCGGATTGGAACAGGCACAAGAACTAGCTTTTTCCACTGGATTTTCAGTTGGGGTGGAAAAGATTTGGGAAAACAAAAAAAAAAAAACTCGCGCTGCGATGTTCAGATTCCGACTCTTTAACACACGATCACCAAAAAAAAAACGCAAATCACTTCGAACGATCCTCATTAATTCCATAGATTTACCAACACTTCTTCTTGATTCGGTTTCTTCTTTTTCGTTTCATAGTACCGTTACGCGGCTTTTTCGCCCCCGAATTGATTCTTTTTTTTTTTTTTCTTTTCACGAAAAAAATGCCAGCTGTACTCGCAACATTTAAAAAAAATTCACTCTTTCGCGTCTTGAATTCATATGGAATATTTATCTTCACAAATCTTCACTTTCCGTAACCTATTCTTCATCGAGATTTCCGCCCGCAATATATTGCACATTTGCAAACAAATCGACCTTTACGGTCACCATCAGAGCCTCCATGATTGCCGCGGACCCATGGAATCGCCAAGAGAAAAAGGGAACACACACACGATCCTCCAAAACTCAATCTACTTTTTCCAAAATTCGTTCCATTTTTCGGTTTAAACGCAACGAAATTCCTCAAATCTTTTCGAACGGCAGGAAATCTTAGCACGTCTAATTCGAAATTATTTTGGAAAAGCGCACTTAAAACTCTCGTCGCGAAACGAACGAGAATTAACACACACACGATGCCGGAAACTTTGGGGCGGCGAGTCAGATAAAAAAAAATTACTTTCAAAATTGAAAAAAAGGAAATTTAATAGAACCGTCTTTCACACGCGCTCGTGGACCATTAAAACTCCAAAAGGTTCGCCCGGATTGAACGGAATTAGCGTAATTTTTTGTATTTTACAGGTAAAATTGAACCGATTTCTTTATTAGAAATTTCCTATAGCACGTCACACAGCAAAACCCCCGAGTACATTCCCCAAAAAAACCCGTTCGGACACCGGCCTGTCGTTTCCGGCATCTACCGACCAACGGTTCTTTTCCAAAAACCCGTCTCGCTGCTCAGTTGCTGGCAGTTGCGGGTGCGATCAAAATTCATCGAAATGCGGAACCTTGATCGCACCCACAACCGCCCAGCAGGAAATTGTCGAGTTGTCTAGTGACAACTCAACATCCTCAAGAACAGCGATCAATCAACAGTCGGGGATTTCGTGTTGGGGTTTCACACCAGAAACCCTACTGACGCCGGAAAACAACTAACATTTAATCAAATTTGCTTCTATGGTAGCTTATCATGAAAAAATTCCATTCTTAAAATTAGCGAAAAAATAAAATTGCTGTTGGCGGGTTTCTATGTCGCGCTCTTAGCGTTTAGCTCTATATATCCTGGTGTACAACCAAAAATAAATAAAAAAAAATATCCATCTGGTCGGAATCGGTAGAATTGCACCACGAGCATATTGGGAGATATGCACCAGATTGTTATGCCTCCTTTGCCTCAATTCATGGCCACAAATCTTAATGATATTCAAATTATTTTGATGCAACCAGAACGAATTCGTGCTAAAAGGAGACAACAGTAACATATCAAATTTGCAATCGATTTTTCAACTTTTAATATCCGTTGTATGTAAGTCAAAACTTATATAAAACCATTGAATTATTATTATTCGGTATTTTCTATTATTTCTTATTAGTATAAAAATCAGAAAAGGTTTAATATACTGTTTTGTTCGTTATTCTTTGTTACTTTTGTAAATATATTTTATGTTTTTTGTTTCAACTAATTTGGTTTGGGTTGGCTATATATATAAAAATCTGCCAACAGTCTGGGCGCAACTTTATTATTTTTTGGGGTAGAAGTTCGGAACGAGTTTAATTCTGAGATGCGGTGTAGGTTTCTATGTGACTGAAAACCCAAAAAAAAGTTCGGGATGCGGTTAAAATGGGGTCGCGCTAGAATACTTACGCCGCTGCCTCATATAACATATGAATTACATAATTGGGTCATACACCGGGACGAGATCTAGTCCTAGTATAATATCAGTTGTTACCGCATTAGAAGGTTTTTCGTGATTTGGTTTCGGGCCATTACATGAAATCGGAAATGCGTTTGAAGACAATTATATAAAAACTCTGTGGAAGTGCAAACCAATCTAATATCTCATCAATCCTGAGATATATGTCGAAACCCATACGTCCTATTGGAGTTGAATAACAAGCATCTTGAAATCAACGTTTTGACGATTATGTAAGAAGCCTTAGGAAGTAAAAATGAATTCGATATCTCATTAGAACTAAGAAATATGTAAGAATTTGTGAAAATTTATGCAACACCCTTGCACCCACTTTGGGGTTGAATATCCAAAAATCCTGAAATAAGTTTTTAGATATATATAAAGAAAGCCAGAGGAAGTAAAACCAATCCTATGTCTTATCACTCCTAAGAGATATGACGGAATTCGTGAAAACGTGTTCAACCCATTTTTACACTCTTAGGGGTTAAAAAAGGAAAAACCTTGAAAACAAGTTTTAGGTGATTATTAAATAAGCCCGTGGAAGTGAAAAGTTATTCGATATCTAATCAGACCTGAGGGATACGGCTGAATTGGTGAAAATGAGAACATCCCCTTTACATCACCTTGGGGGTCTAATTTTAAAAAATCCTGAAAATACTTTCTAGGTATTTATATGAAGAACCCGTAGAAAAAAAATGAATTCAATATTTGGAATGACCTAATAGATATGACGAAAATCGTGAAAATATATGCATTCCATTTTCACTGATCATTTTGTTTGCCCCACTTCCGAACGCCAATAGATATTTGAATTTTTTCTTTATCAAAATTACTTTTCTAGTTGATTTACATATACGTACCGAATTTCAACTTTCAAGCATAAGCCGTTCTATAGTTAGGAAAAATACCCCCCACCCCCGTACCATACCACCCCTATAAAAAATTATATTTTTCCAACATTCTACTACTACAGTTCTATCTAAATACCAAGCTTTAGCTTTTCGTTTTAATAGGTTCTCGAGATATAAAAATCGGAACTTTTTACTTTTCACCCTCCCCCACCCTTACCCTCTACACCCTCATCCATGAAATTCTGCTGGGGGTCTATTAGGTCTACTTCTGGTAAAAATTTTAAGCATCTATCTTACACCGTTCTTGAGATATGAGACGTGATTTTTTAAAAAAATTCTTACCCCCTCCACTTCCATACTCCACCGCCCCCTTAAAAAATTTTACTTTCAGCAAACCTTATTTGTCAACATTTATACAGAAACCAAATTTTATTTCTCTAGTACAATGTGTTCGTGAGATATCGTAATCTAAAGTTTTTCAACCCCCACTCCCGTACGTCACTGCCCCCTCTCAAAAATTTGTTTCCGATCTAGTCTCCTAGTATACCCACAGATGTTTATTAAGTTCCAATTTCATGACATAAACCGATTAGGAGATATGGATTTTAGAATGTCTCGATCTCGGCTTTTGAGCATTTCAGACGCATTATTATTCCCCCCACTCCCACACCCCTTTACCTATATTATAATTTTTTCTTCTTTTTCTTGATGCTCTATATAAATTCCAAGTTTCAGCCTCCTAGCCTATACGGTTACTGAGATCTAGAAACCAAAATTTTTCATCTAAAACGCTTCCCCCACCTCCCCCCTCACACCCCCACCACTCAAAAGGTGGGGACTTGAAGGAGTCTGCTCAGCCTACCAACAAAAAAAATTCAACTTAATAGCTCAAAGAGTTTGAGAGCTATAAGCTTTCAAACGTTTAGCGTACGGCGGACGGCGCACAGACGGACTGAAAATTTTTATTGCTTTTTTGGTGTCTATTAGTCATGAAACGTGGAAAAAAAATTTTTCAGGGTAGCAAATTTTTTTTTTTAAAAATCGATAACAATACTTTATTATTAAATTAATAAAGTAAATGTGTTGCTTTTCTCCCGTATGATGGGAGAAATGAACCATTTGGACTGACTGCGTTCTTCTTCATTAGGCTCAAGATCTGTTCATATTTTGTTCTTTGTTATGAATAAAATATTTGCGCAAGGTGTTTGATCAAATAAAGAATGAAAAATTAATCACGTTCCACTATTTTCTACGGAGATATGGAGTAATTAGTGAAAAATGGTGCACTTCTACCTAGTCTCCCCTACTAGTCTATATTGCTAGAGTAGAGAGCGAATTAGCAGATTGTCACTCATTTGAGATCTGTGTGAAAAAGATAAAAATCGGTTGTTGGCAAGTTCCTGAACTGTGCGTACGTTGGCAATTTCGTGGAGCCTATTCGTCGAGAAGGTTTATTAAGAATCATTTTCAGGCATTTGTTTTGGAAGATCTGTAGTTTCTTTTTAATCGAGTTGGAAAACTGACTCCATATTAGAGATGATAATCTGGGCTGAGGAACTTGTTTGAAAATTAACATTTTATTTTCAGTGGAAAAACAGTATAATATACAATATAAAAAAAATTAAAAAAATTGAAGATAATCGTTTTAAGATATTCAAGGATAAAGGACAAAATTGTTCGTTATCCTTGAAAAAACTTTCAAGGATAATTTTTATTCGTATTTTTTTTATATTGCGACAGTTTTAAAACAACAATCTTTAAAATAAGCCCTACTTTATTATTCTAGAATAAAAATTACCAGAGATATGAATTTTCAAAGAGGACTCGGACACCTTTTTTTGCTAAATCTTTAAAGTACTATGACTAACAAAAAAATTGAGATAGAAATAAAAAAATTTAATTATATTTATTTTTTTCACTAATTTTTCGAGTACACAAATTTTTAAAAGAATCGGCGATGGTAAGGTCACACTTCTGGCGATTCTGGATGGAATGACCTTTTTTCTATAAAATAATTGAGAGCCACTGATGTTCTTCGGTTTTTTTTTACCCCCATCCCCTTGAGATTCCAAGTTGATTTTTTGGTATGTTTTGAAAAACAGTATAATATACAAAATATAAAAAAATTAAAGATACGCATTCTGTGATATTCGAGGATAAAGTACAAAATCGTTATAATTGAAAAAAAATTTCAAGAATAATTTTTATTCGTATTTTGTTATATTGCAACAACCTTCCCCTTTAAAATAAGCCCTATTTTATTATTCTAGGATAAAAATTACCAGAGATATGCATTTTCAAAGAGGACTCGAACACCATTTTTGCGAAAACTTTAACATACTACACCTAACAAAAAAAAATGAGATAGGAAGAAAAAATTGAATTCCATTTATTTTTTTCACTAGCTCTTCAAGTACAAAAATTTTCAAAAGAATCGGAGTTGGTAAGGTCACAACTTTGGCGATTCTTGATGGAAAGACCCTTTACAAAGAAACGTACCATCAGGAACTTGCCATGCCGACCTTTACGCTTCGGTGGAGATCCTATTGAATGGTCTGACACTATTACCTACCTTGGCCTCAAGTTAGACAAAAAACTAACCTACCACGCTCACATCAAAAATACAATCTCGAAAATTTCTCAATGCATACATGCCCTATATCCACTCATCAATAGGAAATCTAAGCTATCACTTAACAATAAAATTCTAGTATACAAAATGATAATGCAGCCTATCATCTTATATGGTTCTCCAGTATGGAACGACTGTGCAAACGTGCACAATAAAAAGTTGAAGATAATCCAAAACAAATGCCTTAAAATTATAATGAACAAGCCATTTTACTCGACTAAACGTGTTCACCAAGAGGCTGAAGTTTTATTGATAACTGTTAGGGCACTTAAAGCCCAATATTACATCTATCCTATAAAGTTCCTTCTATTCATATTATGCACATACAACTGCAAATCTATTTTATTTGTTTTTATTTAGTTTTAAGGTAGGTACTATAAGTTAGGTTAAGTAGGTTAACTTGAATGTAAGGTTTTTTAGTTGATTCAATTTTTCCTTAATCAAACAATGTTTCCGTAACTTTAAAAAGTTTCACATTATTTTCTTGTCATGTACTAAACACAATATTGTAGTTGCAAAGGCTCCAGCCTACTCTCTAAAATAATTACAAACTGTGTCTACATATATATATAATAGTATATTTAAGTATTATTGAAATAAATGAACTATGAACTAATAAATTGTAATATAGAAATTACAAATGAAATTGTGCTAGCTGCTACAGCCGTATTGATTTTATGACAATCATTTGCCTCGATAAAACTATAAATTGAATGATATTGGATGTTACAATTATATTTTGTTTTTGTTTTTAAGCTAAACTGGATGGAGTGAAAACTTATATGCGAATGCGGAGAGTGCCAAATCATCTGCAGGTGAAAGTCATAAAATGGTTTGATTACTTGTGGCTTACGCAAAAGTGCTCTGATGAGGAGCGTGCAGTATCTTGTCTTCCTGATAAACTAAAGGTAGGACAAACTTGGTCAAAATATTGTCAAAGACTATTAATTCGTTGTTCATTTCAGGCTGAAATAGCTATTAACGTCCATTTAGATACACTTAAGCGGGTTGAAATATTTCAAAACACTGAAGCTGGTTTCCTTTGTGAGCTGGTTCTTAGGCTCAGACCTGTACTCTTTTCGCCGGGTGATTACATATGTCGAAAAGGTGAAATATTTTTCAAGATTCCTATAACTTTAACATACATGGTTCATATCAAATAATTATATTTCCGTATTGAATAGGTTCCGTGGATATAAACTACTTCCATTAAATATCGAAATTTTTAAGCTTTGAAAATAAATTGTGATGACCATTACATTATTTTAGGTTTCTGAAATTAATGGTTTTCTTTTCCCGTATTTTTATACTCTAGATGAAATCATATAGAGTATTATAAGTTTAATCCAGCCCAAAAGTTTGTAACGCATAGAACCAAGCCTCGGACGAAAAAAAGTTGTACATTATTTTTTGTTTATTTGTGGCCAAAAACCTCAAATCCGCTTGACGTCCGATCGTCCGTCCGTCCGTCCGTCTGTCCGTGAACACGATAACTCAAGAACGCCTTCACCTAGGATCTTGAAATTTTGAATCTGAATGTTTGGTTGAATTTGTAAGGCTAAGTTCGTTAATGGCCAAAATCGTCCTACTTCTTCGGGTTGCTGACATACAAAATGTCCTTAAAAAACGTGTTCAAGAATATTGGTCGATAACTTCAGAAGGGTTTATGCTATGACTTTGAAATTTTGTATGTGTTATTTTTCCAATAGTTGGAGCTAAATATATGATTATGAAGAAAGTCCTGTTAGTTCTTCGTGTAGCTGCCATACAAATATCCTGTCAAAATGTATTCACTTAATTTACGAAACTCACTATAACTCAAGTACTCTTTTAGTTTCGAGTAAAAACAAAGTTCGAGTTTACTAATCAGCGAAATCCTTTTACTCCTTCTGGTAGCTGCCATACAAAATGTCCTTAAGACATGTGTTCAACAATATTTTTCGATAACTTTCGAACGCTTCAAGCTACGAATTTGAAATTTTGTACAAGTTCATTTTTAAATGGTTCCAAGGAAAAGGATAAATATGTAAGAAATCGAGTGAATCCTGAAATTTTTGTTTCTTCTTTGGTGTTTATAAAGCTAGTATTACTCTGTTTGACCAAGCGGTCAAATTGCAGTAATAAGCAATGGGAAAAAGTAAATTTGACCGAGCGGAAACTGCGAAATTAATTTATTATTAAAATGATAAAGTAATTGATCTCAGATTTTAATTAA
Source organism: Beris morrisii (assembly GCA_951812415.1). Lineage (NCBI taxonomy): Eukaryota > Metazoa > Arthropoda > Insecta > Diptera > Stratiomyidae > Beris > Beris morrisii. Next base: position 99,203,200 of record OX638311.1, read on the forward strand.
TTTTATATTATTATACTCTAGATGGAATCTGAGAGTAGTATAAGTTTAATCCAGCCCAACAGTTTGTAACGCATAGAACCAAACCTTGGACGAAAAAAGGTTGTATATTATTTTTTGTTTATTTGGGGCCAAAAACTACAAATCCGTCCGTCTGTCTGTCCGTTAGCACGATAACTCAAGAACGCCTTGACCTAGAATCTTGATTATTTGTTTTCAAGATTTAACGTTTTAAGTGAGTGAGGGTACCGGTCAAAAACTTTTCTTAACCACCCTGTATCTCCACTAATATTGAAAATTGACCCACCCTGTAGAACAATTTTTTTCTCCAAATATATCAAGGAATAATCCCTTTCAAGGTGACACACGGAGTGCCAAATACCCTGTATATCTAGGGGTGTCTATAACTTGAAAGAAAGTGGTTCATTTGTAGAAAGTCCACAAAAATTGAACCGATTCTAAATTAATTTTTTTTTTAATACCAGATAGATATCGTGTGAACTATTATTATTCAATATTATGACTGAATTTAGTGGCAAACGGATTTGTGATATGACGTAGTTTGCAATCGTTGTATTTGAGCGTGTATTTTAGCAGATTTAACCCAAGAGACGACTGAAATTTAGTTTTCTAATTTCTCTATTTTTATTTTTTCCTCGTAAATTGAGTCTATTGTAAACTAGCAAAATAGCCCTATGTGCGTTTTCTGAATAGCCCAAAAAGCTATAAGTAGCTTTTTGAAATTTGTACCCGCGAATTGAGCATTTAAATAGCCAAAAACGCGGGAAATAGCCCAATCTAGCGACCTTAGTGTAGACATTCTAGTATGATTGAGAGCTTTCGAGAATTTTGATTTTGAATTTTGATATCCACAAGAAGACTGGACACTTGTTGTTGTTGTTGTTGTTGTTGTTGTCAAGTTGCTGCCTCTTCATCGCCTCTTCACCGATGTTTGGTTTATAGGGTACCCTATAAACCAAACATCGATGAAGAGGCGGTGAGGAGGCAGCGAACAGTTTCGAAACTTCTCGCTGAAAAAGGGTTATCAGTTGGGAACAAGTTTACCTATTTACTTGTTGTCTGTGAATACGTGTGAGGTATTAGCATTTCTTTTTTGCTCGTACTAAAATGCATCCGACCATCTCATCCGCACTCGTCGACATGATCGATCTCCTATCGCGCATTGTATTTGAAACTGGAATGAGCAAGAACGAGATGGCAATACGTGCACTCACTGAAGAGTATGTATGAAGGGAGTATGAAGTAGACCTGACTAATCATCGATGAAAGGTAGGCCTGACTTATAGGCGAATTCTGCCTTACTGGTCGACACTACAGGGATGGACGGGGTCCGGACATATTGAAATATAATTCTAGTGGTCGACGACTAATGCAATCAAAAGACAGCATTCAATCGACTAGTGCAATCGAAAGATGAATTTTATTGCACTAGTCGTCAGAGTTATGGGTTCCAGCATCATGTTCGCATGTAGAAAACTATAGCCAAAGACTATCTATAACAAGACAAGACACTACGCAGTATTTTTGTTATAAAAATTTGACCTTGGTTTCTTTATTTAATTAGATGAGGGAAGTAGATAGCAATAGCATGATGCATGATTAAAAAAGAGACAAAAACTGATAACGAGTCGCATTTACCAATTCAATGACATCCTTACAGAACGCATATAAAAAAATTCACATCAAATCATGTGCAGACACAGCTCAGCTGTGCTTGTGTGATTTCATTTCTCATATTGTTCCTATAAATTTGTATGCTGAAACACTTGAGAATAGAACAGCAGCAAAGAATGCGTTTTGTTACGTGCATTGTGAAAAACGATGCACACAGATGCGAATGTGTAATCATTCATTTTTGCATATTAGCGTACTCTTTTCTTCGCATGTGAATTTCCATAAGAATATGGAATTGAAACTATTCAGTCGGATTTCTTTGTTCCGCTTATACAATGGTTTTTTAGTTTTTTTACACAAAAAATGCATGTGTATTAAATGTCCAGTCTTCTTATGGATAGTCTTTGCTATAGCGCTCTGCGCAGTTCAACATCTAAGTTTGCAATGGCATTTGGTACGCACTTGATGAAAATACGCGTCGTGTAGAACGTTTAGTCTTTTTCTATCGCTATAGGCGGAAAACGTCGGCATGTTTACATTCTTGAGGAGAAGATGGGGAAATATTTGCTTTAAGTTTTTCGCCACAAACACAATCGCACGAGTTAACATAGTAGTAGTTTGTACATAAGAACCCATGAATTTTTCGTGTTTTTGGTTTATAGTGTATAAGAAATTAAATCACACCAACAGAGCTGAGCTGTGTCTGCACTTGATTGTTGTCATTTTTATGAATGGACTTTAGTTTGCGCTCTATATGGATGTCATTGAATTGGTGAATGTGACTCGTTGTCAATTTTTGTCTCTTTTTTCATCATGCATCCTGCTGATGCTCTCTATTTCCCTCATTTAATTAAATAAAGAAACTAATGTCAGATTTTGATAAGAAAAATACTGCGTAGTCTCCAGTCTTTTTGTAGATAGTCTTTGGTTCTAGTTCTAGTGCATGTGAGAACAGACGGTTAGAACGAGACACGATCGAATATTTCTTCGCCCCTTATATACATCAACTACCCAATTAGAAGCTTGCATCTAGGTATTCAATGGTTGTTCTATCTCTTATGCGAAACCGATCGAGTTGCGCGGTTGCCAGGTTTACATGTAACAATATTCTACTGATTCAATACATGTAGGATGTAATATTACAAATAAGCTGAATCTGCTGTATCAAATGGGATTTGATTTTAACGATAACGATTTTCGAAGCAATGCATTACATTTAGGGCCGAATTATTCACTTCGTGTTATTTTCGCCAAAGCTTACGAGCGCTCGTATACCTGGTCGACACCCCACTGCGTTTAATGCTGTATATTTGAAAATATTGTGAATCAGCCTCTATAACTTTGGATACATATTCTTAGATACATTAGGAATCGATTTAGGCAATAAAAAAAAACCGATTTTTTGAGCCTTCTAAAGCAGGATCCCCCTTCACCAGTCGTTAACTTATCCGGGATATTAACTTCAATCACTGGTTATTTACTGTGTATATGTATAAAATTGTATTGTTCAGCTTTGACAAGCTCTGGTTGGCGATTTAATAGGTCTTAACGTCAAAAACTTTATTACAATAATTATTCAGAAAATATGACATTTTTCTTTTTTTGAGTATATTTAAATTTGTATTTCAAGGAAAAATGGTAATTTTTGGCTGTAATTTTGTCATGGTTACCGATCTGGGAGGAGTACAAATGATGTGTGTGATCCAATTCAATTTTGCAGTCTGTGCAGTCGATTGATGGCTCACATGTCTCGAATCCTTGGAGCTATTAAATTTAAATTTTTGTTTTTATATCTCACGAACCGTTTATGCTAGGAGCTGAAACTTTGAACTAAGGGGTTCGAGAATGCGGGAAAAAAAAACGTTGCATCAGAAACGCTCGAGAGCTGAAATCGAGACATTCTAAAATCCGTATCGCCTAAACGGTAAATGTCACAATGTTGAAACTTGGTAGTTGCTTGTAGATATACTTCGAGAATAAATCGGAAATATCATTTTGAGATGTCAGTGACTAGCGAGATATTTCACGAACCAATTACACCAGAAAAATTCAATTTTGTTTATGTTTAAAGATGAGCAAGAGAAGTTTGCTGAGTATAATTGTTTTGCCCTAGCTAGAGCCAGACTTCGCGCAATAGGCAAAACTTTCTTTAATAACCTTGATGAGATCTCGAAAAACAAGATTGGAGAACTGATTACCTTCTTGAACAGCTCCGGATGGATATGATAATGCATTCAAGCCCCAGGTCTCTGTAAAACTATATACGAGTATCTACTTCATCAGCCCTCAACGACCAGGTTAAACGAGTTGTGGTATCAAAACGGCGCTTCCTGTGCTAATGGGGCCCTGTCTTCGGCAGACGGGCCGCCACGTAAACCAACCATAATTTTTTTCAGAGAGACGGTGGATCATGAAACTAGGGGATACAAATTTTTCTAAAATATTACGTCGCGTATCTCAAGAACTGTTTAAGATAGCATCTAACCACTCATATGAGAAGTAGGCCTGATACACCACTAGCAGAAACATTTTTGGGGGTAGGGGTAGAAGAAGTGAGAATGTAAGGATATATGGAGTGAGGGTGGAGTATGGTGGAAAGGAAATCATTCCGTTGGCTTCGTCAAATGGAATTGGAACAAAAAGTCTTCGTTGTGCTATTTGTCGATGTCGATTCGTTGCGCCATTTTGTATTGGCTCCAGTCCATGAATAAGCAGTCTTCTGCGTCAGAATTACTCCAATTATCCCACAAAAGAACTCTTTCCATGAATTCAATCGTGAATATACATATAATACAACATTTTTCAAATCGCATGTTAAATACCTGGATATTATAGTAAACCGGACCTTTTCCTCCGGTTAAATTTTTTCCTGAGTAACTTTAATCCCTGGTTACAAAACTAGCGAAACACCAATTAAAAACGATAACCAGGAGTGAACAATTCTAAGCCTCTGGGAAAACATAAATTACCCACAGATTATATAGTAAATAACTCGTAAATAACAATACGGCCTTCAAGATTTTTTAAATTAAATAAATATGACAATAGAATTTACAAAAGTGATTCCTAAAAAAAGGTTTTAAATTAAGCTGGAATTTTAATTTAAGAAAAGATCTTTCTTTTGTGTGGACATTTTTACTGAGTATTTTGATTAAAAATAAAATAAAGTTGTACTAGGAATATTAAAGTAGGCAAGAACTTTTTTCCGACTTCGAACTACCTAAAAAGTATTTGGCGCACAAAACTAACAACAAAATTAAAAATTTAGTTTCAGTATATGGGGCTTGCGAACGTTTTCTTTACAATAATACAGTGTTTTGTAATGTCGTGGAAAGGTTAAATGTATTTATTCAATGGTTCTGGTACTTGCAACCCTTTAGATAACCGTAAATTTTTTGTATAAATTAATGGCGTTGCGATGTTTACTACTATGTATAGATTAGCTAAAGGAGCATCTTTACTAATTACGACTGTCATGATTATAAAATTACTTTTTTACTCCACTCTTTCAGCAATCCTCGCCGTAAAATCAGAGTAAACATTTTTTGTGAGCAGCTCCTGAATTAGCAAGTTGTTCGATATTCAAGCGCACCTTTTCCATCGACTATTTATTCAGTTATGCTCTCAGCTGGTTGGTTCTTGAAGCGGGTTAGACGACAGTGATATCCAGATCCAGAACAGAGAAGCAGTTGGAGACTGGTAGATTTGGAGAATAAATGGTGGTTAACTCTTTTAGGCGGACTCTACTTAACCTAGATAGTCACCGAATCGAAGGTGTAACGAAGATAATTCTGTATACCTACATCGAATAGTACTCTCGGTGTTCCTTTTACTTTATTATTTCAATAATACAGTATTGCTATCGATTTTTAAAAAAAAAAAATTTGCTACCCTCAAATTTTTTTTTTCACGTTTCATGACGAGTAGACTCGAAAAAAGCAAAAAAAAATTTCAGTCCGTCTGTCTGCCGTACGCCGTACGTCGACCGCTGTACGCAAAATCGTTTGAAGGCTCGTAGCTCCCAAACCCTTTGAGCTATTAAATTGAAATTTTTTTGATGAATAGACTGGGTAAGCCTCTTGAAGTGGTCAAATTTGGAGGGGTGGCGGTGTGAGGGGGGAGGAGGGGGAAGTGTTTTAGACGGAAAATTTTGGTTTCTAGATCTCAGCAACCGCTTAAGCTAGAAGGCTGAAATTTGGAATTTATATAGAGCTTCGATAGTGGACCCATTTGCAAAAATATTGCCGATATAGGTGAAGGGGTTTGGGAGTGGGGGGAAAAATAATGCGTCCGAAACGCAAAAAAGGTGAGATTGACACTTTCTAAAATCCATATCTCCTAAACGGTCAATGTCAGAAAATTGAAACTTAATGAATATCTGTAGGTATACTAGAAGAATAGATCGAACAGAAAAATTTGAGTGGGGGCAGTGGCGTACGGGGGTGGGGGGTGAAAAACTTTAGATTACGATATCTCACGAACCAATTGCACTAGACCAATAAAATTTGGTTTGTATATAAAAGTTGACAAATGAAGTTTGCTGAAAGTAAAATTTTTTAAGGGGACGGTGAAGCATGAAAGTGGAGGGGATAAGAATTTTTCTAAAAAATCACGTCTCATATCTCAAGAACAGTGTAAGATAGATGCTTAAAATTTTTACCAGAAGTAGGCCTAATAGACCACTAACTGAAAACAAAATTTTGGAAGTGTGGGTGTAGAGGGTGAGGGTGGGGAGGGTGAAAAGGAAAAACTTCCGATTTTAATATCTCGACAACCTATAATGATATAAAGCTGAAACTTGGTATTTAGATAGAGCTATATTAGAAGCATCTTGGAAAAATATAATTTTTTATAGGGGTAGTATGGTATGGGGGTGGGGGTGTTTTCCCTATCTATAGAACGGCTTATGCTACAAAGTTGAAACTCGGTACGTTTATGTAAATCAACTAGAAAACTAATACAGATAAAAAAAATTTTCAAATATCCATTGGAGTTCGGAGGGAGGGGGCAAAAAAATGATCAGTGAAAATGGAATGCATATATTTTCACGGTTTTCGTCATATCTATTAGGTCTTCACAAATATTGAATTCATTTTTATTCTACGGCTTTTTCATATAAATACCTAGAAAGTGTTTTTAGGATTTTTTAAAATTCGACAACTAAGGTGGTGCAAAGGGGGTTGTAAACTTTTTCACGAATTCTACTATATCCCCACGTCTTCTCAGATATCGAATATCTTTTCACTTTCACGTGCTTGCGTAATAATCACCTAAAACTTGTTTTTAAGTTTTTTCCTTTTTCAGCCCCTAAGAGGGTATAAACGGGTTGAACACGTTTTCACGAGTTCCGTCATTTCTTTTAGAAAATCGCTTTTCATTTCCACAGACCTTATACGCCTACAAACCCATTTATTAATTTTTGGATATTCAACCCCCAAGGGTTTGTATATGTTTTCGCAATTTTTGCCATTCCTTAGTTCTGATGAGATATAAAATTGATTATTACGGCCAACCAATGCACGATTTTTCGAATTTCCAGAACCAAATAGATGTGAAGGATTTGCTTACGTTTTCACAAATTTTTCAAAATCCGTCTTGTCTCATGAGATATCAAGTTGCTTCTTATGAAATCGTCTAAAAGCCTGTTTCACAATTTTTTCGAAATTCAAACCCCAAGTGGAAGTAATGGGTTTGTATACGTTTTAACAATTCGTCATATCTCTTAATTCTAATAAGGCAACAAATTCGTTTTTGCTTCTATGGGCTTTTAGTGTACATAATATACTGAAATTCGAATAGTCTACACGGACTTTTTCAATGTTTAATCGGCTAAAAATCTCTATTTTAAATATTTTTATATTAAGAACAAAAATAATTTCCAAGAAATCCAATAATCTCGAAGCAACTCATGATACACTCCGACTTTGACCGCTCCCGAACTTTGACCCGTAAAATAATAAAGTTTCGCCCAGACCATTGGCAGATTTTTTTATACTCTAGATGAAATCATATAGAGTATTATAAGTTTAATCCAGCCCAAAAGTTTGTAACGCATAGAACCGAGCCTCGGACGAAAAAAAGTTGTATATTATTTTTTGTTTATTTGTGGCCAAAAACCTCAAATCCGCTTGACGTCCGTCCGTCCGTCCGTCTGTCCGTCCGTCCATCCGTCCGTCCGTCCGTCCGTCCGTCCGTCCGTCTGTCCGGTAGCACGATAACTCAAGAACGCCTTCACCTAGGATCTTGATATTTTGAATCTGGATGTTTGGTTGAATTTGTAAAGCTAAGTTCGTTAACGGGCAAAATCGTCCTACTCCTTCGGATAGCTGCCATACAAAATGTCCTTAAAACACGTGTTCAAGAAAATTGGTTGATAACTTCAGAAGGGTTTAAGCTACGACATTGAAATTTTGTATGTGTTATTTTTCCAATAGTTGGAGCTAAATATATGATTATGAAGAAAATCATGTTAGTCCTTCGTGTAGCTGCCATACAAATATCCTGTCAAAATGTATTCACTTAATTTACGAAACTCACTATAACTCAAGTAATCTTTCAGCTATGAATTGGAAATTTTGTACAAATTAGTTTTGAGTAAAAACGAAGTTCGAGTTTACTAATCAGCGAAATCCTTTTACTCCTTCTGGTAGCTGCCGTACAAAATGTCTTTAAGACACGTGTTCAACAATATTTTTCGATAACTTTAGAACGCTTCAAGCTACGAATTTGAAATTTTGTACACGTTCATTTTTAAATGGTTCCAAGGAAAAGGATAAATATGTAAGAAATCGAGACAGTCCTTCCTGCACCTCCCATGTAAAAGTCCTTCAAAAAGGACATTTTTTCCGATGACTTACCCAGTTCAAGATATGAAATTCAACACTGAATATTGTCTTTTAGTTTTGAGTAGCAATCTAATGGGAGTCCTTAATAAAGGACATACAACATGCGCACACGTAATTCTACTTTATCCCCAACTACAATATAAATCGGAGTTCAGTATTCATCTAGAGTATTATACGATTGGCTTGCAGCCGATCATGACTGCAGTATGTTCTATTGTTGTATTCGTACTTATTGCAAATAAGTTTCGTTGTGGTATAAATTTAGTGTTTCAATACCAATGTCGTATTCGAACTTATTGCAAATAAGTTTCGTTGTGGTATAAATTTTGTGTTTCAATACACTACGATGTATATTTCATTTGTTGTTAAAAATATCTTCTCACAAGAAACAACTCGATCCCCAATGGAAATGAACAATGAAATATTTATTTTAAAATAGTTTAAATTAACTTTTACATAAATAATATACAGGGTGTTTGGTACTCCGTCCACGACCTTGTAAGGGGTTATTCCTTGATATATTTCGAGAAAAAAATTTATCCACAGGGTGGGTCAATTTTCAATAACAGTGGAGATACAGGGTGGTTAAGAGAAGTGTTTTTGACCGGTACCCTTACTCACTTAAAACGTTATATCTTGAAAACGAATAATCACAAGGCAAAGTGTTATAACTCGTTTTTTAGGCAATCAAATTACCTTTCATTTGATGTAACAGTCTAAATTGTAACTGCACCCAAGCTTGAGATATTTACTCGAAAACACAAATTTTTGCTGCGTGAACCCTTAAAATTCAGTGATCAATGTAGTTTTTCTCAGAAAACCCCATTATAAACATGTCATTTTAATTTTATTTTTTTATGAGCCGTATTATTACCTACAAAAGCTGCATACATATGTATGAGTTACGATTAACATTTTGGAAGTAATAGGTAAAAATACATATTGATTGATCGATTGCCTAAAAAACGAGTTATAACACTTTGCCTTGTGATTATTCGATTTCAAGATATAACGTTTTAGCTGAGTAAGGGTACCGGTCAAAAACGCTTTTCTTAACCACCCTGTATCTTCACTGGTATTGAAAATTGACCCACCCTGTGGAATAATTTTTTTCTCCAAATATATCAAGGAATAACCCCTTACAAGGTCGTGGACGGAGTACCAAACACCCTGTATATGTTATTTAACAATGTCGTAGGAATTATTTTAAGGACCTTTCTAATCGAAAGCAATATTAAAACATACTGCAGTCACAATCGGCTGCAAGCCAATCGTATAATACTCTAGATGAATACTGAACTCCGATTTATATTGTAGTTGGGGATATAGTAGAATTACGTGTGTGCATGTCGTATGTCCTTTATTAAGGACTCCCATTTGATTGCTACTCATACCTAAAAGACAATATTCAGTGTTGAATTTCATATCTTGAACTGGGTAAGTCATCGAAAAAAAATGTCATTTTTTAAGGACTTTCACATGGGAGGTGCAGAAAGGACTGTCTCGATTTCTTAAATATTTATCCTTTTCCTTGGAACCATTTAAAAATGAACGTGTACAAAATTTGAAATTCGTAGCTTGAAGCGTTCTAAAGTTATCGAAAAATATTGTTGAACACGTGTCTTAAAGACATTTTGTACGGCAGCTACCAGAAGGAGTAAAAGGATTTCGCTGATTAGTAAACTCGAACTTCGTTTTTACTCAAAACTAATTTGTACAAAATTTCCAATTCATAGCTGAAAGATTACTTGAGTTATAGTGAGTTTCGTAAATTAAGTGAACACATTTTGACAGGATATTTGTATGGCAGCTACACGAAGGACTAACATGATTTTCTTCATAATCATATATTTAGCTCCAACTATTGGAAAAATAACACATACAAAATTTCAATGTCGTAGATTAAACCCTTCTGAAGTTATCAACCAATTTTCTTGAACACGTGTTTTAAGGACATTTTGTATGGCAGCTATCCGAAGGAGTAGGACGATTTTGCCCGTTAACGAACTCAGCCTTACAAATTTAACCAAACACCCAGATTCAAAATTTCAAGATCCTAGGTGAAGGCGTTCTTGAGTTATCGTGTTCACGGACAGACGGACGGACGGACGGACGGACGGACGTCAGGCGGATTTGAGGTTTTTGGCCACAAATAAACAAAAAATAATATATAATTTTTTTTCGTCCGAGGCTTGGTTCTATGCGTTACAAACTTTTGGGCTAAATTTATAATACTCTATATGATTTCATCTAGAGTATAAAAACTAACAAAAATTTTATTTTTTTTTACGATTTTCATACGCGGGTTACTTGATCACTTAAATTCACAATTTATAACAAGTTCAAAGTCCCCGACTTCTTTGATTCGAAATAGTGCCGCGACGTGCACTACATACCCCCTTCCTAGAGCAGTCTTGAACCTTCCTTGTTCTGTGTTATTCACCAATTTATAAATAAATCTTTAATCAGCCTCCACAAAGCAAGGTTTAAGTCTGTCGATAGATATATTTAGTTCTTTATTTTTTATTTTTACTTTAAAAAATTTTTCATTACGAGATATAACCGAATATGGACCTTCGAAAGGTGTTTGCAGCGATCAATTTAAAGGATCACGCCTAATGAAAACATGACTGCAAGAACTCAGTTCCTTGAACACGAACGATTTCTGACGTGAAAAGCTGTTAGAGGAACTAGGTTTGACGTTTCTAATTACATTTTGTATGTGATTCACATATTCGTGCTGCGAAAACTTGATTCTCGATTACTTATGTATAAAGAAATCGGATGGAAGTTTTAAATTTAAATTCTGCTGGCGAAGCTTCCACGTTTTCACGAACAATTGACCGCAACCCAAGCAAGACAAAAGGCAGCTCATAAGACCAATTTACAATAGATTTACATAGCAACGCGTCTTTCAAAACTCTGCCAACGTTCGATCATACCATTGGATTTCGGATAATAAGTAGTTGTTCTATTCCTTGTAAAACCCCATTACTTTACTCAATTCAGCGAAAAGATGCGACTCAAATTGTTTCCCTTAATCTGTTATGATCGAAAGAGGTATACAAAAAACGTGGAAAGAATTGTGTGATAAGAGTTGATGCTACTGTTTTAGCGGTACTATCAGTAATAGTATACGCCTCCGGCCATTTTGTGAATCTATCAAAACAAAATCAATAACCCTGTGATGTAGGAAGTGGACCGATAATATCTAGATGAATTGTTTCGAATTTGTCTGTGACGGGTTCGAACATTCCAAACGGACTTTTAACTGTTCTCGCAATTTTTGCCTTCTGGCAAAATTCACATTCTTTGGTCCAATTTCGTACATCCTTGTTCATTGCCGGCCACACTACCTTCTTATTTAATAGTTTGGTAGAAGCTTTAATTCCGGGATGTGACAAACTATGTAATGTTTGAAAGACTTGCTTCCTAAACATCTCTGGAATGTATGGACGATAAATTGACAAAGAGTCATCGCACCAAAGCATCAGATTAGAATAAGGTAGAGAAACCGGTACCAAATGTAAACTTGGCATAGCTTTTACTTCTAAAAGTTGTTTATTATTGAGTTGCCTAGAGGCTATCTCCTCTTAATTAATTGAAGACTAGAGATGAGACGAATATATTAGTATTCGCTATGATATTACTAATATTTGGATATATTAGATATTAGGAATATGCCGATATCAAATATTCGAATATCATGATATTCATTTTCCATCGACCCCTTCTCATACCATAGATTTACCGATCTATTTATTCTTTATTTACTTGGATCCAAATTGCACTAATTTACCAATCTACTCTTCTTTTCCTTATACAATAAATTTCATACATTGTCATTTATATTGGCATTTCTCCACGAGGAAACTTCATGAAATTGCAAATGTTTCAAAATTAAAGGACAAGATCGACATCATACAACAAAAATTTGTTGAACGAAGTTCGATATCGGAAAATCCACTAATCTCAGGATTATATAGCTAATTAGGTAATATTTAAGTCCTAGGTTAGTTCCAGTTTTAAGCATAGTATTAAGTTGTACATATAAGGTTTTTTCACTTTGCTGTATTTCCTTAATCTCATATACTAATCACACTAACTCCCACGTCTTACGACAAATACATAAACATTAGTTGAAATGGGTACAGATACTCAATAGCTCTAAAGTAACTTTATTATAACTTACACTGAAATTAATACAGATTAGGCAAAATAAAGAGAATTTGAATTTGAATTTGTCATTTATATCTTCAAAGTAGACAGTCCTTTCTCTTCCGATAAATTTTGAATTCGTTGTTTAAATCTACCATAATCTTCCCGTACACATTTGCACTTTCCTTATTTATGTGTAGGTGGTAGGTGCGAAATCGCACAGGTGTACTTTCCCAGACCCTTTCCTTCTTAAAGTGCCTGCCTTCTTTCTTTTCTATCCTTTGCGGTTCTCGAAAAATATTGAATCAGATTTTTTTCCTTTTCACCTTCTCCCGACATCGCCCCCTACAATCACACCTTCAAAATTGTTTTCCCTGCTAGAAGTCTACTGGGCCTAACTCCTGTAAAATTTCTAAGATCATATCTGGTACTGTTCTTGAGATATAAAAATCTAATTTTTTGAAGGGAATAGCCCCTCACTTTTGTGCTTCACCTCCCCCCTCAAAAAGTTTACGTGCAGTAGACTCCACTTGTAATCCTATATACAGAAACCAAATTTTATTTTCCTGCTGTAATTGGTTCGGAAGATATTGATGTCCAAAGTTTTTCACCCCCCAACTCGACACCCCACCACCCCCATAAATTTTTTAGACCTTATCTAATCTTCCATTATCCCTTAAGATAATCACAAAGTTTCAACATTCTGACATCAACCGTTCAGGAGATATGGATTTTAGAATGTTTCAATCCCAGCTTTCAAGCGTTTCGGACATATTGTTTTCCCCCCACTCCCACACCCTTCAACCTATATCGACAATTGGGTCCACGATCATAGTTCTACATAAGTTCTAATTTTCAGCCACCTAGCATTAGTGGTTCCTGAGATCTAGGAACCAACATTTTTCATCTAAAACGCTCCTCCTTCCTCCCCCTTACACATCCGCCCCCTCCCCCTTCGCAAAAGACACGCCATCACCACCCATCGGTCCCATGATATGATATTGGAATATTCCCTACCATATATTAGGTCAGATATTCATATTCGTATGTATTCACTGATATCACATATTCCTATGGATTCGCTGATATCAAATATTAGTGAATATAAAATATTAGTGAATATAAAATATTAGTGAATATAAAATATTAGGGAATATAAAATATTAGTGAATATAAAATATTAGTGAATATAAAATATTCGTGAATATAAAATATTCGTGAATATTTGATATCAGCGAATCCATAGGAATATGTGATATCAATGAATACATACGAATATGGAAATCTGATCTAATAAATGGTAGGGAATATTCCAATATCATATCATGGGACCGATGGATGGTGATGGCGTGTCTTTTGCGAAGGGGGGAGGGGGCGGATGTGTAAGGGGGAGGAAGGAGGAGCGTTTTAGATGAAAAATGTTGGTTCCTAGATCTCAGGAACCGCTTATGCTAGGAGGCTGAAATTTAAAACTTATGTAGAACTAAGATCGTGGACCCAACTGCTTTAAAAATTGTCGATATAGGCTGAAGGGTGTGGGAGTGGGGGGAAAAATAATGTGTCCGAAACGCTTGAAAGCTGGGATTGAAACATTCTAAAATCCATATCTCCTGAACGGTTGATGTCAGAATGTTGAAACTTTGTGATTATCTTAAGGGATAATGGAAGATTAGATAAGGTCTAAAAAATTTAAGGGGGGGTGGTGGGGTGTCGAGGGGGGGGTGAAAAACTTTGGACATCAATATCTTCCGAACCAATTACAGCAGGAAAATAAAATTTGGTTTCTGTATATAGGATTACAAGTGGAGTCTACTGCACGTAAACTTTTTGAGGGGGGAGGTGAAGCATAAAAGTGAGGGGCTATTCCCTTCAAAAAATTAGATTTTTATTTCTCAAGAACAGTACCAGATATGATCTTAGAAATTTTACAGGAGTTTGGCCCAGTAGATTTCTAGCAGGGAAAACAATTTTGAAGGTGTGATTGTAGGGGTCGATGTCGGGAGAAGGTGAAAAGGAAAAAAATCTGATTCAATATTTTTCGAGAACCGCAAAGGATAGAAAACTAAAAATTTACTACTATATTGAGCGCATTCTAGAGAAAGAAGGCAGGCACTTTAAGAAGGAAAGGGTCTGGGAAAGTACACCTGTGCGATTTCGCACCTACTACCTACACATTAAATTAGGAAAGTGTAAACGAATAAGGGAAGATTATGGTAGATTTAAACAACGAATTCAACATTTATCGGAAGGGAAAGGACTGTCGGCTTTGAAGATATGAATGACAATGTATGAAATTTATTGTGTGAGGAAAAGAAGAGTAGATTGGTAAATTAGTGCAATGTGGCTCCTTGTAAATAAAGGAAAAATTGATTGGTAAATCTATGCGTTATATAAGGAGGAAAGGGTGGGTGTTTTTATATTTGGAAATAACAATTGAATTAAATATAATATTGGACAATGAGAAGGATAGTAGAGTAAATCCGAGTGATTTCGCACCTCGTAAGTTTGAGCAAGGGTAAATGGGGTAAGTTCGTAATGTTTAACATCTTTGTTAGTTTTTTTAGTTTTGAATTTCATGTATTTTCAGTTTTGTGTTCATATGTCTATACCGAGTTAAAATTTTTTCAGCAATTAGATATTTTGCAATAAGCTGCTAATAATAGTGTATTTTCGCGATCATATTGACTTTTAAAATTTAAATACCGTAATGTTTTCTTTAGCTTAACTTCACCAAATATAGTTATAAATCTCTATTCGATGATAATTTCATGAAGATCGTTTTTCAACAAGCACCAGGTCAATATGATACTGTAGATATTAGTAATATTCAAATATTAGTTTAGATATTATAATACCGCGTAATGAATATATTCGTATTAGGTGATATCACCATATATCGGTATGGACCCATCACTATTGAAGACGTTAGATTAACTTCATAAATTCGTGACAATGAATCTGCAACTACATTGTCCTTTCCGGAAATATGTCTGATATCGGTTGTGAATTGACCTATCAAATCTAAATGACGCAATTGACGAGGTGTAACTTTGTTAGCATTTTGTTGAAATGCAAAAATTAACGGCTTATGATTTGTGAACAATGTGAAGTTGCGTCCTTCCAGCATGAAACTAAAATACTTAATTGCGGAATAAGCTGCTAACAGTTCTCTATCGTAAGCGCTGTATTTAGTTTGTGCTGTTGAAAATTTGCGACTAAAAAATGCAAGTGGCTGCCACTCATTATTGTTGAATTGATTTAAGGCTGCACCCATTGCAAAATCTGACGCATCTACCGTTAATGAAAGCTGTGCAGAAACAACTGGATAAGACAACACTGTTGCTTCTACAAGTAATTGTTTACAACGTTCAAAGGCGCTTATAGAATTATTATCCCAAGAAATAGGAGTTTTGTCACGTTTTTTCTTACTCCCTGATGTCAAATTATCTAACAACGATTGCGCGGAAGCGGCATGCGGAATAAGACGTCTATAAAAATTGATCATTCCTAAAAATCTTCTCAATTCTAAAATATTTGATGGACGAAGAAATGATGTTATTACCTCTACCTAAGTTGGTATAGGACGTAAACCATGCGCATCTAAGGAATGCCCTAAAAAGTTTACAATTCTTTGAAGAAAATTACATATTTTTTTTTTAATAATTAATCCATTTTCTGTTAAACGACCTAAAACTTCCTTTAAATGCTTAAGGTGTTGAGTTTCAGACTTAGACGCAATTAAGATGTCATCAATATATACAAAACAAAAAATCAAATCATTCAAAATAGAATGAATGAATCTTTGAAATGTCTGCGCTGCATTTCTTAACCCAAATGTCATTTTTATAAACTCAAAAGAGCCGAAAGGTGTTGTTATTGCCGTTTTAGGAATGTCTTCCTCATTTAAAGAAATTTGATGGTATGCCCGTTCTAAATCGAGAGTAGAAAACACATTACAGTCCTGCAAATTTTGGCTGAAATCTTGCACATGTGGTATAGGATATTTGTCAGGAACTGTATGTGCATTAAGAGCTCGGTAGTCACCACAAGGTCTCCATTCCCCATTCTTTTTTACCGCCATGTGTAAAGGCGATGCCGAAGGACTGCTTGACTGCCTACAAATCCCTCTTTTCACCATAAAATTAAATTCAGCTTTGGCTATTGCTAATTTTTCTGTATTAAGGCGACGCGGCTTTGCAAAAAGAGGGTTGCAATTGGTTACTATGAAATGCTTCACGATGTTATTTTTTTTCAAAGTTTCTTTATTTGATTTTAATAATCGATCATTATCTTCTAAAATTTTAATAATTCTATGATCTATCGAAGATACATTTACCACAGCTAAAGCTGAAGTTGGTCCAGAAAAAATTTTACCAACTTTAGAATTATAATTTGTGAAAAGATCAATTAGTCGCCTATGACTAAGGTCAACTACCAAATTGAAATTTTTTAAGAAATCGGCACCTAAAATTGGTCTGTCGACATCTGCTATGATAAATTCCCATATAAATTTTCTTTTGAAATGTAGAGAAATTCCTAATTTTCGTCTACCAAAAATTGAAATTTTTGTTGAATTGGCTGCTGCCAGAAAAGTTTTCGAGTCTCTTTTAGATTTCAATGACTTATAATTCGGTAGTACCGAAACTTCCGCCCCCGTGTCAATGAGAAAGTTAAATCCCGTTAAGGGATCGGAAATTATTAAGCGACTAGACTGATTGACAGCGTTAGGTGTCGCTACCTCCCGGACTGCATCTAGTTTTTTGAAACTTGAAAATTGCAGGGTTCCACACACTTATGTGCTTTCTCCCCATATCGTTCATGATAAAAACAATATTGCTTTTCCGATTGAGACAATGGATGAATCTTCTTTTCGAATGATTTATATTCTTTTAGCTTAAACTTTATTTTATTTTTTTTACAATTACATCTGCAAGAACACTTGTCAAATTTTTTTTCCATTGCTGAAATTTGTTCTTGTAAAGATTCTAACATCAAAACATTCAAAGAATCTGTTTGAGGATCAGAAGACACTAAGTTGCTAGCTATTTGCAAGGGATTTGCAACAATTGTTTCAGAAATCTTATCGGTCAAAGAACCCAGTTCATCTACAGAAGCAGTGTTGGCTGCAAAAATCATCTGAATCTGCAGAGGTAATTTCTGCAACCATAACTTTTTAAGAAAACTAATATTTAAATCCGAACCCGCTAACGATTTCATTTCGCTAAGTAATTGCGTAGGTTTTTTATCACCTAAATCCAACCCGGATATTAACTTGTGAAGTTTAGAGTCTTCTAACTCTTCAAAACGCGCAATCATTGCTTGTTTAAAATAAACATACTGACCTTCATTAGGAATACTCTCAATGATGTCCATACATTGATTACATTCTCCCGCGGTCAGCATGCTTAGAGCATGATTAAGTTTAGTAGATTCACTAGTAATATACGCATTGGCAAACTGGCCATCCAAAACCCGAAACCACGCTGCAGTGTTTTGAATCCAAAACTGGACCTTCTGGATGGCTACTGCTGCCATACCAGAAGTTCTAATTATATTATTATCACCTTCTCCTGGAAGGGGTTGTCCTGACGAAAGCTCGTTAGAATCACGTATCATTGCTACACTTAATAGTACTTTCGATTAGATTATATTGAGTTATTAATTTAGATAAATGATATAAAGTTAATACTAAATTTTTGTAATAAATTTTAAATGAATTGAAATATTTTTTTTGAGATTATTAAAAAAATTGTTACTAAGTCTTCCTTGAAAATTCTGCTGAACCTTTTTTGCGTGCAAAAAATTTTCTTCCTTTACAATATAATTCTTGCAACACTCCTCTGCGTAACAATTTCTTTCTTCGATCTGATATTTTCTGTGTACACATCTTCATTTTTGCAAAAAGATATTTGTCCTTTGCGCAAAAATTTCCTTCTTTATCGGGGTCACTAATGTTGTATTCGTACTTATTGCAAATAAGTTTCGTTGTGGTATAAATTTAGTGTTTCAATACACTACTATGTATATTTCATTTGTTGTTAAAAATATCTTCTCACAAGAAACAACTCGATCACCAATGGAAATCAACAATGAAATATTTAATTTTTTTTTTTTCAATTCAATCGATATTTATTAGTTTTTCCACTTATGTCTACCATCTTATAATTTATAATTTAGAGAACAGATAATTCAATATCTTAACAGCTATATTAAATCTAGTTAGCACAGCAAAGCGAAGCATCTACGAGAATTTTAGTGAAATAAATTCAAGGAAAAATTTATACAAAAAACCTTGTGTAGTGAGTTTAAAACTAACTTACAAACTAACTTAAATTAAAGGAAAGCAAAAATAGTAAAAAGGTAATTAACTAACTGAAGAAAAACAAATTAGACACCAATACATGTCAAGTAGTAGGATGTTATATGAGTGATAGTATTATCGGATTGTCGACTAGTTCCAGTCTTGTTACAAAAGATGAGTATCTGGTTGAAATTAATTCAAGAACGGTTTGCGCTTTAACTTCTGCGTGGAGACTCCTGGTGGAGAAGAAGAATGGTTTCTTCATTATTATTTTGAGGCACTTATTTTGTGAGACCTGAAGCTTTTTAATATGTGACTTTGCACAATGACCCCAAACAGGAGAGCTATATGCGATAATGGGTTGGATTACCATTTTGAACAATAAAGAAAGTTGGGATTTTCTATTTATAAGAGGATACAGGGCATACATAGCCTTGCTGACTTTGAAACATATGTTATCTATGTGACAACGAAAGGAGAGTTTTTTATCAAGTAGAACACCAAGGTAATTTAGGTTATCAGACCACGGAATTTTTTGACCAATAAAGTTGATTTTGCGGCTGGGAAGGTTTGAGCGTTTCCTCTTTTTGGTGAAAAACATAGCTTGTGTTTTTGCTGTATTAATTTTAATTTTCCACCGGTGGTAAAATTGGTAAAGTCTTTGAGTATAAAGTTCGAGTACTGCTAATATCGTGTCTGGATCAATTGAGCTGGTATAGACGCATGTATCATCTGCGAAGGTTGCTAGTTCGCAATTTGGATGTGATGGGAAATCTGCCGTGTAGATATTTGAACAGCGTTGGGCTTAGGCATGATCCTTGTGGGACTCCCGCAGAGATTTGGCGACTGTCAGAGTAGGAAGAGCTAATTTTAACTGTAAATGTTCTGTTTGATAAAAAAGACTGAACAATTTTCACTAGATACATCGGGAGTGATAGTTTAATTAATTTAAATATTAACCCTTCGTGCCAGACTGTATCAAAAGCTTTTTCTATATCAAGCGTTATCATTCCCACAGATTTTCTTTCATAGAGTCTTTCCTTAACGAATTTCGTGACTCGAAATAGCTGGTGACAGGTTGAGTGACCTTTTCTAAATCCGAATTGAAAATCTGAGATAGTTTTGGTTGAGTCCAGAAAGTCTTGTATTCGCTGGAGTATAATCTTTTCGAATATTTTGCTAATAACTGGCAGTAAGCTTATTGGTCTAAAGTTTTGGGGGTAGCTATGATCTTTACCCGGTTTCGGAATGGGGATAGATACGGCTTGTTTCAAAGTAGGAGGAAAGTAAAGAAGTTTTAGGCAAGCATTGTATATAAAGTTAAGAGTTATCACCCCCTTGCGAGGGAGTCGTTTTAACACGCAGTTAGGAATTTCGTCCAAACCGGGTGCTTTTTTGATTTTGTGCCTTTTGATTATCCTAACTATTTCCTTGGGCTTGCAAAGGGAAATTTCTTGTAACTCGACGCAGTCTGGGATGTTATTTACGGTGTTGTGGACCGTACGACCGATCGTCGTACATATGTCAGGGCGTTGCTTTTGTTCCAAAGAGGTGGAATTTGATTTGCCCGTCCACGTTTAAAACATTTGTTTAAACGCCAGACTTTACCATCGCTTTTCCCAAGATCGGCTAGCATGGAGTTCCAGTTGAAATTTCGCAGTTTTATTAGTCGGTCCTGTATTGACTTGGTGAGGAAGTTAATACGGTATTTTATGCTCGGGTTTCTATTTCTCTGCCATTGACGTCGAAGGTTATTCCTTTCTCTAATGATTTCTTTAATGTCTTCACCTATTGATAATTGTTGGGGGGAATTAACGGGTTTCTTTGGCGTGGTTGACTCGATCGCTTCCCAAAGGTTTTTCAAGAAAGTTTCCAGTAGTTCATCGGCTTGCTGGTTGTGAGTAATGTGGAGAAGATTTAAGGATGCGGTAGACATTTTCCTGTTAAGGATTGCTTGGAACTTATGCCAGTTAGTTTCTTTGTAGCGTAGAGTTTCCCTGCAAGGTTTAAGAGTAATCTCGCTCTCTAAAGTAAAGGAAACCGGAAGATGCGGTGAGGATAGCTCATTGAGGGTAATGGGTTGTGAAGTGTACAAGCCGCCATTACTAATGATAAGGTCGAGAGTCGAGGGTCTTCCATTGGGTGGGGGGGGGGGGGAATAGGTAGGCTCGTTCGGTGTTAGAACGGTAAAGTTTCTCTTGCACATCAAGTCGAACAAGATTCACAGTCTGTGTCTCGCATTCAGGTCTCCACATAAAAAGTACTTTTGTTTTCTTCCCACTAGAAGTTCCATGTCATCTCTGAAATTGTTAAGTTTATTCGCAGATAACTTGGTGCCTGGAAAGTATGCGGTTATAATTATAGTGTTAATTTCTTCGATTTTAATAGCAATGTTTTGTATTTCTTTCGTATCTACGTTTGGTAAAAGGGTATGCTTTATTTTTTTATTGATACATATAGCTACACCGCCACCGATTCTATCGCTTCTATCGTTTCTGTGAATTATGTAATTGGGGTGATACAGCTTATCCCTACTACTTAGCCATGTTTCGGTGACAAGAATCAAATCAATATTGTTTGCTACAGCGAAATCAAAAAATTCAATAGACTTATTTTTAATACTCTGTGCATTCCAGAGGACAGTCTTAATACTACTTAACTTATCCAGATAGAAACTTAACAGCTAAATTTACGATAACATTGAATTGTTCTTGTTTTGAATGACAAGACGATAGTTTATTTATTAGTTCAGCGGAGATTTGAACCAGTTGTTCTGGGCTCTGGGGTGAATAATTCCTGAGCGTTATCTGTCGGAGGTTCGTTAAATGGTGTTGGAGTATTCCTTGTTCCATTGCTAAACAGTGGTCAGGAGGTCTGTTGATAATTCGTGGCATAATTTGATGGGTTTCCGATTGCCGGGAAATTTTTATCCAAGTTGCCACTGAAAGTATTGAACGCTGGCTTTGGATTGTGGTTTGGCTTGTTGTGTTGTTTGCTAATTCTTTCCTTTATCGCTATTTGGTCTTCTTTCAGTGGGCAACTTGTGTGTTTCTGAGTTTCGCTGCAAATCATGTACTTTGTCGGTAGGTGACAGTGGTCAGAGCCATGACCCCATAGCTGACAGTTACGGCACTGCGTGGGCCCGATTTTACTTCTCGAGTAGAAGTTCCATTGGACGACTGTATGCATAATAGTTTTAATTGCTCGGAGGTCATTACGCTTTGTGCCGCGTACGAAGAAGATTATGTAGTACGGTGAGGTGTTACGCCGCGCTCTGTTGTCGCCTGCACTGAATTTTTTAATATCTACAAGTTGTAGTTTGAGGGTGTTTCTTAAGTGATTAGCCAACTCTTCGCACGATAGGTCATGAAGGCCAGAAAGCACAATTTTTGTCGGCCGGTTATCAGCACGGGCATGGGTAAAGAATTTACATTTTTTTTGAGTCAGATGGCTATAGAGTTTTTCGTATGATTCTATTGATTGTACGGAGACTTTTATACCGGTGTACATTAGTTTTAAATCGTAATCGGTGATTTCCAAAGCGGCCAGAATTGTTGTTATTGTTTCGCGCGGTAGTTCGGGAAACACTAAAGGTGGAGGTTTTACCTTTTTGACTGGTTTTGGTTGTGACGTCTGCTGCTGCTGGTCGTCATCGTCTTCGTTTGCGTCTCTCTGCTTTGCAAGGGACTGATAACGGTTGGTGTAATTCGGTAGTGAACTGTTGTTTTCATGCCGCGGTAGTTTTATTATATCCCTTAGGAATATCTCGGCCGGGGAAGCCTCCCGGCTCCGTTTGCTTGAGCCCGATGTAGGAATTTGTAACTTTTGATAGGTAAATCAAATACAATCGCGTTACTATTTTTGTTTTGTTTTGGTTGTTTTGGTACGAGCAAAATGAAATAGACCTGTTCACTATATGAAGAGAGAACATGAACTCGAAATATTTATTTTAAAATAGTTTAAATTAACTTTTACATAAATAATATTTATGTTATTTAACAATGTTGTAGGAATTATTTTAAGGACCTTTCTAATCGAAATCAATATTAAAAAAATTAACAAAAATTTTATTTTATTTTACGATTTTCATACGCGGGTTACTTGATCACTTAAATTCACAATTTATAACAAGTTCAAAGTCCCCGACTTCTTTGATTCGAAATAGTGCCGTGATGTGCACTACACTATACCTCATCGCAATATGCACATAAGGTAGATTCGTCCTACAAAAGCAAAATAACTATTTCTTCCATTATTTCTCTAAAAAAACATTGTATACATTTATAAAGAAACCACCAATCTAATAATTTAAGTTATATATGAAATTATTATAATCATTAAACATGAATCGAGCTTTAAAAATCTGTGGTTAGGAGTTTTATGATTCATGCTTAGATTGCGTATTTTGTTTTTCTTCATACTTATAGTTGCTGTATGTCAAAGTCAGTAGATTAAAAATTTTATTGATAAATAACATTTTGACTGTAAATATTTTTTTTCAGGCGAAGTTGGCAAGGAGATGTACATAGTAAACAGAGGACGATTACAGGTAGTTGCTGATAATGGTAAAACTGTTATGGCATCTTTAAAAGCAGGCTCCTATTTTGGAGAAATTAGTATTCTCAACATGGGAACTGCAGGTAAAGAACTTGGTAAATATTAATATGACCAGGCGGAACAATATCTATTTTCCAATTTATTTATACACAAGTTCATATCTATAAATTATACGATTATATTAATAAGAAGAAAAAAATAATACCAATTTTATGTATACTGATCTATTCCTAGTTCTATATTCTGTTTGCTCATCTTCTAAAAAATAAAAAATATATGTGGTCTTTAAAAGTTTATGTGTCTTAAAATTGTATTCCTTTAATTAGTTGGTCTTTTATTGTGCAACCTGTCCTCCTACTAGTAAAGTCAATTATTTTATCAAATGTTCGTTTTTCTTCCTTACTTAGATAATATATACATGTATTAAGCTTATGAGCACATAACCTACTACAATTTATATTATTTTACATTCCGAACCTCAATTGGCTACATTAAAAATTATTTGATTTCGCTAATTTAATAAATATAAACTTTGATATAAGGCACTTAGCAAGCGTGATGGGATAGATATATTATTATTTTAACCATATTCAAAACATACATACATATATATGCATTCATTGTCTAAACAAAATTTTGGAACACTTTTAATTATTATTACTATATACAATTAACATCCTAAATCAATAACGTTTTCAATAGTCTCCTGGTTATTCTTTACGTCATCAATCAGCACTTCAGCAATAACCGCCGTCCCGCCCTTCTACTCAAAAATAATAAAGTAACGCCCGGATTATCGGTAGATTTTTTCTGTAATTAATAATACAAAAAACATACTGCAGTCACGATCGGCTGCAAGCTAATCGTATGATACTCTAGATGAAATCAGGGTTGCCAGATAGTTTGCTGAAAAACCCGCCGAGTGAGCTGCATGAAATAGCCCAAAACCCGCGAAAAAACTTGTAGCTCAAATACCGCGCTCGACTTAGCAATTTTAAAGACAAACGTGTTGAACACAGTTGCGATTTCAACAACGAACTGTGCTCCAGAATTCTTTAGAAACGCTGTAATGTATAATAAATATTGTGGTGGGGGGGGGGCGGGGGGGGGGGATTGGGGAATATATAAATTCGTTTTTATCACCATTTTAAATATCTTATTTGAAAAACATATTAGGTCCAAATTAAAATTAAAATTATACTTGAAAAATAATTTTGCAGTGTTTTCAAGTAAAACACAATTCCATTTCATTTACTACTTGATCGCTGTTAACGATGAAAATTATTTTAAAAATACACTTTCGCGTAGATCGTTGTTTAACTTATACCCCGGCTCTGCGGCGTTTTATAATATTGGTAAACCTTTTGTCTCTTGTATGTTGTATTTGTATGAGTGGCCATAACTTGAAAGAAAGTGGTTCATTTGTAGAAATTCCACAAGTAATGAACCGATTATAAATTAATTTTAGTTTGCAAATACCAGATAGATATTGTGTAAACTATTATTTTTCATTATTATGACTGGAGAACCGAAAATTTAGTGGCAAGAGGATTTGTGATAGGATGTAATTTCAAACGTTGTACGAGTATTTGAGGCAACACTTGCAGATTTAACCCAAGAGACGACTGAAATTCAGTTTTCAAATTTTTTTATTTTTATTTTTTCCTCGTAAATTGGGTCAGTTGTAAACTCGCAAAATAACACAATTTGCGTTGGTCGAATAGCCCAAAAGGCTATAAGTAGCTTTTTGAAATTTTTACCTGCAACTTTCACATGGGAGGTGCAGGAAGGACTCACTCGATTTCTTGGAAACTTATGCTTTAAATTGGAAGCATTTAAAAATTAATATGTACAATATTTAAAATATCTAGCTTGAAACGTTCAAAAGTTATAGGAAAATATTGTTGAACACGTGTCTTACGGACTCTTTGCATGATAGCTACCAGGATTTCGCTGATCAGTAAACTAACCGATTACGTGTTGTATAGTGAGTTCCGTATATTGAGCGAAGATTTTTTGACAGGATATTTGTATGGCAGCTATAGAAAGCACAAATGGGATTTTCTTCATAATCATACCTTCCAGCTCCAGCTATTGGAAAATATATACATACAAAATTTCAAAGTCTTAGCGTAATCCGTGCCGCTAATATTCTTGAAAACTTGTTTTAAGGACTTTTTGTATGGCAGACACCCGAGGGAGTATTTTGCTGAATAATGCAATTAAACTTTGTTTTTATTCAAAAGTTATTTCTACAAAATTTCATCTTTTTGGCTAAATGATTTCTTGAGTTATACAGGGTGTAGGTAGGTAGGTAGGTACGCGTGGCTGCCCGTGAGAACACGGACACACTTAGACCTAAAAGGTCCGTTGTGTTACCACAGGATCATCGAATCCGGTCCTACTCGTCGAACCATTTAGAGCTTGCAATGAAGCGTTGGATTCTCGCGACCTCCATTGAGGCAAGGTCACCGAGACAGTTGAAGAAGTAAGCTCCAAGATGAGCTTTCCTTCTTGCTGATAGAGCTAGACAGGTACAGAGAAGGTGAAGGACTGTCTCCTCCTCCTCCTCATCCAGGCAGCTTCTACAGAAGTCGTTTGAGAATAGACCGAGTCTTTTAGCATGTCGACCTATAAGACAGTGTCCGGTCAGGACCCCGACTGTGGTGCTGATATTCGCCCTTTTGAGCAAAGTCAGCTGTTTAGAGCGTTTTAGATCCAGCTCCGGCCAGATCTGTCTCGCAGTGTGACATGTAACACCGTCTGCCCATCTTGAGTTGGTTTTCTCAATTGAGTCCAATCCCAGTAGCAGTTTACATAGAGAGGCACGCCCAGATTCCGGTGTTCCGGCATAATCTGAAGGGTAGTACCGCGTCGAGCGAGTTCGTCAGCCATGCAGTTCCCTGGAATATCCCTGTGTCCTGGCACCCAGCACAGGAGAATATTGAACTGTTCAGCCATCTCCTTAAGAGATGATCGACATTCTGCGGCGACCTTTGATGTTGTCGAGGCCGATTCCAAGGATTTTATTGCCGCTTGGCTGTCTGTGAAAATGCTAATATCCCTAGTAGATATTACATTACTCCTCAGCCAGGACAAGGCCTCCTTGATCGCCATAAGCTCCGCCTGAAAGACACTACAGTGGTCCGGCAGGCGGAAGGAGCTGCTAATGTTAAGCTCCTCCACCTACCCCGCCTTCAGTTTTGGAGCCGTCCGTATATATGTGGGCGGACTCTTCCATCCGTACCGAATCCCTTTCACATTCTAGACGGGTTGGGATGGCTGTTAGAAAATTTTTCTCAAAATCATATCTGGGAGGGGTGTAGTCGGTGTTTTCAGCAATGTTATTGAAGTGATTCAAGAATGTTGAGTGACCTGCATATATGCCAGTCCACTGTGTAGAGGCCCTAAGTCGAATGGCTGCATTGGCTGCCATTTGCTTGCCAATAATGTCTAGGGGTGGCAGACTGAATAGCATGTCTAGTGCTGCAGAGGGAGTTGTTCTCAGAGCTCCACTGATGCATATGCATGCTGATCTCTGTACCTTCCCTAGGGTGGTGCAGTTAACTGCTTTGTCTAAGGCCGTCCACCAGACAATAACACCATACATAAGTATCGGTCTGATGACGGACACGTAGAGCCAATGAACTATCCGGGGTTGCATACCCCATTTTTTGCCAATGGCCTTTTTGCACGAGTAAAGCGCAACTCTTGCTTTCTTTACCCGTTCCTGAATGTTAGGTTTCCAATGAAGTTTCCTGTCCAAAATAAGACCCAAATATTTTGCACTATCGGTGAAAACTAGACTAGTACCATTCAGAGAAGGAGGGTCTACGTGAGGAATTTTATATTTCCTGGTGAAGAGGACTAATTCTGTTTTACGTGGGTTCACACCCAACCCGCATTCAGCTGCCCATTTGGAGAGGATAGAGAGAGCATTTTGCAATATCTCACTCAGCGTGTTGAGGTGCTTTCCCGAGACAGCAATTGCAACATCATCTGCATAGGCAATCACTCTGCAGCCCGCCCCTTCCAATCTCAATAGTAGTTTGTTGACCACTAAATTCCATAGAAGAGGGGAGAGCACACCACCTTGTGGTGTACCTCTGCTGACAAACCTTCGAAAGGAGGACTCGCCCAGCCTTGTGTTCACAATCCTGGATGTTAACATCAAATTGATCAGCGCGCCAAGCGAGGACTCCACCTTCAGGATAGAAATTGCGTCAGTGATTGCTTCTGGTCTGACGTTGTTCAAAGCTCCCTCGATATCGAGAAATACAACCATGGTGTATTCTTTAATACTGAGAGATTTTTCAATGGTGCGCACGAGCGAATGTAAGGCCGTTTCGACCGACCGACCCTTCCAGTACGCATGTTGGGATGTTGACAGCAGTCGCTTGTCAATATTGTCGCGGATGTACACATCCATTAGTCTTTCCAGTGTTTTCAGAAGAAAGGATGATAGACTGATAGGTCTGAGGTCCTTAGGGCAGACATGAGAGCTTTTTCCTGCTTTGGGTATGAATACCACTCTGACTTCCTTCCATGTTTCAGGAATGTAGGTTAGATCCAGGCAGCCTTTTAAGATAACCTTCAGCCAAGGAAAAATTATGTCCGAGGTCTGCTGGATTTCAGCAGGAATTATTCCATCCGGTCCCGCAGACTTAAATGGTTTAAAGCCTTCTATCGCCCAGAGGAGTTTGGTCTCTGTTATAAGAGCGTCAGAGTTGAACGGTGCATGGTTTCTTGTAATGTTTACCCGCTCCGACTCAACAGGCGAGCTACCAGGGAAGTGGGTGTCCAGGAGGAGATCAGTGGTTTCCCTACTTGAGGTAGTCCAAGATCCGTCCGGTCTCCTCAGGTCGCATGGTGTGGTTGGATTTTTAGAGAGAATTTAGCGGAGCCTGGATGCCTCGGATGAATCTTCTATTTCACTACAGAAGAGTCCCCAGGATTTGCGCTGCGCCTTTCTCAGTTCATATTTGTATTTACGAAGTGATCCTTTATAGGAGTCCCAGTCGCAAACGTCTTTCGTGCTTTTGACTTTGTTAAACAGTTGCCTACAGCATTTTCTAAGAGCCCCGAGTTCTGCGTTCCACCATGGCGGCTTATGTTTCCCTCTTGGCCTGCTCTCAGGACAGGAGTTCGACAATGCCTCGTTTAGGGCGCGCGTAAGGGTGGAGTGGCGGTATGGGAGGGAGTAAGCCGCTAAGAGTTTCCCTGTATTTGACCCAGTCGGTCCTCCGGTAGTTCCTAAAGGCCGGTGGGATAGGTTTGTAATTTTTCAGATTAAATTGGAGGTAGCGATGATCCGAGAAGGGGTTTTCTTCAGAAACCTTCCAGTTGCTGACCATGTGTGAAATGTTTTCGGAAACCAGGGTTATGTCTAAGACTTCATGTCTATTCCTGGTTATAAAGGTAGGCTCTTGCCCTGTGTTGCATAGAAGGAGGTTTGTGCTTAAAAAGTAGTCAAAAAGCAACTCGCCTCTTTCGTTTGTGTCAGTGCTACCCCAGACTGCATGATGCGTATTTGCATCACACCCTAGAATGACACCAGTGTTGAGCTTACTAGCTTCCGTGATTAGATCGCTCATAATACTCGGTGGCAGTGGACCTTGATGGTCATGGGCCAGATAGGCCGAGATCAGCCAGTGAATCTTATTATTCAGTTCGAGGCTGACTGTGACGATATCAGGATCACTAAAGCTGTGTAGCAGAAATATATTTAAACTGTTTTTTGCAAGAATGCATGCTCTTGGCTTGCCATTATTCCTTACATAGAACAGACTATAGTTTGGAGTCTTGAGACCGTTTACCACGTCATGCACAATCCATGGTTCCTGGATCAAGACAAGGTCTTCTCCATCCCTGGCTAGACGGAGAAGTAATGAGGCTGATGCCGTTTTCGAGTGATGAAGATTAATCTGCAGTATTCGCAACATTAAGCCTCGATCACGGTTATGTTCGCATCTTCCGGGTCTTCCGGGTCAGATGCCAGCAGATCTTCCTCACTGCCATCGGGAGGACCAGTCGAGCCTTCATCCAGTCCAGCATCCGAGCCAAGATCATCTTCGTCCGTTAAGGAGCAGTGATCCTGGCAAACCAGTACTGAATCGGAATCGGGTTGCACCGGGTCCAGTTCCATCGCCAGTTCAGACTCAGCGAGGTTTGAGTCGCCACTATGGACGACGTGGGAGGCGGAATCCGTTTCCATTTTCGAGGCTTCGGTGTCCGACGCGCACGGTAAGGGATTCTCAGCGTCCGCCTTGTAGACCCGAAGTGTGATTTGGCCAAGGCCAAAATTCACCACACCCTTCATGTTAGCTAGGGGGGCCAGGGACTCCTTGTTAATCACGATTGTCGCGACTCTCTCGGCCCCTTTTGGCTCCTCCATCTTGGCGATCTTCCAATTATGTGTCGGAAGATCAGGGTTGCAGATCTTTAGGATCTCCAGGACAGCCGCCGCGTCAGAAGGCTTGCTTGGTATCCTGGCTCTTGTTCGAGGCCGACTTGGGATGTCCTCCCTTGCCACAACCTCCAACTTTGCTCCAGGCCAAACCTCGCCTAGACCAGCAATTGCCTCCTTGTAGAGATCCGCCGATCTCTGGTCGGAGCAGATCACCAGCTTGACATGGCCCTGATGCCACCCACCGTCGCGGCAGGAGGGGACAGGACCAGGATGCTCCCTCATAAGTTTGAGGAAACCATCCGCCAGCTCGCTCTGCACGTCTTTCCACTTGTCTAGAGTGATCCTTCCGTCATCGTCACTCCTGTCGATGACGGCCATCACGAGATGATCCTTCAGGACTTCGTTGAAGGGCCTTGAAGGTGCTGCGGTGCTTGAGTTGCCCGAATGACGGGTGTCAAACCAGATTTACTTGAAGGGAACGTGCTTAATAACTGTTAGCCCCGCTCCTTTACAATTCAACCTATGAAGAAATTCTGTTATCAAACGTATAGTGAAATTTTATGGGCTTTCCGAAAATGTAATAAAATTTGGTGATTAATCAGGTCCTTCTTGGAGAAAACAGGACTTTTTATTATTTTTGTGTCATTTAAATGAATTTTTCTCAAAAAGTATAACACTGATTGACACAGTTGATAGCAATTAGAAAGAAGAATTTGTGTCCTTTCCAACGAGCCCAGAATTATTACGTTACGCTAAGTACAGCCGATGAAAATCCCGTCCTTAAAATCGCGCTATCTCCTTAACGGTGCAAAAACGGGAGTATGTGTAGAACGATTTTCTACTCAGGACAAGTTCCTCTATCTCCCATTTTCGTTTGAGCCTCAGTACTAGTTACACCCTGTATAGATTGAATTCCGTAAATTGAGTTAGAACATTTTTGCTGGATTTTTAAATGACAACTACTTGAAAGACTCTTGAGAACTTTTTCATATTCTTACTTAACTAAAACTATTGGAAAACCAACGTGTACAGTGCTTCAGAGTCGTAGCTTAAGGCTTTTAATTTTTGGGCAATATTCTTGAACACGAGTCTTAAGAACTTTTTGTACAGGAGCTGCCGGAAGGAGTAAAATGATTTTAACCGTTAAGCTAGCTTTAGACATTCGACCAAACATCCAAATTCAAAATTT
Organism: Beris morrisii; assembly: GCA_951812415.1. NCBI lineage: Eukaryota > Metazoa > Arthropoda > Insecta > Diptera > Stratiomyidae > Beris > Beris morrisii. The sequence continues at coordinate 99,234,291 of OX638311.1, forward strand.
CGACATTCTAGGTCAAGGCGTTCTTGAGGTAGCGTGCATACGGATAGACAGGCGGATGGAGGAACAGACGGACGAAGGACAGAAGGACGGATGGATGGATTTGGGGTTTTTGGCACAGATCTGCTTCGTCCGCAACACCTAGTCTTTTGGCGTTAGGGCCAACCAAGCAATGGCCCGTCAATATACCAATGAGAGGATACGTAGACTATCCCTATCTTCGAGTAGGTCAAAATTTGTTCTGATCGCACTCCGTGCCGGCCAGAGCTGCTAAGCAACGAGGCTGATATGAAGCTCGACCACTTCGTGTTGGCTTATGATGTGACGATCAAGTCGATAGCTTGCTTTATGTCTTCAATTGACCACCTCACAGGAAGAGCTAGCACTTGATTTAGCGCCAAGCCTCTCCTTGCGGGTTCATCTGCCACCTCGTTGCCCAAAATTCAACTGTGACCCGGAACCCAGCAAAATTTTTTAATGAAATGTGTCCATAACGCACTAATCTTATCCCTGCACAGCCTTTAGCAGTATATTTTTTAAAGCGATATATCGATATTTGAATCAGACTGTCGGACCCGATATTTTTTATTAAGTATAGCGCACCTTAGAACCCCAACGGCTTTTTGCATTTCATCAGTATTTCTAGTTATTTGTTTGCGTATGTTCCTACTCGTATTTCGGGCGCATTTTTACCATAATGGCAATGTAATAAGCTTCATGCCGAAGTATTCGGAAAACACAACGTCTGAATATCTGAAGTTAAACAGACATCAGACCGAACCCTAGTGATAGCTCTGACTGGACATTGTTACATGAGGAAGCATCTCTATAGGATTGGTCTTTCTGAGAGCGAAATATGCAGAATTTGCGATGACGAAGACGAGACACCAGATCACATCCTCTGTGAATCTGAGGAACTTGCTCACAAAATACTTCCCCACTACGATCAAGGCTTCATGCAACCACTGGAATTCCTGACTATTCATCTTTGAAAAATACTAAGCTTCATTGAAAGCCCGGGGATCGAAAAGGAACCATAGATAATCCAGAGGGTCGTCATACTAGGCTCAATTGAGGCTTCAGTGACAGAGGTGTAATGTCAGAAATGTTGATACTACAAAACTTTTCTTTAATCACGAAAAGTCTATCTCTGTCGAAACAAAAAGATGCAAGACGCGTGGTTTATGGTTAGGCAACCAGGCAACTATCCTGTGTACAGGGATCTATCCGCTCAGTACCTTAGTGTTATTGGTTTTTAATCTTGCTCTGTCTAGTATAAAATTTATAAAACTCGGAAGATTTAAAGAACCCGGAGAGAACCAATATGTTTGTATTAAGGAGCCACGGCTTATAACAACTGTTGGCTGCTGTGTCACATCCTTCTTTCGTATGTTTTTCATTATCACTTCCAAAGTTTTTATACTCTAGATGAAACCATATAGAGTATTATAAGTTCAATCCAGCCCAAAAGTTTGTAACGCATAGAACCAAGCCTCGGACGAAAAAAGTTATATATTATTTTTTGTTTATTTGTGGCCAAAAACCTCAAATCCGCTTGACGTCCGTCCGTCCCTCCGTCTGTCCGTGAACACGATAACTCAAGAACGAATTTTGAATCTGGATGTTTGGTTGAATTTTTAAGGCTAAGTTCGTTAACGGGAAAAATTGTCCTACTCCTTCGGGTAGCCGCCATACAAAATGTCCTTAAAACACGTGTTCAAGAATATTGGCCGATAACTTCAGAACCGTTTAAGCTACGTCTTTAAAATTTTGTATGCGTTATTTTTCCAATAGTTGGAGCTAAATATATGATTATGAAGAAAATCCTGTTAGTCCTTCGTGTAGCTGCCATACAAATATCCTGTCAAAATGTATTCACTTAATTTACGAAACTCACTATAACTCAAGTAATCTTTTAGCTACGAATTCGGAATTTTGTACAAATTAGTTTTGAGTGAAAAGAAAGTTCGGCTTTACTAGTCAGCGAAATCCTTTTACTCCTTCTGGTAGCTCCCATACAAAGTGTCCTTAAAACATGTGTTCAAGAATATTGGCCGATAACTTCAGAAGGGTTTAAGCTACGTCTTTGAAATTTTTTAAGTGTTATTTTTCCAATAGTTGCAGCTAAATGCATGATTATGAAAAAAATCCTATTAGTCCTTCGTGTAGCTGCCATACAAATATCCTGTCAAAACGTCTTCACTTAATTTACGGAACTTACTATAACTCAAGTAATCTTTTAGCTATGAATTGGTAATTTTGTACAAATTAGTTTTGAGTAAAAACAAAGTTCGAGTTTACTAATCAGCGAAATCCTTTTACTCCTTCTGGTAGCTGCCATACAAAATATCCTTCAAACACGCGTCCAAGAAAATTTGCCGGTAACTTCAGAAGGGTTTAAGCTACGTCTTTGAAATTTCATATGTGTTATTTTTTCAATAGTTGGAGCTAAATGTATGATTATGAAGAAAATCCTATTAGTCCTTCGTGTAGCTGCCATACAAATATCCTGTCAAAGTGCCTTCACTTAATTTACGGAACTCGCTATAACTCAAGTAATCTTTTAACTATGAACTCGGAATTTTGTACAAATTAGTTTTGACTGAAAACGAAGTTCGAGTTTACTAGTCAGCGAAATCCTGTTACTGCTTCTGGTAGCTGTCATACAAAATATCGTTAAGACACGTGTTCAACAAATATTTTCCGATAACTTTTGAACGCTTCAAGCTATGAATTTGAAATTTTGTACACACTAATTTTTGAATGGTTCCAAGGAAAAGGATAAATATGTAAGAAATCAAGTGAGTCCTTTCTGTACATCCCATGTGAAAGTCCTTCAAAAAGGAAATTTTTTTTCGATGACTTACCCAGTTCAAGATATGAAATTAAACACTGAATATTGCCTTTTAGGTTTGAGTAGCAATCTAATGGGAGTCCTTAATAAAGGACATACAACATGCACACACGTAATTCTACTATCCCCAACTACAATATAAATCGGAGTTCAGTATTCATCTAGAGTATTATACGATTGGCTTGCAGCCGATCGTGACTGCAGTATGTTTTTCTCAGAAAATCGATCGATATTTTCAGAGTTCTGGGTAGCCCCTCACAGGTTCTAAAGATTCATTTATATAACAGGCGCGTAGCATGAAACTTCGTAGGGCTAGCACAATCACACGATCATCAAATTCTATGAATTCTATAACCATAAACATGCAATTTTCACTCAGAACTAAAATTTCGATTGCTAAATTCCATGAAGTAATCAAAAAATTCCGCGAAATTTAGCGATCGTTTCGTTGCGCTAGCCCTACGAAGATTCACGCTACGCGCCTGTTATATAACCCAATGTGTTAAAACTCAAAATAAAGGAATTCTAACGAATTTTTCGACTACAGAATAGAGATGGGTATTGATTGCTCAACAATCGATTGTTTCAAGATCGATTATTTTAAAATGTTCCATTAAGATCAATCGATTAATTTATACCTTCCAATCAATTTATCAATTAATAGCGTAATTCTCAAGTCCCATTGTGTCGTATACATACGAGTATACTTAAACTTTATAGGTAGATTTGACATGCAATATCTAGATTCATTATACGTTTAACATTGGGATTGGGATACATATATTGTCGTACATATAGCGGTAAATATACAGGGTGCGCCATCTTTTATATCGGTATGTAAACATTGAATAACTTTGAAAAAAACCAACTGAGTTTTATATGTGAGGTATTTTTATTCAATTTGGTCCTTTAGAAATTATTTGGATTAATTTTTGAACATAACATTAATAAAGTGGCTGCCTCTATTGGCCACAGCAAAATGTGCCCTTTTCGCTGCGTCTTCCATTAATTTTTCGAGCATCTTGGGTGGTATAGCGATTATTTCGGCACGAATTTTTGCTTTGAGCTCGTCAATGGTCTGAGGCTTGCTGAGGTACACTTTGCTTTTCAAATAACCCCATAAAAAGAAGTCCGCAGAAGTCAAATCTGGAGATCTCAGTAGCCAGTCATAATGAGCTAACATCCACCGATATCGTTTTCCATCGACTGTTTCGTTTTGAAGGAAAAAAAATGGCCCAATGATGGTTTTGGCGCAAACGCCGGCCCAAACAGCCACTTTTTGATCATGCAATGGCGTTTCATGGATCTCGTGTGGATTCTCCGTTCCCCAAATGCGGAAATTTTGCTTATTAACGCCGCCAAAGAGTGTGAAATGGGCCTAACATTTTCTCTAACACTTAAGGAAAGGAAGTTATAGCGCTTTGAAATTACAAAATTTTCGAGGCAGTAAAAAAAACCTTTCCCCCTAAGGGCTGGGGTGTTTTGAGTTAGAGTTCCGTTAGCCCCCTAAAGAGTTCTATCGATAACACCTTATGAACATTTTCTCTAACGCTTAAGGAAAAGAAGTTATATCGCTTTGAAATTACAAATTTTTCGAGTCAGTGAAAAAAAACTTTTTCTCCGTAAGGGTTGGGGTATTTTAAGTTAGAGTTCTGTTTGCCCCCAAAGAGTCCTATCGATAACACCTTATGAACTTTTTCTCTAAAACTAAAGGGAAAGAAGTTATAGCGCATTGAAATTTCACAATTGTGAAGTTGGCCCCTCCAACTTTCTTACGATATTTCACTGCTTTAATCAACGGAACTATTTCCGAGAATGCTCTATAACTATAGAACTATGTGGGGGGCAAACAGAACTCTCAATTTTTTTCAAATTTTTCAACAAGTGGGTCCAACTTCACACACGTGATTAAAAGTACTTACCGAACCCCAACTTTATTATTTTCGGTGAACCCATCAAATGGTCAATTGATATTAAGTACCTAGGGATCTATTTGGACAAAAAACTTACATTTTACGAGCACACCGATCAAGTAGCCTCAAAAACTTTGACGAGTACTCGTATCCTATACCCTTTTATCTTGGATTATATACCTAAAAGGATAGGATACTCCGGTGTAAAAGCTCGAAAAAAATAGAGACCAAAATTATTTTGACATCACCATGGGATCCAAGGATGCCAAGGGCTCTTGCTTGTCAAAAACACACGTGAAATAATTAGGAAGGAATATTTTGTTGTTTGTTTTTGTTGGTTGTCATGGTAACCTGAACGGCATAGATCTTGGATCCAATGACGTAGCAAAATAACGTTATAAAGAGTGTTTTTTTAGGTGCATGAGAACTATCGATATCGATAACTGTGGTTTGACAGCTGAGAATGTCAAACTGTGTTGACATTTCTGTTCAGTAAGGTTTGGCAAGTCATCATGAATCGTTTAACGCCAGAACAACGCTTCCAAATTGTGGAAATTTACTTTGAAAAAAAGAAATCTGTTCGCGAAGTTCATAGAGCACTTCGTCCATTTTACGGTCAACATAATCGGCCTAGTGAGCAAGCAATTCGTGCAGTTATTGATCGTTTTCGCACTAATTTTACTCTTCTCGATTAAACCATCTCGATGAACCATCAACAAGACAAAGAAATGTAAGGTTTACACGCTGGTGGCATCATCGGTCCTTATTTCTTTCGAAATGAGGAAGGAGCTGCCGTTACGGTGAATGGCCAGCGCTATCGAACCATGCTGACTGAATTTTTAATTCCAAAAATTAATCAGCTAAACATCGCCGACATTTGGTTTCAACAAGACGGCGCAACTTGCCATACAGCGCGCTTAACAATCGATTTATTGCAAAATCAATTTGGTGACAACTTGATTTCCAGAAGTGGTTCTGTTAACTGGCCCTCTCGTTCGTGCTATTTAACGCCTCTGGATTACTTTTTATGGAGCTATGTTAAGTCATGCGTTTATACCGACAAACCAGCAACTCTTGAAGCATTGGAAGCCAATATTCAAGCCACTATTGACGCCATACGGCCAGATTTATTGGAAAAAGTAGTCAAAAATTGGACTGATCGAATGGACCATGTAACTCGTATCCGCGGCGGACATATGACGGAAATCATATTTAAAAAATAAATGCCATGAAATTATCTACCAAAATATAATAAAAAAATGTCATTCCTGTGTTATTCGTGGACGTTATAATCAAAGACCGTTCTTCGTAAAATGCGACTGCTCGGGTCCAGCTCCAAAACCAGAAGGCCGATTCTAGGCTATTTTACAACTGTATCCGAATGTTTTTTTATTCTAGTACAATAACACTTAACTTAACTAACTTCATGTATAATGGGGTAGTTTACACTATATTACACCTCCCCCTTTTATTATCTTAGTATTAAATTTATTTCGTAATGTTTATAATGTAAATTTAAATTCATTGTGAGTAAATTATCGTCCGTGAAACTTTAATTTAAAATTGATCAGGGAATTCAAATCCGTCTTCTCAGTACTTGACTATTACGTCGCAATACAGTTCCATCTGAATCTAATGTTATCCAGTACGATCGCGGTGTTCCCGCTGCTGAGGTTATTGTTGCCGCCTGCCATTGTGATTTGTTCCTATACCATACTCTATCCCCCTCCTGAAATTTATCTGTTGTCACCCTAACCTTTTAATCGTTGTAATATTTCTGTACGTTATTTTTATTGTTTATATTGCTATTTATTTTAGGTACAGCATTTGGCTGATATAAACTCAACTTTCCTGGTATCAATGTCCTAGTTTTTCTACTCATCAAAAGTTCTGACGGAGATGCATTAATTTCTAGTAACGCTAACCACAATTCAGACTTCTTCTCTTTACATTTTCTTAGCAAATTTTTTGCAATTTGTACAGATTTTTCGGCTAATCCGTTGGCTTGAGGGTAGTTGGGACTTGTGGTAGTTAATTTGATATCACAACTGTTGCAAAACTGTCTAAAATTGAATGTATTGAGCGGCATATTATCCGCAACTATTTCCCTCGGTATTCCAAGTACTGCAAAACTATTATTTTTTAATTTAAGAATTATTTCTGGTGCTGTTTTATTTCTTAACGGTATAATATCTAAAAATCTAGTGTAAAAATCTGAAACAACTAGGTAGTCCTTGTTGTCAGCGAATGCTATATCCATAGTAATTTTCTGATATGGGTATGACGGAACATCATGAGATATTATTTGATTCTTAATATTAGCATTTCTGAATTTTTGACATATTGTGCAGTTAATTATTATATTCTCAATATCGCGATCGATATTCGGCCAATACACTAGAGTTCTAGCTCTTGCTTTTGTATTTTCTATACCTAAATGCGCTTGATGTAATAATTTAAGCACGAAGCTTCTAAGTTTTAGTGGTACCACCACTCTATCATTAAGAAAAACCAACTCGTTTTCAACGTATAGTTCGTCTTTCTTTCTATAATAAAATTTTAAATTATCGCTTAGTTTTGATTTTTCTTCAGACCAACCTGATTTTATAATTACTTTGAGACTATGCAGCGTTTCATCGTGCTCAGTCTCTTTTTGAAATTCAGTTAGCTTTTCATCACTTATATTCAGGGAATGAACTAGCTCATCTAAATCTGCAATCTCTGGGGTAGTATCATCTTTATTGTAAAATCTTGAAAGGCATATATATATAAAAACTTTCCAGGAATAAATTTTACATCCAATTTATATTTTACTAAGCTTAGTAACATTCGTTGAATTCTTGGCGAAGGTATTTTGTGTATTTCCTTTTGAAAAATACTTACTAATGGCTTGTGATCTGTTCTTATGTGCGTTAACCTCCCGTAGATGTAATAATGCAATTTCCTACAAGCGAAAACAATTCCCAACAATTCTTTGTCAATTTGAGAATAATTGATTTTTGCGCTGGTTAAGCTTCTTGAAGCGAATACAATTGGTTTTTTGTCCTGCATTAGACATCACCCTGATCCATATTTTGATGCATCACTCTCAATGGTTATCTCTTTTTCTGATTTGAATATTTGCAATGTTGAAGAATTCATTATTTCTTTTTTAATGTTCTCTAAACATAATTGATACGTGGGCATTCATTGAAATAAAATATTCTTTTTCAATAATTCCCTCAATGGCAGCGAATTTTCCGACAAATTCGGTATAAAACTTCGTACGTAGTTTACCATTCCCAACAACACTTGCAATTCCTTCTTATTATTTGGTGGTTCTATAGCATTTATTACCTTAATGCGTTCTGGATCGCATCTAACTCCCTCACCGGATAATATGTGTTCAAGAAACGCAACTTCCTTCACTCTATATTGCAACTTATTTACATTAAATTTAATGTTACTTTCTTTTGCTCTTTGAACCACTTCATTTAAAATTCTATACTGTTCCTCATATGATCATGCAGCAATTAGTATATCATCGATATAAATTACTACTCCCGCGATACCCTCAAAATTTTTCTCGTTCAACTTTTGAAAAATTTCAGGTGCTACTTTAATTCCGAAGGGCAATCGTTTATAACGATAACACCCATGAGGTGTGCTAAATGTGCACAAACTACTCGATTGAGGATTGAGCTTAATTTGCCAATATCCATCCTTCAAATCAAGTACTGTGAACACCGATTTATTTCCTAAATTTCCTATGATTTCTTCAAAGGATGGTATCAAATGAGTTTTTTCCTTCATAACTTTATTCAAATCTTTTGGATCCAGACATAACCTAATCTGTTTATTCTTTTTTTCAACTATAACTAGATTCGACACCCAATCTGAGGGTTCTTCCACTTTTTCGATAATATCTCTAGCTACCATGTTATTCAGTTCAGTTTTTACCGGAGTAATAAGAGCATGGGGTATTCTCCTAGCTGGTTTTACTGACCCTCGCACATTATTTTCTATTTCAATATTAAAATTTTCGATAAAACACCCAAGTCCCTCAAAAATATTTTTGTTTTTTCTGACAAACTCATCTTTTTCACTATTTGTGATTTCATTCACTCGTTTTATTAATTCGAGTTCTAAGCAACTATCCAACCCTAATATCGCGCAATTCGATTCAGTGTCAGACACACTTTATGTAATTACTTTATCCTTCACTTTGCACTGGCATTCTATGACACCTAAAATTTTTATATTAGAGCCACCATAAGCTTGCAATTTCTTATTTGTTTTTAGAATTTCTATATTTCTTACTATGCCCACTGGCAACACGTTAACCTCGGTACCGGTATCCAATTTCAATCTTACATTTCTATTATTAATTAGTATTTCTTGATACCAAGAATCATTTTGAACTGATGGAATTATATTTTTATTTACCGCATTTATGGAAAAATCCTCGTTTTCTGTCAGTCCGGATAGCTCCCGAATCTTCCGAGTCTTACATACTGCTGCGAAGTGGTTTGAATTCCCGCAACTCTTACACTTTTTTCCATATGCTGGACAAGCTCCTTTCTTGTGTCTAATGTTACAAAAAGAACAATTATTACTTGAATTATTAATTTTTATGCTCTTAGTGTTTTTAAAATTATGATCCTTTTTGCTACTTATCTTCTGTTGACTGAAGTCATGGTTTCTCGACGTTGATGCAACCGCTTCAACTACACCAGCCTTATTTTGAATTGCAGTTGCCTGTTGGGTACTCGTTTCCGCTAGTCGTGCCAGGTTAACCGCTTTGTTTAAAGTTAACTGCTCATCCTGTAGTAATTTTTTTGTAGAGATTTGTCACAAGTACCTAGCACAATACGATCTCGCAGCATCCGATCCTCTTCTGCAAACTTGCATGCCTTCACTAACTTTTTGATTGCTACTAAAAAGTTGTCGAATGGCTCTTCACGTTGCTGGTCACTTGTATGGAAAACAAAGGATTGGTACACTTCGTTTGTTTTAGGCTCACAAAAATCTTCGAATGCCTTTACAACGCTTTCATATTTAGTTTTTTCCTCTTCCGTTAATTGAAAGGAACTGTATAATTCTACGGCTTCTGATCCGATGGTATTTAAAAACATTGCGATTTTCACAGGTTACGATTTTTTATTTAGTTCAATAGCTGTCGCAAGAATTTTGAAATTTTGATAAAATACGCGCCAATTTTCCGAAATATTCCCGCTAAGCTCCAAATTAGGCACTTGCTTAATGTATTCCATTTTTTCAATGATTTTTTCGTACACAATAATATTTTTTCGCGGTCTTCCCGGTCGTTTCTTTAATATTTCCACTGTGGATATATCTAGTTTCACTCTTAGCATTTACGTAACAGCTATTCTTTTATGTAGAATTTCTTTTACCGGCTGCGCCATGTGTTATTCGTGGACGTTATAATCAAAGACCGTTCTTCGTAAAATGCGACCCAGAACGCCGATTCTAGGCTATTTTACAACTGTATCTGAGTGTCTTTTTATTCTAGTACAATAACACTTAACTTAACTAACTTCATGTATAATGGGGTAGTTTACACTATATTACAATTCCAATAATATTTCTGTCTTGTATTATAATTTTAAGTTCTCATGCACCTAAAAAAACACCCTTTAGATATTCAACTCCAATAGGATGTAAGGCTTCGTACATATTTCTTAGGATTGATGAGATATCAGATTGGTTTTCACTTCCACAGAGTTTTTATATAATCGCCTAAACGCATTTCCGATTTCATGTAATGGCCCAAAACCAAATCACGAAAAACCTCCTAATCACGTAAAAACTGATATTATACTACGACTTATGTAGACTGCGTCACGGAGTATGACCCAATTACGTAATTCATATATTATATGTGGCAGCGGCGTAATTAAACAATGCGTCCAAAACGCTTGAAAGCTGGGATTGACACATTCTAAAATCCAAATCTCCTAAACGATTGATGTCAGATAGCCGAGTCTGTGCTCATATATTTTTAGTCCGACAAGGTCGTGTTTTAATATTCCAATTCAGCCTCATCTTCTGAGAAAGGCACGAGCCGCCACTGCCATGAACCTATGTGCGTACACAACTTGAAGAAAATACAAACCGAGGTATGGCAATTGATTAGACCCAAAGGATCGAATAGTCGAGCGAGATCTGATAATACTGTTCGTTTGTTTATTTTGTTATTGTCGAAGTAGCCTTTTGGTGATGCAAATTTGAATTCATCTGAGAAAGGCTTCCAAGCTATCCCTAAGGCTCTTATAATGTTAATCCATCTATGAAAATAGGTTTTTCACAATCCTCTTCCGGTATACTCTGAATGAACGATAGACTATTGGAATACAATTTTTTTAGTTCTATGGCCGCTGATTTAATTTTTTGACTTCAAATCGTATAGAAAGAATTTCGTCAAGAGAGTTCCCGCCGGTTAGAAGGTCGTCCACGTAAAAGTCTTTCGACATAATTTTAGCTCCAGTAGCATGAAGCTCCATGTTGCAAGCAGCTAGATATGATAGTGATTTTGTGGCAAGATATGAATGTTTCGAATCATCTCTCCACAATATACACTGGTAGTAGGAATCATCTTCGCTAACTAGCACCTGCCGATACATCTTGCAGATATCTGGTGATATGGCATATTTATGGCACCGAAACCTCAAAAGTATTGCAATCAAGTCATCTCGAACAACAGGGCCAACCATAAGTGTTTCATTGAGTGATATATTGGAAGTACTCTTACAACTTCCATCAAAAACTACCCGCAGTTTTGTAGATGAAGAATCTGGCTTCATGACGCAATGATGCGGGAGATAATACTTTATAAAATGCAACATGTCGTTAAGAACGAGCTGCATGTGACCGAGTGCCTCATACTCTGCTAGAAACTCTAAATACATTGATTTCAACTTTGGTTCCTTCTGAAGCCTTCTTTTAAGACTGAGGAATCGTTTTTCAGCTATGCACCGAGAGCTATCTAATGCGCTCTTTCGATCATTAAACGGTAAATTAATTATTATTCTTCCGCCTGAAGACCTACGAACATTTTAAGAAAATAACTGTTCACAGGGTTGTTACTCTTCAATTAAGCTAGAGGAGTTTTTTACAAAGTGTTCTAGTTGCCAAAGTCTTTCCAGTTGTTTATTTAAAGAATATTCGGGGTTGCCAATTTCGAATTGAGAAATCAAAGAAATTTGATCGAACCCTTGATGTGGCTTCGATTAGACATATTTGCCAGAGACTATCCATCCGAACAAGGTTTTTTGAAGTACAGGCAATCCCTGACCTAATTTGATTTGACCAACCGAAAGCAATTCAAAGAACGATTCAGCTCCAATTAAAAGGTCGAATTTCTGTTGTTTGAAGAATAATGGATCAGCGAGCTGCAAATTTATAGAAATGTTCCAGTTTTTGAAGGGTAACTGACAATGGGCAAGATTCCTGCGGTGGATGGCAAAATCATAATTTCTAAATTTGTCTCGAAATTATTAATCCGCGATTTAATTGTTGTACTTGCGATTTAATTGTTGCCTTAGCCTTACCAACTCCACTAATGCTAGCATGTACCTTAGTTTTCTTTAAACCTAAACGTTGTACCATAAATTCAGAGATAGAATTCATCTGCGACCCAGAATCCAAAAGAGCCCGAGCGGGTCAAAAAATGCCACACTTATCTTGAATTTGCATCATAGCGATAGCTAATATGGTTCTGTCGTTCTTACAAGGTGTACAACTCGAAGAACCTTAAAGCGATGAACCTACAAACGAAGTGCCTTCTAAACTTGGCGAAGTTAGGTGTGATTTGGATGCAGTGATGTTGTTATCAGTTACAGTAGAATTTTCTAAGTACTCGTATCTGTGAAGAAGGGTATGATGAGGCGATGAACAAACTCTACAATGTGAAGATTTACAATTTTTTACTGAATGGCCCTTCTTCAGACAAGCACAGCGATAGGGATTTAACCTTATTATAGCAATCAAACACCGATAGTTCTATAAACTTGCACATTTACTAATGTTGTGATCAGAGTTGTTACAAATAATACAATTGTCGTTCTTAGCAACCTGTGATGCCGACAAGGTTGTAGAATTTCGAACACCATCACTTGATTTCGATTTTGTTTTATGTTCCGAATTTTTATTGAAGTTGTCACAAGCTCTAAATTTTGTTGCAACCTTTTCTGAGCTGTTGACGACTTCCAAGGTGCGGCAACGAGCTTCCAAAAATTGTGTAAGCTCTTCATAAGTGGGAACATCTATGGATGATGTCACCCTTGTTCCCACAGTTGATGAGTGTTTCTTGGCAACTTTTGCAATACCATATGGTTAATTATTACATCCCAATTTTCGGTTGGGACCTTTAGATTATTTAGCGAACATATAGTCCCACGAGTTATATCTAAGAGAACCTTCATAGATTTTACACTTTCAGCATGTACTGAAGGATGACTTAAAAAGCGATTCAAGTGTTTGCTTATTAAGACTCGTTTATTGTTGAAACGTTTGTTTAAAATCTCCCACGCAATCTCGTAATTTGCTTCTGTCAGGGCAAAGCGCTTCAGGAGTTGGGCCGGTTCTCCTGAGAGACTTGATTTGAGATAATGGAGTTTATGAACCGAAGGCACGTCTGGCCTATTATCACTGAAGGATTGCCACTTTTCGAAACTGCAAAGAAAATTGGGAATTGCTATTCTTGGAAGCCCTAAAGGTTTGCCTAAAACTAAGGAGTCATCTGGGTTATCACCCTTCGTTTCACTACTTGGTATTTTCGGTGGTTGTAAAGCATCTAAGAGATCACCAAGATCCGAAATGTAGTCGAATTAGGAAGCTTCCGTGGTGCTAAATAGTTCCTTTGTGAAATAGTCTTCCGTTTTCGGTTTACCTCGCCAGAAGCTAGTTCCATTATTTTTGTATTCAAATTGTTAAATTGTTCCCACAATTTTTCAGCTTCGTCGATGCGTTTAGTTAAATAAACCATAGTACGTCTAGCAGCAGCAGTTTTCTTAAAATTAGAAATCGATTGCTGTAACTTCCCAATTAGAACCACTAACCACGACGACTAAATTTGGATAGACCGTAGACTATACAAACCCATTTCTATGATTATGAGAGTACAAATTATGCTGTATTGCGTCATAGAAATTTTTTATTGACACGTGTTTTTGTATGTGTAAAGAAAACTTTTTTTTCAAAATTTTGATATGAAATTAATTTCAAATCACAATGCGCGAAAACTACACTCCACGTATCACGTCGTGGTCACCATATGGTTAAATTTTATTTTAAATTTAAGTTGCAATGAAAAATGTTGCTTCTACTTTTTTAAGTTTATTTTAAATTTAATTTGCAATGAACAATTTTGCGTCTACTCCACTCAGCGTTCGCGATAAGAAGAAAAAAAGCAGGTAACTCGAACGGTTGGTTGGCTTGGCCTGGTGCTCGTAAGCATCGATGGTGTCCAGATGGTTCCAGTCGGGAACACGTCCCTTCAGCATTATCCAAATATAATGATTTCATTTTTAAAATTTTACTGTTTTAGAACACCGACTCCGCATAGCCGGACCCAAGCCCGATTGAGAAAGGGGGAGCGAGTATGGAGTAAACCTAAATGACCAGTAACACCAGTGCGTCTTAGGAAGTAGGCAAAAAGTAAGACATAGTTGAACTCGCAGCATAGCGTGGAGAACTCCAACATGTCATTGTCCGCTGAGAACTACCACCCTTTTCCTACCGGGGTGTAGTAAATAAGTAGGACTGGCCCTCCAAGTCGGGGGTTGGGTGAGGCGCTGACAACGCATCACCGGAAAAAAGACCACTGTCCAGAAACCTGAAGAATAGCCTCGGTTAAGAGGCCAGGGACCGATTTTTACTATCGCGCCATTTTTATGCATAGCAAACTGAACTTAGATGGTTAGTCTTTAATATACAGTAGTGTACAGTCCAGTCAGCTTAGGTATGGGAGGTCAGAAATCGAGCCGGGTATGGCAGTGTACTAGGAGGTGTTAATAATTTTTAGTGCAGTTTGGCTTAGGGATGTTGATATCAAAAAAAAAATATCGATATATCGATATTAAAAAAAATATCAATATCGGCTGATGATATATCGAAAAAAAATATCGGTATATCGAATATTTCATCCAATGAAAAATAAATTCTTATCTCCCTTCCCGTATCAAATTCAACGTTAAGGGGAGCATATCGCAAAGGCTTTTCAGTGTAAAATACATCACCCATTTTCTCAGAAACAACTCCAATGAAATTTTAGACAATTATTCTTTATTGCAAAACGAGCATATATAGAGTGGAGTAAAATTTTATTATTTTTGCGAAGGTTGTATATATTGCACATCTAATTTTGACGAACAGAAAGCGTCAAGTCAGTCACATATAACATTATTAAATAATTAATCATTTTAAATTTGCTTCTACTCTATCTGAAAGCAGAGGTGGCAGGACTGGTTCTTGAGAAAATGGATCAAACGTAAAAAAATACAATTTTTCAGGAGAGGCACTTCTTGATCTCGTGGAGTCTAGCGGTTTAAACAGTTTTACCAAGAATTGAATCTAAAATTATAATTTAAAAAAATTTTGTTTACCCCAAAAGCGATATGCTCTCCTTAATAAAGATTACGGCGGTGCGCGGCTTTTAAAACAAACCCAAAGCCAATAAATAAATAATATTTCGAAATTTAAAATTATTCTCCACTTCACTAAATTTTCACAACAGAAAAGCAGGCTAAATGCACTTTTGAAGTGATAATAAAAATATATGAAAGAAGGATGTGACACAGCAACGGATAGTTATGGTAAGCTGCACAAACATATTACTTTCCTCTGGGTTTTTTTAAATCCCTTTTACTTGAAAGAGCAAGATTAAAAACCAATAACAACAAAGTACTGAGCGGATAGATCCCTGTGCACAGGATAGTTGCCTGGTTGCCCCCATCTACAGAAACCACGTGTCTTGCATCTTTTTGTTTCGACAGAAATAGACTTTGCGTGATCGAAAAATAATTAAATTTTATTATGTTTGGTTTGGTCACCTCTGTCATTTTCTAGTTTCAACCTTTCTGACATTCCTCATATACATTATTATATTAGATTTTCGTGTAGGGGTTGATTTGGTCACCTCTGTCATTGAAACCTCAATTGAGCCTATTGCCTATTGCATTATCTACGGCTCTTCTTCGATCGCTGCGCTTTCAATGAAACTTAGTGTTTTTCGAAGAGGAATAGCCAGGAATTCCGATGGTTTTATGAAACCCTAACCGAAGTGATGAAGTCTTTTATGAGCAAGTCCCTCACATTCACAGAGAATGTGCTCTCGCGTTTCGTCTTCATCATCGCAAATTCTGCATATTTTACTCTCAGAGAGACTAATCCTACGGAGATGCTTCCTCATGTGACAATGTCCATCAGAGCTCCCACTAGGTTACGGGTCAGATGTTTGATTAATTTTAGATATTCAGACGTTCTGTTTTCTGAATGCTTCGGCATAAGTAACTTATTAGATTGCCACGTAAAATATCAACTAGAAATAACTAAATTTGCGGCCAAAGTATGAGTAGGTATATATACACAAGAATAAGCAGAAATGAAAAATGCCGTTCGAGTTCTAAAATATGCTATACTTAACAAAAAATATCGGGTTCGATAGTCGGATTTTAATATCGATATATCGCTCTAAAAAATATCGGCCGATATTATCGACATATCGTTTAAAAAATATCGCAATTTCGATGAATCGATATTTTTTCAACATCCCTAGTTTGGCTGCGATATGATCTACCAGAACAGCAAAGTTGCCTATAGCAAAGCAACTACTGTCTGGTATCTCTGGTGGTATTTGTGAATCTGATAAGAATGTAAACATAAATCATCTGCTCAATGTTAAATCCTTCAGTAGTGACCCTATTAAACATTCCTCACTCACCATTTATAGCCAATAGCAACTGAAAAATTCTTATAAATAATGTATGCGTTGAGTGGGAATTGAACCCACGACATCGTCGAAGCAATGTTTTCAAGACCTTGTACACTACCACTGGACTACACCCGGCCCTATGAGAACACCGACGATCGGGAACCGACCGACCGACGAAAAGTCGAATGAAATGTTTGTGCGCTGTGCGGCTATCAACATCAGGTTACGATATGTGATGTGTTAATAAAATATTTTTCGATATAATTCGGTTGCAGTACTGACCTGACCAGTACCGTTCGCGACCGACCCATCAACACACTTTAAATCAACTAGCCCTATAAACCAAACATCGATGAAGAGGCGATGAAGAGGCAACGATCAGTTTCGAAACTTGTCGCTGAAAAAAGATTATCAGTTGGGAACAAGTTCAGCTATGTACTTGCTATCTGTGAATACGTGTGAGGTATTCGCATTTTTTTCTTGCTCATACTGAAATGCATCCGACCATCTCATCCGCACTCTTCGACATAACAGATCTCTTATCACGCATTGTATTTGAAATTGGAATGAGCAAAAACGAGATAGCAATACGTGCACTCAGTGAACAGTGAGTTTGAAGTCAGTATGAAGTAGAGCCTACTGGTCATCGATGAGTGGTGAATCTGAATTGCATACGAAGTCCACCTGAACGATCATCGAGGATCGGTAGAATGGATTTACATATGAATTGTGTTCTATCGCTCATCGAATAATGGAGTGATGAAATTGCATAAGAACTATGTTGCATGTGGTACCTTCCCGTTATTCTTTGCCGGTCGACACTGCATCGATCCTCGGCGTCGGGTCATGCCGCCGAATGCAATTTTGTTGTTCGTCGACTAGTGCAATCGAAACACGAATTCCATTGCACTAGCCGACAGAGTTATTTCTTCCGTGATCAGTTTCGTGTAGAGTTTCACGAACTGAACAGTTGAACGTCTAAGTTTGTTATGGCATTTGCAGGTCGAGTAGATACGCATTTGATGATCGGATGTAAAGCATTCGGCAATCATAATTTAGTCTTTTTTACTCACTAAAGGTGGAAGAGGTAGGCATGTTTAACATACTTGAGGAAAATTTGGGGAAATGTTTACTTTTCGATTTAAACCTCAATATCGCCACGACCACAAGCGCGCGTGCGTGAATTTTTCGTGTTTTTGGTTTATAGGGAATGGAAACGTTGCATGTATACACTGTATGCACTAGCAATGAGAATACATTTACGTACGAAACTAGCATGTGTATACACTGTATACATAAGGACAAAACTTAAAGTGATTATGAATAATGATAAAAAAAAATTTCATTAGTTGAGATATTAGGGTGTTAGTTATTTATTATTATTTCTATCTTTATTAATTGGCGCAATAGAACATGTTTACTACAGACAGTAGTGTGCACACTAACAGACCATAAAAATACTACTATAATTTACTCTTTACACGACTTATTATCATTATTTGTATTTTTTATAGCTAAACACAACTATTATTTTTTAACGTAAAATAATAATGCAGTTCAGTCTGGGTACCGTGAACTAATAATTGCAGGACAGTTTTAAATTGAATACCTATCATATAAACTTATAAATATTTAATCCATTTTACTTATTATATATGTATAATATCATATTGCATACTAAGTTTTAATTTATCAATATTTTAAAACTCCAGATACAAAAAATACTTACACTTAAAACGGTAAAGTGTGTGCAAACAAATTGTACGATTAGGTACGAGTAGATGTTTGATAATAATGTTCAAATGGCATGCCCGCTGCTGAAGTGACACAACTCAAAACGTTATGTATTTTGGTTTAATACGTAGAATGAAAACTATCTTCTCCTTCTTCTGTAAAAGTGTCTTCGATACTAGTGGTTTCTTTTTAAATCATAGGTTATTTTGACACTGAAAGCTGTTTCCCGCTCGAAATCCTGACAGAAAGTCAGTATCATACCTCCGCGGAACGAAATGAGTCGCTTTACGCTTGAACAACGTTGGGAAATATTGAAAACTTATTTCCAAAGTGAGTGCTGTGTAGCCCAAACAGTGCGTTTTTTGAAAAGAAGTTTTGGCCGAAATGAAGCACCCATCGCGCTTGCTGTACGCAAGTTTGTGCAAAAGGTTTGTAAGACTGGCATGCTAGTAGACAACACTCATGGCCCCCGTCGTCGTACGGTACGCACAGACGAGAATGTGGCTGCTGTAGCCGAGAGTGTGAGACTCACTCCACGAACATCAACTCGCCGTCGATCTCAACAACTCAACATTTCACGCACTAGCCTGAGGAAAATTCTGCACAAAGATCTCGGATTATTCGCTTACAAGGTCCAATTGACTCAGCAATTGAAGGCGCACGACCATCCGCTTCGTTATCGCTTCGCAATTTGGGCCTTAGAGCAGCTTGAATTGGACAACGATTTTGGGCGAAAAATCATCCTTTCTGACGAGGTGCATTTTCATATCGGCGGCTACGTTAACAAACAAAATTGCCGCATCTGGAGCACGTTATTGTCGAGAAGCCAATGCATCCACAGAGAGTGACAGTTTGGTGCAGATTGTGGAGTGGTGGCATCATTGGACCATTTTTCTTCGAAAATGAGGCTGGGAACAACGTTTCGGTCAACGGTGAACGTTACAGAGCCATGTTATTCGACTTTTTTTTACTGAAATTGAAGACATGGATTTGGACGACCTCTGGTTCATACAGGATGGCGTGCTATGCCACACAGCCCATGCCACAATCGATCTTTTACGCACCAAATTCCCAAATCGTGTTATCAGCCGTCTTGGCGATGTCAATTAGCCGCCTCGGAGCTGCGATTTGACCCCTTTGGATTTTTTTTTTGTGGGGAACCGTGAAGGACCGATGTTATGCCAACAATCCAGAAACGATTCAAGCACTTAAGGCCAATATCATCCAAGCAATCCGTGAGCCACAGCCCGAAACCATCAACAAGGTCTTGGAAAATTGGAGTGACAGAATGCGCTACTGCGCAACCAGCCGAGGCAGCCACTTGTACGAAGTTGTGTTCCATTATTAATGGGAATGTTTACTCTTACTAATAAAGCCATAACACATGGAAAAAAATTTAATTTTGTTCATTTTATTGCATTTTTAAAAAGAAACTTGTATTTGGCCCACCCCGCCGCTAAACTGTGAAAATTACGGTTAGCTGAAAAGCGTTTAGTACCACAAGTTAAGTAAGATAATTTCTTTACGGAACGTTTCAGAGTTGTGTCACTTCTGTAGCAGGCGTGTTACTATTCTTTTCTTTACCTTTTGTCTTCCGCGCATTAAGAATAACAAGTTTTTATGTGAATACGGCATTTAAAACATTTATTAAAGGAAGCTTGCGATTTAGACTATTTGGAGGTATGAGTAGTTTTTTATGCTAGTCAAAATATAGTAAGAGTGGATTCTCGTGGACAGAGATAAATTTTTGTACAGTTCACATACAAATTTTTTTTTATTGGCACGCTACAGGGTTAGCAATTTCACAAATTAACGAGAGGTATTCATACAGTCACAATACCCAGACTACTCTGTTGCACAATTTCACAATTTTAAGAGTAATTCCGAAAACTTAAAACAGTAACTATGCAAATGTAATATACATTTATTTAACACAAATAGTAAATAGCCAAATTTCAATTAACAAAGTAAGACTATAAAAGTTTACTTATATTGGTAGATAAATCACGTATACTCTTCAATTTAAAAATATTGCTTTGCCTGGCGTATATGTACATATCACTATTTTTCATTAATTATTATTGTATTCATCGATGTTTTACTTTATTGTTTAATTTTTGATTTAATGTGCTCGAAAGATTAAAATTCATTTTATATTCTCAAATTTGGCATTTCTTCGTTTTATTAGTACCGAGTAGTTTGTACCAAACGCTTTTTTATATTTTTGGATCTACAAAGGAAGAGTGTTATTCTTTTCAAAGTTGAGTGTCTTAAATTATGATACCGACTGGTTAAGGTGGGTAGGCTTAAAAATATATATAATGGGTGTCGTGTGACAGTGCTTACAATAGACTGCTATATTGAGTGGTATTTGCATTGAAGTTTTACTGTTATAATACATTGTTTAACTTGTAAGGTACTGGCATTGCGAAAAGTAATAATTATAGAACGGAAATGGAGCGGCTGGAGACCTCAATCATCTTTTTGTCAAATGTTTAAATATTACTATCCTGTAATCTTGACACACAAAATAATCACAAAAAACTACATCTACAGGTTAAGGATTATATTCACTGCATCTATTAATTTTACTTTATTATTTTAATAATAAAGTATTGTTATCGATTTTTAAAAAAAAAAAAAAATTTTTTTTTACGTTTTATGACTAATAAGCACCAAAAAAGCAAAAAAAATTTTCAGTCCGTCTGTGCGCCGTCCGCCGTCCGCCGTACGCAAAACGTTTGCGGGCTTATAACTCCTAAACCCTATGAGCTATTAAATTGAAAATTTTTTTATTAATAGACTAGGCAGGTCCCTTTAAGTGACCACTTTTTGGGGGTTGGGAGTATGAGGGGGGAGGTGGGGGAAGCGTTTTAGACGAAAAATTTTGGTTTCTAGATCTCAGCAACCGCTTATGTTAGGAAGCTGAAACTTGGAATTTGTATAGAGCTTCGATAGTGGACCCATTTGCAAAAAAATTGATGATATGGGTGAAGGTGAGTGGGAGTGCGGGGAAAAATAATGCGTCCGAAAGGTTCGAAAGCCGAGATCGAGACATTCTAAAATCCATATCTCCTAAACAGTTAATATCACGAAATTAAAACTAAATAGTCATCTGTAGGTATACTAGGAGAATAGATTGGAAACAAATTTTTGAGAGGGGGCAGTGAAGTACGGGGGTAGGGGTTGAAAAACTTTAGATTACGTTATCTCACGAACCAATTGCACTAGAGAAATAAAATTTAGTTTGTGTATAAAAGTTGACGAATAAAGTTTGCTGGAAGTAAAATTTTTTAAGCGGGCAGTGCAGCATGGAAGTGGAGAGGGTAAGAATTTTTTTAAAAAATTAAGTCTCATATCTCAAGAACAGTGTAAGATAGATGCTTAAAATTCTTACCAAATGTAGGCATAATAAACCCCTAGCAAAAAAAAAATTTTCAGGGATGAGCGTGTAGAGGGTGAGGGTGGGGGAGGGTGAAAAGTAAAAAGTTCTGATTTTTATATCTCGAGAACCTATAATGATATCAACCTGAAACTTAGTATTTAGATAGAGCTATAGTAGTAACATGTTGGAAAAATATAATTTTTTATAGTGGTAGTATGGTACGATGGTGGGGGGTGTTTTTCCTAACTATAGAACGGCTTATGCTAGAAAGTTGAAATTCGGTACATATATGCAACTCTACTAGAAAAATAATTTTGATTAAAAAAAATTCAAATATTCATTGGCGTTCGGAAGGGGGGCAAAAAAAATGATCAGTGAAAAAGGAATGCATATATTTTCACGATTTTCGTCATATTTATTAGGTCTTCCCAAATATTGAAGTCTGGGTGGCTTAGTGGCTAGAGCACTTGCCTTCGGTGCACCTGGTACCAGGTTCGAATCTGCTTGGCGACAAGTAATTTTCGAGAATGGGATTGGGTGCCGGACTACCAGTTCACTCAGCTGTAAATGAGTACCTGAGTTAAAATCGGGGTAATAATCACGGACGAGCGTGTGGCTGACCACTTCACCTCCTAGTGTTCCGTTGGTCTAGTAATGAAGTAACTCTAGCATTACTTCAAGGCCTAGGCCCAATTTGGGCTGTTGTGCCATTGATTATTATTATAAATATTGAATTCATTTTTATTCTACGGATTCTTCATTTAAATACCTAGAAAGTGTTTTCAGGATTTTTTGAAATTCGACCCCCAAGGTGATGTGAAAGGGATGTATATATTTTCACAAATTCAGCCGTATCCCTCAGGTCTGACTAGATATCGAATAACTTCTCACTTCCACGGGCTTCTTGAATAATCACCTAAAACCCATTTTCAAGTTTTTTCCTTTTTCAACCCCTAAGAGTGTAAAAACGGGTTGAACACGTTTTCACGAATTCCGTCATATCTCGTAGGAATGATAAGACATCGGATTGGTTTTTACTTCCTCTGGCTTTCTTTATATATATCAAAAAACTCATTTCAGGTTTTTTGGATATTCAACCCCAAAGTGGGTGCAAGGGGGTTGCATATATCGAATTCATTTTTACTTCCTAAGGCTTCCTACATAATCGTTAAAAAGTTGATTTCAGGATGTTTGTTATTCAACTCCAATAGGACACAAGGCTTTCGACATATTTCTCAGGATTGATGAGATATTAGATTGGTTTACACTTCCACAGACTTTTTATATAATCGTCTACAAACGCATTTCCGATTTCATGTAATGGCTCAAAACGAAATCACGAAAAACCTTCTAGTGGCGTAACAACTGATATTATACTAGAACTAGACCTTGTCCTGGAGTATGACCCAATTAAGTATTTGATATGATATATGTTGCAGCGGCGTAAGTATTCTAGCGCGACCCCATTCTAACCGCTTCCCGAACTTTTTTTTAGGTTTTCAGTCACATAGTAACCTACACCGCATCTCAGAATTAAACTCGTTCCGAACTTCTACCCAAAAAATAATAAAGTTGCGCCCAGACTGTTGGCAGATTTTTTAACTATACAGAGGAGGAAAAGTTCGTTATTGGAGATCCAAAAAAGAGTATGAACGCTTTCGTTGGGGGAAGTTTAATACCACTTACGAAAAATATGCAAATATGTACAATAATTAAACATACTGCAGTCACGATCGTTTGGAAGCCAACCGTATGACGCTTTAGAATAAATACCGATACCTATTTATATTTTAGTTGGGGATAAAGGCAAATAAGGAGTAAGCATGTAGTTTATCCTTTATCAAGGTCTCTCGTTTGGTTGCTACTCTAAAGTTAAAAACAATACCTTCAGTGTTCAATTTAATATCTGGAACTAGAAAAATCTCCGAAAGTAAAATTTTTCATTCTCAAGAACTTTCACATTGGAAGTGCAGGAGGGACTCACTCGATTTCTAGCATATTTATCGCTTTACCTGCAACTATTCAACAATTAATATGTAAAAAATTTCAAATTCCTATCTTGAAGCTTTCAAATATTATCGGAAAATGTTTTTGAACACGTCTCTCAAGGACTTTTTGTATGGGAGCTACCTGAAGGGGTAATAGGATTTCGCTGACTAGTAAACTTGAACTTTGTTTTCACTCAAAACTAATTTATAGTAAATTCCGAATTCGGGACCGAACGATTACTTCAGTTATAGTGAGTTCCGTAAATTGAGTTGACAAAGGTACGTTATTAGCTACAGAGTAGTTCTCTGCTAAGTATTAATTATTTGATTGAATCACAATGCTTTCCTAGTAGAGATATGTTTCGCAAAATCTAGGTTAAGTTTTCTAGTAAGAGATTGTTTTCTGCACTCTGAGAGAAGGATGGTAACGATTCTTCAGATGAGTCTAACATACATATGTCTGTAGTAAAAAATTTGTCTTTTTTTGATTTCACTTTAAACGATACCATTCGGTCACTTTCCTATTGAAAGAAACGAGCTTCCACGACCGATATCTCTGTAACCGTATCCTACCAAATACGCCAGTTATATTCTACTTTATTATTTCAATAATACATTATTATGATAGATTTTTAAACGTTTCATGACTGGTAGACACGAAAAAAGTAAAGAAATGACCGCTGTACGCAAAATTATTTGAAGGCTAGTAGCTCCTTTGATCTATTTAGTTGAATTTAGGTGGTGGGAGAAGCGTTTTAGACGGAAAATTCTGCTTTCTACATCTTAACAACCGCTTACGCTAGGAGGCTGAACCTTGGAATTTATATAAAGATTCAATAGTGGACCCATTTGAAAAAAGATGTCAATATGGGTGAAGGCGTGTGGGAGTGGAGGGAAAAACAATCCGTGTGAAAAGCTCGAAAGCCGAGATCAAGACATTCCAAAATCCATATCTCCTAAATGGTTAATGTCGTGAAATTGAAACTTTAACACTGTCTGTAGATATACTAGGAGAAATTACTAGAACTACAATTTTAAGTGGGGTGACCGGGGTGGGGGGTGAAAAACTTTAGACTACGATATCTCACGAACCTATTTTGCTAGAAAATTAAAATTGGGAGTTTGATGAAAGTAAAAATTTTAAAGGGGGCATGGAATTGGGGGATAAGAATTTTTCTTAAAAATCCCGTATCATATCTCAAGAACGGTTTAAGATAGATGCTTAAAATTTGTATATGAAGTGGGTCTATATACCACTAGTAGGCAAATAATTTTGGTGGTAGAGTTGTAGGGGGTGAGGGTGGGTGTAAAGAAAAATTTTCGATTTCCATATCTCGAGAACCCATAATGATTGATAGCTGAAACCTAATATTTAGATAGAGCTACATTAGTGGCATGTTGGAAAAATTTTTTTTTTTTAAATGGTAACGGGGTTGGGAATGTTTTCCTATCTATTTCTATAGCTTTTGCTTGAAGGTTTAAGCTCTGTAAATGTATGTAGATCTACTAGGAAAGTAATTTAGATTAAAAAAAATTGCAAATATCCATTGGCGTACGGAAGGGGGGCAAAAAAAAAAAGATCAAAGAAAATGGAATGCATATATTTTCACGAATTTAGGTTTTCTTAAAATATTTTTTAAAATTCGACCCCAAAGGTGGTGTATAGGTCGTAAACATTTTCAAGAATTCGGCCTATCTTTTTACTTCCACGGGCTTGCGAAATAATTTGCTAAAATTTGTTTTAAGTGTTTTCCTTTTTCAACCCCCAAGATGGTATAAAGGGGTTGAATACGTTTTCACGAATTCCGTCATATCTTTCAGGTGTGATAAGAAATTGAATTGGTTTTTACTTCCTCGAGCTGACTTTTTATTTATCTAAGATTATTCAGTGTTGATTGTAAGGAGGTTGCATATGTTTTCACAAATTCCTACATGCTTAGATCTGATAAGAGATATAATTCACTTTTAGTTCCTATACAATAATAGCCAAAAAGTCAATTTCAGGATTTTTAGATATTCAACCTTAAGGTGGTGTAAGGGGTTGTATACTTTTCATAGCTTTGACATATTTGTTAGGTTTGACGGGATATTTGATTGGTTTTCACTTCCACATACGTTTTATATAATCGCCTACAAACTCATTTCTCCATTTTTCGATATTCAACCCCCAAGGGTTTGCATCTGTTTTCACAATTTTTGCCATCCCTTAGGTTAGGTTAGGTTAGGTTTAGAGGAGTGAACTGCAACAAGGATCCGTTGTGTTCCCCTCGTATAAAAACTTGACTCTTAATTATTGATTCCAAATATTGCTCTTCTTTATGAAGAGAGTAGTTCTCCATAATGGTATCATTGCAAGTTCTGATAAATCAGTCAAGAAGAATTTCCCCAAGTACCGATATCTGGTACGAGCCAGGCTTTCACAACCACACACTAGGTGTTCCAGTGTTGGTTCTATATTCTCATTATCACAGCGACACAGATCAGCCATGGGTATTCCCAGTCTTTCTCCATGTCTCGCAATGTCCCGTTAAGACCCCTATAAGTTGTCTACATGCGTTCCTGCTCACAGACAATATGAAACTAGAGTTCCTCTTGTCAAGTTTCGGCCAGCACATTCTAGCCTGCCGATAACTACAAAAATTCGCCCAATCCCCCTCAGTTTGTCTGAGTGCTTCTATGTCAAGCATTCCCTTTACACGTTCGATGGGGCATAGAACCGACTCATCAGCAACTCTATGCTCATCTCCGACTCCCTTCTGGCGAGCTCGTCTACCTTTTCATTAATCATCACTTAGTTGTGATGAAATATAAAATTAGTTATTAATGGCCTAAAAACCAATTTTACGATTTTTCGAATTTCATAAACACAGGAGGTGTGAAGGGTTTGCTTACGTTTTCATAATTTTTTTTTCACAATTTTTTCGAAATTCATCCCCCAAGTGGATGCAATGGGTTTGTATACGTTTTAACAATTCGTCATATCTCTTAAGTCTGATAAGGCAGCAAATTAGTTTTTACTTCGATGAGCTTTTACATAATATATCGAAATTCGAACACGTCTTTTTTCAATGTTTAATCGACTAAAAATCTCCATTTTAAATATTTTTATTTTAAGAACAAAATTAACTTTCGAAGAAACCTCATAATCATATGCTCACCATGATTCAACTTTCTAGCATAAGACGTTCTATAGATAGGAAAAACACCCCACCCTGTACCATACTACCCCTATAAATATTATATTTACACAACATGCCACTACAATAGTACTATCTTAGCTAGTTTTCTGAAATAATCTCTATATCTCGAAACAAAACTGATGTTATAGTTCTGACTATGAGCGAAAATCGTAATTAATGTCTAGAGAGTTTCTGAATCGTCAATACTTCTGTTGCACCTTTACTTTAACAGCCTCCCGGACTTTGTCCCGAAAATAATAAAGTTACGCCACCTAGAGTAAGCGGTTCCTAAGATCTAGAAACCAAAATTTTTTCGTCTAAAACGCTCCCCCTCCTCACACCCCCATACAACAAAAAGGAGCTCACTTATTCTAGCTAAAAAAATTGATCTTAATAGCTTAAAGAGTTTGGAATTGAATATTGTCTATTAGTCATGAAACGTAAAAAAAATTGTTCAGGGTATCAATTTTTTTTTTTTAAAATCGATAACAATATTAAAATAATGAAGTAAATAGATGGCCAGAAAATTAGAGAAAAACATTCCCAAACATGTTCTGAATCTAAATCACATTGCGAAGAACCCGGATGATATCCGTGCGTGAATCAATGGCAGATACCCAAAACTGCGATCTGCTGTAGATCACCCTTACTACCTATGCTCCACAAACAGATGACATCTAAGAAATGAAAGTATGTTCTATATAGCTACATGCCATGAATATGCATTTAAAATATTGGCACAGGATTAAGTTGGGTTTCCATATGCACCCAAAATTGATATGTGACACTTTCCGGTAGTTATGAGCTTTACATTTATCGAAATGTTTATGTCAGAAACAGTTTCCAAGAGTCACAGAAAATTATTAAATACGAAAACTCAACGTGATAACCCATCATCATCCTTAATGTATGAATATTGCAATTATTTTAACTTACTTGGAGTATCGAATTTGTCAATTTAACTTATAAATTTTTAGATATATGCAGCATATAATTTAATCATGAAAACTATGTTATACCTATTAATAAATATTTCTGATATTTTGGCACTTGTATGGTTAAATCCTTTATATCCTTATCGTGTAGTGACATTATAAGCATTGGATGATAATATTTGGCCTTATTTTGCATTGTATCTATCGGAAATTGTTTTCTTGTCACGTAAAATTTATGGTTGAAACTTTGATTATCTCGATTGGAATGAAGCCGGAATTTCCATAAATTTACAAGAGAAAACAATTTTACTTTACTATTTTTTAATAATAAACTTTAAGCTTTATTATTTTTTAATAAAAAAGTATTTTAATTCAGTTTGTTTTTTCTGTTTTGTGTAAATAATTTTCATACTCGTAGTTATGTTTAATTTTTCTATTACAAAACAATATATATTATTAATAATAACATTTATACTTTCTTTTTCGATTTATTTACTGGTTGTTGACACAACATTAGGAAATCGAAGAACTGCGAGTGTGAGATCTGTTGGCTATAGCGATTTGTTCGTGCTTAGTAAAAAAGACATGTGGGATGTGCTGAAGGAATATCCAGCTGCCAGAGTGAGGCTTGAATCGATTGCTGTCAAGAGATTAGAAAAATATAAAAAGGCACCACTTGAAAAAGGTAAAGAAATTCGAAAAGTCAGTTAAATATTAGACGGATTTTTGTTATATCCAGAGCTAACTAGAATAAAAAATTTTCATAAGAAAGAACAAAAATACTGCAGTTTTTGTTATTTTTTATGGTTTTTGACTGCAGATAGTAGGATGTACTTTTTGATCATTTTCCGACTCTGTAATCTCACTGGAGCAAAAATTTTCAAAACTTGCTATAAACTAGCTTACTATCACTGAGGCAAGTTATTAATTACACAAAACACCACTTTTTTGTTGTTTTATATTGTAATGTATGTACACATGAGCGTTTTTAAACTACAAATGCCAATCAGTTTGGGCAAAGATATTAGAATATCTTTATATAAGATGTCCCAACAAATATAAAATCAATCAAAAAAGCTTTACAATTGACGACCAAACTCTGGTGGCTATTAGAGCTTTTTATACTAATATTTGTAGTCTACTGTAAACATGAATCCGAAAGCTCTGCTTTGTATTGTTTGGAAAGTCAACGTCGCTGATTCCGAAATCGGTAAATTTGAATAAAACAGGATCTTTCCATTTACTTGTCATTATTAACTAGTTATGGAAAAATTTAAGTTTAATATTTAACATCGGGTTAAATATTCGTGCTTTCACCTCCCGGTTGAGCTGCAGAGACGGGCGTGGCGAAGGCATTGGGTACCAACAAAACTAAATGTCACAGGATAACAGTACTTGGGCGCGATTTTGCGGAAGATTTCGACAACCCGTCGCAATCGGCGTCGGATCAGCCAGCCTCACTTCTCGACAGTCCAGTGGCAAAAGAGGCTTCGGTCATCGTATTCCATTTCGAGGAAACCTCGTTTCCTGCAAACGCTCACTCGTTCTCCATACCAGCGTTGCAGTATTTGGTCCAATTGGCCTAATGTTGGTAATGATTTGCTTGAATCCATGGCCCTCTACTTAATGGCATGCGCCAACGCTGCTGCTTACTCAGGTTTTCGGGCTGAATTCTGCGCGGGTCGGTTCTCAGGTGTTGGTAACGTTACCGTGTCTTTAAACGCGGACCTTCATTCGCTCAAGTTTGCGCACCAATTCTTCCTTTCAACAAAAGAAATACTTCACAATGAAAAAAAAACAATTTATTGAGCCAAACGTAAAGCAAATTACCTTAGCAGCCGTCCGCACGCGAAACCCATCTTCTCTCTATTCTAAACATAACAAGTGTTTTAAACTAATGAACATTTCTAAAGAGACACCGTTTTAATGTTTGTTATGCCATGACCATCAGCGAGAAGTCTTAGATTTTATG
This sequence comes from Beris morrisii, assembly GCA_951812415.1. Lineage (NCBI taxonomy): Eukaryota > Metazoa > Arthropoda > Insecta > Diptera > Stratiomyidae > Beris > Beris morrisii. Next base: position 99,264,180 of record OX638311.1, read on the forward strand.
TTGTTCTTCTGCGCAAGAATTGTTCATGGAAATCGAAAGAGTCAACAAATTTAAAAAGAAATTCTAGACTGAGAATATTACATCAGTAATAACAATATTGTGATATACAGTCATATAGAAGTCCTTCAAACACGTGTGTAGATCTTCAGTATGCTTCAGGAACTTGAAGTCTTTGAAAAAGGAAAGTTTTATAGGTATTCAGTGATTTGCTATCTACCTACAGTTTCAGAAATACTGTCATGTTTAGCTATCGTTTGGTGGCTACTTGAAGGAGAAGGCCATTATTCGCATTTTTAATTCAGTACGTAGATATTATCATGTTAAACTAGCACTATGAATATTACCGCCATACGCCTCATATTCACATATGTATATAGCTAAAAATGATGTCCCATTGACAATCCGATACAAACAACCCTGCAAGAAAATTACCGGGTAACTCCGCCGTAGCATTACCCGGTAATCTTTCAGTTAAAACGTATAGGCCGCGGGACAAAAATTAACTTATATACTTCGTATCGGTGTACATGCGTGTGATTCGCTACCTCTATCTCCATTTCTTTCACTCCTAGTTAATGATACCCGGTAGCCAGCCGTTAAATTAACCCAATCTCATAGTGTAAATTACAAAGCGAGGCCAATGCGATTTAACGGGTAAATTACAGGGTAATGGTACCCTATAAATTAACTACATGAATGCATGGAAATTTGGAAGCGAAGCCAGTACGATTTAACGGGTAAACTACAGCATAATGGTACCCTATAGTTTAACTACATATCCGTTTTAATTCAAAATGCGTCTTAATTTTCCATTCCAGGTACCCTGGTACCTGTTCGGACTGATTAAGGTGTAGAAGAAAAAAATCCTTTTTCAATAAGAAAAACCTAAAAAAAACAAGTATGACATAAGAAATAAAGCAAGAAGTTTAGAAATATCCAAAAACGTCAGGTACCTAAGTGCAGTAGAACAGAAATGATAGTAGTGCAGCAGGGGTTACGGCGTTACGGGATAGGTCCGCTCGACTAATTTACATGAAAATTTGATGGCACATAAGACTAGAAAAGGGCCATGTACTCAAAAGTTTAAATGTATCGCATACAATTAAACAATTTTGATGTCAGGGTGTTGGATTTAATGCATGTGCTTGTACTTTCGGTAGCGCTTTCTTGCAGGGAACCTGCCTTTGATCAAAGATATTAGAATCTCTTTATATATAAGATGTCCCAAGCAATATAAAATCAATCAATAAAGCTTTACGATTGGCAACCAATCTCCGGTGGCTATTAGAACTTTTTATGCTAAAATTTGTAGTCCACTGTAAACATCAATCTGAAAGCTCTGTTATATATTGTTTGGAAAGTCAACGTCACCGATTCCGAAATCGGTAAATTTGAATAAAACAGGATCAGGATTGATTTGTCATTATTGATTGGATTCCTGCTTATTGAGACTGTGGCTAGTTATGCTGTAGCTATCATTTGGTGGCTACTTGAAGGAGAAGTAGCATTCGCATTTTTATACTCTAGATGAAATCATATAGAGTATTATAAGTTTAATCCAGCCGAAAAGTTTGTAACGCATAGAACCAAGCCTCGGACGAAAAAAAGTTATATATTATTTTTTGTTTATTTGTGCCCAAAAACCTCAAATCCGCCTGACGTCCGTCCGTCCGTCCGTCCGTCCGTCCGTCCGTCCGTCCGTCCGTCCGTCCGTCCGTCCGTCCGTCTGTCCGTGAACACGATAACTCAAGAACGCCTTCACCTAGGATCTTGAAATTTTGAATCTGGATGTTTGGTTGAATTTGTAAGGCTAAGTTCGTTAACGGGCAAAATCGTCCTACTCCTTCGGGTAGCTGCCATACAAAATGTCCTTAAAACACGTGTTCAAGAATATTAGTCGATAACTTAAGAAGGGTTTAAGCTACGACTTTGAAATTTTGTATGTGTTATTTTTCCAATAGTTGGAGTTAAATATATGATTATGAAGAAAATCCTGTTAGTCCTTCGTGTAGCTGCCATACCAATATCCTGTCAAAATGTATTCACTTAATTTACGAAACTCACTATAACTCAAGTAATCTTTTAGCTACGAATTCGGAATTTTGTACAAGTTAGTTTTGAGTAAAAAGGAAGTTCGTGTTTACTAATCAGCGAAATCCTTTTTCTGCTTCTGGTAGCTGCCATACAAAATGTCCTTAAAACACGTGTTCAAGAATATAGGTCGATAACTTGAGAAAGGTTTAAGCTACGACATTGAAATTTTGTATGTGTTATTTTTCCAATAGTTGGAGCTAAATATATGATTATGAAGAAAATCCTGTTGGTCCTTCGTGTAGCTGCCATACAAATATCCTGTCAAAATGTATTCACTTAATTTACGAAACTCACTATAACTCCAGTAATCTTTCAGCTACGAATTCGGAATTTTAAACAAGTTAGTTTTGAGTGAAAAGGAAGTTCGAGTTAACTAATCAGCGATATTCTTTTACTAATTCTGGTAGCTGCCATACAAAATGTCCTTAAAACACGTGTTCAAGAATATTGCCGATAACTTCAGAAGGGTTTAAGCTACGTCTTTGAAATTTTGTATGTGTTATTTTTCCAATAGTTGGAGCTAAATGTATGATTATGAAGAAAATCCTATTAGTCCTTCGTGTAGCTGCCATACAAATATCCTGTCAAATAGCCTTCACTTAATTTACGGAACTCACTATAACTCAAGTATTATTTTAGCTATGAACTCGAAATTTTGTACAAATTAGTTTTGAGTTAAAACAAAGTTCGAGTTTACTAATCAGCAAAATCCTTTTACTCCTTCTGGTACCTGCCATACAAAATGTCCTTAAGACACGTGTTCAACAATATTTTTCGATAACTTTTGAACGCTTCAAGCTACGAATTTGAAATTATGTACACGTTCATTTTTAAATGGTTCCAAGGAAAAGCATAAATATGTAAGGAATCGAGTGAGTCCTTCCTGCACCTCCCATGCGAAAGTCCTTCAAAAAGGACATTTTTGTTCGATGACTTACCCAGTTTAAGATATGAAATTAAACACTGAATATTGTCTTTTAGTTTTCAGTAGCAATCTAATGGCAGTCCTTAATAAAGGACATACAACATACACACGCGTAATTCTACTTTATCCCCAACTACAATATAAATCGGAGTTAAGTATTCATCTAGAGTATTATACGATTGGCTTGCAGCCGATCGTGACTGCAGTATGTTTATTTATTTATTTATTACAGAATGATGCCCCCTTATAAAATAAAGAAGCCCATTGATTGTTCGGTCAGGTCTGCAAGGGTATATGGCATTGCCTTACATATTTTGTACATCCAAATAAAATTAAAATGTAAAGTAGAAAGAAATAGAAAATCGCAAAAGAAGAAAGTATACAAAGATAGATTAAATGAAATATGTAAGGTGTAAAAAGATATTTCAAAAGAAAAACAACTAAAATTCATGCTTAATACTAATTAATTCATGCTTAATACAAACTAATTCATGCTTATACCCTGTACAGACTATGCATTTTAAACGCATTTAAGTAGGTAAATTTAACATGTTAAAAAAGTAGTGTTCAGACTAGGCAACTCGTTTTATTTTGATACATGATAGCTTGATGTGATTTGTTTTGACAAGTAGATATTCAGCTGTGTTTCATTAGCAAATTTATGCTTTCTAACCCGAGTAGAAATTTTATCCAAGTCCGGCCCAAATCAGGCGTGCCTGAAAATAAATCCGGCCCAGATGAGGCGACCCAATCTGGGCCTTAATCAGGGTGTAACGCTCTCGCGAATCTGGGCCGGACATGGCGCCTGACGTTTGCCGGATTTTAAAAAAAAACGAAAAATAATATTCACAAACTTTTTTTTCTTTTGTTTTCTTCCAACTACGAATTTATTTTCCTGTAAATTATTACTATTTGTTTGAAAAATGCGAATTGATTTTACTCACAATAATTTGCACACTTCCGGATTCGAACCATGGTCCCGCCACACACAAGTCCGCTACGCTACCCACTCGGCCAATCTAAACATTCTCGTAACATGGTCAAGAATCATCAAGAATCGCCTAATATGACGAAATTTTTGACCTTACCATCTCCGATTCTTTTAAAAAATTTTGCACTTGAAGAACTAGTGAAAAAAATTATTAAAAATCAATTTTACTTTATTATTTTAAACGCAAAACGCAAAACGTTTGAGGGCTTATAGCTCCCAAACCCTATGAGCTATTGAATTGAAATTTTTTTCTTTGATAGACTGGGTAGGCCCCATGAAGTGACCATTTTTTGGGGGGTTGGAGTGTGAGGGGGGAGGTGGGGGAAGCGTTTTAGACGAAAAATTTTGGTTTCTAGATATCAGCAACCGCTTATGTGAGGAAGCTGAAACTTGGAATTTATATAGAGCTTTGATAGTGGACCCATTTGCAAAACTATTATTGATATGGGTGAAGGGGTGTGGGAGTGGGGGAAAAATAATGCGTCCGAAACGTTCGAAAGACGAGATCGACACATTCTAAAATCCATATCTCTTAAACGGTAAACGTCACGAAATTAAAACTTAACAATCATCTGTAGGTATACTAGAAGAACAGATCGAAAACAAATTTTTGAGAGCGGAAAGTAGCGTACGGAGGTGGGGGTCGAAAAATTTTAGATTACGATATCTCACGAACCAATTGAACTAGACAAATAAAATTTAGTGTCTGCATAAAGGTTGACAAATAAAGTTTGCTGAAAGTAAAATTTTTTAAGGGGGCGGTGGAGCATAGAAGTGGAGAGGATAAGAATTTTTTTTAAAATATCACGTCTCATATATCAATAACGGTGTAAGATAGATGCTTAAAATTTCTACCAAAAGTAGGCCTAATAGGACTAATTTCAAGGATGAGGGTGTAGAGGGTGAGGGTGGGGGAGGGTGAAAAGTAAAAAGTTCCGATGTTTATATTTCGAGAACCTATAATGACATAAAGCTGAAACTTAGTATTTAGATAGAGCTATAGTAGTAGCATGTTGGAAAAATATAATTTTTTATTGTGGTATATGGTACGGGGGTGGGGGTGTTTTTCCTAACTATAGAACGGCTTATGCTAGAAAGTTGAAATTCGGTACGTATATGTAAATCAACTAGAAAAGTAATTCTAATTAAAAAAAAATTTAAATATCCATTGGCGTTCGGAAGTGGGGCGAAAAAAATGATCAGTGAAAATGAAATGCATATATTTTCACGATTTTCGTCATATCTATTAGGTCTTTCCAAATATTGAATTAATTTTTTTTGTACGGGTTCTTCATAGAAATACCTAAAAAGTTTTTATCAGGATTTTTTGATATTCAACCCCAAGGTGGTGTAAATTAGATGTATACATTTTCACGAATTCAGCCGTATCCCTCCAGTCTGATTAGATATCGAATAAATTTTCACTTCCACGGGCTTATTTAATAATCACCTAAAACTCCTTTTCAAGTTTTTTCCTTTTTCAACCCCTAGGAGTGTAAAAACGGGTTTAACACGTTTTCACGAATTCCGTCATATCTCTTAGGAGTGATAAGACATCGAATTGATTTTTACTTCCTCTGGCTCTCTTTATATATATGTTAAAACTTATTTCAAGATTTTTGGATATTCAACCCCAATATCGGTGCAAGGGTGTTGCATATGTTTTCACAAATTCTTACATATTTCTTAGTTCTAATGAGATATCGAATTCATGTTTACTTCCTAAGGCTTCCTACATAATATTCCAAAAGTTGATTTCAGGATGTTTGTTATTCAACTCCAATAGGACGTAAGAGTTTTGACATATTTCTCAGGATTGATGAGATATTACATTGGTTTGCACTTCCACAGACTTCCACTTAGGCCTACAAACGCATTTCCGATTTCATGTAATGGCTCAAAACCAAATTACGAAAAACCTTCTAATGGCGTAACAACTGATATTATACTAGGACTAGACCTCGTCCCGGAGTATGCCCCAATTATGTAATTCAAATGTTATATGTGGCAGCGGCGTAAGTATTCTAGCGCGACCTCATTCTAACCGCTTCCCGAACTTTTTTTTAAGTTTTCAGTCACATAGTAACCTACACCGCATCTCAGAATTAAACTCGTTCCGAACTTCTACCCAAAAAATAATAAAGTTGCGCCCAGACTGTTGGCAGATTTTTTTGTTAGCTATAGTATGTTCAAGTTTTCGGAAAAATTTGTTACCGCTGGATCGCTTTACCGCCGTAAATTGCAGAATCACGTTTCTTGTCATGAACGAGCCTGATCAGGCTTGCCGTACTTATACCGGACATGGCCCTGATCAGGGGTACGGAAAATCAGGCTAGCCAGAAAATTTTTCTACTCGGGAAATTGTTTGAAACCAATTAGTTTGTATAGCAGTAATGAAAAGGGAATTTATTGCAATAATAATTTAATGCAGTCGTTACACAAGCACAAAATTGAGTTTTTGCAGCATTAAATAGTTTCTTCCAAAGTTTACTTCGATTTCCGCGAGAGTCGCAGTACATGTTTTCGGTTAAACGCATAGTAGCTACGTGTTTTCGTAAACGCGTCCGGGAAGTGTTTTCAACGCATTTAGCTCGATTGAAACGCGTTAATCTCGTAGTCTGAACATAGTATTACATCTATTAAAATATCGATAAATGTACACTGTAAGCTGAAAAATGAGAATATATAAAACGTAAATATATTCATGCTTCTAATTAAAAATGAAAAATGTAATTCTTATTTCTAATGTATTAAATTCACAGTAAAAAGGAAAAGTAAAGAAAAAAAAATATATACACAAATTAGAATAGATCCGTACTAGCAGGGTTTGCGGCTATGGTCATGCATGTAAGAGTATCCAAAGGCTCACGGTCGCTGTTATGTTGCTGCGTGCTGAGTGCTGACTTCGAGTCGGTGAAAATAGCTGCTGGTATGGTGGCAGCGTTGCCGTTTTACTACATATGTAGAAAAGTTACTACCTTTTTTTAATTTGAAAATTTACTGCACTACGTCCTGAAACTCTACGTTTTTGCGATAATTCTCGAAAGTTAAATTGAAAACAGCACAAGAATGTAATCCATTATTATTTTACATTACTATATGTTTAATGTTAAGCTTATTACTTATTGTATAATTATTAAAATTCAGTTTCTACTACCTCTCTTTTGAAAAAAACATCATCGGTTTTTTTGGAGTAGCAAAATCTGTTGATTTTGCTACTCCAAAAAAACCGCCTCGCGGTAACACTGCACCACGGCCTCATGAGCGGCTTCTGCTGATTTTAGAATTTCGTATAATTTCGTTTCGAAGACGAGATCTTTTTGTTTTGGGGTGATGGATTGGGAAAAAGGGAAGGGGGGGGGGGGGGGGGTCCGCGCATAATGTCCGTGCAGAATGGCAAAGTTATTAATACTGGCCCTGCAAATTTTAGCAAATATTCAGATTCTAAATTCATGCGTTCGTTAAAGAAGATTTGGGGTTCTTGGCCACAATTGAACAAAAATACTATAAACACCAAATTTTCATAGACCGAGCAGTACAATTCATTCTTGAAATTTATCTAATGAATTAAATAATCATGGAAACACTGTTTTCATTCGGACGTAGAATTTTTAGAACATTAAAGGAAATGAACAAAAAATAATGCGAAACTTAACGCTACATTCGTGCTCTACGCACATCCCTTTGATGTGCGTCCAAACATCTCCATTGACGCGCTAGTTCGCATCATCCAATGCACATGAAGGCGATAGTGGAAACACGGCATATGAATATTACCGCTATACGCCTCATATTCACATATGTATGTATATATGTAGCTAAAACTGATGTCCCATTGACAATCCGATAAAAAAAACCTGCCTTTGATTGATTATTTGTTGTAAGTTGGCGAGCTTTCATTCCAACATACAGTGGGTTACAACATAAATTCTAAAACTTTGCAATAGCCACCGGAGTTGGGTCGCCAATCGAAAAGCTTTTCAAATTGATATTGACATGCTTGGGACATCTTATAGTTTCTAATGTCTTTGCTTTGATTGATTATTTGTTGTTAGTTGGCGAGCTTTCACTCCAACATACAGTGGGTCACAACGCAAATTCTAAAACTTTGCAATAGCTACCGGAGTTGCGTCGCCAATCGTAAAGCTTTTCAAATTGATGTTGACATGCTTGGGACATTTTATAGTTTCTACTGTCTTTGTCTCGAACTTTCTTGAAAACAGTTATTCGTGGTATATTCTGGCTTCACTTCATGGCACAAGCTTCAATAAAGAGGACAATCTGCGGCGTAGGCGAATTTCCGTGAATTATTTATAATATTTGATATCCTCCCTAACCAAATTGGCATTAATATTATAACTCAAAAAAAAATTATGAATCATTCTTCAGCAGGTGGGTAAATGTAGGGCTCTGTTTTGCGTCCATCCTCCTTCAACGTACACAATAGGCTTCATTTGGGCACACCACATGGCTCTAATTACCTTGAAACTTCCTGAAAATTTAGAAAACGGGGTCACCAATCACATAATCCGGCGGAATTTTTGGGTTTCATACTCTTCACAAAGACAACTTGCAAATTTGATGGGTCTGAGAGTCCTAAAACTGCCGATTCAGGTTCTATTTGTAACGATCCAACGCAAAAGAAACCAAAAAAAAAAGTGCAAATTCATGCCAGAATTATTTCGAAAAACGGTGGGCCCGACTTGATGAACTCCAATCGGATTCAATCAATTGGTGAGCCAAGAACTGTAGTGGAATCCAAAAGAAAAAAACCTGAGACATACACAAAAAATGCCATGAAAATTAAAAAAAAAATTATATACTTTTCGGTACCGCTAACTGTAATCTATCTCCACGTGGTTGCGCGTCACCCACGCCGCTTGGGAAAAAGGCAAACGGTACTTGCCGAAAGACCGTTTCTTTTCAGTGGGAATCACCGTTACCTCAATTTTCGCACTCGGCACCGCGTGTCACCGAAAGAAAAGAAACAAAAGACTCAGAAAAAACTGAAACACTCAATTAGCGTAACTTTAACATAACCAGTAAGAACTAGCCCTATAAACCAAAAACACGAAAAATTCATGGGTCCTTCCTGTTCGTGACGATATTGATAAATCGAAAAGTAAACATTTCCCCAACTTTTCCTCAAGTATGTTAAACATGCCTACCTCTTCCACCTTTAGTGAGTGAAAAAGACTAAAGTATAATCGCAGAATGCTTATACATCCGATTATCAAGTGCGTATCTACTAGACCTGCAAATGCCATAACAAACTTAGACGTTCAACTGTTCAGTTCGTGAAACTCTACACGAAACTGATCACGGAAGAAATAACTCTGTCGGCTAGTGCAATGGAATTCGTGTTTCGATTGCACTAGTCGACGAACAACAAAATTGCATTCGGCGGCATGACCCGACGCCGAGGATCGATGCAGTGTCGACCGGCAAAGAATAACGGGAAGGTACCACATGCAACATAGTTCTTATGCAATTTCATCACTCCATTATTCGATGAGCGGTAGAACACAATTCATATGTAAATCCATTCTACCGATCCTCGATGATCGTTCAGGTGGACTTCGTATGCAATTCAGATTCACCACTCATCGATGACCAGTAGGCTCTACTTCATACTGACTTCAAACTCACTGTTCACTGAGTGCACGTATTGCTATCTCGTTCTTGCTCATTCCAATTTCAAATACAATGCGCGATAGGAGATCTCTCATGTCGACGAGTGCAGATGAGATGGTCGGATGCATTTCAGTATGAGCAAGAAAGAAATGCGAATACCTCACACGTATTCACAGATAGCAAGTACATAGTTGAACTTGTTCCCAACTGATAATCTTTTTTCAGCGACAAGTTTCGAAACTGTTCGCTGCCTCTTCATCGCCTCTTCATCAATGTTTGGTTTATAGGGAGGGGCTTTCCGACACCACCGATCTTCGATTTTATCCTCACGCGAGGGGTTCTTTTGGAAAGGGGCTTTCGGGGCTCCATGGACGTGGCACGGAACTGAAAAAAAATAGAACTACCAAAACGGTAGGATCCATTCGTTAATGATCTACGGAAGCGTAGGCCTTTTAGAGAATTCTGGAAATTGTAGAAACTACAACTCGCGGACAACATAAACATATTCAAATTAGAGAATACACAAAACAAAACAAAAATGTTCAAGAAGTTTATTTTAGTTTTAGTTTAGAATTTATTTTTTTATTAACCTTTGTTCGGTTCATTTGGGCTAATTCGGGTTATAAGAATTGTGTAATAAAAAAAAATAATTTATGGTCTGTATTTAAATATTAATTGGCTTACTTTTAAATCCTCTTTTAACATCGCTCTGGTTTGCGATCAAATGATGAGTTCTTCGCGTGTTTTTATTGGGGCGTCAAACCGAAGCAGCCACCGTGCAACCGCACTTTGCGGGTCCACTTTGTGGGCAGTGTGCCGACCTGGAGCTGCCGATGAGTTCCTTCGTGTCTCCTAGTCGTCGCTTAACCTAGTCCTCAGGGCGAACTTGGGCCTATCTGGAGCAGTCGGGTGTTTTCACTCCGAAACAACAAAAACACTTTTTGGGTACCCTCGCGATTCTTATGACCAGCACGGTCCGATTTTTAAGTATGACTCGCTTCTTTGTTTTCTCGCGTCATCTCGTGATGCTTTTGGTGATCTTCTATTCAGCAATCGAGTATCGCTTGAGTGGTGAAAATCATTTGTCGCTTGTCAACAATGGCGCAACGACAGTGGTGCTCAAGTGTTTTATCTAGCGGGCAAATCTTTGCGATTGTGTAATTAGGTAATCCATTACAATATGGAAATTTTGTACCCTTCTTAGCTCTGGATGAATGGCGCTAAAAAAACCTATTATCTATTCAGATTGCCGGTCGCTTTTCAAATTCATAATGTTTTATAAATTTGTTCTCTTTTTGTATATACACACTTGGTCATAAAAATTACATAATTTCTTCCATTATACTACATAACATTATTTAGCTAATACCTATTTATTAATAGCATAGATGAAATCTGTAGAATACATTAAAGTTGTTCCAGACAAAAAGTTTGAACCGCAACGAACCGAGCCTTTGACAAAAAAATTTTATATTTTAAGGAATTTAAGATTAGTATAGAGTTCAAATAAATACTGAAAGTTCTAAATTCAATGCGATCCTATTTTCAATAGACCTAGTCACCGGAGTAGATTTCAAATTTATGCATATGTATGGGTTTGGTCGAAATCACTAGATTTCTGCAAATCCAGTTCAAAATCTTGTTTTGTAATTCAGCTACAAGATAATTAAGAGTATTTTCAGTAACTACTACTACTCCACATATTAATAACTGATTAACACCTAAAGAATTAAAACTCGATTTGACGAAATCTCGAGATTTCGATTAGATTCTATTAAATTCCCATATTTGATCGGGATAAAATTTAAAACTTATATTTTTACACTAATTTGGACAATTATAGGGGTTTTTTTTAAATTTTTGAATAAGGAGAGTAGGCTAAATGGAATGTGGAATGCTAAATGGAATGTGAAATTTTCAGGAGAGAATAATTCTTTGTTCTCTTTCCTGGGAAGGGTGTAGGAATTACGGTGAAAAATGCGCTCGCCCAACAGCGATCTATCGCCTGTGCCGCCAACACGGCCTTCCGGGCCAAGCACTGGCACAACACCACTCCGCCACCATTTAGCCCTAAGCTAGAGAGGAGAGATGCAGTCAGACTGGCCACGGCCAGATTGCGCCACACGAGGCTAACGCACCAGCATCTTATCATCAAAACGCCACAACAGGGTTGCTTAACCTGCCGAACAATGGAGCATATTCTGGTGGAGTGCAGCAAGACGGCCGAATACTTCAACCACTCACTTCCTTCAGCTCCCTTCTCACCACCTCTAACCCAGAAACCCTCCTCCAACTCTTTTATCACCTCCACATTTCAAACCTACTTTAAACCATCCAACCGAACCTCTCCCTCTCCATCATCATCAATGGCGCGACAGCCCAAATCAAGCCAGGGCCTGCAGTATACATTGTCTGAAGTCATCTCGGTTCAGCGCCCGCGTCCTCCAATTTGTGCATCTAAGAAGCGATCTGCAATCTGCGTCAACTGAGTCCTTGTATCTTTTCCGCGGTTTTCCCACCGGTCGTTTGCCATGAGCTCTACCTTTCAGTGTGCGTTTGGGAATCCCCTCCGTAGTCCATTCGCTCCACATGGCCTGCCCATTGTAGCTTACGAAATTTTATAAGAGTCGATGAGGCTGCGTCGTCATAGATGTTATACAACTCGTTGTTTTACCGGATACGAACCGTGAAATACGCCTTATTTGCTAGTGTGATCCGTTGTTTTACTTCGTCTCGTTCGTTGCCGTCTATTACAAGGTGTGATCCCAAGTATGAGAAATGATCCACATTCTCCAGGTTGTAGTCCCCACGGTCATATTTTGTCTAGTTGGCGCGTTTCTTCTTGTTTGGGTCATGAACTTGGTCTTATTCTCAATGACCCTTAATCCGACATCCTTTGCCGCTGAGTCTAGACAATGGAAGACTTCCTTCGCGTCTGGAACAGCTCTGGCCATGATGTTTATGTTATCCGCGTACACCACTAGTTGAGTCGTCTACTTCCTCACTATTCTTAAAATTTTAACGTAGTTCATAGTTTTCTTTTTTCTTTTCGAATTAAAACACTAGTCTTAAGTTTTTATTAGAAGTAAGCATGAATTCATTTATCATTTTTCATTTGTCATTATACTCTACATGAAATCTGAGAGTATTATAAGTTTAATCCAGCCCAAAAGTTTGTAACGCATAGAACCGAGCTTCCTACTAAAAAAAATTTATATTATTTTTTGTTTATTTGTGGACAAAAACTCCAAATCTTCTTGACGTCTGTCCGTCCGTCCATCTGTCTGTCCGTTAGCACGATAACTGAAGAACGCCTTCACCTAATATCTTGAAATTTTGAATCTGGCTGTTTGGTTGAATTTGTAAGGCTAAGTTTGTTAACGGGAAAAATCGCTAAGTGTATGATTATGAAAACAATCCCATTTGTCCTTCGTGTAGCTGCCATACAAATATCCTGTCAAAATGTCTTCACTTAATTTACGAAACTCACTATAACTCAAGTAAGCTACGTTTAGCTACGAATTCGGAATTTTTTACAAATTGGTGTTGAGTGAAAACGGAGTTCGTGTTTACTAGTCAGCGAAATCCTTTTACTCCTTCTGGTACCTTCCATACAAAAAATCCTTAAGACAGGTGTTCAACAATATTTTCCGATAACTTTTGAAAGCTTCAAGCTGCGAATTTGAAATTTTGCATACATTAATTTTTAAATGGTTCCAAGGAAAAGGATAAATATATAAGAAAACGAGTGAGAACTTGCACCTCTCATGTGAAAGTCCTTCAAAAAGGAAATTTTTTTTCGGTAACTCACCCATTTCAAGATATGAAATTAAACACGGACGACATTGTCTTTTAGTGTCAAGTAGGAACCGAATGGGGGTCAATAAAGGACATATAACATGCACACACGTAATTCTTATTTATCCCCAACTACAATATAAATCGGATTTCAGTATTCATCTAGAGTATCATACGATTCGCTTGCAGCCGATCGTGACTGCAGAATATTTTTTTCAATTGTCTTTTTTCATTATCCATTTTCTCGTTTTTCGTTTCTCATTCATTATTGGTTGTTCATACATTTCTTACTTTATATTTCTTATTATTTGCTTATTTTCTATTTCTACTCTTTATTAATTTAATTTATTTTATTGCACTTTTTAATTCACATTAACGCTGTACAGAATTATAACACGACGTGCCATATGCCCTCTGGGCCTGGCCGAAAACTCGATGGACTCCATTATTAATAATCGAGCTACATACGAAAATAAGTAAATAAATATTTTTTTTAAGTTTTAATCACTCTACTAGCACACCTACATATAGGTACTAAGTTTCAACTTTCTAGCATAAGCCGTTTCCCAGATGTTAAAAACCACCGCTCACCCCCGTACCTTGCTACCCCTATCAAAAATTTTCTGGGATTTATCTATAGTAGCTCTACACAGTTTTAAATTTTTAGTTTTCTATCCTTTGCGGCTTTCGAGAAATTAAAATCAGAATTTTTTCATTTCCAACCCCTCCCACCATCCCTCCCTACACCCACACCCTCTCCAGTAGAGGTCTACTGGTCCTAACTCCTGTAACATTTTCAAGATCATATCTGATACGATTCTTGAGATATAAAAATTAAATTTTTTGAAAAATGCCTGTCCCCATCACTTCCGCGCTTCACCGCCCCCCCCCCCCAAAATTTGACATTCAGTAGATTCCACTGATAAATATATATACAGAAACCAAATTTTATCTTCCTGGCACAATTGAGTCGGAAGATATTGTAATTCAAAGTTGTTCACCCCCCACTCCAATACCTCACCACCTCCCCCCGCCCTTAAAAATGTTAACCTTTTTCTAATCTCATAATATCTCTTAAGTTTCAATCCCAGCTTTCAAGCGTTTTGGACGCATTGTTTCATCAATCCTAAGAAATCCTTTTGGAGTTAAATATCTAAAAATCCTAAAATCAACTTTTTGACGATTATGTAAGAAGCCTTAGGAAGTAAAAATTAATTCGATATCTCATTAGAACTAAGAAATATGTAGGAATTAGTGAAAACATATGCAACCCCCTTGAACCTACTTGAGGGTTGAAAATCTAAAAATCCTGAAATAAGTTGAGAAATGAAATGAGAAATCAATCCGACGTCTTAGCACTCCTAAGAGATATGACGGAATTCGTGAAAACGTGTTCAACCCGTTTATACACTCTTAGGGGTTGAAAAAACAAAACTTGAAAACGGGATTTAGGTGATTATTAAACAAGCCCATGGAAGTGAAAAGTTATTCGATATCTAATCAGACCTGAGGGATACTGCTGAATTAGTGAAAATGTATACAACCCCTTTACACTTTACACCACCTTGGGGGTCGAATTTTCAAAAAACCTGAAAACACTTTCTAGGTATTTATATGAAGAATTCGTCGAACAAAAATGAATTCAATATTTGGAAAGACCTAATAGATATGACGAGAATCGTGAAAATATATGCATTCCATTTTCACTGATAATTTTTTTTTGGCCCCCTTCCGAACGCCAATGAATATTCGAATTTTTTTTTAATCAAAATTACTTTTCTAGTTGATTTACATATACATACAGCGTTTAAAGTTTCTATCAGAAACCGTTCTATAGTTAGGAACCCCCCCCCCCCCCTAACATACTAACCCTAAAAAAAATTATATTTTTCCAGCATGCCACTAGTATAACTCTATCGAAATACCAAATAGTTTCAGCTTTATATCATTATAGGTTTTTGACATATAAAAATCGGAACTTTTTCCTTTTTACCCTCCCCTACCCTCACCCTATACACCCTCACCACCCTCTTGTTAGGGGTCTATCAGGCCTACTTTTGGTAAAAATTCTAAACATCTATATTACACTGTTCTTGAGATATGAGACGTGATTTTTGAGAAAAATTCTTATCCCCTCCACTTCCATGCTTTACCGCCCCCTTAAAAATTTTTACTTTTAGCAAACTTCGTTTGTTAACCTTTATTCAGAAACCGAATTTTATTTTTCTAGTGAAATTGGTTCGTGAAATATCGTAATCTAAAGTTTTTCACCCCCACCTCCGTACGCCACTGCCCCCGCTTAAAAATTTGTTTCCGATCTATTCTCCTAGTATAACTACAGATGATCACAAAGTTTTAATTTCTTTACATTAACCGTTTAGGAGATATGGATATTAGAATGTCGCGATCTCGGCTTTCGATCGTTTCGGACGCATTATTATTCCCCCACTCCCACACCTCTTCACCCATATCAAAAATTTTTTTGCAAATGGGTCCACTATCAAAGCTCTATATAAATTCCAACTTTCAGCCTCGTGCCACGAGCGGTTGCTGAGATCTAGAAACGAAAATTTTTCGTCTAAAACGCTTCCCCACCTCCACCCCACACCCCACCACTCAAAATGTGACCAATTGAAGGGGTCCGCTCAGTCTACCAATAAAAAAAATCAATTTATTAGTTCAAAGGGTTTGAGAGCTATAATCATTCAAACGTTTTGCGTACGGCGGCCGGCGGCTTTTGGTGTTTATTAGTCATGAAACATGGAAAAAAAATTTTTCAGTGTAGCAAATTTGTTTTTTTTAAAAAATCGATAACAATACTTTATTATTAAAAAAATAAAAGTACAAGCATAGCACTATCTTATGAGTGGGGTTGATAGACTAGCATGCTCACACAATGTTACCGAGATAGTTAGGTTGTCTGCTTTCATAAATATTATTGAAATAATAAAGTAAAACGTAGAACATATCTGTATATTGCAATTTTATAGCCAAACCCAAAAAATAAGATATAAGATAGGTACACAAGTGCCATAATAATGTTTCTACAAATTTTCTTTATATATTTGTTTGATTCGTTCTTATTATTTTGTGCCATGCACATAAAACCTACTTTGATACCCCATTCACACAGTTCTAATTGAAAGACAGTAAAATATTTTAATATAGTTGCCATGGGTCGTTGTCAATCTACGCCAGGATTGGTCGAAAGCGAAGGGAGAACTGCGCTAGAAGATATGTGGTTGTCGCCAGCACCACCTCTTACGTTTAATCAGCCTTTAACTTACAGGTAACTTGACAATGCTAAACATAGAACATATTAAACAAAATATTTTTTCCAGTGGTGCACCTAGCCCTAAGTTACAACATGCGCTAGTAGAACATGCTAGAACTTCGGATTCTCCGGGCTCTTTAAGCCCTAGTATGCATAGCTCAGATGATCGACCCAGGAGCAGAGCTACATCATATCAATCGAGGCCGTATTCTCAACCAAGCCGGACCGGTAATTAACGCAACAGTGTCAATTTAATTTAATTATTATAACATTTTTTCACTAAATATTTTCTAACTAGGTCTAATATGTGATTCGATTTTACATTTGGAGACAGGTGGAGGTGGCGCTACTCCCCTGCTTGGCTCGCACGAGGCACTTGAGGACGAAATCAAACGTCTGCGGGAGAGACTTCATACAGTTGAGGCTGAAAATCAAGCATTGAATACAAAATTATCACAGCAACAGTGGGATCTGGAGAGTCGCCTGGCGGAAATTGAAATGCAAATCCGTGGTCCATCTTCTGCATCTAGCCTAGACCCAGAACAAGAAACTGAAGAGTTGGAAAGAAACCGCGAAAGTATTATATAACACGGGAGCGAGCTGCCCCATCCGATGGGTCTCATGTACATAACTTGCATCTCATGACACCTGATAACAGTCGGATGTCAGTTACATTATAAACTGACTTTATACCGGGCAGCATTTTGTCTCCATTTACCCCATTCAACTATTTTCAGTTCTCAAATCATTAGCTACTCCATGCATGCATCATGGCCAAATACGAACTATATCTCTAAATATCCATACACGAACATATGTTTTATTCATTTATGCTGCCACTCACTTTTCGAGATTTATTATGTTAACATTTATTTGACCGATTCTTCGGTCAATTTGTTCATTTTTGGGTCCAAGCTTGAGATGCAGCTAGAGCACAGAATATTTTATAAATATTGTAGTTAATAAAGTGCATAATTTCAGGTGAATTACGCTAAAAATACAACATAAGAGAAACCCGTAATTTTAATAACCCTTGGTATGATTGACCAAATGAATATTGTTGAAATGGAGTAAAAAAAAAATAGTTTACTTGAAATGTGGGGTATTAGGGCAGGTATTCTCCCTCTATACAGTAGGCTTGTGTAGTTCACGAACGAACTAGTTCGGGAGAGCGTTCCCATAACTGAAATGAACGAACTAGTTCCCAGTCAGTCCCGCTCCTAGTTCGTTTGTATTCATTCATTGCCGTTTGGAAGTCAATGGTACAATATACTTGTAAACTGACGAACTTTTTTTTTTAAACTCATCACATTCTACCAGATGAGCGTTTTTTTTGGTCATTACATTCAACTACAATGATGACCACGAGTCCTTCCAAACTTCACTGCCTTTCTCATCACTGTACTTCAAGTTCGTTCTTTTAGTTCAGTCGGTTTTTTAGGTGGCTTTACTTTTCTTGGTTTTTACTGATTGTTATCATCCACGCAGTCAACTTTTATGCTTACCAGATTGAGAGCGCCTGACTTGTCAGATTCATCAGGTCCAATGTTACCTCTGGTGTAAAAGGCGCACCGTGCAGTGACTTCGAGTGGATGTAATTGCTTTTAGTGAGTGATATGTGGATTCTCAGTGCCCAGAAGTGGAAATTATGGTTGTTTACGTATCCGTTTAGATGGAAATGGGTCTCGTCGCTCATGATGAATTTCGACCGAAAATCGTGCACTTCGTCGTATTCCGTGATCTTGAGGAGTATGACGATCCATGGCTTGTCGACGTAAATTCTGCATCTGTTTACTTCACAAATATCAAAACAAAACTGACAGTTGCCACCATTTGCAAAAGTTATAACATCTTCCAATAGCGTGATTAATTCATAGCCGGATGAGCATAGGAAGTAACTATGCAATAAGATTTGTGATGATGTATGGTATTTTTCCACCAGTTCGCTGAACACTACTTACAATGCCTTCAAAAAGGCGTTTGCAAGTTTTTTTGGTTGGCCAGCTACCTTATCCTTAACTCAGCCTGTTCAGCTGCTTTACATCATTACTTTGCTTGTTTTCTACCAGGAGATACCCGGAGCTTCCTGGAGCTACCTTCTGCCCCTTCGTTATCTTGCCCTTTTATACAAGATCGCGGTGTCAGCCGTGGTGCTGAGATACATCCAAAACGAAGTGCTTGGATTAATCCTAAATTTATTTAAAATGTGCAGAGTATTGTAGCTTGAGAATCTACGAGAAGTACGTTGCCAACGCGCAATAAAACACTCTGTAATATGTCACTGAGTATGTGTGTACAGTGACATATTACATACTTCGCTCTTTAAAACTTAGGTATATTGACATAATGTCAATTCGCAGAACAATAAGCACAGATGTAACTACAGCATTAATGAAATCTCTTTGTTTTCCTAATTAGCTTTTTTTTAGAAACATGCAGTTGCTATTGGTAGTCATTTTCTGAAATGTTCTTGAGCTTGTTAGCAGAGCAGATTTCCACTTAATTCTTTTTATCAACCTCAAAGGTTATGGAATTACTGAATAAAGAAATTGACAAAGGTCAAATATTCCTTCATTCACACCAACCTTTTACTTTGTATTCATCTGACATATAGCCCATTCCGGTAAAAATATGATTTCTTCATAGTTGTAACTTAGTTGTACTGTGACTCTAAAGCGGTAAATACACGATACAACACTTGTACCGACGTGTGTTGTCGCGATATCTGCCCAACGGTTGTATACACGGTACACACGATACGATTTGTTGCAGGTTTTCGGTTGAGAGCGTACAACCGTACGATATCGTACAATCGCCGCATACAACAAGAAATCTGGCCAACAATTGGTACAACTGTTGTATCATGTATTTGCCACTTAAGGAGGACAATGAAGAAGCAAATGTATAGGGTGTTTTAGTAAGGACTTTGTTGTGAATTGTTCAGTAGTGAATGGCAAATTGTTGAACAACGTGTGCAAATCATGAAATCAGCGTGGTCCCCCACTGTTTGAAATGATTCGGTGCGGTACATGGTGCACCATTCACCTTTGAAGCTTTATCGCTGACCAGAAGATGGTCCTTGAAGGACATCCGAGTGTCGGATAATACCCCAAGATACCGCAGATTTGTCTGAAAGATGATCTCGTGCTCTCCGGCTCTAAATGTGAAAACTTCGCGCACTTTTCGAGAGCTCAATATAACCGTTTCTGTTTTATGCGAAGCCAACTCCAGGTCCGCACTATGTAACCACTGCATAACACTATCGACCGCATCACTGCACAGAACTTCCAAGGTAAGAATGTCTTTCGCTACTACCACCAATGCGATATCGTCCGCATAGCCAACCAATGTGGTGTCTGTTAGGAGATTGATGGAAAAAACCTCATTTTACATGATGTTCCATAATGTGGGGCCAAGCACTGAGCCCTGTAGAACGTCGTAGGCCTTGACGCCATCCTCTGTGTCATACAGAAGTACTCTTACTCCATAGTATAGTTAGCTATAATTCGCTGTAGATATCCCGGTATTCTGAAACTATTTACTGCTTGCATGATTCGCAACGAGCTCGTTGAGTTGAAGGCATTCTTGGCATCAAGTGTTGCCACTGCGCAGTACTTTTTGTCGCCGTTTTTCCATCTTTCACCGAATGTCGCATCACGTGCAATTCTTATAACAGCAAGGATGTCGTCGACAGTGGATCTCCCACGGGGAAATCCAAATTGTTTCTCAGATAGGACTCCAGGTCTCCCGAGTGACTCCTGCAGTCGATTATTGATAATGGTTATTAATAATGTCACCCATATCTGCGTTTAGATGATATCTTTGCGTCTGTTCCCTCTGTGGGAGAAAAAGTGCACCCATTACGCTGTATATAAGCGCAGGATCCGATGGTTGCAGCGTTCTATGTCCTTTTACTCTGCTTACCTTATTCGCCTTGCCTCAGGAGTCGATATCCGAGTTATCACGTAGGTCATGGAATTCAGAGTCCCAGGCGTCTTGAATCCCTTTCTTAAGCTATAGTCGACACACTTCGTAGCTAGTATGCAATGATTGCCACGTAGTACGATTCCGCGCACGCTGCGCTTTCCTGCGCGCTTGTTTGCAGCGCTTACTGCACTCGGCAATGTTCTCATTCCATCAGTAGACTGGAGTACTTGTTGGTGCGCCCGATTCCCTTGTCATTGCTGCGTCGTATGCCACGCTCAATCGCTGCTTGATATTTGGCGCCATGTTGGTGGCTTCGTCGTCAATTGTCTGTGCCTCATTCCACACCAACTCAAAAACCTCTACGTCGAAGGTACGTTCTTCCATCCTCTGACTTGTGCCATAGCTATTCTTCTCAGATGTCTAGTTTGCTGCAGCTCGATGACAATAGCGCAATTATCACTGTGTGAATAAAAATGTTCGACGCTCTATGTAACGTTTCGGGCGATCGAGTTGTGGGCGACCGTAAGATCCACCACCGACAGCCTGGTCCCAGCCTCAAACGTGTGCTGTCCATCATTTAAAAGTTTGAAGTCTAGTGTCGCAAGATTCTCCAAAAGAAGCCTGCCCCTGCGATTCGTATTCCTGTTGCCCCATATCGTCGACCACGCGTTAAAGTCACCACCAATAAATCGCGGGAACTTTTATTTGGCCTCCGTCAACAGCTCTGTTGGCCTCCGCCAACAGCTCTGTTAGCATCCGCTCTTGAATTATGCCTTTCGAATTCGGTCCGCTTCCACTCTATCTCTATAATTTTCTTTGGGATAATTTATCTCAAAATACAAATTTTTGCTTCTCAGACCCAAGAAATTCTTTGATCAATGTAATTTTTCTAAGAAAACCCTATTATTCTATTACTTTATTATTTTAATAATAAAGTATTGTTATTTTAGTTTCGTTTTTTATGTGCCATATTATTAGCTACAAAAGTTGCATAAATATACTGTTACATGTAAACCTGGCAACCGCGCAACTCGCTCGCACTGTTCTGGTGCATAGAAGAACATTCAATTAGAAGGTGTTCCCTTTCGAATTTATTCTGCCCCTTATATACTTCAAATAGGCTTTTGATTGGGTTATTACCCAATCAAAAGCCTATTTGAAGTATATAAGGGGTGGAATAAATTCGAAAGGGAACGCCTTCTAATTGAATGTTCTTCTATTCACCAGAACAGTGCGGAAGATCAAAATTCTCAACCATTCAAGAACACTCTCGACTACAGCCAAGCAGTAAATAAGCAGGCGAAGCTTTCAGCGAAGAGATAGTAATTTTTATTACGTGGGCTGTGACAGCCAGCGAGCATGACGCAACCGTATTAGTGCGATCGATAGCGTGTGATCGAATCAAGCGATATAAAAGCGGGCGGTATATATAGTGCGAATTATAGTGCGGGGTTGGTGGTAGTGTGAGGGGCAGGAGAGGGGCTCGTTTTAAAGGAAAAATTTTGGTTTCTAGATCTCAGGAACTGCTTATGGTAGAAGGCTGAAACTTGGAACTTATGTAGTACTATGGTAGTGGACTGATTTGCAAAATTGGCTATAAGGGTTGAAGTATGTGGAAGTGGGGGGAAAAACAATGTGTCCGAAACGTTTGAAAACCTAGATTAAAGATGGGTGAAACTACTAGGAGTTTAGACAAGGTCTAAAATTTTTAAGAGGGGAAGTTGAGTGTAGTGGTGGGGTTAAAAAAATTACATTACAATATCTTCCGAACCAATTATACCAGGAAAATAAAATTTGGTTTCTGTATATGAGATCACAAGTGGAGTCTACTGCATGTAAAAATTTTGAGAGGGGAGGTAGAGTAGGAAAGTGGAGGGATAACCATTTTTCAAAAATGTTAATTTTTATATCTCAAGAACCGTACCAGATATGATCTTAGAAATTTTACAGGAGCTGGGCCCAGTAGACTTCTAGCAGGAAAAAAAATTTGGGAGAGGGTGGAACGAAACAAATCTAATTTTTATTTCTCGAAAACCGTAAAGCATAGAAAGCTAAAAATGTACGACTATATAGAGTCACTATAATAGCAAATTCTACTGTAGCATGCATACAGGGTGTCCGGTACTCCATGCACAATCTTGTAAGGGGCTATTCCTTGATATATTTTTAGACTAAAATTGTTCTACAGGCAGGGTAAATTTTCAATATTCGTGGAGATACAGGGTGGTCAATAAAAGTGTTCCGGTAACTGCACCCGATCTTAAGATATTTACTTCAAAACACAAATTGTTGCTACTTCAACCCTAAAAGATCCGTGATCAATGTAGTTTTTC
Source organism: Beris morrisii (assembly GCA_951812415.1). Lineage (NCBI taxonomy): Eukaryota > Metazoa > Arthropoda > Insecta > Diptera > Stratiomyidae > Beris > Beris morrisii. The sequence goes on from OX638311.1 coordinate 99,287,156, forward strand.
TCAGAAAACCCCAGTATTAGAATGTCAGTTTGATTTAATTTTTTTATTTGGCATATTATTGCCTACAAAAGCTAAGTTAAGTTAATAAATAAAGTAAAATTGTGATTCCAAAAATATTTCACTTTTATGCAAAAAAGAATAATATGTTGATCTACACTCTGAAAGAATTTAATAATAGTTCTTATGCTTTATTTCAATTTTTTTAATTACAATAAATGTTCAAAATGGTTACCTTGATATTGAATGCACGCTAAAATTCGTTTTGCAAGTGTTCTCTTGGTATTCATACTCCTCAACTCCTGCCTTACTTCTGTTGCTGCCGCATCAATCTTGGTATTTTGATCTTCCAATGTTACTACTGCCGCTGCGTAGACAAGGTCCTTCATCCGTCCCTATACAAAGAAATCAATAATAGTCAGATCAGGAGATCTCGCAGGCCAGTGTATCAATCCATTTCTACCGATCCAGCGATTGCTATAATTGGAATTTAACCAATCTGTGATCTGCCGTAATAAGCTCGAGCACCATCGTGTTGGTAAAACATGGAAGCCAATCGTACCAGTGGAATACCGTTTAATAAGTCCTGTAGATCATTTGTTAAAACATGTAAGTAATTGATACTATTTAGAGTAGGCGGAAGCCTAATAGGTCCAATGAAATCATCACCAATCACACCTGTTCATAAATTGACACTGAATCTGTGCTGAAATGATGCAGCTCTTCTTGTGTGTGGATTGCTCTCAGCCCACGTATGTAGGTTGTGGAAGTTTGTGATACCGTCTCTGGTAAATTGGGACTCATCCATCAAAAGAATGTTGTTCGTAAAATTCTCGTCATCTATTTATCGTTCAAGGGGCCAATTGTAAAACTCCATCCTTTTGGGCAAATCAATGGGTAGCAGCTCCTGCACTGGTATGTGATGGTAGTGATGCAAGCGTTCTGCTTTTAAAACACTCCAAACTTTCCACTTAAAGATGTTTAACTGCAATGCTAATCATCGGATACTGATTGATGGATCATTTTGAATTGCGTGCAGTATTCTTTCATCTATCTGAACAGTGACTATCGGCGCAGGATTTGCATTTACTGTGCTTGTCCTAATGCTGCCAGTTTCCCGAATCACTCTGAAAACTTCTTGAAATACTCTCCTGCAGGTGTCCGTCGATGAGGACATCTCTGATGATATAGCGATCGCGCCGCTCGTGTATTTCCCTGAGATTCTCCATAGATGGACATATTGTTTCAATATTCTTCATTGGAGTACTCAGACATTTTGAAATTATTTTCCAAACTCTACTGATACCTTCTACTTTTAGGAATGTAACTGACACTGATAAAAATATGAAGGTAGTTTTGCTTCTATATGCTTTTTATTTTGTTAGGTACACCATTAATAAAGGCAAAGTACTGTACCCAGTTTTACCTACTACATTCAGGTAAGTACATCAATTATGTTGAAACATTTAATTGGTTTCCTTGATACTTAAAATAGAAATAAATGGGCAATAAAAATTCTTAAGTAGATCCAACAATTTAAACAGCTTTTTTGAACGAGAGCCACTTTATGTCATATTTCATTTTTGAGCGATATGTATTTTCGCCTATTACTTCAAAATATGATAGTAAAACGTAATTCATTTATATGTATGCTGCTTTTGTAGGTAATAATATGGTACATAAAAAAATAAAATTAAACTACATTTTTATAATAGGGTTTTCTGAGAAAAACTACGCGTTCCGGACTTCTACCCAAAAAACAATGAAGTTGCGACCAGACTGTTGGCCAATTTTTTTGGTAGTTAGAGTTGTTATAGATTTCGTGAAAATGCATATCTTCGTTAGTTCGTTAGTTACTACAATACAAAAAAAAATGCAAATAAGAATTATTCTTTCAATTTTTTTCAAGGATACCGATTGTCTTTTGTCCTTGAATATCTCAAAAACCCTTTTTTATTTCTTTTTTCACAACATAACAAAATCTCAGCTTGAAATCCCAAAGAGAACGAAATCATCAATTTATATTAATAACTCATAAGTCACGATTATACAACTAAAATCGTCCTACTCCTGTGGGTAGCTGCCATGCAACTGCACCTTCGCTCGTTCATTTAAATGCATCACCTGCTGCTAGGATAAGGCGCTGAAGTTCACATGCTAGTATATCTATTTGGAACATTGCCGATATGACTCCGATTGTTTCCTCGAACACTGTTCGAAAACCCCTAGCATCCCTTAGTGCGCTAAGATGATAGGTTGATCAGATTCCGACTATGTACGATGTCTTCTTCGTCGCACCTGCCCAGATCGGTGCAGCGTATAGCTCTATGGAGCTTGTGGCCGTTGCTAAGAGTTTTCATCAGCTAGAGCGGGGTCTTCCAATGTTTACCATGATGCGTGAGAGTGTACCATTCACCTTTGAAGATTTTTCGCTGGAGTGTCAATTAGAACTCCAAGATACTGCAGATTTGGCTGGGATATGAGCTCTTGCTCCAACGCTCTGAATGTGAAGACCTCACTTACTTTTCGGGGGCTTAATAGCACCGCTTCCGTTTTATGCAATGCCAACTCCAGGTCCGCACTACGTAACCACTGCATGACACTGTGGATCCCATCACTGCACAGAACTTTCAAAGCGTGAATGGGTTTCGCTACTATCACCAGTGTGATGTCTTCCGCATAGCGAACCAACGTGGTGCCCGTGGAAAAATCGATGGAGAAACGTCATTATACATAATGTTCCATAACGTGGGGCCAAGCACTGAGCCTTGTGGGACTCCTCGTGAAACGTCGTAGCCCTTGACGCCGTCCTCCGTTTCATATAGAAGTACTGTTTCTTCAAAGTAGTTAGCTGTAATTCGCTGCGGATATTTCGGTACGCTGAAACTATTTACTGCTTGCATGATTCGCAGCCAGCTCGTGGAGTTGCAGACATTCTTGACATCAATCATTACCACTGCGCAGTACTTCATGTTGCCATTTTTCCACTTTTCACCCGCAATTCCCATTAGTGGATTGCCCACGGTGAAATCCAAATTGTTGCGTAGATAAACCTTCAGGCCTTTCGAGTATTTTCTGCAGTCAGCTATTAATGATGCTCTGTAGTTCTTTTCCCAACGCGTCCAGCATACATAATGGCCGGTATGTAGATGATGGTTCATCTTGCTTTCCAAGCTTCAACACTAGTCTTTGAAACTTCCAAAAGGCGGGGAACACTCCTTCATCGAGGCATGCTGGAAACATCCTAGCGAAAGTCTGGTCCGTCCGTATGGTGGTTTTCTTCGCTACGTCAGGGATGTCGTGCAAACCAGATACTTTATTCTCCGCCACTTTTCGACTGTTCACTCTGTGGTAGAAAAACTTCAGCTACTACGCTGTCTATAAGAGCAGGATCTGTGTTGCTGTGCTCTAGGATAAGACTACTCTACGCATTACCACATTATACGCTTTGCCCCAGAGGTCTATGTCCGAGCAATCGCGTAGGTCGTTCAATACGGAGTCCTTGGTGTGTTGAATCACTTTCTTAAGCTGTAGGCGGTATACTTTGTAGCTAGAATGCAATGAGTGCCACGTACTACGATTGCGCGCACGCTGCGCTTGTTTGCAGCACATTCTGCATTCGGCAATGTTCTCACTCCACTAATAAAATGGAGTTCTCGTTGGTGCGTTTGTCTCCATATTGGCTGCTTGGTCATCCATTGTCTCTGCCTCTTTCTACAACATATTAAATCATCGAAGGCACGTTGTTTAAATCCTTTGACTTGTGCCACAGCTTTTCTTCTCGGACGTTTGGTTTGCTACAGCTCGATGACAATGATGCGAAGATCGCTGTGTGAATAATAATCTCCGACACTCCATGTGGCGCTTTGAGCGATCGAGCTGTGGGTGAAGATTATAATCCACCATCGACGGCATGGTCTTAGTTTCAAACGTGTTCTGCCCTTCATTGAAAAGTTGAAAGTTTTGTGTCGCAAGATTGTTCATAAGAAGCCCGCCCTTGCGATTTCTATTCCTGCTGTGCCATGCCATCGACCACGTGTTAAAGTCACCACCAATAATTGGCTTAGTCACCACCTCCGTCAGCATCCGCTAGTATTGAGTTATGTCTACACTGGGTTGAGCATAACATTAGAAGAAGTGAATTATATCACATTTCACCCAGGTGAAGCCAGTGTAAGCTACTGAAGCTTCACTTTGGTATACTCTGTCCATATCGTTGTTTTGCTGGATGTATACGTTGTCCACTTGCATTCGCTCTCGTTGTGATGTTGCTCGCAAAGGATTGCGAGATTGAATCGTTGCTCGAAAATCGTCTGCTTCAGCAGATCCAGTACTGCAATACAGTGTTTGAGATTAAGTTAGACAATTTTCATCGCCTAAGCGCTACCAGCCGCGCATTGTGCCTTCGCATAATGCGCAGTTAGTTTCGTTCGTACATGCGGTCGCAAAGAGCCTATTTACGTCTCATTTTCTGCATAAGCCCCTCCGATCTATTGGATCTTTACAGCTATATGCCAAGTGGTTGTACCTTCAGCACTTAAAACACAGTGTTTGAAAAAACGTTGACAGTCAAGAAAATATATTTGTTTTCCTTGACGTTGAAGGTGCTTTAAAAATTAAATCAATTGAAAGGAGTTTGGTTTTGAGAAATCATATATGGTGGCTGTGGGAGATCGACTATCATGGCAATCTGGTCTACCAGCTTTTGGATTTGTACTTATTATTATTTAGTATTTTATTTCTTCAGCTTTAGGATTGGGTTTATTGTGATTGAGCTTGCCTCTCATAAGAATCTAACCCTAATGTGTGTGCCAGGACATAAGGGTATTCCGGGAAACGAATTAGCTGACCAGCTGGCTAAGCTGGGTGCTAACTCACTAATGTTTGTCCTGGAATCATTCTGTTGAGTAGGTAAAAGCTTCATTATGGAGAGTATCTCAAAATGGGTTAATCTTTCGGTAAAAGATCATTGGAACTCACTTTAAGGACCTAGACAGTAAAAAAAATTACTGACTTTCTCTAGTAAGAGAGCGTCAGAATTCCTTCCTTTAAACAGGTATAATTCGAGGGTTATAATGGAATATTTCTCAGTACATTATTTTTTTAAGTTATCACCTAAAGATCATCGGCAAAGTATTACTGAAAGCATATCGATTCTGTGAAACAACATCTAAAAACACTGCACACATTTAGCACACAAAGTTTAATAAAGAGCTCACAGAAGTAGAATTAATAAGATACCCTCATAGACCCAAAATATATGACGAATTTCGTCAAATGTAAACATTGTTTTTCCTCCGAGATACCTTCTATATACACGTTTACATAGACATACCAAGTTTCAACTTTCTAGTATAAGCCGTTCCTGGAATAAACAAAGGTTAACAACCCAACCCCGCTCCCCGTCCCGTACCATACTCTTTCCACAAAACATTTAATTTTCTACAATACCCCTTTGAAGGCTCTGCACAGATGTCAATTCTTAATCGTTTACCCTTAGCAGCTTTCGAGAAATATATTTTTTGCTTTGCACCCTTTAACCGTATCTTGAACGGTTAATGAGATGTAAAATTTGTTTGAAAGATTGATGTTCCTAAATTTCCGTACACCACTGAACCTCTCAAAAATTTAGCATTTAGCGTACTTCACTCATAAACTTATATACAAACTAAATTCTTTCTATAAGAAAATAGAGCCACGTTTGTTCATTGCTAGTGTGACAATTAGTTAGTAATGCTGAGGATATGCACACATCTTTATTCTCTTCATGGCCTTCTACATTTCTTTCTTCCAGTTTTGTCATCATACAACAACAATACGATGAATAAAATAAAAGTTCTGTAATAATTGCCACCAAGACCCAGTTCTATATTTTAGGAATTACAAAATGAATTTAATAGATTAAGGCCAGGTTCAGTTACGTTCTAACTGAAACTTTAATTGACAGATTTTCATACAAAGCTTCCAGTTAAAGTTCCGGTTAGAGTTTAACTGAAGATCGTAATAATGGCCCTAAATCCATTTTTAAAATAATACAGTTTACTAAACTATAAAAGAAACGTTATTGAAAGTACTATTTTATTTTAACGAAATTTTAATTATTTTTTGATTTTATAAAGCCCTTATAGATAAATTTATTTAAAAATGTTCATAAAGTATAAATATATAATATATAAAATAAATTACGAATAATGTAAATCAGATAGATATACAAGTGTAAGCCAAGGGCATGAAAATACTAAGTTTAAAGTAGTTAGAATTTAAAATTACAAGTTATAAGATATATTAAAAATGGATGAAATTGTATTATTGCTATGTATTTCCTTTAAACGAGAATTAAATTAAACTATAAGAAAATATTAATTAATTGTAAAAGTTACGTTATTTATGAACAACAAATGGTATAAGATCTCTAAATATTTTTTGCATCTGCCTATAAGTATCCACTCTATTTATAACATTTAATCGCCGGTGGTATAACACACTTTAACCTAAATTTAAAAACACTTAACTTTTATATAGCAATAATCTCTAAAATATTGATTCAAACTTTAACGCAAATATTTAAAATAGTATGTATACTGTTCTATTGGATAAAATTTCATTCAATTTTATAATAAATAACTAAAATCGATATTCGAAATTAACCAGATTTAAGTGTTTTTTTTTTATTTATTTGTGTTTACATATTTAAATGTGGACTTGAAACTATTATTCAGAATTATCATAATTTGATTAATTAATTAATTAAAACACTATTTAAAGGGGACCAAAAAAAGACATACTGAAATTTAAGTTTATTTATTTATTAGGATTCAATAATAGTCACTATGTAACTATTACAATAATATTTACATACCAAATTAATATGAATTTTACGAAATTTCGGAATAAAAATAATTCTGAAATTTAATAAATACCACAGTTAATTTATGATTCCTATATTTTTTATTGTTGTCTTTGTTGTTGGCTTCTTACTTTGAAATGCCAAATTTTGCTTATTGTTATTAACTTGATAAATACCCATATTGTACACATAAAGAAAGTTGGGTCAATGTACCGGTAGTCTCTAATCATAGTTTTAAAATCTAACTTATACATTAACAATACTGTTGGGGATTTTGTTCGACCGAAATCCCGCACATTTAATTCGCGAAGTAAAAACACCGAACTTGCTTCACTGACGTGGATTTCGCTACTCAAAAAACTATTAACAAATAGTACATTATTTATAGTTTCAGAATTCAAATAATTAACGATAAAAAAGCTAATTTAATTCTGTTTGGCTTGTTAAGATCGCCACCAAATACAATGTAGAAATTTTCATTCAATTATTGTAACTGATGTAGGTACGTACTAGCACAACACACATACTTCCATTATATTCCATGTCTCATTTGATTTGCCCATTTGAAATGGATCGTTGGAGGTGCAGTTAAAATAAAATTGCACACACAACTCTTTAGACATAGTGAGTACTGTTTGATTATGTAAAACATGAATAAATCACAAATTCGCATTAAATCTGGCATGTGTGCGGGTTTTTGATGAATGGGAATAACGAGTGCTTGAAGACATGTGAAAGGATTTCATTGTTTATGTGTAAGATTATACCATTGATACCTATTATACATTGCTCATATACGTATCATGGTTTCATGAATACCACAAATGTATCATACAACATGACGCTTTTACTAGATACATAATGTAGTGTAAGTGTAGTTTTAACGTCACTTCGTAGTATTGAAATACGATAATTTTATTTAGCATACCATGTCAGCAGCGCCACTTTCCAGCATATGGATGTCTGGTAAGTAAATTTTCCAACAAATGAAATGACATTTGTTGAACGTAACCACTGACGAAGCAAAACACTTCGTCATCTAGCTCGAAGCGCTAGTTTTTGCAGAAATTTACTTCGCGCAGTTAGAAATTCTACTTGTACTTTAATATTTGGCAAATGTAAAAACGGGCCTATTAATTCTCAACTCATTTTTTAAAACACAAATTCAATTTAAATTTGACCGTCAATACCAGAATGACAAATTAACAGCTTATGTCAATGCATACTATCTATGTATAATGTATCACCCCTTCTAATAGCACTCTGGAAAGTATACCATTAGTGTATCAATAAAATATATATAAAGGATATTTAAATATATATAAAGGATATTTAAATTACATATGCCTATGGAAAACTGATTACTAGCTACTACTCCTATAACCTTAGTACCATAGCAAAGCCATGGTGATATTATTTTTTTGAAACATTTGTTATGTACAAACATTTTGTGTTGTTTTGTAAAGAAAAAGAAAGACAAATTAAAAATTTCAGTAATGATATGCGACTAGTATATATCTTTTTTCCGCTTAACTAGTAAACACATACCGCAGTCACAATTGGCAGTGAACCAATCGAATGATACTCTAGATGAAACACTGAGCTCCGACTTATAAATATTGTAGTTGGAGATAAAGTAGAATAACCTGCTTATTTGATGGACTATCGTTTGGTTGCTACGGAAGAGTTGGAGAGTATCTTCAGTTTTCTATTCCGCATCTAGAACGGTAGATAAATCACAGTGTATAAATTTTCCGTTTTCAATAACTTTTACATTAGACTGCAGGAACTCAATTTCGAAACATAAATGCACTCTTTTGTCAAGAAAGTATTGTATGGCAGCTACACAAAGGACTCACTCGATTTTGGGTAGTATAACTTTTCTATATGCAACTGAAGCTATGACCCTATATTCTTGAACACGCGTTTCAAAGACTTGTTCGCAGGAGTGAAGAAATTTCGCTGACTAATAAGTCCAATCTTTATTTTCATTATAATCTAATTTATAGAAAAGCTCGACTTCCGTTACTAAACGATTTCTTGAGTTATAAAGTATTTTAGTGTAATAGCTACACGAAGGGCTCATGGAATTTTCTTCATATTCATACCTTTAACTGCAACTGTTGCAAAGACAACATATACAAAAGTCGTAGCTTAAAACGTTTAGAAGTAATAGGTCAATATTCGTGAACATGTGTTTAACTGACTTTTGTGTGTAAGTTACCCGAAATAGTATACCGGTTTTTTCCATTCGCGAACTTAGCCTAAAAGAATTCAGCCAAATATTCGAATTGTAAAATCCAACATCCTGGTCGCGTTCTTGGCTAAATGCGGATTTAGGAGTTTTGGCAACAAATAGACATTGATTATTGTACAACTCAGTTATATGCGTTACAAATTTTTGGTCTGTATTAAATTTATAATACTCTCAGATTTCATCTCGAGTATGAACATACATATGTCAGTCATATTATCTTCAGCAAATTAATGACTGTACTAATGCTCGGCTAGGTTAAATAGCCTATAGATTGATGGAAACAGACTCCAATTAACCATCGTGAATCAGCGAGATAAAACACAACATACATAGCACAGTTGTTTATCAACACTGCCCATTTTGGTTCTATATCAACTTAGTGGCAATTATATTTATGAATACTAATCATTTTTAACTCGGCTAATACGAAAAAACGTTTTAGAGCTCATCAATTTGTGTTAACTTCCTTAAAAGATATTTGACAAGAAGAAGAAATTTACATGAAACTCCTTTCTTCAATATGAAATTCGCGAGATCTATTGCTTTAGTTGCCTATCCAGTTTTTTCTTTTAAAAAAACTGGTTCTCAAATGTATATGGCATAAGTATGAAAGCAGTGCTTTAATGGCCTTATTGACTACTAGTTACTTGGACGCCGTGTGTAACTGCGTTTGAAGACTCGTAGCTCTCAAGCCCTTTAATCTATTAATTTTAATTGTTTCGGTGGAGTCTACATTTTGGTGGTTTGGGATGTAAGGACGAGGTGGTGTTTTAGACGACAAATTATGATTTTTGTATCTCTGGAACCATTTATCCTATGAAGTTGAAAAGCAAGTTGCAAGTTGAGAGCAATTGGTCGATAAGGGTGAACGGGTATGGAAGTAGGAGGGTGGCGGGTAGAAATGCGCTCGAATTGCTAGAAAACTAAGATCGAGATATATTAAAAGCTATATCTCCTGAAAGGTTGATGCAAAAAAAATTTAATTTAAGTATTGTATGTAGATATATGGTACACTCTCCAAAAAATCAATTTTCTTGAACATCCCCTTCAAAATATAGCACACATTTAACACCTTCAAGTCCAAATATAACTACATCTCTTGGCTTTAAAATTCATTAATTCTTGAACGGAGTTCCATAATGCGCTTCATTGTGGAGCTATCATAATTATTGTCTTGCAACTCCGATATGGAGTTAATCCACACTAAGTTAAGTTGCTATATTGGGAAATGAAAATGTTTGAAATTCAGTAGCGCTGCGGCTACGTGCGCTAAAATAGAAACTTTGAACGGGAGTTCGATTCCTATCTACAGCCAAGGGTTTTATTAAGTAAGTAAGTAAGAAATAATATTCGAAGTAGAGTGGGCCGTTCTTGAGTAAACTACTCTAAAAGAACACTTCATTGAAGTGAGTAAGTTAAATAAGTTTCATTGATCCAAACAACATCATCTAGTTGAAATCTGAGAGTATTACAAGTCTTATAATAGTTCAAAAGTTTGTTACGCATTGAACCGAGCGATAGTTAACATTTATATTATTTTCTATTCAGTTGTGCCCAAAATCACCAAATGCACTTGCGTATCCAAACGTACGAAAACCCAAAAGGAAGAAATATTGAATATGGTGGTTTGGCCAAATTTGTATAGCTGAGTTCGTTAAGGGACCTGCTCCCTCGGGCGGCTCTCATACAAAAATTCTTAAAATACGTGTTCCCCAATACCTATTGGCCGATAACTTCAGAACTCTTAAATCTATGACTTTGAAATTTATACAAATACGTTGTATGTTAATATGTTACCGTTGATTTTCCAATAGTTGCAGTTAGCTACCATACAAAAATTCTGAGAATCGTTCTATCTCATTATCCGGAAATCACTTTAACCCAACAAATCATTTAGTCATGAAGTCGAAATTTTATAGAAATTAGTTTTATAGTTATAAAAATATAAAAGTGCTCCCATACAAATCGTAACTTAATTGGCGGAACTCGCTATAAATCAAATAATTGATTAACAAAGAATTCGAAATTTTGTACAAATTAGGTTTGAGCGAAAATGGAGTTCGGGTTATTAGTCAGCGAAATTCCTACACGGTTTCCGTTACACACTTACAATGGCGCTACAGTCCAAATCGGACCTTGGCCTCTTGTACGCCTTCCGTTAGATTTCATACAAAAAGCATTTAAGATATGTGTTCAAGATTATTGGACGAAAACTTCAGAAAACTTTTGGCTATAAATTTGAAATGAAGAAAAAATAATGCTAAAGAAAAGTTATGATAAAAATCGTGTTAGTCATTCGTGTAACAAATATCTTTTATATTTAAATAACGTTTATAACTCGAAAACTTGTTGAGCTGATAACAAGAAATTTTATAAGAATTAGTTGTTAGTTTAAAGTACGATCGTGTTTGCTATTGAACGTAATCTCTTCACTTATTCGAGTAGCTCCCATATAAAAGTCCTTATAACACGTTCGCACGTGTCTTGGTCCATGCGCCATTGCTTAAGGGTTCATGCTAGTTTGGCCGTTTCAAAAATCGATTTTTTTCCATTCAAAATTACATTCAAAAATATTGTGCGAAAAATTCATAACGATCCGAGCACTCTAAGTGTAGTTTCCATGTCTTTTGCGCTGCTACCTGAGCGCAATTTCGAGCGATTTTGTAGAAAAAAAAATCTTTAAACGCGTTTTTCTCGAAACAACATTTTCTCGTGCTGCGGGACTGAAATTTTTGAAACCACTGAACCGATCTTGATGAAATTTGAACTACATATTCCTGAAATGCATAATTTTGGTTGGTACTAGAATTAAGTCAAAATTTTCATTTTTACTATTTATTTTCTTGCAATAAACAGTCAAAAATGTACCATTTTTTGGTGCTTTTCGAAAAAAGTCCGCCATTTTCTTATTTATGCATGAATATTTAAATTTCTAGTATTGACCATAATCACAGTTGTACTGAATCTAAAACTTCTTGATTTTTATGTTTCAGACGAATTTGCTGAACTGAATCAACCCCGTAAGTCACTTCGTCTTTTTCGGACAGTTATGTTTAACGGGGATTTTTAATAACAAAAACTATAAAAAGTAAATAAAAATTACAATTACAGTATCAATGTTGTAGTCAGCATCACACCAGACAGATCAATTTACATGTTACACACAAGACACGACCAAAAGCAAAGAGAAAACCGGTTGTAAGCAGAGCCGGTCCTACTATATGTGCAAATGGTGCACTTAATCCCGGTGCCAAATGAAGGAATGCAAAAAATATTCTATAACTTTTCAAATATTTTGCAATAAATTTAAAATTTGAACCGATAAAATGATCAAACATACTTATACTATGTTCAGACTACGAGATTGACGCGTTAAAATCGAGTTAAATGCGCTGAAAACACTTCCCGGACGCGTTTACGTAAACACGTAGCTTCTACGGGTTTAACCGAAAACATGCACTGCGACCCTCGCGGAAATCGAAGTAAACTTTGGAAGAAACTATTTAATGCTGCAGAAACTCAATTTTGTGCTTGTGTAACGACTGCATTAGCTAATAAATTCCCTTTTCATTATTGCTTTGCAAACTAATTTGTTTCAAACAATTTAGAAAGCATAAATTTGCGAATGAAACACAGCTGAATATCTACTTGTCAAAACAAATCACATCAAGCTAGCATGTATCAAAATAAAACGAGTTGCCTAGTCTGAACACTACTTTTTTAACATGTTAAATTTACCTACTTAAATGCGTTTAAAATGCATATTCTGTACAGGGTATTAGTGGACTTTGTATGTGATATGACAAAAAATTTCGTTTTCGCTTCTAGTTAGTACTAGACTTTAGTGAAGTGGTGTTTCGTCGGTTCATAGTATTCTCTTTTTATATTATTTCAACATCAGTGGTAGCTATGATTATGGAGAAATCGACGCCAAACCCACAGAAAAGAAAGATTTCTGACAAGACCACGTGGAAACGAAACATTAGAAAATCAAAAATTAGAAGAGAACGTCCCGAGTAGAAAAACTTTCTGGCTAGCCTCCCGAGTAGAAAAATTTTCTAGCTAGCCTGATTTGCCGTACCCCTGATCAGGGCCATGTCTGATATAAGTACGACAAGCCTGATCAGGCTCGTTCATGACAAGAAACGTGATTCTGCAATTTACGGCGTTAAAGCGATCCAGCAGTAACAAATTTTTCCGAAAACTTGAACATACTATAACTAACAAAAAAATCTGCCAACAGTCTGGGCGCAACTTTATTATTTTTTGGGTAGAAATTCGGAACGACTTTAATTCTGAGATGCGGTGTAGGTTACTATGTGACTGAAAACCTAAAAAAAGTTCGGGAAGCTGTTAGAATGACGTCGCGCTAGAATACTTACGCCGCTGCCACATATACCATATGACTTACATAATTGGGTCATACTCCGGTATGAGGTCTAATCCTAGTATAATATCAGTTGTTACGCCATTAGAAGGTTTTTCGTGATTTGGTTTTGGTCCATTACATGAAATCGGAAATGCGTTTATAGGCGATTATATAAAAAGTCTGTGGAAGTGCAAACCAATCTAATATCTCATCAATCCTGAGAAATATGTCAAAACTCTTACGTCCTATTGGAGTTGAATAACAAACATCCTGAAATAAACTTTTTGAATATTTGGTAGGAAGCCTTAGGAAGTAAAAATGAATTCGATATCTCATTAGAACTAAGAAATATGTAAGAATTTGTGAAAACATATGCAACCCCCTTGCACCCATTTCGTTGTTGAATATCCAAAAATCCTGAAATAAGTTTTTAGATATATACATATAAAGAAAGCCAGAGGAGGTAAAAATCAATACGATGTCGTATCACTCCTAAGAAATATGACGGAATTCGTGAAAACGTGTTCAACCCGTTTTTACACTCTTAGGGGTTGAAAAAGGAAAAAATTTGAAAACGGGTTTTAGGTGATTATTAAATAAGCCCGTGGAAGTGAAAAGTTATTCGATATCTAATCAGACCTGAGAGATACGGCTGAATTCGTGAAAATGTATACATCGCCTTTACACCACCTTGGGATTGAATTTCCAAAAAACGCTTTCTTGGTATGTCTATGAAGAACCCGTAAAAAAAAAATTAATTCAATATTTGGAAAGACCTAATAGATATGACGAAAATCGCGAAAATATATGCATTTCATTTTCACTGATCATATATTTTGCCCTACTTCCGAACGCCAATAGATATTTGAATTTTTTTTTAAATCACAATTACTTTTCTAGTTGATTTACATATACATACAGAACTTCAACTTTCTAGCATAAGCCGTTCTATAGTTAGGAAAAACACCCCCCACCCCCGTACCATACTACCTCTATAAAAAGATATATTTTTCCAACATGCTACTACTATAGCTCTATCTAAATACTAAGTTTCAGCCTTATATCATTATAGGCTCTTGAGATATAAACATCGGAACTTTTTACTTTTCACCATCCCCCACCCTCACCCTCTACACCCTCATCCCTGAAAATTTTTTTTCTACTTGGGTCCATTAGGCCTACTTCTGGTAAAAATTTTAAGCATCTATCTTACACTGTTCTTGAGATATGATTTTTTTAAAAAATTCTTACCCCTTCCACTTCCATGCTCCAACGCCCCCTTAAAAAATTTTACTTTTAGCAAACGTTATTTGTCAACCTTTATACAGACATCAATTTTTGTCTAGTTCAATAGGTTCGTGAGATATCGTAATCTAAATTTGTTCACCCCCTACCTCCGTACGTCACTGCCCCACTCAAAAATTTGTTTCCGATCTATTCTCCTAGTATACCTACAGATGATTGTTAAGTTTTAATTTCGTGACATTAACCGTTTAGGTGATATGGATTTTAGAATGTGTCGATCTCGTCTTTCGAACGTTTCGGACGCACTATTTTTCCCCCCTCTCCCACACCCCTTCACGTATATCAATAATATTTTCGCAAATGAGTCCACTATCAAAGCTCTATATAAATTCCAAGTTTCAGCTTCCTCACATAAGCGGTTGCTGAGATCTAGAAACCAAAACTTTTCATCTAAAACGCTTCCCCCACCTCTCCCCTCACACTCCCACCCCCCAAAAAGTGGTCACTTAAAGGGACTTGCCTAGTCTATTAATAAAAAAATTTTCAATTTAATAGCTCATAGGGTTTAGGAGTTATAAGCCCGCAAACGTTTTGCGTACGGCGGACGGCGCACAGACGGACTGAAAATTTTTTTTGCTTTTTTAAAGAAAAAAATTTCAATTTAATAGCTCATAGGGTTTGGGAGCTATAATCCCTCAAACGTTTTGCGTTTTGCGTTTAAAATAATAAAGTAAAATTGATTTTCAATAATTTTTTTCACTAGTTCTTCTAGTGCAAAAATTTTCGAAAGAATCGGAGATGGTAAAGTCAAAAAATTCATCATATTAGGCGATTCTTGATGATTCTTGACCATGTTACGAGAATGTTCAGATTGGACGAGTGGGTAGCGTAGCGGACTTATGTGTGATGGGACTATGGTTCGAATCCGAAAGTGTGCAAATTATTGTAAGTAAATTCAATTCGCATTTTTCAAACAAATAATAATAATTTACAGGAAAATAAATTCGTAGTTGGAAGAAAAGAAAACAAAAGAAAAAAAAGTTTGCGAATATTATTTTTCGTTTTTTTTCAAAATCCGGCAAACGTCAGGCGCCATGTCCGGCCCAGATTCCCGAGAGCGTTACACCCTGATTAGGCCCAAAATGGGTTCGCCTCATCTGGGCCTGATTTATTTTCAGGCACGCCTGATTTGGGACGGACTTGAGCCGGATAAAATTTCTACTCGGGCGTAAATTATAAGTGCCAAAAGCGTGGGATTTGATTGCGGGTATGCATCATTTTTTTCTCCGGTAGAGGTCTACTAGTCCTAACTCCTGTAAAATTCAGAATGTATTGTAATCCAAAGTTTTTCACCTTCCACCCCCACACCTTACCACCCCCTTAAAAATGTTAACCCTTTTCTAATCTCCTAGTATTTCTTAGGCCAACCAAAAAGTGTCAACCGTCTGACATTATTTGTTCAGGATATGGATTTTAGAATGTTTCAATCCCAGCATTCAAGCGTTTCTGACGCATTGTTTTTCCCTTACTCCCACACCCCTATTATTAAAAAATTATAAAGTAAGAACACCCCTAACTTTTTTCCTCTAGATCCAAGAAAAAGTGCCTACAGCTTCTACCGGCAGCTGAGGCAGAGTTGATTTTCAATAAGGTTTGCGACTTTGAAACTAAGGATCTTCAAGATACTTTTATTCAGGGCCTGCAGCGTAGCTCGACGTAGAAAAAGAAATGAAGAGAGCACTCGAACTGTCCAGTCTACGTACAAATATTACGCAATGGTGAGTGAAATAAGAACAATGGTATGTCTGAAAGCATTTTGTTCCTTGCATTGTAGAACTATAAAGCAAGTGAAACGACTTCAACAACTTTCGCTAATAGCCTAGTCCCCAAAAAACACCTGAAACACTGCTATTGATAAGGGAACATATCGAAAGTTTTCCTACTTATGAAAGCCATTACCTTGGTCCTGTAATAAAATATTTGGATGAAAGGCTGAACATTCAAAAAGTGTACAAAATGTTCAAAAATAAGCATCCGGGTATTAGAGTTTGTAGAACGGCTTTTTCTAACTATTACAAGGATGAGTATAATCTAAAGTTTGGGCCACCACAGGTTGATATTTGCAGTACTTGCGAGGCATTGAGTGTGAAGATCAAAAATTCTGATTTAAGTAATGACACCAGGCGCGTTGCTGGCACCGAACTACAAGTCCATAAGCAAAGGGCTGAGAAGTTTTACGACCAGCTTAAGGCTGATACCGTGTACAACAACCCTAAGATTCTTGCGTTGTGTTTTGGCTATATGCAAAATTTGACTGTTCCATTGATTCCGGTGCAAGAGACCTACTATCTATGTCAAATGAATGTTAATGTGTTCGGTATTCATAACATTAAGAAGAGAAATGCTAAAATTTATTTATACCATGAAGGTCACGGGAAAAAGCACCCAATGAGGTCTGCTCTTTTCTTATGGATTATTTAGACAACGAAGCCCCCGTCGAGGCGGAAGAGTTGCATGTATATTCAGACAACTTCGGGGGGGCAAAACAAAAATTATGCACTTTCAAGACTTCTTTGTGCACTAACTGAAACAGGAAGATTTAAGGAGATAAAACACTACTATCTAGTAAAAGGACGCAGCTATTTACCCTGCGATAGGGACTTCAGTTCGATTAAAAGATGCCTTAAAAGGTTTAATCGATTATATTCAATCAACCAGATTATGAAAACGATTGTGAACTGTAGAGAAACATTGAAAAATTTCGCGTCAAGTTGGTGCAAACATCAGAAATACTTAACTATAAAAACTGGTGGCCCAATATTATTCAAAAACTCCTATGTCGGAGGAAACTAGAGATTGCAAAACAAACAAAAAAAATTGCCAACAGTCTGGACGTAACTTTATTATTTTTCGGGTCGAAGTTCGGAATGCGTTTAAGATTGATGCGGTGTAGGTTACTATGTGACTGAAAACCTAAAAAAAAGTTCGGGAAGCGGTTAGAATGTGGTCGTTAGAATACTTACGCCACTGCCATATATAGTATATGAATTACATAATTGGATCATACTCCGGGACGCAGTCTAAGTCGTAGTATATTACTAGTTATTACGTGATTAGGAGGTTTTTCGTGATTTGGTTTTGGGCCATTGCATGAAATCGGAAATGCGTTTGTAGGTGATTAGATAAATAGTCAGTGTAAGTAAAAACCTATCTAATATCTCATCAATCCTAAGAAACATGTCGAAGCTGTGAAAAGTATACAAACCCCGCACACCCCCTTAGGATTAAATATCTAAAAAACCAGAAACCAACTTTTTGACAATTATATAGGAATCCTTAAGAAGTAAAAATGAATTCGATATCTCATTAGAACTAGGAAATATATAGGAATTTGTGAAAACATATGCCACCCCCTTGAATATCCAAAAATTGGGTTTTTAGATATATATAACCAATGAAAACCAATCCGATGTCTTATCACCCCTCTTAGGGGTTGAAAAAGGAAAAAACTTGAATGCGAGTTTTAGGTGATTATTAAACAAGCTCGTGGAAATGAAAAGTTATTCGAAATCTAATCAGACCTGAGGGATACGGCTCAATTCGTGAAAATGTATACAATCCCTTTACACCACTCTGGGGGTCGAATTTCAAAAATCCTGAAAACACTT
The DNA here is from genome assembly GCA_951812415.1 of Beris morrisii. Lineage (NCBI taxonomy): Eukaryota > Metazoa > Arthropoda > Insecta > Diptera > Stratiomyidae > Beris > Beris morrisii. The sequence goes on from OX638311.1 coordinate 99,305,539, forward strand.
TTCAGGTATTTATATGAACAATCCGTACAATGAATATTTAGAAAGACCTAATAGTAATGACAAAAATCGTGAAATATAGGGTGTTTTTTTAGGTGCATGAGAACTATCGATATCGATAACTGTGGTTTGACAGCTGAGAATGTCAAACTGTGTTGACATTTCTGTTCAGTAAGGTTTGGCAAGTCATCATGAATCGTTTAACGCCAGAACAACGCTTCCAAATTGTGGAAATTTACTTTGAAAAAAAGAAATCTGTTCGCGAAGTTCATAGAGCACTTCGTCTATTTTACGGTCAACATAATCGGGCTAGTGAGCAAGCAATTCGTGCAGTTATTGATCGTTTTCGCACTAATTTTACTCTTCTCGATCCAATTCCATCAACAAGATAAAGAAATGTGCGGTTTACACGCTGACGGCATCATCGGTCCTTATTTCTTTCGAAATGAGGAAGGAACTGCCGTTACGGTGAATGGCCAGCGCTATCGAGCCATGCTGACTGAATTTTTGTTTCCAAAAATTAATCAGCTAAACATCGCCGACATTTGGTTCCAACAAGACGGCGCAACTTGCCATACAGCGCGCCTAACAATCGATTTATTGCAAAATCAATTTGGTGACAGCTTGATTTCCAGAAGTGGTTCTGTTAACTGGCCCCCTCGTTCGTGCGATTTAACGCCTCTGGATTACTTTTTATGGAGCTATATTAAGTCATGCGTTTATACCGACAAACCAGCAACTCTTGAATCATTGGAAGCAAATATTCAAGCCACAATTGACGCCAAACAGCCAGATTTATTGGAAAAAGAAGTCAAAAATTGGACTGATCGAATAAACCATGTAACTCGTAGCCGCGGCGGACATATGACGAAAATCGTATCTAAAAAATAAATGCCATGAAATTATCTACCAGAATATAATAAAAAAATTTCATTCCAACAATATTTCTGTCTTGTATTATAATTTTAAGTTCTCATACACCTAAAAAACACCCTTTATTAAGATAATTACAAAATTCTACAAATTTGTATGAATTAAATGGAGGCCTGTTATCGCTCACTAATTGTTCAGGTAAGAAATGAACTGAAAACCAATCTCTTAATTTTTCAATAACTATATTGGCTTTCGTGCTCTTCATTTGACATATATTAATCCATTTTGAATAACTATCAAGAAGTAATAAAAAATGTAGACCCTCTATTTGGAAACAATCTAAATGTATTCTGTAGAATGGGCGTAAGGATGGAATCCACTTCGAGTTTGGTACATTATTTCTACGACATTGCATTTGTAAGCAAGGTGTACACATTTTAACAAAATCCACTACATCCTTCCACCAGACAGAACTTCTAGCCAATGTCTTCATTCTAACTGTACATCAGTGGCGGCTCGCCACATGAGGCTAGTGAGGCTGAGCCTCACTATTTTACAGAGGAAAAAGTCATCAAGTTACTAGTAACTTTTTGTTTTGAAAATGTTACTTAATGACCTTCCGCAGTAAACCGACGTCCTTACTCATATAGTTTTAGTCCGACAAAGTCGTGTTTTAATATTCCAATTCAGCCTCACCTGCTAAGAAAGGTACGAGCCGCCAGTGCTATACATATATGCGTGTCGTGCATTAAGTTCAAAACTCTAAATTTTAATGTGTCTAGAATAACTTAGCATTCCCCATAGTATATACATCCTTTCTCGTAGTTGAATAAATTCAATCGATTAGCATAATAATCAATCTCGTTTCCTTCAGATGATGGAAACCCATTTAGTAGCCCCTCTAAAATTCGTTTTAGTGTTCTATCTTGTGATGTTGCTAATGCTACTTCTTCTAATTCATCATTCCAACGCTTCCTGCTAAAAAATTAATGGAATATTCAGATGCATCTGAACTACCTGATGTTGGTAATCTGGATAAGGCATCAGCGTGGAACGTTTGAGATGCTTTTCTGTATCTTATCTCGTAATCGTACATAGATAAGTGTATTGCTCAACGCTGCAAACGTGCAAACGCGATTTGAATCCGATGAATGTAACGGTCAATCCAGTTCGTCATAGTCCCTGGAAGAACGCGGTAATTAAATTCACTGTCCCCCACCCTACACTCGCCATCCGGCTTCAAAAAAGTTTTAGTTGCAGTTCTGCGTCATAAGATTTTATAATGGGTATGCAGCGTTGTTAATTTAGTAGTCATAGCGGTATATTCTCTGGTAGTATTCCAAGTAATATAGTAGTAACTATCTGGTATCGTTAACGAGGAGTGAAAAAGACGGCAATATTGAAGGAATAGGTGGAATCTCGCAGGCATGTATAAAGTGGAATTTGACTCGAGGTGATTCGCTACCATGAAGCTAACTGGTAAAATTCTTGCCTATTTCTACGCAGTGAAAGCCGACTTTAATGATTTGGATCGTTACCATCATGCAGTATAACATTTTTAATTTTTCCTTATAAACCATCTTTGGATGCTGATGTAATTTGACCATCTCAGAGGCATTCAAAATGTTAAAAGTGCCAAATCTCTGTTTGGCGAAAAAGCCTCAAACCATGGTCCCATTAACGGATATTTAACAGTCCGCTGGTTGTATCTTGAAGTGCCAGATAGAAAGAACTAGAGCTGTGTCGTTGCCGCTTTTTCGCGAAAGCGCGTTATACGCTTCTGCTTTTTTTTTAAAAAAATGCTTTTCCAAAGTGCTTTATAAAGCGCTTTTCCAAAGTGCTTATAAAGCGCTTTTTTCTCGTTGCAGCTTTTTTTCTCGTTACCGCTTTCCTTCTTATTGCCGCTTTTTTTGTCGTTGCCGCTTTTCAATAACGCTTTTCGTTTAAACGTTTTTTGATCTGGTTTCTGCTTTTCGATCTTTTCATTATGTCCATTGGCTATGCTGATGATTTTGAACATTAGAAAAACAACCAACAACAAAGTGCCGTGTTGTGTTGGTTTTTCCCGGCAAGTAGTGTAACGGTGGGTATACGGCATATACTACTTGCCCGGTAACTCAAAATTAATGTCATCTATATATGTACATATATATGTAGGTTCGGTGGGTGGCTATTGGCAGAGATATCTAGCATATAGAACGCTAAATGGGTCCGTTGTGATCCCACTGCACCATGGCAATCTGAGCCTTTCTGGACATGGCTTTTTTTTCCACGGCGCCCACAGCTGACTACGATGTTTAGTTACGTCCTAACTTAAACTTGAACTGACAGGTTTTCGTATAAAACTTCCGGTTAAAGTTCCAGTTAGAAATTAACTGATGATCGTAATAATGGCCCTTAGGCGTTTGGCTAAGTAGGCTTTTGAAGTTAAAACCACATCGATATCTCATCGGTCCCAAGAAATATTGGAGAACTCCTGGGTATTGTTTATTCAAAGCGTTCTTGGGTATTGGCTTGGTGTTTTCTTTCTATGCATCTTATATTTCAGCGATTTGAGATTAAAGAATAATGTTTGTTTGTTTTATTGCCATAGATAAAATTTGTTACATAAATAATAATTTTGCTTAAGAGTTCAGTCTTACTAACTATACAACTTTTGAGAATATAATGTTTCAAGTTATTTTACTAAATAATTTTGTAACCTACGAGAAGAAATATTTACAGGAAAATGCCAAGCAAAAAACCTAATTGATGAATTTTAACTATAACTAAAAACTTAACCTAACTATTAAAACTATGTACTTATTCAAAAGAAAGGTACAATTTAAAACTGTAAGTTTTTGATCAGTCTATTATCAGCTAGTTCTAGTCTAATTCTGATTTTATCTATTAGTGTAAGTGCTTTAGCTTCAATATATTTAGTGTCGGCTAAAGAGTGTAATCTTTCAGTAGAATAATATTTTGGAAGGTTATGGATTAACTTTAAGATTTTGTTCTGAGCTATCTGCAGTTTGTTCAAATGACTTTTGGCACAGGTTATCCACAATGGAGCCACATATAGTAATACTGGCTGAAAAATCGACTTAAATATGAGCATTTTATTGTTGATGTTTAATAGTGATTTTCTGATTATGAAAGAATAAAGGGTTTTTATAAGGGCATTAGTTTTATTTAACGTTTCTGTGATGTGCTTATTAGATGTTAGCTTGTTGTCGAAATAAAATCCTAGGTATTTTAAGTTTTTAGTCCATTGTATTTCTTCCCCGAAGAGAGAAAGATTTTGGGTTGGAATATAGGGATGAGTTTTACGTTTAGTGAAGTATATTGCTTGCGTTTTAGAGGCGTTAATTTTGATTTTTCCATTTGTGTAGATATTTAGTTACCACTTTTAAGGCATTGTCGACAGAGCTACAGATATGACGCTTTTTCAATATCTAGCGATATTAAGGCCATAGATTCTTTCGAATCTAGTGTGTTTTTAATGGAATTTTGTATTCTCAGGAGCTGGTGGGTAGCCGAGTGAGATTTTCGAAAGCCGAACTGTTCATCTGGAAGGATGTTAGCCTTTATGAAGTCGTTTAACCTGTCTTTGATTAAGCGTTCAAAAAGTTTACCAAGATTGCTGAGGAGACTGATAGGGCGGTAGCTGCTTGCAGAGGTATGGGGCCTTTTTGGGTTTAAGTATTGAAATAATTTTGGCGGATTTCCAGGAACAGGGAAAATAGCCTAGCCTTAGACATGCATCAACATAACAAGTGCTTTTTTGGGAAAATGTTTAAGTATTAAATTATAAATGTTATCAAAGCCAGAAGTTTTTTTAGGTTTTAACAAATTCAATATATTTTTGATATCGTTTGGTTTAATGAGGGTGTAATGACCATTGGTACTTGATTGAGATGATTGAAAATTTAAGAGCACATTTACAACATCTGTTTCAGTCAGTGTATCAGAGAGACCGTTATCAAGAGTAAAGTTTGAGTTAAAAACCTTTACAAAGCTCTCAGTTTTTTCCGCACAAGTAATAAGTCTGTTGTTATCATCCACTAAGTGGGACAAAGGACTTCTTTTATTTTTGATAACTTTGACCAAGTTCCAGAAAGGCTTGGAATCTTTACTCAGTTCAGATAACTTAGAGTTCCAGGTTCTATTCCTAAAAGTGCTAATCATAGTATTTATGAGAGAGTTAAGAGATTTCCGAACTTTTAAAACAAGATAATCTGGTCCTTTCCCAATTTCGTCTGCATGCGTTTCTTTTTTGTATCAGGAGCCTTAGTTCAATGGGTATTGAACTGCTACTGCTTACCGAAGATTGTATGTATAATCTCGTTAAATTCAGAAAGAAGACTATCAACTTCAGTAGTTGAGGAAATGGTTACCAGGGATCTATTGATAGATTAATTTTTGAACTCATTGTTCTCTGAAACTTGATCCAGTTATTTTATTGAAATTTAGAATGTGGTTATCAGGGTTAGTTTTTAGCAGTGAATCAAGTTGGAAGAAAATAGGATGATGATCAGATGTGGGAGCGTGTAGAATAGTGGGTTTAGATATTCTACATTGGTAGTTGCAGATTACAAAGTCAAGAGTAGATGTGGATAGTCTTTTATTTAGTGGAACATAGCTTGGATCGTTGGGAAAGTGAATCGATAAGAGATGCGTCTGAAGAAAATTGTTAAAGATACTACCCCAATGGTTATTCCTACCACAGCTTCACGTTTGATGTCAACAGTTCCAATCACCGGCAATTAGAAAGTCTCCATATTGCGAAAAAAGTTTACGCAGATCGCGCTGAAACAGGTATTCCTTATTGCTGTAGCGGCCGGCACCAGGGAAGTATATTGAAACAACTTTTATGGTCCTACCTGCAACAAGTTCAATTTCAATGGCAATGTTTTCGACAATAAATGTTTTTTGCGCTGGGATTAATTTGTGTTTTGAAGACTTATGAACAACTATGGCTACTCCACCATGCTCTGAGTGCTCTCTATCCATTCTGTAAGTTGTATAATTTTTAAAGCCAGGTTTCACTAATAAAAGCTAAAGCAATCTTCTCGCGAATAAAAAGGTAAAACAATTCAGTTTAAAATATACTTCTAGCATTCCATATTAACATATTATGAGTGGATAAGCTAGCCATTGTAGACATATTTAACAGCAAGTTCAGTAATTACTTTAAATTGATAATTTTTAGAAGCACAGTTTAATAATTTAGAAAGCAGTTCGTCAATTAGAGAATATTTATGACGTCTATGGAAAATAAGTTACCACTGTTTTGCTTGTAGCTTGATGTTGAATTGTAGTTGTTGTTTAACCAAGCGATTTGGCGGTTGGGTCGAGGAGTTGGTTGGTTAGCGTCTCCAGACTGAGTTGGACGTAGGTTCGGGAAGGAGTGCAAATCATCTAAATTCACATTTGCATGTGTGGGGTTTTGAGTTATGTTGTTACGTTTTTTTGCGAGTCGAAGTTTAAGCTCCAAGTACGTAGCTCGATTCGGGCAGGTGGGATCAATGGCTTTATAATTACCACTGCAATTGAAATATTTTACCTGGTTAGGTTGTGTACACTCAGCTGATTTGTGTTGACCAGAGCAGTTTGCACAAAAAGCCTTCACGTTACAGTGTTCGGCCCCATGACCTATAAGGCAGTTATAGCACTGCGTTAAGTTTTTGAATTTCTGCGTTGATATTCCCAGCGAATGATATGAAGTGATGCTTTAACCTTTAGTATATTTACTTTCATTGATCTGGATACTAGGTTTTCAATTGATTACTTCACTGAATTTTTTTTGTGTATATCAATATGCTATTATTTATCAAAGTGTGAACGTCGAAGCCTTACGCTATGTTTTCAAGTCTTCTTAATACGAAGAAGAATAGGTAACGTTAAATATTCTTACGAATTTTCGCAAACCTTAAAAATATTATTAAATTAAATAAATTATTAATTTATTTTATTTCAGATAAAGAAAGTATGTTATAGTTAAGATAAGTTGAAAGAGACGCATGTGCTTTTTTGTCCTAAATTTATATACATATTTATGTAAATAAAGTTGAAAATTTTGATATTAAAAATTATATGCTATATGAATAACTAATTACATCTTAAATACAAATGCGATTTTTAGTGATTACAATTAATTTTTAATATGTAAATACATACTGCAGAAAGAATATAAAAATCGAATAATAAATATTACGGTTTAGTTTAACCACATAAAAATCGCGATTATCATATTATAAAGAATTAAAACATACTGCCAATAAATTGATTATATATACATATATATATACATACATGAAATCTAAATAGGTTTAAATCAGTAAATGTATACACATAAAATAAATTAATACCGAAAAAAATATATATGTAGTTCATAATTAAATTATTCAACTTTAATTTTTATATAAAATCGGTAAAAAACTAATAACAAAAAGGGAATTAAGTATAGGTTAGGATTCAAAATGTAACATAGAATAAAACTATATAATTAATAATAATATAATATACTTTATAATATTGAATAAAAGGTTACCAATTAAAAATTTTATACCAATAGGTGAAATGATTTTTGTGAGTATTTTACATATTTAATCATGAAATTTTGATTTGACATTGTTAATATGACTTCCAATTTTTAAAATTTGGATTAATATATATCTTGCTTTCTTGTATACATAATCGCTCAATATTCCACATTTGAAATATTAACTACATTTTGTTTAGGTGTAACAGGAAATTTCATAAAATCCGATTTATTGTAATTTCTATGAAATATTAAAAGAAACTACTGATAATTGTTTTTTTTTTCGTCGTATTCCCTTTCACAAAAATTGTGGTTTAACGCTGTTATATACATAGTTGCTTCGGCCGCAGTGAACCTTTAAACCCAGCCACATCAACTGTTTTAACTCTAGGTTGCAGCCGATGAAGTATAATAGCTTCAGTCGAGAACGAGGGAATAGAACTCGAGTGAAGCGGTTGATTAAAAAATGGAAGGATTTATAAGAACCGGCCACACTTGTTATAAAATAAGGTTGAGGAAACTTGGCAGTAACAAATGAAAGTACCTTTCGTTTGCTGGTTTTAGTAGGAGTGTTTATTTTCTGGTAATCAATTAATATTTAAAATCTATTTATAATCTATTTATGCTTACTATCTAGAAATTACGTTAAACATTTTCTTTGATATATAAAAAATAAAAAAATATTATGCTTACATACTAAGTTAAATCAACGTCCACGCACCAACAGAAGACAAGGTCGAGATAACTAAAGACGACTTTTATATCACCCTAGAGATAACCTATGATTCACTGCCCTGGAATGACCTAAAAATTGTCTCAGGGGATTTTAATGCAAAAGTCGGAAAGGAGGAGACTCATAGAGAAAAAAGAGGATGGCACAGTCTCCATGACATAACCAACGACAATGGCCAACGTCTTATTGATTTTGCAAGCAGCAAAAATATCATAGTAAGCTCGATGCCGAATAGCTTGTCCTGGATATACGAAATCGAGTAGAGCTCGTAAATTCGATATCGACAAGCCCAAAGACGAAACGGTGGCACAGGCATACATGTCAAAACTGGATCAATATTTGACACCAATATACGAAAACGTCCAGAGTATGCCAGTGAAGAATATGTGGGCAAAAATACGAGATGGCATCAAATCCATGGCAGAAGAGACATTAGATATCAAACCCGGTGAAAAATTAATGACTGGTTCGACCAAGAATGTCGCGATGCAATAGATAGAAGGAACGAGGCTTACAAAATTTTTACTGAACGACAAACGCGAGCCAAAAAAGATAAATATGACGAGCTTAGGCGATTTGCAAAAAAGACCTGCAGGCGAAAGTACTACGTATAATGACAAGACAAAATAAAACCCAGGACGCATACGCAAAGACGTAGAGGGCAACATCATCATAAGCGACACACAAGAAATTAAAAGGAGATGGGCTTCCTACTTCGAACATTTTCTCAATCCCACTCCATCAGCACCGATTACGACCGAGAACATCTCAATTGAGGTTTCAACTGACGAAGAAGAACCATCATCGACACTACCCACACTAGACGAAATCAAAACAGTCCTATGTCACCAAAACCTAAACAAAGCGCCTTGGATTGACGAAATACCAGTTAAACTTCTCAAAAACGGTGGAAACTGTGTCGTGAAAATAATACACAAAATGATGAAGAAAATATACCCGAAGATTGGCGAAAAAGCAGTATATGTCCAATTTATAAGAAAGGAGACAAACTCTGCTGTGAGAACTACAGAGGATTATCACTGTTGTGTACGTCCTACAAAATACTAACAAAAATAATTCAATGTAATCTTAAGCCCTATACTAACGAACGATTCAGAACCGGATGATCTACAACAGACCAGATATTTTCGGTGAAACAGGTGCTTGAAAAATGCTGGGAATATAACACAGATGTTCACCAAATCTTCGTAGATTTTAAAAAAGCATGTGACAGTATTGTAAGTAATAGTCTGGGTGGCTTAGTGGCTAGAGCACTTGCCTTCGGTGCACCTGGTACCAGGTTCGAATCTGCTTGGCGACAAGTAATTTTCGAGAATGGGATTGGGTGCCGGACTACCAGTTCACTCAGCTGTAAATGAGTACCTGAGTTAAAATCGGGGTAATAATCACGGACGAGCGTGTGGCTGACCACTTCACCTCCTAGTGTTCCGTTGGTCTAGTAATGAAATAACTCTAGCATTACTTCAAGGCTTAGGCCCAATTTGGGCTGTTGCGCCATTGATTATTATTATGTGACAGTATTGACAGGAGGGTACTGTACCAAATCATGCCTGATTTTGGAATTCTACCAAAATCAGTTTGACTAACGAGACTCACAATGACGAAAACTGAATCCCAAGTAAGAATACAAACCGATTCCACAACCAGCTTTCGAACGGAATATGGTTTGAAGCAGGGAGATGGTCTAGCCCCCATTCTTTTCAACCTATCACTAGAGTATGTTATCCGAAAAACCCCGGTCGACACCAATGGGACACTACAATTCAAGTTCAATCAACTAGTAGCATACACTGACGATATAAACATCCTTGCAAGATCCTTCCCTAGTGGAGGATGTATTTGTCATTCTTGACTCCGACGCAAAAGAAGTCGGGTTACGCTTAAATGAAAGTAAAACAAAAGTAATGACGCAAACAAGAAAGAGAACGCAAATCAAACAGAATGTAACAATTGCGGTGTATAATTTGGAGAGTGTGAACAACATCATATATCTTGGGGCTAATCTAGCAAAAGACGGCAACGAAACGGACGAAATCAAACGACGGATCATGCTAGCTAATAAAACGTATTATTCGGTAATTCCAATAATGAAATCCAAGAAAGTGCAGAGGAACATTAAGCTGCGAATATATAAAACTATTATACGACCTATGCTCTGTTATGGCAGCGAAACGTGAACATCAACGCGAACTTCCGAAAAGCAGTTAACGCATTCGAAAGAAAGGTGCTCCGAAGAATTTTTGGACCTGTAAAGGAAGGAACGGACTGGCGAATAAGATACATCTACGAGCTGTATCAACTCTTCAAGGAGTCAGAAGCTTCAACGTTCATCAAACTACATAAACTTCAGTGGGCTGGGCATGTAGAGCGGATGGAAGACAGAAGAATCCCCAAACGTGCTCTTAAAAGCAAAGCGAATGGTAACAGGCCAGTAGGCAAACCACGCAAGCGATGGGAAGACTCGGTTGATGAAGACAGCAAAGCCATCTTAAGAATTAGTAGCTGGAGGACGCGGTTTTGAATCGAGACGATTGGAGGCAACGACTTCAGGAGGTCAGGGCCTGAGTTGGGCTGTCGCGCAACTGATGATGATGACTAAGTTATATGACTGGAAGAATAATGTAGGTCCGGTGAGTGCATTCATGTATTCATATTTATGCTGACGAAAAGTGTCAGCCTTAAATATCAACACATTGAATGCTTACCAGGCTCACATCATTTTTGCAATCCAAAGTTCTTATGTCTAACAAAAGTCTAACATTCTTCAACTTTTTCTTCGACGCATGCTTCCATCTGTATACACACATACAATGAACTGTGGCAGCACACTATTCGCAGCTCATCGTATTTCTGTCGTTTCGCACTTATAGGCAAGTTGCGCCGCAGAGGCATGTTCACTGTAAATCACTATTAACACAGGAAAGAATACAGCGGACGAAACCCGGCCGAATGGGGGTAGAGGCCCGCCTCAAGGGTGATTGTAAAACCACCGTCAGCCTTCTTTCGCTTCTATCTTGATATTGTTTCTTGACCACCTTTTTGATTACATTAAACATGAAGAAAGAAAAGAGAAACGATTAAGGATGCAGTCACAAAACTAGCTATGTACTATGGGAATCTAGATCGAATGATAACATAAACCAAATTCTTAATCCAATAAGCGATGAATTCAGTGGCGTGGCGTCCATGGAAGCAAGGGAAGCATTGCTTCCCTTACATTTTGCTGAAAAATATAATATCTAAAATGCGTTTTCTAAATAGCGCAGAAAAATCGCGAAAAAAATTCATGTTTCAAACATTTTCTTTCACACAGTCTAAATAAAGGTTCGCAAGAAACTGCAAGCGAATTTCGCACACAGCCGATTTGGCAACACCACGAAAAAGGCAAGCGAAAAGAAACCAAGAAGAAGACACATGGAAGCAATTTGAAAGTTGCATCTATGAGCGTACATTTCATTCCGTAGTGAACCCACTGTGACGTCATAAAAAAATGTTCGTACACGTCCCTTGTGGAAGCAACATGGAATGTGCTTCCACGTAGTAGAACACATTCTTGGCTGCAGCGGTGAAGCTTTCAGCAAGCAGAGAGCTGTTAAGAAATAAGTGCTACCAGAGTAGGATAGGAATTGAATTCTGAACGAAGTTTGGAATTCAATTGTGGTAAATAGTTGAATTACATTTAATTTGGTTCTTAGATCTCAGGAACCACTTACGCTAGGAAGCTGAAACTTGGAACTTATGTAGAATTATGATAGTGGACCTATTTGCAGAATTGGCGTTAGGAGTTGAGGAGTGTGGGAGCGGAGGGGAAAGCAATGTTTTCGAAGTGCTTGAAAGCTGGGGTTGAAACATTCTGAAATACTTTCTAGTTGTCTTAAAGGATAATATGAGATTAATCAAAAGCTAAAAGTTTTGAATTGAGCGGTGGTGTGTAGATGTGTGGGTAAAAACTTTGGATTAGAATATCTTCCGAACCTATTATACCAGGAAGATAAAATTTGGTTTGTGTATATAGGATTACAAGTGGAGCCCATTGAATGTAAAATTTTTGATGTGGGAGGTGGAGCACAAAAGTGGGGCGATAGCCATTTCTAAAAAAATCCTTTTTATATCTCAAGAACCGTACCATATATGAACTTATAAATTTTACAGGAGTTAGGCACAGTAGACTTCTAACAGGGAAAAATGTTGGTGGTACTGGTGGTGGGAGGGGGTGGAATTATTTATTATTATTATTTATTTATTTTTCAAAAACCACAAAAAATAGAAAGCTTAAAATTGACTACATAGAACCAATAAAGAGGTATCCTAGAAAAAAATTTTTAATATGGGTAGCAAGGCAGGGAGTTCGTGGTGGTTTTTTATTGGCATAGAGATTGAGTAAAACAAATGTCCGTGAAAAGGGATTTTTCCACATTTTCACGATTTCGTTATATATTGTTATATGTAAACCTGGCAACCGCGCAACCGTGCAACTCGATCATTTCACATAATGAAAACAACAACAACCGAATACCTAGTTGCAAAATAACCCAATCAGAAACCTAGCTGAAGATAAGGCGAAACAACACGATTCTATCTCTCTTCTTATCGAATGCTCTCCAATGTACTAGAATCCAATTAGAATCAAAGTCGAAAGATCTCAAGCTCACTTGAACCTTCTACATACACCACTGAACGAAGATCAAAATCGAAAGCTCTAAAGCTTTCTAGAACAATCCACACGCATCGAACATCCTAGACTGCAACCGGCTAGTATATAAGCAGGTGAAGCTTTCAGCGAAGACACAGTAGTTTTTATTACGTCGACTGTGACAGCCAGCGTGTATACTCGACCGTGTTGAGAGAGAACGAAAGTGAACGAGTCAAGCGATATATGGTATAAGCGGGCGGTATTGCCATACAGTGCGAATTATTGTGCGAATAGAATTTAAAGTGCGATTAATAAATAATCACTTATTTTCATTTTAACAGAATTGTGTTTTAGTTGAAATCCCGGCGAACCCCTAGCTCGCAACAATATATTAGACATGCCGAAATAAATTTTACTTGTGCGGGTTGTAACGACTCGTTTTATAGCCGGGGTATGTTCAGTGGTTGCCAGGTTCGTTACAAAAATTTATTCTTGTTTGACTTCACTTTAATTTAATTTAGTTTAGATAATACACTCAAATTCAAAATTCATATTGTCTTCAAAATTCATATTGTCTTCCACTGGCGTCTCGACTCGTAGTATTTCGTCTCGGCTCGTAGTATCTCGTCTCGGCTCAGCTCGTCTCTCGTCTCTACTCGCCGTATCTCGTCTCTGCTCGTTGTGTCTCGCCTCTGCTTGCTGTATCTCGTCTCGCCTCGTCGTCTTTCGTCTCTGCTCGTTGTGTCTCATCTCGGCTCGTCGTCTCTCGTCTCTGCTCGCCGTATCGCGTCTCTGCTCGCTGTATCTTGTCTCTGCTCGTTGTATCTCGTCTTGGCTCGTTGTCTGCGCTTGCTGTATCTGGACTCGTCGTATTTCGCCTTTGTTCGCCGCATTTCGTCTCGCCACATCTCGTCTCGTGATCCGTCTCTACCCGTCGTTCGCTCGCCGTCGCTCATCTGTTGTGCTCGCCTTGACTTAGTCCTGCTCAACGCTTCTGCTCTACATGATTCGACTCTGTTACTACTCTGCCTTGCCTTGACTCTCTCTGCTCTGCTTTTCCCTATCTTCGTCCTCCCCTGTCTTCGTCTCCGCTTGTTGCCTCTGCCCGTTCTCCCTGTCTTCGTCCTGCCCTGTCTTCGTCTCTACGTGTGCTTCTGCTTCGATCGTCTTGGCTCCACTGTGTCTGCTTGTCGTGGTTTTTGGCGTCGTTCGTCGTGGCTTGTCGTAGCTGGTTGTAGCTTGACTCCTGGCACGACTGTCGCTGAGTGTCATGTCGTCTCTGTCTCGCTTGATCTGCTCGTCGTGGCTTGCTCTGTGCGCGTCGCTGCTGGGCACTGCTCGTCGTGGTGTTTCTGCTCTGCGTGGCTCTGTTGGGCTAGTTTCTGTCTTGTTTGGCTCTATTGCTGGGCTAGTCTCTGCTTTGCTTGGCTAGTCTCTGCTTTGCTTGGCTTATCGTTGCTTGGCCGATTCCGTGTGTTTGTCATACTGACATACATACTAAGCGGACTTATAAAGCCTCAGCCTTAGCATCGCTTCAGCGTCCTCAGGGCAGTTCGAAATTACTCGAAGCGGACTTATAAAGCCTCGGCCTTCTCGTAAGATGGTACCGGTCAGTGACGGTCGTTAGTTCCTTGGTCTCCTCGATTCTATAGTTTGGCGGACTTATAAAGCCTCAACACAAACATAGGTTGACTTGACCTGAAGCACAGTCTTCAGTTTTCGCTCAGGCGGAATTATAAATCCACAACCTTTGCTACTGGCTGATCGCTGCCGACTGCTTGCCTTCTGGTTGTTCGTTGCAGGCAGCGTTGCCACACGTCATTAATTAAAAGGACCACATTTTCACGAAAATGGTCTAATATGGAAAATAAAGGGCCATAGAATTTATTCAAAAAATATATGTGTATTTAAAAAATAAAAAAAAATTATAGAATCAGAAAATAGAGCTATCAGCTAGTCGTACTTCCCAGCAGGCAAAGTTGCGAATACCTACTGTACGTCAAAAGTAGTTCAGTTAAAAGCCGTATATAGTCCAGGCCTGTCTGTTTGGGTTGTTATAATAGAACACCGTACGAATCAACATTTTGACAAAAGTCGTATTTCAAAAAATGGTCTTTTTCGTAAAAAAAGGTACCACCGGACCAATTGGGGAAAAAAAGTACCAACATTAGACCAAACGGAATAGTTATACGGCTTGTTGGAGCAACAGCCAAATAAAAAAAAAAATTTTAAAGTTTTCATTTATAATTTCCAGATTTTTTTCTTATTTTGGTATCCTTTCCGATTTCATGATTCTTAAATTTGTATTTATAAAGATATTTCCATTTAATTTCTATTTTATTTTAATACTCACCAATTGAAATCGGTTCCTCCCGATCGCTGATCCTACTTGTTAACCTCAGATCTATTTGTCTACTTGCCTAATACAAGGTTTAATAGGGATGATATTAAATCCGAAAAAAGCCCTCGAAGTAGCCCTTATACAGCGATCATACAAGTATTGTTTGCTGTATAGTGAAATTATGTGACTTTCTGGCAGCTCTAAAACAACATTAAATGCATTTTACTGTAGAATGAACTTTTTGACAGCCATTGTACGGAAAAAAATTATTGGTAATTTTCTGGTTTTTTTTTATATGATTCTTCCTATTTACATCGGAAGATTTGGGTTTATAACATTTAATGGGGAAAATTACTGTATTTTATGTAGGAGAAAAATCATGGAAAAGAGTGGACAAATTCTAATGTTATAATAGTATTTTTTCTGATTCGTAGTGCTAATATTCCTTTAAAAATGGATTTTATCCTATGCTGATCAAAGGGTTAATCACAATGTGATAGTGCTAAATACCGTTTTTGCACTGGATAAAATGCGATAAAAAATAGTAAAAAATCCTTTATTAATTGGCGCAATTTCTTTAAATTCTTGTAGATTTCCCTATTTTTTAAAGCAAAAAAAAAGATACTGAAAAATAGCGTTTTGGAACATTTTAAAAGGGAACTCTTCTTCGATGACAACAAATTTTATAATTTCAAACTACCTGCAATTTTTTCGATAAATAATAACTGCTTACGTAATAAAATAACGAACACATATTGACATAATTTAAAATAAACTCGTTCTTTTATTATAAAAAAAATTATTCAATTAAATAAAACATTCATCCACTGCTTTAAGTGGATTATCAAAATGGTAGACAGTTTCATCAACAAGAACGTAGGCATATGTTATATCAACTGAAAATAATTTAAATTTTGTTATAAATAGTTAAAATGGGCATCTTAGATAAATATATAATTACCGAATGTATCACCCACTAAAATACAATTGGCTGAAGAGTTTGGTTGGTATGACACAGGATTTTTTGCTTCTCCTTAAGAGTCTCCGTGAAGTATCCTATTGATTTGTGACCACATTCCAGCAACGCGTTCCGGACTTTTGCCTCAAGAAATAATAAAGTTGTTCCCAGACTATTGGCAGATATTTTCTTATTGCATTGATTTACCGGCAAATGCGGAAATTAATTGGGCAAGCCCCCATTGTACTAAAATCTCAAGGATGAAATTTTCCTCCATTTTTAATGTCAACAATAGTATGCACTTTGTTTATCTTATTCAATTCACGGATTTTCTGGAGTTTATATTTAAATCCCTTACCACGTTTTTATTATTCTTCTTTATGTTATTTAAACTTTTTTCACACGCGTTTTAGTGATGCACTGCGCACTGGTGAACTACACAAACTTAAACTGTGCTGAACGCGTCCAGCGTCAGTTGAAATAAATAACTGAAATATCCATATGTACGTGGCAAATTTTCCTATGTCCATAGGAATTTAACCTAGTGTAGAATACAATTTTACTTTATTATTTTTTAATAATAAAGTATTGTGATCGACCTGAAATTTCAAAAAAGTTTGCTACCCTGAAATTTTATATTTACACGTTTTAGGACTAGTAAACACCAAAAAAGCAAAAAAAAAAAATGTCCATCTATCCGCCGTAGACGCCGTACGCCGTCCGCCGTACGCCGTACGCAAAATCGTTTGAAGCAGCGTAGCTCCCAAACCCGTAGAGATATTAAATTGAAATTTTTATGGTAGGTAGATTGGGTGAACCCCTACGACTGGTATATTTTTGAGGGGTGGGGGTACAAGGGGAGAGGAGAGGGGAGCGTTTTAGACGAAAAATTTTGGTTTTTAGATATCAGGAACCACTTATGCTAGGAGGCTGAAACTTGGAACTTATGTAGTACTATAATAATGGACTCAATTGCAAAAAAATGGTCGATATTGGTTAAGGGGTGTTGAAGTGGGGGGGGGGGGGAAACAATGAGTCTTTAACGCATAAAAGACGGGATTGAAGCATTCTAAAATCGATATCTCCTGAACAATTGATGTTAGAAGATTGAAACTTTGTTGTTGTCCTAAGGGATACTTCAAGATTAGACCAGGGCTAAAATTGTGAAAAACTTTGGATTACAATATCTTCCGAACCAATTACACCACGAAGATAAAATTTAGTTTCTGTATATGGGCTCACAAGAGGAGTCTACCGAAACTAAATTTTTTGAGGGGGGAGGTAGAGCACGAAAGTGGGGGCACAGCAATTTTTCAAAAAATGTAAATTTTATATCTTGTGTAGTGAAATAGAAGATTCATCCGAGGCATCCAGGCTCCGCAAAATTCTCTCTAAAAATCCAACCACACCATGCTACCTGAGGATACCGGACGGATCTTGGACTACCTCAAGTAGGGAAACCACTGATCTCCTCCTGGACACCCACTTCCCTGGTAGCTCGCCTGTTGAGTCGGAGCGGGTAAACATTACAAGAAACCATGCACCGTTCAACTCTGACGCTCTTATAATAGAGACCAAACTCCTCTGGGCGATAGAAGGCTTTAAACCATTTAAGTCTGCGGGACCGGATGGAATAATTCCTGCTGAAATCCAGTAGACCTCGGACATAATTTTTCCTTGGCTGAAGGTTATCTCAAAAGGCTGCCTGGATCTAACCTACATTCCTGAAACATGGAAGGAAGTCAGAGTGGTATTCATACCCAAAGCAGGAAAAAGCTCTCATGTCTGCCCTAAGGACCTCAGACCTATCAGTCTATCATCCTTTCTTTTGAAAACACTGGAAAGACTAATGGATGTGTACATCCGCGACAATATTGACAAGCGACTGCTGTCAAGATCCCAACATGCGTACTGGAAGGGTCGGTCGGTCGAAACGGCCTTACATTCGCTCGTGCGCACCATTGAAAAATCTCTCAGTATTAAAGAATACACCATGGTTGCATTTCTCGATATCGAGGGAGCTTTCAACAACGTCAGACCAGAAGCAATCACTGACGCAATTTCTATCCTGAAGGTGGAGTCCTCGCTTGGCGCGCTGATCAATTTGATGTTAACATCCAGGATTGTGAACACAAAGCTGGGCGAGTCCTCCTCTCGAAGGTTTGTCAGCAGAGATGAAAATCGTGAAAATATATGCATTCCATTTTCACTGATCATTTTTTTTGCTCCCCCTCTCAAAGGATATTTGAATTTTTTTTCAATCTAAATGAATTTTCTAGTTGACTTACATATACGTACCGAGTTTGAACTTTCTAATATAAGCCGTTCTATAGTTAGGAAAAACACCCCCCACCCCCGTACCATACTACCCCTATAAAATATTATATTTTTTCAACATGCTACTACTATAGTTCTATCCAAATACCAAGTTTCAGCTTTATATCTTTATAGGTTCTCGAGATATAAAAATCGAAACTTTTTCCTTTTCACCCTCCCCCACCCTCACCCCCTCTACCGACTCACCTCCAAAATTTTTTCCCTGCTAGGGGTTTATTTGGCCTACTTTTGGTAAAAATTCTAAGCATCTATCGTATACTATTCTTGAGATATGAGACGTGATTTTTTCGAAAAATTCTTATCCCCTCGACTTCCATACTCCACCGCCCCCTTAAAAAATTTTACTTTCAGCAAACTTTATTTGTCAACCTTAATACAGAAACCGAATTTTATTTTTCTAGTGTAATTGGTTCGTGAGATTTCGTAATCTAAAGTTTTTCACCCCCCACCTCCGTACGCCACTTCCCCCACTCAAAAATTTGTTTCCGATCTATTCTCCTAGTATGCCCACAGATGTTCATCAAGTTTTAATTTCGTGACATTAACCAATTAGGAGATATAGATTTTAGAATGTTTCGATCTCGGCTTTTTTGCGTCTCGGACGCATTATTATTCCCCCCCCCCCCCCTTCCAATCCCCTTTACCCATATCCTCCCTTTTTTTGCAAATGGGTCCACTATCGATGCTCTATATAAATTCCAAGTTTCAGCCTCCTAGCCTAAGCGGTTACTGAGATCTAGATACAAAAATTTTCCATCCAAAACGCTTCCCCCACCTCCCCCCTCACACCCCTACCTCTCAAAAGGTGAGTACTTGTCTACCAACAAAAAAAAATTCAACTTAATAGCTCAAAGAGTTTGAGAGCTATAAGCTTTCAAACGTTTTGCGTACGGCGTACGGCGGACGGCGCACAGACGGACTGAACATTTTTTTTGCTTTTTTGGTGTCTATTAGTCATGAAACGTGGGAAAAAAAATGTTCAGGGTAGCACATTTTTTTTTTTAAAAATCGATAAAAATACTTTATTATTAAAATAATAAAGTAAAATTAGCAGCTGGAGGACGCGGTCTTTGGATCGAGACGATTGGAGGCGAGGACTTCAGGAGGCCAGGGCCCGATTTGGGCTGTCGCGCCATTGATGATGATGAGGTAAAACAAATATGCCAGGATGGATCAGAGCAATATTTTAAATCTGTGCATTTAAGAGATAACGTGACTTTGATCATATTGTAGCAACTATTCGCGTCGGAGCCAGTATTTTGTTTTTGTTGAGCTAGAGGGCTACAGTTGCAAAAAAACTATCATAATTTTCAGGTTGATACATATTCAGTATTATACATCCATATCTGAAGAATCATCTGCGCACCTAAAACACATATGACAGACATATAAATCATAATCATCTTAAGGAACGTGAAGTTTGTGACACCTCTTAGGGCATAGCTTTTTGCAGAAAGAACACTCTAATCCCTTAGTTCTTATTATTTTAGCGCATCTAAAGCACAATCCTTTTTATACTCTAGATGAAATCATATAGAGTATTATAAGTTTAATCCAGCCCAAAAGTTTGTAACGCATAGAACCAAGCCTCGGACGAAAAAAAGTTATATATTATTTTTTGTTTATTTGTGCCCAAAAACCTCAAATCCGCCTGACGTTCGTCCGTCCGTCCGTCCGTCCGTCTGTCCGTTAGCACGATAACTCAAGAACGCCTTCACCTAGGATCTTGAAATTTTGAATCTGGATATTTGGTTGAATTTGTAAGGCTAAGTTCGTTAACGGGCAAAATCGTCTTGTTCCTTCGGGTAGCTGCCATACAAAATGTCCTTAAAACACGTGTTCAAGAATATTGGTCGATAACTTCAGAAGGGTTTAAGCTACGGCATTGAAATTTTGTTTGTGTTATTTTTCCAATAGTTCGAGATAAATGTATGATTATGAAGAAAATCCTGTTAGTCCTTCGTGTAGCTGCCATACAAATATCCTGTCAAAATGTATTCACTTAATTTACGAAACTCACTATAACTCAAGCAATCTTTTAGCTAAAAATTCGGAATTTTGTGCAAATTAGTTTTGAGTGAAAACGAAGTTCGAGTTTACTAGTCAGCGAAATCCTTTTACTCCTTCTGGTAGCTGCCATACAAAATGTCCTTAAAATACGTGTTTAAGAATATTGGCCGATAACTTCAGAAGGGTTTAAGCTACGTCTATGAAATTTTGTACGTAGTATTTTTCCAATAGTTGAAGCTAAATGTATGATTATGAAGAAAATCCTATTAGTCCTTCGTGTAGCTACCATACAAATATCCTGTCAAAACGTCTTCATTTAATTTACGGAACTTACTATAACTCAAGTAATCTTTTAGCTATGAATTGGAAATTTTGTACAAATTAGTTTTGAGTAAACACGAAGTTCGAGTTTACTAATCAGCGAAATCCTTTTACTCCTTCTGGTAGCTGCCATACAAAATGTCCTTAAGACACGTGTTCAACAATATTTTTCGATAACTTTTGAACGCTTCAAGCTACGAATTTCAAATTTTGTACAAGTTCATTTTTAAATGGTTCCAAGGAAAAGGATAAATATGTAAGGAATCAAGTGAGTCCTTCCTGCACCTCCTTCAAAAAGGACATTTTTTTTCGAAGACTTACCCAGTTCAAGATATGCAACTAAATACTGAAAATTGTCTTTTAGTTTTGAGTAGCAATCTAATGGCAGTCCTTAATAAAGGACATACAACATGCACACATGTAATTCTACTTTATCCCCAACTACAATATAAATCGGAGTTCAGTATTCATCTAGAGTATTATACGATTGGCTTGCAGCCGATCGTGACTGCAGTATGTTTTTACATTTGATTTCCCATTTTCAGCAATTTTATTTTTTTTTTCAGTTTTTTTACTGCCAATAAATATGCAAGTGACAGTAGTGGTTATATTTTACTTTATTATTTTTTAATAATAAAGTATTGTGATCGACCTGAAATTTCAAAAAAATTTGCTACCCTGAAATTTTGTATTTTCACGTTTTAGGACTAGTAAACCCCAAAAAAGCAAAAAAAACAAAATGTCCGTCTGTCCGCCGTAGACGCCGTACGCAAAATCGTGAAAAACTTTGGATTACAAAATCTTCCGAACCAATTACACCAGGAAGATAAAATTTAGTTTCTGTATATGGAATCACAAGAGGAGTCTACCGAAACTAAATTTTTTGAGGGGGGAGGTGGAGCACGAAAGTTGGGGGACAGCAATTTTTCAAAAAAAGTAATTTTTCTATCTCAGAAACCGTATCAGATATGATCTTGAAAATTTTACAGGAGTTGGGGTCGGTAAACTTCTAGTAGGGAAAAAAATTTTGGTGGTGTGGGTGTTGGAGGTGATGGTGAAAGGGGGTGGAAAGGAAAATATTTTGATTTTTATTTCTCGAAAACCATAATGAATAGAAAGCTAAAAATTTAGGATTATATAGAGCCACTATGAAGACATCCTAGAAAAATAAAATTTTTGATAGGGGTGTCAAGGTACGGTGGAGAGGGGTGGTTTCTTATATCGAAACGGCTTATGCTAGAAAGTTCAAACTTAGTACGTATATGTAGATGTACTATTAGTGTAACTAAAGCAAAAAAAAAGTTCAGATTCTTATTGGCATTCAGAGGTTGAGTAAAAAAAATTTCCTTGAATCCATATTTTCACAAACTTCGTTAAAACTTTTAGACATGTCAAGCTATCAAAGCAATTTTACTTCTGCGGGCTATTTAAATAAGCGCCTAGTAACGATCTTTAAAATTTTTCGATATCCAACCCCTAAGGGGGTGTAAAGTAGTTTTGTACATATTCACGAATTCTGATATATTTCTAATGTATTTTGAGATTTGGAATACACTTTTACTTCTATAAGCTTTAAACGTAGTCGGGGAAAAACCGATTTAAGTATTTTTCCCAATTAAACCCCCTGGGGGTATTGTTCAAGTTTTCACTGATTCCAAAAATCTCTTAGGTTTAATGTGATCGAATTCGCTTTTACTACTATGAATTATTCTATTGATAAAAAATACGTAAGTAAGTAAAAAAAAATCTGCCAACAGTCTGGGCGCAACTTTATTATTTTATGGGTAGAAGTCCGAAACGTGTTAAATGATGAGATGCGGTGTAGGTTACTATGCGACTGACAACCTAAGAAATAACCAGGAGGCTATTTGGAACGTTATTTTTTAGGTTGTCAGTCGCATAGTAACCTACACCGCATCTCATCATTAAACACGTTTCGGACTTCTACCCATAAAATAATAAAGTTGCGCCCAGACTGTTGGCAGATTTTTTAGTTTATTGGCACCCCATGCCAATAACTGTTAAATATCATTCCAACCAAGAGGAATTTATACCCTTATAATTAATTTCACCAATAATAATATAGAAGAAGCAAATTAGTATATTCAAAGAGTTTTAAAAATTTACAGTTGTTGGCATTGGGTGACAATAGGTAAAATTTCGCATATATTCTTTACAGTTATTGACACCCACGTTTTTCAAACAACAATTGCATTATTTACAAAATTTATTTCCAAAATAGCACTGAATTTAAAAACATAAAAAGTCAAAATCAGGAAAAATCCAATATAGAATAAAAATTATTTATAGAAACTCCATTTCTTAAGGCTTACAGTAAGAAATCCGTTATTTTGGTTTCGTTGCACACTCAATTGACTTTCGAACAGTATAAAATTAAAAACAAACCGACTATCAGTTTATTTTGCATCTAGAAAAAGGTTAGACGCATACATGGTTCTTAGAAATATTGCACCAATTTTTTTTTATCTGTGAAAACCTTGTAATAGGGACATTTTATCCAAAAGTGCCAATGACTGAAAGAGTGTCAACCACTATATAGTTTACCCTATCTCAAAACGGTTTTTTTTATTTTTTTATATTCTGTACGTTATACTGTTTTTCAGAACATACCAAAAAACTTGGGATCTCAATGGGATCGGGGTCAAAAAAATCGAAGAACATTATAGTCGTTTTCAATTATTTTATAGAAAAAGGGTCATTTAATCAAGAATCGCCAAAAGTGTGACCTTATCATTGCCGATTCTTTTGAAAATTTGTGTACTCGAAGAATTAGTGAAAAACAAATATGATTTCAAGTTTTTGTTTCTATCTCATTTTTTTTTTGTTAGTTATAGTATGTTAAATATTTCCCAAAAAAGATGTTCGAGTCCTCTTTGAAAATTTATATCTCTGGTAATTTTTATCCTTGAATAATAAAGTAGGGCTTATTTTAAAGATTATTGTTGTTTTTGTTAGTTAAAAAATGAGATAGAAACAAAAACTTGAATTTCAATTATTTTTTTCACTAGTTTTTCAAGTACAAACATTTTCAAAAGAATCGGAGAAGGTACAACTTTGGCGATTCTTGATGGAATGACCCATAATAAGATGAAAACAATATGATCCCGTATTTGTGCAGTCTACGTAGCTAAATTCACACAGAACTTGATCAAATAAAATAGCCAAATCAAAAAAAATTTCCCCCCCTCCCCCACAGCAAAGTCTGGATCCGCCACTGCCTGTATACCTATTTTTGTGAATGTAGGCATACAGAGGAGCTACGAGTCTGTAATAGGTCTTAAAATTTCTCCTGATTTAACAGCTCGCGTTTCCCGATGCGCCCAAATTTACGGCTCCACCCCCTCATCCAAAACCCACCCTCTGTACACCCATATTTGTGAATCTAGGCATACAGAGAAGCTATGAGTCTGTAATAGGTCTTAAAATTTCTTCTGATTTAACGGAATTTCCATTATAACGAATTATCACTATAGGGTCATTCCATCAAGAATTGCCAAAAATTTGTTATCTTAACATCTCCGCTTCTTTTGAAAATTTTTGTACTTGAAGAATTAGTGAAAAAAAATATGATTTCAATATTTTGTTTTTATCTGTTTTTTTTGTTAGGTATATTATTGTTACATGTAAACCTGGCAACCGCGAAACTCGATCGGTTTCGCATAATAGAAACAGCAAAGCTCTGAAGCTTTCGAGAAAATTCCACACACACCAACGAATAATGAGTCAAGAACAGTCTCGACTACAGTCAAGTAGTATAAAAGCAGGTGAAGCTTTCAGCGAGGGACATATTCATTTTTATTACGTGGACTGTGACAGTCAACTAGTAGGCGACCGTATTAGCGGAAAGCTATCGATAGCGTGTGATCAAGTCAAGCGATATATAAAAGCGGGCGGTATTGCCATACAGTGCGAATAATTTTGTGAATAGAATTAAAATGCGAAACAACAAATTATCTCTTATTGAAATCAATTTCAAACGAATTGTGTTTTAAGAATGGAATTTTTTCATGGTAAGCTACCATAGAAGCAAAATTTGATTTACATGTTGGTTGTTTTCCGGCATCAGTAGGGTTTCTGGTGAGAAACCCCAACACGAAATCCTCGACTGCTGATTAATCGTTGTCCTAGAGGACATGACCGTTGGAAAACCTTCACTGGATACGCCAGTTTCATAAGATTGTGTTGGACTAGGTCCGAAGGAGCTGTTTCGTCATCGGAGGGCATAGACTCGTCAGAGGGTGTATCATGCCTACTATCCGAAACACCCTTACAGCTGGTGGAATTGCTGAGCATAATTTCTATATATTGCACTCGAAATCAAATTTACGATCCGAGACTTATAAACTTAGCTAAATTTCCGCCATAGCAATCCTATACTAAAGGAAGGTGGCGCTGAAGATTACATAATATTTGATCATCAAATATTTGCAATATATAGAAATTATGCTCAGCAATTCCACCAGCTGTAAGGGTGTTTCGGATAGTAGGCATGATACACCCTCTGACGAGTCTATGCCCTCCGATGACGAAACAGCTCCTTCGGACCTAGTCCAACACAATCTTATGAAACTGGCGTATCCAGTGAAGGTTTTCCAACGGTCATGTCCTCTAGGACAACGATTAATCAGCAGTCGAGGATTTCGTGTTGGGGTTTCTCACCAGAAACCCTACTGACGCCGGAAAACAACCAACATGTAAATCGAATTGTGTTTTACTTGAAATACCAGCGAACCCCTAGCTCTCAACAGTATGTTAATGATTTCTTTGAAATTTCATATCTCTGGTAACTTTTATACTAGAATAATAAAGTAGGGTTTATTTAAAAGGGGAAGGTTGTCTCAATATAAAAAAATACGAATAAAAATTATCCTTGAAATCTCAAAATGCAAATTTTAATTTTTTTCATTTTGTATATTATACTGTTTTTTAAAACATCCTAACAAATCAACTTGGGATGTCAATGGGATCGGGATAAAAAAAAATCGAAGAAGATTAGTGGTTCTCTCTTTTCTATTAAAAATTGCAATTATTTTAATTACTTACTCGTATGTAACGAAGATTGAATTTTATGATGCCAGATATATAGGCAGCACTTAAAATCATAAATTTAAGCTAGTTTAGTTCTCTAAGCTACTAATTGGTTAAAAACATCAATGTTTTGTAATACATTAAAAAAAAATTGGTTTAAAAAAATTAAATTTCAACGGAATATTTTATTGATGCAACTTTACACAATTTTTAGTATTTTCGTCATAATTAATTATAAATGAAAGTTAAATTCTTAATTTTTACGGCACATAACATAACGGCACAACTTGAGCACAATTGCTACATTATATTTTTTTGTAAATGGCGGGGTTAACTTAACATAATTTTTAGTACATGGTCGTAACTTTTTATTGACTGAAGTAAAAATAATTTCTTTTTACGGCACAAACGGCACAAATTGAGCTCAACTCAGCACAATTGCCAAATTACATTTTTTCGAAAATGGCGGGGCTAACTTGATGGACATGTCGCAAAGCCCATTCAATGAAAGCTAAACTGAAATTTTCTTCTTTAACGATTGAATCCAATTGAAGAAAGATGATTATCATCGAAATCGACATCCTTGTCGCTAAATGTGTTTTCATTGCCACTTTCATCGTTGTGGTAATCTTGTTATACTACTAATGGTGCTTCTAAATAAAAAAGCAAAATATCAGATTTCAATAATTAAAAAGAGATTTGTCTTGAAACAGCCCATTTAGTTCTTTGCCTTTCGAATCTAAAATATCTTCCAGGATATGAATATTAATATCATCTTCGTCATCTATAGCCGTTGTGACAACAATAGGCGGCGGTGGAACACAAGATCTCGATGGAATTGCTTTCATAATTTTCACTACTCGTACTTTTGGAATATTCACCATTTTTGAATATTCTTTTTTTGCAGCGCGGAAGAACGATCTACACGACGTCACTTTCATTTTTATACTCTAGATGAAATCATATAGAGTATTATAAGTTTAATCCAGCCCAAAAGTTTGTAACGCATAGAACCAAGCCTCGGCCGAAAAAAAGTTATATATTATTTTTTGTTTATTTGTGGCCAAAAACCTCAAATCCGTCCGTCCGTCCGTCCGTCCGTCCGTCCGTCCGTCCGTCCGTCCGTCCGTCCGTCCGTCCGTCCGTCCGTCCGTCCGTCCGTCCGTCCGTCCGTCCGTCCGTCCGTCCGTCCGTCCGTCCGTCCGTCCGTCCGTCCGTCTGTCCGTTAGCACGATAACTCAAGAACGCCTTCACCTAGGATCTTGAAATTTTGAATCTGGATGTTTGGTTGAATTTGTAAGGCTAAGTTCGATAACAGGCAAAATCGTCCTACTCCTTCGGGTAGCTGCCATGCAAAATGTCCTTAAAACACATGTTCAAGAATATTGGTCGATAACTTCAGAAGGGTTTAAGCTACGACATTCAAATTTTGTATGTGTTATTTTTCCAATAGTTGGAGCTAAATGTATGATTATGAAGAAAATCCTGTTAGTCCTTCGTGTAGCTGCCATACAAATATCCTGTCAAAATGTATTCACTTAATTTACGAAACTCACTATAACTCAAGTAATCTTTTAGCTACGAATTCGGAATTTTGTACAAGTTAGTTTTGAGTGAAAAGCAAGTTCGAGCTTACTAATCAGCCAAATCCTTTTACTCCTTCTGGTAGCTGCCATACAAAATATCCTTAAAACACGTGTTCAACAATATTTTCCGATAACTTCAGAAGAGTTTAAGCTACGTCTTTAAAAATTTGTATGTAATATTTTTCCAATAGTTGGAGCTAAATGTATGACTATAAAAAAAACCCTATTAGTCCTTCGTGTAGCTGCCATACAAATATCCTCTCAAAATGTCTTCACTTAATTTACGGAACTCGCTATAACTCAAGTAATCTTTTAGCTATGAACTCGGAATTTTGTACAAATTAGTTTTAAGTGAAAACAAAGTTCGAGTTTACTAGTCAGCAAAATCCTTTTACTCCTTCTGGTAGCTGCCATACAATATATCCTTAAGACACGTGTTCAACAATATTTTCCGATAACTTTTGAACGCTTCAAGCTACGAATTTGAAATTTTGTACACATTAATTTTTGAATGGTTCCAAGGAAAAGGATAAATATGTAAGAAATCGAGTGAGTCCTTCCTGCACCTCCCATGTGAAAGTCCTTCAAAAAGGACATTTTTTTCGATGACTTACCCAGTTCAAGATATGAAATTAAACACTGAATATTGTGTTTTAGGTTTGAGTAGCAATCAAATGGGAGTCCTTAATATAGGACATACAACATCCACACACGTAATTCTCCTTTATCCCCAACTACAATATAAATCGGAGTTCAGTATTCATCTAGAGTATTATACGATTGGCTTGCCGAAATTTTTCGATATCCAACCCCTAAGGGGGTGTAAAGTGGTTGTGTACATATTCACGAATTCTGATATATTCCTAAGGTATATTGAGATTTGGAATTCACTTTTACTTTTATAAGCTTTAAACGTAGTCGGGGAAAAACCGATTTAAGTATTTTTCTCAATTAAACCCCCTGGGGGTATTGTTCAAGTTTTCACTGATTCCGAAAATCTCTTAGGTTTAATGTGATCGAATTCGCTTTTACTACTATGAATTTTAATATTGATAAAAAAATACGTAAGCAAATTAAAAACATACTGCAGTCACGATCGGCTGCAAGCCAATCGTATAATACTCTAGATGAATACTGAACTCCGATTTATATTGTAGTTGGGGATAAAGTAGAATTACGTATGTGCATGTTGTATGTCCTTTATTAAAGACTGCCACTAGATTGCTAATCAAACCTAAAAGACAATATTCAGTGTTTAATTTCATATCTTGAACTGGGTAAGTCATTGAAAAAAAATTTCCTTTTTGAAGGACTTTCACATGGGAGGTTCAGAAAGGACTCACTTGATTTCTTACATATTTATCCTTTTCCTTGGAACCATTTAAAAATGAACGTGTACAAAATTTCAAATTCGTAGCTTCAAGCGTTTAAAAGTTATCGAAAAATATTGTTGAACACGTGTCTTAAGGACATTTTGTATGGCAGCTACCAGAAGGAGTAAAAGGATTTCGCTTATTAGTAAACTCGAACTTCGTTTTTACTCAAAACTAATTTGTACAAAATTTCCAATTCATAGCTAAAAGATTAATTGAGTTATAGTGAGTTCCGTAAATTAAGTGCAGACGTTTTGACAGGATATTTGTATGGCAGCTACACGAAGGACTAATAGGATTTAGCTCCAACTATTAGAAAAATAACACATACAAAATTTCAAAGTCGTAGCTTAAACCCTTCTGAAGTTATCGACCAATATTGTTGAACACGTGTTTCAAGGACATTTTGTATGGCAGCTACCAGAAGGAGTAAAAGGATTTCGCTGACTAGTAAACTCAAACTTCGTTTTTATTCAAAACTAATTTCTACAAAATTCCGAATTCGTAGCTAAAAGATTACTTGAGTTATAGTGAGTTTCGTAAATTAAGTGAATACATTTTAACAGGATATTTGTATGGCAGCTACACGAAGGACTAATAGGATTTTCTTCATAATCATACATTTAGCTCCAACTATTGAAAAAGTAATACGTACAAAATTTCAAAGTCGTAGCTTTAGGCGTTCCGAAGTTATTGGTCAATATTATTGAACACGTGTTTTAAGGACATTTTGTATGGCAGCTACCCGAAGGAGTAGGACGATTTTGCCCGTTAACGAACTTAGCCTTACAAATTCAACCAAACACCCATTTCAAGATCCTAGGTGAAGGCGTTCTTGAGTTATCGTGTTCACGGACAGACGGACGGACGGACGGACGGACGGACGGACGTCAAGCGGATTTGAGGTTTTTAGGCACAAATAAACAAAAAATAATATATATAACTTTTTTTCGTCCGAGGCTTGGTTCTATGCGTTACAAACTTTTGGGCTGGATTAAACTTATAATACTCTATATGATTTCATCTAGAGTATAAAAAAAAACATAAAAATTCATTTGGAAGTGAAAATTGATTAACAAAAACGAGTTTTCTTTCTGTTCTTCTTTCAATTTATTATTAAGGTAAGTATTAGTTATTAACATGAATTACAAAAATTTTAAATTTCAATATAAAACAAAACAAAAAAATCTGCCAACAGTCTGAGCGCAACTTTATTATTTTTTCGGTAGAAGTTCGGAATGCGTTCAATTCTGAGACGCGGTGTAGGTTACTATGTGACTGAAAACCCAAAAAAAAAGTTCGGAAAGCGGTTAGAATGGGGTCGCGCTAGAATACTTACGCCGCTGCCACATGTAACATGTGAATTACATAATTAGGTCATACTCCGGGACGAGGTCTAAGTCGTAGTATAATATCAGTTGTTACGTGATTAGGAGATTTTTCGTGATTTGGTTTTGGGCCATTAAATGAAATCGGAAATGCATTTGTAGGCGATAATATAAAAAGTCTGTGGAAGTGAAAACCAATCTGATATCTTATCAATCGTAAGAAATATGTCCAAAGCCTTACGTCCTCTTGGAGTTGAATATCTAAAAATACTGAAATCAACTTTTGACGATTATATAGGAAGCCTTAGGAAGTTAAACTGAATTCGATATCACATCAGAACCAAGAAATATATAGGAATTTGTGAAAACATATGCAACCCCCTTGCACACTCTGTGCACTTGGGGTTGAATATCAAAAAATCCTGAAATGTGTTTTTAGATATATATAAAGAAAGCCCGAAGAAGTAAAAACCAATCCGATGTCTTATCACTCCTAAGAGATATGACGAAATTCGTGAAAACGTGTTCAACCCGTTTATAAATTCTTAGGGGTTGAATAAGAAAAAAATTTGAAAACGAGTTTTAGGTGGTTATTAAACAAGCCCGTGGAAGTAAAAATGTATTCGATATCTAATCAGACCAGATGGATATGGCTGAATTCGTGAAAATGTATACAACCCCTTTACACCATCGTGGGGGTCGAAATTCAAAAAAACCTGAAAACACTTTCTAGGTATTTATATGAAAAATAAAAATGAACTCAATATTTGAAAAGACCTAATAGATATGACGAAAATCGTGAAAATATATGCATTCCATTTTCACTGATATTTTTTTCAACAAATTTCAACAAACTAGTTTTGGTGCAAAACAACTCTAATTGAACAAAAATTGTGATCATTATTTCATTTTGCAAAGAATTAGTTGACAAACTGTAGCTCATAAGGTTTTGGTGCTACGAGCCTTCAAACAATTTTGCGTACACCGGTAGACGTGTAGTATTATGTAATAATAACTCTTATAAAACTTTTTAATTATTATTAATTATTAATTAAAATTATTATTTATTATTAATTAACTTGAACAACAATTTTTTAAAATTCGTTATAAATTCAATCAACCTAATTCTCGCTCGATATTTTTCGACTCTTGTTTTTCTTCTGTTTTTTCAGCGACCGGTTGATTGATTTTTATTATGAATCAAAATCAAGCAACTGGCCACTTTGACTTTATAATGTGTGAAGTGTTTGACACATGCGTTCCACACACACGGACTGAATTTTTTTTCCTTTTTTCGTGTCTACTAGTCATGAAACGTGAAAAAAAAAATTTTCAGGGTAGCAAATTTTTTTTTAAAAACAAAGAACAACACTGTATTATTGAAATAATAAAGTAAAAGGTGTCGGGTCACTTTCCCTTCCAAAGTCGCTCGTTTCATATACACAAAAATTGATTTGTTTTTTTTAAACATACTGCAGTCACGATCGGCTGCAAGCCAATCGTATAATACTCTAGATGAATACTGAACTCCGATTTACATTGTAGTTGGGGATGAAGTAGAATTACGTGTGTGCATGTTGTATGTCCTTTATTAAGGACTGCTATTAGATAGCTACTCAAAACTAAAAGACAATATTCAGTGTTTAATTTCATACCTTGAACTGGGTAAGTCATCGAAAAAAAATGTCCTTTTTAAAGGACTTTCACATGGGAGGTGCAGGAAGGACTCATTCGATTTCTTACTTATTTGTCCTTTCCCTTCGAACCATTCAAAAATTCATGTGTACAAAATTTCAAATTCGTAGCTTGAAGCGTTCAAAAGTTATCGGAAAAAAATTGTTGATCACGTGTTTTAAGGATATTTTGTATGGCAGCTACCAGAAGGAGTGAAAGGATTTCGCTGATTAGTAAACTCGAACTTCCTTTTCACTCAAAACTAACTTGTACAAAATTCCGAATTCGTACCTAATAGATTACTTGAGTTATTGTGAGTTTCGTAAATTAAGTGAATACATTTTGACAGGATATTTGTATGGCAGCTACACGAAGGACTAACAGAATTTTCTTCATAATCATATATTTAGCTCCAACTATTGGAAAAATAACACATACAAAATTTCAATGTCGTAGCTTAAACCATTCTGAAGTTATCGACCAATATTCTTGAAGACGTGTTTTAAGGACATTTTGTATGGCAGCTACCAGAAGGAGTCAAAGGATTTCGCTGACAAGTAAACTTCGACTTCCTTTTTACTCAAAACTAACTTGTACAAAATTCCGAATTCGTAGCTAAAAGATTACTTGAGTTATAGTGAGTTTCGTAAATTAAGTGAATACATTTTGACAGGATATTTGTATGGCAGCTACACGAAGGACTAACAGGATTTCCTTCATAATCATATATTTAGCTCCAACTATTGGAAAAATAATACTTACGAAATTTCAAAGACGTAGCTTAAACCCTTCTAAAGTTATCGACCAATATTCTTGAAGATGTGTTTTAAGGACATTTTATATGGCAGCTCCCAGAAGGAGTAAAAGGATTTCACTGATTCGTAAACTTCGACTTCCTTTTTACTCAAAACTTACTTGTACAAAATTCCGAATTCGTAGCTAAAAGA
Source organism: Beris morrisii (assembly GCA_951812415.1). Taxonomy (NCBI): domain Eukaryota; kingdom Metazoa; phylum Arthropoda; class Insecta; order Diptera; family Stratiomyidae; genus Beris; species Beris morrisii. The sequence continues at coordinate 99,338,243 of OX638311.1, forward strand.
TTACTTGAGTTATTGTGAGTTTTGTAAATTAAGTGAATACATTTTGACAGGATATTTGTATGGCAGCTACACGAAGGACTAACAGGATTTTCTTCATAATCATATATTTAGCTCCAACTATTGGAAAAATAATACATACAAAATTTCAAAGACGTAGCTTAAACCCTTCTAAAGTTATCGACCAATATTCTTGAACACGTGTTTTAAGGACATTTTGTATGGCAGCTACCCGAAGGAGTAGGACGATTTTGCCCGTTAACGAACTTAGCCTTACAAATTCAACCAAACATCCAGATTCAAAATTTCAAGATCCTAGGTGAAGGCGTTCTTGAGTTATCGTGCTAACGGACAGACGGACGGACGGACGGACGGACGGACGGACGGACGGACGGACGGACGGACGGACGGACGGACGGACGGACGGACGGACGTCAGGCGGATTTCAGGTTTTTGGCCACAAATAAACAAAAAATAATATATAACTTTTTTTCGTCCGAGGCTTGGTTCTATGCGTTACAAACTTTTGGGCTGGATTAAACTTATAATACTCTATATGATTTCATCTAGAGTATAAAAATCTGCCAACAGTCTGGGCGCAACTTTATTATTTTATGGGTAGAAGTCCGAAACGTGTTTAATGATGAGATGCGGTGTAGGTTACTATGCGACTGACAACCTAAGAAATAACCAGGAGGCTATTTGGAACGTTATTTTTTAGGTTGTCATTCGCATAGTAACCTACACCGCATCTCATCATTAAACACGTTTCGGAATTCTACCCATAAAATAATAAAGTTGCGCCCAGACTGTTGGCAGATTTTTTATATTTATATTATCCAAATTCTTGTTCTAGTTTAAGTCTTGTGCGATTTTGACAGCGCTCTAGCCAAATTATATAGTATCATAATGGGCTATCTTAATAAATGAGCTGGGTAGAAGCTAATTATATGACACCTACCTATTTAATAAAATTAAAGTTTATAAAGGCTGCATAATTCAGCCTTCTTAATACTTGTAGAGCAATTTCTACTGCAGATTTGCCTTATAAGCGAAAAATGTATATTAGCTGCATAATTCAGCCGTGCAAATAGTTGCAAAGTAAACTATCCGTATAAACAAAAAATATATAAAGCCTACACAATACAGTCGTGTAAATAGTTACACAGGCAATTATACAGAAAAACGGCGCAAAGATCCTATTTCTGGATAAAAAGTCATTAAAGAGCAGCTATACTGCATTTTGACACCAAACGCCTGCATAAGTTTGCTTTTACGGTAGATTTTGCCGGCTGGGATTGCCATATCGATGGTTTTTAAAACCATTTGATTGTGTTGATAGTAAAAACCATTATCGATAGCACTATCGATGTTTAACGTACACGAACGTACACTACCATGTGCATCACGTGATTCTCGTTCTTTTTTGCTGAGCTCTTGATTGTTCGACTGACTCTTCCTTTTGTTTTCGTTTTTTCGGAAGATGTTTTGAAACTGATCGCTTGAACGTTTGTGTGTGAAGCGATACTACCAGCGCCGCTGTCGGCTATTTAGAGATTTACAACTCCGACTTGTTTGAGCGTATTGCCGTGATATCTGACTATTGCAGTTCGTACCTTACCATCTGACCCTGGCTGCACTTCGTGAATTCATGCTAGCGGTCATTGTGTTGGAGGCTCTTCAGAGACTTACAACTCCTTGCAGTTCGTACCTTACCATCTGACCCTGGCTGCACCCTGTGAATTCGTGCTAGCGGCCATTGTTTTGGAGGGGTGTTATTGTTGTTAGTTCTCCTAGTCTAGGATTTTCGGCATTGTTAGTCCATTTCTTACATCTCTGAAGGTTATGTAGATATTCAGTAGACCTACTTTTCTAAAATATCTGGTGTACTACTGTGAGAATCTGCCAACGTTCGGCTAGAGCCTTGCTTGACTTGTCTGGTTCAGGAAGTACTAATAGTGGGCGACCAATTAAAATACTTTATTATTAAAAAATAATAAAGTAATATGTCCTGGCGTCAAAGCTTCTAGATCGTTGGGATCGCTAGATATCTGTGTTATTGGCTTAGAGTTGAGAAAAGCTTCAATTTGACATAAGACTGTTGCAAATTCCTCAAAAGTTGGAAATATTTTTACTCATCAAAGACTCGTTTAATATGTCCTTTAACTGATCTCACGCCAGCTTCTCACAATCCTCCAAAATGTGGTGTGGCGACTGGTATGAACTTCCATGTAACACCATCCTTTGCGGTAACATGCGCTAAGTCGTTCGTTGATCGTTCAATGGATTCTTGAATGTCATTGTCCATTTAATTGTATTCACCAACAAAGTTTTTTCTATTGACGCTGAATATTTCTTGACAAAGTCCTCTTCGACTGATGAAACGCTTGAAGGCTGCAAGGAATGGTTCTGTTGACATGTCACTCACCAGTTCTAGATGAACAGCTTTCGGTACCATGCATACGAACAAGGAAATGTGTCCTTTCAATATGGTCGTTCCACGTTCTTTAGACATTCTAGTTTTAAACGGACCAGCATAGTCGACTCCACAATGTGTAAAGGCGTTTGATGGAGTTATACGCACGGCTGGTAGATTACCCATTATCTGCTGGTTATTCTTGTTTGCGTACTTGCAGCAGGTTATGCATCGATCGACTTCGTACCGAATAACATTTTGGTCGTTTATTATTCAATATCTCATCCTCAAGTAGTTACGAACGAGTTGTAAACCTCCATGCATGGTTCTTATATGGGATTTTTTTACGATCAGGTAGGTTATGGTATATGATGTCGTTGTGGCAATAAAATAGGATGTTTGACTTGCAAAAAGTCTGCGTTTCGTAGTCTGCCACGAACTCGAATGATGCCAGAGACGTCGATGAAACTTAGTGTTTGATTTCGTGTTGGCTACTAAGTCGGCTATGTCTTGAGAGCTCTGTCTTTTGTATCAGCGATATGATTCTTAAATGAACTTTTCAAGTTCTTTGGATTGCATTTCTCCAACTTTTCTTTCTTGACGTGTTTTCGAAAAAACAAGACCCACTATTGTGATGAATTTTGTTAAATCAAAATAACGCTCCAAGAGTTGAATTTCTTCTTTTGTTGTACTGATTAATGTAACTGCGGCAGGCGTTTCTATATATTCTACTTGTTGTAGCCATTCCGGTTCATTTTACCATAACGTATGATTTTGCAGTTCTTTAGGACTGATTCCTCTTAAAGGCACAGTCCGCTGGATTATCCTTTGATTTGATGTGACTCCATTTCCATTTTCGGACATCTAAGTTTTGAATTTTTGAGACTCTATGAGCAACGTAAGTCTCCGGAGAGGCTGGCCCTCTTTTAATCCATCCCAAAGTTATCATATAATCACTCCAGGCGAAGATCATAGAATCACTCCAGACGAAGATTTTTTTCTATGGACATAGAATTCGCTGCTTGGTGAAGCAAATTGCCCAGTAGTAAGGCTGCGTTTAGTTCAAGCTTTGGTAGCGATAATGAAATGGCCCGATCAATGGGAAGAATCACTGCGCCCAAGTAGACGTTAATAACGTCGTACGCGAAAAGGGGCATTAATTTTTTTTATATTAGCTATTATGAATGTGAAATATTACGCCATTTAAACATATTTTAACAACATAATATGTATACATACATGTAATAAGTCTGGTAGGAATATACAGGGTGCGCCATCTTTATGTCGGTATGTAAACATTGAATAACTTTGACATTTTTCAACAGATTGACTTGATTGGACAAGTTTTGGAAACGTCAATTCTGAAAAATATTGCCGACAGACCATCCACGTCGCCTGGAATACGGCCATCGCTGAAATGATTTTAGGAAGTAAATTTTGATGACCGACGAGGCCCATTTCACACTCTTTGGCGGCGTTAACAGGCAAAATTGCCGCATTTGGGGAACGGAGAATCCACACGAGTTCCATGAAACGCTATTGCAAGATCAAAAAGTGACTGTAGGGGCCGGCGTTTGCGCCAAAATCATCATTGAGCCATTTTTTTTCGACAAAACAAAACAGTCGATGAAAAACGATATCGGTGGGTGTTAGCTCATTATGTCTGCCCGCAAATGCGTGAAAAAGGTCTGGATGGTTACTGGTTTCAACAAGACGGTACGCCATGCCACACTGCAAATGAAAAAATTCAGTTTCTGCAACGAAAATTCCCTGAACGTCTGATGTCGAAAAGAGGCGACGTTGACTGGCCACCGAGATCTTTAGATGGCAGATCTCGTCTACCGTAGTTTCTCACCAGATATAATTAAATATCCAATATCTAACCATTAAGTTCTTATGAAACATAAGAAAATCGGATAAAGAAATATTACGCGAGAGAATATGCCCGGTTAACCGAACAGATCGGAAGCCTAAACCAAAGACTATCTACAACGAGACTGGACACTACGCAGTATTTTGCTTATCAAAATCTGACCTTGGTTTCTTTATTTAATTAAATTAGGGAAGTAGATAGCAATAGCATGATGCATGATTAAAAAAGAGACAAAAACTGATAACGAGTCGCATTCACCAATTCAATGACATCCTTACAGATCGCAACCCAAAGTTCATTCATAAAAAATGACAACAATCAAGTGCAGACACAGATCAGCTGTGTTGGTGTGATTTCATTTCTCACACCCTATAAAAAAAACATCGATGAAGAGGCGATGAAGAGGCAGCGAAAAGTTTCGAAACTTGTCGCTGAAAAAAGATTATCAGTTGGGAACAAGTTCAGCTATGTACTTGCTATCTGTGAATACATGTGAGGTATTCGCATTTCTTTCTTGCTCGTACTGAAATGCATCTGACCATCTCATCCGCACTCGTCAACATGAAAGATCTCCTATCGCGCATTCTATTTGAAATTGGAATGAGCAAGAACGAGATGGCAATACGTGCACTCACTGAAGAGTATGTATGAAGGGAGTATGAAGTAGACCTGACCAATCATCGATGAAAGGTAGGCCTGACATATAGGCGAATTCTGCCTTACCGGTCGTCACTGCACCGATGGACGGCGTCCGGTCATATTGGAATAGAATTCCAGTGGTCGTCGACTAGTGCAACGAAAAGACAACTTTCAATCGACTAATGCAGTCGAAAGATGAATTTCATTACACTAGTCGTCAGAGTTCATCATATTCGCATGTAGGAAACAATAGCGCTGTGCGTAGTTCAACATCTAAGTTTAAAATGGCTTTTGCCGGCGAGTACGCACTTGATGATAATACGTGTCGTGTAGGACGTTTAGTCTTTTTCTCTCTCTAAAGGTGGGAAAGGTCGGCATGTTTACATTCTTGAGGAGAAGATGGGACATATTTACTTTTCGTTTTTCGCCACAAACACAAGCGCACGAGTTAACATAGTAGTAGTTTGTACATAAGAACCCATGAATTTTTCGTGTTTCTGGTTAATAGGGCATTGTTCCTATAAATTTGTATGCTGAAACAATTGAGAATAGAACAAGAAAGCGCTACCGAAAGTACAAACACATGCATTAACTCCAACACCCTGTCTTCAAAATTGTTTAATTGTAAGCGATACATTTAAACTTTGAGTACATGGTTTTTTTCTAGTCTTATATGTCATTAAATTTTAGGTAAATTAGTCGAGCGGACCTATCCCGCAACGCGGGGTTACGGCGTTGCGGGATAGGTACTACTATCATTTCTGTTCTACTGCACTTAGGTACCTGACGTTTTTGGATATTTCAAACCTTCGTGCTTTATTTCTTATTCCATACTTATCATTGTCTTTTTTAGGTTTTACTTTATTATTTTTTAATAATAAAGTATTGTGATCGACCTGAAATTTCAAAAAAATTTGCTACCCTGAAATTTTGTATTTACACGTTTTAGGACTAGTAAACACCAAAAAAGGAAAAAAAAAAATTTCCGTCTTTCCGCCGTACGCAAAATCGTTTGAAGGCGCGTAGCTCCCAAACCCGTTGAGGTATTAAGTTGAAATATTTATGGTGGGTAGATTGGGTGAACCTCTACAGGTGGTATCTTTTAAGGGGGTGGGGGTGCAAGGGGGGATGAGGGGAAAGCGTTTTAGGCGAAAAATTTTGCTTTCCAGATCTCAGGAACCACTTATGCTAGGAGGCTGAAACTTGGAACTTATGTAGTACTATGATATTGGACTCATTTGCAAAAAACTTATCGATAAGGGTTGAGGGGTGTGTAAGTGGGGGGGAAACAATGAGTCCAAAATGCTAGAAAGCCGGGATTGAAACATTCTAAAATCCATATCTCCTGAACGATTGCTGTCAGAAGATTGAAACTTTGTGGTTGAAGATTACACAATGGCTAAAATTTTTAAGGGGGGTGGTGGGGTGTGGGGTTGGGGCGTGAAAAACTTTGAAATACAATATCTTCCGAACCAATTGCACCAGGAAGATAAAATTTTGTTTCTGTATATGGGATCACAAGAGGAGTCTAATTAACGTACATTTTTTGAGGGGGGAGGTGGAGCACGAAAGTGGGGGGAAGGCAATTTCTCAAAAAATGTAATTTTTATATCTCAGAAACCGTATCAGATATGATCTTGAAAATTTTACAGGAGTTGGGATCGGTAGACCTCTAGTAGGGAAAAAAAAGTAGTGGTGGGGGTGATGGTGAAAAAGGATAGAAAGGAAAAAATTCTGATTTTTATTTCTCGAAAACCGAAATGAGTGGAAATCTAAAAATGTAGGATTATATAGAGCCACTATAGAGACATCCTAGAAAAATAAAATGTTTCATAGGGGTAGCAAGGTACGGGGGTGAGGGGTGGTTTTTTATATCTCAGAAACGGCTTATGCTAGAAAGTTGAAAGTTAGTACGTATATGTAGATGTGCTATTAGAGTCACTAAAGCAAAAAAAAAGTTTAGATTTTTATTGGCGTTCAGAGGTTGAGTAAAAAAAATTTCCGTGAATCCATATTTTTACGAATTTCGTTAAAACTTTTAGACATGTCGAGCTATCGAAGCAATTTTACTTGTGCGGGCTATTTATATAAGCGCCTAGTAACGTTCTTAAAATTTTGTTGATATCCAACCCCTAGGGGGTGTAAAGTGGTTGTGTACATATTCACGAATTCTTATATCTTCCTAAGGTATATTGAGATTTAGAATTCACTTTTACTTCTAAAAGCTTTAAACGTAGTCGGGGAAAACCCCGATTTAAGTATTTTTCTCTATTAAGCCCCCTGGGGTATTGTTCAAGACTTCACTGATTCCGAAAATCTCTTAGGTTTAATGTGATCGAATTCGCTTTTACTACTATGAATTATTCCATTGATAAAAAAAATACGTAAATAAATATAAAAAATCTGAAAACAGTCTGGGCGCAACTTTATTATTTTATGGGTAGAAGTCCGAAACCTGTTTAATGAAGAGATGCTGTGTTTGTTACTATGCGACTGACAACCTAAGAAATAACCAGGAGGCTATTTGGAACGTTATTTTTTAGGTTGTCAGTCGCATAGTAACCTACACCGCATCTCATCATGAAACAGGTTTCGGACTTCTACCCATAAAATAATAAAGTTGCGCCCAGACTGTTGGCAGATTTTTTCTTAGTGAAAAAGGATTTTTTTGTTCTACACCTTAATCAGCCCGAACAGGTACCAGGGTACCTGGGATGGAAAATGAAGACGCTTTTTGAATGAAAACGGATATGTAGTTAAACTATAGGGTAATTTTCTTGCAGGGTGCTTTGTGAAAAACGTTGCACACAGATGCAAATGTGTAATCATTCATTTTTGCATATTAGCGTGCTCTTTTATTCTCATGTGAATTTGTATAAGAATATCCCAGTCGGACTTTTCGTAAGATATGAATTTGTAATCAATGAGTAAGGGATGAGTTTGTAAGGCCTTACCAAAGTAATGCAGAGTGTAATTGCTGTAAAATATTCTCGAATGCTCTCTCTGTACAATTATGGCCATCGTTATTCGCTTCAGTTACTATTTACGGAAGTAATGGTTTAGAAGCTAGTAAGTAATAAGAGGAAGAAATCCGAGAAGTTACTGTTTTGTCCAACGGTATAGACTTTAGTATCTACTTACGAAAGTAATGGTTTAGCAGCGAGTAAGTTATGAGATGGCACAATCCGAAACCTTACAGTTTTGCCAAATGCTCTTGGCTTTAGTAAAAATTTACGAAAGTAATGTCTTAGAAGCGGATAAGTAATATGATGCAATCATTTACGTTTTGTTCTAATTTTATATCAAAGGGCACATAATTAAATTCAATTCGTTCCGAGTGTTTCAACTGTTGCACAGTGCTGTTCATTTGTAATAAATTCCAATAAGTGTTTTTTTATAAAACGAAGTAAACAATTACTTTAGATAGAGTATTTTCTTATCTTAATAAATTTTATTTTTGTTAATTTTTTATTTTGTTTATTGAATGAATTCTGATGTATTGCTTACGTGTTTTAATTTATTTTATGTTGAATAAATGGTTTTTCTACTGTTAAAACAATTTCGATTTTTCATATTGTTGTTATCTGCATCTCAACAATGTAAAGGATAGTTTAAATTGGAGACGAACACAATACTTTATAAGTATTTACAATTATATAAGTCTTTTCTTGTCCTGTGCTTTTAAGCGTTTACACCCTAGGGCCTATGCGCGTTAAAGTAATTAGATCTGTTATCGAAAGAGTAATCGGTACAAGGTGCTAGTACAAAATCAATTCCGTACACATTACTGATCTGACTATTACAAGACCTTACTGTTCATACATTTAAAGTATTTACCATATATTGATATAATGCCTTACTTCTCATGCAATTTGTATGTTGCTATCACTCTCTAATGAAACAAGGCCTACATGTAATATGCTTTGTAACTATTTACTACTCTTCAACGAAATAAGGCTTTTATTGTAGTGTGCTTTGTAAGCGATTACGCCCTATTGTCTATGTGGGTTAAAGTCATTAGTTCTGTCATCGAAAGAGTAATGTATACGAGCTGCTAGTATATTGTACGGATTCGATTCCGTAGACATTACTGTTCCGGCTGGGATGGAATTGAAATTGTTCAATCGAATTTCTTTGCTCCGGTTATACAATGATTTTTTGGTTTTTTTACACAAAAAATGCATGTGTATTAAGTGTCCTGTCTTCTTATGGATAGTATTTGCCTAAACTACCTCGGTTAATCGAGACATCAGATAAACGGACATCGGTTAATAGGGATTCTACTGTATTTATTGAAACATACGTTTTTATTTTATTTATTCATTTTTATTTTCACTAATCATATTCACAATATTAGCACGATATGCTTTATATAAATTTATAAATTTTTTCGATTTCGGAACTTGTCCTCAAGCAATCATTTTAATTAATCTTTTTGCAGGGGTGAATTATATATTCTGTGATAAGCGAAGGAGTTAATACTACATAATTAATTACCATAAGTGCCTAGTGAGTACACAGGAAAAATGATAGAAAGTTAGCTATTCTGGTCTACTTTTAAATTTATAAAATGAGTTACTAAATTTTTCTCTCTCAGGTAGTAAAATAATATATTTTTTGTTTACAACATTTGAAATGTAATTAAATAAACATTTCGGGTCAATAGCAACAATATTTAACTTAAAGACACCAACATTGTTACGTAAAAATTTGTTTTAAATACATTTAAAAATACATCAAAGATGATTATTCATTAATTTTTGAGTTTAACTTAAAATAAAAAAAGTAATTCGCATATTTTAAAGCTTCTTCGCATTCGTATATATATTAAACATTTAGTTTGCTTTTCTAGCGTTTACTCTGTTCAAGCTGTTAAAGTTGTTTATTTTTTTTTGCGGTTGGTGATTTGAAGCTGTATTATTGTCATCTGAAAGAAAATTAGAAAACTTTAATAGCTTAGCTTACATACAATATAAAATTTATTATATATTTACGAACACGTAGCTTATTTGTTCTAATGTATAAAAATTGTTTAAATAAATAAAATAAACATACTGCAGTCACGATCGGCTGCAAGCCAATCGTATAATACTCTAGATGAATACTGAACTCCGATTTATATTGTAGTTGGGGATAAAGTAGAATTACGTGTGTGCATGTTGTATGTCCTTTATTAAGGACACCTATTTGATTGGTACTCAAATCTAAAAGACAATATTCAGTGTTTAATTTCATATCTTGAACTGGGTAAGTCATCGAAAAAAATGCCCTCTTTGAAGGACTTTCACATGGAAGGTGCAGGAAGGACTCACTCGATTTCTTACATATTTATCCTTTTTCTTTGAACCATTTAAAAATGAACGTGTACCAAATTTCAAATTCGTAGCTTGAAGCGTTAAAAAGTTATCGAAAAATATTGTTGAACACGTGTCTTAAGGACATTTTATATGGCAGCTACCAGAAGGAGTAAAAGGATTTCTCTGATTAGTAAACCTGAACTTCGTTTTTACTCAAAACTAATGTGTACAAAATTTTCAATTCATAGCTAAAAGATTACTGGAGTTATAGTAAGTTCCATAAATTAAGTGAAGACGTTTTGACAGGATATTTGTATGGCAGCTACACGAAGGACTAATAGGATTTTCTTGATAATCATACATTTAGCTCCAAGTATTGAAAAAATAACACATACAAAATCTCAAAGACGTAGCTTAAAGCCATCTGAAGTTATCGGCAATATTCTTGAACACGTGTTTTAAGGACATTTTGTATGGCAGCTACCAGAAGGAGTAAAAGAATTTCGCTGATTAGTTAACTCGAACTTTCCTTTCACTCAAAACTAATTTGTACAAAATTCCGAATTCGTAGCTAAAAGATTACTTTAGTTATAGTGAGTTTCGCAAATTAAGTGAATACATTTTGACAGGATATTTGTATGGCAGCTACACGAAGGACTAACAGGATTTTCTTCATAATCATAGATTTAGCTACAACTATTGGAAAAATAACACATACAAAATTTCAAAGACGTAGCTTAAACCCTTCTGAAGTTATCGGCAATATTCTTGAATACGTGTTTTAAGGACATTTTATATGGCAGCTACCAGAAGGAGTAAAAGGATTTCGTTGACTAGTAAACTCGAACTTCCATTTCACTCAAAACTAACTTGTACAAAATTCTGAATTTGTAGCTGAAAGATTACTTGAGTTATAGTGAGTTTCGTAAATGAAGTGAATACATTTTGACAGGATATTTGTATGGCAGCTACAGGAAGGACTAACAGGATTTTCTTCATAATTACATATTTAGCTCCAACTATTGGAAAAATAACACATACAAAATTTCAATGTCGTAGCTTAAACCCTTCTTAAGTTATCGACCAATATTCTTGAACACGTGTTTTAAGGACATTTTGTATGGCAGCTACCCGAAGGAGCAAGACGATCTTGCCCGTTAACGAACTTAGCCTTACAAATTCAACCAAACATCCAGATTCAAAATTTCAAGATCCTAGGTGAAGGCGTTCTTGAGTTATCGTGTTCACGGACAGACGGACGGATGGACGGACGGACGGACGGACGGACGGACGTCAGGCGGATTTGAGGTTTTTGGCCACAAATAAACAAAAAATAAAATATAACTTTTTTTCGTCCGAGGCTTGGTTCTATGCGTTACAAACTTTTGGGCTGGATTAAACTTATAATACTCTATATGATTTCATCTAGAGTATAAAAAGAGGAAACAATTCTTGTCATTTCAACAAAAATGAAATGGTTATCTGGTCAGAATTTGATATGTCGTTATATATTTTAGGTATCCGACATCCAACCCCTCAGGGGGGGGGGGTATAAAATGGTTGCATTTTACATTTTCACGAACTCCTATTATGTTTTTTAGGTCTAATGAGATATTGGATTCGCTTTCACTTCTTAAGTCTTTAAATATTATCGGGAAAGACCGATTTAAGCTTTTATCGATATTCAACACACTAGGGGGTGTAAGGTATTGTTCAAGTTTTCACGAATTCCGACAAATCTTTAAGGTTTAATGAGATTGACCTTAAAATGCATAGAGCAAACAATTAAAAATTAATTTCAGGATTTTGCGATATTCAACCCCTAATGGGTTATGTCGATATTTTTGTTCTATAATATGTCTTCTTAAAATCGAAAAAAAAACTAATTAAAAGTCTGACAAAATCTGGGAGCAACTTTATTATTTTTGGGGAAAACCGTTTGAACCCCTAACAACAAGGGGGCGAACGGGCCCTGTCCGACCAACCCAGAGAAGGGTCGTGGGCGCCAGTGATCCTTTTTTAAGGACCCGTTCTGTACTTTTCCCCGACCGAATCACGTTTTCGGAGAAAGGTTCCACGCGCACAAAAAAAAGAAAACCAACAGAAGAGAACTGAAACACGTCACAAATTTTAAAGAAGGAGAACACTCAGTTAAAGTAAACACTTCGAACTTTCGTTATAACAATTATTTTAATCACAAAAGTACCTCTTAAATTCCTCAGTAAACTACTCCACCTGACCCTAGCCACAATTATACTTAAAATTAGGGCGACTCTCGTGCGTCGTCCCTCGGAGTTCCTTTAACGAATTCTGATTCTTAATTTCACTGCCACCCTCCACCGCAACACTCTACCAGGAATTCGGCCGACCAATTCACAGATGCTCCTTTTCGCCCGGATCCGCGGAAATCACCGACTTGTGATAATTCCGGCTTGAGTTCGCACTTCTTTTTTCTTGAGCCACAGATTTACTTGTTTCAACCACAAATTTGCTTTTCCTCTCCTCTTCCTTCAAGGCTCGCCCAGTTCAAATTTGTCAGTTAGTTGTCCGGCTAATTGGCCTTCGATTTTCTGTACAGATCAATGTCTCACCTTTCAGGTCGTTAATCCCAACTTTCTCTTAATTCGCTAGCTTTCACACTCGGTTGATTCGGTGTCCACTTTATACATATTCTCCGAATTTTTAGCATGGACCCAAACCGGGGATCTACTTTATCGATCGTTGCACTTACTCGAATTCGCGCAATATCCGCCATGATTGTTTTGCGAATTTGCACGTCACTTGACATTTCTCGGACGAAGTGTTTACGTTTGTGAGGTTTTGGTTTACGTTTGTGATGTTTTGGTTTAAGTTTGTGATATTTTCAGTGATGCGATTCGTGTTCAGTGATGTGATTTGTCCTCAGTGGAATGATTCGTATTGTACTCGATGTTGCGTGTTTAGTGTTTATTCCTACTTAATCCGAACCTACTATTACTAACTCTTAATTCTGATAATTCATTATCCTACACATTATTAACCATCTCCCAGATTCTCTTCCGTTGTATAATTACTTATTAAGTACTAATTTGTTTCTTATGTTTACTTTTAGGCTGATTTGGATTCTTGCGCGAATAGTAGTTGTTCTACAAGGATACGGTGTGTGATCTTCTTTGATAAGTTTTATTTTAAAATTTTATCGCGGTATTGAAAACTAAACATTTATCTTCTTTTCTTGCAGGACTACAAACCCAACCGTAACATACGGTGTAGGTGAATAACGGAGAGGCTATTTGCAACGTTATTTTTTTAGGTTATCAATTCTTAGGTTTTCACCTATTTTACTTTATTATTTTTTAAGAAAAATTTCTACCCTAAAATTTTGTATTTACACGTTTTAGGACTAGTAAACACCAAAAAAGCAAAAAAAACATTTCCGTCTGTCCGCCGTAGACGCCGTACGCCGTACGCAAAATCGTTTGAAGGCGCGTAGCTCCCAAACCCGTTAAGGTATTAAGTTGAAATTTTGGGTAGATTACGACTAAGAGAAAGACGAAAACATGATGGATAAGCCTATAGATTTAGACTCTCCAAGTGGTAACCAGGCACAGTCTGGGAATCCACCCGCTGATGCGGCCGGGGCTCGGATTTTGGAGGCCCCACCATCATGTACGACTGCAGTGTGTGATCCAGGTTGCAGTGGGAGCATACCACTGGATCTCAGTAACTTCATTGAGGATTTACTGTTTGCCGATGAGGACAGTGCCGATAATGCACGAACGGTTAATCCGATTCGGCCCTAGGAGGAAGAATATACCGCAACCAACTTGGGGACGGTTAATCTGAATCCGAAGTCTGATGAGGAAAGTACTGGTAGTGTGTTCTCGGTTAATCCAATTCGACCAATGATTGAAGAAAGTACCTGTGCTTATGGCGCGGTTAATCCGAAATCAATGATAGAGGTTTTTATTTTGAATGGCTAACTGCGGCATCATATTTACCCAGATCAACTTGCAACATGCTAAGGCTGCTACTGCTTTACTAAGTAGGAGGCTTAGCAAACTGCATTCATCCCCATATGTATCGATGATTCAGGAACCATGGATTCGCAATAGGCGAGTCTGTGGACTGGATTCGGTTCAGGGAGGCCGGATCTTTTATGATGAAGGATCTGAACGACCGCGTGCTTCTCTATTCATATCAAATATGATAGAAGCGACGATGTTGAGGCAGTTCACCTGTCAAGATGTCGTAGCAGTCAAAATGTCTAACGTATTGGAGGGTAGGAGACAAGACATAATAGTAGTGTCGGCTTACCTTCCGTATGACTCGTTATTACCTCCCTTATCCAGGGAGCTGACCGGGCTCGTTAGATTCGCGGACACCAATAACTTACAGCTTGTCATTGGATGCGATGCTAATGCTCAACATACTGTTTGGGGCAGCAGCAAATGCAATCCAAGGGGTGAGCGGTTATTGGAGTTCATTATGTCGTCGTGCCTTGTAGTAAACAATAGAGGCAACAGGCCAACGTTTGTTACGACGAGGCGGACAGAAGTGATAGATATGACGTTGTCGTCTACTAGGATTGCGGAATCCATAATAGATTGGCGCGTCCTGGAAGAAGAAACTCTGTCGGATCACAGATATCTGGAATTTCGACTGGCGGCTGACAAACCTGTCATACCGGCTATACGAAATCCCAGGAATGCAGACTGGACTTTGTTCAGATCTCTCTTACAGGAGAGGTCTCAAACACCACGTAAGATGAGGACGCCAGATATGATTGAGGAAGTGACTTCTTGTCTAAGTCTAACCTTAAGTCAGTGTTTTGCGGAATCGTGTCCTGTCAGCAAGAGTCGATGCGGAATCACAGTCCCCTGGTGGACTGGGGACATGCAGAAGCTCAGAAAAACCACCAGAAGGCTTCTGAATCGCGCACTTAAGAGTGGTTCAGAGACCGACTGGGATCACTACCGAACAGCGCAGAGGGAATATAAGAAGCTGGTTAAAACATCAAAACTAGCCTCTTTTAGGAACTACTGCGAGAGTTTGGAAGGAACCAGGGAAACGGCTAGGTTGCATAAAGTCTTTCAGAAAGACAATACGGCTAGGCTTGACTCCCTGCTAAAACCTGATGGTACGTATACCACTTCGAGAATGGAGTCACTAAAAACCCTCTTTGAGACCCATTTCCCAGGAAATCAGGTGATCGAAAGCGATCAATGCGTGGTTCAGACACTCTGTCCGTCCAAAGACAGAGCGCCCAGGCGTAGTTGGTATACGGCGTCTGCTGTAGTGACAGCTGAGACGGTGAAATTTGCAATTTCATCATTTGACAGCTACAAGTCACCAGGAGTAGACGGCGTCTATCCGATAATGCTAAAAGAGGGGGCAGATGTTCTAGTGCCGATCCTCAGAAAGATATTTTCTGCATGCTTGGCGCATGGATACGTCCCATCTTCATGGCAACCGGTTAGAGTAGCGTTTATCCCGAAGCCAGGGAGAGACGACTATACTCTGCCCAAAAGTTTCAGGCCAATCAGCATAACATCGTTTGTTCTGAAAAGTCTGGAACGACTGGTAGAGAAGCACATTAGGGAAGTGGCTCTCAAAGCGCATCCTCTTTGTTCGGAACAACATGCGTATCAGAGCGGAAAGTCTTGTGATTCAGCGCTCCACTCTCTGATATTCAGAATAGAAAGGGCGCTGAACCGGAAAAAGTACGCGCTGGGCCTTTTTGTGGACATTGAGGGTGCTTTTGATAGTGCGCCCTTTGAATCACTGTGTGATGCTGCCAAAAGACATGGAGTTGATGACATTTTAGTTAAGTGGATTCACTCTATGCTCACACAGAGAATGCTATTCGCGGAGACGGGGGATGGGCAATATGCTACAACGGGGGTCAGTAGGGGCTGTGCTCAAGGCGGGGTCCTTTCGCCATTGTTGTGGAGTATGCTCATCGACTCTCTGCTTCTCGAACTGCACGATCTGCATATTCACGTACAAGCTTACGCTGATGACGTGGCTGCATTAGCTGTCGGGCTATCGCTCAGGGATGTATGCGACAAAATGCAGAGAGTCCTATGGGTTTTCGATAGCTGGTGCGAAAGACACGGACTTTCTGTGAGTCCTAGCAAAACCGCTCTAGTTTTGTTTACTAGGAAAAGAAAAACTGAAGGTTTAGTGTTACCAATGCTGAAGGGTGAAACTATTCAGCTCTCGGAGAAAGTTAAATATCTTGGAGTTATCCTGGATAGCAAGCTTCTCTGGAGGGAACATGTAGATACAAAGGCGAACCGTGCGCTAGTAACATTCTGGCAGTGCCGGAGAGGCCTTCAATGGTATATTGGCTATATACAGCCATTATAAGACCCATCCTAATCTATGCATCAGTGGTTTGGTGGACTAAGTCCAAATGTGCATACATTAGAGCTAGTCTCGCTAAACTACAGAGGACAGTCTGCATCGGTGTAACAGGTGCCTTGCGTACCACACCGGGTGCGGCACTCGATGCACTGCTCAATCTGCCACCGCTTGATATTGTTGTTCAGGCAGAAGCAATGAGAGCTACACACAGACTAATGAGATTAGGCCTGTGGAGAAAAGAGCATTGCACGGGTCATGGAGAAATGGCTCGAAGATTGTCTGGGAACCCCATCTTCGATATGCCTTCGGATGCTATGACTTCGACCTGTATGCTTAAAAGGAAATATCAGGTGGAGATCCCTAGTAGGGAGTAGTGGGAAAACCAGTCCGCACTGCTTAGCGGATTCACTGATATATTCTACACAGACGGCTCAATGACTGAAGACGGGTCGGGAGCTGGAGTGTACCTGCAGACTGAAGATCTCAGGTACTCTTTCGCCCTAGGAAAACATTCTTCGGTATTTCAAGCTGAAGTTTATGCGACCCTTAAGGCAGTAGAATAGATTATAGAGGGAAGATGGAGAGGCAGGATGATCTGCATTTGCAGTGACAGTCAGGCCGCTCTACAATCCCTAGATAATCCAATCGTCTTTTCAAAGATGGTACGTGAGTGTAAAGAACGGTTGAATTCTGTTGGCAGATTCAATGACTTAAAGCTCATATGGGTTCCAGGCCACCAGGGTATAACTGGCAATGAAATAGCTGATGCATTAGCAAATGCTGGATCGGAGTCAGCCATGGTCGGACCAGAACCAGTTTTCGGTGTGCCGGTTGCCTCTGTTAGGGCTGCCATTGCTGAGTGGGTGAGTAAATCGCACATTGAGAGATGGCGGCTTCTTCCGGGAATGCGGCAGACTAGAAACCTTGTTGAGAGACCAAGTGGACGAACCGCTGCTTTTCTTCTCAAATTGAGCAGAAAGGAATGTGGTAGTATGGTTGGTGTCCTCACAGGGCATAACTCGTGTGGCCTACACCTGGTCAAATTGAGAATCATTGACGACCCCATGTGCACTGCTTGCGACGAGAGCGACGACACAACGGAACATTTCCTTCTTCAGTGTCCAGCTTACTCTTTTGCGAGAATGCACGTATACGGCGTTGACGTTATGAGGATGGAGGAACTCCGTTCTCGCTCCCTACCTGAGCTCTTGAAATTCGTGAGGAGGACGAAAAAGTTCGGGTAGAGACTGGGGGATTCGAGTATAATGGGCCATATTGGCCTGAATGCTCAAGATGCGCTGCATTGCTGCGTGTCTTCCTCCACACCAAACAACAACAACAACAAGGGGTTATTCCTTGATATATTTGGAGAAAAAAATTGTTCTACAGGGTGGGTCAATTTTCAATAACAGTGGAGATACAGGGTGGTTAAGAAATTGTTTTTAACCGGTACCCTCATTCACTTAAAACGTTATATCTTGAAAACGAATAATCACAAGGCAAAGTGTTATAACTCGTTTTTTAGGCAATCAAATTACCTTTCATTTGATGTAACAGTCTAAATTGTAACTGCACCCAATCTTGAGATATTTACTCGAAAAGACAAATTTTTGCTACGTGAACCCTTAAAATTCAGTGATCAATGTAGTTTTTCTCAGAAAACCCCATTATAAAAATGGGGTTTTAATTTTATTTTTTATGAGCCGTATTATTACCTACAAAAGCTGCATACATATGTATGAGTTACGACTAACATTTTGGAAGTAATAGGTAAAAATAAATATCGCATAAAAACCCTGTATAGAATCATAGAAAAATAAAATTTTTTATAGGGGTAGCAAGGTACTGGGGTGAGGGGTGGTTTTTTATATCTCAGAAACGGCTTATGCTAGAAAGTTGAAACTTAGTACGTATATGTAGATGTGCTATTAGAGTAACTAAAGCACAAAAAAGTTCAGATTTTTAGTGGTGTTCAGAGGTTGAGTAAAAAAATATCCGTGAATCTACATTTTCACGAATTTCGTTAAAACTTTTAGACATGTCGAGCTATCAAAGCAACTTTACTTCTGCGGGCTATTATGTATAAGCACCTAGTGAAGTTCTTAAAATTTTTCGATATGCAACCCCTAAGGGGGTGTAAAGTGGTTGTGTACATATTCACGAAATCTGATATATTTCTAAGGTATATTGGGATTTGGAAATCACTTTTACTTCTATAAGCTTTAAACGTAGTCGGGGAAAAACCCGAATTAAGTTCTTTTTTCTATTAAACCCCCTGGAGGTGTTGTTCGAGATTTTACTGATTCCGGAAATCTCTTAGGTTTAATGTGATCGAATTCAATTAACTACTATGAATTATTCTATTGATAAAAAAAATACGTAAATAAATAAAAAAAATCTGAAAACAGTCTGGGCGCAAGTTTATTAATTTATGGGTAGAAGTCCGAAACGTGTTTAATGATGAGATGCGGTGTTGGGTACTATGTTGGGTACTGTGTTCCAAATAACCAGGAGGCTATTTGGAACTTTATTTCTTAGGTTGTCAGTCGCATAGTAACCTACACCGCATCTCAGCATTAAACACGTTTCGGACTTCTACCCATAAAATAATAAAGTTGCGCCCAGACTGTTGGCAGATTTTTTTTCTTGCAACCAAGAGCGAAAGCGTTTGGTACTTTTCCTATTGCAGTATATTGGAGTCTGTCTGTTGAATTTGAAAGAACCTAAAAAAACCTAATACGGCTAAATTTAAAAAAAAATAAAAAAATACTAATATGGGTAGGTACATGTCTAAAACTTAAGACGATAGGCTTTTACTGCTTGTAACAGACAGTGCTGCATAATATTGAAGGCTGGCGAAGTACTGGCATCTCTGTATCCAAATATACTTCACGTAACTTGCTTTGCTCATGGTCTGCATCGTGTCGCAGAAGAGATTAGAAGCCACTATCCAGAAGTTAATGCTTTGATCTTCTCCATCAAGAAAGTTTTTCTTAAAGCTCCTTATAGGATTCAAAAGTTCAGAGAAATACTACCAGAGGTACCTGTTTTGCCGGAACCAGTATTGACGCGACGGGGAACATAGATTTCTGCTGCTCTTTACTTGAATCAAAGTGGTCATGCAAGTTTTGGTTGTCGATGACACGGCTTCGATTGTAAAAGCGAAATCTGCCCTACGAAGTGAATAAATATGTGGACAGCTTGCATTCATCAAAGAATATTTTTCAGATCTTCCACATCTTATCGAAAAATTGGAGACTTCAAATCTTGAGTTGAAAGATGCGTAATAGACCTTTTCCCCCCTTTTCACGTAATTGGGCGTTATAGACACCCTTCTTCAAAGACATATTCCCGGACAAGTAGGGGAAACAGTTCTCTCTAAACTAAAAAGTGTTTTTCAAAGAAATCCAGGAAAAATGTATGCTCCTAAAATAAATGCATGCTTTTAATGTAGAAAGTAAATAGCTTGTAGTATTTTTCTTTATGTGGATCTTTTTCACTTTGACTCACTGTATATAATAGCCGTCGCATGGAACCGCTACACATCGTTATGGCTACAATTAGCATGGTGGTCAAAAAAATACAATGGCAATTTAACCTAAAATAACCTATTTTCAACATCCGGAAAACCTAAAATAGACTTCTCAGAGACCTAAATATCCGGTCCCAGCACAGTAAAAAAAATCCATTGACTTTTACTACTTTTGGATAGTAGGCAAATATGCCTCACTTTTATGAGTAAAATTACATTAGAAAGTAGTAATAGTCAATTCTTTAGTCAGTAAATTTTAATTTGCAACAAAAAAAATTAAATTTGCAATCAGCAAATTTCAACTTCGAAAGCAGCAAATTCACTATATATTCTTTAAAAAAAGAGTATAATTAACACTCTATATTCTCCAAAAAAAAAGTGTATATAAATTAGCACTTTTTAAGATACTTCTAATATTATTTCTTACTTACTTACTTACTGAATAAAACACTTGGATGTAGGTAGGAATCGAACCCGGACCCGCGATCAGTTCTGGTTTTGTTGCGTAGGTTCGGCGCGCGTAGCCACTGCGCCACCGAAGGCATTGCATTTTCATCTCCGTAGACAACCAAATCGATCGAAGCGACCAACTTTGTGGTTTACTTGAAAAAGAACGTAATTTTGCGAGAATTTTCAAGTAAATTGTAGGGTTCAGTTGAAAAGTACACGCATAATTTACTAATACCAGTAATTTCAAGTAAAAGTGCTTGAAATGGGTACTTTTACTTGAAAAAATGAAATATACTGGAAATTTCAAGTAAAAATTGGATTGAAAAGTCAATTTTTTAAAACAGTGAGGTACAAATAATATAGTTGCTGGTATACTTTTCATTTAAATAACCAATTAATTATTTGAAAGACATAAATTTACACAATTTTTGATGTTTCGTTCTCAATGTAGGTACCATGATAATCTAAGTAGGTAGAGTGATTATCGAAGAATAAAATTTCCCTCATCAAAAGGTGTATTATGCAAATATCTAGCTGGTGGTATTGAAAATGTAGAAGTCATGCCGCCCCATGATGAAACTAGTTCTTTCAAACCAGTTAAATTTTAAATTTAGCCTTTCCAGCAAAAGTTTTTCCAACTGTCATGTCCTCAATAGCATTTCAGTCAGCGATTAAAACTAGCCGAGATATTCTCGATTAACGGTCTCACTGGAGATTCTTCTAACGCCGAAAAACATCCAAAATTCTTAAAAGTTTTCTTCTACGGTAGCTTCACTATAAAAAATACTTGTGATTATTCGTTTTCAAGATATAACGTTTTAAGTGAGTGGGGGTACCGGTCAAAAACACTTTTCTTAACCACCCTATATCTCCACTGATATTGAAAATTAACGCACCCTGTAGAACAAATTTTTTTCTCCAAATATATCAAGGAATAACCCCTTACAAGGTGGCGGACGGAGTGCCAAACACCCTATATATTCGCAGCTTATTGCTCCTCTGCACTTTCTTCGATTTCATTATTGGAAGTACCGAATAGGGATGTTCCGAATACCTTAAATCTGTATTTGCGAATACAAATACGAATACGAATAATCATTCATTGTATTCGCAAATACGAATACGAACACGAATAATATACACTTGACTCTCGGCAGTCGGGAGTTACACGGTTATGCATGATAAATTGATAAAATTTGTATCAGTTGAGCGACTTGTACCCATTAAACACGTGCTTGTAATTTTAGATAATTTCTCGTCTGTGTGTTGTGTCAAAAATATCCAAAAAATTGGCAAGAATATCAAGATTTGGCAGACATAGCTAGAACATATCTATCAGCTCCACCTACTTCAGTTGCAAACGAACAATTTTTTAATAATGCCGGACTTATCTATGATCCCTTACGAACAACACTGCAGTGAGAAAAAGCAATAATATTGCTATTTATTAAATTTAAATTTGTTAAATTTTGATTATGAGTATATAATTTCTTTTTAAAATGGTTATCTCGTGATTTGATTTCATCAAAGAAAATTTTAAATTCAAGAAAATGTTGCAATTTTAACAAGAAAAAAAGATAAGATAAGAAACAATAATAAGCAAAGAATGTATTTCATTTTACTTTATTATTTTTTAATAATAAAGTATTGTGATCGACCTGAAATTTCAAAAAAATTTGCTACTCTGAAATTTTGTATTTTCACGTTTTAGGACCAGTAACCCCCAAAAAAAGAAAAAAAAATGTCCGTCTGTCCGCCGTAGACGACGTACGCAAAATCGTTTGAAGCCGCGTAGCTCCCAAACCCGTAGAGATATTAAGTTGAAATTTTTATGGTGGGTAGATTGGGTGAACCCCTACGACTGGTACCTTTTGGATGGGTAAGGGTGTGAGGGGGAGTAGAGGAAAGCGTTTTAGACGAAAAATGTTGATGTCTAGATCTCAGGAACCACTTATGCTATTAGGTGAAAAACTTTGGATTACAATATCTTCCGAACCAATTACACCAGAAAGACAAAATTTAGTTTTTGTATATTGGATCACAAGTGGAGTCTACTGAAAGTAAACTTTTTGAGGAGGGAGGTGGAACACGAAAGTGGAGGGATAGCAATTTTTCAAAAAATTTAATTTTTATACCTCAAAAACCGTATCAGATATGATCTTGAAAATTTTACAGGAGTTGGGGTCAGTAGACCTCTAGCTTAGAAAAAATTGTGGTGGTGTGGGTATTGGGGTTGATGGTGAAAGGGGGGAGGGAATTCTGATTTTTTTTTCTCGAACACTGTAATGAATAGAAAGCTAAAATTAAGAAAATCTGATTATATAGAGCCACTATAGAGACATCCTAGAAAAATAAAATTTTTAATAAGGGTAGCAAAGTACGGCGGTGAAGAGTGATTTTTTATATCTCAGAAACGGCTTATGCTAAAAAGTTGAAACTTAGTATGTATGTAAATGCATTACTAGAGTAATTAAAGCAAAAAAAAAGTTCAAATTTTCATTGGCGTTCAGAGGTTGAGTAAAAATAATGTCCGTGAATCCACATTTTCACGAATTCTGTTAAAACTTTTAGACATGTCGAGCTATCAAAGCAATTTTACTTCTGCGAGCTCTTTATATAAGCGCCCAGAAAAGTTCTTCCAAATTTTTGGATATCCCTAACGGGGTGTAAAGTGGTTGTGTACATATTCACGAATTCCGATATATTTATTATGTCTATTGAGATTTGGAATTTACTTTCACTTCTAAAAGCTTTAAACATAGTCGGGGAAAAACCGATTTAAGTATTTTTTAACTATTAAACCCCCTGGGCGTGTAAAGTGTTGTTCAAGTTTTTACTGATTCCGAAAGTCTTTTAGGTTTAATGTGATCGAATTCGCTTTTACTTCTGTGGAATCTTGTATTGATAAAAAAAATCTGGTAACAGTATGGGTGCAACTTTATTATTTTATGAGTAGAAGTCGAAAACGCGTTTAATGCTGAGATGCGTTGTAGGTTACGATGTCATTGACAACTTAAGGAATATGTAGGAGGCTATTTGGATTGTTATATTTTATGTTGTCAGCCGCATAATAATCTACACAGCATCTAAGCATTAAACGCGTTTCGGACTTCTACCCATAAAATAACAAAAGTTGCGCCCAGACTGTTGGTAGATTTTTTTTATAATCAAAAACCAGTTTTTTATTTATTTTTTTACCTTGTTTAGTATTCGAATACTATTCGAGTGTTTGGGTTGAATTTGACGAATAAGGTTTCGAATACAAATACTTAAAATTTGGCGAATATTCGCTTAAACGAATACGAATACGGTTATTCGGAACATCCCTAGTACCGAATAATACGTTTTATGTGCTAGTCGATTGATTTCGTCTGTTTCGTTGTCGTCTTTTGGTAGATTAGCCTCAAGATATATGAAGTTATCTACACTCTCCAAATTATACTTCGCAACTGTTATATTCTGTCTAATTGGCGTTCTCTTTCTTGTTTGAGTCGATAATTTTGTTTTGCTTTCGTTAAAGCGCAACCCGACTTCTTTTACGGCGAATTCAAGATTCCTTAGCACTAGGGAAGAATCTTGTGAGGATGTTTATATCGTCAGGGTATGCTACTAGTTGGGTGACTTGAATAGTAGTGTCCCATTGGTGTCGACTGGGTATTGTTCAGATGACATATCCTAGTGCCAAGTTGAAAAGCATCGGGCTAGACCATCTCCTATTACTTTTTACTTTTTAAATATTTAATTTTTATGCGAAATGTATTTTTACCTATTACTTCTAAAATGTTAATCGTAACTCATACATATGTATGCAGCGTTTGTAGGTAATAATATGGTACATAAAAAAATAAAATTAAAATTATATTTTTATCTGTGTTTTCGAGTAAATATCTCAAGATTGGGTGCAGTTACAATTTAGACTGTTACATCAAATCAAAGGTAATTCGATTCCCTAAAAAACGAGTTATAACACTTTGCCTTGTGATTATTCGTTTTCAAGATATAACGTTTTAAGTGAGTGAGGGTACCGGTCAAAAACACTTTGGTTAACCATCCTGTATCTCCACTGTTATTGAAAATTGACCCACCCTGTAGAACAATTTTTTTCTCCAAATATATCAAGGAATAACTCCTTACAAGGTGGCGGACGGAGTGTCAAACACCCTGTATAAGGGGAGCGGAGCAACACGATTATACCTCCCCTCTAATCGAATATGCTCGAATGTACTAGAACAGCGTAGAAGATCAAATGGAATGCTCTCAAGCTTTCCAGTACCGTCCACATACACCACCGAGCGAAGATTCAAGAACAGTCTAGACTACCGCCAACTAGTATAAAAGCAGATAAAGCTTTCAGCGAGGGACATAGTAATTTTTATTACGTCGACTGTGACAGCCAGCGTGTATACGCGACCGTATTGGTTGAAACGATCGCTTGCGTGTGATCGAATCAAGCAATATAGATAAGTGGGCTGCCGCGGCATTACCATATAGTGCGAATAATTGTGCGAACAGAATTAAAGTGCGAATTAATAAATTGTCACTTATTTTGATTTTAAACGAATTGTGTTTTACTTGAAATCCCGGCGAACCCCTAGCTCGCAACAATATATTATAAATCGAAGTTCACTATTTCATCTAGAGTATCATACGATTGGCTTGCAGCCGATCGTGACTGCGTTGTTTTTTTTTTTAAATTTTCGACATGCAAAACGGTGGAAAAGACAATACCGATGTATGACAGTTTAATTTGTTTTCAATCCCATTTTTCTACCTATCAGTATCATATTACATAAACCTCATAGTCTTCAGGTATAAATAAGGCAAATTCGTAATTTCGTGTCTTGAATATGATGTTAAATTGATTAATTTGGTGTTAAATTTACCGCTATCGGAAAATGTGTTAGTGAAAAAAGGCAAAACACGATTTTCTCAACCAAGATTCAATTGATCCAACTATCAGTAAAAAAAACAGTTTTAATTTTTTTTACGAATCCATATATTGAAAACTGCAGTTCAGATCTCGGTACTTACCTGAAACATTACGGTTTTTTGGCTTTTTTTCTTTTCTTTGTAAGTTCCCTCTTTTGTATTCGACATTTTGTGGACAACATTCTTCAGGCTTCGACTTTGTTACAGGTTTTTCGTCGCATAAGTTCTATTGCCAATCGAAATTAGTCGATTGCAGGAAAATTGCCACGAATACGTAAGGAATTTCGCCTTCCATTTCAATATTTGAGAAATTGACTTTATTTGGATTTTTTTGCTCTTTATTTTTTTTTAATTTTTGAAACAATTTACCGAAGGGTTGAAGGGCCTTAAGTCAAGTCAGAAATAATCCGATTCGATAAACTTCTTGTTGAATCGAAAGTTACAAGTGCGTTTAGGCACTGATGGGGAAAGATTTCAACGACCTTCAGTCAATGGTTGACCTCTAAAGTCTTTCGCAGTCGTGTGACTAGGTTTACCCACACTACTCGTACCCTGTTCCACTGCGATGGAAAATGGTTGAGTCGAATACAAGTTATGAAAATCACCATTAGCCAAGAAATTACAGTGTTTGACGCGTGTTGCAGCATTGCTGGTATAGTTCCATCGGGTCCTGGTGATTTGTAAGCAGAGAAAGATTCGACTGCCCACCATATTTAGTCTATATCAACTATTGAGGTGGAAAAGGCTTGGTTTCCTTCTTCTAGACCATGATACTAACCGGTGAACAATCGGGGAAATGAGTGGTTATCAGAAGCTCTAAAGTATCTCCGGGCGATTCTATCCAGTTTCCTCCATCATCCTGGATGAAGGTATTCATTGCCAAGATATTACAGAGAACCTTTCTTAACCTTTCCGAGTCATTTGTTTATTCTATTGACTCGCGGAAGTTTATCCAGGACGACTTCTTTGCTTGCCTAATACTCTTCTTGAGGCATTTAAGACCCAGCTTGTAGAGCTGCTAGTCTTTTGCAGCATTGCTCAATTTAGCTCTGTTGAAGAGCTTGCGAGCTTTTGCACATCGGGTTTTTACCTCAATATTCTACCAGACGGGAAGTCTTTTCGTGGAAGGTCTGCTGATTGGACAAGTTTTCTGAAATGCGTCACGCAGCACGGATATCAGTTCCTCCGCTGCAGTGTCGAGCTCTGCTCTGTCTTGGACTGTATCCATACTTCGTGTGCTCAGTTGTCCATTTACTACATTTACATTTACATTTCTGAATAGCTTAGGGGGAATTACTTGATGTTCTACATTGAAGTTTAAAGCTTACTTATAATTACAGTTCCCTGGAATATTCCTGTGTCCTGGTTCCCAGCACAGAATAATATTAAACTGATCTGCCATCTCCTTAAGCGATGATCGACATTCTAAGGCGACCTTTAATGTTGTCAAGGCGAACCCAAGGATTTTATTGCTGCTTGGCTGTCTCGGCCTCTTTTCAAACGACTTCCGTAGAAGCTGCCTGGATGAGAAGGAGGAGGACGAGGAGACAGTCCTTCATCTTCTCTTTACCTGTATCTCCGTTAGAAGGAAAGATCATCTTGTAGTTTACTTCTTCAAAAGTCTTAATGACCTTGCCGCAAAGGAAGTCGCGAGCTCTTAATGGTTTGACGAGTTGGACTGGATTCGATGATCCTGTGGTAACGCCACGGACCTTTTTAGGTCTAAGTATGTCCGTGTTCTCACGGGCAGCCATGTGTAAATACCTACCTACCTAGTTTCGAGTGCCACCCAAATGAAAGTCCTTAATAAAGACCAAACTACATGCTCAATCCTTATTCTACATTATCCCCAACTACAATATAAATCAGAGTTCAGTGTTTCATCTAGAGTATCATATTATTGGCGGGCACCCGATCGATATTCACAATTATTGATCAAATGGTTCCAGTTATGAACTTCAAATCTTGCACACATAAAGTTTCTAACGTCTAAAGCTAAAATTCAGTATGTAACGCAAATCAAAAATTCCTTCGTGTATCTGACTACATCAGTCCTTCAAAAATGTATGCAAGTTGCAGACTGCAGAACTCTTTCGGATGGACATCATACAAAAGTCTTTGAAACATGTGTTGACCAATATAGAACGATAACTTCAGAACACTTTAAGCTACTACTTTTAAATTTTGAAAACGTGGATTTTATTGTAGCCGTTGCTGAACGAGTAGATATTAAAAAAATCCTAGGATTCTTTCATGTAACTCAAGAATTAAGCAACAAAATCAAAATTTATTCCAAATTAGGTTAGAGTGAACATTAAGTTCGAGTTTATTAGTCAGGTAAAACCCTTTACTCCTTCTGGTGGCTAACATACAAAAAGTCCTTAAAGCACGTAGTCAAGAATATTGGTCGATATCGTTTCATAACGCTTCAAGCTACAAATTTGAAATTTTTCACAATTTCATATTTCAATGGGAGTAAGTCCTCATGTAGCTGCTATGCAGTGACTCTCGAAAATACGAGTATGTGCATTCAAATTTCGAATGCCACTATAACTCGATAAATCGTTGAACTTGGTTGTCTAAATTTTATAGGAATTAATTTTGAGCTATAAGTATGATCGCTTTTGCTATAGCGAAATTCCCGAAATACCCACATCTCTTCGAGTAGCTCTCATACAAAAGTTCCTAAAACATGTGTCCACTAGGATTGGCCGATAACTTTTGAACGCTTCAAGCTAGGAATTTGAATAGGAATTTTTTGAACAATAAATGGTTCCAATGAAAGTGATAAATATCATAGAAATTGAGTTAGTCCTTTCTGCAGCCGACATGTGAACATTCTTTAAAAGGAAAATTTCACATTTGGTGATTTACTTATCGTTCCAGATATGAAATTGAAAATCGAACATATTTTGTTTCACTCTTGAGGAACATTCGAACGAGACTTTTAAAACTGGACGAAACTACGTTATTTGTTGGGTCAAAGTTCGGGAGGCGGTTAAAATAGGGTCGTGATAGAATGATTACGACACTGCCACATATAAAATATTAATAACGTAATTGGGTCATACTCTGGGACGCTGTCAAAATAAAAATAGAAGTAAATGAAGTAAATATGTAAAATATAGATTTTTAGCTGATTAAACATATTGGGAACTTCCATAAGTTCCAGCCACTTGTATACTCTAGATGAAATCATATAGAGTATTATAAGTTTAATCCAGCCCGAAAACTCTGTAACGCATAGAACCGAGATTTGGACGAAAAAAAAGTTATATGTATATTATTTTGTGTTCAGTTGTAGCCAAAAACCCCAAATCAATTTGCTATCCGTCCGTCCGTCCGTCCGTCCGTTTGCAAGATAGCTCAAAAAGGCGTTGGCCTAGGAGGTTGAAATTTTGACACCACCTGTAAAATGGAAAAAGTAAGGCTAAGTTCGTTAAAGGGCGATATCCTTCCACTCCTTCGGGTACCTCCCATAGAAGAGTCCTTAAAACACGTATTCGCAATTATTGCTCGAAAGATTCAAGTTAGGAACTTGGAATTTTGCATGCTTAAAGTTTACTATGTTTGAAGCGAAAGTTCTGAATATGATGCAAATCGAATGAGTTCTTCGTGTAGCAGCCTACAAAAGACCTTCAAAAATGTATGCAAGTTACAGAATTCACTATTACTCTAGTACGAGTTAAAGCAGGGATTAAAAATTTTCCAGGAATTAGTTTTATATCAAAAAAAAGACTGAGTTCATTAATTATCGCCATCCGTCGACTCCTTCCGGTAGCTGTCATAGAGAAGTCCTTAAAACACGTGTTCACCAATATTGAACGATAACTTAAGAACGCTTTAAGTTACGACTTTTAAATTTTGTATTCGTTGATTTTATAATAATTGCTGATAAATATCCCATAAGTCCTTCATGAAGTTGCCATACAAAAATTCTTTACAAATGTCCTAACTTAATTTATGGAACGTTTAACCATCCATCGAGTAGCGACTATACAATAGTTTCTACCTGTAAATAAAAGGTCATGCAATAATTGTATGTGCACTCCTCATTCTTTTGATATATTCCCAACTAAAATATAAATCGGAGTTCAGTATTTCATCTAGAGTAGCCTTGCAGCCGATCGTGACTGCGTTATGTTTTACTTTATTATTTTATTAATAAAGTATTGTTATCGATTTTTAAAAAAAAAAAAATTTGTTTGTAACGTTTGAAAGCTCTCAAACTCTTTGAGATATTAAGTTGAATTTTTTTTTGTTGCTAGACTGAGCAGACTCCTTTAAGTGCTCACCTTTTGAGTGGTGGGGATGTGAGGGGGGAGGTGGGGGAAGCGTTTTAGACGAAAAATTTTGGTTTCTAGATCTTAGTAACCGCTTAAGCTAGGAAGCTGAAACTTGGAATTTATATAGAGCATCGATAGCGGACCCATTTGCAAAAATATTGCTGATATGGGTGAAGGAGTGTGGGAGTGGGGGGAAAAATAATGCGTCCAAAGCTCTCGAAAGCCGAGATTGAGACATTCTAAAATACATATCTCCGAAACGGTTAATCTCACGAAATTGAAACTTAATGAACATCTGTGTGTATACTAGGAGCATAGATCGGAAAGAAATTTTTGAGAGGGGGCAGGGGCGTACGGAGGTGGGGGTCGAACATTTTTAGATTAAGATATCTCACGAACCAATAGATAAATAAAATTCGGTTTCTGTATAAAGGTTGACAAATAAAGTTTGCTGAAAGTAAAATTTTTTTAAGGGGGCGGTGGAGGGGTAAGCAGGAGGTGGGGGTCGAAAAATTTTAGATTAAGATATCTCACGAACCAATTACACTAGATAAATAAAATTCGGTTTCTGTATAAAGGTTGACAAATAAAGTTTGCTGAAAGTAAAATTTTTTTAAGGGGGCGGTGGAGCATGGAAGTGGAGGGGTAAGCATTTTTTAAAAAAATCACGTCTCATATCTCAAGAACGGTGTAAGATAGATGCTTAAAATTTTTACCAGATGTAGGCCTAATAGACCCCTAGCAGAAAAAAAAATGTTGGGGGTGTGGGTGTAGAGAGTGAGGGTGGGGAAGGGAACTATAGGAACTATAGTACAGTAGATGCCGCTTATAGTAATCGCGGATAATGTTATGAGCCGCATTTTGTTATCAAGTTAGTTCCATTTTCCACAAACGAAATTCATCGCTTATTGGAATAAAAATTCGCTTTATGTTATCATTCGGGCCAGATTTCCATACAACATTACAAGTTTTGTGACTGTATTCTTAATCGCTCCTCTTTTTCTTCGTGTGAATGTGATCAAAAAGGCAAAATAAAAACAATATCAAAATTAAAGATGATTGCTCTTGGTTTTACATTTATGTGAACACAAGGCGATACATATCATAGATTACTATGAGAAATTTCAGTCTTTTCGTAGCTTCTGAAAACTATTGATGTTGATCTCGTTCAACAGAATGAGCTCAACTTCGAGTAAGTTTTCAAGACAGTTTAATAGAAGTGGCGCGCTGAGCTGACAGATATGACCGAAGCTGGATCTAAAACGCTGTACAAGGCTGAATTTGCTAAAAAGGGAGAGAATCAGCACCACAGTAAGTGTCCTGACCAGACACTCTCTTATAAGCCGGCATGCTAAAAGACGGCGATTCTTTTCAAACGACTTTCTGTAAAAGCTGCCTGGATGAGGTGGAAGAGGAAACAGTATTTCATATTCTCTTTAACTTTGTGAAACATTGACGCTAGAGTTGTAAATAACTCTTAATGAATAAAAAAAATAATATTAGATGCTTCGAGCAATCTATATTCAAGCGTAGGAAAATAAATGAGAAAAATTTTCCCCTTCGTCTATTGTTATCATCCGGTTAATGTTATTGTTTATGGCCGGTCCCAAAGTGATTACAATAAGCGGCATCCACTGTAGTAGCATGTTGAAAAAATATAATTTTTTAACGTGGTAGTATGGTATGGGGGTGGGGGGTGTTTTTCCTTATGCTTATGCTTATGCTTATATTAGAAAGTTGAAACTCGGTATGTATATGTAAGTCAACTATAAAAGTAATTTAGATTAGAAAATATTTCAAATATCCATTGGCGTACGGAAGGGGGGCAAAAAAAATGATCAATGATGGTGGAGCATCACGATGAAGTAAACTGTAGTAGTGCCCTATGCAAAAAGGCTAAGATAGCATCGTCTGTTGGGAAACAGAAGATAGCCAGTGTATTCGACTCGAATTTCGGTATATTATTTACACTAAAGGCCCATGGAAGTTAAGTACAAAACAGAACACGGACCTCGACTGCGACTGCGACTACGATTTGCCTATCTTTCGGCGTGAGGTTCGACTGCGCAGTTGGTGTTGATCAGAACACCGACTACGACTTCGATTCTATGCAAGCAAGAAGAAGAACAAGTGTCAAGAGTCACTTCTGTTTTGTTTAATATTTTTGAAAATGGATGTGTTTCTGATAACGCGTATAATTTATATAGTGTTTTTAATCACTTTGGAGTGTTTACGTTTATTAAAAACGAGGAAGTAAATAGGAATCGGGACGAATTTGGAGAATAGAAACCCAGCAGGCAGAGCGTACACCCTCAAAATGTCATCAAAATTCAACATGTCTATATGTAAGATAGAGACAGCATGTACGAAGTAATCGCGGTCTCCTCTTAAATGTAAACAGAATTCAATTTATTTTGAAGGGGTCATATAAATATTCCATATATAGTGCTCATACAAACTATAATAATATATATGTATATACAGCAACTGGCGACATCGTTCCCAAAAAGTCTCACCACACTGAGAGAAATAATTGGTTAGCATGCGTTTGCATCAATAAAATTTTTATTGCAGCAATCGAAGTTCATTTATGCTAATAAGAATTTGCTTGAAGCAATAGTTGTTCATTTGTACTAAAACATATTCCTTCAAGGGAATAAAAAACGAGATACACGCAATAGAATCATTCTGTTAAGACAACCAACTAAATTCGTTTGTGCAATACTATTGAGACAACCAAACATAAAAATGTCTAGCAACTCAATTTTGATTATTGCAGTAGAATGTTGATCATCACAAACGATTTATGGCATTTTTCAGTTGTGATAACCGAATGTGTGTTCCGTCAACCGAAGGTATGTTGCGGTAACTTAATAATGCGCTAGGTGTAGTCCAGTGGTAGTGTACTAGGTCTTGAAAACATCGCTTCCGGGATTCAATTCCCACTCACTGCATAATTTATTTATAAATTTTTCAGTTGCTATTGGTTTCGGAATATTAGTATCAATCGTGAACAGTGCGGAATGTTTAATAGGGGTCACTTGTAAAGGATTTAAACCTGAGCAAATGAGTTCTGTTTTCATTCTTATCAGATTAAGTTAAGTTGCACATCGGGAAATGAAAATGAAAGGTGTTCAATGGCGCAGTGGTTACGCGCGACGATCCGAAAACGTTCAACACCGGGTTCGATTCTTACATACAAGCCATGGGTTTTATTAAGTCAGTAAGTAAGAAATAATATTTGAACTAGAAAAATAGTGTCTTAGAAGAGTTCTTTACCTCCTTTCTAGGTAACAAAAAAGAATTCAGTGTAGAATTTTTAACACAAAGAACTCTATTTTTTTTGAGTTTACCAACAACCCGCGCATTTGTGGCAATCAAAATTTTAAGAAATTCTGATTGGCTAGACAAATAATTCAGTTGTCTGAAAATATATTCGATTCCAATAAACGATAATTCGGTTCGGGCAACCCAAAATTTCGGTTCCAACAATGGGATAGGAACTTTTCCTGCAATCGATGTAATTCGTTTGGCATATATTTCGATTGCTGCAATGAATCTGTTCTCTCAGTGCACTTATTTGACTTGCATACGATTTCGTTTCAACGTATAGTAAACGAAATTTGTTTTTTTGGTATTGTGGGCATCGCCATACAGTCCTGTGTATTCTAAAGGCAGGGATTGCGCAGTCGAGGTCCGTGTTCTGTTTAGTCCCTTAGAACCAATTTGCTACCTTATCAGACCTAATAGATATAACCAATCGTGAAAATGTATTCAAACCCATTACAACCACTTGGATGTAGAATTTCGAAAAAGTGTGAAATAAGATTTTACATAAGAAGCAAACCTCTGAGATGTCAACGTGATGTGATATGTATTTGCGTATTCATACTAATATGAATATCTTACCACATACATTGTAGGGAACATCCTAATATCATATCATGGGACCGCTACCGTCTCGTTGCATAAAGCTAATGTATTCTTTTCTTCTCTTTGTCTTATGATAATATGCATGTCAAAGAGAAAGAGGGCAAGGGGAAGGGTAAACCTGTGGAATTTCGCACCTTCCCCAAGTTTACATAAAATAAGGAAATTGTAAATATATATTTATTTATTTATTTGTTTGGTAGAGCCTATAGAAGCCTCACAGCTTCTCGAACCACGACCTAAGAGGTCTTTTCTTCCTGGCTCTTAACCACTCCCTAGGCCATATCTATTCCCTTAAGAAAGGAGGTGATTTTACTCAGGGGAGTCTTCGACAGGTCTTCATAGGTGAGAGTAAATTCACCGAGAATCTGCCTTCTTGATCTGGCCACTGCATCACAATCACACAGAATATGTGCCGTGGTTTCAGATGTGATATCACAGAATCGACATGTATCTAGTAATACTTTACCGATGATGTTAAGGTGATAATTAAGGAAATAATGTCCTGAAATATATCCCATTATAACCCGTGCGTTATACCTGCTTAAGGAAAGGAATTCCGACGCTCTCCTTCTTGATAAAGTCAGGAATTTCTTTGACTGTCTAAGTCCTGAAAGTGAGTTCCAATAATCTTCCACCTAAAGATTTACCCACTTTAAAATGCCATCCTTAATGAAGTCTTTACCTACTCCAAAGAATGGATCTGGGCCAATCATTGGTGAGTTGGCTCCCCACTTAGCTAGCTGCTCAGCCGATTCGTTACCCGGAATACCGCCGTGTCCTGGCACCCACATCAGGGTTAGACTATTATGATGTGCCAGCTTTTTAAGAAGAGTATGACAGTCCCACACAAGATTAAAGCGGAAACAATAAGATTTCAGCGCTAGCAGTGCCGCTTGGCTGTCAGATAAGATAATAACTGTAGCGCCTTTTGGTTTATTTAGTAGAAGTTTACCTGCGCACAGCTCTATGGCATGCACCTCAGCTTGAACCACAGTAGCTGTTTGTCCCCCTGCCATCCATATTTTACAATTGGGTCCAAATACGCCCGCTCCAGTTCCACTATAGGTCTTAGAGCCGTCCGTGTGCCAGACTGAAGCACCTTCCCCTAAATCTGGTAGACCAGATTGCCATGATACTCGATCTCCTAGAGTCACCATATATGGTTTCTTAAAATCATATACCTTTGGCATGTTATCGTTTACAGAGTCGATTAGGTCCTTCTGATTAAATCCCTGTAGAATTTTAAGGTGACCGACAAGGTCCCCTGCCTTGAATTTATTGTACTGCTGTAGCCTTATGGCCTCTCTCAGAGCCTCCTTCTTTATCTCTAAGTGTAATGGGGCCAAGTCTATCATGGCTTCCATTGCAGCAGTGGGGCATGATTTAAGTCCCCCAGTAATGCTAAGAACAGCACGCCTCTGAATTTTTTGCAGGGCCTTCTGTGCTGTGATTTGTTCAACCTTTGGCCACCACACCATAGAAGCATATGTGATCATTGGTATTATAATAGACTTGTAGGTCCAGTATATCATATATGGTCTGAGACCCCAAGTGGTAGTACCACAGAGCCTTCGACACGCCATAAAAGACAATGTTACTCGTGTGGAAAATTGTAAATATGTGATGGAAGATTATGTTAGATTTATCGAAATCTCAATATTTCGCGAAAGTTAGTTAAGTGTTAAAATAAAGACATCAACTTCGGAATCTTTCACAATAAAATCAGGTGTACCGCAGGGGTCACACCTTGGTCCTCTTCTTTTTCTGTTATTCATTAACGATATCGGTATGATTTTTAAAGGAGTGAACTTTTGTTTTATTTGCTGATGATTTAAAATTATACAAAGCAGTAAAAACTTTTGAGGATTGTCTCATGCTACAGGCTAGCCTGCATGAACTCTCGTCCTGCTGTGACAGAAATCTTCTATATCTTAATAATGATAAACGTAAATTTATAATTTTAAAAAAAAAAACAATCTTCATTTGCAGTTAGCTTAAAAATTAATGGCACTCCGTTAGCCGAAGTTGGTGTTATAAAAGACCTTGGGTTTTTCCTAGACTCTTCACTTACATTCGTCCCTCATGTCACTAGTATTTGTAACGCTGCAAGAAGAATGCTCGGTTTTATTACTCGCAATACAAGGGACTTTTATAACATACTAGCCGCGTACCGCGGCTACGCTCGCTTCGCTCACGTTGTTTCATCGCTCCTGTTACTCCCGTTGATCCCGTTGCTCTCGTTGCTCTCGTTGATCCATTGGTCCTGTTTCTCCCGATACTCCTGTTACTATCGTTCCTCCCGTTACTCCGGTTGCTCCCATTTCTCCCGTTGCTCCCGTTACTCCACCCACCATCCTCCATCCACCATCCTCCATCCATCATCCCCTATCCACCATCCCCCATCCGCCATCCCCCAATTCTCCCGTCGCGCCGTTGCTCCCGTTACTCCATCCTCTATCCACCATGCTCCATCTCCCATCCACCATCTTCCATCCTCTACCCACCATCCTCCATCTACCATCCTCCATCCACATTCCTCCATCCTCTATCCACCATCCTCTATCCACCGGTCTCCATCCACCATCCTCCATCTTCCATCCGCTATCCACCATCCCCCATCCTCCATCATCCGTCCTCTATCCACCATCCTCCATCCATCATCTTCCATCCTCTATCCACCATCATCCATCCACTATCCTCCATCCACCATTCCCTATCCACCATCCCCCATCCATCCCACATTTCTCTCGTCGCGCCGCTGCTCCCGTTACTCCATCCTCTATCTACCATATTCCAACCCCCATCCACCATCCTCCATCCCCCGTCCACCATTCTCCATCCTCTACCCACCATCCTCCATCTTCCATCCTCCATCCTATATCCACCATCCACCATCCCCAATCCCCCATCCTGCATCCTCTATCCACCATCCTCTATCCACCGTCCTCCATCCACCATCCTCCATCTTCCATTCGCTATCCACCATCCCCCATCCACCATCCTCCGTCCTCTATCCACCATCCTCCATCCACCATCCACCATCCTCCATCTTCCATCCTCTATCCACCATCCTCCACTATCCCCCATTTAACATCCATCGTCCAACTTTACCATTTAGTAATAGGAACGCATAGCTAATACACCGAAATCGAACGAACTGCCGCTAAACTATATGAAATACACTCAAATGTTGAAATAACTCGCGTACCACCAACTGTTAAATAATTTTGTTAACGCAGAAACCATCGAGGGCGTGCCCTCAACAAATCACCAAAGTTTCATCGTAATCGGATTAGTGGTTTAGGAGCCTATACAGGACAAACAGACAGACAAACATTCATTTTTATATATATAGAGATATACGCTTAAATGTTTATATAGCAGCTTGGTTAGACCCATTCTTGAATATTGTTCTCCAGTGTGGAATCCTTATTACCAAATTCACATCAATCGAATCGAGACAATAGAGCATAAGTTTTTGAGACTTGTCGCCTATAAGTAACACATTCCAATTTAGTGAATAAATTACGATTCCTTATGGTTCAATTACACTTACGATTTTTAAGCGATCGACGAGAGCAATCAGAACTAATTTTTCTTTTTAAAATTATAAATTATATAGTAGATTGTCCGTGTCTTCTTGAGTCTGTTAATTTTCGTGTTTCCAGTGTTCGTACTCGGTGTCAATCTCCATTCTCTCTGTTAATGCACCAACCATTGTATGGTCAAAATAGTCCACTGTCAAGACTGATGAGAACCGGCAATAAGTCATTGCATTGATTTATTTAATATTAATCTTGTGCAATTGAAGTCATTCTTCCAAGTCACATAGCTTCATTAGTTGTTCAAATTTTTATTCTTTGTTTTTCTTTTTGTAATAACATTATTTACTTCGTTACTCATTTTATATATTATTATTGTAAGGATTCATTTTGTTAAAAAAAATGGATATATATACATACGTATATATATGAAAATGAAGGTTTGTTCGTTTGTTTGTCTGTCCCGTATACGCTTCTGAACCAATCATCCGATTGCGATGAAACCTTGGTGATTTGTTGAGGGCACCCTGGGAAAGTTTCTGCATTAGTAAAACCATTTTACAATTTAACATTTGAGTGTATTTGAAATAGTTTGGTTTGTACGCGATTTGTTACGTTTAGGACCTCGTAAATGCATTGAAAGATTTCATTTGTGGGTGCGGATGGTGATGGGATAGTGGACAGATTTATTTGTAGAATTTTGAGTCATTTTTTATATTCAATTCGTACATATAGAAATGTTTTGGTTTGAGGGAGAAAAATAATTTTATTTAAGTGAATTTGAGTTGATTAAAGTCCGCGTGGAAGGTACAGATTGTTGGAGCTTGGCACCAGTGTCAACAACAACCGAGCGATTGCTACCGACTAAAGACTTAAACAGAACACGGACCTCAACTGCGACTGCGCAGTCTTTGTCTTTAGAATACACAGGATTGTATGGCGATGCCCACAATTACAACATCGCCTGCGACTGCGCAGTCGAGCTAGACTATAATTCTGAGACTGCGGTTGCTCGCACAGGGCTACCAATTGTAATCTCGGATTTCAATTATTTCCCAGCAGGAAAAGTTTCGTGTACCATACGTCGAAACGAAACCGTATGCAAGTCGAATAAACGGTTAGACATTTCGGGCACGATGTTGCCGGTTTGCTGTACATTATTTGTTATATTACATTTATTATAGTTTGTACGAGCACTATATATGGAATATTTACATGGCCCCTTCAAAATGCATTGAATTCTGTTTACATTTAAGAGGAGACCGCGATAGCTTAGTACATGCTGTCTCTATCTTACATATGGGCATGTTGAATTTTGATGACATTTTGCGGGTGTACGCTCTGCCTGCTGGGTTTCTATTCTCCAAATTCGTCCCGATTCCTATTCACTTCCTCGTTTTTAATAAACGGAAACACTCCTTCACCTGCACGAGTAACAGGTGAAATTATTATTGTCGGAATTGCCATACAATCCTATGTATTCTAAAGACAGGGACTACGCAGTCGCAGTCGAGGTTCGTGTTCTGTTTATGCCTTAAGAGATATGGCAAAAATTGTGAAACTATATGCAACCTCCTGGTTGTTTTTTAGGTTGTCAGTCACATAGAAACCTACACCACATCTCTGCATTAAACGCGTTCCGGTCTTCTACCCAACAAATAATAAAGTTGCAATCGTATTTTATCTGCAATAAAGAGATTTCACTGACTAATAAACAAGAACTTCATATTCACCCAAACTACGAGTTTCGTAAATTAAGTTAAGAAATTATTATATTATAGGTTTTTTGGATGACAGCTATACGAATGATTCATAGCATGTTCTTCATGTTCATGCCTTTAACTGTAACTGAAATAAAATTAATGTATACAGAATTTAAAAGTTGTAGCTTAAAGTGTTCTGAAGCTATCGTACAATATTGGGTAATAACTGTTCTAAGAACTTTTGAAATATTTAATTAACTTATTCTTTTCTATAACTTAAAACTAATTGCTGTAAAATTATCATTAATTGATTTAACGTGTTCTTGAGTTTTGTTTGATTCTGTAATTTGCATGCATTTTTGAAGGACTTTTGTTGGCTGCTTCACGAAGGACTCATGTTATTTGCACTATATCTGCCATTTTAGCTTCAAACATTGGAAAGTTTGTGTGTACAAAATTTCAAGTTCCTATGTTGAAGCATTCGACCAATAATCGTGAATACGTGTTTTAAGGACTCTTGTATGAGAGGTACCCCCGTAGGAGAAGAGGGATATCGCATATTAACGAACTCAGACGGACGATCGGATTCGTGGGCGAACGGACAGGCGGGCGGACGGACGACGGATGAACGGACGAATGGACGAACAGAAAACGAATTTGGAGTCTTAGGTCACAACGTGCGTAGGATATCGTCAAGAGTGGGGGGTTTTTCGAATATGTGGAAATAACTGCTGACATTCACAGCTTGAAATTCATCAATGCTCAAACATTTTCTAAGAGATTTGAATCTGATGAATGTGATGGTCAATCCAGTTTGTCATAGTCCCTGCAAGAACGCGGTAATTAAATTCACTATCTTACACCATAGACTCGTCATCCGGCTTCGAAAAAGTTTTATTTTGTGTTCTGCGTTATAAGATTTTCCGATATGTATGCAGCGCGGTTAATTTAGTGGTTATAACGGGTATATTCACTGGTATTCCTAGTAATTTAGTAGTAACTATTTGGTATCGTTAACGAGTAGTAAGAAATACGGCAATATTGAAGGAAGAGGTAGAATCTCGCACGCATGTATGAAGTGGAATTTGTCTCGAGGTGATGAAAAGATACGCCGCTACCACGAAGCTAACTGGTAAAATTCTTGCAGTGAAAGCCGACTTCAAGAATTTGGATCGTTGTCATCTTGTAATATCAAATTTTAATTTTTTCTTATAGACCATCTTTGGACAGGTGGTAGTAAGGCCTACTGATGTAATTTGACCATTTTAGAAGCATTCAATTTCTCTGTAGAAATGTAAAAAGTGTCAAATCTCTGTTTGGCGAATTAGCCTCAAACCATGGTTCATTACTGGATGTTTAGCAGTCCGCTGGATGTGTCTTGTTGTGTTGGTACTCCAGATAGAAAGAACCCACATAAAAGAAGATTCGACTACAAAATTACGTTCTTCCAATCGCTATTCAAGCGAGTTCTTTTTACGACGTGTCTGATGGACAGTAGTGGTTTCTTCACTGTGCTTTGAAATTCCACATCAGTCAATAAACGTATTAGAACAGCATTACAAGACACAGTCGGACCATTTACGCAAAAATGATGAACGAGTGTTCTTTCAAACGCACGTAAAATAATTTTTTTCACTAAAATTCGTTTACTTAGTTTTCCGCACAAGGCCACGATCATCAGGTGATCAAAATTTTTTACATCGGAATCAAATTTCACCCATTTACTTATAAATGTCTTTGACTTTTTCATGTACATACTTCACAGCGGGTAATTTTTGTCCTTTTGGATGCTATCACCGAACATGGCTTCGTAACGTCATGCATACGTGGTACACATTTTAAAATATGTTCTTTTGTGACCAAAGTAGGGATGTTGAAAAAATATCCAAATCGTTCGGGTTAAATTTCTGGAAGCAGTGCCGGTATGAACGGGTAGCACATATCTTTGAGGCGCCCTTCGTTATCACTGGGCCCCATTATGTGGCACCTAACGTTTGGAGATATTATAGGCGATCTTCATTATATGGTACCCAACGGCGTCTGTATACGGCGCCACACATTAATAACGAGAAAGTGAATAGGAATCAAGACGAATTTGAAGAGTAGAAACCCAGTAGGCAAAGCGTATTCACGCAAAATAGCATCAACATTTTTCATGTCTATATGTAAGATAAAGACAGCATGCACTAAGCTATCGCGGTTTCCTCTTAAATGTAAACAGAATTCAATTCATTATGAAGAGGTCATGTAAATATTCTTTATATAGTGCTCGTACAAACTTTAATAGTAAATATATACATCAACCGGCGACATCGTTCCCAAAAAGTCTAATCAGTTATACGACTTGCATACGGTTTTGTTTCGACGTATAGTATATGAAACTTTTCCTGCTGGGAAATAGTGGAAATCCGAGACTACAACCGCAGTGGCGCAGTCTTAAGTACTAAACAGAACACGGACCTCGACTTCGACTGCGACTGCGATTTGCCTACCTCGCGGCGTGAGGTTCGACTGCGCAGTTGGTGTTGAACAGAACACCGACTACGACTTCGATTCTATGCAAGCAAGAAGAAGAACGAGTGTCAAATGTCACTTCTGTTTTGTTTAATATTTTTGAAAATGGACGTGTTTCTGGTAGCGTGTATATTTTATATAGTGTTTTTAATCAATTTGGAGTGTTTGCGTTTATTAATAACGAGAAAGTGAATAGGAATCGAGACGAATTTGAAGAATAGAAACCCAGTAGGCAAAGCGTACTCACGCAAAATAGCATCAAAATTCTGTATGTAAGATAAAGACAGCATGTACTAAGCTATCGTGGTCTCCTCTTAAATGTAAACAGAATTCAATTCATTTTAAGAGGTCATGTAAATATTATATATATAGTGCTCGTACAATTTATAATAGTAAAGATATACATCAACCGGCGATATCGTTCCCAAAAAGTGTAATGAGTTATACGACTTGCATACGGTTTCGTTTCGACGTATAGTATACGAAACTTTTCTTGCTGGGAAGTAGTGGAAATCCGAGACTACAACCGCAGTCCTAGAATTAAAGTGTAGCACGACTGCGCAGTCGCAGGCGAAGTTGGTGTTGTGGGCATCGCCATATAATCCTGTGTATTCTAAGGACAGGGACTGCGCAGTCGCAGTCGAGGTCCGTGTTCTGTTTAGGCCTTTAGTCACCGGACGACAATTATCCAATTGACCAACTTGGAACAAGTGATGATGAAGACATTCTCCCATCATTTGTTTTAGGGCGGAGTAAGGGATGGATATACACTGATGGCTGAGATGATTACTTGAGTTGTAATGTTGTGGTTTATGATTTCGTTGGTCGGATACTATGATGTGACTTACTTCGCAAAAACACGCGCATGTACATTATAAGTGTTATGTATCTACACGAAAGAAATTCTTAAACATAATCGTAGTTTTAGCCGTCCCAAGTGTATGTAACCCCTTAAGGCCCGTTCCTACGATGTTAAGTTAAGTTCTAACTGGAACTTTAACTGACAGGTTTTCATACAAAACTTCCAGTTAAAGTTCCAGTTAGAGTTTAACTGAAGATCGTAATAATGACCTTAAGATAACCACAAAGTTTTAATCTTCTGACATGAATCGTTTAGGAGATATGAATTTTAGAATGTTTCAATCTCAGCTTTCAACCGTATTCGACAAATTGCTTTTCCTCCCACTCCAACACTCCTCAA
This sequence comes from Beris morrisii, assembly GCA_951812415.1. Lineage (NCBI taxonomy): Eukaryota > Metazoa > Arthropoda > Insecta > Diptera > Stratiomyidae > Beris > Beris morrisii. The sequence continues at coordinate 99,380,903 of OX638311.1, forward strand.
CCCCTATAGACTTTTTTTTGCAAATGGGTCCACTATCACAGTTCTACATAAGTTCCAACTTTCAGCCTTCTAGCATAAGCGGTTTCTGAGATCTAGAAACCACAATTTTTCACCTAAAACAAATTTTGGTTCCAGGATCTCAGTAATCGCTTCTACTAGGACGCTGAAAATTGGAATTTTTATAGAACTTTGAAGTGGAGCCATTTGCCAAAAATTTCGATATAGATGGAGCTGTGTAGCAGTGAGGTGAAAAACAATGCCTCTAAAATGATCGAAAGCTCAGATCAAGACATTCTAAAATCCAAATCTTCTAAACGGTTAAGGGGGTCATCCCGTGTAAAAGCTCTTTTTTTACGCTTTTTGGGAAATTTGTTTTAAAGAAGTAAATAGAGATACAACCGTGAAATTTTTACCACATATTTATGTACATTTTGAACGCACTGTACAATTTTTTCAGCCCGAAATTGTCGCACATTGCTGAGATATACGGCAACTTAGCCACTCATTTTCAAAAAACCTTTTTTCGGTAGACACGATTGCGGGCGTTCTGCGTACATCTAATAAAAAAATCAAACGGCATTTTAATCTGTCAAGTTTGAACTAGTTTCGGAACTAGGATTATCAAAAAATATTGAACAGTTATTATAATTTTTGGCAACTGAACTTTTTATCGTCAATTTCGGTGTTTTTTACTACTTCTTCAGGTCGACAAAAAAACGGCTTGATGAATCACAATTATTCTAGTTTGCAAGCTGTCTACAAGAGTATTGAATAAGTTCACCAAATTTCAAAGAAATTCGTTAGATAGATTTGGAGATATCGTGTCTACCGATTTGGAAAATACCGTTTTGAGAAAAACGCGACTAAACTTACCATTATATTCGAAACAACAAAGGAGTTTAGAAAATATAACGACTTGTATCTTCCGAACGGCTTCGAATATCGGAATATCACTTCGCCCACATATTATCTACACTATATTTGGATGCAATTTATGCGAAAAAAATCGATTTTTTGAATCAGTCACACGGGATGACCCCTTAAAGTCACCAAATTGAAACTTGATAATTCTTTTTAGGTATACTAGAATAGATCGGAAATAATGTTGATGCGGGTCAGTAGCGTGGTGAGGTGTGGGTTGAGTAATTTCACGCTACCCATTATGACAGAAAGAGGATTGATCTGTGCATACAGGACACATGTAGATTGATGAAAGTAAAATTTCTTCGGGGGCAGTGGGCATGAAAGCGGTGAGGATAAGATTTTTTCTAAAAAATCACGTCCGATATCTCAAGAACTGTTTAGAATAGAAGCTTAGAATTTATATGGAAGGTAGGACTATTCCGGGTGGGAGAGTGTGATCCTACCCCGAGAACGGCTAATGATGTATAGCTCAAATTGTATTATTATTTAGGTAGAGCTATTTTAATGGCACGTTCTAAAATCCATTTTTTCATAAGGGTAGTATCATACTGAGGTAGGGGTGTTTTCCTATCTCTGCAACGGCCTATGCTAGAAACTTGAAACTGTGTACGTGTATGTAGACATACTAGTAAATTTAAGTAAAAAAAAATTCGAATACCCATTGAAATACGAAGGTGAAGCAAAAACAAAGTGGTCAGTAAACGTACTGCAGTCACGATTCGCTGCAAACCAATCGTATGATAATGTAGATGAAATACTGAACTCCAATTTATATTGCGGTTGGGGATAAAGTAGAATAAGGTGTGTGCATGAAGTTTGTTCTGTATTAAGGACTCCCATTTGGTTGCTACTCGAAACTAAAAGACAATATCAGCAGTGTTTAATTTCATATCTGAAACTAAGTGAATATGTAGTGGAACTTAAATTTAAATATGGTTTAGAAAATATCGAACTCCCTGTTTCATAAACCAGTAATTGCATAGAACGAGTACATAGCAAAAATTAAAATCAGTTACACAGTTCGAAATAAATGTACCTGGACCACTTGATCCATAGACCTTAAACGTAAAGGTTTAGTTTTTATATTAACTACCCATCCCACAGTGGTGACCTCAACAGAGAACACAATAAAATATTAATTTAAAGTTCTAGTTAAAATTAAAATTCTAAAAGTAATGCTATAGTGCAGTAAAGATTAAATAATTTGCAATAAAGTTATTCTAATTATGCGTATCATCAAAGTAAAATCACTGATGCTACGGCATTACGACCCTGAATCATCTGTTTGCATTATTTGGATCATACTCGTAATGAAAGTTATATTTCTGGACGCAGTAAAATCATCAACATATCATATCATCATAAAAGAAAATTAATCACTCATATATTGATTAACATCTACAACAAAATTAGCATCGTGCCAGCAGAATAAACTCAAAGGACATGGAAATGGTAGCTGTACTAGGAGAACGCCGTTAACTATACAACTATATAATTTCTCATTTCAAAATTTGTATTATATTCATAATTCATTTTCATTTCATAATCATAAAAAATTGTTTTTAGTAATGTTCTCACTCGAAATAAGTTTAACATTTTTTTTTTTTGAAAAAATTTTACTTTACATTTTTTTTCCAGATATCATGTAAGTACGAACTCTATGCAATTATCTGACAATAAAAATATATTGCTAATTTATTCGTATACTCATATAAACGCATACATATATTTACGTGTAACTCTGATAGTTCGGTAATAAAAACAAAAATTTTTTTTCGATAAAATTTAAGTGAAATGCTACAGAAGTGAACGGTATATTAGTAAACGCTGCAAACGTACAGTAAACATTTTTTTTTAACCGTAACATTATAATTAGAATCTTTTGCCGAATATTAAAAATAATAATATACCGCAAAATCTGGTGGGAAAGAGGGTTAAGAACAGGATTTATTTTCTTTGTTAGATTTTAAATACTTTCTGAACCATAAGATTTGGTATACCACAATATTTTTGAAAAGTGCACTGAATTACGTGTCATGTTCGGATTGATGGGAATTCGTTATATACAAGTTTCTTTTGATAAAAAATAGTTTGAATTAATAAATAAGAAACATACCCACCCGTTGGGTATAATTCTCTCAAAATAATAAAATCATATCATAGCTAGTGAATATACGAGGGCGGTCCGACAAGTACCTAGCCTCACCGCTTGATGGCGCCACTATCGCAAGAGAAATTTACTATCGTATAGCACATTCTCGTAGACGGCTACTGTCAAAATTTCAGCCGAATCGAATTAGTAGTTTTGTTTTGACCGCGTGTGGAAGCGGGCGTGTCCGCGGATTTTAGAAAAATGGAAAAAGAGCAATATCGGTCGGTGATTCGATTCTGGTTTTTGGAAGGGAAATCGAGCAGCGAAATCAAAGAGCGCTTGGATGCTGTGTACGGTGACTCTTCTCCTTCGATGGCGACCATCAAAAATTGATTTAACGAGTTTCAACGTGGTCGCACGTCGGTTTTTGATGAGCCACGCCCAGTGCCCCGAAAACGGCTACCACGGAGGATAACGTGACAAAAATCCACGATCTCGTATTGGCAGACCATCAATCGGCATTGAAGGTGCGCGAGATAGCTGAGACAGTAGGCATCTCAAAAGACCGCGTGGGTCATATCCTGCATGAAATTTTAGGCATGAGAAAGCTGTGGGCGCGATGGGTGCCGCGTTTGCTCTCTCCGGACCACAAGCGCATCCGTGAGACCACTTCAGAGCAGTGTTTGACGCTGTTTAAGCGCAATTCGAAGGAGTTTCTGCGTCGTTTCGTGACCGTCGACGAAACATGGATCCACTGGTACACACCAGAGACAAAGGAACAGTCGAAACAGTGGACTTCACCCGGCGAACGTGCTCCAAAGAAGGCGAAGACTGTAATATCGACCGGAAAGGTGATAGCCACCGTTTTCTGGGATTCACAAGGTGTGATCTACATCGACTACCTGGAGAAGGGCAAAACAGTCACAGGGCTCTACTGTGCCGAATTATTGGGCTGATTCGACGCCGAATTGCAGAAAAAACGACCCCATTTGGCGAAGAAAAAAGTGCTCTTCCACCATGACAATGCACCGGCTCACACCTCCGCCAAATTGGTCGAATTGGGCTACGAACTGCTGCCCCATCCACCGTATTCTCCAGATTTGGAGCCGTGCGACCAAACTTGAAAAAGTCACTCGCCGGGCAGAAATTTGAGTCGAATGATGAGGTCATCGCCGCCACGGAGGCCTCGAGACCTCGAGAAAACGTATTTTTCAGACGGGTTAAAGAAGTTGGAGCATCGCTGGGTCAAGTGTATCGAGCTAAAAGGAGACTATGTTGAGAAATAAATCGCCACATTTCCAAAATTTTCGTTTTTCTTTTGTAGGCTAAGTACTTGTCGGACCGCCCTCGTATAATCGAGAATAATAAAATTTTTTTTTTCTTTTTCTGAAATTTTTTTTTTGTTGAACGACCATGTCTGAGACAAACGACATTGAGCAGTTGCCGAATAGCAACAACGTGAAATCCTCACCATCAACAATGATGAAATTGAGTTGAGCCCAATGAACGTGAGATTACCACCCTTTTGGGCAAACAATCTCGCAACTTGGTTTATACAAGTTGAATCCCAATTTGCCATTAGTAGGATCAGTAGCGATCAATCAAAATATAATTATGTCGTTGCATGTTTGCCACAGGATGTAGCCGAATCTGTCATGGACATTTTAGAAAAGCCTCCTGAAGAGAATCTCTATTTGCACTTAAAGAACGTCATAATAGAACGTCATTCTTTAAGTATAGAAAAAAGAATCAAAAAACTCATATCTGGCGAAGAGTTAGGTGACCAAAAACCATCAACATTCTATAGAAGGATGAAGACTTTAGCTGGTACTTCAGGCACATTAGGGGAGGAATTAGCTAAAAAACTATGGCTAGGTAGATTACCTAATTTAATAAGCATAGCGCTTATATTGCATCGCGACGATGATATGTCAGCATTATTAGACACTGCGGACAAAATGTGGGAAGTCATGAATAGTTTAGGTAATATTTCAGCTTATAGCAAGCCTAGAAGGGAGATGCAGGCTACAGCCAATTCTTCAGACAGTTTGAGCAAAGACTATCTATAACAAGACATGACACTACGCAGTATTATTCTTATAAAAATATGACCTTGGTTTCTTTATTTAATGAGATGAGGGAAGTAGATAGCAATAGCATGATGCATGATTAAAGAAGAGACAAAAACTGATAACGAGTCGCATTCACCAATATAATGACATCCTCACAGAACGCCTATAAAAAAAATGACATCAAATCATGTGCAGACACAGCTCAGCTGTGCTTGTGTGATTTCATTTCTCATATTGTTCCTATAAATTTGTATGCTGAAACACTAACGATACATGCGAATGTGTAATCATTCATTTTTGCATATTAGCGTACTCTTTTCTTCGCATGTGAATTTCCGTAAGAATACGGAATTCAAATTGTTCAATCGGATTTCTTTGTTCAGCTTATGCAATGATTTTTTGCATAAAAAATGCATGTGTATTAAGTGTCCAGTCTTGTTATATGTAGATAGTCTTTGGTTTGAGGCTCGAACAGCTAACGCAAGAAATAAAGAACTAGTAGGTAAACAATTTTCACGACAGTCACGACCGGCTGCGAGAGGAAGAGGGCATCCTCATGCACGTTCGAACAGTAGGAAAAAATACAACAGTAGTGGTCGTTTCTGTTGGTATCACTTCAAATACGCAAACAATGCTAAAAAATGTGTACTTTCTTGCACATACTCATATAAGGATACACCTACACATCTACAAATTCAAAAAACTAGAAAGTCCCTCTGTACAGGCGGCCGACCATGGGAAAAAATTAAAAAGCCGTCGTCTCTTTGTAAGAGATAATCACAATAAGCTCAGTTTTTTAATCGACACGGGTGCCGATGGATCCGTAGTACCCCACAAATTATTCGCTAATTCCGGTTCCACACAAAATGATTTTTGCCTTTCTGCCGCAAACGGCACAGTAATCAATACATTCGGCAATAAAGTGATAGAAGTAGATTTAGGCCTGCGTCGTAAATTCTAGCACGACTTCATTATTGCTCAGATTAATATTCGCATAATAGGAGCCGATTTCCTCGAGAGGTTTGGATTAATAATTAATTTGAAAAACAAGCGATTAATCGATAATACAACTAAATTGACAATTAATACAGACTGCATTAACAGTGGCACTCTAAGCCCAGTAAATTTCTCAATACATAACCCATATGGAAACATTTTAAAAAATTACCCTTCGTTGACTGCACCTCCAAATTTTGGTCACCCAGCCAAACATAACGTAGTGCACCACATATCAACGGAAGGTCAACTGCCATATTCAAAACCTCGTAGATTAATTTTTGAAAAACTTTAAAGTGCAAAACTCGAATTTAAACATATGCTGGAATTAGGGATTTGTCGGCAATCGTATTCTCTGGTATCGTCGCCACTGCATCTGGTGAAGAAACGAGAAAGTGGAGAAATACGTCCATGTGGAGACTATCGTAGATTGAACCAAGTTACTATACCAGACCGCTACCCAATTCCACCTATTCAAGATTTTACTATGCAATTTGCCGGATGCATGATTTTTTCAAAAGTTGATCTGTTCCGTGCATACCACCAAATACCTATAGCATCGGAAGATATATACAAAACTGCCATCACTACTCCTTTTGGTTTATACGAGTTTACAAGAATGGGTTTCGGACTTCGAAATGCTGGGCAAATATTCCAACGTTTCATGAACGAATTCGTAGCAGGATTAAATTTCGCTTTTGTATATATTGACGACATTCTAATTGCAAGTAAGAATGAAGATGAACATAAAGAACATCTCAAGCTACTTTTTGAAAGGTTAGAAAGTTTTGGACTAGTTTCTAAGTAATAATATTTCGAAAGACGGAATTACACCTTCAGAAAATAGGGTTCGAGCAATTTTAGATTTTCAAGCACCTCAGTCAATAAAACAGGCACAAAGATTTGTTGGGATGGCTAACTATTATCATATATTCGTGCCACACTTCTTAGCTGAATTACTTACTCCAATTTACTGAAGCTCAGAAAGCCAAGAAAAGTACGTCAAAAGATAGTTTTTCATGGCCAGAGCATTGTGATACTAGTTTTGATAAAATTAAAATAGCTTTGAGCAACGTAACATTGCTAGTACATCCTATGAACGATAAAACTTTCAGCATCACTACAGATGCTTCTGATATAGCTGTGGGTGCCGAATTGCAGCAGTTCAACAATGAGTGCTGGGAACCAATAGCATTTTTTTTCCCGAAAACTATCAAATGCAGAAAGAAAATATTGTACGTTTGACCGAGAGCTGCTTGCCGTCTACCTGTCGATCAAACATTTTCGATATTTCATCGAAGGTAGAACATTCACCGTATATACAGACCACAAACCTCTGATATTCGCAATAAATTCGAAAACAGAAAGAAGCCCAAGACAAACTCGTCATTTAGAGTATATCGCGCAATTCACGACTAACATTCAGCACATAAGTGGTAAAGATAATGTTGTCGCAGATTGTCTGTCGCGAACAAATCCTAACGTGTCTACAGTACACGATAATTTAGATTACAACTCTTTTATCAAACATCAAAAATCAGATAAAGAATTACAGGAGGTAAAAGGCAAGGTTCAAAAGTAAAATTAGAAGCAATGGATATTCCACTGTCGGAAGAAAAAATCTGGTGCGAAACAAGCACTGAAAAATCGCGTCCATTTGTACCAATGTTTTTGAGGCGAATGGTATTCGAAAAAATGCATTCTCTTTCACACCCTGGCATAAAAGCATCGAGAAAATAAATTTCAAGACGTTTTTTGTGGCCAAACATGTAAACATTTCAAATTGGGTGAAATTATGCATTTCCTGTCAAAAGTCCAAAATTCAAAGGCACACAAAGTCATAACCTGGAACATTTGAAATACCAGCTGGACGATTTGATCATATCCATTTAGACCTTGTCGGACCACTTCCTGTTTCAAACGGAATGTCATACATTCTAACCTGATCTGACCGTTTCTCAAACAGTTGCAACAACTTTTCTGAATAATTATATTTCGCGATTTGGAGTACCCTTAACTTTAACCACAGACCAAGATTCACAGTTTGAATCGAAAATATTTTCTGAATTACGAAAACTCCTCGGAACCAACAGAATACGAACCACCGCTTACCATCCACAGGCCAACGGAATGGTAGAGAGACTTCATAGACAAATTAAAGCAGCCCTCATGGCCAAATGTAATACCATACATTGGAACGAAGAGCTACCTTTTGTTTTGCTAGGATTAAAAGTTAGCATCAAAGAGGATTTAAACTGCTCGCCAGCTGAAATGGTATACGGGCCAACGTTGAGAGTCCCTGGAGAGTTTTTTGAAAATACGATTGGGAAACACAAAATCAATCTAGACAATTTTCTAGAACGTTTACGTCAAAACATGAGAAACCTCAGTTACACAGCCCCGTTCTAATCAAAACCCTATTAGCTTCGTTCCACAAACCCTTAATTCATACACGCATGTGTTCGTTAGAGTTGATAAAGTAAAACCCGCGTTGCATCCACCATACGAAGGACCTTTCTCTATAGTTCGAAGATTTCGGAAACATTTTGTGGTAAATGTCAATAGAAAAAATAAGTCAATCTCAATAGACCGACTGAAACCGACTTTTGGAATTATTAGCAGCATTGAAAAGAAAAAAGTTGAATTTTTTCTATAAACTTCGACATGAGTAACAATTCTTTTCACCAATCCAATTTGAATTATTATTATTTTATTATGAGATCACTCGCTCGAGTCTGATAAGGGACCCGGTACTCTACGACATTATTATCATTTTTATTTTTATATTAATTTTTTTTATTTATAATATTGTTGTTTAGTAATAACCGTTTCACTAGAGAGGGAGTGTGTAGTGAAATTTAAATTTAAATATAGTTTAGAAAATATCGAACTCCCTGTTTCATAAACCAGTAATTGCATAGAACAAGTACATAGCAAAAATTAAAATCAGTTACACAGTTCGAAATAAATGTACCTGGACCACTTGATCCAGAGACTTTAAACGTAAAGGTTTAGTTTTTATATTAACTACCTATCCCACAAATCACCGAAAAAAAAATTTTCCGTTTTTCATGGGAGGTGCAGGAAGGATTCATTCGATTTCTTACATATTTATCCTTTTCCTTGGAACCATTAAAAAATTAATGTGTAGAAAATTTCAAATTCCCAGCTTGAAGCATTCAAAAGTTATCGAAAAATAATGTTGAAAACGTGTCTTAAGGATTTTTTGTATGGAAGCTCCTTCCTCTGTAAAAGGATTTCGATGACTAGTGAAATCGAACTTTGTTTTCACTCAAAACTAATTTGTACGAAATTCCGAATTTTTGTGTAAATTAAGTGAAGCCATTTTGACAGGATATTTATATGGCAGCTACACGAAGGACTAATAGGATTTTCTTCATAATCATACATTTAACTCCAACTATTGGAAAATCAACACGTACAAAATTTCAAAGTTATTTCTGAAACCCTTCTGAAGTTATCGGCCAATATTTTTGGACACGTGATTTAAGGACCTTAGCCTTACAAATCCGATCAAAGATCTAGATTCAAAATTTATATTTATAGATATCGAATAACTTTTTATTTCTACAGGCTCTTAATATAATATATATAATTGATTAAAAACCTTTTCATAGTTTTTTATTTTTCAACCCCTAAGAGCGCAAAAAAGGATTGTGCACTCTTCACGAGTTCTGTTATATCTCTTAGGCGTAATAGGATATGGAATAGGTTTTAACTTTGTCGTGCTTTCTTCATAATCATTTCAAAATTAATTTCAGAATTTTGGGATATTCAACCCCACAAGTGGATGTAGGGGAGTTGCATACGTTTTTAAAGTTTTCGCCATATCTTCCAGGTTTGATGAGACATCAAATTATCTTTTACTTCTAGAGAAGTTTGTATAACGCTTAAAACCCAATTTTAGGATTTGCGGATATTCAACCCACAATCGAATGTGTTTCATACGATTTCACGAATTCCAACATATTTCTTAGATCTGATGAGATATTTAATTGATTTTTGCAACATACCTCTTAGATCTGATGAGGTAACTAATTGTTTCTTACTTTCACGGGCTTCTTACATAATCTCATAAAAATTAGTTTATTGATTTTTGATATTCAACCCTCCAGTGAGTGTTGCATACGTTTTCATAATTTTACCCATCGTTTAGGTCTGACCCGAATAATAATAAGAAACAAGACACTTGGCCATTTTTTTTTAAATAGACCAGTTGTAAATTTTAAGTCTATACAAGTTCATTTTTTATTTCATAAAAAAGTTTTCATTATTCTTGATTAATAACTGCGTAGTTTTTTTATGATAATAATATGAAAATCATGCAATTTATAGACTTTTCAAAGGTTGCAAATGTTAAGACTCTGACATCTTGAAATATTTATCTTAAGACTTAAGCACTGCCGAAGAAATAAAACTTAAAACTATCGGATTGACTGAAACATTGTCATTGTATAGCTAGCTATAGCTATTATACTTACTTTCATTATTAAATATTTTTCTGTTCAATTGCGTCTTAAAGTCCAAGTCACGGTTTTCAATCGCTGAGTCTCTCTTCGGTGATCCTATATTAATCCAATGCGATAATAACAACAAAAGGAAACCAATAAAGAATAAAATATTATGAAGCAAACAAAATATATAAAGATTAATTAATTTTAAATAAAAAAGTGATTGAAAAACCAACCAATCGGACTATAAAAAATGTCTTCACTGGACGATCCCGATGAAAGCCATCTTAACGTTACGTATTCGATCTTATGTCCTTTTGTATTTATTAATTTGCAAATGTTTTCCCAAATAATTTCGATTTTATTTTATTTTAACAGCAATTTTGCCTATTACCTTTTTTATTGAGTTCATCACTCGAAGCTGAATCGCTGTCAACCGGATCCTGGTTATTTTCCATTTTTCCGTTATGTGCTAAAAGCGAATTTATACGGGCAGCTAGTTATTGAGTAATATGGACTGTTCTTAAAATAATTGATGAACATGAAGCCAAAAAGCATTTATTATTTATTTTTCTTTATTATTATTATAATTTGAAGTGAAGCTTTGAATTATCTTTGTATATTTCATAATGATCGTTCGAGGTATAAATGTGTAGAATGCAATAAGCCGATGATAGTCTTACTATTAGTGGTGATCAATTAAAATACTCAAAAGTGTAATTACCAATTTTTGGGGAAACCATTTCCGGATTTCTTACTATTGTCGGATCATTAACAGTAATGGCTTTTTCACTGTTTGTATTTGAGTCATGAATATCTTTCCTTTTTTCATCAGATTTTAATTCTGCAGTACCATCTTCGCCTATCCTGATTTCGGGAACTAAATCAGCTTTAACTTCTTCTAATAAATTGTTACATTTCGTATGATCCAGATTTACTTCAGCTTCACGATCCTGAAAATGGTTATATATGTATATAGTAGCATTTTAATTCATTAATAATTTCCTATTTATACGCTTAGTACGTCTAACTTAGAATAAAGCTTTTCCGTACAGTATCTATGTGGTTTCTTTAGTAATATCCGTATCAGTAGATTTTGCATGACTTTTAGGGGATTCATTGCAGGTTTTAATGCACTTCCCAAAGCTATTATACCATATTGCAACATTGAATGTATTAGGGCAAAGTAAAATGTTCTAATTGTTGGTCGTTTAAGGATTGCTCTCACAGTAAAACATATTGGAACTAGTATTTTTAATCTTTTTATCAAGTTCGTAATATGTATATCCCACTTGCAGTATTGGTCAAATTTTATACCCAGGTATTTAGCATAGCTGACTTTTTTGAGAGGTTCGCATTGACAGTTGAGGGTACAATTTTGCGTATGTACAGTGATGTATAATGTGGGAGTAATAAGTAAGAACTTTTTTTCTTATTCAGAGTCATTGTATTGGTATTGAGCAATTCTTTTATCTGTATAAGATTACCCAACAAGAATTTTGTGCCCAGTTGTTACTATTGTCACATTTTTAACATATCGACGTTACAGAAATGTTTTCGTTACCATTTTATATGGAAATGTTAAGTTTTCGTGCCTTGTCAGTAACACTTCCCATTTAGGCAGTCTAAGTAACACAAAAACGTAAGTCTTCCCACAAATGTTTCCATATAGAGAAAATTCCCAAAACAGTATCAGTTCCCAAATCGCCGCCAAATTTTTCGGGAATTGTGGCATTCTAGGCGGAAAATATTCTTCGCGCCTATTTTGAAGTCAATAATAATTGAATCGATCAATGGGAACTCTACCTATATAGAAACTTTGTAGTCAGTGTGATTCTAGAAAACCCTTTTAGACGCACTATTGGAAAGTGTTACTTTACCTTTAGCCTTGATGAAACAAATTAGGTACCAAGTCTAATTGGGCACAATAATAGAGATTTATATACTGGAGACGACAGGCCACCGGTTCCGTATAAAGCGCTTTAAAGCCAGAAAAGTTAGATGCAACAGGGACATAGTGTCAAATTGCTGTTGTTTAGCGTGTTTCAAGAGCGGGACATAATATAAATGTGTGAAAAAACAAGGACCTAGTGTCAATTGTTGTTGTTTTGAGTGTGGGTGAATGCGACGACGAACTCAATCGCTCTTGTCATCTCCAGTACATATATCTCTATGGACAAAATAAATTAAATTTTAGGAATTTTTACGGAGACAGCTGACAGCTGCAGCCTCTTAATATAAGCGCCTAGAAACACTTTTCTAAATTTTTCGATATCTAACCCCCGAGGGGGTGTAAGGCGGTTATGTATTTTAGTTTTTCACGAATTCCGATATATTTCTTAGGTCTAATGAGATATAGAATTTATTTTCAAAATCCTCTGAATATAGTCCGGGAATAAACCGATTTAGGTATTTTTTCATATTAAACCCCCTGGGGAGTAAGACATTGTTCAAGTTTTGACGAATTCCGAATTTTTTTAGGTTTAATGAGATCGAATTCACTCTCACTTCTATTGAATCATCTATTGAAAAAACAAATACGTAAATAAATTAAAAAAATTTGCCAACAGTCTGTACACAAATTTATTATTTTATGTTTTGAAGTCCGAAACGTGCGACTGACAACCTAAAAATAACCGGGGGGCTATTTGGAACGTTATTTGAACAGTTCAAATTGAAACTGCAAACGATCTTGAGATATTAACTTCAAAACACAAATTTTTCTACTTCTATTCTAAAAATTCCGTGATCAATGTAGCTATTCTCAGCAAACCCCATTATACAAATGCAAGTTTAATTTTATTTTTTTATGTACCATATTATTACCTACGAAAGTTGCATACATATGAATGAGTTACGTTTTACAACTTTGAAAGTAATAGGCGAAAATACCGCTTAAAAATTAAATATGACATAAAGTGGCCCTCGTTCAAAAAATCTGTTTAAATTGTTGGTTATAATTAAGAATTTTTATTGCCCATTTATTTCTATTTTAAGTATCGAGGTTATCAATTAAATGTAAATGAGTTCCAACAGAATTGATGCACTTACCTGAATGTGGTAGGTAAAACTGGGTACAGTACTTTGCCTTTATTAACCCTGATAAGCCCAAGTACAAATTGAAGTGGATGCCATTTATCATCATTTAATCAACAGAGTAATAGAACTTATCAAGACTTGGTATCCATACATTTTCAATAACTCCTAACAATTGACAATCGAAAGGTTCTCAGAAAATTGGTGGATCGGTACAAATTCTACACAGACAAATACCATTGAAACTGATGTATCTACCAGGATCGATGCGGCAGCAACTGAAATAAGGCAGGAGCTGAGGAGTATGAATACCAAGAGAACACTTGCAAAACGAATTTTAGTGTGCATTCAAAATTAAGGTGGCCATTTTGAACATTTATTGTAGTTAAACATTTTTGAAATAAAGTATTACTAAATTCTTTCAGTTCAAGCAAAGAGTGTAGATCAACATGTTCTTCTTTTTTTTATCTGGTTGTTGTTGTTTGGTGTGGGGAAGACACGAAGCATAGCAGCGCATCTTGAGCATTCAGGCCAATATGGCCCATTACACTCGACTTTTGAAATATTTAATTTTTATGCGATATGTATTTTTACCTATTACTTCCAAAATGTTAATCGTAACTCATACATATGTAAGCATAAATATCTCAAGATTGGGTGCAGTTACAAATTATACTGTTACATCAAATGAAAGGTAATTCGATTCCCTAAAAAACGAGTTATAACACTTTGCATTGTGGCTATTCGTTTTCAAGATATGACGTTTTAAGTGAGTGAGGGTACCGGTCAAAATCACTTTTCTTAACCACCCTGTATCTCCACTGATATTGAAAATTAACCTACCCTGTAGAACAATTTTTTTCTCCAAATATATCAAAGAATAACCCCTTACAAGGTGGCGGACGGAGTGCCAAACACCCTGTATAGTCATGCTTCCCAGCAGCAAAAAAAGGCATTACAGAATCAATAATGTAATTACTTCTCGGTAATGGGAATCGCTTACAATTAAGTTTACACTCCATGTTAAGAATGCCTTACATTTACACAGCGATGTCATAGGCAGTAGGCGAATGATTACCTTCTGCATTACATATAAATAATTCTAGAACACATTCCCTAGAAGTTGTTATAGATTAAATTACTGAAATACTATATAGAACTAGTTACAATGAAGTTATTACGGAATGGGTAGATGTAATTCGTTGTGTCAGCATTTATTATGCACATATTTCTGAAGGAATTTCTGCCACTAATCTGTTCCGGTAAGTTATTTGTTCCGGAACAAATTAATAGTACAAATTCGGCACGTTTTTAGTCACAAGCGACATTGCAATGAATACTTACTAAGAAGGATACACTCAACAGCAAAATTAAAATACATAAATTTTAAATAATAAACAAATTATATTTTTAATGAGACTTCTTTTTCTTTTCTTAATTTCTAAGTAACAAAAAAAAAATCATATTTCTATTTATAAAATAAAAAATAAAGCTTTTTCATAAAATTAAACATACATTTTTTAATTTTAATATTTTCACGAAAACTTCACTTTTCTCACCATTTGCTAAACGAACCAACACGCTTTAAATCCACAGATGACTGAAAATCAGAAAAGAAACAATTGAATGTAAAATACAACTTTTGTCTCTGTTCATCGACACCATTGAACGATTAACACATTACCGATTACATTACATTTTTCTGATTCATTAACTGGTGCGGAATCGAACATATATGTTATACATTTCATGTTGTTATCTATGTATATGATTGCTCGGTAACTAGTTAGAGAATGACTTATATCGGTAATTTTCGCGAATAGTAGTGAGAACGGTGATATGATAGTTGTCACAACCAATTTGCCAGTGCGGGCTAAGTAGTACGAACCGCCTCGCTACCTGCAGCGTTACGAATAGTTGTGGGCTACGACTAACCAGAATGACCATCCTTGGTTGTGAGTGGAGTGCATGTGGTTCTCCGAACCATTTACGGACAATATGCGACCTATCTGCGAGCTTAAAGCCAGAAATACATGTACAGAATATATGCACGCAGCACTGCACGCATCTCTGCATGTGAAACAGACGTGCATTGTTTTTGACAAATCTCTTGGTTGTATTTGTCATAAATCACCGCATTTTCTGATAGTCGGTTTGAGTTTGAGTTTATTTTAATTGACAAAAAATCATCTTTGATCCCTCAAAAATTTATTTTTGTAATTTCGACTGGTTTTATCGAATAAAAATTGCTTATTTTTTATAAGTTCGATGAAACGCTCCTCCATTGCTACTCCAATCCACAAGTACAAAATTACAACTAAAAAATTAACTCGCGCCCCTTTTTTATTTGTTTGTGTTGGTAAATTTCAATCTCAAGTTGTGGCAATACTGCCGCTGCGCAGCAAAAGTAGAAGTAGAGACATCTTGCAGCGCTCCGCTGCATGCAGAATAAGCGTGTGTTTCGTCGCATTTAAACTCAAGCATTCTAAATCCGTTTTGCCGAGCTGCATGCAGATATATGCACATGTATTTCTGGCTTTATAGTAAAATAGAGTAGCGGTGTTAGATCACACACGTACGAGAGCGCGCAGAGAATATGAGAATGTGCGTTTTGTTATGGTTTTACATATAAATAAGAATACACAAATAAGATGTGAACTTCAAGTGAAATATGAGTTGATGAGAATTCTTTTTCAATTAAAAAACTAAATCTAGAACTAATTTTATGGGAAACATAATTTTTACTGTAAACATATGTGATGTTTATATGCTTAAAACTTACGCCCCTCCATAAAAAGTTATGTTGTAATATTTTATAACTTTTTAAGTCAAATTGATTTTTCAAACGGAAGTACTTTTTGACTAAAATGGAATAAAAAATATTCAAACCAATATTTTAAAGTAGGAATATAAGAATTTTTATTCAAAATATGTGTATCTTTTGAATAAATTTTTGTTCAAAATATTTCAGTTATATTGGAAGCCATGACACATCTATGTATAATATATGGAGTCATATTCAGTAGAAATACATTACTATTAAGTAGCAATACACTACTATTTAGTAGCAGAATACACAACTATTTAGGAGCAATACACTACTATTTTGTTGCAGCAGGCTGGTTCGCAGGTTGAAGTTGGCAGGTGGCTGTGCGAACCACACACGGACTCATAAGTGAGGACTATTCTTATGGTTATCCACATTAGTTCGCAAAACCATTGCACAACTACTTAAACGAACTAAATGGTCGTACGACTATATAGTACTGATAATAAGTTGTTAGTGAGTTTTCGCAACTAAAATTAGTTGTAAGTGCCAACAAAATTTAATACACACAAGCCACAACTAAAAATTAGTTGAATTTGTTCATACGTATGTATTTCCTCATACGTATGCTAAATTTTCCGTATGCATTGTGCGATCATTAAACTTAAACATAATTTATATTTACTTAGATTAAGCATTTTTTTATTATAAATAGTCTTTAAGAATATTGAATAAAGCATTCTTCATTTCAAACACAAGTCGAAAGTATTTCTTTTTGTTTCCCAAAGTCTCCTCAATATTTTCCTTACCTCTATATTATCGGCTGGTGTGGCCGGTTATTATAGAGTCCTTACCTCAATCTGTATCATCGGCTGGTGTGGCCGGTTATTATAGAGTCCTTACCTCAATCTGTATCATCGGCTGGTGTAGCCGGTCAATATAGATCATACCCGCTCCACTCGCTTATAGACTGGAGCTACTGATCGGCACTAATCAGGATCAACACAGCTGGTGTGGCTGGGTCTGATTTTAACCAGTTGCCGAAACATTGGTCCGTCGAGCCGGATATATCCTGGAAATTAGTCATTCGATATATTAGCTGTTTATTCGTTCAACGAACCCAGACGCAAGGTTCTACGAATTGTTTACTGAGACGCGTTCAGAGCAGCGGTTGGACATCGTTACGTCGATACATCAGCGAATCTTTTCCTTCAGCGAATCCAAACGCAAAGTTCTACGAAATGTTTACTGAGACGCGTTCACAGCGGTGCCTAGACATTGGTACGTCGATATATCAGCGATTCTTTTGCTTCAACGAACTCAGACGCTAAGTTCTACAATCGATTGCTGAGACATACATCATATGACCCTTCCAAACATAATGGAATCAGAGGTCGATAAAATCATTGAAAATGTATATAAACCCTTTACACCACCTTGGGGGTCGAATTTCAAAATATCCTGAAAACGCTTTCTAGGTATTTATATGATGAATATGTAGAATAAAAATGTATTCAATATTTGGGAAGACGTAATAGATATGACGAAAATCGTGAAAATATATGTAGGAGCAAGAGAGACAGGAATAGGGCAGAACACGGCACACGGTAAAACGGCATCGGAAGAGACGGTCGAACTGACGAGAAAAGTTTCGCTTGAATTTGAATAAAGTGAATTATAAGCTAACCCCATCCCACATTCTGGGGTCTCAACTCATAAAAAGAAATTCAATTAAATCTCAATGCGCATAGCGGGAACGGAAATGGGGAACGACAAAAAAAACTCCGGTCGTGCGCGCAAAGTAACAGTGAACAGAACAGAAAGAAAGAATTTAGCCAACTCATGTGACAATTCGCGTTAAAAAAAATTCCTAAAGTAATATCCGAAAACTAATTGCGGAAGCAAGATCGCAATTCGTAGCGTAAAATTAGAAATTTTGTTTTTTTTCTGTGCATGTACAGTCTCGCCTCACACGAAAAGAATAATCACTGTACAACTGTCACGGTGAATGGGAAGAGTGCGGTTAAGGACAAGTAAGAGAAAAATTTTAAGAAACTAAGTACGGAGCGTACGACTCGGACAATAACTGCACCGGACTTAACCTCAACAATGGTCAGCCGAGCAGTGGGTGAATAATTTTGAGGAGTTAGCCAGCGTAGTTAACTGGACAGATCTCGAGAATCTGGTGTACACGAAACAATTTCTGTGCCGAACCGCGGAGATACTGGGAAAACACAAAGTGTACAAAAGCTGGTCAGTCAGAAGACCTAAAACATGAGCTACTCTATGCATTTTTTTCAAAAATTAATAGCGCAGAAGTACATAGAGTATTGCCTTTTTCGACAATTATAAGCTAGAACGTGTCTTTAATTTAACCTCGATAACCCAATCTCAAATTAAGCATTCCACTTTCACTGATAAATTTTTTGCCCCCATTTCCGAACGCTAATGGATATTTGATTTTTTTTTTAATGAAAATCACTTTTCTAGTTGATTTACATATACATACTGACCTTCGACTTTAAAGCATAAACCTTTCTATAATTTCCACAATTCTCATTCGACATAGTGTGACGTATTTTCAATTCGCGGAATACAAGTCAATTTTTCTTTTATTTCTACTTGATTTTAAATTATCATATTAAGCTATCTGTGGTCATGGAGTGCAGTGTGTCGGCATGTGTGGATAAAACAAATATTACACCGTGGATTATTTATTCCGGTTCCTGCGGAATAGTTTTTCACTGCAAGTGTGCCGGTCTCTCGGGTCATGTTGGTGATGCTGTTGTGAAGGCCGATAGTGGCCTCTACTGGTACTGTACTGCCTGTAGGTCATCATCATCCTCAACACATGTGGCTAAAGTGTTGAAGGCAAAGTCGACTATTCAGACGCTTCATAACGAATTTGTAACACTTCAACAGAAACTTCATGCGGACTTGAGTGATCTGCACAAAACGACACTCCCTCTTACCAGCCTGTCGGTGGCGCATGCAACTGTATTGCCTTCGACTAGTTTGGCGGCAACATCAATATCATCATTAACTGCATCTGGCGCCACCCCAGAATCAGCTAGGCAGTTACGACCGAGGCAGACTAAATCTGGGGCTAGCGCCGCATCGATCAACAAACGCTCAGCTGGTACTGCTACGAACTCCGAAAACGGCGCCTCTTCTGCAGGTACATCAGCTGATGTCGTAACAGCTGATCGTTATACTGTTGAACTCACTACATCGCAAGTTGCCAATGGTTCTCCCGTTGGAGTATCGCTCGAACCTTGCAGTTCTCCGATGATTCAGCCTGTCTCTGATGTCGTTACAGCTGATCGACTTACTGTTGAACTAACTACATCGCAAGTTGCCAATTGTTCTTCAACTCGTCTAACAGCGGCCAGGCTTCCTCGCTGGATTTATGTATCTCGATGTGAAGTGAATACTACGCCTGATATGATTCTCAACCACATTAAAAGTAACTTCAATGATGTCTCGGCAACGGATCTACCATGCTATCAGCTTACAAAGTCTGGTGATGAGCTTTCGAAGTTTTCTTTTGTTTCCTTCAAAATTCGTGTGCCTCATAACATATTTGCTGCTGCTAGTAAGCCTTCTCTATGGCCTAAGGGTCTGATAGTGAAGGAATTTCTACCCAGACCGAGAAGGAATTTTCGTCCTATGGGAGCCAAGAATCTTCTGACGTAATTGGCTTTTCGTCTTCCTCGCCTTGCAGACCTCGAGCATCGAATGTCGTGTTTCCTACTTCTAATTTACTTTCAATCTTTTATCAGAATGTTAGAAGACTGAAAACTAAGACAATTCCTTTTAAAAATACTGTTTTATCGAACTCCTTTGACATAATCTGTATTTCTGAGATTTGGCTGAATGAGTCAATATTAAACTCTGAACCTTTTCCGAGTTCTTTTAATGTCTTTAGACGTGGTCGGGATCTTCTGTCCACTAACAAGCTTGATGGAGGAGGTGTTCTTATAGCGGTTCGTAATAGCATGTTGTCGGATCTTTGCATTGACTTCAATTGCTCCTTTGAATGCATTGCTGTCAAGGTGAAATGTTCTAAATCTACATTATACATACTCTCTTATGTTCCTTGTAATACCACTCTTGCTATTCTCTCTACACTTCTAGAAGAATTATCCCTATTTATTAATCAATGCGATCCTTCTGCTAAATTCCTTATCTGTGGAGACTTCAATATGCCTTACTTAAATTGGGATAATTCCATTCCTACTTCTTTGTACTGTTACTCTCAGCAACTCTTCTGTATTCAATCCTTTATGGAATTTTGTGCTCTAAAGCAACACAATGTTGTCTTAAACCAAAACAATAGAATTCTCGACCTAATATTTTCCAATTCCAGTTCTGAAGATGTTGTTCTTACATTATCTCTTCCTGGGCTAGTGTCACCTGATACCCACCATCCTCCGATTGAGATTGAATTAAATCTCAAGCCACTAAAAAACCCCGCATTAAATCACTCCTGTAAGCGCAACTTCTTCAACTGTAATTATGATTTAATTTCTTCTGTTCTTGCTGGAGTAAACTGGCAGTCACTTCATGCTTCATCGGTGAACATTGCCCTCGATGAATTTTATTCCACTGTTAATTCGGTAATAGTCGAACATGTCCCATACTCAATCACCCAGCGCCGGTCCCATCCTCAATGGTTTAACGCTTCCATCATTAAACTTTTGAAAGATAAAGATCAGGCAAGATGTCTTTATAAGAAATTCCCTACTCTGATTAATGAAGCTCAGTACACTGATCTCCGTAAAGTTGTTAAGAGAGAAACTAAGAAAGCCTTTAGATTGTATGTATGTAGCCTGAATGCATCACTCGCTTTGGGCAATGACAAACCTTTCTGGAATTATGTCAATTCCTCACGGAAGACTACTACCATTCCATCATTCATAACTTACCAAAGTGATACTGCTTCTACTCCCCGATCTATAGCAAATCTATTTTCCTTATATTTTAGCTCCGTGTATTCTTCTTCCGCTTCTCAGTCAATGCTGGATATCGATGATATGGACCTGTTTTCACTCCTACGGAGGTTCTCGCTGTTATTAATTCCCTTGATTGTCACGGTGGCGCTGGTCCCGATAACATTCCCAATGTATTTGTTAAGAGATTGGGCCATATTCTGGCGGAACCACTTGCAACATTATTTAACATGTTACTGAATCAAAGAATATTTCCTGCAGTATGGAAGATCTCCCATGTTTTACCTATATTTAAGAAGGGTGATAAGCACAACGTTGAAAACTTCCGCCCGATTTCTATTCTGTCGTGTTTCTCTAAAATATTTGAAAAACTACTGCATGAAGTCATCTTTCCACAAGTCTGCAGCTCTGTTTCTCCTAATCAGCACGGATTTTTCAAGGGTCGTTCCACTGAGACGAATTTAGTTTCTTTTACAAATCAGTATCAAGGACCCTTGAAAACCGACTTGATCTTCACACGGTGTATACTGACTTCTCGAAAGCTTTTGACAGAGTTGATCACTATACACTTGTTCAGAAATCCTACTCTTTTCGTCTAAGTAGTTCTCTAGTAGGCTGGATCTCATCCTATCTTAATAATCGTAAGCAAATGGTTATCTTCCAAGGATGCCTATCGGTTCCTTATCTTGCGACATCCGGTGTTCCTCAAGGTTCAACCTTGGGTCCACTGCTTTTCATTTTATTCGTGAATGATCTTCTCTCAGAATTTCATTCTGATTATTTAATGTATGCTGACGATCTGAAGTTATTTAGACCAGTAAAATCTTTGGCTGACTGTCTCATTCTTCAAAATGACCTCAATAAATTATCCTCCTGGTGCTCTGCAAATAAGCTATCCCTTAATAAGCTAAAATGTTTCAAGATGTGTTATACAAATAAATCCTCTTATCTTCAGTTTAATTACCACATTGATGACTCCCTTCTCCTTGAGGTCTTTAACTTCAAGGATTTAGGTGTTATATTTGACACTCGATTAAAATTTGATGTACATATTATGGAAATCGGCAAGCGTGCTTACAGGTTATGTGGTTTTATTTTAAGAGTTGCATATCCGTTCTGTAACTTGGCTCTTTATATTAACTTGTACAATAGTCTTGTCAAATGTCACCTTGAATACTGCTCAGTTGTGTGGAACCCACACTATATGTATCTCATAACCGCACTGGAATCGGTGCAGAGACGTTTCACTAGATCTCTCTTTCGTAAACTCAATTTTGTAGATGCCCCGTATGACATGAGGTTGCACCTGCTTGGCCTTTCACCTCTTAAGGACAGAAGATCTTATTTAGACATGTTGTTTTTGTATAAAGTCATATTTGTTTTCAACGCCAATCTGTATGCTGAGCTTAGATTTAGAGATAATAATCTCCGTTCCAGATCTCAAAATACCTTCATTGTACCATACGCGTCACTAAATTCATATTTTAATTCCACGCTTCTTCGTTTGCCTCGCGCGTATAACCATGATTGTCTTAGTTTTCATACTCATTCTTTGCGCTCCTTTAAAATTTACTTAAAATCTATATTTTTAATTTATTAAATTTTTCTATCCACTATTACTTTGTATTCGTATATTCATTTCATCTTTCATTAGTTACATTCATTTTCATTCTCATTTTTGTTTGTTCTCGGCTAAATGTGTTATTGGAGTATTTCTATTCTGTACATTTTCGTTTTCAAATAAATAAATAAATTAGGAAAAACATCCCCCACCCCCGTACCATACTATCCCTATAAAAAATTATATTTTTCCAACATGCTACTACTATAGCTCTC
This sequence comes from Beris morrisii, assembly GCA_951812415.1. Lineage (NCBI taxonomy): Eukaryota > Metazoa > Arthropoda > Insecta > Diptera > Stratiomyidae > Beris > Beris morrisii. The sequence goes on from OX638311.1 coordinate 99,404,050, forward strand.
TCCCAATACCACGTTTCAGCTTTATATGATATCATTATAGGTTCTCGAGATATAAACTTTTTCCTTTTCACCCTCCAAACCAACAACATTTTATTCCGCTAGGGGTCTATTAGGCCTACTTCTGATAAAAATTCTAAGATCTATCTTACACCGTTCTTGAGATCTGAGACGTGATTTTTTTAGAACAATTCTTATCCCCTCAACTTCCATGCTCTACCGCCCCCATAAAAAATTTTACTTTCAACAAACTTTATTTGTCAACCATTATATTTAGCGTTTCGGACGCATTATTATTCTTCCCACTCACACACCCCGTCACCCATATCAGCAATTTTTTTGCAAATGGGTCCATTATCAAAGCTCTATATAAATTCGAAGTTTCAGCCTCCAAACATAAGCGGATGCTGAGATCAAGAACCCACTCACGAAAAGCCATTACATCCACGAAAAGTCAATGCATGGTGCGCCAATTACACCGGAGGTGTCATCGGGTCTCATTTTTTCGAGGACGCCGTGGATAACGCGGTTACTGTGATTGGTGAGCGATACGGAGCCATGATCAATGAGTTTTTATTGCCGCAAATTGATGAATTGGGACTGGTGGGGACATGTGGTTCGAACAAGACAGTGCAACCGCACACACAGCTCCCGCGACAATACTCGTAGGATACACATTTTGAAGGATGCGTTTCCGGATCGCCTTATGTCTCGTTTCAGCGATTTACACTGGCCGGAAAGATCACCCGATTTGACCGCTTTAGTCTTCTTTGAAGTAACGTATCTATCAGAACAAGCCACAGACTCTGGAAGCTCTCAAAGAGAATATCTGGCAAGAGAGTGAGAACTTATCACCCGAAGTTCTTGCTAAAACGATTGAAAATGCGGTAAAAAGTGCCCAAATGGTCATCAAACATGGCGGCTCCTAGTTGACCGATATCATCTTCAAAAAGTAATGAAAAAAAACTTTAATGTCCAAATAAATATTAAAAAAAAATTATCAAATTATATCGTTTCATTTTGAAGATATAGCAAAACAACATCGGGTGAGAGTTTTTGGGCCACCCTGTACATACATATACTAGTAGAAGTGAGATGCAAGTAGGTACTATCGGGTGTCCAGTGTCAAAAGAAAGAGACTGAAGAACAACAGTTTGTAGTGGAAGTGAGATGCAAGCATGATGCAAATTACATGTTGGGTGTAGAATGTCAAATTTCATGTTGCTAAAGCTTACTAATATTCATACTTTCATGAAATAACACAATCAAAAAATTCTCGTTCTCAGCCATTCCATACACTTCCATGCTATGGTTACTATGCAACCCGTTTGGCAACCCAAACGTTTGAATATTTCAAATTTCTGGAATTAAATTTATGGCAAATTTACAGGAAGAAACAAATTCGATATATCAGCTGATCTAAGAAATATGTAGGAATTTGTGAAAATGTGTGCAACTCCTTTACATTGCCTCGGGGTTGGATATCAGAAAATACTGAAATCAGTTTGTAAGCTATTATATATATATAAAAACTCTGCAGAAGTTGTAGCCAATTTGATATCTCATAAAACCTAAAGAGATATATTATATTGTGAAAACGTATGCAACCCCCTTACATTCACTAGAGGGTTGAATATTGAAAAGTCCTGAAATTAGTTTCAAGAAGTCAAAACCAATTTGATGTCTATCAGTCCTAAGAAGTATGATGGAATTTGTGAAAACGTGCTTAACTCTCTAAGGCCCGGTTTCACAGTCGAAATTTTCTTTAAACTTGGGATCAAACGAATAATGCGTTTCTCAGAGGATGTTAAACTCAACTTTTATCCAATCCTAGGATTAAGCTAAACGGCAGAAGTTCTTTGGTTTATAGCTTGGATTTAGGTTTTTGACAGTTAGTCGAGTCTACTCTAATTTTCTATACTTTGGTATATTGATTGTCAATATCAATTGGAACGATCAGAATTAGTGAGTTCAAATAAAATGTTTTCCATTAGTAATGAAATTGAATAAAATTAGAGCTTCGACGAACTTGCTGTTTTTTCATTTTTCCATTTTAAATATTACAACGAAATTAAATAACAGAAAAGACAGAGTAATGTAATGTAAAAAAGATTAATTTCAGCTAAATTAGTTCACAACATATATGTATTAGTAATCTATATTGCTAGCGGCACTTGTCAGAGTTAGTATCGTTGTTAACAGCTGATTCTGAATTTGCCAATTCAATATAGTGGTAGTTTAAACGTTACTGGATTTTAATTTAATATTATAACATTTTTTATATTTTTTATAATTCAAAAAGTTGGAACATTTAACAAATGTAACACTAATTTTCACATTACATATCTTATTTTGTGAAAATTATGTAAGTGCTGCTAATTTGAAATTATGAACAGTACAATTTCTTATAAAACATATTATTCGCAATTAAATATTTTTATTTACAATGTTCAAATTTCATAAAAACTTGATTTGTATTACAATTTTGTACTCCCCTTCCTTGATTCTTTACATTTTTGAGACAAAATCAACAGCTGATTCTGAATTTTCCAATTCAACTCGTGCTTATTGATTTTGTATGGAAAAATATGACTACTAGCAATATAGCTCTAATACATATGTTATATGGTTCACAATGATTGAGAACTTCAGATGAGTTAATCTTAGGATATTTATTTACAGTGAAATCAGGTCAAGTTTAAAGTGCAGATTATTCTTCAGTTTAACCCTTTGCATGACACGTGCACCTTTTTGGCCAGGTGGGGGTTGTGTTGGCAACACTGGAGCTCATGAGAGCCCTGAGCGCCAATGTAAATTCGTTTCATTTAGTTGGCAAGTGGCTGGTGTGGTGGGTGCGGCCTCAGCTGTTTCAAGGTAAGGTAAAATTTTTTTTAAAATAATACTATGGGCCCGTGTGTCACCCCGGATATTGTGACCTACGTGACACCAAGTAATGTTGCACATGTTCTGATGGAATTTTTTTCGTCTTTAGTGCAGATGGATCAACCAGGTACATCACAAAAGCATCCAGCTATGAAAACAATTCGAATAAATGAGCCAGATTTCGGCGAACGCATTTTAGCCATGCTCGGTGAAACCTTGGATGATTCTGACGAAGAATCAAGTATGCTACGTGAATATGACGAAGACACTGAAGAACCTCACAATCAGCAGACTTCATTTCCTCCTGCTACAAGCCAGTTTCATACTCCATTAGATCCTGACACTGAAGATAAAGATGAAGACCCATTTTGTAGTGATGCTGAAACCGACTCATCTATGAAGACGAAGAAGAATCAGTTGAGAAATCAGCTGCTGATGGTGATGTGATACATGACAAAATCTACGTAGCTAAGAGTGGAATGCAATGGAAAGCCGCCGAACCGGAAAGGAGAGGAAGGCCTCCTGCACATAACATTTTGAGATGTAAGTGCTTTGGCGATGGACCATCTGAGTTGGAAGTGTGGAAACAATTCATTGGTGCAGAAATAATGGAACAGATCTTGAGATTCACAACATTTCACATGAATCAAACCAAGTCACGAGTCAGTTCTTCCAACATAAGGAACTACTACGATATAACAAAGGAAAAATTGGAAGCATTCATTGGGCTATTGGTACTGACCTCAATATATAAATCCAAACATGAAAACTGTCAGTCTCTCTTTTCCACAGGGTGTAAAGGGCGTCCTATTTTTCGAGCTGTTATGTCTTTTCGTCGCTTTTGGGTCTGAAAGAAGCACTCCGGTTTGATAACCCTGCTACCAGAGAGGAAAGACCTACATCTGACCCTGCTGCTACAATATCGGAAATTTATTGCAAGTTCGTGGCAAACTGTCAGAAGATGTATGTAATCGGTGATCAAACCAATGTGGATGAAACTCTACTTCCTTTCAGTGGCTCAGTCAAATTCCGTGTGTATATGCCGAAGAAACATGCAAAGTATAGAATCAAATTGATGAACTTGGTTGATGCTCGTACCAGCTACATGTTGAATTCCTATATATTCACTGGAAAAGGATCCGATGGTAAAAACCTTATAGAAGATGAAAAAAAATTACAGATCCCAACTCAAGCTTTGCTTACAATAACAGCTCCAATTCAGGGCAGTAATCGAAACGTGACTGCTGACAATTGGTTCAGCTCAATGGAGGCAGTGAATGAGCTGGGTAAAAAAGGGTTGACCTACGTAGGCACCATGCTGAAAAATAAAAGAGAATTACCCCCTGAATTTACTACCACCAAAAAACGACACCTCAATGATTCTCTCTATGGATTCTCCTTAGATGGTAAAAATACCTTGTTCTCTTGAAAAGTGAAAAGCAACAAGGTTTTAAACATTATATCCTCTATGCACCACTCTAAAGGAACCGATGAAAATGGTAAATCTGAAATCAACCTTTTCTACAATGCTACTAACGTAGGAGTTGACACATTGGATCACAAATGCAGCATCTACTCAACACAACGAAAGGATGAAAGATGGCCTCTTTGTGTATTCAGTGGAATACTGAACATCGCCATGGTGAACACCTACATTGTTCACAAAAGTTTTGTAGGTAACCCGATGGAAAGAAGGTTCAATTTTATAGAGAAACTAGGGATGCAGCTTGTGGAACCGCACATGAGAGCAAGGCTAGAAAACCGTATAGTGAGTAATGATGTCAAATTTTGGATACGTAAAATACTAAAAATCGATATTCCTGCTTCAACCATTCCAATGGATGATAAACTGAAAAAAAGAAAATACTGTCATCTTTGCCCTCAGTACAGGAAGACAGCAAATAAATGTGTCGACTGCCGAAAGCCTGTTTGTGCGCAATGTTCAAGGAAAATCTGCACTTCTTGCCATCAAAAGAAAAAGAAGTAGTTGGATGAGTGAAGTAGAAAGTGATGTTGTGCAATGGTCAGTCTATAAGGTATGGAGCGTTGATTTCTATTTTCATGTTTACTATATGTATTTTGGTGAAAGAGTTTTTATAAACTAGATTTTATGCTACCATATTGTTACTAATCTGTATTTACTAGTGTTATGAAAATTTCTAGTTGAGTACCTACTATCATAAGACTGATAATAATCAATAATTACCTATTAGTTAATCGTATTTCTGTGATGTCGAAATGTCTTCGAATTTCCTAGTTTGACTTTTCTGATTCTGGAAGACTGACAGTAAAAAAACTTTTTTTGTAGAAGAATACTACTTATACTTTTATTTTGTAGTCATTTTGTATACCTAGTCATTGTATAAATAAGGATTTTACATTCAAAGAAATAAGAATTGTTTCTTTTTTCAGTTATTAAAAAAAAATTGTAATATTCAAGAAGTTATGATTCTTTAAAATATTGTTTTCTTATAATTATGTTGAAATGAAAAAGTATTCTTAATAAAACTGTTGAAAGAAACACTGGTGAAAAAGTACTTTTACTACCCTTACATTTAGTTATATATTTCAAGTTTAAGAATGTCACATTTTGGACAATAACAACCACAGAACTTGCATTAATAAGGTGGTGGGCCAAAAATTCGCCCTCATTGCGTACGGCAATGAATATTTGATATTTTTTTATCTTAATTACTTTTCCAATATACCCACCAAGTTTCAATTTTCTAGTATAAGCCATTCTATAGATAGGAAAAACACCCCCACCCTCGTACCATACTAGCGCTATAAAAAATCATATTTTTCTAACTTGCTTCTATATACTATAGCTCTATCTAAATATCAAGTTTTAGCTATGTTTTTTTTTGCTATTTATTAGGTTTACTTCCCGTCAAAAATCTAAGCATCTATCTTAAACTGTTCTTGAGATATGACGCTCATTATTAGAAAGATTCTTATTCCGCCCACTTTCATGCTCCACCGCACCCTTGGAGCGGTGAACTTTAGTCTAATGGCCGATCGAACCGAACGGGTGTTGTGAATGCATGAATAAAGTTATACACAATTCAAACGTATTGTTTTCCCTTAATAATCAACAAAATTAATAGGCTTCCAAGAGGGATACCACAAAAAGGTTCATGATTATTTCTATGCATTTTCTCTTAGGGCTAGCACATACTTGAGGCTAAACAGTGGGGAATCTGTTTAATCACTTCGTTGCTGTAATCTGTATCACACCACGGTACTAGATACAGATACAGATACAGATATGTTTACATGTTACACACAAATGCAGAGACAAAACCGGTTTGTGAGATTTTTTGGTTCGTGTGCACATGTACATGAGTCGTTGTGCGTTGAGATCTATGCGATTGTTGAGTCGTGCATTGATCGAAAGGGATCTGTCTTGCATATTCAACTATTTAGTTTGTGCTAAACTAAACGATCGGTGTGCGCCACTCCATATAGCTTCATAGACATAAGCCATTCAACTAAACTATCGCGCTAAAAATCTCTAGTCTACGGGTACTAATTAAAGTTTGGATTTTTTTGTGGATATTATTAGTTACCCGTAATAAAATAGGTGATACAGGAATTATATTTTTTTTTATGTAACTTAATATGATATTTCCTTGTGAAGGAGGTAGTTTTAGTTTTTGAAAGTTTTTAATTGTGTTTATATTTATACAATAGACACTCATATAATAAGTTATTCTTCAAGGTTACTTATTATAAAAGACCGAATATCCGAACTAGAATAAAGTACCATCTGGAGAAATAAATTTTTTTCTAGCTAAACCTTAAGTTGGAAAGATATAAAGACAAATGTCAAATTATTTTCTCGATTAAATGCATACAAACCTTATTTTTATTGTTTATTTTATTCTCTCCTACGGGATCTTCACTTAACAGCTCTTCAATATTATCATCATCGCTATAATCTGAATAATCAGAGGAAATATCTCCATGTTTATAAATTACTTCATCAGTTCGACGTTCTTCATCTATTGGTTTTTTGTTATTCTTTTGTAGCTTACGCTAAAGTGACACAACGTTAAAAAATCATTTATTTGACTTATTTTCTTAATTTAATTTATTACCTTATACGTGGTGTCATTCCTATAAGGAGAACCTGGTCGACAAACTACTTTTTGGAACATGTTCGACATTATACCAAGGACACCACATCGTTTGCGATCTTGTGATTCTTGTGTTTTTAATCCCATCGCTCTTAATCCATGATATTTGATTGTACGAAGCTTTCTCCGTCTTGACTGCATAAATTGCACGATATCGGACGGTTTTATAGATTCATTTCCAATCATTACCGATACAACAGATAATCCTGCTCGTACTACTCGTAGGGTTACGACCGCTGCTAAAAACGGAATCCATGGCAATGGACGAACAAGAGTTGCACTGGGATCGGGCTTCTTATTTGGTTTAGATTCTGAAAAGCGAAACGAATTTTTGTAAGCAGTCAGTTTGAGTTAATTCTGAAGATGGCTTACTGCTGGTTATTGGCATGCTCCATTTCGCAGTTTTCTCCACTGTCCACAGAGCCTTGTCGATCTGCTTGATAACGAACTGTCCAAGTCCAGTCCCGGATATTCTTGACGCAAGATTGTGAACTGTATCAAAAAGGACATCTCTTTGCATATTTTCGTCGTGTTCATCGCTTTTCTTTAGTTCTATATTTTGCGAAGGACTATTTCCCACTGTCTCCATCACTGGGAAAATATTCAATGTTAATTAAATAATTTAATTTACAAGATCTCTGTGTAATATATTTTAAGATCACATTGGAAAAAAAACCGTAACACTTTACAAAGCTGTAAGCAGCCATAGAAAAAGAAGTACTGATAAGTGACAACAATCGCATGGAAAGAAACCAGTTCGGTCGGTGAATGGTTCGGGACCAAGAGCATTATCTAAGCATTCAGAATAGATCCAAAGCTATATTCGTAGACTGAATTGATTGTGCTGCTGGAATTGGGACAGTCTCGCTAGAACCTCTAAAATGTAAATGATGTAATCTGATAAAGTCAATTATTTTATTATTGCACTCATATCAGAGCATATCAACCGGAAATTAAATTCGAACTTAATAGAATTTGGCTGGAATTTGTAGCCACCCACAAATTGAACTAAGAACTAAACGGAAGATAATAATTTGTCGAAATCTGGATTTAATAAATTTGTAGCTATAAAGTTTATTCTGTAAATGTCGTAAGAATGTCTGATTTGTAGTGAAAAAACAAATTGGTGTTTACAGTTTAATGAAGGTCAACTCAATTATTTTTATGAACATTGCTCTTTGTGATTGGCTGTGAATAATTATTAGCTATTCTATCACTAATGTCTAGTACATTATTGCTACCCGTTTACGCTTATCGGCTCATTATGCTAAGGATATAATAGGTTACAGTTTGGTTGTATTAATTGAGTGAGGAAAATGGAAGTGAATAAACGTCATATGTGCATACATTATATTGATTAATTTGGGAATTTTTATAACTGAACTACATGTAACAAACAATAATTTGAACTTGTAAACATGTCCATACACTCAAAAAACTAGTGTTAATTTCTTTACTAATAAAAAAAAATCTGTTTACAGTCTGGGCGAAACTTTATTATTTTTGGGGACGCGGTGTAGGTTACTACGTGACTGAAAACCTAAAAAAGGTTCGGGAAGCGGTTAGAATGAGGTCGCGATAGAATACTTAAACGCCGCTGTCACATATAACATATGAATTACATAATTGGGTCATACTCCGGGAAGAGGTCAAGTCATAGTATGTATAATATCAGTTAATACGCGATTATGAGGTTTTTCGTGATTAGGTTTTTGGCCATTACATGAAATGGAAATGCATTTGTAGGCGATTATATAAAAAGTCTGTGGAAGTGAAAACCAATTTGATATCTCATCAATCCTAAGAAATATGTCGAAAGCCTTACTTCCTATTGGAGTTGAATATCTAAAAATACTGAAATCAACTTTTGACGAATATGTAGGAAGTAAATATGAATTTGATATCTCATTAGAACTAAGAAATGTGTAGGAATTTGTGAAAACATATGCAACCCCCTTGCACCCACTTTGGGGTTGAATATCAAAAAATCCTGAAATTGGTTTTTAGATATATATAAAGAAAGCCCGAGGAAGTGAAGACCAATCCGATGTCTTATCACTCCTAAGAGATATGAGGAAATTCGTGAAAACGTGTTCAACCCGTTTATATCCTCTTACGGGTTGAAAAAGGAAAAACTTGAAAACAAGTTTTAGGTGATTATTAAACAAGCCCGTAGAAAAAAAAGTTACTCAATATCTAATCAGACCGGAGGGATATGGCTGAATTCGTGAAAATGTATTTAACCCCTTTACACAACCGTGGGGGTCGAATTTCATAAAATCCTGAAAACGCTTTTTATATGAAAAATCCGTACAATAAAAATGAATTCAATATTTGGAAAGACCTAATAGATATGACGAAAATCGTGAAAATATATGCATTCCATTTTCACTGATAGTTTTTTTTGCCCCATTCTGCACGCCAATGGATATTTGAAATTTTTTTTAATATAAATTACTTTTCTAGTTGACTTACATATACATACCGAGTTTCAACTTTCTAGCATAAGCCGTTCTATAGTTAGGAAAAAAACCACCAGCCCCCGTACAGTACTACCCCAAAAAAAATGATATTTTACTTTATTATTTTTTAATAATAAAGTATTGTGATCGACCTGAAATTTCAAAAAAGTTTGCTACTCTGAAATTTTGTATTTACACGTTTTAGGACTAGTAAACCCCGCCGTACGCCGTACGCAAAATCGTTTGAAGGCGCGTAACTCCCAAACCCGTTGAGATATTAAATTGAAATTTTTATGGTGGGTAGATTGGGTAAACCCCTATGACTGAGGGGTGGGGGTACAAGGGGAGAGGAGAGGTGAGCGTTTTAGATGAAAAATTTTGGTTTCTAGATCTCAGGAACCACTTATGCTAGGAGGCTGAAACTTGGAACTTGTGTAGTACTATGATAATGGACTCAATTGCAAAAAAATGGTCGATATTGGTTAAGGGGTGTGGAAGTGGGGGGGGGGGGGAAACAATGAGTCTTTAACGCATGAAAGAAGGGATTGAAACATTCTAAAATCGATATCTCCTGAACAATTGATGTCAGCAGATTGAAACTTTCTTGTTGTCCTTAGGGATACTTCAAGATTAGACAAGGGGTAAAATTTTAAGAGGTATGGTGGGGTGTGGGGGTGGGGGGTGAAAAACTTTAGATTACAATATCTTCCGAGCTTCCACCAGGAAGATAAAATTTAGTTTCTGTATATGGGATCACAAGAGGAGTCTAGCGAAACTAAATTTTTTGATGGGGGAGGTGGAGCACGAAAGTGGGGGGACAGCAATTTTTGAAAAAATATAATTTTTATATCTCAGAAACCGTATCCGATATGATCTTGAAAATTTTACAGGAGTTGGGGTCGGCAAACTTCTAGAAGGGGAAAAAATGTTAGTGGAGTGGGTGTTGGGGGTGATGGTGAAAGGGGGTAGAAAGGAAAACATTCTGATTTTTATTTCTCGAAAACCATAATGAATAGAAAGCTAACAATTTAGGATTATATAGAGCCACTATGGAGACATCCTAGAAAAATAAAATTTTTGATAGGAGTATCAAGGTACGGGGGAGAGAGGTAGTTTTTTATATCTTAGAAACGGCTTATGGTAGAAAGTTGAAACTTAGTACGTAATTTAGAAAGTTGAAACTTAGTACGTATATGTAGATGTACTATTAGAGTAACTAAAGCAAAAAAAAGTTCAGATGTTTATTGGCGTTCAGAGGTTGAGTAAAAAAAATGTCCGTGAATACACATTTTCATAAACTTCGTTAAAACTTTTAGACATGTCGAGCTATCAAAGCCATTTTACTTATGCGGGCTATTTATATAAGCGCCTACTAACGATCTTCAAAATTTTTCGATATCCAACCCCTAAGGGGGTGTAAAGTGGTTGTGTACATATTCACGAATTCTGATATATTTCTAATGTATATTAAGATTTGGAATTCACTTTTACTTCTATAAGCTTTAAACGTAGTCGGGGAAAAACCGATTTAAGTATTTTTCTCAGTTAAACCCCCTGGGGGTATTGTTCAAGTTTTCACTGATTCCGAAAATCGAAAAAGTTTAATGTGATCGAATTCGCTTTTACTACTATGAATTATTCCATTGATAAAAAAAATACGTAAATAAATAAAATAAATCTGCCAACAGTCTGGGCGCAACTTTATTATTTTATGGGTAGAAGTCCGAAACGTGTTAAATGATGAGATGCGGGGTTGTGTACTATGCGACTGACAACCTAAAAAATAACCAGGAGGCTATTTGAACGTAATTTTTTCTGTTGTCAGTCGCATAGTACCCAACACCGCATCTTATCATTAAACACGTTTCGGACTTATACCCATAAAATAATAAAGCTGCGCCCAGACTGTTGGCAGATTTTTTTCAACATGCTACTACTATAGTTCTATCCAAATACCAAGTTTCAGCTTTATATCATTATAGATTCTTGAGATATAAAAATCAGAACTCTTTCTTCTTCACCCTACCTCACCCTCACCCTCTACACCCTCACCCACAAAAATTTTTTCTGCTAGGGGTCTATTGGGCCTACTTCTGGTAAAAATTCTAAGCCCCCTTAACATTTTTTACTCTCAGCAATTTTTATTTGTCGACCTTAATACAGAAACCGAATTTTATTTGTCTAGTACAATTGGTTCGTGAGATGTCGTAATCTAAAATTTTTCGACCCCACCTATGTACGCCCCTACTCCCTCCCCCACAGATGTTCATCAAGTTTTAATTTCGGTACATTAACCGTTTAGGAGATATGAATTTTAGAATGTCTCGATCTCGAATTTTTTGCGTTTTGGACGCATTTTTATTCCCACCACTCCCACACCCCTTCACCCATATTAGCAATTTTTTTTGCAAATGGGTTCACTATCGAAGCTCTATATAAATTCCAAGTTTCAGCCTCCTAACGTAAGCGGTTACTGAGATCTAGAAACCAAAATTTTCCGCCGAAACGCTTCCCCCACCTCATCCCTCACACCCCCACCACTCAAAAGGTGGCCACTTGAAGGGGTCTGCTCAGTCTACCAACCAAAAATAAATTCAACTTAATAGCTCAAAGAGTTTGAGAGCTATAAGCTTTCAAACGTTTTGCGTGCCGCGGACGGCGTACGGCGGTGGCGTACAGACGGACTGAACTTTTTTTTTTGGCTTTTTTGGTGTCTATTAGTCATGAAACGTGGAAAAAAAATGTTCAGGGTAGCAAACTTTTTGTTTTAAAAATCGATAACAATACTTTATTATTAAAATAATAAAGTTAAATTTATATTAAGTGCTGATAGATTTTGAGAGAAAAATTCTTGAAATATATCAAAATGATGGTGCTCGCAAATACATTTGTTCAGTGAATTGCATTCAAATAGCCTTTGTTTAAAAATAAAAATTAACTCGGCAAAGAAAGTTCTTCACCTGATTTAATCATGTTAGTAGAATAGGAAGAAATGACAATTAAAATTTTCTTATCATTTTCTTTAGGAGTACACTGAAAGAAATAATTTGTTGGCAAGAGATTGCTTGAATAAAATTTTCATTGCAGCAATCGAAGTTATTTATGATAATAAGAATCAGTTTGGAGCAATCGGTTGTACTAACAATTATTCTTTTAAGGTAATAAAAATGCAATACGTGTAATAGAACCATTCCGTCAAGACAATCTACTTTCGTTGTTCCCGCGATTCTGTTTGAAAGAACCGAACAGAAAAATATCTAGCAACTCAATTGCTGCAATATAATATTGTTTGTTGCAATAGAATACTGATCATCACAAACGATTTTTGGCATCATTCTGCTGTGGTAACCAAATGTGTGTTGCGGCAACTGAATGTATGTTGCGGTATCTAAGTTAAGTTGCTACATTGGAAAATGAAATGAAAGCAAGTAAGAAATAATATTTGAAGTAGGAAAATAGTGTCTTAGAAGAGTTCTCTACCTCCTCTTATGTAACAAAAAAGAATTTAGTGTAGGATTTAACACATAATTCCAATTTTTTAGAGTGTATGAACAACTCGCGTAATTGCGGCAATCAAAATTTTATGAGATTTTGTTTGGCTAGACAAATAAATCGGTTGACGGAAAATATATTCGATACCAATGAATGAAAGTTCGGTTTGGCCAAACAAGAATTTCGGTAACAATGGGATAGAAACTTTTCCTGCACTCGTTGCAATTCGTTTGGCATATATTTATATTACAAAAAAAATTAAATTAAATTTTGAATTGGCTCAATAAAAGGCTTATAATAAAATGTCTTATATATTTTTCCCTCCCGCCGAATTCAATCTTTTCGGCATTCCGTGTTTCGAGAATTTCTTTCCAGATTTTATTTTTTTTTCCATATTTTGTATTTTTGCGAATTTCAAGATTTTGTGATCCGATATTCGCGTTTCGAATATAATATCGAGATTTTGTATGCGGGATTAATACCAACCCCGGAGTAATTAAGTCCGGAAACCCATACAACGTTCATCATTAGACTCATATTGAACGACTTGATGGATTCATTAATTCTTGGCTACTATAGCTTACATATCCATTGACACCATAAATGTAATGCCTCGATTACATGTTGGACCAACCAAAGCAAATGCATACAAGCGCCAACATGTAAACAGTCCACTTTTTACTTTATTATTTTTTAATAATAAAGTATTGTGATCGACCTGAAATTTCAAAAAAATTTGCTACCGTGAAATTTTGTATTTTCACGTTTTAGGACTAGTAAGCCCCAAAAAAGCATAAAAAAAAAAATGTCCGTCTGTCCGCCGTAGACGCCGTACGCCGTCCGCCGTACGCCGTACGCAAAATCGTTTGAAGGGGCGTAGCTCCCAAACCCATTGAGATATTAAATTGAAATTTTTATGGTGGGTAGATTGGGTGAACCCCTACGACTGGTATATTTTCGAGGGGTGGGGGTACAAGGGGAGAGGAGAGGGGAGCGTTTTAGATGAAAAATTTTGGCTTCTAGATCTCAGGAACCACATATGCTAGGAGGCTGAAACTTGGAACTTATGTAGTACTATGATAATGGACTCAATTGCAAAAAAATGGTCGATATTGGTTAAGGGGTGTGGAAGTGGGGGGGGGGGGAAACAATGAGTCTTTAACGCATGAAAGACGGGATTGAAACATTCTAAAATCGATATCTCCTGAACAATTGATGTCAGAAGATTGAAACTTTGTTGTTGTCCTTAGGGATACTTCAAGATTAGACCAGGGCTAAAATTTTTAAGAGGGGTGGTGGGGTGTGGGGCGGTGGGGTGTGGGGTGGGGGGTGAAAAACTTTGAATTACAATATCTTCCGAGCCAATTACACCAGGAAGATAAAATTTAGTTTCTGTATATGGGATCACAAGAGGAATCTACCGAAACTAAATTTTTTTGATGGGGGAAGTGGAGCACGAAAGTGGGGGGACAGCAATTTTTCAAAAAATGTAATTTTTATATCTCAGAAACCGTATCAGATATGATCTTGAAAATTTTACAGGAGTTGGGATCGGTAAGCTTCTACTAGGGAAAAAAATTTTGGTGGTGTGGGTGTTAGGGGTGATGGTGTAAGGGGGTAGAAAGGAAAACATTCTGATTTTTATTTCTCGAAAACCATAATGAATAGAAAGCTAACAATTTAGGATTATATACTATGGAGACATCCTAGAAAAATAAAATTTTTGATAGGGGTATCAAGGTACGGGGGAGAGGGGTGGTTTTTTATATCTCAGAAACGGCTTAAGCTAGAAAGTTTAAACTTGGTACGTATATGTAGATGTGATATTAGAGTAATTAAAGCAAAAAAAAAAATTTCAGATTTTTATTGGCGTTCAGAGGTTGAGTAAAAAAAATGTCCGTGAATACACATTTTCATAAACTTCGTTAAAACTTTTAGACATGTCGAGCTATCAAAGCCATTTTACTTATGCGGGCTATTTATATAAGCGCCTACTAACGATCTTCAAAATTTTTCGATATCCAACTCCTAAGAGGATGTAAAGTGGTTGTGTACATATTCACGAATTCTGATATATTTCTAAGGTATATTGAGATTTGGAATTCACTTTTACTTCTATAAGCTTTAAACGTAGTCGGGGAAAACCGATTTAAGTATTTTTCTCAATTAAACTCCCTGGGTGTATTGTTCAAGTTTTCACTGATTCCGAAAATCTCTTAGGTTTAATGTGATCGAATTCGCTTTTACTACTATGAATTATTCTATTGATAAAAAAATACGTAAATAAATAAAAAAAATCTGCCAACAGTCTGGGCGCAACTTTATTATTTTATGGGTAGAAGTCCGAAACGTGTTAAATGATGAGATGCGGGGTTGTGTACTATGCGACTGACAACCTAAGAAATAACTAGGAGACTATTTGGAACGTTATTTTTTAGGTTGTCAGCCGCATAGTAACCTATACCGCATCTCATCATTAAACACGTTTCGGACTTCTACCCATAAAATAATAAAGTTGCGCGCAGACTGTTGGCAGATTTTTTGAGTTGGCTAGTTCGCCGCTGTGTCAGTGGCGTTGGCCTGCATTTGTCTGACTTCGCGGTGGCCTACGTTGGCCCAACATGCAATTGGGGTATAACATACATGTGCCCACAAATTAGATGCCTATACAATTTTCAAACAAGAAAGAAAGAAATATTTATGATATAATACACCACCCGAATGAAAAATTCTTATTTGCTTCCAATTTCTTCAGCGTAAGTAAGTATAGAAAACAATAACAATGCCTGTAAAAGCAAAAGAACAATAAAAATTCGCTCCACATTTGTCCGACGGAAAGCTCGATTTAAGATAAAGCGTTATCGAATTGTGGTGCAATGTGCTGAATCAAGAGTTCTGTTGACTTTTGTAGTAAAGATACCGGAATGAGTAGGGAAATTTTTTCCATTAAGGGGAGTATATCGTTGTTGGGGTAAAAACTTTTTTTTTCATATTCTTATTTTATACTCAATTCTATGTGTAATTTTTTAAACCGCTTGACTCCACGAGGTCAGGAAGTGCATAAATATAGCTGTGAAGTCGAAAGGATGAAAAGTACAACAAAAACACCACAACGTTGCAAATTTTGTATAAAAAAACGACAAAAATCACAAAAATATATAAAAAAAACCTAAGATCAATGCCATTTATAAAGCGAAAGTTTGAAGGAACAGCATTGTAGTTATAAAAAAAAGTTTTTTCGTTTCTTTGCTCTCCTGAAAAGTTTTTTTTACGTTCGACACATTTTCTCGAAAACCACTCATCCGATCGGTGTGATTTTTTTGTTTTAAAGGTGCCACCACTGCAGTCAGATAGATTGGAGGGAATTTCAAAATTTTTATTTATTTAATAGTGTAATATGTGACTCACTTGACTCTTTTTTTCCATCAAACTTAGATGTGCTACATGTACCATATATGCAACCTTCGCAAAAATATTAAAATTCTACTACACTCTATTTACTTGTTTTGCCTTGAGGAATAATTTTTATTATTAAAATTGAAGATATGCATTTTGAGATAGTCAAGGATAAAGGACGAAATCGTTATCCTTGAAAAAAAACTTTCAATGATAATTTTTATTCTTACTTTTTTATATTGCGACAATTTTTAAACATAAATCTTTAAAATAAGACCTACTTTCTTATTCTAGGGTAAAAATTACCAGAGATATGAATTTTCAAAGTGGACTCGGATACCTTTTTTGCGTAATCTTTAACATACTATAACTAACAAAAAAAATTAGATAGAAACAAAAACTTTAAATAATATTTTTTTTCACTAATCCTTCGAGTACACAAATTTTCAAAAGAATCGGAGATGGTAAGGTCACAAATTTCGTCATTTTTGGCGATTCTTGATGGAATTACCGTGATATAATCGCCTAAGAATGAATTTCAGGATTTTCGGATATTTGCATATTCAGGACGTAGACGAATAGTTTGCTTCGTCTACGTCTATGTTGACTTCACATCATAGCATTGCTATTATAACAGTCTAGAAAAAGCTGAGCTAAACCGTCAAAATGGACCAGCTGCTAATTTGACACTTGATAAAATAAAAATAAGATTTAGTAGAAAAGCTTCATTTTTTACGACATATCGATAAACGTTATAGGCTATGTGCGTTTCTACGAAGCTTGTTAAGATTAACTGATAGCTCAGCTATCGTAGAAGTAGTCAAGACACGAACCGAAAATGAATTGGCACACAGCATAGTTAAGTCTGACGTCATAAACTGTTATAACAAGACGTAGACGTAGACGAAGCAAACTATTCGTATGCGTCTTTAGTAAAGGGGATTTCCATATAAAAGAGATATATGCTGGAAATTGAGTAATTCCTTTCTACTGTCTCATGTGAAAGTGTTCGAAAAAGGAAAATTTACTTTCGGTGATATACCGAAAGTTTCTGATACGAAATTGAAAACAGAAAACACCATCTTCTTTTTTGAGTAGCAAACTAGAAATAGTCCTTAAAAAAGGAAAAACTGCATACGAACTCCCTATTCTGCTTGGTCCTCAACTATAACATAAATCGGAGTTCAGAATTTCTTCTAAAGTATCATACGATTGGTTTGCAGCCTATCATGACTGCGGTATTTTTAATTTATTATTATAAATATGTAGATCTTACTTAATGCAATGAGTCGCAGTTACGAATTTATTTATTCTATTTTATTCATTATTTTATTTAAAATTCATCACTCATATTTTTGAATTTATGAGATAAATTTGATTATTTCAAAAAAAAAATGTAAATAATACACGCGATTTTTTTATTGAAAAAATCACCTCTTATTATCTCCAGTACAAAGTGCAGAGTGTATCAGAAATGTATATTTTGGTGTTGCAGATTTTTAAATGATCCAAAAGTACTGCCAAGGAGCTGCTTAAAGATCTTTCAATAATACATTCAGTTTAATTCATTGTCAATTTTCGAAATATAACAAAATATATATGAGAAAAAATCAGTTATTAACCGCTACCATATTGACTTACATCCATTATGAGATGCATTGTCAATTTTATTTCCTTCTTGCACACTTCAATTGTGTTATCTCATAATGAATAACCGAACAATTTAGTTTGTTTTTTACAGTTATTTCACCATTATTTTTCATTAAGGAGAAATTTTTGTCAAATAACAATATTTAAAAAACAACAATTACTCACCAAATTTATGTGTAATACAATTAATTTATTATAACCAATAACCAAAATATTTTATTATAATTTTTCAAACCTCCTAGTGAAAATGGAGTATTTCTTGATTATCGCAATCAGCCACAATTATAAACCGTAGCATGAAACTTATTAACACAAACGATAAAATGGTTATTAAATTAGTTGAGAAATTCACTTGAATATTAATAATATTAAGTATTCCGCACAAAAAAGAATGTCCTCTTGACAAAATGTCTTACAAGTTTATAATACGTAGTTTATTTTACATCAATTGCAGATCCAGGTGAAAGAAGTGTAGTCTGTTGCCGATCTTTTAAAGGCTACTTCTAAAATAATTCCAGAACGAGTTAGAGTAAATTGGTTTGCTTCACTTCAAACCGTTAAGTGACTGAATATAAAATTGAAACCCGCAAAAAACAACGTTTCGAGTTCTACCAATACAGTCAATGAAATTTAAATGTAAAAAATTTTAGAAGAGGCGATAATATATTTGACCTTCGACTTTCGTGAATTATCTATGGGAACTGTTTTTACTTTTTCCTTATACAGATGTACATATGTATGAAAACACGGTATGTTCAGAGTTTTATAATTTCAGATAGTCGTGCCGTTGTCGCAACAGTAAACATTACACATTAGATCATTTTTGAAAAATATTCTTGTTTGTCATTCGCTTTCTGCATTTTCCGCCGGGTAGGATGATTAAATATTATGCGGTTCCTTTAATTTTGATCACAGTGATTCATACACAGTTTGAGGCTACGTTGGTGGCTTCTTTAATATTTCGATGGTGAAGAGTAGCAACCTCCTAAAGGTACACGTCCACTAAGCCGTCCGGGCCGGACCGGGCCCCATAGCAAAAATCCGCCTGCTATACATTGTTATGGAAGTGTGTCCACCGAACAAGGTCCGCGACGGAACGCAGTACAGAAAAAAATGCTCGCCGCACCGTTGCGATGCGGCCCGCCTCTAGGGGATGCTTACCTTAAGTCTGCATGAACTTCATACAGACTTAGGAGGTTGCTATTCTTCACCATCGATTTAATGACATTTTTTTCAAAATTTTAACTAAACTTTATTTAAAACCTGGAATCTAAGGGCATCTATGTACGCAAGTTTTTGGTCAAATTTGGAAACTACACAGTGACCAATAACTAAGAATTTACTTTCAAAGCGCTCTTGTTAAATTTTTTAGGTGTAACATTTTCATTTAAGTTCCTCTTAATGGGGTTAGTCACTTGAAAACGAAAAAAAAACGATTTATTTTTTATTATTATTTATACATTATTATATATATATGTATATACATACATTCTAATCTACGCCAAATAAGACAAGCCGCAGATTTATCCAATCAGTAAAAATGGTTAAAAAAATTAGTTCAAACTGAGAAAGTTCGGTAATATTTTGGTAATAAAGGGTTTTCCAATAGGGACTTGACAACTTTGAATTCAATTTGTGAACGCACCCTTTCACTAATCATCGAACTGTCACTGTCAATTTATTCAGTAAACTTAACATTTTTATCATGGTAAAGTACACGAAGGAACAACGTCTGCAAATTATAAAAATTTACTACAGAAATTCGGAGTCGGTGACCGCTACTTTAAGAGCGTTAACTCCGATTTTCGGTCGTAATTCTCGCCCTAGTAGACAGGCAGTAACAAGTTTAGTGCAAAAATTTGAGTCTACATATTCGTTGTGTGATGTTGCCGTGCCAGTGAGACAACGGGTTGGTCGAAGTGTCGAAAATATCGCTGCCGTTGAAACGTCCGTAGCAAATGATCCAAATCAGTCAATTCCACGGCGTTCTCAAGTGTTGGGCATCGCCCAGACCACGTTATGGCAAATTTTGCGTAAGGATCTTGGTTTACACCCATACAAGATCAAGCTGACTCAAGAATTGAAGCCGATGGACCATTTGAAGCGACGTACGTTCTCCGATTGGGCTCTGGAAAAGATGCGCCAAGATGATCAATTTCATCGCAAAATCATCTTCAGTGACGAAGCTCATTTTTGGCTCAGTGGGTTCGTCAATAAGCAAAATATGCGTTATTGGTCCGGTGAAAATCCACATGTGCTTCATGAAAGACCACTTCATCCACAAAAAATAACTGTTTGGTGCGGTTTGCATGCTGGCGGCGTCATAGGGCCATATTTTTTCGTCGACGATAATGATCGTCACGTTACTGTGAATGGTAATCGTTATCGCGCCGTGATTACCGATTATTTTTGGCCCGAATTGGAAGATATGGACTTGGACAACATGTGGTTTCAACAGGACGGTGCCACAAGCCACACAGCACACGTTACAATCGATTTATTGAAGAGTAAGTTTGATGAGCGTGTTATCTCAAGAAATGGACCAGTCGATTGGCCGCCTCGTTCGTGCGATTTAACGCCTCTGGACTTTTTTCTTTGGGGCCACGTCAAGTCGTTGGTCTATGCCAACAAGCCGACGACGTTGGAAGAGCTCAGAGCCAACATTGAACACGAAATAGCAGCCATTTCGGCCGAAATGTGTGGCCGAGTCATCGAAAATTGGGTCCAACGAATCGACCGCTGCAAACGTGCCCGCGGTGGCCATATGAACGAAGTCGAGTTCCATTCATAAATGTTTTGATTGTACTTCAACCCGATAATAAAGTTTTTGAAATATCTCAAATGGTTTGCATTTTATTTTGAAAAAAAGTTGTCAAGTCCTTATTGGAAAACCCTTTATATACATTTTCATACGTATTTTTATACTCTAGATGAAATCATATAAAGTATTATAAGTTTAATACAGCCCAAAAGTTTGTAAAGCATAGAACCAAGCCTCGGACGAAAAAAATACATATATTACTTTTTGTTTATTTGTGGTCAAAAACTCCAAATCCGCTTGACGTCCGTCCGTCTGTCCCTGAACACGATAACTTAAGAACGCCTTCACATCTTGAAATTTTGAATCTGGATGTTTGGTTGAATTTGTAAGGCTAAGTTCGTTAATCGTCTTACTCCTTCTGGTAGCTGCCATACAAAATGTCCTTCAAACACGTGTTCCAGAATATTGGCCCATAACTTCAGAAGGGTTTAAGCTACGTCTTTGAAATTTTGTATGTGTTAATTTTCTAATAGTTGGAGCTAAATGTATGATTATGAAAAAAATCGTTTTGGTCCTTTGTGTAACTGCCATACAAATATCCTGTCAAAATGTCTTCACTTAATTTACGGAACTCCCTATAACTCAAGTAATCTTTTAGCTATGAATTCGGAACTCTGTACAAATTAGTTTTGAGTGAAAACGAAGTTCGAGTTTATTAGTCAACGACATCCTTTTACTCCTTCTGGTACCTTCCATACAAAAAAACCTAAATTAGTTTTGAGTGAAAACGAAATTCGAGTTTACCAGTCAGTGAAATCCTTTTACTCCTTCTGGTAGCTCCCATACAAAATGTTCTTAAAACATGTGTTCAAGAATATTGGTCGATAACTTGAGAAGGGTTTAAGCTACGACTTTGAAATTTTGTATGTGTTATTTTTCCAATAGTTGGAGCTAAATTTATGAAAATGAGAAAATTCTATTAGTCCTTCGAGTAGCTTTCATACTAATATCCTGCCAAATTTTTCACTTAATTTACGGAACTCACTATTACTCAAGTAATCGTTTAGATATGAATTCGGAATTTTGTACAAATTAGTTTTTAGTGAAAACGAAGTTCGAGTTTACTAGTCAGCGAAATCCTTTTACTCCTTCTGGTATCTTCCATACAAAAAATTCTTAAGACACGTGTTCAACAATATTTTCCGATAACTTTTGAACGCTTCAAGCTACGAATTTGAAATTTTGTAGACATTAATTTTTGAATCGTTCCAAGGAAAAGGATAAATATTGTTACGTGTAAGCCTGGCAACCGCGCAACCGCGCAACTCGATCAATTACGAATAAGAGAAACAGCAGGAACCGAATACCTAGTTGCAAAGTAACCCAATCAGAAACGTATATAAGGAGAGCGGAGCAACACGATTATACCCCACTTCTTATCGAATGTGCTCGAACGTACTGGAACAGCATTGAATATCAAATGGAATGCTCTCAAGCTTTCCAGCATATTCTACACACACCACCGAACGAAGATTCAAGAACAGTCTCGACCACAGACAAATGGTATAAAAGCAGATAAAGCTTTCAGCGAGGGACATAGTAATTTTTATTACGTCGACTGTGACAGCCAGCGTGTATACGCGACCGTGTTGGTAAAGAGCGAAAGCGATCGATTGCGTGTGATCGAATCAAGCGATATAAATAAGCGGGCAGTGCTGCCATACAGTGCGAATATAATTCTGTGAATTAAAAGTGCGGATCAATAAATTATCACTTATTTTTATTTTAACCGAATTGTGTTTTATTTGAAATCCCGGCGAACCCCTAGCTCGCAACAATATGTAAGAAATCGAGTGAGTCCTTTTTGCACCTTCCATGTGAAAGTCCTTCAAAAAGGAAAATTTTTTTCGGTGACTCATCCAGTTGAAGATATGAAATTAATCACTGAATATTGTCTTTTAGTTTCGAGTGGCAATCAAATGGGAGTCCTTAATAAAGGACATACAACATGCTCACACGTAATTCTACTTTATCCCCAACTACAATATAAATCGGAGTTCAGTTTTTCATCTAGAGTATCATACGATTGGCTTGCAGCCGATCGTGACTGCTGTATGTTTTTGTTGTATGTTCGAAGGCGACGGCGTACGGCCAATAGGACGAACGTAGAAAAGCGAGCGCGTAAGCTATATACTTGCTGTTAAACGTTACGACGATGAGACCGTGTACCGTCCGGCATTGTTTCCCAAAGAGCTCATGCGACTCGTCCCGAAATCAATCATACCTGACCTCCGTAAGTGCAGGGCATGCGTTTCGTGTACAACGATATCGTGGACGGGTGCTGTATAAGATCCGCCAACCCGAATCTCGCATTCTTATCGTCTGACGACCAATTACAAAATACATAAGTACAACAAAAACTTTCTAGTTTTGGTTGGACACTCGCTGCAGAAATTTTGATTTTATCAAGCCGGTCGATCCATGGATTATCACTTTGGTACCATATTAATATAACTGTCAAGCTTTTCGTTTGCTATGCATGTAGATATCATTATGTTAACTTTTACGCACCACTGTCAATATATGTACAGTTTATAAGGAAAAATTCCATTAGTTTTTTAAAAGAAATAAAACCAAAAGATCAAAAACAAAATCATATACCATATAATCAGACAAAAAAGTCTACGTACACCTATAACCTTCGGGAATAAAAGTATATAGCATTTTAAATAAGAAACATACATTCCTGAAATTTAACAAAAGAATTGTCCAGTTAATATTTAATGCACACACACTACAAAAACGTTTTTTAATTCATATTTCTGGAAGAAACAAAAGAAAAACATACTGCAGTCACGATCGGCTACGAGCCAATCGTATAATACTGAACTCCGAATTATATCATAGTTGGGGATAAAGTAGAATTACGTGTGTGCATGTTGTATGCCCATTAATTAAGGACTCCCATTAGATTGCTACTCAAAACTAAAAGACAATATTCAGTGTTTAATTTCATATCTTGAACTGGGTAAGTCATCGAAAAAAATTGTCCTCTTTGAAGGACTTTCACATGCAGGACGTGCAGGACGGACTCACTGGATTTCTTACATATTTATCCTTTTCCTTGGAACAATTTAAAAATGAACGTGCACAAAATTTGAAATTCGTAGCTTGAAGCGTTCAAAAGTTATCGAAAAATACTGTTGAACACGTGTCTTAAGGACATTTTGTATGGCAGCTACCAGAAGGAGTAAAAGGATTTCGCTGACTAGTAAACTCGAACTTCGCTTTTATTCAAAACTAATTTGTACAAAATTTCCAATTCATAGCTAAAAGATTACTTGGGTTATAGTAAGTTCCGTAAATTAAGTGAAGACGTTTTGACAGGATATTTGTATGACAGGTACACGAAGGACAAATAGGATTTTATTCATAATCATACATTTAGCTTCAACTATTGGAAAAATAACACATACACATACATAGCTTAAACCCTTCTGAAGTTATCGGCCAAACACGTTTTTTAAGGACATTTTGTATGGGAGCTACCAGAAGGAGTAAGAGGATTTCGCTGACTAGTAAAGCTTAACTTTTTTTTCACTCAAAACTAATTTGTACAAAATTCCGAATTCGTAGCTAAAAGATTACTTGAGTTATAGTGAGTTTCGTATATAAAGTGAATACATTTTTACAGGATATTTGTATGGCAGCTACACGAAGGACTAACCGGATTTTCTTCATAATCATGTATTTAGCTTCAACTATTGGAAAAATTACACATACAAAATTTCAATGTCGTAGCTTAAACCCTTCTGAAGTTATCGACCAATATTCTTGAACACGTGTTTTAAGGACATTTTGTATGGCAGCTACCCGAAGGAGTAGGACGATTTTTCCCGTTAACGATCTTAGCCTTACAAATTCAACCAAACATCCAGATTCAAAATTTCAAGATCCTAGGTGAAGGCGTTCTTGAGTTATTGTGTTCACGGTCAGACGGACGGACGGACGGACGTCAAGCGAATTTGAGTTTTTTGGCCACAAATAAACAAAAAATAATATATAACTTTTTTTCGATCGAGGCTAGGTTCTATGCGTTTCCAACTTTTGGGCTGGATTAAACTTATAATACTCTATATGATTGCATCTAGAGTATATGAGCAAATCCAAAGACAAAAAAGTCTTCGTACAGTAGGCTGTATTTCACGTTATACCCTGCAAGAAAATTACCGGGTAACTCCGCCGTAGCAATACCCGGTAATCTTTCAGTTAAAACGTATAGGCCACGGGACAAAAATTAACTTATATACTTCGTATCGGTGTACATGCGTGTGATTCGCTACCTCTATATCCATCTCTTTCACTCCTAGTTAATGATACCCGGTAGCTAGCCGTTAAATTAACCCAATCCCATAGTGTAAATTACAAAGCGAGGCCAGTACGATTTAACGGGTAAATTACAGGGTAATGGTACCCTATAAATTAACTACATGAATTCATAAAAATTTGGAAGCGAAGCCAGTACGATTTAACGGGTAAACTAGAGGGTAATGGTACCCTGTAGTTTAACTACATATCCGGTTTAATTCAAAATGCGTCTTAATTTTCCATCCCAGATACCCTGGTACCTGTTCGGGCTGATTAAGGTGTAGAAGAAAAAAATCCTTTTTCAGTAAGAAAAACCTGAAAAAACAATGATAAGTATAAAATAAGAAATAAAGCAAGAAGTTTAGAAAGATCCGAAAACGTCAGGTACCTAAGTGCAGTAGAACAGAAATGATAGTAGTGCAGGGGTTACGGCGTTGCGGGATAGGTTCGCTCGACTAATTTACGCGGAAATTTGATGGCACATAAGACTAGAAAAGGGCCATGTACTAAAAAGTTTAAATGTATCGCATACAATTAAACAATTTTGATGTCATGGTGTTGGATTTAACGCATGTGTTTGTACTTTCGGTAGCGCTTTCTTGCAGGGTAGTTACCTGTTGGTACGTCGCTGGCTTAGTACTTATTAGGATATCCCTTGGCTTTAATAACTGCTTGGAGCCTGCATAGAGTCAACAAGTTTTTTAGTGAATGTAGAACTTATTTTATTCCATTCCTCCTGAAGTGTTTCTTTGAATTGGGTTTTGTTTTTATAGGAATATTTTCTGATCCCTCCTCCTAATTCTTCCCATAGGTGCTCTATGGGGCTTAGGTCTGACGATTGTGGTGGTGTATGGAGTTGATTCCTGACATTGTACAGCATCCATTCCCGGTCAATGTGGGATTTATGTTTTGGGTCATTGTCTTGTTGAAAGATATAAATGAAGCGCCAAGACCCAAGTTTCTGGCACTTTCTTTCAAATTGGCTTTTGAAATGTTTAGGTACATGAAACGATCCATTGCTGATTCAATAATGCTAATATTTCCGGTGCCAGAGCTCGACATACAGCCCCACACCATGACGTTGCCACCTCCATGTTTTACTGTGGGCGCGAGATTCTCAACATTCATTGCTGTGTTTGGTTTACGCCATACTTTTCCAACTTTTGATCCAAAAACCTCGAATTTACTCTCGTCAGTAAAAATTACACTATTCCAGAAGCTTTGAGGTTTATTTAAATGCTCTTTAGCGAACTTCAATCTTTTCAGGCGGTTTTGTTGAGAAGGTTTTTTCCCGGCTTTACGTCCATGATAGCCATTTTTTTTAAAACGTTTTTTATGGTTTCGTCACTAATTGAAATGGAAAACTCATTTTATTTATTTATTTATTATTTATTTATTTATTAACGGGCCATGACCCTTGAATATAAGACTGAATAACAATAATTATAATAATTTACAATAGAATAATAAACTTAAAAAGTAATAATGACTTATAACTAACTATGTACACCAACGTAATAAATAGTAAATTTAAAAATATGTGAATGAAAACTTAGCAGTATATATTAACTACATTAAGAATAAAATAAATAGGAATCAAAAAGAAACATGTAAGACAAAAATAAATAGGAAAAGAAATAAAAAGCATAATATAAAAATAATCATAGTGACTTGACATGGTGAACACTGGTGTTAAAAATATCCAGGTTCGCAGATTGCTTATTTGCAGATCTCATTAATCGATTCGCTGGACTGTTATTGGCATAGCAGGTTCTGTGACGCGATTCATAAAAGGTTTCATTTGACCGGGACGAATAACTTGGGACTCTGAAATTGATGAATTGTAGAAAGTCGGGACAATCTAACTCGTTATTGATGATTCTATACAAGGCAATTAAATCAAAATGCTCGCGACGTTTTGAGAGTGTAGAGAGGTTCAAATATGTTAGCAGACTATCATAATCGATTACCTCTGATGGTATGTGAAGTTTGTAGGCAATGTAGCGTAAAAATTTATGCTGAACAGTTTCAATATTAGAGCAATGAATTTGGAAATGAGGGTTCCAAATAACTGACAGATATTCTAGGTGTGGGCGCACAAGAGAGCAGTAAAGAACCTTCAAAGACCGAATATTATTGAAATCCTGACTGTTGCGAATAACAAACCCAAGCATTCTTCGGGCTGAGCTACATATCTTTTTGAAATGCGGAATAAATGTTAGTGCTGAGTCGAGTAACAAGCCCAGGTCCTTAACGACATCAACAAGCGGCAATGAGCAATTGTTTATACTATAATTAAAACATATAGAAGTACGCAATCTGTGGAAAGCAATGTAGTTACACTTGGATATATTCAAAGGCAACCGATTGTTGACACACCAATCGAAAAGAGAGTTCAGATTATTCTGAATAATATCACAGTCACTGGGGGAATTAATTATTTTAAAAATCTTAAGGTCATCTGCATATAGTAAAAAGTTTACTTCAGAAAAAATAAAGGAAATATCATTAATAAAAATTAAAAAAAGGAGAGGACCAAGATGTGAACCTTGTGGCACACCTGATTTAATCACAAAAGGATCCGATTTAGCACCTTTAATGTTTACAACACAGGAACGATTACAAAGGTAGTCACGTATCCAGCTTAAAAAGCAACCGGAAACACCCAGATTAGCTAGTTTAGTAATAAGTAAACAATGATCCACTTTATCAAACGCCTTTGAGAAGTCAGTGTAAACGGCATGCACCTGTGCATGCTTATCCATTGCGCGGTGGATGGTCTCGATGTAAGGTAAAAGATTTGTCAATGTGGACTTGCGTTTTTGAAAGCCATGCTGATTAGGCGTTATATAATTTCTGATCAGAGGAGTAAGTTTTGTAGTTATAATTGCATCAAAAATTTTAGCGACAGTAGACTGTATAGATATAGGCCTGTAGTTGTGAACGTTGCTCTTATCTCCTGACTTGTGAATAGGTGTAACATAAGAGTTTTTCCACAATACTGGAAAAATACCCGACTGAAGGGATAAGTTGAATAGGTACATCAGAGCTTGTGCTAAGTGTTGTCTACAACTCCATAGAAACAATGGAGGTACACCATCTGGACCCATGCCTTTATTTACGTCGAGATTGTCCAGCATTAAGGAGACCTCTGAAATATCAACACTAAGAGTTGAGAGATTAAAGCTTTCTTACATCATTTCCAATTTTGTGAGCGGATAATCTTGAATTTTGACGAACCTCCTGCAAGATTCGTCGTTCTACACGTTCATTAATTACTGTTGGGCGCCCTGAACGACGCTTATTTGCGATCGAACCTTCAATTTTGAATTTGTTTAATATGTATTGCATGTGGAATGTGTTTTTTCAATTAACTTTCCTATTTCCCGTAGCGATTTGACTTGTATTGACCATTTACTTAAACTAGACTAGAAAAAAGGCGAGCTGCTATAACGGGACTGCAAGCTGTACGGAGACTTTTTATACTCTAGATGAAATCATATAGAGTATTATAAGTTTAATCCAGCCCAAAAGTTTGTAACGCATAGAACCAAGCCTCGGACGAAAAAAAGTTATATATTATTTTTTGTTTATTTGTGCCCAAAAACCTCAAATCCGCCTGACGTCCGTCCGTCCGTCCGTCCGTCCGTCCGTCCGTCCGTCTCTCCGTGAACACGATAACTCAAGAACGCCTTCACCTAGGATCTTGAAATTTGGAATCTGGGTGTTTGGTTGAATTTGTAAGGCTAAGTTCGTTAACGGGCAAAATCGTCCTACTCCTTCGGGTAGCTGCCATACAAAATGTCCTTGAAACACGTGTTCAAGAATATTGACCAATAACTTCGGAACGCCTAAAGCTACGACTTTGAAATTTTGTATGTGTTACTTTTATAATAGTTGGAGCTAAATGTATGATTATGAAGAAAATCCTGTTAGTCCTTCGCGTAGCTGCCATACAAATATCCTGTTAAAATGTCTTCACTTAATTTACGAAACTCACTATAACTCAAGTAATCTTTTAGCTACGAAATCGAAATTTTGTGCAAATTAGTTTTGAGTGAAACCAAAGTTCGAGTTTACTAGTCAGCGAAATCCTTTTACTCCTTCTGGTAGCTGCCATACAAAATATCCTTAAAACAGGTGTTCAAGAATATTGGTTGATAACTTCAGTAGGGTTTAAGTTACGACATTGAAATTTTGTATGTATTATTTTTCCAATAGTTGGAGCTAAATATATAATTATGAAGAAAATCCTGTTAGTCCTTCGTGTAGCTGCCATACAAATATCCTCTCAAAATGTATTCACTTAATTTACGAAACTCACTATAACTCAAGTACTCTTTTAGCTACGAATTCGGAATTTTTTACAAATTAGATTTAAGTAAAAACGAAGCTTGAGTTTACTAGTCAGCGAAATCCTTTTACTCCTTCTGGTAGCTGCCATACAAAATGTCCTTAAAATACGTGTTCAAGAATATTGGCCGATAACTTCAGAAGGGTTTAAGCTACGTCTTTGAAATTTTGTATGTGTTATTTTTCCAATAGTTGAAGCCAAATGTATGATTATGAAGAAAATTCTATTAGTCCTTCGTGTAGCTGCCATACAAATATCCTGTCAAAACGTCTTCACTTAATTTACGGAACTTACTATAACTCAAGTAATCTTTTAGCTATGAATTGGAAATTTTGTACAAATTAGTTTTGAGTAAAAACAAAGTTCGAGTTTACTAATCAGCGAAATTCTTTTACCCCTTCTGGTAGCTGCCATACAAAATGTCCCTAAGGCACGTGTTCAACAATATTTTTCGATAACTTTTGAACGCTTTAAGCTACGAATTTGAAATTTTGTACACGTTCATTTTTAACTGGTTCCAAGGTAAAGGATAAATATGTAAGAAATCGAGTGAGTCCTCCCTGCACCTCCCATGTGAAAGTCCTTCAAAAAGGACATTTTTTTTCGATGACTTACCCAGTTCAAGATATGAAATTAAACACTGAATATTGTCTTTTAGTTTTGAGTAGCAATCTAATAGCAGTCCTTAATAAAGGACATACAACATGCACACACGTAATTCTACTTTATCCCCAACTACAATATAAGTCGGAGTTCAGTATTCATCTAGAGTATTATACGATTGGCATGCAGCCGATCGTGACTGCAGTATGTTTTGTTGTTTTTTTTAACTATTCGTTTGATTGTTAATTGTTTTTTCTAGAAAAATGAATTGAATAATTTTATATTTTTTCACATATGGATTGTATAACAACTGGAGAATAGTTATGGTAAAACTCATATAGAAACTCTTTTTACTAATGAAGATACATAATTTTTTTTCATAAAAGAGCGGGTGTACGGAAACTTTTTTGTCCGACTGGACTTTCTCTTGCAAAAAGAAAAAAAAAGGAGAACAAAAAAAAATTACTGCTTCGTTCTTTTCGCCTTTAATACTTACGATGACAGATGGAACTAATCAAATAAGACTATAACTAAACCAAGTGATTTGTTTTGGGTTCTTCTTAAGCCGGAGAGGCTCGTTCGGTAATATTTTGGTAATAGTATGTACATTTTCATACGTATTTTACTTTATTATTTTTTAATAATAAAGTATTGTGATCGACCTGAAATTTCAAAAAAGTTTGCTACCCTGAAATTTTGTATTTACATGTTTTAGGACTAGTAAGCACCGAAAAAGCAAAAAAAAAAAATGTCCGTCTGTCCGCCGTAGACGCCGTACGCCGTACGCCGTCCGCCGTACGCAAAATCGTTTGAAGGCGCATAGCTCCCAAACCCGTTGAGATATTAAATTGAAATATTTATGGTGGGTAGATTGGGTGAACCCCTACGACTGGTATATTTTCGGGGGGTGGGGGAACAAGGGGAGAGGAGAGGGGAGCGTTTTAGACGGAGCGTTTTAGAATTACACCAGGAAGATAAAACTTTGTTTCTGTATATGGGATCACAAGAGGAGTCTATCGAAACTAAATTTTTTGAGGGGAGAGGTGGAGCACAAATGTGGGGGGACAGCAATTTTTCAAAAAATGTAATTTTTATATCTCAGAAACCGTATCAGATATGATCTTGAAAATTTTACAGGAGTTGGGGTCGGTAAATTTCTGGTAGGGAAAAAAATTTTGGTGATGTGGGTGTTGGGGGTGATGGTGGAAGGGGGTAGAAAGGAAAACATTCTGATTTTTATTTCTCAAAAACCATAATGAATAGGAAGCTAAAAATTTAGGATTATAATAGAGCCACTATGGAGATATCCTAGAAAAATAAAATTTTTGATAGGAGTATCAAGGTACGGGGGAGAGTGGTGGTTTTTTATATCTGAGAAACGGCTTATGCTAGAAAGTTGAAACTTAGTACGTATATGTGGATGTGCTGTTAGAGTATTTAAAGCAGAAAAAAGTTCAGATTTTTATTGACGTTCAGAGGTTAAGTAAAAAAAATGTCCTTGAATCCACATTTTCACAAACTTTGTTAAAACTTTTAGACATGTCAAGCTATCAAAGCAATTTTACTTCTGCGGGCTATTTATATAAGCGCCTAGTAACGATCTTCAAAATTTTTTCATATCCAACCCCTAAGGGGGTGTAAAGTGGTTGAGTACATATTCACGAATTCTGATATATTTCTAAGGTATATTGAAATTTGAAATTCACAGCTTTAAACGTAGTCGGGGAAAAACTGATTTAAGTATTTTTCTCAATTAAACCCCCTGGGGGTATTGTTTAAGTTTTCACTGATTCCGAAAATCTCTTAGTTTTAATGTGATCGAATTCGCTTTTACTACTATGAATTATTCTATTGATAAAAAAAATACGTTAATAAATAAAAAAATCTGCCAACAGTCTGGGCGCAACTTTATTATTTTATGGGTAGAAGTCCGAAACGTGTTTAATGATGAGATGCTGTGTAGGTTACTATGGGACTGACAACCTAAAAAATAACGTTCAAAATAGCCTCCTGGTTATTTCTTAGGTTGTCAGTCGCATAGTAACCTACACAGCATCTCATCATTAAACACGTTTCGGATTTCTACCCATAAAATAATAAAGTTGCGCCCAGACTGTTGGCAGATTTTTTATACTCTAGATCAGTGGTCTTCAACCTTATTTTAATGAAGGGCCAAATTTTTGTTATGGAAGGGCTTGAGGGCCGCATTAATCTAATTATATATATATATTGTCTTTCAACTTGGAAGAAAAAAACATGATTTTTTAAAATAAGTTTTTTTTTAGTTTTAAAATTACAGAGAAATCAATATTGAAATATGTTACAAAACACAAAACTAAATTAAAAATATCAAAATGGTAATTTTTTTTAGTTCAGTGAGAAATTTGACACTGTTTCTCTTTCACTAATCTGTCAACATTGGCTGTTATGTTGGATGAAGCAATTCGAAGAGAGTTCTCTAAATGAGTGTCAGAAACACGATTCCTCAATTTTGACTTCACATTCTTCATTTTGGAAAATAGCTGCTCACAGATGTAAGTGCTGCCAAAAAGGGATGCTGTCAACAGAGCATGAGATCTGATTGCTGGAAATTGATCTTTTTCGACATACAATGAGTAAAACTCCAAAAGTCCAAAATTTTTAAATTTCTCCTGTAAATCGCTATTACACTGAAACTCAATAAGTTCCATTTGTATGTTTCCGGGATAGTCTTCCACATTCACACCAAATGGAGCACAAAATAGCTTCATCATTTTTTTATTCAACTTGAAATCTTCAAACCTGTTGCTGAAATCAGATCGTAGAACAGTGAGTGCTTCACTGTATTTTCCTTTGTTTTGAACTTCACATTGCGACAGTGTTGGAAAGTGTGTGAAGTCGCCCTTTAGTAATTGGCTCTCCCACAAACAAAGTTTTTTCTCAAATGCCTCAACTTGATCAAAAAGGTTATGAATCATGATGTTTTTACCTTGCAGTCGAATATTCAAATCGTTGAGATGCATTGAAATATCCGTAAGGTACCCAAAATCAGCCATCCAATTGGGGTCGTTGAACTGGTGAACTGCCTTTTCTTTACTTTCCATGAATGTACAGATTTCTTCTTTCAGATCAAAAACCCTTTTAAGAAACTTTCCCCGACTGAGCCAGCGAACCTCTGTGTAATATACTACATCACCATATTCTGCATCCATCTGACTAAGGAAAGTCTGGAATTCCCTATGGTTTAATCCTTGTGATCTGATAAAATTCACGATTTTAGTCACATCTTTGATCACATCCTTGAAACAGACACTTTTTGCACACAAACTTTCTTGGTGAATAATGCAATGGTATTGCATGAATTGTCTATTTTCGCACGAGTCTTTTCTGATCAGAGCCACAGCACCTCCATGTTTTCCAGTCATTGCTGGGGCACCATCAGTAACAACACCGGACAGATTGTTCAGCTTTAGTCCAAGTCGATTTAAAGTTGAAGTCAAAGACTTGTAAATATCACTTCCTTTAGTAGTGCCTTTCATTGGAAATAGAGCGGCCATTTCTTCGGTAATGGAAAAGTGTTGGTCGATTCCTCTGATAAAAATAGCTAACTGAGCTGTGTCTGTAATATCAGTGCTCTCATCAAGCGCCACTGAATAAAAAGCAAACTTTGAAGCACGGTCTTTTAGTGTGTTTTCAATATCCTGAGCTAATTCTTCGATTCTTCTGGCCACAGTAACTCCAGATAAGCTAACCTTTGAAAACAAATGCTTTTGTTTCGGGCATAGAATTTCGGCTGCCGATTCCATGCACTGCTTTACAAACTCACCATCCGTAAATGGCTTTGATTTCTTAGCAATTTGTTCAGAAATGATGTAGCTAACTTTAACACTTAATTCATTTTCAGCGTTTTGACAAGTAAACGCGGATTGTTGATTTTCTAATTTTTTCTTTAAATCTCGCACCTTATCTATTCGAAATTGTCCTTGGATTGAGTCCATCTTGGAGGCGTGCTTGGCATCATAATGCCGCTTTAAATTATACTCTTTCATAACGGAGACAGATTCATTACAAATTAAACAAACTGGTTTATTTTTTATATTAACGAAACAGTACAGGTCAGTCCACTTTTCTTGGAACACTCGGCACTCATAGGCAATTTTCCGTTTCTTATTACTCATAGCCATTATTCACAAAAGATAAACAAACGTTCACTCGCTAGAAGAAATCAGGTGATACTGATTGGTGATTATCAGTGCACCGCGGAAAGCAGTCTCAGTTTACTGACCTTGAGTGGCAGGGTTGCCACACTTGCTTCGCCGCTTTCAAAATTCTTTACTACGGCCTACGTTTGGTGGCCAACTGAACACCTTTTTATACCATTGTCTGTAAGTGAAGTATGATAACATTTAAAAATCAACAAAATGATGCAATCTTCTGAACTCTTTGTTCTTTTTATCATCGGTACATCAACATAACACTGTTGTGGCTATCGAAATACCATCAAATATGAATTATTGAAAGTAAATCGTTTGGCGGGCCGCTGGAAAATACGTGGTGGGCCGCAAGCGGCCCGCGGGCCGCGGGTTGAAGATCACTGCTCTAGATGAAATCATATAAGGTATTATAAGTTTATTCCAGCCCAAAAGTTTGTAACGCATAGAACCAAGTCTCGGACGAAAAAAAGTTATATATTTAGTCAATTGGTGGAGCGGTATGCTATGGTGCCAATACGGGTTCGTACAGTTCCTTCGGCATTTCATTCTATCCCTTTTAGTTAATCGGCGAAGTACTTATCAGTCTCCTGGCGTTCAAACGCTTTTCGGTGGCGTCGATTTGAGCGAAAAGAAACTTCGCTCATATAATTTTACTGCAATTGGCGGTGTTGATGCGGTCCCTTCGTCGTAAAGTATCACCGAGATTATGATGCTATGCAGGGATAAGATTAGTGCTTTATGCACCCTTTTGAACGTTACAATTTTTTGGGTTCCGGGTCACAGCGAGATTCCGGGAAACGAGGCTGCGGACGAACTCGCAAGGAGAGGTTCGGCGCTGAAGGAGGCCCATGGAGGACATTAAACATGCTATCGACGTGACGGCCATATCGGAGGCTAGCACAAGATGGTCAGGCCTCACATCGTGTCTCGTGGCCAGGCAGCTCTGGCCGACCCTAAATGCGAGCAGGACAAAGTTTATCCTACTTGAAAATAGGAGTCGGGCCATTGCCTGATCGGCCGACACGCCAGACGACTATATGTTGCGGACGTTATATACAGATCTGTGCGGCAGCTGTGGTGAACCTGACGCCGAGGAAAGTATTTTCCACTTGCTTTGCGAATGCCCGGGTCTGGCCTGGAGGCGCGAACGTACTTTAGGTACAAGCTTCGCCATAGACTTGGGCAAAATCACAAGCATTAAGCTGGATAAGCTGCTGCAGTTTGTCAGGCTGTCGGGGTGGTTTACTTAAGATGTTGTCTTGGGCACACGGGTACCTTTTCCCGTTCATGTGGGATCACAACGGACCCATTGGCGGTCTATGTGCTTGGTGGTGAAGCGACCACCCACCTTACCTAAAACCTAAAACCTAAACCACCGAAATTAGCTCAGCAGTTATCAACGGCCAGTTAGACGCAGTTGGCGTGACTAGACCGCAACTGACTAAAAATTACACGCGGAAACACCAATAGCTCCATTTATCAACCCCTTTTTTTAGGAAGTGAACACCAATAGCTCCACTTATCAACTCTTTTTTTTAGGAACTGAACACCAATAGCTCCACTTATAAGCTCCTTTTTTTAGGAAGTAAACACCAATAGCTCCACTTATCAACTCTTTTTTTGGGAAGTGAACACCAATAGCTCCACTTATCAACTTCTGTTTTAGGAAGTGAATACCAACAGCTGCACTTATCAACTACTTTGTTTAGGAAGTGAACACCAATGGCTCCATTTATCAAGAAAAAGAAAGAATATAATATAATAATAAATTTTTGATATTAACCAATTGCTTCCCGTTGTTGAATTATCACGACACGCCGCTGGTATAGGGTAGAATGGGTAGCCCCGCACCAGTGGTAGAAATGCACCACTCGCCATTGGCCCTCGCTCGTAAGTTAAATCTACAAAGCAGAGACAGTATTCTCTTTCTCTTTCCTATCCATACTATCACGTTCAGTAATCGCTAAAGTACCGAGTAAATTCGAACAGTTATTCGGAGAAAAGGAAAAACGCTAAGGAAACTAAATTTTGTTACATATGCTACATTTTTGTTTAAGGACAAATTATCGGTCGTGAACCTTTCTAGGTAGGCATATTTATATATAAACATATAATATATAACGTGTAGTCTAAGGTGTGTTTCAGTAAAGTGCTAGTTTATTATTTGTTTTTTTTTTTTTAATATTCAGCTCGTCGGAATCGGTAGAATTGCACCACGAGCATATAATGAGATATGCACCAGATTGTTATTCCTCTTTTGCCTGAATTCATGACCACAAATCTTTATGATATTAAAATGACCAAATTGCAACCAAATTTTCAAATTTAATTATCCGTTCACTTATCAAAACTTATATAAAACCATTGAATTATTATTATTTGCTATTATCTATTATTTTTTATTAGTATAAAAGTACTGTTTAGTTCGGTATTGTTTGTTACTTTTGTAAATATATTTTATTTTTTTGTTTCAATTATTTGGTTTAGGTTGGCTATATACATATATTATATTAAGTTGATTTTGTTTTGTGGGTTGAACAAGTGGGCCCCTTTAATTGGCTACCTTTTGAACGTTGTTGTTGTGAGGGGGAGATAGGGGCCGGTTTAGGTGAAAAAATTGTGTTTCTAGATCTCAGCAACCGCTTACACTACAAGACTGAGATTAAGACATTCTAAAATCCATATCAGCTAAACGGGTCACGAAATTGAAACTTAATGGTTGATTGTAGGTGCAATAGAAGGATAGATCGGAAAGAAACTTTGGGATGGGAAGGGTCAATAGCGTGCTAAGGTGGGGGTGCAAACCTTTAGAATACGATATCTCACTAACTAATTGTGCTTGAATAATTTGGTATGTGTATACAAACCGATAAATGGAGTTTTCTGTAAATAAAATTTTTTAAGGCGTAGTGTAGCTTCGAAGTGGAGGGGATTCGAATCTTTCTAAAAAATCACTCTGCCATTAGCACGATAACTTAAGAACGCCTTGACCTAGGATCTTGAAATTTTGATTCAGGATCTTTGATTGAATTTTTAAGGTTAAATTCGTTAACGGGCAAAATCGACTACTCCTTCGGGTAGCTGCCATACAAAAGTCCTTAAAACACGTGTTCAAGGATATTGGTCAATAGCTTCGGAACGCCTTAAGCTACTATTTTGAAGTTTTGCATACCAATAGTTGTAATTCAAGGAACGAATATTTAAAAAAATCCCATTAGTCCTTCGTGTAGCTTCCATACAAAAATCCTGTAAAATTATTCTCACTCAATTTACGGAACTCACTATAACTCAAGAAATCGGTAAGCCACAAAGTTGAAATTTTATATAAATTAGTTTTAAAAAAAAATGAAGTTCAAGTTCAATAGTCAGTAAATTACTTTACTCCGTCGGGTAGGTCTCATACAAAAAGTCCTTAAAGCGCGAATATTGGTCGATAGCTTCAGAACGGTTTAAGCTACGGCTTTGAAAATTGTTCTGTCTTGATTTTTCAATAGTTGGAGGTGATGGTATGATTATGAACAAAATCTCATTAGTCCTTCATGTAGTTGCCATAAAAATATCCAGTAAAAAAGTTTTCATTCAATTTACAGAACTCACTATAACTCAAGTAATCGTTCAGCCGCGAACTCAGAACTTTGTACAAATTGGTAGCATAGTTCGAGTGCATCGAGCGAAATCTGTTAACTCCTTTCGGTAGCTTCCATACAAAAAATCCTTGAAACACGTGTTCTAGAATATTTTCCAATAACTTTTGAATACTTCAAGGTAGATATTTGAAACACATAATCTTTACAAGTGGAAAACTGTTGGGAAGCAGAGAGTTTGGAGTCGCTTTTGTCGTTGACAAAAAATTTAAGTTCCAGGTGACGAGTTTCAAACCAGTAAGCGAAAGATTGTGTGCAATCCTAATAAGAACTAAATTTTTCAACGTTTAACGTTCAATGTCCACGCACCAATAGAAGACAAGGACGAGATAACTAAAGACGAATTTTATATCACTCTAGAGACAACCTATGATTCACTGCCCTCGAATGACCTAAAAATTGTCTTAGGAGATTTTAATGCAAAAGTCGGAAAGGAGGAGACTCATATAGAAACAACAGGAGGGCACAGTCTCCATGACATAACCAACGACAATGGCCAATGTCTTATTGTTTTTGCAAGCAGCAAAAATATCATAGTAAGCTCTACATGCTTCCCTCATCGCGATATTCACAAACGAACGTAGGTGGATGGTCACACCTTCAATCAAATAGACCACGTTCTAATTGAGAAACGGGCTGCTTCTATAGTATACTTGATGTACGAACTTTCCGCGGTGCCAATTGTGACTCTGATCACTATCTAGTCAGAGCTAAATATCGATGCCGAATTGCCTGTCGTGGATATCCGAAAACGAGTAGTGCTCGTAAATTCGATATCGACAAGCTCAAAGACGAAACGGTGGCACAAGCATACATGTCAAAACTGGATCAACATTTGACACCAATATATGAAACCGTCCAGAGTATGCCAGTGGAGGATATGTGGGCGAAAATACGAGATGGCATCAAATCCTCGGCAGAAGAGACATTAGAATATCGAACCTGGCGAAAATATAATGACTGGTTCGACCAAGAAAGAACGAGGCTTATAAAATTTTTACTGAATGACCAACACGAGCCAAGAAAGATAGATATGACGAGATTAGGCGATTTGCAAAAAAGACCTGCAGGCGAAAACAAAGGAAGTACTATAATGACAAGATAGAAAAAATCTGCCAACAGTCTGGGCACAGCTTTATTATTTTTGGGTAGAAGTCCGGAATGCGTTTAATTCTATAACGCGGTGTAGGCTATGTGACTGAAAACCTAAAAAAAGTTCAGGAAGCGGTTAGAATGGGGTTGCGATAGAATACTTACGCCGCTACCACATATAACATATGAATTACATAATTGGATCATACTCCGGGACCGGGTCTAAGTCGTAGTATAATATCAATTATTACGTGATTTGTTTTTGGGCCATTACATGAAATCAGAAATGCGTTTGTAGGAGATTTTATAAAGAGTCTGTGGAAGTGAAAACCAATCTGATATCTCATCAATCCAAAGAAATATGTCGAAAGCCTTACGTCCTCTTGGAGTTGAATATCTAAAAATACTGAAATCAACTATTTGACGATTATGTAGGAAGCCTTTGAAAGTAAAAATGAATTCGATACCTCATTAGAACTAAGAAATATGTAGGAATTTGTGAAAACATATGCAACCCTCTTGCACCCACTTTGGGGTTGAATAGCCAAAAATCCTGAAATATGTTTTTAGATATATGTTTATAAAGAATGCTCGTCGAAGTGAAAACCAATCCGATGTCTTATCACTCCTAAGAGATATAACGAAATTCGTGAAAACGTGTTCAACCCGTTGATACCCTCTTAGGGGTTGAAAAAAGAAAAAAATTGAAAAGCATTTTTA
This sequence comes from Beris morrisii, assembly GCA_951812415.1. Classification (NCBI taxonomy): domain Eukaryota; kingdom Metazoa; phylum Arthropoda; class Insecta; order Diptera; family Stratiomyidae; genus Beris; species Beris morrisii. The sequence continues at coordinate 99,443,804 of OX638311.1, forward strand.
TGTGATTATTAAACAAGCCCGTGGAAGTAAAAAGTTATTCGATATCTAATCAGACCGGAGGGATACGACTGAATTCCTGAAAATTTATACAACGCCTTTAACCCACCTTGGGGTCGAATTTCTAGAAATCATGAAAACGCTTTCTGGGTATTTATATGAAGAATCAGTAGAATGAAAATTAATTCAATATTTGGGAAGACCTAATAGATATGACGGAAATCGTGAAAATATATGCATTCCATTTTCATTAATAATTTTTTTGGCCCCCTCCTTTTGGCCCCTTACTGTTCTAGTTGATTTACATATACAGGGTGCGCCATCTTTTATATCGGTATGTAAACATTGAATAACTTTGACATTTTTCAACAGATTGAGTTGATTTGACAAGTTTTGGAAACGTCAATTTAGTAGAATATTGCCGACAGACCGTCCACGTCGCTTGGAATACGGCCAAACAGTCGCTCGAATGGTTGACACTGAACCTGATTTTTGAAAGCAAATTTTGATGACCGACGAGGCCCATTTCACACTCTTTGGCGGCGTTAATAAACAAAATTGCCGCATTTGGGGAACGGAGAATCCACACGAGATCCATGAACCGCAATTGCATGATTAAAAAGTGACTGTTTGGGCCGGCGTTTGCGCCAAAACCATCATTGGGCCATTTTTTCCGACAAAACAAAACAGTCGATGGAAAACGATATCGGTGGATGTTAGCTCATTATGTCTGCCCGCAAATGCGCGAAAAAGGTCTGGATGGACTGGTTTCAACAAAACGGTGCGCCATGCCACACTGCAAATGAAATAATTCAGTTTCCGCAACAAACATTTCCTGGACGTCTGATGTCGAAAAGAGGCGACATTGACTGGCCACCGAGATCTCCAGATTTAACTCCTCCGGACTTCTTTTTATGGGGTTATTTAAAAGCAAAGCGTGCGCCAGCAAGCCTCAGACCATTGACTAGCTCAAAGCAAACATTCGTGCCGAAATCATCGCTATACCGCCCGATATGCTCGAAAAAATAATGAAAACGCAGCAAAAAGGGCACATTTTGCTGTGGCCAATAGAGGCAGCCACTTGATTGATGTTGTATTCAAAAACTAATCCAAATAAATTCTAAAGAATCAAATTGAATAAATATACCTCACATATATGGTAAAAATCAGTTGTTTTTTTCAAAGTTATTCAATGTTTACATACCGATATAAAAGATTGCGCACCCTGTACATACCGAGTTTGAACTTTCTAGCATAAGCCTTTCTACAGGGTGTTTGGCACTCTGTGTACCACCTTGTAAGGGGTTATTCCTTGATATATTTGGAGAAAAAAATTGTTCTACAGGGTGGGTCAATTTTCAATATTAGTGGAGATACAGGGTGGTTAAGAAAAGTGTTTTTGACCGGTACCCTCACTCACTTAAAACGTTAAATCTTGAAAACGAATAATCACAAGGCAAAGTATTATAACTCGTTTTTTAGGCAATCGACTTACCTTTCATTTGATATAACAGTCTAAATTGTAACTGCACCCAATCTTGAGATATTTACTCGAAAACACAGATTTTTGGTACGTGAACCCTTAAAATTCAGTGTACAAGGTGGCACATGGAGTGCCAAACACCCTGTATAGTTAGGAAAAACAACCCTCACTTCCGTACCATACTACCCCTATAAACAATTATATTTTTCCAACATGCTACTACTATAGTTTTTTCTAAATACCAAGTTTCAGCTTTTGATAATTATAGGCTCTCGAGATATAAAAATCCGAACTTTTTCCTTTTCACCCTCACCCTCTACACCCTCACCACCAACATTTTTTTTCTGCAAGGCGTCTAATAGGCCTATTTCTGATAAAAATTCAAAGCATCTATATTACACCGTTCTTAAGATAAGAGACGTGATTTTTTAGAAAAATTCTTATCCCCTCCACTGCCATGCTCCACCGCCCCTTAAAAAAATTTAATTTCAGCAAATTTTATTTGTCAACCTTAATACAGAAAACTTTGGATTACAATATCTTCCGAACCAATTACACCAGGAAGATAAAATTTAGTTTCTGCACATGGGATCACAAGTGGAGTCTACTGAACGTACACTTTTTGAGGGGGGAGGAGGAGCACGAAAGTGGGGGGATAGCAATTTCTCAAAAAATGTAATTTTTATATCTCAAAAACCGTATCAGACATTATCTTGAAAATTTTACAGGAGTTTGGGTCGGTAGACCTCTGTAGGGAAAAAAATTTTAGGGGGGGGCGGGGGGAGGGGTGGTTGTGTAGGGGGTGATGGTTAAAGGGGGTAGAAAAGAAAAAAATTCTGATTTTTTTTCTCGAAAACCGTAATGAATAGTAAGCTAAAACTTTAGGATTATACAGAACCACTTTAGAGACATCCTAGAAAAATTTTTCATAGCGGTAGGAAATTACAGGGGTGAGGGGTGGATTTTTATATCTCAGAAGCGGCTTATGCTAGAAAGTTGAAACTTAGTACGTATATGTAGATGTGCTATTAAAGTAATTAAAGCAAAAAAAAGTTGAGATTTTTATTGGCGCCCAGAGGTTGAGTAAACCAAATGTCCGTGAATCCACATTTTCACGAATTTCGTTAACTCTTTTAGAATGTCGAGCTATCAAAGCAATTTCACTTCTTCGGGCTATTTATATAAGCGCCTAGAAACGTACTTCAAAATTTTTCGATATCCAACCCCTAAGGTGGTGTAAAGTGGTTGTGTACATATTCACGAAGTCTGATACATTTCTTAGGTATTTTGGGATTTGAAATTCGCTTTTACTTCTATAAGCTTTAAACATAGTCGGGGAAAAAACCGATTAAAGTATATCAGTTTAATATAATCGAATTCGCTTTTACTTCTATGGAATATTCTATTGATAAAAAAATACGTAAGTAAATAAACAAAATTTGCCAACAGTCTGGGCGCAACTTTATTATTTTATAGGTAGAAGTCCGAAACGTGTTTAATGCTGAGATGCGGTGTAGGTTACTATGCGACTGACAAGCTAAAAAAAAATTCTAAACAGCCTCCTGGTTATTCCTTAGGTTGTCAGTTCCATGGTAACCTATACCGCATCTCAGCATTAAACACGTTTCGGACTTCTACCCATAAAATAATAAAGTTGCGCCCAGACTGTTGGCAGATTTTTTATTTTTTTAATGCATTTGGTTCGTGAGATATCGTGATCTAAAATTTTTCACTCCCCACCTCCGTACGCCACTACCCTCACTCAAAAATTTTCGATCTGTTCTTCAAGTATACCTACAGATGTTCATTAAGTTTTAAATTCGTGACATTTACCGTTTAGGAGATATGGATTTTAGAACGTCTTGATCTCGACTTTTGAGCGTTTCGGACGCATTATTATTCCCCCCACTTCCACACCCCTTCACCAATATCAGCAATTTTTTCGCGAATGGCTCCACTATCGAAGCTCTATATAAATTCCAAGTTTCAGCCTCCTAGCGTAAGCGGTTACTGAGATCAAGAAACCAAAATTTTCCGTCTTAAACGCTTCCCCCACCTACCCTCTTATAACCCCAACCCTCAAAAAGTGGTTACTTGAAGGGGCCTATCCAGTCTATTAAGAAAAAAAATTCAATTCAAAATTCAATTTAATCGGTCATAGGGTTTGGGAGCTATAAGCCCTGAAACGATTTTGCGTACGGCGGACGACGTACGGCGGAGATGGCTTCCTACTTCGAGCATCTTCTCAATTTCACTCCATTAGCACCGATTACGACCGATAACATCTCAATTGAGATTTCAACTGACGAAGAAGAACCATGAACGACACTACCCACACAAGACGAAATCAAAGCAGCCCTATGTGACCAGAAACTAAGCAAAGCACCGGGAATTGACGAAATACCAGTTGAACTTCTGAAAACAGTGGAAACTGTGTCATGAAAATACTACACAAAATGATATGTAAAATTAGGACAGAGGAAAATATACCCGACGATTGGCGAAAAAGCATTATATGTCTAATTTATAAGAAAAGAGACAAACTCTGCTGTGAGAATTACAGAGGAATATCATTGTTGTGTACGTCCTACAAAATACTAACAAAAATAATTGAATGTCATCTTAAGCCCTATACTAACGAAACAATTGGCGAATACCAAGGATTCAGAACCGGACGATCTACAACAGACCAGATATTCTCGGTGAAACAGGTGCTTGAAATGCTAGGAATACTCGTATAACACAGATATGAACCCAATCTTCGTAGATTTTAAACAAGCATATTACAGTATCGACAGGAGGGTACTGTACCAAATCATGTCAGATTTTGGAATTCCACCAAAATTAGTTCGACTAACGAGACTCACAATGACGAAAACTGAATCCCAAGTAAGAATACAAACCGATTCCACAAACAGCTTTCGAACGGAATGTAGTTTAAAGCAGGGAGATGGTCTAGCCCCCATTCTTTTCAACCTGGCACTAGAATATGTCATCCGAAAAACCCCAGTCGACACCAATGGGACTCTACTATTCAAGTCCACCCAACTAGTAGCATACGCTGACGATATAAACATCCTCGCAAGATCCTTCCCTAGTGATAAGGATGTATTTGTCACTCTTGACTCCGACGCAAAAGAAGTCGGGTTACGCATAAACGAAAGTAAAACAAAAAACATACTGCAGTCACGATCGGCTGCAAGCCAATCGTATAATACTCTAGATGAATACTGAACTCCGATTTATGTTGTAGTTGGGGATAAAGTAGAATTACGTGTGTGCACGTTGTATGTCCTTTATTAAGGACTGCTATTAGATTGCTACTCAAAACTAAAAGACAATATTCAGTGTTTAATTTCATATCTTAAACTGGGTAAGTCATCGAACAAAAATGTCCTTTTTGAAGGACTTTCGCATGGGAGGAAGGACTCACTCGATTTCTTACATATTTCTCCTTTTCCATGGAACCATTCAAAAATGAACGTTTACAAAATTTAAAATTCGTAGCTTGAAGCGTTCAAAAGTTATCGAAAAATATTGTTGAACACGTGTCTTAAGGACATTTTGTATGGCAGCTACCAGAAGGAGTAAAAGGATTTCGCTGATTAGTAAACTCGAACTTTGTTTTTACTCAAAACTAATTTGTACAAAGTTCCGAATTCGTAGCTAAAAGATTACTTGAGTTATAGTGAGTTTCGTACATTAAGTGAATACATTTTGGCAGGATTTTTGTGTGGCAGCTACACGAAGGACTAATAGGATTTTCTTCATAATCATACATTTAGCTCCAACTATTGAAAAAGTAAGACATACAAAATTTCAAAGTCGTAGCTTAAACCCTTCTGAAGTTGTCGACCAATATTGTTGAACACGTGTTTCAAGCACATTTTGTATGGCAGCTACCAGAAGGAGTAAAAGGATTTCGCTGACTAGTAAAGCTGAACTTCGTTTTTACTCAAAACTATTTTGTACAAAATTTCCAATTCGTAGCTAAAAGATTACTTGAGTTATAGTGAGTTTCGTAAATTAAGTGAAAACATTTTGACAGGATATTTGTATAGCAGCTACACGAAGGACTAATAGGATTTTCGTCATAATCATACATTTAGCTCCAACTATTGAAAAAGTAACACATACAAAATTTCAAAGTCGTAGCTTTAGGCGTTCCGAAGTTAATGGTCAATATTCATGAACACGTGTTTTAAGGACATTTTGTATGGCAGCTACCCAGTAGGACGATTTGGCCAGTTAACGAACTTAGCCTTACAAATTCAACCAAACACTCAGATTCAAAGATCCTAGGTGAAGGCGTTCTTGAGTTATCGTGTTCACGGACAGACGGGCGGACGGACGGACGGACGGACGGACGGACGGACGGACGGACGGACGGACGGACGGACGGACGGACGGACGGACGGACGGACGTCAGGCGGATTTGAGGTTTTTGGCCACAAATAAACAAAAAATAATATATAACTTTTTTTCGTCCGAGGCTTGGTTCTATGCGTTACAAACTTTTGGGCTGGATTAAACTTATAATACTCTATATGATTTCATCTAGAGTATAATAATGACTCAAACAAGAAAGAGAACGCCAATCAGACAGAAGGTAACAATTGCGGAGTATAATTTGGAGAGTGTGAACAACTTCATTTATCTTGGGGCTAATCTAGCAAAAGACGGCAACGAAACGGACGAAATCTTACGACGGATCATGCAAAGAAAATGCATTATTCGGTACTTCCAATAATGAAATCCAAGAAAGTGCACAGGAACAATAAGCTGCGAATATATAAAACTATTATACGACGTCCTCCGAAGTCCTATGAAGAATTTTTGAACTAGAAGAAGAAGTGATTGAATTTATTTCAGTATCCATGAGCATAGCTCGTGCGGATAATATTAAATACAATATCTACATGTGTTTTTAAAATCGATTAAATAATTCAACAACAATTAATTATAAAAAGAAAAATTCATTAAGAAAGAGAATGACGTGAAATTGAATGATAATAGAAAAGAATGGAAAACAAATAAAGCTAACAAAATGTCAAACAACATAGAAACATAAAGCAGTCACGGTTGGCTGGAAGTCAATCGTATGATACTCTAGATGAAATACTGAACTCCGATTTATATTGTAGTTGGGGATAAAGTAGAATTACGTGTGTGCATGTTGTATGTCCTTTATTAAGGACTCCCATTTGATTGCTGCTCATAGCTAACAGACAATATTCAGTGTTTAATTGCATATCTTCAACTGGGTGAGTCACCGAAAAAAATTTTCTTTTTGAATGGACTTTCACATGGAAGGTGCAGGAAGAACTCACTTAATTTCTTACATATTTATCCTTTTTCTTGGAACCATTCAAAAATTAATGTGTACAAAATTTCAAACACGTAGCTTAAACCCTTATGAAGTTATCGGCCAATATTCTTGAACTCGTGTATTATGGACATTTTGTATGGCAGCTACCAGAAGGAGAAAAAGGATTTCGCTGACTAGTAAACTCGAACTTTGTTTCCACTCAAAACTAATTTGTACAAAATTTCGAATTCGTAGCTAAAATATTACTTGAGTTATAGTGAGTTTCGTAAATTAAGTGAAGACATTTTGACAGGATATTTGTATGGCAGCTACACGAAGGACTAATAGGATTTTCTTCATAATCATACATTTAGCTTCAATTATTGGAAAATTAACACGCACAAAATTTCAAAGACGTAGCTTAAACCCTTCTGAAGTTATAGACCAATATTCTTGATATTTTGTATGGCAGCTACCCGAAGGAGTAGGACGATTTTGCCCGTTAACGAACTTAGCCTTACAAATTCGACCAAACATTCAGATTCAAAATTTCAAGATCCTAGGTGAAGGCGTTCTTAAGTTATCGTGCTAACGGACAGACGGACGTCAAGCGGATTTGAGGTTTTTGGCCACAAATAAACAGAACATAATTTATAAGTTTTTTTCGTCCAAGGCTTGGTTCTATGCGTTACAAACTTTTGGGCTAGATTAAACTTATAATACTCTATATGATTTCATCTACAGTATAAAAATCAAGTCTCATATCTCAAGAACAATGTAATATAGAGAATTTTTAAACCCCTATCTGAAACTAGATGAATACTGAACTCCGATTTATATTGTAGTTGGGGATAAAGTAGAATTACGTGTGTGAATGTTGAATGTCCTTTATTAAGGACTGCCATTAGATTGCTACTCAAACCTAAAAGACAATATTCAGTGTTTAATTTCATATCTTGAACTGGGTAAGTCATCGAAAAAAAATTTCCTTTTTGAAGGACTTTCACATGGGAGGTGCAGGAAGGACTCACTCGATTTCTTACATATTTATCCCTTTCCTTGGATCTATTTAAAAATGAACGTGTACAAAATTTCAAATTCGTAGCTTGAAGCGTTCAAAAGTTATCGAAAAATATTGATGAACACGTGTCTTAAGGACATTTTGTATGGCAGCTACCAGAAGGAGTAAAAGGATTTCACTGATTAGTAAACTCGAACTTTGTTTTTACACAAAACTAATTTGTACAAAATTTCCAATTCATAGCTAACAGATTACTTGAGTTATAATAAGTTCCGTAAATTAAGTGAAGACGTTTTGACAGAGTATTTGTATGGCAGCTACACGAAGGACTAATAGGATTTTCTTCATAATCATATATTTAGCTCTAACTATTAGAAAAATAACACATACAAAATTTCAAAGACGTAGCTTAAACCCTTCTGAAGTTATCGACCAATATTCTTGAACACGTGTTTTAAGGACATTTTGTGTGGCAGCTACCAGAAGGAGTAAAAGGATTTCGCTGACTAGTAAACTCAAACTTTCTTTTCACTCAAAACTAATTTGTATAAAATTCTGAATTCGTAGCTAAAAGATTACTTGAATTATAGTGAGTTTCGTAAATTAAGTGAATACATTTTGACAGGATATTTGTATGGCAGGTTCACAAAGGACTAATAGGATTTTCTTTATAATCATATATTTAGCTCCAACTATTGGAAAAATAACACATACAAAATTTCAAAGTCGTAGCTTAAACCCTTCTGAAGTTATCGAGCAATATTCTTGAACACGTGTTTTAAGGACATTTTGTATGGCAGCTACCCGAAGGAGTAGGACGATTGTGCCTGTTAACGAACTTAGCCTTACAAATTCAACCAAACATCCAGATTCAAAATTTCAAGATCCTAGGTGAAGGCGTTCTTGAGTTATCGTGTTCACGGACAGACGGACGGACGGACGGACGTCAAGCGGATTTGAGGTTTTTGGCCACAAATAAACAAAAAATAATATATGACTTTTTTTCGTCCGAGGCTTGGTTCTATGCGTTACAAACTTTTGGGCTGGATTAAACTTATAATACTCTATATGATTTCATCTAGAGTATAATAATGGTAATGATAAAGCTATGAAGAATAAAATAATACATATGGTGTTTTATTGAAGAAGGTATTTTTTTAAATTATGCTTAAACTTGTTCGATTGAGATTGAAGATCTCTGGGAAGTTGGTTGTAGTTTTGTATCGCCTTGTTTAAAACTGAGCAGGATCCGAGTCTGGCAGGAACGTATACAGGGTGTTTGGCACTCCGTGTGCCACCTTGTAAGGGGTTATTCCTTGATATATTTGGAGAAAAAAATTGTTCTACAGGGTGGGTCAATTTTCAATGTTAGTGGAGATACAGGGTGGTTAAGAAAAGTGTTTTTGACCGGTATCCTCACTCACTTAAAACGTTAAATCTTGAAAAGGAATAATCACAAGGCAAAGTGTTATAACTTGTTTTTTAGGCAATCGAATTACCTTTCATTTGATGTAACAGCCTAAATTGTAACTGCACCCAATCTTGAGATATTTATTCGAAAACACAGATTTTTGCTACGTCAACCCTTAAAATTCAGTGATCAATGTAGTTTTTCTCAGAAAACCCCATTATGAGCCGTATTATGACCTACAAAAGCTGCATACATATGTATGAGTTACGATTAACATTTTGGAAGTAATAGGTAAAAATAAATATCGCATAAAAATTAAATATTTAAAAAATCTGTGCATGTGCATGTTGATCTACGCTACTTGCTTGAATTGAAAGAATTTAATAATGGTTTTTATTTCTAATATTTTTATTATAATAAATGTTCAAAATGGCCACCTTAATTTTGAATGCACGCTAAAGCTCGTTTGGCGAGTGTTCTCTTGGTATTCATATTCCTCAACTGCTGCCTTACTTCTATTGCTGCCGCATCGATCCTGATATTTAGATCTTCCAATGTTTCTACTGGCGTTGCGTAGACAAGGTCCTTCATCCGTCCCCATACAAAGAAATCCATAATAGTAAGATCAGGAGATCTTGCAGGACAGTGTATCGGTCCATTTCTACCGATCCAGCGATTGCTATAATTGGAATTTAACCAATCTGTGATCTGTCAGCCGTAATGAGCAGGAGCACCATCGTGTTGGTAAAACATGGAAGCCAATCGAACCAGTGGAATATCATCCAACAAGTCCTGCAGATCATTTGATAAAAACTATAAGTAATTGGAGCTATTTAGAGTACGCGGACGCCTAATAGGTCCAAGTAAATCGTCACCAATCACACCTGCCCATAAATTGACGCTGAATCTGCGCTGAAATGATGCCGCTCTTCTTGTGTGTGGATTGCTCTCAGCCCACGTATGTAGGTTGTGGAAGTTTGTGATACTGTCCCTGGTAAATTGGGACTCATCCGTCCACAGAATATTGTTGAAAAAATTGTCGTCATCTATTTGTCGTTTAAGGAGCCAATTGCAAAACTCCATCCGTTTGGGGAAATCAATGGGTAGCAGCTCCTGTACTGGTGTGTGATGATAGGCATGGAAGCGTTCTACTTTTAAAATATTCCAAACCTTCCAAGTAGATATGTTAAACAGCAATGCCAAACGTCGGATACTGATCGATGGATCATTTTGCACTGCTTGCAGTATTCTTTTATCAATCTGAACAGCGATTATAGGCGCAGGATTTGCATTTACTCTCCTTGTTCTAACGCTGCCAGTTTCCCTAATTCTCCTGTAAACGTCTTGAAATACTCTCCTGCTGGGTGTCCGTCGATGAGGATGTCTCTGGTGGTAAAGCCTTCGGGCGGCTCGTGCATTTTGGTCACACTCTCCATAAATTAACATCATGTCAGCATATTCTTCATTGGAGTACTCAGGCATTTTGAAATAATTTTTTTAATTTTACTGACACCTTCTTCTCTTAGCAACGTAACTAAAACTGATAAAAATATGAAGGTAGTTTTGCTTTTATAGGCTTTTTATTTTGTAAGACACCCTATTAAAAAAGGCATAGTACCGCATCCAGTAGTACCTACCACGTCCAGGTAAAAGCATCAATTATGTTGAAACTCACTTACATTTCATTGTTTTCCTTCATACTTTAAATAGTAATAAATGTGCAATAAAAATACTTCAGTACTACCGACAAATTAAACAGATTCTTGGACGAGGTCCACTTTATGGCACTGACTTTTAAATATTTAATTTTTAAGCGATATGTATTTTTACCTGTTACTTCCAAAATGTTAATCGTAACTCATACATATGTATGCAGCTTTTGTAGGTAATAATACGGCTCATAAAAAAATAAAATTAAAATGACATTTTTATAATGGGGTTTTCTGAGAAAAACTACATTGATCACTGAATTTTTAGGGTTGACGTAGCAAAAATCTGTGTTTTCGAGTAAATATCTCAAGATTAGGTGCAGTTACAATTTAGACTGTTATATCAAATGAAAGGTAATTTGATTGCCTAAAAAACGAGTTATAACACTTTGCCTTGTGATTATTCGTTTTTAAGATTTAACGTTTTAAGTGAGTGAGGGTACCGGTCAAAAACACTTTTCTTAACCACCCTGTATGCTGTATCTCCACTAATATTGAAAATTGACCCACTCTGTAGAACAATTTTTTTCTCCAAATATATCAAGGAATAACCCCTTACAAGGTGGCACACGGAGTGCCAAACACCCTGTATATCGGCAGCTCGCCTAGTGTTGTAGGTAGGGTTGTCACAGTGATAGGAAAATTGTATGTCGCTGTTTGTAGTCTGCCGCTTAAGTTGTTCGACCGTGAGCAGTTGATATTTGGCATGAATGGTTTTGGTGTGTTCTCGAGAGTTTATGTTATATAGATTTTTTATTGCTTTGTTTTGCATTTTCTGGATGCACTGTAATTTGGAACTAAAACCTTGGACATGTAAAGGAAGGAACGGACTGGCGAATAAGATACAACCATGAGTTGCATCAACTGTTCAAGGAACAGTGGGCTGGCCATGTAGAGCGGATGGAAGTCAGAAGAATCCCCAAACAAGCGAGTGATAACAGGCCAGTAGGCAAACCACGCAAGCGATGGGAAGACTCGGTTGATGAAAACAGCAAAGCCATCGTAAAAATTAGCAGCTGGAGGACGCGGCCTTTGGATCGAAACGGAGGCCAGGGCCAGGGCCCAACTTGATGATGATGAGATATTTGAAATTTGGCACACAATAATTTTTAATTGGTTTCAGGTAAAGGTTTATATGCTAGAAATCGAGTAAGTCCTTCCTGCGAAAGTTCTTGAAAAAGGAAAAATTTACTGTCGGTGATTTTCCTACTTCCAGTTATGAAATTGAATACTGATGATATTGTCTTTTAGTTTTAAGTACCAACCAAATAAGAGTCCTTAATAAAGGACAAACTAGAGGAGCACTTCTAATTTTACTTTATCCGCAACTACAATATATGTCGGAGTTCAGTATTTTATCTAGAATACCATACGAATTGCTGTTTTAGAATTCTACAGAATTTTAAACGCAATCATTGCCGAAAACATTCCATTGTCTTCAAAGAAAGCGATCTGTTATCTTCATTGGTTTAATGCCAAAATCATTCACTTACTATATGAAAAAAATCGTGCTAGGCGCCGTTATCTAAAAGAACGCAACCATAACAATGCATCGAATTATGGTAACCTCAGGAAGCAGCTAAAGAAGGAAATAAAGATAAGTTTCCGCCTTTATGTGGACAACCTTAATTCTTCGCTTCTCATTGGTAATGATAAGCCCTTCTGGAAATATATCGATGCTTCTCGTGCTACACGGACAACTCCTTTTAAGGGGGCTACTGCATAAACTCCTAGTGACATTGTGGAGCTATTCTCTCAATACTTCCAATCTCTTTATACGTCTTCGTTAACTCCTAGCCCTCCTAATAGAATAGCATATCAGAACAATGTGATGCCAGTAGAAATGAGACGAATATATTAGTATTCGCTCTGATATTACTAATATTTGGATATATTAGATATTAGGAATATGCCGATATCAAATATTCGAATATCATGATATTCATTTCCCATCGACCCCTTCTCGTACCATGGATTTACCGATCTATTTATTCTTTATTTATTTGGATCCAAATTCAACTAATTTCCCAATCTACTCTTCTTTTCCTTATACAATAAATTTCATACATTGTCATTTATATCTTCAAAGCAGACAGTCCTTTCCCTTCCGATAAATGTTGAATTCGTTGTTTAAATCTACCATAATCTTCCGTTACACATTTACACTTTCCTCATTTAATGTGTAGGTGGTAGGTGCGAAATTGCATAGGTGTACTTTCCCAGACCCTTTCCTTCTTAAAGTACCTGCCTTCTTTCTCTAGAATGCGCTCAATATAGTAGTAAATTTTTAGTTTTCTATCCTATGCGGTTCTCGAAAAATATTGAATCAGATTTTTTTCTTTTTCACCTTCTCCCGACATCGCCCCCTACAATATCACCTTTAAAATTGTTTTCTCTGCTAAAAGTCTACTGGGCCTAACTCCTGTAAAATTTCTAAGATCATATCTGGTACTGTTCTTGAGATATAAGAATTAGAGATGGGAAATTCGGATCTTTTAATGAACCGGTTCACCGGATCTCGCTCTTTTCATTGAACCGGCTCTTTGAGCCGGTTCAAAGATCCAGGTGGATCTTTTGCACTGCCGTACAAGGGGACTGCAGATTAATATTGAAAAACCGAAAACTAATTTAAAAAAGAAAAATTATGAATAAATTATGAGCTTTAATGAAAATACTCAAAGTTGATTATTTTAAGGCAATGCTGGGAATATTGCGGGAAATAATAGGAAACAAGCTTTACAAAATATTGGCTCTAGTCCTGGATTTGACGGCATAACAATTGAATTTCTAAAAATATTAAAAGATTTTATCTCAAAGCCAATTACACACTTAATTATTTTTAACCTTTCGAAGAGTATATTCCCTAAAATTTAGTAAACACTCAACAATAATTGACTTATTTCATTAATACATATCGTCGGAAAAATAATTGAAAAGGTTGCAAAGTAGAAATTAATGAGTTTCTTTAAAAGACATAAAATATTAAATGAAAGTGAAAATATTTCTATGGCAAGAGCGAAGCGCACGTCAGCCAAACATGAACGCGAAAAGGGAGTTTTAATCCCTTTAGCATTGCAAATTTTGAGATATCAATATCTTTTAATATCAAGTCGAGCGGGGAGTGAAACAAATTGAAACTGACTTAAAAGTGGAAATATCATAAATGAAAAATGTAAATTTTCATTTTTGAGTTTTGGTGTCCAAAAATACTTTTTCCTAAATCTATCTCCCATCTCCTCTTTTCAATTTATAATCTTTAATATTCCATCTTTAATTTTCAATCTTCAATCTTCAATCTTCAGTCTTCAATCTTCAATCTCCAATCTTCAATCTTCAATCTTCAATCTTCAATCTTCAATTTTCAATCTTCAATCTTCAATCTTCAATCGTCAATCTTCAATCTTCAATCTTCAATCTTCAATCTTCAATCTGCAATCTTCAATCTGCAATCTTCAATCTTCAATCTTCAATCTTCAATCTTCAATCTTCAATCTTCAATCTTCAATCTTAAATCTTCAATCTTCAATCTTCAATCTGCGATCTTTAATGTTCAATGTTCAATGTTCAATCTTTAAGCTTTAATCTCTCATCATCCATCATCCATCATCCATCATCCATCATCCATCATCCATCATCCATCATCCATCATCCATCATCCATCATCCATCATCCATCATCCATCATCCATCATCCATCATCCATCATCCATCATCCATCATCCATCATCCATCATCCATCATCCATCATCCATCATCCATCATCCATCATCCATCATCCATCATCCATCATCCATCATCCATCATCCATCATCCATCATCCATCATCCATCATCCATAATCCATCATCCATCATCCATCATCCATCATCCATCATCCATCATCCATCATCCATCATCCATCATCCATCATCCATCATCCATCATCCATCATCCATCATCCATCATCCATCATCCATCATCCATCATCCATCATCCATCATCCATCATCCATCATCCATCATCCATCATCCATCATCCATCATCCATCATCCATCATTCATCATCCATCATCCATCATCCATCATCCATCATCCATCATCCATCATCCATCATCCATCATCCATCATCCATCATCCATCATCCATCATCCATCATCCATCATCCATCATCCATCATCCATCATCCATCATCCATCATCCATCATCCATCATCCATCATCCATCATCCATCATCCATCATCCATCATCCATCATCCATCATCCATCATCCATCATCCATCATCCATCATCCATCATCCATCATCCATCATCCATCATCCATCATCCATCATCCATCATCCATCATCCATCATCCATCATCCATCATCCATCATCCATCATCCATCATCCATCATCCATCATCCATCATCCATCATCCATCATCCATCATCCATCATCCATCATCCATCATCCATCATCCATCATCCATCATCCATCATCCATCATCCATCATCCATCATCCATCATCCATCATCCATCATCCATCATCCATCATCCATCATCCATCATCCATCATCCATCATCCATCATCCATCATCCATCATCCATCATCCATCATCCATCATCCATCATCCATCATCCATCATCCATCATCCATCATCCATCATCCATCATCCATCGTCCATCATCCATCATCCATCATCCATCATCCATCATCCATCATCCATCATCCATCATCCATCATCCATCATCCATCATCCATCATCCATCATCCATCATCCATCATCCATCATCCATCATCCATCATCCATCATCCATCATCCATCATCCATCATCCATCATCCATCATCCATCATCCATCATCCATCATCCATCATCCATCATCCATCATCCATCATCCATCATCCATCATCCATCATCCATCATCCATCATCCATCATCCATCCTCCATCCTCCATCCTCCATCCTCCATCCTCCATCCTCCATCCTCCATCCTCCATCCTCCATCCTCCATCCTCCATCCTCCATCCTCCATCCTCCATCCTCCATCCTCCATCCTCCATCCTCCATCCTCCATCCTCCATCCTCCATCCTCCATCCTCCATCCTCCATTCTCCATCCTCCATCATCCATCCTCCAGCCTCCATCGTCCACTATCCATCCTCCATCGTCCATCGTCCATCGTCCATCGTCCATCGTCCATCGTCCATCGTCCATCGTCCATCGTCCATCGTCCATCGTCCATCGTCCATCGTCCATCATCCATCATCCATCATCCATCATCCATCATCCATCATCCATCATCCATCCTCCATCCTCCATCCTCCATCCACCATCCCTCATCCTCCATCCCTCATCCTCCATCCATCATCCTGCATCTTCCATCTTCCATCATCCATCCTCCATCATCCATCCTCCATCCTCCATCCTCCATCCTCCATCCTCCATCCTCCATCCTGCATCCTCCATTCTCCATCCTCCATCCTCCATCCTCCATCCTCCATCCTCCATCCTCCATCCTCTATCCTCCATCCTCCATCCTCCATCCTCCATCCTCCGTAAAGATCCAGGAGCCGGGATGATCCGCGAACCGCAAAGATCCGTCAAGATCTGTTGAGCCGTCGAGATCCGCGAACCGCATAGATCCGTAAAGATCTGCTGAGCCGTCGAGATCTGTTGAACCGTTGAACCGTAAAGATCCGTGGAGAAGATCTGGCTCAGTTAGATCTTCTGCTTGAGCCGGTTCATTGAGAAAAATGTTGGTTCCTAGATCTCAGGAACCGCTTATGCTAGGAGGCTGAAATTTAAAACTTATGTAGAACTATGATCGTGGACCCAATTGCTTAAAAAATTGTCGATATAGGTTGAAGGGTGTGCGAGTGGGGGGGGGAGGGGAAATAATGTGTCCGAAATGCTTGAAAGCTGGGATTGAAACATTCTAAAATCCATATCTCCTGAACGGTTGATGTCAGAAGGTTGAAACTTTGTGGTTATCTTAAGGGATAATGGAAGATTAGATAAGATCTAAAAAAATTATGGGGGCTGGTGGGGTTTCGAGGTGGGGGTGAAAAACTTTGGACATCAATATCTTCCGAACCAATTACAGCAGGAAGATAAAATTTGGTTTCTGTATATAGTATTACAAGTGGAGTCTACTGAACGTGAACTTTTTGAGGGGGAGGTGAAGTACAAAAGTGAGGGGCTATTCCCTTCAAAAAATTAAATTTTTATATCTCAAGAACAGTACCAGATATGAGCTTAGAAATTTTACAGGAGTTAGGCCCAGTAGATTTCTAGCAGGGAAAACAATTTTATAGGTGTGATTGTAGGGGCGATGTCGGGAGAAGGTGAAAAGGAAAAAAATCTGATTCAATATTTTTCGAGAACCGCAAAGGATAGAAAACTAAAAATTTACTACTATATTGAGCGCATTCTAGAGAAAGAAGGCAGGTACTTTAAGAAGGAAAGGGTCTGGGAAAGTACACCTATGCAATTTCGCACCTACCACCTACACATTAAATGAGGAAAGTGTAAATGTGTAACGGAAGATTATGGTAGATTTAAACAACGAATTCAACATTTATCGGAAGGGAAAGGACTGTCTGCTTTGAAGATATAAATGACAATGTATGAAATTTATTGTATAAGGAAAAGAAGAGTAGATTGGTAAATTAGTGCAATTTGGATCCTAGTGAGGAAAGGAAAAATTTCTTGCTAAATCTATGCGTTATATAAGGAGGAAAGGGTGGGTGTTGTTATATTTGGAAATAACAATTGGATTAAATATAACTAACATATATTGGACAATGAAAAGGATAGTAGAGTAAATCCGAGTGATTTCGCACCTCGTAAGTTTGAGCAAGTGTAAATGGGGTAAGTTCGTAACGTTTAACATCTTTGTTAGTTTTTTTAGTTTTGATTTTCATGTATTTTCGGTTTTGTGTTCATATGTCTATACCGAGTTAAAATTTTTTCAGCAATTAAATATTATGTAATAAGCTGCTAATAATAGTGTATTTTCGCGATCATATTGACATTTCAAATTTAAATACCGTAATGTTTTCTTTAGCTTAACTTCACCGAATATAGTTATAAATCTCTAATCGATGATCATTTCATGAAGATTGTTGTCCAACAAGCACCAGCTCGATATGGTACAGTAGATATTAGTAATATTCAAATATTAGTATAGATATTATAATACCGCGTAATGAATATATTCGTATTAGGCGATATCACCATATATCGGTATGAACCCATCAGTATTCAGCGTGCAGGATGTCATCATTGCCATCAATTCTTTAGACAGTAATGGCAGCGCTGGTCCGGATAATATTCCCAATATCTTTGTGAAAAAGTTGGGCCATGTTCTTGCCGAACCATTGTCAAATCTTTACACGTCTTCCATTCGTGAAGGCATTTTTCCCAGTGTTTTAAAAAAGGAGAGAAACATAAAGCCGAAAACTATCGACCAATATGTATTATTAACTGTTTTTCAAAAGTTTTTGAGAGACTTATTCATGAACATGTCTTTACTCAAGTTCGTGACCGTGTATCAATTAACCAGCATGGATTTTTTAAAGGCCGTTCTACTGAAACAAATTTGGTGTCTTTCACCAACTCTGTAGCTCACTCCTTAGAGAACCATTATGATGTTCACACGATTAATACAGATTTCTCAAAGGCATTTGATACTGTTTATCACTCCATTCTTCTACGGAAACTGAATTCTTTTGGCCTAAGTACTGGGCTTCTTATCTGGTTCCAATCATATTTAAATGATCGTAAGCAAATGGTCATCTTCAGTGGAT
This sequence comes from Beris morrisii, assembly GCA_951812415.1. Taxonomy (NCBI): domain Eukaryota; kingdom Metazoa; phylum Arthropoda; class Insecta; order Diptera; family Stratiomyidae; genus Beris; species Beris morrisii. The sequence continues at coordinate 99,462,499 of OX638311.1, forward strand.
CTACTTCAACGCCCTACCTGGCTCCATCCGGTGTTCCTCAGGGTTTTACTTTGGGCCCACTTTTGTTTATACTATTTTTTGATGATCTTCTTTCTGAATTTCAGTCAAAGCATTTAATGTATGCTGATGACTTAAAGGTTTTTCGGGAAATAAAATCACAATCTGATTGCCTCCTCCTACAAAATGACTTCAAGAAACTTTTATCCTGGTGTACTATGAATAAATTGTCATTAAATATGCAGAAATGCCAACCAATAAAATCTCACACATTCAGTTTGACTATTACATCGACAATTCTCTTCTATTGAAAGTCCCAACATCAAAGATTTAGGTGTAATTTTCGACGCTAAATTAAAATTCGACTTGCACATAACTGAAGTTTCTAAATGGGCATACAGGCTACGTGGTTTTATATTACGTTTTGCGCACCCTTTTTGAAATGCAACTCTATATTTAAATCTCTTCAATAGTCTGGTCTGATGTCATCTTGAATCATAGAGCTAATGGAGATGACAAGCCACCGGTTTTGTATAAAGCGCTTTGAAGCCAGAGAAGTGAGACAAAACAGGTTCGCTATATCAAATTGTTGTTGTTTTGCGTGTTTCAAGAGCGGGACATAATATAAATGTGAGTGAGAAAACACAGGTTCGTTATATCAATTGTTGTTGTTTTGCGTGTAAGTGAATGCGACGAGGTCCGCCTCCAACTCAATCGCTGCTTGTCATATCCACTATGTATATATCTATGTCTTGAATATTGTTCAGTGGCTTGAAATCCCTATCTTACATATCTCGTGACTGCCTTGGAAGCAGTTCAACGTTGTTTCACTAAATCACTTTTTCGTAAACTTGGTTTTCATGATATATCTTATGAAACTCGTCTCGAACTACTTGGCATGTCTTGCATGAAGGACAGAAGATTATACTTGGATATGGTATTTTTGTATAAAGTAGTTTTTGTTTTCAGTACGAATCTCAAGGATACGCTCAGACTGCGAAATATTGATTACAATACTAGATGTCACGACATTTTTACAGTACCTCAAGCCAATATTAATTGCTTCTATTACTCTCCTCTAATTCTTAGTTTCTAAGCCTTAGTTTTCATAGCCCTACCTTAAACTCATTCAAAGTGTACTTAAAGTTCACTCTTTTTCGTTCCTCTGATACATAATCCATAATTTTAATTTCTTATACTTCTTTCATTGTCGTTATTATATTAGTACTCTTATATATTTTTTTTTCTTTTTATACTCTAGATGAAATCATATAGGGCCGTATTATTCACCTCGGGTTATTTTCGCCTTAACCAGCTGTTAACTTATCCAGGGTATTAAATTTAATCACCGGTTAATTTCTCTGGGTATAAAATTGTATTATTCACCTCAGGTTAGCGATTTAGTAGGTCGGGTTATCTTAACGGCTGGTTTTCCATTTTTCCATTATTTTTCCAGTCAAACGTCAAGAATTTTATTAATTATTTACAGAATGTGACATTTTTCTTTTTTGTGAATATTTAAATTTGTATTTTCAGGAAAAATGTGAATTATTGGCTGCAATTTTTTCATGGTTGCCGAGCTAGGAGCAATACAAACGACGTGTGTGATGCACGGCTTACACGTTCACCGAGAACCATCCCTGTTGATTCCGATAGTTTTCTGAGTATGTGCTTCCGGGTGGTTGGATTTTACAGTGCGGACAGTCGATTGAAGGCTTGCATCTCACAAACCCTTGGAGCTATTGAATTTAAGTTTATTGGTAGGGTAGATTGAGTGGACCCCTTCAAGTGATAAGTTTCTAGTGGAGGGGTGAGGAAGGATGTGGGTGGCGTTTTAGACGCAATACTTTGGTTCTTATATTTCAGGAACCATTTATGCTAGGAAGCTGAAATTCGGAACATAAATAGATCTATGATATTGTACCCACTTGCTGGCTTCATTTTTATATGAGTGAAAGCGTTCAGGAGTTCGGAGAAAAACAATGTGTCCGAAACGCTTGAAAGCTTAGGTCGAGACATTCTAAAATCCATATCTTCGTAACGGTTAATGTCACAAAGTTGAAACTTGATACTTGCTAAACAAGGAACTAGGCGAATAGATCGAAAATAATTTTTTGAGAGTGGTCAGTGGCGTGGGTGGGTGGTAAAAAACTTTGCATTGCATAGTCTCACAAACCAATTAAACCAGAAAAGGAAATGTGGCTTATGTTTTTAAGATGGACAATAGGAGTTGGCTAAAAGTATTTTTTAGGGAGGCGATGGATAAGCATTTTTTTTAAAAAATCACACCTCATATCTGAAGAACTGTATGAGATGGGATCTTACAAATAATACGAGACCTAGACCATTTATACTCCTAGCTGAAAACTGGAGGGAGATGATGGAAGAAGTGATGGTGGAGAACCATAAAATGGAAAAAATTCATTTGGCTTTGCAATCCGGTATCGACAGAAAAAGTCTTTGTCGTCGCATATGTCAATGTCGATTCGTTGTGCCATTTTTTTTGGTGACGCTCGAGTCATGTTCTTCATCAGAATCACTCCAATTATCCCACAAATGAAATCTTGCTATAACTTCAATCGTGAATAATACAAAATTTGTCAAATCGCCGGTTAAATCACTGGATATCGTAGAAAACTGGAAGTTTTCCACCGGTTAAATTTTTCCCTGGGTAACTTTAATCAGTGATTACAAAACCAGCGAATCACCGGTTAAAAACGATAACCGGAGGTGAATAATACCAAATCTTTGGAAAAACTGGAATTAACCAGAGGTTATAAATAACCCGAAGTGAATAATACGGCCCATAGAGTATTATAAGTTTAATCCAGCCCAAAAGTTTGTAACGCATAGAACCAAGCCTCGGACGAAAAAAAGTTATATATTATTTTTTGTTTATTTGTGGCCAAAAACCTCAAATCCTCTTGACATCCGTCCGTCCGTCCGTCCATCCGTCCGTCCGTCCGTCCGTCCGTCCGTCCGACCGTCCGTCCGTCCGTCCGTCCGTACGTCTGTCCGTTAGCACGATAACTCAAGAACGCCTTCACCTAGGATATTGAAATTTTGAATCTGGATGTTTGGTTGAATTTGTAAGGCTAAGTTTGTTAACGGGCAATATCGTCCTACTCCTTCGGGTAGCTGCCATACAAAATGTCCTTAAGACACGTGTTCAACCATATTTTTCGATAACTTTTGAACGCTTCAAGCTACGAATTTGAAATTTTGTACACGTTAATTTTTAAATGGATCCAAGGAAAAGGATAAATATGTAAGAAATCAAGTGAGTCCTTCCTGCACCTCCCATGTGAAAGTCCTTCAAAAAGGACTTTTTTTTCGATGACTTAACCAGTTCAAGATAAGAAATTAAACACTGAATATTGTCTTTTAGTTTTGAGTAGCAATATTGTCTTTTAGTTTTGAGTAGCAATCTAATGGCAGTCCTTACGAAAGGACATACAACATGCACACACGTAATTCTACTTTATCCCCAACTACAATATAAATCGAAGTTCAGTATTCATCTAGAGTATTATACGATTGGCTTGCAGCCGATCGTGACTGCAGTATGTTTTATTTTATTTTATTTACATGTAAAATATTTTGTTTGTAATTCGTGGCAATTGTATAATTGGAAAAGATTTTCTGTTCAATTGTTATTGTTCTAAATAAATAAATATTTTCCGATAACTTTTGAACGCTTCAAACTACGAATTTGAAATTTTGTACACATTAGTCTTTGAATGGTTCCAAGGAAAAGGATAAATATGTAAGAAATCGGGTGAGTCCTTCAGGCACCTTCCATGTGAAAGTCCTTCAAAACAGAACATTTTTTCGGTGGCTGATTGAATATTGTCTTTTAGGTTTCAGCAGCATTCACATGAGGGTCCTTAATAAAGGACATACAACATGCACACACGTAATTCTACTTTATCCCCAACTACAATATAAATCGGAGTTCAGTATTCATCTAGAGTACGATTGGCTTGCAGCCGATCGTGACTGCAGTATTGTTTGAGGTTCATTTACCTCGCTGCTGGTTTCAACCATTCATTTCGGTGGCATGACATGGGAAATCAATTAGCACATTCGACAATTGTTTGCGTCAATACCCCATGCCATGCGAGACTGGAGGTGGCCATCAGAGAAGTGAATGAACATGGTACTTCAATCTTGCTACGTCTTTCGTCATATTTTACAATGCTTAATCCTGTTGAGCATATTTGGTCGAAAATGAAGAGCTATGTAAAAGGACAGTTGCAGTCTTTACCAAATGTCACTGGACCAGGCATTAGTGAACAAAGTTTGGTGTACCTAGAACAGATCAGCGATCAAGCAAAAGAAATAATAGCTGGTGGTGACTGTGCTCGGGCAGCGCAACGTACTACCACTTGTCATGACAAAGCTTTGGCATTGGATGATAAGCAAGTAGGAAATTAAGTTAATATTTCGAGTATAAATTTAAATGTTATGTTATTAATTCAATTCATATACCATATTCTGAAACACAGTTTACGTTTTCTGAACTCAAACTTACGTATTCTGAAATACAATTAACTATTCTGAAATACATTTACCTAATCTCAAATACATTTTACCTAACCTCTATATATAAACATATAGCAGTCACGATCGGCTGCAAGCCAATCGTATGATAAACTAGATGAAATTCTAAACTCCGATTCATATTGTAGTTGGGGATAAAGTAGAATTACGTGTGTGCATGTTGTATGCCCTTTATTAAGGACTCCCATTTGACTGCTACTCAAACCTAAAAGACAATATTCAGTGATTAATTTCATATCTTGAACTGGGTGAGTTACCGAAAAAAATTTTCTTTTTTAAAGGACTTTAACATGGAAGATGCAGGAAGGACTCACTCGATTTCTTACATATTTATCCTTTTCCTTGGAAATAATTCACTATTTTGAAATACAATTTACATAATCTGAAATAAATAATAAAGCTGAGTGCAAGTAACGAACAAAATTACTTAAAGAGATCGTTATTTAATTTTCACTAAGTTTTCGCATGTACAAACTTTGTAAAGAATCTTAGACACAGTGACAAAAGATAGTGTAGACTTATTTTTCGATGCATTGCTTGCACGGTAAAATCTTTTCCCCCTACATATGTAATTGCGAAGGCCAAATTGGATGTACTAAATATCATCACCCAAATGGAATTGAAAGTTATAAATGAACCTTGCTCTCCGTACAGGGCCGGTCCCAGGTATTTTAGCGCCCGGTGCACTCAATGGGCTGAGGGCCCCTTCATTATGAAACAAAATCAAATGGTGGAAAAATTTAATTATTAAAAATAAGATAAATTTTTTAGACATCAAAAATCTAAATTCATTCTATTCATTATACTGGATTGAATACTAATAACAACAAAAAATATAAATGTTGTTTAATATTATGATTCATTTCGCATAATAGGTAAGCAACTAATATGTCCTGCATCATCGATGTTCCAAAAAAAACCATTCTTTTTCGTTTCTTTTGTTGCTAAAATTAAAAATTTGCATGCAGGAATGTTAATCTCAAGTATTTAAAACTTTTTCCACATTTGTTTAGAAAAAAAGGATGCTAAGCTAATTTATTGAGATTGCAGAATAATCTTTTGATTTGAGTTAACTATCAACATCGTCATCCGTGAAAGGTTAGTATTCGATGAATAAAGTTTCATATTTTTGTAGAAGATAATGAATAGCCATTTTCCATTAATTATCTTTTAAGTAACTGTGAAATATTTTTCAAGATCGAAACCTATTCAGATTGAAATTCCGATGAAATATAGATACTTCATTTTCGTAAAATCGGTTTCTTTAAGCGGCACATATACCTACCACCTTTATCTTCTTAAGGGCTCATATACCCCTAAAATTTTCAAAATATTAATTTTTTTAAAAGATTTTTATTTTTTATACTTTTAAGAATTAAAAAAAAATTTGAAATTAGAAAATTCCACTCCATTACAAAGTTATAGCAATAAATGTGACCAGACATCGGTTTGGAGCGGCTTTCTGGCTAATTGCCGCGCCACTCTCAACAGCAGCGTTTAGCATTTATTTTTTCGCAAAAGCTGGCTTTCATAGAAAACAAGGTCATTTATAGGACCATCTGTGAAAAGCACGAAGATACAAGAGGAAGAAGGTGTACAGTACGAAGCTGGAATGGGAGACTAGCCGTAAGTTGCCGTTGTACCTACCAAAAACATTAAACGCATTTTTCTCGAAACTATATTTTTAGACATGGTTGGCACGATAACTCAGTCAATTTTTAATATTTTAGTCCATTTATACCCGTAAAAAACAATGTAAATATTAAAAAAAAAATTTTTTTTTTTATAGTTGAATAGTTAATAAGATGTGTGAACTCAACAATTAAACTTTTTTTTCACCATATAACCTTTATAATAATTGTTCAAATTTACTCGGTTTTCAGCGCGTGCAGGGGTATGTGAGCCCTTAAATTGTTCAGTTCGCCCCTTTCAACAAAAAGTAAGTAACTCAGGCTTGTTCGTTAAATATTTATTCGTGAACAAAAACCTAATCTATGCCAAACATGAACCAAGAACAATAAATGGAACTAGCCGACAGAACAGCAACCAGAAAGTGTGACTTTGGCGCCCCTCGAAATACACGGGTACTCATAGTGTCTGTAACACGTACACGAAAGTTCTGAGTGTGTGACGGGGGCGATTGAACACTCGAAGCAAACGCATTTTCCCAGCGGATTTCCGTTGCGCTTTTACGTTGGCGTAATTTATCCGAAACCATAGCTTAAGGTTACAAATGCGGTCGGTTCTTCATGGACTCTTTAACAGAATTATAAATTTCGTGTTAATGTTGGGAATAAGAACTTCTAGGAAAAGTTTGAATTTAGTATACAGCGGCACTTTTAAAAATGGAAACAACATCTCTGAAAAAACTTCCCAAAGATGAAAATAGCACATTTTATTTGACACTCCTCTTTGTCATACTATTTCATTTTCAATATTCATATAAATAAAATCGGTGAAATTTGTATGCTTTTAATTCGTTAACAAGTCTTACAACTTCAACTTCAACACGCATCATCTTCCCAACGATATTTCATAGCAGTTTGCTCCTCAATACTGACATGTGCTAAGCCCACCAATGGTAAATACCACCTACGCCACAATCAGTGTTGCCAAGTATTTTCCATAGGGGAGCACTAAAAAGGAAACTTTGAGCGAATTCCGTTAATGTTACGTATGTATCGCTTCTGATATAATTCTCAAGTGATATACATAAGTTAAAACCTAACTTTGAAACTAAATTTAAGATAAGATAAAGGGTCAAATATATAAAAAATTAAGAAATTGTTGACACAAACAGAATTAACAAAAATAAAATAAAACATACTGCAGTCACGATCGGCTGCAAGCCAATCGTATAATACTCTAGATGAATACTGAACTCCGATTTATATTGTAGTTGGGGATAAAGTAGAATTACGTGTGTGCATGTTGTATGTCCTTTATTAAGGACTGCCATTAGATTGCTACTCAAAACTAAAAGACAATTTTCAGTGTTTAGTTTCATATCTTGAACTGGGTAAGTCATTGAAAAAAAATGTCCTTTTTGAAGGACTTTCACATGGGAGGTGCAGGAAGGACTCACTTGATTTCTTACATATTTATCCTTTTTCTTGGAACCATTTAAAAATGAACGTGTACAAAATTAGAAATTCGTAGCTTGAAGCGTTCAAAAGTTATCGAAAAATATTGTTAAACACGTGTCTTAAGGACATTTTGTATGGCAGCTACCAGAAGGAGTAAAAGGATTTCGCTGATTAGTAAACTCGAACTTCGTTTTTACTCAAAACTAATTTGTACAAAATTTCCAATTTATAGCTAAAAGATTACTTGAGTTATAGTAAGATCCGTAAATTAAAAGAAGACGTTTTGACAGGATATTTGTATGGCAGCTACACGAAGAACTAATAGGATTTTCTTCATAATTATACATTTAGCTTCAACTATTGGAAAAATCCTACGTACAAAATTTCAAAGACGTAGCTTAAACCCTTCTGAAGTTATCGGACAATATTCTTGAACACGTATTTTAAGGACATTTTGTATGGCAGCTACCAGAAGGAGTAAAAGGATTTCGCTGACAAGTAAACTAAAGCTTCGTTTTTACTCAAACCTAATTTGTAAAAAATTCCGAATTCGTAGCTGAAAGATTACTTGAGTTATAGTGAGTTTCGTAAATTAAGTGAATACATTTTGACAGGATATTTGTATGGCAGCTATACGAAGGACTAACACGATTTTCTTCATAATCATACATTTAGCTTAAACTATTGGAAAAATAACACAAACAAAATTTCAATGTCGTAGCTTAAACCCTTCTGAAGTTATCGACCAATATTCTTGAACACGTGTTTTAAGGACATTTTGTATGGCAGCTACCCGAAGGAGTAGGACGATTTTGCCCGTTAACGAACTTAGCCTTACAAATTCAACCAAACATCTAGATTTAAAATTTCAAGACCCTAGGTGAAGGCGTTCTTGAGTTATCGCGCTAACGGACAGACAGACGGACGGACGGACGGACGGACGGACGTACGGACGGACGGACGGACGGACGGACGGACGGACGGACGGACGTCAGGCGGATTTGAGGTTTTTGGCCACAAATAAACAAAAAATAATATATAACTTTTTTTCGTCCGAGGCTTGGTTCTATGCGTTACAAACTTTTGGGCTGGATTAAACTTATAATACTCTATATGATTTCATCTAGAGTATAACAAATGAAAAATGGAATAAAAATACTGCAATTGTATTTAAAGACACATTCCAGTTTGTTTTCCACCGATTTCTATGGATTTTTTTATATATTTCTGTAAGGCACTAATTAACGCTCAAGCGGTAAAACTAATTTTTTCCGCTAATATGATATTTTAAGCACCAAATTTAACGCTGAAAGCACAAAATTGGCATCACTGGCGATTGGGACTTTCAGAGCAGAGGAAAAGCTCCTTTTCTGCTGAACTTTTATGTTGGCAATGAAAATTGGTCCTCTACGCGTGTCGCAGTCAGTGAGAAAAATTGAGCGGTATCAGCGTGGAAATTATTTCGGCGCCTGTCTGTCGATTTTTGAGTAAAATACAATTCAGTCCTTTTATAGTACAAAATGATTCAAATTTCGTACGAAAACGATTTGTCGAACCGAAATGCTAAATAGTTTTATTATAAATTATAAAGCTTCGTATGCCCTACATTTTTATATATCCGTCTACTTCGAATGGTGCATATATGTGCGAGCTATCCACTCCCAGAAAAGTGAAAAATAATGAGAAATGGAAAAGGTGAATATCCTTTGTAATTATTCAAGTGAGAAAAGTGCACTCGTGTACTGTCAAGTGTGTGTATTAAAAACTTGCTCCTAAGCATAGTTTTTAAAAGTAGCTGTACAGTATTTGTCGGGAACCGGAATACGGTTCATTATAACTACCTTACGACCCGTATAACATATATTTAGCAGCTTATTCTATTATATATAGAATATGTAGTTTGACTTTGCATATTTAGTTAATTTGATACAAATTATTTCAAAAAATCTTTTATCTCTTTAGCAAAGCATTATTACAAGTATGTACTTTTCCACGGAACTAATTTTGGCGCATTTCTATGTTTGTTATATAAGAAGTCCTTACTATCGAACATGACGCTATACTGTGGATTCTTAAAATGTTCTTGTTTCTGGATTAATACTTAATAAAATTTTAATCAGCTTTTCTGAAAAGATACGTTTAGTGTTTTATAATCTGTCATTCTAATTAAGTATTAGTATTTCGTGTCTAAAGTGTATTAAAACGAACTAACCAGTATGTTGGACATTAGCGACTCTTATTAAATCTAAAACACAATTGGGAATATCTACCGTAATATGTTAATACAGAAAACTGTTTGACATTATTCTCTCCACAAAACACAATAAAGCCAAAAACAACATAACACTGCCTGAGGGAAAGTCACAGATTATTAACTAAGTACAAGAGGTATCTACTAGCAATACTAGTACTAACGGGTGACAGCCCGAGTCCTTATGTTATGCTATACCTTATGGCCTATAATAAAAAGAATTTTGCTTTAAAGAAATTAATAAATTTTATGTATAGGTATATCAAAATGTTTATGTCACAACCTTTATTTTGATTATAATTTTACTCTTTTACTTTTTAATAATAAAGTATTGTGATTGACCTGAAATAAAAAACAAAAATTTCTAACCTACAATTTTGCATTTTCACGTTTGATGACTAGTAAGCCTCATAAAAGAAAAAAAATGTCTGTCTGTTTGCCGAAGATGCTGTCCGCCTTCCGTCCACTGCCCTCCGTCCACCGTACGCAAAAGCGTTGAAGGCGCGTAGGTCACAAACCCGTTGAGATATTAAGTTTAAATTTGTATGGTGTGTAAATTGGGTGAACCCCTACGAGTGAAATATTTTGTGGGGTGTTAGAGCAGGAGGGATGAGTGTTTAAGAAAAATTTTTTTGTTTCTAGATCTCAGAAACCGCTTATGCTAGAATATATGTAGAACTGAGATCAAGAACCCATTCAATATTGAGGAGTACGGGACTGGGGAGAAACTATACGTCGGAAACGCTTAAAAGCTGGAATTGAAACATTCCAAAATCCATATCTCCTGAACGATTGATTTCAGAAGGTTAAAACTTTGTGGTTATCTTAAAGGATACTACGTGATTAATTAAGAGAGTAATTAACGCAAAAAAAAGTTTAGGTTTTCATTTATGTACAGAGGTGGAGTAAAAATATATCAGTGAAATATTTCCACTTTTTCACGAATTCTCTCTTTTAGACATGTCTACTTATCAAATTCATTTTACTTCTCCGGGTTTTTATATAAACGCCTAGAGGGTATAAAGCGGTTGCGTACATTTTCACGGAATTCCGATATATTTCTTAGTTCTAATGAGATATCGAATTCCTTTTCTCTTCCAAAAACTTTAAAAACCGATTTAATTTTTTTTTTGAAAAAAAAGTTATTGTTCAAGTTTTCACGAATTTCAAACATCTTTAAGGCTTAATGACATCAAATTGCTTTTTGTTTTATTTCATCTTCTATTCAAAAAACAAATACATAAATAAATGAAATCTGAATAGTAAAAGTTCTGATTTTTATGTTATATCTCGAGAACCCATAATGATGGATCGCTGAAACTGGTATTAAGATAGAGCTATAGTAGTGCTGCATTTGCAAAATTAATTTTTTTTAAAGGCGTAGTATGGTAAGAAGTTAGGGGGGGGGGGGGTCATAAAGGAAAAGTTCCGATTTTTATATCTCAATATTGATGGATAGCTGAAACTTGGTATTTAGGTAGAGCTATAGTAGTGGCAAGTTCGCAAAATTTGATTTTTTATAGAGGTTGTATGGAACGGGGGTGGCGGGATTTTTCCGATATATGTATATAGAACGGGTTATGCTGGAAAGTTGAAACTTGGTGAGTATATGTAGATCTATTAGAAAAGAAATTTAGATAAAAAACATTAAAATATCCATTGGCGTTCGGAAGGGAGGCAAAAAAATTAATGCACATATTTTCACGAATTTCATCATATCTCTTAGCTTTTCTAAGATATTGAATGAATTTCAGAATTTTTTGAAATTCAACTCCTAAAGTAGTATAAGGCGTACATTTTGACGAATTCAGCCATGTCATTCAAGTCTGATTAGATATCAAACTACTTTTCACTTCCACGGACTTGTTGTATAATTGCATAAACCTCGTTTTCAAGGATTTTCCATTTTCAATTGAATACGTTTTCACGAATTCACCCATCTTACGATTTTCAGATACCAACCCTCCAAGTAGTGCAAAGGGGTTGCACACATTTTCACAAATTGCTACATATTTCTTAAATCTGATGAGGTATCAAATTGATTTTTATACTCTAGATGAAATCATATAGAGTATTATAAGTTTAATCCAGCCCAAAAGTTTGTAACGCATAGAACCAAGCCTCGGACGAAAAAAGCTATATATTATTTTTTGTTTATTTGTGGCCAAAAACTCCAAATCCGCTTGACGTCCATCCGTCCGTCCGTCCGTCCTTCCGTCCGTCCGTCTGTCTGTCCGTTAGCACGATAACTCCAGAACGCCATCACCTAGGATCTTGAAATTTTAAATCTAGATGTTTGGTTGAATTTGTAAGGCTAAGTTCATTAACGGGCAAAATCGTCATACTCCTTCGGGTAGCTGCCATACAGAATGTCCTTAAAACACGTGTTCAAGAATATTGGTCGATAACTTCATAAGGGTTTAACCTACGACTTTGAAATTTTGAACGTGTTAATTTTCCAATAGTTGTATGAACTCACTATAACTCAAGTAATTGTTTAGCTATGAATTCGGAATTTTGTACAAATTAGTTTTGAGTGAAAACGAAGTTCGAGTTTACTGGTCAGCAAAATCCTTTTACTCCATCTGGTACCTCCCATACAAAAAATCTTTAAGACACGTGCTAAACAATATTTTCCGATAACTTTTGAACGCGTCAAGCTTCGAATTTGAAATTTTGTACACATTAATTTTTGAATGGTTTCAAGGAAAAGGATTAATATGTAAGAAATCGAGTGAGTCCTTCCTGCACCTTCCATATGAAAGCCCTTCAAAAAGGAAAACTTTTTTCGGTGACTCACCCAGTTCAAGATATGAAATTAAACACTGAATATTGTCTTTTAGTTTTGAGTAGCAATCAAATGGGAGTCCTTAATAAAGGACATACAACATGCTCACACGTAATTCTACTTTATCCCCAACTACAATATAAATCGGAGTTCAGTATTTCATCTAGAGTGTCATACGATTGGCTTGCAGCCGATCGGGACTGCTGTATGTTTACTTTCTAAGGCTTCCTGTATAGTTATTAAAAATTATTTTCAGGATTTTTAGATACTGAACCCTAACAGTTTCTAAGAGGGTTAACGTAAAGTGGCCTATTGCCGACCACCTTCCTAATTCCGACCATTTTGGTTTTTTATTAATATATTTTTATTATCGCGAGTAAAAAGGTAAATTCTAGGATCAATATATTTCCACATGTGTTCTCTATCCATTTGCTGTGCACAAAGGGATCTGCATGTCCTTTCTTTACATTGTGGTTTAAATTAAGCGGCGGTGGACCAAAAAACATGAATTTTAAGCCTAAAATCGAAATTTTTGGTTCATTATTTTTCGTAAATTTAAAAGACTAGCTTTCATCAGAGTGAGTAATTAAGGTCTTGTTGGCTTTATAAACATTTAATTTGTATCGAAATATAAAAAAATAATTTAAATTCATAGAATTTGTGAAACAAACAAATAAAATGAAGTGGTCGGAAATAGGCTTTTTTGATTTCATTTAATGTCCTTATTCCGACCAGTGGTCGGTATTAAGAAATATCAAGGGAATATTTCAAAAAATTAAAATATTATGTTTATATACTATAAATAGTAAAAATCGATATTTTATGATTATACTATTGTCTTTAATGTCTTTGATCCCAATTCCGACCTACTCAATATATATATTTTAGATCTCGAAAGTTCACATGAAACGGACCTATCACCTTCTTGAACTGATATATATTGCAGAATCCATACCTTTTTCGTTTAAGAGTTTTGGCTTTATTTGACGGTTTAAGTAATAAATAGGTTTCTATTTAAATATAAATACCTGCAGTATGTTCTTTGATGCGAAATTTATGTTTCTATATTAGTTTTGCCTTAGATTAAATCTACTAATATCACTGGTCGGTAATTAGGACATCCAATTTGATCGGTTTACCCATTTCCGACCTAGTAGCCGTACAGCAGGATAACAAGTTTACTCAGTGGAAATTACATTTTAATTTTGCGATTTATCTAATAAAATTAAACATACATATATTTGTATATATAAAAAAATTGAGGTTTGTTTGTTTGTCCCGTATGAGTTTCTGTACCACTCATCTGATTGTGATGAAATTTTGGTGATTTGTTATGCGCACGCCCGCGAATTGACAAATGGTAAAGTTGGAAATTTCCACCTGGTTGAAATTAAAACAATCTTCCAAGATAGACAAATTTTTGGCAGCTGACTGTTGCATTACGATTCGTGTGTAATTTTATGATCAGGACCACAGAAAATGAATAATTTTTTTTCAATGAATGTTTTGATTGTTTGTTTGTCCCCCATTCAACGGAGCAACGGGAATAATACGGGCACTGAAGCAAAGGGAGTAATGGAAGTAATGGACTCGTACTGCAATGCGTGTCGGGATATTATTTCATTGTGCTCGCAAACAAAAAAACATAATGATGTATGGGGAAAGCAGTACAATAATGCAGATCGTAGTAGAATGTTCTTTAATACAGTTTTGGAGGTGTGCCGTACACACGAGAACTTAGCCACGGGACGCGGCTAGTACCTGTAGTATATTTGGAATTGCAGTTTGCCTCACAATACCACAGAATGTGTTCAGGTTTTTACCTCCGTTTGGCAGAACCTGCACAGACTATCAGTTACTATTGCTAACATGGGATTGCAAATTCGCATACTTGATGTAACTGTTAAATTTTCCATTTTTGATAATTTAACGAAACAGCTGAATAAATTTGAACCTGTTTCAAATTAACTGTTTGTGTGTGCCTGTTATTTTGTCTTTTGTCGACAAAGTGGCGCTATTGACCACAGAACCTGAAAAAATAGATGATCCAAACAACACGATAGATTTCACAAATATTTTTAAAATAATAGTCACACTACTCCTTAAAATATTTTTTTAGGTTATGTACTCTGTTAAGAAGATATGCGACCACAAAATTGGTATCGCAAAATCCCAAGTAATTCGGTATTGGCCTCTCGGAGGCTGGACAGTGTAGCCTAGTATTGACACTTCTTTTTTTTCTCCCTGAACCTTATGCCTCCATCTTGTTGGATCAGGTTGAGATTCCACAGAAATGTCCACTTGGGCGAACAGCGGATCCGTCTCTTATCTACTATTTTATTGGTCTCTATACCCTCATGACCGGTATCCAGTATTACGAACGTATCCAATATTTAGTCCGCCTATCCTAGTGGCTTTTTTAGAATCTTGTACAATTTTTATTTTTTAAAAGGCCTTGAGCCACATGTTCTCTTTATCAGATAAAGATAAAATTTAAAACATATTTTACTTTATTATTTTTTAATAATAAAGTATTTTTTCATTACTTGGAATCATTAATTGAAATCATTTCAAATATATTATATATTCCTATCTATATAAAGCTTATATACATTTTATGTTAGTATAATCTTATACACTTAATAAAAAAAATTTATGGAATCTGCATTAATTATTTTATTATCCTATTTTCTTCATCAAATTTAATAAAAAAAAAATAATATTGTTAATAATATGCAACAACAATGTTGTTTTATATGATAGAACACCTAGGTCGGAAATAGGCTAATGTGCGGTCGGTATAAAGAAAGAGTTGTTTACGTGGTCGGAAATAGGAAGATTTCATCATTATGAAATTAATTATTTCCAACCATGTTTTATATCAATATATAAATATATCATACCAAAATTGAATTTATTGAGTATCGGTAGCGTGTTATGAATCCGTAAAAAAAATGTTTAAGAAGAAACATATAATTGTTTGCTTTATATGAATAAAAAATATTTGCAGGGTCTTAGGTGGTCGGAAATAGGTCATTTTACGTTACATACTTTTCACAGTTTTCGACATATTTCTAGGGTTTGATGATATATCAGATTGGTTTTTACTTTTACTTTGTTTACATGTAATCCTCTACGAACCTATTTCACAATTTTTTGAAATTCAGAGCCCAAGAGGTGTAAAAGGGATGTACATATATGTTTTCAAAATTTTTCCTATTCCTTGGTTCTGATGAGATATGTAATTGGTTATTACTTTTACGGACAATTTAAGTAATGACTTAAAAACCCATTTACCGATTTTTCAAAACTCGAGAAGCTGCTTACATGTTCACAAAAACAACTGATGATGAGTATAAACTCCAACTTTGACCACGTCCCGGAGTATGACCCAATTACGTAATTCATATGTTAAATGTGGAAATGGTGTAAGCATTCTAGAGCGACTCCATTTTAAACACTTCTCGAACTTTTACCCGGAAAATAATAAAGTTTCGCATAGACTTTTGACAAATTTTTGATAGAGAAATTGATATCGAAGCCATATTCTGGTTTATCGGTTTGAAAACGTATCGACTTTAAAATGTAATGTGTGCTGGGTATATACCTATATTTTTCTATAAGTGTATGGTATGGTGTGTTCCATCGTGGATTACTGTCAAATTCCCTGTAAAATACTGTGTACTGAGCGAAACGAAATGAACTGTCAAATCCCATAGCCATTGTCAAATCCCATCGCAAAGTGAGCAGAGAATTAAGAAACCACTTTATTATTTTTTAATAATAAAGTATTGTGATCGACCTGAATTTTCAAAAAAATTTGCTACCCTGAAATTTCGTATTTTCATGTTTTAGGACTATTAGACCCCAAAAAAGCAAAAAAAAAATTTCCGTCTGTCCGCCGTAGACGCCGTCCGCCGTACGCAAATCTGTTTGAAGGAGCATAGCTCACAAGCCCGTTGAGATATTAAGCTAAAATTGTTATGGTGGGTAGATTGGGTGAACCCCTATGATTGATATCTTTTTGGACGGTGAGGGTGTAAGGGGCGAGGAGGGGTGCGCGTTTTAGACGAACAATTTTGGTTTCTAGATCTCGGGAACTGCTTATGGTAGGAGGCTGACTTTGGAACTTAAGTAGTACTGTGATAGTGGACCTATTTGCAAAAAAAATAGTGACAAGGGTGAGGGGTGTGGGAGTGGGAGGAAAAACAATGTGTCCGAAACGTTTGAAAGCTGGGATTGAAACATTCTAAAATCCATATCTCCTGAACCGATGATCTCAGAAGGGTGAATCTATCTTAAGCGATACTAGGAGTTGCGCCCAGACTGTTGGCAGATTTTTTTAATGTTTATTTGGACCTTAAATTTTTTTCCATTAATTTTTGAAGATGATAGCGGTCAAGTAGGCGCCGCCATTGTTGATGACCATGTGGGCTATTTCTCCACATTTTCAATCGTTTTGGCGAGAACTTCGGGCGATAAGTTCTCTAACTCTTGTAGGATATTCTCATCGAGATCTTCCAGAGTATGTGGGTTGTTCGCCGTTACATCGTTTTGTTGGAATTTTTTATATCTCAAGAACAGTACCAGATATGATCTTAGAAATTTTACAGGAGTTAGGCCCAGTAGACTTCTAGTAGGGAAAACAATTTTAAAGGTGATATTGTAGGGGGCGATGTCGGGAGAAGGTGAAAAGGAAAAAAATCTGATTCAATATTTTTCGAGAACCGCAAAGGATAGAAAACTAAAAATTTACTACTATATTGAGCGCATTCTAGAGAAAGAAGGCAGGTACTTTAAGAAGGAAAGGGTCTGGGAAAGTACACCTATGTAATTTCGCACCTACCACCTACACATTAAATGAGGAAAGTGTAAATGTGTAACGGAAGATTATAGTAGATTTAAACAACGAATTCAACATTTATCGGAAGGGAAAGGACTGTCTGCTTTGAAGATATAAATGACAAATGTATTAAATTTATTGTATAAGTAAAAGAAGAGTAGATTGGGAAATTAGTTGAATTTGGATCCAAATAAATAAAGAATAAATAGATCGGTAAATCCATGGTACGAGAAGGGGTCGATGGGAAATGAATATCATGATATTCGAATATTTGATATCGGCATATTCCTAATATCTAATATATCCAAATATTAGTAATATCATAGCGAATACTTATATATTCGTCGCATCTCTACTCGTAGTACTAAAAGCCTATGGATTTTTATGGTCTCAAAACTGTGCAGACTTAGTTATGTGGTGTAACGAAAGTAATTGCAGACTCCTCATAAAGTACTCAATATCTTAATATCAACCTAGTTTCCTGTTAGCACACCGGTAGATGCCTACTCTGTCGGCAAAGACGACAGTATATCGCCGTGTCGGAAGAACAGTGACGCAACTACAATTTTGAAAATTTTTTGTTTCCACATTTCAATATTTTGTGGTTTTGCTATTCTTGCATAAAATCGTTCCCCGTTGTTTTAAACGAACGTGCTCTTGATCTAAGCTGTCTATAGTAACTATTACTAAGCTCGTATGGCTTGTGGGCAATTGTCAAAAATTATATTGTTTCTCCGAAAAAAATTAGAATTTTTTGCAGTTGCGTCACTGTTCTTCCGACACGGCGATATGAAGCAGAATGTTCTTACACTCAAAGAAAAATTACTGTAATTTAAGCAAATCTACACATCAACCCAACAATTTTTACTGTCAAGAAAATTGTTTCAACAGTAGTCATACAGTTGCTTTTAGATTACTGGTTTTTACTGTTATGATAACAGTAATACTACCACAAGTAACAGTGCAAACAAAATGCGCAACAGTTTTATATATTTAGCGTAACAGTTTAAACTATTGTTGCAACAGTGGAAGTTAACTATTCTCACAGTTTAATTGGCAGTTTGAACTATCAATAAAACTATGAACATTATGAAGTTTTAACAGTTTTTGCAGTAATAATAACATTAAAACAAGCCAATCGTATAATACTCTAGATGAATACTCAACTCCGATTTATATTGTAGTTGGGGATAAAGTAGAATTACGTGTGTGCATGTTGTACGTCCTTTATTAAGGACTGCCATTAGATTGCTATTCAAAACTAAAAGACAATATTCAGTGTTTAATTTCATATCTTGAACTGGGTAAGTCATCCAAAAAAAATTTCCTTTTTTAAGGACTTTCACATGGGAGGTGCCTGAAGGACTCACTCAATTTCTTACATATTTATCCTTTTCCTTGGAACCATTTAAAAATGAACGTGTACAAAATTTCAAATTCGTAGCTTCAAGCGTTCAAAAGTTATCGAAAAAAATATTGTTGAACACGTTTCTTAAGGACATTTTGTATGGCAGCTACCAGAAGGAGTAAAAGGATTTTGCTGAATAGTAAGCTCGAACTTCGTTTTCGTTTAAAACTAATTTGTACAAAATTCGGAATTCATAGCTAAAGGATTACTTGAGTTATAGTAAGTTCCGTACATTAAGTGAAGACATTTTAACAGGATATTTGTATGGCAGCTACACGAAGGACTAATAGAATTTTCTTCATAATCATACATTTAGCTCCAACTATTGGAAAAATAACACATGCAAAATTTCAATGTCGTAGCTTAAACCCTTCTGAAGTTATCGACCAATATTCTTGAACACGTGTTTCAAGGACATTTTGTATGGCAGCTACCAGAAGGAGTAAACGGATTTCGCTGACTAGTAAAGTCGAACTTTGTTTTTACTCAAAACTAATTTGTACAAAATTTCGAATTCGTAGCTAAAAGATTACTTGAGTTATAGTGAGTTTCGTAAATTAAGTGAATACATTTTGACAGGATATTTGTATGGCAGCTACACGAAGAACTAATAGAATTTTCTTCATAATCATGCATTTAGCTCCAACTATAGAAAAAGTAACACATACAAAATTTCAAAGTCGTAGCTTTAGGCGTTCCGAAGTTATTGGTCAATATTCTCGAACACGTGTTTTAAGGACATTTTGTATGGCAGCTACCCGAAAGAGTAAGACGATTTTGCCCGTTAACGAACTCAGCCTTACAAATTCAACCAAACACCCAGATTCAAAATTTCAAGATCCTAGGTGAAGGCGTTCTTGAGTTATCGTGTTCACGGACAGACGGACGGACGGACGGACGTCAGGCGGATTTGAGGTTTTTGGGCAGAAATAAACAAAAAATAATATACAACTTTTTTTCGTCCGAGGCTTGGTTCTATGCGTTACAAACTTTTGGGCTGGATTAAACTTATAATACTCTATATGATTTCATCTAGAGTATAATCAGTTGTTCTTTACAGTACAACCTATCATTGCAACAGTGTAAATATTCAATTATAAGGAATGTTGATCTTCGTTGAACTTTTTATTCAGGAATAATAAATTAGACAAGAGCTACGAATGTCTATAATGAATGTAATTTTATTTAAATTTTTATATATGTAGGTACACAGTAATGATTAATAATAATAAAACTGATTAAATGTTGGTTGTTTTCCGGCGTCAGTAGGGTTTCTGGTGTGAAACCCCAACACGAAATCCTCGACTGCTGATTAATCGTTGTCCTAGAGGACATGACCGTTGGAAAACACTTCACTGGAATACGCCAGTCTTTATAAGATTGTGTTGGACTAGGTCCGAAGGAGCTGTTTCGTCATCGGAGGGCATAGACTCATCAGAGGGTGTATCGTGCCTACTATCCGAAACACCCTTACAGCAAATTTACGATAACGAATTATAAACTTAGCTAAATTTCCGCCATCGCAACCCTATACTAAAGGAAGGTGGCGCTGAAGATCACATAATATTTGATCATCAAATATTTCAACGAATTTTGGTGGAATTTTTGGTTGTAAGCCAGGATATATAGAGCAAAACGCTAAGAGCGCGGCTTCGAGAACCGCCAACAGCAATTTTATTTTTCCGCTAAATTTTAAGAATGGAATTTTTCATGGTAAGCTACCATAGAAGCTAAGTTTATAATTCGTTATCGTAAATTTGATTTCGATTGAGCTATATAGAAATTATGCTCAGCAGTTCCACCAGCTGTAAGGGTGGTTCGGATAGTAGGCATGATACACCCTCTGACGAGTCTATGCCCTCCGATGACGAAACAGCTCCTTCGGACCTAGTCCAACACAATCTTATAAAGACTGGCGTATTCCAGTGAAGTGTTTTCCAACGGTCATGTCCTCTAGGACAACGATTAATCAGCAGTCGAGGATTTCGTGTTGGGGTTTCACACCAGAAACCCTACTGACGCCGGAAAACAACCAACATTTAATCAAATTTGCTTCTATGGTAGCTTACCATGAAAAATTCCATTCTTAAATAATAAAACTAATAATAAAATATAAGCTATGTGCTTAACACTACATTCAATGGTTAATAATGGAACACTCCTTACAACAAACAAATAATAAAGAAAGTAGAAATACTGCAAAAAATTTGCAAAATTACCACTTACTTACTTTAACTTGTGACTTGTCGTACTTAGTTTGAATTTGAAAAAAAAAAAAATTTTTTATGAATAGCCAAACATAAAAATTTGGAATATTTTGAAGCAAAGATCTAATGCAGATAAAAAAGACGCCTGTTATCACAAAACGCCGTCTAGATACACGAAAAAATCTTTTACATTAGAAATATTCTCACCCACGGCTGTATTAAATGGCTGAAGATTTGAATTTTTTTACAATTATTTTCTTCTTAATTATCATCAGCTCTTCTTCCAAATTAGAAGCATTAGTTATATGCAAAACTAATGCATTAAATCCATCCTGAATAGCAACTTTTCTCAATTTCGTGCATGATTCGTTCTTAAGACGAGCAGTTGTCGGTATTACGCCATTTAAGAGCGAGGTAGAGATGCAGTCTCGAGAATCTATAAAGAAGATATAATATAAGACACGTTTTTAGCTCATTGCTAGATAAAACATACTTATATGTAATTCTTGTCATCTTGAGAAGCTCAAACCACTTCCTCGTTTTCGCTTGCGACGAATGTTGAAGAAACGGTCATATATTTTGCCACATAGTTTTTCTTTCCATGTCGATTGAAATATGTATGTATTAATTATATGAAGTAATAATTAATACGACAATAAAATTTTAACTCCCAATTTCGGCTAATTAATGCATATTTTTAAATATTATAATTGATAATATAAGCTTACCACATCTTCACCAGTGAAAAATTCACATATCTTGGTCGCAACTGATTCCATTTCTAGGTACGAAAGTTTTCCTCTTGTAGAAGAAAATCCACCAACGCGTACGATATATGTTGTTGGTGCTCTGGCCTTAGCGTTCTATGATAATTAAAATATTCCAAGCTTTCTTTTCCCTTTGGTCCTATATTAAGGATGTTCTCTATATTTAATAGATCATGGAGAGATTTAAATGCAGATGGAGAAGCCATAAAAATTTGTGTTCCATCAGTAAAGTTTTACCTTACTTACCCTTCAAGTGGACATAATAACTATCCAAGCCCCAAATCTGCATTAAATTGAAGGGCTTGTCTTCTTCAAAAACAACCAGAATTTTCGCATCCATATTGCTGGCTTCATCACAACTTAGCGGACCAGCTGTTGCACTTGCACTTTTATCCATTTTAAAATTTAAATTCGCGTGTTGCGCACCGCGTGTCCATGATAACTTATTCACTCACATATTTGATCGCCATATTGCGTGTTGTGACTCACAACTCAACCAACATCAACCGGCAACTGATAATGCTAATACCGAATAGCCAATATCACAGTTTTACTGTTAATAAAAACAAAATTCAAGCCTTACGCCGATCAAATCAACAGAGCAATATTGTTCATTTAACACTAACAGTAGAAAACGAAAGTTAAACTCGTACCTTAACGGAACCGCCGTCATTTCAACTGTACAAAAGTTACGATAACAATGTTAGCAGTTAAGTTTTCTTGAATTTCAAACTGTTAATTGAAAAGTTTTTTTTCGACAGTTGTTATTATCCGAATGCAGTTTATATGGCAGAGTTATTTGTTATTTTAATGGAATAAATGTTATAACAACCACAATTTTGAAAACAAGAACTTAACAGTAATAAGCTGTAAATTCTACAGACTATTTTACTTTATTATTTTTTAATAATAAAGTATTGTGATCGACCTGAAATTTCAAAAAAGTTTGCTACCCTGAAATTTTGTATTTACACGTTTTAGGACTAGTAAACACCAAAAAATCAAAAAAAAAAAATGTCCGTCTGTCCGCCGTAGACGCCGTACGCCGTCCGCCGCACGCCGTACGCCGTACGCCGTCCGCCGTACGCAAAATCGTTTGAAGGAGCGTAGCTATCAAACCCGTTGAGATATTAAATTGAAATTTTTATGGGGGTAGACTGGGTGAACCCCTACAACTGGTATATTTTCAAGGGATGGGGGTACAAGGGATGGGGGTACAAGGGGAGAGGAGAGGGGAGCGTTTTAGACGAAAAATTTTGGTTTCTAGATCTCAGGAACCACTTATGCTAGGAGGCTGAAACTTGGAACCTATATAGTACTATGATAATGGACTCAATTGCAAAAAAATGGTCGATCTTGGTTAAGGGGTGTGAAAGTGGGGGGGGGGGGGGGGGGAAAACAATGAGTCTTTAACGCATGAAAGACGGGATTGAAACTTTCTAAGATCGATATCTCCTGAACTATTGATGTCAGAAGATTGAAACTTTGTTGTTGTCCTTAGGGATACTTCAAGATTAGACAAGGACTAACATTTTTAAGAGGGGTGGTGGGGTGTGGGGGTGGGGGGTGAAAAACTTTGGATTACAATATCTTCCAAGCCAATTACACCAGGAATATAAAATTTAGTTTCTGTATATAGGATCACAAGAGGAGTCTACCGAAACTAAATTTTTTGAGGGGGGAGGTGGATCACAAAAGTGGGAGCACAGCAATTTTTCAAAAAATGTAATTTTTATATCTCAGAAACCGTATCAGATATGATCTTGAAAATTTTACAGAAGTTGGGGTCGGTAAACTTCTAATAGGGAAAAAAATGTTGGTGGTGTGGGTGTAGGGGGTGATGGTGAAAGGGGGTAGAAAGGAAAACATTCTGATTTTTATTTCTCGAAAACCATAATGAATGGAAAGCTAAAAATTTAGGATTATATAGAGCCACTATGGAGACATCTTAGAAAAATAAAATTGTTGATAGGGGTGTCAAGGTACGGGGGAGAGGGGTGGTTTTTTATATCTCAGAAACGGCTTATGCTAGAAAGTTGAAACTTAGTACGTATATGTAGATGTACTATTAGAGTAATTAAAGCAAAAAAAAAGTTCAGATTTTATTGACGTTCAGAGGTTGAGTAAAAAAAATGTCCGTGAATCCACATTTTCACAAACTTCGTTAAAACTTTTAGACATGTCGAGCTATCAAAGCAATTTTACTTCTGCGGGCTATTTATATAAGTGCCTAGTAACGATCTTCAAAATTTTTCGATACCCAACCCCTGAGGGGGTGTAAAGTGGTTGTGTACATATTCACGAATTCTGATATATTTCTAAGGTATATTGAGATTTGGAATTCACTTTTACTTCTATAAGCTTTAAACGTAGTCGGGGAAAAACCGATTTAAGTATTTTTCTCAATTAAGCCAATTTTTCTCAATTAAACCAAGTTTAAGTTTTCACTGATTCCGAAAATCTCTTAGGTTTAATGTGATCGAATTCACTTTTACTACTACGAATTATTCTATTGATAAAAAAACACGTAAGTATATAAAAAAAATCTGCCAACAGTCTGGGCGCAACTTTATTATTTTATGGGTAGAAGTCCGAAACGTGTTTAATGATGAGAAACGGTGTTGGGTACTATGCGACTGACAACCTAAAAAATAACCAGGAGACTATTTGGAACGTTATTTTTTAGGTTGTCAGTCGCATAGTACCCAACACCGTATCTCATCAGTGAACACGTTTCGGACTTTTACCCATAAAATAATAAAGTTGCGCTCAGACTGTTGGCCGATTTTTATACTCTAGATGAAATCATATAGAGTATTATAAGTTTAATCCAGCCCAAAAGTTTGTAACGCATAGAACCAAGCCTCGGACGAAAAAAGCTATATATTATTTTTTGTTTATTTGTGGCCAAAAACTCCAAATCCGCTTGACGTCCATCCGTCCGTCCGTCCGTCCGTCCGTCCGTCCGTCTGTCCGTGAACACGATAACTCAAGAACGCCTTCACCTAGGATCTTGAAATTTTGAATCTGGATGTTTGGTTGAATTTGTAAGGCTAAGTTCGTTAACGGGCAAAATCGTCCTACTCCTTCGGGTAGCTGCCATACAAAATGTCCTTAAAACACGTGTTCGAGAATATTGACCAATAACTTCGGAACGCCTAAAGCTACGACTTTGAAATTTTGTATGTGTTACTTTTTCAATAGTTGGAGCTAAATGTATGATTATGAAGAAAATCCTATTAGTCCTTCGTGTAGCTGCCATACAAATATCCTGTCAAAATGTATTCACTTAATTTACGAAACTCACTATAACTCAAGTAATCTTTTAGCTACGAATTCGGAATTTTTTACAAATTAGTTTTGAGTGAAAACGAAGTTCGAGTTTACTAGTCAGCGAAATCCTTTTACTCCTTCTGGTAGCTGCCATACAAAACACGTGCTTAAGAATATTGGCCGATAACTTCAGAAGGGCTTAAACTACGTCTTTGAAATTTTGTATGTGTTATTTTTCCAATAGTTGGAGCTAAATGTATGATTATGAAGAAAATCCTAATAGTCTTTCGTGTAGCTACCATACAAATATCCTGTCAAAACGTTTTCACTTAATGTACGGAACTTACTATAACTCAACTAATCTTTTAGCTATGAATTGGGAATTTTGTAAAAATTAGTTCTGACTAAAAACGAAGTTCGAGTTTACTAGTCACGAAAATCCTTTTACTCCTTCTGGTAGCTGCCATATAAAATATCCTTTAGACACGTGTTCAACAATATTTTCCGATAACTTTTGAACGCTTCAAGCTACGAATTTGAAATTTTGTACACATTAATTTTTGAATGGTTCCAAGGAAAAGGATAAATATGTAAGAAATCGAGTGAGTCCTTCAGGCACCTCCCATGTGAAAGTCCTTCAAAAACGAAATTTTTTTTCGATGACTTACCCAGTTCAAGATATGAAATTAAACACTGAATATTGTCTTTTAGGTTTGAGTAGCAATCTAATGGGAGTCCTTAATAAAGGACATACAACATGCACACACGTAATTCTACTATCCCCAACTACAATATAAATCTTAGTTCAGTATTCATCTAGAGTATTATACGATTGGCTTGCAGCCGATCGTGACTGCAGTATGTTTCTCTCAGTGTACGATTGAGTGTGACATATTTACAAACTATATACCATTTATACTATTTGAGTCACGGATATGACTGTCTTCGATTAGGTTTTATTTAAATGAAAGGCTTGCAAACCCTAATATATTACGGAACAAATAGGCTTTGTCAAGAAACTGCCCGTGAACTTACAGACCCTAATCCAATAGAATCATAGACGACGTCACATGTAGTGTGATCGGCAATCCGTTCAGTCAGTTATATTAAATGAAGGATCTTACGACTGTTCGTGTTCTGGTTAGGACTGGAACGGAATCATTTTAACTGACGCTTACGCTGTTTGGAAATTTAACTCTTCAGTGACTGAGACAAAATATATGAATGGTCAGAAAAATGGTGTATATCGCTTAACAAAGCAAAGTGTTCAGTTTTGCATGTCGGACCAAATAATCCCCGGATCACGTACAGTCTTTACGGTACAGAATTAATATCCACCGGCAAAGTTTGCGAGTTTGAAATCATAGTGAAATCAAAACTAAACTAGGAACAGCATATTATCAATATTTTAAAACAAGCCAATTCGTTAATAAAATTAATATGGAAAACATTTAGTTTTATCACTTGTGAGGTTTTCATTACAATTTTCAAAACCTACGTAAGGCCTCTTCTCGAGTTCGGATTCTTTCGTAAGGATATTGACTAACTGGAGAATGTACAGCGTTGCACAACGAAGTTTCCACAAGAACTGAAAGACATATGCTATACAGACCGACTGGCACGCTTACGACTTCCAACTTTGGAGCAACGACGGATGAGAGGTGAACTTATAGAAACCTTCAAAATTTTAACCGGTGATTTCAATTGCCCTAAACCTCAGAATTTATTCTCGGCCAACAGGAATCCTCAACTTAGAGGATATTTCGACAAACTGAACAAATGTTTACTGGGCACGAGCACTAACCCTTTTCGGAATTTTCTATCGAACAGAGTAGTTGATGACTAGAATTGTCTTCACGCGGACGTTATTGGCGCTTCTTCAGTGCTCGATTTTAAAATCAAAGTAGATATACATTTAAATTTTGGCTGAATTAAGCAGTAACTAATTAAATTTCTTTATTTTATTCAATTTAAATTGTATTTTTCTTTTATTTTATTCAATTTATATTTTGTGTTCGTCCTTATTAATTTCAATTATGTTTTTACTATTGCACTAATTTCAGTTATATATATTCTACTTTACTTATTAATTTTGTTTTCTTTTTTTGTTTTGGATAACACAGCTATTGTATTATATATTGGACATTGAGATATCAGGTGTATTAGCGAAAGTTGTCTTCCTGATTCTTAAATAATAATAATAATAATAATACAATCTGAGCCATTTAATGTTCATAGATGACATTAAATTGTATTCTGGAAACGATAAACATCTTAAAGGTCTGCTGGAGATAACACGCTCCTTTAGCCGGGATATCCGAATGAACTTCGGTTTAGACAAATGTCGAATTCGAGCTATTCGCAGGGGTATACACGAGCCACATACCGGACATAGCTTGGACGGTATTCATATCGAAGCTATGGACGAGACTGATCTCTATAAGTACCTTGGAGTTTTGCAGGGAAGTAGAGCTCGTGTCAGAGACTTACGCGACGGACTTTTAACTGAATTTTTACTTAGACTCAAATTGGTGCTGAGGACTCATCTTTCAGGAAAGAATAAAATATGTGCAATTAACACCTATGTAGTTCCGTCTCTGCATATGCATTTGGAGTTGTACAATGGTCAGATACCGATTTGGAGTCTGCCAACCGTTTGGTCCACACCACCATGAACAAATCCTGAATGCATCACCCAAAATCAGCAGTGAAACATGTAACGCTACCACGTAAAATTGGAGGTAGAGGCATTAGCGATTTAATCAACCTTTACCACCGACAGGTTGATCTACTACGCACATATTTCTACCGAAAAGAGGCGGCAAGTTCTCTGCATGCAGCTGTTTGCAAGGTTGACAATCGTCTTACTCCACTCAATCTGAAGGATCGAAATCGATCCTTTGGACGGGTTGAGCACAGATCAGGCAAAGATCGATGCGTGGAAGCAAAAGGCGTTACATGGTAAACATGTAAATTTTCTTTGGCAACCTCACATTGATCTTCACTTGTCCAACAGATGGCTGACTACGGGCAATTTGTTCTCTAAAACTGAGCCCAACATCAATTTTGTGCCTACACTCGCGATTTAAACGTCAGTGTCAGCTGACGTGCTCGAGCGGTTATCCGCCAGAAATTGGTTTTCCGAGTGGATACGAGGCTTGTGTGATCGCGAATTCTATAAGTGCGACCCCCCGTGTGCGGTTACACCCCTAGTGGTTCCCTTTATTACTCCCAATTGTACACAAACAATAGTTTTTACCAAGAACTGTGTTTTAAGGTCAGGACCGACGGCCCAGACTGTGTTTTCTATTAGTGCCGAACAATAAAAAGCAACTTTAAAAAAGTGAAGTGCAACGCGTACGGGACAATTAGTGCCTTCAAAGACTAAATCAAGTGAAAACAGGTAATTCTCCCTATCGCACCCAACGTTACAAGACAGTACAAGACTGACATTTTCTTCCTCTGGCTAGCATGAGCAGCACAAATAAATTTACCGCCCTGGCGGAACCCCCTGACCCCCTTCTTCCACCTCGAGTTCACCCAAAAATAAAAGACAAAGAGCCGCCAAAAGGACTAACTCCTCCGCCGAATACCTCTTCCAGTTCCCGGACACTCCCTCGCAGCTTCAAAAACCCACCACTTCTTCCCCAAAATTTGTTGTGGTCCAATCCACCGCCCCCGGTGGATTGGTTCGTAGTAAAAAAAGGAATCGACCATATCTCGACTCTCTACAGCTTCCTTCTTAAGGGACGGAAGTTTACTACTCCTGACCAAAAATGAAACGATCGCCCAAAAGTTTATGAAAGCGTCTAGTATCAACGGAATCCCAATTAAATGTAACCTGCATGGAAGGCTAAACACTTCCACGGGCATGGTTTACGCTTCCTGCACTAGATTCCTCTCCCAAGAGGAAATCTTGGAAGGCCTGAAAGATCAAAAAGTCGTAGAAGTTGTTCAGCTAAAAAAACCTGTAACCAACACTCCAACTGGACTGCTAATAGTGACATTCAAGTTATACGCCCTACCATCGCACATCAATATTGGCTTCGAGAGGGTAGAGATTAGGGAACACTTCTAAAACCGCCTTCGATGCAGGAAATGCTAGAAGCTTGGCCATACGAAAAATTATTGTGAAGCGCTTCAAGACTTCTGCGAATCTTGTTCCGCGGGGCTCCCGCATGAGACTGCGTGTTCAACCTCCTTTTGTGTGAATTGTAATATATCAGGCCACAGCCCAGGTAACAAATCCTGCTCCACTTTCATTCAGCAGAAAGAAATCCTAAAAATTCGAACACAAAGAAAATGCACCCAATACGAGGCCAAAAAACTATATTTCACAAATAACTCTGCAAACTCCGGATCATCCTATGCACAAATAGCAAAGGTCAATCCCCCACCCTCCATACAACCCACCAAATCAGCAATACCCTCCACCACTAACACTCTAACCCACCCCACCATTGCGCCCACTAATAATTCTAATGGCTACTCCCCCTCAACTAGTCCAATCCCTCCAATCACTATCATCGTAACTTCCTCTGGCTCCCACACTATCAAACCACAGAAACAATTAACAACCACCAACCCCTCCACCTCTGATACCCACATATTATACGCTGCTACGACCGCCACAATCAATCAGACCACCACAATACCTACAAAAGATAATACAATAGCACTTACAACCCCCGAAAAACAATTGCCCATTAACGCGATTAGCGAAGGTTTAACGCCTCAATCGCGTGCTTTATTTGAAAATATTGCTAAAAGCAATAAAGTCACAAAACTAGCTACTATCCAATCGCCATCCAAGAGTGATATGGATACACACATTCACTCCGACGACTCGTCAGAGTCTGAGGAAATCCTCTAAATTCCCAGCAGAACAACCGTTTTCTACACCTCCATTCCACCCCTCCCGCAACCTCTGTATCCTTCAGTGGAACATTAGAGGACTCTATTCCAATCGTCCACACCTAGATATCCTTATCGCCCGATACCAACCCCACATCCTACTGTTGCAAGAGACCAATATTCTTCCAGGCGAAGAACCTCTTAGGTTCGGACCCTACTCTTATATTGGTTACAACACTCCCAGAGACACCAGGCATGGCGGTGTTGCTGTCCTGGTTCACAACTCTATAGCCTTCGAACAGGTCGACTTGAGTGTTAACTTTCTGGCTTGTGCTGTCACGATCAGTTCTGACCCTCAGCTGACAGTGGTGTCGTCATATCTTGAGTGTGGACGGGGGATCACCAATGCAGACTTGTCCAATCTGTCAGATCATCTTCCCGAGAACACCATATTGGATGGCGATTTTAACGACCACAGCCCCTTATGGGGAGGGCGGATTGGATAGAGGACGCATCCCTTGTCCTCCTCAATTATGGCTCGCCCACTCTCATCTCGGCCAGATCTACCTTGACGGCCATCGACTTAACACTCGTCTCCTCCAGGCTTGCTCCGTTTCTGACATGGAATCTTCATGCCAACCCAGAAGGCAGTGACCACCTGCCAGTCATCATCAGATCGACTAAAGGCTTGGCTAACTCTAGACCAACCATCAGGTACGTCACTTCATGTGCCGACTGGGAAAAGTATCGAGGGACTCCATAGTCATAGGATTCTGTAACTTGCATAAATTTTTTAAGGACTTTTGTAGGCTGCTACACGAAGGACTCATTTGATTTGCATCATATTCGGAAAATTTTCGCTTCAAACATTATAAACTTAAGTATGCAAAATTTCAAGTTCCTAACTTGAAGCATTCGTGCAATAATTGTGAATACGTGTTTTCTATGGGTGGTACCCGAAGGATTCGAAGGATATCGCCCATTAACGAACTTAGCCTTACTTTTTCCATTTTACAGATGGTGACAAAATTTCAACTTCCTAGGCCAACGAGTTCTAGTGTTATCGTGCAAACGGACGGACGATAACGCCTTCACCTAGGATCTTGAAATTTTGAATCTGGGTATTTGGTTGAATTTGTAAGGCTAAGTTCGTTAACGGGCAAAATCATCATACTCCTTCGGGTAGCTGCCATACAAAATGTCCCTTAAACACGTGTTCAAGAATATTGGTCGATAACTTCAGAAGGGTTTAAGCTACGTCTTTGAAATTTTGTATGTGTTGTTATTCCAATAATTGGAGCAAAATATATGATTATGAAGAAAATCCTATTAGTCATTCGTGTAGCTGCCATACAAATATCCTGTCAAAATGTCTTCACTTAATTTACGAAACTCACTATAACTCAAGTATTTTTTTAGCTACGTTGTAAGACATTGGGTAAATTGGTCTTTGGTTTGCTTGGAAGTGCAGCGCTTTGTTGGCGGAATGGTTCTGAATTGAGAAGTTTGGTTGTCTTTGTTGAGGATATACATTTCTACCTTGTCGCATGGGGTTGGGTGACGGATTCGGGTAATTATTTGCTTGTTTAAATGAGGAATTTTTTGAATAGAAGATATTCTGCTCTTGTATGCAGTTCGCAAATGCAGTAGCGAGTGTGTTTGCCCGAATTGTAGAGCCCAAAGGTTCTTTAAGGCCAGTCAAAAAGGCGTTAAGACACATTTCCGTGTAGAGGCTTCGTTTTGCTTCTATCACATTTTTGTAATCCTCATGTATTAGGACGTGGTTGTTCATTGTGGCTAGGGTTTTGATAATTTCGCAATAAAATTTTTCGATTGGTCTATTATTTTGTTTAATGTCGTGTAGGTCACGGATAAGCGACGTTTCATAGCGTTTATCTGCGTAATGTAATATTAAATTTTGTTTAATGTCGTCCCATTCTAGAGGGGTACCATACATGTTAAGAACTTAGTTTGCTTCGCCATCAATTTTGTTTCTTATAGCGCGAAGTAAGAGTTGCCCGTAAGGTGTGTCCTTAGTGCAAGAAATAAGTGATAGGATTTCCTCTACATTTTTAAGAAAATCGAATAATAGTCGAGGATTTCCATCGAAACGAGGTAAATCTTTTATTGCGTCCGGTACACGCAAGGAATTAAAAATATCGGTGGGTGTGATTTGAACGATATTATTGTCGGCATTAGCCATTTTGGGATAATTAATTTGAGGGCAAGAACGAGAATCGAAATTATTTGAAACACTGGATTCACGATTTTCACTGTTTTCACTTGTTGAATTTTTAAAAAGAGTAAAATAAATTTCCGTACTACTACTTGAATTAAGACTTTCAGGGACACTTTCACTGCCCTGAAGTTCACTGCCACTTTCACTACTTTCGCTTTCGTTTATCGTCGATAGTGAAAGAAATCTTCTTAAACTAAGAATTTTAAAATACGGTCTCTGTCTCGAGCTTTTATTTTTAAATGTTGGCATCAAATGTTTTAATATTATATGGAATATGTAGGGATAGAAAAAATGGAAATATTCAATTTTGACTTACAGTAGTGTTATAATTATTGTTGAAATCATCCTCCTCGTAGCGGATTGTAGGTTCTACGGATTTATTCACAACGATTTCCTCTCGTTGTAGTTGCCCTTGTGTCGTCTTCAGCGATTTCCTCTCGTTGGACCACAACACTTTCACTTAAAAGTTTTCTCAATTTTCCCGATAAACCGTCGGTATAAACAAGTCAAACTAATAATTTTTTATGGAATAAAAAAGGACAAGAAAAATCCGAACGACTGTGCCAGTTAACTTTCCGGTACGGGAAGATTATAAAAAAAAATCTGCCAATGGTCTGGGCGGAACTTTATTATTTTTCGGGTCAAAGCTCGGGAGCGGTCAAAGTCGGAGTGTATCATGAGTTGCTTCGAGATTGTTAGATTTCTTGGAAAATTAATTTTGTTCTTAAAATAAAAATATTTAAAATAGCGATTTTTAGTCGATTAAACATTGGAAAATTTCTTTCTTCTTATCATTTATACTCTCTTAAGAGCTGAAAAAGGAAAAAACTTAAAAACAAGTTTTAGGCGATTATTACGCAAGCACGTGAAAGTGAAAAGATATTTGATATCTGATAAGACCTGGGGATATAGTAGAATTCGTGAAAAAGTTTACAACCCACTTTGCACCCCCTTAGGGGTCGAATTTTAAAAAATCCTGAAAAGACTTTCTAGGTATTTATATGAAGAAGATGTACAATAAAAATGAATTCAATATTTGGAAAAACCTAATAGATATAACGAAAACCGTGAAAATATATGCATTCCATTTTCACTGATAATTTTTTTTGCCCCCCCTCCGAACGCCAATGGATATTTTAAATTTTTTTTTATCTAAATTTGTTTTCTAGTTGATCTACATAAACATACCGAGTTTCAACTTTGTAGCATAAGCCGTTCTATAGATAGGAAAAACACCCCCCACCCCCGTACCATACTGCCCCTATAAAAAATTATATTTTTGCAACATACTACTAATATAGATCGATCTAAATAATAAGTTTCAGCTTTATATCATTATAGGTTCTCGAGATATAAAAATCGGTACTTTTTCCTTTTCACCCTCCCCCACCCTCACCCTCTACACCCTAACTTCCAAAATTTTGTTTTCTGCTAGGAATCTATTAGGCCCAATTCACTTCAAAATTTTAAGCATATGTCTTACACCGTTCTTGAGATATGAGACGTGATTTTTTAAAAAAATTCTTATCCTCTCCACTTTCATGATCCACCGCCCTCTTAAAAAATTTTACTTTCAGCAAACTTCATTTGTTAACCTTTATACAAAAACAAAATTTTATTTGTCTAGTACAATCGGTTCGTGAGATATCGTAATATAAAATTTTTCACCCCCCACCCCCGTACGCCACTGTCCCCACTCAAAAATTTGTTTCCGATCTATTTTCCTAGTATACCTACAAATATCCATTAAGTTTCAATTTTGTGACATTAACCGTTTAGGAGATATAGAATTTAGAATGAGTCAATCTCGCCTTTTTTGCGTTTCGGACGCATTATTTTTCCCCCCACTCCCAAACCCCTTCACCTATATTGGCAATTTTTTTGCAAATGAGTCCACTACCGAAGCTCTATATAGCTTCAAAATTTCAGCTTCCTAGCATAAGCGGTTGCTGAGATCTAGAAACCAAAATTTTTCGTCTAAAACACTTCCCCCTCCTCCCCCCTAACACCCCCACCCCTTCAAATTTGGTCACTAAAGGGGGCCTACCCACTCTATCCACGAAAAAAATTCAACTAAATAGCTCAAAGGGTTTGGGTGCTACGAGCCTTCAAACAATTTTGCGTACACCGGTAGACGTACGGCGTACGGCGGACAGACGGACTGAAATTCTTTTTTGCTTTTTTCGTGTCTACTCGTTATGAAACGTAAAAAAAAAATTTTGAGGGTAGCAAATTTTTTTTTTTAAAAATCGATAGCAATACTGTATTATTGAAATAATAAAGTAAAAATTAATTTAAACGATTTAGTATCGGATTTGTATATCTTTATTTTCTGGATGCCGGAATAATACTAACTAAAATCTATTTTACAACTTTACTTTACAGCTTTTTTGGTTTACTTGCAAATTTTACTGCAAAGGTAGTGTCTACAATTTCACATTGCTACCTTTGCATTTTATATGGAAAAAACTAAAAGAATATAATTCAAAATTGGGTTACTGAATTTTCTAGGAATTTAAAGCGTGCATTGTGGGAAATTGTGGGAACTTGCTGATGTGGGATTTGTCGGTGTTGTCGGGTTCGGCGGGGTTATGTGTCAATTCGTAACTCCCGCCAGTCGGCGAACGACTGACTGGCACTTCGATTTCTCGTCCTTATATGAGAATCGAAGTGACAACCACAGTACTTGGACCTCTGTCCAATTTGTGACGACTGTTTTATATCGTTATAAATCGTAAATATCGTTTGCTTCATTGTGAGTATCTCTTCATAACTCTTGAGCAGGTTAATAATAATGCAGTATAACAATAAGAACAATACTATAGCGTGTTTCAATAGGAACGGTGGAAATTTGTTAGGTTATAGCGGTCATGTTGTTAAAGAAACATCTGTGGAATTTATTGTGTTATTCCTTTGGGGCTATCTTAAATCGCTGGTTGATGCGTATAATCCGGAAAAAAAATGTTGACCTTTAAGTGAACATAACGAACGCCATCCAGCAAATTCGGCCAGATTTATGCGACAAAGTCGTTGAAAATTGGACCTCTCGAATACGTGCCACCAAGCAAAGCTGGGGCGAATATTTGAACGATGTTATATTCCATATTTAATGCCATAAAATATTCTTTAAAATAAAAAAAGAATTGGGTTGATATCTGAAACATTTATATACTTACATTTAAAAATTTAAAATCCTTATTGAAAGACCCAATATACTCGTATATTTTTGTAATAATTTATGGTAAATAAAACAATAAATACTCGGTAAATATCACAGATGTTTGGATATAGAAATTAAATTGAAAAGTTTACCGTTCAGTGAGAATATCAAAGTTCGACTGACTTCTTAATAATTATTTTTATTATCTTTTCTCCGGTTGCTTGATTCGAAAAATTTCATTTGAAAAATTAAACAACCGGCCACTTTATCTTGCGATGTGTGGAGTATTTGCTGTTGTTCACATATAGCTCACACCCAACATACCTGACTGAACGCTGGATCGCTTGTATCCAATACTTCGTGAGGGTCAAGTACTTGCACTTGACATAGCGAAAGCATTTGAAGGAGTTTGGCACAAAGCCCTTGTATCTAAACACAATGCATTTGGTATTGATGCTCCTTGTATTCGATGGATTGAGAGCTTTCTTTCGGAATGTACTATACAGGTTGTATTAGATGGCGTTTTATCATCTCCATTACGTATCAACTTCGGCGTCCCTCAAGGCTCAGTTTTATCACCTACCTTATTCCTAATTTTTATTAACGATTTTCTGTCGTCCACTTTCAATCCTATCCATAGGTTTCGCAGATGATAGTACACTTGAGAACACCTACAGCTTCATCTCGATTACAGAGGCACGCCAGTCTCAGGTTAAACTCCGACCTCATCTCAATCCTGGGATGGGGCAAGATAAACCAAGTAGAGTTTAATGCCTCAAAAACACAAGCCTGTCATCTTTTCCTTAAACACGACACTTCGGAGCATTTCCAGCTTCTAAGAATGAACATTAGTAAAATACTTTATTATTAAAAACTAATAAAGTAAAATTCTGCCAAACAGTCTGGGCACAACTTTATTATTTTTTGGGTAGAAGTTCGGAACGTGTTTAATTCTGAGATGCGGTTGTAGGTTATTATGTGACTGAAAACCTAAGAAAAGGTCGGGAAGCGGTTATAATCGGTCGCGCTGGAATACTTACGCCGCTGCTACGTATAACATATGAATTACATAATTGGGTCATACTCCGGGAAGTAGTCTAACTCGCAGTATAATACCAGCTATTACGTGATTAGGAGATTTTTCGTGATTTGGTTTTGGGTCATTACATGAAATCGGAAATGTTTTTGTATATAAAAAGTCTGTGGAAGTGAAAACCAATCTAATATCTCATCAATCCTAAGAAATATGTCGAAAACCTTACGTTCTATAGGAGTTGAATATCTAAATATCCTGAAATAAATTTTTTGACGATTATGTAGAATCCTTAGGAAGTAAAGTTAATTTGATATCTCATTTGAATTAAGAAATATGTAGGAATGTCCGAAAATATATACAACCTCTTTGCACCCACTTCGGGGTTGAATATCCAAAAATCCTGAAACGAGTTTTTAGATATATATAAAGGAAGCCCGAGGAAGTGAGAACCAATTCGACGTCTTTTCACTCTTAAGAGATATGACGGAATTCGTGAAAATGAGTTCAACCAGTTTATAACCTCTTAGGGGTTGAAAAGCGATAAAACTTGAAAAGGAGTTTTAGTCGATTATAAAACAAGCCCATGGAAGTGAAAATTTATTCAATATCTAATCAGACCTGAGTGATACGGTTAAAATGTATACAACTCCTTTACACGCCTTAGGAGTCGAATTTCAAATAACACTCAAAACACTTTCTAGGTATTGATATGAGGAATCCGTGAAATGAAGATAAATTCATAATTTTAAAAGACCTAAGAGGTATGACGAAATTCGTGAAAATGTATGCATTTCGTTTTCACTGATCACTTTTTTAGCCCCTCTTTCGAACACCAATAAATATTTCAACATTTGTTCTATCTAATATACTTTTTTAATAGATCTACGTATAGTGACCAAGTTTCAACTTTTTTCCACATTCTGTTCTATAGATAGGAAAAACACCCCCCACCCCCGTAGCATACAACCCCTATAAAAAAAAACATTTTTCCAACACGCCGCTACTATAGCTCTATCTAAATACTAAATACTTTTACCTTGTATGAATGTAGGTTCTCGAGATATAAAAATCGAAACGTTTTCCTTTTCACCCTCCCCCACCCTCACCCCATAAATCAATTTCTTAAAAAAAAATGTTCCTGCTGGTGGTGTATTAGGCCTACATCTGGTATCTGGTAATTTTAAGCATTTATCTTACACTGTTCTTGAGATACGAGACGTGATGTTTTTGAAAAATTCGTATCCCCTCCACTTCTATACTTCATCGCCCCTTAAAAAATTTTACTTTCAGCAAACTTTATTTGTCAACCTTTATACACAAACCGAATTTTATTTTTCTAGTGCAATTGGTTCGTGAGATATCGTAATCTAAAATTTTTCACCCCCACCGCCGTACCCTACTGACCACACTCCAAAATTTACCTCTGTTAAGCTAGCAGTGACAAACCCTCAAAATTAAAAAAAAAATTTACCTTAATTTGTTGCTATTTTGTTGCTATTTTGTTCCAAAAAAATTAATTTTGTTGCTCAACCCCTTTTCCTAGAAACGGAACACTGCTAGCTTAACAGTTAAGCTAGCAGTGACATCTGTTAATAATAGCTTCGCGGAAAAACTTTTGATGGCATATTTTGTTGCTATTTTGTTGCTCGACATTTCTCAAAAAAAATATTTTGTTGCTCAACTCCTTTTCCTGGAAACCGGTACACTGCTATCTTAACAGTGGAGCTAGCAGTGACATCTGTTAATAATAGCTTCGCGGAAAAACTTTTGATGGCATATTTTGCTGCTATTATGTTGCTCGACATTTCTCAAAAAAAATATTTTGTTGCTCAACTCCTTTTCCTGGAAACCGGTACACTGCTATCTTAACAGTGGAGCTAGCAGTGACATCTGGTAATAATAGCTTCGCGGAAAAATTTTTGATGGCATATTTTGCTGCTATTTTGTTGCTCGACATTTCTCAAAAAAAATATTTTGTTGCTCAACTCCTTTTCCTGGAAACCGGTACACTGCTATCTTAACAGTGGAGCTAGCAGTGACATCTGTTAATAATAGCTTCGCGGAAAAACTTTTGATGGCATATTTTGCTGCTATTTTGTTGCTCGACATTTCTCAA
Organism: Beris morrisii; assembly: GCA_951812415.1. Lineage (NCBI taxonomy): Eukaryota > Metazoa > Arthropoda > Insecta > Diptera > Stratiomyidae > Beris > Beris morrisii. The sequence continues at coordinate 99,501,087 of OX638311.1, forward strand.
AAAAAATATTTTGTTGCTCAACTCCTTTTCCTGGAAACCGGTACACTGCTATCTTAACAGTGGAGCTAGCAGTGACATCTGTTAATAATAGCTTCGCGGAAAAACTTTTGATGGCATATTTTGCTGCTATTTTGTTGCTCGACATTTCTCAAAAAAAATATTTTGTTGCTCAACTCCTTTTCCTGGAAACCGGTACACTGCTATCTTAACAGTGGAGCTAGCAGTGATATCTGGTAATAATTGCTTCGCGGAAAAACTTTTGATGGCATATTTTGCTGCTATTTTGTTGCTCGACATTTCTCAAAAAAAATATTTTGTTGCTCAACTCCTTTTCCTGGAAACCGGTACACTGCTATCTTAACAGTGGAGCTAGCAGTGACATCTGGTAATAATAGCTTCGCGGGAAAACTTTTGATGGCATATTTTGTTGCTATTTTGTTGCTCTACGTTTCTCAAAAAAAATATTTTGTTGCTCAACTCCTTCTCCTGGAAACCGGTACACTGCTATCTTAACAGTGGAGCTAGCAGTGACATCTGTTAATAATAGCTTCGCGGAAAAACTTTTGATGGCATATTTTGCTGCTATTTTGTTGCTCGACATTTCTCAAAAAAAATATTTTGTTGCTCAACTCCTTTTCCTGGAAACCGGTACACTGCTATCTTAACAGTGGAGCTAGCAGTGACATCTGGTAATAATAGCTTCGCGGAAAAACTTTTGATGGCATATTTTGTTGCTATTTTGTTGCTCGACATTTCTCAAAAAAAATATTTTGTTGCTCAACTCCTTTTCCTGGAAACCGGTACACTGCTATCTTAACAGTGGATCTAGCAGTGACATCTGTAAATAATAGCTTCGCGGGAGAACTTTTGATGGCATATTTGGTTGCTCTACATTTTAAACAAAAATAATTTTGTTACTGAACAGATTTCATCTAGAGTATAAAAATGTGATAGGGGTAGCAAGATTCGGAGGTGATTTTTGGTTTTTGTTATCTCAGAAACGGCTTATGATAGATAATTGAAACTTAGTGCGTATATGTAGATGTATTACAGGAGTAATTAAAATATAAAAAAGGTTCAGATTTTTATTGGCGTTCAAAGGTGGAGTACAAAAAATATCTGAGAAAAGGTTTTTTTCGCATTTTCGATATATTTCTTAATATACTCGTATTATACATATAATCGGAGAAGAAACCGATTTAAGCATTTTTCGATATTAAGCCACGTGAAGGTGTTCAAGTTTTCAGAAATTCCGACAAATTTTTAGGCTTAATGTGATCGAATTTTCAATGGACTTTATATTTAATGATATAAAAACTAGTTTCTGGATTTTGCGATATTCAACCCCTGAGAAGGTGTAAAACGATTATGTACGTTTCTAGGAATTCTGACATATAACTTAGTTCTGATGAGATATCGAATTGTTTCTCTCTTTAACGGGCTTTCTATATAATCGCCTAAAAATCGGTTTCAGAAGGTTTTGATAGTCCACCCCTAAAGGGTTATGTCGATATTTTATCCCCTATGTTTTTATTGAAATTGAAAAAAAATAAGCAATTAAAAAAAATGCTTATATTTTGGGTAGAAGTCTGGAACGCGTTTAATGATGAGATGCAGTGTAGGTTGTTAGTTTTTAGGTTGTCATTTGCATAGTAACCTGCACCGCAATACAGCATTAAACGAGTTTCAGACTTCAACCCAAAACAAATAATTAAGTTGCGCCCAGGCAGTTGACAGCTCGAAGAAAAATTTTCGATGACGAAGGACGTGAACATGCCTACATTTCAGTGGCTGCTCGTGCCTTTCTTAGCAGGTGAGGCTGAATTGGAATATTAAAACACGAATTTGTCCGACTAAAACTATATGAGTAAAGACGTCGGTTTACAGCGGAAAGTCATTGTAACTAGTAACTTGATAACTTTTTGCTCTGTAAAAGAGTGAGGATCAGCCTCATGCGGCGAGCGGCCACTGCTACATTTTGATTCATAGACAATACTAAAATCTGCCAACAGTCTGGGTGCAACTTTATTATTTTCGGGCAGAAGTCCGGAATGCGTTTAATTCTGGGACGCGGTGTAGGTTACTATGTGACTGAAAACCTAAAAAAGGTTCCGGAAGCGGTTAGATTGGTGTCGCGCTAGAATACTTAAACGCCGCTTTCACATATAACATATGAATTACATAATTGGGTCATACTCCGGGAAGAGCTCTAAGTCATAGTATAATATCAGTTAATACGCGATTAGGAGGTTTTTCGTGATTAAGTTTTTGGCCATTACATGAAATCGGAAATGCATTTGTAGGCGATTATATAAAATGTCTGTGGAAGTGAAAACCAATCTGACATCTCATCAATCCTAAGAAATATGTCGTAAGCTTGGAGTTGAATATCTAAAAATACTGAAATCAACTTTTTGTCGATTATGTAGGAAGCCTTAGGAAGTAAAAATTAATTCGATACCTCATTAGAACTAAGAAATATTTAGGAATTTGTGAAAACATATGCAACCTCCTTGCACCCACTTAGGGGTTGAATATTAAAAAATTCTGAAATTAGTTTTTAGATATATGTAAAGAAAGCCCGAGGAAGTGAAAACCAATCCGATGTCTTCTCACTCCTAAGAGATGTGACGAAATTCATGAACACGTGTTCAACCCGTTTATATACTCTTAGGGGTTGAAAAAGGAAAAAATTTGAAAACGAGTTTTAGGTGATTATTAAACAAGCCCGTGGAAGTAAACAGTTATTCGATATCTAATCAGTCCGGAGGGATATGGCTGAATTCGTGAAAATGTATACAGCCCCTTTACACAACCGTGGGAGTCGAATTTCAAAAAATCTTGAAAACACTTTCTAGATATTTATATGAAGAATCCGTACAATAAAAATGAGTTCAATATTTGGAAAGACCTAATAGATATGACAAAAGCCGTGAAAATATCTGCATTCCATTTTCACTGATCATTTTTTTTGCCCCCCTTCCGTACGCCAATGGATATTTGAAAATTTTTTTTATCTAAATTACTTTTCTAGATGACTTACATATACATACCGAGTTTCAACTTTCTAACATAAGCCGTTCTATAGTTAGGAAAAACACCCCCCACCCCCGTACCATACTACCCCTATAAAAAATTATATTTTTTCAACATGCTACTACTAAAGTTCTATCCAAATACCAAGTTTCAGTTTTATATCACTATAGGTTCTCGAGATATAAAAATCGGAACTTTTTCTTCTTCACCCTTCCCCAAAATTTCCTTCCCTTCTCAAAATTTCCAAATAATGGAATAATTCATCCTTTGTGCGAATCCGTTGCTAGGACACGAGCTTGAGCAAAGTGCTTTCCTATAAACTTAAGAAGTGTGCAGGTCCGTCGCTCCAACATGAATGTTAGCCAGCACTTTTGTGATCGACCTGAAATTTAAAAAAAAATTGTACCCTGAAATTTTGTATCTACACGTTTTAGAACTAGTAAACACCAAAAAAGCCGTAGACGCCGTACGCCGACCGTACACCGTATGCCGTACCGCCGTCCGCAGTACTCAATGAGTCCAAAATGCTTGGAAGCCGGTATTGGAACATTGTAAAATCCATATCTCCTGAACAATTGATGTCAGAAGGTTGAAACTTTGTGGTTGTGGGATACTTCAAGATTAGACTAAAATAAAAAAACATAAAATTTTTAAGGGGGGTGGTGGGGTGTGGGGGTGGTGGTGAAAAACTTTGGATTACAATATCTTCCGAACCAATTACACCAGGAGGATAACATTTGGTTTCTGTATATGGGATCACAAGTTGAGTCTACTGAATGTAAATTTTTTGAGTGGGGAGGTGGAGTACAAAAAATTCAATTTTTATATCTCGAGAACCGTACCAGAACTTGAAAATCTTACAGGAGTTGCAGTCAGTAGACTTCTAATAGGGAAAAAAATGTTGAGGATGTGGTTGTTGGGGATGATGGTTAAAGGATGTTGAAAGGAAAACATTTTGATTTTTATTTCTCGAAAACTGTAATGAATAGAACAATAAAAATTTACGACTATATAGAACTACTATAGAGACACCCTAGAAAAATAAAATTGTTGATAAGGGTAGCACGGTACAGGGGTGAGGGATGGTTTTTAAATATCTCAGAAACGGTTTATGCTAGAAAGTTGAAACTTAATACGTATATGTAGATGTGGTAGTAGAGTAAATAAATCTAAAAAAAATAGATTTTCATTTGTGTACAAAGATGGAGTAAAAAAAATGTCCGTAAAAAGGTTTTTTTCTCACATTTTCACGAATTTCGGTAAATCTTTTAGACTTCACGAGCTATCAAATCAATTTTACTACTGCAGCCTCTTAATATAAGGGCCTAGAAACATTTTTCCAAATTTTTCGATATCTAACCCCTAAGGGGGTGTAAGGCGGTTATGTATCATTCTTTTTCACGAAATCCGATATATTTCTTAGGTCTAATTGCATATAGAATTCACTTTCACTTCGAAATGCTTTGAATATAGTCGGGGAATAAACTGATTTAAGTATTTTTTGATATTAAACCCCCTGGGGAGTAAGACATTGTTCAAGTTTTGATGAATTCCGTATTTTTTTTAGGTTAAATGAGATCAAATTCAATTTTACTTCAATGGAATATTCTATTGATAAAAGAAATACGTTAATAAATAAAGAAAATCTGCCAACCGTCTGGGCGCAACTTTATTATTTTATGGGTAGAAGTCCGAAACGTGTTTAATGGTTAGATGCGGTGTAGGTTACCATGCGACTGACAACCTAAGGGATAACCAGGAGGCTATTTGGAACGTTATTATTTAGGTTGTCAGTCGCATGGTAACCTACTCCGCATCTAAGCATTAAACACGTTTCGGACTTCTACCCATAGAATAATAAAGTTGCACCCAGTTTATTATGTGTTAATATTTCTATACATTCAGTTCTATCTTCGGGCCTGGATCTGGATCCTCCATCAGGAAATTCAGTCTAATTTAGGTAATGTTTTCGCTGAATTATACATGATATGCCTATCGTTCGGAAGACTGTTGAAATATATTTCATTATGTTCATGGATTTTAAACGTACACGTTCTGCTTGCTGGGCAAGTAGCAACCGAGAACAGAGTTCAGTGGAAAAATAATAAATCTATGAAAAAATATTGCAGTGAATGTGTGTTAATTTATCATTTTACTTTATTATTTCAATAATACAGTATTTTCTTTATGTATTCGAATTACGTACTGAGATTTCCCGGTATAACGTACAACTACATATGCACCGAAAACGCATAAATCGGAAATAAAACTAACCCTTACATGTTATTTGGATCCAACATTAAAAAATAAAAGAAACAGAATTTTTTAATATTTCTATGAAACGAGCTCTGCCATTTATCGCCATTATGTCTACTATCTATACAGAGTGGTCCATAAATTATGCACATTTTTGGTCATAATCGGAAAAAAAATCTTGTATTTTATAATAGCTGTTTTCCGATTATGTGGAGCGCAAGGTAGAAAAATCTGCCAATGGTCTGGGCGAAACTTTATTTTTTTTCGGGTCAAAGTTCGGGAGCGGTCAAAGTCGGAGTATATCATGAGTTGTTTCGAAATTATTATATTTCTTGGAAAATTTATTTTGTTTTTAAAATAAAAATGTTTAAATTAGAGATTTTAACCCGATTAAACATTGAAAAAGCCCGTGTAGACATTCGAATTTCGGTATATTATGTACACTAAAAGCCCATAGAAGTAAAAACGAATTTGTTGCCTTATCAGACTAAAGAGATATGACGAATTGTTAAAACGTATGCAAACCCATTACTTTCACTTGGGGTTTGAATTTCGAAAAAATTGTGAAACAGGTTTTTAGACGATTTCATAAGAAGCAACTTGATATATCATGAGACACGAGGGATTTTGAAAAATTTGTGAAAACGTAAGCAAACTCTTCACACCCCCTTGGTTCTTAAAATTCGAAAAATTGTGAAATTGGTTTTAAGGTCATTGCATCAAATGCCGTAATAACCAATTTTATATCTCATCGGAACTAAGGGACCCTTGGGGGTTGAATAACGAAAAAATGAGAAATGGGTTTCTAGGCGATTATATAAGAAGTCTGAAATGAAAAGCGATCTAATATCTCATCAAACCTAAGAAATATGTCGAAGATTTGAAAAGCATACAACCCTCTTACACCACTTAGGATTGAATATCTAAAAATGCTGAAATTGACTGAAATTGAGGAAACCTTAGGAAGTAAAAATGAATTCGATATATCATCAGATCTAAGAAATGTGTAAGAATCTGTGAAAATGTATGCAACCTCATTACACCCACTTGAGGGTTGAATATCCAAAAATTCTGAAAGGAGTTAATAAATAAATATGAAGACAGTACGAGAAAGCAAAAACCAATTCAATTTCTTAACACTTCTAAAAGATATGACGAAATTCATGAAAACGTGTTCAACCCTTTTATACCCTCTTCGGGGCTGAAAAAGGACAAAACTTAAAAACAAGTTTTAGGCGATTATTACGCAAGCTCATGAAAGTGAAAAGATATTCGATATCTATCAGACCTGTGGGATAAGGCAGAATTCGTGAAGAAATATACAAGCCCTCTTAGGGGTCGATTTTTAAAAAATCCTGAAAACGCTTTTTAGGTATTTATATGAAGAAGACGTAGAATAAAAATGAATTCAATATTTGGAAAGACCTACTAGATATGACAAAAATCGTGAAAATATATGCATTCCATTTTCACTAATCATTTTTTTCGCCCCCTTCCGAACGCCAATGGATATTTGAAATTTGTTTGTTATCTAAATTACTTTTCTAGTTGATTTACATACACATGCCGAGTTTCAACTTTCTAGCATAAGCCGTTTTATAGATAGCAAAAAATCCCTCCACCTCCGTACCATACTAACCCTATAAAAAATTATATTTTTCCACAACATGTCTAACCAAATACCAAGTTTCAGTTTTATATCATTATAGGTTCTCGAATTATAAAATCGGAACTTTTTCTTTTTCACCCTCCCCCACCCTCACTATTTACACCTCCACCCCAAACTTTTTTTTCCCGATAGAAATCTATTAGGTCTACTTCTGGTAAAAGTTTTAAGTATCTATCTTACACTGCTCTTGAGATAAGAGACGTGATTTTTTAGAAAAATGCTTATCCCCTCCACTTCCATGATCCACCTCCCTCTTAAAAAATTTTGCTTTCATCAAATTTTATTTGTTAACTTTAATACAGAAACCGAATTTTATTTTTCTAGTGCAATTGGTTCGTGGGATATAGTAATCTAAAGTTTTTCACCGCCCACATCCGCACGCCACTGCACTCACTCAAAAATTTGTTTTCAATCTATTCCCCTGGTATACCTACAGATATTCATTAAGTTCTAATTTCGTGACCTTACAGTTTAGGAGATATGGATTTTAGAATGTCTCAATCTCGGCTTTCTAGCGTCTCGGACTCATTATTCCCCCCCCCCCCCCCCCCTTCTTCACCCTTTCACCCATATCGGCCATTTTCCCATTCACCCATTTTGCAAATGGGTCCACTATTGAAGCTCTATATAAATTCCAAGTTTAAGCTTCGTAGCATAAGCGGTTGCTGAGATCTAGAAACGAAAATTTTCCTCTTCCTCCCACCGTCACACCCCCTCCTCACATAATTAGATCACTTCAGGGTGCGTACCTACTCTACCCACGAAAAAAAATTAAACTAAATAGCTCGAAGAGTTTGGGTGCTACGAGCCTTCATACAATTTTGCGTACACCAGTAGACGTACGGCGTACTGAAATTTTTTTTTGCTTTTTTCGTGTCTACTAGTCATGTAACGTAAAAAAAAATTTTTGGGGCAGCAAAATTTTTTTTTTTTTTTAAATCGATCATAACTTTGTATTATTGAAATAATAAAGTAAAAGGTTGTACACAAAAAACCGATCTGGGTTTAACAATTTTTGTACTCGATTTAAATACCTGATTGTTTTCGTTTTATGATAGCCTGGAACCTGGCAACACATTGAACGATATTTGCATGCAATACGTCCCTAACTACCAAAAGCGGAATCATAATCAATTTCTCTATTTACATCTAAATACATTAACTACTCAACCAGAAAAATTTGCTTTGGAGTTTTATTAAATAATAATATTTAAAATTTGATTTCGAGTGCGCTATATAGAAATTATGCTCAGCAATTCCACCAGCTGTAAGGGTGTTTCGGATAGTAGGCATGATACACCCTCTGACGAGTCTATGCCCTCCGATGACGAAACAGCTCCTTCGGACCTAGTCCAACACAATCTTATGAAACTGGCGTATCCAGTGAAGGTTTTCCAACTGTCATGTCCTCAAGGACAGCGATTAATCAACAGTCGGGGATTTCGTGTTGGGGTTTCACACCAGAAACCCTACTGACGCCGGAAAACAACCAACATTTAATCAATATTTAAAATGTTATTGCAAAGGGGAAAATATTTATTGTGAAATGTAGAGCAACAATACAGATGTCACTGCTAGCTCCACTGTTAGATAGAAGTGTACCGGTTTCCAGGAAAAGGAGTTGAGCAACATATTTTTTTTTTTTGAGAAATGTCGAGCAACAAAATAGCAGCAAAATATGCCATCAAAAGTTTTTCCGCGAAGCAATTATTACCAGATATCACTGCTAGCTCCACTGTTAAGATAGCAGTGTACCGGTTTCCAGGAAAAGGAGTTGAGCAACAAAATATTTTTTTTGAGAAATGTCGAGCAACAAAATAGCAGCAAAATATGCCATCAAAAGTTTTTCCGCGAAGCTATTATTAACAGATGTCACTGCTAGCTCCACTGTTAAGATAGCAGTATACCGGTTTCCAGGAGAAGGAGTTGAGCAACAAAATATTTTTTTTGAGAAACGTAGAGCAACAAAATAGCAACAAAATATGCCATCAAAAGTTTTCCCGCGAAGCTCTTATTTACAGATGTCACTGCTAGCTCCACTGTTAAGATAGCAGTGTACCGGTTTCCAAGAAAAGGAGTTGAGCAACAAAATATTTTTTTTGAGAAATGTCGAGCAACAAAATAGCAACAAAATATGCCATCAAAAGTTTTTCCGCGAAGCAATTATTACCAGATATCACTGCTAGCTCCACTGTTAAGATAGCAGTGTACCGGTTTCCAGGAAAAGGAGTTGAGCAACAAAATATTTTTTTTGAGAAATGTCGAGCAACAAAATAGCAGCAAAATATGCCATCAAAAGTTTTTCCGCGAAGCTATTATTACCAGATGTCACTGCTAGCTCCACTGTTAAGATAGCAGTGTACCGGTTTCCAGGAAAAGGAGTTGAGCAACAAAATATTTTTTTTGAGAAATGTCGAGCAACAAAATAGCAGCAAAATATGCCATCAAAAGTTTTTCCGCGAAGCTATTATTAACAGATGTCACTGCTAGCTCCACTGTTAAGATAGCAGTGTATCGGTTTCCAGGAAAAGGAGTTGAGCAACAAAATATTTTTTTTGAGAAATGTCGAGCAACAAAATAGCAACAAAATATGCCATCAAAAGTTTTTCCGCGAAGCTATTATTAACAGATGTCACTGCTAGCTTAACTGTTAAGCTAGCAGTGTTCCGTTTCTAGGAAAAGGGGTTGAGCAACAAAATTAATTTTTTTGGAACAAAATAGCAACAAAATAGCAACAAATTAAGGTAAATTTTTTTTTTAATTTTGAGGGTTTGTCACTGCTAGCTTAACAGAGGTCCAAAATTTGGTTTCCGATCTATTTTCCAAGTATACCTACAGATGTTCATTAAGTTTGAATTTCGTGACATTAACCGTTTAGGAGATATGAATACTAAAATCTCTCGATCTCGGCTTTCGAGCGTTTCGGACGCATAATTATTCCCCCCACTCCCATATCCCTTCACCCATATTAGCAATTTTTTGCAAATGGGTTCTCTATCGAAGCTCTATATAAATTCCAAGTTTTATAACATAACGCTTCATAGCATAATCGGTTACTGAGATCTAGAAACCAAAATTTTCCGTTTAAAACGCTTCCCCCACGTCCGTCCACACATCAACAACGAAAATATTTTTATGAACAAAAAAAAAAGAAAATAAAGAAGAAACAAACAACCCAGTCTATTAAAAAAAAAGTTTCAATTTAATAGTTCACAGGGTTTGGGAGCTATAAGCCCTCAAACGATTTTGCGTACGGCGCACAGACGGACTCACATTTTTTTTTTGCTTTTTTGGTGCTTATTAGTCATGAAACGTAAAAAAGGTAGCACATTTTTTTTTTTAAAATCGAAAACAATTGATTGGAGTCAACACATTTATGATGTAAGTCTTGACGGCTCCAAACGCCTCGGTTTTCCTCGGAGGTGCAAGCAATTTTTCGCACCATTAGACCTCGCAAAAATTTATAAGGCCTATATCAGGCCCTGACTTGAGTACAATTCACATATTTGGACTGGAGCACCAAAAACTTATCTCTTTTTGCTTGACCGTATTCAGAGGTTTGCGTTTCGAATTATTGGAGACGATGCCATTACGACATTCTTCATCCCTCCCTCGAACATCGTCGATGTCGGAGTACTCAGCATTTACTACAGATACTTTCACGGTCGCAAAACAAAATTTTGAGGAGAGTCCGTGGGGCTGGTGGTTGGAGGTGACAAACGTCAGATTTCGATATCTCACGAACTAATTGCGCTAGAAAAATGAAATTCGGTTGCAAGTCGACGAATGCAATTTGCTGAAAATAAATTTTTGAATGATAGGAGAAGGGCGGGTTCACCATGAAAATGGGAGGATATGTATTTTACTTTATTATATTTTAATAATAAAGTATTTTTAATAAATAATGTCTCATATCTCAAGAAGAGATAGATGCTTGATTTTTTACGGAAAGTAGGCCTAATAGACCCATTGCAGAAAAAATTCTGTTGGTGTGGGTGTAGGGGGTTAGGCTGGGGAAGAGTGATAAAGAAAACGCTCAGATATTTAGGTCTCATGTTGATGGAGAACTGAAACTTGGTATTTAGATAGAACTATAGTGATGTGCAAGTTAGAAAAATATGAATTTTTATAGGGGTTGTATCGTACGGGGGATGAGGTGTTTTTCATATCTATGGAATGGCTTATGCTAGAAAGTTGAAACTTGTTGAGTATATGTAGCTCTATTGGAAAAGTCATTTAGATGAAAAAAAATCAAATATCGATTTTCGTACGGAAGGAGGGCAAAAAAAATAATCAGTGCAAATTGAATGCATATATTTCCATGATATTCGCCATATTTCAGAGTTCTTCTAAGGACGTGTACGAACAGTTTGCTTCGTCTATGGTATGTCAAGTTATAACAGATTATAACGCCAGACTTAGCAAAGCTGTGTGTCAATTCTTTATCGGTTCGTATCTTGACTACTTTTACGACAGCTGACCTATCAGTCAATCTTAGCAAAATTCGTAGAAACGCACATAGCCTCTAACTTTTTCCGATATATCGTAAAAAAATTTAAATTTTTCTACTGAATTTAAGAATTTTATTTTTATTTATGAAGTGTCAAATGAGCAGCTGAACCATTTTGACGTTTTAGCTTCGCTTTTTCTATTCTGTTATAAAAGCAATGCTATGATGTGACGTCAACATAGACGTAGACGTAGACGAAGCAAACTATTCGTATACGTCCGAAGATATTGAATTAATTTTGAATCCATTGATTCTTTACATAACTGAGTAGAAAGTGTTTTCAGGTTTCCTCGAAGTTCGAAATTTAATTTCAAGAGTTTTAGATATTCAACCCTAACGGGTTGCAAGGGAGTTGCATAATTTTATTTGATTGATTGGTTTTTACTTCCACAGTATTTTTATATAATCGCCAAAAAAACCTATTTCACAATTTTTTTATATTCATCCCCAAGATGTGTAAGGGGGTTGCATATGTTTTCACAATTGTTCCCATTCTTTAGTTCTGATGAGATATATAATTGGTTATTTCTTATACGTGCATTTCAAGTACCGACCTAGGAACCAATTTACTGATTTTTCGAAATTCAAGGGGATGCTTACATTTTCACAAAAACAACTGATGTTAAGGTTCCCATACACTAACGCGATTTATTCGTGGCGCTGCGATTATTTTGCAGCGGAACCTTCGAGTTCGTTTATTTACGTGGTGACTAATGAGAAAGGCCACTCCGGCGCGGTGCGTATTTGCTGTTGCTGCGAATTTGCAGCGTAGTTAATCGTGTCGTGGCGGATTTTGTTCGCGGTTGGACGCATTTTGCTCGCTGGCCGCTCCAAAATGTCAAAAGTTGAGAAACTGAACTCGTTCGTTAATATCCTATTTTCAGGTTCCCACACACCGATGCGAAATATACGTTGTAGTGGCGGCGACGGAAAATTCGCGCTCACTGCGATCGCCAAATTAGTCTATATGCCCACACCAAAGCGTTTTCAATGGCGATGAAATTCGCTTTTTAAGTCAGTAACAGCCCAGCGAAAAAAAAGCGCTTTATAACCGATATGCAAACGCTTTACTAAAGCAGCAAACCGCTTTGAACATGCTTTGGGTTCACTCAAATTTAACATTGCATGTCATTGCTACATAGCGTTTGGGCCTCGCTATCATTTCAACGCTTATAAAGCGCTTGGGCCTAGCTATCATTTCAACGCTTATAAAGCGCTTGGACCTCGCTATCATTTCAACGCTTATAAAGCAAATGCAAAGCGCATTCCCTAAGCAATTACAAAGCGCTTTTTCTAAGCTATTGTAAAGTGCTTTGCCTGATCAAGCGTTTTAATTTCCAAAATGAAACATCCTCAGCAGGACTAGAAATTATTGATGTTTGATCTTATTATTGCATTATTGTTGTTGTTAATTTTTTAGTAAATCTTAATTCTAAATAAAAATATAACCTAAAAGACCAAAAAATAAAATTCGATGTAGGGATAATAAAATTCTTATCGACCTTATTTTCCTACGAAGAATGTAAGGCATAAAGCCATAAAATAAAATTCAAAAACGAAGTTAAAGATAAGATCTTGGAAAAGATAAGCAAGAAACATGAAACAAGAGATCAGACGGAGAAAACAAATTATTGTCTTTACAACTTTACTGTAGTATTTTATTTGTTGACAAGTTATGTTATTAATTAAACTTAATTGCACTTCATTTAGGAAAATTAAAATTAATTATATTTAATTTAAATATTAAATATTCATGAGTTATTTACGAGTATTTATTATTTGTTTTTAATATGTGTTCCACACTTGTTCTTTTGAGCTCGAATTTCAGTCCTCATTTCTTTTTCATATTCCTCACGAGTCAACGAATCCTTTACGACATCTGTATAAAAGAAATGTTGATTTCCATAATGAATAAATTAAAATCATCTTACCGTATACATATTCCGAGAACCACTTTTTTTTCAATGGGATTTTCTTTTGTTGACCGTCCTAGTTCACGGTCAAAAGAAATTCGTCACTTAAAAACATCGAAATACATTTCCGGATTTGTTGCTCTCCAATAATGGAAAGTAAATAGGTAACGTTAAATTTAAACTAAAAACAAAGGTTAATTTTAAATATGTTTGAAGGAATCTAAAAACATACTGCAGTCACGATCGGCTGCAAGCCAATCGTATAATACTCTAGATGAATACTGAACTAAGATTTATATTGTAGTTGGGGATAGTAGAATTACGTGTGTGCATGTTGTATGTCCTTTATTAAGGACTCCCATTAGATTGCTACTCAAACCTAAAAGACAATATTCAGTGTTTAATTTCCTATCTTGAACTGGGTAAGTCATCGAAAAAAAATTTCGTTTTTGAAGGACTTTCACATGGGAGGTGCCTGAAGGACTCACTCGATTTCTTACATATTTATCCTTTTCTTTGGAACCATTCAAAAATTAATGTGTACAAAATTTCAAATTCGTAGCTTGAAGCGTTCAAAAGTTATCGGAAAATATTGTTGAACACGTATCTAAAGGATATTTGGTATGGAGTAAAAGGATTTTCGTGACTAGTAAACTCGAACTTCGTTTTTAGTCAAAACTAATTTTTACAAAATTCCCAATTCATAGCTAAAAGATTAGTTGAGTTATAGTAAGTTCCGTACATTAAGTGAAAACGTTTTGACAGGATATTTGTATGGTAGCTACACGAAAGACTATTAGGCTTTTGTTCATAATCGTACATTTAGCTCCAACTATTGGAAAAATAACACCTACAAGATTTCAAAGACGTAGCTTAAACCCTTCTGAAGTTATCGGCCAATATTCTTAAACACGTGTTTTGTATGGCAGCTACCAGAAGGAGTAAAAGGATTTCGCTGACTAGTAAACTCGAACTTCCTTTTCACTCAAAACTAATTTGTACAAAATTTTGAATTCGTAGCTAAAAGAGTACTTGAGTTATAGTGAGTTTCGTAAATTAAGTGAATACATTTTGACATGATATTTGTATGGCAGCTACACGAAGGACAAACAGGATTTTCTTCATAATCATATATTTAGCTCCAACTATTGGAAAAATAACACATACAAAATTTCAAAGTCGTAGCTTAAATCCTTCTGAAGTTTTCGGCCAATATTCTTAAACGCGTGTTTTAAGGACATTTTGTATGGCAGCTACCAGAAGGAGTAAAAGGATTTCGCTGACTAGTAAAGACGAACTTCCTTTTTACTCAAAACTAATTTGTAAAAAACTCCGAATTCGTAGCTAAAAGATTACTTGAGTTATAGTGAGTTTCGTAAATTAAGTGAATACATTTTGACAGGATATTTGTATGGCAGCTACACGAAGGACTAATAGGATTTTCTTCATAACCATACATTTATCTCCAACAATTGAAAAAGCAACACATACAAAATTTCAAAGTCGTAGCTTTAGGCGTTCCGAAGTTATTGGTCAATATACTTGAACACGTGTTTTAAGGACATTTTGTATGGCAGCTACCCGAAGGAGTAGGACGATTTGGCCCGTTAACGAACTTAGTCTTACAAATTCAACCAAACATCCAGATTCAAAATTTCAAGATCCTAGGTGAAGGCGTTCTTGAGTTATCGTGTTCACGGACAGTCAGACGGACGGACGGACGGACGTCAAGCGGATTTGAGGTTTTTGGCCCCAAATAAACAAAAAATAATATATAACTTTTTTTCGTCCGAGGCTTGGTTCTATGCGTTACAAACTTTTGGGCTGGATTAAACTTATAATACTCTATATGATTTCATCTAGAGTATAAAAATTATAGGTGTTCCAATATCCGTATGACTGTATATACAACAAATAAAATACTATAATAATAATAATATTCTACTCACATGTGATCACTAATTTTACGCTTTAAATTGAAATTACCACTTCACGATCACTGATGAACACTAAGAATGCGAATGCGAAAAATAGCGCGCTTCTTTCGATAAGTCGGGAATCCCCGTAATATATGGCAATTTACACTGAACTCTTGAATATATATATATAAATAATATCAAAAGGAAAATTGGTATCTGCTTTGCTCTCGCTTGTTTCAAAGCGCTTTCAAAGCACATTAATGTTTCTGGTTACCAAAGCGCTTTATGCGCGCTTTAAATCAATGCGCTTTGCATTTTTTCGCTGGGAGTCGTATTTTCTGTTGCGTTCAAGAATGTATTCATCAGGAGATGAAGAGGAAGCGGTTGCATTACTAATTTCAAGTCAGTTTTTGCTATAATCATTACAATATTTTAGGCATATAATAATTTTTTTCCAGGAAAACTAGAAAGTGGGTCCATGACATCAACTTAGAAAGACAGAAGTATGGTGAATTTCATATCTTAATGCCACAACTACGAAAGATGAAAAACGTTTTTATATTTACTTTAGAATGACATCAAAGTGTTTTGATGAAGTTCTAAACCTTATAACAGGTAACAGTCGAAAGTCTGACACCTACTTTCGGGAAGCTATTATACCTGAAGAGCGACTAGCGATTACTCTGAGGTAAATTATGTTATAATAAACTAAACTAATTATCAAATAACAAAAATAAATTTATTTCTTCATAGAAAAATAGATAAATTAAAAGATTTCAATATTTCAAAATACATAAGCATATACTGTCAATGCAATTGGGAAATTGCCATAAATTCATAAACCCTTCAGAAGACTGCTTCCAAAATTCTTTCGTGGGATATGGTAAATATATATTCTCCAAATTTCTGGCTTAACATACTTCTGTTACTATTGTACTAACTGTTGAAAATCCAACACGAAAACCATGACTAATAGTATAAAAAGAATCGCCGGTAGCAAGAAATCTGAAAATAAAAATACATATGTACATACATAATAAATAATATAATATGTATTAACTAAGCTTCTGCAAAAATTATTAACTGTAGCTTTTAAGAATGTCGGATAATCTCTAAATGAATTTTACATGGTTTTATACAACGGTTGAACTAAATAAACTTAGATATCTATTTATCTCATGTATTTATAATTATAAATTAAAATATCATCAAAAACAAAAATTGTTTCAGGTGAGGAGATGAAAAATAAGTGTAAAAATCTCAGAGATACGTACGCCAAATATGTTAGAAGTTCTAAAACAAAAACTGATCAAGCAGCGAAGGACTCAAAGAAATGGCAATGGTCTAATCAAATGGAAGGTTTTCGTCCCTTTTTGAAGTTTGCAAAAACCTCATCAAATGTCATCTGTATTGACAATGTCAATTCT
Source organism: Beris morrisii (assembly GCA_951812415.1). NCBI lineage: Eukaryota > Metazoa > Arthropoda > Insecta > Diptera > Stratiomyidae > Beris > Beris morrisii. The sequence continues at coordinate 99,517,817 of OX638311.1, forward strand.
TTTGAGGAAGTTACATCAGAAAACACCACTGTACTTGGGACTCCAGAAAACGATCACTCGTCTATTGAACTGGAAAACTCGCAGAATAATATTGGAGGAGATATAACAGGCATAGAATTACAAAAGGCAGGCGATAACAAAATTGCACATCGCTCGGATTATTATGGAGCAAGAAGTTTTAAATTTGGAAAAGGAAACTTCTCTTAATTCTGTGCCTGAAATTCCTAGACCTGAACGCGCGTGCACTTACATCTGTGTGTCTAGTGATTCATCATCTGCAGTGAACAGCGATTATGATGCTTCTTCTATATACTACAACGCTTAACCTAGCCCTGCATCTCACTTTATTAAATCTATGAATCCATATAATTAAATCGTATATGCTTTTGTATTTTGAAATGATTTAATTTTTGTATTTTTCTATGAAGAAATAAATTTATTTTTGTTATATGATAATTAATCAGCAGTCAAGGATTTCGTGTTGGGGTTTCACACCAGAAACCCTACTGACGCCGGAAAACAACCAACATTTAATCAAATTTGCTTCTATGGTAGCTTACTATAAAAAAATTCCATTCTTATATGATAATTAGTTTAGTTTATTATTATAACATAATTTACCTCAGAGTTTGGTTAGGTTAGGTTAGGTGGGTAGCTAGCTATTGACAGAGATAGCTAACACATAGACCGCTAGATGGGTCCGCTGTGATCCCACTGCACTACGACACGGCGCCTACGGCTGATGGCTGTTTTTTGGCTAATTTACAAGAACAAACTGAGCCCAATTGGCCGCGGTATTATTCTATCAAATATTTTTCCGTGTTTCTTGTTGCGAAGGAGAGGAGAGTTGGAAGGAATTGTGGAGAAGAAAGGGGATACCGAACTTAATCAGTTTTAGGAATGGGAAGGAAGATCAGGAATCGGGCCGGGTATGGCAGTGTACTAGCAGGTGTTAATGATCATAATTTTTCAGTACTATTGGCTGTAATACGATCTACCAGAACAGCAAAGTTGCCTATAGCAAATCAACTACTGCCCGGCAGCGCTGATGATGTATTTGTGAATCTGATAAGAATGTAAACAGAACTCATTTGCTCAGGTTTAAATCCGTTATAAGTGACCCTATTAAACATTCCGCACTGTTCACGATTTATATTAATATTCTGAAACCAATAGCAACTGAAAAATTCATATAAATAAATTATGCATTGAGTGGGAATTGAACCCCGTTAGCAATGTTTTCAAGACTTAGTACACTACCACTGGACTACACCCGGCGCTTACCTCAAAGTAATCGCTAGTCGCTCTTAAGGTGAAATAGCTTCTCGAAAGTTGATATCAGGCTTTCGAATGTCACCGGTTATAAGGTTTAGAACTTCATCAAAACACTTTGATGTCATTCTAAAGTAAATATAATAATAATAAACGTTTTTCATCCTTTCATAGTTGTGGCATTAAGATATGAAATGCACCATACTTCTGTCTTTCTAAGTTGATGTCATGGACCCACTTTCTAGTTTTCCTGAAAACAAATTATTATTTGCCCAAAATATTGTAATGATTATAGCAAAAACTGACTTGGAATTGTCCCCCTTTTCCAAGAAAAGTTATGCAACCGCTTCTTCTTCATCTGATGATGAATATATACTTGAACGCAACAGAAAATTCGACTGTTACTACCTTAGAAAGTGAATTTCATCGCCATTGAAAACGCTTTGGTGTGGGCATATAGACGAATTTGGCAATCGCAGCAAGCGAGAATTTTCCGTCGCCACAACTACAGCGTATATTTCGAATCGATGTGTGGGAACCTTAGATAAGATAACTAAGGATAGGACACCCCGGTGTAAAAGCACGTAAAAAATAGAGACCAAAATTATTTTGACAGTACCATGGGATCCAAGGATGCCAAGGGATCTTGCTTGTCAAAAACACACGTAAAATAATTATGAAGGAATATGTTGTTGATTGTTTTTATTGGTTGTCATGGTAACCTGAACGGCTTAGATCTTGGATCCAATGGCGTAGCAAAATACCGTTACATTTGGGGCCATCCAAAAGCGTTACAAAGGTGAACATTTCGAACATACAACTGTACTTAGAAAATAAATATTTATTAAAATATCCATTTCTGTACAAATGATTTGCATCGAAAGAAATCTTTTCACTGACTAGTCTCCCTTGAGTTCACAACAATATAGTCTTCTCATTAAATTAGTAATAGAAAAATGGTTGCATTATTGTTAAAAATAAGTCTGACGAAATATCGAAATTTGGTGTTTATCAAAAAAGTACACATTTGAAAAAGCTACTCGTTTCTGGTATTTCGTCGAGATTTCAGTTACATAATCGTACCAGATCTTAAGTAAATATGTACCTATATAATAAAATTACATGCATCTGTAAAGCATACATACATAGATTACAAAGAGATACTCGTATATAGTTTTATACTTATAAGTTCAATCCAGCCCAAACGTTACAAACGTAACGCTTAGAACGAAGCCTCAGAATATAAAAAAAGTTAAATATTCTTTTGTGCTTATTTGCGGCTAAAACGTCCGTCCGCCCGTCCATCTGTCCGTTAGCATGATAACTGAAGAACGCCTTGACCTATGATCTTGAAATTTTGAATCTGGATGTTTGGACGAATTCGTAAGGCTAAGTTCGTTAACGGACAAAATCGTCCTCATCTAGAGTATCATACGATTGGCTTGCAGCTGATCGTGAATGCAGTATGTCTATGCAATATATTTAATAAGTGCAAAAAACTTTTAAAATGCGAGCCAAAATTTTTGCCCCTAAAATAATCAGTTTTGTACGCCCATTCAGCTTTTACTTCGACATGCGCATAAAACAACTTGGCTCTTTTTTATTGTGGCATGGCAATCCTTTTAGGTATATAATCTAAGGTCGGAACCTTTATACTCTAACTTTGACCGCGTCCCGGAATATGACCCAATTACGTAAGCTATGTGTTATATACAGAAGTGGCATAAGCATTCTAGCGCGACCCATTTGTCATTTCCCTTTCCGAACTTTGACCCGAAAAATAATAAAGTTTCGACCAGACTGTTGACAGATTTTTCATTACGTGAAGAATTAAGAATTTTTAGAATTAATTAATTATATAAAAATGTTTGATATTCAACGCCCGAGGTAGTGTAATGGGCCTACATATGTTTTCACGAATTTCGACATAATTTTGTTTGTTTAAAAACGAATTTCTAGATTTTGCATTTGGCAAAAAGAGTTTTGGTAATGTGAGATTACCCACATTCCTTAGCTTCCTAGTAAAGGGTGTTTTTTTAGGTGCATGAGAACTATCGATATCGATAACTGTGGTTTGACAGCTGAGAATGTCAAACTGTGTTGACATTTCTGTTCAGTAAGGTTTGGCAAGTCATCATGAATCGTTTAACGCCAGAACAACGCTTCCAAATTGTGGAAATTTACTTTGAAAAAAATAAATCTGTTCGCGAAGTTCATAGAGCACTTCGTCCATTTTACGGTCAACATAATCGGCCTAGTGAGCAAGCAATTCGTGCAGTTATTGATCTGCACTAATTTTACTCTTCTCTTAACAAATCACCATTACATCCATTAAAATTTACTGTTTGGTGCGGTTTACACGTTCTTTCGAAATGAGGAAGGAGCTGCCATTACGATGAATGGCCAGCGCTATCGAGACATGCTGACTGAATTTTTGTTTCCAAAAATTAATCAGCTAAACATCACCGACATTTAGTTCCAACAAGACGGCGCAACTTGCCATACAGCGCGCTTAATAATCGATTTATTGCAAAATCAATTTGTTGACAACTTGATTTCCAGAAGTGGTTCTGTTAACTGGCCCCCTCGTTCGTGCGATTTAACGCCTCTGGATTACTTTTTATGGAGCTATATTAAGTCATGCGTTTATACCGACAAACCAGCAACTCTTGAAGCATTGGAAGCCAATATTCAAGCCACTATTGACGCCATACGGCCAGATTTATTGGAAAAAGTAGTCAAAAATTGGACTGCTCGAATGGACCATGTAACTCGTAGCCGCGGCGGACATATAACGGAAATCATGTTTAAAAAATAAATGCCATGAAATTATCTACCAGAATATAATAAAAAAATTTCATTCCAACAATATTTCTGTCTTGTATTATAATTTTAAGTTCTCATGCACCTAAAAAACACCCTTTAGAATGAGTCATGAAATAATTACTTTTGAGTTCTCCATTTTACTTTTCAGAACGCGATCACCTCAATGAGGATGCTCGATTAGCTAGGCACCTAAGTAAATCCGCATCTGAACTTGATGGACGGGAATGTAATAACGACTCACCAAGTTGTTCCCCGCAACGAGCTAAGAGCGCAGCAAATCCTTCCGTAACTGGAGTTATACAAAAAACTCATGGCTTTTTTAGTACATTGAAACACAAATTATCTCGGGGTCGAAGTAAAGAGCGTGTAGGTAGAAAATCGCCCATCGACTTCGAGAATGAAAGTACCGACTATGCAGCCGACAACAGTTCTGAAAATAGTAGCTCGGTTACACCCGCCCATACACCAAGACATCGAGCTACTACTATTAGTGGTTCACCATTAGCTAATGTTAAGAAAACGAATGCGGAATCGGTATCGCAAACACTGCATAATTTCGATGACAATATCGGAGATGTTGGCAGTGCAATCACTCAAAGCGCAATGGATATATTGCAAGTAAGTTACTAGTTCAATAAAAAATTATAACTTTACTGGTGGTTAGCATTTTATTTTTCCGGCATTAGGCAGAAGAGCAGCAACGAAGGCGTGAAACGAATCTTAGACAACACGTATTCTTCCAGTTACGCGTACATCTTCGAAGCGGATACAACTTAGCAGCTATGGATAAGAATGGTAAGATTAAGTTTCGGGTGCAATTAGTAACCAAAGTTCATTTCTTTCCGTAGGAAGTAGTGATCCTTATGTTAAGTTCAAATTAGTAGGACGGCTTCTGCATAAATCTCGCACTGTACATCGTGACTTAAATCCCGTGTGGGATGAAATATTTACGACACATATTGAAGATCCATTTCAACCGATAATTATCAAAGTCAGTACTCAAGGCCACCTCATTTTTTGTCTACAAAGAGTATATCATACAAATATAATAAATAATTCAAATTAATCCTCAACAGGTCTTCGATTATGATTGGGGTCTGCAAGACGATTTCATGGGCTCCGCCAAATTAGATTTAACAGCTTTAGAATTAGAACAGGCTCAGGATTTGACTATTAAATTGGAGGACCCATCCAAGCCTAACCGTGAACTGGGTGAAATTAAGTTAACAGTAACACTATGGCCTCGCACGCAGGAAGATAAGGAAATGGTAATTACCCAAGAATTAAAATTAGAATGCTTTATGTATCACTGTACTGCACTAACATAATAGGTAATACATATTATAATGAACAACGTTGCGTGCGTAAGTCACACCAAAGAGACTGCTTTCATTTCTGCTATATACATATACGCTTAATAACATATATCTCGGAACAAATTAATAATCACGAGTACATTGGCGTTAAGGAGTGGTACGCCTGAACTTGCCCCTTACTTATTTTTAACTCAACTGTATGGGTATATGTACTATAGTAGGTATTATATTATTAGTGTATCAGTAAAAAAATGGTGTCGGGTCCAACAAAAAGGGATGATATTCACAGAGTCGGTTTTCTTTCTATTAATATTTCCACTTACGCTTGTATACAAATTTGTGATATTCATTTTCTTAAGAAACTCGACAATCGCTCCTCGTATGACAAAAAGATGATGTGCAAAGTTTACTTTTTGGTTGCTTTTAATCTAGAAAATTTTGGGGGTGATATTTCTCCGAGCGAATATCATCAATTTTTGTTGGACCCGACACCTTTTTTTACATTTTTTAAAATGTTTTTTTTTTATATCACGACTTTTTGTTGTATCTATCTTACACCGTTCTTGAGATATGAGACGTGATTTTTTTAAAAAAATGCTTACGCTCTCCACTCCCATGCTCCACCTTCCCCTTCAAAAATTTTACTTTCAGCAAACTTTGTTTATCGACCTTTATACAGAAACCGAATTTTATTTCTCTAGTGCAATTGCTTCGTGAGCTATCGTAATTTAAAGTTTTTCACCCCCCACCTCCGTACGTCACTGCCCCCTCTCAAAAATTTGTTTCCGGTCTATTCTCCTAGTATACCTACAGATGATAATGAAGTTGAAATTTCGTGACATTAACCGTTTAGGAGATATGGATTTTAGAATGTCTCGATCTCGCCTTTTGAACGTGTCGGACGCATTATTTTCCCCCACTCCCACACCCCTTCACCAATATCAACAATATTTTTGCAAATGGGTCCACTATCGAAGATCTATATAAATTTCAAGTTTCAGCCTCCTAACATAAGCGGTTGCTGAGATCTAGAAACCTAAATTTTTCGTCTAAAATCTATCTTACACCGTTCTTGAGATATGAGACGTGATTTTTAAGGGTCGGTGCAAAAAATATGAAAAAAAAAATTTTTTTTTTATATGTATTATTATTTTACACTCATTTCTGCACATCACACAAAAAACCGTACCTCTTTCGTGTAACGGGAAGTGACTCAAATTTGAATATAGGTGTGTTTTTTTCAATTGGATCAGATCACAATTGAAAAACATACTGCAGTCACGATCGGCTGCAAGCCAATCATATTATACTCTAGATGAATACTGAACTCCGATTTATATTGTAGTTGGGGATAAAGTAGAATTACGTGTGTGCATGTTGTATGTCCTTTATTAAGAACTGCCATTAGATTGCTACTCAAAACTAAAAGACAATATTCAGTGTTTAATTTCATATCTTGAACTGGGTAAGTCATCGAAAAAAAATTTCGTTTTTGAAGGACTTTCACATGGGAGGTGCAGGAAGGACTCACTCGATTTCTTACATATTTACCCTTTTCCTTAGAACCATTTAAAAATGAACGTGTACAATTTTTCAAGTTCGTAGCTTGAAGCGTTCAAAAGTTATCGAAAAATATTGTTGAACACGTGTCTTAAGGACATTTTGTATGGCAGCTACCAGAAGGAGTAAACGGATTTCGCTGATTAGTAAACTCGAACTTTGTTTTTACTCAAAACTAATTTGTACAAAATTTCCAATTCTTAGCTAAAAGATTACTTGAGTTATAGTAAGTTTCGTAAATTAAGTGAAGACGTTTTGACAGGATATTTGTATGGCAGCTACACGAAGGACTAATAGGATTTTCTTCATAATCATATATTTAGCTCCAACTATTGGAAAAATAACACGTACAAAATTCCAAAGACGTAGCTTAAACCCTTCTGAAGTTATCGGTCAATATTCTTCAACACGTGTTTTAAGGACATTTTGTATGGCAGCTACCAGAAGGAGTAAAAGGATTTCGCTGATTAGTAAAGTCAAACTCAAAACTCTTCATCATCATATATTTAGCTCCAACTATTGAAGAAATAACACATACAAAATTTCAAAGACGTAGCTTAAACCCTTCTGAAGTCATCAAGGACATTTTGTATGGCAGCCACCCGAAGGAGTAGGACGATTTTGCCCGTTAACGAACTCAGCCTTACAAATTCAACCAAACATCTAGATTCAAAATTTCAAGATCCTAGGTGAAGGCGTTCTTGAGTTATCGTGTTCACGGACAGATGGACGGACGGACGGACGGACGTCAAGCGGATTTGAGGTTTTTGGCCACAAATAAACAAAAATAATATATAACTTTTTTTCGTCCGAGGCTTGGTTCTATGCGTTACAAACTTTTGGGCTGGATTAAACTTATAATACTCTATATGATTTCATCTAGAGTATAAAAACGATGTGGATCGTCCCAAAAGCTAATTTAGCAAGGTTAACAATCCTGTTGGTAAATACCTCGGATAAACTGTCAGCATTGTATTTATATCTCATAGTAGTATCACGAATAACTTCACCTCAGCTCAAAAGATGTCGTTGCATGTTCCGATTCGCGAGCTTTATGCTGTTGCTTTTCACACATCATTCTTTTCTCGTCTCGTCTCGTCTGTCTTTTCAATGTTCTTTGCGGGGTATAGAGCGCAGAAACGATTGAGCTATGAATGATTTTCTTGCGTTTTTAATTTTCATTGCGGGATGGAGAGGGGAGTGAGCCATGACTGATTTTCTTGCGTCTTCCATCTTCTCAAACGAACCCTCATTGATAGATTGCAAAATGCTTGTTCGTTGACCTCATTACTTTGATTTGGTCGCAACGCGCACGAGAAAATACCGGCGGTGCAGACACAGAGAGCAGCAGCACAACGGTGGAGCGTTATGTTGCGATTATGTATAGTGTATGTATACACACAAAGTATATGTATACATTAATTTATAGTACACAATAATATTTATGTACTGTATTATATAGTGGTGACAGGGGGATGTCATACCTATAGTTTAACTTTCCGGAAGATCAAATATCATTTTCCGACTTCGTTGCAAAGTCGGAAAAAATGTGTTTCGTTGATCAATTTATTGCCAACTAAGGGGTCGGGTTAAAATCCGTGTTCTAAAATCCCGTTGACCCAAAATCCCGTTGATCCAAAATTCAGTTGTTCAAAAATTCCGTTTCATAAAAACTCGTTAATCCAAAATCCAATTGCGCCAAAATCCCGTTTAATAAAATCTCGTTTTCTTATTAAAATTAAAAATTCCGCGCAGTATATCTTAAGGAATGGGCTGTGTATTTTGGTCGTAATTGATATGTGATCCAAATTTCATTCAATTATTCGGTCGAAATTTGTAAGCAATCATCCAGATTTTGACACTTGAGGTGTCATTCGAGTGATCGAGTCAAAATCACGTGTTCCAAAATACTACTCTTAAAAAACCATTTCCCAAGATTCTAATTCGAAAATATTGTTTTCTTTTTAAAATTATAAAACTATATCCCTGTTTTTTATTCGACTAAAGATGTGTTTATTATTTATTTATTATTGCTTCACCAAAAATTTGTATGTTCATTCGTAGTTTGTACGCGACCTGCCCGATTTTTACACTTGGGGTGTAATTCTACTTGCCTCAACTGTGTATGTGAATAAAAAACATATTTGTGAAAAATTCAAAACAGTGGTGAAAATGAAAAAGAAATGTAATGTATAAAATTAATGTTTATTATAATAATTCGGGCGCTAGGGCCCGGGCCCAGGCATTTATATTATCCATAAAAACGGGATTTTGGCAATAGTGATTTTGGGAAACGGGAAAAATGTTCAACCTAACCGTTAAGATGCGCTGCTCTAACTTAGTATCGTAAGTCGGTATTTTATAAAATGAGATTTTGACCCGATCTTGTTACACTTCATTACATTACGACTTCACTCCGGCGAGAAATTGCCAGACTTTGCAAGTCGAACAAAATGGAAGTCGTATAAAAAAATTTGCCAACAGTCTGGGCGCAACTTTTAGGTATTTTATTATGCGTAATTGAGAAAAAATTTCTAGCTTTTAGCATTCTGTATTTATCGGCCAATATTTTTGGACACGTCTTTTAAGGATTTTTTGTATGTTAGTTTTCTGAAAAGGTAAAGGGATCGCTAACTAATAAGCTTGAAGTTAATTTTCACTCAAAACTAATTTGTCCAAAATTTCAACTTCGTGGCTAAATGATATCATTTTCACAAATTGAGTGAAGTCGGTATTTCAGAAAACGGGATTTTGACCCGATCTCGATCACTACGATTTTACACAGAAGTGTATTAATATTTCTCATTGGACCAGTCGAACTATTATTTTCCATAAAAAAAATAATATCATTGCAAAAAAAATAGTTCTGCAGGTTTGAAAACCGAAATGTCGAAATTCCTAAAGTTCAAAAATTTCCGGGAAAATGATAGTCTGGCAAAAATACGAGTATTCGTCCAAACGATGGAAAAAAATATAAAAGCGAGACATGAGCCACCACTTTCCTCTCCCCGCCCAGTCTGCACAGCAAAAAATTGAAATTCGACATCGCCTAAGCCATATGAGACTGACTGACAGAGAAAGATTCCATTACACAATTTCCCCGCGCGCTACACCGGAACTAATCAACCTCTTGGATAGTAGAAAGAGCAAATGAATGAACTGATGAAACGAACGCGTAGGATAAGAGGGAATTGGCAAAGCACATGCAGCGCCTCTAGTGTAAGCCGGTTAAAACGTCGAAGCGAGCTTCGTGATACTACTATAATATATAAATACAATGGTAACCACACACAGTAGCGTCTTAATTTTTTTTTTAATTTTTTTGTGGTAATATTGACTAACTTTATTTTATACATGAGCAAATTAAAATATCTCATGAAAAACTATAATTTTTTCAAATATGAATGAAGAAAAACAGTAAAAAATTTTATTCATTCCCTTTTTCTTAAATATCTCGACTTTTAGTGAACATTTTTTATTTTACTCATGTACCAAGCTTTTAAATACCCTAAGCAATAAGTGTGAAAAATCTGACAATTTTGAGTTAAGTGGAAGCTGAGATTCAGGTACCGAAACATAACGCGTTTCGCCATACAAAATGTATGGGAGCTAGAAATTTGCAACGACCCCCTTAAAAAGATTCTTACCCTCTCCACTCCCATGCTCCACCTTCCCCTTCAAAAATTTTAATTTCAGCAAACTTTGTTTACCGACCTTTATACGGAAACCGAAATTTTATTTCTCTAATCAATTGCTTCGTGAGCTATCATAATCTGAAGTTTAGCATATACACATTAGCATATACACATTTTAATCGCGTGTACTGCCATCTGGTGGTATTAATTTCAAACGGAGATTCTGTGCATAGTGACGTCATCGACGTCTGACTTGAAAATTATCAATGAAATTATAAATTCATCTGAGCTTTTACCAGTTTTCACGCATGCATATGCGTGAAATGTATGGCGAGTATCTAGAAAGCTCAAATTTACACAGCATACAGATAAAGCCGCCGTGTACATGTGAGTTCAGTGCAGTAAAGAACGTCCGGTCGGTGCTTGGGGTTTTGAACCCGACAAGCATATTCGACCAAACGTCCTGATTAGCCAGAGAAGCAGGAACAATTTTTAGAAATTGAAAAATTATATCGTTAGTAAAATACTTATTATACAAATGAATTTCCTTTAACCTCCTTTTTGCAAGAGCTTATCCCCTCAAATTAGATCTCCATTGTACCTCTTAAGAAATAATTAAAATATACTTCTAGGGGAGATTGAAACGAGGTCTCTCATTTCATCTCTAATTCTGGAGCACTCGTCCAACTAGTAAATGTTCCGTAATTAATCATTTTTGCAAGAGCATGTGATTTGAAATCGGACCTCCATTGTAACTCCCAAGAAATCATTTAACTGTTGTAAGGGTGCATAAAACGTGGTCTCTCGCACTTCTTTAGAGATGCTAGAACACCTTGCTTGTCTCTTCTTTTTATACTCTAGATGAAATCATATAGAGTATTATAAGTTTAATCCAGCCGAAAAGTTTGTAACGCATAGATAGAACCGAGCCTCGGACGAAAAAAAGTTATATATTATTTTTTGTTTATTTGTGGCCAAAAACCTCAAATCCGTCCGTCCGTCCGTCCGTCCGTCCGTCCGTCTGTCCGTGAACACGATAACTCAAGAACGCCTTCACCTAGGATCTTGAAATTTTGAATCTGGATGTTTGGTTGAATTTGTAAGGCTAAGTTCGTTAACGGGCAAAATCGTCCTACTCCTTCGGGTAGCTGCCATACAAAATGTCCTTAAAACACGTCTTCAAGAATATTGGTCGATAACTTCAGAAGGGTTTAAGCTACGACATTGAAATTTTGTATGTGTTATTTTTCCACAAGTTGGAGCTAAATGTATGATTATGAAGAATATCCTGTTAGTCCTTCGTGTAGCTGCCATACAAATATCCTGTCAAAATGTATTCACTTAATTTACGAAACTCACTATAACTCAATTAATCTTTTAGCTACGAATTCGGAATTTTGTACAAATTAGTGTTGAGTGAAAAGAAAGTTCGACTTTACTAGTCAGCGAAATCCTTTTACTCCTTCTGGTAGCTGCCATACAAAATGTCCTTAAAACACGTGCTCCAGAATATTAGCCGATAACTTCAGAAGGGTTTAAGCTACGACATTGAAATCTTGTATGTGTTATTTTTCCAATAGTTGGAGTTAAATGTATGATTATGAAGAAAATCCTATTAGTCCTACATGTAGCTGCCATACAAAGATCCTGTCAAATCGTCTTCACTTAATTTACGGAACTCACTATAACTCAAGTAATCTTTTAGCGATGAATTCGGAATTTTGTACAAATTAGTTTTGAGTGAAGACAAAGTTCGAGTTTACTAGTTAGCAAAATCCTTTTACTCCTTCTGGTACCTTCCATACAAAAAATCCTTAAGACACGTGTTCAACAATATTTTTCGATAACTTTTGAACGCTTTAAGCTACGAATTTGAAATTTTGTACACGTTCATTTTTAAATGGTTCCAAGGAAAAGGATAAATATGTAAGAAATCGAGTGTGTCCTTCCTGCACCTCCCATGTGAAAGTCCTTAAAAAAGGAAATTGTTTTTCGATAACTTACATAGTTCAAGGTATGAAATTAAACACTGAATATTGTCTTTTAGTTTGAGTAGCAATCTATTGGCAGTCCTTAATAAAGGACATTCAACATACACACACGTAATTCTACTTTATCCCCAACTACAATATAAATCGGAGTTCAGTATTCATCTAGAGTATTATACGATTGGCTTGCAGCCGATCGTGACTGCAGTATGTTTTCCTCCTTTTACTTTATTATTTTAACGATTTTTAAAAAAAAAAATTTACTACCCTGAACATTTTTTTTTATACATTTCTTGACTAGTAAGCACCAAAAAAGCCAAAAAAAATGTCAGTCCGTCTGTGCGCCGTCCGCCGTACGCAAAACGTTTGGGGGCTTATATCTCCCAAACCCTATGAGCTATTGAATTGAAATTTTTTTTTTAATAGACTGGGTAGGCACCTTGGTGTACCACTTTTTGGTGGGTGGGAGTGTGAAGGGGGGAGGTGGGGAAAGCGTTTTAGACGAACAATTTTGGTTTCTAGATCTCAGCAACCTCTTATGTTAGGAAGCTGAAACTTGGAATTTATATAGAGCTTTGATGGTGGACCCATTTGCAAAAATATAGTTGATTTGTGTGAAGTGTGTGGGGAAATGGTCGGAAAAATAATGCGTCCGAAACGCAAGAAAGCCGAGATCGACCCATTCTAAAATCCATATCTCCTAAACGGTTAATGTCACGAAATTAAGACTTTATGAATATCTGTAAGTATACTAGGACAATAGATCGGAATCAAATTTTTGAGTTGGGGCAGTGGCGTACCGGGGTGAGGGTGAAAAACCTTAGATTACGATATCTAACGAACCAATTGCACTAGAGAAATAAAATTTGGTTTCTGTATAAAGGTTGACAAATAAAGTTTGCAGAAAGTAAAATTTTTTAAGGGGGTGGTGGAGCATGAAAGTGGAGGGAGTAAGAATTTTTTTAAAAAATCACGTCTCATATCTCAAGATCGGTGTAAGTTAAAAGCTTAAAATCAGCTTACCAGAAGTAGGCCTTATAGATCCCCAGCAGAGAAAAAAATTTAATAGATGAACGTGTAAAGGGTGGGGGTGGAAGAGGGTGAAAATTAAAAACTTCCGATGTTTATATCGCGAGAACCTATAATGATATAAAGCTGAAACTTAGTATGTAGATAGAGCTATAGTAGTAGCATGTTGCAAAAATATAACTTTTTATAGGGGTAGTATGGTACGGAGGTGGGTGGTGTCTTTCCTAACTATAGAACGGCTTATGCTAGAAAGTTGAAATTCGGTACGTATATGTAAATCAACTAGAAAAGTAATTGTGATTAAAAAAAATTTCAAATATCCATTGGCGTTCGGAAGTGGGGCAAATTAAATTATCAGTTAAAATGGAATGCATATATTTTCACGATTTTCGTCATATCTATTAGGTCTTTCCAAATATTGAATTTATTTTTTTTGTACGGATTCGCTGATTATATGTCGAATAACTTTCTACTTCTACGGGCTTATTTAATAATCACCTAAAACTTGTTTTCAAGTTTTTTGCTTTTTCAACCCCTAAAAGTGCAAAAACGGGTTTAACACGTTTTCACGAATTCCGTCATATCTCTTAGGAGTGATAAGACATCGGATTGGTTTTTACTTCCTCGAGCTTTCTTTATATATATCTAAAAACTCATTTCAGGATTTTTGGATATTCAACCCCAAAGTGGGTGCAAGGGGTTGCATATGTAAAGGGGGCTGCATATGTAAATTCTTACATATTTCTTTGTTCTAATGAGATATCGAATTCATTTTTACTTCCTAAGGCTTCTTACATAATCGTCAAAAAATTGATTTCAGGATGTTTGTTATTCAACTCCAATAGGACGTAAGGCTTTCGACATATTTCTCAGGATTGATGAGATATTAGATTGGTTTGCCCTTCCTACAAGCGTATTTCCGATTTCATGTAATGGCCCAAAACCAAATCACGAAAAACCTTCTAACGGCGTAACAACTGATATTATACTAGGACTAGACCTCGTCCCGGAGTATGATCCAATTATGTATTTCATATGGTATATGTGGCGAGCGACGTAAGTATTCTAGCGCGACCCCATTCTAACCGATTCCCGAACTTTTTTTAGGTTTTCAGTCACATAGTAACCTACACCGTATCTCAGAATTAAACTCGTTCCGAACTTCTATCCAAAAAATAATAAAGTTGCGCACAGACTGTTGGCAGATTTTTTTTCGTTGCAATCTGATCTGCAATCTAAGTGCAGCGGAATTATTTGAAAAAGCATATTGCAGTCACGAACGGTTGCAAGCCAATCGAGTGATAGATTAGGTTAGGTTACAGTGGCGGCCAAAGCCTCACATAGACCCACGAGGGTCCATAGTGATACCACTAAAAAACAGGAGACCCAATGTACCTGTGTTATGGTCGGTGCATCAAGAGCCTTCACCCGTCTCCTAGCAAGAGCTGGGCAATTGCACAGAAGGTGTTCTAGCGTTTCCCGTTCCCCGGGTAGCTTACAGTTCCTGCAGAGATCATTAGTAATTAGCCCCATTCTGTACGCATGCGCCCCAATCAAACAATGGCCGGTAATAATTCCGACTAAAGTTGCGCATTGCGCCTTTGGTAGTGCTAACAGGAGTTTAGTTTTTTTCTCATTTTGAGTGTTCCACATTTGTTTCGTGGTTCTGGAGGTTGATGTAGCCTGCCACCTGGCCTCGGACAGGCTTACCATCTTCTGCTCTAGGGAGTTGTGAACGACGTTAAGAGGCGGTGGTACCGAAACCGCGGTTTCTTGCTCAAGGTTTGCACCTTTCTTAGCAAGATCATCCGCGAGTTCGTTTCCTAAAATACCACTGTGCCCTGGAACCCAGCAGAGTTCTACTTTCCTATTTGGGCACAGTTTCTGTAAAGCGCGTCGACAGTTAAGTACTGCCTTGGATTTGATAATGCAGGATTTCAAAGCCATTAAGGCTGCTTGGCTATCCGTATAGGTAAAAACTGCCTATCCCTTTTTCGCGATTTGTGAGCTATCTCCGCCGCCTTCTGAATTGCCAGTACCTCCGCTTGGAAAATACTGTAATTATTCGGCAGTCTGTAGCAAGAGTTTGCTGGAAGATCAAGTGAGTGCACGGCTGAGCCCACTCCGTCCTCCATCTTAGAACCGTCAGTATAGATGTTAATCGACCCCGCAGTGTCACCGGTTCTTACCTCCCAGTACTCTCTGCTTGGTACGTTTATGGCGAACTTCCTGTCAAACCAGAGCTTAGGATCTGCATAGTCCGTAGTTCCTGTTGTAGGTAGGCTGATGTTACTGTGCCCGTATGTACATGCTTTGAACTAGTTGGACTCTCTGAGTCTTAGGGCGCGTTTGCATGCTACGTATTTTGCGAACAGGTCAATTGGTGGCAGAGGAAGAAGGACGTTGAGCGAGTCTGAAGAGGTAGTACAAAGGGCGCCTATTATCCCCATCTCTGCACCTTTTCCAACTTTTTCCTGTAGGTTACTTTGTCGAGTACTGGCCACATTAGCAGACCGTATAAAAGAATTGGCCTAACTACAGCCGTGTAGATCCAGTGAGTGATTTTTGGCTCTAAACCCCATCTCCTACCGAATATTCTTTTGCACGCGTAGAAAGTGATGGTTGCCTTAGATACTCGTTCTTGCGTTTTGAGTTTCCATAACAGCTTGCTGTCTAGGATTACTCCTAGATATCGGGCATGGCCATTCAGGGTTAGCTCAGTGTTACCCATCTTAGGCAGCTTAAACGGTTGAGTCTTTGTTCTTCTAGTAAAAAGAACCAGTTCCGTTTTTAAAGGGTTAACATTGAGCCCCCTGGTTCTTGACCAGTTTAGTAGCTTCTTAAGAGCTCGCGTCGTAAGCTGATGCTAGTATCACCACGTCATCGGCATAGGCTACAACCTCCACCCCCAAGTCGTTAAGATCTTTCAGTGCCCCATTCAGAGTGTCGTGGCTGGAAGCACAATCACTTAAAGACTTAAAAAAAAACACGAACTTCGAGTACAATCTTTTATTTCAGCACAATCATTTTCGATTCGTCACAACTATACATTGATTATCATATTTAGGGACCACGGAGCTACTTGATTCCTCGAGAATCGACACAAAACTTGCCGTTTTTCGGACTTGGGAAAATCGATCAGCAATTATCGCTTGGACAATTATTGTCCATCAGCCCGATAATTGCTGATCTGCATCGACCATCGATCAATTCTCGGCGGTTGACCCGAGTTGGCCCGATAGTCGATGTTGCAAAAATCCCGCTGACCGCCGAGCAAAGGTATCCGGCCTTTAGTCCAATTTAAGTTTATCACCTCGCATCGGAAATTGCGACATAGTTCGAATATTGAACCCAATCACCGATACGAGGTGTGTGTAGGGAGAGTCGGGGTCAAACCGGACCATGACAAGAGTGAGTATCCACAAAAGTGGTGATAATACCCCTCCTTGTGTAGTGCCTTTATTAGTAAATTTGTAGGAATGAGCACTACCCCATTCCGACGATATATACCTGCTTCTTAGCAGTGTTTCGATCCATTTACTTATGGTACTGTGGACGTTTGCAGAGCCCAGAGCCTCAACAATTGCCTTCGTTCTAACATTGTTGAAAGCCGCTTCTATATCCAAAAAAGTTCCCAATGTGAACTCCTTGTACTCTAGCGATCTCTCGATTGTACCCACAACCTTATGCAAAGCCATATCCACCGATTTTCCTTTGATGTATGCGTGTTGAACCTTTGAGAGGTGATTAGAATCTATGGTTTCTCTGATATACCCATCTAGTATCGTTTCCAATGTCTTGAGAGTAAAAGATGTCAGGCTTATGGGTCTAACAAGGCTACTTTTACCCGCTTTCGGTATAAATACCACTCGAGCGTTCCGCCATACCTGGGGCACGTAATTGAGTTTCAGGCATCCCTTAAATATCGCCTGTAGCCATGGAACGACCAGACTCTCTACGTTTTGTGCCCACTGCTGCATTGCGAGTATGGTCAGGATCCCCGCAGCCCGGAAAGTGAGCGCTAAAAGAGCTTCAAGTGTTTCCTTGCTGTCATTCGTCCCAACAACTATCCATCCTACTCAGCAGAGCGGGCGGAGTGGGATTCTTAGATATAGAAGTAATCGAGTGGTACTCTACATGAAATATTGAACTCCGATGTATTGTAGTTGGGGATAAGATAGAATCAGGAGTGCATTGTCATTTATTAAGGAATCTCATTTGGTTGCAACTCAAAACTAAAAGACAATATCATTAGTGTTCAATTTCATATCTATAACTAGGTAAGTTACTGGAAGTAAAATTTCCCATTTTGACGGATTTTCACATGGTAGGTGCAAGAAGGACTCACTCGATTTCTAGCATAGTTATCCTTTTACCTGTAATCATTTAAAAATTAACTTGTACAAAATTTCAAGTTCCTAGTTTAAAGCATTCAAAGCTATCGGGAAATAATTTTGAATACATGTCTTAAGGACTTTTTGTATGGAAGCTTAACAAAGAAGTAGAATGATTCCGCTGACTAGTGAACTTTCACTCAAAACTAATTTGTGCAAAATTCCGGTTTGTGGCTGAACGATTTCTTGAGATATAGTGAGTTCCGTAATTTGAGTGAAAGATTTTCGTATGGCAGCTACTCAAAGGACTCATGGGAACTTTGATATTCATTCATTTAACTGCATCGTTTGAAAAACCAACGTATATACAATTTTATAGTCGTAGCTTAAGGTGTTCCGAAGTTATTGTTCAATATTCTTGAACACATATCTTAAGGACTTTTTCTACGGCAGCAACCCGAAGGAGTAGGACGATTTTGCCCAATAACGAACTTAGGGCCATTATTACCTCCTCAGTTAAACTCTAACTGAAAGTTTTGTATGAAAATCTGTCAGTTAAAGTCCCAGTTAGAACGAAACTGAATATCGTAGGAACAGGCCTTAGCCTTACAAATTCGACCAACTTTTATTTTTGTGGCATTCAGTTCTCATTAAACTGAAAAATTTTCGCAAACCACAATAAGAATATTTCCGGAACTAACTATATGTATAGTGAAATATTTATAAAAATACATTTTATTTTAACTTCCAGGAAGCACTCTGTATCACAGGATGTTTCACTAAAGACTTCCTAAATGTGAAATTTGACACAATTTCCTACATTCTATTAATAAAAGCCCTAATCACGTTTTTGGCGTAAAATTACTATATTTTAACAACCAGGACGATAATGCTAAGATTTAAACCACAAACAATCTCCTTTTACCACTTTTCAAAAGACTAAAAAAAACTAAAACTAAACAGAAATTTATTAGTTCAAATCAGATATTTTTGAATTGCCACTGCGTGATAGAATCGCGTTTGATGAAAATTCTCTAACCGAATGGCGATTCAAAACGTTATGTGAGTAACTTTCATGGAAAAATGGAACTCAAAAATGTTCTTCGTAATCCCATTTTTATCCATTTGAAGTGAGAAAAGAGAAGGTTTCTCCATAATTATGTTAAAAATCTCCTTTTTTGCTCCATTGATAGTAATACTAGTTACCCCCATATTTGCTCCCTCATTGAGTTGTCCTCGAACTTCGTACTGGGTAACTTTCACATCACTACGTTTACGTTTCCATTTTCATGGCGAGTTAGTTTTCATGGAATTATGAGTTGACTTGAAATTCGTATGAAAACTACAACTTAACTCAGCTCAAGTAAGTAGAATTTACGCGTCTCGTATTAGTTATATTTAGTTGTGATTTTTCAATTACATCATTTCGGGGGGCGGGGGTTTCAACCACCAAACCCCCCCTGTGTTCGCGCCTCTCTGGAGCTTATTAAAATGGCGGTTATTTTCATGTCACTTTAAGAAAATTTTAAGGTCCACCTGCATAACCTTACCACCTCTAAATGTGCCACGTGCGGGATCCACCATGCACACTGAATTCACACATTCAAATATTTGTATTTGTAAATATCTCACGCCTTAGGAATTGTTTATCGAAGAAGCAGCCAACAGTCTGACTGGAACTAATTTTTCGGTATAAAATCCGAGAAGCTGCTCTTACTAATACTGCAGACCGAACGCTAGATCGAAAACACTAAGAATTATAATAATTGAAATACCCACTTATTGGGAGCCGACCCAAGAACTCAACCGCTCTTTCTAGGTTGTTAAAAACAAAGCGTAAACAAAAAACAAAGCAACATCGTTTCTCCATGCGCAGCTGCACTTCAGGAAAACGGAGAGCCAGACAACTAAAAATCCGAAACTGCAAAGTTTAGAATCGATCATCACATTTGTAAAAATTTTTTTTTCTATTTTAGAAAATATATTTTTGTTTTTGCTTTGGTAACCTATTTCCCAGTCCTGAACATAAGTGTGATACTGGTGAATGTTTTCATAGTACATATTTAAACTGAAAAAACTAGTTTTCCGGGTAAAATACTGTTAATTTTTTTTATTTTGTGTTAAGTTTCGGACTTAATTGAGTCAAAATCGTTTGAGTGATTCTCCAACGTAACAGTTTCGCAATTGCCGATGAAAGGACCTGGTTCTCCTGTGTACAATGCTCGAATTGTTGTTCTGATAGTCTGTCCAGTTTCTCCTATGTATGTAGACTTTGTTGGCTCGTACAACAAAGCAGGCTTATAAATCCCCTTCATTTCCAGTCCGACCACTATGCAGCTTCACTGAACAACAAAAATCGGCTACATATGGGTTTAATGCTAAGATGCGGTGTAGGTTACTATGCGATTGACACCCTAACAAATAACGTTCCAAATAGCAGCCTGGTTATTCTTTAAGTTGTTAGCATCAAACGCATACCGGACTTCTACCCAAAAAATAATAAAAGTGCGCCGAGACTGTTTACAGATTTTATAATAATAAAGTATTGTGATCGATCTGAAATTTCCGAAAAAATTCTTATTTTCACGTTTTAGGACTAAAAATGTCCGCCGTAGATCCCGTACGCAAAAGAGTGAAAAGAGTGAAAGTGCGTGACTCACAAACCCGTTTAGATATTAAGTTGAAATTTGTATGGTGGGTAGAATGGGTGAGCCCATAGAGAGACGACAAGACGCCGTTTTTGTATGAAGCACTTTGAAATATTTTGAAGCGATATTGAACGTTTTTGTATGGAGCGTTAGATGCCAGGTGGCAGTGAAATGCAAATAGTAACCTAGTATTCAAAAGTTTTGCGTTTTTCGTGTTCAAGATCGGAGTATAACATAAATGTGAGAAAGATGTTAATAGTGGCATAGTGTTTATTGCGGGTCCTTTGCGAGGGATCGTTCGGCTTCGAAACAGTCGCTGCTCGCCATCTCCAGTACATATATCTCTATGGGTGAGCCCCTACGTGTTTTGTCTAGGTTTTGTTTCGATTCGATTAATCAATTATTTTTTCTAAAAAAATCAATTTTATCAATCGATATGAGTGATGTTGATTAATCGACATAATCGATTAGTTAACGTTAATTAATCGAACAAATTTCAACTGTAAAAAGATTCGATGTTCGACAGATTTGGCAATATTTTACTACGAAATTAGCTGCAACAGAAAAAAATTGTGTATTCATGAAGAGATCCAGTAAAACACGTTTGGTAATAACAAACCAGGAAGCAAAACTTCGTTGAGAAAATTGCTTGCTATGTCAAATTATAGGAATTATTTTACTCCTGCTGTTTCTTCCGGTCTCAAATTCGGAACTGAATCGCCAACTCTAGCTAAAAGTAAGTACACCTACTTACTTTTATGCTTATCTCCTTACCTACTTACTGCACACCTCTTTCTATTATATTGTTACATGTTAACCTGGCAACCGCGCAATCGCGCAACTCGATCGATTACGAATAATGGAAACAGTAGCAACCGAATACCCAGTTGCAAAATAACCCAATCAGAAAGTTGAAGGTAAATAAGAGAGCGAAACAACACGACTATATCTCCCCTCTAATCGAATGCGCTCGAATGTACTGGAAGCCTAGAAGATCAAATGGAATGCTCTCAAGCGTTCCAGTTGCGTCCACACACACCACCGAGCGAAGATTCAAGAACAGTCTCGACTACAATCAAGTAGTATAAAAGCAGATAAAGCTTTCAGCGAGGACAAAGTAATTTTTATTACGTCGACTGTGACAGCCAGCGTGTATACACGACCGTGTTGGTAGAGAGCGAAAGTGATCGAGTCAAGCGATATAAATAAGCGGGCAGTGCTGCCATACAGTGTGAATTATTGTGCGAATATAATTCTGTGAATTAAAGTGCGGATTAATAAATTATCACTTATTTTTATTTTAACCGAATTGTGTTTTACTTGAAATCCCGGCGAGGCATTTTATTCAGAACTATTCATCGAAAGGATATTATTGTTGAAGACTATAAATTACAGAAACTCGATGCTGATTTTATTTATTATTGTTATTTATTTATTATTTATTATTCAAATTCATCAAATACTGATTACTTAAAACAAAAATACAAAATATAAAATAATAAGAAAAAAACATACTGCAGTCACGATCGGCTGCAAGCCAATCGTATAATACTCTAGATGAATACTGAACTCCGATTTATATTGTAGTTGTGGATAAAGTAGAATAACGTGTGTGCATGTTGTATGTCCTTTATTAAGGACTACCATTAGATTGCCACTCAAAACTAAAAGACAATATTCAGTGTTTAATTTCATATCTTGAACTGGGTAAGTCACCGAAAAAAAATTTCCTTTTTGAAGGACTTTCGCATGGGAGGTGCAGGAAGGACTCACTCGATTTCTTACATATTTATCCTTTTCCTTGGAACCAGTTAAAAATGAACGTGTACAAAATTTGAAATTCGTAGGTTGAAGCGTTCAAAAGTTATCGGAAATATTGTTGAACACGTGTCTTAAGGACATTTTGTATGTCAGCTACCAGAAGGAGTAAAAGGATTTCGCTGAATAGTAAACTCGAACTTCCTTTTCACTCAAAACTAATTTGTACAAAATTCCGAGTTCATAGCTAAAAGGTTACTTGAGTTATAGTGAGTTTCGTAAATTAAGTGAATATATTTTGACAGGATATTTGTATGGCAGCTACAGGAAGGACTAACAGGATTTTCTTCATAATCATATATTTAGCTTCAACTATTGGAAAAATAACACGTACAAAATTTCAAAGTCGTAGCTTAAGCCCTTCTGAAGTTACCGACCAATATTCTTGAACACGTGTTTTAAGGACATTTTGTATAGCAGCTACCCGAAGGAGTAGGACAAACTTTGCCCGTTAACGAACTTAGCCTTACAAATTCAACCAAACATCCAGATTCAAAATTTCAAGATCGTAGGTGAAGGCGTTCTTGAGTTATCGTGCTAACGGACAAACGGACGGACGGACAGACGGACGGACGGACGGACGGACGGACGGACGGACGAACGGCCGGACGGACGTCAGGCGGATTTGAGGTTTTTGGCCACAAATAAACAAAAAATAATATATAACTTTTTTTCGTCCGAGGCTTGGTTCTATGCGTTACAAACTTTTGGGCTGGATTAAACTTATAATACTCTATATGATTTCATCTAGAGTATAAACATACTGCAGTCACGATCGGCTGTAAGCCAATCGTATAATACTCTAGATGAATACTGAACTCCGATTTATATTGTAGTTGGGTATAAAGTAGAATTACGTGTGTGCATGTTGTATGTCCTTTATTAAGGACTGCCATTAGATTGCTACTCAAAACTGAAAGACAATATTCAGTGTTTAATTTCATATCTTGAACTGGGAAAGTCATCGAAAAAAAAAAATTCCTTTTTGAAGGACTTTCACATGGGAGGTGCAGGAAGGACTCACTCGATTTCCTTGGAACCATTTAAAAAGAACGTGTACAAAATTTCAAATTCGTAGCTTGAAGCGTTCAAAAGTTATCGAAAAATATTGTTGAACGCGTGTCTTAAGGACATTTTGTATGGCAGCTACCAGAAGGAGTAAAAGGATTTCGCTGACTAGTTAAGTCAAACTTTCTTTTTACTCAAAACTAACTTGTACAAAATTCCGAATTCGTAGCTAAAAGATTACTTGAGTTATAGTGAGTTTCGTAAATTAAGTGAATACATTTTGACAGGATATTTGTATGGCAGCTACACGAAGGACTAACAGAATTTTCTTCATAATCATACATTTAGCTCCAACTATTGGAAAAATAACAAGTACAAAATTTCAATGTCGTAGCTTAAACCCTTCTGAAGTTATCGACCAATATTCTTGAACACGTGTTTTAAGGACATTTTGTATGGCAGCTACCCGATGGAGTAGGATGATTTTGCTCGTTCACGAACTTAGCCTTACAAATTCAACCAAACATCCAGATTCAAAATTTCAAGATCCTAGGTGAAGGCGTTCTTGAGTTATCGTGTTCACGGACGGACGGACGGACGGACGGACGTCAAGCGGATTTGAGGTTTTTGGTCACAAATAAACAAAAAACAAGCCAATCGTATAATACTCTAGATGAATACTGAACTCCGATTTATATTGTAGTTAGGGATAAAGTAGAATTACGTGTGTGCATGTTGTATGTCCTTTATTAAGGACTGCCATTAGATTGCTACTCAAAAATAAAAGACAATATTCAGTGTTTAATTTCATATCTTGAACTGGATAAGTCATCGAAAAAAAATTTCCTGTTTGAAGGACTTTCGCATGGGAGGTGCAGGAAGGACTCACTCGATTTCTTACATATTTATCCTTTTCCTTGGAACCATTCAAAAATGAACATGTACAAAATTTCAAATTCGTAGGTTGAAGCGTTCAAAAGTTATCGAAAAATATTGTTGAACACGTGTCTTAAGGACATTTTGTATGGCAGCTACCAGAAGGAGTAAAAGGATTTCGCTGATTAGTAAACCCAAACTTTATTTTCACTCAAAACTAATTTGTACAAAATTTCCAATTCATAGCTAAAAGAATACTTGAGTTATAGTAAGTTCTGTAAATTAAGTGAAGATGTTTGGACAGGATATTTGTATGGCAGCTACACGAAGGACTAACAGGATTTTCTTCATAATCATACATTTAGCTCCAACTATTGGAAAAATAACACATACAAAATTTCAATGTCGTAGCTTAAACCCTTCTGAAGTTATCAACCAATATTCTTAAACACGTCTTTTAAGGACATTTTATATGGCAGCTACCAGAAGGAGTAAAAGGATTTCGCTGATTAGTAAACCCGAACTTCCTTTTCACTCAAAACTAATTTGTACAAAATTTCGATTTCGTAGCTAAACGATTACTTGAGTTATAGTGAGTTTCGTAAATTAAGTGAAGACATTTTGGGAGGATATTTGTATGGCAGCTACACGAAGGACTAACAGGATTTTCTTCATAATCATACATTTAGCTCCAACTATTGAAAAAGTAACACATTCAAAATTTCAAAGTCGTAGCTTTAGGCGTTCCGAAGTTATTGGTCACGTGTTTTAAGGACATTTTGTATGGCAGCTACCCGAAGGAGTGGGACGATTTTGCCCGTTAACGAACTTAGCCTTACAAATTCAACGAAACATCCAGATTCAAAATTTCAAGATCCTAGGTGAAGGCGTTCTTGAGTTATCGTGCTAACGGACAGACGGACGGACGGACGGACGTCAAGCGGATTTGAGGTTTTTGGGCACAAATAAAAAAAAAATAATATACAACTTTTTTTCGTCCGAGGCTTGGTTCTATGCGTTACAAACTTTTCGGCTGGATTAAACTTATAATACTCTATATGATTTCATCTAGAGTATAATTAGTGTTACAGAATTCGCTAACAGGATACAGGAAGTGAAAATTATGAAGTAAATTCAGACTTGTTTTTTTTAAAGAATATTTAAATATGACGAATGTTAATGACGAGCGAACAAAATACGTAGGTATTAGGTACTAATGGCGAATGCCTTATTAAATGAATGTATGAATTTATAATAATTTAAGGTTAGTGAAGATCAACAATAATGAGATATCGATACATATCTATTATATTTATTTGTACTATATAATATCTTACATAATACAATAATAAAAAATCTGACAACAGTGGGCGCAACTAGAAGTCCGAAGCGTGTTTAATGATGAAATGCGGTGTAGGTCACTATGCGACTGATAACATAAAAATAACGTTCCAAATAGCCTCCAGTTTAATCTTTAGGTTATCAGTCGCATAGTGATTTGCAACGCATTACTGCAGCTCAGTACATCAATAAAATTTTGAACTTTTTTTTTGCTTTAATTACTCCTGTAGTACTTCTATATATACGTACTAAGCTTCAACTTTCTAGCATACGTTGTTTCTGAGATATGAAAAACCACCCCCCACAATTTTTTATTTATTTTATTTATTTATTTTTAGCTTTCTATGCTTTGCGGTTTTCGAGAAATAAAAATCAGAATTAATTTCATTCCACCCCTCCCACCGTCACCCCTTTCGCTAGCACCACAAACATTTTTCTTCCTGCTATAAGTCTACTGGACCTAACTCCTGTAAAACTTCTAAGATCATATCTAGTACGGTTTTTGAGATATAAAAATTAAATTTTTTTGAAAAATTTTTATCCCCCCACTTTCGTACTTTACCTCCCCTCTCAAAATTTGTACATTCAGTAGACTGCAATTATGATCTTATATACAAAAACCAAATCTTATCTTCCTGGTATAATTGGTTCGGAAGATTTTGTAATCTTAATGTTTTTCACCCCCCACCCATACACTCCACTTTCCCTCTTAAAAATTTTAGCCCTTGTCTACTCTCATATCCCTTAAGATAACTACAAAGTTTCACACTTCTGAGATCAACGGTTCAGTAGATATGGATTTTAGAAAGCTTCAATCCCAGCTTTCGAACGTATCGGACACATTGTTTTTTCCCCCACTTCCACACCCCTCAACCCTAATCAACCATTTTTTTGCAAATAGGTCCACGATCATAGTACTACATAAGATCCAAATTTACCATAAGCAGTTCCTGACATCTAGAAACTGAAATTTTTCGTCTAAAACGCTTCCCCTTCCTCCCTAAAATGAACTAATATAGGTAGTTGGATACATTGGTGAAAGTACGTGCAATTTTAAAATAGATTGGTGAAAATACGTGTAATTTTAAAATACATTGGTGAAAATACGTGTAATTTTAAAAGAACAAGTTCACAAAAATCGAAAAAAACGTGCTGTTTTTTATACCTTGTTTTAATACTCATATGCATAACAAAATAAAATTTCTGTTTGCATGTACGAGCATGATTGAAATTAATGAATATTAGTAAAATATTGGATGGGGCTTAAATCTTATTCGTGTTCACACCGGATACTACCACACTATTCCGTCCATGAAATAAACTCGCAGGAATTGGACCAGATTTAAATAAAAACCGATATAAATATTTCTTATTATATCTGGTGAGAGAACTTATTAATTTTAAACGTATTTTCGTGAGTACGTAACGTGAAATATGCCATATGAACTTTACTAACGCACAAAATCCGCGAATACAACAATATAGGTATATAGAAATAAAAAACAATTACAAAATGACATAAAAGTCTATTAAACGGAAATCAGTAAACATTTACTCCAATTCTAATGAGGTTACTGCACCACGTAATATCAACCATTTAAAAAAAAAATCTGCCAATGGTCTGGGCGAAACTTTATTATATTCGGGTCAAAGTTCGGGAGCGCTCAAAGTCTATATCATTAGTTGTTCGAAATTATAAGGTTTCTTGCAATGTTAGTTTTGTTCTTAAAAAAAAATATTTAAAATATAGATTTTTAGCCGATTAAACATTGGAAACACCCATGTAGACTATTCGAATTTTGGTATATTATGTACACTAAAAGCCCATAGAAGGAAAAACGAATTTGCTGCCCTATCAGAATTAAGAGATATCACGAATTGTTAAAAAGTATGTAAAGCCATTAATTCAACTTGGGGTTTGAATTTCGAAAAATTGTGAAACAGGTTTTTAGACGATTTCATAAGAAGCAACTTGATATCTCATGAGACACGAGGAATTTTGAAAAATTTGTCAACAGTCTGGGCGCAACTTTATTATTTTATGGGTAGAAGTCCGAAACGTGTGTAATGATGAGATGCAGTGTTGGGTACTATGCGACTGAAAACCTAAAAAATAACTTTCCAAATAGCCTCCTGGTTATTTTTTAGGTTGTCAGTCGCATAGTACCCATCACCGTATCTGTTGGGTACTATGCGACTGAAAACCTAAAAAATAACGTTCCAAATAGCCTCCTGGTTATTTTTTAGGTTGTCAGTCGCATAGTACCCAACACTGCATCTCATCATTACACACGTTTCGGACTTCTACCCATAAAATAATAAAGTTGCGCCCAGACTGTTGGCAGATTTTTTTTTATTTATTTACGTATTTTTTATCAATAGAATATTCTGTAGAAGTAAAAGCGAATTCGATCACATTAAACCTAAGAGATTTTTGGAATCAGTGAAAACTTGAACAATACCCCCAGGGGTTTTAATAGGGAAAAATACTTAAATCGGTTTTTCCTCGACTACGTTTAAAGCTTATAGAAGTAAAAGTGAATTCCAAATTTCAATATACCGTAGGAATATACCAGAATTGGTGAATATGTACACGACCACTTTACACCCCCTTATGGGTTGGATATCAAAAAATTTTTAAGATTGTTACTAGGCGCTTATATAAATAGCCCGCAGAATTAAAATTGCTTTGATAGCTCGACATGTCTAAAAGTTTTAACGAAAATCATGAAAATGTGGATTCACGGATATTTTTTTTACTCAACCTCTGAACACCAATAAAAATCTGAACTTTTTTTTGCTTTAATTACTCTAATATCACATATACATATACGTACTAAGTTTCAACTTTCTAGCATAAGCCGTTTTTGAGATATAAAAAACTATCCCTCCCCCGTACCTTGATACCCCTATGAAAATTTTTTTTTTTCTAGTATGTCTCCATAGTGGCTCTATATAATCCTAAATTGTTAGCTTTCTATTCATTATGGTTTTCGAGAAATAAAAATCAAAATGTTTTCCTTTCTACCCCCTTTCACTATCACCCCCAACACCAACACACCAAAATTTTTTTCCTTACTAGAAGTTTACCGACCCTAGTTTTAGTTTTAAGAAGGGGCGAAGCGCTGAGCCACCGCGCACACTAGGCACCAAAAGGGCCCATAGCGATCCCTTCAGAACCTCGTAGGTCACTAAACATCCCCTAAACAACCCAGTTCCCTAACAAACTTGACTAGCTTATCATGCCCTATTAACCTCAGGTCCTCCAAATTGTCAAAGAAAAGACTTCCCAACCACCTCAGTCGCCTCCTTGCAACCGCCTGACACTCGCACAAAATGTGGGTGATGTCCTCCTCAGCACATATGTCCAGGCAATACCTGCACACGTCAGAGTCAGCGATCCCCATACGCATAGCGTGCTTCCCTAGCAAGCAGTGCCCTGTCAGTATTCCGACAAGTAGCCGCAGACTTCCCCTACTCCATGTTAATATCTCCCTAGTCTTTCGTCTGTCCAAGCTTGGCAGAGTGCCCTAGAGGTCCTACAGCTCGTTAGCGCCTCCCATCTAGAGTTCGCTGCGTCCACTGCACAATCCCGGATACGTGCTTTAATTCCGTTTAAAGGTGGATTAACCACCTCCTCTACCATCCCGTCCGACGCCGATCCTAGTCTCGCCAGCTCATCGGCCTGTTCGTTGCCTGGTACGTCACTATGCCCTGGTACCCAGCATAGTCGTACTCTATTCTGACTACAAAGTACCTTGAGCACTTCTCGACAGCGCTTTACTAGCTGGGATTTAGTAGTCCCTGATTCCAATGCATTCAAAGCCGCCTGGCTGTCAATGTAGAGTGAGATATCCCGACCGAATAACCCCTCCATCAACATGATGTTACCTGCCTGGAGCACTGCCAGAATTTCCGCTTGGAATACACTACAGGCATCCGGCAGCTTAAAGGACTCCCTTGCACTCAACTGCTCAGAGAAGACTCCAGCGCCAGTGCCGCATTCCATTTTGGAACCGTCCGTATACACGGAGAGTTCTCCCTCATTTAATAGCCTATTGCTTTCCCAGTCCGCTCTGCTTGGGTACACAACCCTGAAGGATGACTTAAAATCATTCACCGGGATCATATAATCCGTGCAAAAGTTGACCGGACCCTGAGGAAATTCCCTAAGAATGGAGCTGTGTCCTGTGGGTCTCTCCCTAAAGAGACAACAGCTCAATAGTTTTGCCGCTGTGTTTGAAGCAACCTGCTTAATGAAAATATCAAGCGGCAAAAGGTGCATGCAAACCTCCAGTGCTGCTGTTGGCGTTGTGCGCAGGGCTCCTGTGATCATTACACAAGCACTCCGCTGCACTCCACTCAATTCCCTTTGAATATACTTTTTGTCTGTGGCTTTCCACCATACCAGTGCCCCGTACGTCAGAATGGGTCTTGCCACCGCCGTATACAGCCAATGTACCATATTTGGTTTCAGACCCCAGCTCTTTCCCACGGCCTGTCTACACGCAAAAAGCGCGTTGTTAGCCTTTTTAACACGCTCTCCAACATTTTCCTTCCAATTTAGCTTCCTATCCAGGATCAGGCCCAGATATTTCGCTTTTTCCGAAAGTTGCAGCTCGACCCCTTCAAGCATTGGCAGCCTGAATTCCGGGATCTTGTGCTTCCTAGTAAATAAAACCAACTCAGTTTTTGAGGCGTTAACCCCCAAGCCACATCTTTTGGCCCACCTGCTCAGTGTACAGAGTGCCGCCTCCAAGATATCAGTAATAGTATCCAAGAATTTTCCCTGAACCAGTATGACTATGTCATCCGCGTAGGCCACAACCTTGATTCCCTTCCTTTCGATTTCCATCAGAACCTCGTTCACTACAAGGAGCCACAGAAGGGGCGATATCACCCCACCCTGTGGAGTGCCCCTCGAGGCTTGCCTTGTTACCTTTCCTTGCCCCCTCTCCGAACTCACAATCCTGGTTTCCAACAAGGTCGTCAACCAGTCCGTCAGTCCATCCTCTAAGCCTATGCTATTTAAAGCCTCCCTAATTGCTTCCACTGTTACGTTGTTGAAAGCCCCCTCAACGTCAAGAAATGCCGCCAGCATGAATTCCTTACTTTCCAAACTAAACTCTATAGACCCCACTACTTCATGTAGGGCTGTGTCTACGGATTTCCCTTTGATGTAGGCATGCTGGGCGTTAGACAGCAGTCTGTTCTCGCATAATCTCCGAATATATGTTTCTATAAGTCTCTCCAGCACCTTAAGAACGAATGACGATAGACTGATAGGTCGAAAGTCCTTCGTTGTCGTGTGACCGGGTCTTCCCGCTTTGGGAATGAAAACTACACGTGCCTCTCGCCAGGCCCGTGGAACATACCCTGCCCGTAAGCAGCTCCTGAAAATCGTACTCAACCAGCTGAGGATTGCCTCGGAGGCTCTCTGCAGCATGATTGGCCTAATGCCGTCTGGTCCCGGTGATTTGAAAGGAGCAAAAGAGCTTATAGCCCATTTGATCGTGTCCTCACCCAGGAGTTCTTCCATTCCATTTGGTACAACCAAATTATTTCCAGAGAAGCCCCTATTATCCGTAGAGTAGGGATCCACCGGTGTACTACCAGGGAAGTGAGTGGACATCAAGAGCTCCAGAGCCTCCTGACTAGTCTCCACCCACGACCCGTCACTCCTCTTTATGTAGCTCGGTGGACACGGCTCCTGAGAAAGTACTTTCCTAAGCCTGGACGCCTCACTACATTCACCTATTGATGCGCAGAAGTTCTTCCACGACTCCCTTTTGAACTTCCTGATCTTGTATTTGAAGACCCTGAGACTGGCTTTGTAATTATCCCAATCTTCCGTCTTCCCATCACGCTTCGCCCTATTAAAGAGCTTCCTAGAAGATTCCCTGAGTTCCCTTAGTTCGCTATTCCACCAAGGTGGATTAACTTTCTTTGGAGCCCTAGGTAGCGGGCAGGATTTCTCGAAAGCCGTTACCAGAAAGGTATTGAAAGTCCCCACACTTGCTTCAATCGCCTCCCTACTTACCAGATCCCGCGGGATCGTTGAGAATTGCCGCTCTGTGATTCTATTGAACCTATCCCAATCCGCCCTCCTGGGGTTCCGTGGGAACTGCCTTTTCTCCCGCTCAAAATGAATTTGAAATAGGATCCAACAGTGATCCGAGAATGATGGTTTATCTGAAACCTTCCACTTATCAACCCTCAGCGTTCTGGAATTAGTGGCAAGGGTAATATCCAAAACCTCCTTTCTGTTCCGCACTATGAATGTAGGATCTGAGCCCACATTACATATCCTTAAATTAGATCCTAGTATAAAATCAAAAAGAGACTTACCCCTTTCGTTGGTGTCGGTGCTTCCCCATTGTGAATGACGCGCATTCGCATCACATCCGATGACAGGTCCCATCTACTGCTCCCTGCGAGCTGCCTTACTGACTGTGGTGGAACTTCGCTGCCGTCGTAAGGTAAGTAGGCCGACGCCAGGCATATCGGCTTACCCATTTCCCTTTCTATCTGAATTGCCGTTAAATCTTCATTGCTGTAATTGGTTAACAAAAATGCATTAAGCTCGCTTTTTATTAATATACATGCCCTTGGTTTACCCTCGCATTTCCTGTAGTGGAGCTTATAATTCCGGAGTCCGAGCCCCTGGATGACATTCTTGCCGTTCACCCAGGGCTCCTGAATCAGCGCCACCGAGACTCCCTGTTCTGCCATAAAGGCCACCAAGCAAGAGGTTGCCACCTTACTATGGTGGAGGTTGATTTGAATCACCTCCAACATTAGTAGGTATGGCCTCCTCAATTCCCCTGTTCTGTTGGGCTGCTTTCACCATCACCCTACCCAATCCGAAACGCACCATACCCTTACAGGCCTCCAGATACGGCAATGACTCCCTGCTGAGCGATAGAAGGTAGTGCTGGCCAAACTCCTGCTTCGGCCCCACCTTCAGCATCTTCCTGCTCTCCGTTTTAAGGTCCCTGTTTTGGAACCTCGTCCAAGAAAGGTCTCGGGATCCAAACCCAGGCCTTTGGCAGAACGTATTTCGCCAGTTCCGCTGGAGAAACCACCTTGAGTTTGGCCCCTTCCCAGATTTCGCCCAAATTTGCAATCACCCTCGATATCAGCTCCTTGGATGCCTCGTTACCACAAGCTATTACCTTGTGGCCTCCATCCCAGCCTGCTCCGTCAAACTGCAGCTCCAGATCGGAAGCCCCGACCGATATTGGGTCAGCATCGCATCGAGAATTAGGCCCTAGATCCGAAGCCACTGGTCCATCAGGAGTCGGCCACTGGGTTCCTGCTCGTTGGCAAGAGCGATGCGGAGCGTGTCAGCCACAGCGCTTGCTCGGGTTGACGTAGAAGCTTTAGCCTTCTTCGCCTCCCTTGCTGCCACTGCATCGTCCGACCTGCCCCGCTTCGTCCTGAAGTCCTCCCTTCTTTCCTTCGCTTCCCCCTTGGGTGGTCCGACCCTAGGTCCAGTCGTCACCGCCGTGAGTTCAGCTTTGGACTCCCTGACAATTCTACTCCACACCCCGGGATTGGTTCCCGAGGGTCCGGCCTTAACCCCTTGCCCTACCTCAGCTGTAACGCCTGAAGGTCGGGCTTCCGTCCTTAGCCTCCCCTCAGCTTCCACGCCTGAGGGACCGGCCTCCTGCATACGCGGAGCTGGTGCCTCCGCGCTCGCCGCTAGAGCGACAGCCCTCGTTTTGCAGTCGTCCAAATACTTCTTCAAGTGTTCGTCCGCCGCAATGCCCTTGGCTCTCTCGTACTGCTCTTTCTCCCAGTCGCTGAGCCGACTGAGGTCCATAGCCTCGTACTTCGAGATCTTTCTCAAGGCCGACCGCATCCTACGCTTCGCCTGTAGGTGTGTGCTTGCCCTGCCTTTGCCCACCGTCGTCCACTTGAACCCTCCCTGGGTCCCAGTATTACTCCCAACGGTTGGACCATCTCCAAAACTTCCCTCAACCCGTCCTGTCTCCTCGACCTCCCTCACCTGCACGACGCGCATACCCTCCTCAGCAATGGCGGTCTGCTCACAGCCATCCCGTTCGTCACCGATGAGGGTCGCATCGCCGTCCAAGTCACTCCCATCGATAGCGTCAGTCTGCTGAAAGCCATCCTGATCGCACTCAATGATAGTAACGTCGACGTCCTCGACTATCCCGGGGGACAGGAGCTGATCTTCCGTCGACAGACACTCGAACCTTCCGTCCAGCGAGTTGGATGAGAGAGAAAGCTCATCATCGTCGTCACTAGCCAAGACACCAGGTCCCTTCCTACCGTCCTTAACATCCATTCCTTTTTTGTTTTTTTCCATGTGATTCCCACGAGTAGCGCGTGAAAGGGTCGTCATCCATGGCAGAGCACCGCATTACCATGGAAAGGCTAGATTAAACCAGAGGTCGCCCGGTATCTGGACCCTAACTCCTGTAAAATTTTCAAGATCATATCTGATACGGTTTCTGAGATATAAAAATTAAATTTTTTGAAAAATTGCTGTCCCCCCACATTCGTGCTCCACCTCCCCCCTCAAAAAATTTAGTTTCGGTACACTCCTCTTGTGCTCCCATATGCAGAACAAAATTTTATCTTCCTGGTGTAATAGGTTCGGAAGATATTGTAGTCTAAAGTTTTTAATAACCAGGAGGCTATTTGGAAAGTTATTTTTTAGGTTGTCAGTCGCATAGTACCTAACACCGCATCTCATCATTACACACGTTTCGGACTTCTACCCATAAAATAATAAAGTTGCGCCCAGACTGTTGGCAGATTTTTGAGATGCAGTGCAGAGTATTTTGCGACTGACAACATAAAAAATAACGCTCTACACATTTCAACTTCTGTAAAATATTTAAATTCTTACGAGTACCTTGTATTATAAACACCATTGCGGTGAACCTCGCCAGCGCCCGGCGAAGTTGACTGTCAGCATTTTAAAATAATATAGGTACAAAGCATGAAACTACCCACAATTGCGGCGATAGCTGCAAACACGAATTTTTGATTTCTCATTTTGCCGCTGCCACTTACTTCAAATATGTATAATATATTTTTATTTGTGATCTGTCTGAACGAAATATAAAATTTAAAAATTTCGTTCGACCAAAAATATTAATTGCGGTTAAACGGAAATACGATATTTTATATAACTTTTATACTCTAGATGAAATCAGAGAGTATTATAAATTTAACCCAGCCCAAAAGTTTGTAACGCATAGAACCGATCCTCGGACGAAAACAAGTTATATCTTATTTTTCTTTTATGTATGGCCAAAAACTCCGAATCCGCTTGACGTCTGTCCTTCCGTCCGTCTGCCTGTCCGTCCGTCTGCCTGTCCGTTAGCACGATAACTAAGAACAATAAGAACACATTGACCTAGTATCTTGAAATTTCGAATCTAGATATTTGGGCGAATTTGAAAGGCAAAGATCGTTAACGGGCAAAATCGTACTACATTTTCGGGTAGCTGCCATACAAAAGTCCTTAAAATACGTGTTCAAGAATATTTGACGATAACTTCAGAAGGGTTTAAGCTACAATTTTTAAATTTTGTTTTGTTGATTTTTCAATAGTTGGAGCTAAATATATAATTATGAAGAAAATCCTATTAATCCTTCATGTAGCTGCCATACAAATATCCAGTCAAAATGTCTTCACTTAATTTACAGAACTCAATATAACTCAAGTAATCGTTTAGCCACGAATTCGGAATTTCTTATAAATTATAATAATTCAAAGGAAAAGGATAAATATGTAAGAAATCGAATGAGTCCTTCCTACACCTCCCATGTGAAAGTCCTTGAAAAAGGAAAACAATTTTTTCGCTGACTCACCTAGTTCAAGATATGACATTAAAGCCCGGATACGCCCAAGCACAAATTGAAGTATGTGCTATTTATCATCATTTAATCAACAGAGTAATAGAACTTATCAAGACTTGGTATCCATCTAGTAGGGTGTGTCAGTAGGAACGCTCAAAATTTGTTAGGTTACAGCGGCCATGTTGTTAAAGCAATATCCGTCGAATTTATTGTGAATTGTTCAGTAGTGAATGGCAAATCAAATTATAGCGTTGAAAAACATCAACAACATCAACATCAAATTTTATTTTCAAAATCGGAGCTCTGTTCGAAAACTGTTCCGCGCATTGCGTGGTTTTTAAGGACGAGGCACATTTCTTGATGAATGGATGTATGAACAACCAAAATTGTCAAATTTCGGTCAATACTAATCCACATGAGATACACCAGCACCAAATGCATCCCGAGAAAGTCACTGTTGGTACGGATTTTGGTCTGACAAAATTATCGGTCCGTACTTCTTCCAAAACGAAACTTTATAATGTACACGCTACACGCGAGCGTTTATGAGAAGCAATGCTGAAATGATTTGGGGCGCTATGATATGAACTGAATCACATAATAGTATCCGTTCAACCAAACCATAAGCAACAGCATTGCAACCCAAGTAATCATCTCAGCAATCAGTGCATATCCACCACTTACTCCGCCCTGAAACAAATGGTGGGAGAATGTCTCCATCACCACTGGTACCAAGTTGGTCAGGACGAACACACACCGCGAAGATGATTGTCGTCCGGTGACTAAGCCACAGTTGGGTGACTTAAGTCCCATGATTTCCCGATAGGTGGCGTGCATCTAGCTCTAGCACGGGCGTAGCTCGTAGGAAGGGGCTTGAGTGGCTACCTTTAACCATGGACAAAACGTTATTATGCACGGTTTGGGCTGAAAGTCCGACTTGAGAGGTCCGGACTCTATCATCAGCGGGCTGGAAGGTAAAGGAATGAGGAAGGAAGGAAAACAGACTGTGGAAATGAAATGGAAAAGAAAAGAAAGGAAATGAAGGTGGACAAGCTCAGGAGTTAAGACTTTCGACGGGAAGGCCGATGCCAGTCTCAATCACATATCACTTGAGATGGTATAAATAACTCGAAAGAGTTTAAGTAAAAAATGGCTTACGGGGCTCATCGAATAGGGCCAAAATACCTGTACTCGATATCATCACTACTTGAGCGTCATTCAATTTAATATCGCGAAGCGTCATGTAATGTACGCCATGAATTAAAAAAAGTTGGGCGTCATATAGCGTATGGCGCCGGATAAAGACGCCGTCGTATACCATACAATATGGGCCCTATGTTAACGAATGGCACTATATAATGTCTACAAACGATTGGCGCCATATAATGGGGCCCAGTGAAAAGAAAGGGGACCTGGAGGTATAGGTTACATCCTCATACCGACACTGCTTCCAAAAATTTAACCCAAATATACCTTGAGGTTGGCAAATCCCTTTGCCACCTATATTTTCGTTAACGATACATTCCATACAGGTAAATAGTATTCCCGGTAATTAAAAAAAAAGAAGGTTCCATTGTAGCCAGGAGTTCTGTCACCCTGCTGACTAAGGATTACCGAAGAAATAACTGACACAAAAACAGAAATGAGCTAAAGTTAGCCAAAGGCTCTGAGCAGTCACCTGTTTATTCCACAAAATAAAAAAAATATAGTCGGCAAAAAACCAGTAGGTTGCGGCACGTGCTGGAACTTAACCTGCAAATCGTAATAAAATTGCTCCAACTTTGTAAGAGAGGGCCTGGTTAGGGCTCCGCCAAAAGGCATTTAGTTGATGTATTACTGCGTACCAGGTATGCAAGTATGAAACCGGAATTCACTCATAGATGGCTCTAGCTGTCAAAGTAGTAACTGTCAAACCGAACCATGGACGCCATTTTGTTGTTTGGATATCTTATAAAGATATAAAATACCCAGCAATACCGGTTTCATACAACAGTGTAGTTTTGACGAGCGTTGAACATGTCAACTTTTGTGCCTGGGAAGGACGATATGCGGACAGCATTGATTTTAAATTTAAAAAAAACGGCTGCAGAATCGCATCGAATGCTTGTTGAAGCTTACGGGGATCATGCACTTGGGAAATCACATTGCTTTGAGTGGTTCAAAAAAATGGTGATTTCGACATCGGAAACAAGGAACGTGGAAAACCACTGAAAAAGTTTGAAGACAGCGAAATGCAGGCATTGTTGGATGCGGAACAACTCACAGATGAGTTAAATGTGACCCACCAAGCCGTGTCCATACGTTTGAGAGCCATGGGAAAGGTCGAGAAGATGGGGAAATGGGTTCCACATGAACTCAATGCAAAACGGCCAGAATATGGAAAGAGGCAACACAAAATGATTTTGCTCCATTATAATGCACCATCACACACGGCACGACCGGTGAAGGAAACGATTAAGGCCTGTCAGTGGGAAATACTTCCGTATGCGGCTTACTCACCAGACTGGGCTCCTTCTGATTTTCACTTGTTTGCATCGATGAGACATGCACTTAGTGAACAGCGCTTCACGTTGTACGAAAATGTCCGAAAATGGCTCGATGACTAGTTTACCTCAAAAGAACAATTTTTTTTTTGGCGTGGCATACATAACTTGTCAGAGAGATGGGCAAAATGTATAGCTAGCGATGGGCAATACTTCGAATGAAATATGTTGTAACACTTTTGTAGAATAAACGTCTATTTTTCATAAAAAAATTCCGGTTTCATACTTGCATACCTGGTATAGATTACTGTCGCCGACCGACCAAAAGAATCCAACCGGAGTTTGCCTACCAGTACACCAAGCTGAAATGGGATAAAAAGGTGTACCTGACCTGTAAAAGACGACGTAATCAATTTATAAACTTTCTGTGAGCTATCTTTGATCCGTCCGTTGCGATAACTATATTCCAGTCAACTTCACTTGGCCTTCAGTACCTAAAACCTAAATTTAGACACTCCATTCTGGACTGAGAAGTACCAGAAGCTTGGTCGAATTGCAAGAGAGAAAACGTAACATAGCCGACATTTCATATTTAAAATAAGAATAAGGCGCAAACAAAGGCAAAACCAATTTAGATACTATGAACTAGCAAATCACTCGCAATACGCAATCATGTGGCCTGCACATGCATATACTGAGCGCACGCGGTTGCACGTCGCTTAACGGTATTAGCGGCGTGGCTACGGTATTTGCCACGGAAAATTTCCGATATATCGGGCACAATGTGGCGCGTTTAGACAATAATGACTCTGGAAGTTAGGTACGAGGGGAGAAATCCAAAGCAAAAGATCTTATTCGCAGCAGCAT
The DNA here is from genome assembly GCA_951812415.1 of Beris morrisii. Lineage (NCBI taxonomy): Eukaryota > Metazoa > Arthropoda > Insecta > Diptera > Stratiomyidae > Beris > Beris morrisii. The sequence goes on from OX638311.1 coordinate 99,556,658, forward strand.
CTCACGATTGTTCCGAATATTCGTCTCACTGGGGCTACGAAGCCTTCAGCACGCCTATTCGACAAGTTGACAACCGCAATTTGGCAGCTTTCACACATAATAAAATAAAAGAATGATCACGAAATGATCGCCAAATTCACTGAAGGGAATATATAACAAGGTCGTAACACCGAAAAATGTCCTCGCACAGTGTCGTGAAGGAGCCCTAGACTATTTCTGATCGCTTCTGAGGCTCCGAAGGAGCTATCAGTTCATAGTTCAATTGATTTACAAAGAAAAAGGTTAAATGAAACCTCCTAGTCCCATAAATCCAACCGGGGTTCATCACAACTGCACAAACCGAGGACAACAGACGAAAAAACCCTAAAGAAAACTTCACTACATAAAAAAAGGACGTCAAAGTTCACATCCGGTACTGATGCATCAAGAGTATACAAAACACAAAAAAAAAATAAATATAATTGCACAGAATCTCAGCACAAAGTGCGATATATTTAATAAAAAAAAACAAGATAAATAAGAAATAAAATATTTCACAATAGCTTACATGTTGTATTAAATTTCTCCTTTGTGCTCCTTCAGGATACTCCGGCTGGCATTGTCCCTTTTTTTCGTGCAGGCTTTTTCCGACTGCGCACACCGCACACTAAACAAAAAAATAACTTTTTACTTAAACCACACAATTATTATCTTTTTATACTCTGGATGAAATCATATAAAGTATTATAAGTTTAATCCATCCCAGAACGTTGTTACGCATAGAACCAAGCCTCGGACGAAAAAAAGTTATATATTATTTTTTGTTTATTTGTGGCCAAAAACCTCAAATCAGCTTGACGTCCGTCCGTGGTCCGTTAGCACGATAACTCAAGAACGCCTTCACCTAAGATCTTGAAATTTTCAATCTGGATGTTTGGTTGAATTTGTAAAGCTAAGTTCGTTAACGGGCAAAATCGTCGTTTGTGATGAACAATATTCTATTACTACAACCAACATTATATTGCGGCAATCAAAATGGAGTTGCTAGACATTTTTCTGTTCGGTTCTTTCGACAGACTTGCGCAAACAACATAAGTGGATTGTCTTGACAAAATGGTTCTATTGCACGTATTACGTTACGTTATTCCCTTAAACGAATATTTTTTGTACAACCGAATATCTATTGCTCCAAACTAATTCTTATTAGCGTAAATTAACTTGGATTTCTGCAATGAAAATTTTATTGAAGCAATCTCTTGCCAACAAATTATTTCTCTTAGAGTGTGAATATGCCCAGCAGATAAATCGTTCGCATAAGTGTTCATTACACTTCTTGTGGCCTAAACTGGATGATATTAATACCGACGACATGAGGTTCCAACAGGACGGCGCTACTTGCCTCACAGCACATGTCACGATGGACATTCTGCACGAGCGATTTGAGGGCATCGCTATCTCGCTTGGCGGTCACCGTGATCGTGCGATTTAACGCCTTTAGACTTATTCCTTTGGGGCGATCTTGAATCGCAGGTCGATGCGTATAGTCTGCCAGCAATTGATGATCTTTAAGTCAACATAACGAACTCCATCCAGCAAATTCAGCCAGATTTATGCTACAAAGTCGTCGAAAATTGAACCTCTCGAATACGTGCCACCAAGCAAAGCCGGGGCTGATATTTGAACGACGTTATATTCAATACTTAATGCCATAAAATATTCGTAAAAATAAAAAAAGAATTGGGTGGATACTCACACACAACTAATGAAGTCCGATTGTGTTAGTTTCCAATTGCGTTTGTATGTGTTCAGTGCAGGCGTTAATAAAGCCAAATGTGCGGGCCGAAATATGAAAGGTATTTTATTTTTCAACGCCGACGCTATTATAAAAACAACTCTAGAGCAAAAAAAATTGACAGGCTAGCATAAAATTATCATTGTTTCTCTTTTGTACCCGATGTTTTGTCCTGCTCTTAACGAACTAGTCTCACATACAGGAACTTTACACACTACAGCCGATCCAGTTATACTACTACATCGACATCCATGATTTGAACTATATTGCTAGCTGTCATATTTTTCAATACAAAATTAATAAGTACAAGTTGAATAGGAAAAATCAGAATCAGCTGGGACGTGTTCGGAAATTAACTCGAGTAAGAGTAGAGTAAAAAAAATTCATTCGGAAATGTAGATTAGAGTTAATTTTACTCTAACGACATAATAGAGTTGCGTTCGGAAATGACAGAGTAGAGTAAAAAGGGGTAACTCTACTAACTCTAGTCATGAGCAGGGTTACAAGGAGTTAGAAACGTCATATGTCACCCGAAGCATTAAGGGGTCAGTATTTTTGAATACATTCCGTGTCAGTGTAAACTTTGGTCGAAAATCTTTAGTTACAGCTATAAAACTTTGGAATACCACTTCCTTTTTCTCCATTTTAATAAAAATCACACATCAAATGAAATTATCAAACTTCAATTTCATGTCAACTCTAAATATGACTCTCGGGTAACTCTATTCGTTCCTAAATATCAGAGTAGAGTTTAATCTCATTCGAATGTGTTAGTTAACTCTGAAGGTAACTCTAACTCTACCCGAGTTAATTTCCGAACGCATCCCTGCATTTGTATCGATATGCCGTCAACGGTTTTATAAGTAGGCCCAGCTATTCACGTCATTTTTGTCACTTATTCTTCGGCTTTTCCACTACCCAAATTATTTAAGCATGATGCTAATTAGTTTTTAATTTAATTTTTAAGTCAATAGACTTAAATCCGGTTATTAGGCTATAGTTTCCGGTTATTTGGCTATAGTTTCGGATTAAGTTAAAAATAATATTCAAATGGCAGAGGATCGAAATGAATATAGTTTTGATAATGACGATGAAGAAGAAGATAAACTGGAAGAATTGGATGACGAAGTTGATGTAGACATGGAATATGATGTGAATAAAAATTCAGAGCGCAGGGAAAGTATTCTGAAACCTCTGCTGGAAAAGAGTGACGGAGGTAACGAAACCATTACCTCAATATACTGTGGTAGAAAATATAACTCCTAATATTTGTTTTCTGATTATGTCGTCTGTAATACTACAATTGTTTACTAAAATGAGTTAAAGTATATTACATAAGATTATTGCTTCAGTTTTTAAGGATGTTTGATTTAGAGTACATGAAAGACTCATCCAACTTTCTTCACATTCAAATCTTGGGCTGCAAATTAATGAAAACTAATGTCTACAACATTCAAAACTCATAAATTGAAGCGTTTATTGAACAATATTTGCGATCACGTGTTCTTGGACTTAGGAAGTGGAATTTTTTCAAATTTTTTTAATTAGGAAACATGTTTTTGATATCAGTAGATGAAATGTTTGTCTTTTTTGAAAAGCGTAGATATATTTATATTGCAATTTTTACGCGTCTTTAATCAGTAATATCACGTGTACGATTTTTAAAAATTTCTTTCTAGAAATTTTTTTCGAATTTTTTTTTTTAATATTCTTTCTGAAATTTGTTTTCTAGAATTCTTATTATAGTATTATGCAACCACTAATGCCACGGTTGTAGTGTAATACTTTCTAGGATAGCTAAATAACACGATCATGAAATTCAATAAATTCCATAACCATTAAAAAATATTTCCGTTCAGAATTCAAATTTCAATTGACAACTTCAAAAATTTCGCAAAATATAATGATAGTATCGTTGCGCCGCTCCTAAAAAGATTCATGCTCTGCGCCTGGCTCATAGATGTAATCAATATCGTATTATTTGTAACACGAAGGTAACTATGGCATCTCTGAGCTAGTTTACACCCAGCGACCTATATCGTGGCCTAAATTAGGTCCAATCGTAATCTGTTTACACTGATAGAGACATAAAATTCGGCTCGGTCGTATTTAGTCCATCAAAATATTTTATCAGTAAATTCAGGGACTACAGGGACAGGTATTACTAAATATCTGCAGTGGATCTTATGTCAGAACGCATTCAACATGGTCGTGTACTAGTTCTTGAAAACATTGCTTATATGATGTCGTGGGTTCAATTCCCACTCATCGCATAAATTGTTTATAAGAATTTTTCAGTTGCTATTGGCTTGAAAATATTAATATAAATAGTGAACAGTGCGGAATGTTTAATAGGGTCACTACTAAAGGACTTAACACTAAGCAGATGAGTTCTGTTTACATTCTTATCAGATTCACAAAACACCATCAGAGCTACCAGACAGTAGTTGATTTGTTATAGGCAACATTGCTGATCTGGTAGATCATATCACTGCCGAACAGCACTAAAAAAATTATTAACACCTACTAGTATAGTACATTGTCATACCCGTCCCGATTTCTGACCTCCCCTCTCTAAGCTGACTGGACTGTACACTACAGTGTGTTAAAGGCTAACCTCCTAAGTCCAGTTCGGTATCCTTATACGTAAAATAAAAAAAAAAATATTTTAGGTTAATTAACAAATAATCGAGCACACACCTGACGCTAGGTCAGGTCGCCTAGGAAGTGTTTACAGCAGTCATCCTAAATAATTTAGGTTGAATTTGAAGTATATGCCTTGGTCTAAGTGCTGTGTAATGTCGCCAGATTGGGCTATTTACCGCGATTTGGGCTATTTAAATATTCAATTCGCAGGTACAAATTTCAAAAAGCTATTTATAGCTTTTTGGGTTATTCGGCCAATGCAAATTGTGTTAGTTAGTTTAGTGTTAGTTTACAACAGAGCCGATTAAATAACTGAATTTTAGTTGTCTCTTGGGTTAAATCTGCTCGTGTTACCGGCTCAAATAAATGTTCGGTTCTCTCTAATGAAAAATAATACTTCAAACGATATCTATCTGGTGTTTGCAAACTAAAATTCATTTAGAATCGGTTCATTATTTGTTGACTTTCTACAAATGAACCACTTTCTTTCAAGTTAAGAACACCCATCGAAATATAACATACGTACAAGAGATAATAGATTTACCAATATTGATGACTGTCGTAGAGTTCAATTTTTTCATAATTTATTAAACATTATTTTTGCTTCTTTGGTGGGTTATAGACATGTGTTGCAAAAATTAAAGTTATTGTTACATGTGTTTCATTAAAGTTTCCAGAGAAAAACAACAACTTTGTAATATTGTAGATAGGTCCATGTACTTCTCGCATATTCTAGACATTTCTCGCATGTAATAGTTACTTCATGCGCATTTCACACAAACAACCGAATATGCTGGAAATCTCTTGACTCACCACATGCAGTATATAAGCGCTGCAGAGACGATCAGTTCTACGCGAAAGAGTATTTTTTAAGTGATTTTCATCGGTCAAGTAGTAAATGAAATCGAACTGTGTTTTACTTGAAATCCCGGCGAACCTCAAGCTCGCAACATTGTATGACGCTAATCGGGATGCGTCTTAATCTTCTTTAGACTCAGGATCTGATCGCTTAGGCGAAGGTGATTATGAGATGCTGACATTATTATATATTGATGTGCATCTTGTAACATAAACTAATACTCGTATATATTATTATTCATAGAATCAAAAAGCCATATTTTATTGATGCCTGATAACTTAAGGCCGGTTTACATGACGATTGCAAATAATTTTTACTGAGATTGTGAGGGAGAAGGATTATCTCAAATGAGAAACTAATCAGGATTGAAACGAACAGATGTTATATCCGGCAAAAAATATTGACGATATTTCTGTGAATGTGTTTGTGGCAACATTTTTGGCAGTGGTTGCTTCTACTCCATTGAAAATTCGATAAGCTAAATTATGAAAATTACAAATTATTTTTCGTGAATAATTTGATTATTGCATCTAATATTTTTAGAGAAGACTTTTAAAATAGTGATAAATGCCAATTTATATATTCACACACATATTTACATTACAGTGTTTCTTAAGAATTCTGGAGCACATTTTGTCGTCGGAATCGCAATTATGTTAAACACATTTAAGTAGGTCTGATAAATTTCAAAGTTGAGCGCGGATTTGTGCTACAAATCTTCGTGCGGGTTTTGGGCTATTTCATGAGTTCGCTCGGCGGGTTCTGCAGCCAACTATCTGGCAACCTTAGTGCTCTGTGTAAACCGGCTCATTGTATGAATCAATTTATTATTACGAAGTTTTTTGTTTTTTCCGGCGTCAGTGGAGTTTCTGGTGTGAAACCCCAACACGAAATCCCCGACTGTTGATTAATCGCTATCATTGAGGCATGAGAGTTTGGAAAACCTTTACTGAATAAGCCAGCTTATAAGACACCAAAAAAGCAAAGAAAAATTTCACTCCGTATGTACGCCGCCGCCGTACGCCGTATGCAAAACGTTTGAGGGCTTATAACTCTCAAACCCTGAGCTATTAAGTTGAATTTTTATACTCTAGATGAAATCATATAGAGTATTATAAGTTTAATCCAGCCCAAAAGTTTGTAACGCATAGAACCAAGCCTCGGACGAAAAAAAGTTATATATATTATTTTTTGTTTATTTGTGCCCAAAAACCTCAAATTCGCTTCACGTCCGTCCGTCCGTCCGTCCGTCTGTCCGTGAACACGATAACTCAAGAACGCCTTCACCTAGGATCTTGAAATTTTGGATCCGGATGTTTGGTTGAATTTGTAAGGCTAAGTTCGTTAACGAGCAAAATCGTCCTACTCCTTCGGGTAGCTGCCATACAAAATGTCCTGAAAACATGTGTTTAAGAATAATGGTCAATAACTTCAGAAGGGTTTAAGCTACGAGATTGAAATTCTGTATGTGTTATTTTTCCAATAGTTGGAGCTAAATGTATGATTATGAAGAAAATCCTCTTAGTCCTTCGTGTAGCTGCCATACAAATATCCTGTCAAATTGTATTCACTTAATTTACGAAACTCACTATAACTCAAGTATTCTTTTAGCTACGAATTGGAAATTTTTTAAAAATCAGTTTTGAGTAAAAACGAAGTTCGAGTGTACTAATCAGCGAAATCCTTTTACTCCTTCTGGTAGCTGTCATACAAAATGTCGTTAAGGTACTTGTTCAACAATATTTTCCGATAATTTTTGAACGCTTCAAGCTACCAATTTGAAATTTTGTACACGTTCATTTTTAAATTGTTCCAAGGAAAAGGATAAATATGTAAGAAATCGAGTGAGTCCTTCCTGCACCTCCCATGTGAAAGTCCTTCAAAAAGAACATTTTTTTTCGATGACTTACCCAGTTCAAGATATGAAATTAAACACTGAATATTGTCTTTTAGTTTTGAGTAACAATCTAATGCCAGTCCTTAATAAAGGACATACAACATGCAAACATGTAATTCTACTTTATCCCCAAAGACTATATAAATCGGAGTTCAGTATTCATCATAATTTTTGTTTTTTCCAATACATTTCGTCAACGACTTCGACCGAATCTTTCATCCACTTCGAAGTCGCCCAAATATCTAGTTGTATTGATAATTAAAGCCGCGTCCCGCGGCTACGCTTACGTTTTTATGGTGCTATACAATCGAAACTGTCAAGATTGGAAAGTCATCGGTTCCCAATCTTGCTTCCCGTTTGTTTCTCCCGTTGCTCTCGTTACTCCCATTGCTTCCGTTGCTCCCGTTATTCCCGTTGATCCCGTTACTCCCGTTGCTTCCGTTGCACTGTTGCTCCATTGTTTCCGTTATTCCCGTTGATCCCGTTACTCCCGTTGCTTCCGTTGCACTGTTGCTCCATTGTTTCCGTTGCTCCCGTTGATCCCGTTACTCCCGTTGCTTCCGTTGCACTGGTGCTCCATTGCTCCCGTTGCTTCCGTTGCACTGGCGCTCCATTGCTCCCGTTTCTTTCGTTACTCCCGTTACATCCGTTGCTCCGTTGCTCCCATTACTCCCGTTGCACCCGTTGTTCCCGTTCGATTTTGTTATACGTGAACACCGAAAACACACGAACTGTCGCTAAACTATATGAAACACACTCATTTGTTTATGTCGCTCGCCATCTATTGTAGGTTTACTAATACATGAAGCTTCGCGGGTGTGCGCTCAACATATCAACAACGTTTCATCGCAATCGAATGAATGCTATAGGAAGGCATACGGGAGAAACAAACAAACAATTAGAGCACACTATAAAAAAATTAAAATATACTGACATTTTTATAATGAAGTTTTCTGAGAAATACTGCATTGATCACGAAATTTTTAGGGTTGAAGTAGCAAAAATTTGTGTTTTGAAGTAAATATCTCAAGATCGGGTGCAGTTACAATTTTGACTGTTACATCAAATGAAAGGTAATTCAATTCCATAAAAACGATCTAAAAGACTTTGAATTGTGATTATTAGTTTTCAAGATACGATGTTTTATGTGAGTGAAGGTACAGGTCAAAAACACTTTTCTTAACCACCCTGTATCTCCACGGATGTTGAAAAATGACCCTCTCTGTAGAACAATTTTTTTCTCAAAATATATCAAGAAATAACCCCTTACAAGGTGGCACACGGAGTACCGGACACCCTGTATATAAATGACAAAATACCGACTAATTAAAGGCACAATTTTTTTCAAAATACATAGCTTTATTCACCGGCATGTCTTGAGGTTGGTAACTTAAAGATTTCATTACGAATCCAAAATTGATCAAATCGGCAAATCTTAACTTTACTTTACCTTTTTCAAACTAAAAGTTCTTACTAACTAAGCTAATAGTAGATAGTTTACTTCCACATAAAATAATGAAACTCTCATGAAAGTAATGGATTTTTGTTTATTAAATTATTAGACTCGCGTGCAAGAAAAAATTTCAAGAAAGTGGTTCTGCATGTGGCTATAGCACTGATTCTGTGGCGTTCGGTAAAAGAAAAACGGCTGGTAAGATGCTTTACAATTAAATATATACCACACTTATAATGTGAAAGATATACGATTCAACTGATTTTAGTAGTTAAAGCCCATCGGGCAGAATTTTACCACACTCTTTTACTAAAGGGTATAAGGGGTATAACGGCCATAAACTACCATTATAATCCAGTGCGAAGTATCTTGGAGTTGTGCTCGATACGAAGCTCAGCTGAAAGTTAAATATAGAACAACGAGTGGAGAAAGCACGAATTACCTTTTACGCCTGCAAACGAACCTTCGGCAAAAAGTGGGGACTCAAACCAAGAATGGTTCTGTAGTTATACACAGCCGTAATACGTCCAATTCTTACCTACGAATCGCTAGCCTGGTGGCCAGCGTTGAGTAAGAGTTACAACATAAACAAACTCAGCAAAGTTCAGAGAACTGCAGCCGTCGGAACTACAGGTGCAATGAGGTTATGTCCGACGGATGCTTTGAACGTATTGTTGCATATATTATATATTATATCAAAAGACAGCGCGTCAGACTCAGGGAATCTGGGTGCTGGTATGCCAAACCTTACGGTCACAGTAACATTCTAGAATACTTACCAGCGGAAATAGTTAAGTCGCCGACCGACTACATTATCCCGAGACTGACCTTCAAGAAGGATTTCGCTGTGGGTTTTCCAACCGGGGCGGAATGGAAGAATGGTTCAGTTATACACGAATTCGACACAGTCATATACACTGACGGTTCAAAGATGAACTGTGGAGTCGGAGCGGGATTTTTCTCAGACACAACCTATATCGCAAGGTATTACCACTTACCGGACTACGCCAGCGTTTTCCAGGCGGAGATACTGGGGATCTGGGAGGCCTGTCAGACTTCGCAGCAAGACACTACGCCAAAGCGAAATGTTGCAATCCTTTCTGACAGCCAAGCAGCAATCAAGGCCTTAGATTCGGCTACCACCTCCTCTAAACTCGTCGAATAGAGCCGAGAGGAGCTTGCCCACTTAGGAAGTCAATTCAAAGTTACTCTGCTTTGGGTCTCAGGCCACATCAAGATAGAGGGTCACTGAAAACCGTAAATGCATTGACACGGTGACATCACGTAAAAATGCGTCGTTTCACTGTCATTGTGTCAATTCTTGACGAATTGACGATCACACGGATTGACCATTTTGGTCATATCTGTCCCAAAACTAAATTGACAATCAGACTGACGATGCTGGTAGTCAATTCGATTTGTCGCCTACGTTGTCAATGAATGGCACGAAAAACTATGCGATCACACGGGATTGACACATCTCTACGAATTGACAATAGATAGGACATTCACATCAGTAGAAATTTGTATATTTACATTTTTCAAATCAAACGGGATTGAAAGAAAGTTGTGAATTGTACTTTTTTTGTGTGTAAAATAAAATATATAGTTTCGCGTTCAGTGAATTTTTTAAAGTCAATGACAAAACGAAATGATTTGGAGATGGCGATTTTGGTAGCTTATATGTATACTGAAGGGCGATGATGATAACTTTGCGACATGTCACGAAAGCGCCGTGTTTGGTTGTTTATTTGGGTGTTTGGGTTGGTTAAGGATTCGTGAAAATGTACACAATCACACAACACCCTCTTAGAGGTTGGATATTACACAAATTTTAAAAACGTTTCTATGGGCGTATATCAAGAGCCAGCAGAACTAAAATAAATTTTATAATTAGAAATATCTAAAAGATATAACGAAATTAGTGAAAATATTGAAAAAACTCCGTTTCAAAGACATTTGTTTAATTTACCATTCATTTACGACCGTCGTAATAACTTGGGGGGTCATCCTTTAATGCGATTGAACAGCTAGAACGACATAGGTTGAGAATAAAATGGTGTGGTAGGGGATTTAGGGTGGTGGAACTGGAGGGCGGGAGCTTCTGAAGTGTTGGTGAACATTGTTTTTGAACTGCTGAAGGTTATAATTATCAGGTCAGATCGGCTGGCAATGTGTTTCACATTACTAATGGTGAAAGAGATTGCATAAATTTCACTGTTCTCCACAAAAAGGGGGCCGAACAGTATACTCGTGCGTGAAGCTTGGCGAGTGTTACGGTCGGCGAATAAGAGTGGAGGTATAAGATTTTTTAATTACTTACTACATTTACCATTGAAATGTCGATAGTAAGTACAGAGTATTCCGACATACCGGCCATGCTGAAGGGAGTCTATAGAAGCTGAAACGGCTTCGTCTCCAATTAGTCGGAACGCATGTTTTTGACCACAATTGAGCAAGGTTAAATGGAATTTTGGGAACCCCAGCCCAGGTATGCTAATTGTACTCAAGACGTGGTCTGATATATGCCTTGTAGATTGGAGCTTGTGAGTTGATGACAAAAGGTCGTTAATAAAGATGAGAAATAGGTTGCGACATAGAACCAAGCCATAAATTAAAATTTGATTTCTTGGCTTCAGTTTGATGCACTTGACTTGTAATTCTAATATACAAAAACCAAATTTTATCTTCCTGGTACAATCGGTTCGGAAGATATTAGCCTATTAGGTTTGTTCTTTTTTCATTCACTCTCTACACCTTTCTGCACTCGCTCAAGAGTTAGTGCAGAAAATTATAGAAAGTGTAGCCAAAAAGAACAAACCTATTGTCATCCAAAGTTTCTTAACCCCCACCCCGACACTTCAACTCTCGTATTAAGAATTTTAGCACTTGTCTGGGCAGCTGTATCCCTTAAGACAATCATAAAGTTTCATACCACTCGTAGGGGCTTATCCAATTTACAAACAAAACAAATTACAACTTAATACCCCAACGCATTTATGAGCTACACATATTCAAACGCTTTTACATATGGCTGATAGATAGATTTTTTTCCTTTTTGGGGATTACTAGTCCAAAAATATTCAAATACTAAATTTCAGTGACATTTCACTGATACACACACTCATTCGATCACAAAACTTCATTATTAAATAATTTTAAATTAAATAATTTCCGCTCGATCAATTTGCCAATGTGTCAATTTGTAGAGAAAGGACACGGCAGAATTTCGTGTCGTGTCAATCCGTGGGACAGTGTCAATGCATTGACGACTCATCCAAAATTTTTGTCAATTCGTCGCAAACGCATTGACAGGGTGATCACACGGTCATTCAAAATTGTCAATGCATTGACACAAAAATGTGTGTCAATTCGGTAGTCAATTCTACTATCAATGCATTGACGTGTCACAAAAATGACGATCACACGGATTGACATTGAATTGACAACTTTGTGACCACATTCTACGTAATATTGACGTCAGAGTGTCAATGCATTAACGGGTTTGAGTGACCGTCTAATCGTAGCATAACGAGCGGGCAGACGAATTAGCTAGGCAAGGTTCTGCTCTTAATGGCTCTCTCGTAGAATCCGTTCAGGTCCCACTAGGGACTGTTAAGCGCCAAATATCCATCCACTTTCTCACAAACGCGAACTCCAGATGGAGAGGACTAACCAACTGCGTCATATCTAAGAAGATATGGCCCGTCCCGTGTGGACGTCTCCAGAGTCACGGCAGTTACCACGGGTCACTCGCCGATCGGCGACCATGCGGCCAGACTGGGTATTCCCTTTAACGTCAATTGCCGCAGTTCCGGGGATGCAAATAAGAGGGAAACTGTTATCCACCTTCTTTGCGAGTGTCCCGCCCTAGCTAGAGCCAGACTTCGCACACTAGGCAAACCCTTCTTCAATAATTTGATGAGATCTCGAAAAAAAAGATAGGAGAACTGATTACCTTCTTGAACAGCTCTGGATGGATATGATAATCCATTCAAGCCCCAGGTCTCTGTAAAACTATGTATCTACTTCATCAGCCCTCAACGACCAGGTTAAACGAGTTGTGGTATCAAAACGGCGCTTCCAGTGCTAATTGGGCCCTGTTTTCGGTCTGTCAATGTCAAAACGTCAGTCAAGGTTAACATTTTTATCATGGAGAACTTCACGAACGAGCAAAGTATATAAATTATATAATATATAAGAAATCCTTAACCTTAATTTTGAAGAACATGTATGTAAGAACAAAAGAAAAATATAAAGAATAAAGAATAAGCTATAAACAAAATTGGGGGCGAATAGACTGTTCTTTTTTAGAGATGTCGACTCTTCATTCTTTCTTTTACTTTAGTATATGTATAATTAATGATCAAAAATTGTTTGTTCTTGCCGCACATTATGGAAAAATGCTGTAAGAATTTTGCAAATTTTAGTATTTGAGTAAAGGGCGATAGTTTTTGTGCCGTAGAGTATTCTTTTTTTTATAATAGACAATTGGAACTTATTATACAATTTTGCTCAGTGACTAAGTTACTTAATTTAGTTTTATTATGTGTAGATCTGAATCTCATGTTCGATAGCATAGCAAAGCATCACAATTTGAACTGTCAAATTCAGCCATAGCAAGAAAAAGCACTGGCGGGTATTGGACAGCCAAAAGCTGCTTTAATAGCTTACAACAGCTGATTCACACCTACATGTGTAAGTAGCGTGACATTCATATCAATTAGCAATCGTGTTTTTTTACCGTGTTTATTACAAGTGTATCGTTAGTGGAATATAAAAGTACGAAGTTTCACGCTACGTGCCTGGATTATATGTGACTATGGTTTGCATTTCATAGGATTATATTTATTTTTTTGAGGCAGTTACATGTTTTAAATATATAATAATTTTACAGTACGGTCTATAGGTTTGAGAATCTTTGTGCCGGCATAAAAAACACCAGGACTTGCAGACTTCTAACCAGCGAAGGAAAGTGCATCGAAAGGCGACAAGAAGAATCGTAAAGAGGTCGTTGATAAAATTACTTAGCTTGAAATTAATTTTGAATAAAAGTGATTGCAGGAATTGAATGACTTGAATGCTTCGAAGCGCATTGAAGAATTCGACTAAAGAAGCCGTCAAGGAACCAGATGCTCTAACTACACTTGATGAAGACGTAAACATTTGCGTTAATCAAAAGATCAATGAAGACGCGACAAGAAGGTAAATTGAATGCACGGAAAAGAAGCAGAAATTACAGCACAGGAGCAGAGACTCTCATGTGTTACATGACTAACCCAGAAATTTGCGACGTACATTGAAATAGCGTAAGCAGTTCGTTATAATTTTTATTCATAATGTATGTACGTTAATGTTTATTATTGATTTAGAGGATCCATGATGCTGTAAATTTTGATTTTATATTTATAATAAAATGTGATTTATAACTATGACTGCAATCTTTATTTTCAATTCTTCTCCTGTATTGTACCATAAAAATTTCAACTTTTTATCTCAAAGGGTTTGTGAGCTACGCGGTAATTATTTTTTTTTCCTTTTTTGGGGTTTACTAGTCCTACTTGTAAGTATCTATTATGTGTGTCATATGCAAATATAGAAAAAATAACTTCTTAAAAGATTTGTTGGATTAGCTTTGTATTATAAGAACTTAACGAAGACCACTACACGTGTCCTTCATAGTTACTGATGAGATACCAAGAACCGAGAATTCTTTTTGCTCCTTTTAGATATAATCCTATGTAAAAAAAATAAATACTCCACAAACATTAAAAGTTTACATAGAAAATACCTTTCGTTTTCTTATTCCTGCTTCGGGAGCCTATCAAACAGAAAAGATCCATTTGGACCAATTTCCAAACATCCCACGAAAAACTCAGTGAAACTCCAGGTAAAATTAATTTCAACAAAAACGGACTTCTCACAAAATCGGCCAAAAGTCTGGGCTCAAATTTAATCAAACATTGTAAACTTTAAGTATGCAAAATTTCAAGTTCCTAACGTTTTACAGCTTCTTCGGTTTGCTCCCGAAACGGGTTATAGTACGCGGCCGAATATGTTGGTTCTCCTGCGAGTATAGCGCCTAGAAAACTTGGTCCATTTGAACATCGGTGTTTTCCGTTTTGCTAGAATCAATGCGACTTTTGTAAGCGAAATTAAAAGTAGAGGAGTAAATATTTGAACGTACCGATAAAAAGTACTGCCGTCGCTCTTCTGGCTTAGCTTTCGATAGTCGATGCCATTGTCCAATGGCAACACGTCACATTTCAATTCCAAAAAGCCGATGAACGGTACGAAATTAGAACGTTGAAGACCGTTTTTGCACAGATCGTCCGGGTGCCGATTGCTCGTTGCGATAACAACAACGCCGTAATTGAAGAAATGTGTAAAAAGGCAATTTAGGATCATCTCATGGCATCTGCAATGTCCGTTACTTGAAACTAGTCAAAACAAATCTGCCACGATTCATTTGCGATCATGTTTGCAATGGGCTCGGTCGGATCGTATGGCGTCGGCTATCGAGTCGGACGAGGCGGTTCGTTTCACGATCATCTGCGCTTTAAATTCGTGGATTTTCGAGTGTACGTTCGTCATGAACGAATTGAAATGCAGTCTCTTCTTCTTGTCGATCTGAAAAGATAGAATTACTAAAAAACTTGCAACTACAATTTTACGCGACTCTCACCGATCCACAGCATTCGTAGAATAGACCCATTAGCGCTGTCTTACCACAACCAACACTTCCGTGTCCCTTCGGGACGTTTTCCAGCTTCTTCGGTTTGCTCCCGAATAGGTCAAAGAAACCTTTTGGGCTCGTTCGCGGAGTGTAAGGAAGCACCTGCCTATAGAGTTCCTCAAGGCGTTCCAGAGCTTTCGTCTGATGCCCGTCGGGCTACAATTCACCGCTCTGGTTTTTTGCCTGCAACGCTGTATTTGACCGAACGCGAAGACCACCATTTCGCCCGTATCGAGAATCAATCGCATATTCACCTTATTGTACATGTCGCGCGTAATCGATCGCACAATACGGACCTTTTATCATTCACAACGCGCCACGGATAATCGCACAAAATTTATAAGTTCACGGCCATTCGATAATTATGACATAAAAATAATTATGACAAAAAAGTCATTTAGAATGTTTATAATCGTGATACAGTGAAACTTCTATTACCGGACACCTCCGAAAACCGGACACCTCCCTATAGAGGACAGTTCTTTATTCCCCAATGAATTAGGTATTAAACTCAATACCCCCGAAAAGCGGACACCTCTTTATAGCGGACACTTTTGAATTCCCCAAAGGTGTCCGCTATAGAGAAGTTATACTGTATAAACATTCTAAATGACTTTTTTCCCATTTGAAGGAATGAAAATGTCACACACATACTTGTGTAATGTAACTGTGCTTTCTTGCTTACAGTCCGTACTCTAAGCATCGAAAAGCAGCTATGATAGCAGCTGTTTGAAAATACTGGACAGAACAACTGTCTGCTTTTGGTTGCATTGGACAGAAAAAAGCTGCTATAGCTGCTATCGAAGCAGCTATAGCTGAACATTGGACAGACCCCAGATATTTCATTCCAACATGCAGGCGCGGCTCTAGAGTTTTTCAACAAGATTCAACAAGAATCTTTATTATTCTAAAGCCCAAGTTTAAGTTTAACCATTGTGGTTACCGTGCATTAAAATTATAAAAATATAGGGTCTTTCAATAAGGACGTTCAATTTTTAAATGTAAATAAAACAAGTTGTGTTGTATTGTGTTGTATTATTTGAAAGAATATATTATGGCATTGAGTATGGAGTATAACGTCGTTCAAATGTCCGCCCGGCTTTACTTGGTGGCACAAATTCGAGACTGCATAAAGTCTTTCAGAAAGACAACATGGCTAGGCTTGACTCCCTGCTAAAACCTGATGTTACATACACCACTGAATGGAGTCACTAAGAACCCTCTTTGAGACCCATTTTCCAGGAAATCAGGTGATCGAAGGCGATCAATGCGTGGTTCAGACACTCGAAGGCGATCAATGCGTGGCGCCCAGGCGTAGTTGGTATACGCAGTCTGCTGTAATGACAGCTAATAAGGTGAACTTTGCAATTTCATCTTTTGCCATCTACAAGTTACCAGGAGCGGACGGCGTCTAACCGATAATGCTGAAAGAGGGAGCAGATGATTCTCAGAAAGAAATTTTCTGCATGCTTGGCGCATGGATACGCCTCATCTTCATGGCAACCGGTTAGAGTAGCATTAATCCCGAAGCCAGGGGGAGATGACTATACTCTGCCCAAAAGTTTTAGTCCAATCAGCATAACATCGTTTGTTTTGAAGAGTTTGGAACAACTGGTAGAGAAGCACATTAGGAAAGTGGCTCACAGAGCGCATCCACTTTGTTCGGAGCAACATACGAATCAGAGCAGAAAGCTTTGTGATTCAGCGCTCTACTATTACTCTGGGAGGTATGCGACAAAATGCAGAGAGACCTATGGGTGGTCGATGGCTGGTGCGAAAGACTCGGACTTTCTTTGACTCCTAGTAAAACTGCGCTAGTTTTGCTTACTAGGAAAAGTAAGACTGAAGGTTTAGTGTTACCAATGCTAAAGGGTGAAACAATATGGCTCTCGGAGAAAGTTAAGTATCTTGGAATTATCCTGGATGGCAAGCTTCTTTGGAAGGAAAATGTACACAAAGACGAACCGTGCACTAAGTAACATTCTAGCAGTGTTGGATAGCTTTTGGAAGAACATAGGTTCTCAGGCGTTCAATGGTATATTGGCTCTATACAGCCATTATAAGACCCTTCATTATTTATGCATCAGTGGTTACAGTGGAACAATTTTCGCCAAACTACAGAGGACAGTCTGCATCGGTGCAACAGGTGCCTCGCATACCACGCTAGGGTGCGGCACTCGATGCACTACTCAATCTACCACCGCTTGACATTGTTGTTCAGGCGGAAGCAATGAAAGGTACACACAGTCTAATGAGATTCGGCCTGTGGAGAAAAGAGCACGGGACATGGAAAAATGGCAGGAAGTTAGAACCTTCGAATGCTATGGCTTCGACCTGTATGCTCAAAAGGAAATATCAGGTAGTGATCCCGAGTAGGGAGAAGTGGGAAAACCAGTCTGCACTGCTTAGTGAATTCACTTATGTATTCTATATGGACGGCTAAGCTACTGAAGACGGGTCGGGAGCTGGCTTGTACTTGCATACTGACGGTTTCTGTACCATAAGCAACGGTACTCTTTTCCCCTAGGAAAACATACTTCAGTCTTTCAAACTGAAGTATATGCGAACCTTAAGGCGGCGGTGGATTATAGAAGGCGGATGGAGAGGTAGGCGGATCAGCATTTGCAGCGACAGTAAGGTCGCTTTACAGTCCCTAGATAATCCAATAGTCTTTTCGAAGATGGTACGTGAGTGTAAAGAACGATTGCATTCTGTTGCTCAGTTCTGTAATTTTTAGTGAGAAATAAATCGTCTATGACGTCGTAGTCTGAAATTCTCATACGTACTTCCAAAGACGGTAGAAACTATAAGAAGTCCCAAGCAAAAAAAAAAGCTTTATGATTGGCGACCCAACTCCGGTGGCTATTGAAAAGTTTTAAAATTTATGTTGTAACCCACTGTATGTTGGAGTGAAAGCTCGCCAACTAACAACAAATAATCAATCAAAGGCAGGTTTTTTTATAGGATTGTCAATGGGACATCATTTTTAGCTACATATATACATATGTGAATATGAGGCGTATGGCGGTAATATTCATATGCCATGTTTCCACTATAGCCTTCATGTGCATTGGATGATGCGAATTAGCGCGTATGCGTAAGTGGAAACGGCCTATTCGCGTTAAGCCCCGAACACAATGCTCCCGTTCCGTTCAGCTGTCAAAGTAAACCTTATGGGCTGACCATGTAAATGCACACAATGGTCGTAACGGAACGGATCGGAAAAGTTGACCAAAATTCAACTTTTACGGATCACATAACCTCACTTGTCGTGACGGAACGGAACGGAACGGGAGCATTGTGTTTGGGGCTTTAGTTTGCAACTCAAGTCGAGAACCGCTTACATTTGCGTCAATGGCATGTGCGTAGAGCACGAATGTAGCGTTTCCACTATCGCCAAGATATTTGCGTTCATCGCACATGTCCAATGTGACAGTAGTGCTAGTGCAACATGATAATCGTTAAGTTTCGCTATTTTTTTCATTTCCTGGAATGTTCTAAGAATTCGACGTCCTAATGAAAACAGCGTTTCTATGATTATTTAATTCATTAGATAAATTTGAAGAATGAATTGTTCTGCTCGGCCTATGTTTAGGCCGAGCAGAACAATTCATTCTTTAGTATTTTTGTATTGTTCAATTGTGGCCAAAAACCCCAAATCTTCTTTAACGAACGCACGAATTTGGAATCTGAATATTTGCTAGAATTTGCAAGGGCAGTATTAATAAGTTTGCCATTCTGCGCGAACCCCCCCCCCCCCCTTTCCTTCCCCATCACCCCCAAAACAAAAAGATCTCGTCTACGAAGCGGAATTATACGGAATCCTAAAAGCAGCAGAGGCCGCTCATGAGGCCGTGGTGCAGTGTTACCGCGAGGCGGTTTTTTGGAGTAGAAAAATCTGCTACCTTTTTCAAAAGAGAAAGAAACTGAATTTTAATAATTATACAATAAATAAGCTTAACATTAAACATATAGTAATGTAAAATAATAATGGATTACATTCTTGTGCTGTTATCAATTTGACTTTCGAGAATTAACGCAAAAACGTGGAGTTTCAGGACGTAGTGCAGTAAATTTTCAAATTTCAAAAAAGGTAGTAACTTTGCTACATATGTAGTAAAACGGTAACGCTGCCACCGTATCAGCAGCTATTTTCACCGACTCGAAGTCAGCAGTCAGAACGCTGCAACATAACAGCGACCGTGAGCCTTAGGTTACTCTTACACGCATGACCATAGCCGCTAACCCTGCTGGTACGGATCTATTCTAATTTGTGTATATATATTTTTTTTGGTCTTCACTTTTCCTTTTTACTGTGAATTTAATACAGAAATAAGAATTACATTTTTCATTTTTAATTAGAAGCATGAATTTATTTACGTTTTACATATTCTCATTTTTCAGTTTACACTATACATTTATCGATATTTTATTAGATGTAAGCATGAATTAGTTTGTATTAAGCATGTATTTTTTTTGTTTTGCTTTTTACATATATTTTTACACTTTACATATTTCATTTAATCTATCTTTAGATACTTTCTTCTTTTGCGATTTTCTATTTCTTTCTACTTTACATTTAAATTTTATTTGTATTATTACTTCTATTTGGATGTACAAAATATGTAAGGCGATGTGCCATATGCCCTTGCAGACCTGGCCGAACAATCAATGGGCTTCTTTATGTTATAAGGAGGCATCATTCTGAAATAAATAAATAAATAAAAATGCGAATATTGACCTTCTCCTTCAAGTAGCCACCAAACGATAGCTACAGCATAGCTAGCCACAGTCTCAATAAGCAGCAAGCCAATAAATCGTATGATGCTTTTCATGAAATACTGAACATTGAATTATGTTTAGTTGGGAATAAAGCAGAATAAGGAATTCAAATATAGTTTATCATTTTTTAAGGACTATAGTCGTTTGGATGTTACTTGAAAAAGAAGAACAATATCTGCCGTTTTCAATATCATATTTCTGAAATTGTAGGTATATGGCAAAACACTGAATACCTATAAAAAATTTCTTTTCAAAGACTTCAAGTTTCTGGCTGAAGCATTCTAAAGATATCTGCAGTCTGCACATCAAAATATTGTTATTCATCCTGATCCCATTTTATTCAAATGTACCGATTTCGGAATCGGTGACGTTGACGTTCCAAACAATTTAAAACAGAGCTTTCAGATTGATGTTTACAGTGGACTACAAATTTTAGCATGAAAAGCTCTAATAGCCACCGGAGATTGGTCGCCAATCATAAAGCTTTCTTAATTTATTTTATATTGGTTGGGACATCTTATATAAAGAGATTCTAATATCTTTGGTACTTCTCACCTTGTAAATGAAAAACGTTTCTGTAATCGCATATGAGAACGATTATGATAGTTTTCATCACTTCAATCAACTGGGGAAAATTTCTAATGGAATTTAAATATCAGTTTGCATTGAATTTAAATTTAAATGTCAGTCTTCATAAAAATTAAATAAATAAATTACAGCTTCCCAGCAAACATGGCGATAAGAAAGCAATAGCAAAACCGTGTTAACATGATAATAATTGCCTATTGCCGTGATATGATTTATCCGAAGGAAAGCGATAGGCACGGCGGACTAAAAAGTTGACGCGCCGGCAAGTTGCCAGAGAGGATCGAATTCTACTTGCTTTGCTGTACGTCTTTAGTATCGTCAATACGATAAGAGGTTGGTAGTTTCAAGCCATAAGAATTCTACTTGGTCTACAGTGTAGCTATAGTATCGTCAGTACTATAAGTATGTGATGTTTCTAAGCAATAATAACTGATATTGCCTCAAATATTCTTTAGCATATCGCTTTCTTAGTTCTATACAGGGTGTTTGGCACTCCGTGTGCCACCTTGTAAAAGGTTATTCCTTGATATATTTGGAGAAAAAAATTGTTTTACAGAGTGGGTCAATTTTCAATATTAGTGGATACAGGGTGGTTAAGAAAAGTGTTTTTGACCGATACCCTTACTCACTTAAAACGTTAAATCTTGAAAACGAATAATCACAAGGCAAAGTGTTATAACTTTTAGGCAATCGAATTACCTTTCATTTGATGTAACAGTCTAAATTGTAACTGCACCCAATCTTGAGATATTTACTCAAAAACACAGATTTTTGCTACGTCAACCCTAAAAATTCAGTGATCAATGTAGTTTTTCTCAGAAAACCCCATTATAAAAATGTCATTTTAATTTTATTTTTTTATGAGCCGTATTATTACCTACAAAAGCTGCATACATATGTATGAGTTACGATTAACATTTTGGAAGTAACAGGTAAAAATACATATCGCATAAAAATTAAATATTTAAAAGTCAGTGCCATAAAGTGGACCTCGTCCAAGAATCTGTTTAATTTGTCGGTAGTACTGAAGTATTTTTATTGCTCATTTATTACTATTTAAAGTATGAAGGAAAACAATGAAATGTAAGTGAGTTTCAACATAATTGATGCTTTTACCTGGACGTGGTAGGTACTACTGGATGCGGTACTATGCCTTTTTTAATAGGGTGTCTTACAAAATAAAAAGCCTATAAAAGCGAAGCTACCTTCATATTTTTATCAGTTTTAGTTACGTTGCTAAGAGAAGAAGGTGTCAGTAGAATTTAAAAAATAATTTCAAAATGACTGAGTACTTCCAATGAAGAATATGCTGACATGATGTTAATTTATGGAGAGTGTTACCAAAATGCACGAGCCGCGCGAAGGCTTTACCATCAGAGACATCCTCATCGACGGACACCTAGCAGGAGAGTATTTCAAGACGTTTACAGGAGAATTAGGGAAACTGACAGTGTTAGAACAAGGAGAGTAAATGCAAATCCTGCGCCTATAATCGCTGTTCAGATTGATGAAAGTATACTGCAAGCAGTGCAAAATGATCCATCGACCAGTATCCGACGCTTGGCATTGCTGTTTAACATATCTACTTGGAAGGTTTGGAGTATTTTATAAAAAGAACGCTTCCATGCCTACCATCACATCAGTACAGGAGCTGCTACCCATTGATTTCTCCAAACGGATGGAGTTTTGCAATTGGCTCCTTGAACGACAAATAGATGCCGACAATTTTTTCAACAATATTCTGTGGACGGATGAGTCCTAATTTACCAGAGACGGTATCTCAAACTTGCACAGCCTACATACGTGGGCTGAGAGCAATCCACACACAAGAAGAGCGGCATCATTTCAGCACAGATTCAGCGTGAATTTATGGGCAGGTGTGATTGGTGACGATTTACTTGGATCTATTAGGCTTCCGCGTACTCTTAATAGCTCCAATTACTTACAAATTTTATCAAATGATCTACAGGACTTGTTGGATGGTATTCCACTGGTTCGATTGGCTTCCATGTTTTACCAACACGATGGTGCTCCTGCTCATTACGGCCGACAGATCACAGATTGGTTAAATTCCAATTATAGCAATCGCTGGATCGGTAGAAATGGACCGATACACTGGCCTGCAAGATGTCCTGATCTTACTATTATGGATTTCTTTGTATGGGGACGGATGAAGGACGTTGTCTACGCAATGTCAGTAGAAACATTGGAAGATCTAAATATCAGGATCGATGCGGCAGCAATAGAAGTAAGGCAGCAGTTGAGGAATATGAATACCAAGAGAACACTCGCCAAACGAGCTTTAGCGTGCATTCAAAATGAAGGTGGCCATTTTGAACATTTATTATAATTAAAATATTTGAAATAAAAACCATTATTAAATTCTTTCAATACAAGCAAGTAGCGTAGACCAACATGCACATGCACTGATTTTTTAAATATTTAATTTTTATGCGATATGTATTTTTACCTATTACTTCCAAAATGTTAATCGTAGCTAAGGTTGCCAGATAGTTGGCTGGAGAACCCGCCGCGTGAGCTATAGAAATAGTCCAAAACCCGCAAGAAGAATTGTAGCCCGAATACAGTGTCCAACTTTGCAATTTACAGTAGCAGTTTAATGTGTTGAATACAGTTGCGACTTCGACCAAGAACTGGGAATTTCTAAGAAACAATGTAATGTTAATATGATATTTGTGTGGATACATAAATTTGTATTTATCACCATTTCAAAACTCTTATTTGAAGAAAATATTTGGAACAATAATAAAATATGAAGCCCTTAGTGTAATAAGGGGTCAACTCATTTTTTAATAGCATGAGAGGGCTTGACTTACTGACCCCTTATTGGATTCGGAAGAAATTCAGCTGATACAGTTAACCCCTTACGATTTAATAATATTCTTAAGAATTTTAATAGAATCATATAAAAAAGAATAAAATAATTTTATTGCAATAAGGGGTCCAGAAAAGTAACGTTTTTTCATGTTTTTGGCATCAACGCTTCATAATAGTCTTCGCTTAAATCACAGAAACAGTCTAAAGAAGATGAAGCCGGCTCTCAATTATCGTCATACATTTTTGAATTGAAGCGGTTCAACATATCCTTGGAGGAAGTAAAATTTTTGCAACATGTGTCTGTAACCTGGCAAATTTTGTGACAAAAGATTTTGTGTTATATTTCAAGACGCGACGAAAATTCGGGCTTATGCAAGAATATAAGTACCTTTAAGTGTACCCGAAGCCGTAAGAGAGAATCTAGCATTTGAAGTTGCATTCGATTGCGCTGCTGAACACACGCTCCACTACTGCATTACTAACAGAAAGAGTTAACGTTTTTAGTGCAAAAAGAGCCAGGTCTTTAAACGGTTGCTCGCCTCTAGCATTCGTAGCTTTTAGAACACATGCCCAGAAATGTATTATGTCTATTTTTGACAAATCGCCATTATGTTCAGGATGCAAGCACAACACGACTAATGGTAGAGTGCCGAAGGAAATCCTTTTGATATCAAGGCCAGCGACGCTAATGCATTCTACCAAGGCTGCCGCCAAGTTTTGGCCGGTGCAACTTCAACAATAGCATGAAAGTTCCTAGCCATAGCTTGGCGACTCATGCTGAAGTACGTATCTTATGCATAGACCCATGAACTTTGTAACGGATACATCTGTTGCCTCGTTAACAATTATGCCATAATTCTTTTATCAGTTCAATCAGAAGTACTGGCTCAACAACGGCTGAAATTAATTTTGAACATTTCGTTCGGTGTAACCTAATGCTTTCTAATTTTGAACCCTTTCCTACGATTCTTAGTACGCCTAGATGGTCGACAGCATTTATAGATGCATGCATTGCAACATAGACAGCCAGGCGCAAATCTGTAGTCTTCGCGTTCTCATTCACTTCGACGTAACCTGCCCAGAAATAAAAGTGAATACCAAGCTTATTTCAACAACATGCCCTAAAATCGTAATGACAATACAAACCATATTGGGTTAAACTGGATTGTAAGCTACGACTTAGAGCTCTCTCTTTTTCCATGTGCTTCATTGTTTTACCGTGTGTCATTAGGTCACTGTGGTGGGCTCTTAAGTTGCATTTGCATAGTTTGGACCTAGCTTCATCACCCTTCCCATTATTTACATCTGCTTCACTTGAGGGTTGTATCCAATCTGAGCGAGGACGAACAACGCGATTTAGAAAAATTAAGTTCTTTCAGGAACATTTCAAAAGTGGATACATTGATTTGGTATTTCATATTGGACAATAGTTTCATATATACCTATCCATTCATATAAAAGTAAATTCAATTTATTTCATTTCAACTTCGACGTCGATTGTGATACTGTGTTTCTAACAATGCTTGGAAATTACATGAAAGTTCAACTTCGGTAAAAAATTAAAAATCTATTTTCAAGACGATTTACAGATTAAAAGACGTTATAAAATAACTAATAGTGTAATGTTACATATGCACAGGTAATTCTACTCACTTTTGACATTTTTTTTTCATTTTCCCATATCGGCTTATAATGCTTAAGATACTTTCCCCATTTTCCCATTTTTTCAGAAAAATTTCTAAGTAGTAAATTTTATAAAAAACGGAAACTTTTGAGCACTGTGCACAGTATGCGACACGAAGAACGAATAAATGGAAATCATAACTGTATACGAATTCTATGAATTTCATTCATCGCGTAATAATAATAATAAAAACGACCGATATTTCAGTTTTATATTACTATTTTTTTCTTGTAAAACGTCTCTGTTGTAAACTAGCGAAATAGTACAATTCGCGTTTGTCGAATAGCCCAAAAAGCAATAAGTAGCGTTTTGAAATTCGAACCCGCGAATTAGAAAATAAAATAGCCCAAATCGCGGGAAATAGCCCAATCTGGCAGCCTTAATCGTAGCTCATACATATGTATGCAGCTTTTGTAGGTAATAGTACGGCTCATAAAAAAATAAAATTAAAATGACATTTTTATAATGGGGTTTTCTGAGAAAAACTACATTGATCACTGAATTTTTAGGGTTGACGTAGCAAAAATCTGTGTTTTTGAGTAAATATCTCAAGATTGGGTGCAGTTACAATTTAGACTGTTACATCAAATGAAAGGTAATTCGATTGCCTAAAAAACGAGTTATAACACTTTGCCTTGTGATTATTCGTTTTCAAGATTTAACGTTCTAAGTGAGTGAGGGTACCGGTCAAAAACACTTTTCTTAACAACCCTGTATCTCCACTAATATTGAAAATTGACCCACCCTGTAGAACAATTTTTTTCTCCAAATATATCAAGGAGTGTCAAACACCCTGTATAACATATGCATATTTATATATAAACATATATATACATACATAACATCTTGCCCCCCCTAGACAAAACTGTAATGACGTCCCTGCCTTTCTACCTGTCGTATCAACATAACAAAACTCATTCAGCGAACTACTAAATATTTGGTAATGTCGCAATAATGTTCTTTTTCAGAACGGAGATTTGACACTTAAAGCCGGTTTACATGTCGAATGCAAGTAATTTTACTTTATTATTTTTTAATAATAAAGTATTGTAATCGACCTGAAATTTCAAAAAAGTTTGCTACCCTGAAATTTTGTATTTACACGTTTTAGGACTAGTAAACACCAAAAAAGCAAAAAAAAAAAAGTCCGTCTGTCCGCCGTAGACGCCGTACGCCGTCCGCCGTACGCCGTACGCAAAATCGTTTGAAGGCGCGTAGCTCCCAAACCCGTTGAGATATTAAATTAAAATTATGGTGGGTAGATTGGGTGAACCCCTACAACTGGTATATTTTCGAGGGGTGGGGCTAGAAGGGGAGAGGAGAGGGGAGCGTTTTAGACGAAAAATTTTGGTTTCTAGATCTCAGGAACCACTTATGCTAGGAGGCTGCAACTTGGAACTTGTATAGTACAATGATAATGGACTCAATTGCAAAAAAATTGTCGATCTTGGTTAAGGGGTGTGGAAGTGGGGGGGGGGGGAAAACAATGAGTCTTTAACGCATGAAAGACGGGATTGAAACATTCTAAAATCGATATCTCCTGAACAATTGATGTCAGAAAATTGAAACTTTGTTGTTGTCCTTAGGGATACTTCAAGATTAGACAAGGGCTAAAATTTTTAAGACGGGTGGTGGGGTGTGGAGGTGGGGGGTGAAAAACTTTGGATAACAATATCTTCCGAACCAATTACACCAGGAAGATAAAATTTTGTTTCTGTATATAAGATCACAAGAGGAGTCTACCGAAACTAAATCTTTTCAGGGGGGAGGTGGAGCACGAAAGTGGACAGCAATTTTTCCAAAAATTTAATTTTTATATCTCAGAAACCGTATCAGATATGATCTTGAAAATTTTACAGGAGTTGGGGTCGGTAAACTTCTAATAGGGGAAAAAATGTTGGGGGTGTGGGTGTAGGGGGTGATGGTGAAAGGGGGTAGAAAGGAAAACATTCTGATTTTTATTTCTCAAAAACCGTAATGAATAGAAAGCTAACAATTTAGGATTATATAGAACCACTATGGAGACATCCTAGAAAAATAAAATTTTTGGTAGGGGTGTCAAGGTACGAGGGAGATGGGTGGTTTTTTATATCTCAGAAACGGCTTATGCTAGAAAGTTGAAACTTATTACGTATATGTAGATGTACTATTAGAGTAATTAAAGCAAAAAAAAAGTTCAGATTTTTATTGGCGTTCAGAGGTTGAGTAAAAAAAATGTCCGTGAATCCACATTTTCACAAACTTCGTTAAAACTTTTAGACATGTCGAGCTATCAAAGCAATTTTACTTCTGCGGGCTATTTATGTAAGCGCCTAGTAACGATCTTCAAAATTTTTCGATATCCAACCCCTAACGGGGTGTAAAGTGGTTGTGTACATATTTACGAATTCTGATATATTTCTAAGGTATATTGAGATTTGGAATTCACTTTTACTTCTATAAGCTTTAAACGTAATCGGGGAAAAACCGATTTAAGTATTTTTCTCTATTAAACCCCCTGGGGGTATTGTTCAAGTTTTCACTGATTCCGAAAATCTCTTAGGTTTAATGTGATCGAATTCGCTTTTACTACTATGAATTATTCTATTGATAAAAAAAATAAGTAAATAAATAAAAAAAATCGGCCAACAGTCTGGGTGCAACTTTATTATTTTATGGGTAGAAGTCCGAAACGTGTTTAATGATGAGATACGGTGTTGGGTACTATGCGACTGACAACCTAAAAAATAACCAGGAGGCTATTTGGAACGTTATTTTTTAGGTTGTAAAGGTACGGAAACGGTTAGAATGGGGTCGCGCTAGAATACTTACGCCGCTGCCACATATAACATCTGAATTACATAATTGGGTCATACTCGGAGACGCAGTCTAAGTCGCAGTATAATATCAGTTGCTACGTGATTAGGATGTTTTCCGTGATTTGGTTTTGGGCCAATACATGAAATCGGAAATGCGTTTCTAGGCGGTTATATAAAAAGTCTGTGGAAGTGAAAAGCAATCTGAGATCTCATCAACTCTAAGAAATATGTCGAAAGCCCTACTTCATCTTGGAGTTGAATATCTAGAAATCATGAAATCAACTTTTTGACGATTATGTAGGAAGCCTTAGAAAGTAAAAATTAATTCGATATCTCATTAAAACTAAGAAATATGTAGGAATTTGTGAAAACATATGCAACCCCCTTGCACCCACTTTGGGGTTGAATATCCAAAAATCCTGAAATCCAATTTTCATTTATGATATTCTTGTAAATGTTATAATTAACGATTCCAACCAATTTTCTAATAACTGAAGATTTGACAATAAGCAGAAAAATGAAAATTCTTATCGGAAAATTCGTTCGGTCGTGTGTAATGTGTACAGCGCCTAAGTTTTCCGTGCGTCAAGTGATTTTTTTATTATTCTTTTTATTATGTTGTGAAAAAAGTTGCCTGTTTCTATTATTGATAGTGATAGATCCTCCTACATTTATGTAAAAGCTGTGCAGTACACATTTTCCCCAAGAAAGATCCGGCCAGAATTGGGTTATGAAATAAATAAAAACCCAACAGTGGTCGGATCTTGATTGAGAAAAAATGTTTCCTTCATAGCTTTAACATATTGGAGGCTCTGACAGTAACCAAAAATCTTCCATTTGGCTATTTAATTGAACTTACTCTTTTGACAGTTCGGTTGAAATAACTTTGATCGCTCAGTTAAAACGGGCTGAAAACAAAAACAAAACTGCGATAAAACATTCTCGGTTTGGTTGAAACAGTGTAAATTTTTTTTTTAAGAATCGATAACAATACTTTATTATTAAAATAATGAAGTAAAATCAAGTAAATTATAATGTTGGTTGTTGTGCTGTCATTCAGTATGATAGAGCTGCTACTGTTATTGTTGTTGTTTATGATTTCCTCTTTTTCTGATGGGTTGTTCCCATGATTGAGTTGCTTTTGCCTGTTGAGGAGTATAACCCGCTGCTGATGATCGATTGGTATTATTATGTGGGGTTCTTCTCTGTATTGTCGTTCCTGGACGGCTTTTTTTGAAGTTCTCAAAGTTTGATGTATTGAATTCTTGCTGATTCTTCGATGAAGAAATAATTTTTGAATTTGGTTGTAGTTATTTCTCCAAATCCAAAGTCGTTGGTATTTCGGTCTCAAGTCCCAACTGATTATTTTTTTTCGCAGTTGAGGATTTCTGTTAGTTAGATGATTTTTCGGTACAGTAGTTTGAAGACTAAGAAATATATTTTTAGTCCAAAAGTCGAAATTTTCTTCTAAGTCCTTGGTGATTGCAATTGATTTCTGCTAAGTCCAGTATTTCGCTGATTTTTTAAAAGTGTGATGATTTTTATAGGCATTCCCGGAAGAAGCCGCCATCTCTTAATGTGTGATATGCTCACCCATTCAGCAATAGCAGCCCTAATAGAGGTAACAGGCACACCGAAAACCGGTTGTGGTCCAACCAAAGCTCATTGACATTTATACCCTGGTGGCCTGGAAACCATATGCGCTTTAAATCATTGAGTCTGTCAACAGAATTCAATCGTTCTTTACACTCACGTACCATCTTCGAAAAGACGATTTGACTATCTAGGAACTGTAAAGCGGCCTGACTGTCGCTACAAATGCAGATTCGCCTGCCTCTCCATTTGCCCTCTATAATCCACCTTAAAGATGGCATATACTTCGGTTTAAAAGACTAAAGACCCGGTGTGGTACGCAAGGCACCTGTTACACCTCTGTAGTTTGGCGATACTAGCTTTAATGTATGCACATTCGGACTTAGTCCACTAAACCACTGATACATAAACTATGAAGGGTCTTATAATGGCTGTATAGAGCCAATATACGATTGAAGGCCTAAGACCCCATGCTCTTCCAAAAGCTCTTCTGCACTGCCAGAAGATTACTAGCGCACGGTTCTTTCCACAGAGTTTCAACCTTTTAATATGAACTATCTAGGAGATGTTGGGAGAAATGGCTGTACCATAAAAGGTCTAAATAAATTTTAATATATTTGCCTCCTAGCATATGCGGTTCCTGCAATATAGAAACCAATTCCTCTCACACTCCCATCCTCAAAAAAAAACCCAACTGGTCTACCCACTAAACTCATTTGGACTTTCTGGCTCAAAGGATTTGGGAGCTACGAGCCTTCAAAAGATTTTGCGTTCGGCATACAGGTGAATTTTTTAAAATCGTGAAAAAAATGTCCAGAGGAATAAATTTTTTTGAATCGATCACAATACTTTCTTATTAAAATAATTTCATCATTGGTAGTATATAAAAAGATAAACGAATAGTATGTTCGTGTACTCCTATGAGAATTACTTGAAAGTTTCTTATTTAATAAAAGTCGGTAACTTCACACAACACATTTTGTAGTCATTTGTAATATTGATATGGAATGAAACTAATTACAGCATTTTCAGCGCAATCAGAAATTAGTGGATTCATCCAAAAAATTGAAATCACAAATATGGAGCTCCGTTGTTACAATACTCTTAGTGGAAGCAAAAAATATTACACATGAAGCCAATGGTTCAGCGATACATGATCCTCATATTAAATTCAGGTGAGTTACATTATATGTATATGTCCTATGTATATCTCGAATGCCACAAAAAATTTAGCGCGAATTAATTACAGAAATCTGCTGTTGTATTTGTTATGAATTTCTTCACATTCGAGAGTGTAGATTCCATATATGATAAAAGCCACCATTAAACAGAAAACACGATCTTGTTACCTGAGCCGCGATTCTGGCGACATGCGAATTGCGAAAATTCCGCATATTTTCCTTCATTTTCGAAACAGGGAAATTTGTTGATTTCATGAGGCAAGGCTGTTGGCGAATATTTTCGTTTCCTAGGTATTCAAATTGAAATTCGCTTATGTGAATTGAGGAAACTGTTAGTTTTTCGTTTCGTGTTTGTTGTCAATATTAGGTCTGTTCTTTTTGACTGATTGATTGGTTGCAGGGTGTTGGAATGGGGGGAAGGACAATGCGTCCGAATTGCTCGGAAGCTGAGACTGAAACATTCTAAAATTTATATCTCCTGAACGGTTGATGTCAGACGGTTCAAACTTTGTGGCTGTTTTATGAGATACTAGGAGCCTAGACAAGGACTAAAATTGTGAAGGAGGGGAATGTGGCGGTAGAGCAAAAAACTTTGGATTACAATATCTTCCGAACCAATTATACCAGGATGATAAAATTTGATTTTTGAAGAAAGGATTACAAGTCGAGTCTATTGAAAGTAAAATTTTTGAGGGGGGAGGTGGAGCGCAAAAGTGGGGGGACAGCCATTTTTAAAACAAATTTATTTTTATATCTCCAGTACCGTGTTATATATGGCTTTACAAATTTTACAGGAGTAAAGGCCGTGACACATTAAAAGCAGAAGACAGCGGTAGATCCAGAATTTGTTTAGAAAGCACATGCTCATGGCGCCTGTTTAAATGAAAGCAGCAGCAGAAGCAGAGACGAAAGCAGTGCTGCTTTTTCGTTCTAAATTCTAAAATTCTGCCTCTGCTTCAGTGCTGACAACGTAAATCCCTTTAGAATTGGGAATGTTGTCAGCAATGGAAATGTTAAATGTGTCAAAATTGTTTCCATATACAGTGGATGCCGCTTATTGTAATCGCGGATAAAGCTATAAGTCGCATTTTGTTATCAAAACAGTTGGGTTCCATTTTCCACAAACAGAATTCATAGCTTATTTTTTTCTTCGTTTATTGTTATCAGCCGGTTAATGTTATTGTTTTTTTGCTGGTCCCAAAGTGATTACAATAAGCGGCATCCACTCTACTCGTATTTAATGATCATTTTAAGCGAATAGCTCAAAAAAATCAACGGAAACAAAATATTTTCGTCCGCTCAAACATGAGACTAAAATACTTGTGACTGTTGACAGCTAGCATGGACACATTATTCCGTGCTTCTACCTTCGGTGGTAGTTAGTGTGAAGATTGTTATCAATAACCACTATATTTGCGTATACAGCCTACTTGGGTGAGTAGGCACCACGAGGATAGGAATTGGGAGTAAAAGGTATAAAATAAGAACACGTCCAACTCGGACAGAGTCTGTTTTAAAAAGAACAAGTTTTTATTCTAAGTACCTTACCACTATCCTAATCCTACCATTAAAACTAATTTATTACTACAATTCATTATATATACATCAAATGATGCTGCAAAATACAATGATGCTGTAAACGAAGTGAGATGACGAGTGCATTATGTACTCTGTACCTACTGCGATAGTTTGGTATGGACTTTACATTCGCTACAGTTAGCATGGACATATTCTTCTCTGCTTCTGCTTTTATTTAAATTCATGAAACAGAGCAAAAAGCAGCACTGACGACGCTGCTGTTTATGCCGTTGCTTTCTGCTTTTAATGTGTCACGACCTTTAGGCCCAATAAACCTCTAGCGGAGAAACAGTCGTTTTTACTGACTGTTTCTGTCAACGACAAATGTCAAAACTTTAGTGGGGTACGTTCAAAATACAAATGAAGCCATTTTCGAAATGGGGTATGTTCGAATATCAATTTTGACACATTTGCGAAAAATTCGCAAGGGAAATTTGCGAATTGTCGTCAGAATCGCGGCCCTGGTTTCAGTCAGACCGGTTCAATAGGTTATGCGTGTTCTGAACTCTATTAATTGATGTTCATCGTTCGCAGAAGTTAGCGGCCATAGCTTTTGTTTGAGTATTAATTTTATTTAACATAAAAAATGGCTAACTTAGTCGGAATAAGCAATTTTTTTTAAATCTTAGACTGTGTTTTTACAGTTAAAAATATTTGTTTGCAAAAAGCTTTAAAAAATATACAAATTCTTGGATAGTTTGCTTACTATTTTGCTTTAATAATTTATCATGACAGTTGACAATGAAAAGTATTTGTAAATACTCAGGAGTGCTGACATGGATTTATTTAGGATCGAATCTTGATTTGATGAATGGCTGAAATTAGAGCTGTGTCGTTGCTGCTTTTTCGCGAAAACGTGTTATACGCTTCACGGAGAAAAATTTCTGTTTTAGTTTTAAAAAAGTACTTTATTGTGCCGAAAATCTTAAACCTAACAATTCTTCATCTTAATTCTAAAGCTAAAATTAATTTATATCTAAGCTGCTAATGTTCTTATTGGCCTCAATGAGCACTCTAAGTTATAAATTGTATCGGGGAATATTTTGGGAGAGATCAGAGTATCTTTATTTGCGTACAATCTTAATGTATATTTATCGATTAAGATACCCACGAACTCCGCAGGAGTTCATCTAACTATGTTGGATGTCCGACTGGACTTCATGAGCATTTGCATTATTAGGAAAAATGGCAAAAAAAACCCAATATTACATATCATTTTTCAACTCTACTTTCAACTTTTTACACCAGAAACCCTACTGACGCCGGAAAACAACTAACATTTAATCAAATTTGCTTCTATGGAAAAAATTCCATTCTTAAAATTAGCGAAAAAATAAAATTGCTGTTGGCGGGTTTCGATGTCACGCTCTTAGCGTTTAGCTCTATATATCCTGGCGTACAACCAAAAATTCCACCAAATTGGTTGAAATATTAGGTGATCTTCAGCGCCACCTCCTTTAGTATAGGGTTGCGATGGCGGGAAGTTAGCTAAAGTTTAAAAGTCGCGGACTGTAAATTTGATTTCGAGTTCGCTATATAGAAATTATGCTCAGCAAATCCACCAGCTGTAAGGGTGTTTCGGATAGTAGGCATGATACACCCTCTGACAAGTCTATGCCCTCCGATGACGAAACAGCTCCTTCGGACCTAGTCCAACACAATCTTATAAAACTGGCGTATCCAGTGAAGGTTTTCCAACTGTCATGTCCTCAAGGACAGCGATTAGCAGCATGATTTATACAAGGGAAGCTGCTAGCAATGTTAGTAGGGTGTTTTTTAGGTGCATGAGAACTATCGATATCGATAACTGTGGTTTGACAGCTGAGAATGTCAAATTGTGTTGACATTTCTGTTCAGTAAGATTTGGCAAGTCATCATGAATCGTTTAACGCCAGAACAACGCTTCCAAATTGTGGAAATTTACTTTGAAAAAAATAAATCTGTTCGCGAAGTTCATAGAGCACTTCGTCCATTTTACGGTCAACATAATCAGCCTAGTGAGCAAGCAATTCGTGCAGTTATTGATCGTTTTCGCACTAATTTTACTCTTCTCGATTCAAAACCATCAACAAGACAAAGAAATGTGCGTACCGGCTTACGTGCCTATAAAATAAAGCTCGTGCAAGAATTGAAGCCAAATGACCATCGTTTGCGTCGCATTTTTGCTGATTGGGCTCATTTGAAACTGGCCGAAGATGAGCATTTTTATCGGAGAATTTTGTTTAGTGATGAAGCTCATTTCTGGTTATATAGCTACGTCAATAAACAAAATTGCCGTATATGGAGCACAGACAATCCTCACGCCGTTAACGAATCACCATTACATCCATTAAAATTGACTGTTTGGTGTGGTTTATACGCTGGCGGCATCATCGGTCCTTATTTCTTTCGAAATGAGGAAGGAGCTGCCGTTACGGTGAATGGCCAGCGCTATCGAGCCATGCTGACTGAATTTTTGTTTCCAAAAATTAATCAGCTAGACATCGCCGACATTTGGTTCCAACAAGACGGCGCAACTTGCCATACAGCGCGCTACACAATCGATTTATTGCAAAATCAATTTGGTGACAACTTGATTTCCAGAAGTGGTTCTGTTAACTGGCCCCCTCGTTCGTGCGATTTAACGCCTCTGGATTACTTTTTATGGGGCTATATTAAGTCATGCGTTTATACAGACAAACAAGCATTGGAAGCCAATATTCAAGCCACTATTGACGCCATACGGCCAGATTTATTGGAAAAAGTAGTCAAAAATTGGACTGATCGAATGGACCATGTAACTCGTAGCCGCGGCGGACATATGACGGAAATCATATATAAAAAATAAATGCCATGAAACTATCTACCAGAATATAATAAAAAAATGTCATTCCAATATTTCTGTCTTGTATTATAATTTTAAGTTCTCATGCACCTAAAAAAACAGCCTTTACTTATACCAGTTTCTTTTCTTTTTTTCGGGTTAGTTTTAACATTAGCTTATTCTAAAAAATAAGACTAAATGTCCTGTTGATTAATCCACCAGTATCTAGGAGCCTCACGCTCATTTATATCAATGTCAATATAGTTCGCGGTGGAGTATCGCCATAAGAGCAGAGGGTCACTAGTTTCCAGATTGGGGTCGTATCCTATTTTACTTTATTATTTTTTAATAATAAAGTATTGTGATCGAACTGAAATTTTAAAAAAATTTGCTACCCTGAAATTTTGTATTTACACGTTTTAGAACTAGTAAACACCAAAAAAGCAAAAAAAAAAAATTTCCGTCTGTCCGCCGTAGACGCCGTCCGCCGTACGCAAAATCGTTTGAAGGCGCGTAGCTCCCAAACCCGGCTGAAAAACTTTGGATTACAATATCTTCCGAACCAATTGCACCATGAAGATAAAATTTTGTTTCTGTATATGGGATCACAAGGGGAGTCTAATGAAAGAAAATTTTTTGAGGGGGGAGGTGGAGCACGAAAGTGGGGGGAAAGCTATTTCTCAAAAAATTTCATTTTTATATCTCAGAAACCGTATCAGATATGATCTTGAAAATTTTACAGGAGTTGGGATCGGTAGACTTCTAGTAGGGAAAAAATATTTAGTGGTGGGGGTGTAGGAGGTGATGGTGAAAAGGGGTAGAAAGGAAAAAAATTCGGATTTTTATTTCTCGAAAACCGTAATGAGTGGGAAGCAAAAAATTTAGGATTATATAGAGCCACTATAGAGACATCCTAGAAAAATAAAATTGTTGATAGAGGTAGCAAGGCAGGTGGTGAGGGGTGGTTTTTTATATCTCAGAAACGGCTTATGCTAGAAAGTTGAAACTTAGTACGTATATGTACATGTGCTATTAGAGTCACTAAAGCAAAAAAAAGTTCAGATTTTTATTGGCGTTCAGAGGTTGAGTAAAAAAAATTTCCGTAAATCCACATTTTCACGAATTTCGTTAAAACTTTTAGACATGTCAAACTATCAAAGCAATTTTACTTCTGCGGGCTATTTATATATAAGCGCCTAGTAACGTTCTTCAAATTTTTTCGATATCCAACTCCTAAGGGGGTGTAAGGTGGTTGTGTACATATTCACGAATTCTTGTATATTCCTAAGGTATATTGAGATTTGGAATTCACTTTTACTTCTATAAGCTTTAAACGTAGTCGGGGAAAAACCCGATTTAAGTATTTTTCTCTATTAAACCCCCTGGGGGTATTGTTCAAGTTTTCACTGATTCCGAAAATCTCTTAGGTTCAATGTGATCGAATTCACTTTTACTACTATAAATTATTCTATTGATAAAAAAAATACTTAAATAAAAAACAGTCTTGGCGTAACTTTATTATTTTATGGGTAGAAGTCCGAAACGTGTTTAATGATGAGATGCTATGTAGGTTACTATGCGACTGACAACCTAAGAAATAACCAGGAGGTCCTTGTCTAATCTTCAAGTATCCCTAAGGGAAACCACAAAGTTTCAATCTTCTGACATCAATCGTTCAGGAGATATGGATTTTAGAATGTTTCAATCCCGGCTTTTAAGCGTTTTGGACTCATTGTTTCCTCCCAACTTACACACCCCTCAACCCTTATCGATCATTTTTTTGCAAATGAGTCCACTATTATAGTACTACATAAGTTCCAAGTTTCAGCCTCCTAGCATAAGTGGTTCCTGAGATCTGGAAAGCAACATTTTTCATCTAAAACGCTCCCTCTTCATCCCCCCTTGCACCCCCACCCCCTTATAAGATACCACCCGTAGGGGTTCACCCAATCTACTCACCATAAAAATTTCAACTTAATACCTCAACGGGTTTGGGAGCTACGCGCTTTCAAACGATTTTGCGTACGGCGTGTAAATATAAAATTTCAGGGTAGCAAATTTTTTTGAAATTTCAGGTCGATCACAATACTTTATTATTAAAAAATAATAAAGAAATAGGTCTCACCAATGCTTGGTAACAAATGATTTTAACACGTGGGTATAAATGTTTCGCGTAAAAAAGTCGTTTTAGGGGCATGAATGTTTTACGTATAATACCTTTTCAAGCTCGATGCTGGAATGATCGTTGAAATATAAATATTGATCCAGGTGTACTCCGAGATATTTTACAAAAGTATTGTGCGGAATTCGCTCGTGGCTTCCCTCCCCAGCTACAATATCGAATTTCTTCCAATTGCGCTTCAAATCTAGATTGGCATGTGCTAAAGTGGTGCGGAATAAGATGGTCTCACATTTCTGTAATTAATTTTCATTCTCCAAGAGTTCGTGTAGAATTGGACGTCGTTAAACATTTTCTGGAGTTCCTCTTGGGCTTTGGTCGCTTTAGAATGGGGTGTGTATATGATGATGTCGTCTGCGAAGGCTACAATAGATCTTGTGGGTAAATTGTTAAATCCGAAGGTTTCTAGCCGCTAATGAATATCGCGAATAAGGTGGATGCAGTTACTGTTCCCTGTTGGAGTCCTTCCCTGACGCTAAAGGTTTTTGTGGTAACAATTTTCCCGTTTGTTAGCACAAAGATTTTATTATAGATCATGTGGATTAGTATATTTATCAGGTGTTTGGGGAATTTTACTTTATTATTTTTTAATAATAAAGTATTGTGATCGACCTGAAATTTCAAAAAAGTTTGCTACCCTGAAATTTTGTATTTACATGTTTTAGGACTAGTAAACACCAAAAAAGCAAAAAAAAAAAAAAAATTTCCGTCTGTCCGCCGTAGACGCCGTACGCCGTCCGCCGTACGCCATCCGCCGTACGCCGTACGCAAAATCGTTCGAAGGCGCGTAGCTCCCAAACCCGTTGAGATATTAAATTGAAATTTTTATGGTGAGTAGATTGGGTGAACCCCTACGACTGGTATATTTTCGAGGGGTGGGTGTACAAGGGGAGAGGAGAGGGGAGTGTTTTAGAAACTAGGAGGCTATTTGGAACGTTATTTTTTAGGTTGTCAGTCGCATAGTAACCTACACCGCATCTCATCATTAAACACGTTTCGGACTTCTACCCATAAAATAATAAAGTTGCGCCCAGACTGTTGGCAGATTTTTATACTATAGATGAAATCATATATGTAGAGTATTATAAGTTTAATCGAGCCCAAAAGTTTGTAACGCATAGAACCGAGCCTCGGAGGAAAAAAAGTAATATATTATTTTTTGATTATTTGTGGCCAAAAACTCCAAATACGCTTGACGTCCGTCTGTCTGCCTGTCTGTCCGTTAGCACGATAACTCAAGAACGCCTTCACCTAGGATCTTGATATTTGGAATCTGGATGTTCCACTCCATCGGGTGGCTGCCATATAAAATGTCCTTAAAACACGTGTTCAAGAATATTTGCCGATTACTTCAGAAGGGTTTAAACTACGCCTTTGAAATTTTGTATGTGTTAATTTTCCAATATAATATAATCTGGCAGGTTTTTCAAAACTATGTTGAGAATTCCGTCAGTCAGGGATTTGATTAGCAATTAGATTTTGTTTAAAATTGAGTAGAGGCAAGTTATTTTTGTTCCCATTTTTAAATTTTGTGACAAGTTGGAGTTCTGCGTGTGGATTCCCTCTAAGTGAGTTAGAATTATGTCTAGTTTTTGGGGTTCGTCGTTTATCACGAAATTACCATACCTACATAGTTGCATCATCCAGATGTTTTTGAGAATTGGCTGGTCCCTTAATCGTAGGTACACTTGCGCTATTCCTTTTTCTGAAGATTGAATTTATTTGTGCAAACATTCCAGGTGAGTCGCTGGACCTAACTGATTTTATTTTTTTCCTCCATTGGCTATTGGTTTCATTCCCGAAGTTTTGGCGGATAAGGGTCCTAAAATTCCTAAGAATCGGCTTTAATCTATTTAGGTTGGGATTATAATAATCCAGATATCTACGATAAATATTATTGATCCGCGTGAGAAGATGACTTTCGAGTCTTTGAAGTTTCCGAATGACAGGATTTTCGAAATTGTCTAAAGTATATATTTCGAGTTTTGCGCTTTTGGACAATCCGTTCTATGGTGGCAATCGTAAGGTTTTCTAATATTTGAAGATAGTGTTCTTCTATCTCAGAGTTTGTTAAATTCCTATAGTTAGGGGTCATAAATTCTTCCTCTTCAGGAATTTATCCTGAGTGAGCTTTCGCTATTCTCCTTTGGAATAAATTCCAGTTAGTTTTTTTATAATTTACGAAGACATTTTCTTCTTGGGAATTAATAATGAAATTGTTGTCTTTGTCGTGACCAAATGTCATGAGTATGACATTTGGTGGTCGCTATCGTAGTTTAGGGTTTCTAATTTATTTTCCTGAGAACGTGAAGTTAAGTCGGGCATCTGCTATACAGATATCAAGGTATGAGTTTGATCTTGGTAGGATGGGCGAATCAGGGCCGTAAAATGTCAAAGAAGTTAGGATGACCAAATTGGAGTTTTAACAAATAACTTATGCCATAATTAGAGGCTAATTAAAGGATAATTTAGTGCTCCAAAAAAAAACTTGCGGCTGCACCCCTAATGGTAGAACCGTGTGGTCGTTCTGACTTCCATGGAAGCTAGGATGACCATAGCCGAAACGATGTTAAACGTAAGTGCAACAAAGTTCTAGTTATACAGTAATTAACGGCTATTTAAAGGCTTTCGTATAAGCCCGATTTCATTAAGATCGGTTCACCCTGTCCCGAAATATGCACCCCTGTGAATAAAAAAACAACCCCCGTACGTTCATATGGGCACACAGAGAAGCTACGGGTCTGTAATAGGTCTTAAAATTTCTCCTGAATTAACGGCTCGCGATTCCCGACGCGCCCGATTTTACGGCTCCACCCCCTCATCCAAAACTCACCCCCATTATAACCATATTTGCGAATCCGGGCGCACAGAGAAGCTACGAGTCTGTAATAGGTCTTAAAATTGCTCCTGAATTAACGGCTCGCGATTCCCGATGCACCCGAATTTACGGCTCTACCCCCTCATCCAAAACCCACCCCCTGTATAACCGCTTTTGCGAATCTGGGAATACAGAGATGCTACAAGTCTGTAATAGGTCTTAAAATTGCTCCTGAATTAACGGCTCGCGATTCCCGATGCACTCGAATTTACGGCTCCACCCCCTCATCCAAAACCCACCCCCTGTATTCCCATATTTACAAATCTGGGCACACAGAGAAGCTACGAGTCTGTAATAGGTCTTAAAATTGCTCCTGATTAACGGCTCGCGATTCCCGATTCGCCCGAATTTACGGCTCCACCCCCTCCTCCGAAACCCATATTAACAACAGAACGACCACACGGTTCTACCATTAGGGGTGCAGCCGCAATTTTTTTTTTTGGAGCACTAAATTAGCCTTTAATTATGGCATAAGTTATTTGTTAAAATTCCAATTTGGTCATCCTAACTTCTTTGACATGGTTGTGAAGTAGAGATTTAAATTTAATTTGATTTTCTATGACCCAATTATTTAGGAAATTTTCCTGTGTATTATTATCTCGGTTAAGCCAAGAATTGTGTTGCGCGTTCAGATCACTTGCTATTACGTAATAGTTCCGAGGATTATTTAATTCAAGGGTCTGGAAGAGAGAATGGAATTCGTCATTGAATTTTTCCGAATTTCTTCTTGTGGCAAAGGTGCTAATAACGAAAAGATTATCGTTATTCTGCAGAGATATTTTTACACAGGTGAGTTCTAGACATTCATATAGGGTAAATTCTGGCCGGTTATTTGTTGAAAAGTTTAAGGTTTTTTTTATAAGAATGCCTGCCTCCGCCTCCGGAGTTCGGTCGGTATGTTCTTATAAATTCATAAATTTTAAATTGGTGTGTGTGGTGCGGTTTTAGTTTGGTTTTTGTTAAGAGGAGTAGATCGGGGTTTTCTATCTTAAGGAGGTCGTCTAAATTCATCCTTCTGTTTAACTTTACGATGGAGTTGACTTTGACAGAGATGAGCCTGAGCTTCTGAAGGCTTTGTGTGACCTGGCCATCAACAAACATTGGACAGATTTAAACCTCTACTTATAAAACTAAGTTGTTGAGCGTGAGTGCCGATGGCTTGCTCAAAACGCTCAAACTTTGAATTTAATAATTTAGACAAATTTTCGTGGAAAGAGAAAAAATCATTGTTATTTTCCTTACCTATGTGCTCTCGTAGGTATTCCTGGTTTGGTAGAGCTTTCGTATTATTTCCCTTCACGGCTTCTGCATAGTTCACTCCTGGTCGAACTGTACTTTCGATGATTCGTTGTAGTTGTTGTTTCGCTGGTTTTGTTGTCTCTGCTCTTTCTGCTGAATGGCCATATCGTTGGCAACGCCGGCACTGTGAGATTTCCGTTTTTCCGAGCTTTTCGAATCTCACCACTGGTAGTTAATGAAGTAGGTATTCAGTGGTTGCTCTTTCACTCACCCGAAACTGATGGAGTTGTGCGGTTGCCAGGTTTACATAAAGCAGTATGTATGAATGTAAAATGCACTAATATATTCTTCGTTTCTTTTTAACTTTTAGATTAGGCAACGAAAAATATAAAAGCAAAAGTTCGTATCGAGCGAGATGGCTGGAACAATTTGATTTCCATCTGTTTGATGAGGACCAACTGCTGGAAGTAGCACTCTGGAGTAAAAATACAGTTCTTGGCCGTTGTGTAATCGATTTGTCTAAATTTCCACGTGAGACCACGCATAGCTTATGGCAACAATTCGAAGACCATCATGGCGAAATTTTATTAATGATGACAATAAGTGGTACAACAGCCTCTGAAACAATTAGTGATTTGACTGCATATAAAGAGGATCCTCATGAAAGGGAATCTATTCTTGGACGATACTTTTTATACAGAACATTTCAAAAACCTCGAGATATTGGTCACCTTACAGTGAAAGTGTTTGGAGCAACAGGATTGGTATCAGCGGATCTCGGAGGAAAATCCGATCCTTTTTGTGTTTTGGAATTGGACAATGCTCGCCTTCAAACCCAAACAGAATACAAAACTCTAACACCAAATTGGAATAAAATTTTCACGTTGTAAGTACACAATTTTGAATTGAAGAGCTTAAAGTTTCTGAAGTTTTATAAAATTGCAATTATTTTTGTAGCAATGTAAAGGATATCTCATCCGTTCTAGAAGTGACAGTGTATGACGAGGACCGTGATCATAAGGTTGAGTTTCTAGGAAAAATAGCGGTACCCTTACTACGTATACGAAATGGTGCCAAGCAGTGGTATGCTCTTAAAGACAAAAAACTTCATAATAGAGCTAAAGGAACCAATCCGCAAGTAAACAATTTATTTTAGGCATGTTTATTTTTTGCGACTTTATGCAGAACAAGGTAGGAACTTTGAGCATTGAACTTTGACTTTTCATGGCAAGAATAGCAACTGCAAGAAGTGGTGTGGTTGCTCTTGTCGCTTTGCGTTTTGTTGTTGTTTTCGCAAGTCGCTAACCTACTCTGTACTGGATAAGGGAGCAAAATAACACGTCTTTTTTGTACTTGCTATATCAATAAAACGTTTTTTCATTTCAAGATACTTCTCGAACTTAATGTAGTTTGGAATCCAATTCGGGCAGCCATTCGAATATTTCAACCAAAGGAAGAAAAACTCGTTCATCAAGAACCTAAATTCAAACGACAACTTTTTCTACATAACGTAAACAGAATGAAAGGTATGATCATGGAGATAATCGAAGTTGGGAGATATATAAAGTGGGTATCCCGTATTCGTTGGAACTTTCCTAGAGATTATAGCTTTTTTTCTTACAGCGCGTGTATAGAATGGGAAAGTCCAATCAAATCAATCATAGCACTTTTGATATGGACCTGCATTTGCCTCTGGGCTGGTTTGGAAATACTGCCCGTCACTGCGGTTTTAATAATTCTCAAGTATGAGATATTTCGTTTTACTTGTTTGTTTCTAAATAAATTAAATTGGCATGGTTCTTTGATAGGAACTGGTTTATTCGATGGATAACGGGAAACACACAATCAAATTTAGAAGAGCATTTAGAATATATAACCGACGAAGAGGAAGATGATAATCCGGAAATTGAACAGAAGAAAAGTATTAAGGAGCGTTTACTGGCGATTCAAGAAGTTTCTCAATCTGTTCAAAATACGATTGGATACATAGCCTCATTAGGTGAAAGCATTAAAAAGTAATCATTGAGGTTAAGCTATTTACAGTTTAAGCTACTTATACTTACAAATTTCAGCACATTAAATTTTACTATTCCGGAAATCACGTGGTTAGTGTCATTCTTGCTTTTGATTGTTGCTGCGGTACTGCGGTTCGTACCAATCAGAGGAATACTAATATTTTGGGGATTTTGGAAATTTTCGAAACGCCTCATTAGACCAAATGCGATTCCTAATAATGAAGTTCTAGATATCTTATCCAGGATACCAGATGATGAACATATTGTGAGTACGAATATAATCTTTTTCGTAAGTAGGTATATAATACATGGACTATATAAATAACAAAAACAAAACTACATAAATTTGGAATAAGTAATGAAAATTAAAAACAATAAACAGAGCCCGAAAGCCAGGCGGATGTAATTACCGTATATCTGCACAGAGACTTAGTGAAGTTATTCTACCACATAAACATCAAAATTTCATGAGAGAACAAAACCGATAAGAACCCTCCACTTATTGTCTTGTTCCCGCTTTGCCCTTGTTGCCCAGAGAAATTAAAAACCCTCTAACCCTTTATGTCCTATGTCCTTATGACCATCTCCATACATGCTCAGTTTTAACCGGATTTTTTTTTTATGTAAACAAACAGCAAACCCACTGTGTCAAAAGAGCTATGACGATTTAGCTTCATTTCTCTCGGCCAAAGACAATAGATACTATAAGATGTCTCAGGTCATTAAAAACGTCCGAAAGAGCTTTCAATTTCAGTTACACAGATCAGCGGCTATTAAAAAAGCTTTCACAAACTTCCTAGCTACCCTATTCGAAAAAATCTACAAAACTGACGAATGCGGTTTGCTTGGCACAAAGACAATAGATACTATAAGATGTCTCAAGTCATTAAAAATGGCCGAAAG
Organism: Beris morrisii; assembly: GCA_951812415.1. NCBI lineage: Eukaryota > Metazoa > Arthropoda > Insecta > Diptera > Stratiomyidae > Beris > Beris morrisii. Next base: position 99,601,079 of record OX638311.1, read on the forward strand.
AGCTTTCAATTTCAGCGGCTATTGAAAAATGCTTTGGAAAACTTCCTAGCTACCCTGTTTGAAAAAATCAACAAAACTGTTGATTACGCTTTTCTTGGAGTCGGTAAAAGGGGAAGCTCATTTACGTTGTTGCCTTTTTTCTCACATTTTCATGTTGATTTGCTGTTGTAGATTGCATTGGCATTGGATATTTTGCGACTTTAGAAAATACTACTACTAATTTCTTTTTTTAATATTCCATTAATCGAAGTAAAAAAAATCTGCCAACAGTCTGGGCGCAACTTTATTATTTTATGAGTAGAAGTCCGAAACGTGTTTAATGATGAGATGCGGTGTAGGTTACTATGCGACTGACAACCTAAAAAATAACGTTCCAAATAGCCTTCTGGTTATTTCTTAGGTTGTCAGTCGCATAGTAACCTACACCGCATCTCATCATTAAACACATTTCAGACTTCTACCCATAAAATAATAAAGTTGCTGCAGTTGGCAGATTTTTTTTATTCACTTACGTATTTTCTTATAAATAGAATAATTCATAGTAGTAAAAGCGAATTCGATCACATTAAACCTAAGAGATTTTCAGGATCAGTGAAAACTTGAACAATACCCCCAGGGGGTTTAATTGAGAAAAATACTTAAATCGGGTTTTCCCCGACTACGTTTAAAGCTTATAGAAGTATAAGTGAATTCCAAATCTCAATATACCTTAGAAATATATCAGAATTCGTGAATATGTACACAACCACTTTACACCCCCTTTGGGGTTGGATATCGAAAAATTTTGAAGATCGTTACTAGGCGATTATATAAATAGCCCGCAGAAGTAAAATTGCTTTGATAGCTCGACATTGTTACGAGTTCCACTCGTAAATAGCGTATCTGGAAGGAAAAGAACAATCCTGAGTTTCGTTGTTAATAGAAATAAAAAGGAAGAAACAAATGATGAATAAAATTACCTTTTTTTTAATGAATCCCGATGCGCTGGGGACGCTTCTTATGCACGGCTCCGCAGACGACACTAGCACCTAAAAGTAAGCCAGTAAAGAAATATTAATGTAATTTGCAGTAGACACGGCGAAGAGGCGGAAAGATGAATTAATTAGGTTTATGGAACATTAGCGTAAGTTAGGATTAGGTTATTTAAGGACGTAGGAATAGGAAAAGGAAATTAGAAAAGAACAACCGGAGTTAAATACACAAAACAAACTCCCACCTGGGAGCACGATAACCACTAACACTAAACAAGCAAAACACAGGAAACACTGAAAATACCGCACATCACGAACATGGCAGATCGTCGGGGAATAAACAATAATACCCGACTGACAGATCGCGAATATCGGTCAAGGGCAAGGAAACAGCTGAGAACAGAGAACGCGGCGAAATTAAACAGAAGTTCAAGCGAGTTAAATACAGGCACCTGCCGCTCGCCGGTTGGAGTCTCCGATAGATCGTCGTAAGAATTTCCTAGTTCGATGAAACTCCGATAAAACGTCGTATGAATTTGAAATATTGATGATGCGAGGGTACGTTGACCTATAAAAGCGGAATTGAGCTGTCGGTGAAAATAACTGACTGTTGGGGGCCGTTGGAAGTTTTCGCGGCAAGTGCGGACGATTTTTGCGGGGCTTTTGAAAAGTGGAACCGCTCGAGAAAAAATCGAAAGTGAGAGGTGTCGTGACGCGAAAAGGAAGTTGAACGAAAGTTAGTTTTGAAGAAAAGAAGCGGAGGAAAACGAAGTGATACGGCGAGGAACGCGGTCGGGAGTCAGAAACCTGGACGAAGTTAACATTGGAGTTGCATCCCAAAGAAGCTGTGCAAAGGAGTGGAAAAGAGTAGACTTCGTGGGACAACGCACCAGCGGCGCCGTAGAGTTAAGAAGGTAGAGAAGAGTAGGATAATTTCTAGTAAGTTCAGTTAATTAAAAAAATTAGTCATTAGTGGAATTATCTCAGTCATTTATTATATTTTTATTTTTATATCGTTTATAAGGATTACTCGAATTATATTTTCTTATATTTTATTACGACATTGTGTCTTGTAAATTTTTGTGACGTATTTCAGCCTTTTCTCCGTGCGTATAGTTGATTTGGAGCGATTAGTGTAATGAGTGATTTCCCCGAACTAGTGGTTCGGTCGGGGTTAATCGTGTAAGAGCAGGTTCCTTAAATTGAGGGACCACTGGCGCCCACGACCCTTCTCTGGGTTGGCCGACAAGGACCCGTTCGGCCCCTTTTAGGTGCAAAGTGGTTTTATTCGCGGTACTAAGGACCGTTACCGCGTTTTAACCGTAATAACATGTCTAAAAGTTTTAACGAAGTTTGTGAAAATGTGGATTCACGGACATGTTTTTTACTCAACCTCTGAACGCCAATAAAAAATCTGAACTTTTTTTTTGCTTTTATTACTCTAATAGTACATCTACATATAGGTACTAAGTTTCAACTTTCTAGCATAAGCCGTTTCTGAGATATAAAAAACCACCCCTCTCCCCCGTACCTATCAAAAATTTTATTTTTCTAGGATGTCTCCATAGTGGCTCTATATAATCCGAAATTGTTAGCTTTCTATTCATTATGGTTTTCGAGAAATAAAAATTAGAATGTTTTCCTTTCTACCCCCTTTCACCATCACCCCCAACACCCACACCACCAAAATTTGTTTCCCTATTAGAAGTTTACCGACTCCAACTCCTGTGAAATTTTCAAGATCATATCTGATACGGTTTCTGAGATATAAAAATTAAATTTTTTGAAGAATTATTGTCCCATCTCCCCCCTCAAAAAATTTAGTTTCGGTAGACTCCTCTTGTGATCCCATATACAGAAACTAAATTTTATCTTCCTGGTGTAATTAGTTCGGAAGATATTGTAATTCAAAGTTCTTCACCCCCCAACCCCACACACCACCACCCTCCTTAAAAAAGTTAGCCCTTATCTAATCTTCAAGTATCCTTATGGGCAACCACAAAGTTTCAATCTTCTGACATCAATTGTTCAGGAGATATGGATTTTAGAATGTTTCAATCCCGGCTTTTAAGCGTTTTGGACTCATTGTTTTCCCCTCCACTTCCACACCCCTCAATGAGTCCACTATCATAGTACTACATAAGTTCCAAGTTTCAGCCTCCTAGCATAAATGGTTCCTGAGATCTAGGAACCAAAATTGTTCGTCTAAAACGCTCCCCCCTCATCCCCCCTTACACCCCCACCTCCTTAAAAGATACCATCCGTAGGGGTTCACCCAATCTACCCACCATAAAAATTTCAACTTAATATCTCAACGGGTTTGGGAGCTACGCGCCTTCAAACGATTTTGCGTACGGCGTACGGCGTATACGGCGGACAGACGGACATTTTTTTTTTCTTTTTTGGTGTTTACTAGTCCTAAAACGTGTAAATACAAAATTTCAGGGTAGCAAATTTTTTTGAAATTTCAGGTCGATCACAATACTTTATTATTAAAAAATAATAAAGTAATTCTTAGAACACGTCTTCACTATTATTTATATTTAACTTCCGAACACATAAAACCAGGAATTTAAAGTTTTTTTTAAATTAATGTTTCAGTGGTTGCAGGTAAAGGAATCAGTTTAAACCAAATCGAGTGAGTCCGTCGTACACAAAAGAGTTCGAAGCTCACAAACCTTTTGAGATATTAGGTCTATTTTTTTTTTGGAGCGTAGATTTGGTGAACTTCTTTGAGTCGTGACTTTTGGAGGGTAGCGTGGGAGGGTTAATTGTGCGGGGCGTTTTAGACGAAAAAATTTGGTTTCTAGATTTCAGGAACCGCTTATGCTGGTGTACTTCCACATACTTCTACCGAGGAAGATTAAATGCAATCCTCCCAAGAAGAAGATATGGACGCATGTCATATCTAGTCCGAAGAACCACCACACTGGCGCCATCTATGCCCAGCGCATGAGTACAGCTCTCAGTACCGTCGAGACTGCTGCTCTTACGCTGTTTATAGACTATCCATTTAGTGGTGGCAAGACCTGCGTTCTGGATGCGAAGGCGGGCGAGTATTTCCTGGGGTTTTCTAGGCTTACCAAGAATCCAGCATACTGCCCGAATCAGATTCGGAAACGTGTCACCTTTCGCAACCACGAGCTTATAAAATTTAATAGAAACAAACAGACACTCCTTTTAATGTTAATATCAAAAAGCTTATTTTATTTTCTTTAAATTTATTCTTTTTTTTTTCTGTAATGTATTTAATTATATAATTAAATGTTTACACTTTTACAATATTTACCAGAATGCTTCTTTTCTCGACGGGTTTCAGGAAAAGGAAATAGAGTGGGATGTCAATGTGACCGACGAATAAGTGCGTTTAATCCATTTTTAATTTTTTTTTTATTTTGTTGGCAACATTCCACCCCACGGTATGTCGATCATAAAAGGAGATCGGCTTATCTATTGTGTGGTACTACGGACATCAATAACGGCGAGTTTTACGGCAGGTTTAACTAGTATTCTGGTCGAAGTTCTTACTACGGCTTGACGAACTTGGCCTGATCTTCCCGCGCTGGTTTCCAATATGACTCCTTTCTTCCAAATATTTCGAGGTTGATTGTAGTACACAACAATAACTATATCTCCTTCTTAAATAGGGTCCACTTTTTGATACCATTTCGTGTAAGGTCTGGTAGATATTCCTTTAGCCAACGATTCCAAAATCGGTCAGCCAAATGTTGTGTGATTTTCCAATTCCTTCTTAATGCTATAGAACCATCGCTAAATTCACCGTGTGGCTTATGGCCATTGAAGCTTTCCAAGAGAAAGTGGTTAGGTATTAATGCCTCCTCAGTTTCTGATTCTATAGGAACGTAGGTTAGGGGACGTGTATTCACTATATTTTCGATTTCGATAAGTAAGGTTCTTAGTAGTTCATCGTTTAAGTTTCCTGGTGGTAGAATGCCTTTGAGGGTAGTTTTTACTGATCTTATTAAACGTTCCCAACTCCCTCCCATGTGTGGCGCTCCTGGTGGGTTGAAGTTCCACTTCGGTGCATTGTCTGGAAATATATTCTGTTCGATTTGCTTTGCCTTCACTTTTGCAAACTTTTTTTGAAGTTCTTCGTTCGCTTCTCTGAAATTTTTACCGTTATCACTAAAGATCTCTTTCGGCATACCTCTCCTTGCCTCAAAATTTCGAATAGCCATGATGCATGCATGAGTCGGTGGTTAATGTATGGGCAATTTCTATATGAATAGATCGTATGGTGAGCCATGTGAATAGAACACTCCACCGCTTTTCTAATCTTCTGCCAACTACCACATGTAGTGGTCCGAAATAATCTAATCCAGTATAGGTAAACGGAGGAGTAAACGCAGCTAGTCTGGCGTCTGGTAGGCTTGACATTTCTGGTGGAGCCGGCTTAGCACGTACAATTTTACATTTTTGACAGGTTTTAACGACTTTCTTTAAGGCGACTCGGAGTTTAGATATATCAAATCGTTGTCGAAGTTTGTTTATCGTAGTTTCATGATTATAGTGATGATACTTTTTGTGGAAATGCTCTACAAGCAGTTGTGTGATGCGGTGATCTTTCGGCAGCAGAATGGTACGTCTAGTGTCAAAACTAACGCCAGCTATAGCGTCGATACGTCCTTTTACCCGTAATACTCGTACATTGTTATTATCCAAATATGATGAACGGTTATAGATTTTGCTCGCTTTTGGAATTTGAACCGCTTTTTCGATAGGAAATTGCCGGTTTTGTTGTATGTTCTGTATTGATCATATTGTGCTATTTGGAACAATTTATTCTCAGCTCGAACTAGCTCTTCAGATGTACTCGGTCCCAGCGAAAGTGGTTCTTTTCGGAGATTAGCTTTTAAGTTGGAGATAAATCGAAGCACGTCCGCCATAGATCGTAACAAGCGGAGCCAGGTAGAGAATCTGTCTACATCGATGACAGGGGTTCGCAGTTCTGCTTCAAGATGAACGTACATATAAAGGTTTCATTTCTAAATATGCATCTTTAGGGTTTGTAGATTCCATGGGAGCGCTTGGCCATTGATTTTCTTCCTCAAGGAGGAATGTAGGCCCCGTAAACCACCGATCGTTTATATTAATTTCTGGTACTTTACTCCATTTTGTCGCATCATCAGCTACGTTTAATTTCGTTGGAATCCATCTCTACTCCTTCAAGTCACTTGTTTCCAGTATTTCGGAGACCCGAAACGTGACAAACTGCCGATATTTTTTAGGGTCTAACTGAAGCCAGCTAAGGACCGTTTTCGAATCTGTCCACAGGAATCGTTTGTCTATTTGTATGGAATGACCTTCTCTAATTGTATTAGCAAGTCTAGTACTCATCAAAGCTGCCTGAAGTTCGAGACGTGGAATAGACAATGGTTTTAGTGGTGCTACTTTCGTCTTAGCTATAATCAATTAACAGTTTATGCCATCCTGATTTTTAAATCTGAGATATGCAGCCTCTGCGTAGGCTTCTTCGCTAGCATCGACAAATGTGTGAAGCTGGATGTGTCTGTGAAGAGCATCTTGGAATGTGCAGAGTTCAAATTTGGGGAATGATTTCTATCCATTTCTTTCTCCTAATGCCAGCAAAACCTCTGGAGCGTTGGAATCCCAGTTTCGCATTTGAAATCCCCCTTCAATGTATATAAATCGTACTGTTTTGACTAGGTCAATAACTTCATCCACAGAGTCGACGTTATCGAGCATGTCGTCGACATAGTGATTGTTAATAATCGAAGAAACTGCCCTAGGATATTCCTCCTGAAAGCGCGATGAATTCAAATTCTTTACGAACTGTGCTGAACTTAGCGAACATGTGGCGCCGAAAGTCACCACCTGCATGACGTACGTATCAGGACTCTGTTGATTCGGATCCTCACGCCATAAAAATCGTTGTGCATGTTGATCATTTTCACACACTCAAATCTGGTCAAACATTTCGCAGATATCTCCAATTACAGCGAGTCGATGTTCTCGAAATTTATATAGCACGTGTAGCAGTATAGTTAGCTAATCCGGTCATTTAAGAAGAGCTGAATTTAATGATATACCATTTACTTGGGCTGCTGCATGCCATACCAACCGAAGTTTATTGGTTTATTTGGGCTAAATACGCTGAATATTGCAGATACCAAATACGTGTTTGGTTCAATTTAAGTTCATCAACAGTAAGTTTTCTAACATAACATGATTCTTAATAATTATTTCTCTAATGTTGGTGCCTAGTTCTGTATTTCTTTCCATTTGTTTCTGTAGGCACATTAGGCATTTTGTTGTCATCGGTAAACTATCCGGGAGAGAGATATTGTCACTTCACCAAAGCAATCCGGTTTCGAATCGATTACCGATTTGGGTCGTTGTGCGTTCCATAATTTGTCGGGCTCGTTTATCCTCAATAGATTCTAGTATAGTTTCAGGAATCTTAACTCCCATATTTTCCATAGAGAAAAATCGTTTGACAAGGTTATGTAAGTTTTCATCAACTCTACAGTCACAAACATGTAAATTGTGATAACTGTATGGGCTTTCATGAGATTCTGAACTAGTGGCTTCTCAGAATCCATGTACCATCCAGATGAGCCGAGTTTTCGTTGCGATTGGTTGATTATCTTGGCCCTCCTTAACTTGCAGTGGAATTATTTCCAATTATCTAATCCTATCAATATACGAGGCATTGCGTTACAGTACGACTGAAGTGGTAGTCCCTTTAAATGGGGAGACTCATTATATACATATTTTACTCGGCGGTGATGACTGTACTGGAAGACTGAGTTTTTGTACTCTTCTTGCTTTTATGATGTATTTGGAGCATCGGTTTAGGTACAAGCTATGCCAATAGAAACTCTTCGCGATTCTGTCTCCAAGCGAGTATCATTAGCTGACCATTTTAGACACAAACTTTCTCTAGTGCCTCCTAAATCTAATTCGTCAGCAAGTTCATTTTCAATTAAGGTAACTGACGAGCCCTCATCTAAAAAGGCATATGTTTTCAAGGATCTATTCTTCAAAGGTAATGCGACATGGCCGTTTGTTTTGTGTTTAAGTGATAGTTTAAATGACTGGTTAAATTAACTTTAGGGATTGGTAAGGACTGAGAACTACCCTCAGAATTGGTGCTCGGTTCTTTGTCTTTATTATGGTTATGGAGGAACTGGTGATGTCTGAATACACATCCATTTTGACCACATTCCTTATCTAAAGTGCATCTCTATTGGTTGTGTGATGGAAGTACTTTCTGCAAAGCTCCCTTTGCTTGATTATATTCCACCTCTCAGACACGGTAAGATTCTTAAACTTTTCACATTGGTCTAGCTTGTGACTGGGTTTCTTGCAATCTTTTTCCTCCACATGGGTATGCAAATGTCCACGAGCTTTGCTACTTTGTTGAGAACTTTCGCCAAAATTCGGAGTGGCGTCACTTTAGCCTTTAGATTTAACAATTCGAAAAGCCAGTTTCCAAATGTCATTATGGTTAGAACCGCGATTGATTGCTTGTAAATTGCCCAGTTAAGCTTTATTTGGGCCGGCAATTTTTGGATAAAGTCACATAATAAGGTGGGGTTTCACATGTGCGCAGTAACCCAGACGCTTCCAATGTAGCACGTAGATTCTGTACGGATAAGGCATAATTTATAAGGCTTTCTAAATGTTCTGCCTTGAGAGGAGATTGATTCTGAATATTCCGCAAAATGCTCTCAATAATTGCCTCCGGGCTACCGTAGAAGGCGCAGGGTTTCGATTATATTTGGCACGTTATAAGGCAAGAGCAGTCTGCTTTTCACCGAATCTAAAGCCTTTCCTTTTAGAGACCTTTGGAGACATATCAAATTCTCTTCATTACTTAATCCACACATGCGCGTTGTAGATTCGATGCTACGTATCAAGAGTGGCCATTCAATTGAGTTACTGCCAAATACTGGTAAATCCTTAGCAGTAACTTGTCTAGCGGCTAGCTGACTCGCGTTTAAGCTTGAGTACGGGCTTTCCAGTCCGAAGGGGCGTGATTGTTGCGATTGTACGACACGTTCACGCCTGATGATGTTGCACTAATACCTGGTGCTTTTTTGGTCCATGTTAAGTTGGCGTTTGACATTGCACCTCCTGCTTGGCTGTTCCACGGTAAATAACAGCTGTTGACATTCGGTGCTGGTGTAAATGTCGTGTTACTGATTGTGAGAAGCGCCGGTAAACTCAATTTCGACGAACTGCATGCGACATTGACCGGGTTAGGATTATGGGTAAAGGTGCTAGTTGGGGAACATAAGGTTGACATGTAGTTTTTACAATTCTTACAGGTAAATTACTACTTAGCTTAGTACTAGTAGGTAATGGTTTACGATGTTTAGTGATGTCACAAATCCACTGCTTTGCTGCCGCTGATTGCGTTTGTTGGTCGATGCACAAGACGTTGTCGCGATCGTCGCTTTCTGAGTCGCAGTCCATTATCTGAAACTTACGTTCCAGGTACTGTTTATTGAGCTTGTGCTCTTCTTCAAGTTTTTGTAATGCGAGGTTCCTTCGCCGTTTTGATGAAGCACGTGAAGAATTTGACGTCTTTGAGCGTATTTCATCATTACATCACACTTTCACTTGGGTTGACGTTTAGGGATCGAGGCATACTGCTTGTTTTGCTGTGCATTTAGGACATGCAAATTCTTTTAACTCGATTGACTAATTCACTCCGATACAATCGAAATTATGTCAATCATCACAAATGTCGCACTGGACCATTTCGTTGTCGTCCGAGCGTTCGCAGGTAATGCAACTTGATGATGGTTGTAAATCCGATGCCTGTTGTGGAGAACGATGCATTTTCATCGATCTTTCAAATGCGTCAACCATGTTCATCCCAGTGAGAAAAGAATAAATTTAAAGCGTTGTTGGAGCTTTTAAAATTTAATAGAAACAAACAGACTCTACTTATAATGTCAATATCAGAAAGCTTATTTTATTTTCTTTAAATTTATTCTTTGTTTTATTTTATTATTTTAATAATAAAGTATTGTCAACGATTTTTTAAAAAAAAAAATGTTGTTACCCTGAACATTTTTTTTCCACGTTTTATGACTAATAGACACAAAAAAACAAAATTTCAGTACGTCTGTGCGCCGTCCGCCGTACGCATAACGTTTGAAAGTTTATAGCTCTCAAACTCTTTGAGCTATTAAGTTGATTTTTTTTTGTTGGTAGACTGAGCAGACTCCTTCAAGTGCCCACCTTTTGAGTGGTGGGGGTGTGAGGGGGGAGGTGGGGTAAGCGCTTTAGACGAAAAATTTTGGTTTCTAGATCTCAGTAACCGCTTAGGCTAGGAGGCTGAAACTTGGAATTTATATAGAGCTTCGATAGTGGTTAGCAAAAATATTGCTGATATGGGTGAAGGGGTGTGGTAGTGGGGGGAATAATAATGCGTCCGAAACGCTCGAAAGACGAGATCGAGACATTCTAAAATCCATATCCCCTAAACGGTTAATGTCACAAAATTAAAACTTAATGAACATCTGTGGGTGTACTAGGAGAATAGATCGGAAACAAATTTTTGGGAGGAGGCAGGGGCGTACGAAGGTGGGGGTCGACAAATTTTAGATTACGATATCTCACGAACCAATTGCACTAGACAAATTAAATTTGGTTTCTGTATTAATGTTGACAAATTAAGTTTGCTGAAAGCAGAAATTTTTAAGGAGGCGGTGGAGTATGGAAGTGGAAGGGATAAGAATTTTTCTAAAAAATCACGTTTCATATCTCAAGGACAGTGTATGATAGGTGCTTAGAATTTTTACCAGAAGTAGAATTTTGGTGGTGAGGGTGTAGAGAGTGCGGGTGGGGAAGGGTGAAGAAGAAAAAGTTCCGATTTTTATATCTCGACAGCCTAAAATGATATAAAACTGAAACTTGGTATTTGGATAGAACTATAGTAGTAGCATGTTGGAAAAATATAAATGTTTATAGGGGTAGTATGTTACGGGGGTGGGGGTGTTTTTCCTAATTATAGAACGGATTATGCTAAAAAGTTGAAACTCGGTGTGTATATGTAAGTCAACTAGAGAAGTAATTTAGATTAAAAAAAATTTCAAATATTCATTGGCGTACGGAAGGGGGGGCAAAAAAAATGATCAGTGAAAATGGAATGCATATATTTTCACGATTTTCGTCATATCTATTAGGTCTTTTCAAATATTGAATTCATTTTTATTCTACGAATTCTTCATATAAATACCTAGAAAGCCTTTTCAGGATTTTTTGAAACTCTACCCTCACGGTTGTGTAAAAAGGTTGTATATATTTTCACGAATTCAGCCATGTCCCTCCGGTCTGATTAGATATCGAATAACTTTTTACTTCCACGGGATTGCTTAATTAACACATAAAACTCGTTTTCAAGTTTTTTCCTTTTTCAACCCCTAAGAGCGTATAAACGGGTTGAACACGTTTTCACGAATTTCGTCATATCTCTTAGGGGTGATAAGACATGGGATTGGTTTTCACTTCCACAGACTTTTTATATAATCGCCTACAAATGCATTTCCGATTTCATGTAATGGCCAAAAACTTCCAAATCGCGAATTAACTGATATACTATGACTTAGACCTCTTCCCGGAGTATGACCCAATTATGTAATTCATATGTTATATGTGACAGCGGCGTTTAAGTATTCTAGCGCGACCTCATTCTAACCGCTGCTCGAACCTTTTTTAGGTTTTCAGTCACATAGTAACATACACCGCGTCTCAGAATTAAACGCGTTCCGGACTTCTGCATGTAATGTATTATATTTAATTATAATATATAATTAAATTTTTACACTTTTACAATATTTACCAGAATGCTTCTTTTCTTGACGGGTTTCAGGAAAAAGAAATAGAGTAGGATGTCAGTCAATGTCACCGACGAATAAGTGCGTTTAATCCATTTTTTATTTTATTGGCAACATTTCTCAACCACGACTTTACACGATTCCTTGCCCAGATTCTCCCAACGGTATTCGTCAGCCACTCGAAGGCTAGTGAATATTTGCAACGTACTTGCATAAGCCCGTCACAGACATCCGTAGCTTCAAATCTAGGTGAAGCATAAGCCACAGGAAGGAGCTTCCGTAAGCCGTTTTCCAGGATAGCAATGAGCCCATTGGTGAGCTTGCTGCCCTGAGAATCATTACCGATTACCGCCAGCAAGACGGAGGCTGCTACCTCAGAGAAGGTTTTATCCTTCTTTGAGGTAGCAGTCTCCACGCCAGCAGCTGTCGGATTCATCTTCGCGCATTCGCTCAGCCGGTCCAGAATCAGTTACTCCTGAAGTAGAGCAAGCCTTGGCTCTTGCCACCCTTCTCCTTTTCTTTTGGCCTTTGCTCAACTTATCCTCAACAGGGAAGAAGCTTGTCGATTTCGGATTAACCGCGCTAGGAGCACAGGTGTTTTCCTTAACCAACGGTTTCGGTTTAACCGTGCCAAGAGCGCATGTACTTTCCTTAACCATCAGCTTCGGAATAACCACGCCCAGAGCACAGGTACTTTCCTTAATTATTGATTTCGGATTAACCGCGCTAGAAGCACAGGTACTTTCCTCAATCTTTGGCCGAATAGGATTAACCTAGAACACATTCCCAGTACTTTCCTCTTTAGACTTCGAATTCAAATTAACCGTTTCGAAATTAATTGCGGTAATGTTCTTCGTTGGAGCACGTTGGAGTAATTATTTTTTAAATTCTACTGATACCTTCTTCTTTTAGCAACGTAACTAAAACTCATAAAAATATGAAGGTAGTTTTGCTTTTATAGGATTTTTATTTTGTAAGGTACCCCATTAAGAAAGGCAAAGTATGCACCCAGTATTACCTATCACATCCAGGTAATAGCATCAATTATGTTGAAACTCACTTCCATTTCATTGATTTACTCCATACTTCAAATAGTAATAAATGGGCAATAAAAATACTTCAGTACTACCGATGATTTAAACAGGTTTTTAAACGAGGTCCACTTTATGGCACTGACTTTTTAAATATTTAATTTTTATGCTATATATATTTTTACCTATTACTTCCAAAATGTTAATCGTAACTCATACATATGTATGCTGCTTTTGTAGGTAATAAATAAATAAATAAAAAATTAAGAAGTTTTCTGAGAAAAACTACATTGATCACTGCATTTTTAGGGTTGACGTAGCAAAAATTTGTGTGTTCGAGTAAATATCTCAAGATTGGGTGCAGTTACAATTTGAACTGTTACATGAAATGAAAGGTAATTCGATTCCCTAAAATATCGAGTTGTAACACTTTGCCTTGTTTTCAAGATATAACGTTTTAAGTGAGTGAGGGTACCGGTCAAAAACACTTTTCTTAATCACGCTGTATCTCCACTATAATGAAAATTGACACACCCTGTAGGACAATTTTTTTCTCCAAATGTATCAAGGAATAACCCCTTACAAGGTGGCACACGGAGTACCAAACACCCTGTATAAAATATCTAGACCTTTCCACATTAATCGGCAAATGTCAAACTTGTTTTTTCATAACTTTATAAAAATCTGCCAACAGTCTGGGCGCAACTTTATTATTTTATGAGTAGAAGTCCATAACGTGTTTAATGCTGAGATGCGGTGTAGGTTACTATGCGACTGACAACCTAAAAAATAACGTTTCACATTGCCTCGTAGCTATTCCTTAGAATGTCAGTCGCAAAGTAACCTACACCGCATCTCAGCATTAAATACGTTTCGGAATCCTACCAATAAAATAATAAAGTTGCGTCCAGACTGCTTGCGTACTTTTTTATTTACTTACGTATTTTTTTTATCAATAGAATATTCCATATAAGTAAAAGCGAATTCGATCATAATAAACCGAAGAGATTTTTAGAATCAGTGAAAACTTGAACAATACCCCCAAGGGGTTTAATAGGGAAAATTCTTAAATCAGTTTTTTCCCCGACTATGTTTAAAGCTAGAAGTAAAAGTGAATTCCAAATCCCAATATACCTAAGAAATATATCAGAATTCGTGAATATGTACACAACCACTTTACACCCCCTTAGGGGTTGGATATCAAAAAATTTCGAAGTACGTTTCTAGGCGCTTATATAAATAGCCCGCAGAAGTAAAATTACTTTGATAGCTCGACATGTCTAAAAGTTTTAACGAAATTCATGAAAATGTGGATTCACAGACATTTTTTTTACTCAACCTCTGAACGCCAATAAAAATCTGAACTTTTTTTTGCTTTAATTACTCTAATAGCACATCTACATATACGTACTAAGTTTCAACTTTCTAGCATAAGCCGTTTCTGAGATATAAAAACCACCCCGCACCCCTGTACCTTGCTACCCCTATGAAAAATTTTATTTTTCTAGGATGTCTCTATAGTGGCTCTGTATAATCTTAAATTTTTAGCTTTGCACTCATTACGATTTTCGGGAAATAAAAATCAGAATTTTTTTCCTTTCTACCCCCTTTCATCATTACCCCCTACACCGTCACCCTAAATTTTTTTTCCCTACTAGAGGTGTACCGATCTCAACTCCTGTAAAATTTGCAAGATCATATCTGATACGGTTTTTGAGATATAAAAATGACATTTTTTGAGAAATTGCTATCCCCCCACTTTCGTGCTGCACGTCCCCCCTCAAAAAGTTGACATTTAGTAGACTCCTCTTGTGATCCCATATACAGAAACTAAATTTTATCTTCCTGGTGTAATTGGTTCGGAAGATATTGTAATCCAAAGTTTTTCACTCCACACTCCTCAACCCTTATCGACCATTTTTTTGCAAATGAGTCCACTATCATAGTACTACATAAGTTTCAAGTTTCAGCCTCCTAGCATAAATATTACCACAGATCTAGAAACCATACACTACGATACACTACCACCCCCCCCCCTCCCACTTAAAATATATTAGTCGTCGAAGTTTACCCAATCTAACCACCATAAAAATTTGAACTCAATATCTCAACGGTCTTGGGAGCTACGCGCCTTCAAACAATTTTGCGTACGGCGGACGGCGGACAGCGACGGCGTACGACGTCTACGGCGGACAGACGGACATTTTTTTCTTTTGCTTTTTTGGTGTTTACTAGTCCTAAAACGTGTAAATACAAAACTTCAGGGCAGCAAATTTTTTTGAAACTAGAGGTCGATCACAATACTTTATTATAAAAAAAATAAAGTAAAATGGGAAACACTGTCCATCTCCCTCGACTGGCAACCAAGCAATAGTTCTTAAAAAATCTGCCAACAGTCTGGGCGCAAATTTATTATTTTTTGGGCAGAAGCTCGGAACGAGTTTAATTCTGAGATGCGGTGTAGGGTACTATGTGACTGAAAACCTAAAAAAATTTCAGGAAGCGGTTAGAATACTTACGCCTCTGCCACATATAACATATTGTTGCCAGCTAGGGGTTCGCCGGGATTTCAAGTAAAACACAATTCGGTTAAAATAAAAATAAGTGATTATTTATTAATCGCACTTTAAATTCTATTCGCACAATAATTCGCACTGTATGGCAATACCGCCCGCTTATACCATATATCGCTTGACTCGTTCACTTTCGTTCTCTCTCAACACGGTCGCGTATACACGCTGGCTGTCACAGTCGACGTAATAAAAATGACTGTCTCTTCGCTGAAAGTTTCACCTGCTTATATACTAGACGGTTGCAGTCTAGGATGTACTTGAATGTTCGATGCGTGTGGATTGTTCTAGAAAGCTTTAGAGCTTTCTTCGTTCAGTGGTGTATGTAGAAGGTTTAAGTGAGCTTGAGATCTTTCGACTTTGATTCTAATTGGATTCTAGTATATTGGAGAGCATTCGATAAGAAGGGAGATACAATCGTGTTGTTTCGCCTTATCTTCAGCTAGGTTTCTGATTGGATTATTTTGCAACTAGGTATTCGGTTGTATGTTGTTGTTGTTTTCATTATGTGAAACGATCGAGTTGCACGGTTGCGCGGTTGCCAGGCTTACACGTAACAATATATATGCACTCCATTTTCACTGATAATTTTTTTTGCCCCCAAACGCCAATGGATATTTGATTTTTTTTAATCAATATTACTTTTCTAGTTGATTTGCATATACATATAGCATAAGCCGTTCAGCAGTTAGGAAAAACACCCCACATCCCCGTACCATACTACCCCTAAAAAATTATATTTTTCCAACATACTACTACTATAGTTCTATCTAAATACCAACTTTCAGATTCATATCACTATAGGTTCTCGAGATATAAAAACCGGAACCTTTTCCTTTTCATCCTAACTCACCCTCACCACCAACATTTTTTTTTTTGCTGGGAATCTACTTCTGGTAAAAATTTTAAGCATCTATCTTACACTGTTCTTGAGATATGAAACTTAATTTTTTAGAAAAATGTTTATCCCCTCCACTTCCAGGCTCCACCACCCCCTTAAAAAATTTCAGCAAACTTCATTTGTCAACCTTTATACAGAAACCGAATTTTATTTTGCTAGTGCAATTAGTTCGTGAGATATCATAATCTAAAGTTTTTTACCCCACCTCCGTACGCCAGATGTTCATTAAGTTTCAATTTCGTGACATTAAACGTTTAGGAGATAAGGATTTTAGAATGTGTCGATCTCGGATTTCAAGCGTTTCGGACGCATTATTATTCCCCCACTCCCACACCCCTTCACCCATATCACATATTGCAAATGGGTCCACTATCGAAGCTGTATATAAATTCTAAGTTCAGCCTCCTAGCGTAAGCGGTTACTGAGATCTAGAGACCAAAATGTTTCCTTTAAAACACTTCCCCCACCTCCCTCTTCACACCACCACCACTCAAAATGTCGCCACTTGAAGGGGGTCCGCCCAGTCTACCAATAAACAAAAAATTCAACTTAATAGCTCAAAGGGTTTGTGAGCTATAAGCCCTCAAACGTTTTGCGTACGGCGGACGGCGGCTGAAATCATATAGAGTATTATAAGTTTAATCCAGCCCAAAAGTTTGTAACGCATAGAACCAAGCCTCGGACGAAAAAAAGTTATATGTTATTTTTTGTTTATTTGCGGCTAAAAACCTCAAATCCGCTTGACGTCCGTCCGTCCGACCGTCCGTCCGTCTGTCCGTGAACACGATAACTCAAGAACGCCTGCACCTAGGATCTTGAAATTTTGAATCTGGATGTTTGGTTGAATTTGTAAGGCTAAATTCGTTAACGGGCAAAATCGTCCTACTCCTTCGGGTAGCTGCCATACAAAATGTCCTTAAAACACGAGTTCAGGAATATTAGCCGATAACTTCAGAAGGGTTTAAGCTACAACTTTGAAAATTTGTATGTGTAACTTTTTCAATAGTTGTAGCTAAATGTAGAATTATGAAAGAAATCCTGTTAGTCCTTCGTGTAGCTGCCATACAAATATCCCGTCAAAATGCATTCACTTAATTTACGAAACTCACTACAACTCAAGTAATCTTTTAGCTATGAATTGGAAATTTTGTACAAATTAGTTTTGAGTAAAAACGAAGTTCGAGTTTACTAATCAGCGAAATCCTTTTACTCCTTCTGGTAGCTGCCATACAAAATGTCCTTAAAACACGTGTTTAAGAATATTGGCCGATAACTTCAGAAGGGTTTAAGCTACGTCTTTAAAATTATGTATGTGTTATTTTTCCAAAGGTTGGAACTAAATATATGATTATGAAGAAAATCCTATTAGTTCTTCGTGTAGCTGCCATACAAATATCCTGTCAAAATGCATTCACTTAATTTACGAAACTCACTATAACTCAAGTAATCATTTAGCTATGAATTGGAAATTTTGTACAAATTAGTTTTGAGTAAAAACGAAGTTCGAGTTTACTAATCAGCGAAATCCTTTTACTCCTTCTAGTAGCTGCCATACAAAAAGTCCTTAAGACGCGTGTTCAACAATATGTTCCGAACCTCTGTTAAGCTAGCAGTAACAAACCCTCAAAATTAAAAAAAAAATTTACCTTAATTTCTTGCTATTTTGTTCCAAAAAAATTAATTTTGTTGCTCAACCCCTTTTCCTAGAAACGGAACACTGCTAGCTTAACAGTTAAGCTAGCAGTGACATCTGTTAATAATAGCTTCGCGGAAAAACTTTTGATGGCATATTTTGTTGCTATTTTGTTGCTCGACATTTCTCAAAAAAAATATTTTGTTGCTCAACTCCTTTTCCTGGAAACCGGTACACTGCTATCTTAACAGTGGAGCTAGCAGTGACATCTGTTAATAATAGCTTCGCGGAAAAACTTTTGATGGCATATTTTGCTGCTATTTTGTTGCTCGACATTTCTCAAAAAAAATATTTTGTTGCTCAACTCCTTTTCCTGGAAACCGGTACACTGCTATCTTAACAGTGGAGCTAGCAGTGACATCTGGTAATAATAGCTTCGCGGAAAAATTTTTGATGGCATATTTTGCTGCTATTTTGTTGCTCGACATTTCTCAAAAAAAATATTTTGTTGCTCAACTCCTTTTCCTGGAAACCGGTACACTGCTATCTTAACAGTGGAGCTAGCAGTGACATCTGTTAATAATAGCTTCGCGGAAAAACTTTTGATGGCATATTTTGCTGCTATTTTGTTGCTCGACATTTCTCAAAAAAAATATTTTGTTGCTCAACTCCTTTTCCTGGAAACCGGTACACTGCTATCTTAACAGTGGAGCTAGCAGTGACATCTGTTAATAATAGCTTCGCGGAAAAACTTTTGATGGCATATTTTGCTGCTATTTTGTTGCTCGACATTTCTCAAAAAAAATATTTTGTTGCTCAACTCCTTTTCCTGGAAACCGGTACACTGCTATCTTAACAGTGGAGCTAGCAGTGATATCTGGTAATAATTGCTTCGCGGAAAAACTTTTGATGGCATATTTTGCTGCTATTTTGTTGCTCGACATTTCTCAAAAAAAATATTTTGTTGCTCAACTCCTTTTCCTGGAAACCGGTACACTGCTATCTTAACAGTGGAGCTAGCAGTGACATCTGTAAATAAGAGCTTCGCGGGAAAACTTTTGATGGCATATTTTGTTGCTATTTTGTTGCTCTACGTTTCTCAAAAAAAATATTTTGTTGCTCAACTCCTTCTCCTGGAAACCGGTACACTGCTATCTTAACAGTGGATCTAGCAGTGATATCTGGTAATAATTGCTTCGCGGAAAAACTTTTGATGGCATATTTTGTTGCTATTTTGTTGCTCGACATTTCTCAAAAAAAATATTTTGTTGCTCAACTCCTTTTCCTGGAAACCGGTACACTGCTATCTTAACAGTGGAGCTAGCAGTGACATCTGTTAATAATAGCTTCGCGGAAAAACTTTTGATGGCATATTTTGCTGCTATTTTGTTGCTCGACATTTCTCAAAAAAAATATTTTGTTGCTCAACTCCTTTTCCTGGAAACCGGTACACTGCTATCTTAACAGTGGAGCTAGCAGTGACATTTGTAAATAAGAGCTTCGCGGGAAAACTTTTGATGGCATATTTTGTTGCTCTACGTTTCTCAAAAAAAATATTTTGTTGCTCAACTCCTTCTCCTGGAAACCGGTACACTGCTATCTTAACAGTGGAGCTAGCAGTGACATCTGTTAATAATAGCTTCGCGGAAAAACTTTTGATGGCATATTTTGCTGCTATTTTGTTGCTCGACATTTCTCAAAAAAAATATTTTGTTGCTCAACTCCTTTTCCTGGAAACCGGTACACTGCTATCTTAACAGTGGAGCTAGCAGTGATATCTGGTAATAATTGCTTCGCGGAAAAACTTTTGATGGCATATTTTGCTGCTATTTTGTTGCTCGACATTTCTCAAAAAAAATATTTTGTTGCTCAACTCCTTTTCCTGGAAACCGGTACACTGCTATCTTAACAGTGGAGCTAGCAGTGACATCTGTAAATAAGAGCTTCGCGGGAAAACTTTTGATGGCATATTTTGTTGCTATTTTGTTGCTCTACGTTTCTCAAAAAAAATATTTTGTTGCTCAACTCCTTCTCCTGGAAACCGGTACACTGCTATCTTAACAGTGGAGCTAGCAGTGACATCTGTTAATAATAGCTTCGCGGAAAAACTTTTGATGGCATATTTTGTTGCTATTTTGTTGCTCGACATTTCTCAAAAAAAATATTTTGTTGCTCAACTCCTTTTCCTGGAAACCGGTACACTGCTATCTTAACAGTGGAGCTAGCAGTGACATCTGGTAATAATAGCTTCGCGGAAAAACTTTTGATGGCATATTTTGTTGCTATTTTGTTGCTCGACATTTCTCAAAAAAAATATTTTGTTGCTCAACTCCTTTTCCTGGAAACCGGTACACTGCTATCTTAACAGTGGATCTAGCAGTGACATCTGTAAATAATAGCTTCGCGGGAGAACTTTTGATGGCATATTTGGTTGCTCTACATTTTAAACAAAAATAATTTTGTTACTGAACAGATTTCATCTAGAGTATAAAAATGTGATAGGGGTAGCAAGATTCGGAGGTGATTTTTGGTTTTTGTTATCTCAGAAACGGCTTATGATAGATAATTGAAACTTAGTGCGTATATGTAGATGTATTACAGGAGTAATTAAAATATAAAAAAGGTTCAGATTTTTATTGGCGTTCAAGGGTGGAGTACAAAAAATATCTGAGAAAAGGTTTTTTTCGCATTTTCGATATATTTCTTAATATACTCGTATTATACATATAATCGGAGAAGAAACCGATTTAAGCATTTTTCGATATTAAGCCACGTGAAGGTGTTCAAGTTTTCAGAAATTCCGACAAATTTTTAGGCTTAATGTGATCGAATTTTCAATGGACTTTATATTTAATGATATAAAAACTAGTTTCTGGATTTTGCGATATTCAACCCCTGAGAAGGTGTAAAACGATTATGTACGTTTCTAGGAATTCTGACATATAACTTAGTTCTGATGAGATATCGAATTGTTTCTCTCTTTAACGGGCTTTCTATATAATCGCCTAAAAATCGGTTTCAGAAGGTTTTGATAGTCCACCCCTAAAGGGTTATGTCGATATTTTATCCCCTATGTTTTTATTGAAATTGAAAAAAAATAAGCAATTAAAAAAAATGCTTATATTTTGGGTAGAAGTCTGGAACGCGTTTAATGATGAGATGCAGTGTAGGTTGTTAGTTTTTAGGTTGTCATTTGCATAGTAACCTGCACCGCAATACAGCATTAAACGAGTTTCAGACTTCAACCCAAAACAAATAATTAAGTTGCGCCCAGGCAGTTGACAGCTCGAAGAAAAATTTTCGATGACGAAGGACGTGAACATGCCTACATTTCAGTGGCTGCTCGTGCCTTTCTTAGCAGGTGAGGCTGAATTGGAATATTAAAACACGAATTTGTCCGACTAAAACTATATGAGTAAAGACGTCGGTTTACAGCGGAAAGTCATTGTAACTAGTAACTTGATAACTTTTTGCTCTGTAAAAGAGTGAGGATCAGCCTCATGCGGCGAGCGGCCACTGCTACATTTTGATTCATAGACAATACTAAAATCTGCCAACAGTCTGGGTGCAACTTTATTATTTTCGGGCAGAAGTCCGGAATGCGTTTAATTCTGGGACGCGGTGTAGGTTACTATGTGACTGAAAACCTAAAAAAGGTTCCGGAAGCGGTTAGATTGGTGTCGCGCTAGAATACTTAAACGCCGCTTTCACATATAACATATGAATTACATAATTGGGTCATACTCCGGGAAGAGCTCTAAGTCATAGTATAATATCAGTTAATACTCGATTAGGAGGTTTTTCGTGATTAAGTTTTTGGCCATTACATGAAATCGGAAATGCATTTGTAGGCGATTATATAAAATGTCTGTGGAAGTGAAAATCAATCTGACATCTCATCAATCCTAAGAAATATGTCGTAAGCTTGGAGTTGAATATCTAAAAATACTGAAATCAACTTTTTGTCGATTATGTAGGAAGCCTTAGGAAGTAAAAATTAATTCGATACCTCATTAGAACTAAGAAATATTTAGGAATTTGTGAAAACATATGCAACCTCCTTGCACCCACTTAGGGGTTGAATATTAAAAAATCCTGAAATTAGTTTTTAGATATATGTAAAGAAAGCCCGAGGAAGTGAAAACCGAAATTCATGAACACGTGTTCAACCCGTTTATATACTCTTAGGGGTTGAAAAAGGAAAAAATTTGAAAACGAGTTTTAGGTGATTATTAAACAAGCCCGTGGAAGTAAACAGTTATTCGATATCTAATCAGTCCGGAGGGATATGGCTGAATTCGTGAAAATGTATACAGCCCCTTTACACAACCGTGGGAGTCGAATTTCAAAAAATCTTGAAAACACTTTCTAGATATTTATATGAAGAATCCGTACAATAAAAATGAGTTCAATATTTGGAAAGACCTAATAGATATGACGAAAATCGTGAAAATATCTGCATTCCATTCCAATGGATATTTGAAAATTTTTTTTATCTAAATTACTTTTCTAGATGACTTACATATACATACCGAGTTTCAACTTTCTGGCATAAGCCGTTCTATAGTTAGGAAAAACACCCCCCACCCCCGTACCATACTACCCCTATAAAAAATTATATTTTTTCAACATGCTACTACTAAAGTTCTATCCAAATACCAAGTTTCAGTTTTATATCACTATAGGTTCTCGAGATATAAAAATCGGAACTTTTTCTTCTTCACCCTTCCCCAAAATTTCCTTCCCTTCTCAAAATTTCCAAATAATGGAATAATTCATCCTTTGTGCGAATCCGTTGCTAGGACACGAGCTTGAGCAAAGTGCTTCCCTATAAGCTTAAGAAGTGTGCAGGTCCGTCGCTCCAACATGAATGTTAGCCAGCACTTTTGTGATCGACCTGAAATTTAAAAAAAAATTGTACCCTGAAATTTTGTATCTACACGTTTTAGAACTAGTAAACACCAAAAAAGCCGTAGACGCCGTACGCCGACCGTACACCGTATGCCGTACCGCCGTCCGCCGTCCGCAGTACTCAATGAGTCCAAAATGCTTGGAAGCCGGTATTGGAACATTGTAAAATCCATATCTCCTGAACAATTGATGTCAGAAGGTTGAAACTTTGTGGTTGTGGGATACTTCAAGATTAGACTAAAATAAAAAAACATAAAATTTTTAAGGGGGGTGGTGGGGTGTGGGGGTGGTGGTGAAAAACTTTGGATTACAATATCTTCCGAACCAATTACACCAGGAGGATAACATTTGGTTTCTGTATATGGGATCACAAGTTGAGTCTACTGAATGTAAATTTTTTGAGTGGGGAGGTGGAGTACAAAAAATTCAATTTTTATATCTCGAGAACCGTACCAGAACTTGAAAATCTTACAGGAGTTGCAGTCAGTAGACTTCTAATAGGGAAAAAAATGTTGAGGATGTGGTTGTTGGGGATGATGGTTAAAGGATGTTGAAAGGAAAACATTTTGATTTTTATTTCTCGAAAACTGTAATGAATAGAACAATAAAAATTTACGACTATATAGAACTACTATAGAGACACCCTAGAAAAATAAAATTGTTGATAAGGGCAGCACGGTACAGGGGTGAGGGATGGTTTTTAAATATCTCAGAAACGGTTTATGCTAGAAAGTTGAAACTTAATACGTATATGTAGATGTGGTAGTAGAGTAAATAAATCTAAAAAAAATAGATTTTCATTTGTGTACAAAGATGGAGTAAAAAAAATGTCCGTAAAAAGGTTTTTTTCTCACATTTTCACGAATTTCGGTAAATCTTTTAGACTTCACGAGCTATCAAATCAATTTTACTACTGCAGCCTCTTAATATAAGGGCCTAGAAACATTTTTCCAAATTTTTCGATATCTAACCCCTAAGGGGGTGTAAGGCGGTTATGTATCATTCTTTTTCACGAAATCCGATATATTTCTTAGGTCTAATTGCATATAGAATTCACTTTCACTTCGAAATGCTTTGAATATAGTCGGGGAATAAACTGATTTAAGTATTTTTTGATATTAAACCCCCTGGGGAGTAAGACATTGTTCAAGTTTTGATGAATTCCGTATTTTTTTTAGGTTAAATGAGATCAAATTCAATTTTACTTCAATGGAATATTCTATTGATAAAAGAAATACGTTAATAAATAAAGAAAATCTGCCAACCGTCTGGGCGCAACTTTATTATTTTATGGGTAGAAGTCCGAAACGTGTTTAATGGTTAGATGCGGTGTAGGTTACCATGCGACTGACAACCTAAGGGATAACCAGGAGGCTATTTGGAACGTTATTATTTAGGTTGTCAGTCGCATGGTAACCTACTCCGCATTTAAGCATTAAACACGTTTCGGACTTCTACCCATAGAATAATAAAGTTGCACCCAGTTTATTATGTGTTAATATTTCTATACATTCAGTTCTATCTTCGGGCCTGGATCTGGATCCTCCATCAGGAAATTCAGTCTAATTTAGGTAATGTTTTCGCTGAATTATACATGATATGCCTATCGTTCGGAAGACTGTTGAAATATATTTCATTATGTTCATGGATTTTAAACGTACACGTTCTGCTTGCTGGGCAAGTAGCAACCGAGAACAGAGTTCAGTGGAAAAATAATAAATCTATGAAAAAATATTGCAGTGAATGTGTGTTAATTTATCATTTTACTTTATTATTTCAATAATACAGTATTTTCTTTATGTATTCGAATTACGTACTGAGATTTCCCGGTATAACGTACAACTACATATGCACCGAAAACACCTCTGTTAAGCTAGCAGTCACAAACCCTCAAAATTCAAAAAAAAATTTACCTTAATTTGTTGCTATTTTGTTGCTATTTTGTTCCAAAAAAATTAATTTTGTTGCTCAACCCCTTTTCCTAGAAACGGAACACTGCTAGCATAACAGTTAAGCTAGCAGTGACATCTGTTAATAATAGCTTCGCGGAAAAACTTTTGATGGCATATTTTTTTGCTATTTTGTTGCTCGACATTTCTCAAAAAAAATATTTTGTTGCTCAACTCCTTTTCCTGGAAACCGGTACACTGCTATCTTAACAGTGGAGCTAGCAGTGACATCTCTTAATAATAACTTCGCGGGAAAACTTTTGATGGCATATTTTGCTGCTATTTTGTTGCTCGACATTTCTCAAAAAAAATATTTTGTTGCTCAACTCCTTTTCCTGGAAACCGGTACACTGCTATCTTAACAGTGGAGCTAGCAGTGACATCTCTTAATAATAACTTCGCGGAAAAACTTTTGATGGCATATTTTGTTGCTATTTTGTTGCTCGACATTTCTCAAAAAAAATATTTTGTTGGTCAACTCCTTTTCCTGGAAACCGGTACACTGCTATCTTAACAGTGGAGCTAGCAGTGACATCTGTTAATAATAGCTTCGCGGAAAAACTTTTGATGGCATATTTTGCTGCTATTTTGTTGCTCGACATTTCTCAAAAAAAATATTTTGTTGCTCAACTCCTTTTCCTGGAAACCGGTACACTGCTATCTTAACAGTGGAGCTAGCAGTGACATCTGTTAATAATAGCTTCGCGGAAAAACTTTTGATGGCATATTTTGCTGCTATTTTGTTGCTCGACATTTCTCAAAAAAAATATTTTGTTGCTCAACTCCTTTTCCTGGAAACCGGTACACTGCTATCTTAACAGTGGAGCTAGCAGTGACATCTGTTAATAATAGCTTCGCGGAAAAACTTTTGATGGCATATTTTGCTGCTATTTTGTTGCTCGACATTTCTCAAAAAAAATATTTTGTTGCTCAACTCCTTTTCCTGGAAACCGGTACACTGCTATCTTAACAGTGGATCTAGCAGTGACATCTGTAAATAATAGCTTCGCGGGAGAACTTTTGATGGCATATTTGGTTGCTCTACATTTTAAACAAAAATAATTTTGTTACTGAACAGATTTCATCTAGAGTATAAAAATGTGATAGGGGTAGCAAGATTCGGAGGTGATTTTTGGTTTTTGTTATCTCAGAAACGGCTTATGATAGATAATTGAAACTTAGTGCGTATATGTAGATGTATTACAGGAGTAATTAAAATATAAAAAAGGTTCAGATTTTTATTGG
Organism: Beris morrisii; assembly: GCA_951812415.1. Lineage (NCBI taxonomy): Eukaryota > Metazoa > Arthropoda > Insecta > Diptera > Stratiomyidae > Beris > Beris morrisii. The sequence continues at coordinate 99,627,125 of OX638311.1, forward strand.
CGTTCAAAGGTGGAGTACAAAAAATATCTGAGAAAAGGTTTTTTTCGCATTTTCGATATATTTCTTAATATACTCGTATTATACATATAATCGGAGAAGAAACCGATTTAAGCATTTTTCGATATTAAGCCACGTGAAGGTGTTCAAGTTTTCAGAAATTCCGACAAATTTTTAGGCTTAATGTGATCGAATTTTCAATGGACTTTATATTTAATGATATAAAAACTAGTTTCTGGATTTTGCGATATTCAACCCCTGAGAAGGTGTAAAACGATTATGTACGTTTCTAGGCATTCTGACATATAACTTAGTTCTGATGAGATATCGAATTGTTTCTCTCTTTAACGGGCTTTCTATATAATCGCCTAAAAATCGGTTTCAGAAGGTTTTGATAGTCCACCCCTAAAGGGTTATGTCGATATTTTATCCCCTATGTTTTTATTGAAATTGAAAAAAAATAAGCAATTAAAAAAAATGCTTATATTTTGGGTAGAAGTCTGGAACGCGTTTAATGATGAGATGCAGTGTAGGTTGTTAGTTTTTAGGTTGTCATTTGCATAGTAACCTGCACCGCAATACAGCATTAAACGAGTTTCAGACTTCAACCCAAAACAAATAATTAAGTTCCGCCCAGGCAGTTGACAGCTCGAAGAAAAATTTTCGATGACGAAGGACGTGAACATGCCTACATTTCAGTGGCTGCTCGTACCTTTCTTAGCAGGTGAGGCTGAATTGGAATATTAAAACACGAATTTGTCCGACTAAAACTATATGAGTAAAGACGTCGGTTTACAGCGGAAAGTCATTGTAACTAGTAACTTGATAACTTTTTGCTCTGTAAAAGAGTGAGGATCAGCCTCATGCGGCGAGCGGCCACTGCTACATTTTGATTCATAGACAATACTAAAATCTGCCAACAGTCTGGGTGCAACTTTATTATTTTCGGGCAGAAGTCCGGAATGCGTTTAATTCTGGGACGCGGTGTAGGTTACTATGTGACTGAAAACCTAAAAAAGGTTCCGGAAGCGGTTAGATTGGTGTCGCGCTAGAATACTTAAACGCCGCTTTCACATATAACATATGAATTACATAATTGGGTCATACTCCGGGAAGAGCTCTAAGTCATAGTATAATATCAGTTAATACGCGATTAGGAGGTTTTTCGTGATTAAGTTTTTGGCCATTACATGAAATCGGAAATGCATTTGTAGGCGATTATATAAAATGTCTGTGGAAGTGAAAACCAATCTGATATCTCATCAATCCTAAGAAATATGTCGTAAGCTTGGAGTTGAATATCTAAAAATACTGAAATCAACTTTTTGTCGATTATCTAGGAAGCCTTAGGAAGTAAAAATTAATTCGATACCTCATTAGAACTAAGAAATATTTAGGAATTTGTGAAAACATATGCAACCTCCTTGCACCCACTTAGGGGTTGAATATTAAAAAATTCTGAAATTAGTTTTTAGATATATGTAAAGAAAGCCCGAGGAAGTGAAAACCAATCCGATGTCTTCTCACTCCTAAGAGATGTGACGAAATTCATGAACACGTGTTCAACCCGTTTATATACTCTTAGGGGTTGAAAAAGGAAAAAATTTGAAAACGAGTTTTAGGTGATTATTAAACAAGCCCGTGGAAGTAAACAGTTATTCGATATCTAATCAGTCCGGAGGGATATGGCTGAATTCGTGAAAATGTATACAGCCCCTTTACACAACCGTGGGAGTCGAATTTCAAAAAATCTTGAAAACACTTTCTAGATATTTATATGAAGAATCCGTACAATAAAAATGAGTTCAATATTTGGAAAGACCTAATAGATATGACGAAAATCGTGAAAATATCTGCATTCCATTCCAATGGATATTTGAAAATTTTTTTTATCTAAATTACTTTTCTAGATGACTTACATATACATACCGAGTTTCAACTTTCTGGCATAAGCCGTTCTATAGTTAGGAAAAACACCCCCCACCCCCGTACCATACTACCCCTATAAAAAATTATATTTTTTCAACATGCTACTACTAAAGTTCTATCCAAATACCAAGTTTCAGTTTTATATCACTATAGGTTCTCGAGATATAAAAATCGGAACTTTTTCTTCTTCACCCTTCCCCAAAATTTCCTTCCCTTCTCAAAATTTCCAAATAATGGAATAATTCATCCTTTGTGCGAATCCGTTGCTAGGACACGAGCTTGAGGAAAGTGCTTCCCTATAAACTTAAGAAGTGTGCAGGTCCGTCGCTCCAACATGAATGTTAGCCAGCACTTTTGTGATCGACCTGAAATTTAAAAAAAAATTGTACCCTGAAATTTTGTATCTACACGTTTTAGAACTAGTAAACACCGAAAAAGCAAAAAAAAAAAGTTTGTCTGTCCGCCGTAGACGCCGTACGCCGACCGTACACCGTATGCCGTACCGCCGTCCGCCGTCCGCAGTACTCAATGAGTCCAAAATGCTTGGAAGCCGGTATTGGAACATTGTAAAATCCATATCTCCTGAACAATTGATGTCAGAAGGTTGAAACTTTGTGGTTGTGGGATACTTCAAGATTAGACTAAAATAAAAAAACATAAAATTTTTAAGGGGGGTGGTGGGGTGTGGGGGTGGTGGTGAAAAACTTTGGATTACAATATCTTCCGAACCAATTACACCAGGAGGATAACATTTGGTTTCTGTATATGGGATCACAAGTTGAGACTACTGAATGTAAATTTTTTGAGTGGGGAGGTGGAGTACAAAAAATTCAATTTTTATATCTCGAGAACCGTACCAGAACTTGAAAATCTTACAGGAGTTGCAGTCAGTAGACTTCTAATAGGGAAAAAAATGTTGAGGATGTGGTTGTTGGGGATGATGGTTAAAGGATGTTGAAAGGAAAACATTTTGATTTTTATTTCTCGAAAACTGTAATGAATAGAACAATAAAAATTTACGACTATATAGAACTACTATAGAGACACCCTAGAAAAATAAAATTGTTGATAAGGGTAGCACGGTACAGGGGTGAGGGATGGTTTTTAAATATCTCAGAAACGGTTTATGCTAGAAAGTTGAAACTTAATACGTATATGTAGATGTGGTAGTAGAGTAAATAAATCTAAAAAAAATAGATTTTCATTTGTGTACAAAGATGGAGTAAAAAAAATGTCCGTTTTTTTCTCACATTTTCACGAATTTCGGTAAATCTTTTAGACTTCACGAGCTATCAAATCAATTTTACTACTGCAGCCTCTTAATATAAGGGCCTAGAAACATTTTTCCAAATTTTTCGATATCTAACCCCTAAGGGGGTGTAAGGCGGTTATGTATCATTCTTTTTCACGAAATCCAATATATTTCTTAGGTCTAATTGCATATAGAATTCACTTTCACTTCGAAATGCTTTGAATATAGTCGGGGAATAAACTGATTTAAGTATTTTTTGATATTAAACCCCCTGGGGAGTAAGACATTGTTCAAGTTTTGATGAATTCCGTATTTTTTTTAGGTTAAATGAGATCAAATTTACTTTTACTTCTATGGAATATTCTATTGATAAAAGAAATACGTTAATAAATAAAGAAAATCTGCCAACCGTCTTGGCGCAACTTTATTATTTTATGGGTAGAAGTCCGAAACGTGTTTAATGGTTAGATGCGGTGTAGGTTACCATGCGACTGACAACCTAAGGGAAAACCAAGAGGCTATTTGGAACGTTATTATTTAGGTTGTCAGTCGCATGGTAACCTACTCCGCATCTAAACATTAAACACGTTTCGGACTTCTACCCATAAAATAATAAAGTTGCACCCAGTTTATTATGTGTTAATATTTCTATACATTCAGTTCTATCTTCGGGCCTGGATCTGGATCCTCTATCAGGAAATTCAGTCTAATTTAGGTAATGTTTTCGCTGAATTATACATGATATGCCTATCGTTCGGAAGACTGTTGAAATATATTTCATTATGTTCATGGATTTTAAACGTACACGTTCTGCTTGCTGGGCAAGTAGCAACCGAGAACAGAGTTCAGTGGAAAAATAATAAATCTATGAAAAAATATTGCAGTGAATGTGTGTTAATTTATCATTTTACTTTATTATTTCAATAATACAGTATTTTCTTTATGTATTCGAATTACGTACTGAGATTTCCCGGTATAACGTACAACTACATATGCACCGAAAACGCATAAATCGGAAATAAAACTAACCCTTACATGTTATTTGGATCCAACATTAAAAAATAAAAGAAACAGAATTTTTTAATATTTCTATGAAACGAGCTCTGCCATTTATCGCCATTATGTCTACTATCTATACAGAGTGGTCCATAAATTATGCACATTTTTGGTCATAATCGGAAAAAAAATCTTGTATTTTATAATAGCTGTTTTCCGATTATGTGGAGCGCAAGGTAGAAAAATCTGCCAATGGTCTGGGCGAAACTTTATTTTTTTTCGGGTCAAAGTTCGGGAGCGGTCAAAGTCGGAGTATATCATGAGTTGTTTCGAAATTATTATATTTCTTGGAAAATTTATTTTGTTTTTAAAATAAAAATGTTTAAATTAGAGATTTTAACCCGATTAAACATTGAAAAAGCCCGTGTAGACATTCGAATTTCGGTATATTATGTACACTAAAAGCCCATAGAAGTAAAAACGAATTTGTTGCCTTATCAGACTAAAGAGATATGACGAATTGTTAAAACGTATGCAAACCCATTACTTTCACTTGGGGTTTGAATTTCGAAAAAATTGTGAAACAGGTTTTTAGACGATTTCATAAGAAGCAACTTGATATATCATGAGACACGAGGGATTTTGAAAAATTTGTGAAAACGTAAGCAAACTCTTCACACCCCCTTGGTTCTTAAAATTCGAAAAATTGTGAAATTGGTTTTAAGGTCATTGCATCAAATGCCGTAATAACCAATTTTATATCTCATCGGAACTAAGGGACCCTTGGGGGTTGAATAACGAAAAAATGAGAAATGTGTTTCTAGGCGATTATATAAAAAGTCTGCGGAAATGAAAAGCGATCTAATATCTCATCAAACCTAAGAAATATGTCGAAGATTTGAAAAGCATACAACCCTCTTACACCACTTAGGATTGAATATCTAAAAATGCTGAAATTGACTGAAATTGAGGAAACCTTAGGAAGTAAAAATGATTTCGATATATCATCAGATCTAAGAAATGTGTAAGAATCTGTGAAAATGTATGCAACCTCATTACACCCACTTGAGGGTTGAATATCCAAAAATTCTGAAAGGAGTTAATAAATAAATATGAAGACAGCACGAGAAAGCAAAAACCAATTCAATTTCTTAACACTTCTAAAAGATATGACGAAATTCATGAAAACGTGTTCAACCCTTTTATACCCTCTTCGCGGCTGAAAAAGGACAAAACTTAAAAACAAGTTTTAGGCGATTATTACGCAAGCTCATGAAAGTGAAAAGATATTCGATATCTATCAGACCTGTGGGATAAGGCAGAATTCGTGAAGAAATATACAAGCCCTCTTAGGGGTCGATTTTTAAAAAATCCTGAAAACGCTTTTTAGGTATTTATATGAAGAAGACGTAGAATAAAAATGAATTCAATATTTGGAAAGACCTACTAGATATGACAAAAATCGTGAAAATATATGCATTCCATTTTCACTAATCATTTTTTTCGCCCCCTTCCGAACGCCAATGGATATTTGAAATTTGTTTGTTATCTAAATTACTTTTCTACTTGACTTACATACACATGCCGAGTTTTAACTTTCTAGCATAAGCCGTTTTATAGATAGCAAAAAATCCCTCCACCTCCGTACCATACTAACCCTATAAAAAATTATATTTTTCCACAACATGTCTAACCAAATACCAAGTTTCAGTTTTATATCATTATAGGTTCTCGAATTATAAAATCGGAACTTTTTCTTTTTCACCCTCCCCCACCCTCACTCTTTACACCTCCACCCCAAACTTTTTTTTTCCGATAGGGATCTATTAGGTCTACTTCTGGTAAAAGTTTTAAGTATCTATCTTACACTGCTCTTGAGATAAGAGACGTGATTTTTTAGAAAAATGCTTATCCCCTCCACTTCCATGATCCACCTCCCTCTTAAAAAATTTTGCTTTCATCAAATTTTATTTGTTAACTTTAATACAGAAACCGAATTTTATTTTTCTAGTGCAATTGGTTCGTGGGATATAGTAATCTAAAGTTTTTCACCGCCCACATCCGCACGCCACTGCACTCACTCAAAAATTTGTTTTCAATCTATTCTCCTAGTATACCTACAGATGTTCATTAAGTTCTAATTTCGTGACCGTACAGTTTAGGAGATATAGATTTTAGAATGTCTCAATCTCGGCTTTCTAGCGTCTCGGACTCATTATTCCCCCCCCCCCCCCCGCCCCCCCTTCTTCACCCTTTCACCCATATCGGCCATTTTCCCATTCACCCATTTTGCAAATAGGTCCACTATTGAAGCTCTATATAAATTCCAAGTTTAAGCTTCGTAGCATAAGCGGTTGCTGAGATCTAGAAACGAAAATTTTCCTCTTCCTCCCCCCGTCACACCCCCTCCCCACATAATTAGATCACTTCAGGGTGCGTACCTACTCTACCCACGAAAAAAAATTAAACTAAATAGCTCGAAGAGTTTGGGTGCTACGAGCCTTCATACAATTTTGCGTACACCAGTAGACGTACGGCGTACTGAAATTTTTTTTTGCTTTTTTCGTGTCTACTAGTCATGTAACGTAAAAAAAAATTTTTAGGGCAGCAAAATTTTTTTTTTTTTTTAAATCAATCATAACTTTGTATTATTGAAATAATAAAGTAAAAGGTTGTACACAAAAAACCGATCTGGGTTTAACAATTTTTGTACTCGATTGAAATACCTGATTGTTTTCGTTTTATGATAGCCTGGAACCTGGCAACACATTGAACGATATTTGCATGCAATACGTCCCTAACTACCAAAAGCGGAATCATAATCAATTTTTCTATTTACATCTAAATACATTAACTACTCAACCAGAAAAATTTGCTTTGGAGTTTTATTAAATAATAATATTTAAAATGTTATTGCAAAGGGGAAAATATTTATTGTGAAATGTAGAGCAACAATACAGATGTCACTGCTAGCTCCACTGTTAGATAGAAGTGTACCGGTTTCCAGGAAAAGGAGTTGAGCAACATATTTTTTTTTTTGGAGAAATGTCGAGCAACAAAATAGCAGCAAAATATGCCATCAAAAGTTTTTCCGCGAAGCTATTATTAACAGATGTCACTGCTAGCTCCACTGTTAAGATAGCAGTGTACCGGTTTCCAGGAAAAGGAGTTGAGCAACAAAATATTTTTTTTGAGAAATGTCGAGCAACAAAATAGCACCAAAATATGCCATCAAAAGTTTTTCCGCGAAGCTATTATTAACAGATGTCACTGCTAGCTCCACTGTTAAGATAGCAGTGTACCGGTTTCCAGGAAAAGGAGTTGAGCAACAAAATATTTTTTTTGAGAAATGTCGAGCAGCAAAATAGCATCAAAATATGCCATCAAAAATTTTTCCGCGAAGCTATTATTACCAGATGTCACTGCTAGCTCCACTGTTAAGATAGCAGTGTACCGGTTTCCAGGAAAAGGAGTTGAGCAACAAAATATTTTTTTTGAGAAATGTCGAGCAACAAAATAGCAGCAAAATATGCCATCAAAAGTTTTTCCGCGAAGCTATTATTAACAGATGTCACTGCTAGCTCCACTGTTAAGATAGCAGTGTACCGGTTTCCAGGAAAAGGAGTTGAGCAACAAAATATTTTTTTTGAGAAATGTCGAGCAACAAAATAGCACCAAAATATGCCATCAAAAGTTTTTCCGCGAAGCTATTATTAACAGATGTCACTGCTAGCTCCACTGTTAAGATAGCAGTGTACCGGTTTCCAGGAAAAGGAGTTGAGCAACAAAACATTTTTTTTGAGAAATGTCGAGCAACAAAATAGCACCAAAATATGCCATCAAAAGTTTTTCCGCGAAGCTATTATTAACAGATGTCACTGCTAGCTCCACTGTTAAGATAGCAGTGTACCGGTTTCCAGGAAAAGGAGTTGAGCAACAAAATATTTTTTTTGAGAAATGTCGAGCAACAAAATAGCATCAAATTATGCCATCAAAAATTTTTCCGCGAAGCTATTATTACCAGATGTCACTGCTAGCTCCACTGTTAAGATAGCAGTGTACCGGTTTCCAGGAAAAGGAGTTGAGCAACAAAATATTTTTTTTGAGAAATGTCGAGCAGCAAAATAGCATCAAAATATGCCATCATAATTTTTTCCGCGAAGCTATTATTACCAGATGTCACTGCTAGCTCCATTGTTAAGATAGCAGTGTACCGGTTTCCAGGAAAAGGAGTTGAGCAACAAAATATTTTTTTTGAGAAATGTCGAGCAACAAAATAGCACCAAAATATGCCATCAAAAGTTTTTCCGCGAAGCTATTATTAACAGATGTCACTGCTAGCTCCATTGTTAAGATAGCAGTGTACCGGTTTCCAGGAAAAGGAGTTGAGCAACAAAATATTTTTTTTGAGAAATGTCGAGCAACAAAATAGCATCAAAATATGCCATCAAAAGTTTTTCCGCGAAGCTATTATTAACAGATGTCACTGCTAGCTCCATTGTTAAGATAGCAGTGTACCGGTTTCCAGGAAAAGGAGTTGAGCAACAAAATATTTTTTTTGAGAAATGTCGAGCAACAAAATAGCACCAAAATATGCCATCAAAAGTTTTTCCGCGAAGCTATTATTAACAGATGTCACTGCTAGCTCCATTGTTAAGATAGCAGTGTACCGGTTTCCAGGAAAAGGAGTTGAGCAACAAAATATTTTTTTTGAGAAATGTCGAGCAACAAAATAGCACCAAAATATGCCATCAAAAGTTTTTCCGCGAAGCTATTATTAACAGATGTCACTGCTAGCTCCACTGTTAAGATAGCAGTGTACCGGTTTCCAGGAAAAGGAGTTGAGCAACAAAATATTTTTTTTGAGAAATGTCGAGCAGCAAAATAGCATCAAAATATGCCATCAAAAATTTTTCCGCGAAGCTATTATTACCAGATGTCACTGCTAGCTCCACTGTTAAGATAGCAGTGTACCGGTTTCCAGGAAAAGGAGTTGAGCAACAAAATATTTTTTTTGAGAAATGTCGAGCAACAAAATAGCAGCAAAATATGCCATCAAAAGTTTTTCCGCGAAGCTATTATTAACAGATGTCACTGCTAGCTCCACTGTTAAGATAGCAGTGTACCGGTTTCCAGGAAAAGGAGTTGAGCAACAAAATATTTTTTTTGAGAAATGTCGAGCAACAAAATAGCATCAAAATATGCCATCAAAAGTTTTTCCGCGAAGCTATTATTAACAGATGTCACTGCTAGCTCCACTGTTAAGATAGCAGTGTACCGGTTTCCAGGAAAAGGAGTTGAGCAACAAAACATTTTTTTTGAGAAATGTCGAGCAACAAAATAGCACCAAAATATGCCATCAAAAGTTTTTCCGCGAAGCTATTATTAACAGATGTCACTGCTAGCTCCACTGTTAAGATAGCAGTGTACCGGTTTCCAGGAAAAGGAGTTGAGCAACAAAATATTTTTTTTGAGAAATGTCGAGCAACAAAATAGCATCAAAATATGCCATCAAAAGTTTTTCCGCGAAGCTATTATTAACAGATGTCACTGCTAGCTTAACTGTTAAGCTAGCAGTGTTCCGTTTCTAGGAAAAGGGGTTGAGCAACAAAATTAATTTTTTTGGAACAAAATAGCAACAAAATAGCAACAAATTAAGGTAAATTTTTTTTTGAATTTTGAGGGTTTGTCACTGCTAGCTTAACAGAGGTACCGAAAACGCATAAATCGGAAATAAAACTAACCCTTACATGTTATTTGGATCCAACATTAAAAAATAAAAGAAACAGAATTTTTTAATATTTCTATGAAACGAGCTCTGCCATTTATCGCCATTATGTCTACTATCTATACAGAGTGGTCCATAAATTATGCACATTTTTGGTCATAATCGGAAAAAAAATCTTGTATTTTATAATAGCTGTTTTCCGATTATGTGGAGCGCAAGGTAGAAAAATCTGCCAATGGTCTGGGCGAAACTTTATTTTTTTTCGGGTCAAAGTTCGGGAGCGGTCAAAGTCGGAGTATATCATGAGTTGTTTCGAAATTATTATATTTCTTGGAAAATTTATTTTGTTTTTAAAATAAAAATGTTTAAATTAGAGATTTTAACCCGATTAAACATTGAAAAAGCCCGTGTAGACATTCGAATTTCGGTATATTATGTACACTAAAAGCCCATAGAAGTAAAAACGAATTTGTTGCCTTATCAGGCTAAAGAGATATGACGAATTGTTAAAACGTATGCAAACCCATTACTTTCACTTGGGGTTTGAATTTCGAAAAAATTGTGAAACAGGTTTTTAGACGATTTCATAAGAAGCAACTTGATATATCATGAGACACGAGGGATTTTGAAAAATTTGTGAAAACGTAAGCAAACTCTTCACACCCCCTTGGTTCTTAAAATTCGAAAAATTGTGAAATTGGTTTTAAGGTCATTGCATCAAATGCCGTAATAACCAATTTTATATCTCATCGGAACTAAGGGACCCTTGGGGGTTGAATAACGAAAAAATGAGAAATGGGTTTCTAGGCGATTATATAAGAAGTCTGAAATGAAAAGCGATCTAATATCTCATCAAACCTAAGAAATATGTCGAAGATTTGAAAAGCATACAACCCTCTTACACCACTTAGGATTGAATATCTAAAAATGCTGAAATTGACTGAAATTGAGGAAACCTTAGGAAGTAAAAATGAATTCGATATATCATCAGATCTAAGAAATGTGTAAGAATCTGCGAAAATGTATGCAACCTCATTACACCCACTTGAGGGTTGAATATCCAAAAATTCTGAAAGGAGTTAATAAATAAATATGAAGACAGCACGAGAAAGCAAAAACCAATTCAATTTCTTAACACTTCTAAAAGATATGACGAAATTCATGAAAACGTGTTCAACCCTTTTATACCCTCTTCGCGGCTGAAAAAGGACAAAACTTAAAAACAAGTTTTAGGCGATTATTACGCAAGCTCATGAAAGTGAAAAGATATTCGATATCTATCAGACCTGTGGGATAAGGCAGAATTCGTGAAGAAATATACAAGCCCTCTTAGGGGTCGATTTTTAAAAAATCCTGAAAACGCTTTTTAGGTATTTATATGAAGAAGACGTAGAATAAAAATGAATTCAATATTTGGAAAGACCTACTAGATATGACAAAAATCGTAAAAATATATGCATTCCATTTTCACTAATCATTTTTTTCGCCCCCTTCCGAACGCCAATGGATATTTGAAATTTGTTTGTTATCTAAATTACTTTTCTAGTTGATTTACATACACATGCCGAGTTTCAACTTTCTAGCATAAGCCGTTTTATAGATAGCAAAAAATCCCTCCACCTCCGTACCATACTAACCCTATAAAAAATTATATTTTTCCACAACATGTCTAACCAAATACCAAGTTTCAGTTTTATATCATTATAGGTTCTCGAATTATAAAATCGGAACTTTTTCTTTTTCACCCTCCCCCACCCTCACTCTTTACACCTCCACCCCAAACTTTTTTTTCCCGATAGAAATCTATTAGGTCTACTTCTGGTAAAAGTTTTAAGTATCTATCTTACACTGCTCTTGAGATAAGAGACGTGATTTTTTAGAAAAATGCTTATCCCCTACACTTCCATGATCCACCTCCCTCTTAAAAAATTTTGCTTTCATCAAATTTTATTTGTTAACTTTAATACAGAAACCGAATTTTATTTTTCTAGTGCAATTGGTTCGTGGGATATAGTAATCTAAAGTTTTTCACCGCCCACATCCGCACGCCACTGCACTCACTCAAAAATTTGTTTTCAATCTATTCCCCTAGTATACCTACAGATGTTCATTAAGTTCTAATTTCGTGACCTTACAGTTTAGGAGATATGGATTTTAGAATGTCTCAATCTCGGCTTTCTAGCGTCTCGGACTCATTATTCCCCCACCCCCCCCCCCCCCCCCCTTCTTCACCCTTTCACCCATATCGGCCATTTTCCCATTCACCCATTTTGCAAATGGGTCCACTATTGAAGCTCTATATAAATTCCAAGTTTAAGCTTCGTAGCATAAGCGGTTGCTGAGATCTAGAAACGAAAATTTTCCTCTTCCTCCCACCGTCACACCCCCTCCTCACATAATTAGATCACTTCAGGGTGCGTACCTACTCTACCCACGAAAAAAAATTAAACTAAATAGCTCGAAGAGTTTGGGTGCTACGAGCCTTCATACAATTTTGCGTACACCAGTAGACGTACGGCGTACTGAAATTTTTTTTTGCTTTTTTCGTGTCTACTAGTCATGTAACGTAAAAAAAAATTTTTGGGGCAGCAACATTTTTTTTTTTTTTAAATCGATCATAACTTTGTATTATTGAAATAATAAAGTAAAAGGTTGTACACAAAAAACCGATCTGGGTTTAACAATTTTTGTACTCGATTTAAATACCTGATTGTTTTCGTTTTATGATAGCCTGGAACCTGGCAACACATTGAACGATATTTGCATGCAATACGTCCCTAACTACCAAAAGCGGAATCATAATCAATTTCTCTATTTACATCTAAATACATTAACTACTCAACCAGAAAAATTTGCTTTGGAGTTTTATTAAATAATAATATTTAAAATGTTATTGCAAAGGGGAAAATATTTATTGTGAAATGTAGAGCAACAATACAGATGTCACTGCTAGCTCCACTGTTAGATAGAAGTGTACCGGTTTCCAGGAAAAGGAGTTGAGCAACATATTTTTTTTTTTGGAGAAATGTCGAGCAACAAAATAGCAGCAAAATATGCCATCAAAAGTTTTTCCGCGAAGCAATTATTACCAGATATCACTGCTAGCTCCACTGTTAAGATAGCAGTGTACCGGTTTCCAGGAAAAGGAGTTGAGCAACAAAATATTTTTTTTGAGAAATGTCGAGCAACAAAATAGCAGCAAAATATGCCATCAAAAGTTTTTCCGCGAAGCTATTATTAACAGATGTCACTGCTAGCTCCACTGTTAAGATAGCAATGTACCGGTTTCTAGGAAAAGGAGTTGAGCAACAAAATATTTTTTTTGAGAAATGTTGAGCAACAAAATAGCAGCAAAATATGCCATCAAAAGTTTTTCCGCGAAGCTATTATTAACAGATGTGACTGCTAGCTCCACTGTTAAGATAGCAGTGTACCGGTTGAGCAACAAAATATTTTTTTTGAGAAATGTAGAGCAACAAAATAGCAACAAAATATGTCATCAAAAGCTTTCCCGAGAAGCTATTATTAACAGATGTCACTGCTAGCTCTACTGTTAAGATAGCAGTGTACCGGTTTCCAGGAAAAGGAGTTGAGCAACAAAATATTTTTTTTGAGAAATGTCGAGCAACAAAATAGCAACAAAATATGCCATCAAAAGTTTTTCCGCGAAGCTATTATTAACAGATGTCACTGCTAGCTCCACTGTTAAGATAGCAGTGTACCGGTTTCCAGGAGAAGGAGTTGAGCAACAAAATATTTTTTTTGAGAAACGTAGAGCAACAAAATAGCAACAAAATATGCCATCAAAAGTTTTCCCGCGAAGCTCTTATTTACAGATGTCACTGCTAGCTCCACTGTTAAGATAGCAGTGTACCGGTTTCCAAGAAAAGGAGTTGAGCAACAAAATATTTTTTTTGAGAAATGTCGAGCAACAAAATAGCAACAAAATATGCCATCAAAAGTTTTTCCGCGAAGCAATTATTACCAGATATCACTGCTAGCTCCACTGTTAAGATAGCAGTGTACCGGTTTCCAGGAAAAGGAGTTGAGCAACAAAATATTTTTTTTGAGAAATGTCGAGCAACAAAATAGCAGCAAAATATGCCATCAAAAGTTTTTCCGCGAAGCTATTATTACCAGATGTCACTGCTAGCTCCACTGTTAAGATAGCAGTGTACCGGTTTCCAGGAAAAGGAGTTGAGCAACATAATATTTTTTTTGAGAAATGTCGAGCAACAAAATAGCAGCAAAATATGCCATCAAAAGTTTTTCCGCGAAGCTATTATTAACAGATGTCACTGCTAGCTCCACTGTTAAGATAGCAGTGTACCGGTTTCCAGGAAAAGGAGTTTAGCACCAAAATATTTTTTTGAGAAATGTCGAGCAACAAAATAGCAGCAAAATATGCCATCAAAAGTTTTTCCGCGAAGCTATTATTACCAGATGTCACTGCTAGCTCCACTGTTAAGATAGCAGTGTACCGGTTTCCAGGAAAAGGAGTTGAGCAACAAAATATTTTTTTTGAGAAATGTCGAGCAACAAAATAGCAGCAAAATATGCCATCAAAAGTTTTTCCGCGAAGCAATTATTAACAGATGTCACTGCTAGCTCCACTGTTAAGATAGCAGTGTACCGGTTTCCAGGAGAAGGAGTTGAGCAACAAAATATTTTTTTTGAGAAACGTAGAGCAACAAAATAGCAACAAAATATGCCATCAAAAGTTTTCCCGCGAAGCTCTTATTTACAAATGTCACTGCTAGCTCCACTGTTGTTAAGATAGCAGTGTACCGGTTTCCAGGAGAAGGAGTTGAGCAACAAAATATTTTTTTTGAGAAATGTCGAGCAACAAAATAGCAACAAAATATGCCATCAAAAGTTTTTCCGCGAAGCTATTATTAACAGATGTCACTGCTAGCTCCACTGTTAAGATAGCAATGTACCGGTTTCTAGGAAAAGGAGTTGAGCAACAAAATATTTTTTTTGAGAAATGTTGAGCAACAAAATAGCAGCAAAATATGCCATCAAAAGTTTTTCCGCGAAGCTATTATTAACAGATGTGACTGCTAGCTCCACTGTTAAGATAGCAGTGTACCGGTTGAGCAACAAAATATTTTTTTTGAGAAATGTAGAGCAACAAAATAGCAACAAAATATGTCATCAAAAGCTTTCCCGAGAAGCTATTATTAACAGATGTCACTGCTAGCTCTACTGTTAAGATAGCAGTGTACCGGTTTCCAGGAAAAGGAGTTGAGCAACAAAATATTTTTTTTGAGAAATGTCGAGCAACAAAATAGCAACAAAATATGCCATCAAAAGTTTTTCCGCGAAGCTATTATTAACAGATGTCACTGCTAGCTCCACTGTTAAGATAGCAGTGTACCGGTTTCCAGGAAAAGGAGTTGAGCACCAAAACATTTTTTTTGAGAAATGTCGAGCAACAAAATAGCAGCAAAATATGCCATCAAAAGTTTTTCCGCGAAGCTATTATTACCAGATGTCACTGCTAGCTCCACTGTTAAGATAGCAGTGTACCGGTTTCCAGGAAAAGGAGTTGAGCAACAAAATATTTTTTTTGAGAAATGTCGAGCAACAAAATAGCAGCAAAATATGCCATCAAAAGTTTTTCCGCGAAGCTATTATTACCAGATGTCACTGCTAGCTCCACTGTTAAGATAGCAGTGTACCGGTTTCCAGGAAAAGGAGTTGAGCAACAAAATATTTTTTTTGAGAAATGTCGAGCAACAAAATAGCAGCAAAATATGCCATCAAAAGTTTTTCCGCGAAGCTATTATTACCAGATGTCACTGCTAGCTCCACTGTTAAGATAGCAGTGTACCGGTTTCCAGGAAAAGGAGTTGAGCAACAAAATATTTTTTTTGAGAAATGTCGAGCAACAAAATAGCAACAAAATATGCCATCAAAAGTTTTTCCGCGAAGCTATTATTAACAGATGTCACTGCTAGCTCCACTGTTAAGATAGCAGTGTACCGGTTTCCAGGAGAAGGAGTTGAGCAACAAAATATTTTTTTTGAGAAACGTAGAGCAACAAAATAGCAACAAAATATGCCATCAAAAGTTTTCCCGCGAAGCTCTTATTTACAGATGTCACTGCTAGCTCCACTGTTAAGATAGCAGTGTACCGGTTTCCAAGAAAAGGAGTTGAGCAACAAAATATTTTTTTTGAGAAATGTCGAGCAACAAAATAGCAACAAAATATGCCATCAAAAGTTTTTCCGCGAAGCAATTATTACCAGATATCACTGCTAGCTCCACTGTTAAGATAGCAGTGTACCGGTTTCCAGGAAAAGGAGTTGAGCAACAAAATATTTTTTTTGAGAAATGTCGAGCAACAAAATAGCAGCAAAATATGCCATCAAAAGTTTTTCCGCGAAGCTATTATTACCAGATGTCACTGCTAGCTCCACTGTTAAGATAGCAGTGTACCGGTTTCCAGGAAAAGGAGTTGAGCAACAAAATATTTTTTTTGAGAAATGTCGAGCAACAAAATAGCAGCAAAATATGCCATCAAAAGTTTTTCCGCGAAGCTATTATTAACAGATGTCACTGCTAGCTCCACTGTTAAGATAGCAGTGTACCGGTTTCCAGGAAAAGGAGTTGAGCAACAAAATATTTTTTTTGAGAAATGTCGAGCAACAAAATAGCAACAAAATATGCCATCAAAAGTTTTTCCGCGAAGCTATTATTAACAGATGTCACTGCTAGCTTAACTGTTAAGCTAGCAGTGTTCCGTTTCTAGGAAAAGGGGTTGAGCAACAAAATTAATTTTTTTGGAACAAAATAGCAACAAAATAGCAACAAATTAAGGTAAATTTTTTTTTTAATTTTGAGGGTTTGTCACTGCTAGCTTAACAGAGGTATGTTCCGATAACTTTTGAACGCTTCAAGCTACGAATTTGAAATTTTGTACACATTAATTTTTGAATGGTTACAAGGAAAAGGATAAATATGTAAGAAATCGAGTGAGTCCTTCTTGCACCTCCCATGTGAAAGTCCTTAAAAAAGGAAATTTTTTTTCGATGACTTACCCAGTTCAAGAAATGAAATTAAACACTGAATATTGTCTTTTAGTTTTGAGTAGCAATATAATGGGAGTCCTTAATAAAAGACATACAACATGTACACACGTAATTCTACTTTATCCCGTTGGGGATAAATTGTAGTTGTACAATATAAATCGGAGTTCAGTATTCATCTAGAGTATTATACGATTGGCTTGCAGCCGATCGTGACTGCAGTATGTTTTTTTACTTTTTTGGGGTGTATTAGTCATGAGACGTTTAAAAAAAATTTTCAGGGTAGCAATTTTTTTTTTAAATCGACAACATTACTTTATTGTTAAAATAATAAAGTAAAATATATTTGATAATAACGAAATTGTAAAATACAATGATTTATGTCATTCTTGAAAGTATGAGTAAGAAAACTCGTCACTTATACATATGTTTTGTCATGCTTGGCATGCTTGTCACTTGCAATCCAGCCGAATTTTTATATTTATAAATATGCATATGTATATGTCTACAAAAACTAGCAATTCAACGAAAATCGTAACGAAAAATCTTGTAAAACACACGCTTGGTCGTTCGATTTGGAAATACACTGCAGTCTGCTGTGTCGTGCCTGATCTGATTCTTCTTCATTACGCGGCCTTGGTCAATTCCGGAAAAGGGCTAATTATTTAATTCTATATAGCTTGATTTGATTTTCATTTTAGTGTCATTACTAAGAACTAAAGTCAAGGCATGAAAAATGTGAACAATACTTTTACAGTGAATGGCAAAAATAGATGCAACCACATTTGGTCTATAAAATATGATTTTTCTCAGAGGGGGCAATTGCCTCCCCCCCCTGTGGGCGCCCATGGGTTCAAGACCGAGTTCAAGACCCCAAACAGTTCGAATCGATCGGGAAGATTCGTGTTGACGAGCAATAAAAACGACTTGGTGCGTGGTAAACGATAAAACCACAAGCTCGCGAAGTGTAAATAATAACATTGGCGAATTATCTTGGCGGAATCGTGTCGGCGAGCTGATATTGTTGAAAAGAATATCTCTGGCGAATCTATCTGCGTTGCATTAAATTATCATATTAAACTTACAATCAAACTGTTCTTATTCGAGAAATCCAGGTGAAGTTAAGTGTGAAGCACTCCAAATACAAATTCGCAAATCGGTAGACCACGGGACACATAACACTACCCAGCTCCACAGCTGGCTCGGTAGTTAGAACGACGTCGAAATTGTAGCTGTCTGTCGCCCATCCTGCCTCGGCTGGTTAGCCGGCTCGACGTTGTTCGCCCCTTTTTCGGTTAGGGGTTGTTCGGAAAATTCTACGTAAAACCCATTCTAACCGCGTCCCGACCTTTTTTTAGGTTTTCAGTCGCATAGTAACCTACACCGCCTTAGTATTAAAGAATACACCGTGGTTGCCTTTCTCGATATCGAGGGAGCTTTCGACAACGTCAGACCAGACCAAACGCACTTTCTATCCTGAAGGTGGAGTCCTCGCTTGGCGCGCTGATCAATTTGATGTTAACATCCAGGATTGTGAACACAAAGCTGGGCGAGTCCTCCTCTCGAAGGTTTGTCAGCAGAGGTACACCACAAGGTGGTGTGCTCTCCCCTCTTCTTTGGAATTTAGTGGTCAACAAACTACTATTGAGACTAGACGAGGCGGGCTGCAGAGTGATTGCCTATGCAGATGATATTGCAATTGCTGTCTCGGGAAAGCACCTCAACACGCTGAGTGAGATATTGCAAAATGCTCTCTCTATCCTCTCCAAATGGGCAGCTGAATGCGGGTTGGGTGTGAACCCACGCAAAACAGAATTAGTCCTCTTCACCAAGAAATATAAAATTCCTCACGTAGACCCTCCTTCTCTGAATGGTACTAGTCTAGTTTTCACCGATAGTGCAAAATATTTGGGTCTTATTTTGGACAGGAAACTTCAATGGAAACCTAACATTCAGGAACGGGTAAGAAAAGTAACAGTTGCGCTTTACTCGTGCAAAAAAGCCATTGGCAAAAATGGGGTATGCAACCCCGAATAGTTCATTGGCTCTACGTGTCCGTCATCAGACCGATACTTATGTATGGTGTTATTGTCTAGTGAACGGCCTTAGACAAAGCAGCAGTGTGACCACAAGTGCTACGAAGGTAGCAATAAAATTCAAAATGCTACTATTGACAATTTTTTGCTACTATGTTACTACATGTCTAAATTTGCTACCCTGGTAAAATTAGCCGTTATAAAACTAGTGTACGCCAAAAATATGATACTTTGACTATCAAATGAGTCGTCCAGTTGCAAAACCAGCCATATTTGATTCAGAAACTTGTGGCAAAATGGCAAAAACTGATTATTCAGCTTCTAGGCAAAATATTCTTATGCTTTTTTTTTAAAAAAAATCACAAAAAATATGCTTTGTTGGCTCGCAAAAGCTTTGATATTATCCTTATTAAATTAATAAGATATTATAGTTTTAAATCTAGATATGGCTGGTTTTGCACCCCAAATGCAAATATGACTGGTTTCGCAACTCTAGCGGTATTGCTTGCATTCTTTCGGTTAACGTTTTCTTTTCCTGAACTTTGTAGTTTCTTGAATTCCTTGTTGTTCCTCGACCTCATGATCTATTCCTTGTTGTTCCTCGAGCTGATGTTCTATTTCTTGTTGTTCATTGACCTGATTATCACTAAAAACTGTTCATCTGTCTCTGAAATAATAAATTCAACATTTTCCTCCTTCATTTTCACAACGTTAAAGCACAAACGAAACACGGAAAAAACTCAAATCAATGATTGTACATGGTTATATCAACTATCAACTGTTCGATTTTATAAGACTCAGGGATACTACCATTACCAAACTATAACAAAAAAGTCTCTTAAAATAGTTGAAAATAGTCTAAAACAGTGTTGTATCAAGAAAAATAAGAAAATATATGTCTGTTTTTGCACCCAAACTTGTGACGTCATCATTGTGTTAAGTAAAAATATGGCTGGTTTTGCAACTGATAATATAGGTCAGCTTTTGAAACCAAACTCAAAGAAATATGGCTGGTTTTGCACCTTACTGGGTTTTTCAAACCTAATTTTTAAAGGTTTAGGACTGCTTTTTAAGCTTTTAAAATTGTAGTCTGAGACGAGACGAATCAAGGGATACCGAAACCTTAAAATCAAAAAAATAGACGTATGGCTGGTTTTGCAACTGGACGACTCAAGTGTAAAATTCATGCACGCCTCTGGTCTTGCATTCGAAATCGCGTACCATCGATAGTTGTCTAATATTATTGTACTGAGAAATATAGTATAGTGGTAGCGCATACCGGATACATAATCGCAATCGAATTAAGCATCTTTTTCGAATCTATTACTCGTTCGAGCGAAGGGAAAAATGTGCATTTTGTGTGAATTTTGATTTTCCTAAATAAATGTTCACACTTTAAAATATTATTTTTTCTTTAAACATTTTAAATTTGTAGTGGATATACAGTGTTATGAGTAACAGATAAGCATGTAATGACGTAACTAGTTCCATTTAATTAAAAGAAGTATTAGAAAATATTTTTGCTACCCAAGCTAAGGTTTGCTACCCAAATTTGCTACCCTGAGAAATATCAAAACGGTCACACTGCAAAGCAGTTAACTGCACCACCCTAGGGAAGGTACAGAGATCAGCATGCATATGCATCAGTGGAGCTCTGACAACAACTCCCTCTGCAGCACTAGACATGCTGTTCAGTCTGCCACCCCTACACATTTTTGGCAAGCAAATGGCAGCCAGTGCAGCCATTCGACTTAGGGCCTCTACACAGTGGACTGGCATACAGGGTGGGCCATCTAGTGGTTTCTTTTTAAATCCTAGGTTATTTTGACACTGAAAGCTGTTTTCCGCTCGAGATCTTGACAGAAAGTCAGCATCATACCTCCGCGGAATGAAATGAGCCGCTTTACGCTTGAACAACGTTGGGAAATATTGAAAACTTATTTCCAAAGTGAGTGGGAGTAGGAACAACAACAACGTTTCGGTCAACGGTGAACGTTACAGAGCCATGTTAACCGACTTTTTTTTTACTGAAATTGAAGACATGGATTTGGATGACCTCTGGTTTATGCAGGATGGCGCGCCATGCCACACAGCCCATGCCACAATCGATCTTTTACGCACCAAATTCCCAAATCGTGTTATCAGCCGTCTTGGCGATTTCAATTGGCCGCATCGGAGCTGCGATTGTGAAGGACCGATGTTATGCCAACAATCCAAAAACGATTCAAGCACTTAAGGCCAATATCATCCAAGCAATCCGTGAGCTACAGCCCGACACCATCAACAAGGTCTTGGAAAATTGGAGTGGCAGAATGCGCTACTGCGCAGCCAGCCGAGGCAGCCACTTGAACGAAGTTGTGTTCCATCATTAATGGGAATGTTTACTCTTACTAATAAAGCCATAATACATGGAAAAAAATTTAATTTTGTTCATTTTATTGCATTTTTAAAAAGAAACTTGTATTTGGCTCACCCTGTATATGCAGGTCACTCAACAATCTTGAATCACTTCAATAACATTCCTGAAAACACCGACTACACCCCTCCCAGTTATGATTTTGAGAAAAATTTCCTAACAGCCATCCCAACCCGTCTAGAATGGGAAAGGGATTCGGAACGGACGAAAGAGTCCGCCCACATATATACGGACGGCTCCAAAACTGAAGGCGGGGTAGGTGACATAGTAGTAGGTAACATTAGCAGCTCCTTCCGCCTTCCGGACCACTGTAGTGTCTTTCAGGCGGAGCTTATGGTGATCAAGGAGGCCTTGTCCTGGCTGAGGTGTAATGTAAGATCTACTGGGGATATTAGCATTTTCACAGCCAGCCAAGCGGCAATAAAATCCTTGGAATCGGCCTCGACAACATTAAAGGTCGCCGCAGAATGTCGATCATCTCTTAAGGAGATGGCTGAACAGTTCAATATTCTCCTGTGCTGGGTGCCAGGACACAGGGATATTCCAGGGAACTGCATCGCTCGACGCGGTACTACCCTTCAGATTATGCCGGAACATCGGAATCTGGGTGTACCACTCTTTACATGTAAACTGCTACTGGGATTGGACTCAATTGAGAAAACCAACTCAATATGGGCGGACGGTGTTACATGTCACACTGCGAGACAGATCTGGCCAGAGCTGGATCTAAAACGCTCTAAAAAGCTGACTTTGCTCAAAAGAGCGAATATCAGCACCACAGTCGGTGTCCTAACCGGACACTATCTTATAGGTCGACATGCTAAAAGACTTGGTCTCTTCTCAAACGACTTCTGTAGAAGCTGCCTGGATGAGGAGGAGGAGGAGACAGTCCTTCACCTTCTCTGTACCTGTCCAGCTCTATCAGCCAGAAGGAGCTTTCCTTCTGGATTGGAGCTTACTTCTTCAACTGTCTCGGTGACCTTGCCTCAATGGAGGTCGCGAGAATCCAACGCTTCATTGCGAGCTCTAAATGGTTCGACGAGTAGGACCGGATTCGATGATCCTGTGGTAACACAACGGACCTTTTAGGTCTAAGTGTGTCCGTGTTCTCACGGGCAGCCACGCGGTCCTACCTACCTAACCTACACCGCATCTCAGAATTAAACGCGTTTCAAACTTCTACCCAGGGTCACCCTAACCACAGGGCTAAATGGGGTATAGCCCGGGGCGCAAGCCTTTTGGGGCGGCAATTTTTATTGATGTTATATTACATTATTATTTTAATAATAAAGTATTTTTTAGTTATTTAGTTATTAGTTATTTCAGGGTGATTTTCATTCCAAAAGCTGGCAAGCCAAGCCACACCCTGGCCAAGGACTTTAGACCCATTAGTCTCTCATCGTTTTTGCTGAAAACAATGGAGAGACTGATGGACTATTATCTCAGATGTGTTCTGGACGCGAGAGGCTTCTCAGCTTCTCAGCACGCCTATATGAAGGGAAAATCTGTCGAAACGGCCTTACATGAGGTCGTCTCCACGGTAGAAGAATCTTTGAATGTTAAAGAGTATACGTACTCTAGCAGCGTTTCTAGATATTGAGGGTGCCTTCAATAATATGGAGACGAGTGCGTTCGAGAAGGCATTGAATAGATTGGGTGTTGACTCATTCATTTCGTGCTGGATTATGTCGATGCTAGGGAGTAGAATTATCAACTCCTCTCTGGGTGATGGATGTAGCAGAAAGAAAGCAAGCCGGGGAACCCCACAGGGTGTGGTGCTATCTCCACTGCTATGGGTCATAGTGGTTGACGAAATTTTACAGGATCTATCTTTGACCGGAGTCAAGGTGGTTGCCTACGTGGATGATATCGTTGTGATGGTAGAGGTAAGTTCCTGGACACCTTGAGCGATTTACTAGAAGTTGGGCTCAAATCCTTGAGCAGGTGGGCTGGTAACTGCGGTCTCAACATCAATCCGGAGAAAACCGACCTTATCCTCTTTACGTGGAAAAAAGACCGCTACCATCCCGCTCTCCCTTAGTGTGAAGTACTTAGGAATCTATCTCCATCCTAGGTTGAACTGGAAACTCACGATTGACGACAGGATCAAGAAGGCATCGAATGCTTACTACGCTTGTCAGAAAATGGTAGGGAGTTAGACCTGTTCTTACTTATGGATCACTGGTGTGGTGGCATGCGTTGAAGTTCGGGACTAACAGGGTCGCCATGAGCGGAATTCAAAGAATGGCATTCATTGGGATCACTGGTGCCACGGCCTCCCAGGCTCTGGAAGTATTGCTCCATATAACGCCATTGGAATTAGCGGTAAAATCAATAGCAGCAAAGGGTTCTTTGCGTCTGCGTGAGTCAGGCTATTGGGTGGGAGGCAATGTGAGTCCCACTAGGATCTTGTCAATTTCCCTGTGTTCCGCCATGCTGGAGTGCACCGACTACAGGATACCGTCTTGCAGTTTTGGACATTCCTATGCTGTGAATATTCCCACCAGACTGGAGTGACGATCTGGGATCAATGCCCCAGACACGTTTGCTATCTACACTGATGGCTCCAAAGCGGAAAGCGGAACGGGCGCGGGAGTGTACTCTTACGACCTTGACATTATGGAATCGTTAGGCTACCGGATAGCTCGAGCGTGTTTCAGTCCGAGATTTTTGCGCTGAGAAAAGCAGCTGAAATAATTGTGCGAAAACAGTGCGTGAATGGTACAATAGCTATTTATGTTGACAGCCAAGCTGCCATCAAGGCTGTTAAGGTGCACATTACTAAATCCAGACTTGTGGGAGAATGTAAAAGAATATTGCAGATGGTGGGTATGAATAACAACCTGAAGATTAATTGGATTCCTGGTCACAGTGACTTCCCTAGAAATGAAAAGGCAGACGAGCTCGCCAGACGGGGGTCGGAGATGAGCATAGAGCTGGCCGACGAGTTGGTTCTATGTCCTATTGAATGTGTAAAGGGAATGATTGATATTGAAGCGCTCATACAGATGGAGGGGGCCTGGGTGAATCTCTCGGGATGCCGACAAGCAAGAATCTGCTGGCCGAAACTTGATAGGAGAAACTCTAGCTTCATTTTGTCTCTGGGCAGGGACATTTGCAGACAACTTATAGGGGTACTAACGGGACACTGTCCCTTTGGGAGAAAGACTGTGGAATACCGATGGCTGATTTGTGTCGCTGTGGTGATGAGAATGTTGAGCCAACACTGAAGCATCTAGTGTGTGAATGTGAAAGCCTGGCACGTACCAGGTATCGGTACTTTGGGAAATTCTCCTTAACCGATCTATCAGAACTTGCGATGATTCCTTTATGGAGAACTATTGAACATATGAAGGAAGAGCAATATTTGGAATCAGTAGTCTAGAGCCCGGTTTTATACGAGGGGACCACAATGGATCCACAGTGATCTCTCGTGATGGACTGTGGCACATTGCTTCAGTCCATCCTTCTCAACCTAACCTAACCTATTTGTTATTTTTATTCATGACAAAAATAACCAATTAACCGGTTCTAAATGAAATAGGCGCTACGAAACAACCTGCAACACGGTCGTTTAATATTTATACCATAATTTAATTTCATTTTGTTTTCATTAAAATAATTCAACCTGTGATCATTAAACTGATAACATGCTGGAACTTTTATATTTTGTATTTGCCACTTAAACTAGCCATCAAAATTGTATTTTCTTATGACGAGGGGGGCATTATTTTTAGTAGCCCACGTGCGCCGAATATCTTAGGACGGCCCTGGTTCTACCCAACAAATTATAACGTTGCGCTCAGACCGTTGGCAGTTTTTTTATTGATTTATTTTATTTTATTTTTTATTAACTCAATTCAATCAATCAATGACGTCCAGTTTTCGTATAACATTTATTACTCAATTGAATTTCAATATTAATTGTCTTAAACTTATATACAGTATCTATTTTGGTTGAGTCAGTGGTTCACATGTTCCCATGAACAAGCGCACTCAGTTGGCCGTGTGCATTAGGATAGAATTTCGTATGCATGCAAAAAGTGCTGATCTATTCGTCTTCATTCCTGTGGTCTTGCTTTTCATGCGAACATGTAAATTGCCAACAAAGATAACGAATTGAAATATTTTAGGTTTCTATTGTAGTCGAATCTGTACAAGGGAGTTGTGTAAGCTTTCACGAATTCCGACAAACAATTTCGGTGCAATGAAATATCGAATTCGGACACACGTTCATAATAAGAAACAGAATGGTATTTTAACCCGGAAAATGGTTAAAAAATTGCCGTTAACATTAATCATATTCGTACTTCTTGGTTTCTATTCGTAAAGTAAAGCAGTATAATTCCGGCCAACCACAGTTCCCGGCCACACTTTCAAAAAATGCACTCTGTTGGTTATATCTGAAACATTTGAAATCAAAGTTTTTTTTATTTGATTACTCCGAAATCCGTCGTACATAACACATAAAGGTTTCATACATGCGATTCAGTTGTTTGCAAAAAATTTCGAGTTCAGTAGTCAGTGGATTGATTTGACACGTGCATGCGTGAAATTCTAGAATTTTCTTTGCAAGTCGAGTCACAGAAAATAGGTAAATATTGATTTATGTTAAGGACTTCGGGCTTTGTAGTATGCTTTTCTAGCAGATGACAAATAGCATTCTAATTATTAACTGAAATTTGTGATATTTTTTTCATTTATTTAAAAAGATTTTGCCTGGCCAGTATTTAGGTTATAATTTTCAGTTAAATTTAATTACTGGCCAAAAGGGACCGGAAACAAAAGCTCCTTTCCTTGGCAAGATATAACGTTTTAAGTGAGTGAGGGTACCGGTCAAAAACCCCTTTCTTAGCCACCCTATATCTCCACTGATATTGAAAATTAACCCACCCTGTAGAACAATTTTTTCTCGAAATATATCAAGGAATAACCCCTTATAAGGTGGCGGACGGAGTGCCAAACACCCTGAATAGACTGAATACAAGCTTAATTTTGAATAAATTACATATTTGAAAATGAACTGAATTTAAATTTAAACTTTTTTAATGTACTCGCATAATAAAAAAATTGTTTGATAACATATGTATTTTATTTCATATTGATTCATCTTCAACTTGGCCGGAAATTTAATAATTTTTAGCCGGAATTAGAATTTTGGTGGCCGGGAATTGAGTTTGTTGCTGGTCTTTAGAAAAATTTAAAAAACTAATAAAAATAATATTAATTGGATATTTATAATATACAACATATACAAAAAAAAGTCAAATTCACAAATCAATCATCGGTTTTTCAATACAAATATAACACAATTTCATACTGAATTTTTAAAAAAAAAAGTTAAGTGGCCGGTAATTGGGTATTTTACCCTCTATTATCTGAACACATTCTGACGCTAAAAACACTGTAGTTACATAAGTTAGAGACGTCTTCACTAATGTGTTAAGCCCGAAACACAATGCTCCCGTTCCGTTCCGTTCCGTCACGACAAGTGAGGTTATGTGATCCGTAAAAGTTGAATTTTGGTCAACTTTTCCGATCCGTTCCGTTACGACCATTGTGTGCATTTACATGGTCAACCCATAAGGTCTACTTTGACAGCTGAACGGAACGGAACGGAACGGGAGCATTGTGTTTCGGGCTTAACTTATGTAACTGTAACGTACCAGCATACATATTATGGAAAATTTTATAAAAAAAATAATATAAAATTTTATTTTTTCAGATAATGTATCGCGAACTTCTACTCCATGTTACACCCGAGGTGTCGAAGCGCGAGCCCCGGAAAAAGTTTAAAATTTCTTAATGACTTAAGATTTAAGTGAATAAGCTTCTTATGCGTCATGTTGCTATTCTGTAAATGTATTCATTATAGATATAACCAAAATTTCTTATACATTATCAGATCAATAGATAATCAAAATCAAAGCGGAAACAAACTGAAATTGTTCAAGTCCAGGAAGAAAATATACACGAGTTGACATAATACCTAAGAGCATTTATTTTAAAAATGTTAAATAGATATAATAAAAATCTTTCAATTGTTAAAGTGAATGCAACTATTCCACTCAATTATTTTGTGATCATCTTTCCCTCATTTTATGGAATTATAAATAAAAATGTATTATATACCAAATAAGTACAATTTCTATTCTTAGCTGATGTAATTGTCGCGCTTTCATTACTTAATCTTAGCACCAATTTTGTTATTTGTAAAAATAAAAACATTAATTAAAAAGTCAAATTAAAAATGGGACCAATCTGTTTTATTTTTTGGGTATGATTCCGAATTTCGGTTAAATAAGTATAATTGCGACTGATGTACAGTCTGAAGGCGATAATCACTGATAATAAGAAGTAAATAATCCAAAAATTTAAGCAGTTTCAATCCATGAATATGAAATTTAAACAAATCCTCTGATAGCGTATGGAGTGTTACGTGGTAGTGGCGTTTAACGGAATTTGATTGTTCACGTTAACTAAATGATTATTGTCCCCACTGTCAATACAGTTGGATTTTCGAATGACTTTGCGGAATTTTTGAATCAATCGAAGTCGAAAACTAAATTATTTTTTAAGAAAAATTTAATGCGATTTTTCACTAATGAATAGACGTTTAATGGATGGATTATTAAAAAAATTATAATTTAATTGATTTCCAAAAAAATAGTATTATAATAAATTTTAAAAAAAATATTATATAATAAAAATAATTTCAATTTATTTATCATTCAGTTTTACATATTGGAATATGCAATTTATTTTTATTATTAAGACGACTTCAGGATTTAAATTATTAATTTATTGTATTGAAACATTCCAGAAAGTTTATTGTTTGTTTGATGTGCATTTTTTAATAAACCAATTCATCGTCCACTAATCGCCATTTATTAAATGGATTATACAGGGTGTAACTAGTACTGAGGTTCAAACGAAAATGGGAGATAGAGGAACTTGTCCTGAGTAGAAAATCGTTCTACACATACTCCCGATTTTGCACCGTTAAGGAGATAGCGCGATTTGAAGGACGAAGAATTTTCATCGTACCTGTGATCACTGTTTTATCTCTAACTTCTGCTGTACTTAGCGTAACGTAATAATTCTGGGCTCGTTGGAAAGGACACAAATTCTTCTTTCTATTGCTATCAACTGTGTCAATCAGGGTTACACTTTTTGAGAAAAATTCATTTAAATGACACAAAAATAATAAAAAATTAAAAAAAAATACAAAAATGTCATGTTTTCTCCAAGAAGGACCTGATTAACCACCAAATTTTATTACATTTTCGGAAAGCCCATAAAATTTCATTCATCCTCCATCATCCATCATTCAGTTCGCGAACTGTGATTATAGATCACAAGATGGAGGATGTAGGATGGAAGATGGAGGATGGAGGATGGAGGATGGAGGATGGAGGATGGAGGAAGGAGGATGGAGGATGGAAGATGGAGGATGGAGGATGGAGGATGGAGGATGGAGGATGGAGGATGGAGGATGTAGGATGTAGGATGGAGGATGGAGGATGGAGAATGGAGGATGGAGGATGGAGGATGGAGGATGGAGGATGGAGGATGGAGGATGGAGGATGGAGGATGGAGGATGGAGGATGGAGGATGGAGGATGGAGGATGGAGGATGGAGGATGGAGGATGGAGGATGGAGGATGGAGGATGGAGGATGGAGGATGGAGGATGGAGGATGGAGGATGGAGGATGGAGGATGGAGGATGGAGGATGGAGGATGGAGGATGGAGGATGGAGGATGGAGGATGGAGGATGGAGGATGGAGGATGGAGGATGGAGGATGGAGGATGGAGGATGGAGGATGGAGGATGGAGGATAGAGGATGGAGGATGGAGGATGGAGGATGGAGGATGGAGGATGGAGGATGGAGGATGGAGGATGGAGGATGGAGGATGGAGGATGGAGGATGGAGGATGGAGGATGGAGGATGGAGGATGGAGGATGGAGGATGGAGGATGGAGGATGGAGGATGGAGGATGGAGGATGGAGGATGGAGGATGGAGGATGGAGGATGGAGGATGGAGGATGGAGGATGGAGGATGGAGGATGGAGGATGGAGGATGGAGGATGGAGGATGGAGGATGGAGGATGGAGGATGGAGGATGGAGGATGGAGGATGGAGGATGGAGGATGAAGGATGGAGGATGGAGGATGGGAGGATTTGTCAGTTGCACATTCATGGTCATCAACTTTTTCTTGCTCACCGATCATAGTTACCATAATGATAAAGTGACTTTCACACTCTCACCTCCGTTTACATCAGTCTCCCACTGTCGACTTCCAACAAATTCTATTTAAAACAGTAAATTTTCATTGAAATTTGGAATCCGTCTTCAGCAGGTAGATATAAAAATAACGTTCCTGGAGAAAAATGTTTACTTATTCAAAATGTTATACGTATATATTTCATTTTTCTGATTACCGATCCCTCGCGAACGGGCTCGTTATTTTAGTTCACTAGTGAAGTTTGAAAAGAGGTGTTGTCGTCATTACGGGACAATGTAATAAATGAGAAAAAAGAATAAAACATACTGCAGTCACGATCGGCTGCAAGCCAATCGTATAATACTCTAGATGAATACTGAACTAAGATTTATATTGTAGTTGGGGATAAAGTAGAATTACGTGTGTGCATGTTGTATGTCCTTTATTAAGGACTGCCATTAGATTGCTACTCAAAACTAAAAGACAATATTCAGTGTTTAATTTCATATATTGAACTGGGTAAGTTTTCGAAAAAAAAATTCATTTTTGAAGGACTTTCACATGGGAGGTGCAGGAAGGACTCACTCGATTTCTTGCATACTTATCCTTTTCCTTGGAACCATTTAAAAATGAACGTATACAAAATTTCAAATTCGTAGCTTGAAGCGTTCAAAAGTTATCGAAAAATATTGTTGAACACGTGTTTTAAGGACATTTTGTATGGCAGCTACCAGAAGGAGTAAAAGGATTTCGCTGATTAGTAAACCCAAACTTTGTTTTTACTCAAAACTAATTTGTACTAAATTTCCAATTCATAGCTAAAAGAATACTTGAGTTATACTAAATTCCGTAAATTAAGTGAAGCCGTTTTGACAGGATATTTGTATGGCAGCTACACGAAGGACTAATAGGATTTTCTTCATATTCATACATTTAGCTTCAACTATTGGAAAAATAACACATACAAAATTTCAAAGACGTAGCTTAAACCCTTCTGAAGTTATCGACCAATATTCTTGAACACGTGTTTTAAGGACATTTTGTATGTCAGCTACCAGAAGGAGTAAAAGGATTTCGCTGATTAGTAAACTGGAACTTTGTTTTTACTCAAAACTAATTTGTACAAAATTCCCAATTCATAGCTAAAAGATTACTTGAGTTATAGTGAGTTCCGTAAATTTAGTGAATACATTTTGACAGGATATTTGTATGGCAGCTACACGAAGGACTTACAGGATTTTCTTCATAATCATACATTTAGTTCCGACTATTGGGAAAATAACACATACAAAATTTCAAAGTCGTAGCTTAAACGCTTCTGAAGTTATCGACCAATATTCTTGAACACGTGTTTTAAGGACATTTTGTATGGCAGCTACCCGAAGGAGTAGGACGATTTTGCCCGTTAACGAACTTAGCCTTACAAATTCAACCAAACATCCAAATTCAAAATTTCAAGATCCTAGGTGAAGGCGTTCTTGAGTTATCGTGCTAACGGACAGACGGACGGACGGACGGACGGACGGACGGACGGACGTCAGGCGGATTTGAGGTTTTTGGCCACAAATAAACAAAAAATAATATATAACTTTTTTTCGTCCGAGGCTTGGTTCTATGCGTTACAAACTTTTGGGCTGGATTAAACTTATAATACTCTATATGATTTCATCTAGAGTATAAAAAGATTGTAGTCGTCATTTTAGTAGAATGGATGGTGATGAGCAAAAAAAAGGGCGTCAGTGTACAAGAGTATATTGCAGCACTGAGTTACGAACGGCAATGAATAAAAAGAAACGACCTAGGAGCGAGACTGATTGCGAACTAGTTCGTTCATTTTACTTCTGGGAACGCTCTTCTGAACTAGTTCGTTCGCAAACTACACAAGCCTAATATACATATACTTTGTGTATACATAATCGCAACATAACGCTCCACTGTTGTTATGCTCTGCTCTCTGCGTCTGCACCGCCAGTATTACCCGTGCACGTTGCGATCAAATCAAAGTAATAAGGTCAACGAACGAGCATTTTGTAATCTATGCGGGTTCGTTTAAGAAGATAGAAGACGCAAGAAAATCAGTCATAGCTCACTCCCCTCTCCATCCCGCAATGAAAATTAAAAACGCAAGAAATTCATTCATAGCTCACTCATTTCTTCCCTCTTTTCCCCGCAAAGAACATTGAAAAGACAGACGAGATGAGAAAAGAATGATGTGTGGAAAGGAACAGCAAAAACCTCGCGAATCGGAACATATTACGCCATCTTTTGAGCTGAGGTGAAGTTATTCGTGATACTACTAAAATATATAAATACAATGATAGTATACATCTCAGTGGCCGGACCACTTATAGCAATGCTAACATTTAAGAGAAATTTACATTACTGGAAATGAATATGAATTTGAATTTGAATTTATAAAATTGGAATATCCAAAGAATATGCAATTCGATACTTTCAACCTTCTCACAGCTGACTGTCTTTATTGTGACTGAAATTGATCATACAATATGCAATGCTTCGTATGTCCATCAAGTTAGCCCCGCCATTTTCGAAAAAATATAATTTGGCAATTGTGCTGAATTGTGCTCAATTTTTGCCGTTTGTGCCGTAAAAAGAAATTATTTTTACTTCAGTCAATAAAAAGTTACGACCAAAATACTAAAAATTATGGTAAGTTAAGAGCCGTACAGAATGAACGCAATCGCAGTCGGATTGCAATGTCAAAATGTCGCAACGAGATGCAATGAAACGCTGTAAACCGCAAGTAAACGCTGCATGAACACAATGACCGGATTGAGTTCGCAGTGGTATCAGTGTGAACAATCAAAGCGAAATTGATAAGGACGCGAAAATCGGTGAATTATTTTTAATGCTCATCAAAATCTCTTTCATTTTCCATTTTATTATTTTCTTGTTAAAATTATACAGTGCGTTTTAGGTTATGATAATGTCATATTTGACATTTCAATGCGTTCACTTGCGATCATTTTAAATATTACGAACTTACTTGCGACTCTCTGCGACCCATAGCGTTCATTCTGTTTAGCTACATACAATCAAATGCATTTGAAACTGTTTTTTTTTTCCTCCGTTATTTTGACACTCCAATCCGACTGCGATTGCGTTCATTCTGTACGGCTCTTTAGCCCCGCCATTTTCGAAAAAATATAATTTGGCAATTGTGGTGAATTGCGCTCAATTTGTGCCGTTTGTGCCGTAAAAAGAAATTATTTTTACTTCAGTCAATAAAAAGTTACGGCCATGTACTAAAAATTATGTTAAGTTAGCCCCGCCATTTACGAAAAAATATAATTTAGCAATTGTGCTCAAGTTGTGCCGTTATGTGCCGTAAAAATTAAGAATTTTACTTTCATTTATAATTAATTATGACGAAAATACTAAAAAATTTGTTAAGTAGCATTAATAAAATATTCCGTTGAAATTTAAAGTTTTTTAAACCAATTTTTTTTTAATGTATTACAAAACATTGATGTTTTTAACCAATTAGTAGCTTAATTGAATTATTAGAGAACTAAACTAGCATAAATTTATGATTCTAAGTGCTGCCCATATATCTGGCATCATAAAAATCAATCTTCGTTACATACGAGTAAGTAATTAAAATAATTGCAATTTTTCTATTAAATAATTGAGAACCACTAATCTTCTTCGATTTTTTTTATCCCGATCCCATTGACATCCCAAGTTGATTTGTTAGGATGTTTTAAAAAACAGTATAATATACAAAATGAAAAAAATAAAAATTTTGCATTTTGAGATTTCAAGGATAATTTTTATTCGTATTTTTTTATATTGGGACCTTCCCCTTTTAAATAAACCCTACTCTATTATTCTAGTATAAAAGTTACCAGAGATATGAAATTTTAAAGAAATCATTAACATACTGTTGAGAGCTAGGGGTTCGCTGGTATTTCAAGTAAAACACAGTTCGTTTGAAATCAAATAAGATATAATTTGTTGTTTCGCATTTTAATTCTACTCACAAAATTATTCGCACTGTATGGCAATACCGCCCGCTTTTATATATCGCTTGACTTGATCACACGCTATCGATCGCTTTCCGCTAATACGGTCGCCTACTGGTTGACTGTCACAGTCCACGTAATAAAAATTACTTTGTCCCTCGCTGAAAGCTTCACCTGCTTTTATACTACTTGACTGTAGTCGAGACTGGTCTTGAATCATTATTCGTTGGTGTGTTTGGAATTTTCTCGAAAGCTTCAAAGCTTTGCTGTTTCTATTATGCGAAACCGATCGAGTTGCGCGGTTGCCAGGTTTACATGTAACAATAATATACCTAACAAAAAAAAAAAGATAAAAACAAAATATTGAAATCATATTTTTTTTCACTAATTCTTCAAGTACAAACATTTTGAAAAGAAGATAATGTTAATGTTAAGATAACAAATTTTTGGCGATTCTTGATGGAATGACCCTATAGTGATAATTCGTTATAATAGAAATTCCGTTAAATCAGAAGAAATTTTAAGACCTATTACAGACTCATAGCTTCTCTGTATGCCTAGATTCACAAATATGGGTGTACAGGCAGTGGCGGATCCAGACTTTGCTGTTGCGGGGGGGGGGGGGGGGGGGGGGGTAAAATAAGCCCTACTTTATTATTCAAGGATAAAAATTACCAGAGATATGAATTTTCAAAGAGGACTCGGACATCTTTTTTGGGAAATATTTAACATACCATAACAAACAAAAAAAAAATGAGATAGAAACAAAAATTTGAAATAATATTTTTTTGGTGAATGTTTTCACAGTACATGTTGAAATGAAAATACAAGTTTTCCGGGTTCAATACTGTTCTTGTTTATTTTTGCGTGACTTTTCGGACTCGACTGAGTCGATAAACGACCAGTTTGATAAAGGACTCAGTCGAGTCCGAAACGTCACGCAAAAATAAACAAGAACATTCTTCAAGCACAAATTTTCAAAAGAATCGGCGATGATAAGGTCACACTTTTGGCGATTCTTGATTAAATGACCCTTTTTCTATAAAATAATTGAGAACGACTTTAATGTTCTTCGATTTTGTTGACCCCGATCCCATTGAGATCCCAAGTTAATTTTTTGGTATGTTTTGAAAAATAGTATAACCTACAAAATATAAAAAAATAAAAAAAAAACAGTTTCTTCGATTTTGTTGACCCCGATCCCATTGAGATCCCAAGTTAATTTTTTGGTATGTTTTGAAAAATAGTATAACCTACAAAATATAAAAAAATAAAAAAAAAACAGTTTTGAGATACTCAAGAGTAAAGGACAAAATCATTATCCTTGAAAAACATTTCAAGGATAATTTTTATTGCGACAACCTTCCCCTTAAAAATAAGCCATATTTTATTATTCTAGGATAAAAATTACCAGAGATATGAATTTTCAAAGAGGACTCGGACACCATTTTTGCGAAAACTTTAACATAATAATTATTAACAAAAAAAATGAGATAGAAACAAAAAATTTAATTTCAATTATTTTTTTCACTAGTTCTTAAAGTATAAAGCATAAAGTATAAGTATAAAAGTATAAATTTTCAAAAGTATCGGAGATGGTAAGGTTACAAATTTCGTCATTCTTGGAGGTTCTTGATGGAATGACCCTATTACCTACGCAATATGTTGTCTTGTAGTCTTTTTATCATAGTGCGTTTACACTAACCCTTGAGGCTCACCTCGATGCGAGCCTCTACTCCCATCAGGCCATTGCAAACCGGTTTTCGTCGGCTGTGCTCTTTGCTGTGTTGAAAGCAATTTACACTCAACATGCCTTTGTGGCGCAACTTGCCTATAAGTGCGAAACGACAGAAATACGATGAGCTGCGAATTATGGGGTACCACAGTTCATTGCATGTGTGCGTCGGAGAAAAAGTTGAAGAATGTTAGACTCTTGCGACTGCACGAGCCATCTGATTGGTTGATTTTATGGTGGGGATAGAGGCAGGACTCAAACGTTCAGTGTATGGTAAATCCACCATAATGGTTTTGTTCTGTGCTTTGCATTGCACCGTAGAACTACAGTAAAAGCTTATTACAGTCCACATTGCAGTGGTGTAAAAAAATCCGAGAACGGTTGAAGTATGTATGTTTAGAAAATTCGGAATTCGGCACCCTTCGCCCCCCCCTGTATCCGCCAATGTATGCAGGGGGTGGTTTTTGACTGAGGGGGTGGAGCGTAAAATCAGGGGCTGTAAGAACAACTAAGCATTCATTTATTATTAATTTGGAAACAAATTCCAGAATTGTTGCTAATTCTATTCGCCGAGATATACGAACAAAGGTAGAGTTTTTATTCACAGGGGTGCATATTTCGGGATAGGGTGGACCGAACTTATCGGAATCGCGCTTATTCGAAAGCCTTTAAATAGCCGTTAATTAATATACATATAACTAGAACTTTGTTGCAGTTACCTTGAACATCGCTTCGGCTATTGTCATCCTAGCTTCATCGACAGTCAGAAAGACCACACGGTTTTACCATTAGGAATGCAGCGGAAATTTTTTTGGAGCACTAAATTAGCATTTAATAAGCCTTTAATTATGACATAAGTTATATTAATATTTCAATTTTGTCATCCTAAGTTATTTGACATCGCGAACTTTCGTAGTGAGGCTGCATTCTATTATAACGGCGTGATGTCGTAAATAATACCCTGCACTTTTTACTTCATTATCGGTGACTTAACATAAGACATATTTTTCATTTCGAGGATTGTGGACAATTTTCGTTCAATTCTAGCTAATCGCTTTGTAGTCATATTCCATGAATCAACAAGATTAGTGTTTATCTAATGGTAAATTGACAATAAAAGGTCTGCGTTTCGGGAGACATTAACTTTCACTCGTATGGACTATTTCTAGAAGGAATAATCGTGTTTAATATAGTCTTCGACTTTGTTGTAAGATGATACATCAACATCTTCATAAGCAAATAACAAGATTACCTTACTCGATTTAATAAATACAGAATTGCGATTGATTGTTGTTTTTACAAAAATATAACTTTGGTCGTAATTAATTATCAACAAAAGAAAATTATTTACTTTTACGGCATAATGTAGCATAATTAAAACTGAAATACTATTTTTCATTTAATTTTTTTGAGCAGAACATATTTTTTTCAAAATGGCGCGGCTAATTTAACATTATTTTTAGTACATGGTCGTAACTTTTTATTGACTGAAGTAAAAATAATTTCTTTTTACGCCACAAACGGCACAAATGGAGCACAACTCAGCACAATTGCCAAATTATATTTTTTCGAAAATGGCGTGGCTAACTTGATGGACATCGTGCCTGTACCTAATATACAATATGGTTAGTACATACATACATAATTCGAATATCGAGCTTACAGTTTGGAGCTAGGGATGTTAATATCGGAAAAAAATATCGATATATCGATATTGAAAAAAATATCAATATCGGCTGGCGATATATCATTACATTAATAAAAAATACGGCGCACGCGGCTTTTAGCAAACCGAACGCTAATAAATAAATGACATTCGATTTCGTTGCCTTCGGTCACAGTTGCCAAATTTAGCTATTTTTAGAGTCTGAAATTCAATTTCAATTTTATCATTGCAATTTCAATATCTGAGAGTTTTTTGATTGAACTATTGGAAATGTTGGTGGGAAGTGGAAAATTCTTCTCAGTTGACTTATGAAATCAAAATAATGCCTTTTTTTGATCGAAATAAAGTTTCCGGATAGAAATACTGTTTTTTAAATATATTATTTTTAAAGAATAAGGATAAAAGGGGCAAAATCGAAAAAAGTATAAAGAGCAAACTTGATCTTAATTATTTATTAATGAAATATTATATATTGATATATTTTTAAAATGTAAGCTTATGAGAACCAGTACTTTTCTGGGACAGTTGTTTTTTTTTTGATTGATTGAATTTATTTCAGTATCCATGAGCGTAGCTCGTGCGGATAGTGCGGATAATATTAAATACAATATCTACATGTGTTTTTAAAATCGAGTAAAAATTTTAACAATAATTCATTGTAAAAAGAGAAATTCATTAAGAAAGAGAAAGAGAATGACGTGAAATTTAATGGTAATAAAGAAAAAAGAAAGGAAAAAATAAAGCTAACAAAATGTCAAACAAGAAAGAAAAATAGTACTACTGTGTGAAAGATAATACAAAGATGATAATGCTAATGATAAAGCAATGAATATTGAAGAATAAAATAATACATATGGTGTTTTATTGAAGCAGATATTTTTTTAAATTATGCTTTATGCTTTAACTTGTTGGGTTGAGATTGAAGATCTCTGGGAAGTTGGTTGAATACTCGCTCCTTAATATGGTCTCCAGTAAGCCGACTGCGATTATTTGGCAGCACAATATTTATTGCCGACGCAACTCTTTCGGATGACACCGATGAGACAGGGACAATCAGGTATTTCTGACTGATATCCGACAGAACTGGTGTGAAATGACGGCTATCAAACCAAAATTTTTTTGGATCCGAATCCGGTGTTCTCATCATGTTGGGTTGATCCAGGTACTGCTTCAACTCATTTGGGACGGATCCTTGATTTGGAACTGTCTGACTGGTAGAAGCTGCTTGCACTACGAGTTTTTTATGTCGAGACCAAAGTGATGTCGGTGCAATTTGTTGTTTCAACAGAGATAGACTATGTGTGATCGAAAAAAGGTCCTCTAATACAAACATACTTGAAAGAGCAAGATAAAAAACCAATAACAACAAGGTACGGAGCGGTTAGATACCAATACACAAGATAGTTGCCTGGTTGCCTCGTCGTACATAGGTTTGTGTTGGCACCTGAAGTGAAGATTTGCGTGCATGCGCCCGCATATATCACGTGCCTTGAACCTAGTTTCGACAGATATGGTTTCCGTGATCGAACATTTTTTTTCTACTTTCAACGTTTCTGGCAGTTCACATAAATAAGCAGAAATGCAGATTAAATGCAAAAAACCCGTTTCTAAAATATGATATACTTAAAAAAAATATCGAGTCCGATAGTCGGCTTTCAATATCGATATATCGCTTTGAACAATATCGGCCGAAATTATCGATATATCGTTCAAAAAATATCGCAATTTCGATATATCGAAATTTTT
Organism: Beris morrisii; assembly: GCA_951812415.1. NCBI lineage: Eukaryota > Metazoa > Arthropoda > Insecta > Diptera > Stratiomyidae > Beris > Beris morrisii. The sequence goes on from OX638311.1 coordinate 99,665,874, forward strand.
TTAACATTCCTATTTGGAGCTTGCAAGGTTCGTGCATTAGATAAAATTCTATTGCAAATGCTGACTTCGTCATCTTCAATGTAGAATAGTGATGTGCAATGCAATTACTTTTCAGTATCGAATAATTACTGAGTACTTCAAATTATTATTCGATATTTGGTATTCGATACTTTTTCAATTACTTTCTACTAGGCGTCTGTATATACTTGTCCACTAATGACTTTTTTTTTTAGCTCATCACATTGTATCAGCCGACCTTTTTTTTAAGCTCATCACATTGTACGAGATGCCTTTCGTTTTGCATCACATTATACGAGACGCCTTTTGTTTTGCATCACATTGTACAGTTCACTACTTCAAACGAACTCTTACGGCGCGTAAAGTTGTGTTCTGCAAAATCGTCCCGCTTCCTGCTCTGGGTCTCCACTCTTCGTGTCTTAGGCGTCGTGGGGCTTGGTATGAGTGCAATATGGTGAGTTGTGACGCATTTTGGCTGCATTTCCGTGTTTACACGCACGCCGCTATATTTGCCAACCTGAATGAGAAAGGAAATTTCGAATGCAATTTTTGAGAAATAGGGTTGTCTGAAGGACGCGGACGGTGTTCCCAATTCTCAAATACGAGTTAAAAAGAAATTATTTTCAAAACGTGCCACGACAACACCTCTACATTCCAAGTTTTAGCTTTCTACCATTATCAGCTCTCAAGATATAATTTTTTTTCTGCTTTTCACCCTCACCCACAAATGTTTGTCCTTCCTGTTTTTCAGACATGAGAAGTGCTTTTTTTTTTGTAAACTCTTATTCTCCCTCCCAGTCTCATCGTTCACCGCACCGTGAAAATTTTTATATACGGTGAACTTTTCTTATTCTATTATACTATATACAATTAGCCACATTTGTCTTTCTGCTAAGTTTTCACTCTCCGTTACGATTAATTAAAATCCGTTAAAATTATATGTCACCTTACATCTTCCATCTTCTATCCTCTTTCCCCCATATTCCATCGGCTATCAAGTATCCTTAATACTGCATCTTCCTTCCTACATCCTCCTTCCTACATCCTCCTCCTTCCTTCCTACATCCACCTTGTTCCTTCCTACATACTCCTTCTTCCATTCTCCATCCTCCATCTTCCATTCTCCATCCTATTTTATCCATCCTCCTCCATCATCCATCCTCCTCCATCATCTATCCTCCTCCATCATCCATCCTCCTCCATCATCCATCCTCTTCCATCATCCATCCTCCTCCATCATCCATCCTCCACCATCATCCAACCTCCTCCATCATCCATCCTCCGCCATCATCCATCCTCCTCCATCATCCATCCTCCTCCATCATCCATCCTCCTCCATCATCCATCCTCTTCCATCATCCATCCTCCTCCATCATCCATCCTTCTCCATCATCCATCCTCCACTCTCCATCATCCATCCTCCGTTATAAATTCTCCATTCTCCATCCTCCATCCTTCATCCCCCATCATCCATCCTCCATCATCCATCCTACATCTTCCATCCTCCATCATCGAACATTTATCATCCATTCTCCATTCTCCATTCTCCATTCTCCATTCTCCATTCTCCATTCTCCATTCTCCATTCTCCATTCTCCATTCTCCATTCCCCATTCTCCATTCTCCATTCTCCATTCTCCATTCTCCATTCTCCATTCTCCATTCTCCATTCTCCATTCTCCATTCTCCATTCTCCATTCTCCATTCTCCATTCTGCATTCTCCATTCTCCATTCTCCATTCTCCATTCTCCATTCTCCATTCTCCATTCTCCATTCTCCATTCTCCATTCTCCATTCTCCATTCTCCATTCTCCATTCTCCATTCTCCATTCTCCATTCTCCATTCTCCATTCTCCATTCTCCATTCTCCATTCTCCATTCTCCATTCTCCATTCTCCATTCTCCATTCTCCATTCTCCATTCTCCATTCTCCATTCTCCATTCTCCATTCTCCATTCTCCATTCTCCATTCTCCATTCTCCATTCTCCATTCTCCATTCTCCATTCTCCATTCTCCATTCTCCATTCTCCATTCTCCATTCTCCATTCTCCATTCTCCATTCTCCATTCTCCATTCTCCATTCTCCATTCTCCATTCTCCATTCTCCATTCTCCATTCTCCATTCTCCATTCTCCATTCTCCATTCTCCATTCTCCATTCTCCATTCTCCATTCTCCATTCTCCATTCTCCATTCTCCATTCTCCATTCTCCATTCTCCATTCTCCATTCTCCATTCTCCATTCTCCATTCTCCATTCTCCATTCTCCATTCTCCATTCTCCATTCTCCATTCTCCATTCTCCATTCTGCATTCTCCATTCTCCATTCTCCATTCTCCATTCTCCATTCTCCATTCTCCATCAATCCATCATCCATCATCCATCATCCATCATCCATCATCCATCATCCATCATCCATCATCCATCATCCATCATCCATCATCCATCATCCATCATCCATAATCCATCATCCATCCTCCATCCTCCATCCTCCATCGTTCATCCTCCATCCTCCATTCTCCATCATCGAACATCCATCATCCATCCTCCATTCTCCATCCTCCATTCTCCATCCTCCATCCTCCATCCTCCATTATCCATCCTCCATTCTCCATCACCATCATCCATCATCCATCATCCATCATCCATCATCCATCATCCATCATCCATCATCCATCATCCATCATCCATCATCCATCATCCATCATCCATCAACCATCACCCATCATCCATCATCCATCATCCATCATCCATCATCCATCATCCATCATCCATCATCCATCATCCATCATCCATCATCCATCATCCATCATCCATCATCCATCATCCATCATCCATCATCCATCATCCATCATCCATCATCCATCATCCATCATCCATCATCCATCATCCATCATCCATCATCCATCATCCATCATCCATCATCCATCATCCATCATCCATCATCCATCATCCATCATCCATCATCCATCATCCATCATCCATCATCCATCATCCATCATCCATCATCCATCATCCATCATCCATCATCCATCATCCATCATCCATCATCCATCATCCATCATCCATCATCCATCATCCATCATCCATCATCCATCATCCATCATCCATCATCCATCATCCATCATCCATCATCCATCATCCATCATCCATCATCCATCATCCATCATCCATCATCCATCATCCATCATCCATCATCCATCATCCATCATCCATCATCCATCATCCATCATCCATCATCCATCATCCATCATCCATCATCCATCATCCATCATCCATCATCCATCATCCATCATCCATCATCCATCATCCATCATCCATCATCCATCATCCATCATCCATCATCCATCATCCATCATCCATCATCCATCATCCATCATCCATCATCCATCATCCATCATCCATCATCCATCATCCATCATCCATCATCCATCATCCATCATCCATCATCCATCATCCATCATCCATCATCCATCATCCATCATCCATCATCCATCATCCATCATCCATCATCCATCATCCATCATCCATCATCCATCATCCATCATCCATCATCCATCATCCATCATCCATCATCCATCATCCATCATCCATCATCCATCATCCATCATCCATCATCCATCATCCATCATCCATCATCCATCATCCATCATCTATCATCCATCATCCATCATCCATCATCCATCATCCGTCATCCATCATCCATCATCCATCATCCATCATCCATCATCCATCATCCATCATCCATCATCCATCATCCATCATCCATCATCCATCATCCATCATCCATCATCCATCATCCATCATCCATCATCCATCATCCATCATCCATCATCCATCATCCATCATCCATCATCCATCATCCATCATCCATCATCCATCATCCATCATCATCATCCATCATCCATCATCCATCATCCATCATCCATCATCCATCATCCATCATCCATCATCCATCATCCATCATCCATCATCCATCATCCATCATCCATCATCCATCATCCATCATCCATCATCCATCATCCATCATCCATCATCCATCATCCATCATCCATCATCCATCATCCATCATCCATCATCCATCATCCATCATCCATCATCCATCATCCATCATCCATCATCCATCATCCATCATCCATCATCCATCATCATCATCATCATCATCCATCATCCATCATCCATCATCCATCATCCATCATCCATCATCCATCATCCATCATCCATCATCCATCATCCATCATCCATCATCATCATCCATCATCCATCATCCATCATCCATCATCCATCATCCATCATCCATCATCCATCATCCATCATCCATCATCCATCATCCATCATCCATCATCCATCATCCATCATCCATCATCCATCATCCATCATCCATCATCCATCATCCATCATCCATCATCCATCATCCATCATCCATCATCCATCATCCATCATCCATCATCCATCATCCATCATCCATCATCCATCATCCATCATCCATCATCCATCATCCATCATCCATCATCCATCATCCATCATCCATCATCCATCATCCATCATCCATCATCCATCATCCATCATCCATCATCCATCATCCATCATCCATCATCCATCATCCATCATCCTTCATCCATCATCCATCATCCATCATCCATCATCCATCATCCATCATCCATCATCCATCATCCATCATCCATCATCCATCATCCATCATCCATCATCCATCATCCATCATCCATCATCCATCATCCATCATCCATCCATCATCCATCATCCATCATCCATCATCCATCATCCATCATCCATCATCCATCATCCATCATCCATCATCCATCATCCATCATCCATCATCCATCATCCATCATCCATCATCCATCATCCATCATCCATCATCCATCATCCATCATCCATCATCCATCATCCATCATCCATCATCCATCATCCATCATCCATCATCCATCATCCATCATCCATCATCCATCATCCATCATCCATCATCCATCATCCATCATCCATCATCCATCATCCATCATCCATCATCCATCATCCATCATCCATCATCCATCATCCATCATCCATCATCCATCATCCATCATCCATCATCCATCATCCATCATCCATCATCCATCATCCATCATCCATCATCCATCATCCATCATCCATCATCCATCATCCATCATCCATCCATCATCCATCATCCATCATCCATCATCCATCATCCATCATCCATCATCCATCATCCATCATCCATCATCCATCATCCATCATCCATCATCCATCATCCATCATCCATCATCCATCATCCATCATCCATCATCCATCATCCATCATCCATCATCCATCATCCATCATCCATCATCCATCATCCATCATCCATCATCCATCATCCATCATCCATCATCCATCATCCATCATCCATCATCCATCATCCATCATCCATCATCCATCATCCATCATCCATCATCCATCATCCATCATCCATCATCCATCATCCATCATCCATCATCCATCATCCATCATCCATCATCCATCATCCATCATCCATCATCCATCATCCATCATCCATCATCCATCATCCATCATCCATCATCCATCATCCATCATCCATCATCCATCATCCATCATCCATCATCCATCATCCATCATCCATCATCCATCATCCATCATCCATCATCCATCATCCATCATCCATCATCCATCATCCATCATCCATCATCCATCATCCATCATCCATCATCCATCATCCATCATCCATCATCCATCATCCATCATCCATCATCCATCATCCATCATCCATCATCCATCATCCATCATCCATCATCCATCATCCATCATCCATCATCCATCATCCATCATCCATCATCCATCATCCATCATCCATCATCCATCATCCATCATCCATCATCCATCATCCATCATCCATCATCCATCATCCATCATCCATCATCCATCATCCATCATCCATCATCCATCATCCATCATCCATCATCCATCATCCATCATCCATCATCCATCATCCATCATCCATCATCCATCATCCATCATCCATCATCCATCATCCATCATCCATCATCCATCATCCATCATCCATCATCCATCATCCATCATCCATCATCCATCATCCATCATCCATCATCCATCATCCATCATCCATCATCCATCATCCATCATCCATCATCCATCATCCATCATCCATCATCCATCATCCATCATCCATCATCCATCATCCATCATCCATCATCCATCATCCATCATCCATCATCCATCATCCATCATCCATCATCCATCATCCATCATCCATCATCCATCATCCATCATCCATCATCCATCATCCATCATCCATCATCCATCATCCATCATCCATCATCCATCATCCATCATCCATCATCCATCATCCATCATCCATCATCCATCATCCATCATCCATCATCCATCATCCATCATCCATCATCCATCATCCATCATCCATCATCCATCATCCATCATCCATCATCCATCATCCATCATCCATCATCCATCATCCATCATCCATCATCCATCATCCATCATCCATCATCCATCATCCATCATCCATCATCCATCATCCATCATCCATCATCCATCATCCATCATCCATCATCCATCATCCATCATCCATCATCCATCATCCATCATCCATCATCCATCATCCATCATCCATCATCCATCATCCATCATCCATCATCCATCATCCATCATCCATCATCCATCATCCATCATCCATCATCCATCATCCATCATCCATCATCCATCATCCATCATCCATCATCCATCATCCATCATCCATCATCCATCATCCATCATCCATCATCCATCATCCATCATCCATCATCCATCATCCATCATCCATCATCCATCATCCATCATCCATCATCCATCATCCATCATCCATCATCCATCATCCATCATCCATCATCCATCATCCATCATCCATCATCCATCATCCATCATCCATCATCCATCATCCATCATCCATCATCCATCATCCATCATCCATCATCCATCATCCATCCTCCATCCTCCATCCTCCATCCTCCATCCTCCATCCTCCATCCTCCATCCTCCATCCTCCATCCTCCATCCTCCATCCTCCATCATCGAACATCCATCATCCATTCTCCATCCTGTATGCTCCATTCTCCATCCTCCATTCTAAATTCTCCATCATCCATCCTCCATCCTTTATCCTCCATCCTCCATCCTCCATCCTCCATCCTCCATCCTCCATTCCAAACTTTAGCAACTTTAAGTCTGGAACGCGTTTAATGCTGAGATGCGGTATAGGTGCTACTGAAAACCTAAAAAATAACGTTCCAAATAGCGTCCTGGTTATTCTTTAGGTTGTCAGTTGCATAGTAAACTACATAGCTTCTCAGCATTAAACCCGATTCGGACTTCTACCCAAAAAATAATAAAGTTGCGCCCAGACTGTTGGCAGATTTCTTTTGTTTATTTACGTATTTTTTTTATCAATTGAAGATTCCATAGAAGTAAACGCGAATTCGATTACATTAAATATAAGAAATTTTCGAAATCAGTAAAAACCCCCACCATATTGAAAAATACTTAATTCGGTTTAGGACTATGACTATGTATCAATAATACAGGAACCATGGATTCGCAATAGGCGAGTTTGTGGACTGGATTCGATCTAAGGAGGCCGGATCTTTTACGATGAAGGATCTGAAAGACCGCGTGCCTGTCTATTCATATCAAACATGATAGAGGCGACGATGTTGAGGCAGTTCACCTGTCAAGATATTGTAGCAGTCAAAATGTCTAACGTACTGGAGGGTAGGAGACAAGACATAATAGTAGTGTCGGCTTACCTTCCGTATGACTCGTTATTACCTCCCCATCCAAGGAGCTGACCGGGCTCGTTAGATTCGCGGACACTAATAACTTACAGCTTGTCATTGGATGTGATGCTAATGCTCAACACACTGTTTGGGGCAGCAGCAAATTCAATCCTAGGTCTGAGCGGTTATTGGAGTTCATAATGGCGTCGTGCCTTGTAGTAAACAACAGAGTCAACAAGCCAACGTTTGTTACGACGAGGCGGACGGAAGTGATAGATATGACGTTGTCGTCTTCTAGGATTGCGGAATCCATAATAGATTGGCGCGTCCTGGAAGAAGAAACTCTGTCGGATCACAGATATCTGGAATTTCGACTGGCGGCTGACAAACCCGTCATACCGGCTATACGAAATCCCAAGAATGCAGACTGGACTTTGTTCAGATCTCTCTTACAGGAGAGGTCTCAAATACCACGAAAGATGAGGACGCCTGATATGATTGAGGAAGTGACTTCTTGTCTAAGTTTAACCTTAAGTCAATGTTTTGCGGAATCGTGTCCTGTCAGCAAGAGTCGATGCGGAACCACAGTCCCCTGGTGGACTAGGGACCTGCAGAAGCTCAGAAAAACCACCAGAAGGCTTCTGAATCGCGCACTTAAGAGTGGTTCAGAGACCGACTGGGATTACTACCGGACAGCGCAGAGGGAATATAAGAAGGTGGTTAAGACATCAAAACCTCTTTTAGGAACTACTGCGAGAGTCTGGAAGAAACCAGGGAAACAGCTAGGTTGCACAAAGTCTTTCAGAAAGACAACACGGCCAGGCTTGACTCACTGTTGAAACCTGATGGTACACATACCACTTCGAAAACGGAGTCACTAAGAACCCTCTTTGAGACCCATTTTCCAGGTGATCGAAAGCGATCAATGCGTGGTTCAGACACTCTGCCCGACCAAGGACAGAGCGCCCAGGCGGTATAAGGCGTGTCCGCTGTAGTGACTGCTGTGAGGGTCAAATTTGCAATTTCATCGTTTGACAGCTACAAGTCACCAGGAGTGGACGGTGTCTATTCGATTATGCTAAAAGACTGAGCGGATGTTCTAGTGCCGATCCTCAGAAAGATATTTTCTGCATGCCTGGCGCATGGATACGTACCATCTTCATGGCAACCGGTCAGAGTAGCGTTCATCCCGAAGCCAGGGAGAGACGACTATCCTTTGCCCAAAAGTTTTAGGCCAATCAGCATAACATCGTTTGTTCTGAAAAGTCTGGAACGACTGGTAGAGAAGCACATTAGGGAAGTGGCTCTCAAAGCGCATCCTCTTTGTTCGGAACAACATGCGTATCAGAGCGGAAAGTCTTGTGATTCAGCGCTCCACTCTCTGGTATCCAGAATAGAAGGGGCGCTGGGCCTTTTTGTGGACATTGAGGGTGCTTTTGATAGGGCGCCCTTCGAATCACTGCGTGATGGTGCCAAAAGACATGGGGTGGATGGCATTTTAGTCAAGTGGATTCACTCCATGCTTACACAGAGAATGCTATTCACGGAGACGGGGGATGGGCAATATGCTACAACGGGGGTCAGTAAGGGCTGTGCTCAAGGCGGGGTTCTTTCGCCATTGTTGTGGAGTATGCTCATTGACTCTCTGCTTCTCGAACTGCAGGATCTGAATATTCACGTACAAGCTTACGCTGATGACGTGGCTGCACTAGCTGTTGGGCTATCGCTCAGGGATGTCTGCGACAAAATGCAGAGAGTCCTATGGGTTATAGATGGCTGGTGTGAAAGACATGGACTTTCTGTGAGTCCTAGCAAAACCGCACTAGTTTTGTTTACTAGGAAAAGAAAAAAAGAAGGTTTAGTGTTGCCTATGCTGAGGTTAGGTTAGGTTACAGTGGCAGCCATCCAAACTATGGATCGACTCACTTAGACCATTCGGTTGGTCCATTGTGATACCACACCCGTGACACCTTAATGACGTCCCATATAGGGAGTTATCGTAGCATTGCTACAGGGAACCAGCCACAGATGCGAATGAACTTGGCTAGTTCATCAATTCGTGCTTCGGTCATGTCCCCGAGTCTGGAGAAGAAGTAGCTGCCCATGGCTCTGAACCTACAGCTGGCTAGCTGGGGACACTCACAAAGTAGATGCCTAACGCTCTCTTCTTCTTCTTCACTTCTGCAGCTTCTGCAGCTTCTGCAGTAGTCATTATATTGAACGCCTAAGCGTTGTGCATGTCTGCCAAAGAGACAGTGCCCCGTTATGATAGCCGTAATGTTACGGGTCTCTATACGACTTCTTTTCAGAAGATCGGCAGTCCTTCTAGGATGTATTACCGGCCATAGCTGCCTGGAGGTTTCACACGTAGTTAGGTTGAACCATCTACCATTGGTCAGCTCCATTGCCTTCCTGTCAAGATTACTCTTGACGTAATTAAGCGGTATTTTTACCGCTTGGGTTGCATGTATAGCAGCCATTTCAGATCCAGTTTTGGCCAGCTCATCGGCTGCCTCATTTTCTGGTATCCCTTTGTGTCCCGGAACCCAGCACAGGAAAACCTTATGAGCTGCGCCCAATGTTTTCAGACGCTCCCTACACTCCCTCACTAGCTTTGACTTGACTAGGTTGGAGCTTAGAGCTTTCATTGCTGCTTGGCTGTCTATGTAAATCTTTATACACGACTCTTCGGGAAGATTTGTTGCGGAATTTAGTATGTCCACTGCACTGCTTACGGCAAAAACCTCAGCTTGAAAAATACTGCAGTAGTCCGGCAGACGAAAGGATACTTGAATGTTCATGTCGGCTGAGAAGATCCCTGCCCCCGTTCCAGTATCCATTTTTGACCCATCCGTGAATATAGCAACTTCATATTCCCTTATCACTTTTTGATTATCCCAGTCCCCCCTAATAGGGAAAAGGGTATGGAATCCTGTATCGAAGCTTAAAAACGGAGTTATATAGTCGGTGAGTTCACTAAGCCCACAATCTGGAAATAATGAAAGAATTTTGCTATGCCCATAATCCGCAGATTTCCAGCAGCCACCAGACTCTTTTAGTCTCAGGGCACTCTTGGCAGCAGCATTCCTGATTTGAATATCTATTGGCAGCAGAAGCAGCATAATCTCCATTGCAGCTGTTGGCGTTGATTGCAAAGCGCCCGTGATGCCTAAGCAAGCCGCTCTCTGCACTTTCGTTAGACTATTCTTGTGCAGGGCTGTCCACCATACCAGGCCACCATAAAGGAGAATGGGCCTTACGATAGAGATGTACATCCAGTGAACCATTGCGGCCTATGCTGAAGGGTGAAACAATTCAGCTCTCGAAGAAAGTTAAGTATCTTGGAATTATCCTGGATAGCAAGCTTCTCTGGAAGGAACATGTAGATACAAATGCAAACCGTGCGCTAGTAACATTCTGGCAGTGCCGGGGAGCTTTTGGAAGAACATGGGGTCTTAGGCCTTCAATGGTATATTGGCTATATACGGCCATTATAAGACCCATCCTAATCTATGCATCAGTGGTTTGGTGGACTAAGTCCGAGTGTGCATACATTAGAGCTAGTCTCGCTAAACTACAGAGGACAGTCTGAATCGGTGTAACAGGTGCCTTGCGCACCACACCGGGTGCGGCACTCGATGCACTGCTCAATCTGCCACCGCTTGACATTGTCGTTCAGGCAGAAGCAATGAGAGCTACACACAGCCTAATGAGATTAGGCCTGTGGAGGAAAGAGCATTGCACGGGTCATGGAGAAATGGCTCGAAGGTTGTCTGGGAATCCTATCTTCGATATGCCTTCGGATGCTATGACTTCGATCTGTATGCTCAACAGAAAATATCAGGTGGAGATCCCGAGTAGGGTGGAGTGGGAAAACCAGTCCGCATTGCTTAGCGGATTCACTGATATATTCTACACGGACGGCTCAATGACTGAAGACGGGTCGAGAGCTGGAATGTATCTGCAGACTGAAGATCTCAGGTACTCTTTTGCCCTAGGAAAACATTCTTCGGTATTTCAAGCTGAAGTTTATGCTATCCTTAAGGCAGTAGAATGGATTACAGAGGGAAGATGGAGAGGCAGGATGATCTGCATTTGCAGCGACAGTCAGGCCGCTCTACAATCCCTAGATAATCCAATCGTCTTTTCGAAGATGGTACGTGAGTGTAAAGAACGGTTGAATTCTGTTGGCAGATTCAATGACTTGAAGCTCATATGGGTTCCAGTCCACCAGGGTATAACTGGCAATGAAATAGCTGATGCATTAGCAAAGGCAGGATCGGAGTCAGCCATGGTCGGACCAGAACCAGTTTTCGGTGTGCCGGTTGCCTCTGTTAGGGCTGCCACTGCTGAGTGGGTGAGTAAATCACACATTGAGGGATGGCGGCTTTTTCCGGGAATGCGGCAGACCAGAAACCTTGTAGACGGACCAAGTGGACGAACCGCTTCTTTTCTTCTCAAATTGAGCAGGAAAGAATGTAGTAGTATGGTTGGTGTCCTCACAGGGCATAACTCGTGTGGCCTACACATGGTCAGATTGAGAATCATTGACGACCCCATGTGCACTGCTTGCGACGAGAGCGACGACACAACGGAACATTTCCTTCTCGAGTGTCCAGCTTATTCTTTTGCGAGAGTGCACGTATACGGCGTCGATGTCATGAGGATTCCCTACATGAGCTCTTGAAATTCGTGAGGAGGACGAAAAAGTTCTGGTAGAGACTGGGGGACTCGAGTGCAATGAGCAATAATTGTCTGAGTGCTCAAGATGCGCGGCCTTGCTGCGTATCTTCCCCCGCTTCAAACAACAACAACAACAACATGACTATGTTTAAAATTTTAAGAACTGAAAGTGAATTCCAAATCTCAATAGGCCTAAGAAATACATTGCAATTCGTGAATATGTACAAAACCACTTCACAACCCGTTAAGGGTTGGATATCAAAAAATTTGGAAGAACGTTTCTAGGCGCTTATATAAAGAGGCCGCAGAAGTAAAATTGCTTTGACAGCTCGACATGTTTAAAAGTTTTAACGAAATGTGAATTCACGGACATTTTTTTTACTCAACATCTGAATGTCAATAAAAATCTGAACTTTGTTTTGCTTTAATTACTCTAGTAGCACATCTACATATACGTACTAAGTTTCAACTTTCTAGCATAACCCGTTTCTGTGATATAAAAAACCACCCCTCACCCACGTACCTTGGTACACCAATCAAAAATTTTATTTTGCTAAGGTGTCTCTATAGTGGCACTATTTAATCGTAAATTTTTAACTGTCTATTCATTGCGGTTTTCGAGAAATAAAAATCAGAATGTTTTCCTTTATACTCCCTTTTACCATCACCCCCAACACCCACACCCCAAAAATTGTTTTCCCTATTAGAGGTCTACTGGCCCCAACTCCTGTACAATTTTCAAGATCATATCTGATACGGTTTTTGAGATATAAAAATAAATTCTTTTCAGAAATTGTTACCCCCCCACTTTCGTGCTCCACCTCCCGTCTCAAAAAGTTTACATTCAGTAGACTCCACTTGTGATCCCATATACAGAAACCAAATTTTATCTTCCTGGTGTAATTGGTTCGGAAGCTATTGTGATCCAAAGTTTTTCACGGGTTTGAGAGCTACGCGCCTTCAAACGATTTCGTGTACGGCGTATACGGCGGATAGACGGACATTTTTTTTGTTTACTTTTTTGGTGTTTACTAGTCCTAAAACGTGAAAATAAAAAATTTCAGGGTAGCCAATTTTTTTAAAATTTCAGGTCGATCACAATACTTTTTTATAAAAAAATTATAAAGTAAAATCATACGAGTCTTTCGAGTAGCTGGCATACAAAAATCCTGTAAAAATATCCGCACTCAATTTACGAAACTCACTATAACTCAAGAAATCGGTAAGCCACGAAGTTGAAATTTTGTACAAATTAGTTTTGACGAAAAATTAAGTTCAAGTTCACTAGTTAGTAAAATTACTTTACTCCTTCGGTAGCTCCCGTACAAAAAATCCTTAAAACACGTGTTCATGAAAATAGGCCGATGACTTTAGAACAGTTCAAGCTACAATTTTGAACATTTTTACGTTTCAAATTTGCAATAGTTGGAGCTATTGGTATGATTATGAACACAATAATAAGTAAACATACTGCAGTCACGATCGGCTGCAAGACAATCGTATAATACTCTAGATGAATACTGAACTCCGATTTATATTGTAGTTGGGGATAAAGTAGAATTACGTGTGTGCATGTTGTATGTCCTTTATTAAGGACTGCCATTAGATTGCTACTCAAAACTAAAAGATATTATATAATATTATATAATATTCATAATATATATTATATATTATATATATATATATTATATTATATATTATTATATATTTAATTTCATATTTTGAACTTGGTAATTCATCGAAAAAAATGTCCTTTTTGAAGGACTTTCACATGGGAGGTGCAGGAAGGACTCACTCAATTTTTTACATATTTATGATTTCCTTGGAATCATTTAAAAATGAATGTGTACAAAATTTCAAATTCGTAGCTTGAAGCGTTCAAAAGTTATCGAAAAATATTGTGGAACACGTGTCTTAAGGACATTTTGTATGACAGCTACCAGAAGGAGTAAAAGGATTTCGCTGATTAGTAAACTCAAACTTTGTTTTTACTCAAAACTAATTTGTACAAAAGTTCCAATTCATAGCTAAAAGATTACTTGAGTTATAATAAGTTCCGTAAATTAAGTGAAGACGTTTTGACAGGATATTTGTATGGCAGCTACACGAAGGACTAATAGGATTTTCTTCATAATCATACATTTAGCTCCAACTATTGGAAAAATAACACATACAAAATTTGAAAGACGTAGCTTAAACCCTTCTGAAGTTATCGGCCAATATTCTTAAACACGTGTTTTAAGGACATTTTGTATGGCAGCTACCAGAAGGAGGAAAAGGATTTCGCTGACTAGTAAAGCCGAACTTTCTTTTCACTCAAAACTAATTTGTACAAAAGTCTGAATTCGTAGCTAAAAGATTACTTGAGTTATAGTGAATTTCGTAAATTAAGTGAATACATTTTGACAGGATATTTGTATGGCAGCTACACGAAGGACTAACAGGATTTCTTTCATAATTCTACATTTAGCTCCAACTATTGAAAAAGTAACACATACAAATTTTGAAAGTTGTAGCTTAAACCCTTCCGAAGTTATCGGCTAATATTTTTCAACACGTGTTTTAAGGACATTTTGTATGGCAGCTACCCGAAGGAGTAGGACGATTTTGCCCGTTAACGAACTTAGCCTTACAAATTCAACCAAACATCCAGATTCAAAATTTCAAGATCCTAGGTGAAGGCGTTCTTGAGTTATCGTGCTAACGGACAGACGGACGGACGGACGGACATCAAGCGGATTTGAGGTTTTTGGCCACAAATAAACAAAAAATAATATATAACTTTTTTTCGTCCGTGGCTTGGTTCTATGCGTTACAGACTTTTGGGCTGGATTAAACTTATAATACTCTATATGATTTCATCTAGAGTATAAAAATGTCTTCACTCAATTTACAGAACTCACTACAAGTCAAGTAATCGTTCAGCCACGAATTCAGAATTCTGTGCAAATTATAATAGTTTCGAGTGAAAACAAAGTTCGAGTTTACTAGTCAACGAAATCTGTTAACTCCTTCCCGTAGCTCCCACACAAAAAGTCTGTAAAATACGTGTTCTAGAATATTTTCCGATAAGTTTTGAACGCTTCAAGCTATTTTAAATGGTTTCGAGTAAAGGGATAAATATGCAAGAAATCAAGTGAGTCCTTCATGCGCCTTCCATGTGAAAGTCCTTGAAAAGGGAAAAAAATACTTTCGGTGATTTTCCTAGTTTCAGATATGAAATTGAACACTGATGATATTGTCCTTTAGTTTTAAGAACCAAGAATAAGAATCAAATAAGGCGCACTCCTTATTTTATTTTATCCCCAACTACAATATGTATATATCGGAGTTCAGTACTTCATCTAGAGTATCATACGATTGGCTTGAAGCCGATCGTGACTGCAGTATGTTTTTAAATTTCAATTTATTTTCCGGTTTACTATGATTTAAAGTAATAATTTCTTTTCAGTTATATCTCTTAAATTTGCAATGCATGGAGCCGAAATTTTTCAATAGATCTATGTTATACGCGACAGGACTTAATAAGTCAAGTTTCGTATTATTCCTTTCTGTATATTAGGCCCGGATTACATGGTCCGTTTTTTTTCGACTCCGGAGAATATAGCCTCCGCCTTCCGGAAAAAATGAAAACCATGTCTCATAGAAATGTATGAGATTTTAGCTCGTAGACTACATGACTCAGGAAAACCGCGCGTCCGGAAAGAAAAACCTGAGCATGGACAGGTTTCTCCGGACGGTTGATCAGGAATTTTTCTACCTATCCGGAATTAAATTTCAAGAACATACAGAGTTGTATGAGCTCGACTACAAGTGCGTGTCCGGAATTTTTTTCGGTGTGATTTTGTCTAAGCTGTGCTTAATCGAAATGGTTGATTCAGAGGAACGTTTTAGAAGAACAATTTTGGTCTCTAGATGTCAGGAACCACTTATGCTAGGGGGCTGAAAGTTGGAACCTAGTAGAACTATTATAATGGACCCATTTGCAAAAAACATGTGTTTAGTGGTTGAGGGGTATGGGAGTGAGGGGAAAAACAATACGTCCAAAACGATTGAAAGCTGAAATAGAAACATTCTAAAATCTATATCTCCTGAAGGATCTCTATATCTCCTGAAGAATCTCAGAAAGCCAAAACTTTGTGGTTTTCTTAAGAGATACTAGGAGATTAGACAAGGGTTAAAGTTCTTAAAAGGGGTGGTGGGGTGTGGGGGTGGAGGTTGAAAAACTTTGAATTGCAATATCTGCCGAACCAATTGTACCAGAAAGGTAAAATTTGGTTTCTGTATATGTATAGAATTACAAGTGGAGTCTAGTAAACGTAAAAACTTTGAGTGCGGATGCGAAGCGCGGAAATGGGGGACAGCCATTTTTCAAAAAAATACATTTTTATATCTCAAGAATCGTACCAGATATGATCTTGAAAATTTTACAGGAGTTAGGATCAGAGAAAAAAATTTGGAGGATGTGGTTGTAGGGGGTGATTGTGGAATAGGGTGGAAATGAAAAAATTCTGATTTTTATTTTCTGTAAATCGCAAAGGATAGAAAGCTAAAAATTGACAACTATAGAGAGCCACAGAAAAATAAAACTGTTGATACGGTTGTAGAGGGACGACAAATTTGGACATGGCACACGTTTTCCTATGTCGATTCGTCTTTCTGGTATTGTCTGTGGCAGTACTATGGAAGTAGTACTGTGTTTGCTGGGACAATGATCACCAATAAGACTATTTTTTAAGTAATTTGTGAACTAGTGTTGCTTAAACATCGATAGTGTCGGATTTCGATAGTATCGATTTTTTTCACTAAACTATCGATACTATCAAAAGTGTCGTAGAGTGTTCCTTAATCATAGATTGTGTAGAATTTCAACAGCATGATCATTTTATTTTAAACAAAAAGAAAATACTAACAAAGGCATGAAAAATACAAAATTTATTGGAAGGATTTTATTTATTAGTTATATACAGGAAAAATTTATGGTTTTCAAAAACAAGATATATATACATATGCAAATTTAAATTCAATCCATCAAACTTCTTTGTTAATTTTTTCACAGTACATTTTGAATTGAAAATACAAGTTTTCCGGGTTCAATACTGTTATTATTTGTTTTTGCGTGACGTTTCGGACTCGACTCAGTTTGATAAAGGACTCAGTCGAGCCCGAAACGTCACGCAAAAATAAATAATAACAGTATCGAACCCAGAAAACTTGTATTTTCAATCATACTCATGTTTGATTTTTATTTTTAAGTCTATTGCGTTTCGCGGCCATTATGTCACCAGCTTTGGAAAATATTCTTTACGCAGGAACTGACGTAGCTGGAATACATAAATATTGCTTTGAGAATTCTCGGATCATATTTGTTCATTTTGCCCAATATTCCAAAACATTGCAATGTTTGTCGGTTGGTGGCTTTTCAATATATTGGCGGACGTCAATCATAGAATCAGTTACTGCAGTCGATACCGAACGTGGCTGGTTATTTGACATGAAAGTAATTCATCTAATTTGCATCGTTCAGTAGATGTAGAAGGTTGGGAGATAGGCTGTGGAACTGCCGCGTTGGTTTGCCTGGATCCAATAAAAGACGCCTATTCTTAAAAAGTTACTGTAAACTGTATTTACAAGATATTTCGAAAGATTCTTTCGGGGAAATCCAACGATTTCAAACTCCATAATTGACGTTAAGGGGCAAATACACTCGGAGCATGTACATTCAACATAAATAATGAATCTTGTTTAGGCCACATATTCATAATTAGCATACATGCTCCATACATGTCTCAATTTCGTTGTAAATGCTTAGAAAATAGAAAGAAGAAGACTTTGTTTTCAGTCATGTATACGCAATCTGAAATCATCGGCACACTCATTGCAAAAACACACATTCATCTGTTTTCGCATGCATGTCTTTGGCCCTTAAAGCCGTTTATCATCTTTATTCCAATTGCCTTATCGATAGTTTTTAAAACCTATCGAATGTTTCGAAAGTACAAAGCTATCGATACTATCGATAGATTCAATGTTTAAGCCACACTATTGTGAACCCTAGAAAGGTGGTTGTTATCATGGATAAAGGATAAATGATCGAAAGATATCTGGAAAAGCACGCCAGTTTTTGTAGATGCCGTCGAACTTCGGTAGATTTATTTGCGGAAGCTTGAAAGAAAGCTGTGGGTCTTGTACCGGCTCATGATATATTTTCGATTGAGGAAGCTCTGGGTCGCGCTTTTTCGCTAATTGTTTTAGCTCACCAATTTATTCAAACACGGCTTCTTCGATACTCCGTAGAATGTTAGGTATTGACGAATATACCATGTGCTCTGATGGCAAATTTCGGAACCTTCTAAGATAGACAGAAACTGGCAGTTGCATGTGAGTTTCATACAAAATTGAGATTGCGCTCGAATAAAAGTGTCTTACTCCAAAATATCGCTTAAAGTGAATTTAAATGAACCTCATAATTAAAGAAGAAGGACAAACGTATTATAACATATCAAAAACAACATTTATTTTTTCAGAAACCAATTTCAAGCACCAAAATGAAAGAAAAATGTAACAAAAAAACGGCTTATGTTCCTTTTAAATAATTTAAAAATTATTCCATATCTCTTTTTTCCGGAATATTAAACATTTGTGAAGTTATTTCGAAGTTTATACCGCCCGTTCATAAAGAAAAATTGTTCTTTTTCTGACTTCGTTGTGCGGGTTTGAGTCTAACATTTTCGGAATGTAGAACCGGAAATGAATACCTTACTATCAACCGCACCGATCGTCATCAATTTTACTTTATTATTTTTTAATAATAAAGTATTGTGATCGACCCGAAATTTTAAAAAAAATTTGCTACCCTGAAATTTTGTATTTTCACGTTTTAGGACTAGTAAACCCCAAAAAAGCAAAAAAAAAAATGTTCGTCTGTCCGCCGTAGACGCCGTACGCCGTCCGCCGTACGCCGTACGCAAAATAGTTTGAAGGCGCGTAGCTCCCAAACCCGTTGAGATATTAAATTCAAATTTTTATGGTGGGTAGATTGGGTGAACCACAACGACTGGTATATTTTGGAGGGTGGGGGTACAAAGGGAGAGGAGAGGGGTGCGTTTTAGATGCAAAATTTTGGTTTCTAGATCTCAGGAACCACTTATGCTAGGAGGCTGAAACTTGGAAGTTATGTAGTACTATGATGATGGACTCAATTACAAAAAAATGGTCGATATTGGTTAAGGGGTGTGGAAGTGGGAGGGAAAACAATGAGTCTTTAACGCATGAAAGACGGGATTGAAACATTCTAAAATCGATATCTCCTGAACAATTGATGTCAGAAGATTGAAACTTTGTTGTTATCCTTAGGGATACTTTGAGATTAGACAAGCGCTAAAATTTTTAAGAGTGGTGGTGGGGTGTAGGGGTGGGGGGTGAAAAACTTTGGACTTAAATATCTTCCGAACCAATTACACCAGAAAGATAAAATTTAGTTTCTGTATATGGGATCGCAAGAGGAGTCTACCGAAACTACATTTTTTGAGGGGGGAGGTGGAGCACGAAAGTGGGGGGACAGCAATTTATCAAAAATTTAATTTTTATATCTCAGAAACTGTATTAGATATGATCTTGAAAATTTTACACGAGTTGGGGTCGGTAAACTTCTAGTAGGGAAAAAAATGTTGGTGGTGTGGGTGTTGGGGGTGATGGTGAAAGGGGGTAGAAAGGAAAACATTCTGATTTTTATTTCTCGAAAACCATAATGAATAGAAAGCTAAAAATTTAGGATTATATAGAGCCACTATGGAGACATCCTAGAAAAATAAAATTTTTAATAGGGGAATTAAGGTACGGGGGAGAGGGGTGGTTTTTTATATCTCAGAAACGGCTTATGCTAGAAAGTTGAAACTGAGTACGTATATGTACATGTGCTATTAGAGTAATTAAAGCAAAAAAAAGTTCAGATTTTTATTGGCGTTCAGAGGTTAAGTAAAAAAAATGTCCGCGAGTCCACATTTTCATAAACTTCGTTAAAACTTTTAGACATGTCGAGCTATCAAAGCAATTTTACTTCTGCGGGCTATTTATATAAGCGCCTAGTAACAATCTTCAAAAATTTTCGCTATCCAACCCCTAAGGGGGTGTAAATTTGTTGTGTACATATTCACGAATTCTGATATATTCCTAAGTTATATTGATATTTGGAATCCACTTTTACTTCTATGAGCTTTAAACGTATTCGGGGAAAAACCGATTTAAGTATTTTTCTCAATTAAACCTCCTGGGGGTATTGTTCAAGTTTTCACTGATTCCGAAAATCTCTTAGGTATAATGTGATCGAATTCGCTTTTACTACTATGAATAACTCTATTGATAAAAAATACGTAAGTAAATAAAAAAAATCTGCCAACAGTCTGGGCGCAACTTTATTATTTTATGGGTTGAAGTCCGAAACGTGTTTAATGATGAGATGCGGTGTAGGTTACTATGCGACTGACAAGCTAAGAAATTACCAGGAGGCTATTTGGAACGTTATTTTTTAGGTTGTCAGTCGCATAGTAACCTACACCGCATCTCATCATTAAACACGTTTCGGACTTCTACCCATAAGATAATAAAGTTGCGCCCAGACTGTTGGCAGATTTTTTATTATGTCTTTCATAATTAAATTAAGAAAGAATCGAAAATTTCCCGAGCTCCAAATCACAAAATTACACATGAACCGCCATATAACAGTCAGCTCAAAAAAATTTGTCTATCTTAGAGGGTTGTTTTTGTTGCCACCAGGTGGAGATTTCCAACTTTACCAGTCGTCAATTGACGAATGGTAAAACTGCAAATCTCCACCTGGTGGCAAAAAAATAACCCTATAAGATAGACAAATTGTTGTCAGCTGACTGTTATATGGCGGTTTGCGTGTAATTTTGTGATTTGGAGCTCGGGAAGTTTTCGACTCTTTCTTAATTTCATTATGAAAAACATAATAAAAATCTGCCAACAGTCTGGGCGCAACTTTATTATTTTTTCGGTAGAAGTTCGGAACGAGTTTAATTCTGAGATGCGGTGTGGGTTACTATGTGACTGAAAACCTAAAAAAAAGTTCGGGAAGCGGTTAAAATGGGGTCGCGCTAGAATAATTACGCCGCTGCCTCATATAACATATGAATTACATAATAGGGTCTTACACCGGGACGAGATCTAATCCTAGTATAATATCAGTTGTTACGCCATTAGAAGGTTTTTCGTGATTTGGTTTTGGGCCATTACAAGAATGAAATCGGAAATGCGTTTAAGGCGATTCTATAAAAAGTTTGTGGAAGTGCAAACCAATCTAATATCTCATCAATATGTCGAAAGCCTTACGTCCTATAGGACTTGATAACAAACATCCTGAAATCAACGTTTTGACGATTATGTAAGAAGCCTTAGAAAGTTAAAATAAATTCGATATCTCATTAGAACTAAGAAATATGTAAGAATTTGTGAAAATACATGCAACCCACTTTGGGGTTGAATATCCAAAAATCCTGAAATGAGTTTTTAGATATATATATAGAAAGCCCGAGGAAGTAAAAACCAATCCGATGTCTTATCACTCCTAAGAGATATGATGGAATTCGTGAAAACGTGTTCAACCCGTTTTTACATTTTTGGGGGTTGAAAAAGGAAAAAACTTGAAAACAAGTTTTAGGTGATTATTAAATAAGCCCGTGGAAGTGAAAAGTTATTCGATATCTAATCAGACCTGAGGGATACGGCTGAATTCGTGAAAATGTATACATCCCCTTTGCACCACCTTGGGAATCGAATTTTAAAAAATCCTGAAAAGACTTTCTAGGTTTTTCTATGAAGAACCCGTGGAAAAAAAAAAGAATTTAATATTTCAAAAGACCTAATAGATATGACGAAAATCGTGAAAATATATGCATTCCATTTTCACTGATCATTTTTTTTGCCATTTTCCGAACGCCAATGGATATTTGAATTTTTTTTAAATCAAAATTACTTTTCTAGTTGATTTACATATACGTACCGAATTTCAAGATTTTCTCATAAGCCGTTCCATAGTTAGGAAAAACACCCCCCACCCCCGTACCATACCATGCCTATAAAAAATTATATTTTTCCAACATGCTACTACTATAATTCTATCTAAATACCAAGTTTCAGTTTTATATTGTTATAGGTTCTTGAGATATAAAAATCCGAACTTTTTACTTTCTACCCTCCCCCACCCTTACCCGCTACACCCTCATCCATGAAAATATTTTTTTCTGCGGGGGGTCTATTAGGCCTACTTCTGGTAAAAATTTTAAGCATCTATCTTACACTGTTCTTGAGATATGAGACGTGATTTTTTAAAAAAATGTTTACCTCCTCCACTTCCATGCTCCATCGCCCCCCTTAAAAAAATGTTACTTTCAGTAAACTTTATTTGTCAACATTTATACAGAAACCAAATTTCATTTCTTTAGTGTAATTGGTTCGTGAGATATAGTAATCTAAAGTTTTTCAACCCCCACCCCCGTACTTCACTGCCCCCTCTCAAAAATTTGTTTCGGATCTATTCTCCTAGTATACCCACAGATGTTCATTAAGTTTTAATTTCGTGACATTAACCGATTAGGAGATATGGATTTTAGAATGTCTCGATCTCGGCTTTCGAGCGTTTCGGACGCAATATTATTCCCTCCACTCCCACACCCCTTTACCCATATCATAATTTCTTTTTGCAAATGGGTCCACTATCAAAGCTCTATATAAATTACAAGTTTCAGCTTCCTAGCCTATGCGGTTACTGAGATCTAGAAACCACAATTTTTCGTCTAAAACGCTTCTCCCACCTCCCCCCTCATACCCCCACCACTCAAAAGGTGGCAACTTGAAGGAGTCTGCTCAGTCTACCAACGAAAAAAAAATTCAACTTAATAGCTCAAAGAGTTTGAGAGCTATAAGCTTTCAAATGTTTTGCGTACGGACTGAACATTTTTTTGCTTTTTTGGTGTCTATTAGTCATGAAACGTGGAAAAAAAAAATTATCAGAGCAGCAAATTTTTTTTTTTAAAAAATCGATAACAATACTTTATTATTAAAATAATAAAGTAAAATTGATGACGATCGGTGTGGTTGATAGTAAGATATTCATTTCCGGTTCTACATTCCGAAAATGTTAGATTCAAACCCGCACAACGAAGTCAGAAAATGAACAATTTTTCTTTATGAACGGGCGGTATAAACTACGAAATAACTTCACAAATGTTTAATATTCCGAGAAAAAGAAATATGGAATAATTTTTAAATTATTTAAAAGGAACATAAACCCTTTTTTCGTTACATTTTTCTTTCATTTTGGTGCTTGAAATTGGTTTCTGAATAAAATATATTTGGTTTTTGATATGTTATGATACGTTTGTCTTCTTATTTAATTATGAGGTTCATTTAAATTCACTTTAAGCGATATTATGGAGTAAAACACTTTTCTTCGAGATCAATCTCAATTTTGTATGAAAATCACATGCAACTGCCAGTTTCTGTCTATCTTAGAAGGTTCCGAAATTTGCCACCAGAGCACATGGTATATTCGTCAATTGGAGTTTAATAGAGAAAAATACTTAAATCGGGGTTTTCTCCGACTACGTTTAAAGCTTATAGAAGTAAAAGTGAATTCCAAATCTCAATATACCTTAGGAATATATCAGAATTCGTGAACATGTACACAACCACTATACAACCTTAGGGGTTGGATATCGAACAATTTTGAAGATCCTTACTAAGCGCTTATATAAATAGCGCGCAGAAGTAAAATTGCTTTGCTAACTCGACATGTCTAAAAGTTTTAACGAAATTCGTGAAAATATGGATTCACGGACATTTTTTTTCTCAACATCTGAACGCCAATAAAAATCTGAACTTTTTTTTTGCTTTAGTTACTCTAATAGCACATCTACATATACGTACCAAGTTTCAACTTTCTAGCATAAGCCGTTTCTGAGATATAAAAAACCACGCCTCATCACCGTACCTTGCTACCTCTATGATGTCTCTATAGTGGCTTTATATAATCCTACATTTTTAGCTTTCCATTCATTACGTTTTTCGAGAAATAAAAATCAGAATTTTTTTCCTTTCTATCCCTTTTCATCATCACCCCCAACAACCCTATCCCTAACTTTTTTTTCCCTACTAGAGGTCTACCGATCCCAACTCCTGCAAAATTTTCAAGATCATATCTGATACGATTTCTGAGATATAAAAATGACATTTTTTGAGAAATTGCTACCCCCTCACTTTCCCCCTCAAAAAATTTACTTTTAGTAGACTCCTCTTGTGATCCCATATACAGAAACTAAATTTTATCTTCCTTGTGTAATGGGTTCGGAAGATATTGTAATCCAAAGTGTAAAACGTGTAAATACAAAATTTCAGGGTGGCAAATTTTTTTGAAATTTCAGGTTGAACACAATACTTTATTATTAAAAAATAATAAAGTAAAAGCAACAATTTTACCTTTGTCTCGTCAACTATCCGGCTCGACGGACCAATGTGAGCGATTGAGTTCGATCGATGCGAGGTGATACTCGCTTTGTGTGTCGGATTTTGTTGATGAGTTTGTGAAGGGAGAATTGGAGCCAATGTGGCATTTTGCTTGACTTGTTTTAATCGTGGTAAATATGCTCGCCTTTAATCGAAGGGAGTGAGGATGTTGGAGGTATGGAGTTTTATACCGTGATCGAAAATCTTGTTCGATGAAGCGTATTACTTTTGAAAAAAGTCCCCGCTAAAGCTGCTTAAAGACTAGTCTCAAAAATTTCCGATAGTGATGATAAAAATAATTACCCTTTCCTTCGCTAATTATATCGCTGAAGCAGCCCGAACGCGAATCGCACTCTAGATATTAATTCTGGAAGTTTGGTATTATTAAGAGGGCGAATTAAAGGCGGATGCGCTTTTTATAGGGCCGTGACTAACGTTCTTTGGTCAAGCTATACAGTCGACGTCGTCGGAATGGCTTCACAGTCCGGCCTATAAAAGTGGACTGTGGTGAAAATTTAAATCTTAAATTAAAAAATGTGATTGAAGTTCAAACATAAATGTTTGTGTCCATTTTTTCGGAGAATTTTGTTTTCTTTTCTATTCCTTGTAAAAAGTTAACATAATTGTTTTGAGTTATTGATGGGCATTTTCAATTGTTATCGCGCGTTTTTCACTTCAATTAGGGATACAGGTTCACCTTAAGTGCCGAGCTATTTTGAAGTTCGAATTTACTTGTTTTTTATTTAATCCCTATTAGAATTACACTGTTTGGTGGTGTCCGCACAAGTTATCCGCATTGGCGTCGGTTTCGAATAACCTATCGAAAATTTGAGTATGAACTAAACCATTATTCAGTGCCGCGAATAAAGACTCGATTTGGTTTCTCGCAAAATTTAATGGGCCGGTCCCGTCGGTTGCAGCAATTATTGTGTAGCCTAACGAATAATTTCGTCTGTTGATAACAGAAATCACATCCATGAGCTTCCCAAGAATATTTATCCATCTAAAATAATTTAGAATGTTCACCTATTGCACCCCATACCCTCTAACATCCTCGTCGTTTTGCGCGAATTTTCTTTTGGGTTTTTTTTCCCCAAAGTCTGATGGATCTCAGAACCCTTTTGATTTCTTTACGATTACACCAGTGGCGTGGCGTGATAATTCAACAAGGGGAAGCAATTGGTTAATATCCAAAATTTCTTATTATTATTCTACCTACAAATTTACTGCGTATTAATTGAACCTCCTCCATTAGCTACTTTTAACATTACTAATATAAAAGCACCCAGCAATCACGAACGGGAACCAGGAGGCTACTTGGAACGTTATTTTTTAAGGTTGTCAGTCGCAGTCACCTACACCGCATCTAATCATTAAACGCGTTCCGGACTTCTATAAAAAAAAATTATAAAGTTTCGCCCAGAGTATTGGGAGATTTTTTTTATTTATTTACGTATTTTACTTTATTATTTTTTAATAATAAAGTATTGTTATCGACCTGAAATTTCAAAAAAGTTTGCTACCCTGAAATTTTGTATTTACACGTTTTAGGACTAGTAAACCCCAAAAAAGCAAAAAAAAAAAAAATGTCCGTCTGTCCGCCGTAGACGCCGTACGCCGTACGCCGTCCGCCGTACGCCGTACGCAAAATTGTTTGAAGGCGCGTAGCTCCCAAACCCGTTGAGATATTAAATTGAAATTTTTATGGTGGGTAGATTGGGTGAACCCCTACGACTGGTATATTTTTGAGGGGTGAGGGTACAAGGGGAGAAGAGAAGGGAGTGTTTTAGACGAAAAATTTTGGTTTCTAGATCTCAGGAACCACTTATGCTAGGAGGCTGAAACTTGGAACTTATATAGTACTATAATAATGGACTCAATTGCAAAAAAATGGTCGATATTGGTTAAGGGGTGTGAAAGTGGGGGGGAAAACAATGAGTCTTTAACGCATGAAAGTCGGGATTGAAACATTCTAAAATCGATATCTCCTGAACAATTGATGTCAGAAGATTGGAACTTTGTTGTTGTCCTTAGGGATACTTCCAAATTAGACAAGGGCTAAAATTTTTAAGAGGGGTGGTGGGGTGTGTGGGTGGGTGGTGAAAAACTTTGGATTACAATATCTTCCGGACTAATTACACCAGGAAGATAAAATTTAGTTTCTGTATATGGACTCACAAAAGGAGTCTACCAAAACTAAATTTTTTGAGGGGGGAGGTGGAGCACGAAAGTGGGGGGATAGCAATTTCTCAAAAAATTTAATTTTTATATCTCAAAAACCGTATCAGATATGATCTTGAAAATTTTACAGGAGTTGGGGTCGATAAACTTCTAGTAGGGAAAAAAATTTTGGTGGTGTGGGTGTAGGGGGTGGTGGTGAAAGGGGGTAGAAAGGAAAACATTCTGATTTTTATTTCTCAAAAACCATAATGAATAGAAAGCTAAAAATTTAGGATTATATAGAACCACTATGGAGACATTCTAGAAAAATAAAATTTTTGATAGGGGTATCAAGGTACGGGGGAGAGGAGTGGTTTTTTATATCTCAGAAACGGCTTATGCTAGAAAATTGAAACTTAGTACGTATATGTAGATGTGCTATTAGAGTAATTAAAGCAAAAAAAAGTTCAGATTTTTATTGGCGTTCAGAGGTTGAGTCAAAAAAATGTCCGTGAATCCACATTTTCACGAATTTCGTTAAAACTTTTAGACATGTCAAACTATCAAAGCAATTTTACTTCTGCGGGCTATTTATATAAGCGCCTAGTAACGGTAACGGTAACGGAATTTTTCGATATCCAACCCCTAAGGGGGAGTAAATTGGTTGTGTACATATTCACGAATTCTGATATATTCCTAAGGTATATTGAGATTTGGAGTTCACTTGTACTTCTATAAGCTTTAAACGTAGTCGGGAAAAAACCGATTTAAGTATTTTTCTCAATTAAACCCCCTGGGGGTATTGTTTAAGATTTCACTGATTCCGAAAATCTCTTAGGTTTAATGTGATCGAATTGGCTTTTACTACTATGAATTATTCTATTGATTAAAAAAATACGTAAATAAAAAAAAAAATCTGCCAACAGTCTGGGCGCAACTTTATTATTTTATGGGTAGAAGTCCGAAACGTGTTTAATGATGAGATACGGTGTTGGGTACTATGCTACTGACAACCTAAAAAATAACCAGGAGGCTATTTGGAACGTTGCGACTGACAACCTAAAAAATAACGTTCCAAATAGCCTCCTGGTTATTTTTTAGGTTTTCAGTAGCATAGTACCCAACACCGTATCTCATCATTAAACACGTTTCGGACTTCTACCCATAAAATAATAAAGTTGCGCCCAGACTGTTGGCAGATTTTTTCTTAATAGAAGAGTCAATAGAAGTAAAACCGAATTCGATCTCATTAAGTATAAAATTTTTTCGGAACTCGTGAAAACCCCCAGGGGTTTAATATCAAAAAATGCTTGCATCAGTTTTTTCTTCAATTAAATTTAAAGCCTTTAGAAATAAAAGTGAATTGAATATCTCATTAAACCTAATATATGGAAATTCTTGAAAATGTACACAACCACTTTACACCCGCTAATGGGTTGGATATCGAAAAATTGAAAAAAAAAAAAATTTCTAGGTACTTACATAAAGAACCCGCAGAAATAAAATCTATATCGGCATGTCCAATATACATATATATAACGAAATCGTGAAAATGTGGAAAAATCCCTTTTCACGTATATTTGTTTTACTCAACCTCTATGCCAATAAAAATCTGAATTTTTTTCCTTTAATTTCTTGAGTAGCATACGTACATATACGTATTAAGTTCCAACTTTCTTCTTCATAAGCCGTTTCTGAAATTTAAAAAACCACCAACCACCTACTGCCTTGCCCATATAAAAAAATTGATTCCAGGATACCTCTTTATTGGCTTTATGTAGTCAATTTTTAGCTTTCTGTGGTTTGTGGTTTTTGAAAAATAAAAATCGATATTATTTTCTTTCCACCCCCTCCCACCATCAGCCCCTTCACCAGTACTTCCAACATTTTTTCCCTGTTAGAAGTCTGCTGGGCCTAACTCCTGTAAAATTTCTAAGATCATATGTGGCACGGTTCTTGAGATATACAAATAACAATTTATTAAAAATGGCTATCGCCCCACTTTTGTGCTCCACCTCCCACCTCAAAGATTTTAATGGGCTCCACTTGTAATCCTATATACACAAACCAAATTTTACCTTCCTGGTATAATTGGTTCGGAAGATATTCTAATCCAAAGTTTTTTACCCCAACCCCTACACACCACCACCCGATTCAAAAAATTTAGATGTTGACTAATCTCCTATTATCCCTTAAGGCAACTACAGAGTTTCAATCTTCTGACATCAACCGTTCAGGAGATATGTATTTTAGAATGTTTCAACCCCAGCTTTCAAGCACTTCGAACACATTGCTTTCCCCTCCACTCCCTATTCCTATTGCAAATAGGTCCACTATCATAGTTCTACATAAGTTCCAAGTTTCAGTCTCCTAGCGTAAGTGGTTCCTGAGATCTAAAAACCAAATTAAATATAATTTAACTATTTACCAAAATTCAATTCCAAACTTCGATCAAAATTCAATTCCTATCCTACTCTGGTAGCACTTATTTCTTACCAGATCTCTGCCTGCTGATAGCTTCACCGCCGCAGCCAGGAATGTGTGGAAGCAAATATTTTATTGCATCCACCGTGGCGTGTACAAAATTTTTTTTCATGACGTCACAGTGGGCTTACTACGGAATGAAATGAACGCTCATAGATGCAACTTTCAAATTGCTTCCATGTGTCTTCTTCTTGGTTTCTCATCGCTTGTCTTTTTCGTGGTGTTGCCAAGTCGGCTGTGTGCGATATTCGCGTGTAGTTTCTTGCGATTTTTTATTTAGACTGTGTGAAAGAAAATATTTGAAACATGATTTTTTTTCGCGATTTTTCTGCGCGATTTAGAAAACGTATTTTAGATATAATATTTTTCCGCAAAATGTAAGGGAAGCAATGCTTCCCTTGCTTCCATGGACGCCACGCCACTGGATTACACAACACACCTGGGGCCCTATTCTCGAGTTCATTCGAATTTTGGTCGCACACGATCTATTCGAATGATAAGTTTCGTGCACGATCCAACTCCCAGAAAAATTGGTATTCTTGAATGTCATGCGAAACTTTTTCATTCGAATGGTCGTACACGAATTGGAAGTGGTATTGCCAGACACGTTTTTTGGTATTTAACGTGAATTCGGCAAGCTACGGTTAGGGTCACTATATACACAACACTCTCTACCTAGGGTTTGGCAGATACGTCTAATTCGGTCGTTTCTGTACTAGAAATTGTAATTTAACCTCACAACAATCGCCTGTTTATGCACTAGTTCGCCTGTTTTTGTACTACTGAACATTGCTATCAAATTGCGTTTTTTAAGTGTGTTTGTGCGAATATGTGAAGAGTCGGAAAAAAAGCTGTCGGTTCCCTTCCACAATTCTAGTACGTGTTTTTCTTTGATATGGAAGTGTGTGTGCGCGAAATTGTGGTTTTCAATGGAAAATTTCCCTATTTCTTTCATTTCTTCTATGGAAAGTTACAATTTTGCAGCGAAAAGTCAATCATTTCGAATGTTTATAAAGCGAAATCCCATAAACATAGAAAAAATTTAAATTTACTGGTTTTTCACCTTGGTACGCATCTCCCAAACCCCTCTTAGAGGCTGTTTTGGTGTGAGTGTGTATACAGTAACCCTAGCCACGGTGACCTCAGACAAGTAAAACACGTCAAAACTGAAATCCGTTAGTTTCAAACTAAAAAAAATGGATCAAAAACGGATTGGTAATATTAGTGGGGAGTAGAAAACTAAATTAATCGAATTTTTGGAAATTAATCCAAAACTAATTAAAGGTAGATTCAATGCGGAATTTACCCATAAAAACACGCAACAAGTTTGAAGTAACGTTTCGGATGTTTTAAATAGTATTCCTGGTGCAAAAAAGGATTGGAAGCAATGGCGCTAGGTATAGTTATTCATTATAAATAAGCAATCAAGATGATTTTCTTGTAATTTACAGACTTTGCAGGATATGAAAATCAAAATAAAAGGGTTGCAACCGGGCATTCGGGTGGAGGACGACAAAGTGCCGTGAGTTTGGATGCAACAAACAACAGGATAGCTAATATGCTCGACGCTACAACAGTTACCAGTAATTAAACGACTTTTGAGTCAATTGTTTAGTTTGTTAGTCAATTTGAAGTACCATTATTCCACTTGAATCGTATACTTTCGTGCTATTTAATCTAATGCACCAAATTGCAGAGTGATGATATTAATGACAATGAAGGTGGTGACGTAATAGAAACTGGTACTGAGAATGAAAGTCTCCACAAGGATCTTGAGGATTTAGAACATTTGGAGGAAGAACATAACGCGTTATTTTGTTTAATGTGTTATTTTGTTTGTTGCGTGTGTTATAATAATACTAAAAAAAATAATATTAAAAAAAGTTTGTTGATTAAATTATAATTTTGCTGTTCTTAAGGCCCCATGAGTCCGGTGTGAAAATTCTGTATCCCATTTTCATTTTTCTTTCTTGAAAGGGGAAAAGTCAATTTCAGTCGTTTTTCGTTCGTGCATTTTCGTTGTTCGCCGTTTCAGTCATGAATCGAATGGCTCTTGTGTCCATCGCCTTTACATGCGGGAAGCAATGAGCTATATAAATGGAGACCCCATTGGCTCATTTCTCTATACAATATGACAGATTGAAATAGCCGATGAAACCGTACGTACCCTCTCGCTCCTTCTTAAAATTTCGAATTTCGCACAACATTGGCAACAACTTAAATAAAATTAAAAACTTTTCAATTTGAATTATCAGTTCTGACAATTTAAATTGTTCGATTTGATGGTGAGAAGTTGCGTTTTGCCTTCGAAATTCACAACACAACTCACAGTCTACTTCAATTTTTTTATTATTAAATTTCTTGGGAAATAACAGTTTCAGGAATATTTATAACGGTTGAGCATGTAATACGTTATTTTTGAATTTGGCGCCATACCGATAAGTACATGGTATTATATTCGTACTGCAGTAGCCAATATTACCTGCAAAATTTACACAGCTTAGCTGCAATTTTATGAACTCATTTTCTTTCAATACCTTGCATTGTTTATCCAAAAAAGTATTTATCAAATTCAAATTATTTGGTAATTTTTCAATTCGAAATTACACCTAGAAATTGCCTAATCTGATGGTCCTCTCATTGTTTTCCTTCTCGCCTTAATACATGCATACCATGCTACTAACTCTTTCCTTCTTAAGATTCAGGTCATCCGTGGCTCAATCCTAATTTGTACCCCGGATAACTGTCGAAGTTTCTCTAAACTTAAAATGAATTGAATTTTTGAAAGAAACATAAATAAATGTTTCTATCAAAAATTATTTTATATGCATTACCAATTTTAAATCTAATGAATGTTTAAAATCATCAGAATTTTGTTCAACAATGCAGAACCTCGGGTTATCATGGACACCTTTTTCGATATATTGACATTTTAAAAACTTCGGCCATGTGAGATAGCAAATCGAGGTCTCCATTTGTTATATCTCAGTGGCGGGAATATGATAATGACAGAATCAGCTTGAACAATACTACAGCATGAGTGGGGGAAGTATTATTGGTTTGACTTTATAGTTTGTTGTTTCGTCTTTGCCGTCGTGTAATTTCAGCTGTCGAGTGTCGTGTCTGTTTTGTTATCAGTCATTACTCATCATAAAGCTATAGCTATAGTCACTTAGCCAAAAGTGTATCGGTGTTCTGCGCATGACATCACTCAGAGTTCAGAATTCATATACAGTAGCACTTTGATAGGCAAAGTAATGATCGGTGATTTTTAAATATTTTCCTTAGTTGATGGAATAATATTTGTACAAATGAAAGTTTGAGTTTAAAATAAAATAGTACTCCTATATTTTTATGTAACAATTTTCTTCATCTTATTATTTCTCTTGTCTTTATAAAACATATTTCATTTTCTTTTTTAAGTATGTATTCGCAATTCGATTGAAATCCCTAATTCTATAAAATTTTAATTTTCATTTTTTGGACAATCGATATCTTTTACGTTTTCTAATATCGATTTCAAAAAGTTTCTGCAAATAGACAGGGAACTGTTAGCATTTTGAAATACAGATAATATTTCAAAATTCTGCTGCATTTTTCTATGAAATCCTTTTATGGTTTTGAAAGATCTCCTCTGATAGATGGTTTACTCAAGTTCACCAGCAATTTGCGGTTGGTTGGATTGCAATCTGTGGAGAACTATTTTTTAATTTAGGCGAATAAAACCTACTAAATTTTCTAGTCCATCCATTAAAAGGAAGAATTATTAACAATTTTGAATCATTTGCATAAATTGGTACAAACCCGAGAAAATTGGCTCTATATAAGGCGTGTTATCTATAATTGCGTTCGATCTATTTATAGAACTACCATCATTGTGCCCAACTAGGTAACTTCGGAGCCTAAACTGGAACTCACGTTGGTCAGGATGATCATGTAGGCTACCTTTACTACGAATGGAAGAGAAAAAAAACTTTCAGTTACCCAAAGAGTCATTTCGAAAATTTCGAACAAAATCGTTTTGTGAAAAATGTCTTGCAAATCCCTGAGGTGGCTTGTTATAATTTCTTCAACATTTAACTTTCGACAATTCACAACACTTAATTTTTTGGGAAAGCGAAGAATTGAGTTAACTGGTTCCGATAGATTTTTCTTTTGATTCGTCACTATTACACCCATTAATAACACCACGCATTGCCAACAAACTTTCATTTGCACCACTAATAACAATAATAACTCAAAAACGCTAAATATACAAAATGGCCTAGCTAGCACTCAAATTGTTATAAATCTGTTACAATACAGGTCATCCATTCGTTCGCTGTTAAACGACTCCACAGTATTGCTTTGAACGTCATAAATGCTGTACTGAAAAATCGGCCAACAGTCTGGGCGCAACTTTATTATTTTATGGGTAGAAGTCCGAAACGTGTTTGATGATGAGATACGGTGTTGGGTACTATGCGACTGGCAACCTAAAAAATAACGTTCCAAATAGCTTCCTGGTTATGATGTATATATACCAACCCTACTAGAAGTTTACCGTCCCCAACTCCTGTAAAATTTTCAAGATCATATCTGATACGGTTTCTGAGATATAAAAATGACATTTTTTGAGAAATTGCTATCCCCCCACTTTCGTGCTCCACCTCCCCCCTCAAAAAATTTAGTTTTGGTAGACTCCTCTTGTGATCCCATATACAGAAACTAAATTTTATTTTCCTGGTGTAATTGGTTCGGAAGATATTGTAATCCGAAGTTTTTCACCCCCCACCCCCACACCCCACCACCTCTCTTAAAAATGTTAGCCCTTGTCTAATCTTGAAGTATCCCTAAGGACAACAACAGAGTTTCAATCTTCTGACATCAATGGTTCAGGAGATATCGATTTTAGAATGTTTCAATCCCGGCTTTCATGCGTTAAAGACTCATTGTTTTCCCCCCCACTTCCACACCCCTTAATCAATATCGACCAATTTTTCGCAATTGAGTCCATTATCATAGTACTACATAAGTTCCAAGTTTCAGCTTCCTAGCATAAGTGGTTCCTGAGATCTAGAAACCAAAATTTTTCGTCTAAAACGCTCCCCTCTCCTCTCCCCTTGTAACCCCACCCCTCAAAAATATACCAGTGGTAGGGGTTCACCCAATCTACCCACCATAAAAATTTCAATTTAATATCTCAACGGGTTTGGGAGCTACGCGCCATCAAACGATTTTGCGTACGGCGTACGGCGTACGGCGGACGGCGTACGGCGGACGGCGTACGGCGTACAGACGGACATTTTTTTTTTTTTGCTTTTTTGGGGTCTACTAGTCCTAAAACGTGTAAATACAAAATTTCAGGGTAGCAAACTTTTTTGAAATTTCAGGTCGATCACAATACTTTATTATTAAAAAATAGTAAAGTAAAAAATACAGCCTTCAAAATATGAAATTTTGGCTTACTACTCGCCTCAACTATAGAGGAAATAGTGTATTGCACGAAACGATTTTAATTTTCCTGAAGTAGTTTCGCATCAAATGATTTTTGCACTCAATTTTCTCGACAGTAATATTTTGATAAGGCCTTGCTTGTAATATTTTGTTATAAGTACTGGAATCACCATCAGCAATCATTTGTGAGTATATCAAACCACGTTTTCTTATAAAAGTCTTGAAACCTTCTAAAATTATATCACATTCCATGCTTGTAGAGCGTGTTCTGAAGGGCTCTGACATCTACTTTCAGCTTTCTTGCATATAAGGCAATACTTATGTTAAGAGGAAGAACACATCAAAGATTTGATTTCTATATATTTTATTTTTTATTTAAGTATTTAAATAGGGAAAAGGAATCCTGGTTCGCTTGCACTGCAATTATTATTATTATTATTAATGACAGTTAAAACCTATAGCCGGGCCGTCCACCGATTGCTCCGTTAGTTCAGACGGTCTACATCGTACAGTGCCGCTATTCGATACACTCCCCCCTAATATAGGGCGGAAAGTGCGCTATCGCTCTCAGTTGGTAAAACGCACAGTTTCTGCACTGGTCTTTTCAATCGGCTTGTTGATGTCTGCACTATTGCATTTCGCACTAATCCATCTCTGCTAGCTATTGTACTGATCACACGACCGATCGCCAATATGTTGGTGGAAGGTTCTCGCTCTTGATGAGTACTAGTTGCCCTACACTGATGTTGTCACGCTGCTTCCTCCACTTCTTACGGGGCTGCAATGTAGCCAGATACTTTTGATGCCACCTTTTCCAAAACGACTGTATCATATTCTGTAAATTGCGCCGAAGCTTCACTCCATTTGATGGAACTTCATAATATTCTCTCGGTAACGGTTGCTTCAGCGGTTCACCTACCAAAAAGAGACCAGGTGTCAATGCTCTCATATCGTTTGGATCATCAGATAATTCACACAGCGGTCTTGAATTCAAACAGGCCTCAACCTCGATAAGGACTGTAGTGAGATGTTCATAGGTAAAGTATTGTTGACCCGTCACACGACGTAGGTGGTGCTTCATTGACTTTACAGCTGCCTCCCAAAGGCAGCCTTGATGAGGAGCAGCGGGTGTTCGCCACTCTATACCCTGCGCGTTAAGCTGGTCCATAACCTTTCTGCACTTCCAACTCTGCAAAGTCTCTGCAAGATCTTTATTAGCTCTCACGAAAGTCGTACCGTTGTCACTATACAATCTTGAAAAATATCCGCGTCGTCCAGTGAATCGTTTAAGACAAGCCACGAATGCATCAGCTGTCATACTAGTAACGACGTCAAGGTGCACAGCTCTTGTCACGCAGCACGCAGTCCAGGTATCTAGTACTCACTTCTAATATATTGCATCATCAACTGTACGCCACCGTGACAGGTCTGCCTGTGCGCGTCGGACATGATTAACCGACCCAGTCTTGAATCCGCAGGCACAATTAAAGGATGTCTAACACCGTATGAAAGGTTTGCACAATCAATTCGTCCGCCCACGCGCAAAAGCTTATGCACATCAAGCACCGGGTCAATGGCAGCAACTTGCTCCGTTTAGGTAACCCAGATTTTGCTGCTTCCATGTGACGCAGCTTAGTTATGTATGCTTGCTCCTGGGTCCTTTTCACCCAAAGCTCAAGCGCTCTTCGTATCTCGATCGATGTTGGTAGCACATTGTTCCCATGTGATTGATTCTTTGCTTTTCGACAATTTGTTACGATCGCAACACATAAACGGTGATATGTAGCAACTTCCCCAGTGTAGAACATGCATCTAATAGTGACACTTCGCTCACTTCGATTGTAGCAGCTGCACAAAAGCCATTTTCTTGCACTTCTTTGCATTCAGACAGCACAGCATCTGTTATTACTTGACTATGCACAACTATTGACTTTGGCCATTCGGACTGCTTCTTGTGCAGCCAACTTGGTCCATCGAACCACACCTCATTGAAAATTAACTTTTCGGGCGACGAGCCTCTACTCAGTAAGTCTGCTGGATTATCTTCTGTGCGTACGTGCGCCCATGCACTAACGTCGAAGTTAGATTGAATGACTGCTACTTTGTTTGCCACATACGTTTTTAGGTAGCAAGGTGACTTTCTGATCCAGTGAAGTACTGCTGTCGAATCACTCCAAAGAAAATAACTAGCTCCCTTAAATCCGCACCCATTCATCACTGAAGTCATTAGTATGCTTAACAGCTCTGCTGCACATAGCTCTTAACGCGGAACGGAAATAGTCTTTGCCGGTGCTACTCTGCTCTTCGATGTCATTATCCGAACTGTTATTTGTCCGAACTTATCTAACACTCGCATGTATACTACTGCTCTAAATGCGCGACAGGATGCATCTGCGAAACCTTGCAATTGCACAACTCCATATTGATCAGTACCTAACCATCTCGGTATTCGAATCTGCTCTAAGCCATTGAAGGCATCATAAAATTTTCTCCATCTGCCGCTCATTTGCTCTGGTAAAGGCTCATCCCACGTACAGCCTAGTTGCCATATATCCCTCATTATTAACTTGGCAGTTACTATAATAGGACCAAGAAGACCAATCGGACCGAATAGCTTGGTAATGTCGCTTAAAACGCTTCGTTTTGTTGCTTTGTTTATTGATAAGCTTTGTTTTACCCGAAATGCTATCTCATCCGACGTTGTTAGCCATACCAGTCCTAATATGGTGCTATCGTGTACCTTGGCCAGGTCGATGGAATCAGTCTTCTGTTCATTCATTGCTCGCACAATATCAACATTATTCGAAGTCCACTTACACAAATGAAATCCGCCCTCATTTAATAACTCTTTCATATCCTTGCACAGCTCAAGCGCTTCCTGTTCATTATCAGCACCTGTAAGGCAATCATCCATGTAAAAATCGTGTTGTATCACCTGTGACGCCTTCGGGTACCTTTCCGCTCCGTCTCGTGCACACTGTATCATTGCGCGCACAGCATTGTGAGCTGATGATGCCATACCATAAGTTACCACCGTGAGCCAATACTCAATCAGTGGATCTTCCGGATGCTCTCGCCAAAAAATGCGCTGGCAACTTCATTGCTCTTGTCTAATGCGAACCTGTCGGAACATCATCTTTATATCCGCATTGATGGCTACGCGATGTCGCCGAAATCGAGTAACAATGTCTGCTAGGTCATGCTGCAGCTTCTCTCCTACCATCTGAATATCGTTGAAGGATTTTCCTAAGTTCGTCTTGCATGACGCGTCGAACACAACCCGAAACTTTTTTACTACGCAATGATGTGGGATGTAATATATCATTTTAGCCTGCTTCGATCGCTCGTTCACTGCCTGCATATGCCCCAAAAGCTCGTATTCGCGCATAAAGCTTATGTACTTTTCACGCATTTTCGGTTCCCTACTTAGTTTTTGCTCCAAACACATGAATCTTTGCAATGCTATTTCTCGGGAACTGCCCAATGCTCCACAGTCTGGTCTAATAAGAATACCAACAACAAACCTGCCATTACAGTCACGATAGTGTTTTTTCATAAACAGCTCTTCGACAGATTCTTCTTCAGGCGTTCTGGCTCGTTTATTTACCAGTTCTTCCTGCTCCCAAAATTTACGAATCAAGTAGTCCAGACCTTCCTCGTGTACCTTCTGCACCGTATAACTCTCACCACACTGATTTACCTTGCTCAGCAATTGGCAAAAACTACATATCCGAATATAGACCTCTGTAGCACTGATCCATGCCCACATGCTATCACTTCTGATGATATCATCTTTGCCCATACTTCTGTCCCGAGTAACAATTGTAGACGACCAGGAATGTGAAACTTTGGACCAGCAAGTAGCATATCTAGGTGATCAGGAATTGTCCACCAAATAACTGACTGTGATGGTGTTGTTGGCGACCAATTACCGATTAAATCAATATCAATCGCCTGCGTCGATTCAAACCATGGCATTATGCTAGCACGCACCTTCGCCCTCACTTTCTCCTCGGCTATGCCAAACACGTTCTTCTCCCATACAGTTGTTTTTATAGCAAATTTACGCACAAATTCGTTCGCTACTACGTTTATTTGTGATCCTGAATCACACAACGCACACACTGGACCCATAACAGATGTATTAATCCGAAAACGCACGGCAGCCGTCGCCAGCAATGAAGTCGATGCATAAACTCCGCTTCCCTCTTCATTAGCGTGTCTTGTCGCTACGCTCTGCTCTGCTCCATGTTCCTCTAACCGTTCTCGCCCTACAGAAACCTGTCTCTCGCTCTGCTCCAGTACATCCTCACGCTCCCGTCCAAGACTCACTCTTGTTAGTCATTTCACACTTGAAAAAGGATTCGCTTTTTGCACTGCTCCATATGCCCTGCCTTCTGCAACTCTCTTTGGGCACAGCACGCTATTATGTTTCACTCGTCCCGGGCATCTAAAACATGGCCTAGCAAAGCACCCGTCGACACGATGTCCACTTTTAAGACAATTTGGACATAAATCTTGCTGTATGACGAAATTCTGCCTTGCTTTGAGGCCTAGATCGAGGAATTCCGGGCATTTATGCATTTGATGATTGCCATGACATACCTTGCACTTACGGATCCCTTGTGAAGACAGCACCAGTCCGCCTGCACCTGGCCTAACTCTGCGCCCTTCACTGCTCTCACGAGCGCGTTTGAGTGCTGGCTCCGATCCTCTTTGCACATGTGCAATAGCTCGCGCTCGTCGTTCTAGAAATGCGCAAAGCTCTTGTATCGATGGATTTGTTGTTTCACGGAATAATTCCCACCGCTCTGCTGTCTGATGATCTAACCTCTCGACACTCAAAAAAATCAAAATCGGATTCCAGTGCTGCACTTGCACATCTAATGACTGCAGCTGACGAACCGACTCATTCACCGTATCAATAAGAGTTCGCAATCCTGCATAGCTCACGTCCTTTAAATACGGCATATCAAATAATGTCTTTAAATGAGCTCGTGGAATGATGTACTCGTCTTCGTATACCTCATGCAGCCTAGCACAAGCTTGTGCATAATTTGAATCCGTTATTTGCCAATTACCAACCACACGCGCCGCCTCGCCATTCACAGCTGCTTTCAGGTACTGTAGTTTAAAAACTCCCTTGATCCTTGCATTTTCATGCACTGCAGCTCTGAAGCGATCGCGAAAACTTGGCCATTCTGCAAAATTTCCGCTGAACAATCCCCAAGTATTAGTAAGTGAGCAATGCGCCCCACTCACTAATTGTGGCTCTGAATCCTCTTCTCTTTGTCCTGATCTTGATGTACCACCGTCCTCCACACTTCCACATTCGAAATTTGTACTCCCTGTACTTATATTCTCTGCCTCTTTCAGTCTGGCACTGAGTTCTGCTTTTGCGCCGATATAAATCTGCTCCATTTCTGCGTATAGTTCTTCTTGTGCTGCTAGAGCGTCTTTATCACCTGATTCTAGTATCAACTCTTGATGAATTGCTTCGAATTTCGTCCACGTTAGCTGAAGCATCTCCAACCGCACCGTTATATGGCTGAGAGTATTTCTGACGAACTCTTCACTAGTGATAAATTTCTGTGCACGTCGTATGCTACCTACATAGGTATCGCGTAGATTTAACGCAGCCATTATATTTTTTGTATTTTTTCACACGATATTTTCTTGCTCGTAACGCTTCTTTTATTCAAAGCCTTCGCTGTTTTTTTTTTTTAGCCAAAATCCTGCCAGTTTCTAAAAATACGCCTACTATGTATGCACGTCATGCCCGTTCATAGTGATTCTACATGCTCAAAATCAAAAAAAAAAAAAAAAATTTTGCTCGCTCATGCTCAAAATCAAAAAGGAAAAAAACCGAAAAATTTGCTCGCACCGTCCTCTGCACAACCCATCACATGTTCATTTTGCACATATCCGCGCTCAATGCTCAATGCCTTGCACACCTGACACATTTTTAAGCATCCTGCACTCTCGCCTTAACTTGCTCACCATTGCACGCTCACCCTTACATCGCACGCTCGTCCTTGCATCGCACGCTCGTCCTTGCATCGCACGCTCGTCATTGCATCGTATTTAAATAGGGAAAAGCAATCCTGGTTCGCTTGCACCGCAATTATTATTATTATTATTAATGACAGTTAAAACCTATCGCCGGGCCGTCCCCCGATTGCTCCGTTAGTTTAGACGGTCTACATCGATACAAGCTATTTTTCACTTGCATGTAGAGTACTTTTTATACTCTAGATGAAATCATATAGAGTATTATAAGATTAATCCAGCCCAAAAGTTTGTAACGCATAGAACCAAGCCACGGACGAAAAAAAGTTATATATCATTTTTTTTTTATTTGTGGCCAAAAACCTCAAATCTGCTTGACGTCCGTCCATCCGTCCGTCCGTCCGTCCGTCCATGAACACGATAACTCAAGAACGCCCTCACCTAGGATCTTCAAATTTTGAATCTGGATGTTTGGTTGAATTTGTAAGGATAAGTTCGTTAACGGGCAAAATCGTCCTATTCCTTCGGGTAGCTGCGATAACTTCAGAAGGGTTTAAGCTACGTCTTTGAAATTTTGTATGTGTTAATTTTCCAATAGTTTGAGCTAAATATATGATTATGAAAAACATCCTGTTAGTCCTTCGTGTAGCTGCCATACAAATATCCTGTCAAAATGTATGCACTTAATTTACGGAACTTACTATAACTCAAGTAATCTTTTAGCTATGATTTGGAAATTTTGTACCAATTAGTTTTGAGTAAAAACGAAGTTCGAGTTTACTAATCAGTGAAATCATTTTACTCCGTTTGGTAGCTGCCATACAAAATGTCCTTAAGACACGTGTTCAACAATATTTTTCGATAGCTTTTGAACGCTTCAAGCTACGAATTTGAAATTTTGTACACTTTCATTTTTAAATGGTTCCAAAGAAAAGGATAAATATGTAAGAAATCGAGTTAGTCCTTCCTGCACCTCCCATGTGAAAGTCCTTCAAAAAGGATATTTTTTTCGATGACTTACCCAGTTCAAGATATGAAATTAAACACTGAATATTGTCTTTTAGGTTTGAGTAGCAATCAAATGGGAGTCCTTAATAAAGGACATACAACATGCACACACGTAATTCTACTTTATCCCCAACTACAATATAAATCGGAGTTCAGTATTCATCTAGAGTATTATACGATTGGCTTGCAGCCGATCGTGACTGCAGTATGTTTTGAATATAAACCGACTATTACCGCTACTCTCGAAAGGGCTGAATAGTTTGTACCATAGGACCTTTTTGACCAACAGCCATCGGTGACCACAGTAATTACGGGGATTCCATGTTCATCTACGCTTCCTATATCTTTTGCATGATCTGCTTCTAACTGCGCAGCATCTATCATAGACTTCTCAGATACAACATCCGATCAATTACAAACCTTTGTCTGAACCTTTCTGTACGTGTTTTTGGTCATGAAAGGAATTTCTAGTGGTGAAAATAGTTCGTCCAAATTATTGTAGCCGATTCCTATGGAATGAACCGCTGCCACGGTAGTTGCATTGATATCCATATCGGTATCTACATTTGAAGGTATTGTTTAAAGATCGAAAAAAGAGGAATACATTTTACATTTCAATTTAAACGTAGATATGAATTCATTTCGCATTTCAGATATTATTTTGATATATGACAAATCACATCCAAATCGAATAGAATGATGTGATATCTCTTTCATTTTATTAAACAAATATTTGAAATTTACAATTCGCCTCCAAATTATAGATGGAATGGTTTCTTCCTCAGACACTTTATTAGTTGAAATCTAAGAAATTTTAAAAGTTTGTTTTTTTTTTAATATTTTCTAAACTAGTAAATGGTGGTTATTTCATCAAGAATTGCAAAAAAATGACGAAATAGCCTCACCATGGCCGATTCTTTTAAAACTTTGTGCACTCGAAAAATTAATAAAAAAAAACAAAATTAAAATTTTTTTTTCTATGTCAACATTTCTTTGTTTAGAAAATAGAATGTTAAAGGTTTCGTAAAAATGGTGTTCGAGTTTTATTCATAAATTCATATCTCCGTTTATTTTCCCGTAGAATAATTAATTGGGTCTCATTATAAAGAAAAAGATTGCTGCAATATAAATAACATATTATGAAAAAAAATATCCTTGAAATTTGTTTGTTAAGGATAACGATTTTCCGATTTTGGTTACTAATTCTTCGAATACACACAATTTTAAAAGAATCG
Organism: Beris morrisii; assembly: GCA_951812415.1. Taxonomy (NCBI): domain Eukaryota; kingdom Metazoa; phylum Arthropoda; class Insecta; order Diptera; family Stratiomyidae; genus Beris; species Beris morrisii. Next base: position 99,709,235 of record OX638311.1, read on the forward strand.
GAACTTATGGGGTGTGAGGCCGGACCTCTTTTCATAGATTAAAACAACTTTCAGCAGGCATTATTTCTTCGAAAACAGTATGTATTTCAGTTTCACACCCTGGTCTATTCCTAATTGGAAACAACCAAAATTAATTACACATTTATGCGTATGTAGAATATAAATACAAAAATTTTTTTCTTGCATTACTTGCTTTCTCACAATTTGCTTTTCGGCTTTTTTCTGATTCCTCGCGAAATAGCGGGTATGATTTTTTGTATTTCCCATATTTTTTCGGTTCTATTAATTTCACTTACAACTTTCGCTTTAAATTCTCAATAGAAACTGTCGTGATATCATTTGACATTGAAAACAGTTCCACTCAAGTCACATGTGGGTCATTCCATCAAGAATCGCTAGAAATGACGAAATTTGTGACTTACCATCTCCGATTCTTTTGAAAATTTTTGTACTTGAAGAATTAGTGAAAAAAATAATTGGAATTAAATTTTTTGTTTATATCTCATTTTACTTTATTATTTTAACAATAAAGTATTGTTATCGATTTTTAAAAAAAAAAATTTGCTACCCTGAAATTTTTTTTTCACGTTTCATGACTAATAGACTCCAAAAAAGCAAAAAAAAATGTCAGTCCGTCTGTGCGCCGTACGCCGTCCGCCGTCCGCATTACGCAAAACGTTTGAAAGCTTATAGCTCTCAAACTCTTTGAGCTATTAAGTTAAATTTTTTTTGTTGGTAGACTGAGCAGACCCCTTTAAGTGGCCACCTTTTGAGTGGTGGGGGTGTGAGAAGGGAGGTGGGAGAAGCGTTTTAGACGAAAAATTTTGGTTTCTAGATCTCAGTAACCGCATAGGCTAGGAAGCTGAAACTTGGAATTTATATAAAGCATCGATAGTGGATTCATTTGCAAAAAAAAATGATGATATTGGTAAAGGGGTGTGGGAGTGGGGGAATAATAATGCGTCCGAAACGCAAGAGAGCCGTGATCGACACATTCTAAAATCCATATCTCCTAATCGGTTAATGTCACGAAATTAAAACTTAATGAACATATGTGGGTATACTAGGAGAATAGATCCGAAACAAATTTTTGAGAGGGGGCAGTGACGTACGGGGGTGGGGGTTGAAAAACTTTAGATTACGATATTTTACGAACCAATTGCATTAGAGAAATAAAATTTGATTTCTGTATAAATGTTGACAAATAAAGTTTGCTGAAAGTAATATTTTCTAAGGGGGCAGTGGAGCATGGAAGTGGAGGGGGTAAGCATTTTTTAAAAAAAATCACGTCTCATATCTCAAAAACAATGTAAGATAGATGCTTAAAATTTTTACCAGAAGCAGGCCTAATAGACCACCAGCAGAAAAAAAATTTCATGGATGAGGGTGTAGAGGGTAAGGGTGGGGGAGGGTGAAAAGTAAAAAGTTCCGATTTTTATATCTCAAGAACCTATAACAATATAAAGCTGAAACTTGGTGTTTAGATAGAACTATAGTAGTAGCATGTTGGAAAAATATAATTTTTTATAGGGGTGGTATGGTATGGTATGGGGGTGTTTTTTCTACCTATAGAACGGCTTATGCTAGAAAGTTGAAATTTGGTACGTATATGCAAATAAACTACAAAACTCGAACTTCGTTTTTACTCAAAACTAATTTGTACAAAAATTCCAATTCATAGCTAAAAGATTACTTGAGTTATAGTAAGTTCCGTAAATTAAGTGAAGACGTTTTGACAGAATATTTGTATGGCAGCTACACGAAGGACTAATAAAATTTTCTTCATAATCATATGTTTAGCTCCAACTTTTGGAAAAATAATACATACAAAATTTCAAAGACGTAGCTTAAACCCTTCTGAAGTTATCGGCCAATATTCTTAAACACGTGTTTTAAGGACATTTTGTATGGCAGCTACCAGAAGGAGTAAAAGGATTTCGCTGACTAGTAAACCTGAACTCCCCTTTCACTCAAAACTAATTTGTAGAAAATTCCGAATTCGTAGCTAAAAGATTACTTGAGTTATAGTGAGTTTCGTAAATTAAGTGAATACATTTTGACGGGATATTTGTATGGCAGCTACACGAAGGACTAACAGGATTTTCTTAATAATCATATATTTAGCTCCAACTATTGGAAAAATAACACATACAAAATTTCAATGTCGTAGCTTAAACCCTTCTGAAGTTATCGACCAATATTCATGAACACGTGTTTTAAGGATATTTTGTATGGCAGCTACCCGAAGGAGTAGAACGATTTTGCCCGTTAACGAACTTAGCCTTATAAATTCAACCAAACATCCAGATTCAAAATATCAAGATCCTAGGTGAAGGCGTTCTTGAGTTATCGTGCTAACGGACAGAAGGACGGACGGACGGACGGACGTCAAGCAGATTTGAGGTTTTTGGCCACAAATAAACAAAAAATAATATATAACTTTTTTTCGTTCGTGGCTTGGTTCTGTGCGTTACAAACTTTTGGGCTGGATTAAACTTATAATACTCTATATGATATCATCTAGAGTATAAAAATTCATATATTTGGAATGCATATATTTTCACGATTTTCGTCATATCTATTAGGTCTTTCAAAATATTGAATTCATTTTTTTCTACGGGTTCTTCTACCTAAAAAGTGGTTTCAGGATTTTTTAAAATTGGACTCTCAAGGTGGTGTAAAGGGGATGTATACATTTTCACGAATTCAGCCGTATCCCTCAGGTCTGATTAGATATCGAATAACTTTCCACTTCCACGGGCTTATTTAATAATCACCTAAAACCTGTTTTCAAGTTTTTTCCTTTTTCAACCCCTAAGAGTGTAAAAACGGGTTGAACACGTTTTCACGAATTCCGTCATATCTCTTAGGAGTGATAAGACATCGGATTGGTTTTTACTTCCTCGGGCTTTCTTTATATATATCTAAAAACTCATTTCAGGATTTTTGGATATTCAACCCCAAAGTGGGTGCAAGGGGGTTGCATATGTTTTCACAAATTCTTACATATTTCTAGTTCTAATAAGATATCGAATTCATTTTTACTTCCTTAGGCTTCTTATACCATTGATACACAGCTAGTATACAAACCATGGTATTGAAATCATAGTATTGAAACTAGTTGCACATGATACACTGCACATATGGAATGATTTGACAGTATCTGATATAAGCAAACAAAGACATGTAGTTACGATACTCGCCACACAATAGGGGAATGGCACAACTAGCAGTAAAATACATGGTATACTACGTAAAATTATCGCATTTGCATACCATGAAACAGGTTCAATACTAGATATATACCAGTTCGTTTATCTCGTATATGCTTAGTATTGGGTGATACACTGCTGGTATTGACGATATTATGATACCAATACCAGCAGTGTATCCATGGTATTACATAATCGTCAAAACGTTGATTTCAGGATGTTTGTTATTCAACTCCAATAGGACTGAAGGCTTTCGACATATTTCTCAGGATTGATGAGATATTAGATTGGTTTGCACTTCCACAGACTTTTTATATAATCGCCTACAAACGCATTTCAGATTTCATGTAATGGCCCGAAACCAAATCACGAAAAACCTTCTAATAGCGTAACAATTGATATTAGGTGTGTTTTTTTGCGCACTTATCCAGAACAGATTAGGTTGGAAAATTTATATACAAAATAACAACAACATTGCTGTTTTTACGATTCTTTATAACTTTTTTCAATAGATAGTAGGCTAGATTAGAGAACTTATCGCGAATAGTTCCTCCAGTGAGCTTACTGGATTAACTATTCCAGTTAAAATCTATATTCTAGCCTACTACCTACAGGGAAAAGGAATAAAAAATAACAAAAACAGCAATATTCTTGGTTTTTTCAATGTACATTTTAATTACTACTCTAATCTGGATAAATGCGCAAAAAAACACACCTATTATACTAGGACTAGATCTCGTCCCGGTTTATGACCCAATTAATTCATATGTTATATGAGGCAGCGGCGTAAGTATTCTAGCGCGATCCCATTTTAACAGCTTCCCGAACTTTTTTTTGTTTTTTCAGTCACATAATAACCTGCACCGCATCTCAGAATTAAACTCGTTCCGAACTCCTACCGAAAAAATAATAAAGTTGCGCCCAGACTGTTGGCAGATTTTTTTTTGTTACTTATAGTATGGTAAAGTTTTCGCAAAAATGGTGTCCAAGTCCTCTTTGAAAATTCATATCTCTGGTAATTTTTATCCTAGAATAATAAAGTTGGGCTTATTTTAAAGACTGTTGTTTAAAAACTGTCGCAAAGTTTTTTCATAATAACGATAACGATTTTGTCATTTATCCTTGAATATCTCAAAATGCATATCTTCAATTTTTTTATATATTTTTTATTATACTGTTTTTCAAAACATTTCAAAAAATCAACTTGGGATATCAATGGGATCGGGTGAAAAAAATCGAAGAACATAAGTGTTTCTCAATTAAGGCTAGTGTAGTTCTCTAATAATTTAATTAGATTTTTTTGACCGCGATCCCTTGAGATCCCAATTTAGTTCTTTAGTATGTTTTGAAAAAAAGTATAACCTACAAAATATAAAAAAAAATTTAAGATACGCATTTTGAGATATTCAAGGATAAAGGACAAAATCATTATCATTGAAAATAAAATTTCAAGAATAATTTTTATTCGTATTTTTTATATTGCGACAACCTTCCTCTTTAAAATAAGCCCTATTTTATTATTCTATGACAAAAATACCAGAGATATGAATTTTCAAAGAGGACTCGGACACCATTATTGCAAAAACTTCAACAGACTATAACTAACGAAAAAAATTAGATAGAAACAAAAAATTTAATTTGATCTATTTTTTTCACTAGTTCTCCAAGTACAAAAATTTTCAAAAGAATCGGAGATGGTCAGGTCATACCTTTAGCGATTCTTGGTGGAATGACCCATGTCTAAATCTCCAGTACTCAAAATTTTCTTATCTATATATCTGTGGTCACAGTGAATAACTTGGTAAGTCGAAAAATGGCCAAAATGGGATAAGTGTACTGTGGTCATCTTCCAAGCCTTATACGCACTGTGAGGAAGTTAGCAACTCACAACCGTAATGGTTTTTGAGTTATAAGGGTGGGGGTTTCTAGGTATGTGGTAAAATTGTGTTTGTTATCTGCTAAGTCGACTTACCATAATTTTTTCCGAGTCATCATTCACGGGAAAAACCAGATAAGTCGAATTACCTAGTTTTTCGCTGTGTATCTGTGTTGTCAACTGCATTTATCCATTTATTTATCGTGCCAGATTATTCCAAGTGAAGTGTATTGTTTCTATGCATGGCTATGCTAAAAAAGGCGGTCATTTCATTATGAAAAAAACAGGATACCGAAAATCCTACATTTTTATGGAAACCAGTGCAGTGGTTGCAATACCGCCAAGGACCGGGAAATGTATTTTTTAAACATACCCTTGAAAAAAATGAACCATTCAAAATGATAAATTTTAGAAAAAAGGGAAAACATTGTATATCTGATCGCCTTCCCCTGGTTTCCATTGGTCTAAACCTTATTAGTACAGAAAAGAAAAAAGACATTCTCTCTCTATTGCCTTTGATAGATCCTGCTTTCCACGATTGCTATCGAAACTTGACAACCAATGATCAACCGCCAATCGATCCAGATTTGGTTGAAATCGAGAGACTGCCGATAAATTTCAAGGGGTAATTTTAATCTTAGGTAGGGGAAGGTGCTGTACCTTGAAATGGTTGTACCTTGGAACGTTGTTAATTTTGTGTTTAAACATACTGCAGTCACGATCGGCTGCAAGCCAATCGTATAATACTCTAGATGAATACTGAACTCCGATTTATATTGCAGTTTGGGATAAAGTAGAATTACGTGTGTGCATGTTGTATGTCCTTTATTAAGGACTGCCATTAGATTGCTATTCAAAACTAAAAGACAATATTCAGTGTTTAATTTCATATCCTGAACTAGGTAAGTCATCGAAAAAAAAAGTCCTTTTTGAAGGACTTTCACATGGAAGGTGCAGGAAGGACTCACTCGATTTCTTACATATTTATCCTTTTCCTTGGAACCATTTAAAAATGAACGTGTACAAAATTTCAAATTCGTAGCTTGAAGTGTTCAAAAGTTATCGAAAAATATTGTTGAACACGTGTCTTAAGGATATTTTGTATGGCAGCTACCAGAAGGAGTAAAAGGATTTTGCTGACTAGTAAACCTGAACTTCGTTTTCACTCAAAACTAATTTGTACAAAATTTCGAGTTCATAGCTAAAAGAATACTTGAGCTATAGTGAGTTCCGTAAATTAAGTGAATACTATTTGACAGGATATTTGTATGGCAGCTACACGAAGGACCAACAGGATTTTTTTCATAATCATACATTAAGCTCCAACTATTGGAAAAATAACACATACATAATTTCAAAGACGTAGCTTAAACCCTCCTGAAGTTATCGGTAATATTCTTGAACACGTGTTTTAAGGACATTTTGTATGGCAGCTACCCGAAGGAGTAAAAGAATTTCGCTGATTAGTTAACTCGAACTTCCTTTTTACTCAAAACTAGCTTGTTTAAAATTCCGAATTCGTAGCTAAAAGATTACTTGAGTTATAGTGAGTTTCGTAAATTAAGTGAATACATTTTGACAGGATATTTGTATGGCAGCTACACGAAGGACCAACAGGATTTTTTTCATAATCATATATTTAACTTCAACTATTGGAAAAATAACACATACAAAATTTCAATGTCGTAGCTTAAACCCTTCTCAAGTTATCGACCAATATTCTTGAACACGTGTTTTAAGGATATTTTGTATGGCAGCTACCAGAAGGAGAAAAAGGATTTCGCTGATTAGTAAACTCAAACTTTCTTTTCACTCAAAACTAACTTGTACAAAATTCCGAATTTGTAGCTAAAAGATTACTTGAGTTATAGTGAGTTTCGTAAATAAAGTGAAGACATTTTGACAGGATATTTGTATGGCAGCTACACGAAGGACTAACAGGATTTTCTTCATAATCATATATTTAGCTCCAACTATTAAAAAAGTAATACATACAAAATTTCAAAGTCGTAGCTTTAGGCGTTACGAAGTTATTGGTCAATATTCTTGAACACGTGTTTTAAGGACATTTTGTATGGCAGCTACCCGAAGGAGTAGGACGATTTTGCCCGTTAACGAACTTAGCCTTACAAATTCAACCAAACATCCAGATTCAAAATTTCAAGATCCTAGGTGAAGGCGTTCTTGAGTTATCGTGTTCACGGACAGACGGACGGACGGACGGACGGACGGACGGACGGACGGACGGACGGACGGACGGACGGACGGACGGACGGACGGACGTCAGGCGGATTTGAGGTTTTTGGGCACAAATAAACAAAAAATAATATATAACTTTTTTTCTTCCGAGGCTTGGTTCTATGCGTTACAAACTTTTGGGCTGGATTAAACTTATAATACTCTATATGATTTCATCTAGAGTATAAAAAGAGCATTCTGGTGTGTGAATCAAGAACTACATTTACAACAGCTGATATCAAGACAACCTGTCTTGTTATCACTTTACTTTGTCGGTTATTTTGCGTTTTTGTTGATATTTGTGTTTTGAGGTTAGTGTGAGAAATTTTTTTAACTAAGTTTGTTTAATAATTAAATCGTTTTATGCAGGATTACTATCAATAAGGTGTGTACTATCTCTTTTCTATAACATCTGATTGTAAGATAATTAGGAGGTTTAAAATAATATCTTTTATTCAATTAATGGACCATGTTGTACCTTGGAACGTCACACGTGTTGTACCTTGGAATGGCATAAAATAGCAATACTGATACAAAACTAACGTGTTTTGACTGACAAAGTGTTTTTTTGCAGAAAATGCCCCGCAGTAAGAATGGGATTTGTAAGGCTCCCATCGATGCTAAAAATATGTTTTAATTTTCCATTCCATAAATTCAATGTTAAATAAATTACTTATGTACTACATAGTTATCCATTTTAACATATTTTATATTATTTTACCATTTTATGATGAATTTTTTTAATTATGTTTAATAAATATCTCTTTTAGAATTTTCCAAGTTAGTACAGTAGATGCCGCTTATTGTAACCACTTTGGGACCGGCCATAAAGAATAATATTAACCGGATGATAACAATAGACGAAGGGGAAAATTTTTCTCATCTATTTTCCTACGCTTGAATATAGATTGCTCGAAGCATCTAATATTATTTTTTTTATTCATTAAGTGTTATTTACAACTCTAGCTTCAATGTTTCACAAATTTACAGAGAATATGAAATACTGTTTCCTCTTCCTCCTCATCCAGGCAGCTTTTACAGATAATCAAATCAAAAGAATCGCGTCTTTTAGCATGCCGGATTATAAGACAGTGTCTGGTCTGGACACTTACTCTGGTGCTAATTCTTTCCCTTTTTAGCAAATTCAGCCTTGTACAGCGTTTTAGATCCAGCTTCGGTCATATCTGTCAGCTCAGCGCGCCACTTCTATTAAACTGTCTTGAAAACTTACTCGAAGTTGAACTCATTCTGTTGAACGAGATCAACATCAATAGTTTTCAGAAGCTACGAAAAGACTGAAATTTCTCATAGTAATCTATGATATGAATCGCCCTGTGTTTACATAAATGTAAAACCAAGAGCAATCATCTTTAATTTTGAGATTGTTTTAATTTGGAAACGTTGTACCTTGTAACAAATTTTTTTGAAATTTCAATTTTTTTTCTTTCAAATTTGGAATGATATTTTTCGCTGAAAAAAAATTGTATTATAAGTAAGTGGGTCATTGTTATCCCCTCAATTTTCATCGCGTTACATGTAGTACATTTTGCATAAAAAAATAAAAAGTGATTTTCGTTCCAAGGTACAGCACTCTCCCCTAATAATAATTACCTAAGTTCCTTTTGCAACTGCATTTTGAGGACTCATTTGTATTTATTGTTTATGAATTTTTCCATTAATTTTTCTATTTGTAGCTCATATTTGTGTATCAATTGTAGTGGATATTAATGCTTACGTTGTTTTACTTTATTATTTCAATAATACAGTATTTTACTATTGTTTCGTAATAAAAGTTTTCTTAACTGTAAATTTTTGTTTTAATGGTATTTTTGTTAACTAAATGAAAGTATATTTAATTGACAAAATAAATGGGAAATAACAACAAAGAAACTTATTATTATTAATATAAAAAGTATGGGGCATAATCAAGTAAGTATGGTGAAAAAGTTGGGATGATCTGGTGCAAAATCAGGTAACTAAACGTAAATCCTAGAAATCATTTAGGCAAATTAATAATAATCAAACCACAAGATTTCGAACGTTATTTGATCACATTGATGTCAACAAAATTAATTTTTTCAAAAAACTGGATTTACAGGAATAGTTCAATAGTAACAAAGTGCTGCCCTGAAAAATTTCGTTTTTCGACTTACCTAGTTATTCACTGTGACCACAGATATAATACCAACTCACGGTCTTGGTCATTTATATGGTGTCATTTGTCGTAAACGTAAACCCACCATTCAGTCCAATCATTAGGCCTAAGCCTAGGCTGGTTCTTCTTCCTAGTTAGTTAGGGTAAGTACGAATAAGCCGAAAGAAAAACTACAAAGAAAAATTTGGCGTGAACAACACGTCTGCATCGTTCGCTGTCTAGCAGCGAACTAACTTTGAATTTACAGAATAAATAGTGTTATAGGTTTCCGAATTATTTGAAACACATAACTATTAAAAATCAGTAATATTTTCCTTGATTTATCTTCTAGATATAACAATTAGTTATACTATCTATAAAACTTTTCAATGAAATGCGGTTTTCTTATGTAATGTATGCCATGAAAATCGTGAAAAAATGCTTCAATTTGACTTCATACATAACAAAAATGAAAAATTTTTAAAATTTGATTCATGGAGGATATTCTTTAAGATTTTTTCTTGCATTATATTAATGAAACTGACATGTTAATTATTCAAAAAATAGGTAATAAATACACTTAGAAAACTCTGATTTACGCATTTTAAAAAATGTTTTAGGGCTGTTGTTCTAATAGCAATTTTTTCAAATACAGTTTTGAATTTTTTTTTAATGGGCGACCTAGTTTACATACCATCTAATAAGGTGGTGTAATTTTATTTTGTTTTTTTGTTGCTATTGAAGTGAAAAATTCACATGAAAACAGCCATAAATCAACAAAATTGCATTTAACGTGCACATGGGGCCTTAATTTGTTTTTTTATAAGATTAGATTTTCGTGTTGCAATTGGTATGGTCACCTCTGTCACTGAAGCCTCAATTGGGCCAAAGGGCGCGCATAGAGGGGGCAAGAGAGGGCACTTCACCCACCTGTATTCTACCTTCCAGTATTTTAAACATACCATTTCGTCACTTGAATAAATCTTTTTTTATAATTTAGTGTAATTAAGACATTTTAATTGTTCCATTACACATAATGTGTTAAACTACTATCAAATAGTTACTAAATCAACACCGTTAACTGTTTCCAAAACATATTTATACTCTAGATGAAATCATATAGAGTATTATAAGTTTAATCCAGCCCAAAAGTTTGTAACGCATAGAACCAAGCCTCGGACGAAAAAAAGTTATATATTATTTTTTGTTTATTTGTGGCCAAAAACCTCAAATCCGCCTGACGTCCGTCCGTCCGTCCGTCCGTCCGTCCGTCCGTCCGTCCGTCCGTCCGTCCGTCCGTCTGTCCGTGAACACGATAACTCAAGAACGCCTTCACCTAGGATCTTGAAATTTTGAATCTGGATGTTTGGTTGAATTTGTAAGGCTAAGTTCGTTAACGGGCAAGATCGTCCTGCTCCTTCGGGTAGCTGCCATACAAAATGTCCTTAAAACACGTGTTCAAGAATATTGGTCGATAACTTAAGAAGGGTTTAAGCTACGACATTGAAATTTTGTATGTGTTATTTTTCCAATAGTTGGAGCTAAATATGTAATTATGAAGAAAATCCTGTTAGTCCTTCCTGTAGCTGCCATACAAATATCCTGTCAAAATGTATTCACTTCATTTACGAAACTCACTATAACTCAAGTAATCTTTCAGCTACAAATTCAGAATTTTGTACAAGTTAGTTTTGAGTGAAATGAAAGTTCGAGTTTACTAATCAGCGAAATCCTTTTTCTCCTTCTGGTAGCTGCCATACAAAATGTCCTTAAAACACGTATTCAAGAATATTGCCGATAACTTCAGAAGGGTTTAAGCTACGTCTTTGAAATTTTGTATGTGTTATTTTTCCAATAGTTGTAGCTAAATCTATGATTATGAAGAAAATCCTGTTAGTCCTTCGTGTAGCTGCCATACAAATATCCTGTCAAAATGTATTCACTTAATTTGCGAAACTCACTATAACTAAAGTAATCTTTTAGCTACGAATTCGGAATTTTGTACAAATTAGTTTTGAGTGAAAGGAAAGTTCGAGTTAACTAATCAGCGAAATTCTTTCACTCCTTCTGGTAGCTGCCATACAAAATGTCCTTAAAACACGTGTTCAAGAATATTGCCGATAACTTCAGAAGGGTTTAAGCTACGTCTTTGAGATTTTGTATGTGTTATTTTTTCAATACTTGGAGCTAAATGTATGATTATCAAGAAAATCCTATTAGTCCTTCGTGTAGCTGCCATACAAATATCCTGTCAAAACGTCTTCACTTAATTTATGGAACTTACTATAACTCCAGTAATCTTTTAGCTATGAATTGAAAATTTTGTACACATTAGTTTTGAGTAAAAACGAAGTTCAGGTTTACTAATCAGAGAAATCCTTTTACTCCTTCTGGTAGCTGCCATATAAAATGTCCTTAAGACACGTGTTCAACAATATTTTTCGATAACTTTTTAACGCTTCAAGCTACGAATTTGAAATTTGGTACACGTTCATTTTTAAATGGTTCCAAGAAAAAGGATAAATATGTAAGAAATCGAGTGAGTCCTTCCTGCACCTTCCATGTGAAAGTCCTTCAAAGAGGGCATTTTTTTCGATGACTTACCCAGTTCAAGATATGAAATTAAACACTGAATATTGTCTTTTAGATTTGAGTACCAATCAAATAGGTGTCCTTAATAAAGGACATACAACATGCACACACGTAATTCTACTTTATCCCCAACTACAATATAAATCGGAGTTCAGTATTCATCTAGTTTTATTTGTATTTAAAGAAATTCCACTAGTTAAAAATTAAGGTTTTGTTACTTACTGCATAAAAATTGGATTGTAATTTAAATTTAAATAGACAAATAATATTAAGATTAATAAGGTAAGGACATTATTTTATTGGAAGACGTAATTGAATTTCACACCCAGCATTTTTTCTTCATAGAAGTTTGGTATGACTTATGAAAAATATAAAAAAACCAAATAGTCTTAATGGTTTCTTGAGATAAAGTACCCATCAGCTCATATAGTGTTTTTTTAAACATCCTTTCGATTTTGTGCTGAGAAAGAGGGTGTTTTCAATCATGCAAAATTTTTATGTTCCATATGCTGATTAAAGTAGCATGATCAGAAGGATGTTAGTAACATTAGTACGTAAAAGTTAATTAAAAAACATACTGCAGTCACGATCGGCTGCAAGCCAATCGTATAATACTCTAGATGAATACTGAACTCCGATTTATATTGTAGTTGGGGATAAAGTAGAATTACGTGTGTGCATGTTGTATGTCCTTTATTAAGGACTGCCATTAGAGTGCTACTCAAACCTAAAAGACAATATTCAGTGTTTAATTTCTTATCTTGAACTGGTTAAGTCATCGAAAAAAAAGTCCGTTTTGAAGGAATTTCACATAGGAGGTTCAGGAAGGACTCACTCGATTTCTTACATATTTATCCTTTTCCTTGGAACCATTTAAAAATGAACGTTTACAAAATATCAAATTCGTAGCTTGAAGCGTTCAAAAGTTATCGAAAAATATTGTTGAACACGTGTCTTAAGGACATTTTGTACGGCAGCTACCAAAAGGAGTAAAAGGATTTCGCTGATAACTAAACTCGAACTTCGTTTTACTCAAAACTAATTTGTACAAAATTTCCAATTCATAGCTAAAAGATTACTTGAGTTATAGTAAGTTCCGTAAATTAAAAGAAAACGTTTTGACAGGATATTTGTATGGCAGCTACACGAAGGACTAATAGGATTTTCTTCATAAACATACATTTAGCTCCAACTATTGGAAAAATACTACGTACAAAATTTCAATGACGTACCTTAAACCGTTCTGAAGTTATCGGCCAATATTCTTGAACACGTATTTTAAGGATATTTTGTATGGCAGCTACCAGAAGGAGTAAAAGGATTTCGCTGACTAGTAAAGTCGAACTTTGTTTTCACTCAAAACTAATTTGTACAAGATTTCGATTTCGTAGCTAAAAGAGTACTTGAGTTATAGTGAGTTTCGTAAATTAAGTGAAGACATTTTGGCAGGATATTTGTATGGCAGCTACATGAAGGACTAACAGGATTTTCTTCATAATCACACAGTTAGCTCCAACTATTGAAAAAGTAACACATACAAAATTTCAAAGTCGTAGCTTTAGGCGTTCCGAAATTATTGGTCAATATTCTTGAACACGTGTTTTAAGGACATTTTGTATGGCAGCTACTCGAAGGAGTAGGACGATTTTGCCCGTTAACGAACTTAGCCTTACAAATTCAACCAAACATCCAGATTCAAAATTTCAAGATCCTAGGTAAAGGCGTTCTTGAGTTATCGTGCTAACGGACGGACGGACGGACGGACGGACGGACGGACGGACGGACGTCAAGCGGATTTGAGGTTTTTGGCCACAAAAAAACAAAAAATTATATATAACTTTTTTTCGTCCGAGGCTTGGTTCTATGCGTTACAAACTTTTCGGCTGGATTAAACTTATAATACTCTATATGATTTCATCTAGAGTATAAAAAGAATTGTTCACTTACGAAATGATTAAAATTAAATGTGAATAACTTCGAAAGTTTTTGAGCTAGAGCGATAAATTTACCCTACTAACCCCGCTTCTTCTTAGCATTTAGAACAGCTTGAACACGGTTACAACTAATTCCAAGTCTTCAAGTTGACTCAGCAGAAAGCACTAATTTGTTTAAAGACTTTTGTATGACAGCCTAAAACAGTATCTTCTTTTCACTCTGTTTTCCCAGTTTTGATTCTTTCAAAATAAGTGTAACTACATAACCTTCTCCCCGAGAATTTTATCTTAATTTAATCACAAAAAAAGCTGTTACGCCCAATACGTTCCGTTCCGTAGCTATCGTTCCTTCGCGAAAAAATAGGAACCATTTTTATTAAGAACTTTCGTATGGTAGCTAATTGAAAGAGTACCGCAATATTATCAGTTCCTGCAATATTTAATTAAAAAAAAATTTTAATTTCAGAACAGAACTGTCATCACTTGTGTTGAGGAATTTTGTATATGATGTACCCGAAAAGTTGGGTGTTTTTACTAATTAACGGATTTTAAGTTAAATTTCAACTTCTCTGTATTTTTCCTATCGTGCTATATATATATCACTATTTCGATATATCAATATTTTTTCAACATCCCTACTCGTTCGGGAGTTAAGGTGACTCTCCTTGAAGCCTTCTGGCTGCCAATTCCGAGTATAGTTTGATTAGCAAATGTTCCTCTGAATCATAATCTTTTGTGCAGTCTTTTGGTTACGAAGTTGAGTTGTGATCCCGAGTCAAGCAAGGCTCTGGCTGTTATTGTTTCTCCATGTTGAATGGTGGGATGTATTAGAGCAGTGCCCAGAACAAAAAGCGATGGTGTTTCAATGTTGGGTTTGTATACTGCTATGCTGTGGTTCCATTTGGCTCTTCTTGTTGTTGCACGTTAGGAAATGGAACTGTGTTTTCCTTGCTGGAGTCATTATGATGTAGTAATGTATAATGCCCTTTGCTGCATTTAGTACAGCTGCGCGATGAGCGATCCTTGATTGCATGTCCGATTCGTAGACAATTGAAACAGTGTTGATGTTTCGAGATGTGCTTTTTCCTTTCAGCTTTTGTTTAGTTGGTTGGTTGGTTTAAGTGGCAGCCAGGGACGTCATTTGTGCAGTTTTGTATTTTCATATATTATATACAACATATGTATATTTATATATAAACATACTGCAGTCACGATCGGCTGCAAGCCAATCGTATAATACTCTAGATGAATACTGAACTCCGATTTATATTGTAGTTGGGTATAAAGTAAAATTACGTGTGTGCATATTGTATGTCCTTTATTAAGGACTGCTATTAGATTGCTACTCAAAACTAAAAGACAATATTCAGTGTTTAATTTCATATCTTGAACTGGGTAAGTCATCGAAAAAAATGTCCTTTTTAAGGGACTTTCACATGGGAGGAGCAGGAAGGACTCACTCGATTTCTTACATATTTATCCTTTTCCTTGGAACCATTCAAAAATAAACGTGTAAAAATTTCAAATTCGTAGCTTGAAGCGTTCAAAAGTTATTGGAAAATATTGATGAACACGTGTTTTAAGGATATTTTGTATGGCAGCTACCAGAAGGAGTAAAAGGATTTCGCTGATTAGTAAACTCGAACTTCCTTTTCACTCAAAACTAACTTGTACAAAATTCCGAATTCGCAGCTAAAAGATTACTTGAGTTATTGTGAGTTTCGTAAATTAAGTGAATACATTTTGACAGAATATTTGTATGACAGCTACACGAAGGACTAACAGGATTTTCTTCATAATCATATATTTAGCTCCACCTATTAGAAAAATAACACATACAAAATTTCAATGACGTAGCTTAAACACTTCTGAAGCTATCGACCAATATTCTTGAAGACGTGTTTTAAGGACATTTTGTATGGCAGCTACCGGAAGGAGTAAAAGGATTTCGCTGATTAGTAAACTC
Source organism: Beris morrisii (assembly GCA_951812415.1). Lineage (NCBI taxonomy): Eukaryota > Metazoa > Arthropoda > Insecta > Diptera > Stratiomyidae > Beris > Beris morrisii. The sequence continues at coordinate 99,725,187 of OX638311.1, forward strand.
CGACTTTGTTTTCACTCAAAACTAACCTGTACAAAATTCCGAATTCGTCGCTAAAGGATTACTTGAGTTATTGTGAGTTTTGTAAATTAAGTGAATACATTTTGACAGGATATTTGTATGGCAGCTACACGAAGGACTAATAGGATTTTCTTCATAATCATATATTTAGCTCCAACTATTGGAAAAATAGCACGTACAAAATTTCAATGTCGTAGCTTAAACCCTTCTAAAGTTATCGACCAATATTCTTGAACACGTGTTTTAAGGACATTTTGTATGGCAGCTACCAGAAGGAGTTAAAGGATTTCGCTGATTAGTAAACTCCGACTTCCTTTTCACTCAAAACTAACCTGTACAAAATTCCGAATTCGTCGCTAAAGGATTACTTGAGTTATTGTGAGTTTTGTAAATTAAGTGAATACATTTTGACAGGATATTTGTATGGCAGCTACACGAAGGACTAAAAGGATTTTCTTCATAATCATATATTTAGCTCCAACTATTGGAAAAATAACACATACAAAATTTCAAAGACGTAGCTTAAACCCTTCTGAAGTTATCGACCAATATTCTTGAACACGTGTTTTAAGGACATTTTGTATGGCAGCTACACGAAGGAGTAGGACGATTTTGCCCGTTAACGAACTTAGCCTTACAAATTCAACCAAACATCCAGATTCAAAATTTCATGATCCTAGGTGAAGGCGTTCTTGAGTTATCGTGCTAACGGACAGACGGACGGACGGACGGACGGACGGACGGACGGACGGACGGACGGACGGACGGACGGACGGACGGACGGACGGACGGACAGACGGACGGACGGACGGACGGACGGACGGACGGACGGACGTCAGGCGGATTTGAGGTTTTTGGCCACAAATAAACAAAAAATAATATATAACTTTTTTTCGTCCGAGGCTTGGTTCTATGCGTTACAAACTTTTGGGCTGGATTAAACTTATAATACTCTATATGATTTCATCTAGAGTATAAAAATGTATACATACATAACATGTAATGTCTTGACGCCTGATGTTGTTTCCCTCGTAATTGTTGGTTGTGATATCAGCTTATTTAACATGCAATTTATTAAGAGACGTTTGTTGTAGTAACGTTCTGTAACGGATGTGTTCCGTCGTCCGATACGACAAGAAATAAAAAGAACTAAACACTCGGCTCCCACCTTACAACGACCTCGCCATCTGTTGGTCAAGAACCGACTCGACCACGATCGCAAACAACAACCCTAAATACTGCGCTTTCGGTGCGTTACGAATGAACAAATAAAGTTTTGGTGAAACATCTATGACTGAAACAATATACACATCTTCGCAGCTGCGTTGCGCCTCTTTAGACGGATAAAAAACAGGGATATACAATTTTAAAAAGAGAATAATATTTTCAAAATAGAGTCTTGGGAAACGGGATTTTGACCCGATCACTCGAATGACACCTCAAGTGTCAAAATCTGTATGATTGCTTACAAACTTCGACCAAATAATTGAATGAAATTTGGATCACATATCTACGACCAAAATACATAACCCATTCCTTAAGATGTGCTGCGCGGCTTTAGTTGGGTAAAAACCGGAATTTTTAATTTTAATAAGAAAACGAGATTTTATGAAACGGGATTTTGGAACAACGGGATTTTAGAACACGGCTTTTAACCCGACCCCTTTGTTGGCAATAAATTGATCCATGAAACAAATTTTGCCACGAAGTCGGGCTAATAAGAGTCAAGCAAGAACTTTTCAGGAAAATGATATTTGATCTTCCGGAAAGGGAAACTATGAAATCCCCTTGTTACCATTATATAATACAGTACATAAATATTTTTGTCTACTATAAATTAATGTATACATAGTGTGTATACATAATCCCAACATAACGCTCCACCGTTTCTAGGCTTTGCTCTCTGTACCGCCGGTATTTTCTCGTGCGCGGTGAGACAAAATCAAAGTAATGAGGTCAACGAACAATCTATGCGGGTTTGTTGAAGAAGATAGAAGGCCCAAGAAAATCAGTCATAGCTCACTCCGCTCTCCACCCCGCAATGAAAATTATTAAAAACGCAAGAAATTCATTCGTAGCTCAGTCGTTTCTTCGCTCTATACCCCGCAAACAACATTGAAAAGAAATACTAGACGACAAAGAATGATGTGTGAAAAGCAACAGCTCAAAGCTCGCCAATCGGAACATACAACGCCATCTTTTGAGCTGAGGTGAAGTTATTCGTGATACTACTATAAGATGTAAATACAATGATAAAACGAAGTTCAGTATTTCATCAAGAGTATCATACGATTGGCTTGCAGCCGATCGTTTCTGCAGTATGTTTTATATTAGATAATAAACCAGTTATTATTGTTTTGTTTTTTATTCTTAAAATTTCATAACGAGTAATGCAATTTATTTTTTGGTGAATGTTTTCACAGTACATTTTTAAACTGAAAATACAAGTTTTCCGGGCTTAATACTGTTTATTTTATTTTGTGTGACGTTTCGGACTCGACTGAGTCCTTTATCAAACTAGACAGTTTGATGAAACTAGACAATTTTTAAAGGACTCAGTCGAGTCCGAAACGTCACACAAAATAAAATAAACAGTATTAAACCCGGAAAACTTGTATTTTCAATGCATATTTATGTTAAAGATTTTTTTAGTGAGTTTTTCAGCTTTGTAGAGCAATGTTTTACATCCTACTAAAAAATATAGACACTGCACTGTTTCAAACTAACTATCAAAGCGGGAAAACGTGTTTGATTTTCTTGAAAGAACAATTTTACAACAATATAACTTCAATTTCTTAACAATATAAACAAATTATTGAGACGTGATATTACTACCAATATCTTATGACATGAACTTGTCCAATTTGAAATGGAAGCCACTGTGAATACAGATCAACTTGGACAATTCTCAAAAGAAATCTCGCGCCACTTGGTACATACAGCGTACGCACTTTTACTTACCTGATCACCTAACTATAATCCATCCACGATCCACCAGCCACCACACATCTGAATCTAAAGAAAAACTCATGCGACGATATGCAGCAAGTTAACCAGACCAAATACCAAACAGCGAAAAAAACAAGTACCTTTCTTTTTGCGCCCGTTGTCTTCAGTCTGTAGCCAGACGCGATGCAAGTGATACCAATCTTTAAGTCGATCCAAGTATACCGGAGTGATAAAGTTTTCCTAGCTAATTAGTAAACGTAAATCTACATACATACATACGTGATGAAATTAAGTGCAGTGTCCAGTGCGATCAGTGATTTCGTATTTTAATCGGAATAACTACAGCGAATTTGTTTTATTGCTATCCACAGAAATTATAGACTCACCTTCTGGATATTTAACAGCGCTGACACTTTTTAAGGTTTGTTAATAAATACATCATTACACCCAACCGACTTTAATTCAATAAAAATCGTTAAGATGTGGGTCATCGTCATGCACTAACAAATCCTTTTAAATCTCGGTCCGAAAAATGAGAAACTAGTCAGATAATTACAAACAATTGTGCTAACACTCTTTGCTTCACGATATTCAATGAAAAATTCCGTTTTTGCTCTTATGCACGAAAGCCAATAGAAACTTTTTTCAGCAAATTTCATGAAGAAAATTATTGAAAGAAGAATTTGAATGAGAAGCGTGCCGTCTACTGCTTATTCATTGGCTTTTGCTTAGAATTAAATAGCTTGCCCCAAATTCCTGATTTCGGAAAACTATTATAAAATTCACGGCATATTTATTAAAGGTGCAATAACACGAATATTTTTAAATTGTACCACGGAAGCTTAATAAAAAACAGAGAGAGGTATTTCTCCTTACTTTTAAATCAGTACTAGGTCGAATATTGTCAAAAACTGAACCACGTCTTCCTACCTGAGCTCTTTATTTCACAAAAGCAATAATAGCAAATAATTATTAAAAAACAAAAATCACAACTTAAGTCTGTATTTGACTGAACGGCGGCGCTATGTTGTATTACGTTGGTCAGTACCTACGTATATTTAGAACATTGAAGTGGTTAATACATAAATTTGCAGGTTATGGGGACTCATTCAAATTGTTATGCCGCGTTTCCACTATCGCCTTCATATGCATTGGACATTTGTAATGACGATAGTGAAACACTACATTCGTGCTCAATGCGAATCCCTTTGATGTGCGTCACAAACCGCCATCGACGCGAATGTCAATGCAAATGTTAGTGGCTTTGGTAGGGCTAGCAGGTGTTCGGTTCAGTCCCAGCGGGAATACGAGTAATGTATTATGTACTGTATGTAATATTATAGTTTATGCAAGGCTATTAGAATGTGCCTTTTTCGCATTCTGAAAAATGTATAGAGAAACATTCCAGAAAAAATTAAATATGAATAGCATGGTAATGCTTCCATCCATTGAATGGAAATGTTTACGAAATGCATTCATCAGCATTCTTTTTCCCGCTGGGGCAGTATTTTTCCATAGGCGATAGTGGAAACGCGGCATTAGCTTCGTCTCTGTTGAAGTCATGTCGGCATATTATTTATTTTATAAGAGTTAAGAAAATGTTGTAAGTTGTAACCTTAAGCCTAGCACTAACTAGAAGCGAAAACGAAAGTTTCTGTCAAATCACATACAAAATCCACGAACAATTTTCACTCGAACGAAAAATTTGTATGGGACATTTCGTTTCGCTTCTAGTTAGTACTAAGTTTTACAATCAGTTTCCTCTTTCATGTTTCAGACGTTCAAGACAAAGTGTAAATCGAAAATACGATGATAAAGTTAGTTGGCGCCAGTTTTTGGGAAAGCGCCTATAAAAACATACCGCAGTCATGATTGGCTTTAAGCCCATTGTATAATATTCTAGATGAAATTCTGATCTCCGATTTATATTGTAGTTAGGGATAAAGCAGAGTAAGGAGTGCGCATGTAGTTTGTTCTTTCTAACGACTCTCGTTTTGTTGCGTCTCTAAAGTAAATCACAAAATCTTCCGGTTTAAATTTCATATGTGGAATATTAGGTACACCACCGAAAGTAAAATTTTCCTTTTTCTGGGACTCTTAAGCCCATATGCGATTATTGAAAACGTTCGGGAACTGCTTTATCCTCATACTTTAAAACGGCTTTTCCGGGTGTTTGAAACCATATTTTTAGACAGAAAAATGTCCAAAATTCTAATACTGGAAATGTGAGAGATGGACCATATCAAATTTCTCTTTATTTATTGCCAATTACTTTCTGAAAAAAGTTTAAAAACGCGACTATTTCATTGCGGATTTCAAACTGTCAAATTTTCGAGAAAGTGAACCGTTCACGCGTTTTCAATAGTTTAAAATTGGGTGAATCGCAGTACACTGTCCCGTCTGCGGGTTCCAGAATAAGGGTGAATTTCCTTTTTAACAAGTTTTCGACAGTGGCGTGGCGTTCATGGAAGCAAGGAGAGCATTGCTTCCCTTACATTTTGCTGAAAAATGTAATATCTAAAATGCGTTTTCTAAATAGCGCAGAAAAATCGTGAAAAAAATTCATGTTTCAAACATTTTCTTTGACACAGTATAAATAAAAGTTCGCAAGAAACTGCACGAGAATATAGCACACAGCCGATTTGGCAATACCACGAAAAAGGCAAGCGAAAAGAAACCAAGAAGAAGACACATGGAAGCAATTTGAAAGTTGTATCTATGAGCGTTCATTTCATTCCGTAGTGAACCCACTGTGACGTCATGAAAAAAGTGTTCGTACACGTCCCACAATTGTGGAAGCAACATGGAATGTGCTTCACGTAGTAGAACACATTCTTGGCTGCAGCGGTGAAGCTTTCAGCAAGCAGAGAGCTGATAAGAAATAAGTGCTACCAGAGTAGGATAGGAATTGAATTCTGAACGAAGTTTGGAATTCAATTGTGTTAAGTAGTTGAATTATATTTAATTTGGTTTTTAGATCTCAGGAACCACTTACGCTAGGAGGCTGAAACTTGAAACGTGTGCAGAATTATGATAGTGGACCTATTTGCAAAAAAATGGCGATAAGAGTTGAGGAGTGTGGGAGCGGAGGGGAAAGCAACAGGGACGTCATTTCAATTTTTTCTAGGGAGGGGGGGGCAAGATGTTATGTCTGTATATATTTTTATATATAAATATATCTATGTCAAAGGGTACATATGGGGTCTTTTTCGCATTCGTTTCATGCTCTAAGGGTACATATGAGGACATTTGGCACATATGGGGACGGACCCGGTATTTTTCTATGTCAATCGGTGGATATGGGGTCCGGACCCCATAATTTTTCCTATGTCAAAAGGTGTTTATGGGGTCCTTAATTTCTTTCAGTAAATGGCACTTATGAAGACCGGTGTATATATCGAAATTTAATAAATTCTGTAACGTATTGGTAGATATCGGTACCGTTTCTGATTGATTGTCTATTACTGGAAACAAAAGATTGCACCAGAAACACTACAAGGTATGCTTGACAGTTTGCTATGTTATGAGCGTGACGTCAGCAAATACTCAGCCGATAAGTAGATACTAACATACGCTTTGGAATTGAAAATGCTGTATATACCCTACATATTAGAGGCATTATCACAAGATTGTCCTCTATAATCTTTCAAATTAATATCTAAATGAGATAATAGCTTTAAAATACAATCTTCCATTTCTGCGCTCTTGTGGCCAGTATTTTCTAAAATTTTGCTTGTGCCACAGGGTTATAGCCCATTTAGCCCTATGGTTAGGGTGGTCCTGAACAGACCTAGTATACAATACTAAAGTGTAAAAAATTACATCTACTCTCGAGCAAGTGTAGAAAGTGTACACTACACACGACAAAAATAACAGCGGGCTCTCACTCTCGTCCAAAAGAAAAGCAAAAGAGTACACTTTCTGCACTAGTGTAGATAGTGTAGGCAAAAATAAGAAACCTATAGTCACGGTGCGGTTATGTCAATAGGTTTGTTCTTTTTGCCAACATTCAATGTACACTACACTTTCAGTGCATTACACCTAGTGTAGGATTACACCAAAATGAACTGCCAAAAAGAAAGCGTTAAGGTTGGTTTTCATTACGTCGACATTCTGCAGATATTTGCCAGAACAAGACGAAAATATATACTGTACATGAGTGTGAAAGAGAGCAAATATCATCTGCAACAGATCTGCACAAAAGTGTCTCGCCTGCAACTTCAGATCTTTTATCTGTAACCATAAAGTAAGGATGTACATTTTAGCAAAAAGACTTGCATGCACATCTTTTTTCTATAATTTGCTTCCGACAAACCTACACAATAGACATTCGCACGCATACTACTGTACCAAATTATGGCAATTAGGACATTGACATTTGTCGAGCCGGTAATTGTTTTCTTAGAGGTGCATGTATAGATCATTCTGCTGTCTATTCGCTCGACGTGAGAGATACGTTGCAATTGACAAGTCGCAGATCGGTTTTACCTTACAACAGTTGTCGAAAATTTTGTCGCTTTCTTCCTTATTAAAACCAATTTGATATCTCTTTTTAGTTTTCTGCTATAGATCTGTAATGTCGGAGTAATGAAAACTATGTCTCAGTAATGAAAACCAGCCTTTAGTGCAGAAACATGACAGATAAAATTTTTAACTTTTTTATTTGCTTCATTCTTTCAATTCTGTCAATGCATATTTATTGCCATTCAATATTCTTACATGTATTCTTTGAAACGGAAGGAAGGTTCCGAAATTTGACACCAGAGCACACGGTATGTTCGTCATTATTTTACAAAACTTTACCTGCTGGGCTGTTACCATTTCTCAAAAGTTAAAAACAAAAGACGATCATTTCAATAAATAAACTGCGTTGTAGAGATAATTACCGGGACCGATACCTTTTGCCTTAGTTCCTGTAATTTCATTATATCATGTAAAGGTAGATATGGGTACCGACTTTGCATGTATATATGTAAAACACATCCAAAGTCGGACCCAATATCTACCGTTACGTAAAATATGTGAACAACTTTTAAAATGCCCGGTCACCGTAATTACCTTTACAGGGTGTGTCAATTTTCAATATCCGTGGAGATACAGGGTGGTCAATGTAGTAGGTCAATGTAGTTTTTCTCAGAAAATCCCATAATAAAAATGTCAGTTCAATTTTATTTTTTTATTTGCCATATTATTGCCTAAAAATGTTACAAACGAATCGCATCCCGATTCTTTCTTAATATGAACGATTTTAGACAGTGCTCCCACATGATCGCTTATAGTCCGCGCTCTCCTACATATTTGGCTAACATCGTCTTGTTGCCGCCATTATTCCAATTGTTGCCTAGCGAGGAGAAAATTCCGAAAAACGGCCGTCACGTGTTTCTTTTAACTACTCGCGAATCACTAGGTTTGTTCCTTTCGCTTACACTTAGTGTACACTACACCAAATTTGAACAGCCAAAAAGAACGCGTTAATGTGGAAACATGACAGATAAAATTTTAAACTTTTTTATTTGCTTGATTTTTTCATTTCTGTCAAGGCAAGGTTAGGTTAGGTTGAGAAAGGTGGACTGAAGCAATGTGCCCCAGTCCATCACGAGAAATCACTGTGGCTCCATTGTGGTCCCCTCGTATAAAAACCGGGCTCTAGACTATTGATTCCAAATATTGCTCTTCCTTACGAAGAGAGTAGTTCTCCATAAAGGAATCATCGCAAGTTCTGATAGATCGTTCAAAGAGAATTTCCTCAAGTGCCGATACCTGGTACGTGCTAGGTTTTTACATTCACACACTAGATGCTCCAGTGTTGGCTCAACATTCTCATCACCACAGCGACACAGATCAGCCATGGTTATTCCCAGCCTTTCTCCATGCCTCCCCTATAAGTTGTCTGCAAATGTTCCTGCCCAGAGACAAAATGAAGCTAGAGTTCCTCCTATCAAGTTTCGGCCAGCAGAGTCTTGCTTTCCGGCATCCCGAGAGATTCACCCAGGCCCCCTCCATCTGTCTGAGCGCTTCAATATCAATCATTCCCTTTACACATTCAATGGGACAGAGAACCGACTCGTTGGCCAGCTCTATGCTCATCTCCGACCCCCTTCTGGCGAGCTCGTCTGCCTTTTCATTTCCAGGGAAGTCACTGTGACCAGGAATCCAACTAATCTTCAGGTTGTTATTCATACCCACCATCTGCAATATTCTTTTACATTCTCCCACAAGCCTGGATTTAGTAATGTGCGCCTCAACAGCCTTGATGGCAGCTTGGCTGTCAACATAAATAGTTATTGTACCATTCACGCACTGTTTTCGCACAATTATCTCCGTTGCTTTTGTCAGCGCAAAAATCTCGGTCTGAAACACGCTCGAGCTATCCGGTAGCCTGAACGATTCCATAATGTCAAGGTCACAAGAGTACACTCCCGCGCCCGTTCCGCTTTCTGTTTTGGAGCCATCAGTGTAGATAGCAAACGTGTCTGGGGCGATGATTCCAGATCGCCACTCCAGTCTGGTGAGAATATTCACAGCATAGGAATGTCCAAAAATGCAAGAACGTGTCCTGTAGTCGGTGCGCTCCGGCATGGCGGAACACAGAGAAATTGACAAGATCCTAGTGTGGCCCACACTACCTCCAATAGCCTGCATCACGCAGACGCAAAGCACCCTTTGCTGCTATTGATTTTACCGCTAATTCCAATGGAATTATGTGGAGCATTACTTCCAGAGCCTGCGAGGCCGTGGTACGTAAAGCCCCAGTGATCCCAATGAGTGCCATTCTTTGAATTCTGCTCATGGCGACCCTGTTAGTCCCGACCTCCAACGCATGCCACCACACCAGTGACCCGTAAGTAAAAACAGGTCTAACTACCGTGATGTACAGCCAGTGCATAATTCTCGGCTTAAGGCCCCAGGTTTTCCCTACCATTTTCTGACAAGCGTAGTAAGCGTGCGATGCCTTCTTGATCCTGTCATCAATCGTGAGTCTCCAATTCAACCTAGGATGGAGATAGATTCCCAAGTACTTCACACTAGGGGAGAGCGGGATGGTAACGCCATTCAAGCGTGGGAGCCTGAATTCCCGGTCTTTTTTCCTCGTAAAGAGGATAAGGTCGGTTTTCTCCGGATTGATGTTGAGACCGCAATTACCAGCCCACCTGGTCAAGGATTTGAGCCCAACTTCTAGTAAATCGCTCAAGGTGTCCAGGAACTTACCTCTCACCATCAGAACGATATCATCCGCATAGGCAACAACCTTGACTCCGGTCAAAGATAGAGCCTGTAAAATTTCGTCAACCACTATGACCCACAGCAGTGGAGATAGCACCCCACCCTGTGGGGATCCCCTGGTTGCTTTCATTCTGCTACATCCATCCCCCAGAGAGGAGTTCATAATTCTATCCCCTAGCATCGACACAATCCAGCTTCTGTCAAGGCAAAGTTATTGCTAAACAATATTCTTGCATGTATTCATTGAAAACAGTATTTCCCTAAATACTAAAAGTAAATTTTATTTGCATGCAGCCATCAATTTTGACAGATGGAAAGAAATTACACCTGCTCTCGTGCGAGTGTAGAAAGTGTACACTTTCTGCTCTACACTCGACAAAAAGAACAGCGGGCTCTGACGTCACTCTTCAAAAAGAACAGCAAAAGTGTACACTTTCTGCCCCAGTGTAGAAAGTGTAGGCAAAAAGAGCAAACCTATAGTCACGGCGCGGTTGTGTCAATAGGCTTGTTCTTTTTGCCAACATTCTACGAATAATATTTTAGGTGCTTTAACGTAACATACGTATGTTCTTTGTACGTACAAGACCCACCGCATTTCTATGAGTGGTGCAACGTATTTACCAGCACATTTTTATTATTTCCGCCTTTTACATATAGAAATGAAGGATTTGAAATTTGACTCTTGAAGTCCTGACGCTTAAGGAGCTGCCAAATTTCGAATCATTCTATTCTAAATGTAAGGCAGAAGTAATAAAAATGAGTATACGAAGTGTAAGCTAAAATTAGACTTAAAAAATACACTGCCAACTCGAAACCTTTGTCGCATTGCTAGCACGTGCTCCAAAGCTGAAAGTAAAAAAACATGAATGCAGCTAATCATGCCTTGGAATATCCTGAAACTTTCAAGAAAACATACTGCAGTCACGATCGGCTGCAAGCCAATCGTATAATACTCTAGATGAATACTGAACTCCGATTTATATTGTAGTTGGGGATAAAGTAGAATTACGTGTGTGCATGTTGTATGTCCTTTATTAAGGACTGCTATTAGATTGCTACTCAAAACTAAAAGACAATATTCATTGTTTAATTTCATATCTTGAACTGGGTAAGTCATCGAACAAAAATGTCCTTTTTGAAGGACTTTCACATGGGAGGTGCAGGAAGGACTCACTCGATTTCTTACATATTTATCCCTTTCCTTGGAACTATTTAAAAATGAACGTGTACAAAATTTCAAATTCGTGGCTTGAAGCGTTCAAAAGTTATCGAAAAATATTGTTGAACACGTGTCTTAAGGATATTGTTGCGAGCTAGGGGTTCGCCGGGATTTCAAGTAAAACACAATTCGGTTAAAATAAAAATAAGTAATAATTTATTTATCCGCACTTTAATTCACAGAATTATAATCGCACAATAATTCGCACTGTATGGCAGTACCGCCCGCTTATACCATATATCGCTTAACTCGTTCACTTTCGTTCTCTCTCAACACGGTCGCGTATACTCGCAGTCGACGTAATCGAAATTACTGTGTCTTCGCTGAGAGCTTCACCTGCTTATATACTAGCCGGTTGCAGTCTAGGATGTTCTTGAATCTTCGATGCTTGTGGAATCTTCTCGAAAGCTTTAGAGCTTTCGATTTCGATCTTCGTTCAGTGTAGAACCTTCTCGAAAGCTTTAGAGCTTTCGATTTTGATCTTCGTTCAGTGGTGTGTGCAGAAGATTCTAATTGGATTCTAGTACATTGGAGAGCATTCGATAAGAAGAGAGATACAACCGTGCTGTTTCGCCTTATTTCTGGTTGGGTTATTTTGCAACTAGGTATTCGGTTGTTGTTGTTTTCATTATGTGTAACGATCGAGTGCACGGTTGCGCGGTTGCCGGGCTTACACGTAACAATATTTTGTATGGCAGGTACCAGAAGGAGTAAAAGGATTTCGCCGATTAGTAAACTCAAACTTCCTTTTCACTCAAAACTAACTTGTACAAAATTCCGAATTCGTAGCTAAAAGATTACTTGAGTTATAGTGAGTTTCGTAAATTAAGTGAATTCATTTTGACAGGATATTTGTATGGCAGCTACACGAAGGACTAACAGGATTTTCTTTATAATCATATATTTAGTTCCAACTATTGGAAAAATAACACATACAAAATTTCAATGTCGTAGCTTAAACCCTTCTGAAGTTATTGACCAAAATTCTTGAACACGTGTTTTAAGGACATTTTGTATGGCAGCTACCAGAAGGAGTAAATGGATTTCGCTGATTAGTAAACCTGAACTTCCTTTTCACTCAAAACTAACTAGTACAAAATTCCGAATTCGTAGCTAAAAGATTACTTGAGTTATAGTGAGTTTCGTAAATTAAGTGAATTCATTTTGACAGGATATTTGTATGGCAGCTACACGAAGGACTAACAGGATTTTCTTCATAATCATATATTAAGTTCCAACTATTGGAAAAATAACAAATACAAAATTTCAATGTCGTAGCTTAAACCCTTCTGAAGTTATCGACCAATATTCTTGAACACGTGTTTTAAGGACATTTTGTATGGCAGCTACCCGAAGGAGTAGGACGATTTTGCCCGTTAACGAACTTAGCCTTACAAATTCAACCAAACATCCAGATTCAAAATTTCATGATCCTAGGTGAAGGCGTTCTTGAGTTATCGTGCTAACGGACAGACGGACGGACGGACGGACGTCAGGCGGATTTGAGGTTTTTGCCCACAAATAAACAAAAAATAATATATAACTTTTTTTCGTCCGAGGCTTGGTTCTATGCGTTACAAACTTTTGGGCTGGATTAAACTTATAATACTCTATATGATTTCATCTAGAGTATAAAAATATACGTAATAAAATTCGTAAGGAGTGTCGAATGATTAAACTTCACTGAAAATGAAAACTCAAACACAAAATGCGTCGCTATCAAAATGTCATTTGACTTGACGCATATGTGTGGCTACGCAGGTGATATCCCTTTCTTACATTTTGTGATAGATGTATGTAGAAAATCTATTGAATTTTCCTTACATTTATACGGAGTCTTTAGTGATAGGTGAGTATATGCGATCTCTATCGTACACATGGACTTATATGTCCGTTGAAAATGTGTAGAAATTTCACGATCATTCGATAGTCATGGTTCGCTGGTGGGGAACCTTACTTACATTTCCAAGGAGACGGTTTTCGTTCGCTGTCCCTTCCTTACACATGGAGCTCAATGGCTGTAGAAAATGTGTAGAATTTTGATTAGATTTCTACAGCTACAATGTGCCTGTTGGGTAGTATATGAAACTTTTCCTGCTGGGCTGTTACCATTTCTCAAAAGTTAAAAACAAAAGACGATCATTTCAATAAATAAACTGCGTTGTAGAGATAATTACCGGGACCGATACCTTTTGCCTTAGTTCCTGTAATTTCATTATATCATGTAAAGGTAGATATGGGTACCGACTTTGCATGTATATATGTAAAACATAGTCGGACCCAATATCTACCGTTACGTAAAATATATGAACATCTTTTAAAATGCCCGGTCACCGTAATTACCTTCACAGGGTGTGTCAATTTTCAATATCCGTGGAGATACAGGGTGGTCATGAAAAGGATTTCGGACCTGTACCTTCACTCACTTTAAACGTTATATCTTGAAAACTAATAATCAGAATTCGAAGTGTTATAACTTGTATTTAGGGAATTGAATTACCTTTCTTTTGATGTAACAGTTCAAATTATAACTGCATCCGATCTTGAGATATTTTCTTCAAAACTAAAATTTTGGGTACTTCAACCCTAAAAATTAAATGATCAATGTAGTTTTTCTGAGAAAACCCCATTATAAAAATGTCAGTTTAATTTTTTTTTATTTGTAATATTATTCGCATTTATTCGGACGTAATTTTTGGTTAATTGCAGAGCGTAGAGAACTATTGTTGTTTTCAGAAAGTCGTCAGCGCCTATTACTATAACTAGAATGGTCTATTCCTAGTATGTCATTAAAAATATGTTACTCTTTTGATAGTTTTCTGTGTGTCCCTGAAAAGGTCCTTTTGGTTTAGATTAGTTAGGCTGTTAAAAAATCGGAAAAAGCGAAATATCTAGGCCTGATCTTGGATAGGAAGCTAAATTGGAAAGACAATGTTGGAGAGCGTATTCAAAAGACCAACAACGCGCTTTTTGCGTGTAGACATGCCGTTGGAAAGAGTTAGGGTCTGAAATCATGATTACACCAATTTTGAACAGCCAAAAAGAACGCGTTAGGGTAGAAACATGACGATAAAATGTTGAGCTTTTTTATTTGCTTGATTTATTCACTTCTGTCAAGGCAAATTTGTTGATAAACTATATTCTTACATGTATTCATTGAAAACAGTATTTCCCTGAATACTAAAAGTCAATTTTATCTGCATGCAGCCATCAATTTTGACAGATGGAAAGAAATTACATCTGCTATGACGTCACTCGTCAAAAAGAACAGCAAAAGTGTAAACTTTCTGTAAATGTAATGTAAAGGTAGATATCGGCACCGTTGCTGAAGCGGTGAAAAAAAATGCAATTATTTCAATGACAGTGAAGATGAAATAAAACTATGCTTAATTCGCGTGTTGTAAGGATGATTACCGGGACCGGTGCCAGCAAACACCCTTACATATCAAAATGTGGTACCGATATCTACCATTCCATAGAAGAAATTAAGTAATTTCATTTCTGAAATAAATAATTTAAGCGGTCTCCGTTTCTACCACTAGACATAATATCTCGGTCTTCGTATTAACTGTCTGACATACGAAAGCTAAAATCCTTTATATTTTCTTACGTGGCGTATACAAAGTGTTTTAATTAAGTTTATATACATCAATTTCCAAATGTAGATCGATGTATACTATCTGTGCCATATGTACACTCGGACCCCATATCCACCCTTTTACATATAAATATACATATGTTATATATAATCTATATAAATAAATAATTCAGGGGGGGGCAAATGCCCCCCCCTGCCCACCCACAAATGACGTCCCTGGAAAGCAATGTGTTCGAATTGCTTGAAAGCTGGGGTTGAAACATTCTGGAATCTCCTGAACGGTTGATGTCAGAAGATTGAAACTTTGTAGTTGTCTAAAAGGATAATAGGAGATTCATCGAAAGCTAAAATTTTTGAATCGAGTGGTGGTGTGTAGGGGTGGGGGTAAAAAACTTTAGATTAGAATATCTTCCGAACAGGCGCGTAACGTGAAACTTCGTTGGGGTAGCGCAATAACACGATCATCAAATTATATGAATTTTATAACCATAAACACGTAATTTTCATTCAGAAATAAGATTTCAAATGCTAAATTCCAGGAAGTAATCAAAAAATTCCGCAAATTTTAGCGATCGTATCGTTGCGCTAGCCGTACGAAGATTCACGCTACGCGCCTGCTTCCGAACCTATAATACCAGGAAGGTAAAATTTGGTTTGTGTATATAGGATTACAAGTGGAGCCCATTGAATGTAAAATATTTGATGTGGGAGGTCGAGCACAAAAGTGGGGCGACAGCAATTTCTAAAAAAAATTCATTTTTATATCTCAAGAACCGTACCATATATGAACTTAGAAATTTTACAGGAGTTAGGCCCAGTAGACTTCTAACAGGGAAAAACTGTTGGAGGTACTGGTGAACTGGCTGATCGTGGGGGTGGGGGAAGAAAAGAACATCGATTTTTATTTTTCAGAAACCACAAACCATAGAAAGCTTAAAATTGACTACATAGAGCCAATAAAGAGGTATCCTAGAAAAAAACATACTGCAGCCACGATCGGCTGCAAGCCAATCGTGTAATACTCTAGATGAATACTGAACTCCGGTTTATATTGTAGTTGGGGATAAAGTAGAATTACGTATGTGCATGTTGTATGTCCTTTATTAAGGACTGCCATTAGATTGTTACTCAAAAGACAATATTTAGTCTTTAATTTCATATCTTGAACTGGGTAAGTCATCGAAAAAAATGTCCGTTTTGAAGGACTTTCACATGGGAGGTGCAGGAAGGACTCACTCGATTTCTTACATATTTATCCCTTTTCTTGGAATCAGTTAAAAATGAACGTGTACAAAATTTGAAATTCGTAGCTTGAAGCGTTCAAAAGTCATCGAAAAATATTGTTGAACACGTGTCTTAAGGACATTTTGTATGGCAGCTACCAGAAGGAGTAAAAGGATTTCGCTGATTAGTAAACTCGAACTTTGTTTTTACTCAAAACTAATTTGTACAAAATTTCCAATTCATAGCTAAAAGATTACTTGAGTTATAGAAAGTTCCGTAAATTAAGTGAAAACGTTTTGACAGGATATTTGTATGGCAGCTACACGAAGGACTAATAGGATTTTCTTTATAATCATACATTTAGTTGCAACTATTGAAAAAATAACACATTAAAAATTTCAAAGACGTAGCTTAAACTCTTCTGAAGTTATCGGCCAATATTCTTGAATACGTGTTTTAAGGACATTTTGTAGGGCAGCTACCAGAAGGAAAAAAAGGAATTCGCTGACTAGTAAAGTCGAACTTTCTTTTCACTCAAAACTAATTTGTAGAAAATTTCGAATTCGTAGCTAAAAGATTACTTGAGTTATAGTGAGTTTCGTAAATTAAGTGAATACATTTTGACAGGATATTTGTATGGCAGCTACACGAAGAACTAACAGGATTTTCTTCATAATCATATGTTTAGCTGAAACTATTGGAAAAATAACACATACAAAATTTCAATGTCGTAGCTTAAACCCTTCTGAAGTTATCGACCAATATTCATGAACACGTGTTTTAAGGACATTTTGTATGGCAGCTACCCGAAGGAGTAAAACGATTTTGCCCGTTAACGAACTTAGCCTTACAAATTCAACCAAACATCCAGATTCAAAATTTGAAGATCCTAGGTGAAGGCGTTCTTGAGTTATCGTGTTCACGGACGGACGGACGGACGGACGGACGGACGGACGGACGTCAAGCGGATTTGAGGTTTTTGGCCACAAATAAACAAAAAATAACATATAACTTTTTTTCGTTGTCTATGCGTTACAAACTTTTGGGCTGGATTAAACTTATAATACTCTACATGATTGGTGGTGGTTTTTTTTTGGCACAGAGGTTGAGTAAAACAAATGTTCGTGAAAAGGGATTTTTCCACATTTTCACTATTTCGTTATATATATTAGACATGTCGAAATAAATTTTACTTCTGCGGATTCTTTATGTCTTTAAGAAATGTTTTTTTCCAATTTGTCGATCCAACCCCAGTAAAGTGGTTGTGTACATTTTCAAGAATTTCCATATATTGGGTCTAATGAGATATTCAATTCACTTTTATTTCTAAGGGGTTTAATATCGAAAAATGCTTGCATTAAATTTTTCTTCGATTAAATTTAAAGCTCTGGGGGTTTTCACGAATTCCGAAAAACTTTTAGGGTTAATGAGATCGAATTCGGTTTTACTTCCATTGACTCTTCTATTAAAAAAAATACGTAAATAAATAAAAAAAAAATCTGCCAACACTCTGGGCGAAACTTTATATTTTTTTTTGATAGAAGTCCGGAACGCTTTTAATGCTGAGATGCGGTGTAGGTGACTGCGACTGACAATCTAAAAAATAACGTTCCAAATAGCCTCCTGCTTCCCGTTCGTGATTGCTGGTTGCTTTTATATTAGTAATATCAAGTAGCTTGTGGAGGAGGTTCAATTAATACGCAGTAAATTTGTAGGTAGAGTAATAATAATAAATTTTGGATATTAACCAATTGCTTCCCCTTGTTGAATTATCACGCCACGCCACTGGCTTTCGATTTTTTGTGGGCTCCAGAAGATGAATACCGGATATTCTTGAAGCACTTTTATATGCCGGTTACATGAAGGATTTGCTTGATTTTCTACACATTCAAGTTTTTTACCTACAACTATTAAAGAAATGGACTCTACCTCCCTTCTGATATAAAAGTTGTGTCACATAAACTTATAAATAACAAAAAAAAAACCTGCGTATCTTGCAAAGTTATATTTCATTGTCGCAAATAATCCGACCACTACGGCGTTCTTTTGCGAATACATATAGATCCGTAAGTCTCGGTTTCAGTTTGCGCGACTGGTGTCGCGGAAACGTTTCTTCCACCGTTGTCATCGCGTTTCGATGATCCTACAGCTTTCACACTCTTTGATACTATATCGGCAATGTTTGAATTATCCTCTTGTAGTGCCTCAACCACCTTGCACCTGATTAAGTCCGTCATTTGGAAATCGAAAACTAATTCCTTTGGCGAAAATCCTGTAGTAGCATGATTTTGTGAATTTATACTTGATTGTAGTTCGCACAGGTAAGTACAGGGTGCGCCATCTTTTATGTCGGTATGTAAACATTGAATAACTTTGACATTTTTCAACAGATTGACTTGACTGGACAAGTTTTGGAAACGTCAATTCAGTAGAATTTTAACCATGGATCGCTACACCGAAACAATGCGCCGAAATAGTAACACTGTACATTGAGAATAGTCGTTCCGTTGTGTTAACTCAACGTGTATATCGTCGAAAATATCGTGGCCAACAGGCACCGTCTGACAACACTATTCGTCGTTTGGTGTCGAATTTTTTTTAGCACGGGACAGTGGGAGATCGTCCACATGCCGTTCATCGACGACCAAGACGTTCCAATGAACTGGTTGAAGCGGTCAGAGAGAAGGTTGCCGAGAACCCAGAAATCTCGTATTGTCACCGCGCTCAGCATTTTGGCGTCAGTGGAACCACTTTGAGGCGCAAAATTTCGACAAAATGAAACAGTCGATTGAAAACGATATCGGTGGATGTTAGCTTATTATGTCTGCCCGCAAAGGCGTGGGAAAGGTCTGGATGGTTACTGGTTTCATCAAAACGGTGCGCCATGCCCCACAGTAAATGAAACTATTCAGTTTCTGCTACGAAAATTCCCCGGACGTCTTATGTTGAAAAGAGGCGACATTGACTGGCCACCAAGATCTCCAGATTTGACTCCTCCGGACTTCTTTTTGTGGGGTTATTTGAAAAGCAAAGTGTACACCAGCAAGCCTCAGACCATTGACGAGCTCAAAGCAAACATTCGTGCCGAAATTATCGCTATACCGACCGAGATGCTCGAAAAATAATGGAAAACGCAGCGAAAAGGGCACATTTTACTGTGGCCATTAGAAGCAGTCACTTAATTGATGTTGTATTCAAAAACTAATCCAAATAAATTGTAAAGGACCAAATTGAATAAAAATACCTCACATATAAAAATCAGTTGTTTTTTTCAAAGTTATTCAATGTTTACATGCCGATATAAAAGATGGCGCACCCTGTACAATAATAATTTAATAGGGACTGATTTGCCGGCTCGATCTGTCCATTAGGCCGTGTAGTACGTACTACAGTCTTTATATGTCCGATCAGATTTGTTGCACAGCATAGCTTTGAAGTGTATGTCGTTGGTTGGTACTTCAGTCCGTTTAGCATATTTTTCAGGTCATCATCGACGCAATACAAGTTGACGTTGAAATTGTCCCAGCAAACAAAAAGTATCGTAATTAATTCATAAAAGAGTCATCATTTACGAGCGTTTCACTCGTTTACGAGTCCGGAAATGAATTAAAAACGACTCATTGGGCATACCAAAATGGCCATCCGAGAAGAGTCATTTTTTACGACTCATTGGTGAATTAGAAAAAATGTGGTTTCAGCGAGTACATACACACTATGTACTCGTTAAAAATGAGTCTCTTATGAATTATAAATGATCGTTTTTATGAATTAAAAAAAGAGTCTTTATAATTTGAAAGTAAGTTAGAATTTAATTAGAAAAATTTTTTTTCCTTAAACATGAAAGTCTGAAAGAAAGATGATGAATCTAAGCATTATGTTTGTATAGGTAATTATGACATATCGCATCATCAGAACCGAACCATTTCAGAGAAGTTTTTCATTAAATAACATATGTATAAAATTTATTTATGGTAAGGAATTAATTTAATATTTATTTAATTTTATCAAATTGTTAAAAAAATAAAGTGAAATTTCTTAAATTTAAATTACTTAATCTTAGAACAGAAATGATGTGTTAAGAGCAGGTTGTAGCCGGGTTTGTTGATCGTCTTGCATCATATTGTTTCTTCTTGTTTGACCGATCTTTCGCATACTGAAAGTACTTCTTGGCCGCTTGGTCGAAAATATCTTCACCTGCTTCTTTGTACCGCATATGGAATGCATCTATGAAAATTATGATTATAATATTGTGTCCCGCTAAATTTATTAAATCATATTACGTTTTAAAGCAGATGTCACACTGAGAAACCTGACACACCCCTTTTCAGCAGTACCCCTCCAACAGAACTGCTCCGCAACGATATCGGTCAGGATTTTCGAATAGTTCATCCGAACAAATTTTTTGGGGTCTAGGAATTTTCCTTGGCAAAATATTTTTTTCTGGGAAAGAGATTTCGGTTAAAATTAAAAATTTACGCAATAAGTTGTTATTTACAAGATCATCGAATTTTGTTTCGTCCGATTGCAGTTCTTGCTCGAATTCTAAAAATGCAGCCTTCGTTTCAAACGGCGCATTAGGTATGCCAATTGAAAAATCATTTTCTTTGTTGCCAGTTTTACTGCTTCTAACTTCTTTTCGTAAATTTATTACCTCTTCCGTCAGACGCAACCGAATTTTTTCCTGCCTTTCAATCGCAATTTTCAAAGTGTTATCGCAGTCACACTTCTTCTTTTTTTTCTCTGCAATGAAAAATATGTATCGTTGGAATTTTTCCTCAGAGATAATTATACCTGAAGTTTTCGTTTTTTGGGTGATCAAATTTCGTTTTGGAGCTATTGCAGATGGTGAAGCCGGTATTTCGTCAGGAATATCTAAACGAAAGTATATGAGTTTTATATAATTGTGTTTAATACTTAACAGAACGAACTCCTTTCATCGTTGAACTCATTGCTGAAATCAATTTCCGTTGAAGTTGTTGGTACGTTTCCATCTGCAAATATCAGTAAGATAAGAAAACATATATATTACAAGTATTGAATGTACATTTTCTGTACATTCGACATTTTTTACTGTTACCTTTAATCCTCAAAAACCTGCGGTAGTCCAAAGCCTCGGTTTGCGTTGTTGGTGATTCCGACATATTACAATCAAGGATATACTTAATTAGGTACTGAGGATAATTATTTAGGTATGAATGAATGGAATAAATACATATGATGTATTTTCGTAGTTGGAAAACACTATAATTTTATCAGAAATCTGGTCTATAGTATGATTAACCAAATCTTTGGAAAATACTAGACTAGTAGAATGTTTGATATTGAAAGAAGTGGACTTTAAGAGCAATTCAAATAACGTTTGTAAATTTAATACGGCTAAACCTTGTATTACAGAACTTGAATCAATTGGTTTTGTTATTTTTTTTACTTGAAAAATATCTCCGGAAACCGAGTAAAAATTATTTGGGTAATTCAATGCTAGTTTAAAGTTTTTTATGACGATGAATCGATATGAATTACCATTAAATTTTCCATAAGTTGGAAATTCTGGATCACATGCTTTTAAAGCATGTACACTATCTTCTACTAACCGATTATATATTTGTGTTACTACATGATTATCCTTTTTAACAGATTTTTTAATATGTTGGAAATAATTTTCATATTTAAAAGCATTTAAATATTCTAAAGACCCAAAACGCAATGCCTCTGCATGTAAATGGATCAGATTGTGGAAATTTAAAATTAAATATTTCGGGGAGTACAATTCGGGCATGTCAATAACAAAACTATTTAGCATAAGCCTTGCACAGTTATTATTTACAGAACAATTTTGGGGATGTAGCAAAATTCTCATGGCAAGGCTCAGTTTCAGAAAGTGGCAATATCGTGGTTGGTCTAAGATATTTTGTAATACAACTGGGCCGGTGTATAGTAAAAATTGACGGAACTCAGTAGCTTTCCATCTATCGAACTCATTTAAACTCCGTGGTTTTCTGACAAATTCAGAATTTTCGACATATGTAAGGAAAATATTTCCCTCTTTTCTTTTACCCAGATAGAAAGTAAAGGTTTCATGACGCCAAGGCAAACCACGTGCATGTAGTCTAATGTGAATTGACTAACACAACCTATTGGCAAAAGTTCTAAAACAAGTTGATCCATTTGGCGATGGTGTTCAGGTTGAGACCTTAATCGAAACGATTCGTCCGATCTTAGAGTATGTTCTTGGAACTTGAAAATTGTTCTACGTTCGAAGTCTTCTCCCTTTTGGGTACATTTTGTGCAATCCCAATGTAAAAGCTCTTGCTGGGGAATCACAGATAAATGTCCTGCATTTTATTACATAACTTTTATTATTATATACAAATCCGTCTAATAAAATGTTTCGAAGTTCTTCAACAGTAGGACGTAAAAACTCATTGGCTTTGAGTAACCTCCATAGATTCCAACTATGAAGACTTTTTTTGTGCCGACAACACTTGTTAAAATAGGCCAAACTTGATTTTTTGAGCTCTTTGATATTGGAAGACCATCAATATTAAAATCTAACTCAATTTCACTACTTTGAAAGTCACAATTACTTAAAAAATCAGTAAGGCCGTCTTTAATATTGTAATATACGTATTCACCGGCACCCATAGCAATTTTGATAGCATCGTGAGGTGTTGACTTCAGCGTACGACTATCTTTCGGAAGATCATTGACATATTTTTTTAGAATCGCGAGTAAATCATTAACTGCAGCGGAGGTGATTCTATGCCTTACAGCCCATTCTGCAAGTTCTTCTGAACAACTTTTGTTCGTATGCCTAAAAGTATCCCTTGTGCTATCAGAGCTATCTGTATGGTATTCAGCATTGCCAGAATTTAATTCAACTTGACCCAAACTATTTTGGGTTTGAAATAATCGGATTGTAAACTATGACGACCAATTTCATCGAAATTATTTGCTTCAGATTGAAATGGACTCAGATCGGGATCGGAATTTGAGGTTGTAGAATAATTAATTCCCAACGTACGAAATAAGTCGTTAACTTCATTGCGAAGGTCTCGGTGTTTTATAATTACATATATCTAAAGTGGAATATGCATAATATAAAAACGTGAAAATAGGAAATTTGAAATTGAACCTTACGACTTAACAACAAAAACTGTATTGAATAAAAATACTAAGCGCACTTCAATAACTGATCTATTGTACAACGCTATTGGGCCATCCCATCAAGAATCGCCAAAAATGACGAAATTTTCAAAAGAATCGGCGATGGTAAGGTCATAGCTTTGGTGATTCTTGATGGAATGACCCTATTGTAGCAATAAAAAATATTTATAAATTAATTTTATGTGTACTTACATATAAATCTAATGCTGGTCACTTTTCACTTTTCACTAAACTAAATTCTTTAAGAAAATAAACTTCACTTCACTTACATATATAGCAGAGACCTGCGACTGACGACTGAGAGTCTTGATGCGAACTGCAAGGGTGGAAAGTAGAACAGAAAAAAGACAAAAAACGAGATTCAAGGGAATTTAGGCATTTACGATACCGCACATCCTTTTCATGGGCCATTGTGTGCGCTTATCGTTCGTTTATTGTTTTATGGGCAGCTCATGTTCTACATGTGCGGTATACATATCGCGAAACGATCGTTTTTAGTAAACGCTCGTGAAATTGTTTGCTGGGTGCTTTCGTCGATCTCTAAAATTGTTACCAACAGCCACTCACAATTATATACGTTCCCGTAAATCCCCTCAATTGTGCCGATGAACACTTGCTAACTTCAAGAATTTCCATCGCAGTCGACTTTCTGATAATTCACTTATCGCTTCCCGGATCCACCAGGGATGCGTTCGGCATTAACTCGTGTAGGGTTAAAGTACCCGCAGACCTGAAATTTTTAATCGCGCGATAGTTCAGTTGAAGTTGAAGGGCGCACAGCGATCGCTAAGTTTCGTCCAAACTAAATAGTTGAATATGCAAAACAAATTCCTTTCCGACACGAAAAGTATTCAAAAATACTGACCACTTGATGTTTCAGGTGACATATCACGTTTCTAACTCCTTGTAACCCTGCTGAAGACCAGAGTTAGTATAGTTAACGCTTTTTGCTCTGCATCATTAGAGTTAAATTTAAGGCCGTCACACATTAAAAGAAGAAAGCAGCGGCAGAAACAGCAGCGTCGCCAGTGCTGCTTTTTGCTCTGCTTTATGAATTTAAATAAAAGCAGAAGCAAAGAAGAATGCGTCCATGCTAACTACCACCGAAGGTAGAATAACGGAATAATGTGTGTATGCTAATTGTCAACAGTCACAAGTATATTAGTCTCCTTTTTGAGCGGACGAAAATATTTTGTTTCCATTGATTTTTCTGAGCGTTTTTGCATAAAATGATCATTAAATACGAGTATATGGAAACAATTTTGACATTTCCATGGCTGACAACATTCCCAATTCTTAAGAGATTTACGTTGGCAGTACTGAAACAGAAACAGAATTTTAGAATTTAGAACGAAAAAGCAGCACTGTTTTCGTCTCTGCTCTGCTGCTGCTTTCATTTAAATAGGTGCCATATGATCCTGTGCTTTCTAAACCAATTCTGATTCTGCCGCTGCTTTCTGCTTTTAATGTGTCACGGCCTTAAGAAGTACGCATGTGGTTTGTCCTTTATTAAGGAATCCCAATGGTTGCTACTCGAAACTGAAAGACAATATCATCAGTGTTAAATTTCATTTCAAAAACTAGGTGAGTCACCACAATTAAAATTTTTTCCGTTTTCAACGACTTTCATATGGGAGATGTTGGAAGGATTCACTCGATTTTTTGCATAGTTATCCTTTAATCTCAAACTATTTAAAAATGAATATGTACGAAATTTCAAATTCCTAGCTTAAAGCATTCAAAAATTTTAAAAAATGTTTTTTTGTTTTTCGGCGTTAGAGAAGTTTCTGGTGCAAAACACCAACACGAAAGCCCGACTGGGATCAATCGCTGTCCTACCTACCGCCATTTAGGTCATGCCAGTTGAAACACCTTTACTGGAGAAGCCAGTTTAAAACTGTGTTGGACTAGATCCAAAGGAGCTGTTTCGTCATCGGATGGCACAGGCTCATCAGAGGGTGTATCATGCCAAAGATCCGAAATACGCTTACTGCTGGTTTTATGCGATATAGAAACCAATTCGCTTCCACGAATTTTATACTAGTGAAATTTGCATATCGAATTTTGATATAATTTTTGGTTGTTCACTAGGGTATATAAATTCACAGGCTAAGTACGCGACATCAAATCCCGCCAAAAGCAATTTTATTTTTCCTAATATTAATAAGAATGGAATTTTTTCAGGTCGAAGCTACCATATTAACTAATATTCAAGATTTTTTTTGGTTGCTTTCGGTGTCAAAGGAGTTCCTGGTGCGAAATACCAACACGAAAGCCCGACTGGGATCACTGTCCTGGTCACTGCCATTGAGGACATGTTAGTTGAAAAACCTTCACTGAAGAAGCCTAGTGAAAACCAATTCGTTGCATAATTAGACCTAATAGATAATACGAAAATTTTTTTAAAAACGTTTACAACTCCTTTACGCACTCTTATGCCGGTTTCCCACCAAGCAGAAAAGTTAAGTTTTTGTTTTGTTCGTGTTTTTGAAAGCACGGAAAACAAAAACTCGAACTCGAACAAATCTAAAACACTGTTTCAACCAAACCGACAGTGCTCTATCGCAGTTTTGTTTTCAGTATCTCCACGAAGCGGTCTCAGTAAGAAAACACACCGAAACCTTTTGAAGTTACCGCTTCTGGTCGGGACACGAAAAACAGAACAGAAACAGTCGAAAAAGCTCGAGTTAGTAAAAAAATGATGAAAAGTCAAAGATTTGTTTTTTTCGACACGAGCTTTTGGTGAGTTTTTGTTTTGTCCGTTTGGTGGAAAATCGGCACTAGGAGTTCAACATCAAAAAAATCGGCCAACAGTCTGGGCGCAACTTTATAATTTTATAAAGGGTCCGAAACGTGTTTAATTTTGAGATGCGGTGTAGGTTACTATGCGACTGACAACCTTAAAAAATAACGTTCCAAATAGCCTCCTGTTTTTTTTAGTTTTAATTACTCTAGTAGCTCATCTACATTTAGGTACTAAGTTTCAACTTTCTAGCATAGGCCGTTTCTGAGATACGAAAAACCGTACCTTGCTACCCCTATCAACAATTTATTTTTCTGGGGTGTCTCTATAGTAGCTCTATAAAGTTTTCAATTTTTAGCTTTCTATCCTTACGACTTTCGAGAAACTAAAATCAGAATATTTTCATTTCCACCACCGCCCACCCTCCTCCCTACACCAACACCCTGGAGCTATACCTCCCTTATCAAAAACTTTACATTCAATAGACTCCACTGGTAATTCTATATACAGAAACCAAATTTTATCTTCCGGGCACAATTGAGTCGGAAGATATTGTAATTCAAAGTTTTTCACCCCCCACCTCCATACCTCACCACCCCCCTTAACAATTTTATCTCTTTTCTAATCTCCTAGTATCTCTTAAGGCAACTACATAGTTTCAGCCATCTGACATCAATCATTCAGGAGATATGGTTTTTAGAAAGTTTCAAACCCAGCTTTCAAGCGTTTTGGGCGCATTGTTTTCCCCCCACTCGCACGCCCCTCAACCGCTATCGACCTTTTTTTTTGCAAATGGGTCCACTATCATAGTACTACATCTTGTTACGTGTAAGCCTGGCCACCGCGAAACTCGATCGATTACGAATAAGGGAAACAGCAACAAGCGAATACCTAGTTGCAAAGTTACTCAATCAAAAGCCTAGTTGAAGTATATAAGAGAGCGGAGTAACACGATTGTACCTCCCTTCTTATCGAATGTACTAAAACAGTATAGAAGATCAAAATCGAAAGCTCTAAAGCTTTCGAGAACCATCCACACACACCACCGAGCGAAGATTCAAGAACAGTCTCGACTACAAACAAGTAGTATAAAAGCGGATGAAGCTTTCAGCGAGGGACATAGTAATTTTTATTACGTCGACTGTGACAGCCAGCGTGTATACGCGACCGTATTGGTGGAAAGCGATCGATTGTTAGCTTATTATCGAATCAAGCGATATAGGTAAGCGGGCGGTATTGCCATATAGTGCGAATAATTGTGCGAACAGAATTAAAGTGCGAATAAATAAATTGTTACTTATTTTGATTTTAAACGAATTGTGTTTTATTTGAAATCCCGGCGAACCCCTAGCTCGCAACAATATGTTGCAACTTTCAGCCTCCAAGCATAAGCAGTTCCTGAGAACCAATTTTCATCTAAAACGCTACCCCCTCCTCCCCCGTCACACACCCACCTCTTCAAAAGATACCACTCGTAGGGGTTCACCTATACCATAAAAATTTCAACTTAATATCTCACGCTGTTTGTGAGCTACGCAACTTCAAACGGTTTTGCGTACGGCGGGCGGTCGATAACAATACTTTATTATTAAAAACTAATAAAGCAAAATACTGAAATCCGTTTCTAGCCCTTAATCTGGAAAGTTTTCGGTAAAGTCTATGATATGAAATTTGTGAAAATATATGTATCTCCTATTACTCAACCATTTTTTTCCAGTACATCCATATACCAATGGATATTTTTAATTTTGCTTTAACCATCTTTCTAGACACATAACAACTTTCAACTTTCTAGAATAAGCTGTTCCAAAATATAAATAACAAAATCCATATTCGTACCTTGCCTCCACTTTCAAAAATTACATTTTTAGAACGTGCCATTTCTGCAATTTTATATAAGTATAAAGTTTTATATTTCTATATTCATCAGATCTTTTGATATGAATTTCAGAATGTTTCGCTTTTCACCCTCACCAATCTATCACTTTACTCCGGATAAGCACCATTTGAGCCTGCTTCATAAATAAAAAAATACTATCGTAGATAATTCTTGAAACTCCCATGTTCTGTAAAAATGTTGCACTCCCTCGTCAAACAATTTTGCATTTTAGAATCAAACACATGTTTCATTTACTTTAAAACAATGTATCAAAATTTGAACTGTTGAGTCCCTGATGACAAATATTCTTATCCCGATTCCATGGATAACGTATTTTCGGTTAATAAATTACTACAACCTTTGAACATAACGGAGTACGACTCATTGTTTGGGCCAATTTCGGTGGATCTACGGCATGCTGAGAAAAGAAGAATTCAGGCAAATTGTCGAGGATAATAATTCCACTGTGAGATGGGTTTTGATCCTGAATTTGTATTAATACTATAATATAAAAAGTATATAAGGTGTTTGGACCAACTATGGCAAGTGGAAAATTGGTAGTGATGAAATGGCCATACCAGTCATTCATTTTAATAAACTTGAGAGCCTCTGGGACTAATAAGAGCGGAAATCCTGCGTAGCATATATTTGCAATCTCTGGAACGTTCATCAAGATGAATGAAGAAAATAAACCCCGAGGCATTGCTAAATATAATTTAAATTGTGTCAAGAATTTCTAAGGCGTAAGGCTATTAACAAAAACGATGGGGTTTCGTATAGATGTAAAGATGCAGTGAAGTGATGGTATAAATCGGTCATTTAATTAACTTAGTATGACCGAGTTATTTCGTTGAAGTAGTCGAAAAATATTCATTTCAGTCACATTTCAGTCTTGTATCGTGATAGCCACACCACGCAAAGATGCTATTCGACTTTTCGAGTCGGTTGGTTCCCGTTCTCGGTAGTCGGTGTTCGAAGAAAGCGAATAGACTCTTCAGGGGAATAATGCACCAAGAGAAAATTGTGTACTCGATGGTTGGATGGTTGGTCGGTTCTAATGCCGCGTTTCCACTATCGCCTTCATGTGCATTGGACATGTGGGATGAGCTCGAATGTCTAGGCGATAGTGGAAACAGCACATTCGTGCTCTATGCACATCCCCTTGATGTGCGTCAAAAACCGCCATGGACGCGAATATCAATGTGAATGTTTTTGGCGCTGGTGGGGGCTAGCAAGTGCTCAGTTCAGTCCCAGCGGGAATACGAGTATTGTATTATGTACTGTATGTAATATTGTACTTTATGCAAGATTATTACAATATGTCTTTTTTGCACTCTGGAAAATGTATAGAGAATCATTCCTTCAACATTCCAGATAAAATTTAATATGAATAGTATGGTAATTCTTCCATCCATTGAATAAGAATGTTTACGAAATGCATTCTTCAGAACTCTTTTTCCCGTTGGGTGAGTGTCTTCGCATAGGCGATAGTGGAAACGCTACATCGTGCTCAATGCACATCCCTTTGATGTGCGTCCAAACACCGCTATCGACGCAAATGTAAGCGATTCTCGACTTGAGTTGCAAACTAACGCGAATGTGCCGTTTCCACTTACGCATACGCGCTAGTTCGCATCATCCAATGCACATGAAGGCGATAGTGGAAACGCGGCATAAGAATATGACATGAAGATGATGCATATGAATTCGAGGAAAACAAACCGTTCTCATAATTAAATTTTTGAAATTTGACTAACTTACAACACATACCATCGAGGGCCAACCGAATGGAATGTTTATGCGCTACGAGTTGATGTAATATTTTTTTCTACTTCGTATGGCTTGAGTTTATTCGGTCTGTCTTTTCGACCGAATCGTTCGAGACCGACCCATCAATCTGCATTACAGAGTCAAAATTTGTTTTGAGGCATGTTGTACAATAAAGAAAAATTTCGCTTTTAACGTAATAGTTGATTTAAAAAGTTTGACAAGAGTTTGGAAATACTTATGAATATTGATTTGACTTTTAAGTTTTACGATTATTTAAGATTTAACACATTTATTATTATAT
The DNA here is from genome assembly GCA_951812415.1 of Beris morrisii. Classification (NCBI taxonomy): domain Eukaryota; kingdom Metazoa; phylum Arthropoda; class Insecta; order Diptera; family Stratiomyidae; genus Beris; species Beris morrisii. Next base: position 99,755,276 of record OX638311.1, read on the forward strand.
AAATTTATAATACAAAACCGGACTTACAAAAATATAGGTAGTAGCGCGAGCGAGTTCTCTTTTAAATGATTAACTACAGTCAGAGAAACATAGGCCCCAAATATATCTTTTAAACTTAAACTAAAGCGAAATAGCTCTATACTGAATTAAAAAACGTTGCTACGAACAATGTAGCATATTGCTTATGGCTTATGGTTCATGCTTTTGCAATATAGGTTCCAACACGAAATGTGAAGAGCTAAATTTTAATGGTTTGGTACACACAGGACCATGATTATATATGTACAATACATACTAGTGTCAAATGGATTTACGTAAAAATTACTTAATCGGATGGCTCATTAAAATTCCTATAATATGAACAAGCCATCATCGTCAAAAGAAACTCATGGAAAATGTATCTCGGTCAGAAATATTTCTCAAATTTCAGTTTCTTCCGTCCCATTCTGTATCTTTGTATCTACATGGTGCCTATCCTATTAGGTAAGTTTTTCTGAACTTGCTTTGAAGCTATTTTATGTACCAGCGTGCGGTGCTACAGTACAGTAGATATGTACTATTATTAGCTTTCGTAAGCTTTGTCTTACAGTATGATACGATTGCGGTATGGTTCAATAGTTTCATTTCAGTCAAAATCAAATAAAACTAGTATGACAATAAAACTACAACTTACTCGTATACTATAATACATACTTAAAAGAGTTGGATTTATATTCACTGTTTGGTACACAGAATTTTTTATGTTGCTCAGGCACTGCGCGAGAATGGAACTGGAAGCAATCTTAGTAAAGTTGGAAAACATCTTCATGGGCACGAATTTATTATATCAAAGATATAATTCTGAAAGTAGAGGTCCGAAATGATATGTTGAAACTGTCCTCCTTAAAAAAATTCTCAATCAATTTCAACATTTTCATATAATCATAATTATAATTAAGTAAAAACTCCTTAAATGCATACAAAAGTCTTTAAATACATGCATACATTTACATGTACATTCTGGTAATAATATCCAATAATAAAAGAACATCTTAATCATCATAGTATGATTATAAGTGTGTGTAACCTAGAAATAATCACCTTTATTCTGGAATCCGCAGGCGGGACAGTGAACTGCGATTCACCCAATTTTAAATTAGTGAAAACGAGTGAACGATTCACTTTCTCGAAAATTTGACAGTTGACATCCGCAATGAATTAGTCGCGTTCATAAACTTTTTTCACAAAGTAATTGGCAATGAATAAAAAGAAATTTGAGATGGTCCATCTCTTACATTTATAGTATTAGCATTTTTGACATTTTTCTGCCTTATGGTTTCAAATACACGGAAAAGACCTTATTAAAGTATGTCGATAAAGCAGTTTTCGAACGTTTTTAATAATCGCATGTGCCGTGAATCGGAATCGATTGTGAACCGCATAGTCAGCGGGAATAAAAAATCTGCCGTTTTCCAGAATAAGCGTGAATATCCCAGTAAACAACCAAAATTGGTTTTAATATGAGGTGAAACTCAATGTAGAATAGCTGGAAGGAATACTCGGCGATAATAATAACAGTGTTGCGAGCTAGGGGTTCGCCGTGATTTCAAGTAAAACACAATTCGTTTAAAATCAAAATAAGTGTTTATTTATTATTCGCACTTTAATTCTATTCGCACAATAATTCTCACTTTGTATGGCAACACTGCCCGCTTATCGCTTTACTCGATTACTTTCGCTTTCTATCAACACGGTCGCGTATACACGCTGGCTGTCACAGTCGACGTAATAAAAATTACTATGTCCTCGCTGAAAGCTTTATCTGCTTTTATACCAGTTGCCTGTAGTCGAGACTGTTCTTGAATCTTCGTTCTGTGGTGTGTGTAGATGGTACCCGAAAGCTTTTAAATCTTTCCATTTGACCCTCTACGCTGTTCTAGTACATTCGAGCGCATTCGAGCACATTCGATAAGAAGTGGGGTACTTTCGCTTTCTACCAACACGGTCGCGTATACACGCTGGCTGTCACAGTCGACGTAATAAAAATTACTATGTCCCTCGCTGAAAGCTTTATCTGCTTTTATACCAGTTGCCTGTAGTCGAGATTGTTCTTGAATCTTCGTTCAGTGGTGTGTGTAGAGGGTACCCGAAAGCTTGAGATCTTTCCATTTGACCCTCTACGCTGTTCTAGTACATTCGAGCGCATTCGAGCACATTCGATAAGAAGTGGGGTATAATCGTGTTGCTCCGCTCTCCTTATTTACTCAACTAGGCTTTTGATTGGGTTACTTTGCAGCTTAGGTATTCGGTTGTTGCTGTTTCCCTATTCGTAATCGATCGAGTTGCGCAGTGGCCAGGCTTACACGTAACATTACTCCCTCCTTAGTTTCTATTCGTCCCGAACAGAGTAGCTCCCTCGTGAGTGACGTCATTTTTCATTTTGGTCCGTGGTACTCCCTCCTTTAGTTGCGTGCTGACTTGATGCCATCCTTTACCGTTGTACTGATGTTTTGACATCACAATACGCTGATGTTGATTTCGCCAGCCAATTTCTGTATCTTCTAATTGGCTCTGTAGCTTTGTGTCTCTGGTATTCCTTAGTTCGGCAGTGCAATCCGAACAATAATTCGGCGTTCTCTTCGGATTTCGACAATCAAACCTTAAGTGTCCTTCTTGTCCACAGTTCCAACATATCATCGCTCCGCGACGTTTGTCTTGTCTTTCGGTTCCTTTCCACCGGCAATCGGTGTCAACAGTTATTTCCCCATCATTACAGCTATTGCATAGTGGTTGTTTCGAAGTGTGCTCATCGTAATTATTCCTGTTTCTTCTTAGTTGCCAACAATCACGCCGTAAATGCCCGTCCTGTCCGCAATGCCAACATCGGAGAACGCTGAGCCTAGCGTGTTCCAATCTCCGACTCACGTAACATTGACCCGTGCCCTTACTGCGGCAATGGTGGGGTATCGCTCTTCCAGTGTAATCCGCTGATCTGCAATCCCGACTTAAGTGTTCCGCCTTTCCGCAATTCCAACATCGGGGCGCACCAGATCCTTCGCTCCGCTTGGTATACTCTGCTCTCTGACATACACACTCTTCTGTTATTTTTCGGACTCGGTAGTTACTCCGCGAGCTTTGATTGGCAGCTTCGAACGTAAGCCCATATACTAAGGCTTCGCCAATCGTTTTCTTTCCTGCCAATTTTAATGACAACTGTAGTTCTTCATCCTGTACGGCATTATTAAATGTGAAGACAGCCAAGTCACTGCGTTGTTTGCCTTGCACATTAGGGAATGAAAGCAACGTAAGTCGTTCTATATCGAGCGCTAGCTCTTGTAATGTTTCGCCATCCTTTTGACTTCGGTTATGGAGTTGCATCTTGTAGATCTTTCGCATGTGGTCACTGCCGTAATAAAGATCCAATGTCTGTACTAACGTTGAAAAATCTTGTTGTTGCTCCTGCGGAATTGTTTGGAGAACTTCTGCTGGTGGACCTCTTAGCGCCAATATCAAAGCCGTTCCTCGTTCCAAATCATTCCAATGATTATTTCTCGCTGCAGCCTCAAATTGGGTCTTGTAAATAGCCCACGGTGTTTGTCCATCGAAAATCGGAGCTTTGAGATCTTTGTGCGTAACGTGTTCTGTCTTGATGACTCCACTCGCTTTCACGTTATCAAAATCCCTTTTTAGGCGTTCAACTTCCTCCACAATCACAGACATCTATTGCGTAATTTGATCTTCCAAAGTTCGAAGTTTCTTTTCTACATGTCTTACCCATGGTGTCTATTTTTTTATTTTGCAGCTCCAATTTTTGGTTGAGGTCTATTGACTGCTGTTCTAATTTTTGGTTGAGGTCCTTTGAAGTCTGGTCTAGCTTCTGGTTGAGGTCTGTTGATGTCTGATCTAATTTCTGACTTTGTTGGTCCATTTTCTGGCTTTGTTGGTCCATTTTCTGGCTTTGTTGGTTCATTTTCTGGCTGAGGTCCGTTGATTGTTGATCTAATTTGTTCATCATTTGCTGCATTAACTGCGACAGGGAATCTGGTGTACCAAAACCCTCCTCACCACTTCCTGCACGAGCTTCTTCGATTGGGAACTCGAAACTGTTTGCGTCCTTACCCTCAGCCTCAAGTATCTCGATCATATGGCTGACAAGCTCAGACTCGTTCCCTGTTGTAGATAATTCCCGTCTACCGAGCTCTTCCTTCAGCTCCGTTAATTTTAAATCTTTTAAATAACGCGGCATTTTCACTATCGATTTATTTTCCGTATGAGAACTTTCCACTTCACTATTTAAAGTTACCGCTCACTAGAGTACTCGAGAATATTCGATTTCACAAAATTCTCACTGTCCGTTCGAGAATTTTCACTTCACAGTTTGAAAACTTTATTCGCGCACAAAATTCTCACTTTGTCCGTTCGAGAATTTTAATTTCACTTTTTCCCAATACGGTCGCGTATACACGCTGGCTGTCACAGTCGACGTAATACAAATTACTATGTCCTCGCTGAAAGCTTTATCTGCTTTTATACCAGTTGCCTGTAGTCGAGACTGTTCTTGAATCTTCGTTCAGTGGTGTGTGTAGAGGGTACCCGAAAGCTTGAGATCTTTCCATTTGACCCTCTACGCTGTTCTAGTACATTCGAGCGCATTCGAGCACATTCGATAAGAAGTGGGGTATAATTGTGTTGCTCCGCCTTATTTACTCAACTAGGCTTTTGATTGGGTTACTTTGCAGTTTAGGTGTTCGGTTGTTGCTGTTTCCCTATTCGTAATCGATCGAGTTGCGCGGTGGCCAGGCTTACACGTAAAAATAGTTTAATATAATATAATTGACCCCTTGATGAGTCAATAGAACTCTTTAGTCCAACACAGTTGTCGAAAATTACCTATCCATTTAAGGTTTGAATCCCAGTTGAAATATTTCGGATCTCCTTTTTCTAAAGAAGGACTTGTCTAAAACAGTAAAACAACCCAAGAAAAATATTTTTAATAAAAAGAATAATTGAAATAAATAACAAGTTCTCGCTGTTTTTTCGTGAAAATTAATGCTTTATTTAAAAAAAAAAATAGTGAAGAATGTGTCATTGAAAGTATTGTCCATCCCAAGCGACTACTTTTTTCCCATCTTTATATCAGCATACGAACACCATGTCGAAGGAACGACTCAACTTCACGCCGAAGTGCCGATATAATCTTCGCTGCGTCAGCCTGGAAGATTTGCCACTTGAGGGTTGTGTCACAATGTTTGCCAAGGTCGGGGTTTCTCCGGAGGCCTCTGCAACCTCGACTCGTTCAAAGCGCGGACATAACGTGTCTTCCCATACTTGAAGCGGTGAAGATACTGCTTAAAACAGCCATGTCCGCTGAGCAGCCGTGTCACATAGAAATCTATTTCTCCGCGTTTGCGGCTTATCGAAACTTTTGACAATTCACCTGATGCTACGTAGATGCGTTGAAGCTCACACTCTAGTAAGTCTATTGGTAACATTGCCGATATCACTCCGATCGCTTCCTCGGACACTGTTCGGAAAGCACTAGCAACCCTTACTGAGCTAAGCCGATCTAATTGCGGCTATGAACGATGTCTTCTTCATTGCATCTGCCCTAATCGGTGCAGCGTATAGTATTATGGAGCTCGTGACCATTGCTACATGTTTTCGCCTACTGGGTCGTGATCCTCCAATGCATGGCATGATGCGTGAGAGTGTACTATTTTTAGCGTTAGAAGCTTTTTCGTTGGGTTGCTAGAAGATGGTCCTTGAAGGACATCCGAGTGTCGATTAGCACTCCGAGATACCGCAGATTGAACTGAGAGATAATTTCGTGCTCCCCTGCTCTAAATGTGAAGATCTCGTTCACTTTTTGAGAACTCAATAGTACGGTCTCCGTTTTATGCAATGTCAATTCCAGGTCTGCACTACATAACCACTGCATAGCACAGTCAATCGCATCACTTCACAGAACTTCCAAAGTGTGACTGTGTTTCGCAATTACCACCAATGCGATATCATCCGCATAGCCAACCAATGTGGTGTCCGTGGGGAGATCGATGGAGTGACTCCTGCAGTCGCTTATTAATAATGCTCTCCAGTACTTTTCCTAATAAGTCCAGCATACATAGTGGTCGGTATACCAATGGATTGTTCAGGTTGCTTTCCAGGCTTCAATAGTAAGACCAGCCTTTGAAACTTCCAAAAAGCGGGGAACACTCCTTCATTGAGACATGCTGTGTATATCCTAGCGAACGTCTCGGGAACCGTCCGGATGGCCGTTTTCATCGCTACGTTAGGGATGCCGTCCAAACCAGGTGGGTTGTTGTGGGCCACTTTTCGTTATGTTAGTAGCACGTCTTTAGCTGTCATGGCAGGAATGTCATCATGTCTGCGGGTAGATGAAATCTTTGCAACCGTTCCCCTTGGGGGTAAATGTCCATAAGCGCAGGATCTGAGGGTTGCAGCGTTCTAGGTACTCTTAATCTGCTTCGTACCATATTATATGCTTTGTATCAGTGGTCGATATCCGAGCTATTACGGAGTTCGTCGAATGCAGAGTCCTTGGCGTGTTGAATCGCTTTCTTAAGCTGTAGGCAGCATACTTTGTAGCTAAAATGTAATGATTGCCACGTAGTACGACTCCGCTCACGCTGCGTTTTCCTGCACGCTTATTTGGAGCGGCTTTTGCGTTCGGCAATGTTGCCGTCATCTCTAGAAAGGTCCGGGTGACGCTTCGAGCGTATTATTTCCTTATTGTGCCAACTCAGGAATGTTTCACTCGTGCACAAATCGTGTTCACGTAGTGCGTTCTGAAATTTTTTATGGGCCTCTTTAGTAGAAGTCGATGCTCTGCTTATGATGTTGTGTCTGCTGTCTCGTTACGTTACTCGTGTTAGTTGTGTGCAATAGGGTTACTGTATACACACTCACACCAAAACAGCCTCTAAGAGGGGTTTGGCAGATGCGTACCAAGGTGAAAAACCAGTAAATTTAAATTTTTTCCATGTTTATGGGATTTCACTTTATAAACATTCGAAATGATTGACTTTTCGCTGCAAAATTCTAAATTTCCATAGAAGAAATGAAAGAAATAGGGAAATTTACCATTGAAAACCACAATTTCGCGCACACACACTTCCATATCAAAGAAAAACACGTACTAGAATTGTGGAAGGGAACCGACAGCTGTTTTTCCGACTCTTCACATATTCGCACTAACACACTTCAAAAACGCAATTTGATAGCAATTCCCAGTAGTACAAAAACAGGCGAACTAGTACATAAACAGGCGATTTTTGTGAGGTTAAATTACAATTTCTAGTACAGAAACGACCGAATTAGACGTATCTGCCAAACCCTAGGTAGAGAGTGTTGTGTATATAGTGACCCTAGTGTGCAACTGTAGCGGAGGAGACCTGAACATGGAGAAGGTTCTTCACATTCTTTTCAAGCCAGCAGGCGAAGTGGATGATGCGGATCTCCTAACACCTTACTGTAAAGTTTGGTGCCCCTATTCTTAGCGGGATCTTGGATGGGTTTATACTGCGCTTTCATTCGCATTACCGGAAGTAGATTTGATTGGAGAGTGCTACTGACAGTGCGAAAGCAGTCATTAATTTTTGTCTTGATGTTAGCTATGTTGGTTAACGATATCCAAGCGTAGACAGTAATACAACGTTGAAGATTCGCTTCAAGCAAGATTCGTGCGATTTTATGAACTAGTTCTATATGCGGTCCTTTGTTACGAGAGCACATAATCTCTAAAGCCGGCTACAGACTTCTCCTGCTTTTCTTGTTTTTCGCATTTCGTGAGTTTCTCGTCTTATTTCACGAAACACATGAAACTTGCGAGAACACGAGAAAAAATTGTACACACAATTCGCAAGTTTCGCGTTTTCGTGGTTTCTCTAGATTTCGTGAAGTATTTTCGTAGAAAACCAGATGAGCAGAGCATCCATTTCGTTATTTCCCTACTGCAACAATGGATTCAGATAGCGATACCGGAATTGCAGCCACAATCTTAATTATTTTAAATGATAACTTCGCTGTCCGTCCAACTCATTTCACTTTATTTTCAATTTCTGAACTCCTGCAAGTCCAAACTTTTGACATTAACCACGAAAAACCAAAAACTCACGAAAAAGACACGAAAAATCGTCTCGCGTATTTTTCCTCACTTTCTCGTCAAGCAAAACCCTTTGATGTCGGGAAAAAACCGTCTCCAGCAGAGAAAACGCACGAATCGCGAATCGCGAAGAACGAAACGCGAGAAACTCACGAAAAATCTCTACACACTATTCACGAGAAAGACGCGAATGACGCGAAATAGGCGAAATGCGATAAGTCTGTAGCCGGCTTAAGGCATTATTATACTCTAGATGAAATCATATAGAGTATTATAAGTTTAATCCAGCCCAAAAGTTTGTAACGCATGGAACCAAGCCTCGGACGAAAAAAAGTTATATATTATTTTTTGTTTATTTGTGCCCAAAAACCTCAAATCCGCCTGACGTCCGTCCGTCCGTCCGTCCGTCCGTCCGTCCGTCTGTCCGTGAACACGATAACTCAAGAACGCCTTCACCTAGGATCTTGAAATTTTGAATCTGGATGTTTGGTTGAATTTGTAAGGCTAAGTTCGTTAACGGGCAAAATCGTCTTACTCCTTCGGGTAGCTGCCATACAAAATGTCCTTAAAACACGTGATCAAGAATATTGACCAATAACTTCGTAACGCCTAAAGCTACGACTTTGAAATTTTGTATGTATTACTTTTTTAATAGTTGCAGCTAAATATATGAATATGAAGAAAATCCTATTAGTCCTTCGTGTAGCTGCCATACAAATATCCTGTCAAAACGTCTTCACTTAATTTACGGAACTCACTATATCTCAAGTAATCTTTTAACTATGAACTCGGAATTTTGTACAAATTAGTTTTGAGTGAAAAAAAAGTTCGAGTTTACTAGTCAGCAAAATCATTTTACTCCTTGTGGTACCTTCCATACAAAAAATCCTTAAGACACGTGTTCAACAATATTTTTCGATAACTTTTGAACGCTTCAAGCTACGAATTTGAAATTTTGTACACATTAATTTTTGAATGGTTCCAAGGAAAAGGATAAATATGTAAGAAATTGAGTGAGTCCTTCCTGCACCTTCCATGTGAAAGTCCTTCAAAAAGGAAATTTTTTTCGATGACTTACCCAGTTCAAGGTATGAAATTAAACACACTTTAAGTTTTGAGTAGCAATCTAATGGCAGTTTTTAATAAAGGACATACAACATGCACACACGTAATTCTTATTTAACCCCAACTACAATATAAATCACAGTTCAGTATTCATCTAGAGTATTATACGATTGGCTTGCAGCTGATCGTGACTGCAGTATGTTTTTTTGTTTGAATTTGAATTTGTCGTGCATGAGATCTCCAATTCATTTTTCGGTGAAGTTAATTCTGTGTGTGCCCATACATTCATAGCATGATAGGCTTTATCTAAAATATAGTTGGTATCATCAATGTCTGTAGCACGATAGGCTTTATTTAAAATATAGTTGGTATCATTAATGTCTCCCGATGCCACAAGATAAATATTGTCCAGTTCGTTTTGCTACTAAGGAATCAATTTATAAGACAGCTGACAATCGGGAACCTTGGAGATATGCCATTTTGTGATACGGTGATGGCCGATGGACAACCGTCGATAATAACTTTATTTCTCCGAGTCATCATCAGAGTGCATATTACGAAACTCCGAAACGCCCTTACAGCTGGTGGTATTTGCGGATTTTTTTTTTGCTGTATGTACACCAAATTAATTACTTTATTTTTTTTTAATAATAAAGTATTGTTATCGATTTAAAGAAAACATTGAATATTTTCCTTTTTACGTTTCGTGACAAATAGATACAAAAAAAGCAAATAAAACGTACGCGAAATCGTTTGACGGCTCGTAGCTCCCAAATTCATTGTGCTATTAAGTTCAATTTTAATAAAAAACTTTAGATTACTAGGTATATCTCACGAACCAATTACGCTAGAAAAATAAAATTCTTTAGTTCTATTTTTATACTCTAGATGAAATCATATAGAGTATTATAAGTTTAATCCAGCCCAAAAGTTTGTAACGCATAGAACTAAGCCTCGGACGAATAAAAGTTATATATTATTTTTTGTTTATTTGTGCCCAAAAACCTCAAATCCGTCTGACGTCCGTCCGTCCGTCCGTCCGTCCGTCCGTCTGTCCGTTAGCACGATAACTCAAGAACGCCTTCACCTAGGATCTTGAAATTTTGAATCTGGATGTTTGGTTGAATTTGTAAGGCTAAGTTCGTTAACGGGCAAAATCGTCCTACTCCTTCGGGTAGCTGCCATACAAAATGTCCTTAAAACACGTGCTCATGAATATTGGTCGATAACTTCAGAAGGGTTTCAGCTACGACATTGAAATTTTGTATGTGTTATTTTTCCAATAGTTGGAGCTAAATATATGAATATGAAGAAAATCCTGTTAGTCCTTCGTGTAGCTGCCATACAAATATCCTGTCAAAATGTATTCACTTAATTTACGAAACTCACTATAACTCAAGTAATCTTTTAGCTACGAATTCAAAATTTTGTTCAAATTAGTTTTTAGTGAAATGGAAGTTCGAGTTTACTAGTGAGCGAAATCCTTTTACTCCTTCTGGTAGTTCCCATACAAAATATCCTTAAAACACGTGTTCATGAATATTGGTCGATAACTTCAGAAGGATTCAAGCTACGACATTGAAATTTTGTATGTGTTATTTTTCCAATAGTTGGAGCTAAATATATGATTATGAAGAAAATCCTGTTAGTCCTTCGTGTAGCTGCCATACAAATATCCTGTCAAAATGTCTTCACTTAATTTACGAAACTCACTATAACTCAAGTAATCTTGTAGCTACGAATTCAAAATTTTTTACAAGTTAGTTTTGAGTGAAAAGAAAGTTCGACTTTACTAGTCAGCGAAATCCTTTTACTCGTTCAGGTAGCTGCCATACAAAATGTCCTTAAAACACGTGTTTAAGAATATTGGCCGATAACTTCAGAAGGGTTTAAGCTACGACTTTGAAATTTTGTATGTGTTATTTTTACAATAGTTGGAGCTAAATGTATGATTATGAAGAAAATCCTATTAGTCCTTCGTGTAGCTGCCATACAAATATCCTGTCAAAACGTCTTCACTTAATTTACGGAACTTTCAATAACTCAAGTAATCTTTTAGCTATGAATTGGAAATTTTGTAGAAATTAGTTTTGAGTAAAATCGAAGTTTGAGTTTACTAATCAGCGAAATCCTTTTTCCCCTTCTGGTAGCTGCCATACAAAATGTCCTTAAGACACGTGTTCAACAATATTTTCCGATAACTTTTGAACGCTTCAAGCTACGAATTTGAAATTTTGTACTCGTTCATTTTTAAATGGTTCTAAGGAAAAGGATAAATATGTAAGAAATCGAGTGAGTCCTTTCTGCACCTCCCATGTGAAAGTCCTTCAAAAAGGACATTTTTTTTCGATGAATTACCCAGTTAAAGATGTGAAATTAAACAATGAATATTGTCTTTTAGTTTTGAGTAGCAATCTAATGGCAGTCCTTAATAAAGGACATACAGCATGCACACACGTAATTCTACTTTATCCCCAACTACGATATAAATCGGAGTTCAGTATTCATCTAGAGTATTATACGATTGGCTTGCAGCCGATCGTGACTGCAGTATGTTTTCTAAACAAGAACAGTTTAAAATAGATGATTGGAATTTTCACTGCATGTGGGCCTAATAGACCCATACCAGAAAAAAAATAAGAGTGTGAGTGTAGGGGGTGAGGGTGACGAGGGTGAAAAAGAAAAGGTTTAGATTTTTATGTCTCGAGAACCCATAATCATGGATAGTTGAAACTCGGTACTTAGATAGTAGTGGCATGTTATAAAAATATAATTTTTATTAGGGGTGTTATGGTACTGGGGTCTATCTATAGGTTAGGTTAGGTTTAGAGGAGTGAACTGGAGCACTGCGTCACAGCACATCACGAGAGATCACTAAGGACCCATTGTATTCCCCTCGTATAAAAACCGGGCTCTTAACTATTGATTCCAAATATTTCTCTTCTTTATGATGAGAGTAATTCTCCATGAAGGTATCATTGCAAGTTCTGATAAATCGGTCAAGAAGAATTTCCTCAAGTACAGATATCTGGTACGAGCCAGACTTCCACAACCACACACTAGATTCCTATCTATAGAATGGCTTATGGTAGAAAGTTGAAACTTGGTGTGTGCATGTAGATAGATCTACTAGAAAAGTATAATAATTTCGATGATTAACGAATTTCGTCATATCTATTAGGCCTTCTGAAATATTGAATAAATTTTTATTCCTCATATTCTTCACATAAATACCTAGAGAGTATTTTACGGATTTTTTGTAATTCGAACCCTAAGGGGGTGTAATGGGACTGTAAACATTTTCACGAACTCAGCCATATTACTCAGGTCTGATTAGATATCGAATAATTGTTCAATTCCGCGGGTTTGTATTATAATCGCCCGTAGGAGGGTATAAAAGAGTTGAACACGTTCTCATGAATTCCGTCATATTTTGTTGGACTAATAAGACATCGAATTGGTTTTTACATCTTCGGGATTTTTGGATATTCAACGCCAGGTGTGTGTCAGGTTTGATGAGGTATCAAAAAAATCTGCAACGGTCTGGGCGCAACTTTATTATTTAGGTTGTAGGTTACTGAAAACCTAAAAAATATCGTTCCAAATAGTCTCTGGGTTATTTTTTAGGTTATCAATCGCATAGTAACCTACATACACTACATCTCAGCATCACACGCGTTCCGGACTTCTACCTAAAAAATAATAAAGCTGCCAGATATTTTTAATTTAATACCTATTTTTTAATAACTAATGGATTGTTGTTTCTCTATAATGCGAATCACCTACAAAGCATTCGAGAAAGTATATTGAGCATTTAAGTGACAATTCTGTTTAGCCCGACATATAGGTATAGCTTATTAACTTTCTTCACAATTTGACTTCACTCAATTATGTATAATTTGAGCGAAACTTGTACTTGGGCCCCAAATATATCTAGATTCAAAATAATGTTACCTTTTATAACCTTTTTCTAGTCTAGACATTAGACTCCTGATATTGTAATGCATCGAAAATCAATCAACAAAGGCGAATTTAAAAAATGCGGAGCACCGCACAACCTTGATCTTGTAAGATTATCTGTAAAACACAACGGAAAAATAGTCTTACCTAACTAGTCTTATTATTACCTGAAAAAGTTCCGAAAGAGAAAATAAAGTTAAGGCATTAAAAGTGATTTTTTATATATACATACCTACCGCAAGACCACTCTGTGAATGAAACTAACGTTGCCTTAACATTTGAATTATGTAGTCCAGGTTCATTGGACCGATACAAGAGAAAAAAGTGAGATCTTGATATCACAGCCTAAAGCCAATGTAAAAGAATGTAGTTCACTTTCTCTCTTAGCGATCACATTTAATAATTAACGATTACTTCTACCGCCACACCTGTTTCCCCACTGTCGAGCAGGTAGCAGAGTAGATTTTTGATAAACATGTTTAAAAGACCATACCATTATTTGTTATGGTCATATACTTTTAACTAAACTAATATACATATTGTATATCTACTTAAAATACTTTTCACTTTCTTCTTATGAATATTTCTTCTTTTTCTGATGTGGACTGGGCTTCGATAACCCCTAATCAGTAGGTTCAATTAGGCAATTACAAGGTACATAATGTAGTATTTAATACAGTTTGATACTTCCATGCAAAAATTCGTAGAAAGTCGTTTTAAGTAGAGTTGTAGATGACCTACAGAACCTGGTGGTGGCTGGTACTCAGTACCGAACTTGACCTTACAGTTCACCGATTTAGTAATTCTCTATCAGTTATCAAATTGATTTTCTCTTGTGCTTTGGTACTTAGATTAGTTTAAGGGGAACATCCGAGTAGAAAGCAGAAAAAATAGGTGAATTTTAGAAATTATTATCTCAAAAACTATTTGCTCGATTTTATCCAGGTTGGTTTTATTCGAAAGTATATACATATGTTGAGGTATGCTAATAATTTATAAATATATATCAACCGGGGGCGCTGCTGTCATGGTCGGCGTGAAGAATGTCCGTTGCTCGCACGGTCTGCGGTTCCCAAGATTACATGCAGTCGGTTGATCCAAAACAAAAATTTTAAAAAGATTCTGCAAATGTAAAGTATGATGCCCTTCACTAAATGGCGGCCGATTGAACTTTATTTTCAGTTTTTAACCTCAACTATCGACTTTTCTGGCTTCATAAAAAAAAAGTAAATAAGTAAAAAAAAGAAATCCTACGTAGCGAAGTAGAAAACCTATCCAAAAATATTGTGTGAAATTTTGGAAGCAATCGGTCAAGCCATTTTCCGAACATTTTGGGGACCGTCTTTGAAAAGTATGTTTGGAGATAATCGCGTTTAAATCACGCTGTATATAGATAATTCACGAAGGGTGCCCATAACTTTCACATTTATTGGAATTTCGACATGAAATTTACACACAATGTTCTTCAGACTACAAACTTTAAGATGAGGAAAAAAAATGTTTGATAAAAAAAATTTTCTACTCGGATGTTCCCCCTTAATGTAGTGCGGTAGTACTTAATATATTGTAGTATATACAAGGTGTCCGGTACTCCGTGCACTCCTTCATATATTTTGAGACAAAAATTGTTATACAGGGAGGGTCAATTTTTAATATCCGTGAAAATACAGGAAGGTCAAGAAAAGTGTTTCGGACCTGTACCCTCACTCACTTAAAACGTTATATCTTGAAAACTAATAATCAGTATTCAAAGTTTTATAGCTTGTATTTAAGGGAATCGAATTACCTTTCATGGGATGTAACAGTTCAAATTGTAACTGCACCCAATCTTGAGATATTTACTTTAAAACACAAATTTTTGCTATTTCAACTCTAACAATTCCGTGATCAATGTAGTTTTCTCAGAAAACCCCATTATAAAAATGTTAGTTTTATTTTATTTTTTTATTTGTTATATTATTTGTCAAGTTGCATACACTTGTATTGCATAAGTTTAATAATTAAGAAAAAAGTTATGATTCCAAAAATATTGCACTTTTATGCAAAAAAGAAGAACATGTTGATCTACACTCTTTGCTTGAACTAAAAGAATTTAATAACAGTTTTTATGCTTTATTTCAATATTTTTTAATTACAAAAAATGTTCAAAATGGCCACCTTCATATTGAATGCACGCTAAAGCTCGTTTTGCAAGCGTTCCCTTGGTATTCATACTCCTCAGCCAGGCGCGTAGCGTGAAACGTCGTAGGGCTAGCGCAATAACACGATCATGAAATTCCGTGAATTCTATAACCATAAACACGTAGTTTTCATCCAGAAATAAAATTTTAATTACGAAACTGGAGAAAGTAATCAAAAAATTTTGCGAAATTTAGCAATCGTATCGTTGCGCTAGCCCTACGGAAATTCTCGCTACGCGCCTGTCCTCAACTCCTGCATTACTTCTGTTGCTGCCGCATCGATCCTGGTGGTATTTAGATCTTCCAATGTTATTACTACCGTTGCGTAGACAAGGTCCTTCATCCGTCCCCATACAAAGAAATCCATAATACAGGGTTCGGAAAAAAATTCACTGATTTCCGGCGTCCATTGTTCCTATATGGGAGGGGGGGGGGGGGGGGTTGAAAAATGTGGGGGTGCTTTGTAGGTGCGCTAACTCATAAAGTTTCAGTATCCCATTATGCCTTGATCAGGTGAACATCGTGCGTTCGTTGTCGAAACTTATTTTAAAAATGGCGGTTCCGTTATTAAAACGCAAAGATCGTTCAGATTACATTTTAATCTTCGCCCTTTAGACACAGTGCCAGATCGCAGTGCAATTATTCGTTGGATAGCTGCCTTTTGCGCAACTGGTTCAACATTGAAAAAGAAACCTCCTGGTAGGCTAAAAAGTGTTAGAATACCTGAAAATATTGAGAGATTAAGGCAGTCCGTTCTGCGATCGCCGCGTCGTTCCGCATTGAAACAAGCGGCTACTTTGCAGTTGTCCCACCGAAGTGTGAAGCGAATGCTGCACTTTGACCTTAAGTTCCATCCTTACAAGATGACTCTTGTTCATGCGATACACGAAGGTGTCTTTCAAAGACGTGTGGATGCGTGCCAGGCCATTCTTCAAAACGTGTAAAGACATGCAGTTTTATTGACCACTCGATCTCGCGCCATGTGATTTTTTTCTCTGGGACTACCTAAAAGAAAGAGTGTACATCAACCGTCCTCAAACCATCAATGCCTTAAAAGCAGAAATCCGTGCAGAAATGGCAAGGATACCGTCTGAAATGACAGCACGTGTTATGCAGAACTTCAGAAATCGCCTAATCCGTAGCATCGCGAACGAGGGACGCCATTTGGAAGACATAATTTTTCACAAATAAACTTTAAGATACTGCAAATATTTTGTAAAATAAATGCTTTTGGTTAATGTCGTCGTTTATCATTTACTGTCCTTGGAAATCAGTGCATTTTAGATCAGGAGATCTCGCAGGCCAGTGTATCGGTCCATTTCTACCGATCCAGCGATTGCTATAATTGGAATTTAACCAATCCGTGTTCTGTCGGCCGTAATGAGCTGGAACACCATCGTGTTGGTAAAATATGGAAGCCAATCGTACCAGTGGAATATCATCCAACAAGTCCTGTAGATTATTTGATAAAAAATGTAAGTAATTGGAACTATTTAGAGTAGGCGGAAGCCTAATTGGTCCAATGAAATCGTCACCAATCACACCTACCCATAAATTGTCACTGAATCTGTGCTGAAATGATGCCACTCGTCTTGTGTGTGGATTGCTCTCAGCCTACGTATGTAGGTTGTGAAAGTTTGTGATACCGTCTCTGGTAAATTGGAACTCATCCGGCCAAAAATTGTTGTTCATAAAATTTTCGTCATCTATTTGTCGTTCAAGGAGCCAATTGCTAAACTCCATACTTTTGGGCAAATCAATGGGTAGCAGCTCCTGCACTGATGTGGGATGGTAGGGATGCAAGTGTTATGCTTTTGAAACACTCCAAACTTTCCACTTAGAGCTGTGGAACTGCAATGCCAAGCGTCGGATACTGATTGATGGATCATTTTGAGCCGCATGCAGTATTCTTTCATCGATCTGAATAGCGATTATTGGCGCAGGATTTGCATTTACTCTGCTTGTCCTAATGCTGTCAGTTTCCCGAATCCTTCTGTAAACGTCTTGAAATACTCTCCTGTCAGGTGTTCGTCGATGAGGAATTATCGGATCCAGGGGGAGGGGCGGAGGGGGAGAAATTCCGAATTTTCTAAACATACATACTTCAACAGTTCTCCGATTTTTTTACTCCACTGCAATGTGGACTGTAATTAGCATTTACTGTAGTTCTGCGGTGCACTGCGAAGCATAGAACAGAACCGTGATAAAAAGACTGCAAGACAACATATTGCGTAGGTAATAGGTAAAGAATCGCCAAGAATGACAAAATTTGTAACCTTACCATCTCCGATTCCTTTGAAATTTTTGTACTTTAATAACTAGTGAAAAAAATAATTGAAATTCATTTTTTTTGTTAGTTTTAGTATGTTAAAGTTTTCGCAAAAATGGCTGTGCTCTTGAATTATGCATTAAATTTTCATAAAAATTTCAAAGCGTTTCGAGTTTTTATACCTGAGAAAATAATTCGTGATAATCATGTAAACCATGTAAAGGAGGTTCCCCCTTAACGGCATCGGAAAATGATCTTTTATTATCCTTGCTTTTATTCTCCAGAAATCACAACATATTCTTTTAGACCCATTCCTCTTTGATACAAGTCGAGCCGGTGATGTGAATGCTGAACAACTGGGTTATATTAATCTATCTTGCAACCATGCTGAAACTTGTTTTTCGATTTCATCTTTGTCGAGCGGTGCCACTCTTCTGGGCCTCTCAAAGAGGCGGTGTTTCGTCATACAGTAGTATCTTCATTTCGACAGGAGATTTTACCATCTGTTCCGGCTTGTAGTTATCCTTCAACGACAAAATTCTTTGTTTTTGATTCTCTGTTAAGGGATAGATGTCTATCTCTGCTTTTTAGTGATGTTCTTCATATAAATCGATCATACAAGATAATTTGTCGAAATCGTTACGAAGCTAAAAATTTCCGCAGCTTTCCTCTTTATTGTTGAATAAGTTTAGTCGTAGTTAGGATAGGAAACATGAATTGTAATAGTAGCAAACCCTAAGGTTGAATTATTATTAGGTTTAGGATTAGGGTATAAAATCGCTTAAGGAAGATCGATAATTGCGAGCATCGCGAGATGCGATAACTACGTCGCTTTCCACGAAAACGATTTCGCCGATCCACGTAAAACAAAAAAATATATTCAACCGGTTTCTCCCACAACACCTAAGAGTCATACTTACCCGTAGTTCCGATACCATACGAGCGGAACATACTTACGCGAATCTTGAAACACGTGATATATGTGTTTCAAGATTCAAGAACAAACACCGAAGACAAAACAGCACATCAAACGAGACGTAAACAAGGAATACCACATCAAACGATACGTAAAAATTGCACTTCATCCGCGAAACG
This sequence comes from Beris morrisii, assembly GCA_951812415.1. Taxonomy (NCBI): domain Eukaryota; kingdom Metazoa; phylum Arthropoda; class Insecta; order Diptera; family Stratiomyidae; genus Beris; species Beris morrisii. Next base: position 99,773,946 of record OX638311.1, read on the forward strand.
TCAAGTGACGTTTCCATTGGCACTAGAAACATGGCGGACTAACACTTCAAGAATCGAAGTACGTCCAATACATGATCAAGTTTGGATCCGGGTTATAGTCGGAAGGAGAATAAAATGTAACCACCGAATGGATCTGAGAGAAAGGAGGATTAATGATCGAGAGTGAAAGTTAACCGATTTAAGAGAAAAAGTCAAGATTAATGACCTCAAAGGTGAGACATTGACCTGAACGGAAAATCGAAAATGAACTGGCGAAAAAACTGGAAGAGGCATGATGAGAGGTGCTCTCCAAAAAAGGCCTCTTTCGAGTAGTGTACGTCGGAGGAAGAGGACATCGAAGAAGGAACAGAATCAATACAGTCGTGCCGAAGTTTATGTCGTTAAATTTGGATTGCTTTTTGAAAGATAAAAGGAGAAGAAGCTGGTCGCAAGTCGGCGGAAAGAAAGATTTCCATAAGAAGAATCACATTGAACGGGGAAATCGACGCGAACCTGTCAACAGATTCTTCAAGGACCTTCGAGCGACACCGCACCAGAGGTGCCCTAGCATTATAAGAATTAAGAGTACAGAAATTATAGGTATATTATAGTTCAGGTAAAGTTTCTTTGTTTTTTTTTTATAAAAAGTTTAATTGCTTGAGACGCGAAATAAATAGAGCGTGATTCCCTTTTTCAATTAAATAAATGCGTTTAGTGAAATCAGAAGATCCGGTGATCTATTTTAATCTAATCTATTATGTAACGATTTTGTGATGTTTTCGAGCCCATATTCCGCTCGTTTCTTCTAAATAGTGAATGATTCGGTCTGGTTCAATTTTCCCGAACTAGTAGTTCGGTCGGGGACATTTTTGTTCGAACGGATTTCTTAAACTAGAGAACCACCCATCTCTGGGTTGACCGGAAAAGGACCCGTTCGCCCCTATCGTGCCAAGGGGTTTTAATTACATTTTTTCACCGGGAAAACCCGTTAATAGCGGGTGTAGAGACCGCTACCGCGGGGCGAACCGTAATAAATATTTATAATTTTTGATACACTACATAAGTATAAATGGACTTCAACAGTTCGTGCCTTTGATTAATACGCACTTCCTATAATTAAGTGGTAGCCACGTTATCAAGAATCATTCCCTCTCGTTGGCTCTACAACAAACTTAACGCATTTATATATGTAGTATCAAATTCTAATTTTTATAAACCATCTTTGGACAAATAGTAGTAAAGCCTACTGATGTAATTTAACCATTTCAGAAGCATTCAAATTCTCTGTAAAAATGTAAAAAGTGTCAAATCTCTGTTTGGCGAATAAGCCTCACACCATGCTTTATTACTGTATGTTATGTAGTCCGCTAGATGTGTCTTGTTGTGTAGGTACGCCAGATAGAAAAAACCCACAGGAAAGAAGCTTCCACTACAAAATTATGTTCTTCCAATCGCGATTCAAGCAAGTCCTTTTACGATGTGTCTGATGCAGTAGTGGTTTCTTCACTGTGCTTTGAAATTTCACATCAGCCAATAAACGTATTAGAACAGTATTACGTCCCAGCGGGAAAGAAAGCGCTATAAAACGCATTTGGGAGGGCTTGTAAACAAGCTGTAAAGTGCTTCAAACTAGCTCTTCCTTCATATAAAATTAACATTACATGTCATTAGACAAAAGATATTTTATTATGATTCTATGACGCGCTTATAAAGCGCTATACAGAATTATAACAAAAATAGCTTTATTTAAGCGCTTTGAATTGCTGCACCGAATTATAATACCAAATGGTTTCTCTAAGCGCTTATAAAGCGTACTCCAGTATTACTATAAGAATTTTTAATTTTAAGCACTTATAAAGCATAACACAGCATACACATTAAAATATGCTTTTTAAGCCCTAATACTTACCCATTATTGATGAAATAGTGAAATAATAATAGCTTCAGTTAAGTGGTTTTAAGCGCCACAAAGTAGTAACATTTTTAATACAGAAAATGAATACAAAATGTAAATTTATTTCTGTTTCGAAATAAAAGTTTCTCTATAAATTTTATTTTTTCTGCATCGAATCCCGATTCTCATCTCTTTCTCGAAATCGGAGAATCCGAAGTCGATCCTTTTTACTGCGTCTGTAAGAAAAAATTTAAATGTAAAAAGTTATTTTTAAACAAACTCCGAGTTTTTACCAAAAATGTATTGTGAAAATAATTTTGTTTCCTTTAAAGCAATTTTTTTTTGATGGCCATCCCAATTAACTGCCAAAAGTAAATGTTCGCTGAAAAAGATAGGTAGGCATTTGCGCAGCTTGTCGGTACCCACAATTGAATTTATATAAGTAGCCTGCGATAAATTGATGTTAATTATATGGCTCTAAGGGTCATCATTTCGATCTCCAGTTAAACTCTAACTGGAACTTTTAACGGAAGTTTTGTGTAAAAATCTGTCAGTTAAAGTTCCAGTTAGAGCGTAACTGAAAAGCGTAGGAACGGCCCTAATAAAGTTATAGTAATCTTACGATTTGATCCTCTGGAACACCTTCAAGCTTGTCTTCTGCTGCTTTAATGTCGTCGATGTGCTGAAGTGGAAAAATTTTGAAGTTCAACTTCGGTGGAAAAATTTTCGCTAAGATCTTTTCTAGCAAAACAGAATGCTTTGATAGAGCTTCATTTTGTCCATGCAGTAAGCATTTTATCTCGTCAAATTTCTTGATTTGTTCCTCCAGTGCTTCAGTTAAGTTTTGATTTTTTAATTCTGAAAAGTTACATCGTAAGAAAGAGCAAATCTCAAATATATACAATACTCGTATACCTAATAGTTTACATTTTTGGCATTCGATGTTCATATTTGCCAGAAATGCGTCACACTTGTATACAGGTGTTGATGTTGGAAATAAATTTTCTGTCATTTTTTCCTGTAAAAAAACATTCATAAAACATTTGACCTATGTATCTATAAAGAATTTCTATAAATACATTTATGATACACAATGATGCAAAATTGGAATAATGACGAGGCCATTTTGAACTGGTAACGCCATTAATTTACAATATATGTCCTCGATTTTAACGTGCAATTCGTCGTTCTTAATATTTTCAATAAAAGCTATTCCAAGAGCTGCAATCGACTCAACTGGTTCAGTGAAATAATTGACCATTGATGAAAAACTAAATCCTTTGACGAATTCTTGCCCATTATCATCTTTGTAAAATTCTGTGACTTTGAGTGGAGTTAATTTGTTTACATAGCAAAAATTATCTGGTGCTTTGGTGCTTAATATGAACCCATTTGGATAACGACGATCATTGACAATGTATTTTATATGCCCTTTTGTCGGTTTTGTTTCTGAACTTTGCTGTCGATTTTGAGTTTCGAAATAAAATCTCTCTATGGCACGATTATTCAACTGTTGCAAGATTTTGGTGGGTTGGCGGCAGTCTTTCTTCAGTAGTTGCATAAAATTTTCAAAACGGTAGGCCGAAAAGGAGTCTACGTTACCAAACAATTTTACGCACTGTGTCAAATGCAGCAAATTATGAACATTGTAACTGATTTTATTTGTTCCGTAAATATGTTTAAAATTATGTACAAAGACATTAAGCATTTCTTGAACGACATCTAAATTTTTGTGGCAATTTTCGGGGCAGGATAACAACCGATAACACGTGTGTAAAAGCAAGAAATGCATGTACATATCTTCATCTAGAATGTGTTTAAATAATACAATGCCGGTGTATAATATCATTTGACGAAATTCAACTGCTTTCCAGCGGTGAACTTCTGCTATACTTCGAGGCTTCCTGACAAAGTCCTTGGGAATTTTTGATGAGAAGGCATTAAGCGCTAGGTTCAAATTTTCTTTATCTTCATTTGTCATTTTTTTACCACTTATTTTGCCATCTAATATACATTTCAGCATTTTTTTGAATACCCCCAAATCAATTAAATGCATCACATCCAAAGGAAATTGGGAAACCATTTGGATGCCAAGCCTTTCCAATATGTGGAAATGTTCTCGAAAAAAATTATTGTGATGTTCTAAGTGCGATCTTTTCGCAAAGTCATCATCCATTCTCAAAATTTTAACTGATGTTTCATACGTTAGTGTTTTGTTTATGCGCTGTCCTGTTTGGGTGCATTTACTACAGCCATGAGCTGAAGTGTGACCAACAGTTCCAGTCACGAATGCTCTTGCTGGAGCATCACAGATAAATGCTCTCAATTTTATTTTGAAAACATAATCTTTGATTTTTATTGAGTTTTTTTTAATGTGTTCAATTTCTTCCACTAATGATTTTAAAAAAATATTTATATCATTTGGTTTCTTAGGACCTACATATGCGCCTATTAGGAAAACCTGGACTAGATTACTGTTAACAGTACTTCCTAGAATGGGCCATAGCGTTGTACCAGAGCTTTTAAATAAAGGAAGGCCATCAATTCCAATATCGACCTCGATTTCCTCTTTCCCACCCTCTGGTTGATATCCAATTGCATTCAATGCCTTCTCCAACCCGAAATGAAAATATTCACCGGGGCACATTTCTACCGTGCAAATTTTGTTCGATTTTGTTGCAAGCAATGTTTTAACAGATATGGGGACATTAATTCCAGATTTATTTAGAATATTAAGTAATTCGTTACCTGCTGCTCGTGAGATTCTATGTCTGATGAACCAAATTTTCAGGCTTTTTTCCAAGCATTTTTCATCAACACTATCTTCATTTAATTCAGAATTTTTTAATTCTGTGCATTCTGCAAAATTTCCATGAGATGGGTTAACTTCTTGTATCCTACATCCAACATTTTGGCTTTTTGGAATACTTCTTTTATGAAGCAAAGAATCTATTTCCTTTGAAACTAAACGTTTGAAATGTCTTTTACTAATGCCAGCGATGTTTTTGTCCATTTTGTATTGTCGAAAATACTACAGGACAAAATTCAAAATTTTTTACTAGAAATGAAAAAAAGTAAATAAAAGAATAATACTACTCATTTCTTTTCAAACGTTTTGAAATAAGTTGGATAATTAACAAATAAATGAAATGAAAGTTCTCGATGTTTGCAAAAACTATGTACGCTTATATGTATAGCTTAGCTTATATAACTTTTTTTCGTCCGAGATTCCTTTCTATGCGTTACACACTTTTCGTGCTGGATTAAACTTAGAATACTCTATGATTCACAAAAAACGCAAATGGTATTTAAATGGCGACAGTGGAGTTAGCACTTCTATTACACCCCGACCCAGATCTGATTTTCTAACTTTGTCCCAAAAAATAAGAAAGATTCGGCCAAAGTGATGGTCGATTTTTTTTACTCTTTTCAAAGTTAAGATTATTGTCTGTAAAAAAATATGTACTATGCATAAAGATACTTACGAGATGAACCAAAACACTTATTAAACTGAAACACTCGCGACAACAAAAATGCGTACGAAATATAATGTAACTAATTTTTTAACTGCGTTCCGTGATAGTTTGACGATTTGCGACAACTGAAACTGCGCTTCAATATCTTTTTTGTATAAACCAAATGCCAAATCAAAATTGTAATTCCCCGAAAAAACTAAACAAGAGCTTGTCTCCAACATCCAGAAAAGCGATTTTGAAGCAATTTGCAATGGAAAGAAAAAGCCCTTTGTCTTTGTCGCTGGAGACTTTTTTAATCACTTATTCGTAGCAATGCCTTCCAAGAACTTACATACTTCATATAAAAAAAAAGGATTCTCTGAAAAACAAACCACTCACTTTCGTCCAACATCCATAAAAGCAACTTTAAAGCTGTTCTCAATGAAAATAGATAAACCCTTCATTTATTTATCGCTAGAGACCTTTTTAAGCGCTTTTTCGCAATGCGCTTCAAATTTTTCCGCTGGGACAAGACACAGCAGAGACCTTTTACGAAAAATTATGGACGAGTATTCTTTTCAAACACACGTAAAATCAGTTTTTTGACTAAAATTCGTTTTCTTAGTTTTCCGCATAAGGCCACGATCAGGCATGTGATCGATGTTTCTTACGTCGGAATGAAATTTCACCCATTTACTTATAAATGTCTTTTACTTTTTCATGTACATACTTCACAGCGGGTCATGTTTGGTCCTTTTGGATGCTAACACCGAACACGGCTTCGTAACGTGATGAATACGTGGTATACATTTTGAAATAATTTTCAATCGATCGAAAACAGATGCTTTCTTTAGAAAGCGCCATTGGAGTATGGTTACACTACTTGCTAACGTTTGAATTTAACATCTACCGGTTTTCAAAATGAAAGGGCATTGGACCCAAAGTTGCGAATGATTATCCTACTCGAAAATATACAGTCCCTGGCCAAATTATTAGACGCACTTAAAAAATTTACCAAAAACTGGATTCAGATCCTTCTAAAGCGCTTTATTTGATGTTTGGGATGCGAAAACCGCTCTACCTAGATTCGTATTTCTGGTATCTATTTGATATCACCGAAAATGTTGCAGTCTACCCAGGACTCGCTTGTCTATAAATTAAAACAAATGGGGCAACCTGGCTCAGTCTCCGCGACGGGTTTGAACAAGAAGGATGTATTTTCGTTTTTGCCTCAGTATTGCAGGATTTTTGTATGTTTATGAACTGTGTTGTAATTTAGAAGTGTTTCTTATTATTTTCAAAAACATTTAAGTTTTGTGTTAAGTTTAATTAAAATTTAATAAATGGATAGAGCCAGAGATCTTACGAAAGAGAAAATCCACGAAGGGCCTTAATCGATGCCAAAATTTTTTCGAATCAAGAAATTTCCCGAAGATTGAATATTTCTGAGGCTTCTGTAAGACGAATTAAAGGAAAAGTTCAAAATAAAAATCAAGATTTTCACCACGGGGTGAACGACCCCTCAAGAATTTTCTTGAGGAAAATCGTTTTGCTTCCACGAATGAGATCACAAATTAAATGAGAGTAATGTGCCAGCCAGTGAAAGAACCGTTCGCCGTAAGCTTCTCCAGCTCGGAATGAAAGCCTGTAAACCCGCTCGTAAGCCTAAACTGACTCCTGCCATGAAAGCAAAACGTTTGCTTTGGGTAAAGAACCATCAGAACAAAGGTTTGAACTTCTGGAAATCGGTAAATATATTTTATTTTTATAGTTTTATGTATTATTAATTGCGTTTGGTCGTAACATGATTAAGATTACGTAAATTTTCATAGTAATGAATATTATTTCAAGTGAGCTTTAGTGATGAAAGCACTTTCGAAATTCTTGCCAATAAAACGCAATACGTCAGAACGCGTCCAGGTGAGAGATTTCATCCAGACTGCGTGAAATCAATAGTGAAGCACCCTACAAAGGTGATGATTTGGTCAGTCAGTCAGCCAGTCTCTGCAAAAGGAACTGGACGTCTGTACATTGTAAAGGGTACAATGAAACAGGACCAATACAAAGATGTCCTCCAGATAAAATTGCTTCCTCAGTTGAGGGAGTGGTTTCCAAGTGGAGAAAATTTTATCTTCATGCAGGATGGTGCTCCCTGCCACACGGCAAGGTCTATCAAAACTTTTCTGAGTGAAATGTTCCCCTTTTGGATTGGCCAGGCATGAATCCGTCTGGGCACTAATCAAAAGAGAGGTAGCGAAGGAGGTCATTACAACAAAAACCCGGCTGATAGAAAAAATAATAGATGTTTGGAGCCATATGGACCTTCAAGAAACTGTGCAGTCATGCATAAACAGTATGCCGAGGACGATACAGGCTTTAATTGCTGCTAAAGGAGGAAATACTAAATATTAAGCATACAAAAAATCTGCGAGTTTTTTCCCTTGCTTCATTATATATTTTTTAAAAAATACATGTCCTACAATAATTTATCGTAGTTATGAGTTTTATTTACCTAATAGCCTGCAAAATGGAAAAATATTTATTTTAGTAGAGTCCTTGTACAGAAAATCTTAATTTTACTCCGTAAAGGTAAAATTTTAAAAAATTTCTGGGTGCGTCTAATAACATGGCCACGGACTGCACATGAAAAATTTTTTCGAAATAGACCTATGGGAGGGGTTTGGACCCCCAAAACACCCCCCCCCCCACCCATGCGCACGGACCTGCTTCTATCACTTAGTATCACGTAAAGTTTCACTCTTAGTTGGTTTAAGCCGTTACTCGAAGAAAAATTAATAGTTTTTATACTCTAGATGAAATCATATAGAGTATTATAAGTTTAATCCAGCCCAAAAATTTGTAACGCATAGAACCAAGCCTCGGACGAAAAAAAGTTATATATTATTTTTTGTTTATTTGTGCCCAAAAACCTCAAATCCGCCTGACGTCCGTCCGTCCGTCCGTCCGTCCGTCCGTCTGTCCGTTAGCACGATAACTCAAGAACGCCTTTACCTAGGATCTTGACATTTTGAATCTGGATGTTTGGTTGAATTTGTAAGGCTAGGTTCGTTAACTGGCAAAATCGTCCTACTCCTTCGGGTAGCTGCCATACAAAATGTCCTTAAAACACGTGTTCAAGAATATTGACCAATAACTTCGGAACGCCTAAAGCTACGACTTTGAAATTTTGTATGTGTTTTCTTTTTCAATAGTTGGAGCTTAATTTATGATTATGAAGAAAATCCTGTAAGTCCTTCGTGTAGCTGCCATACAAATATCCTGTCAAAATGTCTACACATAATATACGGAACTCACTATAACTCAAGTAATCTTTTAGCTACGAACTCGGCATTTTGCACAAATTAGTTTTGAGTGCATACGAAGTTGAAGTTTACTAGTCAGCGAAATCCTTTTACTCCTTCTGGTAGCTGCCATACAAAATGTCCTTAAAACACGTGTTCAAGAATATTGGTCGATAACTTCAGAAGGGTTTAAGCTACGACATTGAAATTTTGTATGTGTTATTTTTCCAATAGTTGGAGCTAAATATATGATTATGAAAAAAATCCTGTTAGTCCTTCGTGTAGCTGCCATACAAATATCCTGTCAAAATGTATTCACTTAATTTACGAAACTCACTATAACTCAATTAATCTTTTAGCTACGAATTCGGAATTTTGTACAAATTAGTTTTGAGTGAAAAGGAAGTTTGAGTTTACTAGTCAGCGAAATCCTTTTACTTTTTCTGGTAGCTGCCATACAAAATGTCCTTAAAACACGTGTTTAAGAATATTGGCCGATAACTTCAGAAGGGTTTAAGCTACGTCTTTGAAATTTTGTATGTGTTATTTTGCTAATAGTTAGAGCTAAATATATGATTATGAAGAAAATCCTGTTAGTCCTTCGTGTAGCTGCCATACAAATATCCTGTCAAAACGTCTTCATTTAATTTACGGAACTTACTATAACTCAAGTAATCTTTTAGCTATGAATTGGAAATTTTGTACAAATTAGTTTTGAATAAAAACGAAGTTCGAGTTTACTAATCAGCGAAATCCGTTTACTCCTTCTGGTAGCTGCCATACAAAATGTCCTTAAGACACGTGTTCAACAATATTTTTCGATAACTTTTGAACGCTTCAAGCTATGAATTTGAAATTTTGTACACGTTCATTTTTAAATGGTTCCGAGGAAAAGGATAAATATGTAAGAAATCGAGTGAGTCCTTCCTGCATCTCCCATGTGAAAGTCCTTTAAAAATGACACTTTTTTTCTATGACTTACCCAGTTCAAGATATGAAATTAAACACTGAATATTGTCTTTTAGTTTTGAGTAGCAATCTAATGGGATTCCTTAATAAAGGACATACAACATGCACACACGTAATTCTACTTTATTCCCAACTACAATATAAATCGGAGTTCAGTATTCATCTAGAGTATTATACGATTGGCTTGCAGCCGATCGTGACTGCAGTATGTTTTTTATTATATATTATTATTTATTATTTATTTCTGAAAAGAATCGAACATTTTTTGGTCCGTCAAACCAGATTTGAAAATTAAAGTATTTTACAGTTCAGATATACATCTGAACTGTAAAATACTTGAGTTACTTTTGTTTCGGAATTTTTTCTTTTCCTCATTTCATAATACGAAATATTTGTCGAATTCGTGGAATAAAGCGAACAAGCGCCCCTTCTTATACCGCTCTAAAGCGTTCTAAATCTATTTCGTCTTAACACTCCTATATTTCTAAGATATGCATTTAATTTCGCAAGAACTTGAATTTACACGGTACTGTTCTGTAATTTTAGCGTGTTAGCTAATATAAAACTAGTTGAAAGTAACTGTATATTACACTTTCTTTATCTAATAAGATGATCTGTACTACCCGCTTCGACATTTATAACCATCATGCATCAACAAAAATTTATTATTTATTGGGAAGAAATTGCTATAGGAAGTTAAGTTAAATGCCGGATGTAGATACCTGTCAGACCATGCTCGCAGCTATAAAGTATAGGTATGTATATATAATACATGTAATCACTTTAAAAAAAATAGCTATGAATGACCGATTTAGTGCATTGGATTTTCTCGATTTCATTACAGTGTTATTATACACCTTACATATACAAGTAAATCTGCACTAAAGAATAATGTCCGCAAGCGAAATAATCTATTTAGCAATTGAAAGTTGTTTTCTTATTCACTAGCCTGTTGCGACCATTGAATGTGTAAAAATTAAAACCGGACTTAAGCAAAATAAATATACATGAAACTAATTTTAATGGAATCATGGAGTAATATGGACGCTAATTAACTATTCTTTGAAAACTAAATGATATTTGTAACGTTATTCAGATGTAAATAATGTACCTAATTAATATTAGTGTATCATCGTCTACTATTATTTTACGATCGCCAAACTCTTTTATTTTAACCGGTTCGACTTTTGAGCCTTAGGAAATTCAGGTAAATATGGTAGACAATAAGACGTTCTCCTAGCAAACATTTCTGGAGATAATCTTGCCTCCAATATCGTAATGATTTCTTGGGATTGCTATCAATATCAATCTCTGTATATCTTCATCCTTAATAAGAGACAATATATTCCATTAAAACGTAAGAAAAGATATCATTGCGTTAGCGTTAGCTGATAATTGTGGAAGTCAAGACGATTGCCCGGTTGGTCCAAAAATTATTTATTTATGATATTTTGAAGAGAAGTCAAGGCATTATCGATCTGAAAATATGTAATAAGGACTAGTCTCATGAAGTTCAAACACTGAATGCGATGCTCATTGCACTCGTTTTGATTGAACCAAATGGGAAATTTTTGATTTGTAACTTCGATACACTTATCCACAATTACTGATTTAATCTTATCTACTTCAGGTTAGGTACTAAAAAGACGTTTAAAAACATCAATTTGTAATTTGCAAATTTCAAAGAAATTGTTTGTTGGAGGAATAAGCTTTCGAAAATCTGTTCCTTCATTGAAATTTTTAAATTTAAGGAATAGTTCAGAAGCTGTCGCCAAGGATTCATTTTGCGGTTTTACCATAGTCCGAAAACAATTTTCGCAAGGATTTCCAATTTGTTTCATCAATTTATAACAACAGTATCCCGCAAAGTATCTAGAAGATATATTGTCAATTGGTATTTCTATTTCCTCTTCCAAAAGTACTTGGTGATCCACATCGTCAACTTCGTTTAGGGTTTCTTCCTCCATTTCAGTTTCTTCATAGCTATTGATTAAAGTATCTTAAGAACTTTGATTGCCAGAATTAGGATCCTGAAGAATTGATGACCAGTCGATGTCTAAAATCTCGTCGTCATCTTTTTCGCAATTCGCGTATTTCGAAGAAAATATAAGTTTTATAGACAGGATGCAACTATCGCGCTGAACTCATAAACACTTGGGTTTCTTTTATTTGCATTACGTGCACGTATATGAGAGAAAAAGTTTTTCAAAGGATCTTGATTAACTTTTGAAGAATATGTAGAAATAAAATAGATCATCATATCAAAAAAACAGTAGATAGTAGAAGTAGAATTAATTATTTTTATTTGAGAAATACATATATGATTTCATATCATATAAAAATTCAAATGCTTCCGAATTTCGAATAAGAGGGGGTCGGCCATTTAATATATCGACAAGTTTATTCCTTTCCTCAATAAAGACTGCCGTTGCTTTATGAGACACCTTTTCTGAAAACTTGTTAAGAGCTGCTGGAGTTTGGACAGCGCAGCAGATACATAATGACTTAAAACCTGTACTGCCAATCGGACGCTAATTTTTTTGAAGTTTGTGGGGTTAATGTGCATATATGTAAATTTAGGACACAATTTTGTCACATTATTTTTTTCCATACTGTACACTTCTCATACAACATCCATACTAACAATACCATCTTCTGTTTGTAAGTCCTTGTGTAACATATTATGTATTTCTTATTGATTAAAAAACAAACTGCAGTCACGATCGGCTGCAAGCCAATCGTATAATACTCTAGATGAATACTGAACTCCGATTTATATTGTAGTTGGGGATAAAGTAGAATTACGTGTGTGCATGTTGTATGTCCTTTATTAAGGACTCCCATTTGATTGCTACTCAAACCTAAAAGACAATATTCAGTGTTTAATTTCATATCTTGAACTGGGTAAGTCATCGAAAAAAAATTTCCTTTTTGAAGGACTTTTACATGGAAGGTGCAGGAAGGACTCACTCGATTTCTTACGTTTTTATCCTTTTCCTTGGAACCATTTAAAAATGAACGTGTACAAAATTTCAAATCAGTAGGTTGAAGCGTTCAAAAGTTATCGAAAAATATTTTTGAACACGTGCCTTAAGGACATTTTGTATGGCAGCTAACAGAAGGACTTAAAGGATTTCGCTGATTAGTAAACTCAAACTTCGTTTTTACTCAAAACTAATTGGTACAAAGTTTCCAATTCATAGCTAAAAGATTACTTGAGTTATAGTAAGTTCCGTAAATTAAGTGAAGACGTTTTGACAGGATATTTGTATGGCAGCTACAGGAAGGACTAATAGGATTTTCTTTATAATCATATATTTAACTCCAACTATTGAAAAAATAACATATACAAAATTTCAAAGACGTAGCTTAAACCCTTCTGAAGTTATCGACCAATATTCTTAAACACTTGTTTTAAGGACATTTTGTATGGCAGCTACCAGAAGGAGTAAGAGGATTTTGCTGACTAGTAAACTCAAACTTTGTTTTTACTCAAAACTAATTTGTACAAAATTCCGAATTCGTAGCTAAAAGATTACTTGAGTTATAGTGAGTTTCGTAAATTAAGTGAATACATTTTGACAGGATATTTGTATGGCAGCTACACGAAGGACTAACAGGATTTTCTTCATAATCATATATTTAGCTCCAACTATTGGAAAAATAACACATTCAAAATTTCAATATCGTAGCTTAAACCCTTCTGAAGTTATCGGCTAATATTCTTGAACACGTGTTTTAAGGACATTTTGTATGGCAGCTACCCGAAGGAGTAGGACGATTTTGCCCGTTAACGAACTTAGCCTTACAAATTCAACCAAACATCCAGATTCAAAATTTGAAGATCCTAGGTGAAGGCGTTCTTGAGTTATCGTGCTAACGGACAGACGGACGGACGGACGGACGGATGGAGGGACGGACGTCAGGCGGATTTGAAGTTTTTGGCCACAAATAAACAAAAAATAATATATATCTTTTTTTCGTCCGAGGCTTGGTTCTATGCGTTACAAACTTTTGGGCTGGATTAAACTTATAATACTCTATATGATTTCATCTAGAGTATAAAGATTCGTGCAAAAATAGAATTAGGTGTATTATCTAAAGCATCAATGTAATAAAAAACTTTTTTTTTCATTTTGTGAAATACGCCTAAAAAATTTTAAGAATGAACATGAAATCATTTAAATCGCTGAAGAAAACCCGAAGGACTACTAAATGTTACCTTTCGACCAATTACAAACACCCGAATCAGTTTTCACAGATACGGATGATAAATAAAGTTTAAAACTCAGGTCAGAAATGACAAACTATAGCTAGTTATCTCACTATTGAATGAAAAATATTTGGAAGGGAAAATTTATTTTAAAAACATACTGCAGTCACGATCGGCTGCAAGCCAATCGTATAATACTCTAGATGAATACTGAACTCCGATTTATATTGTAGTTGGGGATAAAGTAGAATTACGTGTGTGCATGTTGTATGTCCTTTATTAAGGACTGCCATTAGATTGCTACTCAAAACTAAAAGACAATATTCAGTGTTTAATTTCATATATTGAACTGGGTAAGTCTTCGAAAAAAAAATTCATTTTTGAAGGACTTTCACATGGGAGGTGCAGGAAGGACTCACTCGATTTCTTACATACTTATCCTTTTCCTTGGAACCATTTAAAAATGAACGTATACAAAATTTCAAATTCGTAGCTTGAAGCGTTCAAAAGTTATAGAAAAATATTGTTGAACACGTGTTTTAAGGACATTTTGTATGGCAGCTACCAGAAGGAGTAAAAGGATTTCGCTGATTAGTAAACCCAAACTTTGTTTTTACTCAAAACTAATTTGTACTAAATTTCCAATTCATAGCTAAAAGAATACTTGAGTTATACTAAATTCCGTAAATTAAGTGAAGCCGTTTTGACAGGATATTTGTATGGCAGCTACACGAAGGACTAATAGGATTTTCTTCATATTCATACATTTAGCTTCAACTATTGGAAAAATAACACATACAAAATTTCAAAGACGTAGCTTAAACCCTTCTGAAGTTATCGACCAATATTCTTGAACACGTGTTTTAAGGACATTTTGTATGTCAGCTACCAGAAGGAGTAAAAGGATTTCGCTGATTAGTAAACTGGAACTTTGTTTTTACTCAAAACTAATTTGTACAAAATTCCCAATTCATAGCTAAAAGATTACTTGAGTTATAGTGAGTTCCGTAAATTTAGTGAATACATTTTGACAGGATATTTGTATGGCAGCTACACGAAGGACTTACAGGATTTTCTTCATAATCATACATTTAGTTCCGACTATTGGGAAAATAACACATACAAAATTTCAAAGTCGTAGCTTAAACGCTTCTGAAGTTATTGACCAATATTCTTGAACACGTGTTTTAAGGACATTTTGTATGGCAGCTACCCTAAGGAGTAGGACGATTTTGCCCGTTAACGAACTAAGCCTTACAAATTCAACCAAACATCCAAATTCAAAATTTCAAGATCCTAGGTGAAGGCGTTCTTGAGTTATCGTGCTAACGGACAGACGGACGGACGGACGGACGGACGGACGGACGGACGGACGGACGGACGGACGGACGTCAGGCGGATTTGAGGTTTTTGGCCACAAATAAACAAAAAATAATATATAACTTTTTTTCGTCCGAGGCTTGGTTCTATGCGTTACAAACTTTTGGGCTGGATTAAACTTATAATACTCTATATGATTTCATCTAGAGTATAAACATACTGCAGTCGCGATCGGCTGCAAGCCAATCGTATAATACTCTAGATGAATACTGAACTACGATTTATATTGTTGTTGGGGATAAAGTAGAATTACGTGTGTGCATGTTGTATGTCCTTTATTAAGGACTGCCATTAGATTGCTACTCAAAACTAAAAGACAATATTCAGTGTTTAATTTCTTATCTTGAACTGGTTAAGTCATCGAAAAAAAAGTCCTTTTTGAAGGACTTTCACATGGGAAGTTTAGGAAGGACTCACTCGATTTCTTACATATTTATCCTTTTCCTTGGAATCATTTAAAAATAAACGTGTACAAAATTTCAAATTCGTAGCTTGAAGCGTTCAAAAGTTATCGAAAAATATTGTTGAACACGTGTCTTAAGGACATTTTGTATGGCAGCTACCAGAAGGAGTGAAAGGATTTCGCTGATTAGTAAACTCGAACTTCGTTTTTACTAAAAACTAATTTGTACAAAATTTCCAATTCATAGCTAAAATATTACTTGAGTTATAGTGAGTTTCGTAAATTAAGTGAAGACATTTTAACAGGATATTTGTATGGCAGCTACACGAAGGACTAATAGGATTTTCTTCATAATCATATATTTGACTCCAACTTTTGGAAAAATAACACATTCAAAATTTCAATGTCGTAGCTTAAACCCTTCTGAAGTTATCGACCAATATTCTTGAACACGTGTTTTAAGGACATTTTGTATGGCAGCTACCCGAAGGAGTAGGACGATTTTGCCCGTTAACGAACTTAGCCTTACAAATTCAACCAAACATCCAGATTCAAAATTTCAATGTCCTAGGTGAAGGCGTTCTTGAGTTATCATGCTAACGGACAGACGGACGGACGGACGGACGGACGGACGGACGGTCAGACGGACGGACGGACGGACGTCAAGCGGATTTGAGGTTTTTGGCCACAAATAAACAAAAAATAATATATAACTTTTTTTCGTCCGAGGCTTGGTTCTATGCGTTACAAACTTTTGGGCTGGATTAAACTTATAATACTCTATATGATTTCATCTAGAGTATAATTAAATGAGAATGGTAATTCAAGAAAACTTAACATATAATATTGTACACGATTGAATTGATGGTTTTGTCGATTATGGAAATGGCTACCGAAAAAATGAGAAACCGAATCATGTATGTGTCTTCATGCTTCGTGCTATATGTGGTAAATTTAAGCAAGTTTTGGGATACGCAGTATGTGGTACTTCTATTCCTTCTGAAACTCTGAAA
The DNA here is from genome assembly GCA_951812415.1 of Beris morrisii. Lineage (NCBI taxonomy): Eukaryota > Metazoa > Arthropoda > Insecta > Diptera > Stratiomyidae > Beris > Beris morrisii. The sequence goes on from OX638311.1 coordinate 99,790,554, forward strand.
TATAGTATTATATTTACCAAAGTATAAATATTTGTTCTAATTTTGGCTTAAATGTAAAGTTAATAACTTGCGATTAAGGTTCTACAAATAGATCTCTTTACAAAAAGTTACATATTACAATCGACGAAAATTATTTTGAATATAATGAGAAGAAAATACATTGTTCACTTGGTGTGAACAACACGGACGAAAAAAAGTTATAGATTATTTTTTATGTATTTGTGGCCAAAAACCTCAAATCCGCTTGACGTCCGTCCGGCCGTCCGTCTGTCCGTTAGCACGATAACTCAAGAACGCCTTCACCTAGGATCTTGAAATTTTGAATCTGGATGTTTGGTTGAATTTGTAAGGCTAAGTTCGTTAACGGGCAAAATCGTCCTACTCCTTCGGGTAGCTGCCATACAAAATGTCCTTAAAACACGTGTTCAAGAATATTGGCCGATAACTTCAGAAGGGTTTAAGCTACGACATTGAAATTTTGTATGTGTTATTTTTTCAATAGTTGGATTTAAATATATGATTATAAAGAAAATCCTGTTAGTCCTTCGTGTAGCTGCCATACAAATATCCTATCAAAACGTCTTCACTTAATTTACGGAACTTACTATAACTCAAGTAATCTTTTAGCTATGAATTGGAAATTTTGTACAACTTGGTTTTTAGTAAAAATGAAATTCGAGTTTACTAGTCAGCAAAATCCTTTTACTCCTTCTGGTAGCTGTCATACAAAATATCCTTAAGGCACGTGTTCAACAATATTTCTCGATAACTTTTGAACGCTTCAAGCTACGAATTTGAAATTTTGTACACGTTCATTTTTAAATGGTTCCAACGAAAAGGATAAATATTTAAGAAATCGAGTGAGTCCTTCCTGCACCTCCCATGTGAAAGTCCTTCAAAAAGGAAATTTTTGTTGGATGACTTACCCAGTTTAAGATATGAAATTAAACACTGAATATTGTCTTTTAGGTTTGAGTAGCAATCTAATGACAGTCCTTAATAAAAGACATACAACATGCGCACACGTAATTCTACTTTATCCCCAATTACAATATAAATCGGAGTTCAGTATTCATCTAGAGTATTATACGATTGGCTTGCAGCCGATCGTGACTGCAGTATGTTTTTTACACGAATTTGATTTAACACGAATTCAAAATAAATATTGGATACTCTTTTTACGCGAGTCATTTTGATTTAACACGAGCGGTCCAATCCATTTTCTAACAATTTTATTGAAACTAGTGCTTTCGTACGTTTTTATTATTGATTTTTGTGCACATCTACCGTATTCGTGCATTGTATATTCGGAAGACATTTAGTATGTAGCTCTACTATTCCAAAGTGAAAGAATCTACGTAAAATTTGTGCACATATATTCAATGTCTTTTTTACACGAATTTTTTTTACTCGTATTCTTCAGGAACGTATCTATCGTGTAAAAACAGAATTAGGTGTACTTAAATTTCATCTGTTCAGTCTTTCAAGACGCTACGTGATTGATGAATGAATGAATGATTAACCTTAAGAGGGTCGTCTTTTTCGGGAATTTTTAGTTTGGAGATTATGAAAGAACCAATTTTGAAATTTTTACCACATATTTATTCATATTTGAACAAACGCTAGCAATTTTTTTTAAAGAGAAACAATTTTTTTTTGCGTGCAGAGCTCTTGAAAGTGATGGCTGTAAAAAAAAGTTTTCAAATGCCTGCCATGATTCCGGCTGCCCTCCTCATCTGAAATCAAAAAATTAAATTGAGACTTCATTTATAGGCCTGTGGCTATAACTGATACCAGAATTAAGTCAAAATTTTAAAAATAAATAAATTGGCCTAACTTTAAACATTTTTTTTCGATGAATTTAGCTTCAGCAAAAAAAAATCTATGACAGATATCGCTAAAATCTTGGTACTAGTTGTGACTAGCGATCTGCTGAACATGTTATTAAAATTTCAGCGCAATGGGTTCAGTAGTTTTTTCTGAATTGTGGCAGCCAATTTAAAAAAATGCAGTTTTGAGAAAAACGAAATTAAAGATCGGTGGTGGGCCGGGCGAGCTCCGAACAGTTGCTCCATTATACGGCTATTACTTTATAACAACTTCGAATTCAGAAAAATCCTTTTACATACATGTTCTAGGAATAATTTGAAAGTAATTTAGTTAAAAAAAATTTTTTTTTTCTGACCCGGCACTTAGGACGACCCTCTTAAAAAAAAAAACATTTCAAAAATAGGGATACCTCTTCGTGTAGAATCATTAAAATCTAATTCCATTTGAAAATATCTTAGTACAATCACGTACAATGCATACCTACTCTATAAACCAAAAACACGAAAAATTCATGGGTCCTTATGTACAAACTACTACCATGTTAGCACGCGCGCTTGTTTTCGTGACGATATTGAGGGTTAAATCGAAAAGTAAAAATTTCCCCAACTTTTCCTCAAGTATGTTAAACATGCCGACCTCTTCCACCTTTAGTGAGTGAAAAAGACAAAAGTATAATCGCCGAATGCTTATACATCCGATTATCAAGTGCGTATCTACTCGACCTGCAAATGCCATAACAAACTTAGACGTTCAACTGTTCAGTTCGTGAAACTCTACACGAAACTGATCACGGAACAAATAACTCTGTCGGCTAGTGCAGTGGAATTCATGTTTCGATTGCACTAATCGACGAACAACAAAATTGCATTCGGCGCCATGACCCGACGCCGAGGATCGATGCAGTGTCGACCGGCAAAGAATAACGGGAAGGTACCACATGCAACAGAGTTCTTATGCAATTTCATCACTCCATTATTCGATGAGCGGTAGAACACAATTCATATGTAAATCCATTCTACCGATCCTCGATGATCGTTCAGGTGGACTTCGTATGCAATTCAGATTCACCACTCATCGATGACCAGTAGGCTCTATTTCATACTGACTTCAAACTCACTGTTCACTGAGTGCACGTATTGCTATCTTGTTCTTGCTCATTCCAATTTCAAATACAATGCGCGATAGGAGATCTGTTATGTCGAAAAGTGCGGATGAGATGGTCGGATGCATTTCAGTATGAGCAAGAAAAAAATGCGAATACCTCACACGTATTCACATATAGCAAGTACATAGCTGAACTTGTTCCCAACTGATAATCTTTTTTCAGCGACAAGTTTCGAAACTGTTCGCTGCCTCTTCATCGCCTCTTCATCGATGTTTGGTATATAGGCTATTATGTTTGTATGTATACCATATATGTACATATACATGTGCACTGCTTATTGATCTCTTTTTTTGCTTTCTCGATGTGCTTTCAGGTAAAGCGTTTTCTATATCATTCATATTTCATTTTGATCTATGTACAGGGATGAAAGTTTTATTCTAGGTTCAAACCACGATACATAAAGCTCATTAGCTGGCTCTGTTACGCCAGCTAATTTTTGAAAATGGGTACATATTTCTAACATGGCATTCGTCATCTGGTTATTATATTGTCTGTGCTTTGGGGTAGCGGTGTATCTTTTCATAACCTTGAGACAAATTCCACTTTATACATGCGTGCGGGACGCCACCTCTTCCATCAATATTGCCGTCTTTTTTCTCCTCCTTAACGATACCAGATAGTTACTACTAAATTACCTGGAATACTAAAAGTGAATATACTTGTTATGACTACTAAATTAACCACACTACATACCTATCGGACAATCTTATGACGCAGAACACCGAATAAAACTTTTTCCAAGCCGGATCGAGTGTAGGATGTGGGATAGTGAATTTAATTACCGCGTTCTTGCAGGGACTATGACGAACTGGATTGACCGTCACGTTCATCAGATTCAAATCTCTTACGGCCGCGGTTTCACAGTGCGAGCTTAAGCTTCAAATGCAACTTAAGCTTTCTCTCAACTGGTATCACTAAGTATCCATGAGTTCATACCTGAGCTCAACTTAAGCCAATGAATACAAGAGCTTAACTTTGAGCTCTGATCTTAAGTAGGCGAAGTGTCATTTAAACAGGTCGGGCAAATGTAATTTTCCTTTTGCTGTTATTGTGTTCTGATTGTTGGATTCTGACATCATTTTTATACTCTAGATGAAATCATATAGAGTATTATAAGTTTAATCCAGCCCAAAAGTTTGTAACGCATAGAACCAAGCCTCCTTTTTGTTTATTTGTGACCAAAAACCTCAAATTCGCTTGACGTCCGTCCGTCCGTTCGTCCGTCTGTCCGTTAGCACGATAACTCAAGAACGCCTTCACCTAGGATCATGAAATTTTGATTCTGGATGTTTGGTTGAATTTGTAAGGCTAAGTTCGTTAACGGGCAAAATCGTCCTACTCCTTCGGGTAGCTGCCATACAAAATGTCCTTAAAACACGTGTTCAAGAATATTGGTCGATAACTTCAAAGGGTTTAAGCTACGACATTGAAATTTTGTATGTGTTATTTTTTCAATAGTTGGAGTTAAATATATGATTATGAAGAAAATCCTGTTAGTCCTTCGTGTAGCTGCCATACAAATATCCTGTCGAAATGTGTTCACTTAATTTACGAAACTCATTATAACTCAAGTAATCTTTTAGCTACGAATTCGGAATTTTGTACAAATTGGTTTTGAGTGAAAAGAAAGTTCGACTTTACTAGTCAGCGAAATCCTATTACTCCTTCGGGTAGCTGCCATACCAAATGTCCTTAAAACATGTTTTTAAGAATATTGGCCGATAACTTCAGAAGGGTTTAATCTACGTCTTTGAAATTTTGTATGTGTTATTTTTTCAATAGTTGGAGCTAAATGTATGATTATGAAGAAAATTCTATTAGTCCTTCGTGTAGCTGCCATACAAATATCCTGTCAAAACGTCTTCACTTAATTTACGGAACTTACTATAACTCAAGTAATCTTTTAGCTATGAATTGGAAATTTTGTGCAAATTAGTTTTGAGTAAAAACGAAGTTCAAGTTTACTAATCAGTGAAATCCTGGTAGCTGCCATACAAATTGTCCTTGAGACACGTGTTGAACAATATTTTTCGATAACTTTTGAACGCTTCAAGCTACGAATTTGAAATTTTGTACACGTTCATTTTTAAATGGTTCCAAGGAAAAGGATAAATATGTAAGAAATCGAGTGAGTCCTTCCTGCACCTCCCATGTGAAAGTCCTTCAAAAAGGACATTTTTGTTCGATGACTTACCCAGTTTAAGATATGAAATTAAACACTGAATATTGTCTTTTAGTTTTGAGTAGCAATCTAATGGCAGTCCTTAATAAAGGACATACAACATGCACACACGTAATTCGACTTTATTTCCAACTACAATATAAATCGGAGTTCAGTATTCATCTAGAGTATTATACGATTGGCTTGCAGCCGATCGTGACTGCAGTATGTTTTATCTGCCATTTTAATGAAGATCCTCGCTAGCACTTTCTTAACCCTTTCTCGCCTTTCTAACCCGTTTTTGAAAATTCTTAACTATGAACATGACAGAACCGTAGCAACAGTGACCTACAAAATTCATTAAGCAGGGTCCCGTTAAACGATACTCAAACTTTGACTGTGAAACAGTATTGACTTGATCTAAAGTTTAAGTGACCAGCTCAAGTTCAACTGAGCCAGAGATTAAGCTCGCTGTGAAACCGGCCCATAGAAAATTTTGAGCAATTTCAAACTGTAAATGTCAGCAGCTATTTCCACATATTCAGAACCCCCCTCCACCCTTGACGATATCCTGCGCACGGGCCTGGAAGGAAGTGCTTCTAACTTAACGTTATTAAGAGGAAAATTTAATTTAGTTGTAAGCAGTAAAAAGCTGTATAATGCCAGTGAAATAATGAAATTTTATGATATTGTTGCGAGCTAGGGGTTCACCGGGATTTCAAGTAAAAGTCAATTCGTTTAAAATCAAAATAAATGATAATTTATTAACCGCACTTTAATTCTATTTGCACAATAATTGGCACTGTATGGCAATACCGCCCGCTTATATAACGCTTGGGGGTTAAGGGGAGCAAATCGCAAAGGCTTTTCAGTGTAAAATTCATGACCCAATTTCTCAGAAACCACTCGAATGAAATTTTTGACAGTTATTGGAGTAAAATTTTATTATTTTTGCGAAGGTTGTATATATTGCACATCTAATTTTGACGAACTGAAAGCGTCAAGTCAGTCTCATATTACATTATTAAATAATTAAACATTTTAAATTTCCTTCTACTCTATCTGACAGCAGAGGTGGAATGAGTGGTTTTTGAGAAAATGGATCAAACGTAAAAAAATACAACTTTTCAGGAGAGGCACTTCTTGATCTCGTGGAGTCTTGCGGTTTAAACAGTTTTACCCAGAAATGAGTCTAAAATAAGAATTTAAAGAGAAAAGTTTTTTTTTAGCCCAAAAGCGATATGCTCTCCTTATTAAAGATTACGGAGGTGCGCGGCTTTTAAAACAAATCCAAAGCCAATAAATAAATGATATTTCAAAATTTAAAATTGTTCTTCACTTCACTAAATTTTCACAACAAAAAACAAGGCTAAATGCACTTTCGAAGTGATAATAAAAATATACGAAAAAAGGATGTGTAACGGATAGTTATGGTTAGCGGTGACTCTTTAATACATATTACTTTCCTCCGTGTTTTTAAATCCCCTCTACTTGAAAGAGCAAGATTAAAAACCAATAACAACAAGGTACTGAGCGGATAGATCCCTGTGCACAGGATAGTTGCCTGGTTGCCCCCACCTGCAGAAACCACGTATCTTGCATCTTTCTGTTTCGACAGAACAGTTTTCTAGTTTCAACCTTTCTGACATGCCTCATGTACATTATTATATTACATTTTCGTGTTGGAGTTGGTTTGGTCACCTCTGTCGTTAAAGCCTCAATTGGGCCTATTGCGACGTCCCTCTAGATTATCTATGGTTCCTCTTCGATCCCTGCGCTTTCAATGAAACTTAGTGTTTTTTGAAGAGGAATAGCCAGGAATCTCGATGGTTTCATGAAACCCTAACCGAAGGGATAAAGTCTTTTATGAGCAAGTCCCTCACATTTACAGAGAATGTGCTCTGGTGTTTCGCCTTCATCATCGCAAATTCTGCATATTTTACTCTCAGAGAGACTAATCCTAGGAGATGCTTCCTCATGTGACAATGTCCAGTCAGAGCTCCCACTAAGTTACGGGTCAGACGTTTGGTTAATTTTAGATATTTAGACGTTCGGTTTTCCGAATGCTTCGGCATAAGTAACTTATTAGATTCCAACGTAAAATATCAACTAGAAATAGCTAAATTTGCGGCCAAAGCATGAGTAGGTGAATGAAAAATAACGTTCCAATTATAAAATATGCTACACCTAACAAAAAGTATCGGGTCCGATAGTCGGATTTTAATATCGATATATCGCTCTAAAAAATGTCGGCCGATATTATCGATATAATGTTTAAAAAATATCGCAATTTCGATATATCGATATTTTTATAACATCCCTAATCCAATGACGAAACAGCTCCTTCGGACCCAGTCCAACACAGTATTATTGATATTATTTTATGTTGTGTGAAATTTTGTGTTCCTCAAGAGAAGTGTCTACTGTTAAAAGGAACAACAGTATTAAAAGAAAACAGTCTGAGCGCAATTTTATTATTTTGATACTCTAGATGAAATAATATAGAGTATTATAAGTTTAATCCAACCCAAAAGTTTGCAACGCATAGAACCGAGCCTCGGACGAAAATTTTTTATATATCATTGTTTATTTGTGGCCAAAAACTCCAAAACCGCTTGACGTCCGTCCGTCCGTCTGTCTGCCTGTCCGTTAGCACGATAACTCAAGAACGCCTTGACCTAGGATCATGAAATTTTGAAATTGGTTGTTTGGTTGAATTTGTGAGGCTAAGTTCGTTAAAGGGCAAAATCGTCGAACTCCTTCGGGTAGCTGCCATACAAAATGTCCTTAAATCACGTGTTCAAGAATATTGACCAATAACTTCGGAACGCCTAAAGCCACGTCTTTGAAATTTTGTTTACGTTGGTTTTTCAATAGTTGGAGCTAAATGTATGATTATGAAGAAAACCTATTTGTCCTTCGAGTAGCTGCCATACAAATATCCTGTTAAAATGTCTTCACTTAATTTATGAAACTCACTATAACTCAAGTAATCTTTTTGCTACGAATTCGGAATTTTGTACAAATTAGTTTTGAGTGGAAACGAAGTTCAAGTTTACTAGACAGCTAAATCCTTTTACTCCTTCTGGTACCTATCATTTTATATGGTAGGGGTTCAATAATATTGGCCGATAACTTTAGAAGGGTTTAAGCTACGACTTTGAAATTTTGTATGTGTTAATTTTCCAATAGTTAGTAGAAAATCCTATTAGTCCTTCGTGTAGCTGCATACAAATATCCTGTTAAAATATCCTCATTCAATTCTCAAGAAATCGTTTAGCCACGAAGTTTAAATTTTACTCAAATAAGATTTGAGCGAAAATGAATTTATTTACTCCTTCGAGTAGCTCCCATACACAAAATCCTTAAAAAGACGTTTTCTAGAAAATTTGTCGATGGCTTTACAATCATTTAAGCTACGAATTTTGTACACATTAATTTTTGAATGGTTCCAAGGAAAAGTATAAATATGTAAGAAATCGAGTGAGTCCTTTCTGCACCTTACATGTGAAAGTCCTTCAAAAAGGAAAACTTATTTTCGATGACTTACCCAGTTAAAGGTATGAAATTAAACACTGAATATTGTCTTTTAGTTATGAGTAGCAATCTAATGGCAGTCCTTAATAAAGGACATACTACATGCACACACGTAATTCTACTTTATCCCCAACTACAATATAAATCGGAGTTCAGTGTTCATCTAGAGTATTATACGATTGGCTTGCAGCCGATCATGACTGCAGTATGTTTTTGAGGGGAGTCCGGAATGCGTTTAATGCTGTTATGACACTGGCTATTTTTGCGGCTTTAAAGCGGCTAGACAATCCAAATGGAGAGGGATAGAGACTTTAACATACAATTTAGACATTGGAGTAAGAGAGACAGTCCGAACAGCAAACTATGGGTAACTGTCAAAAAACAATCCATAACTGTCAAAAAAAAGCGGCAACAAAGCGCATTCGAGCAGTGTTTCGCAACATTCTAGCAGTTAATCCAAGAAAAATCCGCTGGCGGCTAGATTTTCCAGCCGCTACCGACTTGTTTTTGACAGTTCGTTATGTATAAACTATGGAAAGTGTCATGTTATGTTATGAAACGCGCTAAGATCAGTATTTTTTATAACAAATCAGTTGTTAATTTCGTCTACTAGATGCCGGTAGCATCAGCAAGGGTATTTTTTAGCGGTAATCTCTTTCTCTCTATATTGGTCGCCTTGTCGCACGATTGACTTTTATTGCACTTGAAACTAGCGAGGAAATAGCCAGTGTCATAACAGCATAATGCTGAGATGCGATTTAGGTTATTTTGAGATTGACTTCCTTCTTTAGGTTGTCAGGCGCTTATGTAAAGAATTTATTTGATAACACGACATGCCTATTCGTGAAAATGTGGAAGAAACCCTTTTCACGGATATTTTTTTTAATCCGTTTTCGGAAAATCAAATGTGATTTTCAAGATTTTGCATGATAGAAATAGAGGAGAAGGTGGTAAAGTGACCCCTGCTGTTAATTTGGCCCCCTAATTATTTCTAATGATTCGTAATACTATTTATGGTTTGTGTTACATATCAGGCTTTCTAAAGGTTCAATCTGGCTGGTACTGCATTGCGCATGTTACCTATACATATGCACACTTTGCCTATGTCACGCGTGACCTGCTGAAGTTAAAATTTTGGTTTTTTGTATGAGAAATATTTGATGGGATATTATTACTGGTCAATTTTGTTAACAACGAACTTATTAAATCAAGTCAGCTTGGATATTCATAATTCAGTGATTCAATCAGTTGTTAAAGATTTTTGAAGTACCTGACTCGATTTTTATATGCCCATTATTGAAGAACTTTAATGTCGAAATCTCGCATCTTGTACACGAAATTTTAGATGAAACTAAGGATGAAACAAACATAAGAATAGAAGAATTGAGGATTGGAGTGGAATGGGATGGATTATTTTAAAGTAAACAATTTTTTCTTTACTGAAACATTTTTTTTAAATTTTCTCTTTCTAGATAATTTTTTTTCTCGCAGATCACTATTTAATTATCTAATTCGAAAATACATGCGTGTCCTGAAAAATATTTTTTTCACTTCGGTATCACAGTCAATTTGCTTTTCGTCTGCCAAGTGAATTAATTTTTTCAAATAATTTTCTGAGAGATTCAATTTGTCCCCATTCACTTCTGTGAAAATTGCATCTAAGGCCGCTATGTGGATCACCATTTCCTCGGTTGGTTTGCAAAGCCCGCCTCCATCTAAATGATTAACCCAAGTGTAATTAGTGTCGTTTTCTTTGTCGACTCTACACTCGGGATTGGTGTGTTTCAGCTTGTGGCAGATATATCCTGCCAGGTTCTCAAGTTCGTCGTATGCCATGGGAAGGTCTTCCGGTTCGTTGTCTTCGGATATGTCTTTTGGCACATTGATAACACACAAAATTTTACCTAAAGGTTTATAAAATGTTATTCGCTGTGGATAATATTAGATGTTATCAATTTTACCTGTAAGACCATATTCGTGACCACTTAAAACTGCAGTTTCGTCTATGGTTGTGTTCCCATTTTCCGAGACGGCACCTTCGTTGAAGCCAAGAATATAAGATCTTAGCCTGAATTTGAATTCTTGGTGATCAGGATGGTCATGAAGGCCCCCTTTTCCACGAATGACTCCGAAGAAGTTTTCTAAGACATCTTGATTTAACCGGTACGTCATAATATATTTTACTCCGAAACGCTGCTTGATGTCTTCAAATAGCAATTTCAGTACATTATTCGACAGAATTATTCCTATAAAAGCACACAGCAAGAGTTAAAAAATTTAAATGTTTTAGTAATTTAATGTTTACCTTTTTGAAATGGTAGCAAATATGTTTTTCCCGCAACACGCATGTCCCTTATCATGTTTGTCATTTTATCTAATGTATCGTTTTGAATGTTTAGCTGAAGGTCGTAAGCATGCGTACGTTCTCTCGAGTCTGGATACGGCTGTCGTACGTTCATGATATCGAACCAATCATTAGTCTGTGAAAAGCGAATAATGTAAAGAGTATTGTTACATGTAAGCCTGGCAACCGCGCAACGGTGCAACTCGATCGTTTCACATAATGAAAACAACAACAACCGAATACCTAGTTGCAAAATAACCCAATCAAAAACCTAGCTGAAGATAAGGCGGAACAACACGATTGTATCTCTCTTCTTATCGAATGCTCTCCAATGTACTAGAATCCTGTACATAAACCACTGAACGAAGATCAAAATCGAAAGCTCTAAACCCTTCGAGAAACATCCACATCACCGGTGAAGATTCAAGTACATCCTAGACTGCAACCGGGTAGTATATAAGCAGGTGAAGCGTTCAGCGAAGACACAGTAATTTTGATTACGTCGACTGCGACAGCCAGCGTGTATACGCGACCGTGTTGAGAGAGAACGAAAGTGAACGAGTCAAGCGATATATGGTATAAGCGGGCGGTATTGCCATACAGTGCGAATTATTGTGCGAATATAATTCTGTGAATTAAAGTGCGATTAATAAATAATCACTTATTTTTATTTTAACCGAATTGTGTTTTACTTGAAATCCCGGCGAACCCCTAACTCGCAACAGTATGTATAATTTTTTGGTGAATGTTTTCACAGTACATGTTGAAATGAAAATACAAGTTTTCCGGGTTCAATACTGTTCTTATTTATTTTGCGTGACGTTTCGGACTCGACTGAGTCCTTTATCAAACTGAAAAATAAATAAGAACAGTATTGAACCCGGAAAACTTGTATTTTCAGTATGTATAATATTGTACACTAGAATTAATTTACCACTTTAAACAATTCTTAGGTTTTTTCCCAAGTATCGTCTTCTATTAATCCTAAAGACTCTTTCTGCAATAGTTCCAGCTTCGTTGTCAAATTTCTGCACACTGCATTTGAACTCTCTACCTCGGCAATGTTTTCCACATTTGGATCAATGTTTTCTACATTGGACTGGTCGCTCAAATTTTTTTCCGTAACGTCAGCTAATAATTCACTTACAAGCTGCTTCCTAGCTCTAGTAGCGTTTCTCTTTGCTCGATTTGTATCGACATTTTCTTCCACCAACAAACTGGGCATGGCATCCTTTTTCAGTCGCAAACAGCGATCGAATCCTAACCAAACACTGTTATATAAATCACTTTTATGCAAAATTATAAAAGAGTTACCCATGTTGTATTTCACAAAATTTTCGAAATCATTTTCTTTAAAATGAAGACCGCAAATTCTTCCGGCTTCCGGGTTAAATTCTTGGCCCTTTCGGCAAAATGTCAGCCATTTTTTCGATTGTTGTAGATCTTTCGGAAAACTATAGAAGCCGCGCTTTTCCACGTCACTTTCCGTCTTTTTATTGTTGCTTTTGCAATCATTAACTGCACACAACACCATTGTTTTACAAACTTTAATTACTTTAAAAAACTTCACTAATCTCAGAGAAAGGCACGTGTTCGTTTACCAAATGACAGGTCACGAGTGACGTCATGCGCAGAACAATACAAAACTGAGATGCGGGAATGCGTTATCTGTTAATAGTTGTATCATGGGTACTGCCGGCCATCGCGGTAAATGCCGGCAGTAGACTACTGCTTCAGGCAAAAACAAGCTGTCATGTCTGTTTGCGACTGCTCGGCAGTTGACGGTTGTGAGTGCAAAGCAGCCGCGGTGAGCAGTTGATGTTTGCAGTTACTGCTGATCGCGACGGTCAGCATTACCAGCCAGATTGTACCTTAATATGTAACAGATAAACACCATACAACAAAACCGAAGTACATTGCTTATTCATACAAAGGATTGCCTTGCTTCCGCAAGATATGCAAAATTTATTCCATCAACATCTGTGATTGTCTTCAAAGGTGCATCTTATAAGAATTAATGGAAGAATATATCAAGACTGTAGATGTGGTACAGGATGATGAAAAGATCGGTATTGAAAGTGGTGAAAATGAGGCTTTTTCGACTGAATACAATTCGACCAGGGACGTCATTTCAGTTTTACCCAGGAGGCAAGATCTTTTTCACTGCATATAAATGCATTTGTGTCGATATTAAGATATGTAGTGTATACATGCGCGCACACACAGTTCAAGGAGTACGTACATTTTTTAATCTCCTTGAAAATAGTCTTTCATGAAAAAATCAAAAAGTCACGGTTCCCTTCAATTCTGAAATTGAAACCCCCATCCACCCAAATTATGTCTCCCAATTCCCACATTCTGGACAGAAAATTTTGGTTTCTAGATCTCAGCAACCGCTTACGTTAGGAGGCTGAAACTTGGAATTTATATAGAGCATCGATAGTGGACCCATTTGCAAAAAAAATTATGATATTGGTAGAGGGGTGTGGGAGTGTGGGAATAATAATGCGTCCGACACGTTCGAAAGCCGAGATCGAGACATTTTAAAATCAATATCTCCTAATCGGTTAATGTCACGATATTAAAACTGAATGAACATCCGTGGGTATACTAGGAGAATAGATTGGAAACAAATTTTTGAGTGTGAGCAGTGGCGTACGGAGGTGAAAAATTTAAAAATTTTAGATTACGATATCTCACGAACCAATTGCACTAGAAAAACAAAATTCGGTTTCCGTATTAAGGTCGACAAATAAAGTTTGCTGAAAGTAAAATTTTTTAAGGGGGTGGTGGAGTATGGAAGTGGAGGGGATAAGAATTTTTCTAAAAAATCACGTGTAATATCTCAAGAACAGTGTACGATAAATGCTTAAAATTTTTACCAGAAGTAGGCCAAAAAGATCCCTAGCAGGAAAAGTAATTTTGGTGGTGAGGGTGTAGAGGGTGAGGGTGGGGAGGGCGAAAGGGAAAAGTTCCGATTTTTATATCTCGAGAACCAATAATGATATAAATCTGAAACTTTGTATTTGGATAAAAAAAATATGAAAAAATATAATTTTTTTATATAGGTAGTATGGTACGGAGGTGGGGGTGTTTTTCTTAACTATAGAACGGCTTATGCTAGAAAGTTGAAAACCGGTATGTACATTTAAGTCAACTAGAAAAGTAATTTTGATTAAAAAGAAATTCAATTATCCATTGGCGTACAGACGGGAGGCAAAAAAACTTATCAGTGAAAATGGAATGCATATATTTTGACGATTTTCGTCATATCTATTAGGTGCTTCCAAATATTGAATTAATTTTTTTTCTGCGGATTTTTCATATAAATACCTAGAAAGTGTTTTCAGGATTTTTTGAGATTCAACCCCCAAGGGGGTGTAATTGGGTTGTATACATTTACACGAATTCAGCCATATCCCTCCGGTTTGATTAGATATCGAATAACTTTTCACTTCCCTAATAATCACCTAAGACTTTTTTCAAATTGTTTTCCTTTTTCAACCCCTAAGAGGGTATAAACGGGTGGAACACGTTTTCACGAATTTCGTCATATCTCTTAGGAGTGATAAGACATCGGATTGGTTTTCACTTCCTCGGGCTTTCTTTATATATATCTAAAAACTCATTTCAGGATTTTTGGATATTCAACCCCATAGAGTGTGCAAGGGGGTTGTTTTCACAAATTCCTATATATTTCTTAGTTCTGATGTGATATCGAATTCAGTTTAACTTCCTAAGGCTTCATATATAATCGTCATAAGTTAATTTCAGTATTTTTAGATACTCAACTCCAAGAGGACGTAACGCTTTCGACATATTTCTTAAGATTGATAAGGTATCATATTGATTTTCACTTCCACAGACTTTTTGTATAATCGCCTACAAATGCATTTCCCATTTCATGTAATGGTCCAAAACCAAATCACGAAAAACCTCCTAATCACGTAACAACTGATATTATACTACGACTTAGACCTCGTCCCGGATTATGACCCAATTATGTAATTCATATGTTATATGTGCAGCGGCGTGAGTACTCTAGCGTGACTCCATTCTAACCACTTTCCGAACTTTTTTTTAGGTTCCCAGTCACATTAAAAAGAATTGAACGCATTCCGAACTTCTACCGAAAAAATAAAAAAGTTGCGCCCAGACTGTTGGCAGATTTTTTTTGGTATTTTTGGTTTGGTTTTATGCACACATTTATTTTGACTGTTCGGTGCTATATTACCCACACATTTTCAGTGATAGCCGTATGCAAGAATTTTGGAATTTAAATAATTTTAGAAACTGTCAGGCTTTATTCCTATTTTACTTTATTATTTGAATAATATAGTATTGTTATCGATTTTTAAAAAAAAAAGTTTGCTACCCTGAACATTTTTTTCCGCGTTTCATGACTAATAGACACCAAAAAGGCAAAGAAAAATTCACTCCGTCTGTACGCCGCCGCCGTCCGTACGCAAAATCGTTTGAGGACTTATAGCTCCCACACCCTATGAGCTATTAAATTGAAATTTTTCTGAATAGACTGGGTAGGCCACTTGAAGTGACTACTTTTTGAAGGGTAGCGGTGTGAGGGGGAGGTGGGGAAGCGTTTTAGACGGAACATTTTGGTTTCTAGATCTCAACAACCGCTTATGTTAGGAAGCTCAAACTTGGAATTTATATGGAGCTTCGATAGTGGAACCATTTGCAGGAAAATTGCCGATATGGGTGAAGGGGTGTGGGAGTGGGGAATAATAATGTGTCCGAAACGCTTGAAAGCCGAAATCGAGACATTTTGAAATCCATATCTCCTAAATGGTTAATGTCACGAAATTCAAACTTAATGAACATCTGTAGGTATACTTAGAGAATAGATCGGAAACAAATTTTTGAGTGTTTGGCAGTGGTGTGCATAGGTGCAGGGTGAAAAACTTTAGATTACGATATCTCACGAAAAAATTGCACTAGAAAAATAAAATTTGGTTTCTGCATAAAGATTACCAAATTAAGTTTGCCAAGATTAAATTTTTTTATTGGAGCGGTGGAGCATGGAAGTGGAGGGGATAAGAAATTTTCCTAAAAAATCACGTCTCATATCTGAAGAACAGTGTAAGATAGATGCTTAGAATTTTTAGCAGAAGTAGGCCTAATAGAGCCCTAGCAGGATCTGGGTGTAGGGGGTGAGAGTGGGGGAGGGGGAAAAGGTAAACGTTCCGATTTTACTTTATTATTTTTTAATAATAAAGTATTGTGATCGACCTGAAATTTCAAAAAAATTTGCTACCCTGAAATTTTGTATTTACACGTTTTAGGACTAGTAAACACCAAAAAAGCAAAAAAAAAAAATGTCCGTCTGTCCGCCGTATACGCCGTACGGCGTACGCCGTACGCCGTCCGCCGTACGCAAAATCGTTTGAAGCCGCGTAGCTCCCAAACCCGTCGAGGAATTAAGTTGAAATTTTGGTTTCCAGATCTCAGGAACCACTTATGCTAGGAGGCTGAAACTTGGAACTTATATAGCACTATGATAGTGGACTCATTTGCAAAAAAATTATCGATAAGGGTTGAGGGGTGTGGAAGTGGGGGGGGGGGGAAAACAATGAGTCCAAAACGCTAGAAAGCCGGGATTGAAACATTCTAGAATCCATATCTCCTGAACGATTGATGTCAGAAGATTGAAACTTTGTGGTTGCCCATAGGGATACTTGAAGATTAGACAAGGGCTAAAAGTTTTAAGGGGGTGGTGGGGTGTGGGGTTGAGGGGTGAAAAACTTTGGATTACAGTATCTTCCGAACCAATTACACAAAAAGAAAAAAATTTGTTTCTGTATATGGAATCACAAGAGGAGTCTAATGAACGTTTGAGGAGGGAGGTGGAGCACGAAAGTTGGGGGATAGCAATTTCTAAAAAAATGTCATTTTTATATCTCAGAAACCGTAACAGATATGATCTTGAAAATTTTACAGGAGTTGGGATCGGTAGACCTCTAGTAGGGAAAAAAAATTTAGTGGTGGGGATGTAGGGGGTGACGGTGAAAAGGGGTAGAAAGGAAAAAAATTCTGATTTTTATTTCTAGAAAACCGTAATGAGTGGAAAGCTAAAAATTTAGGATTATATAGAGCTACTATGGAGACATCCTAGACAAATAAAATTGTTCATTGGTGGAGCAAGGTACGGGGGTGAAGGGTAGTTTTTTATATCTCAGAAACAGCTTATGCTAGAAAGTTGAAAGTTAGTACGTATATGTAGATGTGCTATTAAAGTAACTAAAGCAAAAAAAAGTTAAGTTTTTTATTGGCGTTCAGAGGTTGAGTAAAAAAAATGTCCGTGAATCCACATTTTCACGAATTTCGTTAAAACTTTTAGACATGTCGAACTATCAAAGCAATTTTACTTCTGCGTGCTATTTATATAAGCGCCTAGTAACGTTCTTCAAATTTTTTTGATATCTAGCCCTCTAAGGGGGTGTAAAGTGGTTGTGTACATGTTCACGAATTCTTATATATTCCTAAGGTATATTGAGATTTGGAATTCACTTTTACTTCTATAAGCTTTAAACGTAGTTGGGGAAAAAGCGGATTTAAGTATTTCTCTCTATTAAACCCCCTTTGGGTATTGTTCAAGATTTCACTGATTCCGAAAATCTCTTAGGTTTAATGTGATCGAATTCGCTTTTACTACTATGAATTATTCTATTGATAAAAAAAACGTTAATAAAAAAAAAAAATCTGCCAACAGTCTGGGCGCAACTTTATTATTTTATGGGTAGAAGTCCGAAACGTGTTTAATGATGAGATGCTGTGTAGGTTACTGTGCGACTGACAACCTAAAAAATAACCAGGAGTCTATTTGGAACGTTATTTTTTAGGTTGTCAGTCGCATAGTACCCAACACCGTATCTCATCATTAAACACGTTTCGGACTTCTACCCATAAAATAATAAAGCTGCGCCCAGACTGTTGGCAGATTTTTTATATCTCGAAAACCTATATTCATGGAAAGCTAAAACTTGGTATATAGATAGAGCTACTCGTATTGTTGTGGCGTGTTGGAAAAATATATTTCTTTATGGTGGTTGTATGCTACGGGGGTGGGGGTGTTTTTCCTATCTATAGAACGGCATTTGCAAAACAGTTGAAACTTGGTGACTATACGTAGAACTATTAGAAAAGTAATTTAGATAAAAAAAATTTAGAAATATTTATTGGTGTACGAAAGGGGTGCTTAAAAAGTGATCAGTGAGAACGAAATGCATACATTTTCACGAATTTCATCATATCTCTAGGTCTTTTAAAATTATGAATTGATTTTCATTTCACGGATTCCTCATATCAATGCCCAGAAACTGTTTTCAGTGTTTTTTGAAATTCGACTCCTAAGTGGTGTAACGGGGTTGTATACATTTTAGCGAATTCGGCCGTATCACTCAGGTCTGATTAGATATTGAATAACTTTTCACTTCCATGGGCTTTTTTTATAATCGACTAAAACTTGTTTTCAAGTTTTTTCCCTTTTCAACCCCTAAGAGATTATAAACGGGTTAAACTTGTTTTCACAAATTCCGTCATATCTCTTAGGAGTGATAAGACATCGAATTGGTTTTCACTTTTTCGGGGTTTCTTTATATATATCTAAAAACTCATTTCAGGATTTTTTGATATTTAAAAAAGTAGTGTTCAGACTAGGCAACTCGTTTTATTTTGATACATGATAGCTTGATGGGATTTGTTTTGACAAGTAGATATTCAGCTGTGTTTCGTTAGCAAATTTATGCTTTCTAAATTGTTTGAAACCAATTAGTTTGTATAGCAGTAACGAAAAGGGAATTTATTAGCTAATGCAGTCGTTGCACAAGCACAAAATTGAGTTTCTGCAGCATTAAATAGTTTCTTCCAAAGTTTACTTCGATTTCCGCGAGGGTCGCAGTGCATGTTTTCGGTTAAACGCGTAGTAGCTACGTGTTTTCGTAAATGCGTCAGGGAAGTGTTTTCAGCGCATTTAACTCGATTTAAACGCGTAAATCTCGTAGTCTGAACATAGTACTACCCTACTTCCCGGAGTATGATTCAAAATATTTGAAATAAAAATATTTGAAATAAAAACCATTATCAAATTCTTTTAATTCAAGCAAGTAGCGTAGATCAACATGCACATGCACTGATTTTTTAAATATTTAATTTTTATGCGATATGTATTTTTACCTATTACTTCCAAAATGTTAATCGTAACTCATACATATGTATGCAGCTTTTGTAGGTAATAATACGGCTCATTAAAAAATAAAATTAAAATGACATTTTTATAATGGGGTTTTCTGAGAAAAACTACATTGATCACTGAATTTTAAGTGTTCACGTAGCAAAAATTTGTGTTTTCGAGTAAATATCTCAAGATTTTGTGCAGTTACAATTTAGACTGTTACATCAAATTAAAGGTAATTTGATTGCCTAAAAAACGAGTTATAATACTTTGCCTTGTGATTATTCGTTCTTAAGATATAACGTTTTAAGTGAGTGAGGATACCGGTCAAAAACACTTTTCTTAACCACCCTGTATCTCCACTAATATTGAAAATTGACCCACTCTGTCGAACAATTTTTTTCTCCAAATATATCAAGGAATAACCCCTTTGAAGGTGGCACACGGAGTGCCAAGCACCGTGTATATCGCTTGACTCGATGACTTTCGCTTTCTACCAACACGGTCGCGTATACACGCTGGCTGTCACAGTCGACGTAATAAAGATTACTATGTCCCTCGCTGAAAGCTTCATCTGCTTTTATACTACTTGACTGTAGTCGAGACTGTTCTTGAATCTTCGTTTGGTGGTGTGTGTGGACGGTACTCGAAAGCTTGAGAGCATTCCATTTGATCTTCTACGCTGTTCTAGTACATTCGATTAGAAGGGAGATACAATCGTGTTGCTCCGCCCGCCCTTATATACTTCAACTATTTTTCTGATTGGGTTACTTTGTAGCTAGGTATTCGGTTGTTGCTGTTTCCATTATGCCAAACGATCGAGTTGCGCGGTTTCCAGGTTTACGTGTAACAATATAATAACATTTTCTTTGGTCATCCAACAGTGCTCCTAACTCGTGAAAATTCTAAATATTTCATTTTACTTTATTATTTTAATAATAAAGTATTTTTCGATAACATTAGAACAAATGTACCCGTATTGTCGTTTAATTATTAGATAACACTTCTTAATTGCATTCGTATAGTGGTGATCACGTCATGAGAGTTTTATGCCCTATATATTTAAAAAAACATACAATACATGCCGTCGCGCCTAAAAATCTTGAACGTTCACTGTACCGTGCGTGTTGTATGTCAAACCATAGATTCGCACATGTATGATCGAACAATATGATGTAGACGTGTCGGGTTAGTGTTGGAAAATGATGTTGGTCATACAAAATTGTGTAAACTATCATAGTACACATGAAGCGAAATAAAACCAATCAAACTTGTAACGAGTGCTTTGAAGGCTAGCATCGCCCACGGTCCGACCGACAAAATGTTTAAAACGCCATCGAGCCAAACTCCTTTGTAGATTGTAACGGCAAGTAGAAGTGTAACGAGCGGCTTGAATTTCGAATTTAAGTCGTGCCGAGTGAAGAGCCAAAGTAATGTAGCTGTCGAGATATGTTGTACTTGAAACGAAAGAACTTAATCTCACATTGAACTTCGAATCCGTCCCACTAACCAATGAAATATTCGACTCCAAACACTTTTGTATATATGTAGATCCAACTGAATTCGATACCTCGAGCACCCACCAAAAGCATAAGGTCACGCGATAAAATTACTTCAGTCGCGGCCCAGCCTAAACCGGTTGTTATAAGTTACAATGCCTTCAAGATGGTCGAGATTTTTTCACCCTGCAAGAGAAATATTAAAACATTAAAAATCGCACCATTCGTTTGCAGGACACGACCGAAAGTCGGATTATTGCATCCGTACGAAACGATGGCGATGAAGTTGACGTGATATTTCATTTGCACTCACTTTAAAACACTGAATTTGATCAGCACTCGTACCCGTACCGCACACGTATTTCGTTTTGACATACGACCGTGGTTTTGACAAATTTTTATTTGTCAATCTGACAAAACCGTGAGAGCATGACGAACCTGGTGGTCAATAAGACATAAACCAAATTTTTCTTCCCAAAAGGTGTCTACCCCCACCACAAAAAATTGCATTGAGTTTCCAGACCTGTATGTACGACCGTGGTTGTAGCTGTTCTGAACATTTTGTTTTACATCAGTTCTAGACTTTATTTGTATAGGAGCTTATGATGTTGCAGGTTGATGGTTCAAATATGTAAAATTCCTCTGGCGCTGCGTCGTGCGTCTTTCGTCTTTGGTCGAGAAGAGATCGTCACCATGTGGTGCTTTCCTTTTACTTTATTATTTTTTAATAATAAACTATTGTAATCGACATGAAATTTCAAAAAAATTTGCTACCCTGAAATTTTGTATTTTCACGTTTTAGCAAAAAAAAAAAGCAAAAAAAAAAATACGCAAAACCGTTTGAAGGTGCGTAGCTCTCAAACCCCTTGAGATATTAAGCTGAGATTTGTATAGTATGTAGAACGGGTGAACCGCTACGAGTAGTATCTTTTGGAAGGGTGGAGGTGTGAGGGGGGAGGAGGTGGGATCGTTTTAGATGGAAAATTTTGGTTTCTAGATCGCAGGAACCGCATATGCTAGGAGGCTGAAAGTTGGAACATATGTAGTACTATGATAGTGTACTCGTTTGCAAAAAAATGGTTGATAGGGGTCGAGGGGTGTGCGAGTGGGTGACAAAACAGTGCGTCCAAAACTCCTGAAAGCTGGGATTGAAACATTCTAAAATCCATATCTCCTGAACGATTGATGTCAGATGGCTGAAACTTTGTAGTTGTCTTAAGAGATACTAGGAGATCAGAAATAGGTTAAAAATTTTAAGGGTGGTGGTGAGGGGTGGGGGTGAAAAACTTTGAATTACAATATCTTCCAACTCAATTATGTTAGGAAGCTAAAATTTGGTTTCTGTATATAGAATTACCAGTGGAGTCTACTGAATGTAAAATTTTTGAGTGGGGAGGTGAAGCGCGGAAGTGGGGGACGAGTAATTTTTTTTTAAAAAAAATTTGTACATCTCAAGAACCGTATCATATATGATCTTTACAGGAGTTAGGACCAGTAGAGCTCTAGCGGTGAACAAAATTGAGGGTGGGATGTACGGAGTGATGGTGGAAGGGGGTGGAAATGAAAAAATTCTGATTTTTTTTTCGAAAGCCGCAAAGGATAAAAAGCTAAAAATTAAAATCTGAGCTACTATAGAGACATCATAGAAAAATAAATGTTGGATAGAGGTAGCAATGTACTGGGGTTGAGGGTGGTTTTTCATATCTCAAAAACGGCTTAAGCTAGAAAATTGAAAGTATAAAATTAACCGTGGCCGATATTATTATCCATGACACTTAAAACACACCATAAAAAACACGCGCATAATAAATTTTATTTTGAAAAATGTAAATGTCAAACAAACAGCTGTACCCAGCTGTTTACTTCTCCACAGTATTCTACACAACGAATTTTTCACTGTAGAGATGGTAAATTAGCGTGGCACAATTTTGATCGAGGTCCGTACTAGGCTTTATGCTGCTATAGTCGAAATATAAAATCGAATTTCGCTTCAAAGCGTGCCGAGTCGAACGTTTTATGTTATGTATTTATATTGTCCTAAAAAATAGTTCTCAAAATCTTAAATAAAAGTAATCAAATTATCAAGCAAACCTATATTCAAAATTTTAGGGATTATTGTATTGGAGCTATTTCTTATGTGTTTATGACAGTTATAAAATATTTTTATTGTTTAATTATATACCAATTATTCACTTGTCTTTATTTTTATTACAGGAGAATCGAAATGAAAACATACTATTTGGTGCTGATCTCACTGTTGTTTGAAGTAAATTGCGTACGATGGTCCAGGCAAATAGCGGATGCTGATATATCATCAGAAATAAATGAATGGATACCTTTAACAGAACCATGTTCAACCTGCCAATCAGAAGATAGATCAAAAAATGCAAAAGATTTAAACTATTATAAACGGCAGACTGCACAAAATGTATATGCTTCCCATAATTCCCATCCATTTACATCAGTCGGGCAGCCATTTCAATACCAACGATTTGGCTTCGCACAAGAGAAGCAGACTGAGTTAAATTATTCACCACAGCAACCGACGTCTCAATCGTTTTTCCAGTTTGAAATGCCGGCTTTTCACTCTGATGGAAATCATCAACATAGCTTACCGAGTGTTCAAACTGGCTACCAAATTCATCACTCTGGACCGCAGCAACCCATGGTTACTTCACCTCTTTTTAGTCAGAAGCCCGCTTTTCCATTCGAATATCCGCCTCAACTACGGCCGCAGCATCAATCGCTGACTCACCAAAAAAACATTCAACAAAACTTCGTAGATTATATTAAAAAACCATTTAAGGAAAGAAATATTGAACCAAAGCCAAATAAACAACTTGATAGTTTACCACCACTCAAGCAAACACCATACCAACAATTGCAGTTTCAAAGTCAAAAGGCCGTACCTAGCTTTCAAACCCAGATTCCTTTTGAAACACAGTCAAACTATCGTAGTTCCATTCCAAATTCGACGCCACAGGAGGATGAGATTCAACTGCTATATGTGCCGTACGATACACTTTATCAGCAAAGAGATGAAAATTTGAATTTTGCGAATCAGAAGTATAATTTAGTACAAACTCAAGTAAATCCAGAACAAATTAATAATTTCTATACTCCTGAGCCACAGAATACAGTATCTATTACAACTACATCTACCACAAAGCCGAGCACAACTTACCAACCACGACTTCATTTAACGAAGACGAAACCTAAACCGCATCAACCTCCGCTTGCCATGTTTATGATTAAATCGATGAACCAACCCGATAATTTAGCGATTAATGAAGTTCTTACAGCGTTACAGAGTGAGAAATCCATTGCAGTTTTGGACAGCCCTTCTGTTGTTAAAACTCCTTCGGTATTTATAGGGCCGTCTGGACTTCCTGTTCCAAGTGGTTATACGAAATTCGATCTTCCGTATCTTTCTAATATAGATTCCAATCATATTGATCGGCATCCCTTCTACGTAGCCCCTCTTAGCTATAGAGTACCCTTGGGATTCACAAAAATCGCACTTCCAGAGCCACATGTTGGATCACTTATAGTGAACCGACCGATTGATAACGTTGAAAATAGCATTGTTCAACAGGATATACAACAAATTAATCAGTTTTCACAAAAGGAGTTGTCGCAAACGTACGAAACTCCACCAGTTAGTCACATAAATCACTACCCTGCAGAGTACACAACGGAACCAAATTACTATCCGTCAGAGTCTAGCACCTTACCTCAACCTCAAAAACAAAAAAACCAAATCAAATATCAGCTCAATCCAGATGACCAAGCTGGACCTCAATCACCATATTCCCAATTTAAGACTATTCCAAAACACACTGTCAATGAGGAGTACTTTAGCGCTCGCAAAGTTTCTCAACCCAGTACACCGTCGGCAGCCAGTTTAACTTCCACAACAATACCGTCTTATCAATATCAACCTAACGTTAAAATAGAGATAACACCATCGATATCAACTAATTTAGGGTCATACCAAGATGGAGTTCCAAGTGTAGAAAAGTCTCATTTTAAGATGGAATCGCAGCAAAATTACGGCCAAGTTGATCTGGATGAAGAATACAAAATAAAGACTTATTTCCAAGGACAGGAAGCATACAAGACACGTCCAACTATACAGACCACTACTTCAAATCCTCTAGTTGAAAATGTACAGTATACTCCGGTTTCAGTTGATTATGATAACAGGTTTTATAAATTTCCAACATCAACTTCGTCTTATTTGGACATTTCAACAGTAAGACCCACTCAAAAAAATGAAAAAATTACTTTTTATACGCCTGTCGCACAAGTCGTGGAAGAAACAAGTAGTCCTGCAACATATCCAACTAAAACTATCACCACTACCGTCGCTCCTGTTCCAGAGAATCAGCAACCCAGCTATAATAGCAATATATTCGCTGCACATAACTTGGATGAGAACTCTACAGAAACAGAGCAAGATTTAGAATTCGATCCGAATCCCTACGAGCTACCATCGGAACTTCCGCCATTGACGCCTAATCTCCCAGGATTAGTAAATGGTCTGATAGAAAAGGAAAAATTGAATGGTTTTGAAAAAGAAACAATGGAAGCCTTAACTACAACCACAACTACTACATCAATTACTCAGCAGCCGTTCCTACGTCCAATAAAACGCGGTCGGCGTCCATCAGTTACGAAAACATCAATGTTAGTATCGTATTCATCAGAGGATGCGGACACAACAACGAGGCATTCTATTATCCGTGGAAGAAGACCATACAATCCACGTACTACCAGCTCGTCCGCAAAGACGACTCCAAGAACGCCAGTAATAAGAAATCCGAATAAAATTCGTTACTCTCCTTCTCCAGAAGAACGTCAATATCTTCGCCAGAAAACCCGTTCAAATACTTCCTCAAAAACAAACTCTCGAAAGAACCAAAAAGAAGAAGACAACATCGAATACCAACGAGACGTCCTAAAACAAAATTATCCGGTTTTCAAATCGTCCGTTCGAACCATAGCCGAAACTACTCCGGCTTCCAGTACATCGGAAGCACCAGAGCAGTCATTTGAACAGACTGCATCACCAACTTCGATTGACGATAAAGATAATACAGAAACCTTTGCCGGCCTCCTAGAACCAATGCAAATAGCTCAAGAGTATCAACAGGTATCAAAGGAAAACTACGGACCAGGGTACTTCCCAAGTGAGGAAACCTCCGTAACACAGGTTCCGCTAAGAAAAAAAGAGGTTCGGCCAATTTACACAACTACGCCGGTTGTTCCTGACGAAATAACAACAAGGCGCGCTCCTCTTAATCGAAGGACGTATCGCCCAGCCAAAACTACTACACCAGCTCCATTAACTACTACATTAGTTCCCGATGAGCGCTACACGGTAAATAGTATACAATAATTATTTACATTTTTCTAAAATTCAGCGATTTTTAGGTACGACCAAGATCCAGGCCCGAAAATGGAATCAGGCCAAGAATCGTTAAAATTAAAGGACGTGTGCGTAAACCGCATCCTGCTTCTACCACGACATCTGCACCTCTCGAGACTACTTCGGAGAGCAGCTATCAACAAGTTAAAAGATTTAATCAAGATTTCTATCAGGACGACTATCGTGAAAAGGTAAATGTATAATATGAAATATAGTCAACGTACCTACGTAGTGAAATGATTTGAAAAAATTTCGAGTCCTGGAATAATTTTTTAAATCGAGCATAACTTGGATTTACTCGGAGTTCACAACTCGTCCAAAATATAAAATTGTTCATCAAGTAATATCTCAGTTTCAACAAACAGGAGTGTCATGCTCTCTCCCTCGATCTTGAGAAGGCCTTAGACAGGGTAATCAAAACCGTGGTTACTAATCAACTATCTGTCTGGGGTATTGATACCAGGTTCATTCAAACGATCGACAACTTCCTTTCGGCTCGATCCATTATGGTAAGAGTCGATGGATACACTTCTAAGCATTATAGTATCGACAACGTTCTTCCCCAGGGTTCTCCCTTGTCTCCCGCGTTATTCACTCATTCGCTATCGCAACTGCTCTCCGATATTCCGCATACAAAACACTACCTATACGCCGACAACATCCTTATTACTTCCTCCCACCCCCTCCTTAATGACACCTTTAGACGAGTTAAAACGACTATTGACGCTTGGTGCAGTAAGACTGGAGCGAAGTTGCCATTCGAAAAGGGCGAACGCATTACCTTTACAAGGAAAAGAACTCGCGCTTCCGTTGTAAACATAACCGAAGAACCCGCGCTACAACCGCTCCCCGCGTGTAAAATCCTCGGTATTACATTCGCGACAAACCTGAAGTGGAATTTACACTACCGCCACATTATCGCGTCTTTGGCCAAAGTCACAAACTTGGTCAGAGTATTGGCCTCCAAAAGCCTGGGAGCCTCCACCGCAGCAATACTTCACGTCGCCCGTACGCTCATACGTGGATACATCAATTACTGCGTGTCAATTTACGGCGTCAGCACAAAATCTAACTCTAACAGTTTACAAGTGGCACAACATACTAGCCTTACTCATCGATGGACCAACGCCAAGGGATTTCAACTCCGCGCTATGGTGCGCCCGCCTCACACTCCTTAAACACTGCCCGAACATCCCCCCGCCGATCCCTAGCTCCCCTCACCCTCCACTCTCCATAAGCTCCAACAGAAGCAGGATAAGCAGCACATGGTACCCATCAAAATCGAATACACCAGCTGCCCAGTACCAACAACTACACCGCAGCCACTTAAATGAACTCCCTGGCCGCACACGGTACTATACTGATGGATCCAAATCCGTCTCCCATACAACGGCAGCCATCATCACCATGCAGCCAGATGCCACGACACCAAGCGGTCAACTGTGCTGCAAACTACATATTGATGTCAGCATATATGAGGCGGAGTTATACGCCATTTTGCAAGCCGCGGAGCTGGCCAGAACTGCTGCTCACCCGGCAGTCATATTCACCGATTGCAAGTCGGCGGTTGACACCGTCCAGAATCAACGCCCAGGAGACCCGACGATTCGATACCTACAAGAGGTTATACGCGCCAACCTGGCTGGAACCTCTCTTTTTTGGATTCCAGGCCACGTTGGCATTACAGGTAATGAAGAGGCGGATAAGCTGGCCAATCGTCCCATCTACCCACACGTAGAGGAAATCATTCCGTCTTGCAACAGTTTCATGAGACGAACCGCCAGGACCCATCTGAAGCAGCATCTAACCAGCCTCTGGACAACTCACTTCAGCTTCTTGGCGAGCCACTGGGGCAGCCTAGACCCGCCAACATACAATACCGACAGGCCGAGAAGAGAGTCCGTCATCATCGCCAGGGTGCGTCTAGGACATACTAGGCTCACCCACGAGTACAGAATAAACAAGATGCCTCAACACGGCTGCCTAGTATGCTAGACGCCGCTAACCATGGAGCACCTCCTTGTCCATTGTAAAAAAAACCCATCGCTTCTTCCAGAACGCCGTTCCCCCCCCCCCCCCCCCCTCATCTCCCTTCTATCCACCACCGAACCCGACCAACTCCTCCAACTCCTTAATCACCATCGAATTACCCACCTCATTTAATATAAGTTTTAATCAATTGAATTATATCGTTCTTTTCATTTTGTTCAGCGTATAATCCTTAGAAAATTTAATTGTATATTTTTGATATAAAGTTTCGGTCTAATTTGAATTTTATTATTATTAGCATTATATTATGATCATTATTATTATTATTATTACCTTTACTCTTAGGTCAGAATTGATATTGATTTATACATGGATTTGAACCTTGACTATACTTAGAATTAGCTCGTTCTTACAACATTATTCAACCATCTGAAGCCTGAAGTGCACGATTTTTGATCTGAATTTTTTCCTTTGGTTCTCTCGAATTGAATTTTTTTTTTTTTTACATAGAATTAGCCTTTCTTTTAAACTATATACGCTGACTATAAACATTACCTTGTAAAAAATTGTAATGCGACGTGCCATGTGCCCACCGGGCTTGGCCGAAATATGATGGGCCCCATCATTTATGATGGTGCCACATTAAAATAAATAAATAAAAATAAAAAAAAATAATATCTCAGTTATCACTAGCAGAGACTATCCAGAAGAGGACTGGGCACTTAATACACATGCGTTTATGTAAAAAAAACATTGCATAAGCACAACAAGGAAATCTGATTGAACAATTTCAATTCAATATTCCTATGTAAATTTACATGAGAAGAAAAGAGTACACTAATATGCAAAAATGAATGATACACGTTAACATATGCGTGCATCGTTTTTTCACAATGCACACCTATAAAGGTGATCCAGTATGCATTTGTGTGCATCTGCCCCATCCTCAATTGTTTCAGCACACAAATTTATAGGAACAATATGATAAATGAAAACATATCAACAGAGCTTAATCGTGTCCGCTGTGATGGTCCCAGATTGTTGCATGTGATTAAAATTTAATTGCAATGAAAAATACCCAGCGCAATAATTTTGATTTTAAAGTTTTGAAATTTCGAATGCAAATGTGTGAATGCAAATTGTGTTCCGTTACCCATTATATACAGGGTGTAACTAGTACTGAGGTTCAAACGAAAATGGGAGATAGAGGAACTTGTCCTGAGTAGAAAATCGTTCTACACATACTCCCGTTTTTGCACCGTTAAGGAGATAGCGCGATTTTAAGGACGAAGGATTTTCATCGTACCTGTGATCACTGCTTGATCTCTAACTTCTGCTGTACTTAGCGTAACGTAATAATTCTGGGCTCGTTGGAAAGGACACAAATTCTTCTTTCTAATTGCTATCAACTGTGTCAATCATTGTTATACTTTTTGAGAAAAATGCATTTAAATGACACAAAAATAATAAAAAATTAAAAAAAAATACAAAAAAGTCCTGTTTTCTCCAAGAAGGAATTGATTAACTACCAAATTTTATAACATTTTCGGAAAGCCCATAAAATTTCACTATACGTTTGATAACAGAATTTCTTCATAGGTTGAATTGTAAAGGAGCGGGGCTAACAGTTATCAAGCACGTTCCCTTGAAGTAAATCTGGTTTGACACCCGTCATTTGCCGAAGGAGTATGATTAATAATAGTGAGGACGAAATAAATGCATGTGGTTGATGCCTAATCGATGGCCGATGCGCCGGGTGCTTACCGTGGGGTCCCTAGCCGCGATGCGCAGTATGCGCTCCTCCGTGGCCACAGGTACCGAGTGTCGCCGTCCTGGATGTTGTGTCTCCCGCCACGGCTGCAGTGTACCTCGTTTACGAAGGTTCCGACGAATGCTGATGAACATCCGATAATGGGGGCACCGATACCTGTCCGGATACCGTTCCCGGTAAACTCTTTCGGCTCGCCTAGCATTCCCGTCGCACAACCCATACACGAAGTGCATGTCTGCCATTTCTTCCGTTGTAAAAGACCTCCTATTGCTTGCCATGTTGCTCGTAATGATGTCTATGACATTCTGTTTGCTGCTGCTTCCTCCCGATGTTTTTATCGCAGAAAAATCTACGTAGGATGAAGTCATTCCAGTTCCTTAAGGGAGCAGGTAAACTCCACGCCCTACTTAAATGGATATTACAAATTAACTTAAATGAATGTTAGTTAATTTACTTAAATGGACGCTATCTAATTAGTTGTCATATTTTTACTTACCTGTAACATAATTTCCACACATAAGAGCAATACGTGTGTTGTTAACATGGTTGCTCATTACTGCATCTGTTTTGCGGTAAATTCTATGTTTAGCAGTATTTCCAACATGTGCAGGGAACTCACTTGTTGTTGCAAATATGAAGAAATTCTGTTACCAAACGTATGGTGAAATTTTATGCGCTTTCCGAAAATGTAATAAAATTTGGTGGTTTATCAGGTCGTTCTTGGAGAAAACAGGACTTTTTCGTATTTTTTTTGAATTTTTTATTATTTTTGTTTCATTTAAATGAATTTTTCTCAAAAAGTATAACACTGATTGACACAGTTGATAGCAATTAGAAAGAAGAATTTGTGTCCTTTCCAACGAGCTCAGAATTATTACGTTACGCTAAGTACAGCAGAAGTTAGAGATCAAACAGTGATCACAGGTACGATAAAAATCCTTCGTCCTTAAAATCGCGCTATCTCCTTAACGGTGCAAAAACGGGAGTACGATTTTCTACTCAGGACAAGTTCCTCTATCTCCCATTTTCGTTTGAACCTCAGTACTAGTTACACCTTATATATAAATGTAAGTATGTTATGATTTTTGCGCCATTCATCTAGAGTTAAGTAGGGTAGAAAATTTCCCTATAAAAGAACATAAACTGTGCTGTTTTTGTAATTTTTACATTAGAGCACTTTTTGAAGATTTTTCGCTCATGTGATCTCACAGGGGCAAAAACTATTTAAAAATTGATCTAAGTACGTTTCCGTTTTGGGGTTTTCTGTATAAAATAACATTGATCAAAGAAAAAAATCTGCCAATGGTCTGGGCGAATCTTTATTATTTTTCGGTCAAAGTTCAAAGTTCGGTCAATGTATTGGCGGATACAGGGGGGGGCGGAGGGGGCGGCCGCCCCCCCCCCCCAAGAGCAATTCCGAATTTTCTAAACATACATACCTACTTCAACCGTTCTCCGCTTTTTTTTTACTCCACTGCAATTTAAACTGTAATTAGCTTTTACTGTAGTTCTGCGGTGCAATACAAAGCACAGAACAGAACCATGATGGTGGATTTACCATACACTCAACGTTTGAGGCGCGTCTCTATCCTCTCCATAAAATCAACCAATCAGATGGCTCGTGCAGTCTCAAGAGTCTAACATTCTTCAACTTTTCTCCGACGCACGCTTCCATATGTGTACACATATACAATGAACTGTGGTACCACACAATTCGCAGCTCATCGTATTTCTGTCGTTTCGCACTTATAGGCAAGCTGCGCCGCAAAGGCATGTTGAGTGTAAATTGCTTTCAACACAGCAAAGAACACAGCCGATGAAAACAGGTTTGCAATGGCCTGATGGGGGTAGAGGCTCGCCTCGAGGCCTCCAGGGTGAGTGTAAACGCACCATGATAAAAAGACTACAAGACAACATATTGCGTAGGTAATAGGGTCATTCCATCAAGAACCGCCAAGAATGACGAAATTTGTGACCTTACCATCTCCGATTCTTTTGAAAATTTTTGTACTTTAAGGACTAGTGAAAAAAATAATTGAAATTCAATTTTCTGTTTCTATCTCATTTTTTTTGTTAGTTATAGTATGTTAAAGTTTTCGCAAAAATGGTGTCCGAGTCCTCTTTGAAAATGAATATCTCTGGTAATTTTTATCCTGGAATAATAAACTATGGCTTAGTTTAAAGGGGAAGGTTGTCGCAATAAAAATTATCCTTGAAATTTTTTTCAAGGATAATGATTTTGTCCTTTATCCCTGAATAGCTCAAAACGGTTTTTTATCATTTTTTTATATTTTTTAGGCTATACTGTTTTTCAAAACATACCAAAAAATTAACTTGGTATCTCAATGGGATCGGGGTCAAAAAAATCTAAGAACATTGTAGTGGTTCTCAATTATTTTATAGAAAAAGGGTCATTTAATCAAGAATCGCCAAAAGTGTGACCTTATCTTCGCCGATTCTTTTGAAAATTTGTGTACTCGAAGAATTAGTGAAAACAAAATATGATTTCAAGTTTTTGTTTCTATCTCATTTTTTTGTTAGTTATAGTATGTTAAAGATTTCCCGAAAAAGATGTCCGAGTCCTCTTTGAAAATTCATATCTCTGGTAATTTTTATCCTTGAATAATAAAGTAGGGCTTATTTTAAAGATTGTTGTTGTTTTTGTTAGTTTAAAAATGAAATAGAAACAAAAACTTGAATTTCAGTTATTTTTTTCACTAGTTCTTCAAGTACAAACATTTTCAAAAGAATCGGAAATGGTAAGGTCACAACTTTGGCGATTCATGATGGAATGACCCGTAATAAGATGAAAACAATATGATCCCGTTTTTGCTAAGTGCAGTCTATGTAGCTAAATTCACACAGAATTTGATCAAACAAAATAGCCAAATCAAAAAAATTTCCGCCCCCCCCCCCCCACAGCAAAGTCTGGATCCGCCACTGGGTCAAAGTCGGAGTATATCATCAGTTGTTTCGAGATTATGACGTTTCTTGGAAAGTTTATTTTGTTCTTAAAATAAAAATATTTAAAATAGAGATTTTTAACCGATTAAACATTGAAAAGCCCGTGTAGACTATTGGAGTTTCGGTATATTACTCGTATGTACACTAAAAGCCCATAGAAGTAAAAACAAAATTGTTGCCTTATCAGACTTAAAAGATATGACGAATTGGTAAAACGTTTACACACCCATTACTTCCACGTGGGGTTTAAATTTCGAAAAAATTGTGAAACAGGTTTTTAGAGGATTTCATAAGAAGCAACTAATGAGGCACGAGTGATCTTGAAAAATTTGTGAAAACATAAGCCCTCTTGGTTCTGGAAATTCGAAAAATCGTAAAATTGGTTTTTAGGTCATCACATCGAATGCCGTAATAACCAATTTTGGAAAAATTTACCTTTATGACTTAACACGGAAAATTATAAAGGAAATTTACATTTAAGTTCTAAATGAAACATTGGTATGTTTTAGGATTCGGACAATAACAATTTTTGACATTCGGGACGTAAGACTATATAAAAAACCGATTTCAAATTTTTAATTTTGCTCACCCAGTACATTTTATTCAGTAGTTGGAGTGTAGCGCGCGCCAGCCAAACATGAACGCGAAAAGGGAGTTTTAATCCCTGAGCCCCGCAGGGCTGCACGAAAGGTAGTTGGAGCATAGCGCACGTCAACCAAACATGCCATAATGGCGTTTCGAATTGTACTGGTTCGATGAAATTAAAAAGTTTAAATCGGTTTTTTATATAGTCATACGTCCCGAATGTCAAAAATTTTTATTGTCCGAATCCTAAAACATACCAAAGTTTCATTTAGAACTTAAAAGTAAAATATGAAAAATTTCCTTTATCATTTTCCGTGTTAAATCATAAAGGTAAATTTTTCCCCAATTTTATATCTCATGAGAACTAAGGGATGGCAAAAATTGTGAATGTTTTAGGCGATTATTACGCAAGCCCGTGAAAATGTAAATATATTCGATATCTGATCAGACCTGGGGGATATGGCGGAATTCGTGAAAAGGTATACAACCCCTTTACACCCCGTTAAGGGTCGAATTTCAAAAAATCCTGAAAACACTTTCTAGGTATTTATATGAAGAAGCCGTAGAATGAAAATGAACTCAATATTTGGGAAGACCTTTTCATTTCCACATTTTCACTAATAATTTTTTTCGCCCCCCTTCCAAACGTCAATGGATATTTGAAAACTTCTAAATTACTTTTCTAGTTAATTTACATATACATACCGAGTCACAACTTTGTAGCATAAGCCGTTCCATAGATGGGAAAAATCCCCCACCCCCGTACCATACTACCCTTATAAAAAAAATCTGCCAATGGTATGGGCGAAACTTTATTATTTTTCGGGTCAATGTCGGAGTGTATCATGATTTGCTTCGAGATTATTAGATTTCTTGGAAAATTATTTTTGTTCTTAATATAAAAATATTTAAAATAGAGATTTTTAGCCGATTAAACATTGGAAAAGCCCGTGTAGACTATTCGAATTTCGGTATATTATGTACACTAAAAGTAAAAACGAATTTGTTGCCTTATCAGAATTAAGAGATATGAGGAATTGTTAAAACGTATACAAACCCATTACTTCCACTTGGGGTTTGAATTTCGAAAAAATTGTGAAACAGGTTTTAAGACGATTTCATAAGAAGCAACTTGATATCTCATGAGACACGAGGGATTTTGAAAAATTTGTGAAAACGTAAGCAAACCCTTCACACCCCCTTGGTTCTGGAAATTCGAAAAATCGTGAATTGGTTGGCCGTAATAATCAATTTTATATCTCATCAGAACTAAGGAATGGCAAAAATTGTGAAAACATATACAGACCCTTGGGGGTGGAATATCGAAAAATTGAGAAATGGGTTTGTAGGCGATTATATAAAAAGTCTGTGGAAATGAAAAGCGATCTAATGTCTCATAGAACCTAAGAAATATGTCGAAACTTTGAAAAGCATACAACCCCCTTACACCCATTAGGATTGAATATCTAAAATACTGAAATTGACTTTTTGGCTTTTTTATATAGGAAACCTTAGGAAGTAAAAATGAATTCGGGGGTTGAATATCCAAAAATCCTAAAAGGAGTTAATATATAAATATGAAGACAACACGAGAAAGTAAAAACTAATTTAATTTCTTATCACTTCTAAAAGAAATAACGGAATTCGTGAAAACGTGTTCAACCCTTTTACAGCCTTTTAGGGGCTGAAAAAGGAAAGCCCGTGAAAGTGAAAAGGTAGTCGAAATCTGATAAGACGTGGGGATATAGTAGAATTCGTGAAAAAGTTTACAACCCACTTTGCACCCCCTTAGGGGTCGAATTTTAAAAAATCCTGAAAACGCTTTCTAGGTATTTATATGAAGAAGTCGTACAATAAAAATGAATTCAATAGTTGGAAAGACCTAATAGATATGACGAAAACCGTGAAAATATATGCATTCCATTTTCACTGATCATTTTTTTTGCCCCCCTCCGAACGCCAATGGATATTTGAAATTTTTTTTTATCTAAATTAGTTTTCAAGTTGATTTACATAAACGTATCGAGTTTCATCTTTGTAGCATTAGCCGTTCTATAGATAGGAAAAACACCCCCCACCCCCGTACCATACTACCCCTATAAAAAATTATATTTTTCCAAGATGCTACTAATATAGCTCTATGTAAATACCAAGTTTCAGCTTTATATCACTATAGGTTGTCGAGATATTAAAATCGGAACTTTTACCTTTTCACCTTCCCCCACCCTCACCCTGTACACCCTCCCCTCCAATATTTTGTTTTCTGCTAGGGGTCTATTAGGCCTACTTCTGGTAAAAAATTTAAGCATCTATCTTACACTGTTCTTGAGATATGAGACGTGATTTTTTAGAAAAATTCTTATCTCCTCCACTTTCATTCTCCACCGCCCCCTTAAAAAATTTTGCTTTCAGCAAACTTCATTTGTCAACCTTTATACACTAACCAAATTTTATTTGTCTAGTGCAATTGGTTCGTGAGATATCGTAATCTAAAGTTTTTCACCCTCCACTCCCGTACGCCACTGCCCCCACACAAATTTTTGTTTCCGATCTATCCTAGTATACCTACAGATATTCATTAAGTTTCAATTTTGTGACATTAACCGTTTAGGAGATATAGATTTTAGAATGTGTCGATCTCACCTTTTTTGTGTTTCGGACGCATTATTTTTCCCCACACTCCCAAACCCCTTCACCTATATCTGCAATTTTTTTTGCAAATGGGTCCACTACTAAAGCTCTATAGAAATTTCAAATTTCAGCCTCCTAGCATAAGCGGTTGCTGAGATCTAGAAACCAAAATTTTCCGTCTAAAACACTTCCCCCTCCTCACCCCTCATACCCCCACCCCTCCAAATTTGGCCACTTTAAGGGGCCTAGCCAGTCTATTCATAAAAAAAATTTAAATTTAATAGCTCAAAGGGTTTGGGAGCTACGTGCCTTCAAACGATTTTGCGTACAGCGGTCGACGTACGGCGTACGGCGGACAGACGGACTGAAATTTTTTTTTGCTTTTTTCGTGTCTATTCGTCATGAAACGTGAAAAAAAAATTTTGAGGGTAGGAAATTTTTTTTTTTTTTAAAATCGATAACAATACTGTATTATTGAAATAATAAAGTAAAATTATATTTTTCCAACATGCTACTACTATATCTCTATCTAAATACCAAGTTTCAGTTTTATATCATTATAGGTTCTCGAGATATAAAAATCAGAACCTTTTCCTTTTCATCCTCTCCCCCCCCCCCCCTCTCTAACCCTATACACCCACACCCCCAAAAATTTGTTTTTATGCTAGGGATCTATTACGCCTACTTCTGGTAGAAATTTTAACTATTACACTGTTCTTGTGATATGAGACGTGATTTTTTTGAAAAATTTTTATCCTCTACACTTTCATGCTCCACCGCCCCCTTAAAAAAATTTACTTTCAGCAAACTTCATTTGTCAACCTTTATACAGAAACCGAATTTTATTTTGCAATTGGTTCGTGAAATATCGTAATCTAAATTTTTTACCCCCCACCTCCGTACGCCACTGCCCCACTCAAAAATTTGTTTCCGATCTATTCTCCTAGTATACCTACAGATTTTTATTAAGTTTTAATTTTGTGACATTAACCGTTTAGGAGATATGTATTTTAGAATGTGTCCATCTCGGCTTTCTTGCGTTTCGGACGCTTTATTTTTTCACTCACTCACTCACTCACTCCCACACCTCTTCACTCATATTGGCAATTTTTTTGCAATGGGTATCTAAGGTGTATATAAATTCTAAATTTCAGCCTCCTAGTGTATGCAGTTGCTAAGATCTAGAAACCAAAATTTTCCGTCTAAAACGCTTCTCCCACTTCCCCCCTCACATCTCACCCTTCAAAATGTAGTAACTTCAAGAGGCGTACTCAGTTTATTCATAAAAAAATTTCAATTTAATAGTTTTGAAGATGTGACAGTTTACGTATGTAAGTAAGGGTACTTGTCGGAAAAAACTTTTCTTTACCACACTGTATGTCCGCGGATATTGAAAATTGACCCACTCTGTAGAACAACTATTTTCTCAAAATATATCAAAGAATTACCCCTGAAAAGTGGCCAACCAATTAACGAACACACATATGTATAGAACTTCATATATATTATATTAATCGAGTTCTGATTTTTCTCAACAGGTTAAAATAGAACATCAACAGCAAAAATATACTTTGGACACTCAAGAATCACAATGGTCACCATCTCTAAGTCGGTCTAATGGTTTTCACCCAATCGATCATGAACAGAGAGCGGTATATTTAAAGAAATCTAATAATTTCGAGGACGAGCCTGAAATTGTGACAGCTGGATCTGATCTTGGTGAACCGAACAATGGGGACTCATTTCTATTTAATGTATCAGCAGGATTTGGATCTTTAACAGAACACTTATCTGAGTCAAACAAATCAAAAGAGAAAAATGTAGCAAAGTATGTAACATAAATTTGAAATCAATATGATGTAGTCAATTTACAAATATAACCTTCTTTCCCAGCACAACAAGTACAAGTTTCATGGATATGTTGAAAGAAGTTATGGCTGATACTACAAACAGTAAAGAAGTATCGGGTGAAGATTCTTCGCAAATTAAGACATCCTTCACTGGTGAAAAACGCCAACGAAAAGGTGTTTGGAAGCGAGTCAAGGTACAAAAAAATGATAGCTTTGAAACAGCTGAATCTCAAAATATTGGAACACAACTTGTCAATTCCATCTTAAAAGAAGACATTGTAAGATATACAGCTGGTAAAATAGACATTGACAGCCGTAAGACTCTTAAAGACAATATTCCCGAATCTATAACCGTGGATAGTATAAATTCAGCACTGTATGAAACTTCTACTAGTAAGCCCGATTACGATATTTCCTCAACTGCAGAACCAGAAGAGATTACTACACTTAATGGAAGCATCCCCATTACACTCTCCACAGCCATTCCCATTTCAAATAGCATATATAAAGCCGATATAAATACAGATTCACCAGAAAGCGAAAGTTCTTCAATCGATTCAGATAAATACGACGAAAGTATTGAATCAGTGAGTGAACTGAATACCCAAGTATACGAGGAGGAGGATCTGGAGACCCAGGCTAGTCTTTTTGACGAAGTCAGAAGTCAGCTTGGAACCCTTTTTGCCATTGAAGAACCATCTAACGATCGTGACTCAAAATCACAACCAACTAGACAAAAGTATACCACAATCCAACGAACGCGAACTAATTATAACTCTTTGAAGGAAAATAATGAATCAGGAATTAGTTCTACAACAGAAAACTCACCATTTCACAAAAATCTTATGAACTCGATCGTCCACGCGACTTCGACATCTACGGAAGTTTCATATGAGACCGAAATTTGCTATCGAGGACGATGCATTAAATCAAACAAATCTGCGTAATTACGTTTTCTGACGAGAAAACTATTTAAAAATATAAAATATATTAAAATAAAGCGATTGATTTAACGATAAAAACTCGTAGTCTTTCGAATATCATCATCTCCATTACTTTGTTTATTATTTTCATGGTTTTCTAACTTCATATTTTATCAAATCATTATGTTTTAAATTTGTAATATAATTTATTAATAATTTTAATATTTAAATAAATCTTAAATATTTGTGTACATGTTTTGTGAATCAAGATCAATAAAGAAAAAGCTGCAAACAGTATTATTTTTCGGGTAAAAAATCAGAGATATTCTAAAGCCATAAAAGTTATTTCGTAACTGATACCCTAGAGCTAGGGCTAGATATAAATAAGGTCTCCGTCTCCGTTTCGAAATTTAAAAATATATGCACGTATATGGTGCAATTTATATAAGCTAGCTACCTACTAAGTTTTGGATTTCAATTTACTCGTTCATACATAAAAAACATAAAGCAGTCACAATCGGCTGCAAGCCAATCGTATGATACTCTAGATGAATACTGAACTCCGATTTATATTGTAGTTGGGGATAAAGTAGAATTACGTGTGTGCATGTTATATGTCCTTTATTAAGGACTTCAATTAGATTGCTACTCAAAACTAAAAGACAATATTCAGTGTTTAGTTTCATATCTTGAACTGGGAAAGTAATCGAAAAAAAAATTTCCTTTTTGAAGAACTTTCACATGGGAGGTGCAGGAAGGACTCACTCGATTTCTTACATATTTATCCTTTTCGTTGGAACTATACAAAAATTAATGTGTATAAAATTTCATATTCGTGGCTTGAAGCGTTCAAAAGTTATCGGAAAATATTGTTGAACACGTGTCTTAAGGATTTTTATATGGAAGATATCAGAAGGAGTAAAAGGATTTCGCTGACTAGTAAACTCGAACTTCGTTTTCACTCAAAACTAATTTGTACAAAAATCCAAATTCATAGCTAAATGATTACTTGAGTTATAGTGAGTTCCGTAAATTAAGTGAATACATTTTGATAGGATATTTGAATGGCAGCTACACGAAGGACTAATTGGATTTTCTTCATAATCATACATTTAGCTCCAACTATTGGAAAATTAACACATACAAAATTTCAAAGACGTAGCTTAAACCCTTATGAAGTTATCGACCAATATTCTTGAACACGTGTTTTAAGGACATTTTGTATGGCAGCTACCCGAAGGAGTAAGACGATTTTGCCCGTTAACGAACTTAGCCTTACAAATTTAACCAAACATTCATATTCAAAATTTCAAGATCCTACGTGAAGGCGCTCTTGAGTTATCGTGTTCACGGACAGACGGACGGACGTCAAGCGGATTTGAGGTTTTTGGCCACAAATAAAGAAAAAATAATATATAACTTTTTTTCGTCCGAGGCTTGGTTCTATGCGTTACAAACTTTTGGGCTGGATTAAACTTATAATACTCTATATGATTTCATCTAGAGTATAACGAGTATATGTCCTCATGAATGTTTGTTATTTACATGTATAGACGTTTTGCTAACTATACTACAATCATACATTTAAAATATCTGCTGTTAGATTTATGTTTGCCTCGCGACTTTACGTTCGTTATCTCTAGCGTTACGCGCGTCTATTATAGTTATTCTTTTAGTAATTCTTGAGATAAAAAAAATTACTTAAGCATTTTTGATATTCAACCGTCACGGGTTAAGGGTAGCTGGGCAAGTTTACACGAATTCCGACAAATACTCAAGGTCCAACGAGATATGATTTCGCTTTTAGTGGTTAAAGTGGTTGTGTATACGTTTTCACGGATTTTTTTATATACTTCCTGGTTAATGTGGCTTATATGCAACGGCTCTACCGAACCTAACCTCTGAAGAAATTTTATGACTGTATCTGAAACGGTTCTTGAGATATACATTTTTTATTTAAATTGCTGTTCCCAATTTTGTGTTCCACCTATTCACTCAAAAATTTTATATGAAATAGACTCCACTTGTAAATATAATAAGTATAATTGGTTGGATAGATATCGTGTTTCAAAGTTTGTAATCTCCGCATCATGCACGTTTCTGCGTACGGCGGATAGAAGAATATTTCTGCTCTTTGGAGTTTATTTGTCCAAGCACGTGAAAATACAAAATTTCAGGGTAGAAATTTTGTTTAATTTCAGGTCGATCACAGTACTTTATTACAGTATAACTTCTCTATAGCGGACACCTTTGGGGAATTCAAAAGTGTCCGCTATAAGGAGGTGTCCGCTTTTCGGGGGTATTGAGTTTAATACCTAATTCATTGAGGAATAAAGAACTGTCCTCTATAGGGAGGTGTCCGGTTTTCGGAGGTGTCCGGTAATAGAAGTTTCACTGCATTAAAACACAATAAAGTAAAATCAAAATGTTTTTCTTTATTCATAGAGAATCAAATCTGGAGATCTCGGTGGCCAGTCAAAGTAGCCTCTTTTCGACATCAGACGTCCAGGGAATTTTCGTTGCAGAAACTGAATTGTTTCATTTGCAGTGTGGCATGGCGCACCGTTTTGTTGAAACCAGTAACCATCCAGACCTTTTTCACGCGTTTGCGAGCAGACATAATGAGCTAACATCCACCGATATCGTTTTCCATCGACTGTTTCATTTTGTCGGAAAAAAATGGCCCAATGATGGTTTTGGCGCAAACGCCGGCCCCTACAGTCACTTTTTGATCATGCAATGGCATTTCATGGATCTCGTGTGGATTCTCCGTTCCCCAAATGCGGCAATTTTGCTTATTAACGCCGCCAAAGAGTGTGAAATGGGCCTCGTCGGTCATCAAAATTTCCTTCCAAAAATCAGGTTCACTGTCGTGGACGGTCTGTCGGCAATATTCTTCTAAATTGACGTTTCCAAAACTTGTCCAATCAAGTCAATCTTTTGAAAAGTGTCAATCAAAGTTATTCAATGTTTACATAACGAAATAAAAGATGGCGCACCCTGTAAAAACCAAAATTGTTCGCCTAAAATCCTCTTCCCACCTTCCCCCTCATAACCCACCTCCGAAAAGTCTAGTTAATATTATGTTATCTTTCAGTTCCAAGCTGTGTTTACAGTTTCTAGTGTCTAGCTTATCGGAAAGTTAGTTTAAACATGCTGCAGTCACGATCGGCTGCAAGCCAATCGTATAATACTCTAGATGAATACTGAACTCCGATTTATATTGTAATTGGGGATAAAGTAGAATTACGTGTGTGCATGTTGTATGTCCTCTATTAAGGACTGCCATTAGATTGCTACTCATAACTAAAAGGCAATATTCAGTGTTTAATTTCATATCTTGAACTGGGTAAGTAATCGAAAAAAAATTTCCTTTTTGAAGGACTTTCACATGGGAGGTGCAGGAAGGACTCACTCGATTTCTTACATATTTATCCTTTTCTTTGGAACTATTTAAAAATGAACGTGTACAAAATTTCAAATTCGAAGCTTGAAGCGTTCAAAAGTTATCGAAAAATATTGTTGAACACGTGTCTTAAGGACATTTTGTATGGCAGCTACCAGAAGGAGTAAAAGGATTTTGCTGACTAGTAAACTCGAACTTCGTTTTCACTCAAAACTAATTTGTACAAAATTCCGAATTCATAGCTAAAAGATTACTTGAGTTATAGTAAGTTCCGCAAATTAAGTGAATACATTTTGACAGGATATTTGTATGGCAACTACACGAAGGACTAACAGGATTTTCTTCATAATCATATATTTAGCTCCAACTATTGGAAAAATAACACATACAAAATTTGAAAGTCGTAGCTTAAACCCTTCTGAAGTTATCGACCAATATTCTTGAACACGTGTTTTAAGGACATTTTGACGATTTTGCCCGTTAACGAACTTAGCCTTACAAATTCAACCAAACATCCAGATTCAAAATTTCAAGATCCTAGGTGAAGGCGTTCTGGAGTTATCTTGTTCACGGACGGACGGACGGAAGGACGTCAAGCGGATTTGAGGTTTTTGGCCACAAATAAAGAAAAAATAATATATAACTTTTTTTCGTCCGAGGCTTGGTTCTATGCGTTACAAACTTTTGGGCTGGATTAAACTTATAATACTCTATATGATTTCATCTAGAGTATAAAAACATACTGCAGTCACGATCGGCTGCAAGCCAATCGTATGATACTCTAGATGAAATATTGTACTTCGATTTATGTATATTGTAGTTGGGAATAAAGTAGAATAAGGTGTGTGCATGTAGTTTTTCCTTTATTAAGGACTCCCATTTGGTTGCTACTCGAAACTAAAGTGATCTCAGTTTTTAATTTCTTATCTGGAACTAGGTGAGTCATCGACATTTTTTTTTCCTTTTTGAAGGACTTTAACATGGGAGGTGCATGAAGGACTCACTCGTTTTCTTGCATATTTATCTTTTCACCTGGAACCATTTAAGAACCTGCCAAGAGTATATATTATTTTTGGGGTATAAGTCCGGAACGCGTTTAATGCCGAGAAGTGATGTAGGTTACTCTGCAACTGACAACCTATAAAATAACGTCCTAAAAAGCCTCCTGGTTATTCTTTAGGTTGTCAGTTGCATAGGGACCTAATCGGTTCTCAGCATTAACGCGTACCGGACTTCAACCCCAAAAATAATGAAGTTGCGCCCAGACTGTTGGCAAATTTTTTTTAATTTATTTACGTATTTTTTTATCAATAGAAGATTCCATAGAAGTAAAAACGAATTCGATCACATTAAAGCTAAGAGATTTTTGGGATCAGTGAAAACTTGAACAATACCTTACCTCCCTCCCCCCCCGGGGGGTTTAATATAGAAAAATCCTTAAATCGGTTTTTTCCCGGTGTTCAATCTTTGCACGTCATTTAATTTTACTATCATCTTATTACACATACCGCATTTCTTTCCACGACCATAATCATATTTTCACATTAAATGTTTTCCCACAATTACCTTAAGTCCAAATATCATATGTCCAAACCATATCTTTCCATAATTATGATATACGAGTATTTCCATACATTGTTTTAATATAATTATAGGAGAAGAATTTATGTTTAAAGTTTTTAGAAGTGAAAGTGAATTCCAAATATCAATAGACCTAAGAAATATATCGGATCCCCCGTTTGGGGTTGGATATAGAAACTGGGCGCAACTTTATTATTTTATGGGTAGAAGTCCGAAACGTGTTTAATGATGAGATGCTGTGTAGGTTACTATGGGACTGACAACCTAAAAAATAACGTTCCAAATAGCCTCCTGGTTATTTCTTAGATTGTCTGTCGCACAGTAACCTACACAGCATCTCATCATCAAACACGTTTCGGACTTCTACCCATAAAATAATAAAGTTGCGCCCAGACTGTTGGCAGATTTTTTTTATTTGCTTACGTATTTTTTTATCAATAGAATAATTAATAGTAGTAAAAGCGAATTCGATCACATTAAACCTAAGAGAATCAGTGAAAACTTGAACTTGAACAACCCCCTGGGGGTAATAGAGAGAAATACTTAAATCGGTTTTTCCCCGACTTCGTTTAAAGCTTATAGAAGTAAAAGTGAATTCCAAATCTCAATATACCTTAGAAATATATCAGAATTCGTGAATATGTACACAACCACTTTACACCCCCTTAGGGGTTGGATATCGAAAAATTTTGAAGATCGTTACTAGGCGCTCATATAAATAGTCCGCAGAAGTAAAATTGCTTTGATAGCTCGACATGTCTAAAAGTTTTAGCGAAGTTTGTGAAAATGTGGATTCACGGAAATTTTGTTTACTCAACCTCAGGACGCCAATAAAAATCTGAAC
The DNA here is from genome assembly GCA_951812415.1 of Beris morrisii. Lineage (NCBI taxonomy): Eukaryota > Metazoa > Arthropoda > Insecta > Diptera > Stratiomyidae > Beris > Beris morrisii. The sequence goes on from OX638311.1 coordinate 99,835,256, forward strand.
TTTTTTTTTTCTTTAATTACTCTAATAGCACATCTACATATACGTACTAAGTTTCATTTTTCTAGCATAAGCCGTTTCTAAGATATAAAAAACCACCCCTCTCCCCCGTACCGTGATACCCCTATCAAAAATTTTTTTTAGGATATCTCCATAGTGTTTTTCTAGGATGTCTCCATAGTGGCTCTATATAATCCTAAATTGTTAGCTTTCTATTCATTATGGTTTTCGAGAAATAAAAATCAGAATGTTTTCCTTTCTACCCTCTTTCACCATCACCCCCAACACCCACACCACCAACATTTTTTTCCCTACTAGAAGTTTGCCGACCCCAATTCCTGTAAAATTCTGATAGGGGTTCTGAGATATAAAAATTACATTTTCTGAAAAATTGCTGTCCCCCCACTTTCGTGCTCCACCTCCCCCCTCAAAAAATTTAGTTTCGGTAGACTCCTCTTGTGATCCCATATACAGAACCTAAATGTTATCTTCATGGTGTAATTGGTTCGGAAGATATTGTAATCCAAAGTTTTTCACCCCCTACCCCCCACTCCACCACCCCTCTTAAAAATGTTAGCCCTTGTCTAATCTTGAAGTATCCCTAAGGACAACAACAAAGTTTCAATCTTCTGACATCAATTGTTCAGGAGATATCGATTTTTAGAATGTTTCAATCCCGTCTTTCATGCGTTAAAGACTAATTGTTCCCCCCCCCCCACTTCCACACCCCTTAACCAATATCGACCATTTTTGCGCAATTGAGTCCACTATAATAGTACTACATAAGTTCCAAGTTTCAGCCTCCTAGCATAAGTGGTTGCTGAGATCTAGAAACCAAAATTTTTCGTCTAAAACGCTCCCCACTCCTCCACCCTTACACCACCACAACCCCAAAAAATACCAGTCGTAGGGGTTTCGCGCATTACGTAATTTTTACCGATGAGGCCCATTTCTTGATGAATAGATGTGTGAACAATCAAAATTTTCGGATTTCGGACGATACCAATCAACACGAGATACACCAGTACCAAATGCATCCCGAGAAAGTCACTGTTTGGTGCGGATTTTGGTCTGGCGAAATCATCAGTTCGGACTTCTTCCAAAACGAAACTGGCATTGCCATAACCGTCAAACGATCGATGATAAGCAACTTCTTGTGGCCTAAACTGGATGATATGGATACCGACGACATGTGGTTCAAAAAAGACGGCGCTACGTGCCACACAGCGCACGTCACGATGGACATTCTGCACGAGCGATTTGAGGGCATTGTTATCTCACGCGGCTGTGACGTGAACTGGCCATCGTGATCGTGCGATTTAACGCCCTTAGACTTATTCCTTTGGGGCCATCTTGAATCGCAGGTCGATGCGTATAATCCGCAAACAATTGATGACCCTTAAATCAACATAACGAACGCCATCTAGCAAATTCAGCCAGATTTATGCGACAAGGTCGTCGAAAATAGGACTTATCGAATACGTACCACCAAGCAAAGCCGGGGCGGACATTATCCCATCACTTTATATTCCATGCTTAATGCCATAAAATATACTTTAAAATGAAAAAAAATTGGGTGGATATCTCACACACAACTTGTTTTATTTAACCTTTAAGAATTTAACGTCCTTTTTGAAAGACCCTATAGTATTCAGTAGTTGTGGAACTCGGCAGGATCTCCGTCCTGACGACTGCAGAGCTGCATGCAACCACGTGCGGCACAGGATGCGGATAGTCAACGGCCGACTGGAAGTCGGTCAGATGGTCCATTCGTCCTCTTTGTTTGCGGCTTTCATCTGGGAAGATCCGCTAAGCGGATCAATAAAGTTTAGTTCTAACAGGAATCCACTGCAGGCTCTGTGGAAATATGAAGCTTATCTCTTAAGTTCTTGAGTAATGACAAATTTCGATACGTCATATGTGGACGGATGGACTACTACTACCACTAAATATGAAAATACAAAAAATAAGGGCAGAAAAGTTATTTTAAAATTTCAGTTGAAGTTCATTTCAATAATGAACTAAAATATTTAATAACATCCATAGTGTAACGTAGAAACGTAAATTTCTTGAGAGAAATTATCGTTAACTTGCAGTTAGAGCATTACCCAGGACATCATTACTAAAAAAAAGTAGTATATGATGTACATTTTGGTAACGTTCTTTTACTGAGAGGTCATGACGAAGGTTAGGGCTCGAATTGGCCAGCATTATATAAGAAGAAGAAGAAAAGTGTTCGACTATCCGGGCCCATTCGTATAGTTATATCGGTTGTTTCGCTTTAATATATATTTAAAAAGTGGCATACTACCATGAAGCAAGACAACAACCTTACATAATTGCATTATCATAAGCAACAATTCAACAGAAGCAGAGATGAGTATAGTTAAAAAATTACGAAAGCAGCTCGACCGACAAAATTTTACGGTGGTGGCATATAAAGCATGAAAATGAAGGTGGGGTTCTGTAAGTTCAGACTAAATTATAGTATGTACTCGTACAGAAATATGTCGCGATACCAGATTCAATGCTGACGATGGATTAGCAATAGTCACCTGCGATCGTTCAAAGTAGCTGTACGTATTAAGAAAAGCGACCAGTATCACAAGATATTTAACAGTTCTAATGCAAAGGCGATTGTTTAGTGTTTTCAAATGGTAATTAATTCTCCCATCAAGCAAATCAAAATATGAAATCTTCGCCAGCATCCGAATAAATTCTACGTTTTTCACCGGACTTAATAAAAAACGCGAATTCAGTATGAAGTCGTGGATTGCATTGTGCTCATTTATATACTTTTTGTCTCATGTTGCAAATAGTGAACTACTAGAATATGCATGTAAACGTGAAAAACTTAATAAAATCAAGCAGACTAATGAAATTACCAACTATACTGACACTGAGGTCGTCGAAACTGATATTTCTTCACTTTTAGAAGAACAAAGTGAGGGAAGTGTTAACGCTACTTATGAGTGGAATTATGCTAGTGCTTCGAACTTAACATCTATAACAACTAGTGCAATTCTACATGTTTCTAATTCGCCTAGTAATAAAACTGAAAGTCATATTGCTGAGGAGGAATTCATAAGCACAACAGACGAACGAGGTAAGGGAGTGTTGTTTCTTTTATACAATAAGCTTATTAATAATCACCGTCAGGTCTACTTAATTATGGGCTAGCTACTACCTATATTAAAATGAATGTAGTTTCAAAAATAATGCTTACGAACTTTTTTTTAAATGTCTCATCGTAAATTTGATTGCGAAAAGCAAAATAAGCGGTCGGTATATAGTAGTATATTCTATTAGCGAAACGTATACATATGTGCATATTTTATGCTTGGTCGTTCAAGGACGCAACTCAATTAGAAACAAACCAAAAGCTATAATTGAACCCATTCTATAAAAGAGTCACTCACCATACATACTAAATATTTCCAGTAGTGTCACATGAAATTATTTTACTTTATTATTATAACTATATTTATTGTATATATCGAAAAAAATTTAAAAAATGTAAATTGAGTCGGTTTTCTTTCTATTAATATTTCCACTTACGCTTGTATAAAAATTTGTGATATTTGCACTTACGCTAGTATACAAGTTTGTGATATTAATTTTCCCAAGAAACTCGACTCCCAAGCTCCACCTTCCCTTCAAAAATTTTACTTTCAACAAACTTTGTTTATCGACCTTTAAACGGAAACCGAATTTTATTTCTCTAGTGCAATTGCTTCGTGAGCTATCGTAATCTAAAGTTTTTCAACCCCCACCTTCGTACGTCACTGCCCCCTCTCAAAAATTTGTTTCCGGTCTATTCTCCTAGTATACCTACAGATGATCATTAAGTTGTAATTTCGTGACATTAACCGTTTAGGAGATATGGATTTTAGAATGTCTCGATCTCGCCTTTTGAACGTGTCGGATGCATTATTTTTCCCCCACTCCCACACCCCTTCACCAATATCAACAATATTTTTGCAAATGGATCCACTATCGAAGATCTATATAAATTCCAAGTTTCAGCCTCCTAACATCTAGAAACCAAAATTTTTTGTCTAAAATCTATCTTACACCGTTCTTGAGATATGTGACGCGATTTTTAAGGGGGTCCGTGCGAAAAATATGAAAAAATACATTATTATTAAAATAATAAAGTAAAAATTGATTTTTTTATAAGTATTATTATTCTACACTCATTTCTGCACATCACACAAAAAACCGTACCTCTTTCGAGTAACGGAAAGTGACTCAAATTTTACTCTGAAGTGGGGGAAGTCGAATATAGGTGTGTTTTTTTCAATTGGATCAGATCACAATTGAAAACATACTGCAGTCACGATCGGCTGCAAGCCAATCGTATAATACTCTAGATGAATACTGAACTCCGATTTATATTGTGGTTGGGGATAAAGTAGAATTACGTGTGTGCATGTTGTATGTCCTTTATTAAGGACTGCCATTAGATTGCTACTCAAAATTAAAAGAAATTATTCAGTGTTTAATTTCATGTCTTGAACTGTGTAAGTCATCGAAAAAAAAAATTTCAAATTCGTAGCTTGAAGCGTTCAAAATTTATCGAAAAATATTGTTGAACACGTGTCTTAAGGACATTTTGTATGGCAGCTACCAGAAGGAGTAAAAGGATTTCGCTGATTAGTAAACTCAAACTTCCTTTTCACTCAAAACTAATTTGTACAAAATTTCCAATTCATAGCTAAAAGATTACTTGAGTTATAATAAGTTTCATAAATTAAGTGAATACATTTTGACAGGATATTTGTATGGCAGCTACACGAAGGACTAATAGGATTTTCTTCATAATCATATATTTAGCTCCAACTATTGGAAAAATAACACATACGAAATTTCAAAGACGTAGCTTAAACCCTTCTGAAGTTATCAGTCAATATTCTTAAACACGTGTTTTAAGGACATTTTGTATGGGAGCTACCAGAAGGAGTAAAAGGATTTCGCTGACTGGTAAAGTCGAACTTTCTTTTCACTCAAAACTAATTTGTACAAAATTTCGAATTCGTAGCTAAAAGATTACTTGAGTTATAGTGAGTTTCGTAAATTAAGTGAATATATTTTGACAGGATATTTGTATGGCAGCTACACGAAGGACTAACAGGATTTTCTTCATAATCATACATTTAGCTCCAACTATTGGAAAAATAACACATACAAAATTTCAATGTCGTAGCTTAAACCCTTCTGAAGTTATCTCCCAATATTCTTGAACACGTGCTTTAAGGACATTTTGTATGGCAGCTAACCGAAGGAGTTAGACGATTTTGCCCGTTAACGAACTTAGCCTGACAAATTCAACCAAACATCCAGATTCAAAATTTCAAGATCCTACGTGAAGGCGCTCTTGAGTTATCGTGTTCACGGACAGACGGACGGACGTCAGGCGGATTTGAGGTTTTTGGCCACAAATAAACAAAAAATAATATATAACTTTTTTTCGTCCGAGGCTTGATTCTATACGTTACAAACTTTTGGGCTGGATTAAACTTATAATACTCTATATGATTTCATCTAGAGTATAAAAAAAACGATGTGGATCATCCCAAAAGCTAATTTAGCAAGGTTAACAATCCTGTTGGTAAATACCTCGGATAAACTGTCAGCTGCCCTGGAGGCAAAGTTTCGTATACTATACGACGAAACGGCAGTGTACAAAGGTCATATAAACAAAGACTTTTTCAATAATTTTGTACATTCTGTCTCTATCTTACACAAGGACTTGCATTTCCTTACAAAATGTATTGAGTTTCCACCATTTTTTGACGAGCATGTTCTTCCTGTTAGGTGCAAATACCTGTTACAAATTGAATTTACTGGTCATTACTGCTGAATCGCGTGGCTCCATCTGTGAAAATGCTGGACATTTAAAAAAGCTTTAAAAACGCAAAACTGATCCAACTATGATCCCATTATGATTTTGGATCATCTCTTTTTTGTTGTTTTCAATGTAAAACGAATGATTTTGATCTTGATCCAGTTGAAAAAAACACAGCTTATGTCATTGCATGTACTTTTTTGTTTTTAGGCTCTCCTGAAAAGTAGTGCTTTTTCAACTTACGGTACACGTTTCTCAGTAACCACACACATACTACGTTTACATGGAGGATCGAAACATCGAAAGATCGAAAGATCCAAATTTGAATCGCGTATATAACTACACCGAATCGAAAGATCGAAACATTGGAAGATCGAAATGAGATCGAAATGACAAGTAACCTAACCTGAAATCTTTCTTTAATCGTACAAGTTCGAAGTGCAGTGCATAAAAATTTCAAATTTAGCAGTTCTGTGTGCTAATACTATGAAAATGATAGAAAATCAATATTTATTGTTAATGAATTTGCGACGATCGAACTTTCGATCTTTCGATCCGCGTTTACATGAGAAGTTCGATCAGATTTCGACTCGATCCAGGTCGAGAAGTTCGTTCGGATCGAGTCGATCTCATTCCAATCCGATCTGCGTTTACATGAGATTTTAGAGGATTGAATCCGGATTCGACTTTTAGTGAACATTTTTTAATTTACTCATGTACTAAGCTTTTAAATACACTAAGCAATAAGTGTGCAAAATCTGACTGTTGTGAGTTAAGTGGAAGCTGAGATTCAGGTACCGAAACATAACTTGTTTCGCCATACAAAATGTATGGGAGCTAGAAATTTGCAACGACCCCCTTAAAAAGATTCTTACCCTCTCCACTCCCATGCTCCACCTTCCCCTTCAAAAATTTTGCTTTCAGCAAACTTTGTTTACCGACCTTTATACGGAAACCATATTTTATTTCTCTAGTCAATTGCTTCGTGAGCTATCGTAATCTAAAGTTTAGCATACACACATTAGCATATACACACTTTAATCGCGTGTACTGCCATCTGGTGGTATTAATTTCAAACGGAGATTCTGTGCATAATGACGTCATCGACGTCTGACTTGAAAATGATCAATGAAATTATAAATTCACCTGAGCTTTTACCAGTTTTCACGCATACACATGCGTGAAATGTATGGCGAGTATCTAGAAAGCTCTCATGTACACAGCATACAGATAAAGCCACCGTGTACATGTGAGTTCTGTGCAGTAAAGAACGTCCGGTCGGTGCTTGGGGTTTTGAACCCGACAAGCACATTCGACCGAACGTCCTGATAATGAGCGACCTGGAATTTAGAAAAATGTGTAAGGGGTAGTACGTACAATAAAAAAGTTTTCCCTTAATTCGCTGTACAATTTTGTGTTTTATCCCTTCCGATCGGTTAGATATCTACATATAATCAAGCTTATTTTGGAAAACGTCGGCTTTTTGATTCTCGCCGACTAGGTATGCGGCCCTCATTCGATTCCCATTCACGGCACATGCGATCAATGAAAATGTTCGGATACTGCTTTATCGATATACTGTAAAAACGTCTTTCCAGATGTTTGAAACCATATTTTAAGGCAGAAAATGTTCAAAATTATAATACAGTAAATGTTGAGATGGACCATTTCATCTATTTATTGCCAATAATCTTCTGAAAAAAACTTGAAAAACGCGACTATTTCATTGCGGATTTCAACTGTAAAAAAGTGCACCGTCCATGCGTTTTCAATAATCTAAAATTGGACCAGTATTCTATTAGAGATACATTTTCAGTATTTTTGGAATTTAAATAATAAAAGAAAGATAGAAAAAAAGAAAAGTAAGGCAAATGTATGATTGTCTGAATGGTTGCTCACTTAATTAAATCAAAAACTACAGAGCCGTTTTTTATGAAATTTTGTAAACAGTTATATAAACTAAGGTACTAGATAAACTTAAAGTATAGCCTTTTTCAAATTGTTAAGATATTAGTCCCTAACAACCCAACATAATCTGTCCAAATGATTTCCAGAGGTACAGACAGCGTTGCCAACTCTAGCTAAAAGTAAGTAGATCTACTTACTTTTATGCTTATCTCCTTACCTACTTACTGAACACCTCTTTCTACTTACTTTACAACAAAATTTTAAAACTCTTTTCCAGTAAAATTTAATGCACTTATCCTATTATATTGTGTAAACGGAATCCACTGTACTACAGTACATAGATAACTAAATCAACAAGAAAAGCATTTTAGTGAGAACTATACATTGAAAGGACATTATTGTTGAAGACCATACATTACTAAAACTCGGTGATGAATTTACTCTGTTAAATAATTATTTGGAAAAAAATGATTCTAATGTAGAAGAAGATATAGAATTGTTTTGGCAAGATCTTTCCTCTGAACAGATAGGTAAACAGAAGGCTTTTGTAATCTTATGTAATTTTGTATTTAATATCTAATATCCTTTCCACATTCATCCGCAAATATCGAACGTGGTTTTTCAACCGAAACCAGGAACTTAATTGGAAATACGTCAATCAAAGAATGTTTACAAGCCAAGGTACTTCTTAAAATTTTAGAGTCAAACTGTTGTGATTTGAAAATATTACCCAAAATGTTGTATTCTTTAACATTCATAGATTTCTGTATTTACACGTAAGGTATAATGTTGCATTTGATTAACAAAAACTATCTAAAGTGCCACCAATGTAACAATATATTTTTCATAAAAGTAGATTTTACCCGTAAGACATTTTGTGTATATTTTAAAGGATTTCGGGAAATTTTAGTTTACTTCTAAAAACAAAACTTTATACTTTTCGTATACAATATAAATAATATGAATTTTATTTTTATACTATACATATGTATAACATATTAGTATCAAAATTTAATTAATAAATAATAAAATATACTGCAGTCACGATCGGCTGCAAGCCAATCGTATAATACTCTAGATGAATACTGAACTCCGATTTATTTTGTAATTGGGGCTAAAGTAGAATTACGTGTGTGCATGTTGTATGTCCTTTTTTAAGGACTCCCATTAGATTGCTACTCAAAACTAAAAGACAATATTCAGTGTTTAATTTCATATCTTGAACTGGGTAAGGCATCGAAAAAAAATTTCCTTTTTGAAGGACTTTTACATGGAAGGTGCAGGAAGGACTCACTCGATTTCTTACATATTTATTGTTTTCCTTGGAACCATTTAAAAATGAACGTGTACAAAATTTCAAATCCATAGCTTGAAGCGTTCAAAAGTTATCGAGAAATATTGTTTAACACGTGTTTTAAGGACATTTTGTATGGCAGCTACCAGAAGGAGTAAAAGGATTTCGCTGATTAGTAAACTCGAACTTTGTTTTTACTCAGAACTAATTTGTACAAAATTTCCAATTCATAGCGAAAAGATTACTTGAGTTATAGTAAGTTCCGTAAATTAAATGAAGACGTTTTGACAGGATGTTTGTATGGCAGCTATAGGAAGGACTGATAAGATTTTCTTCATAATCATACATTTAGCTCCAACTTTTTGTATGGCAGCTACCCGAAGGAGTAGGACGATTTTGCCCTTTAACGAACTTAGCATTACAAATTCAACCAAACATCCAGATTCAATATTTCAAGATCCTAGGTGAAGGCGTTCTTGAGTTATCGTGCTAACGGACAGACGGACGGACGGACGGACGGACGGACGGACGGACGGACGGACGGACGGACGGACGGACGTCAGGCGGATTTGAGGTTTTTGGGCACAAATAAACAAAAAATAATATATAACTTTTTTTCGTCCGAGGCTTAGTTCTATGCGTTACAAACTTTTGGGCTGGATTAAACTTATAATACTCTATATGATTTCATCTAGAGTATAAAAATACTTATTACTTTATCTACTTACCTATTTTGCCTTTCTACTTACTTTGCTGCAAAAAATCTACTTACTTAACAAAAATCTGCCAATGGTCTGGGCGAAACTTTATTATTTTTCGGGTCAAAGTTCGGGAGCGGTCAAAGTCGGAGCATATTATCAGTTGTTTCGAGAGTATGAAGTTTCTTGGAAAGTTAATTTTGTTCTTAAAATAAAAATATTTAAAATAAAGATTTTTAGCCAATTAAACATTGAAAAAGCCCCTGTAGACTATACGAATTTCGGTTTATTATGTACACTAAAAGCCCATAGAAGTAAAACCGAATTTGTTGCCTTATCAGACGAACTGTTAAAACGTATACAAACTCATTACTTCCACTTGGGGTTTGAATTTCGAAAACGATTTCATAAGAACCAACTTCACATCTCATGAGACACGAGGGATTTTAAAAAATTTGTGAAAACTTAAGCAAACTCTTCACATCCCCTTGGTTCTTGAAATTCGAAAAATCGGTAAATTGGTTTTCAGGTCATTACATCAAATGCCGTAATAACCAATTTTATATCTCATCAGAACTAAGGGATGGCAAAATTTGTGAAAAAATATGCAAGCCCTTGGGGGTTGAATATCCAAAAATTGAGAACTGGGTTTGTAGGCGATTATATAAAAAGTCTGTGGAAATGAAAAGCGATCTAATATCTCATTAAACCTACGAAATATGTCGAACCTTTAAAAAGCATACAACCCCCTTACACCTCTTAGGATTGAAAATCTTAAAATACTGAAATTGACTTTTTGGTTCTTATATGGGAAACCTTAGGAAGTAAAAATGAACTCGATATATCATCAGATCTAAGCAATATGTAGGAATCTGTGAAAACATATGCAACCTCCTTACACCCACTTGGGGGTTGAATATACAAAAATCCTGAAAGGAGTTAATAGATAAATATAAAAACAGCATGAGAAAGTAAAAACAATTGAATTACTTATCACTTCTATAGGATATGACGGAATTTGTGAAAACTTTTTCAACCCTTTTATATCCTCTTAGGGGCTGAAAAGGGAAAAAACTTAAAAACTGGTTTTAGGCGATTATTACGCAAGCCCGTGAAAGTGAAAAGATATTCGATATTTGATCAGACCTTGAGGATATGGCATAATTTGTGAATAAGTGTACAATCCCTTTACACCCCCTTAGGGGTCGAATTTCAAAAAATCCTGAAAACACTTTCTAGGTATTTATATGAAGAAGCCGTAGAATAAAAATACATTAAATATTTCTGAAGACCTAATAGATATGACGAAAATAGTGAAAATATATGCATTCCATTTTCACTGATACATTTTTTCGCCCCCCCTTCCGAACGCCAATAGATATTTAAAATTTTTTTTTATTTAAATTACTTTTCTAGTTGATTTACATATGAATACCAAGTTTCAACTTTGTAGTATAAGCGGTTCTATAGATAGGAAAAACAACCCCCACCCCCGTACCATACTACCCTTATAAAAAATTATATTTTTCCAAGATGCTACTACTATAGTTCTATCAAAATACCACGTTTCAGCTTTATATCATTATAGGTTTTTGAGATATAAAAATCGGAACTTTTTCGTTTTCACCCTCCCCTACCCTCACCCTCTACACCCACACCCCCAAAATTTTATTTTCTGATAGGGGTCTATTAGATCTATTTACGGTACAAATTTTAAGCATCTACCTCACACTGTTCTTGAGATATGAGACGTGATTTTTTAGAAAAATTCGCATCTCCTCCACTTTCATAATCCACCGCCTCCTTCAAAAATTTTACTTTCAACAAACTTCATTTGTCGACCTTTATACAGAAACCGAATTTTATTTATCTAGTGCAATTGGTTCGTGAGATATCATAATCTAAAGTTTTTTACTCCCCATCCTCGTACGCCACTGCCCCCACTCAAAAATTTGTTTGCGATCTATTCTCCTAGTATACCTACAGATAGGGATGTTAATATCGGAAAAAAATATCGATATATCGATATTGAAAAAAATATCAATATCGGCTGAAGATATATCGGAGAAAAATATCGATATATCGAATATTTTTTCCAATGAAAAATAAACTCCAATGCTGCATCAAACTTAACATGATGAAACTTGATCTTAATTATTTTTTAATGAAATATTATATATTGACATATTTTTAAAATGTAAGCTTATGAGAGCCAGTACTTTTCTGGGATAGTTGTTGAGAATACTCGCTCCTTAATATGCTCTCCAGTAAGCCGACTGTGATTATTTGGCACCACAATATTTATTGCCAACGCAACTCTTTCGGATGACACCGATGAGGCAGGGACAATCAGGTATTTCTGACTGATATCCGACAGAACTGGTGTGAAATGACGGCTATCAAACCAAAATTTTATTGGATCCGAATCCGGTGTTCTCATCATGTTGGGTTGATCCAGGTACTGCTTCAACTCATTTGGGACAGACCCTTGACTTGGAACTCTCTGACTGGTAGAAGCTGCTTGCACTACGAGTTTTTCATGTCGAGACCAAAGTGATGTCGATGCAATTTGTTGTTTCAACAGAGATAGACTATGTGCGATCGAAAAAAGGTCCTCTAATACAAACATACTTGAAAGAGCAAGATACAAAACCAATAAGAACAAGGTACGGAGCGGTTAGATACCTGTACACAAGATAGTTGCCTGGCTGCCTCGTCGTACATAGGTTTGTGTTGGCGCCTGAAGTGAATATTTGCGTGCATGCACCCGTATATGTCACGTGCCTTGAACCTAGTTTCGACAGATATGGTTTCCGTGATAGAAAATTTTTTTTCTACTTTAAACTTTTCTGGCATATCACATAAAGCAGAAATGCAGATTAAATGCAAAAAAACCGTTCGATTTCTAAAATATGATATACTTAAAAAAAATATCGAGTCCGATAGTCGGATTTCAATATCGATATATCGCTTTTTACAATATCGACCGATATTATCGATATATCGTTCAAAAAATATCGCAATTTCGATATATCCAAATTTTTTTAACATCCCTACCTACAGATATTCATTAAGTTTCAATTTTGTAACCTTAACTGTTTAGGAGATATGGATTTTAGAATGTGTCGATCTCGGCTTTTTTGCGTTTCGGACGCATTATTTTTCCCCCACTCCTACACCCCTTCACACATATTGACAATTTTTATGCAAATGGGTCCACTACCGAAGTTCTATATAAATTCCAAATTTCAGCCTCCTAGCATAAGCGGTTGCTGAGATCTAAAAACCAAAATTTTTCGTCTAAAGCGCTTCCCCCTCCTCCCCCCTCACACTCCCACCCCTCAGAATTTGGTCACTTTAAGGGGCCTACCCACTCTATTCATAAAAAAAAATTCAATTTAATATCTCAAACCGTTTGGAAGCTACGAGTCTTCAAACGATTTTGCGTACGGCGGACGGCGTACGGCGGACAGACGGACTGAAATTTTTTTTTGCTTTTTTCGTGTCTACGAGTCATGAAACGTGAAAAAAAAAATTTTCAATCGATAACAATACTGTATTATTAGAAAATAATAAAGTAAAAATCAATTGGCAACACTGGGTACAGTACAAAAATTGTTTACATAAATTCCAATGAAAGGAACAAATTATCGCTGACTCTTTTCTATTTGTAACTATTAAGGCAGGCGTCCACTTAAGGCGGGCCGCATCGCAATGGTGCGGCAAGCATTTTTTTTTCTACGTACTTCGTTCCGTCGCGAGTCTCGTTCAGTGGACGCACTTCCATAACAATGTATGGCAGTCGGATTTTTGCGATGCGGCCCGGCCCGGCCCGGCCCGGCCCGTCCGCCCTAGTGGACGCCTGCCTTTAGTAGTCGTAGTAGCAGTTCCTTGCTGCGTAAATTAAAATTTACGGTAATCAAAACACCGCCCCCTCAAGATATACCAGATGATAATGAACGATCGCAACGATATAACACGTATTGTAAATAAAAAATTGCCGGAGATTGAAACCCGGAATTTAACCACGTTTCCTTTATGATGACTCATTCATTGAAGAAGCGACGAAAAGTTGTTGAGTTTTGTGCGAATATTACTAGCGTATCGAGATCTGGGATATCGAGAAACCACCAAAAGAAGATAATAATTGTATTGTATTTATATCTAAACTTTTCGCAGCTGATCATCCTCTTCGTTTTTTGAATGGTATATACTCGTATTTTTTATAATTCTTACCGAGATGGGACAAATCGTAGGATCGAGCAAATGGCAAGGAATACCAATCTTGATAGCTCAAAGATGACACTTCGACATCTTTTTTTGTTAGTCTGACGCATAGCAATTGGTTTTCAAAAATTTATAGCATGTCTATTGCATATTTTGTAATGGAGTTAGGTTTGGTGTTTACATCAAATCGAGGAAAATGAATCTGCACTGAAGTCACTGGTTGTCAAGGCCGTAGCCTGAAAAAATTTCGGGGGAGGGTCCGTGAAAAAAAGTTAATATTATCTCCCTTAGATTTTTTAAATGAAAAACGGAGATATCTAGGAAGCGCTATAAGCGATACAAATCCTAACATGCGTGAGAGGCTTATAAGAGTAAAATATTCGTGAGCAGCAACCAGCAAAATAAAAAACATACTGCAGTCACGATCGGCTGCAAGCCGATGTAGTTGGGGATAAAGTAGAATTACGTGTGTGCATGTGTATGTCCTTTATTAAGGACTGCCATTAGAGTGCTACTCAAACCTAAAAGACAATATTCAGTGTTTAATTTCATATCTTGAACTGGATAAGTCATCGAAAAAAAATGTCCTTTTTGAAGGACTTTCACATGGGAGGTGCAGGAAGGACTCACTCGATTTCTTACATATTTATCCCTTTCCTTGGAACCATTTAAAAATGAACGTGTACAAAATTTCAAATTCCTAGCTTAAAGCGTTCAAAAGTTATCGAAAAATATTGTTGAACAAGTGTCTTAAGAACATTTTGTATGGCAGCTACCAGAAGGAGTAAAAGGATTTCTCTGACTAGTAAACTCGAACTTTGTTTTCACTCAAAACTAATTTGTACAAAGTTCCGAATTCATAGCTAAAGGATTACTTAAGTTATAGTGAGTTTCGTAAATTAAGTGAAGACATTTTGAAAGGATATTTGTATGGCAGCTACACGAAGGACTAATAGCATTTTCTTCATAATCTTATATTTAGCTCCAACTATTGGAAAAATAGCACATACAGAATTTCAAAGACGTAGCTTAAAAACTTCTGAAGTTATCTCCCAATATTCTTGAACACGTGCTTTAAGGACATTTTGTATGGCAGCTACCCGAAGGAGTAAAAGGATTTCGCTGATTAGTAAACTGGAACTTTGTTTTTACTCAAAATTAATATGTACAAAATTTCCAATTCATAGCTACAAGATTACTTGAGTTATAGTAAGTTCCGTAAATTAAGTGAATATATTTTGATAGGATATTTGTATGGCAGCTACACGAAGGACTAACAGGATTTTCTTCATAGTCATACATTTAGCTCCAACTATTGGAAAAATAACACCTACAAAATTTCAATGACGTAGCTTAAACCCTTCTGAAGTTATCAGTCAATACTCTTAAAGACGTGTTTTAAGGACATTTTGTATGGCAGCTACCAGAAGGAGTAAAAGGATTTCGCTGACTAGTAAACTGAAACTCCCCTTTCACTTAAAACTAACTTGTACAAAATTCCGAATTCGTAGCTAAAAGATTACTTGAGTTATAGTGAGTTTCGTAAATTAAGTGAATACATTTTGACAGGATATTTGTATGGCAGCTACACGAAGGACTAGCAGGATTTTCTTCATATTCATATATTTTGCTCCAATTATTGGAAAAATAAGAGATACAAAATTTTAAAGTCGTAGCTTTAACCCTTCTGAAGTTATCGGCCAATATTCTTGAACACGTGTTTTACAGACATTTTGTATGGCAGCTACCCGAAGGAGTAGGACGATTTTGCCCGTTAACGAACTTAGCCTTACAAATTCAACCAAACATCCAGATTCAAAATTTCGAGATCTTAGGTGAAGGCTTTCTTGAGTTATCGTGTTCACGGACAGACGGACGGACGGACGGACGGACGGACGGACGGACGGACGGACGGACGGACGGACGGACGGACGGACGTCAAGCGGATTTGAGGTTTTTGGCCACAAATAAACAAAAAATAATATATAACTTTTTTTCGTCCGAGGCTTGGTTCTATGCGTTACAAACTTTTGGGCTGGATTAAACTTATAATACTCTATATGATTTCATCTAGAGTATAATTATGGGTATGTAATATCATAATGAGAATGGAAACTATTATACAGGGTGTTTGGCACTCCGTCCACCACCTTGCTAGGGGTTATTCCTTGATATATTTGGAGAAAAAAATTGTTCAACAGGGTGGGTTAATTTTCAATATCAGTGGAGATACAGGGTGGTTAAGAAAAGTGTTTTTTACCGGTACCCTCACTCACTTAAAACGTTATATCTTGAAAACGAATAATCACAAGGCAAAGTGTTATAACTGGTTTTTAGGGAATCGAATTACCTTTCATTTGATGTAACAGTCTAAATTGTAACTGCACCCAATCTTGAGATATTTACTCGAAAACACAAATTTTTGCTACGTCAACCCTAAAAATTCGGTGATCAATGTAGTTTTTCCCAGAAAACCCCATTATAAAAATGTCATTTTAATTTTATTTTTTTATGAACCGTATTATTACCTACAAAAGCTGCATACATATGTATGAGTTACGATTAACATTTTGGAAAAATACATATCGCATAAAAATTAAATATTTCAAAAGTCAGTGCCATGAAGTGGACCTCGTCTAAGAACCTGTTTAATTTGTCGGTAGTACTGAAGTATATTTATTACACATTTATTACTATTTAAAGTATGTAGGAAAACAATGAAATGTAAGTGAGTTTCAACATAATTTATGCTTTTACCTGGATGTGGTAGGTAATACTGGGTGCGGTAATATGCCTTTTTTAATAGGGTGCCTTACAAAATAAAAAGCCTATACAAGCAAAGCTACCGTAATATTTTTATCAGTTTTAGTAACGTTGCTAAAAGAAGAAGGTGTCAGTAGAATTAAAAAAATAATTTCAAAATACCTGAGTACGCCAATGAAGAATATGCTGACATTGTGTTAATTTATGGAGAGTGTCGCGGAAATGGACGAGCTGCGCGAAGGCTTTACCATCAGAGACATCCTCATCGACGAACACCTGACAGGGGAGTATTTCAAGACGTTTACAGGAGAATTAGGGAAACTGGCAGCGTTAGAACAAGCGAAGTAAATGCAAATATTGCGCCGATAATCGCTGTTCAGATTGATGAAAGAATACTGCAAGCAGTTCAAAATAATCCATCGATCAGTATCCGACGCTTGACATTGCAGTTCAACATTTCTACTTGGAAAGTTTGGAGTATTTTAAAAGTAGAACGCTTCCATGCCTACCATCACACACTAGTACTGGAGCTGCTACCCATTGATTTCCCCAAACGGATGGAGTTTTGCAATTGGCTCCTTGAACGACAAATTGATGACGACAATTTTTTCAACAATATTCTGTGGGCGGATGAGTTCCAATTTACCAGAGACGGTATCACAAACTTCCACAACCTACATACGTGGGCTGAGAGCAATCCACACACAAGAAGAGCGGCATCATTTCAACACAGATTCAGCGTCGATTTATGGGCAGGTGTGATTGGTGACGATTTCCTTAGACCTATTAGGCTTCCGCCTACACTAAATAGCTCCAATTACTTACATTTTTTCATCAAATGATCTACAGGACTTGTTGGATGATATTCCACTGGTACGATTGGCTTCCATGTTTTACCAACAAGATTGTGCTCCAGCTCGTTACGGCGGACAGATCACAGATTATATAAATTCCAATTATAGCAATCGCTGGATCGGTAGAAATGGACTGATGCACTGGCCTGCAAGATCTCCCGATCTTATTATTATGGTTTTCTTTGTATGGTGACGGATGGAGGACATTGTCTACGCAACGGCAGTAGTAACATTGGAAGATCTAAATACTAGGATCGATGCGGCAGCAGTTGAGGAAGAGAACACTCGTCAAACGAGCTTTATCGTGCATTCAAAATGAATGTGGTCATTTTGAACATTTATTATAATAAAAAAAATTTAAATAAATCATAAAAACCATTATTAAATTCCTTCAGTTCAAGCAAGTAGTATAGATCAACATGCACATGCACTGACTTTTTAAATATTTAATTTTTATGCGATATGTATTTTTACCTATTACTTCCAAAATGTTAATCGTTACTCATACATATGTATGCAGCTTTTGTAGGTAATAATATTGTTCATAAAAAAATAAAATTAAAATGACATTTTTATAATGGGGTTTTCTGAGAAAAACTACATTGATCATTGAATTTTTAGGGTTGACGTAGCAAAAATTTGTGTTTTCGATGAATGGTTATTCGATTCCCTAAAAAACCAGTTATAACACTTTGCCTTATGATTATTCGTTTTCCGATATAATGTTTAAAGTGAGTGAGGGTACCGGTAAAAACATACTGCAGTCACGATCGGCTGCAAGCCAATCGTATAATACTCTAGATGAATACTGAACTCCGATTTATATTGTAGTTGGAAATAAAGTAGAATTACGTGTGTGCATGTTGTATGTCCTTTATTAAGGACTGCCATTAGATTGCTACTCAAAACTAAAAGACAATATTCAGTGTTTAATTTCATATCTTGAACTGGGTAATCGAAAAAAAATGTCCTTTTTGAAGGACTTTCACATGGGAGGTGCAGTAAGGACTCACTCGATTTCTTACATATTTATCCTTTTCCTTGGAACCATTCAAAAATTAATGTGTACAAAATTTCAAATTCGTAGCTTGAAGCGTTCAAAAGTTATCGAAAAATATTATTGAACACGTGTCTTAAGGACATTTTGTATGGCAGCTACCAGAACGAGTGAAAGGATTTAGCTGATTTGTAAACTCAAACTTTGTTTTTACTCAAAACTAATTTGTACAAAATTTCCAATTCATAGCTAAAAGAATACTTGAGTTATAGTAAGTTCCGTAAATTAAGTGAAAACGTTTTGACAGGATATTTGTATGGCAGCTACACGAAGGACTAATAGGATTTTCTTCATATTCATACATTTAGCTTCAACTATTGGAAAAATAACACATACAAAATTTCAAAGACGTAGCTTAAACCCTTCTCAAGTTATCGGCCAATATTCATAAAGACGTGTTTTAAGGACATTTTGTATGGCAGCTACCAGAAGGAGTAATAGGATTTCGCTAACTAGTAAAGTCAAACTTTCTTTTCACTCAAAACTAATTTGTAAAAAATTCCGAATTCGTAGCTAAAAGATTACTTGAGTTATAGTGAGTTTCGTAAATTGAGTGAATACATTTTGATAGGATATTTGTATGGCAGCTACACGAAGGACTAACAGGATTTTCTTCATATTCATATATTTAGCTTGAACTGTTGGAAAAATAACACATACAAAATTTCAAAATCGTAGCTTAAACCCTTCTGAAGTTATCGACCAATATTCTTGAACACGTGTTTTAAGGACATTTTGTATGGCAGCTACCCGAAGGAGTAGGACGATTTTGCCCGTTAACGAACTTAGCCTTACAAATTCAACCAAACATCCAGATTCAAAATTTCAAGATCCTAGGTGAAGGCGTTCTTGAGTTATCGTGTTCACGGACAGACGGACGGACAGACGGATGGACGGACGGACGGACGGACGGACGTCAGGCGGATTTGAGGTTTTTGGCCACAAATAAACAAAAAATAATATATAACTTTTTTTCGTCCGAGGCTTGGTTCTATGCGTTACAAACTTTTGGTCTGGATTAAACTTATAATACTCTATATGATTTCATCTAGAGTATAAAAACACTTTTCTTAACCACCCTGTATCGTCCACTGTTATTGAAAATTGACCCACCCTGTAGAAACATTTTTTTCTCCAAATATATCAAGGAATAACCCCTTACAAGTTGGCGGACGGAGTGCTAAACACCCTGTATATGTATGTAAATAAATGTAATAGAAAAAAAATCTGCCAGTAGTCTGGGCGAAATTTTATTATTTTTCGGGTCAAAGTTCGGGAGCGGTCAAAGTATATCATCAGTTGTTTGGAGATTATGAGGTTTCTTGGAAAGTTAGTTTTGTTCTTAAAATAAAAATATTTAAAAGAGATAATTTTAGCCGATTAAACAATGAAAAAGCCCGTGTAGACTATTCGAATTTCGGTATTATGTACACTAAAATCCAATAGAAGTAAAAACGAATTAGTTGCCTTATCAGACTTGACTTGATATGATGAATTGTTTAAACGTATACAAACCGATTATCTCATTAAAACTTAAAAAAATGTCGCAGCTGCGAAAAGTATACAACTCTCTTATACTCCTTAGGGTTAAATATCTAAAAATACTGAAATTTACTTTTTGGCAATTATATTGGAAGCCTTAGGAAGTAAAAATGAAGTCCATATCCCATCAAATCTAAGCAATATGTAGGAAACATGTGCAACCTCCTAACACACCACTTGAAGGTTGAATATCCAAAAATTCTGAAAGCAGTTAATAGATAAATATGAACATAGCGCGAGAAAGTAAAAACCGATTCAATTTCTTATGACTTATACCCTTTTAGGGGTTGAAAAAGGAAAAAATTTAATAACAGGTTTTAGGCGATTATTACGCATGCCCGTGAAGTGAAAAGATATTCAATATCTAATCAGACCTAAAGGATATAGCAGAATTCGTGAAAATGTATAACACCCCATTACACCCCCTTAGGGGTCGAATATCAAAAATCTTGAAAATACTTTTTAGGCATTTATGTGAGGAATCCGTAGAGGGTCATTCCATCAATAATCGCCAAAAATGACGAAATTTATGACCTTTCCATCGCCGATTCTTTTGAAAATTTATGTACTCGAAGAATTAGTAAAAAAAAAATATGATTTCATTTTTATGTTTCTATCTCATTTATTTTGTTAGTTAAAGTATGTTAAAGATTTCGCAAAAAAGGTGCCCGAGTCCTCTTTGAAAATTCATAGCTCTGGTAATTTTTATCTTAGAATAATAAAGTAGGAGTTTTACAGATTTTTGTTTAAAAAATGTCGCTATATAAACAAAAATCTGCCAACAGTCTGGGCGCAACTTTATTATTTTATGGGTAGAAGTCCGAAACGTGTTTAATGATGAGATACGGTGTTGGGTACTATGCGACCGACAGCCTAAAAAATAACGTTCCAAATAGCCTCCTGGTTATATTTTAGGTTGTCAGTCGCATAGTACCCAACACCGTATCTCATCATTAAACACGTTTCGGACTTCTACCCATAAAATAATAAAGTTGCACCCAGACTGTTGGCAGATTTTTATACTCTAGATGAAATCATATAGAGTATTATAAGTTTAATCCAGCCGAAAAGTTTGTAACGCATAGAACCAAGCCTCGGACGAAAAAAAGTTATATATTATTTTTTGTTTATTTGTGGCCAAAAACCTCAAATCCGCTTGACGTCCGTCCGTCCGTCCGTCCGTCCGTCCGTCCGTCTGTCCGTTAGCACGATAACTCAAGAACGCCTTCACCTAGGATCTTGAAATTTTGAATCTGGATGTTTGGTTGAATTTGTAAGGCTAAGTTCGTTAACGGGCAAAATCGTCCTATTCCTTCGGGTATCTGCCATACAAAATGTCCTTAAAACACGTGTTCAAGAATATTGACCAATAACTTCGGAACGCCTAAAGCTACGACTTTGAAATTTTGTATGTGGTACTTTTTCAATAGTTGGAGCTAAATGTATGATTATGAAGAAAATCCTATTAGTCCTTCGTGTAGCTGCCATACAAATATCCTGTCAAAACGTTTTCTTTTAATTTACGGAACTTACTATAACTCAAGTAATCTTTTAGCTATGAATTGGAAATTTTGTACAAATTAGTTTTGAGTAAAAACGAAGTTCGAGCTTACTAATCAGCGAAATCCGTTTACTCCTTCTGGTAGCTGCCATACAAAATGTCCTTAAGACACGTGTTCAACAATATTTTTCGATAACTTTTGAACGCTTCAAGCTACGAATTTGAAATTTTGTACACGTTCATTTTTGAATGGTTCCAAGGAAAAGGATAAATATGTAAGAAATCGAGTGAGTCCTTCCTGCACCTCCCATGTGAAAGTCCTTCAAAAAGGACTTTTTTTTCGATGACTTAACCAGTTCAAGATATGAAATTAAACACTGAATATTGTCTTTTAGTTTTGAGTAGCAATCTAATAGCAGTCCTTAATAAAGGACATACAACATGCACACACGTAATTCTACTTTATCCCCAACTACAATATAAATCGGAGTTCAGTATTCATCTAGAGTATTATACGATTGGCTTGCAGCCGATCGTGACTGCAGTATGTTTTTTATTTATTTACGTATTTTTTTTATCTATAGAATAATTCATGGTAGTAAAAGCGAATTCGATCACATTAAACCTAAGAGATTTTCGGAATCAGTGAAATCTTGAATAATACCCCCAGGGGGTTTAATAGAGAAAAATACTTAAATCGGGTTTTTCCCCGACTACGTTTAAAGCTTATAGAAGTAAAAGTGAATTCCAAATTTCAATATACCTTAGGAATATATAAGAATTCGAGAATATGTACACAACCACTTTACACCCCCTTAGGGGTTGGATATAAAAAAAAATTGAAGAACATTACTAGGCGCTTATACAGGGTGTAACTAGTACTGAGGTTCAAATGAAAATGGAAGATAGAGGAACTTGTCCTGAGTAGAAAATCGTTCTACACATACTCCCGTTTTTGCACCGTTAAGGAGATAGCGCGATTTTAAGGACGAAGGTTTTTTATCGTACCTGTGATCACTGTTTGATCTCTAACTTCTGCTGTACTTAGCGTAACGTAATAATTCTGGGCTCGTTAGAAAGGACACAAATTCTTCTTTCTAACTGCTATCAACTGTGTCAATCAGTGTTATACTTTTTGAGAAAAATTCATTTAAATGACACAAAAATAATAAATAATTAAAAAAAAATACAAAAAAGTCCTGTTTTCTCCAAGAAGGACCTGATTAACCACCAAATTTTATTACATTTTCGGAAAGCCCATAAAATTTCACTATACGTTTGATAACAGAATTTCTTTATAGGTTGAATTGTAAAGGAGCGGGGTTAACAGTTATCAAGCACGTTCCCTTCAAGTAAATCTGGTTTGACACCCGTCATTCGCCGAAGGAGTATGATTAATAATAGTGAGGACGAAATAAATGCATGTGGTTGATGCCTAATCGATGACCGAGGCGCCGGGTGCTTACCGTGGGGTTCCTAGCCGCGATGCGCAGTATGCGCTCCTCCGTGGCCACAGGTACCGAGTGTCGCCGTCCTGGATGTTGTGTCTCCCGCCACGGCTGCAGTGTACCTCGTTCACGAAGGTTGCGATGAATGCTGATGAACATCCGATAATGGGGGTACCGAGATCTGTCCGGATACCGTTCCCGGTAAACTCTTTCGGCTCGCCTAGCATTCCCGTCGCACAACCCATACACGAAGTGCATGTCTGCCATTTCTTCCGTTGTAAAAGACCTACTATTGCTTGCCATGTTGCTCGTAATGATGTCTATGACATTCTGTTTGCTGCTGCTTCCTCCCGATGCTTTTATCGCAGAAAAATCTACGTAGGACGAAGTCATTCCTGTTCCTTAAGGGAGCAGGTAAACTCCACGCCCTACTTAAATGGATATTACTTAATTAACTTAAATGGATGTTAGTTAATTTACTTAAAAGGGCGCTATCTAATTAGTTGTCATATTTTTACTTACCTGTAACATAATTTCCACACATAAGAGCAATACGTGTGTTGTTAACATGGTTGCTCATTAATGCATCTGTTTTGCGGTAAATTCTATGTTTAGCAGTATTTCCAACATGTGCAGGGAACTCACTTGTTGTTGCAAATATAAAGAAATTCTGTTATCAAACGTATAGTGAAATTTTATGGGCTTTCCGAAAATGTAATAAAATTTGGTGGTTAATCAGGTCCTTCTTGGAGAAAACAGGACTTTTTTGTATTTTTTTTAATTTTTTATTATTTTTGTGTCATTTAAATGAATTTTTCTCAAAAAGTATAACAATGATTGACACAGTTGATAGCAATTAGAAAGAAGAATTTGTGTCCTTTCCAACAAGCCCAGAATTATTACGTTTCGCTAAGTACAGCAGAAGTTAGAGATCAAACAGTGATCACAGGTACGATGAAAATCCTTCGTCCTTAAAATCGCGCTATCTCCTTAACGGTGCAAAAACGGGAGTATGTGTAGAACGATTTTCTACTCAGGACAAGTTCCTCTATCTTCCATTTTCGTTTGAACCTCAGTACTAGTTACACCCTGTATAAATAGTCCGCAGAAGTAAAATTGCTTTGATAGCTCGACATGTCTAAAAGTTTTATCGAAGTTTGTGAAAATATGGATTCACGAACATTTTTTTTACTCAACCTCTGAACGCCAATAAGAATCTAAACTTTTTTTTTGCTTTAGTTACTCTAATAGCACATCTACATATACGTACTAAGTTTCAACTTTCTAGCATAAACCGTTTCTGAGATATAAAAAACCACCCCTCACCCCCGTACCTTGCTACCACTATCACTTCTAGGATGTCTCTATAATGGCTCTATATAATCCTAAATTTCTAGCTTTCTATTCATTATGGTTTTCGAGAAAAAAAAATCAGAATGTTTTCCTTTCTACCTTCTTTCACCATCATTCCCAACACCCACACCACCAAAATTTTTTTCCTTACTAGAAGTTTATCGACCCCAACTTCTGTAAAATTTTCAAGATCATATCTGATACGGTTTCTGAGATATAAAAATGACATTTTTTGAGAAATTGCTATCCCCCCACTTTCGTGTCCCACCTCCCCCCTCAAAAAATTTACGTTCATTAGACTCCTCTTATGATTCCATATACAGAAACAAAAGTTTATCTTCCTGGTGCAATTGGTTCGGAAGATATTATAATCCAAAGTTTTCCACCCACCCACCTCACACCCCACCACCCCTCTTAAAAATTTTAGCCCTTGTCTAATCTTCAAGTATCCTTAAGGGCAATCACAAAGTTTCAATCTTCTGACATCAATCGTTCAGGAAATATGGATTTTAGAATGTTTCAATCCCGCCTTTCTAGCGTTTTGGACTCATTGTTTTACCCCCCACTTCCACACCCCTCAACCCTTATCGATAATTTTTTTGCAAATGAGTCCACAATCATAGCACTATATAGGTTCCAAGTTTCAGCCTCCTAGCATAAGTGGTTTCTGAGATCTGGAAACCAACATTTTTCGTCTAAAACGCTCCCCCCTCATCCCTCCTTACACCCCCACCCCCTTAAAAGATACCATCCGTAGGGGTTCACCCAATCTACCCACCATAAAAATTTCAACTTAATACCTCAACGGTTTTGGGAGCTACGCGCCTTCAAACGATTTTGCGTACGGCGGACGGCGTACGGCGTATACGGCGGACAGACGGAAATTTTTTTTTTTGCTTTTTTGGTGTTTACTAGTCCCAAAACGTGTAAATACAAAATTTCAGGGTAGCAAATTTTTTTGAAATTTCAGGTCGATCACAATACTTTATTATTAAAAAATAATAAAGTAAAATAATGTCCAACAAGTTAGCCCCGCCATTTTCGAAAAAATATAATTTGGAAATTGTGCTGAGTTGTGCTCAATTTGTGCCGGTTGTGCCGTAAAAAGAAATTATTTTTACTTCAGTCAATAAAAAGTTACGCCCATGTACTAAAAATTATGTTAAGTTAGCCCCGCCATTTTCGAAAAAATATAATTTGGCAATTGTGCTGAGTTGTGCTCAATTTGTGCCGTTTGTGCCGTTTGTGCCGTAAAAGGAAATTGTTTTTACTTCAGTCAATAAAAAGTTACGGCCAGGTACTAAAAATTATGTTAAGTTAGCCCCGCCATTTTCGAAAAAATATAATTTGGCAATTGTGTTGAGTTGTGCTTAATTTGTGCCGGTTGTGCCACTTTCATTGATGTTTACTTCTAAAGAGGAAAATATTTACCTAATCCCTTTAAAAAGGAATTGTAATTCCTTATATAGACAAGCGGAGACATATTGAAGATTAGAAGCTTAAGGGTCATTCCATCAAGGAACGGAATAGAAATTCAATTTTTTTCCTATCTCATTTTTTTTGTCAGTAATAGCTTGGATACACTGCTGGTATTCATATCATAATATCATCAATGCCAGCAGTCTATCGCCCAATACTAAGCATAGATACTGTATCGTCAGTTGGTTCCAGTCCAGTTCAGAAGCTACGAGTTTAACGCCAGCAGTTAGTGACGTGAAGTGCAAAATCCTTTTACTAATTCTGGTACCTTCCATACAAAAAATCTTTAAGACACGTGTTCAACAATATTTTCCGATAACTTTTGAACGCTTCAAGCTACGAATTTGAAATCTTGTACACGTTCATTTTTAAATGGTTCGAAGGAAAAGGATAATATGTAAGAAATCGAGTGAGTCCGTCCTGCACCTCCCATGTGAAAGTCCTTCAAAAAGGAAATTTTTTTTCGATGACTTACCCAGTTCAAGAAATTAAACACTGAATATTGTCTTTTAGGTTTGAGTAGCAATCTCGTGAAAAAGGGTTTTTCTAACATTTTCATGAATTTCGTTATTTCAACCTAAAGATTAACCAGGAGGCTATTTGGAACGTTATTTTTTAGGATATCAGTCCCATAGTGACCTACACCGCATCTCAGTATTAAAAACATTTCGGACTTCTACCCAAAAAATAATAAAGTTGCGCCCAGACTGTTGGCAGATTTTTATTTTACGGCTTCTTCATATAAATACCTAGAAAGTGTTTTCAGGATTTTTAAAATTCGACCCCTAAGAGGTTGTACACTTTTTCACGAATTCTGCCTTATCCCCCAAGTCTGATCGATATCGAATATCTTTTCACTTTCATGGGCTTGAGTAATAATCGCCTATAACTTGCTTTTAAGTGTATTCCTTTTTCAGCCCCTAAGAGGGTATAAAGGGGTTGAACAGAAATTGAATTGGTTTTATTTTATTATTTTAAAAATAAAGTATTGTTATCGATTTTTTAAAAAAAAAATTTGCTACCCTGAAAATTTTTTTTCCACGTTTCATGACTAATAGACACCAAAAAAGTAAAAAAAATTGCCAGTCCGTCTGAGCGCCGTCCGCCGTCCGCCCTACGCCGTACGCCGTCCGCCGTACGCAAAACGTTTAAAAGCTTAGAGCTCTCAAACTCGTTGAGCTATTAAGTTGATTTTTTTTGTTGGTAGACTACGCAGACTTCTTCAAATGCCCACCTTTAGAGTGGTGGGGGTGTGAGGGAGGAGATGGGTGAAAGGTTTCAGACGAAAAATGTTGGTTTCTAGATCTCAGTAACCGCTTAGGCTAGGAGGCTGAAACTTGGAATTTATATAGAGCATCGATAGTGGACCCATTTGCAAAAAAATAGTGATACAGGTGAAGGGGTGTGGGAGTGGGGGGAATAATAATGCGTCCGAAACGCTCGAAAGCCGAGATCGAGACATTCTAAAATCCATATCTCCTAAACGGTTAATGTCATGAAATTAAAACTTGATGAACATCTGTGGGTATACTAGGAGAATAGGTCGGAAATAAATTTTTGAGAGAGGGCAGAGACGTGCGGAGGTGGGGGGTGAAAAACTTTAGATTACGATATCTCACAAACCAATTACACTAGACAAATCAAATTCGGTTTCTGTATTAAGCTTGACAAATTAAGTTTGCTGAAAGAAAAATTTTTGAAGGGGGTGGTGGAGTATGGAAGTGGAGGGGATAAGAATTTTTCTGAAAAATCACGTCTCATATCTCAAGAACAGTGAATGGTAGATGCTTAGAATTTATACCAGAAGTAGGCCCAATAGACCTCTAGCAGAAAAAATTTTGGTGGTTAGGGTGCAGAGCGCGAGGGTGGGGAAGGGTGAAGAAGAAAAGGTTCCGATTTTTATATCTCGAGAACCTATAATTATATAAAACTGAAACTTGGTATTTAAATAGAACTATAATAGTTGCCCGTTGAAAAAATATAATTTTTTATAGGTGTAGTATGGTACGAGGGTGGGGGCTTATGCTAGAAAGTTGAAACTTGGTATGTATATGTAAGTCAACTATAAAAGTAATTTCGATTAAAAAATATTTCAAATATCCATTGGTGTACGGAAGGGGGCAAAAAAATTATCAGTGAAAATGGAATGCATATATTTTCACGATTTTCGTCATATCTATTAGTTGTTTTCAAATATTTAATTCATTTTTATTGCATGGATTCTTCATATAAATACCTAGAAAGTGTTTTCAGGATTTTTTGAAATTCGACCTCTGCGGTTGTGTAAAGGGGTTGTATACATTTTCACGAATTCAGCCATATCCCTCCGGTTTGATTAGATATCGAATAACTTTTTACTTCCACGGGCTTGTTTAATAAGCACCTAAAACTTGTTTTCAAGTTTTTTCCTTTTTCAACCCCTAAGAGGGTATAAACGGCTTGAACACGTTTTCACGAATTCCGTCATATCTCTTAAGAGTGATAAGACATGGGATTGGGCCTCGGGCTTTCTTTACATATATCTAAAAACTCATTTCAGGATTTTTTGATATTCAACCCCAAAGTGGGTGCTTTCACAAATTCCTACATATTTCTTAGTTCTAATGAGATATCAAATTCATTTTTACTTCCTAAGGCTTCCGACATAATCGTCAAAAGTTGATTTCAGTATTTTTATATATTCAACTCCAATTGGACGTAAGGCTTTCGATATATTTCGTAGGATTGATGAGATATCAGATTCGTTTTCACTTCCACAGATTTTTTATATAATCGCCTACAAATGCATTTCCGATTTCATGTAATGACCAAAAACCTAATCACGAAAAACCTCCTAATCGCGTATTAACTGATATTATACTATCACTTAGACCTCTTCCCGGAGTATAGTCCAATTATGTAATTCATCTGTTATATGTGACAGCGGCGTTTAAGTTTTCTAGCGCGACCCCTTTCTAACCGCTTCCCGAACCTTTTTTAGGTTTTTAGTCACATAGTAACCTACACCGCGTCTCAGAATTAAACGCGTTCCGGACTTCTGCCAGAAAATAATAAAGTTGCGCCCAGACAGTTGGCAGATTTTTTTATTCTCTGGACGGACGAGGAACTGTCGATACATCTTTTAGATATCTCCGGAGATAACAACTGCGTGGATAAACCAAGATAATATAAAATTAATTCGGATTGAATTGTGGGACCGATCATCAATGTCGTCTGATTTAAGGAGACAACGGTGGTATATGGACACGTATTTTCGTAGTGAGGCTGCATACCCTGCATTTTACTTTATAATGTTTTAATAATAAAGTATTGTGATCGACCTGAAATTTCAAAAAAGTTTGCTGCCCTGAAATTTTGTATTTACACGTTTTAGGACTAGTAAACCCCAAAAAAGCAAAAAAAAAACATACTGCAGTCACGATCGGCTGCAAGCCAATCGTATTATACTCTAGATGAATACTGAACTCCGATTTATATTGTAGTTGGGGATAAAGTAGAATTACGTGTGTGCATGTTGTATGTCCTTTATTAAGGACTGTCATTAGATTGCTACTCAAAACTAAAAGACAATATTCAGTGTTTAATTTCATATCTTGAACTGGGTAAGTCATCGAAAAAAAAGTCCTTTTTGAAGGACTTTCACATGGGAGGTGCAGGAAGGACTCACTCGATTTCTTACATATTTATCCTTTTTCTTAGAACCATTTAAAAATGAACGTGTACAAAATTTCAAATTCATAGCTCGTAGCGTTCAAAAGTTATCGAAAAATAATGTTGAATACGTGTCTTAAGGACATTTTGTATGGCAGCTACCAGAAGGAGTAAAAGGATTTCGATGATTAGTGAACCCGAACTTCGTTTTTACTCAAAACTAATTTGTACAAAATTTCCAATTAAAATTCTAAAAGATTACTTGAGTTATAGTAAGTTCCGTAAATTAAGTGAAGACGTTTTGACAGGATATTTTTATGGCAGCTACACAAAGGACTAATAGGATTTTCTTCATACTCATACATTTAGCTGCAACTATTGGAAAAATAACACATACAAAATTTCAAAGTCGTAGCTTGAACCCTTCTGAAGTTAAGCGCCAATGTTCTTAAACAAGTGTTTTAAGGACATTTTGTATGGCAGTTACCAGAAGGAGTAAAAGGATTTCGCTGTATAGTAAAGCCGAACTTTCTTTTCACTCAAAACTAATTTGCACAAAATTCCGAATTCGTAGCTAAAAGATTACTTGAGTTATAGTGAGTTTCGTAATTTAAGTGAATACATTTTGACAGGATATTTGTATGGCAGCTACACGAAGGACTAACAGGATTTTCTTCATAATCATACATTTAGTTCCTACTATTGGAAAAATAACACATACAAAATTTCAATGTCGTAGCTTAAACCCTTCCGAAGTTATCGACCAATATTCATGAACACGTGTTTTAAGGACATTTTGTATGGCAGCTACCCGAAGGAGTAGGACGATTTTGCCCGTTAACGAACTTAGCCTTACAAATTCAACCAAATATCCAGATTCAAAACTTCAAGATCCTAGGTTAAGGCGTTCTTAAGTTATCGTGCTAACGGACAGACGGACGGACGGATGGACGGACGGACGGACGGACGGACGGACGGACGGACGGACGGACGGACGTCAAGCGGATTAGAGGTTTTTGGCCACAAATAAACAAAAAATAATATATAACTTTTTTTCGTCCGAGGCTTAGTTCTATGCGTTACAAACATTTCGGCTGGATTAAACTTATAATACTCTATATGATTTCATCTAGAGTATAAAAATGTCCGTCTGTCCGCCGTACGCCGTCCGCCGTACGCCGTCCGCCGTACGCCGTCCGCCGTACGCCGTACGCAAAATCGTTTGAAAGCGCGTAGCTCCCAAACCCGTTGAGATATTAAATTGAAATTTTTACGGTGGGTAGATTGGATGAACCCCCACCACTGGTATATTTTTGAGGGGTGGGGGTACAAGGGGAGAGGAGAGGGGAGCGTTTTAGACGAAAAATTTTGGTTTCTAGATCTCAGGAACCACTTATGCTAGGAGACTGAAACTTGGAACTTATGTAGTACTATGATAATGGACTCAATTGCAAAAAAATTGTCGATATTGGTTAAGGGGTGTTGAAGTGGGGGGGAAACAATGAGTCTTTAACGCATGAAAGCCGGGATTGAAACATTCTAAAATCGATATCTCCTGAACCATTGATGTCAGAAGATTGAAACTTTGTTGTTGTCTTTAGGGATACTTCAAGATTAGACAAGGGCTAACATTTTTAAGGGGGGAGGTGGGGTGTGGGGGTGGGTGGGTGAAAAACTTTGGATTACAATATCTTTCGAACCAATTACACCAGGAAGATAAAATTTAGTTTCTGTATATGGGATCACAAGAGGAGTCTACCGAAACTAAATATTTTGAGGGGGGAGGTGGAGCACGAAAGTGGGGGGATAGCAATTTCTCAAAAAATGTAATTTTTATATCTCAGAAACCGTATCAGATATGATCTCGAAAATTTTACAGGAGTTGGGGTCGGTAAACTTCTAGTAGGGAAACAAATTTTGGTAGTGTGGGTGTTGGGGGTGATAGTGAAAGGGGGTAGAAAGGAAAACATTCTGATTTTTATTTCTCGAAAACCATAATGAATAGAAAGCTAAAAATTTAGGATTATATAGAACCACTATGGAGACATCCTAGAAAAATAAAATTTTTGATAGGGGTATCAAGGTACGGGAGAGAGGGGTGGTTTTTTATATCTCAGAAACGGCTTATGCTAGAAAGTTGAAACTTAGTACGTATATGTAGATGTACTATTAGAGTAATTAAAGCAAAAAAAAGTTCAGATTTTTATTGGCGTTCAGAGGTTGAGTAAAAAAAATGTCCGTGAATCCACATTTTCACAAATTTCGTTAAAACTTTTAGACATGTCGAGCTATCAAAGCAATTTTACTTCTGCAGGCTATTTATATAAGCGCCTACTAACGGTCTTCAAAATTTTTTGATATCCAACCCCTAAGGGGGTGTAAAGTGGTTGTGTACATATTCACGAATTCTGATATATTCCTAAGGTATATTGAGACTTGGAATTCACGTTTACTTCTATAAGCTTTAAACGTAGTCGGGGAAAACCCCGATTTAAGTATTTTTCTCTATTAAACCTCCTGGGGGTATTGTTCAAGATTTCGCTGATTCCGAATATCTCTTAGGTTTAATGCGATTGAATTCGCTTTTACTACTATGAATTATACTATTGATAAAAAAAATACGTAAATAAATAAAAAAAATCTGCCAACAGTCTGGGCGCAACTTTATTATTTTATGGGTAGAAGACCGAAACGTGTTTAATGATGAGATGCGGTGTAGGTTACTATGGGACTGACAACCTAAAAAATAACGTTCGAAATAGCCTCCTGGTTATTTCTTAGGTTGTCAGTCGCATAGTAACCTACACCGCATCTCATCATTAAACACGTTTCGGACTTCTACCCATAAAATAATAAAGTTGCGCCCAGACTGTTGGCAGATTTTTTTACTTCATTAGCGGTGACTTAACATAAGACGCCCCAGTTGCAAATATTCGTTTGATATTGATTTTTCATTTCGAGGCTTTTGGACAATTTTCGTTCGATTCTAGCTAATCGCTTTGTAGTCATATTCCGTGAATCAACAAAATCAGTGTGTATCTAATGGTAAATCAACAATAAAAGGTCAGTGTTTCGGGAGACATTAACTTTCGCTCGTATGGACCATTTATAGAAAGAATGATCGTATTTAATATACTCTTCGACTTTGTTGTAAGAAATGCGATTGATTGTTGTTTTTACAAAAATATAACTTTGGTCGTAGTTAATTATCAACGAAAGTGAAATTATTTATTTTTACAGCAAAATGTAGCACAATTAAAAACTGAAATACTATTTTTCATAGCACATAGATATGTACATAATAATAAAGTGGGGGGGCTAACTTTTAGTTAATCAGTTATACAATTCAAATTAATTTTGAATTAGCGGAACTATACAGCACAATTTGAGCAGAACTTCTCAATTATATTTTTTCGAAAATGGCGGTGCTAATTTAACATAATTTTTAGTGTAATACATGGCCGTAACTTTTTATTGACTGAAGTAAAAATAATTTCCTTTTACGGCACAAACGGCACAAATTGAGCACAACTCAGCACAATTGCCAAATTATATTTTTTCGAAAATGGCGGGGCTAACTTAACATAATTTTTAGTACATGGCCGTAACTTTTTATTGACTGAAGTAAAAATAATTTCATTTTACGGCACAACCGGCACAAATTGAGCAAAACTCAGCACAATTGCCAAATTATATTTTTTCGAAAATGGCGGGGCTAACTTAACATAATTTTTAGTACATGGCCGTAACTTTTTATTGACTGAAGTAAAAATAATTTCTTTTTACGGCACAACCGGCACAAATTGAGCACAACTCAGCACAATTTCCAAATTATATTTTTTCGAAAATGGCGGGGCTAACTTGATGGACATAGTAAAATACAAATAAAAATTATCCTTGAAATTTTTTTTCAAGAATAACTTTGGCTATTCTTGATGGAATGACCCTAGAATAAAGATTAATTTAATATTTAAGAAAACCTAAGAGTTATGACGAAATTCGTGAAAATATATTCATTACATTTTCTTTTATCATTTTTTTTGCACCACTTGACGCCTATGGGTACTTGAATTTTTATACTCTAGATGAAATCATATAGAGTATTATAAGTTTAATCCAGCCCAAAAGTTTGTAACGCATAGAACTAAGCCTCGGACGAAAAAAAGTTATAAATTATTTTTTGTTTATTTGTGGCCAAAAACCTCAAATCCGCCTGACGTCCGTCCGTCCGTCCGTCCGTCCGTCCGTCCGTCCGTCCGTCCGTCCGTCCGTCCGTCCGTCCGTCTGTCCGTTAGCACGATAACTCAAGAACGCCTTCACCTAGGATCTTGAAGTTTTGAATCTGGATGTTTGGTTGAATTTGTAAGGCTAAGTTCGTTAACGGGCAAAATCGTCCTACTCCTTCGGGTAGCTGCCATACAAAATGTCCTTAAAACACTTGCTCATGAATATTGGTCGATAACTTCAGAAGGGTTTCAGCTACGACTTTGAAATTTTGTATGTGTTATTTTTCCTATAGTTGGAGTTGAATATATGAATATGAAGAAAATCCTGTTAGTCCTTCGTGTAGCTGCCATACAAATATCCTGTCAAAATGTATTCACTTAATTTACGAAACTCACTATAACTCAAGTAATCTTTTAGCTACGAATTCAAAATTTTGTACAAATTAGTTTTGAGTGAAATGGAAGTTCGAGTTTACTAGTGAGCGAAATCCTTTTACTCCTTCTGGTAGCTCCCATACAAAATATCCTTAAAACACGTGTTCATGAATATTGGTCGATAACTTCAGAAGGATTCAAGCTACGACATTGAAATTTTGTATGTGTTATTTTTTCAATAGTTGGAGCTAAATATATGATTATGAAGAAAATCCTGTTGGTCCTTCGTGTAGCTGTCATACAAATATCCTGTCAAAATGTATTCACTTAATTTACGAAACTCACAATAACTCAAGTAATCTTTTAGCTACAAATTTGGAATTTTGTACAAGTTAGTTTTGAGTGAAAACGAAGTTCGACTTTACTAATCAGCGAAATCCTTTTACTCCTTCTGGTAGCTGCCATACAAAATATCCTTAAAACACGTGTTCATCAATATTTTCCAATAACTTTTGAACGCTTCAAGCTACGAATTTGAAATTTTGTACACGTTTATTTTTGAATGGTTCCAAGGAAAAGGATAAATATGTAAGAAATCGAGTGAGTCCTTCCTGCTCCTCCCATGTGAAAGTCCTTTAAAAAGGAAATTTTTTTCGATGACTTACCCAGTTCAAGATATGAAATTAAACACTGAATATTGTCTTTTAGTTTTGAGTAGCAATCTAATAGCAGTCCTTAATAATGGACATACAACATGCACACACGTAATTCTACTTTATACCCAACTACAATATAAATCGGAGTTCAGTATTCATCTAGAGTATTATACGATTGGCTTGCAGCCGATCGTGACTGTAGTATGTTTTTAACTAAATTGCTTAACTAGTAGATCTACATACACCCACCAAGTTTGAACTTTCACCCCCCACCCTCCTACCCTATAAAAAAATTATTGGTTGTCGAGATATAAAAACGGGAATTTTTTCTTTTTAGCCCTCCCCCACCTTCTCCCCTTACACTCACAACTCCAAAATTTGTTTTACCCTATTACGGATCTATTAGACCTACTTCTCATAAAAATTTTAAGCAACTATCTTGGCAGGTTCTTGAGATAAGATACGAGATTCTTAAGAAAAATGCTTATCCCCCACACTTCCATGCCCCACCACCCCCGTTAAAAAATTTACTTTTATCAAACTCCATTTAATGACTTGTATACATACCAAATTTTATTTGGAGAGTACATATCCGAAGGACTTTTCTTTACTATCCTTCTCTCCGCGGATATTGAACACTGACCCATTTTGTAGAACATGTTTTTTCTCAAATACAACAAGGAATCACTCCTTAATATATTGCCAGTCATGTACCGGACACTCTGAATAGTAGCCAGTATACGCACACTAAACGCACACGATACAAGAAATTAAGAAACCGTGTAAGTACATATCACGTTTATTATACTCTAGATGAAATCATATAGAGTATTATATGTTTAATCCAGCCCAAAAGTTTGTAACGCATAAAACCAAGCCTCGGACGAAAAAAAGTTATATATTATTTTTTGTTTATTTGGGGCCAAAAACTCCAAATCCGCTTGACGTCCGTACGTCCGTCCGTCCGTTAGCACAATAACTCAAGAACGCCTTCACCTAGGTTCTTGAAATTTTGAATCTGGATGTTTGGTCGAATTTGCAAGGCTACGTTCGTTAACGGGCAAAATCGTCTTACTCCTTCGGGTAGCTGCCATACAAAATATCCTTATAACACGTGTTCAAGAATATTGACCAATAACTTCAGAAGGGTTTAAGCTACGACTTTGAAACTTTGTATGTGTTGATTTTTCAATAGTTGAAACTAAATGGATCATTATTGAAAAAATCCTATTAGTCCTTCGTGTAGCTTCCATACAAATATCCTGTCAAAATGCCTTCACTTAATTTACGGAACTCACTAGAACTCAAGTAATCGTTTAACTATGAATTCGGAATTTTGTACAAATTAGTTTTGAGTGAAAACTAAGTTCGAGTTTACTAATCAGATAAATCCTTTTACTCCTTCTGGTACCTACAAAAATCCTGAAGTCACGTGTTCAACAATATTTCCTGATAACTTTTGAACGCGCCAAGCTAGGAATTTGAAATTTTGAACACTGAATTAATTCACTCTTGACCCGCCTTCCCAATCAAAAACAATTGTTTTTTCGACATTTTTCCAATTTTTTCGCGATTTTAGCTCTAAATTTGTCCTGTATGCCTTCCTAAACCATTCATTCGATTGCGATGAAACTTGATATGTTGAGCGCACGCGAAGGTTTTTGCGTTAACAAAATCATTTTACAATTGGTGGTACGCGAGCTATTTCAACATTTGTGTGTATTTCATATAGTTTAGCGGCAGTTCGTTCGTTTTCGGTGTATTAGTTATGCGTTCCTATTACTAAATGGTAAAGTTGTTAGGGGATAGAGGATAGTGGATGGAGAATGGAGGATGGAAGATGAAGGATGGTGGATGGGGGATGGTGGATGGTGGATGATGGATAGAAGATGGAGGATGGTGGATAGAGGATGGAGAATAGATTACGGAGTAACGGGAGCAACGGGTGCAACGGAGAAACGGAAGCAACGGAAGTAACGCGAGAAATGGAAGCAACGTTAGGGGAGGAACGAAAGAAACGGGAGAAATGGAAGCAACGGGAGTAACGGGAACAACGGAAGCAACGGGAGAAATGGAAGCAATGGGAGTACCAATAGTATAGCACCAAACAAACGTCTCGCTACGCTCACGTAGCTGCGGTACGGTAGTTATTTATAAAATGAGCCATCATAAAGCCAATTTAATTCAATAGAATTTTCTCAATCGTTTACGCAAAATTGAAAAACGGTGTTTCGAGAAAAACGCGTTTAAACTTTTGGAAACATAAAAATACTATATACCCGTCAGCCGACCCCTCCGCTTTATGAGCTGTGACTCGTAAACACTGCAAATATCTTGAAATACTTGAAATTTTTTCAAGAGAATATTCTTGAATAGTTTAGCAATCGATTAAGACTATTTTCAAAAAATCTATTTTTTTGGCACGATAAAGGAGGTTCCCCCTTAACAACGCCTTGACCTTCAAATTTTGAATATGGATGTTTGGTCGAATTTCATCTTACAAAATAAGTTAAAAATGTTGACACAACAGTCAGGTGCAAAATTATTAATTGTTAAATTAAA
This sequence comes from Beris morrisii, assembly GCA_951812415.1. Lineage (NCBI taxonomy): Eukaryota > Metazoa > Arthropoda > Insecta > Diptera > Stratiomyidae > Beris > Beris morrisii. The sequence goes on from OX638311.1 coordinate 99,872,695, forward strand.
TCTATTAATGCGATAAAAACACAGTTCTCTGAATCACGAAATTTCAGGGAGATGGAAACATGGCATTAAGATTTCGCGAAATCCGGCACAAATATATGTAGGTATATAAATAAAGGGTTGTGTCTCACATGATAAACATACCACAAATTTAGTGTAATATGGTTTTGTTTTCGTTCAGAAGACTAAAGACATGAAGCATTTTACATTATATTATTATTTTTATTATTTTATTATTATATTGTATTATATGAGCACATAGGGAAATCAGTTTTATATACATATTGAATGCAATACACATTTATTATAGTCATTCATATTTTTCTTTAAAACAAGACTACCGGTCAGACGATTTCGTTACGTTGTCGTTCATAAATCAATCTATGTACACAATTTACGTTAAATATTATGCATAAACGTCTTTAGCTTGTTTTACTGACGTTTGCATGCACATTCTTTAGCAACTTAATGTGGAATACCAATTTAACCCTCCAACTACCCGACATGAATCAATTAATTATTTATAAAGAATAAAAGGAAGCAGACTCACTTTCACTTAAGCATGTGCTTTAACGAATATATATGGTACATATACGAGTATGTATGTAATTTCAATTATATTTCTGTCACGTTTTTTAATAAGTTTTTTTTTTTTCTTGCGTTTTTTTTCTGACGTCACAAAAACGTGATTTGGATGTTTTATATTGGAATTTGCAGTCCAAATTTTTATTTTCTCCGCTTGGGGACAAGAACGATGTATTTCATCAATGAGATAGCTTCAATGAGACAATTTAGTATTTTGAGCCTACAAATCGAATGGCGCTCGATTTTCTAACGTCATAACTTAAAAGAATTGAACTCAGTTTTTGTACGTATCAATAGAAAAGTAATAAGTGAGGAAGTAATGAAACAGGGTCATAGCTAAGCCATTTTCATAACACCTTCCATTTTCAAAATAAAAACACTGTAATAATTTGAAATATTGTACATACGAATACATGTCTTTCAAGTTTGATATCTGAATAGAGGTGTCAGAGAGGATGTAAGAGGTTAATTGTTATTTTTAAAATACGACCTTAGAACGGCTTAAGCTCTATTAGATCGACTAACAATTTTGGAACGAGTAATGAAACCAACCTCTAAGGCTTTTGGTTCGACAGAGGAGGGAGCTTTTATTTTAAGACGAACAAAGATAAGAGAAATTTTATTTTTAGATGAACAATCTTTATAGAAGAAACCTGAAAGTGTTATTAGTTTAATCCAATTTAAAAGCTTATAACACATAGAACCGAGCCTCGGACGAAAAAAAGTTATATAGTATTTTATGATCAGTTGTGGCCAAAAACACCAATGTTCATTCGTTCGTCTGTCCGCACGCACGATAACACATGAACTCCTTGACCAAGGATGTTGAAATTTCGAATCTGGATGTTTCGTGGAAATTGTAAGGCTGAGTTCGTTTACGGGAAAAAATCGTCCTGCATCTTCGGGTATTTGCCAAACAAAAAGTCATTAAGATACGTGTTCAAGAATTAGCCAATAACTTCGGAACGTCTTAAGCTACACAGTAAAAAATACTTTATTATTAAAATAATAAAGTAACAATCCATTGAATTTTACATCTTTTGGATGGTAGGCAAATATGCATTTTCAAGTAAATTTACATTGGGATGTAATTTTCAATTTTCGGTCAGTAAATTTCAATTTGCAATCAGTAAATTTCAATTTGCATTAAGTAAATTTCAACTTAAAAAACAGCAAATTCACTGGATATTCTCTTGAATTTACACTCTAAAAAAGGTGTTTAATAAATATAGATAAATAATAAAGAGTGCTACTTTAAGATTCACTTATTTCTACTTCTAATATTATTTCTTACTTACTTACTCTTAATAAGACACTTGGCTGTAGGTAAGAATCGAACCCGCGATCAATTCTGGTTTTGCTGCGTAGGTTTGGCGCGCGTAGACACTGCGCCACGGAAGGCGATTCATTTTCATTTCAATAGAAAACAAAATCGAACGAAACGTCCAACTTCATATATAAATTTAGTTTATTTCACACGAAATGTTGAGTTATTTTGTGATTTTTCAAGTAAATTGTACGGTTCAGTTGAAAAGTGCATGAATAATTTATTAATACCAGTAATTTCGTGTAAAAGTGCTTGAAATGAGTACTTTTACTTGAAAAAATTAATAAAAACAGGAAATTTCAAGTAAAAATTGGATTGAAAATTCAATTTTTTTAAAACAGTGTACGACTTTGAAATTTTGAATACCCTAGTTTTCCAATAGTTGTATTTAAAGGAATGAATATGAAAAAGTTTCTAGCTCTTTGAATGCTCAGTATCCATTAAATTTTACATCTTTTGAATGGTAGGCAAATATGCCACACCTTTTCAAGTAAATTTACATTGGGATGTAATAGTCAATTTGAATGTAATTTTCAATTTTCGGTCAGCAAATTTCAATTTTGGTAACAAATTTTTTTTCTTAAATATCGATAACAATACTTTATTATTAAAATAATAATGTAAAAGTATAATAATTGTGGTTTACGTACACGCGCATCTAATGAATTCACTCAAATGGAAACACAACCAAGTTAATGTGTACCCAAATTTAACTACTTAGTAGTAGTAGCTTAACGATGAAGTGGTGAAACATTAACTAATTACTTTATTATTTTTTAATAATAAAGTATTATGGTCGACCTGAAATATCCAAAAAATTTGCTATCCTGGAATTTTATATTTTCACGTTTTAGGACTAGGAAACACAAAAAAAAGACTGTCTGTCCGCCATAAACGCCGTACGCCGTACGCAAAATCGTTTGAAAGCGCGTAGCTCCCAAACCCGATAATATATAAAGTTACAATTTTTATGGTGGGTAGATTAAGTGAACCCCTACGACTGGTATCTTTTCGGGGAGTGTGAGGAGGAGGAGAGGGGAGCGTTTGAGACCAATCATTTTGGTTTCTAGATCTCAGGAACTACTTATGCTAGGAAACCGAAACATTTGCAAAAAAATGGTCGATAAGGGTTGAGGGGTGCGGAAGTGGGGAGAAAAACAACGAGTCCGAAACGGTTGAAAGCCGGGATTGAAATATTCTAAAATCCATATCTCCTGAACGATTGATGTCAGAAGGTTGAAACTTTGTGGTTGTCTTTAGGAATACTTCAAGATTAGACAAGGGCTAACATTGTTAAGGGGGGTTGAGGGGTGTGGGGTGTGTGGTGAGAAACTTTGGATTACAATATCTTCCGAACCAATTACACCAGAAAAATAAAATTTGGTTTCTGTCTACTAAAGTCTAAAGTCTACTAAAAGTAAACTTTTTGGGGCTTTTTGAGTAATAAAAATGTTCGTAAATCCACATTTCCAGAAATTTCGTTAAAACTTTTAGACACTTCGAGCTATCAAAGCAATTTTACTTCTGCGGGCTCTTCTTCAAAATTTTTCGATATGCAGCCCCTAAAGGAGTGTAAAGTGGTTGTGTACATATTCACGAATTCCGAAATATTTCTTAGGTCTATTGAGATTTGGGATTCACTTTCACTTCTAAAAGCTTTAAACATAGCATTTTTCAATATTAAACACACGGGAGGTGTAATGAATTCTTCAAGTTTTCACTGATTCCGAAAATCTTTTAGGTTTAATGTTATCGAATTCGGTTTTACTTCTATGGATTCTTCTATTGATAAAAAAATACGTAAATAAATAATAACCAGGAGGCTATTTGGAACGTTATTTTTAAATTAACCTACATCGCTTCTCAGCATTAAACGCGTTCCGGACTTTTTTAAAAAAAAAATAATAAAAATACGCCCAGACTGTTTGCAGATTTTTTATGATTGTTTTCAAACAATTTTATAATAAAATTTTAATAATAACATACTCCAGTTACGATCGGCTGCAAGCCAATTGTATGATACTCTAGATGAAATACTGAACTCCAATTTATATTGTAGTTGGGGTTAAAGAAGAACAAGGCTTGCGAATGTCATTGTATGGAAGCTACCGAAAGGATTTCGCTGACTAGTAAACTCGAAAGTCGCTTTCACTCAGAACTAATTTATTCGAAATTCCGAATACGTGGCTGAACGATTACTGGAGTTATTATGAGATCCGCAAATTGAGTGAAGACTTTTTTACTGGATATTTGTATGGCAGCTACATAGAAGACTATCGGGATTTGCTTCATAATCATACCTTTCGCTCCAACTGCTCGAAAATCTACACATACACAATTTCAAAGTCGTAGCTTAAACCGTTCTAAAGTTAATGATCAATATTCTTGAATACGTGTTTTAAGAACTTTTTGTATGGCAGATACCCGAAGGAGTAAAGGAATTTTACTGACCAATGAACTCGAACTTTATTTTACCTCAAAACTAATTTCAGATTTCACCTTCGTGGCTTGTCGATTTCTAAAGTTATAATGAGCTTCGCAAATTGATTGAGGATATTTTTACTCGAAGGACTCCTGAGATTTTTTCCCATAACCATACCTTTTCCTACAACTAACTAACATATACCAAGTTTAAAAAATCTGCCAACAGTCTGGGCGCAACTTTATTATTTTATGGGTAGAAGTCCGAAACGTGTTTAATGATGAGATACGGTGTTGGGTACTATGCGACTGACAACCTAAAAAATAACGTTCCAAATAGCCTAATGGTTATTTTTTAGGTTGTCAGTCGCATAGTACCCAACACCGCATCTCATCATTAAACACGTTTCGGACTTCTACCCATAAAATAATAAAGTTGCGCCCAGACTGTTGGCAGATTTTTTTTTTTATTTACTTATTTTTTTTATCAATAGAATAATTCATAGTAGTAAAAGCGAATTCGATCACATTAAACCTAAGAGATTTTCGGAATCAGTGAAATCCTAAACAATACCCCCAGGGGGTTTAATTGAGAAAAATACTTAAATCGGTTTTTTCCCGACTACGTTTAAAGCTTATAGAAGTACAAGTGAACTCCAAATCTCAATATACCTTAGGAATATATCAGAATTCGTGAATATGTACACAACCAATTTACTCCCCCTTAGGGGTTGGATATCGAAAAATTCCGTTACCGTTACCGTTACTAGGCGCTTATATAAATAGCCCGCAGAAGTAAAATTGCTTTGATAGTTTGACATGTCTAAAAGTTTTAACGAAATTCGTGAAAATGTGGATTCACGGCCATTTTTTTGACTCGACCTCTGAACGCCAATAAAACTCTGAACTTATTTTTGCTTTAATTACTCTAATAGCACATCTACATATACGTACTAAGTTTCAATTTTCTAGCATAAGCCGTTTCTGAGATATAAAAAACCACTCCTCTCCCCCGTACCGTGATACCCCTATCAAAAATTTTATTTTTCTAGGATGTCTCCATAGTGGTTCTATATAATCCTAAATTTTTAGCTTTCTATTCATTATGGTTTTTGAGAAATAAAAATCAGAATGTTTTCCTTTCTACCCCCTTTCACCACCACCCCCTACACCCACACCACCAAAATTTTTTTCCCTACTAGAAGTTTATCGACCCCAATTCCTGTAAAATTTTCAAGATCATATCTGATACGGTTTTTGAGATATAAAAATTAAATTTTTTGAGAAATTGCTATCCCCCCACTTTCGTGCTCCACCTCCCCCTCAAAAAATTTAGTTTTGGTAGACTCCTCTTGTGAGTCCATATACAGAAACTAAATTTTATCTTCCTGGTGTAATTAGTTCGGAAGATATTGTAATCCAAAGTTTTTCACCCCCACCCCCACACCCCACCACCCCTCTTAAAAATTTTAGCTCTTGTCTAATCTGGAAGTATCCCTAAGGACAACAACAAAGTTCCAATCTTCTGACATCAATTGTTCAGGAGATATCGATCTTAGAATGTTTCAATCCCGACTTTCATGCGTTAAAGACTCATTGTTTTCCCCCCCACTTAACCAATATCGACCATTTTTTTACAATTGAGTCCATTATTATAGTACTATATAAGTTCCAAGTTTCATCCTCCTAGCATAAGTGGTTCCTGAGATCTAGAAACGAAAATTTTTCGTCTAAAACGCTCCCCTCTCCTCTCCCCTTGTACCCCCACCCCTCAAAAATATACCAGTCGTAGGGGTTCACCCAATCTACCCACCATAAAAATTTCAATTTAATATCTCAACGGGTTTGGGAGCTACGCGCCTTCAAACAATTTTGCGTACGGCGTACGGCGGACGGCGTACGGCGTCTACGGCGGACAGACGGACATTTTTTTTTTTTTGCTTTTTTGGGGTTTACTAGTCCTAAAACGTGTAAATACAAAATTTCAGGGTAGCATACTTTTTTGAAATTTCAGGTCGATAACAATACTTTATTATTAAAAAATAATAAAGTAAAATAGTAGCTTAAGGCATTTCGAAGTAATTGTCCAATATTCTTGAACACGTGTGTTAAGGACTTTTTGTATGGCAGCTACCCGAAGAAGAAGGGCGATTTCCCAAATATCAAGATCCAAAATTGTAAGACGGCTTTCTTGAATTATCGTGCGTACAGACAGACAGATAGACGGACGGAAAACAAGCGGATTTGGAGTTTTTGGCCATAAATGAACAAAAAATAATATACAACTTTTTTTCGTCCGAGGCTCGGTTCTACGCGTTACAAAGTTTTGGGCTGTATTAAACTTATAATACTCTTATATTTCATCTAGAGTATAAAAATGGCGAAACATTAGTTTAAAATATTTAACTAATTTTATAATAGAAGTTATGCATTTTACGATTTTAAAATCATTTTATAGTTAATTATATTTGTATTTTCTGGCATCAACCACAACATAGTGAAAATATTACTAACAATTTTTCTGGGTGTTCAGTTGAAGATATGAATATGAAGAAAATTATAAATTATAAATAAATAACTTTCTATATACACATGGTTATTCAATCAAAATCTCATTAGACCTAGAAATAAGTATTGGAATTCATGAAAATGTACTCAACCACTTTACACCCCTTACGGGGTGGATGTCAAGATATTCAGGAAAGCGTTTCTAGTGCTTATATACAGAGCTCTCAGAAGTAAAATTAATTTTATAACTCGACACGTCTAGAAATTGAAACCAAATTCGTGAAAATCTGGAACACACCTCTTTCGCGAAATTTTACCTTTGTACGCCAATGAAAATCTGAACTTTTTTTTTATCCAATTACTGTCGGACGTATTATTTTTACCTCAACCACTATCGACCATTTTCTTGCAAATGGGTCCGCTTTCATAGTTCCACATATGCTTCAGATACTACTCGTAGGAGTTCCCCCATTTTACTCACTGAAAAAATTTCGACTTAATATCTCAACGGGTTTGTGAGCTACGGGCCTTCAAACGCTTTTACATACTGCAAACGGCGAAATTTTTTTTTGTTTTTTGGGATTTCCTAACACATGAACATATAAAATTGCAGGGGAAAATTTTTTTTGGAAATTCCAGGTCGATCAGAATACTTTATTATAAAAAATTTTTATTATTTTGTGTAGAAGTTCGGAACGCGTTTAATACTGATATGCGGTGTAGGTTCAAATGCGCCTGACAGCCAAAAAAATAATGTTCCCAATATTTTTAGTTATTAGTTATTTTCTTTAGTTATTGTTCACGTCGTACGTGTCCACGGCGGACAGACGAATATTGTTTTTTTTTGCTTTTCCTAAAACGAGAAAATATATATTTTTAGACAGGAAATTTTATTCAAATTGATATATAATACAATACTTTCTTTAAGAACTTTTTTGTTGCTTTTTGGTGTCAGAGGAGTTTCTGGTGCGAAACACCATCACGAAATCCCGACTTGGATTAATCGCTGTCCTGGCTACTACCATTGAGGATATAACAGTTGAAAAACCTAAACTGGAGAAGCCAGTTGGACTAGGTCCGAAGGAGCTGTTTTGTCATCGGATGGCATGGACTCATCAGAGGGTATATCATGCCTACTATCCGAAACACCCTTACAGCTGCTGGTATTGCTGAGGAATTTTTACTACATGCGTTATAGAACTGAAATTTATTTCCGCGAATTATAAACTTTACTAAATTTGCCATAACAAATTTTATGCATAAGGTAGGTGGCACTGAAGATCATCTAATATTTCAACCAATTTGGTGGAAGTTTTGGTTGTTCGCTAGGGTATATAAATCACAGACTAAGTGCACGACATCGAATGAGAATGGAATTTTTTCATGGTGAAGCTGCCAGAGAAGCTAATTATACTCTAGATGAAATCATATAGAGTATTATAAGTTTAATCCAGCCGAAAAGTTTGTAACGCATAGAACCAAGCCTCGGACGAAAAAAAGTTATATATTATTTTTTGTTTATTTGTGCCCAAAAACCTCAAATCCGCTTGACGTCCGTCCGTCCGTCCGTCCGTCCGTCCGTCCGTCCGTCCGTCCGTCTGTCCGTGAACACGATAACTCAAGAACGCCTTCACCTAGGATCTTGAAATTTTGAATCTGGATGTTTGGTTGAATTTGTAAGGCTAAGTTTGTTAACGGGCAAAATCGTCCTACTCCTTCGGGTAGCTGCCATACAAAATGTCCTTAAAACACGTGTTCAAGAATATTTACCAATAACTTCGGAACGCCTAAAGCTACGACTTTGAAATTTTGTATGTGTTACTTTTTTAATAGTTGGAGCTAAATGTATGAATATCAAAAAAATCCTGTTAGTCCTTCGTGTAGCTGCCATACAAATATCCTGTCAAAATGTCTTCACTTAATTTACGAAACTCACTATAACTGTACAAATTAGTTTTTAGTAAAACAAAAGTTCCAGTTTACTAGTCAGCGAAATCCTTTCACTCCTTCTGGTAGCTGCCATACAAAATATCCTTAAAACAGGTCTTCAAGAATATTGGTTGATAACTTCAGAAGGGTTTAAGCTACGACATTGAAATTTTGTGTGTATTATTTTTTCAATAGTTGGAGCTAAATATATAATTATGAAGAAAATCCTGTTAGTCCTTCGTGTAGCTGCCATACAAATATCCTGTCAAAATGTATTCACTTAATTTACGAAACTCACTATAACTCAAGTAATCTTTTAGCTACGAATTCGGAATTTTGTACAAATCAGTTTTTAGTAAAAACAAAGCTTGAGTTTACTTGTCAGCGAAATCCTTTTACTCCTTCTGGTAGCTGCCATACAAAATGTCCTTAAAATACGTCTTCAAGAATATTGGCCGATAACTTCAGAAGGGTTTAAGCTACGTCTTTGAAATTTTGTATGTGTTATTTTTCCAATAGTTGGAGCTAAATGTATGATTATGAAGAAAATTCTATTAGTCCTTCGTGTAGCTGCCATACAAATATCCTGTAAAAATGCCTTCACTTAATTTACGGAACTTACTATAACTCAAGTAATCTTTTAGCTATGAATTGGAAATTTTGTACAAATTAGTTTTGAGTAAAAACAAAGTTCGAGTTTACTAATCAGCGAAATCCTTTTACTCCTTCTGGTAGCTGCCATACAAAATGTCCCTAAGGCACGTGTTCAACAATATTTTCGATAACTTTTGAACGCTTTAAGCTACGATTTTGAAATTTTGTACACGTTCATTTTTAACTAATTCCAAGGAAAAGGATAAATATGTAAGAAATCGAGTGAGTCCTTCCTGCACCTCCCATGTGAAAGTCCTTCAAAAAGGACATTTTTGTTCGATGACTTACCCAGTTTAAGATATGAAATTAAACACTGAATATTGTCTTTTAGGTTTTAGTAGCAATCTAATGGCAGTCCTTAATAAAGGATATACAACATGCACACACGTAATTCTACTTTATCCCCAACTACAATATAAATCGGAGTTCAGTATTCATCTAGAGTATTATACGATTGGCTTGCAGCTGATCGTGACTGCAGTATGTTTTTAAGAACTATTCGTTGTTTTTTGGCATCAGAGGAGTTTCTAGTTCGAAACACCAACACGAAATCCCGACTGGGAAACCTAAAGACAAGACGCATCAATACATTTCGATAAGCCGTAATCGACGTACAACGTATAGCTGTAGTCACTGACAAAAATTAAGAGTCGTAATCAAAATTTCATTTTCTATAAATGTTACACCCGCATACTTTGCTATTTCGACGTATATTCTAAAAGAGTTCTGTTGCTTCTGGTTGATGGGTTAGGCTACGTATGTAGTTTCCCTTTCAGCCATATAGCAGTAAAACTCTGTAGAAAACGCATTGAAATAGGGTTTTCCAATAACTATGGACATGCTGTCACTATCTTACACATGGACTTAAATTTCCATAGAAAATGTATTCAGTTCCCATGACTTTTTGACAAGCATGTTCTGCCTGCTGGGTGCAAATACCTTTGACAAATTGAACTTACAACTATCATTATTACTTCAGTTACAGGTTATGCAACTTTCTTGCGGGGTTCAAGCTTCACGGAAGCATACATGTGCATTTATTTACAAGTTTCCACGAGTCTTCAGGATATCTTTAATTATACTCTAGATGAAATCATATAGAGTATTATAAGTTTAATCCAGCCCAAAAGTTTGTAACGCATAGAACCAAGCCTCGGACGAAAAAAAGTTATATATTATTTTTTGTTTATTTGTGCCCAAAAACCTCAAATCCGCCTGACGTCCGTCCGTCCGTCCGTCCGTCCGTCCGTCCGTCCGTCCGTCCGTCCGTCCGTCCGTCCGTCCGTCTGTCCGTGAACACGATAACTCAAGAACGCCTTCACCTAGGATCTTGAAATTTTGAATCTGGATGTTTGGTTGAATTTGTAAGGCTAAGTTCGTTAACGGGCAAAATCGTCCTACTCCTTCGGGTAGCTGCCATACAAAATGTCCTTAAAACACGTGTTCAAGAATATTGACCAATAACTTCGGAACGCCTAAAGCTACGACTTTGAAATTTTGTATGATTATGAAGAAAATCCTGTTAGTCCTTCGTGTAGCTGCCATACAAATATCCTGTCAAAATGTATTCACTTAATTTACGAAACTCACTATAACTCAAGTAATCTTTTAGCTACAAATTCGGAATTTTGTACAAGTTAGTTTTGAGTGAAAAGGAAGTTTGAGTTTACTAATCAGCGAAATCCTTTTTCTCCTTCTGGTAGCTGCCATACAAAATAACCTTAAAACACGTGTTCAAGAATATTGGTCGATAACTTGAGAAGGGTTTAAGCTACGACATTGAAATTTTGTATGTGTTATTTTTCCAATAGTTGGAGTTAAATATATAGTTATGAAGAAAATCCTGTTGGTCCTTCGTGTAGCTGCCATACAAATATCCTGTCAAAATGTATTCACTTAATTTACGAAACTCACTATAACTCAAGTTATCTTTTAGCTACGAATTCGGAATTTTAAACAAGCTAGTTTTGAGTAAAAAGGAAGTTCGAGTTAACTAATCAGCGAAATTCTTTTACTCCTTCGGGTAGCTGCCATACAAAATGTCCTTAAAACACGTGTTCAAGAATATTACTGATAACTTCAGGAGGGTTTAAGCTACGTCTTTGAAATTATGTATGTGTTATTTTTCCAATAGTTATAATAATATCCTGTCAAATAGTCTTCACTTAATTTACGGAACTCACTATAGCTCAAGTATTCTTTTAGCTATGAACTCGAAATTTTGTACAAATTAGTTTTGAGTGAAAACGAAGTTCAGGTTTACTAGTCAGCAAAATCCTTTTACTCCTTCTGGTAGCTGCCATACAAAATATCCTTAAGACACGTGTTCAACAATATTTTTCGATAACTTTTGAACGCTTCAAGCTGCGAATTTGAAATTATGTACACGTTCATTTTTAAATGGTTCCAAGGAAAAGGATAAATATGTAAGAAATCGAGTGAGTCCTTCCTGCACCTTCCATGTGAAAGTCCTTCAAAAAGGACTTTTTTTTTCGATGACTTACCTAGTTCAGGATATGAAATTAAACACTGAATATTGTCTTTTAGGTTTGAATAGCAATCTAATGGCAGTCCTTAATAAAGGACATACAACATGCACACACGTAATTCTACTTTATCCCCAACTACAATATAAATCGGAGTTCAGTATTCATCTAGAGTATTATACGATTGGCTTGCAGCCGATCGTGACTGCAGTATGTTTTTTAAATTAAATTTTTTCGTTATAAGTTATTTTTATGCTATAACATTTGCAAACGGTTGAAATCGCTCATTAAATGGAGTCAAAAATGTATATCTGTGAGATGCGATTTTCTAAAGGTTTTTATAAATTTAAGAGTATTATAAGATTAATACAACCCAAAAGTATGTAATGCTTAGAACGGAGCCTCGGACGAAAACAAATTATGTATTATTTTGTGTTTATTTTTGTGGCTTAAAACTCCAAATCCGCTTGATGTCCGTCCGTCTGTCCATTTATCTGTCCGTCTGTCTGTCCGTTAGCACGATAACTCAAAAACGCCTTGATCTAGGATCTTGAAATTTTGAATCTGGATATTTGGTCGAATTTGTAAGGCTAAGTTCGTTAAAGGGCATAATCGTCCTACTCCTTCGGGTAGCTGCATACATAAAGTCAATAAAACACGTGATCTAGAATATTTTCCAATAGCTTTTGATCGCTTCAAGCTAGGAATTTATATACACACATATTATATTAATAAATTACGTAAATACTACTCATTGTCAATACTGGTTTGCATAAACTTTTATCAAGATTCATGTTTCAACACAAATCTTGCAAAAAGACAAATGTACGCAAGTATACACAACACACAATATATTCATGCATAATATCTTGACCCCCCTAGAAAAAACTGAAATGACGTCCCTGTATATCACTCATTTCACAATTTATTTAATGATTAGTTTATTGTATTATTATATTTATATTATGTTATATTTATATTCACAGAAGCCGTATCTATCTTGACTAGAAAGTTATTACAGTTTTCAACACCATTTGATTCATCCCGAAGTCCATCAGTATCTATAAATTGCCGGGAACATACAAAGCTGTATTTAAATTCAATAAAAAAATTTGAATTATGGGCTTTAAAAAGTGAGTATATAATTTTATTGAATAGTTAATTTTCAAAAGTCAAGTCATGCTCATTTACCATATATGAATAAACAGGCTTGGTAATGTTACCAAGGCACCGTGTATAGTATATGACGCCGTTATAAAATCATAAAAATCGTTTGGCATACATACTCATAATCCTTTACTAATAGAAATTAATATTATTACATAAATAATATAAGCCTTTTTTTTAAATAAAGCAGGGTTAATGCATAAACAATAATTATAAACAATAATTATACGTTGAAGGATCCTTTTGTGATCGCAATATAAACGATTCTATTTGTCTAATTTAAATTTAGCAACCAAGTCGAGATTTTTTTCCAATTTTGTATTCGATTATTTCTAAGTATGAAAATTTGGGTAAATATTGATTCTAGGAAGTGTTAGACCAACAAATGTATAAGTCCCGAAAAGTATCATGTAGATTTACGATGGAACTGATCGCATACCGTATGCAAATCAGGATTTTTGCGCTGAATTACTTTCTTAATTTATTCTTATGTTTGTTTGTAAGTTGTTACCTGCGGAAAGAAAGCGAAGGTGTTTCGGGGTGCGCTGATCGGAGACCTGGGGTCCTTCACGCCTCGGACTACGCGACGACTGTTGATGGCAAGGGAGCATCGCGACGGGGGTGCGCCCGGTCCGGGATTGTTCCGAGTGGGCCAGCAAGGCAAGATCAGCACTGGCGCGGTCACTTGGAGTGGAGGGAGGATGGAAGGAACCGAACAATCAACAATCTCAAAGGCCTTTCGGTTCGGCCTAGGTTTCAATCTTTAGAATTAATTCCTTTTTTTCGTCATTAAAATTTATTTCATCCACCCAAGGAAAGGGGAGAACAACGACTCAAGTGGTTAGTTGAATCGGCCAAGGCTGAACACCATCAAAATAAGATTAACAATCTACAAAACCAACGCCGAATAGCAGACGCCGGCGTTAGACCACACCCCGACGCATCCGACGATTACACACGACGAGGAACGCGCCGCCCTTTTCGAAAGAAACCACAACAAGGTTCCTGGCGCACAACCCACCATCATGCAACCAGCGCGACGCCCCACGGCTCACCGGCGGATAGCTGCATCAAACGCTCAGATCCAAGAGCGCAGCACGCGCGAGCTTCCTGACTCCCGGGCGGGCATTCACCCAGGATCAACGGGGCTGCACGCCCTGGAAAGATTGTGCTGTGCCAGGGAACAGCCAAACAACTTGGCAGCGGACGATCGCTCTCTCGAGGCTGGACCACGGTCGAATAAGCATATTCAACACCAACCGTCAACGTCGGTTTTTTTCTTTCTTTTCCTTGCCGGACTTTTCAACTGTCATTAACGTAGAGTGTAACGTAAATCTTGCGTCGCCTAACGACCGGCAATCGTGCCTATATTGTGTAAACGACCTGAATAAAAAAGTCGCATTCAATGATTTAACGGCCGATTTTTGATTCGTTCTGGTGTTTTCTTGTTCTATCCACAGATCTCCGTCCACTCCAGGTGCGTACCTCGTGACGAGCTAGTTGGTTTGGTATTTTCCCCGAAAGAGAAAAAATACCTGGCGCCCACATTTAAAAGGATTTCGCTCCGGTTGTCGCTCTCCCGTCCGCCCGCAACCACTCCGACAGCAGCTGGCCGGCCGCCCAAAAATTGGCGTAACAAAGTATGAAGGCTCAAGCATCGGTCGTTCTGAGATGGAAAAACAACGCAGTCACGATCGGCTGCAAACTAATCGTATGATACTCTAGATGAAATACTGAACTCCGATTTATATTTTAATTGGCAATATATCAAAAGAATGAGGAGCGCACATACAATTATTGCATGACCTTTTATTTACAGGTAGAAACCAGGCGCGTAGCCTCAGGGGTAGCGAGGGTAGCGCCGCTACTCCTTTATTTTTTAAAAGAGTTTTCTTTTTTTGTATTCCGTTCTTAGTCCAATTGATTAATCAATCGATCGATCAACAATTTAACTTGCATGTCCATATGTTAAGTACCGAAATCCAGAGCTCACGTAAAGTTTCTTGATTCTACCTTCAAAAAAACTATCATTTTGCGTTTCCTCTATATGGTTTTCTCTTGAAAAGTGTTGTCCTTTTACTGCGATTGCGATTTTATATTGGATTTTAAATTGTTGGTTGGCACATTGCAATTTGATTCAAATATGTTCTTGCAATTTGCTTTCCTTTGATAAAACAGTAGATATATTTCTCTATTTGATGATGTCAAAAACCAGGAAATGTGAATTTAATTGGTCCCTTCTTTACTAAAACAAATTGTAATATATTTGAATAGTGCATAAAGAGTTTTGGACTTATGAATTTTAGTGATTCAGTTTTTACTCAATAAAAATTTACGAATTAAGACCAGCAAATCATATTTGTTACAATTACGAACCAATTTTATATATGAATTTTTTTACCATACTCTATTTCAAAAAATCTCTTCTTTCTACCAACAATACAAGATTTGCAAAGCAAAATTAATTTATTGTTTAAATAATATGGAATTATGATTTATTGTAATTCAAATCAATTTCTCTCTTTTAAAGAGTTAATCTAATCCAACGCACGAAACCAAAACGACAGCACGGACTCATATAGGAGATTGGACATATCATTTGCGTGAATAGTTTTAAGTCACTTACTTCTAACTGATAGTACCTATCGTATCGTGTTTCATTTGTGAATTTTACAGTCTTCGGAGGTGTATTGATATTTGGCGTTTGGTTTGACTAATTAATTATATTATATTTTTTAAGACGTTATTGCAACTATATTGCTTAGTGTGCTAAGCTGGTGAAATATCATTTTCAATAACGGTCCCTAGCTGGTGAAAATTCATTTCTTTTCCTTTTCACACATTTACATACATCTGTAATCTCTGGACACAATTTGTTTTTTTTTTCTAAATGGAGTCCTGCATTTGCATCAATTGCAGCTTGTTCATGAAATCATTTGGTTCACGAAATTTTTCTGAGAAGAGTGATGTTATTAGAATTGGACGTTTAAAAATACCACTTATACCACGTTACGAAGGAAAGAGGTCGTGAGTATACACGGCACTGTACAGTCGAAAATTATGAAAGGTATAAATGGCTATCTGGATGTGATAAGAGAAACCAGCTTTATTGTTTTCCATGCCTTTTATTTTCATCTGAGGGCACAGTTTGGAGTTCGAAAGGCTTTTCTAACCTTATCACTTTTACGAAGTCAGCTCAAAAACATCAAACAAGTAATTCTCACCTAACTTGCTCTATTGCTCTGCTATCATTTGGCAAGTCTACGAGAATAAATCTTCTCATCAATGAGCAGGAACTTGCCAGGATTAGTCTACATAATGAAAACGTAAAAAAAAAATCTGCCAATAGTCTGGGCGCAACTTTATTATTTTTGAACGGAACGGAACGCGTTTAATTCGGAGACGCGGTGTAGGTTACTATTGAAAATCTAAAAAAGGTTACGGAAGCGGGTAGAATGGGATCGCGCTAGAATACTTAAACGCCGCTGTCACATATAACATATGAATTACATAATTGGGTTATACTCCGGGAAGAGGTCTAAGTCATAGTATAATATCAGTTGTCATACGCGATTAGGAAGTTTTTCCTGATTAGGTTTTTGGCCATTACATGAAATCGGAAATGCGTTTGTAGGTGATTATGATGAGAATCAATCCTAAAAAATATTTCGAAGGCCTTACGTCCTATTGGAGTTGAATATATAAAAATACTGAAATCAACTTTTGACGATTATGTAGGAAGCCTTAGGAAGTAAAAATGAATTTGATATCTCATTAGAACTAAGAAATATGTAGGAATTTGTGAAAACAAATGCAACCCCCTTGCACCCACTTTGAGGTTGAATATCAAAAAATCCTGAAATTAGTTTTTAGATATATGTAAAGAAAGTCCGAGGAAGTGAAAACCAATCCAATGTCTTATCACTCGTAAGAGATATGACGAAATTCGTGAAAACGTGTTCAACCCTTTTGTACCCTCTTAGGGGTTGAAAAAGGAAAAAACTTGATAACGAGTTTTAGGTGATTATTAAACAAGCAAGTGGAAGTAAAAAGTTATTCGATATCTAATCAGACCGGAGGGATATGGCTGAATTCGTGAAAATGTATACAACCCGACTACACAACCGTGGGGGTCGAATTTCAAAAAATCCTAAAAACACTTTCTAGGTATTTATATGAAGAATCCGTAGAATAAAAATGAATTCAATATTTGGAAAGACCTAATAGATATGACGAAAATCGTGAAAATATATGCATTCCATTTTCACTGATAATTTTTTTGCCCCCCTTCCGTACACCAACGGATATTTGAAATTTTTTTAATCTAAATTACTTTTCTAGTTGACTTACATATACATACCGAGTTTCGACTTTCTAGCATAAGCCGTTCTATAGTTAGGAAAAACATCCCCCACCCCCGTACCATACTACTCCTATAAAAAATTATATTTTTCCAACATGCTGCTACTATAGTTCTATCTAAATACCAAGTTCTAGCTTTATATCATTATAGGTTCTCGAGATAGAAAAATCGGAACTTTTTCTTCTTCACACTTCCCTACCCCCACCCTCTACACCCCCACCACTAAAATTTTTTTTTCTGCTCTTGAGATATCAGACGTGATTCTTTAGAAAAATTCTTACCCCCTCCACTTCAATACTCCACCGCCCCCTTAAAAATTTTTACATTCAGAAAACTTCATTTATCAACTTTAATACAGAAACCGAATTTTATGTATCTAATACAATTGGTTCGTAAGATATCGAAATCTAAAATTTTTTGACCCCCACCTCCGTACGCCACTGCCCGTTCTCAAAAATTTATTTCCGATCTATTCTCCTAGTATACCCACAGATGTTCATGAAGTTTTAATTTCGTGACATTAGCCGTTTAGGAGATATGGATTTTAGAATGTATCGATCTCGGCTTTCGAGCGTTTCACACGCATTATTATTCTCCCCACTCCCACACCCCTTCACCCATATCAACAATATTTTTTCAAATGGGTCCACTATCGATGCTCTATATAAATTCCAAGTTTCAGCCTCCTAGCCTAAGCGGTTACTGAGATCTAGAAACCAAAATTTTTCGTCTAAATTTTTTGTCTGAAATCATATAGAGTATTATAAGTTTAATCCAGCCCAAAAGTTTGTAACGCATAGAACTAAGCCTCGGACGAAAAAAAGTTATGTAGTATTTTTTGTTTATTTGTGGCCACAAACCTCAAATCCGCTTGACGTCCGTCCGTCCGTCCGTCTGTCCGTGAACACGATAACTCAAGAACGCCTTCATCTAGGATCTTGAAATTTTGAATCTGGATGTTTGGTTGAATTTGTAAGGCTAAGTTCGTTAACGGGCAAAATCGTCTTACTCCTTCGGGTAGCTGCCATACAAAATGTCCTTAGAACACGTGTTCAAGAATATTGGTCGATAACTTCAGAAGGGTTTAAGCTACGACTTTGAAATTTTGTACGTGTTATTTTCCAATAGTTGGAGCTAAATATATGATTATGAAGAAAATCCTATTAGTCCTTCGTGTAGCTGCCATACAAATATCCTGTCAAAACGTCTTCACTTAATTTACGGAATTTACTATAACTCAAGTAATCTTTTAGCTATGAACTCGGAATTTTGTACAAATTAGTTTTGAGTGAAAACGAAGTTCGAGTTTACTAGTCAGCAAAATCCTTTTACTCCTTCTGGTAGATGCCATACAAAATATCCTTAAGACACGTGTTCAACAATATTTTCCGATAACTTTTGAACGCTTCAAGCTACGAATTTGAAATTTTGTACACATTAATTATTGAATGGTTAATTGAATGGTTCCAAGGAAAAAGAATAAATATGTAAGAAATCGAGTGAGTCCTTCCTGCATCTCCCATGTGAAAGTCCTTCAAAAAGGAAATTTCTTTTCGATGACTTACCCAGTTCAAGATATGAAATTAAACACTGAATATTGTCTTTTAGGTTTGAGTAGCAATCTAATGGCAGTCCTTAATAAAAGACATACAACATGCACACACGTAATTCTACTTTATCCCCAACTACAATATAAATCGGAGATCAGTATTCATCTAGAGTATTATACGATTGGCTTGCAGCGGATCGTGACTGCAGTATGTTTTTCATATTCACTCTGCCCATATTGAAACTGTTCAACACAAATTCCTGCGGTACATTGCCCTTAAACTTCGCAAGTCTGTTGAAACAATAGGTTATGACTATTTGCTTACTACTTTGAATCTGGAACCACTGTCTAAACGACGTGAGCGATATGAGCTAATAGCCTTATTCAAAATTGTTAATGATAGGTTGGATTGGAATTTCTCGAATCTTTAAATTTCCGGGTTTCAAACCATGCGTCACGCTCAACCGATATTTTTTACATCGCTCATCATGAAACTAGTTATGCTAACAATAGTCCTGCCACTCGATTAATGAGAACTGCTAACATGCATTCAGCTATGTTGGACATATTTTGTATAAATATTAAATGCCTAAAGGCAATAGAATTATGATCTCATGTTTTCCTTTCTTATTTAGTTTTTATACTCTAGATGAAATCATATACAGGGTGTAACTAGTACTGAGGTTCAAATGAAAATGGGAGATAGAGGAACTTGTCCTGAGTAGAAAATAGTTCTACACATACTCCCGTTTTTGCAGCGTTAAAGAGATAGTGCGATTTTAAGGACGAAGGATTTTCATCGTACCTGTGATCACTGTTTGATCTCTAACTTCTGCTGTACTTAGCGTAACGTAATAATTCTGGGCTCGCTGGAAAGGACACAAATTCTTCTTTCTAATTGTTATCAACTGTGTCAATCAGTGTTATACTTTTTGAGAAAAATTCATTTAAATGACACAAAAATAATAAAAAATTAAAAAAAAATACAAAAAAGTCCTGTTTTTTCCAAGAAGGATCTGATTAACCACCAAATTTTATTACATTTTCGGAAGGCTCATAAAATTTCATTATACGTTTTATAACAGAATTTCTTCATAGGTTGAATTGTAAAGGAGCGGGGCTAACAGTTATCAAGCACGTTCCCTTGAAGTAAATCTGGTTTGACACCCGTCATTCGCCGAAGGAGTATGATTGAGAATAGTGAGGACGAAATAAATGCATGTGGTTGATGCCTATTCGATGGCCGATGCGCCGGGTGCTTACCGTGGGGTCCCTAGCCGCGATGCGCAGTATGCGCTCCTCCGTGGCCACAGGTACCGAGTATCGCCGTCCTGGATGTTGTGTCTCCCGACACGGCTGCAGTGTACCTCGTTCACGAAGGTTCCGATGAATGCTGATGAGCATCCGATAATGGGGGTACCGAGATCTGTCCGGATACCGTTCCCGGTAAACTCTTTCGGCTCGCCTAGCATTCCCGTCGCACAACCCATACACGAAGTGCATGTCTGCCATTTCTTCCGTTGTAAAAGACCTCCTATTGCTTGCCATGTTGCTCGTAATGATGTCTATGACATTCTGTTTGCTGCTGCTTCCTCCCGATGCTTTTATCGCAGAAAAATCTACGTAGGACGAAGTCATTCCTGTTCCTTAAGGGAGCAGGTAAACTCCACGCCCTACTTAAATGGATATTACTTAATTAACTTAAATGGATGTTAGTTAATTTACTTAAATGGACGCTATCTAATTAGTTGTCATATTTTTACTTACCTGTAACACAATTTCCACACATAAGAGCAATACGTGTGTTGTTAACATGGTTGCTCATTACTGCATCTGTTTTGCGGTAAATTCTATGTTTAGCAGTATTTCCAACATGTGCAGGGAACTCACTTGTTGTTGAAAATATGAAGAAATTCTGTTATCAAACGTATAGTGAAGTTTTATGCGCTTTCCGAAAATGTAATAAGACCTTCTTGGAGAAAACAGGACTTTTTTGTATTTTTTTTGAATTTTTTATTATTTTTGTGTCATTTAAATGAATTTTTCTCAAAAAGTATAACACTGATTAACACAGTTGATAGCAATTAGAAAGAAAAATTTGTGTCCTTTCCAACGAGCCCAGAATTATTACGTTACGCTAAGTACAGCAGAAGTTAGAGATCAAACAGTGATCACAGGTACGATGAAAATCCTTCGTCCTTAAAATCGCGCTATCTCCTTAACGGTGCAAAAACGGGAGTATGTGTAGAACTATTTTCTACTCAGGACCAGTTCCTCTATCTCCCATTATCGTTAGAACCTCAGTACTAGTTACACCCTGTAGAGTATTATAAGTTTAATCCAGCCCAAAAGTTTGTAACGCATAGAACCAAGCCTCGGACGAAAAAAATATATACATAATTTTTTGTTTATTTGTGGCCAAAAACCCCGAATCCGCTTGACGTCCGCCCGTCCGTCCGTCCGTCCGTCCGTCCGTTCGTCCGTCCGTCCGTCTGTCCGTGAACACGATAACTCAAGAACGCCTTCACCTAGGATCTTGAAATTTTGAATCTGGATGTTTGGTTGAATTTGTAAGGCTACGATGTGAGCCGTCGCAACAAGACGACGGCTGCGATGTGAGCCGTCGCAACTAAGACGACGGCTGCGATGTGAGCCGTCGCAGCAAAGCCGTCGGCAGCGACATTGCCGACGCAGCGAACACCACACCCCCAGACACGAATACTGCCGTCGCTCACGACCTTAAAGAAGTTGGACTCCCGGCTCTGGCGGGCGACTCACTACACGGCTGCAAAGCGATGACGCCGATAGTCGTCGCTGCAGCCACACAACACAAACAGCACGACGGCTGCGATGTGAGCCGTCGCTGCAAAGACGACGGCTGCGATGAGAGCCGTTGCAACAAAGACGACGGCTGCGATGTGAGCCGTTGCAGCAAAGACGTCGGCAGCGACATTGCCGACGCAGCGAACACCACACCCCCAGACTCGCGACAGCACCGAATACTGCCGTCGCGTCACGACCTTATCAAAATTGGGTGTGTGGGGTGTGGGCTACATGTGTGGAACGCATGTAGCAAACACTTCACACATTATAAAGTCAAAGTGGCCGGTTGCTTGATTTTGATTGATAATAAAAATCAAGCAACCGGTCCCCAACGGGCAAACTGAATTCAGAGTGAATTCACATTGAATTTATTTAGTGAACTGAACCTTCAGAATGACTTCAAATATGATCCTTTTCGGGTCCGCTTCCGTAAGAAACCTTTGACCGGTTTCTGAAATCAGTTAATGAATTCAAATCACGCCCAGTAAAAGCAATCACTGTGAATTCAGTTACTAACTTCAGTTCGGATTCACCAATGAGACGAATGTGAACATAATACAGAATTATGCCCTCGATCAAAAAAGTTACACTCGAGTCCATAAAAAATGTGCTTTTATAGTACATTATTATTCCAATAATAAAGCAAAAAATATTCATCAAGCAATGTTCATATAAAATAGACATTGAAACATTAGACTCTTCCCAACTTTTACTGCACTATAAATCTGGAACAATTCTGGGCTAAAAAAAACATCCAATTTGTTAGAAAGGTTCCAAGTAAAAATGTAAGGATGAGGCGAGCACAAAAATTATATTAAACACCACACATGTATTATAAATAAACATAATTTTATTATATTCAAAAAAATAAAAATAAATATTATTCGTTCAAAAAAAAAATTCAGTATAAAAACAAATTGAAAAAAAATTACTTCACTATTTTATTTTTCGACTTTATTCGTTCTTGGGCATATTGAAAATGGCGAATAATGATTCTTTCAATGGCTCTCTCGGTTGACATGGGCATCTTATTCAAGCAAGCACCTTTAATGAAATAGAAATAAAAGAACGAAATCAGTTAAATTATTATATACATAACAAAAAGTTTCTTACTTTTTAAAGCCTGAACGATTGCAAAATTTATAATGCTTATTTTTTTGTTTTTTCCGGACCATGAAAAATTGACTGCTACTTCATCTATAAGCATCTTATTTAAATTTTTTTTTCATAAAGTGGTATGCGTCCTCTCCTCCGATGCGTAAGAATTCATTTTTCTGTTCAAAAGAAAGTTATTGTAAATTTTCCGATATTATTGTTATATTACGGAATGTCACCAAAATATTTAGTTTATCTATATCTTCCGCTATGGATTTTTCAAATTTTAGGAAGTCATCGCATGTTGACATAGGGGTATTCGGAATAATAGTAACACCATTGTTATTACTTTCATTATATTGTTTTCGCAAGATTTTGACCTCTTGCTTGAGGGAAAATACCTCCATCAGAAGTTTATTTAAAATGCTGGTGTATCGTGCATCCATCTGATTCAATACCTTTATTACGTCTGAAAAAGAAATTTATAAGGTTTTTAGGAATAACAACGAGCAACACTTCAAAATATCTTTATTATAACAAATTGTCATTTATAAATGATTTGAGTTTCAAATAAATATGTTATTATGTACAAACAGTTGTAACTAATTTATATTATGAGCTAGAAAAGTACATAGATACGTACCTTCATTTTTAGATGGTGTGTGATTCACATTTTCGTCATTGAAGCATCCTAAGAATGTAAAAGCAGCTATGTACAATTATGCATTTTATAGTCGATAAAGTATAGAATATTATCCAGCCTTAATCGATTTTGAGAAGCTTCGTCTGATGTTTGGAGAATGTTGAGATGGACATTTGATAATTGAGTGTAACTAAAGGATTCACTTAATGAATTAGGATCATCTGTTACCAAAATATCATTAATTACAATAAATTTTATAATACCTGTAAGAAATTAATGCATAGTTAAACCTACCAGTAATTGAAATGTTGCTTCATGTGGCATCTTGTGTGGTGTTATTCATCATGTTTATCTATTGATGTATGAGAGGTATAAAAATATGATCCAAACTATTTTCTACGTATAAATGTACGATTTTTGTTGTTATCTTTTCGATATTGAAAACACAAATTAAATCGTCTTCAACTAAAAGTTTTGCAGTATAAATATCAAACAGCAATGAATTAATAGGGCTTTGAAAATATGGTTCCAAGTTTTTAATTTCTTTGCCATGCAACTCTATTCCATTGTCATGTGTTCTTTGTATACTATGCACTTTAATAATTTTTGAATTAGCCAAGAAAAAGTTGTCAGGAGAGTTTTTGGAGAATCGAAACTTTTCAGATTGTACACTTCTGTACCCATCATTAATAACAAATTTTCCCCAGATAGGGTATCTTATTTGTTCAGTGGTATTCATGTTAATGCTCCTCTCTGCTGCCCTTCTAAAGGGTTTTCCAATAAGGACTTGACAACTTTTTTTCAAAATAAAATGCAAACCATTTGAGATATTTCAAAAACTTTATTATCGGGTTGAAGTACAATCAAAACATTTATGAATGGAACTCGACTTCGTTCATATGGCCACCGCGGGCACGTTTGCAGCGGTCGATTCGTTGGACCCAATTTTCGATGACTCGGCCACACATTTCGGCCGAAATGGCTGCTATTTCGTGTTCAATGTTGGCTCTGAGCTCTTCCAACGTCGTCGGCTTGTTGGCATAGACCAACGACTTGACGTGGCCCCAAAGAAAAAAGTCCAGAGGCGTTAAATCGCACGAACGAGGCGGCCAATCGACTGGTCCATTTCTTGAGATAACACGCTCATCAAACTTACTCTTCAATAAATCGATTGTAACGTGTGCTGTGTGGCTTGTGGCACCGTCCTGTTGAAACCACATGTTGTCCAAGTCCATATCTTCCAATTCGGGCCAAAAATAATCGGTAATCATGGCGCGATAACGATTACCATTCACAGTAACGTGACGATCATTATCGTCGACGAAAAAATATGGCCCTATGACGCCGCCAGCATGCAAACCGCACCAAACAGTTATTTTTTGTGGATGAAGTGGTCTTTCATGAAGCACATGTGGATTTTCACCGGACCAATAACGCATATTTTGCTTATTGACGAACCCACTGAGCCAAAAATGAGCTTCGTCACTGAAGATGATTTTGCGATGAAATTGATCATCTTGGCGCATCTTTTCCAGAGCCCAATCGGAGAACGTACGTCGCTTCAAATGGTCCATCGGCTTCAATTCTTGAGTCAGCTTGATCTTGTATGGGTGTAAACCAAGATCCTTACGCAAAATTCGCCATAACGTGGTCTGGGCGATGCCCAACACTTGAGAACGCCGTGGAATTGACTGATTTGGATCATTTGCTACGGACGTTTCAACGGCAGCGATATTTTCGACACTTCGACCAACCCGTTGTCTCACTGGCACGACAACATCACACAACGAATATGTAGACTCAAATTTTTGCACTAAACTTGTTACTGCCTGTCTACTAGGGCGAGAATTACGACCGAAAATCGGAGTTAACGCTCTTAAAGTAGCGGTCACCGACTCCGAATTTCTGTAGTAAATTTTTATAATTTGCAGACGTTGTTCCTTCGTGTACTTTACCATGATAAAAATGTTAAGTTTACTGAATAAATTGACAGTGACAGTTCGATGATTAGTGAAAGGGTGCGTTCACAAATTGAATTCAAAGTTGTCAAGTCCCTATTGGAAAACCCTTTATATAATTGACCAACCACATTTCTTCCTGACTTAACATCCTTTTTTATGGAGTGTAAATAATTTTCAAATTTGAAAGCATTTACATTTTCAAGGCTACCATAATTGAGAGCATCCATGTGCAGATGTATTAAGCAATGAAAGTTTTGTGTAAGTAGCTCAGGTTTATACAAAGTCGGTATTTGTTTGACAAAGCTTATTAGTAAATTATTTGCGCAAATATTATTTATTTTACAATCTATATGATGAAGTAAAATTCGAAGAGCAAGGCTTAATTTCAAGAAGTGTTCGTATAAATCATTGGGCAGCAGAGCTTTTAACAAGTATGGCCCAGTATACAGCAAAAATTGCCTAAATTCAGTACCTTTCCACCTGTCCAATTCAGAAAGATCACGGGGACGTCTATTAAACTCATGTGGGATCTGATTTTTAATGTTGCACAATTGGAGAGATAATGTATTAACATCATTTCTGGACATTGAAAAGATTTCCTCCCGACATTTTATCCATGTAGTCATCAGTGTTCTAGTTACCCCTAAGCAAACGACATGTAAGTAGTCCAATGCAAACTGTTTTCCGAAATCAAATGGAAGTGTTTCTAATAGAATGGGCTCTTGTTTATGGTGATATTCTTTTCGAGTTCTTCTTCGAAATGACTCATCTGTTCTTAACGTGGATTGAGAGTACTGAAAAGTCATACGATTATTTATCCATTGGCCCTTCTGTTCGCACTTTAAGCAACTATAATATCCAGTATGTCCTTTTGTATTTAGCGAAAATGATCGTGCTGGAGCATCGCATATGAATGCACGGATTTTAACAGCGAAATGTATATTTTTATAGATTAGACCATTTTCCAAAAGTTCTTTTAGCTCATCAATGAATAGAGACAAATATTCATCACTATGTTTAGGCTTAGATGTTCCACCGTACACTCCAATCATCATTACAATTGGAGTTTCAATTATGTTAACTAAAATCGGCCATACTTGGTATTTGGAACTTTTAAATAGTGGAATACCATCCACATTAAAATCTATTTCTAGTGTTGCAGAGGAATGCGATGTGTTACGTAAATAATCTGTCAAGGAATCTCTCAATCCGTAGTGTATATATTCTCCATCTCCCATTTTAGTTGGCGAAAGATCGGTAGGAGTTTTTTTTAATGTTCGAATATCATTAGGTAAATCCACTATAACAGGTTTTAGTATTTGAAGCAATTCGTGCAGTGCTTCTCTAGTTATTGAATATCTCACTGACCATTCTGCAAGCTTTTCCCTCATATTTTTATCTTTAATTGGAAATTGGCTGTTTTCTACGTCCATGCCAATTTCATCTTCACTAGCACTATTTTCTGAATCGCTACTATATTTGCTCCCACTGCTTTCATGATCTATAGGTCTTTGTACGTAGCTTTCAAAATTTCTATTATTAAGGCTATTGAGGAACATTTGAACCTCTCTTTTCGCTCTA
Source organism: Beris morrisii (assembly GCA_951812415.1). NCBI lineage: Eukaryota > Metazoa > Arthropoda > Insecta > Diptera > Stratiomyidae > Beris > Beris morrisii. Next base: position 99,899,784 of record OX638311.1, read on the forward strand.
TGATGGACAATTTGCTTCGACATCTGTTATTCATGAAATAATGTGAAGAAGGGGTGTAAATAGTATATGTAGGTAAGGTAAAACTATTTAGTTTTAATTTTGAATTAAAAGATTGACAACAATATTTTATTAACCTTCCGTTATGTTGTAAAAAGTACATCTTTTGTTCGTTTCTCTATACTTTAAAATGTGTTGCCTCTGTGATTCATTTAGATCGAAATCGAACAAAATCATTGTAGCGACATGCTAAATGTCCAGCATATTAAAGTATCTACAGTGAACGAAAATTACGTAAAATTTATAATTTTATAAAATCCCCGCTTTGCTTCAAATCATGTTCGTTATGAGATGCCAAGTAATTTATCATGCATGAAAAGATCAAGAAAGAGAGCAGAAATACAAAGTTGGAAGGATTATGTTCGAACATTAATGATCAGAAAAATTAAATATTTTATAATGTTAATTGCGTTATTTTAAGCGTTTGACATTAAAAAATATCTCATACATTTAACTTGAAGGTAGTTTTTAAGTTGACCAAAAATTCAACAACTTTTACTTTACAACATTAATAATTACGTATTTTTATAGAAAAGTAGTCAGAAAAAAACCCTCATTGCGAAAAGTATGTTAAATTCTGAGAAATACGGTACTTAGTGTTGACTGTCGTTTGTTTATTGTGCAGAGCTCTGCAATTGGGTAAGAAACCACGGGCCTGACCGATCCCCATCACAAAACTTTTACTTTAATATGTACTTAGTAATATAAAAAAATTGCACTTACCTTCCTCCTTTTTTTTCTTTTTTTTTCCTTTTTTCCTTTTTTCTACTTATTAATTTAAAAAAACACGAACACAATAGAACCGGTCGGTGGCATTAATCAAAAGTGACTATTCTACTGTTTGACTTTTTGATTCAGTTTATAGTCACATTCTGAAGTCATACTGATACGTACCCAAAAAATCACATGCGCTTCACCTTCTGAAGTCAAGATGATCCTTTGCTTCATCGACTGAATTCATTGTGATATCAGAGTCATGAATGTTCACTTAAATGCCCGTTGGGTTGCTGAAAAAAACAGAGAAAAAGCAGAGTCGAAAATTAGATTGATTAAAAAACATACTGCAGTCACGATCGGCTGCAAGCCAATCGTATAGTACTCTAGATGAATACTGAACTCCGATTTCTATTGTAGTTGGGGATAAAGTAGAATTACGTGTGTGCATGTTGTATGTCCTTTATTAAGGAATGCCATTAGATTGCTACTCAAAACTAAAATACAATTTTCAGTGTTTAGTTTCATATCTTGAACTGGGTAAGTCATCGAAAAAAAATGTCCTTTTTGAAGGACTTTCACATGGGAGGTGCAGGAAGGACTCACTCGATTTCTTACATATTTATTCTTTTCCTTGGAACTATTTAAAAATGAACGTGTATAAAATTTGAAATTCGTAGCTTGAAGCGTTCAAAAGTTATCGAAAAATATTGTTGAACACGTGTCTTAAGGGCATTTTGTATGGCAGCTACCAGAAGGAGTAAAAGGATTTCACTGATTAGTAAACTCGAACTTCGTTTTTACTCAAAACTAATTTGTACAAAATTTCCAATTTATAGCTAAAAGCTTACTTGAGTTATAGTAAGTTCCGTAAATTAAAAGAAGACGTTTTGACAGGATATTTGTATGGCAGCTACACGAAGGACTAATAGGATTTTCTTCATAATCATACATTTAGCTTCAACTATTGGAAAAATACTACGTACAAGATTTCAAAGACGTAGCTTAAGCCCTTCTGAAGTTATCGGCCAATATTCTTGAACACGTATTTTAAGGACATTTTGTATGGCAGCTACCAGAAGGAGTAAAAGGATTTTGCTGACAAGTAAACTCAGGCTTTGTTTTTACTCAAAACTAATTTGTAAAAAATTCCGAATTCGTAGCTAAAAGATTACTTGAGTTATAGTGGGTTCCGCAAATTAAGTTAATATATTTTGACAGGATATTTGTATGGCAGCTACACGAAGGACTAATAGGATTTTCTTCATAATCATATATTTATCTCCAACTATTGGAAAAATAACACATACAAAATTTCAATGCCATAGCTTAAACAGTTCTGAAGTTATTTACCAATATTCTTGAACACCTGTTTTAAGGATATTTTGTATGGCAGCTACCAGAAGGAGTAAAAGGATTTCGCTGACTAGTAAACTCGAACTTTGTTTTCACTCAAAACTAATTTGTACAAAATTCCGAATTCGTAGCTAAAAGATTACTTGAGTTATAGTAAGTTTCGTATATTAAGTGAATACATTTTGACAGGATATTTGTATGGCAGCTACACGAAGGACTAACAGGATTTTCTTCATAATCATACGTTTAGCTCCAACTATTGGAAAAATAACACGTACAAAATTTCAAAATCGTAACTTAAACCCTTCTGAAGTTATCGACCAATATTCTTGAACACGTGTTTTAAGGACATTTTGTATGGCAGCTACCCGAAGGAGTAGGACGATTTTGCCCGTTAACGAACTTAGCCTTACAAATTCAACCAAACATCCAGATTCAAAATTTCAAGATCCTAGGTGAAGGCGTTCTTGAGTTATCGTGCTAACGGACAGACGGACGGACGGACGGACGGACGGACGGACGTCAGGCGGATTTGAGGTTTTTGGGCACAAATAAACAAAAAATAATATATAACTTTTTTTCGTCCGAGGCTTGGTTCTATGCGTTACAAACTTTTCGGCTGGATTAAACTTATAATACTCTATATGATTTCATCTAGAGTATAAATATACATAACGAACTAAAAAAATTTGTTGATCAAGTAAAATAATAATTTTAATAATTAATAATAAATAAAAGTTGTATCAGAGCTTTATTACTTAATACTACAAAGGTACGACATTGAAATTTTGTATGTGTTATTTTTCCAATAGTTGGAGCTAAATATAGGATTAAGAAGAAAATCCTGTTAGTTCTTCGTGTAGCTGCCATACAAATATCCTGTCAAAATGTATTCACTTAATTTACGAAACTCATCATAACTCAAGTAATCTTTTAGCTACGAATTAGGAATTTTGTACAAATTAGTTTTGAGTGAAAAGAAAGTTCGACTTCACTATCCAGCGAAATCCTTTTACTCCTTCTGGTAGCTGCCGTACAAAATGTCCTTAAAACACGTCTTTAAGAATATTGGCCGATAGCTTCGGAAGGGTTTAAGCTACGTCTTTGAAATTTTGTATGTATTATTTTTCTAATAGTTTGAGCTAGATGTATGAATATGAAGATAATCCTATTAGTCCTTCATGTAGCTGCCATACAAATATCCTGTCAAAACGTCTTCACTTAATTTACGGAACTTACTATAACTCAAGTAATCTTTTAGCTATGAATTGGAAATTTTGTACAAATTAGTTTTGAGTAAAATCGAAGTTCGAGCTTACTAATCAGCGAAGGAGTAAAAACTCCTTCTGGTAGCTGCCATACAAAATGTCCTGAAGACACGAGTTCAACAATATTTTTCGATAACTTTTGAACGCTTCAAGCTACGAATTTGAAATTTTCTACACTTTCATTTTTAAATGGTTCCAAGGAAAAGGATAAATATGTAAGAAATCGAGTGAGTCCTTTCTGAACCTCCCATGTGAAAGTCCTTCAAAAAGGACATTTTTTTCAATGACTTACCCAGTTCAAGATATGAAATTAAACACTGAATATTGTCTTTTAGTTTTGAGTAGCAATCTAATGGCAGTCCTTAATAAAGGACATACAACATGCACACACGTAATTCTACTTTATCCCCAACTACAATATAAATCGGAGTTCAGTATTCATCTAGAGTATTATACGATTGGCTTGCAGCCGATCGTGACTGCAGTATGTTTAGTTTTTAAAATTATTTCCATTTACTTTTAGTCTTATTTTTTTTCTTCTTTTTTTACACATTTATGTTCTTTATTTTATTTCATTCTCTTTTATATTTATATATAAAAGCTGTATTTTTCCTTCGAGGTTCTTGCACCCGTAAATAAATAAATAAATAGAGTATAAACACCACAGCACCCTACCACCAACAAATAAAAAATTATTTTTGAAGCATGCCCCTGCAAGCGTTTTAGACGGAAAATTTTGGTTTCTAGATCTCCGTAACCGCTTATGCTGGGAGGCTGAAACTTAGAATTTATATAGAGCTTTGATAGTGGACCCATTTGGGCCGAAAGCCGAGATCGAGACATTCTAAAATCCAAATCTCCTAAACGGTTAATGTCACGAAATTCAAACTTAATGATCAGCTGTAGGTATATTAGGAGAATAGATCGGAACTTTGTGAACTTTCAGTGGCGTACGGGGGTGGAGGATGAAAAACTTTAGATTACGATATCTTACGAACTAATCGCATTAGAAAAATAAAAATTTGGTTTCTGTATTAAAGTTGACAAATAAAGTTTGCTCAAAGTAAAATTTTTTAAGGGGGCGGTGGAGCATGGAAGTGGAGGTGATAATTTATTATAAGGGCACTATGGTACGGCAGTGTTTTGCCTAACTATAGAACGGCTTATGTTAGAAAGTTGAAACTCGGTATGTATATGTTATTCAACTAGAATAGTAATATTGATTAAAAAAAATTCAAATATCCATTGGCGTTTGGGGGGGGGGGCAAAAAAAGTTATCAGTGAAAATGTAATACATATATTTTTACGATTTTCGTCCTATCTATTAGGTCTTTCCAAATATTAAATTCATTTTTATTGTACGGATTCTTCATATAAATACCTAGAAAGTGTTTTCAGGATTTTTTGAAATTCGACCCCCAAGGTGGTGTCAGAGGTTGTATACATTTTCACGAATTCAGCCGTATCCTCAAGTCTGATTAGATATCGAACAACTTTTTACTTCCACGGTCTTGTTTAATAATCACCTAAAACTTGTTCTCAAGTTTTTTTCTTTTTTCGACCCTTAAGAGGGTATAAACAGGTTGAACACGTTTTAACGAATTTCATCATATCTCTTAGTAGTGATAAGACATCGGATTGGTTTTCACTTCCTCGGGCTTTCCTTATATATATCTAAAAACCCATTGCAGGATTTTTCAATATTCAGCCTCGAAGTGGGTGCAAGAGGGTTGCATATGTTTTCACAAATTCCTACATATTTCTTAGTTCTAATGAGATATCGAATTTATGGTGATGGCCCAAAACGAAATCACAATAAAACCTTCTAATCACGTAACAACTGATATTATACTACGACGTAGACCTAGTCCCGGAGTATGACCCAATTATGCAATTCAAATGTTATATGTGGCAGCGGCGTAAGTATTCTAGCGCGACCCCATTCTAACCGATTCCCGAACTTTTTTTTTGGTTCCATTTACATAGTAACCTACACCGCGTCTTAGAATTAAACGCGTTCTGGACTTCTAGCCAAAAATAATAAAGTTGCGCCCAGACTGTTGGCAGATTTTACTTTATTATTTTAATAATTAAGTATTGTTATCTATTTTTAAAAAAAAAAATGTGCTACCCTCAAAGTTTTTTTTTCCTCGTTTCATGGCTAATAGACACCAAAAAAGCAAAAAAAAATTCACTCCGTCTGTACGCCGCCGCCGTACGCCGTCCGCCGTACGCAAAACGTTTGAAAGCTTATAGCTCCCAAACTCTTTGAGCTATCAAGTTGAATTTTTTTTGTTGGTAGATTGAGCAGACCCCTTCAAGTGGCAACCTTTTGAGTGGTGGGGTTGTGAGGAGGAGGTAGGGGAAGCGTTTTAGACGGAAAATTTTGGTTTCTAGATCTCACCAGCCGCTTATGTTAGGAGGCTAAAACTTGGAATTTATATAGAGTTGTAGAACCATAAACAAACAAATTGCTGATATGGATGAAGGAGTGTGGGAGTGGGGGGAATAGTAATGTGTCCGAAACGTTCGAAAGCCGAGATCGAGACGTTATAAAATCCATATCTCCTAAACGGCTAATGTCACGAAATTAAAACTTAACGAACATCTGTAGGTATACTAGGAGAACAGGTCGAAAACAAATTCTTAAGAGTGAGGTGGGGGGTGAAAAACTTTAGACTACGATATCTCACGAACCAATTTCACTAGAAAAATAAACTTCGGTTTCTGTATTAAGGTTGACAAATAAAGTCTGCTGAAAAAAAATTAAAAAAAAGTGTAAACGGGTTAGACACGTTTTCACGAATTCCGTCATATCTCTTAGGAGTGAAATTTTGTATTTACACGTTTTAAGACTAGTAAACACCAAAAAAGCAAAAAAAAAATGACTGTCTGTCCGCCATAGACGCCTTCCCCCGTGCGCCGTATGCAAAATCGTTTGAAGGCGCGTAGCTCCCAAACCCGTTGATATATAAAGTTAACATTTTTATGGTAGGTAGATTGAGTGAACCATTACGACTGGTACATTTTGAGGGGGGGGGTGATGTAGGATGAGGGGGGAGCGTTCCAGACGAAAAATTTTGGATTCTAGATCTCAAGAACCACTTATGCTAGGTGGCTGAAACTTGGAACTTACGTAGAACTATAATAGTGGACCCATTTGCAACAAAAATGGTCGATAGAGGTGGAGTGGGGGGAAACACAATGAGCCTGAAACCCTTGAAAGCCGGGATTGAAACATTCTGAAATCCATATCTCCTGATCGATTGATGTCAGAAGGTTGAAACTTTGTGGTTGTCTTTAGAGATGCTTCGAAATTAGACAAGTGTTAAAATTGTTAAGGGTGGTGGTCGGGTGTGGGAGTGGGGGGTGAAAAACTATTACCTCTATCAAAAATTTTACTTTTCTAGGGTGTCTCTATAGAGGCTCTATACAAATAGTCGTAAATTTTTAGCTTTCTATTCATTAAGATTTTCGAGAAATAAAAATCAGAATGTTTTCCTTTCTACCCCATTTCAACATCACCCTCAACACCCACACCCCCAAAAACTGCTACAAAATTTTCAAGATCATATTTGGGACGGTTTTTGAGATATAAAAATAAATTTTTTTAGAAATTGTTACCACCCTCTTTCGTGCTCCATCTCCCCTCTCAAAAAGTTTACATTCAGTAGACTCCACTTGTGATTCCATATCCAGAAACCAAATTTTATTTTCCTGGTGTAAGTGGTTAGGAAGATATTTTGATCCAAATTTTTCTCTTTTTTGGGGTGAAAACATAAAATTTCATGGTAAAAAATTTTTTAAAATTTCAGGTCGATCACAATACTTTATTATTAAAAAATAATAAAGTAAAAGTTATCATTGCACTACTAACACCACTATCAAAAATGTTTTTTATTAAAAAAAACTTTATGATGCGTCTATTGAAGCTCTATATAGAGGTAAATTTCAACTTGCTATCCTTTGCTGTTTTCGAGAAATGGAAAGCAACATTTTTCCTTTCCACTCCCTCCCACCATCTAGTCTAGTGGGCATAACTATTGTAAAATTTTCAAGATCATACCTGGTACGGTTCTTGAGATATAAAAACTGATTTTTATAAGAATTGCTGCCGTTCTCCACATCTCCCCTCAAAAAATGTACATTCAATAGACTCCTCTTATAATATTATAAACACAAACCAAGTTTTGTCTTCATGGTACAATTAATATTGTATTGTATAATTCAAAGTTCTTTACCCCCCCCCCCCACTCCCACACTTCATCTCCCATATTCCAAATGTTGTGTCCTTGTCGATGCCCCTATCATCCCTTAAGACAACCACAAAGTTTCAACCTTCTGACATCAATTATTTAGGAGATATGGATCTTAGAATGATTTGATCCCAGCTTTCGAACATTTATGAAGCATTATTTTTACCTCTACTCCTACACCCCTCAACCAGTACCGCAATTTTTTTTGCGAATTTGTCAAGAGAATCTAGTTCTATACAAATCTGAGATCTAGAAACCAAGAGTTTCGCCTTAAACGCTTCCCCCACCTATCCTCTCACAATCGCAATCCTCCCCGTAGGGGTTCAGCCATTCTACGTACCAAATTTCAGATTAATATTATATTTCATCGGGTTTGTGAGTGGACAGACGGAAAGTTTTTTTTCCTTTTTCGGGGTTTATTAGCCCTAAAATATGTAAATACAGAATTACAGGGTAAAACATTTTTATGAAATTTCAGGTCAATCACAATACCTACTCTATTTTAAAAAAAATAATAAAGTATAAAGATGAAAATCAGTCGGGCCACCACTGATACCTTAAATTACAATGCATAGCTCAATGAGTACACGGTTTCAATGAACTAACCTAGAATTAGCAACGTCACAATTACGTAACTGGTCCAATGCGTTGAATTTTAACAAGCTTCGCAAACTTTCGATGAATTTTTCATATCACTTAGTACATCAATATGTATGTGTTGTATAAAATGGAAAGAAGTAATCTCCAGCTAAGAAATGTAACGTGAATGACAAAAAGCTCTCAAATGTGCGTGATAAGCATTGCACGAATGAGATCATTCACACAGGTAGGAGCTACCTATCTACATACAAAGCGTACATCGGAGTTTTTCTATTAACATACGAGTACAATGATTACAACTAAAATAAAATATATGAATTATAATTACTGTGAACTAACGCATGTTTAACGAAAAGATGAAATGTACCTTAATATTAACTTACAACTAACTTGTGTAAAATTTATTTTTCTTGAGCTATAGGGAGATCCGTAAATTCATGGAAGAAGTTTTTTTTCAGGATTTGTGTATTTAGCTAGCTCGTCTGATTGTTTCATATTTCTGCCTTTAGCAGCTATTGAAAAATAAACATGTTGAAAGTTTCAATGTTGAAGCTTAAAATCTTGAGAAGTTATAAATCGATTTTCCTAAGCACGTGTATTTGGCACCTACCCGAAGGAGTAGAGCGTGTTCTGTACCGCGCACGAACTCATTTATCACTCGAGTCGGAGTGGTGTCGTAAATTTCTTCCTCGTTTAACGATAGCGCGATTTCGGAACTCTCTCGCAATCTATTAAGTTTGCGAGAGTATTTTAATATTATTTTTGTTTTATTTCACTTCATTTTTTTTGTTAAATTATATTCTACTCGTTTTCATTTCATTATTTTTATTTTTTACCATTTGTTTATTAATTAAACACACGTTTTGAAACATAGTTTTTTTTGTTTGTCTAAAGTAGCAATCGATTTTAATGGCGCAATAAACAGTTTTAAGTTTAAAGTACTGTTCATTGGTCCGCGGTTCTTGTTCGACTCTTCTTGATCTTCTTTCTTTTTCAAAAAAGGTAAACTCTGCCTCGAAGCGACTATGCGTGTTTTATTCCTTTCTGAAAAAAAACCCGACCCATATCGTACTAAGTCTCCTTCCGACATGTGGTTCACAGACTTTTCGAATATTTCGTCGGTCATCCATAGAGCAATTAATGCATAGGCACCGGAAAGGATCTTTTCTGCGAGTTGGGTTTTAAGTACTTTATGAGCCTACCCTGTCGCAAACGAATAAGTTCTTTTGATCCTTCCGCCACGGAATGGAGCGGCACTTACCGCTAACAAACTTAGCCTTTCAAATTCGACAAAACATGCAGACTCCAAATTTCCACGTTGTAGGTCTGTGCACTTTTGAGTTATCGTTCCTTCGGACAAAGAGACGATGGAGATTAAGGAAATCTCGTATTTTTGGCAATAACTAAACATGAAATAATATGTGACGCAAGCTGTTTAAAAGGACCTTATCTTGTCAGAGGTCAAAATTGAGTTTTTCATATCATTGGATAAAGCACAAAATTCTGAAGAGAACGCCGCAAAAATCGAGCAAAGACCTCAAAAATTAACGAAGATATGGCGTTTTGGTTATTTTGACTTTGTTCAGTCAAAATAACCAAGGAAGGGTAGGGGATCGGGAAACAGGGGTCCAATTCCGCCTACATCCGAATTGGTGGCTGAAATGCAAACTGGAGCGACGTGCTTGCTGGCTTCCGGGCTAGCTGCGGCTGTGAGGGGGTACGTCGTTTTTTTTTTAAATTCAATTTATTTCATTAGTTCTTTCTATCTTCAATATTTTATACAAATAGTAATAGTTCGTAGTTGCATTATTCTTCTGTACTTCTCAGATAGCAAAAATTGGTATAATGGAAGTAGTGGTAATAAATCCAAAGTAGATATATGTTTACAAAAGTGAATCGTACATATAAATTAGTGTAGTATAATAGTAGTAACTGCAATAATTTTGATAGGCATAAATAATTCATAAAAGGATGCCAAAATAAAAGAAATAATCCAAATGATTAATAAAAGAAGATATAAGAAAATCTAAATATAAACAGATTAAGAAACAATTTGAAACAACATAATACAGTAAAAATGAAAAATAAAAAAAGAGGTAAAAAATGATAAAAAGTAGCTAACAACAAGTTAAGTGAATGAAGAACAAGAGTGAAAAGAAATTATATATAAGATAACTCCTCTTCAGTTAATCATGTCCATATTCAGCCTCATGTTGGTCCTACCTGTCCAGTTAGCATTCACCCAGCTTGTGTTGCTGGTGTTCACCCAGCTATGCTGCGTGTCCAACAGACTCTACTGAATGTCAGCAACGTCTGGATTACTGTTCGCATCCAGACCATAAAAACTCTGGCCTGTACAACGAAAATTTCACGCCGACTTACCCGGGTGATCAAATTGGGATAAGATTCCCAATCGGTCATAAGAGACCGAGAAAACTCCGTTCAACTTGACTGGCGCTGTAGTTGTGCGCTGTCTCACACCCTACCATAGGCATATCTGTCCTCTCAGAAAAATATTAAAAGTATGGTCCCGTCTACCTGACATTGCAGGTCAATCATCCAATCTTCTCGATCTTTTCTTAACTAATCAGCCAGTCAAATACGACATCTCAATTTTGCCACCAATTGGAACGACCGATCATTTATTGGTTCGTGCACAAATCCCAATTTCGATATTAAAATCGCGAGCATCCAAGGCACCTCGAAGACAGGTTTGGCACTTCAAGAGAGCTGATTGGGGAGCGCTTGAAGAGTTTTTTCGTGCTTTCGACTGGGCGTTATGCTTTGAATCCGGAAGTTGTGACTTGGCATGTCAACTAACAACCGAGACAATCCTTAAAGGAATGAATCTTTTTGTTCCTTCCAACAACAAAAGAATCAGGCCGTCGAAGGACTCTTGGTTCAATAAGGACTGTCTTGGTGCAATAAAAGCCAAAAAGAATACGTTCCAAATATTTAAAAACAACCCAACTGCTGAAAATAAGATCGCACTAAAATTATCAAAAAATTCCTGCAATAGTATCTTGAAACGTGCTAAATTTGCATATGACCAAAATCTTCGACGAAAGATCGTCGACAACCCCAAGAGATCCAGATCTTTTTGGTCATTTGTTAAATCGGTCAACAACAATTTTGTAAAGACTTCTACACCACCTCTTCTCGATGGTGACCGAACCGTTGTAGATCCCGTGGAAAAGCCAACCTTTCGGCAGCAAGTTTCGCTAGAAATTCTAGACTTCCGCCTTCGAATCAGAGTCCCCCCAATCTCCCAGTATGTAATTCCTTGCTGCCTCCCATTCGTTTTCGAACTAGGGTTGTTTCCAAGATCCTGCAAGGGCTCAGTGTCTACAAGTCTGCTGGACCGGATGGTATCCCCCTCATAGTCCTCAAGAAATGCTTTTCCTCTCTGGCTAAACCGCTTCGCAATCTCTTCTATCTTTCATACTCTTCAGGGTGCTTTCCTCAGATGTGGAAAGTTGCGAATGTTCAGCCGATTCCCAAGAAATGAAGCAAAGCGGATCCCGCTAATTACCGCCCAATAGCCATTACATCCGTGCTCGCTAAAGTAATGGAAACTGCTGTCAATCGCAACATAATCAAATACCTGATGGACAAAGATCTGATCCACGATCGCCAATATGGGTTCCTTTCCGGTCGTTCAACAGGTGACCTTTTAGTTTACCTAACGGAACGCTGGAACTCGTGCATCCACAAATTTGGTGAAGGTCAAGTGCTTGCCCTTGACATCGCTAAAGCGTTTGACAGAGTTTGGCACCAATGTCTCTTAGTAAAACTTAAAGCCTTTGGCTTTAGTTCAACCTTTCTTAAATGGATTGAGAGTTTTCTCTACAAACGTTCTATACGAGTTGTATTAGACGGAATAACTTCATCCTCTTTTCCAATCGATTCCGGTGTACCCCAGGGCCCAGTTTTATCTCCAACCCTATTTCTCATCTTTATTAACGACCTTCTGTCGTCAACTCTCAATCCAATCCATAGTTTTGCAGATGATAGTACAGTGGACAATGTCTTTAATTTCGACTCGGCTGCAGAGGCACGTCCAACTTCGGTGGCCTCACACCGCACTGAGTTATTCGATTCATTGAACTCAGACCTCAATCTTATCTTGGACTGGGGCGAGAAAAATAGAGTAGAGTTCAATGCCTCCAAAACACAGTCCTGTCATCTATCCCTTAAACGAGATGTTCCGACATCGGTCTCAAATATATCCTTTGGTGGCGTACAAATTCCCCCTTCTGCTGACTTCAAATTACTAGGCGTAAAATTTAACAACCACCTAAACTGGAGCCAACACATCTTTGATGTCGCAATTGATGCTTCCAAACGCCTTGGAATTCTACGGAAGTGTAAGAAATTCTTTTCAGCGCCTGACTTAGCTACAATCTACAAGGCATATATCAGACCACGTCTTGAGTACAATTCGCATATCTGGGCTGGAGCCCCCAAATCCCATTTAGCCTTGCTCAACCGTGTTCAAAAACATGCGTTCCGACTAATTGGAGACGAAGCCGTTTCAGCTTCTATAGACTCCCTTGAGCATCGCCGAAATGTCGGAGTACTCAGTATTTACTATCGATATTTTTATGGTAAATGTAGTAAGGAACTAAAAAAACTTATTCCCCCACTCTTAGTGGTCCCCCGTAACACTCGCCAAGCTTCACGCGCACACGAGTATACCGTTCAGCCCCAGCCCCAGCCCGTTCAGCATTGCCGGCCGATCTGTTTCCTGATGAGTATAACCTTCAACAGTTCAAAAACAACGTCCACCGACACTTCAGACGCTTCCCTCCCGTTCCACCGACCTAAATCCCCTGCCACACCATTTTATCCCCAACCTATGTCGTTTAAGCTGTGCGTTCGCATTAAAGGGTGACCCCCTAAGTTATAACGACGGCCGTAAAAAAAAAAAAAAAATGAGGGGGCGGAAGGTCTTCAACCGAGAAGATCGATCTTATAGGCTCCTACTTCTACTTTATCATCTTTCTTATAATCTTCCTATATAAAAAAATTTAAAATAAGAAAAAAAAAAAAATTTAGAAATAATAAGAAAAGATTATGAATAAATTTACCATACTTTGTCCTTGCATGACAAAATTTTTTTTCTTCATATTTTCGCAAACTTGATAAATTAATTAATACTCTTTAATTATACATTATATTATTGTCATTTTTATACTCTAGATGAAATCATATAGAGTATTATAAGTTTAATCCAGCCCAAAAGTTTGTAACGCATAGAACCAAGCCACGGACGAAAAAAAGTTATATATTATTTTTTGTTTATTTGTGGCCAAAAACCTCAAATCCGCTTGACGTCCGTCCGTCCGTCCGTGCGTCCGTCCGTCCGTCCGTCCGTCCGTCCGTCCGTCCGTCCGTCCGTTAGCACGATAACTCAAGAACGCCTTCACCTAGGATCTTGAAATTTTGCCCGTTCATTAACGGGCAAAATCGTCCTACTCCTTCGGGTAGCTGCCATACAAAATGTCCTTAAAACACGTCTTCAAGAATATTGGTCGATAACTCCAGAAGGGTTTAAGCTACGACATTGAAATTTTGTATGTGTTATTTTTCCAATAGTTGAAGCTAAATATATGATTATGAAGAAAATCCTGTTAGTCCTTCGTGTAGCTGCCATACAAATATCCTGTCAAAATGTATTCACTTAATTTACGAAACTCACTATAACTCAAGTACTCTTTTAGCTACGATTTCGGAATTTTGTACAAATTAGTTTTGAGTGAAAAGAAAGTTCGACTTTACTAGTCAGCGAAATCCTTTTACTCCTTCGGGTAGCTGCCATACAAAATGTCCTTAAAACACGTGTTTAAGAATATTGGCCGATAACTTCAGAAGGGTTTAAGCTACGTCTTTGAAATTTTGTACGTAGTATTTTTCCAATAGTTGGAGCTAAATGTATGATTATGAAGAAAATCCTGTTAGTTCTTCGTGTAGCTGCCATACAAATATCCTGTCAAAACGTCTTCACTTAATTTACGGAACTTACTATAACTCAAGTAATCTTTTAGCTATGAATTGGAAATTTTGTACAAATTAGTTTTGAGTAAAAACGAAGTTCAAGTTTACTAATGAGCGAAATCCTTTTACTCCTTCTGGTAGCTGCCATACAAAATGTCCTTAAGACACGTGGTCAACAATATTTTTCGATAACTTTTGAACGCTTCAAGCTACGAATTTGAAATTTTGTACACGTTCATCTTTAAATGGTTCCAAGGAAAAGGATAAATATGTAAGAAATCGAGTGAGTCCTTCCTGCACCTCCCATGTGAAAGTCCTTCAAAAAGGACATTTTTGTTCGATGACTTACCGAGTTTAAGATATGAAATTAAACACTGAATATTGTCTTTTAGGTGTGAGTAGCACTCTAATGGCAGTCCTTAATAAAGGACATACAACATGCACACACGTAATTCTACTTTATCCCCAACTACAATATAAATCGGAGTTCAGTATTCATCTAGAGTATTATACGATTGGCTTGCAGCCGATCGTGTCTGCAGTATGTTTATTTTTAATTTTTTGTCTGTCCAGTCAGTTTCTGCCCGTTTTTATGTCCTGTCATATTTTTTTATAATTTATTTGTTTTTTTTATTTATTTTAATTTTATTTTAATCTAATTTATTTTTTCCCATTTATTGTTGTTTTGTTGTTTATTTACTTAATTATTTTTTAAATTTCTTTTATTTTAATTTTGATTTGAATTTTTGATTTCTTGTGTTATTTATTCTGTCGCCTTTTCTGATTTATATTGTGGTTAACAACTTCTGCAAACTATTGTGGCGACAAATTTTTTTGGACTTTGGTTTGTCTGCTTCCGTTATACTGATTTCCGACACCATAATACGCGGGGAACAATTTACTTCGAAGAACAGGGCAGCTATTTATTTTTTTGGGTTATTTTTTCCGACGGAGGAGCCAAAACAACAAAGCCAATTGCAGCGAACTTTTTTACGAACGAAATTTTCTTCCGCCTAAATCGACGCCATCAACAAGCATCAACACGACACGAAAAACTGACTATTGCGCACTTGATAATTTCCGGGCTTATATTTTTTTACGATTATTTGATATTTTCTCCTAAATTTTCCGTCCCGCCAAAAGCCAACTTTTCCTTCCCTTTTGCGTGCGCGCCCAAAAACTCAACCTAACCTCCACTTTTCTATTTTTTTAACGGCCGTGCGCGCCAAAAAGTTCAACCTAACCTGTCCTACCTAGTTGTCGAAAAAAAAACTACTAATTGAACTAATTTTTGTGGTGAATTAGTGTGGAACTCCAGTAATGCCACATGCATTCCTCCATCTCCGCACCAACTCCCACAGATGACACTACAACAGTTTTGTATTTTGAAGTAAAGTTTCGAGAAAATCGAGGTTAAAGTTTGAGTATTAATTTTCACAAGTTTTAAGACATTACGACTGCCTAATTAAGTGCGCATGTGCCTTGTAGCTTGTACGTCTTTGTTTGGGAACTCTGCACTACCTAGAGATGGGTAACTCAGATCTGAGCCGGCTCAATGAACTGGCTCAAGCAGAAGATCCAACTGAGCCGGTTCAACGAACCTGAGCCGGTTCAACGGATCTTTACGGTTCAACGGTTCAACAGATCTCGACGGTTCAACATATCTGCACGGCTCAGCAGATCTTTACGGATCTTTGCGGTTCGCGGATCTCGACGGCTCAACAGATCTTTACGGATCTTTGCGGTTCGCGGATCTCGACGGCTCAACAGATCTTGACGGATCCTTGCGGTTCGCGGATCATCACGGCTCCTGTATCTTTAAGGTTCGCGGATCTTTGAGATGATGATGATGGAGGATGGATGATGGAGGATGAATGATGGAGGATGGATGATGGTGGATGGAGGATGGAGGATGGAGGATGGAGGATGGAGGATGGAGGATGGAGGATGGAGGATGGATGATGGATGATGGATGATGGAGGATGGAGGATTGAGGATTGAGGATTGAGGATTGAGGATGGAGGATTGAGGATGGAGGATGGATGATGGTGGATAGCGGATGGATGATGGAGGATGGATGATGGTGGATGGAGGATGGATGATGGAGAATGGATGATGGTGGATGGAGGATGGAGGATGGAGGATGGAGGATGGAGGATTGAGGATTGAGGATTGAGGATTGAGGATTGAGGATTGAGGATTGAGGATTGAGGATTGAGGATTGAGGATTGAGGATTGAGGATTGAGGATTGAGGATTGTGGATGGAGGATGGAGGATGGAGGGTGGAGGATGGAGGATGTATAATGGAGGATGAATGATGGTGGATGGAGGGTGGAGGATGGAGGATGGAGGATGGAGGATGGAGGATGGAGGATGGAGGATTGAGGATTGAGGATTGAGGATTGAGGATGAAGGATGGAGGATAGAGGATGGCGGATGGAGGATGGAGGATTGAGGATTGGGGATTGAGGATGGAGGATGGATGATGGAGGATGGAGGATTGATGATTGATGATTGATAATTGATGATTGATGATTGATGATTGATGATTGATGATTGGTGATTGATGATTGATGATTGATGATTGATGATTGATGATTGATGATTGATGATTGATGATTGATGATTGATGATTGATGATTGATGATTGATGATTGATGATTGATGATTGATGATTGATGATTGATGATTGATGATTGATGATTGATGATTGATGATTGATGATTGATGATTGATGATTGATGATTGATGATTGATGATTGATGATTGATGATTGATGATTGATGATTGATGATTGATGATTGATGATTGATGATTGATGATTGATGATTGATGATTGATGATTGATGATTGATGATTGATGATTGATGATTGATGATTGATGATTGATGATTGATGATTGATGATTGATGATTGATGATTGATGATTGATGATTGATGATTGATGATTGATGATTGAGGATTGATGATTGATGATTGATGATTGATGATTGATGATTGATGATTGATGATTGATGATTGATGATTGATGATTGATGATTGATGATTGATGATTGATGATTGATGATTGATGATTGATGATTGATGATTGATGATTGATGATTGATGATTGATGATTGATGATTGATGATTGATGATTGATGATTGATGATTGATGATTGATGATTGATGATTGATGATTGATGATTGATGATTGATGATTGATGATTGATGATTGATGATTGATGATTGATGATTGATGATTGATGATTGATGATTGATGATTGATGATTGATGATTGATGATTGATGATTGATGATTGATGATTGATGATTGATGATTGATGATTGATGATTGATGATTGATGATTGATGATTGATGATTGATGATAGATGATTGATGATTGATGATTGATGATTGATGATTGATGATTGATGATTGATGATTGATGATTGATGATTGATGATTGATGATTGATGATTGATGATTGATGATTGATGATTGATGATTGATGATTGATGATTGATGATTGATGATTGATGATTGATGATTGATGATTGATGATTGATGATTGATGATTGATGATTGATGATTGATGATTGATGATTGATGATTGATGATTGATGATTGATGATTGATGATTGATGATTGATGATTGATGATTGATGATTGATGATTGATGATTGATGATTGATGATTGATGATTGATGATTGATGATTGATGATTGATGATTGATGATTGATGATTGATGATTGATGATTGATGATTGATGATTGATGATTGATGATTGATGATTGATGATTGATGATTGATGATTGATGATTGATGATTGATGATTGATGATTGATGATTGATGATTGATGATTGATGATTGATGATTGATGATTGATGATTGATGATTGATGATTGATGATTGATGATTGATGATTGATGATTGATGATTGATGATTGATGATTGATGATTGATGATTGATGATTGATGATTGATGATTGATGATTGATGATTGATGATTGATGATTGATGATTGATGATTGATGATTGATGATTGATGATTGATGATTGATGATTGATGATTGATGATTGATGATTGATGATTGATGATTGATGATTGATGATTGATGATTGATGATTGATGATTGATGATTGATGATTGATGATTGATGATTGATGATTGATGATTGATGATTGATGATTGATGATTGATGATTGATGATTGATGATTGATGATTGATGATTGATGATTGATGATTGATGATTGATGATTGATGATTGATGATTGATGATTGATGATTGATGATTGATGATTGATGATTGATGATTGATGATTGATGATTGATGATTGATGATTGATGATTGATGATTGATGATTGATGATTGATGATTGATGATTGATGATTGATGATTGATGATTGATGATTGATGATTGATGATTGATGATTGATGATTGATGATTGATGATTGATGATTGATGATTGATGATTGATGATTGATGATTGATGATTGATGATTGATGATTGATGATTGATGATTGATGATTGATGATTGATGATTGATGATTGATGATTGATGATTGATGATTGATGATTGATGATTGATGATTGATGATTGATGATTGAAGTTTGATGATTGAAGTTTGAAGTTTGATGATTGAAGTTTGATGATTGAAGTTTGATGATTGAAGTTTGATGATTGAAGTTTGAAGATTGAAGATTGAAGATTGAAGATTGAAAATTGAAGATTGAAGTTTGATGATTGAAAATTGAAGATTGAAGATTGAAGATTGAATATTGAAAATTGAAGATTGAAAATTGAAGAGTGAAGATTGAAAATTGAAGATTAAATATTAAAGATTATAAATTGAAAAGAGGAGATGGAAGATATATTTAGGAAAAAGTATTACTGGACACCAAAACTCCAAAATGAAAATTTACATTTTTCATTAATGGTATTTTCACTTTTAAGTCAATTTCAATTTGTTTTACTCCCCGCTCGATTCGAAATTAAAAGATATCGCTATCTCAAAATTTGCAGGGCTAAAGGGATTAAAACTCTCTTTTCGCGTTCATGTTAGGCTGACGTGCGCTTCGCTCTTGCCATAGAAATATTTTCACTTTCGTTTAATATTTTATGTCTTTTAAAGAAACTGATTAATTTCTACTTTGCAACCTTTTCAATTATTTTTCCAACGATATATATTAAGGAAATAAGTCAATAATTGTTGAGTGTTTACTAAATTTTAGGGAATACACTCTTCGAAAGGTTAAAAATAATTAAGTATGTAAGAGGCTTCAATTGTTATGCCGTCAAATCCAGGACTAGAGCCAAAATTTTTTAAAACTAGTTTCCTATTATTTCCCGCAATACCCAGCACTGCCTTAAAATTATCAACTTTGAGTATTTTCACTAAAGCTCATAATTCATTCACAATTTTTTTTTTAAATTAGTTTTCGGTTTTTCAATATTAATCTGCCGTCTCCTTGTACGGCAGTGCAAAAGATCCACCTGGATCTTTTGAACCGGCTCAAAGAGCCGGTTCAATGAAAGGAACGAGATCCGGTGAACCGGCTCATTGAAAAGATCCGAATTTCCCATCTCTAGCACTACCCCCTCATTTCTGCTGCACCATTCATCAATTTTCAACCCCTTTCCCATTGCTTTGTTTGTTAAAGTACTTTAAATTTTACATACATTTCTTGATTTCGGTTTAGGCAGTGTTGTTGTATACGCGTGTTCGCGCCCATGGAATATTGCTCCAGCTCTAGCAAGTGCGCCCCACATGTTTTATTAAGTTTGGTAAGGTGTTCAAACACACACACCCACGCACACAAACAAAAATATATGAAACAATACTTTTATTTTATGCCCAAGAAATTACAAGGAAACATTCCCAAGAATCCCACGCCGATTTTGAAAATTTTCATATATGTACATACATTGTAGAACTTGAAAATCTAAGGGACACGTATTTTTTATCGGCAGCATTTAAGGGGTGAAACACACCCCCAAAGTTTGGCGAATAATCGACCGAACTTTCGATTTCCGTAGATGCACACAATTGATTTCAATGATACTTGGCAAGAATATATATCGTGTCACCACGATTAAAAAGAAATATAATCTGACAAGAGTGAGCCCCCATAAAGGGGTAAACCCCCCTTAATTTTGTATAATTATTAGTCTTTTTGTAAACGAATAGGCCGATTTCAATAAAAACATGTTGACGTTAATGGGGGCGGATTATTAAAAAATAATAAAGTAAAATTAAAACAATTTTGAAATTACATGACATAGGTTTTTACTTTATTATTTTACTTTATTATTTTTTAATAATAAAGTATTGTGATCGACCTGAAATTTAAAAAAAATTTGCTGCCCTGAAATTTTGTATTTTCACGTTTTAGGACTAGTAAACCCCAAAAAAGCAAAAAAAAAATTAATGTCCGTCTGTCCGCCGTAGACGCCGTACGCAAAATCGTTTGAAGGCGCGTAGCTCCCAAACCCGTTGAGATATTAAATTGAAATTTTTATGGTGGGTAGATTGGGTCAACCCCTACGACTTGTATATTTTTAAGAAGTGGGGATCCAAACATTCTAAAATCTATATCTCCTGAACGATTGATGTTAGAAGATTGAAACTTTGTAGTTGTCCTTAGGGATACTTCAATATTAGACAAGGGCTAAAATTTCTAAGGGCGGTGGTGGGGTGTGGGGTGAAAAACTTTGGATTACAATATCTCCCGAACCAATTACACCATGAAGATAAAATTTAGTTTCTATGTATGGGATCACAAGAGAAGTCTACCGAAACTAAATTTTTTGAGAGGGGAGGTGGAGCACGAAAGCGGGGGGACAGCAATTTTTCTGAAAATGTAATTGTTATATCTCAGAAACCGTATCAGATATGTTCTTGGAAATTTTACAGGAGTTGGGGTCGGTAAACCTCTAGAAGGGGAAAAAAATGTTGGTAGTGTGGGTGTTGGGGGTGATGGTGAAAGGGGGTAGAAAGGAAAACATTCTGATTTTTATTTATCGAAAACCATAAAGAATGGAAAGCTAACAATTTAGGATTATATAGAGCCAGTATGGTGACATTCTAGAAAAATAAAATTGTTGATAGGGGTATCAAGGTACGGGGGAGAGGGGTGGTTTTTTATATCTCAGAAACGGCTTATGCTAGAAAGTTGAAACTTAGTACGTATATGTAGATGTACTATTAGAGTAATTAAAGTAAAAAAAAAGTTCAGATTTTTATTGGCGTTCAGAGGTTGAGTAAAAAAAATGTCCGTGAATCCACATTTTCACAAACTTCGTTGAAACTTTTAGACATGTTGAGCTATCAAAGCAATTTTACTTCTGCAGGCTATTTATATAAGCGCCTAGTAACGATCTTCAAAATTTTTCGATATCCAACCCCTAAGGGGGTGTAAAGTGGTTGTGTACATATTCACGAATTCTGATATATTTCTAAGGTATATTGAGATTTAACCGATTTAAGTATTTTTCTCAATTAAACCCCTGGAGGTATTGTTCAAGTTTTCACTGATTCCGAAAATCTCTTAGGTTTAATGTGATCGAATTCGCTTTTACTACTGTGAATTATTCTATTGAAAAAAAAAATACGTAAGCAAATAAAAAACATACTGCAGTCACGATCGGCTGCAAGCCAATCGTATAATACTCTAGATGAATACTGAACTCCGATTTATATTGTAGTTGGGGATAAAGTAGAATTACGCGTGTGTATGTTGTATGTCCTGTATTAAGGACTCCCATTTGATTGCTACTCAAACCTAAAACACAATATTCAGTGTTTAATTTCATATCTTGAACTGGGTAAGTCATCGAAAAAAAAAATTCCTTTTGAAGGACTTTCACATGGGAGGTGCAGGAAGGACTCACTCGATTTCTTACATATTTATCCCTTTCCTTGGAACCATTTAAAAATTAATGTGGACAAAATTTCAAATTCGTAGCTTGAAGCGTTCAAAAGTTATCGGAAAATATTGTTGAACACGTGTCTTAAGGACATTTTGTATGGCAGCTACCAGAAGGAGTAAAAGGATTTCGCTGACTAGTAAAGTCAAACTTCCTTTTCACTCAAAATTAATTTGTACAAATTCCAAATTCGTAGCTAAAAGATTACTTGAGTTATAGTGAGTTTCGTAAATTAAGTGAATACATTTTGACAGAATATTTGTATGGCAGCTACACGAAGGACTAACAGGATTTTCTTCGTAATCATATATTTAGCTCCAACTATTGGAAAAATAACACGTACAAAATTTGAAAGTCGTAGCATAAACCCTTCTGAAGTTATTGACCAATATTCTTGAACACGTGTTTTAAGGACATTTTGTATGGCAGCTACCCGAAGGAGTAGAACGATTTAGCCCGTTAACGAACTTAGCCTTACAAATTCAACCAAACATCCAGATTCAAAATTTCAAGATCCTAGGTGAAGGCGTTCTTGAGTTATCGTGTTCACGGACAGACGGACGGACGGACGGACGGACGGACGGACGGACGGGCGGACGGACGGACGGACGGACGGACGGACGGACGTCAGGCGGATTTGAGGTTTTTGACCACAAATAAACAAAAAATAATATATAACTTTTTTTCGTCCGAGGCTTGGTTCTATGCGTTACAAACTTTTGGGCTGGATTAAACTTATAATACTCTATATGATTTCATCTAGAGTATAAAAATCTGCCAACAGTCTGGGCGCAACTTTGTTATTTTATGGGTAGAATTCCGAAACATGTTTAATGATGAGATGCGGTGTAGGTTACTATGCGACTGACAACCTAAGAAATAATCAGGAGGCTCATCATTAAACATATTTCGGACTTTTACCCATAAAATAATAAAGTTGCACCCAGACTGTTGGCAGATTTTTTAATAATAAAGTATTGTAATCGGCCTGAAATTTAAAAAAAATTTGCTACCCTGAAATTTTGTCTTTTCACTTTTCAGGACTAGTAAACACAAAAAAAGCAAAAAAAAAACATTTCCGTCTGTCCGCCGTATACGCCGTACGCAAAATCGTTTGAAGGCGCATAGCTCCCAAACCCCTTGAGATATTAAGTTAAAAATTTTATGTTGGGTAGATTGGGTGAACCCCTACGACTGGTATCTTTCATGTGAGTGGGGATGTGGAGGAGGAGGAGGAGGAAGCGTCTTAGATGAAATATTTTGGTTTGTAGATCTTAGGAACCACTTATACTAGGAGGCCGAAACTTGGAACTTATGTAAAACTGTCATAGTGGACCCATGTGCAAAAAAGTGGTCTATTAAGGTTGGTGGGTGTGGGAGTGGGGAAAAACAATGAGTCCGAAACGCTTGAAAGCCAGGATTGAAACATTGTAAAATCCATATCTCCTGAACGATGGATGTCAGAAGGTTGAAACTTTGTGCTTGTGTTTAAGTTTTTTTTTTTTTTAGGTTTTTTGATGTTTTCTGGCGTCAGTGGAGTTTCTGGTGTGAAAACCCCAACACGAAATTCCCGACTATTGATTTATCGCTGTCCCTGAGGGCATGACAGTTGGACAACCTTCACTTGATAGGCCAGTTTTTAATAAGACTGTGTTGGACTAGGTCCGAAGGAGCTGTTTCGTCATCGGATGGCATAGACTCGTCAGAGGGTACGCTTGTGTTAAGAGATACTTCGAGATTAGACAAGGCCTAACATTTTGAAGGAAGGTGGTGGGGGTTGGGAGAAAAACTATGGATCACAATATCTTTCGAACCAATTACACCAGGAAGATAAAATTTAGTTTCTGTATATGTGATCACAAGTGGAGTCTACTGAATGTGAACTTTATGAGGGGGAGGTGTAGCACGAAAGTGGGGGTAACAATTTTTCAAAAAATTTAATTTGTATATCTCAAAAACCGTACCAGATATGATCTTGAAAATTATACAGGAGTTGTAGTCAGTTGACCTCTAGTAGGGAAAATTTTTGGGATGTTCATGGTGGGGCTGATGGTGAAAGGGGGTAGAAAGGAAAATATTCTGATTTTCATTTCTCGAAAACCGCAATAAGTAGAAAGCTAAAAATGTACGACTGTATAGAGCCACTATTAAGACATCCTATAAAAATAAAATTGTTGATAGGGGTAGCAAGGTACGGGGGTGAGGGGTTATGTTAGGTTAGGTTAGGTTAGGTGGGTATCTATTGACAGATATAGCTAACACAGACCGCTAGATGGGTCCGTTGTGATCACACTGCACCACGGCACGGCGCCTACGGCTGATGGCTGTTTTTCGGCTAATTTTCAAGAACAAACTGAGCCCAATTGGCCTCGGTATAGTTCTATCAAATATTTTTCCGTGTTTCTTGGTGCGAAGGAGAGGAGAGTTGGAAGGAACTGTGGAGAAGAAATGGGATACCGAACTTAATCAGTTTTAGGAATAGGAAGGAAGATCAGAAATCGGACCGGGTATGGCAGTGTACTAGCAGGTGTTAATGATAATAATTTTTCAGTACTATTGGCTGTGATACGATCACCAGAGCAGCAAAGTTAGCAATTCAACTACTGTCTGGCAGCTCTGATGGTATTTGTGAATCTGATAAGAATGTAAACAGAACTCATTTGCTCAGGTTTAAATCCTTAACAAGTGACCCTATTAAACATTCCCCACTGTTCACGATTTATATTAATATTCTGAAACCAATAGCAACTGAAAAATTCATATAAATAAATTATGCATTGAGTGTTAATTGAACCACGGTTGCAATGGTTTCATGGTTTTTTCAAAACCTAGTACAGTTCCACTGGACTACACCCGGGGTGAAAGGTGGTTTTTTATATATCAGAAACGGCTTATGCTAGAAAGTTGAAACTTAATACGTGTATGTAGATGCATTACTAGAGCAATTAAAACTAAAAAAAAAATTTAAATATCATTTGTGTACAAAGATGGAGTAAGAAAAATGTCCGTGTAAAGGGTTTCGCACATTTTTACGAATTTCGTTAAATCTTTTAGACATCTCGAGCTACCAAATCAATTTTTTTATAATAATAATAATTGAAATTGTTTTATTCCTTCAATATATACATTTTTAACTTAAGCTATAATAGTTTTAATGGTTCGGTGGTGAGACTTATTCGAAATCTTTACATCCTTAATAATTTATATATAATAATTGAATTTATACTTGTTTTTATTTGTTTTCTACTGGCATTAATTAATTTACGGAAAAAAAATTGATTTAATCCCTTCATGCAAAATGTTCAATTCCTTCCCAACTCGAAAAATCGGTGAGAAATTCCCCATTTGGGTACACTTTCTCAGCTTAAAGAACTGGTGACTATACTGTCTCCTTGTTCAATGAGTTGGAAAATTTTTCTCCGTATCGAGATACTCATGCATGTATGCCGACATTGGGCTCAATGTCTATTAAATCTACTATAACCCGAAGGTACTCCCCAGACAGCACAACGCACTGGTATAAGGGGTAGTACCGTTCTATAAGCTCAAAAATGGTATTATGTAATATTTTATCCATTCCGTTAATCAGAAGAAAAGAAAAAAAAAAGTGATCGGAAAATGTAAAATAAAATTAAAAAAGTTAGTAATTACTAATAAATGCAACCAAAAAGTAGTCAGAGAAAAGAAAAAGAAAAATGAGAAGAAGAAAAGAAAAGTTTAATATTTAAAAATACGTAAAACATGCAGCAATAACACAACACCAGCCACAACCATTCTATAGTCTTCAAGAGTCTCGTAAATTCGTTAGAATAATTATCTGTTTCTAGGTCGATTTTATTTGCAACTATGCGTAAAAGCCGGTTTAAGGCCGGTTTACATGTCGGTTGCAAGTAATTTTTACTGAGATTGTGAGGGAGAAGGAAATCTCTAATGAAAAACTGATCAGGAGTGAAACGAACAGAGATATATCCAGTAAAACATATTGACGATATTTCTATCAATGTGTGCGTGATAACATTTTTTTGTAGTGGTTGCTTCTACTCCATTGAAAATTCGATAAGCTAGCTCCCTCACAATCTCAGTAAAAATTATTTGCAACCGACATGTAAACCGGCCTTTAACCGGCCTTTACATGGCGGTTGCAAGTAATTTTTACTGAAATTGTGAGGGAGAAGGAAAATCTCTAATGAGAAACTGATCAGGAGTGAAACGAACAGAGATATATCCAGTAAAAAATATTGACGATATTTCTGTCAATATGTGCGTGCCAACATTTTTTTGTAGTGGTTGCTTCTACTCCATTGAAAATTCGATAAGCTAGCTCCCTCACAATCTCAGTAAAAATTATTTGCAACCGACATGTAAATCGGCCTTTACATGACGGTTGCAAACAATTTTTACTGAGATTGTGAGGGAGAAGAAAAATCTCTAATGAGAAACTGATCAGTGAAACGAACATATATTAAATTCAGCATAAAATATTGACGATATTTCTGTGAATGTGTGTGTGTCAATATTTTTTGTTGCCATAAAAAGTTCTCGAACTGAGATATTTTTATGGTTACTGCTCGTAATTTTCTACTCTGGCATCTCTACTTCGCCATAAATTCGATATTTGTAGCTCCTTGCAATACTAAATTTTATAGTTACTTTTGCGTTTATTCCATGGCCGACATACAATACACAAGATTAGGACTTTTTTTCTTTTCCAGATTCGGAGTTTTCAAAGATATACGAACAAAAAAATTCATTTCTTCTTCGCAATCCATTTTTTATTTTTGAACATTCTGGATTCACGATTGGCTTCAAGCCAATCGTATGTTACTCTAGATGAAATAGTGAACTCCGATTTATATTGTAGTTGGGGATAAGTTTTAAGTAGTTTAAGTTTAAGTAGTTTGTCCTTTATTAAGAACTTCTATTTGGTTGCTACTCGAAACTAAAAGACAATATCATCAGTGTTTAATTTCATGTCTGCAAATAGACGAGACACCGACATTTTTTTTTTAATTTTTCAAGGATTTTCATGTGAGAGATCCAGGAAGAACGCACTCGATTTCTAGCATATTTATCCCTTTTCCTGGGACCATTTAAAAATTATTGTGTACAAAATTTCATATACCTAGCATGAAGCAATAAAAAGCTGTCGGAAAATATTGTTGAACACGTGTCTTAAGGACTTCATATGTATGGGAGTTACCGAAAGGAGTTAACAGATTTCGCTGACTAGTAAACTGGAACTTTGTTTTCACTCAAAACTAATTTGTACAAAATTCCGCATTCGTGGCTGACTGTTTTCTTGAGTTATAGTTAGTTCCGTAAATAGAGTGAAGACAAATTGACAGGATATTTTTATGGCAGCTACACAAAGAACTAGAAGATTTTATTCATAATCATACATTTAGATCGAATGATTGAAAAATCAACACACAAAAAATTTAGAAGTCGTAGCTTAAACCTTTCTGAAGTTATCGGTCAATATTATTGAACACGTGTTTTAAGGACTTCTCGTATGGAAGCTACCCGAAGGAGTAAAGGAATTTTACTGAGTAATGAACGAAAACTTCATTTTCACTCAAAAATAATTTGATAATTTTCAAGATTCTAGGTCAAGGCGTTCTTAAGTTATCGTCCGCACGGACAGACGGACGGACGGATTTGCGGATTTGAGGTTTTTGGCCACTAATATTCAAAAATAATAAATAACTTTTTCTTTTTCTAGAGTATATAATAAAATAATACTCTCAAATTTCAGCTAGAGTATAAACGGTAGACACGATTACAAACCATAAAAACCGCTGAACACAGAAAATTCTTGCAACGCTTGCTTCAGTTCCATTACATTTCTATTAGTTGTCTCGCTCTTAACTAAAATAATTTGCCATAAACTGGTGGGTAGTGTACGTGAATGCCATCGCAGTGGTTGCTTCTACTCCATTGAAAATTCGATGAGCTAGCTCCCTCACAATCTCAGTAAAAATTGTTTACAACCGCCATGTAAACCGGCCTTATTACTGCTCCTAGGTACGACTTAGAAGATGCTTCTTTGTAAGTTATTTCAGCTGAAACACATTCTTTGCCATTTGTATGTTTAACGGTAAGGCATTGAATTCTCGTATTGCCTCAAATACGGGATCCTTTCTAAGTCGGTCTGTCCGGGGAAAATGTTGCTGCCTAAAGGCAGGCGTCCACCCGGGCCGCATCGCAAAAATCCGTTTGCCATACATTGTTATGGAAGTGTATCCACTGAACGAGACTCGCGACGGAACGAAGTACGTAGAAAAAAATGCTCGCCGCACCGTTGCGATGCGGCCCGCCTCTAGTGGACGCCTGCCTTAATAGAATTCGCACTCCTTGTGTTATAGTTGTGTATTTCATGATTGTTGATCAATTTGATGGAGGATTTGAGTTTCTTGTTCTTGATATTGTAAATTAGTTTTATGCGTTCCAGGCTTATGTGCTGATGTATGGTTAGTATTCCATAATTAGAATAAAGTTCTTCCGATGATGTTAATTGAGGTAAGTTATGTATGGCTTTGATGCCCTTGTTCATAAGTCTCGCAATTTTGTCCAAGTTTCTTTCGGCTCCATATAAGAAGACCGTAACTTATGTTGGATATGATAAAAGCATTGTATAACAAATTCTTTATAGGGACTTGTAGGTAATCGTTACGTCTTAGTACTCCAATAATCGGGGCAATTTTATTTCTTAGTTTAGTTATGT
Organism: Beris morrisii; assembly: GCA_951812415.1. Lineage (NCBI taxonomy): Eukaryota > Metazoa > Arthropoda > Insecta > Diptera > Stratiomyidae > Beris > Beris morrisii. The sequence goes on from OX638311.1 coordinate 99,928,673, forward strand.
GAGGAGTCCAAGTCAGTTTGTCGTCAATTGTTAGTCCTAAGTATTTCGTTTCCTGTACTCTCGTTAGGTGTATTCCATCTACTTCTAGCTTCAAATCAATGTCCAATTTGTTAGTTTGTCTAAAGACCATGTGGTTTGTTTTCGCAATATTTAATGTTATAGTAAATTGCCCAGAAGCCAGTTCTTGAAAAGTTTTAGGTCAGAGTTGATCAACAACTCCAGTTGTTCAGAATGTTTAACTTTGTAGAGAAGTAGAGTGTCATCAGCATAAGTTATATATTTTGCTTTAAGTCCTGTGAACTGGAGGTTGTGTATATACAACAGATATAATGTAGGGCCAAGAATCGAGCCTTGTGGGACTCCCATATTGACTGTCTTAGGAGAGCTAAGTTTGTTCGCATCTATCAAGGCTGACGTCATATTGCTTCCTTCTTGAAATCCGTATTGGTGAGCATCAAAACTAGAATATTTTTTTATAAATTGTAATAGCCTTCTGTTGATAACTTTTTCGAAGATTTTGCTGACCGTGCTGATTAGGGCTATTGGTCGATGTTATTTTTTGAGCCGCATTTGTAAATGGGAGAGATAAGTGCTGTTTTCAGGCAAGTAGGAAATGCTCCTTTGTTCAAATGGTAATTTATAAAAATGCTAAGGGGAGTAGAAATGATCGATTTTAATGTTTTCAGATCGTTTGTTGTTATTGCATCAATACCGGGTGATATGTTTGATTTGAGTTCCGCTATGCTATTTTCTAATTCGGTGGCGTCTGTTGGAAGAATGAATATTACATTCGATACCGTAGGGCAGCAGATCCTTTCAAAGTGCTCCGCGTTATTATGAGTTTTAAGGTTATCTGCGAGAGTTGTGCCGATCGTGGAGAAGTGTTCGTTTAAAACGTTTGCAATTGATGCGGGCTCATTAATTAGTCCCTTCGGCGTATTTAATGAACTTACTTCCGTTGTATTTTCTTAAAATAGAAATACAGTGGATGCCGCTTATTGTAATCACTTTGGGACCGGCCATAAACAATAACATTAATCGGATGATAACAATGGACGAAGGGGAAAATTTTTCTCATTTATTTTCCTACGCTTGAATATAGATTGCTCGAAGCATCTAATATTATTTTTTTTATTCATTAAAAGTTATTTACAACTCTAGCTTCAATATTTCACAAAGTGGCAGAGAATATGAAATACTGTTTCCTCTTCCTCCTCATCCAGGTAGCTTCTACAGAAAGAAGAAGAAAGAATCGCCGTCTTTTAGCATGCCGGATTATAAGACAGTGTTTAGTCAGGACACTATTGTGGTGCTGATTCTCTCACTTTTTAGCAAATTCAGCCTTGTACAGCGTTTTAGATCCAGCTTCGGTCATATCTGTCAGCTCAGCGCGCCACTTCTATTAAACTGTCTCGAAAACTTACTCGAAGTTGAACTCATTCTGTTGAACGAGATCAACATCAATAGTTTTCAGAAGCTAAGAAAAGACTGAAATTTCTCATAGTAATCTATGATATGTATCGCCTTGTGTTTACATAAATGTAAAACCAAGAGCAATCATCTTTAATTTTGATATTGTTTTTATTTTGCCTTTTTGATCACATTCACATGAAAAAAAAGAGGAGCGATTAAGAATACAGTCACAAAACTTGTAATGTTGTATGGAAATCTGGACTGAATGATAACATAAAGCGAATTTTTATTCCAATAAGCGATGAATTTCGTTTGTGGAAAATGGAACTAACTTGTTTTGATAACAAAATGCGGCTTATAACATTATCCGCGATTATTATAAGCGGCATCTACTGTACTTGTCTATTAAAAATGTTACAAAATTTGTAGTCTTAATGTCCTGTTGTCCCTCAAAGCGATAATAAATCCCAAACGGATGGATGGTGGCTTGACTATTATTCCAGTGGAATGCTTGGATCGCATCTTGTAAAGCGAAAGAATAATTTTCCCAAAAATCCATAAATATTATACAACTACCTTACTACTCGAAGTTAGTAATTTTCCCTTCAAAATATTCAGTTTATTAATCAGTAATAAATGCGTGCCCATAGAGATATATGGTATACTGATGACAAGCAGCGATTGAGTTGTAGGCGGACGTCGTCGCATTCACTTGCACGCAAAACAACAACAAATTGACATAACGCTCCTGTTTTGTCTCACTCACTCATACGCTAAAACAACAACAAATTGATATAACGACCCTGTTTTGTCTCACTTCTCACCGTGTTTTTGGCTTCGAAGTGCTTTATACAAAACCGGTGGCTTGTCGTCTCCAGTAGCTCAATGTGCGTGCTGAAGTTAAAAAGGAAGTCGTTCAACAAAGCTATCTACAAAATCATCCGCTGGTTGCATTTTTGTTGATGTTGACGTCCACTGGTTATAGGTAATATTTTCTACATTATTATTACTAAAAGTATTCTGAAAAAGTGTTCTTACTTTTAATATCTTGGACATTCGACAGATTTGTTTAAAAACCAACCAGTATTAGGATGATTGCATATCCCAACAGCAAGCCACGACCGGTGGTCTTAAATTTGTGTATCTACTTTTTCAGCCAAATATTTGATTCCGCAACCATCCAACATAAGCTTCACGTTTTGGATAACACAAACACATACAGAATATGTTTCACACGATTTAACCAAAAAACAGTATTCGCGTCGTTTGGAATCAAATTTGGAAAACTCTATCTTAAGTTGAGGATAAGTTTCCTTTAAGTCAGTGGCGGATCCAGACTTTGCTTTTGGGGGGGGGGGGGGGGGGGCGGAAATTTTTTTTGATTTTGCTATTTTATTTGATCAAGTTCTGTGCCAATTTAGCAAAAACGGGATCATATTGTTTTCACCTTATTATGGGTCATTCCATCATGAATCGCCAAAGTTGTGACCTTACCATTTCCGATTCTTTTGAAAATGTTTGTACTTGAAGAAGTAGTGAAAAAATTAATTGAAATTCAAGTTTTTGTTTCTATCTCATTTTTTAACTAACAATAACATAAACAATCTTTAAAATAAGCCCTACTTTACTTTTTTTTCAAGGATAAAAATTACCAGAGATATGAATTTTCAAAGAGGACTCGGACATCTTTTTTGGAAAATCTTTAACATACTATAACTAACAAAAATAATGAGATAGAAACAAAAACTTGAAATCATATTTTTTTTCACTAATTCTTCGAGTACACAAATTTTCAAAGGAATCGGCGATGATAAGGTCACACTTTTAGCGATTCTTGATTAAATGACCCTTTTTCTATAAAATAATTGAGAACGACTATAATGTTCATCGATTTTTTTGACCCCGATCCCATTGAGATCCCAAGTTAATTATACTCTAGATGAAATCATATAGAGTATTATAAGTTTAATCCAGCCAAAAAGTTTGTAACGCATAGAACCAAGCCTCGGACGAAAAAAAGTTATATATTATTTTTTGTTTATTTGTGCCTAAAAACCTCAAATCCGCCTGACGTCCGTCCGTCCGTCCGTCTGTCCGTTAGCACGATAACTCAAGAACGCCTTCACCTAGGATCTTGAAATTTTGAATCTGGATGTTTGGTTGAATTTGTAAGGCTAAGTTCGTTAACGGGCAAAATCGTCCTACTCCTTCGGGTAGCTGCCATACAAAATGTCCTTAAAACACGTGTTCAAGAATATTGGTCGATAACTTCAGAAGGGTTTAAGCTACGACATTGAAATTTTGTTTGTGTTATTTTTCCAATAGTTCAAACTAAATGTATGATTATGAAAAAAATCCTGTTAGTCCTTCGTGTAGCTGCCATACAAATATCCTGTCAAAATGTATTCACTTAATTTACGAAACTCACTACAACTCCAGTAATCTTTTAGCTATGAATTCGGAATTTTGTACAAATTAGTTTTGAGTGAAAACAAAGTTCGAGTTTACTAGTCAGCGAAATCCTTTTACTCCTTCTGGTAGCTGCCATACAAAATATACTTAAAACACGTGTTCAAGAATATTGGTCGATAACTTCAGAAGGGTTTAAGCTACGGTATTGAAATTTTGTATGTGTTATTTTTCCAATAGTTGGAGCTAAATATATGATTATGAAGAAAATCCTATTAGTCCTTCGTGTAGCTGCCATACAAATATCCTGTCAAAATGTATTCACTTAATTTACGAAACTCACTATAACTCAATTAATCTTTTAGCTACGAATTCGGAATTTTGTACAAATTAGTTTTGAGTAAAAACAAAGCTTGGGTTTACTTGTCAGCGAAATCCTTTTACTCCTTCTGGTAGCTGCCATACAAAATGTCCTTAAAATACGTGTTGAAGAATATTGGCCGATAACTTTAGAAGGGTTTAAGTTACGTCTTTGAAATTTTGTACGTAGTATTTTTCCAATAGTTGGAGCTAAATGTATGATTATGAAGAAAATCCTATTAGTCCTTCGTGTAGCTGCCATACAAATATCCTGTCAAAACGTCTTCACTTAATTTACAGAACTTACTATAACTCAAGTAATCTTTTAGCTATAAATTGGAAATTTTGTACAAATTAGTTTTGAGTAAAAGCAAAGTTCGAGTTTACTAATCAGCGAAATCCTTTCACTCCTTCTGGTAGCTGCCATACAAAATGTCCTTAAGACACGTGTTCAACAATATTTTTCGATAACTTTTGAAGGCTTCAAGCTACGAATTTCAAATTTTGTACAAGTTCATTTTTAAATGGTTCACAGGAAAAGGATAAATATGTAAGAAATCAAGTGAGTCCTTCCTGCACCTCCCATGTGAAAGTTCTTCAAAAAGGACATTTTTTTTCGGTGACTTACCCAGTTCAAGATATGAAACTAAACACTGAAAATTGTCTTTTAGTTTTGAGTAGCAATCTAATGGCAGTCCTTAATAAAGGACATACAACATGCACACACGTAATTCTACTTTATCCCCAACTACAATATAAATCGGAGTTCAGTATTCATCTAGAGTATTATACGATTGGCTTGCAGCCGATCGTGACTGCAGTATGTTTTTTTGGTATGTTTTGAAAAACAGTATAGCCTAAAAATATAAAAAAATAAAAAAAACCGTTTTGAGATATTCAGGGATAAAGGACAAAATCATTATCCTTGAAAAAAATTTCATCGATAATTTTTATTGTGACAATCTTCCCCTTTAAAATAAGCCATATTTTATTATTCCACGATAAAAATTACCAGAGATATTCATATTCAAAAAGGAATCGGACACCATTTTTGCGATAACTTTAACATACTACAACTAACAAAAAAAATGAGATAGAAACAAAAAATTGAATTTCCATTATTTTTTTTACTAGTTTTTAAAATACAAAAATTTTCAAAAGAATCGGAGATGGTAAGGTCTCAAATTTCGTCTTGATGGAATGACCCTATTACCTACGCAATATGTTGTCTTGTAGTCTTTTTATCATGGTGCGTTTACACTCACCCTCAGCCTCTACCATTGCAACCCGGTTTTCGTCGGCTGTCTTATTTGCTGTCTTGAAAGCAATTTACACTCAACATGCCTTTGCAGCGCAACTTGCCTATTGGTGCGAAACGACAGAAATACGATGAGCTGCGAATTGTGTGGTACCACAATTCATTGCATGTGTGTACACATATGGAAGCGTGCGTCGGAGAAAAAGAATGTTAGACCCTTGCGACTGCACGAGCCATCTGATTGGTTGATTTTATGGTGGGATAGAGGCGCTCCTCAAACGTTGAGTGTATGGTAAATCCACCATATTCTCTCGATATTTCTAAAAGATTTTACGGTTATTCGTGAAAATGTGGAAAAACCCCCTTTCACCGAAATTTTTTTACTCCACTTTTGTACGCCAATGAAAACTTGAACATTTTTTGCATTAATTAATCTAGTAGCATATCTACATATAGATAATAAGTTTTAACTTTCTAGCATACGCCATTTTTGAGATATGAAAAATCACCCCCACCTCCGTACCTTGCTACCCCTATCAAACATTTTATTTTTCTGGGGTGTCTCTACAGTGGCTCTATACAGTTGTCAATTTTTATCTTTCTTTCCTTTGCGGTTTCGAGAACTTAAAATCACAATTTTTTATTTTCCACCTCCTCCCAGAATCACCCCCTTTGAACCCAAAATTTTTGAAATGAAGAACTTGAAATAAATACTTTATTATCAATTGCACTGATTGTCATTATTGTATTATATGTTGCATAGCAAAATTTGTTTAACTTAGAAGGTTGTTATCATTCCCACCAGGTGGCGATTTCCAATTAGTAAATTTGGAAATTACCACGTGGGAAAAATTAAAAAAAACCCTCGAAGATACACAAATTGTCGACAGTTGACTCTTATAAGGCGGCTGTGAGACCTGCAAGTTTTCGATTCTGTATCTGTTGCGGTTGATAATATAACGTTTTTATTTCAAGTTCCACAATACAATAATGTTGAGCCAAAACCACCACAACATGGTCTGTAAATCGATCATTTTTGTCTGTGATTGTAAACTATCTAAGTGCCATAAACTTCGAAATAATTTCAAACTGGTCGCAACTTTATTATTTTTTGGGTAGAAGTCCGGAACGCGTTCAATGCTAAGATGCAGTATAGGTTACTATGCGAGTGAAATTCAAAAAAATAACGTTCAAAATAGCCTTCTAGTATTTCTCATTGTTTTTACCCCCACTCCCACACGCCTCCACCACTATCGAAAATTTTTTTGCAAATGGGTCCACCATCATAGTTTTACATAAGTTCCAAGTTTCAGCCCCCTAGCATAAGTGGTTCCTGAGATCTACAAACCAAAATTTTTCGTCTAAAACGCTTCCCCGTCATCCCCCCTCACACCCCCACCCCCTAAAACCAGTCGTAGGGGTTCACCCAATCTACCCACCATAAAAATTTTAACGCAATTTTGCGTACGGCGTATATGGCGGAAAGACGGACATTTAATTTTTTTTTTGCTTTTTTGGTGTTTAGTCCTAAAACGTGAAAGTACAAAATTTCAGGGTAGCAAATTTTTTTAAAATTTCCCGTCGATCACAATACTTTATTATTGAAAAATAATAAAGTAAAATTATTAATATTCCGAGAAAAGAAAATGCGGAAAAACTATTTAATTACAATATTTAAGAAGCAATCATTCATTAGAAACATTTTTCTTTAATTTTGGTACTTGAAATTTGTTTTTGAAAAGAAAAATTATTCTTGCGATATGTTACTACATAATAAATTCGTTCTTACTAAATTGTAAGATTAATTTAAATTCCCTTTAAGCGATGTTTTGAAGTAAAATACTTAAGTTATTCGCTCGCTATCTTTGTATAAAATTGGCTGGCTTCAAGACAATCCTATAATACTCGAGATGAAATACAGAATTACGATTTATATTATTATAATTGGGGGATATAGTGAAATAAGGAATGCACATGTAGTTTGACACCGATGAAGTAGGACGACTAAAACACGTGTTCAAGAATATTGACCAATAACTGCGAAACACCTTAAGCTACGACTTTAAAATTTTGTATGTGTTAGTTTTTCAGTAATTGCAATCAAATGTATGAATATGAAAAAGTTCCCATGAGTCCTATACAAAAATCTGCCAACAGTCTGGGCGCAACTTTATTATTTTATGGGTAGAAGTCCGAAACGTGTTTAATGATGAGATGTGGTGTAGGTTACTATGCGACTGACAACCTAAAAAATAACGTTCAAATAGCCTCCTGGTTATTTCTTCAGTCGCATAGTAACCTACACCGCATCTCATCATTAAACACGTTTCGGACTTCTACCCATAAAATAATAAAGTTGCGCCCAGACGATTGGCAGATTTTTTTTATTTACTTACGTATTTTTTTATCAATAGAATAATTCATAGTAGTAAAAGTGAATTCGATCACATTAAACCTAAGAGATTTTCGGAATCAGTGAAAACTTGAACAATACCTCCAGGGGTTTAATTGAGAAAAATACTTAAATCGGTTTTTCCCTGACTACGTTTAAAGCTTATAGAAGTAAAAGTGAATTCCAAATCTCAATATACCTTAGAAATATATCAGAATTCGTGAATATGTACACAACCACTTTACACCACCTTAGGGGTTGGATATCAGAAAATTTTGAAGATCGTTACTAGGCGCTTATATAAATAGCCCGCAGAAGTAAAATTGCTTTGATAACTCAACATGTCTAAAAGTTTTAACGAAGTTTGTGAAAATATGGATTCACGGAAATTTTTTTTACTCAACCTTTGAATGCCAATAAAAATCTGAACTTGTTTTTTGCTTTAATTACTCTAATAGTACATCTACATATCCGTACTAAGTTTCAACTTTCTATCATAAGCCGTTTCTGAGATATAAAAAACCACCCCTCTCCCCCGTACCTTGATACCCCTATCAAAAATTTTATTTTTCTAGGATGTCTCCATAGTGGCTCTATATAATCCTAAATTTTTAGCTTTCTATTCATTATGGTTTTCAAGAAATAAAAGTCAAAATCTTTTCCTTTCCACCCCTTTTCACCATCACCCCCAACACCCACACCACCAACATTTTTTTCCCTACTAGAAGTTTACCGACCCCAACTCCTGTAAAATTTTCAAGAACATATCTGATACGGTTTCTGAGATATAAAAATTACATTTTTTGAAAAATTGCTGTCCCCCACTTTCGTGCTCCACCTCCCCCTCAAAAAATTTAGTTTCGGTAGACTTCTCTTGTGATCCCATACACAGAAACTAAATTTTATCTTCCTGGTGTAATTGGTTCGGAAGATATTGTCATTCAAAGGGTTCACTTGTCCCAAAACGTGAAAATACAAAATTTCAGGGTAGCAAATTTTTTTGAAATTTCAGGTCGATCACTTTATTATTAAAAAATAATGAAGTAAAATCCTATAAAAATATCCTCATTCAATTTACGGAACTCACTATAACTCAAGAAATTGGTTAACCACGAAGTTAAAATTTTGTACAAATTAGTTTAGAGTGAAAATAAAGTTCAAGTTCATTAGTCAGTGAAATTCCTTTACTCCTCCAGGTATACAAAATATCATTAAGACACGTGTTCATCAATATTTTCCAATAACTTTGGAACGCTTGAAGCAAGGAATTTGAAAATTTATACATATTAATTTTTAAATGGTTCTAAGTAAAATGATAGCTATGCTAGAGATCGAGTGAGTCCTTCCTGCACCTCCCATGTTAATCTCCTTGAAAAAGGAAAATTTTATTATACTTCGGTGACTCACCTAGTTCCAGATATGTAATTGAATACTGATGATACTGTTTTTTTAGTTTCGAATAGTAACGAAATGGGAGTCCTTAATGCAGGACAAACTACATGCGCTAAACCTAATCTACTTTATCCCCATCTACAATATAAATGGGAGTTCAGTAATTCATCTAGAGTATCATACGGTTGGCTTGCAGCCTATCGTTTGACACCGATGAAGTAGGAGTATGTAGTATGAGTATGCAGTATGTTTTAAAATACGACTTTTGTCAAAATTTTATTTCGTATTTTATTAAACCACGAGCATACTTTTTGAGTCTAAGTATGTAATTAACTTGTTTTGTTAGTTTTTACAAAGGTAACTTCTTATATTAATTTTTCGTTGAATTATATGTATATCCACCATTCGGCGGATATTCGATTCCCGCTGATTATGCGGTTCCCAATCACGTCACATGCGATCACTGAAAACGTCCGGAAACTGCTTTATCGATATACTTCAAAGACGTCTTTCCTGCGTACATTTTTGGGCAAAATAATATTCAAAACTGTAACACTGTAAATGTGAGAGATTGTTCATCTGAAATATCTCTTTATTTATTGTCAATTAGTTTTTGAAAAAACATTAAAAACCGACTATATCATTACCGATTTTAACTGTAAAATTTTCTAGAAAGCGAATCGTTCACACGTTTTCAATAATTTAAAATTGGAGAAATCGCAGTTCACATTCCCGCCGGCGGGTTTCAAAATAAGGGTGATAATTTCTGTTATTTCTTTTTTACAGGCCCGTGCGCACGGGAAGGGTTTTGCGGTTGTAGGATAGTGGATTAAGGTATCGCGTTCTTCCAGAGACGGTGACGTACTGGATTGACCGTCTGCTTTTAAATACACATACGACTATATAATATTTTCTTGAATAAATTCGGTGGTACATTATTTTCCATATTAGACCATTTCCGTGAAATGTGGTCCTTTTAATTAATGGTGTGCGACAACGCTGATCGTGACTGCAGTGTGTTTATTTAATTTAAAAATAGTTTGTCGTCGGAACTGTCGACATTGTTTATTTGGAAATACTTCTAATTACTGATATTATTACTTTATTATCTAAATACAATCTTAAAACTTTATTGTACTAGTATATTTATTAAATATAATTTATTATGTTAATTTTTAATTGCAGTGCTTGATTCGTCCGCTCATCTAACGTCTGGCATACTAAATGGTAATATCAATCAATATGGTGACTTCGATCAATGCCTAAGCGTACAAGGTCCTGATATACAAGGCCAATACTGCTTAGCATACATGCAGCCAACAGTTCCAGAGACATCTCGATATCTCAATAATCTTCAAAAATTAATTCAGTCACACGGCGCTTTTAAAAGTGAATTCAACGATGTGAGTTAAAATTTATGTAATTCTATCATATAATAGATGTAATTATCAGTATCACAGTACCACTAATACGATTTTATATGCCAATATGATTTACTATTGCAGCCAGGTCATAGAGTTCCTCGTTTTTCATTGATAAACTGGGCATTGTGTGTGCCATCTTCCTGTTCTGCAGCTGAAATAGAATATTCACTTAAAGAACTAATTAGCAATTTAACATTAGGGACTGGAATACAGTTTCAAGTACGAATCGAGCCTAGAATGTGCCAAAGTAAAGTAGAAAAAGTTCTAGATACAAATACCAAGCTGGCAGGGTAATAAAATTGTGTTAGCTTTTATGAAATTTAATTTCTTTTTATAATGATATTATTTGTAGGAGTTTCTTTTTGTTAATTATATTGTTTTGCATCGGTTCTACAATATACGAATGTTACACTGAAGAATCATTGAGAAGTAAGAAGTATCAATAAATGCTGCATACCTAAAATACAAATTGAAATAATTTTGATCACAGATGACTGGCTTACTACATTTTCATTATGCAAGAACACAAAATGGCTGTTAAATACAGAATCTTATGCTGATGACATTAAAACCGTGCACGGAATACGATTTCTCAATGCCGCGATGTTACTACTTTCACATAAATCTATGGCGATATTCTTCAATCCCTACATCAACAGAACTTATTTGTCAGAGGTATGAAAAACTTTTAAATATACATATTTGCTACATAGGTACAAACTGGTATTATACATAATCTCACTTATTGCGAACAGAAGGTGTATTATTTTGGGTTTTAGTTTAAAAATTATCAAACTTCCACAATAAACATACTGTTGGGGTTTGTCCGAAATAACAACTTGACCGCGCACGGAAATTTTTTACTAAGTTTATAAGGCTTAGTACTGCGTATGTGGGTGCCTTATTTCGTCAAACCTACCGACGAAGAATTATCTCTAGATCGGTTTAATTTGGATGAAAAGATGAAGAGATGACAGTTTTCTTATTTTTTGGTTTTATTGAGCAGACCTTCTTTGGTCGCTTGCTGGCGAAGAACTATATGACATAAGGTTTAGTTTCCTCTTTTAAAGGATTACAAACAGAAAAGGATTATAACAATAAAAAAAGGAAATAGGGTAATATTTAAATTTTTAAAAGAAAATGGATTTGGGTAATAAAAGTCATTTGTGATATAACAGGAATAGAAGGAAACCCCTACAGGCGGGACATCAAAGTATCTTTTGTCGGCGATGATCCGCCCGTACCTGCATAGGTTCCGATACGTCGTGGTTTTATGACGATATGTATCGGTTTCTTTTCCGTCATGATACGGAACACACACTGCAGTCACGACCGGCTGCAAGCTAATAGTATGATACTCTAGATGAAATACAGAATTCTGATTTATATTGTAGTTAGGGATAAAGTAAAATGAGAAGTGCTCATGTAGTTAGTTCTTTATTAAGAACTCCCGTGTAGTTGCTACGCGAAAGTTGAAGGCAATACCTTCAGTGTTCAATTTCATATATGGAAATAATAATATCACCGAATGTCAAATATTCCTTTTTGAACTACTTTCACATAAGAGGTACATGAAGGACTTACTCGATTTCTGGCATATTTAGCTTTTTACCTGCAATCATTAACAACTGATGTGCACAAAATTTCAAATTCTTAGCTTGAAGCGTTCAAATGTTATCGGAAAGTATTGTTGTGCTTTGAGGCATTGGCGGATACAGGGGGGCGGAGGAGGTGGCCGCCCCCCCCCCCACAAGAGCAATTCCGAATTTTCTAAACATACGTACTTCAACCGTTTTCCGATTTTTTTTACTCCACTGCAATGTTCTGCGGTGCAATGTTCTGCGGTGCAATGCGAAGCACAGAACAGAACCGTGATAAAAAGACTACAAGATAACATTATAAATTATTATTATTTTTTTTTTTTCAAAAAAGCGAATTGATTTTACTTACACCTTGCACACTCTCGGATTCGAACCATGGTCCCGTCACACATTAGTCCGCTACGCTCCCCACTAGGCCAATCTGAAACATTCTCGTAATAGGGTTGAAGCCGAATCAAAATTGATGTTAAGAAATAAAAAATATTTCTACCAAGATGTGCCCAATACAGAGCCGACCGTCGAGCCAAAGCCGAAAGAGCAGTGACAAGCTAAGCAGCGAAAAACCACGCAACGTTGAGCCAAGCAGTGACAAGCCAAGCAACGGAGCAAACCAATCAGCGACAAGCCAAGCAGCGACAAGCCAAGCAGCAACGAGCCAAGCAGCGACATGCCAAGCAGCGGAGCGGAGAATAACTCAGCAGAGCGGAGCACAGACTAGAGCAGAGCGAAGACGCTACGAGCACGGCGAGCCAAGACGAGTGGAGCCAAGCACAAAGCAAACCATGAGATGACGATCAGTGACAGGGTCAAGTAAGACAAGCAAAGTCGTGCCAGGAGTCGAGCTACAACCAGCTACGACAAGCCACGACGAACGACGCCAAAACCACGACAAGCAGACACAGCAAAGCCAAGATGATCAAAGCAGAGGCACACGTACAGACGAAGACAGGGGAAGACTAAGACAGGGAGAACGAGCAGAGGCAACACGCAGAGACGAAGACAGGGAAGAGCAGAGAGAGTCAAGGCAAGGCAAGCAGAGTTGTACCCACAGAAGCACAAATCGAATCACGTTGAGCAAAGGCGACGGTCAGGAACCAGTCAAGGCGAGTGCAGACGCGCAAAGGCGAGCAAGGAGAAAACCCAAAGGAAATCAAGTTGAAATATATGTCATCAATCAGGATTAATAAAGTGAAGTCTAATCAATGAAATAAATGTTTGTAACGAACCCTGGCAACCGCTGAACATACCCCGGCACGAAAATGAGTCGTTACAGATGATAGAAGAAAGCTGAACCCAATGGTTAATGTTATTAAAGAAATAATAACAAAAAACTCAATGTAATTAAAATTGTAGAAAAGTGATTTCCAACCTTTAACGTTGTGTTTCCTGAGGTGTACGATATCGGAGATAATTTCAATCTATGAGGGCAATTAATTATTTTACGTGATTGACAAGAATATCATGTCAAGAAATATCAGTCCAAAAAAGTTGTTGTTTATTATCTAAGACAATGTAATTTGATTTTAATTCCCGAAATTGTTAGTTCCATTTAAGCAGAGTAATAAGGTTGTAGAAAGAAAATTGAGAAGATTATGTCTGTTGATCTGATCGAACATCACAGAAAAAGGGCTAAATATAACGTGATGAATTTTTATTTTCTGATTAACATTAAGGGAATGGGGATTATACGGGAGAAAAAATAAAGTTTTTCAAATACCTTCATTAATTGCAATCCTATCGATAAATTCAATGCAACAAAAGTTGTGGGAAAAAAGTTACTTCCAACTTTTTGTTAGGTATACATTTTTACTTCCTTATTTAAAAAATTAAAAAAAAAATGCTACCCTGAAATTTTGTAGGACTCTTTAGGACAAACAAAAAAAATTAATTTTTATACATCCAGAACCGTATACCAAATATGGTTTTAAAAGTTTTGCAGGTGTAAGACCCAGTAGACCTCTATCAAAGAACAAATTTTTAGAGGTGCGGCTGTAGGGAGTGATGGTGTGGTTAGGGGATTCGAGGGAAAGGGGGGGGGGGGGAAGGTGATCGGCCAATAGTCGACATATATGGCAAGTCCAACAAAAGCACTACTTTTCATTAGAGCCAAAAAACAAAAAAGTACATGCAGTGACATATTCGATTTCACCCACTTCAGAATAAAATTTGAGTCACCTTCCGCTACCCGAGAATGGCACGGTTTTTTGTGTGATGTGCAGAAATGAGTGTAGAATAATATAATAATATAAAATAAATAAAATATCGATTTTTTTTATATTTTTTTATAATACATCCGCGTAGACAGCGGAAATTTTTTTAAAAAGATTCTGAAAATGTAATATATGATGCAGTTCGCATCGCAGAATTCACGGAAAGGCCGTTGATTGAACTTTACGTTTATTTTTTAATCTTAATTGCCGACCTTTCTGGCTTGATAAAAAAAAGTAATTAAGGGGTTACATACACCTGGGTAGTTCAAAAAAACCGATCTTTCAAAAAGGTCCTTATTCGAAAGTACCATCCTATAAGTTCGCCCTGAAAATTTCATAAAAAAATTCGCTGTAATGATGAATTTACAGCGTCTTGTAACCGACATGATGAGCAACGACTAACGGTTGGCGCGTATGTGTTCGTGGCCTTTGTCATCTGTTTGACTATGAGCTTTTTTTAGTTCCGGGTATCTATGACCTTCTGTATAGCAGGGACATTTTTTGAAAAGTTGGTGAGGTTCAGGTATACTTGTTCCACTGTTAAAATTCACAGAACCTTGTTTTTATGTAAACTGTACGCTACACTTTAAACGAGTTTTCCCGAAACAGCGTTTTCAAAAACGGTACCAGGATTATCTCCGCGACTACTTGTCCGATCGGGAGCTACTTTTGCACACTTGTGTTTAATGCAACACTCTTACGTTAATCGAGCCATTTTTTCGATATCTTGGTTAGTTTTTTTTATCATAATTACTGAACAATTTTGAGGTGAAATATGGCATTTTTAATTCCAGAGGCTGCCATGATCCGACAAAATTAAATTTTGAAATTCCGGTTCGGTAAGCTTTGGAGCTATGTATTTATTATACTTTCAGAAAGAAAAAAAAATTTTGATAAAAAATGGCTGAGGAAAGTCTGGTACCGAGATCGCTCTCAACAAAAACACGTCCCAGCAAAACGACTGTATCTTTTTTACCGTTTGAAATTTTCCAACCAAATTTTCACATAATAAACATATAATAAAAAAATGTAATACTTTAAGATTTACTTCAGTTTATGCACGATAAAAATGCGTAAAAATAGCATAGTTTTAGCCGTCCCAGGTGTGTGTAACCCCTTAAGTGAAAAAAAATTCTACGTTGCGAACTTATTGTGTCAAATTTTAGATGCAATCGGTAGAGCCGTTTTCCGAATATTTCGGGAACCGTCTTTGAAAAGTATGTTTCGATATAATCGCGTTTGAATGACGCTCTATGTAGGGAATTCACGAAGGGCCCATTTCGGTTAATTGCCCTTAACTTTCACAATTATTGGAATTTCAATATGAAATTTACACACAATATTCGTAAAACTACGAACTTTAAGGTGTTACATACTGTGATTACGCAAATTTGCGTACAAATTTCCGCTCACAATACTTGACACCGAAGAATTTTATGATTATGATTCGGGGTCGGTGTGTGTACCTGCAAATATAAAAGCACAAGCGAACAACCAGTAGGCACCCCCATCGATAGCAATTTCTTCTAAAATGTTCTAGCAATTCTACAGGTCTTCCATGGTTTCCCTGCGGAACGTAGACAAATGTCGCTGCATTCTCTAAAGTTGTCCATGGACGCAAGTTAGTTCGTCATTGGTGACTCGGTTTTCCGTACACCTTTGACTTAAATGTGGTAAGTGATTTATTACCCTCCTATTATGGGATCTATTGAGGTGACGCAGTCAGCGCCTAGGGCGCGACTCATTTTTATGCCGACTAAGCCCTTCGGGCTCAGCCTTTGGCTGAGTATTTCTCAGAAGGCACCCTCCCACCCCAGTGGTTTTATTGTTCCGCCTGAGAGACTTGATAATTGCTGAGCTCAACTTTCCTTAGAACGTCGAAGAGCTGGTCAACGGCCGTCACTGACCAGTCTCGACTTTACACGAAGATATGAGGTTTTGTAAATCCGCTTCACGTAAATTGGAACTGCATGAGGACACTGAGACTGCGCTAAGGTATTAAGTTTTGTAAACCCGCTTAGAGTAGGCTGAGCCAATCAGATGTCAGTAGTACAACGCTTCTAATCAAAGCGTAGCCACCACGAGAAGCAGAGCGGAGCAAGCCAAGCAGCGACAAGCCAAGCAGCGACGAGCCAAGCAGGGCGAAGTAAGCCAAGCAGAGCAAAGCAAGCCAAGCAGCGACGAGTGGAGCAAGCCAAGCAGCGAGGAGTTAAGTAGAGTATCGACGAGCCAAGCACTGACGCGCCAAGCAGAGCAGAGCAAGCCACGACGACCAAAGCAGGCCACGACGAGAAGAGTGAGCCACGACGAGCAGAGCGAGCCGCAATGAACAGAGCAAGCCACTACAAGCAGAGCGAGCCACGACGAACAAGCCGCATCGAGCAGAGCGAACCACGACGAGCAAAGCAAACGACGAGCAGAGCAGAGGCAACGCGCCGAGACAAAGACAGGGCAGACGGAGACAAGGAACAACAAGGCGAGTAGAATCGGGCCAGGATGTCGAACCAGTACGGGCTACGATAAGAAACGATGAACTACGCCAAATCGCAACGAGCAGAGGCGGAGACAAAGACAGGGAGAGATGACGAACGAAGAAGGGTTGAGCAAGGCGAGCGGGGTCATACTAGCAAAGTGGAATTACGGCGACCGGAGGCGACCTACAACGAAAACGCGGCGACAGAGAAAACAAATTTAAATATTACACTAATAAAAGTAATGAAGTCAAGAATTAACAAACCGAATTAATAAAACAGTGAAGTCAAATAAACAAATATTTTATAACGAGCCCTGGCACCCGCTAAGTTTTTACCCCGGTAGTTTTTACACCTGGGTAGTTAAAAAAAATTTGATTTTTTAAAAAGGTGCTCATTGGAAAGTTGGTTGGATGGTTGGTTTAAGTGGCAGCCCTGTCACCCAGACAGGGCTCAATTAGCTCAGAGGCCGTTTTGAAACCACAAACTCGTGTTAAACTCGGCTGTTAAGGGTTGTTGATACTGGAGAATACAGAAGATGAATGTGAAAAAGGTTGATTGAATTGGATCGCTATAGCCACCCTGTGCTGTTCAGGAAAAGTGATAACTCTCCAATCCTCTTCCCCGAAATCTCCATCAGGTCCCCCATTGGAAAGTACTATCCTTTGAGTGTCTACTCTGAAAATTTCATAAAGAAATTCGCAGTAATAATGAAGTAGTTTTGTAACCGACCTGGTGAACTGACTAACGGTTGGCACATAGGTATACGCGGCCTTAGTCATCTCTTTGAATTGAGCTTTTTTTTAATTCCGGGCTTTTATGACCTTCTGTATAGCGGGGACATGTTTTGAAAAGTTAGTGAGGTTCAGGTATACGAGTTTCACAGTTGAAATTCACACAACCTTATTTCAGTGTAAACTGTACTCTACACTTTAAACGAGTTTTTCTCGAAACAGCATTTTCAAAATCGGTACCGTTAAATAATAAAGTATTGTGATCGACCTGAAATTTCAAAAAAGTTTGCTACCCTGAAATTTTGTATTTACTTGTTTTAGGACTAGTAAACACCAAAAAAGCAAAAAAAAAAAAATGTCCGTCTGTCCGCCGTACGCCGTACGCAAAATCGTTTGAAGGCGCGTAGCTCCCAAACCCGTTGACATATTAAATTGAAATTTTTATGGTGGGTAGATTGGGTGAACCCCTACGACTGGTATATTTTCGAGGGGTGCGGGTACAAGGGGAGAGGAGAGGGGAGCGTTTTAGACGAAAAATTTTGGTTTCTAGATCTCAGGAACCACTTATGTTAGGAGGCTGAAACTTGGAACTTATGTAGTACTATGATAATGGACTCAATTGCAAAAAAATGGTCGATATTGGTTAAGGGGTGTGGAAGTGATTGAAACATTCTAAAATCGATATCTCCTGAACAATTGATGTCAGAAGATTGAAACTTTGTTGTTGTCCTTAGGGATACTTCAAGATTAGACAAGAGCTAAAATTTTTAAGGGGGGTGGTGGGGTGTGGGATTGGGGGGTGAAAAACTTTGGATTACAATATCTTCCGAACCAATTACACCAGGAAGATAAAATTTTGCTTCTGTATACGGGATCACAAGAGGAGTCTACCAAAACTAAATTTTTTGAGGGGGAAGGTGAAGCACGAAAGTGGGGGGACAGCAATTTTTCAAAAAATGTAATTTTTATATCTCAGAAACCGTATCAGATATGTTCTTGAAAATTTTACAGAAGTTGGGGTCGGTAAACTTCTAGTAGGGAAAAAAATGTTGGTGGTGTGGGTGTTAGGGGTGATGGTGAAAGGGGGTAGAAAGGAAAACATTTTGATTTTTATTTCTCGAAAACCATAATGAATAGAAAGCTAAATATTTAGGATTATATAGAGCCACTATGGAGACATCCTAGAAAAATAAAAAAATAAAAAATTGTTGATGAGGGTATCAAGGTACGGGGGAGAGGGGTGGTTTTTTATATCTCAGAAACGGCTTATGCTAGAAAGTTGAAACTTAGTACGTATATGTAGATGTACTATTAGAGTAATTAAAGCAAAAAAAAAGTTCAGATTTTTATTGGCGTTCAGAGGTTGAGTAAAAAAAATGTCCGTGAATCCATATTTTCACAAACTTCGTTAAAACTTTTGGACATGTTGAGCTATCAAAGCAATTTTACTTCTGCAAGCTATTTATATAAGCGCCCAGTAACGATCTTCAAAATTTTTCGATATCCAACCCCTAAGGGGGTGTAAAGTGGTTGTGTACATATTCACGAATTCTGATATATTTCTAAGTTATATTGAGATTTGGAATTCACTTTTACTTCTATAAGCTTTAAACGTAGTCGGGGAAAAACCGGATTTAAGTATTTTTCTCAATTAAACCCCTGGAGGTATTGTTCAAGTTTTCACTGATTCCGAAAATCTCTTAGGTTTAATGTGATCGAATTCGCTACTATGAATTATTCTATTGATAAAAAAATACGTAAGTAAATAAAAAAATCTGCCAACAGTCTGGGCGATAAAATGTCATACTTTAAATGTCATCTTTAAAAGATATATAATGGTTATTCAATTAAATTCATTTTTATGCACGAAAAAAATTCTTAAACATAACCGTAGTTTTAGCCGTCCCAGGTGTATGTAACCCCTTAAGATGAGCGAAAAAAATGTTCTACTCAGATGTTCCCCCTTAAATTGGTTGTAACTCCTACTGAGTTTTTATGTAATCGGCTAAAAACCAATTTTAGGATTTTCTGATATTCAACCCTCAAGCGGATGTAAAGGGTTGCAAACGTTTCCTCGATTTCCTACATATTTCTAAAATCGATGCGATAACGAATTGGTTTGTATTTCCAAAGGCTTCCTATCTAATCGTCAAAAAAATAATTTCAGAATTTTTGCATATTCAACCACAAGGGGTGTACGTTTTCACAGTTTTCGATATATTTATTGGATTAGATGGGATATAAAATTGGCTACTTTCTACGGGAATTTCATGAAAACCTTAAAAAAACAGTTTCACTATTTTTCGAAATTCACCACCCTAGGCGGTGTGAAGGGGTTGCTCACGTTTTCACAAATGTCATACCTAAAAGGTCTGACGAGGCCGGAAATTGGTTGTTACTTCTATGGCATGCAGTGTATTACTCTAAAAGCTGTTTTTTGATATTTTGATGTTCAACCCCGAAGAAATTGTGTCATACGTTTGACGTATACAGAAGCTTTTTATATACCTATAAAAGGCAAAAAAATTATATTTCCGACATTTTTACTTCTGTTCTAGCGAGAAAATAAACTTTCCAAAAAACCTCCAGGTCTCGAAATAACCGATGTTACATTTCGACTTTGGCCACGTCCCGGATTATGACCCAATTACGTAATTCATGTTTTAAACGTGACAGTGGCGTAAGCGTTCTAGCTGACCACACTTTAACAGCTTCTCGAATTTTAACCCGACAAATAAAGTTTCGACCGGACTATTGGCAGATTAAGATACCTATTTCAATTTGAGAAATTCGAATTATTGCCCTTTCTTTCAATGAATTTTGTTATGTTCTTATTATTTTTCCAATTCTTTTAAATAAAAATCTGTTCGCAACAAAACTTTCTTTTTTTATTCACTAACTGTGAGTAATTTCGGATTCCACAATGCTTATACTTTGATTAAATTTATTAATTCTTTGTTGAAAAGAATATTCCTAAGTAATTTTGATTAAGTACCGCTTTCACTTGGTTTGATACTATAATATGAAAGTTTCACTTACTGTACATAACTCACAAAAATCAATCAAATGAAATGTTACAAAATCACCTCAAAGAATAGGGCTATTTTGAATATTTGTATAGTTTTCAGTAAAAGATATTGTAACAAAATTTATACACAGACGAAATAAAAGTATAATATGTATGTTACTATTCTTTCTAACCATACATAAGTAAATGCTTTAATAGATAACTGATATTCTTACAAACTCATTAGGCACTAGGAAAACCATGGACAGTCTTTGGAAGAGCAGCAGCTGTTTACACTGAACCGTTTTTATTATTCAGTGGAATGCTAACATCTTACTCGCTAATAGGAAGACTTAAGAAAGGACAGTCAATAAAATTAAAGAGTGAATATATAGGAAGACTACTAAGGTAAGCAACATTAAAATTATGAAAATATAATAACATCATAAAAATTGTTGGACTAACATGTATGTATAGAGTCTTTCAAATGGGACGCTCGAAGTTTGCTAGGTTATAGCGGCCATGTTGTTAAAGCAACATCTGTCAAATTTGTTCTAAATTGTTCAGTAGTGTACGGCAAATCACCATGGATAGTTATGGCGTTGAACATCGTGTGCAAATCATCAAATTTTATTTTAAAAATTAGTGCTTCATTCGAGAAACGTTCCGCGGATTACATGGTTTTTAGCGACGAGCCCATTTTTTGATGAATAGATGTGTGAACAAGCAGAAATCGTCAGATTTGGGACGATACCAATCCACACGAGATACACCAGACCCAAATGCATCTCGCGAAAGTCACTGTTTGGTGCGGATTTTGGTCTTGCGGAATCATCGGTCCATAATTCTTCCAAAATGAAACTGGCATTGCCATAACCGTCAACAGATCGATGATAAGCAACTTCTTGTGGCCTAAACTGGAGATATGGGTATCGACATGTGGTTCAAACAGGACGGCGCTATATGCCACACACCGCATGTCATGATGGACATTCAGCACGTGCGATTTGAGGGCATGGTTAGCTCGCGCGGCGAAGACATGAAACGGGCCACCGAAATCGTGCGATTTAACGGCTTTAAACTTCTTCCTTTGAGCTATCTTAAATCACAGGTCTATGCGTATAAACCGCAAACAATTGATCCCCTCAAAGTCAACATAACGAGCCAGATTTATGAGACAAAGTTATCGAAAATTGGAGCTCCCGAATACGTGCCACTAAGAAACCGAAGGCTGACATTTGAACGACTTTATATTCCATACTTAATGCCATAAAATATTTTTTCAAATAAAAAAAAATTGAGTTGATATCTCACACACAACTTGTTTCATTTACAATTAAAAATCAAGGTCCTTATTTAAAGTCACATTTCCAACCTTTTCAAACTCCTTTTACTTTATTATTACTTTATTTTTTTTAATAATAAAGTTTAGTGATCGACCTGAAATTTCAAAAAAATTTGATACCCTAAAATTTTGAACTACATGAAAGCCGGTATTGAAACATTGTAAAATCCATATCTCCTGAACGATTGATGTCAGAAGGTTGAAACTTTGTGGTTGTCGTTAGGGATACTTCCAGATTAGCCACCGGATAAAATTTTTAAGAGGGGTGGTGGGGTGTGGAAGTGGCGGGTGAAAAACTTTGGATTACAATATCTTCCGAACCAGTTACACCAGGAAGATAAAATTCGGTGTTTGTATATGGGATCACAAATGGAGTCTACTGAACGTAAACTTATTGGTGGGGAGGGGAAGCACGAGAGTAAGGGGTATCAATTTTTCAAAAAAATAAATTTTTGTATCTTAATAACCGTACCAGATATGATCTTGAAAATTTTAGGGATTTTTGGTGTTGTGGGTGTTGGTGGTGATGGTGAAAGTGGGTAGAAAGTAAAAAATTTGATTTTTATATCTCGAAAACTGTAATTAATGGAAAACTAAAAATTTACAACAATACAGGGTGTTTGGCACTCCTTCCGCCACCTTGTAAGGGGTTATTTCTTGATATATTTGGAGAAAAAAATTGTTCTACAGGGTGGGTCAATTTTCAATAACAGTGGAGATACAGGGTGGTTAAGAAGTACGCTTCCATGCCTACCATCACACACCAGTACAGAAGCTGCTGCTGTCTCTGATGGTAAAGTCTGCGCGCGGCTCGTCCATTTCCGCGACACTCTCCATAAATTAACACAGTGTGAGCATATTGTTCATTGGAGTACTCAGGCATTTTGAAATTATTTTTTTAATTCTACTGACACCTTCTTCTTTTAGCAAACTGATAAAAATATAAAGGTAGTTTTGCTTTTATAGGCTTTTTATTTTGTAAGGCTTATTAAAAAAGACATAGTACCGCACCCAGCATTACCTACCACATCCAGGTAAAAGCATCAATTATGTTGAAACTCACTTACATTTCATTGTTTTCCTACATACTTTAAATAGTAATAAATTTGCAATAAAAATACGTCAGTACTTCCGACAAATTAAACAGGTTCTTAGACGAGGTCCATTTTACGGCACTGACTTTTGAAATATTTAATTTGTATGCGATATGTATTTTTACCTATTACTCCAAAATGTTAATCGTAACTCATACATATGTATGCAGCTTTTGTAGGTAATAATATGGTTAAAAAAAAAATAAAATTAAAATTACATTTTTATAATGGGGTTTTCTGGGAAAAACTACATTGATCACTAAATTTTTAGGGTTGACGAAGCAAAAATCTGTGTTTTCTAGTAAATATCTCAAGATTGGGTGCAGTTACAATTTAGACTGTTACATCAAATGAAAGGTAACTCGATTCCCTAAAAAGCGAGTTATAACACTTTGCCTTGTGATTATTCGTTTGTAAGATATAACGTTTTAAGTGAGTGAGGGTACCGCTCAAAAACACTTTTCTTAACCACAATGTATCTCCACTATTTTTGAAAATTGACCCACCCTGTAGAACAATTTTTTTCTCCCAATATATCAAGGAATAACCCCTTACAAGCTGGCGGACGGAGTGCTAAACACCCTGTAGAGACACCCCAGTAAAATAAATTTTTTGATAGTGCTAGCAAGGTACAGGGGTGAGGGGTGTGTTTTTATATCTCAGAAACAGCTTATGCTAGAAAGTTTAAACGTAGTACGTATAGGTAGATGTGCTACTAGAGTAATTAAAACTAAAACAAAAATTAAATTTTCGTCTGTGTACAAAGATGGAGTAAAAAATATACAGCAGTCACGATCGGCTGCAAGCCAATCGTATGATACTTTAGATGAAATACTGAACTGCGATTTATATTGTAGTTGGGGATAAAGTAAAATTACTTGTAGAATTACGTATGTGCTTTATTAAGGACTCCCATTTGATTGCTACTCAAACTTAAAAGACAATATTCAGTGTTTAATTTCATATCTTGAACTGGGTGAGTCACCGAAAAAAATTTGCCTTTTTGAAGGACTTTTTCATGGAAGGTGCAGGTAGGACTCACTCGATTTCTTACATATTTATCCTTTTCCTTGGAATCACTCAAAAACTAATGTGTACAAAATTTCAAATTCGTAGCTTGAAACGTTCAAATGTTATCGGAAAATATTGTTGAACACGTGTCTTACGGATTTTTTATATTTATTTATTTATTTATTTATTTACGGGTGCAAGACCCTCAAAGAAGAAGATACCAAAAGGAGTAAAAGGATTTCGCTGACTAGTAAACTCGAACTTTGTTTTCACTCAAAACTAATTTGTACAAAATTCAGAATTCATAGCTAAACGATTACTTGAGCTAAACGATTATTTGAGTTATAGTGAGTTTCGTAAATTAAGTGAAGACATTTTGGCAGGTTATTTGTATGGCAGCTACACAAAGGACTAATAGGATTTTCTTCATAATCATACATTTAGCTCCAACTCGTAGCTTAAACCCTTATGAAGTTATCGGCCAATATTGTTGAACACGTGTTTTAAGGACATTTTGTGTGGCAGCTAGCTACCCGAAGGAGGAGAACGATTTTGCCCGTTAACAATCTTAGCCTTACAAATTCAACCAGATTCAAAATTTCAAGATCCTTGGTGAAGGTGTTCTTGAGTTATCGTGTTCACGGACGGACGGACGTCAAGTAGATTTGAGGTTTTTGGCCACAAATAAACAAAAAATAATATAACTTTTTTTCGTCCGAGGCTAGGTTCTATGCGTTACAAACTTTTGGGCTGGATTAAACTTAAAATACTCTATATGGTTTCATCTAGAGTATAAAAATGTCCTTAAAAAGCGTTTTTCCCACATTTTCACGAATTTCGTTAAATCTTTTAGACATCTTGAGCTATTAAATAAATTTTACTTCTGCGTGCTCTTAATATAAGCGATATCTAACCCCTAAGAGGGTGTAAGGCGGTTATGTGCTTTTTCACGAATTCCCATATATTTCTTAAGTCTAATAAAATATATAATTCACTTTCACTTCTAAATGCTTTGAATATATTCGGGAAACACGTTTCGGATTCCTACCCATAAAATAAAAAAGGGGCGCCCAGACTTTTATACTCTAGATGAAATCTGTGAAGTGCTATTATGTTCAATTCAATACAAAAGTTTGGATTGGAAAGAACGGAGCCTCGTTGACAAATAAGCTTTACATTATTTATTTTTACTTTAATTGGTTAAAAATCACACATCCGCTACTGTCCGTCAGTCTGCCTGGGAAGCTGAAATTTGGTCACTATTAATGAGTTTGTTAGGTTAAGTTCTGGAACGAATGAAATCGTCCTATTTATTGAAGTTGGTCCTTACAAAAGTGTTTAAAACTACAATTTTTCAATGATAGCCAAGGAAGTTGAAATTTAGTATACTTTTTTTCAAACTATTTGTAAGGCTCAGTTCGTTACAGGCAAAATCGTCCTACTCCTTGGGGTAACTGCCATGCAAAAAGTCCTTGAAACACGTACCTATATTTATTGGCCAATAACGTCGAACCGCCTGAAGCTACGACTTTGAAATTTTGTATACGTTAGTTTTCCAATAGTTGCAGGTATGAATATGAAAGAATCCCATGAGTCCTTCGAGTAGCCACTACACAAAAATTTTGTAAAAATTTCCTCACTCAATTTATGAAACTCACTATAACACATGAAGTTGTATTTTTGTACAAAGTACTTTTAAAGGAAAATAAGGTTTTAGTCATTAATCATCAAAATTCCTTTCTTCCTTCGGGTAGCTCACATACAAAAAGTGCTTAAAATAAGTGCTAAAGAATATTGGCCGATAACTTCAGAACGGTTTAAGCAGCGACTTTGAAATTTTGCATGTGTGGGTTTTTCAAGTTAGTTGTAGCTAAAGGTAAGGGTGGAAAGATATTTGTACAGGATTTTTGGATGGCAGCTACACGAAGGACTCATGAGATTTCTTCATATTCATACCTTTTACTGGAACTATTAAAAATATGAAAAAATCAACGTATGCAAAATTTCAAAGTCGTTGTTAAAAGATGTTTCGTATTCACCTGAACCTGATAATATTCCGACTTATATTCTAAAAGTTGTAAGAGCCTTCTTGTTGAACCACCAGCAAAGATTTTTGATCAATCTTTAACTGAAGGCATCTTTCCTGACTTTTGGAAGTCCTATTATATAATCCTTCTATACGAAAGTGGAAATAAATGCACAATCCTCAATTACAGAGATATTGCCAATTTGAATGGATTGTCAAGGATCATGTTGAATTTTACTGCAAATCATTAGTTTGTGATCATCTTTGTTAAATTAAGGAGATTTATCAGGAATATAAAATCTTCACATATCTTTATCTGTTTCAGATAAAAAATAATTAAATTGACTTATTTATTATATTTATTAAAATAGTAAATCTCTATAAATTAGTTAATTATTTAATTGAAATTAAACTTATAAGAAATTAATTCAGAAAATTAACGATGTGTATTATATTAATAAAGTATTATAAAAATTTATTGAACAACAAAAAAAAATTTATTAATTAATGTCTCATATTGAGATCGTTTTCTATTATTACTTTACTATTTTTATACTCTAGATGAAATCATATAGAGTATTATAAGTTTAATCCAGCCCAAAAGTTTGTAACGCATAGAACCAAGCCTCGGACGAAAAAAAGTTATATATTATTTTTTGTTTATTTGTGGCCAAAAACCTTAAATCCGCCTGACGTCTGTCCGTCCGTCCGTCCGTCCGTCCGTCCGTCTGTCCGTGAACACGATAACTCAAGAACGCCTTCACCTAGGATCTTGAAATTTTGAATCTGGATGTTTGGTTGAATTTGTAAGGCTAAGTTCGTTAACGGGCAAAATCATCCTACTCCTTCGGGTAGCTGCCATACAAAATGTCCTTAAAACACGTGTTCAAGAATATTGGTCGATAACTTCAGAAGGGTTTAAGCTACGACTTTGAAATTTTGTATGTGTTATTTTTCCAATAGTTGGAGCTAAATGTATGATTATAAAGAAAATCCTGTTAGTCCTTCGTGTAGCTGCCATACAAATATCCTGTCAAAATGTATTCACTTAATTTACGAAACTCACTATAACTCAAGTAATCTTTTAGCTACAAATTCGGAATTTTGTACAAGTTAGTTTTGAGTGAAAAGAAAGTTTGAGTTTACTAATCAGCGAAATCCTTTTACTCCTTCTGGTAGCTGCCATACAAAATGTCCTTAAAACACGTGTTCAAGAATATTGGTCGATAACTTCAGAAGGGTTTAAGCTACGACTTTAAAATTTTGTATGTGTTATTTTCCCAATAGTTGGAGCTAAATATATGATTATAAAGAAAATCCTGTTAGTCCTTCGTGTAGCTGCCATACAAATATCCTGTCAAAATGTATTCACTTAATTTACGAAACTCACTATAACTCAAGTAATCTTTTAGCTACGAATTCGGAATTTTGTACAAGTTAATTTTGAGTGAAAAGAAAGTTTGAGTTTACTAATCAGCGAAATCCTTTTACTCCTTCTGGTAGCTGCCATACAAAATATTCTTAAAACACGTGTTCAACAATATTTTCCGATAACTTCTGAACGCTTCAAGCTACGAATTTGAAATTTTGTACACATTAATTTTTGAATGGTTCCAAGGAAAAGGATAAATATGTAAGAAATCGAGTGAGTCCTTCCTGCACCTCCCATGTGCAAGTCCTTCAAAAAGGACATTTTTTTTCGATGACTTACCCAGTTCAAGGTATGAAGTTAAACACTGAATATTTTCTTTTAGGTTTGAGTAGCAATCTAATAGCAGTCCTTAATAAAGGACATACAACATGCACACACGTAATTCTACTTTATCCCCAACTACAATATAAATCGGAGTTCAGTATTCATCTAGAGTATTATACGATTGGCTTGCAGCCGATCGTGACTGCAGTATGTTTTAATAATAAAGTATTGTTATCGACCTGAAATTTCAAAAAAATTTGCTGCCCTGAAATTTTGTATTTTCACGTTTTAGGACTAGTAGACCCCAAAAAAGCAAAAAAAAAATGTCTGTCTGTCCGCCGTAGACGCCGGACGCCGTACGCCGTACGCAAAACCGTTTGAAGGTGCGTAGCTCACAAACCCTTTGAGATATTAAGTTGAAATTTTTATGGTGGGTAGAGTGGGTGACCTACAATTGGTAGCTTTTGAAGGGGTGGTTGTGTAAGGGGGGAGGAGGGGGAACGTTTTAGATGAAAATTTTGGTTTGTAGATCTCAGGAACCGCTTATGCTAGGAAGCTGAAAGTTGGAACTTATGAAGTACTAAGATAGTGGATCCATTTGCAAAAAAATGGTCGATAGGGGTTGAGAGCTGTGCGCGTGGGGGGGGGGGGGGAGAACAATACGTCCAAAACGCTTGTAAGCTGGGATTGATACATTCTAAAATCTATATCTCCTGAACGATTGATGTCAGATGGCCGAAATTTTGTAGTTGTATTAAGGGATACTAGGAGATTAGAAAGGGGTTAACATTTTTAGGGGGAGTAGTGAGGTATGGGGGTGGGAGTGAAAAACTTTGAATTACAATATCTTCCTACTCAATGGTGCTAGCAAGATAAAATTTGGTTTCTATACCATAAATACAATTACCAGTGAAGTCTACTGAATGTAAAATTTTGCGGGGGGAGGTGAAGCGGTAAAGGTGGGGGGACCATTAGACCTCTAGCGAAAAAAGAAGTTTTGAGGGTGTGGGTGTAGGGAGTGATGGTGGGAGGGGGTGGAACGAAAAGAATTCTGATTTTTATTTCTCGAAAACCGCAAAGCATAGAAAGCTAATAATTTACGACTATATGGAGTCACTGTAGAAGTATCATATCAAAAATTTTTGATAGGGTTAGCAAGGTTCGGGGGTAGAGGGTGGTTTTTCATATCTCAGAAACGGCTTATGCTAGAAAGTTGAAACTTGGTATGTATACATATATAGAAGACCTCCAGGAGTAATTAAAGCAAACAAAAAGTTCAAAATTTTATTGATATTTAGAGCTGGAGTAAAAAAAATTACCGTGAAAAGGGGTTTTCCAACATTTTCATGAATTTCATTATTTCAAGCTAAAGAATAATCAGGCGGCTATTTGGAACGTTATTTTTATACTCTAGATGAAATCATATAGAGTATTATAAATTTAATCCAGCCCAAAAGTTTGTAACGCATAGAACCAAGCCTCGGACGAAAAAAAGTTATATTATTTTTTGTTTATTTGTGGCCAAAAACCTCAAATCCACTTGACGTCCGTCCGTCCGTGAACACGATAACTCAAGAACGCCTTCACCAAGGATCTTGAAATTTTGAATCTGGATGTTTGGTTGAATTTGTAAGGCTAAGTTCGTTAACGGGCAAAATCGTCTTACTCCTTCGGGTAGCTGCCATACAAAATGTCCTTAAGACACGTCTTCAAAAATATTGGTCGATAACTGTAGAAGGGTTTAAGCTACGACATTGAAATTTTGTATGTGTTATTTTTCCAATAGTTGAAGCTAAATATATGATTATGAAAAGAATCCTGTTAGTCCTTCGTGTAGCTGCCATACAAATATCCTGTCAAAATGTATTCACTTAATTTACGAAACTCACTATAACTCAAGTAATCTTTTAGCTACGAATTCGGAATTTTGTACAAATTAGTTTTGAGTGAAAAGAAAGTTCGGCTTTACTAGTCAGCGAAATCCTTTTACTCCTTCTGGTAGATGTCATACAAAATGT
This sequence comes from Beris morrisii, assembly GCA_951812415.1. Taxonomy (NCBI): domain Eukaryota; kingdom Metazoa; phylum Arthropoda; class Insecta; order Diptera; family Stratiomyidae; genus Beris; species Beris morrisii. The sequence goes on from OX638311.1 coordinate 99,958,534, forward strand.
CCTTAAGACACGTGTTCAACAATATTTTTCGATAACTTTTGAACGCTTCAAGCTACGAATTTCAAATTTTGTACACGTTCATTTTTAAATGGTTCCAAGGAAAAGGATAAATATGTAAGAAATCAAGTAAGTCCTTCCTGCACCTACCATGTGAAAGTCCTTCAAAAATGTCATTTTTTTTCGATGACTTACCCAGTTCAAGATATGAAATTAAACACTGAATATTGTCTTTTAGTTTTGAGTAGCAATCTAATGGCAGTCCTTATAAAGGACATACAACATGCACACACGTAATTCTACTTTAACCCCAACTACAATATAAATCGGAGTTCAGTATTCATCTAGAGTATTATACGATTGGCTTGCAGCCGATCGTGACTGCAGTATGTTTTAGTTTATCAGTCGCATAGTGACCTTCACCCCATCTCGCTATTAAACACGTTTCGGACTTCTACTCAAAAAATAATAAAGTTAATAAGCTGATTAGTTTTTTTAATAAAAATCCGTTTAATATTACGATATAGAGTTTATTGAATATTTTTTAAAATAATTAATAAGATGTATGCACCCTAAGAGCAGAAAACGAAAGCGAAAAAGTCCCCATATGTACCCTTTCACATACATATATCTATATACCACAGGGTGCGCCATCTTTTATGTCGGTATCTAAACATTGAATAACTTTGACATTTTTCAACAGATTGACTTGATTGGATAAGTTTTGGAAACGTCAATTCAGAAGAATATTGCCGACAGACCGTCCACGTCGCTTGGAATACGTCCAAACAGTCGCTCGAATGGTTGACACTGAACCTGATTTTTGGAAGCAAATTCTGATGACCGACGAGGCCCACTTCACACTCTTTGGCGGCGTTAATAAGCAAAATTGCCGCATTTGGGGAACGAAGAATCCACACGAGATCCATGAAACGCCATTGCATGATCAAAAAGTGACTGTTTGGGCCGACGTTTGCGCCAAAACCATCATTGGGCCATGTTTTCCGACAAAACACAACAGTCGATCGAAAACGATATCAGTGGATGTTAGCTCATTATGTCTGCCCGCAAATGCGTGGAAAAGGTCTGGATGGTTACTGGCTTAAACAAGACGTACATACGATGCCACACTGCAAATGAAACAATTCAGTGTCTGCAACGAAAATTTGACTTGATTGGATAAGTTTTGGAAACGTCAATTCAGAAGAATATTTCCGACAGACCGTCCATGTCGCTTGGAATACGTCCAAACAGTCGCTCGAATGGTTGACACTGAACCTGATTTTTGGAAGCAAATAAGACGGTGCGCCATGCCACACTGCAAATGAAACAATTCAGTTTCTGCAACGAAAATTTCCTGGACGACATTGACTGGCCACCAAGATCTCCAGATTTGACTCCTCCGGACTTCTTTTTATGGGGTTATTTGAAAAGCAAAGTGTACGCCAGCACGCCTCAGACCACTGACGAGCTCAAAGCAAACATTCGTACCGAAGTCATCGCTATACCGCCCGAGATGCTCGAAAAAGTAATGGAAAACGCAGCAAAAAGGGCGCATTTTGCTTTAGCCAATAGAGGCAGCTACTTGATTGATGTTGTATTCAAAAACTAATCCAAAAAATTCTAAAGAACCAAATTGAATAAAAATACCTCACATATAAAAATCGGTTGTTTTTCAAAGTTATTCAATGTTTGCATACCGATATAAAAGATGGCGCACCCTGTATATATATATATATATACTTGTATATACATATGTGTTGAAATTAATGTAACAGAGGTCGACACAGTACAAATTTGACATAGCATAAATTACATAATTAGTAAAAACTGCATGTATCGTTATTTCCCATAAAAAATTCATAAGTCTAATAAATTTCCCAAACGATTTGAAATGCATAATTTAATTTTTTTCGTATGAGTTTCTGCTGTCTATACGCTCAAAAATTTACATTTTTATACTCTAGATGAAATCATATAGAGTATTATAAGTTTAATCCAGCCCAATAGGTTGTAACGCATAGAACCAAGCCACGGACGAAAAAAAGTTATATATTATTTTTTGTTTATTTGTGGCCAAAAACCTCAAATCCGCCTGACGTCCGTCCGTCCGTCCGTCCGTCCGTCTGTCCGTCCGTCTGTCCGTTAGCACGATAACTCAAGAACGCCTGCACCTAGGATCTTGAAATTTTGAATCTGGATGTTTGGTTGAATTTGTAAGGCTAAGTTCGTTAACGGGCAAAATCGTCCTACTCCTTCGGGTAGCTGCCATACAAAATGTCCTTAAAACACGTGTTGAAAAATATTAGCCGATAACTTCGGAAGGGTTTAAGCTACAACTTGGAAAATTTGTATGTGTTACTTTTTCAATAGTTGGAGCTAAATGTAGACTTATGAAAGAAATCCTGTTAGTCCTTCGTGTAGCTGCCATACAAATATCCTGTCAAAATGCATTCACTTAATTTACGAAACTCACTATAACTCAAGTAATCTTTTAGCTATGAATTGGAAATTTTGTACAAATTAGTTTTAAGTAAAAACCAAGTTCGGGTTTACTAATCAGCGAAATCCTTTTACTCCTTCTGGTAGCTGCCATACAAAATGTCCTTAAAACACGTGTTTAAGAATATTGCCCGATAACTTCAGAAGGGTTTAAGCTACGACTTTGAAATTTTGTACACGTTTTTTTTTTAATAGTTCCAAGGAAAAGGATAAATATGTAAGAAATCGAGTGAGTCCTTCGTGCACCTCCCATGCGAAAGTCCTTCAAAAAGGAAATTTTTTTTCGATGACTTACCCAGGTGAAGATATGAAATTAAACACTGAATATTGTCTTTTAGGTTTGAAAAGCAATCTAATGGCAGTCCTTAATAAAGGACATACAACATGCACACACGTAATTCTACCTTATCCCCAACTACAATATAAATCGGAGTTCAGTATTCATCTAGAGTATTATACGTTTGGCTTGCAGCCGATCGTGACTGCAGTATGTTTATCTCTATATATAAAAATGAATGTTTGTCTGTCTGTTTGTCCTGTATAGGCTCCTAAACCACTCATCCAATTGCGATGAAACTTTGGTGATTTGTTGAGGGTACGCCCTCGATGGTTTCTGCGTTAACAAAATTATTTAACAGTTGGTGGTTCGCGAGTTATTTCAACATTTGAGTGTTTTTCATATGATTTAGCGGCAGTTCGTTTTTGGTGTATAAGAGGATAGTGGATGGAAGATGGAATATGGAGGATGGAAGATGGAGGATGGTGGATAGAGAATGGAGGATGGATGATGGAGTTTGGTTGATGGTAGATGGAGGATGGTGGATAGAGGATGATGGATGGAGGATGGGAGATGGTGGGTGAAGGATGGTGGATAGAGGATGGAGGATAGAGGATGGAGGATGGTGGATGGTGGGCGGAGAATGGTGGATAGAGGATGGAGGATAGAGAATGGGGGATGATAGATGGAGGATGGTGGATGGTGGATAGAGGATGGTGGATGGTGGATAGAGGATGGATGATGGAAGATGGAGGATGGCGGATGAAAGATGGAGGACGGTGGATGGAGGATGGTGGATGGGGATGGTAGATGGTGGATGGTAGATGGAAAATGGTGGATGGTGGATAGAGGATGTAGGATAGAAGATGCTGGATTGGAGATGGGGGATGGAGGATGGAGTAACGGGAGCAAGAAATGGGAGTAACGGGAGAAATGGTAGCAACGGGAGTAACAGGAGCATCGTGAGAAACAGGAGCAACGGATCAACGGATCAACGGGAGAAATGGGAGCAACGGAGAAATAGGAGCAATGGATCAACGGGAGAAACAGGAGCAATGGATCAACGGGAGCAACGGGAGTAATAGGAGCGATGGAACAACGTAAGCGAAGCGAGCGTAGCCGCGGTACGCGGCTAGTATTAAATAAAGAACGCATTTCTAAATCAAAAATATTTTTTCCCAAATATCACCAAACGATTCCCAAATGAATAGAGTGAAAATTAATTAAAAACCATACTGCAGTCACGATCAGCTGCAAGCCAATCGTATGCTACTTTAGATGAAATACTGAACTCCGATTTATATTGTAGTTGGGGATAATTACGTGTGTACATGTTGTATGTCCTTTATTAAGGACTCCCATTTAATTCCTACTCAAACCTAAAAGACAATATTCAGTGTTTAATTTCATATCTTGAACTGGGTGAGTCACCGAAAAAAATTGTCCTTTTTGAAGGACTTTCACATGGAAGGTGCAGGAAGGACTCACTCGATTTATTACATATATATCATTTCCTTGGAACCATTCAAAAATTAATGTGTACATAATTTCAAATTCGTAGCTTGAAACGTTCAAAAGTTATCGGAAAATATTGTTGAACACGTGTCTTAAGGATTTTGTATATGGAAGATACCAGAAGAAGTAAAGGGATTTCTCTGACTAGTAAACTCGAACTTTGTTTTCACTCAAAACTAATTTGTGCAAAATTCCGAATTCATAGCTAAACGATTACTTGAGTTATAGTGAGTTCCGTAAATTAAGTGAAAACATTTTGACAGGATATTTATATGGCAGCTACACGAAGGACTAATAGGATTTTCTTCAGAATCATACATTAAGCTCTAATTATTGGAAAAATAACACAGAGACGTAGCTTAAACCACTCTGAAGCTATCGACCCGTATTCTTGAACACGTGTTTTAAGGACATTTTGTATGGCAGTAGGCAGTAGGAAGATTTTGCCCTTTAACGAACTTAGCCTTACAAATTCAACCAAACATCCAGATTCAAAATTTTACGATCCTAGGTGAAACATCACCCTGCAAACATCAGGATCCAAAATTTCAACATCCTACGTCAAGGCATTGATGAGTTCGTACAGACGGATTTGGGATTCTTAGCCACATCTGGTCAGAAAATAATACAACTTTTTATCGTTCCAGACTCCATTTTATGTATTAGAAACTATTGGGTTGGATTAAACTTATAATACTCTCAGATTTCATCTAAATTATAATAAAATTAAATTTATTTTCTTCTGAGGACACTTTCTGTATGCTACAATATTTTGGGCTGGGTTAAATTTATAATGTTCTACAGATTTCGTCTTCAGGGCAAATGGTAGGAAATTGTGGTATATACGCTCTCTGTAAGCGCATAGTTTTATGTCAGAAATATAGTGTAAATCGACGCTTGAGTAATCTTGCATTTATACAGACTGTCTGATGGACGGAAGGACAGCAAGCGGTAATTATTTGTTTTATAGACCATTTGCGACCATTTTTCTCACGAACCAATCCGGGTCTCTTTTTTCAAATGCCCTTTAATGTAGAAGATTAGTTCCGTGGAGAGGAATCAGGTTAGTGTTTTAAGGAATGGGTGAGTGTGAATTGGGTATTTTTTGAATCGTATGTACGAAAGATTTTTTCTAGTGCTGACACTTTCCGTTGTGGAGTGAATGGTATTTTAATTAATACTTATTTCATACTCTCAAGGCGTCACCCAAGTATATAAATATAAATGAAATGAAATTTGTTTTCAGACGATTTAATGGGAAACCCGAGAAAGTGAAACCCATGTTTGGTTTTATTTCTCGTAGTACAAGGAATTTTAAAAATATATATGCACTTAAATGTTTGCAGCTTGATTTTACTCATTCTAAAGTATTGTTCTCCAGTGTGAAATCGAGACAATACAACACAAACTTTTGAGACTTATCGCCTTTAAGTTACATATTTCAACTGAGTGGATGAATTATGATTCCCCTATTGGTCAATTACACTTACGATCTTTAAGCGATCGCCGAGAGCAACTGGAATTCATTTTCTCGTTTTAAAATTGTTAACTATATAGTAGATTGTCCGTGTCTTCTTGAGTCTATTAATTTTCGTGTTTCTAATGTTCGAAATCCTCATTCTCTCTGCACCAAAACTCTGAGTTGTCAAAATAGTCCACTGTAAAGACTGATGAGAACCGGCAATAAGTACTGTCATTGTATTGATTTCTTTAATATTAATCTCGTGACATTAATGTCACTCTTCCAAGTCAAATAGCTTTTTTAATAGTAAACATTGTTGTTCTTTGTTTTTTGTAATATAATTATTTAATTAAGTCTTAAATAAATAAATTTTATATGTGAATTTTGGTGAAATTGTTTGTGGAATTCCAATAGCATGTTTTGCAGTTGTGGAAACAATTTCCCGAACCCAAGCAAAGTTTTGCAGAGAGTCCAACGAACAAAAGAGTTTTAATACTCGTACTTGTCCGAAACCTATGCTATTCGGATTGGGTATCGAACAATCATGGTATTCTGTTTTATGGCGTCATTTAACTGTAATTTTGACTCTATATCATTTATTGTTGATTAACTTTTTCAAAATACTAGTACAACTGTTTGCCCTTTATATAGCAAATTAATATATATTTTGTACATACTCTCAGCCAATTGATAGTGAGACTAAGGAAATCATCAAAATACGTAATGATCTCCGCAGAGAATGGCAGTCGACTAGAAATCCTGCCACCAAAACCACTATCCAAGGCAATCAGGGTACGTATCTTAGAGCAACGCAACAAAAAATGGAATGATACGCTCTAAGAACTTGACAAAAACTCAAGAAAAGTGTGGCAGCTCAATAAGATTTTTAAGAAAAAAAGTCAACAATTCCCAGCCCTTCTAGACTCTAGTAACCAACTCAAATTCTCTGACTTGGACAAATCTGAATTGCTAGCGGATAATTTCCATTCTGCCCACTGCGCTACAGAAAATCTCGGAAATACTAGTACTAACGAAGCTGTTGAAAATCTCTTAAATTCTATGAGAACCACAAATTGTGACAGAGGAACAATAAATTTCTGCACTCCACGCGAAATTTGTCAAATTCTAAAGCGATTAAAGGTTAAATAAGCCCCTGGAATTGACAAACTGTCAAGTGTAGTAATTAAGAACTTACCTAAGAAGTGCATAATTGTTCTTATTTCGTTTTCAATGCATGTCTCAAATTAAGTGTCTTCCCGAACCAATGGAAAAGTGCCATCATTATTCCCATCCTAAAACCGAGTAAAGATCCAAAGTCTCCCCAGAGCTATCGACCGATTAGCCTACTTCTTATACTGGGAAAGGTATTTGGACGCGTTGTACTAAATCGGATCCAGACATTATTAAATGAGTCAAATATCTTACCAGAAATTCCCTTCACCAGAAAAACTCTATAGGTATGGTGGCTCTTGATATTGAGAAAGCGTTCGACACTGTGTGGCACGATGCATTAGTATACAAATTATACAAGTTCTCCTTTCCATTGTACAGCGAGCTGATTAAGTCTTTTCTCGAAGGAAGAACCTTTACTGTCAAATTGAGATCTTCCTTTTCCAACTTTCGTCAAATTCCTGCTGGTGTACCCCAGGGTTCTTGCCTGAGTCCAACATTGTTCAACATATACACTGCGGATATACCAATAAATGAGAATTGTCAAGTGGCAATTTTCGCTGACGACACAAACATTTATTGCAGCTCTGACAATCCGTCTAATATAATTAAAAGTCTTGAAGACCAACTGAATGTGTTCGGTGAATACTACAACAATTGGAGAATTAAAATAAACGCTTCCAAAACGATCTCGATTTTCTTTACAAAGAAACGTACCTTCAGGAACTTGCCATGACGACCTTTACGCTTCGGTGGAGAGCCTATTGAATGGTCTGACACTATCACCTACCTTGGTCTCACGTTAGACAAAAAACTAACCTACCACGCTTACATCGAAAATACAATCTCGAAAATTTCTCGCTCTATACATGCCCTATATCCACTCATCAATCGGAAATCTAAGCTATCACTTGACAATAAAATTCTAGTGTATAAAATAGTAATGCAGCCTATCATCTTATATGGTTATCCAGTATGGAACGACTGTGCAAACCTACACAAGAAAAAGTTGCAGATAATACAAAACAAAGGCCTTAAAATTATAACGAACAAATCATTCTTTTACTCGACTAAACGTCTTCACCAGGAGGCTGAAGTTTCATTGATCAATGTTATGGCTCTTAAAGCCCAATCTTTATTTTTGAACAGGTACCGCTATGTCACAAATCCTCTGGTTACATCTATCCTATAAGTTCCTTCTGCGAATGTATTTTATTTGTTTTTATTTAGTTCTAAGGTACTATAAGTTAGGTTAAGTAGGTTAATTTGTATGTAAGGTTTTTTAATTGATTCAATTTTTCCTTAAGCAAACAATATTTCCTTTACTTTAAAAAGTTTGACATTATTTTCTTGTCTTGTACAAAACTCAATATTGTAGTTGCAAAGACTCCAGCCTACTCTCTAAAATAATTAAAAACTGTGTCTATATATATTTAAGTATTATTGAAATAAATGAACTATGAACTATAATATATATTTTATCTTCATTTCCTAGGATTCTACCTACATTGGGCGCATTAATTTTATTTTGCACATATATTTTACCGCTTCTTGGTTCGGGGCCCCAATGGAATCTTGTTGTACGTCACCATTCCGATCTTTGCAAACAATTTTGGTGGAGAAATCTGCTTTTTATTCAGAATTATTTTGGATTTAGTAACATGGTGAGAACTAATATAATTAGTATTAAATAACCCAAAAAAAATAATAATATTTTGTAATTTTCAGTGCCTTACTCACACTCATCACTTAGGTATCGATACAGAGCTCTTCATATTTGCACCTATTGTAATTTTATGTCTGTGGAAATGGCCACGTAAAGGAGTAATATTTCTAATTGCAATTGTAATTATAAGCACCGGCGCACGATTTTATACGACAGTTGCAAATAAATTATCGAATTATATTTATTTTGGAGCGACGTAAGCAAATTACATTACGGTACCATTATTAATAAGAGCGAAATATTTATAACATACATGCAATAGATATTTTAAAAAACAAATTTTCACTTCTGCAAAAAAGAATATTGACTGATAAATAATCTTGGAATTGGTGACGTTGGTATACAATTACTATTATTATAAACGTCTTAAAATGTGCGGTATATCTTATACATATACACGATTATTTAGAGTCAATAGGACAATCTTGTACATAAAGTACCTGACTAAAGTCAAATAAGGAATAAAAATTCACGAGAGGTGCCTGGAAATGTACACCCAATATTCCGCTATGAAAATTTTCTTCACAATTTCAGGAAGTGGTACATTTAAATACTAAAATCTTTGAAAAATTCTCAACAAAAGTCTATGTGCTTTAAGGCGCTTTTAAATCCACATTGGAATTTTACACGAAACCCAGTTTTTTTCTTATTTCTCAGAATTTTTTCAACTATTTTCTAACGATTCCAAATTTCTTAAATGGCATTAATTATTTCTGCAATTTCTATAAAAAAAATGTTTTGTGAATAAAGTTCAAAATCTTAACACACTTTACAGATAATATTCAGTATGACTTAAATTTTGTCTGAATATAAAGTGTTAACATTTTTTAACGACGCATTCCGCTTTTACTTTTCCATTGAAAAAAAAAAAATTATAAACGGAAAATGTTGTAAAACTAGAATTTTTTCTTTTTATAATAATTTTTAACTTTTTTTGTCTATTGCAATAAATTTCTTAAAAACATTGAAAGCCAATGTGGTATACCAATAACACAGATATTAATTAATTTTAAATAAAAAACTAATTTAATATATATTTCACTTATAATACATCATAAAATTGACTTCAAACATATTGTGAATATTGTATATATATTTATGTTCATTCCGGTTGACTTATGATAACTGAACAAATTTTATATCGCTTAGGATTAAAATGCTCTTCAAAACTGCCGATTATATGTACTCGTATCCTCCACATAGAGCAACTGTGTACATAATAGGGATTATATTAGGTTACACACTCAGAATGTGCAAAACTTTAAAACTGACTGATAATCAACTACGATGTGGTTGGTGTATTAGTACTGTATGCTTTTTTGGAACTTTATTTGGTCCTGCACCAATGGGCGATTTGAATTACACTTACAATCCAGTCCATGCAGGCTACTATGCAGCATTCGCACCGATTGCATGGTGTACACTTTTTATTTGGACCGTCTTCACATCACACTTAGGATATCAAAGTAAGTAGGCATTATATCTATATTAAATTTGAAAAGACTTTTTACTTTAATTTTATATAAACATATTGTTGCGAGCTAGGGGTTCGCCAGGATTTCAAGTAAAACACAATTCGGTTAAAATAAAAATAAGTGATTATTTATTAATAGCACTTTAAATTCTATTCGTCAATAATTCGCACTATATGGCAATACCACCCGCTTATACCATATATCGCTTGACTCGTTCACTTTCGTTCTCTCTCAACACGGTCGCGTATACACGCTGGCTGTCACAGTCGACGTAATAACAATTACTTTCTCCCTCGCTGAAAGCTTCACCTGCTTTTATATTATCCGGTTGCAGTCTAGGATGTACTTGAATGTTCGCTCTGTGTGGTATCTTCTCGAAAGCTTTAGAGCTTTCGATTTCGATCTTCGTTCAGTGGTGTATGCAAAGGGTTCTAGTATATTGGAGAGCATTCGATAAGAAGGGAGATACAATCGTGTTGTTTCGCCGTATCTTCAGCTAGGTTTCTGATTGGGTTATTTTGCTACTAGGTATTCGGTTGTTGTTGTTTTCATTATGTGAAACGATCGAGTTGCACGGTTGCGCGGTTGCCAGGTTTACATGTAACATTACTCCCTCCTTAGTTCCTGTTCGTCCCGAACAGAGTCGATCCCCTCGTTATGGGCGCCATGGTACTTCGTTAGTCTATCGAGGTGCACAACTTTCATTTTAGTACGAGGTTTTTGATGCAACTGAATACGGTACACAACATCATTTAACCGGTTGATGATTTGGTAAGGTCCCTCCCAATTGCGCTGTAGTTTCGGTGACCTGCCCATCTGTCGTTTGGGATTGTATAGCCAAACTAAATTGCCCTCTTGGAATCCTGATGAATTCGCCCGTTGATCATACCTCGTCTTCATCCGATCGGTCGCCAAATTAATTTTATCTCTGACCAGGTTGTAAATTGTGTGTTGTCGATGTCGAAGATCCGATACGTAATCTTTTGGATGGGTTGGTTGGTCTGGTGGCACTCCAAACATTAATTCCGCGGGGACTTGAATATTCTTTCCGAAGATAACTCGGGAGGGAGTTTCTCCTGTTGTTGCGTGTACCGATGTTCTGTAGGCCATTAAAAATAGAGGAATGTGTTGATCCCAGTCCTGTTGCCTTTCGCTGACGAGTTTGGATAGGTTCGAATTCAGTGTTCTATTGAAACGTTCCACCATTCCATCGGACTGTGGATGTAGTGGAGTTGTTCTCGTTTTGTTTATTCCCATCATTTGACACACGTGTTTGAATGTTTGAGATTCAAAGTTGCGCCCTTGATCGGAGTGTAGTTCACGTGGAACTCCAAATCTGCTCACCCAGTTGGTAACAATTTGTTCTGCGACAGTAACTGCTTCTTGATTTGGAATTGCGTAAGCTTTGGGCCACTTGCTGAAATAATCGATGACCACAAGAATGTAGCGATTACCATTTTCCGATTCCGGAAATGGTCCAGCAATATCCACAGCAATTCTCTCGAATGGAGCTCCCACGTTGTATTGCTGCATTTCACCCTTTGATCTGCGTTGCGGGCCTTTACTCGATGCACAGGTAATACACTTACGGCACCAATTTTCGACGTCATCTCGGAGATGGATCCAATAGAACCTCTCTCGTATCTTTGCCAAGGTTCTATTTACACCTAAATGTCCACCGGAAGTACCTTCGTGATACTCCTTCAGAATTTCCTCGACTTTAGAATGCGCGACAATGGTTTTCATGAGATGCGATGTTCCGTCAGCGGTTTCCCATTTCCGTTTTAATAACCCGCCGTCTAGGTGGAGGGAGTTCCATTGTGCCCAATAACTCTTTAAGGTTTCGCTGAATTGTGAGATGTCTTTCCACTCAGGCCGCTCCATTTTGTCCTTCCATGCCATGATCGGTGAAATATCTGGATCTTTTCGTTGGGCATCTTCCAGTTCTTGCTGATTCCATCCCTCCTTTGGTTCGGTCGTTATTCGCTGAATGGTTTCTCCGACTTCTTTTTCTTCTACGCGGTGACAATGCTTGCAGTTTGGTGGACAAGGACGACGTGAGAGCGCGTCGGCATTACCGTGAATTCTCCCTCTTCGGTGAACAATTTCAAAATCGTAGGATTCAAGCCTTTCTATCCATCTTGCTACTTGGCCTTCGGGATTCTTAAACTGAAGTAGCCATTTAAGTGATGCGTGATCCGTTCGAAGAAGGAACTTTTGACCATAGAGATATTTGTGAAAATGTTTTGTAGCTTCTACAATTGCTAATAGCTCTCGGTGGGTTACGCAATAGTTCCTTTCTGATTTTGAGAGCACTCGGCTGTAGTATAATAGTACTCTTTCTTGTCCGTCAATCTCTTGTGATAGTACTGCTCCGATACCGACATTACTGGCATCGGTGTCTATGATGAAACCGTGACCTGGTTTTGGATACGCCAGAACTGGAGAGTCGCAAAGTTGATCTGTTATTTTCTCGAATGCTTCCTGGCACTGTTGATTCCAAGTAAATGATTTTCCCTTTTCTGTTAGCTGATGAAGACATTTCGCCGTGTTGGCAAAGTCTTTTACGAATCGACGGTAATATGTCGCTAATCCTAAGAAGCTACGCAGCTAGTGTTTATCACTCGGAGTAGGCCAATTTTTCACTGCCAGTATCTTCTCTGGATCCGTCTTTACACCATCAGCTGAAACGATGTGACCCAAGTACTTTACTTCTGCACTAAACAAAGTGTACTTCTTCGGACCCAGCTTTAATTTTGCCACTCGCAGTCGCTGAAAGACTTCCTGTAAATTTTTCAGATGCTCCTCGAAAGTTTTGCCGATAACGATCACATCATCCAGGTAAACGAGACAAGTTTTCCAACTCAGGCCACGCAAAACAAATTCCATTAGTCTTTCGAACGTAGCTGGAGCATTACACAGGCCAAACGGCATTACGATGAATTGCCACAGTCCGCTACCGACAGAGAATGCTGTTTTCTCTCTATCATTTTCGTCTATTTCCACTTGCCAGTACCCACTTTTCAGGTCCAACGTTGAGAACCATTTAGCATCTGCCAGGGTGTCCATGATATCGTAGATTCTAGGTAGTGGATAGCTATCCTTTTTCGTAACATCATTTAGTCGTCTGTAGTCCACACAAAAACGGGTACTGCCATCCTTTTTCTTAACCAGCACCACTGGCGATATCCACGGACTCTTTGATTCTTCGATTATTCCCTGATGCTCCATGGTTTTGACCATTGAATTCACTTCTTCTTGTTTCGCTAGTGGTACTCTTCTTGGAGGTTGACGTATCGGTGTAGCACTTCCGGTATCTATACGATGCTTCACTAGGTTTGTTCTGCCATAGTCCTCATCACTGGTGGAAAAGACGTTGCTGAACCTTTCGATTAGTTCCACTGCTTGCTTGTGTTGAGATCCTCTAAGGTTGCTTGACTGAAGAACTGCTGATGTTACATTATTCTTCCTTCTTCGATTCTTTTTAGAGGCTACGTCATGCTCTCCTTCAGTGTCGATGCTCGTCACCGCCGAAATTGGTTCACAGTTGCCAATTACATCTCCTTTCTTTACGCTGGTAATGCTGTCCGAAACGTTGAGCACTCTTATTGGTACAATCATCCTCTCATTTCTTTTTACTAGCGTTTTTCCCAATATTAGACTTCGTAATGCCAGTGTCGTTTCTGGTTCGATGAGGTAGAATCGGTGGTCCCCGGGATCACCATCGAGCTCTGCCCAAATAACGTTCTCTGATGACTTTGGTATATCCGCATCTTCGCACAATATAACTCGCAGCTTGGTTGTGTTGGAGGATGCTATTTCTATTGGGATTTCGATGTTCCGCCACTTCATTACTCGTTGTCCTAGGTCCAGCTGGATACCGTGTGGTTTCAGAAAATCCATTCCAAGAATACACTCGTCGGTAATATCAGCTACCACGAATACATGCGAGAATGACAAGTCTCCAAGCTGGATGTCACGTGATATTTCCCCATGGACTGTAGTAGTTTCTCATGTTGCTGTGCGAAATGCGTACCTTTTGGTGTTATGAAGCCAAGTACGGTCTACGAGGTCAGATCTTAGCACTGATCGTGTTGCGCCTGTGTCAATTGTTATTATGCAGTTTAATTTGTCGACTCGACCACTCATGCATAAGTCGTTTTCGCCACGATGTAGTCGAGAAGCTGCGATGATGGTTCCGGGGGCGTCGATTCCACCAGCCAACTTCTGCCCCATTAAGTTGGCTTTTACTCGTTTCCCGGACTATGATTAGGCGAAGCGTGCTCTCGTGACGGTTCGCCTCGTTCTCCTTTTTGTTTAGCAGCGCAGCCGGAACAGTAATTGGTAGCCTTTCTTGGTTTTCGGCAGTCGCGTCTTAAGTGTCCTGCCTATCCGCAATTCCAACATCGAGGGGCACCAGATCCTTTGCTCCGTTTGGTGTTCTCCGCTTTCTGACATACACACTCTTCTGTTATTTCTCGAACTCGATAGTTATTTCGCGAGCTTTGCTTGGCAGCTTCAAACGTAAGCCCATATACTAATGCTTCGCCAATCGTTTTCTTTCCAGCCAATTTTAACGCCTGCTGCAGCTCTCTGTCCTGTACAGCATTGTCAAATGCGAAAACAGCTGTATCGTTGCGTTGCTCTGTTTGCGCATTGGGAAGCGATAATAGTGTAAGTCGTTCAATATCGCGCGCCAGCTCTTGAAGAGTTTCACCATTCTTTTGGGTTCGGTTGTAGAGTTGTGTTTTGTAGATCTCTCGCATGTGGTCACTGCCGTAATGAAGATCCAATATCTGTACCAACGTCGAAAAATCTTGTTGCTGCTCTTGAGAAATTGTTTGAAGAACTTCTGCTGGTGGACCTCTTAGCGCCAATATAAGAGCCGTTCCTCGTTCCAAATCATTCCAATGATTATTTCTCGCGGCAGCCTCAAATTGGGTCTTGTAGATAGCCCATGGTGTTTGTCCATCGAAGATTGGAGCTTTGAGATCTTTGTGTGTAACGTGTTCTGTCTTGATGACCCCAGTGGTTTTTACGTTGTCAAAGTCCCTTTTTAGACGTTCCACTTCTTCTACAATCGCTGATGTCTTCTCCGCTATTTGATCTTCAAAGGTTCGAAGTTTCTTTTCTACATTTTCTTCTATTGCTTTACCCATGGTGTCCATTGTCTGATTTAGATCTTCGATTTTGTTGTTCTGCTGCTCCAACTTTTGGTTGAGGTCATTAAGGTCTGTTGATGTTTGATCTAACTTCTTGTTAAGGTCCGTTGATGTCTGATCTAACTTTTGGTTGAGGTCTTTCGACTGCTGTTCTAATTTTTGGTTAATGTCCGTTGAAGTTTGGTCCATTTTCTGACTGAGATCTGCTGAGAGGTCTGCTGATAGTTGACTTTGATGGTCCATTTTCTGGCTGAGATCCGTTGACTGTTGATCTAATTTGTTCATCATTTGCTGCATTAACTGCGACAGAGAATCTGGTGTACCAAAACCCTCCTCACCACTTCCTGCACGAGCTTCTTCGATTGGGAACTCGAAACTGTTTTCGTCCTTACCCTCAGCCTCAAGTATCTCGATCATACGGCTGACAAGCTCAGACTTGTTTCCTGTGGTAGATAATTCCCGTCTACCGAGCTCTTCCTTCAGCTCCGTTAATTTTAAGTCTTTTAAATAACGCGGCATTTTCACTATCTTTTATTTGTCCGTTAAAGATTTCCCGGGATACAAATTCATTCAAATTCTCTTTTTTATTGTCCGTACGAGAACTTTCCACTTCACTAATTAAAGTTACCGCTCACTAGAGCACTCGAGAATATTCGATTTCACAAAATTCTCCCTGTCCGTTCGAGAATTTTCACTTTACTTCACAGTTTGAAAACTTTATTCGCGCACCAAAATTCTCACTTTGTCCGTTCGAGAATTTTAAATACACTTTTTCCACTAACCCGAATTAATCCTTGAAATCCCACTTCTGACACCAATTGTTGCGAGCTAGGGGTTCGCCGGGATTTCAAGTAAAACACAATTCGGTTAAAATAAAAATAAGTGATTATTTATTAATCGCACTTTAAATTCTCTTCGCACAATAATTCGCACTGTATGGCAATACCACCCGCTTATACCATATATCGCTTGACTCGTTCACTTTCGTTCTCTCTCAACAAGGTCGCGTATACACGCTGGCTGTCACAGTCGACGTAATAAAAATTACTGTCTCCCTCGCTGAAAGCTTCACCTGCTTTTATATTATCCGGTTGCAGTCTAGGATGTACTTGAATGTTCGCTCAGTGTGGATCCTTCTCGAAAGCTTTAGAGCTTTCGATTTCGATCTTCGTTCAGTGGTGTATGCAAAGGGTTCTAGTATATTGGAGAGCATTCGATAAGAAGGGAGATACAATCGTGTTGTTTCGCCTTATCTTCAGCTAGGTTTCTGATTGGGTTATTTTGCTACTAGGTATTCGGTTGTTATTGTTTTCATTATGTGAAACGATCGAGTTGCACGGTTGCGCGGTTGTCAGGTTTACATGTAACAATATACTATTAATTTAATAAATACGAACTAATTTTATTTTTTATGATATTATTGCAAGCCCTTCACACACAAATCACTATATATAGTAAAAATCTATTTGATATCTCATTAAGCCTAATACGAATACCCCTTATACCCCCTTGTGGCTTTTTAGTGCAGTTGAGCATTCTACTACTTGGGGGTTGAATATCCAAAAATCCTAAAACGAGTTTCCATGGGTATTCTCAGTATTTCTTCATATCTCCCAAAGAGATAGTGTCCTGTTAAGACCCCGTAAAGATGGAAATCCCCAAATGAATTTCCGTCCACATAAACTGCCAAAGAACATAACATACTGAATTACATACAGATACAAAATAAGTTAGAACATAAGAAGAAGAACATTGAAGTAAAATAACATGGAACGAAATAAAATAACATGTAAACATAGAAGAAATTAAAATAATACATAATAGAAACACAGAACGAATTAAAATAGCAAACAAAAAACATGGAACAACATATAATAACATGTATAAAATTATATATTTCGAATTCAAATGATAAAAATAAAAAAATTTAGGTATCTTTTTTACTTTTTTTCAAACTCTAGCGAGTAATACATTACTCTTCTAATTAAGTCTTTTACGCGGATCTTATTTAGAGATCTTAGTCGCTCCTTATTTTCCTGCGAAATTAGTCACTCTTTATTTATTACACTACACTTTGGAACTTGTTCGCTCACTATACTTTGGAACTTAGTCGCTCCTACGATTTTAAGATAAGTTTTTTAATAAAAACAATATCCACTCGAATATAAATGTTGCGTTTTATTAGATCGATAAGTTTTAAAAGGTAACTAAAAACTAACAGCTCGGCACACTTGCTTTGCCTTTTATAAACTTGGGATAAAGGGTAATTACATTTTGATTTTCTGATTGCGAATTCAAGAATTCAATTCAATTCAATTCAATCGATATTTATTAGTTTTTCCACTTATGTCTACCATCTTATAATTTATAATTTAGAGAACAGATAATTCAATATCTTAACAGCTAAATTAAATCTAGTTAGCACAGCAAAGCAAAGCATCTACGAGAATTTTAGTGAAATAAATTCAAGGAAAAATTTATACAAAAAACCTTGTGTAATGAGTGAATTCGAGAATTGCAATTTTAATAAAAGTTCTATGTTACAATATTGGGACAAAGGGTGATTATGTTTTGGTGTTTATACTTCTGTCGTTTCCTGGTACTCGTCCTCTTGCTGTGCTGCATGATAAGTATGTGCTGCATGATGAGTATGTATGTGTGGGTATGTAACTGTAATACAGCTTAGAATTAAATACAACAACGCAATTATGAAACATGTACTAAACTCACATTACACATTACAAAAGCACGAGGAAAACATAAACCTGAACAGGAAATCAAAATATCGGTAAGGTCGACGAGAGCTACGCCAATGCCACAGGCAACATTGGGCGGCCAGATTAAAAAAATCTGCCAACAGTCTGGGCGTAACTTTATTATTTTTTCGGTAGAAGTTCGGAACGAGTTTAATTTTGAGATGCGGTGTAGGTTACTATATGACTGAAAACCCAAAAAAAAGTTCGGGAAGCAGTTAAAATAGGGTCGCGCTAGAATACTTACGCCGCTGCCTCATATGACATATGAATTACATAATTGGGTCATACACCGGGAGGAGATCTAGTCCTAGTATAATATCAGTTGTTACGCCATTAGAAGGTTTTTCGTGATTTGGTTTCGGGCCATTACATGAAATCGGAAATGCGTTTGAAGACGATTATATAAAAAGTCTGTGGAAGTGCAAATCAATCTAATATCTCATCAATCCTGAGAAATATGTCGAAAGCCATACGTCCTATTGGAGTTGAATAACAAACATCCTGAAATCAACGTTTTGACGATTATGTAAGAAGCCTTAGGAAGTAAAAATGAATTCGATATCTCATTAGAACTAGAAATATGTAAGAATTTGTGAAAACATATGCAACCCCCTTGCACCCACTTTGGGGTTGAATATCCAAAAATCCTGAAATGAGTTTTTAGATATATATAAAGAAAACCCGAGGAAGTGAAAACCAATCCGATGTCTTATCAATCCTAAGAGATATGACGGAATTCGTGAAAACGTGTTCAACCCGTTTTTACACTCTTAGGGGTTGAAAAAGGAAAAATCTTGAAAACAAGTTTTAGGTGATTATTAAATAAGCCCGTGGAAGTGAAAAGTTATATAGTTAGGAAAAACACCCCCCACCCCCGTAGCATACCACCGCTATAAAAAATTCTATTTTTCCAACATGCTACTACTATAGTTCTATCTAAATACTAAGTTTCAGCTTTATATTGTTATAGGTTCTCGAGATATAAGAATCGAAACTTTTTCCTTTTCACCCTCCCCCAGCCTCACCCTCTACACCTTCACCTTCAACATTTTTCTGCTGGTGGTCTATTAGTTCTACTTCTGGTAAAAATTTTAAGCATCTATCTTACATCGTTCTTGAGATATGAGACGTAATTTTTTAAAAAAATGCTTACCCCCTCCACTTACATGCTTCATCGCCCCCTTAAAAAATTTTACTTTCAGCAAACTTTATTTGTCAACATTTATACAGAAACCAAATTTTATTTCTCTAGTGCAATTGGTTCGTGAGATATCGTAATCTAAAGTTTTTCAACCCCCACCCCCGTACGTCACTGCCCCCTCTCAAAAATTTGTTTTGGATCTATTCTCCTAGTATACCCACAGATGTTCATTAAGTTTTAACTTCGTGACATTAACCGATTAGGAGATATTGATTTTAGAATGTCTCGATCTCGGCTTTCGAGCGTTTCGGACGCATTATTATTCCCCCACTCCCACACCCCTTTACCAATATTATCATTTTTTTTTTGCAAATGGGTCCACTATCGATGTTCTATACAAATTCCAAGTTTCAGCATCCTAGCCTAAGCGGTTACTGAGATCTAGAAACCAAAATTTTTCGTCTAAAACGCTTCCCCCACCTCCCCCCTCACACCCCCACCACTCAAAAGGTGGCCACTTGAAGGGGTCTGCTCGGTCTACCAACAAAAAAAAATTCAACTTAATAGCTCAAAGAGTTTGAGAGCTATAAGCTTTCAAACGTTTTGCGTACGGCGGACGGCGCACAGACGGACTGAACATTTTTTTTGCTTTTTTGGTGTCTATTAGTCATGAAACGTGAAAAAAAAAATTTCAGGGTAGCAAATTTTTTTTTTTTAAAAATCGATAACAATACTTTATTATTAAAACAATAAAGTAAAACAGTCCACAAATCAGATACAATGTCCGATTGTACTATATAATGGCGGGTACATGTAAAGTAAAAAATCTTCGATCAGTTTTGGTCAGCATATTCTTGCTTGTCGGCAACCCGAGAGATTTACTCAGACCCCGCAGTCAATCTCAGCCATTCCCTTTACACGTTCGATGGGACATAGAACCGACTCTTCGCCCAACTCTATGCTCATCTCCGACCCCCTTCTGGCGAGCTCTTCTGCCTTCTTCAGGTTCTATTATTCAGGTTATTATTCAGACCTACCATCTGCAATATTCTTTTACATTCCCCGACAAGTCTCGATTTAGTAATGTGCGTATCAACAGCCTTTACAGCAGCTTGGCTGTCAACATAAATAGGTATGTACCATTCACGCACTGTTTCCACAGAATTATTTCAGCTGCTTTTGTCAATGCAAATATCTCAGCCTGAAACACATTCGAGCTATCCGGTAGCCTAAACGATTTCATAATGTCGAAGTCACGAGAGTATACACCTGCGCCCGTTCCACTTTCCTTCTGAGAGCCAGCAGTATAGATAGCAAACTGGTCTGGAGTGATGATCCCAGATCCCCAATCCAGTCAGGTAGGAATATTCACAGCATAGGAATGTCCAAAACTGCAAGACGGCGTCCTGTAGTCGGTATGCTCCAGAATGCCGGAACACAGGTAAATTAAAAAGATCCTAGTGTGACCCACACTGCCACACTGACGCAAAGCACTCTTTGCTGCTATTGATTTTACCACTAACTTCAATGGAAATATGTGGACCTTTAGAGTCTGGACGGCCGTGGTACGTAAAGCACCAGTAATCCCACTAAGTGCAATTCCTTAAGAGCTGCGAATGGCGACCCTGTTAGTCCCGACATCGAGCGCATGCCACCATACCAGTGACCCGTACGTAAGAACAGGTCCAACTACCGTGATGTTCAGTCAGTGGACTATCTTGGTTGAGGTGTTGAGGCCCCAGGTTTTTCCCACCATATTCTGATAAGTGTAGTAAGCATTCGATGCCTTCTTGATCCTGTCGTCAATCGTAAGTTTCTAGTTCAACCTAGTATGAAGGTAGATTCCTAAGTACTTCACACTAAGGGAGAGCGGGATAGTAACGTCATTCAGACGTGGGAGTCTGAATTCGCGGTCTTTCATCACCGTGAAGAGGATAAGGTCGGTTTTCTCCAGATTGATGTTGAGATCGCAGTTGCCACGCCATATGCTCAAGGATTTGAGCCCAACTTCTAGTAAATCGCTCAAAGTGTCCAGGAACTTTACTCTCACCATCAATTCATTCTGCATATCCATCCCCAACGAGGAGGTGACAATTCTTCCCCCTAGCATCGTCGCGATCCAGCACGTAATGAATGTGTCGACACCCATTCTACCCAATGCCTTCTCGATCGCATTCGTCTCCACATTATTTAAGGCACCCTCAATATCTAGTAACGCTGTTAGAGTATACTCTTTAACATTTAAACATACTGCAGTCACGATCGGCTGCAAGCCAATCGTATAATACTCTAGATGAATACTGAACTCCGATTTATATTGTAGTTGGGGATAAAGTAGAATTACGTGTGTGCATGTTGTATGTCCTTTATTAAGCACTGCCATTAGATTGCTACTCAAACCTAAAAGACAATATTCAGTGTTTAATTTCATATCTTAAACTGGGTAAGTCATCGAACAAAAATGTCCTTTTTGAAGGACTTTCACATGAGAGGTGCAGGAAGGACTCACTCGATTTCTTACATATTTATCCCTTTTCCTTGGAACCATTTAAAAATGAACGTGTACAAAATTCAAAATTCGTAGCTTGAAGCGTTCAAAAGTTATCGAAAAATATTGTTGAACACGTGTCTTAAGGACATTTTGTATGGCAGCTACCAGAAGGAGTAAAAGGATTTCGCTGATTAGTAAACTCGAACTTCGTTTTTACTCAAAACTAATTTGTACAAAATTTCCAATTCATAGCTAAAAGATTACTTGAGTTATAATAAGTTCCGTAAATTAAGTGAAGACGTTTTGACAGGATATTTGTATGGCAGCTACACGAAGGACTAATAGGATTTTCATAATCATACATTCAGCTCCAACTATTGGAAAAATAACACATACAAAATTTCAAAGACGTAGCTTAAACCCTAATGAAGTTATCGGCCAATATTCTTAAACACGTGTTTTAAGGACATTTTGTATGGCAGCTACCAGAAGGAGTAAAAGGATTTCGCTGACTAGTAAAGTTGAACTTTCTTTTCTCAAACTAATTTGTACAAAATTCCGAATTCGTAACTAAAAGATTACTTGAGTTATAGCGAGTTTCGTAAATTAAGTGAATACTTTTTGACAGGATATTTGTATGGCAGCTACACGAAGGACTAACAGGATTTTCTTCATAATCATACATTTAGCTCCAACTATTGAAAAAGTAACACATACAAAATTTCAAAGTCGTAGCTTTAGGCGTTCCGAAGTTATTGGTCAATATTCTTGAACACGTGTTTTAAGGACATTTTGTATGGCAGCTACCCGATGGAGTAGGACGATTTTGCCCGTTAACGAACTTAGCCTTACAAATTCAACCAAACATCCAGATTCAAAATTTCAAGATCCTAGGTGAAGGCGTTCTTGAGTTATCGTGCTAACGGACAGACGGACGGACGGACGGACGGACGGACGGACGGACGTCAGGCGGATTTGAGGTTTTCGGCCACAAATAAACCAAAAATAATATATAACTTTTTTTCGTCCGAGGCTTAGTTCTATGCGTTACAAACTTTTGGGCTGGATTAAACTTATAATACTCTACATATATGATTTCATCTAGAGTATAAAAATTCTTCTACCGTGGAAACGACCTCGTGTAAGGCCAATTGGACAGATTTTCCTTTCATATAGGCGTGCTGATAAGCTGAGAGGCCTCTCGTGTCTAGAACATATCTGAGATGATAGTCCACCAGTCTCTCCATTGTTTTCAGCAAAAACGACGAGAAATTGATGGGTATAAAGTCCTTGGTCAGTATGTGGCTTAGTTTGCCAGCCTAAGGAATAGAAATCACCCTGACTTTGCGCCACATCTTCGGGACATAATCGAGAGTTAGACAACTTCTAAAGATCCTCACCAAGGAGGAAGGTCCAATCAGTGGCATGGTCTTCTGAAGCATAATAGGCACCAGACTGTCCACTTCCAGAAACTTGAAGGAAGAGAAGGACATAACCGCACACCTGCTCTTTAAAGAGTGATTGTCCGATTTACACCACAGGGAGATCTATAGATGTGCGCCTCCATCAGTAGATCCAGACTTTCTTGACTAGATTCCGTCCAGCTTCCGTCAATCCTTCTCAAGTACCCAGGTACACTGGAGTCCTTGGCGAGGACCTTGTGCATTCTAGATGCTTCTCTAAGGCGTTCAATTTCTTCGTAAAGTTTCCTCCATGAACTTCACTTGGCGAAGATCAGCGACGATTTGAATTCTTTTTGGCCGAGTCTATATGCATTTCAGTCCAAATCATTCTAAGTTCTCTTAGCTTTCTTGAAAAGCCTCCACTCCTTCCACCTCAGAATTTCAAGATTCTTAGACCACCAATTAGGACCACCCTTCTCACCCCCATTTGAAAGCGGGCACTCCATGGGTAGTCATAAACGTTTTCAAAATCATTTCTACCTCACTGTCCAGAAATTCCGTACTGCTAAAGCTGCTGGTTTCCTGCCTAAGGTTGTTACTGACTACCCTTACAAAATTCTCCCAGTTAGTTCTTTTGATGTTACGGAAGGAGTTACCCCGCACTACAGCGCAATATACCGTGAACATGATTATCCTATAATCAGAGAAGGATTCCATTCCTGAAACTGACCGACTTCAAACTTCATGCCGTAGCTCGATTTTAGAGTAATGTCCAGACTGCACTCCTGTTACTAACAACAAAAGTAGGATCATCACCTCTCTTCCATAGTATAAGTTTGGAAGACCAAATATATTCAAAAAGTGACTCACCCCTATTATTGATATCCCTGCTGCCCTATTGAGAGTGGTGAACGTTAGCATCGCAAGATGTTGGTCTTCTTCCTTTCTCCATGCTGATCATCTGTCTGAACTCATCAGAGGGTGGATGTTCCTCACTATCGTAAGGAAGATAGAGAGAGGCGACAATAATCTGATTCCTCCACCTTCACTGCAGTCTGTCACCATTGCTGTAATTGTTCAAAAGAAGCCTCAAGTATTCCTTTGCCCAATTTAGTCTGTTGAACTGGATAAGCGAGAAATCATTCGGTTCAACGCCTTCGAATGCCTTGATCGCTGCTCTCTTAGCAAGCTTTCTGTTGTTGCGAATGCGAGCCGCTAGGCTACGAACTCTACCAACAGATGTCGAGGGTGTAGCAGAAGATGCTTGTCATCTCATAGTGCGATATGGAGAATTTACGAAAATGAAAATGAAACACCAGATCACATCCTCTATGAATGTGGACTTGCTCCCAAAAGACTTCATCACTTTGGACAGGGATTCATGGACCAATCAGAAATCCAAACTATTCCTCTTTGAAAATATTGCACAGGGATCGAAGAGGAATTATATTATAGATAATCCAGTGGACGGCATAAAAGGCCTAATTGAGGCTTCAGTGTCAGAGGTAACTACCCCAACCCCAATACGAAAATCTAATTTAATCTAATCTATCAGTTTTAAAGTATATGGCGGAATTGGTGAAAATGTATGCCACCGCTTTCCACCTACTCACGAGTTGAAAACGCTTTCTAAGTATCTATTTCGAAAATTCTTACAAGTAAAATTTATTTAATATTTCAGAAGAGCTAAGAGATATAACTGCGGTGTGATTTTATTGATTATTTTTATTATCGATAGACTCTAGATGAAGCTTCCTCTTTTATTTTAATATTACTACCCATATATCAATATAAGATGTACTCGTATATATAACAAAGATTTTTACATTTTCAGACGGACTATGTAGATTTTTATCCTGGAGAGGATTTCAAATTACAACGAAGCTATCATATGCTGTGTATCTAACTCAATTTCCCGTTTTTTTCTTCAACGTTGGACGTAAACGAAGCGCTGATTATTACAGTTTTGTACCGGTTCTGGTAGCTAGGTCTTTGAATAACATTGATTATTTGCTTCTATATATTTTATTCATTTCAGTTCGACACAAGCGAATATTTATGCATACTCTTAGCATCAGTAGTGCTTACATTAATGTTTGAGGCTCCATTCCAAAACATCAAGAAACTTTTGTTCAAGACATCGCCATTATCTAAGCCCAAATTAATAAATCGCCAGGCAATACGGGATCAAAAATGTATTATTTACTCAGAAAAAGAGATAAAAAATATCTTAGATTAAATGTGTTAAAATAATTTTTTTCTAAATAAAATTTCTGAATTTCAGTCATAATGTAAAGTTAATTATGTAACAAAATACAAATAATGCAATATTTAATCTATTTCTTAGATAATTCTTTGAATTTGAATCAATGTAAACATAATTGTGAATGTGAATGTTGTAACCATTAGTGTGACAAGGGTTTCGGCACACAGGTCAATAAATAGGCAGATTGTACCATTCTGTCTCTTTATGAAACTTAATGGTAATTATGGATTTCACTCGAGCTTATCCGTTTTCGTTTCTTACTAAATTCCTGATTTGTGAGCTTCTCTCCTTTATTAGAATTAAAAATAAATTGATCAGATTCGTTCACTTTCCCCGCGCTGGTTGAACTTATTGGGGAAGTGTCCACCTTCGCTAAGTTCAGGTCCATGACCCTATATCTTCTTATGAACTGAAGACAAAGTGTCTACCTTCTTACCTAAGCGGGTTCGATTTTTTTCACTAATTCAAATATTCAATAGATCCAGATTTAAAATTCCTACCTTAGCATCTCAGGAACTTCTGTTAAGCCAGCAGTGTCAAACCCTCCAAATTAAAAAACAATTTACTTTAATTTGTTGCTATTTTGCTCCAAAAAAATTAATTTTGTTGCTCAACCCCTTTTCCTAGAAACGGAATACTGCTAGCTTAACAGTTAAGATAGCAGTGACATCTGTAAATAATAGCTTTGCGGAAAAACTTTTGATGGGATATTTTGTTGCTCTACATTTTAAGATATTTTATTGCTCAACTCCTTTTCCTGGAAACCGGTACACTGCTGTCTTAAGACATCTGTAAATAATAGCTTCGCGGGGAAACTTTTGATAGCATATTTTGTTGCTATTTTATTGCTCTACATTTCTCAAAAAAAATATTTTGTTGCTCAACTCCTTTTCCTGGAAACCGGTACACTGCTGTCTTAACAGTGGAGCTAGCAGTGACATCTGTAAATAATAGCTTAATAGTACTGGCTTCGAACGAGGGTTACCAGTTTTCTTCAGGATTAATCCAGATCGAACTTCAGATCAACGTCTTCCAACCAGAGCTTGACATTTTCAAAGATTTTTCAATTATTCGCTGTTACAGGCATTTTTTCGTATATTTATGTACTTCAAAATTAATATTAGCCAAAAGTTGTACACAATTTAACAATTGAAAATTGTAGGTATCTGGCTAAACTTAAAAAAATTCTAAAGGCTGCATATAGCCCAATCTGGTAACCCTGGCCACGACCAATAAAATATTTAACTTGTATTTGTTGGGTTCTCATCGGTGCAACGTATTAATTTTAATTTAAAATGTTTCCTTGGATTTTAATTAAGATGATAAACAAAGAACTAATCTTAGTAACGAGCTAAGTTGTAACTACAGATGCAAAGGTGTAAAATTTGATCTCAGAAATTATAGATAATTGTACGAACACTTTTTAAAAATTTAAATAAATTTTTTTTATGTTATGTTAATTTTACTTTATTATTTTTTAATAATAAAGTATTTTAATTAAACGCAAGAAGAAAGCAAGGAATTTTACTTTACTAATATACATATTAAGTAGGTAGCTTTAGATAGATATGTAGGTAGGTAGGTACTTATACGAGTATACTTTTTGACGACATATACCTACTAACTAAATTTTCTTGTAAAAAAATCTTAATAATATTAATATTACGAAGCTGTAGACACTAAGTTTGTATAGTTTAAGGTTATCAAAAAAAGACTTATTTCTTTAGAAAAAATCTGTTGCCGGTTTTGGCCACAAGCTAAATTGTTATTTACGCTATACATTACTTAGAGTCGTAGCTTTCTACAGATTAGGAGTATGTAATGAAAAACAGATTAACTACTAACCATTTTTTTATTTTATAGAAACTCTATGAGTATAAAATAAACAAAACCACCCTACAGATAAGTCTACATTTATCTACTCATAAAATTTTCTCGAAGCAAATTAACAAATTTAAGACTTATTTTGTTTGAATTATGTTCTTATTGAATCTGTACTATTCTTCAGGCATAAATATAGCAAAACTTCTTGGAATTAATTTAATAACGCTGACGTTAGTAGAATTTTTATTTTTAATTATACTATCACATCATTAGTATATACTATACGAGTATAGCTTCAAAATTTTAGATATGTATTTTGGGTGCCGATCCTGCTGGAATATGAAGCCTGGTTGTGGGCTAAATTTATCTACGGCTGTTTTGTCTTTTTTTTCACACTGTCTTCCTTCTATTATCTATAATAACGTTCCAAAAAGCCTCCTGGTTCTATGCGACTGACAACCTAAAAAATAACGTTCCAAATAGCCTCCTGGTTATTTTTTAGGTTGTCAGTCGCATAGTACCCAACACCGTATCTCATCATTAAACACGTTTCGGACTTCTACCCATAAAATAATAAAGTTGCGCCCAGACTGTTGGCAGATTTTTTTATTTATTTACGTATTTTTTTTTATGAATAGAATAATTTATAGTAGTAAAAGCGAATTCGATCACATTAAACCTAAGAGATTTTCGGAATCAGTGAAATCTTGAACAATACCCGCGGGTGGTTTAATAGAGAAAAATACTTAAATCGGGTTTTCCCGGAATATTTTTTAAGCTTATAGAAGTAAAAGTGAAATCCAAATCTCAATATACCTTAGGAATATATAAGAATTCTTGAATATGTACACAACCACTTCACACCCCCTTAGGGGTTGGATATCGAAAAAATTTTAAGAACGTTACTAGGCGCTTATATAAATAGCCCGCAGAAGTAAAATTGCTTTGATAGTTTGACATGTCTAAAAGTTTTAATGAAATTCGTGAAAATGTGGATTCACGGACATTTTTTTTACTCAACCTCTGAACGCCAATAAAAATCTGAACTTTTTTTTTGCTTTAGTTACTCTAATAGCAAATCTACAGTTAGCTAGTACGTATGTACTAACTTTCAACTTTCTAGCATAAGCCGTTTCTGAGATATAAGAAACACCCCCGTACCTTGCTACCCCTATGAACAATTTTATTTTCCTAGGTTGTCTCCATAGTGGCTCTATATAATCCTCAATTTTTAGCTTTCCACTCATTACGGTTTTCGAGAAATAAAAATCAGAATTTTTTTCTTTTCTACCCCTTTTTACCACACATTTTTTTTCCCTACTAGAGGTATACCGATCCCAACTTCTGTAAAATTTTCAAGATTATATCTGATACGGTTTCTGAGATATAAAATGACATTTTTTGAGAAACTGGTATCCCTCCACTTTCGTGCCCCACCTCCCCCCTCAAAAAATTTACATTCATTAGACTCCTCTTGTGATTCCATATACAGAAACAAAATTTTATCTTTCTGGTGCAATTTGTTCGAAAGATATTGTAATCCAAAGATTTTAACCCACCAACCCCACACCCCACCACCCCCCTTAAAAATTTTAGCCCTTATCTAATCTTCAAGTTTCCCTAAGGGCAACCACAAAGTTTCAAACTTCTGACATCAATCGTTCAGGAGATATGGATTTTAGAATGTTTCAATCCCGGCTTTCAAGCGTTTTGGGCTTATTGTTTCCCCCCCCCCCACTTCGACACCCTTCAACCCTTATCGATAATTTTTTTGCAAATGAGTCCACTATCATAGTACTACATAAGGTCCAAGTTTCAGCCTCCTAGCATAAGTGGTTCTTGAGATCTGGAAACCAAAATTTTTCGTCTAAAACGCTTCCCCCTCATCCCCCCTTACATCCCCACCCCCTTAAAAGATACCATCCATAGGGGTTCACCCAATCTACCCACCATAAAAATTTCAACTTAATGCCTCAACGAGTTTGGGAGCTTCGCGCCTTCAAACGATTTTGCGTACGGCGTATACGGCGGACAGACGGACATTTTATTTTTTTTTGCTTTTTTGGTGTTTACTAGTCCTAAAACGTGTAAATACAAAATTTCAGGGTAGCAAATTTTTTTGAAATTTCAGGTCGATCACAATACTTTATTATTAAAAAATAATAAAGTAATTGTTTGCAACCGCCATGTAAACCGGCCTTAACTCATTCTTTTACAGTAAAGTCATTTGACTATTTAGGTGAACGTAGACTTTTATGCCGAGTAAGTTTAAACGAGACCGTATCAAAATCATTGCTTCCATGTTGAATTCTTGAGAATGATGTGTGAGTGCAAAATTTGCGTTGCATATTTTGTATGCGACTAAGTATGTATATAATATAACTAATACGAGAGTGTATTGCATTACTTTACTTGCATATATATTATATTTTGTTAAGTCAAGGTATCCAGGATTTCAGATGAAGGACTTAGATTTTAACATAATTATATAAATAACATTGACAATAGTCCTAGTACCTAGATTGTTGTTCATGGGAGAAAACGTTGGTCCAATTGAGTTATGACCGCTGGTTTGGACCCAGGAGGATGCTTTAGCATCTGAGTAACCATTTATCGGCCTAAGTTCACAATATGTCGTAGTCTTTAATGCAACGCTCGAAACTAATAAATCGCTTAAGATGGATTTGAGATTGGACAATCGGTAATCGACTTAAGGAGGGGATAATGCGATCAACCCCTTTCCCACCCGAGGTTAGGTTAGGTTAGGTGGGTAGCTATTGACACAGATAGCTAACACAGACCGCTAGATGGGTCCGTTGTGATCACACTGCACCACGGCACGGCGCCTACGGCTGATGGCTGTTTTTGGCTAATTTTCAAGAACAAACTGAGCCCAATTGGCCGCGGTAATGTTCTATCAAATATTTTTCCGTGTTTTTTGGTGGGAAGGAGAGGAGAGTTGGAAGGAATTGTGGAGAAGAAAGGGGATACCGAACTTAATCAGTTTTTAGGAATGGGAAGGAAGATCGGGAATCGGCCCAGGTATGGCAGTGTACTAGCAGGTGTTAATGATCATAATTTTGCAGTACTATTGGCTGTGATACAATCTACCAGAACAGCAAAGTTGCCTATAGCAAATCAACTACTGTCTGGCAGCTCTGATGGTATTTGTGAATCTGATAAGAATGTAAACAGAACTCATTTGCTCAGGTTTAAATCCTTTACAAGTGACCCTATTAAACATTCCGCATTGTTCACGATTTATATTAATATTCTGAAACCAATAGAAACTGAAAAATTCATATAAATAAATTATGCATTGAGTGGGAATTGAACCCCGGTAACAATGTTTTCAAGACCTTGTACACAACGACTGGACTACACCCGGTTTATCTCTCTTTCCCACCCGAACTAAGATATTCTTTCAAACTCGGCACCATCATAAAGTTTATTGGTTCTGAGTGGGGTTATAATAAGGTTGTCGACCTTAGGAATTGTAAGATCTTGTGAAATTGGGCTGTGGAGAAGGCTCTCCGAACTTCCAAATAATGGAATAATTCGTCCTTTGTCCGAATCCGTCGCTAGAACACGAGCTTGAGCGAAGCGCTTCCCTATAAACTTACGAAGAGTGCAGGTCCGTCGCCCCAGCATGAATGCTAGCCATCACTTTTTATTATTTGTTAATATTTCTATACATCAGTTATATCTTCAGGCCTGGATCTGGATAACCCCGCCGCTTGACAACATAAGAATAACAAACACAGAACATGTAGTAAAAAAGCCTGTACAGCCGGCAGGTGTCACAAGGCGACAGGCGGCAATGTATGACCGGATAAACCAACCGACCAAAATACGCACAAAATCCATCGCGACTCTATTCAAAGAAGCGCAGACATTGACCACGAATTATGACACGAAGGAAATAAATTCCTTCATACCGACCACGAACGTAATACTTCGCAGATGGTAAATGTTCTCGTAAATATATAGTGACAATTGAAAAATTTCAATTAAATTGGGTTGTTACGTGTCATAACATTCCCTAAAGTTTTTCTATAAATCATGTATAACTACATAAAAATATGATTGACTCCAGAGAATGTCATGCACCCCCATGTGGCAAAGTACATTTGTACTGACAAATGTTATTGTCTATTGTTCCGGGGAGTTATCCTCGGGCCGCCTCTTAATGACAAAAATGGAAAACCGGTGGGCATGAAGGTGTATATCCCATTGTGGAAAAAGGTGTAAAATATATGAAAATAAATATCCTATCAAAGTACTAAAAATAAAAATTCAAAAAATATATAGCTGACCTTTTACTACTACGCGTTTCTACTCCGGCCAAGGAGTCTCTTCAGTGGACTTCTATAGTTCATGAGGTAAAAAACTGGAAAAACACT
Organism: Beris morrisii; assembly: GCA_951812415.1. Lineage (NCBI taxonomy): Eukaryota > Metazoa > Arthropoda > Insecta > Diptera > Stratiomyidae > Beris > Beris morrisii. The sequence continues at coordinate 99,990,104 of OX638311.1, forward strand.
AAGCTAACTAATCTTTTAGATAGCCAGAAAAAACTAAACTTTATCCTGAGAAGGATCTATACAGATCATAATCACAAGAGATCAGGCAATTAACTTTTACACTCTCAGGTGAATAAAAACACAAAAACACCACTAATCACTCGTGACACAACCGAAAAAACAGACTATTAACCGAATTGTTTATATCACTAAAAAACATTATAACCCTTAACGATTAGAAGTTCACGGCAAACTGAACTTCAATGACCACCAATTATGCAGAAGATGTGCAAATCATTTAATAATTAACTATTGCATCAGAAAAATCTAAGATGTAGGAAAAACAGAAACAGAGACTATATATATAAGCATGAGTGGCTATCGTTTTCGAAAAGCAACAAGGGCCGAATACAAATAGTAAAATTGAAAAATTGAAAAAATCGCGAGTTGGCGTGTAGTCTATTTGAAAACGAAAAATTAAGAAATTGGACTATGGCTCCGAATCGTGTGGATTTGTGGGAACTCTTCCATTAGACAGTGGCCCCCTTTAAGGCCGATTAATCTAGCGGGACCAGACTGTGCGTAGTCTACGGGGCTTTCTATACCTCAACGAGCGTTGGAGGCTGCGAGTATCTTTATATCGAAAATATTAATCATGTCTGGTCGTGGTAAAGGCGGTAAAGTTAAGGGAAAGGCAAAGTCCCGATCTAACGTGCGTCAATTCGTGAGAAAACGAATTTACCCTGCCACAAAGATCGATCCGACGCGATTTTTAAAATTCGTTTTGCGCGAAAATTTAAGTCAGTGCTACAGTGCGATTTTCCTGTGTCGGGTCAAACTTTCCGGTCCGCGCAGTGTGTTTTCCGTGTTTCGGTTTCCTTCTTTTGCGACAAACTCTCCGTCGCGAAAGTGAATTTTTCCCGCCAAAAATAACGGTCATTTCGCTGCAAACTTTCCGCGGTGATTTGTGCCTTATTGCAGTGCGCTGCATCAGTCGTTTTTTTCTTCGACAAACTTTCCGTCGGGGAAAAAGTGATTTCACTGACACGTTATTTTGTGCTTATCCGGCAAACTTTCTGTCGCGGATACTCAGTTCAATTTTTTCGGTTTTTTCGGGACCTTTTTCGTCGCGTATTCGTCGCGTTTTCGTGCGGTCCAGTCGAATCCGGCGTGATCAGCAGACCGGCACTCCAAAATTGTTTGGCAGGGCCCGTCTGTTTACGGTGTTTGGGGCGGACAGCCCCTCTAGGCACTGTGTTGCTTTTGCTTTTGCTGTAAATTATATTGCTTTGCTTTGCATTATATTCCTATATTATTTACATATATATATTTTAGCTCTGTGTTTTTAGTATTGTGTTACAGGTAGTTTTTTCTTCCCTGTACAATGGACCCTTCTGGGGACTTGTCTTTGGAGGAGAGAAATGCCCAAATGACGCTAATCATTGAGGACCTTCAATGTAACGTCTTCCAGCTAATGGGTAAAATTGCTGAATATGAGAGCGCTGAACGGGTAGCCCTTAAATCTGATCGCTTCCGTAGCAGAAGCCCTGTTAGAAGTGGTTCGAATAAATCGGACACTCGGCTTGACAGGTCCACTTCATCTTCTTCTCGTCGATCGGAAAGGAGCCATGATCCTCGAGTGCCGTCTCAGTGCCGTCTCAGTGCCGTCTCAGTGCCGTCTCAGTGCCGTCTCAGAACTCGAATCTTGAAACCGCCTTCGCCTGGTCCATCTGGACTTTTACGAGGAGCTAATTCTATGGAAGCTATTCCAACTGATGCGGCAACCTTTGTTACGGTAACTTCTAAAAAGAAGAGGAAGACCTCTGAAACGCCATCAGCGCCTGAGGTCAGCATGGATACAACATCCAATCCTGTGGTTGATGATGCTCAGTCATCTCCAGCTACTAAGGGTGAGGGAAGAATTCCGCCGATTCTGTTGACCACCAAAGAAGGTTGGGTAGCCTTATCTAAGGTAATAGATTCTGCGAGTTTCGTCCATAAGGAGCCAAAGATTACCTGGGAGGGAGTTAGGCTAAGCCCTTCTAGTGCGAATGATTTCAGGGGGATTACCCGCCTCCTGGAATCGTGCAAAGTTCCTTTTCATACGTAATCGTTGAAAAGCGAACTCAATCTAAAAGTAGTCATCCGAGGTGTATTGGAGTCAATCGCTGAAGATGAAGTTAGAACTGATTTAATCTCTCAAGGCTTCACGCCCATCAGTGTCGTGCGTATGAAGCGCACTTTTGACAACAAGAAGATATCTCTTCCTCTTGTTTCCGTCGAAGTCAACAGGGCTGAAAAGCGCTTGTTTGATTTTACCCGTTGCTGTGGGCTCGTTATTAAAACGGACTCTCAGAAGAAAAGAGGGTGTAGGCCAATGCCACCGTTGCCAGCGCTTTGGTCATTCGCAAAGGGGTTGTAGATCCAACCCCAAGTGCGTCAAATGCGCTGGAAATCATCTGACTGCGGACTGTCTTAGCAAGCGTAAGACAGACCCGAAATGTGTGAACTGCAAAGGCGGTCACACCGCTAGCTATCGAGGCTGTCCTTTTTGCAAGGCAGATCAACAAAGGGCTAAGGTAGGTAGAAATTCCTCACCCAAAAAGATTTCTGGTAGAAATACCAATTTGCCACCTCCAAATCCGTTAATTAGGGCCCCGCCCCGCCTCCTCAGGCTGTCTCTTATGCCAGTCACTTCAGGACCCCAGCTCCAGCTCCGGCTCCGATTCCGATCCTACCCCAACCCGCTTCAACTCCTAGGAGTTCCAATAATTTCAGAGGCACTCAGAGTGCCACTATTCTGACAAACCTTGGAGAAATGCTCCTCAACCTAGGTTCCCTAAATATCCACCCCAGCCTGCTTCAACCGCTTAGTCTAATGTCCACTAAACGTGCTCCGAATACACTCCGATTAGCGTATTGGAACGCTAACGGCCTAGTGACAAAGAGATTGGAGCTTCTAGCCTTTGCTGAGGAGCACCAACTTGATGTCGTTCTGGTGTGTGAAACTCACCTTAAACCCTCCGACGAGCCCCTTTTGCGCAATTACTCCTTATTTCGCACCGACCGAGTCGCTAGACGTGGGGGAGGGACGGCTATCTATGTCAAAAATGACATTGATCACCACTCTCTTCCAGGCTTTGATACTGGTACTTTGGAGACCACTGGGATTGCAGCTAATACTAGTTCAATGAGAATCTTGAACTTATACGCGATTTACAACCAGCCGCAAATGCCTTTGACTGCATCCCAGTTGAATAAATTCCTATCTACGCGCACTCCCACTGTTCTTGGAGGGGATTTCAATGCCAAGCATCCCAGCTGGAACAGTAGAGCTACCAACACTAGGGACACTGTTCTATTTAATTATGCGGTCCAAAGAAACTTAGCTGTCGTAGGTCCTCCTTTACCAACGTTCTACGGTAATCTAGTCAGGCCAGACGTGCTGGATATTGCAGTTCTATCCAACATCTCGCTATTTCACGAGATTAGGACTGTAGATGATTTGTCATCCGATCATTGTCTGGTTCTTCTCTTCTTGGGGGAGGATGACTATGGACCTGAACAATTGATCAGTCGCTTTGTCCATTGGGACAAATTTGCAGATGCTATGAACACAGCACTGGATCGCGTCGAAAGTGTTGACACCGTCGCAGACATAGACCGGGTAGTGAAAAAATTTCAAGACTGCATTGTGCAGTCGATTGAATCTGTAACTGCCAGCAGATCGTTCGATAATCCGAAGGGGGCTTTACCTCTCTTCATTCGGAACTTGAAAAAAGAACGAAATCGCATTCGAAGGCGATATCGACGGACTTTGGACCCTAGCCTGAGAAGGGAATGTAACAGATTAAATGAGCTAGTCAGATATGCTATGTCTGATCTGCATGAAGCTCAGTGCCAGAAAAAGTTAGAACTCGTTTCAGAAAATGACAATGACATGTGGAGACTTTCCAAAACTCTGCGCAAGAAGTCGTCAAATTCGAGCCCCCTCCATGGAAGCGGAGGTATAGTGTATTCGGACGTATTCTTGTGCGCCTAATTAGCTCTTTCCTTAGTGATAGTACCTTCAGGGTTAAGATCAATGGGGAGAGATCTTCTTTGAAACCCATCGAGGCTGGTGTACCACAAGGGTCGACTCTATCGCTCTTGTTGTTTGCTATTTATATAGCAGACGCACCAAGAACTGACAACGTCAAAACCGCTTTTCACGCTGATGACACAGCTTTCCTGTGCAGCTCAGTTAAGATCACCAGGTGTTTGTAGGAGGCTGCAGACAACATGGAAGACTGGTTTAAGCTCTGAAGGATCAACGTGAATCCTAGTAAAAGCGAAGCCATCCTCTTTGCGAGGAGGGGTAAGCCCCCTAGTGGCCATGTTTCCATTTTCGATGATGAGATTCCCTGGAAACCCGTTGTCAAGTACCTCGGTGTTCGGTTAGATAAAGGGCTGTATTTTGGTCCTCACATTCAGGCAGCTGTAGGTAGAGCATGTGCGGCATCGGCTATGTTAAATCCGATGACCAATCACAGCAGTAAGCTCTCCCGTCGTAGCAAATTGCTACTTTATAAGACAGTCGTTCGTCCCATCCTTTGCTACGCTTCTCCTGCTTGAGGTCATCTAGCTCAATGGCACATTTTTCGTCTTCGAAGGAAGCGAAATGTATGCCTTAGAGCGGCAATGGATGCCCCTTGGTTCGTTAGGAACAATCAGCTGCATAGGGATGCAGATCTTCCCTCCATTAAGGAATTCATCCAGGAACAGGCCTTGAAGCATTTCTCTGCGTCCTCTTCACATACTAATGCGTTGATCCGTGATAGTGTTGACTATGACAAGACTCTTCAACGTAAGTATAGACGCCCTAAATCGGCGGTCCTCAGCAACTGAGGCTCATTTCGAGCCTTAGTCAGTATGGTCGGTGTAATCTGTTATCCTTCACGGACTCTGATTGCATCGACTATAGTTTGACAGTAATTTCTTCTTGCTGTTAGGCATTCTCACGGGTTTTCCATGGTTCCCCGTAGGCTTGGATGAAATTCGATGCTTTTTAAAGTCGGCCATGGACGCAAATTATTCTGATGTATTATTTTAATATTGTTATGTGCTATTTTGTGTCCTAACAGGAGATGCTATAGATCCGTTTCCTTTTCCAGGTTGAAGTCATGAGACAGAAGGAGGCCATCAAGAGCCGAGGAGGCGACGACTACGGAACAGCCGAATTGGCACACGACGTAACCGGAACGGTTTTATTGTTCCAGAAAACCTCTTGTTATATTTTAAGATCCTAGAATATGCATTTTAGTAGATTATAATCATGTGATAACTTATGTAATACCTGACGCCGAAGGGTCTCAGTTCCAATAAGTTGTGGGAAGGAGACCCTCTACCTCCACGAGCCTACTAGAGCTGTCGGTCTAGTTGGGCGGAGCCTGGGGGGGAAGAGGAATTATGTTGAGGCTATAGGCGACGCGTTCGTTCGGTGCCCCATCTATCCAACTCCGCTGTATATTCCTTACGACGTGGGCCAAAAGACGTATAGCAGCAATCTAATAGACAACAGCAGCCCCGCAGAAGGAGCAACCGTTCGTCCCTACCGATCAGTCTCCGTAGGTGAATCCCGGAGCCTGGGGTGGGACAAGAAGCGCGTCAGAACGGGGAGAATCGGTCCAACCGGATTTGATTCCGGTTTAATCAACTTCGGAAGTACTCGAAGGTAAATTCTCGCGCGTTTTCTTCTTTATTAAATTACGGAGCGCACTGAAACAGATATGTAAAAATCTTCCGGGACAGACTTAAACAACCGACAACACCAACTTCTGTGAATTGTCATCGTCCGAGGTCTGACAGTTCAGTTTTCCATGCTGGAAATAGCAACTGATGGCAACGAAACACGAAGCCTGCCGAGTCTATACTGGCTGGGGATATAAAAGACCGAACGCCGTCTCGGGAGGCGTTCTCTTTGTTTCGGAAGTTGAAGAGGTACGACGTGGATTGAAAGACGAGTAGTCAGCTAGAAGAGCCGGGATTGAAAGTGGGGAAAAGGAAAGTTGAAGTCAGTTGAAGTGTGGGAAAAGTTGACGACTGTGGAACGAAGAACGCGAAGGAGCTGAGGAAGTTGAAGCGGTCGACGGAAAAGCAGGTTACAGGAAGAAGGAACGTCTGAGGCAGGGAAGTGGGAAATACGGCGGAATCGAGCACGCGACCATAATAAAAGCTAAGTATCCTTGTTGGTTCCTCCTCCCTTTTTGGCGGCCCCCTTTATTTGCCTCTCCGAATATTTACATCGTCATAGGGCGTCTTGCGGTGGCGACCCTTCGGCCCAAGGTCACTCTAGTTCGTTTTATTTTTTTGAAATTATTTATTATGATTTGATGCATGTGCGATCCAGTCTCGTCGACAAATTTTAAATATAGATTTATTCTATAACGGTCATTTGTCGTTTCCTTCCCTAAGTGTGAGGTTTCCCAATCGTCCTCGTAATAAACGATTGAGTGGCGCCCTAAAGAAGATTTTGTTGAGAAGTTGTCCCCGTTACCCGCCCGTCTTAGAGTGAGCTAAGCCTGGGCGAACGGCCCAATTTTGCTGGGGTAATAATATATCAATTTATTTTTGTTCTTTTCTTTTCACCGTTCGATTTTGCTTTCTTTTCGGTCTTCATCTTGGCATTCTTCGATCTCCCTGCTCTGCGCCTGCCACAACTGGACAATACCTCGGATGGGCTGCTGGTCCTGCTTGGTTGCGACCCTCGTAGGTTGAGACGATCTTTTCAGAGCATCTTAGCTCGCCTGGTAACCGGCTGGGTAGATTCTGGCTAGCTACATTCGCTCGACAAATTTCAATTGCATTTAAAATCAGTAGGTTCTTACCTTAATGTCTGGCTTCTCCAGTCATTAATTTACTTTTTGGTAGTTATTATACCATTTCCTTCAATTATACCGTTACCTAGTTGGGAAAAAATTTAGATGAAGGAGTCAGCGACTCGGGCGCGACTCATCTCTTTGTCGACGGAGCCCTTCGGGCTCCCTTGTCGGCACCAGTATTACGCAGAAGCCAGGCAGTGGGCAGCGATCAGCCAGTAGCAAAGGTTGTGGATTTCTAGAATTCCGCCGGAGTGAAAACTGAAGACTGTACCAACGGCCGTCACTGATCGGTATCATCCTACAAGAAGGCTGTGGTTTTCTACAAATCAAGTAAAAAGCAGCGACAAGCCAAGCACCGGAGCAAGCCAAGCAGCGATAAGCCTAGCAGCGACAAGTCAAGCAGCGGAGTAAGCCAAGCAGCGATAAGCGAATAAGCCTATCAGCGACAAGTCAAGCAGCGGAGCAAGCCAAGCAGCGACGAGCAGATCCAGGCAGAGCTAAGCCAAGCAGAGCAGAGTTAAGCCAAGCAGTGCAGAGACTAACCTAGCAGAGAAGAGAATAGCCCAGCAGAGCCAAGCTAAGCAAAGCCAAGTGAGACAAACCTAGGTTAGGTTAGGTATCAGTGGCGGCTTAATAGCCTCACATAGACCCTCGAGGGTTAATAGCGATACCACATAAAAAGGAGACCCAATGTACCTAAGGTAGGTGCGCTTGCGTATCGATCTGTGTTGAGAATTCCTCGTTCAAATCAAAGTTCCCTGTTACCGTAGCAAAGTTTAGCAGGCTCTGCATGCTGCTACGCGAGACTTCTCCAAGGCTTGCGAAAGACGGTGCACCTAGAGCCTTCACCCGTCTCCTAGCAAGAGCCGGGCAGCTGCACAGGAGGTGTTCTAGTGTTTCCCGTTCCGCGGGAAGTTTGCAGTTCCTGCATATATCGTTAGTGATTAGCCCCAATCTGTACGCGTGCGCCCCAATCAAGCAATGGCCGGTAAGAATACCGACTAAAGTTGCGCATTGCGCCCTTGGTAGTGCTAACAAGAGTTTAGTACTTTTCTCGTTGTGAGTGTTCCACATTTGCTTCGTGGTTCTGGAGGTTGACGTAGCCTGCCACTTGGCCTCGGACCGGCTTACCATCTTCCTCTCTAGAGAGTTGTAAATAACGTTAAGAGGCGGTGGTACCGAGACCGCGGCTTCCTGCCCAAGGTTTGCACCTTTTTTTAGCAAGACCATCGGCGAGTTCGAGAGACGAACCTAACAGAGCAGGAAATAGCCCACAGCGGAGCTGAACCAGAGCAGAGCAAAGACTCTACAAGCACAGCGAGCCACGACGAGCAGAGCCAAGCACAGAGTACACCACGAGATAACGATTAGTGACAGGGTCAAGTAAGGCAAGCAGAGTCGTGCCAGGACTCGAGCTATATCAGCTACGACAAGCCACGACGAACTCCGCCAAACTACGGCAACCAGACACAGCAGAGCCAAGACGATGAAAGCAGAAGCCACACAGTGAGACGAATACAGGGAAGGATGAAGACAGGGAACAACGAAGAGAGAGCAGAGCAGAGAGAGTCAAGGCAAAGCGAGCAGAATCGTCCCCACAAGAACCACAGAGTCAAATCACGTTGAGCAGGACCAAGTCAAGGCGAGTACAGCAGACGAGCGGAGGCGAGCGAACGACAGGCAGGGACGTAATACAGTGAGCTAAGACGAGCGCATAACGATGAACTGAGGCCAGCGAGCAGAGGCGAGTTACGTCAAGCGGAGGCGAGACAAGGCGAGCAAAACCTGAAATCGAAGACGAGCAGAACGCTAGGAGATTATAAATTGAATTTGAATGTGTTTTAACCTAATAGATAATAATGTGAAGTCAAGAACAAATAAATATTTATAACGAATCCTGGCAACCGATGAATATACCCCGGCCATAAAACAAGTCGTTACAGCATACAAATACATATGTACCGAAAATGAATAAATCGGAAAATGAAACTAACCCTTACAAGTTATTTAGATTCAACAATAAACAATAAAAGAAACGCAATTTTTTAAATATTTCTATGAAACGAGCTCTGCCATCTATCGCCATTATGTCTACTATCTATACAGGGTGGTCCATAGATTATCCACATTTTTGGTCATGGTCGGAAGGAAAATCTAGTATTTTATAATAGCTGTTTTTCCGATTATGTGGAGAGCAAGGTAGAAAAGATAGTACACAAAAAAGCGATCTCGATTTAACAATTTTTGTACTCGATTTAAATATGCCTACCTCATTGTTTTCATTTTATGATAGCCTGGTACCTGGCAAACACAATTATCGATATGTGCATGCAATACGTCCCTAACTGCTAAAAGCGGAATCATAATCAATTTGTCCATTTACATCCAAATGCATTAAATATACTCAACCAGAAAAATGGGCTTTTGGAGTTTTATTAAATACTATACTAATTTTTAAAATAATATTGGAAAGGAGAAATTATTTGTTTAAGTTTTTTGTTGTTTTCCGGCGTCAGTGGAGTTTCTGATGTGAAACCCCAACACGAAATCCCCGACTGTTGATTGATCGCTGTCCCTGAGAGCATGACAGTTGGAAAACTTTCACTGGATAGGCCAGTTTTTTTATAGGACTGTGTTGGACTGGGTCCAAAGGAGCTGTTTCGTCATCGGATGGCATAGACTCGTCAGAGGGTGTATCAAGCCTAAATCCGAAACACCCTTACAGCTGGTGGCATTGCTTGGGATTATTCTATATAGGCGATGTTAAAATTAATTTCGTTAAGTTTTTTGTTGTTTTAAGGCGTCAGTGGAGTTTCTGGTGTGAAACCCCAACACGAAATCCCCCACTGTTGATTAATCGCTGTCCCTGAGGGCATGACAGTTGGAAAACCTTCACTGGATAGTTTCAACATCGCCTATATAGAATAATCCCAAGCAATGCCACCAGCTGTAAGGGTGTTTCGGGTTTAGGCTTGATACACCCTCTGACGAGTCTATGCCATCCGATGACGAAATAGCTCCTTCGGACCCAGTCCAACACAGTCTTATAAAGAAACTGGCCTATCCTGTGAAGGTTTTCCAACTGTCATGCTCTCAGGGACAGCGATTAATCAACAGTCGGGGATTTCGTGTTGGGGTTTCACACCAGAAACTCCACTGACGCCGGAAAACAACAAAAAACTTAAACAAATTTGCTTCTATGGTAGCTTCTCACCATGAAAAATTCCATTCTTAGAGAAATTATTTATTGGGAAATGTAGAGCAACAAAAGATCCCATCAAAATTTTGTCCGCCAAGTTATTAATTACAGATGTCACTGCTAGCTGCACTATTAAGATAGCAGTATAACCGTTTCCAGGAAAAGAAGTTGAGCAACAAAATATTTTTTTTGAGAAATGTAGATCAACAAAATAGCAACAAAATATGCCATCAAAAGTTTCCCCGCGAAGCTATTATTTACAAATGTCACTGCTAGCTTCACTGTTCAGATAGCAATGTACCGGTTTCCAGGAAAAGGAGTTGAATAACAAAATATTGTTTTTGAGAAATGTAGAGCAACAAAACATTTTTCTAAACCATGGACATTTCACGTGATTCTGAGTATACTGGCATCGGACACGAAAATTTCGAAAAAAATTTCTTGCATGAAAACAAAGCTTCCTCTAGGAGGAAGTAATACCTATCGGTATTCGATCAACAAAATATTCCATCCAAAAGTTTCCCCGCGAAGCTATTATTTACAGATGTACCTGCTAGCTCCATTGTTAACTCACAACAGTCAGATTTTGCACATTGTTTAGTGTATTTAAAAGCTTAGTACATGAGTAAATTAAAAAATCTGCCAACAGTCTGGGCGCAACTTTATTATTTTATGGGTAGAAGTCCGAAACGTGTTTAATGATGAGATGCGGTGTTGGGTACTATGCGACTGACGACCTAAAAAATAACGTTCCAAATAGCCTCCTGGTTATTTTTTAAAACAATCACCCCCGTACCTTGCTACCCCCATGAACAATTTTATTTTTCTAAAATGTCTCTATAGTGGCTCTATATAATCCTTAATTTTTAGCTTTCCATTCATTACAGTTTTCGAGAAATAAAAATCAGAATTTTTTTCCTTTCTATCCCTTTTCCCCATCACCCCCAACACACCCACTACTAATTTTTTTTTCCAATTAGAGGTCTACCAATCCCAACTCCTGTAAAATGTTCAAGATCATATCTGATACGGTTTCTGAGATATAGAAATTAAATTTTTTGAGAAATTGCTATCCCCCACTTTCGTGCCCCACCTCCCCCTTCAAAAAATTTACATTCAGTAGACTCCTCTTGTGATCCCATATACAGAAACTAAATTTTATTTTCCTGGTGTAATTGGTTCGGAAGATATTGTAATCCAAAGTTTTTCACCCCCCAACCCCACACCCCACCACCCCCCTTAAAAATGTTAGCCCTTGTCTGATATTCAAGTATCCCTAAGGGCAACCACAAAGTTTCAATCTTTTGACATCAATCGTTCAGGAGATATGAATTTTAGAATGTTTTAATCCCGGCTTTCAAGCGTTTTGAACTCATAGTTTTCCCCCCCACCTCTACACCCCTCAACTCTTATAGATAATTTTTTTGCAAATGAGTCCACTATCATAGTACTATATAAGTTCCAAGTTTCAGCTCCCTAGCATAAGTGGTTCCTGAGATCTGGAAACCAAAATTTTTCGTCTAAAACGTTCCCCCCATCCCCATCCCCCGTTACATCTCCACCTCCCTAAAAGCTACCAGTTGTAGGTGTTTACCCAATCTACCCACCATAAAAATTTCAACTTAACACCTCAACGGGTTTGGGAGCTACGCGCCTTCAAACGATTTTGGGTACGTCGTATGGCGTATACGGCGGACAGGCGGACATTTTTTTTTTTTGCTTTTTTGGTGTTTACTCCTAAAACGTGTAAATACAAAATTTCAGGGTAGCTAATTTTTTTGAAATTTCAGGTCGATCACAATACTTTATTATTAAAAATTATAAAGTAAAATTGTCACCAAAAGTCGAGATAAGATTAAGAAAAAGGGAATGAATAAAATTTTTTACTGTTTTTCTTCTTTCATATTTGAAAAAATGATAGTTTTTCATGTGAAATTTTAATTTGCTCTTGTATAAAGCTAGTCAATATTACCACAAAAAAAAAATTAAGACGCTACTGTGTGTGGTTACTGAGAAACGTATACCGAAAGTTGAAAAAGCACTACTTTTCAGGAGAGCCTAAAAACAAAAAAAGTACATGCAGTGACATATTCGACTTACCCCACTTCAGAGTAAAATTTGAGTCACTTCCCATTACCCGAAAGAGGTACGGTTTTTTGTGTGATGTGCAGAATTGAGTGTAGAAAAATAATTAAAAAAAAAAAATTGTTCATATTTTTTGCGCCGACCTCCTTAACCCTTATCGGGCCGAAGAGGTACCCGGGTACCTATTACTTTTCTTTTACTATTTTCGATAAACAAAAGAAGCTAAGACTTAAATTATGATTTACTGTCTGTAAGAGTATTTCGTGAACATACTTGTAAACAATATATCTGTACCAAATTTATCCATTATAATAATAAATGAAGTGATTGTAACAGTAGGTACCCGAGTACCTTTTCGGCGTGATTTGTTTTTTTCTTCGGAAACATAACGCGTTTCGCCATACAAAATGTATGGTAGCTAGAAATTTACAAGACCCCCTTGAGATAACAGTGTGCCGATTTCCAGGAAAAGGAGTTGAGCAACAAAATATTTTTTTTGAGAAATGTACATAGAGCAACAAAATAGCAACAAAATATGCCATCAAAAGTTTCCCCGCGAAGCTATTATTTACAGATATCACTGCTAGCTCCACTGTTCAGATAGCAGTGTACCGGTTTCCAGGAAAAGGAGTTGAGCAACAAAATATTTTTTTTGAGAAATGTAGAACAACTAAATAGCAACAAAATATCCCATCAAAAGTTTTTCCGCAAAGCTATTATTTACAGTGCTGTTAAGCTAGCGCTGTTTCGTTTCTAGGAAAAGGGGTTGAGCAACAAAATTAATTTTTTTGGAACAAAATAGCAACAAATTAAGGTATTTTTTTTTTTAATTTAAAGTTTCCCGATCTTAAACTTCTAATTCAGTTAATTTGAATTTTTGGAGTCAAAATAACCTCTGCAAGACCTCCGTTTACAACATAATCTATTCGGCTTTCCATTCGTCACTAAATTCTAGTTTTATCTGTATTGTTGTTAAGAAGAGGTGGAATTTGGAAAACTCTATGTTGTTTGATAAGCTTGTTTAGTTTCCAAATCTTTTGTGGACTTTTTTCAAGGGTAGTCAACATTGAATTCCATTAAGTATTACGTAGCATTATTGTTAAAACCTTAGTGAGATAGTTAGCTTTAAATTTAGTGGATGCATGTCTGGATCTTCGCACTGTCGTCTAAGCGTGTTCCTTTCTTGAATAATTACCTTCGGCTCATTGTCAATTTCTGAATTCCAGAGCCTGTTAATAAAACCATGGTGGATTCTATCGCTTTTCATATACTATATGTTCAATCTGAGTAATGTCAGCTATGGTGGTTATACTGATTTATTTAGTAGCGATTGAAATTTCGGCAGGGGAAAAATTTCGTTTGGAAGTTAGCATATCATCGTGGTGTGTTTCTTTCAATTGTCCTTTTTCGGGCTAAAAAGACCAGAACTATTTTGGAAAAGTACCAGGATCGCTAGAACTATGCTCCACGTGCTCAGAACTGGTCTTTTTTTTTGATATGCTGGGCAGGGAAAACATTTCGTTTGGAAGTTAGCATATCATTTTTTCGAATGTCCTTTTTTGGGCTAGAATGAACGGAACTATTGCTAAAAAGTATCAGGATCTATAGAACTCGGGTGCCGGGTGAACTACCTTTTAGTGCACATATCTCTGATTATTTAGTATTTTATTTGCCTTTGTGGTGAGTTTACGGATAATTATAAGAATTGTCCTTTTTTGGCTATAACTAGTAGAACTATGATTGAAAACAATCAGGTACAGCAGAACTATTCCCCATCTGACCAAAACTATTCTTTGTTGTTAGTACTTTTGTTATATTGTATGTGTTTCGGCTCTGGTTAGTGAGCTTATAATTTTTTAAATCGTCCTTTTTTGGGCTTAGATCAATAGAACTATCGCTGAAAAGTATCAGGAACTCCGTAAGTATTGTTCCTGCGTTGAGAACTGTCTTTAATTTTTGGATTGACGGAAAATGATATGCTACGGAAAGTTAGCATATCATTTTTTGAATAGTTCTTTTTTCGGCTTTAAACGTCAGAACTATTGTTAAAAAGTATCAGTAACTATAGAACTCTTGTGCATGGCAAGAGAACTCTATTTTTTATGATATGCTGGGACTTGATATGCTAAGTTCACAGACATACTTACGCCTTTGTTGACTCTCTACTCTGACTACAAGAAGTTAACAATATATGAACTTATTGAGCTTGAAAGAGTAAAATTCATATACAAATCTTTAAATAAACAAACTAGAACCCCGCTAACCATACGACACATAAATACTTACATCAATTTAACACACGTAATGCGAACAATATTGTAAATCTATGTTGACCAAGAACGAATCGTCTGAGAAGAGACCCACTTTACGAAGCAATCATTGAGTACAATTCCTTATCCAGCTCCATAAAAAATGCAACCAGTATTGCCAAGTGAAGGGATATTTCCTAGACAAGCAGTCCTGAAAGACGCTTGAAGGTGGGTTTCCAAATGCGACAATATTCTGTGACAGAAATTTGTCACGACAAAAATGTGTCACACTCTTCAGTCTGGAGTTTACATTTGTAACATTACTTGTGTCACACCTTTGCGTAAATTAGTTATGTCAGTTGTCAAAAAAAGTAAAATGGCTGTAAAGATAAGATAAGAACTGAAATTTTTGAGAAATCTTTGCACTGAAATTTTTGTCACACGAAAATTAACTGAAATTTTCGAGAAACCTTTGAACTGAAATTTTTGTCACACATGAAAAGTCGGAGATTGTTCGACTAGCGACATGCGACAAAATTTGTCAGAGATTTGTAATCTGATTGGCTAGCTGATCTGTCACACATAATGTCACAGAAAATTGTCGCATATGGAAACCCACCTTGAAGAAACCGTTGTGGTTTGTGTTGTTGTAGCATGTATACGTCTTTTATCTTATCTTTTAAATCCTTTTTTATCTTATTTTTTTATTTTTATTTTATTAATTAATTAAAAAAAAAACTAACTATAAATTTGCATGTATTATTTAATATTTTGATCATTCGTATTTTCCTTATTAATCACTTTATTACTTTATTTTCTTCTAATTATTAATATAAAACTTGACTAATTTATTTTTGTACTTCCTCTTATACCAGTGTGCTGTACTGACTGAGGACTACTAGGGGTTAAGGTAGATTATTAGGCATTAAGCCCAATATCATCATAGATGCATGTGTATGTTGATATGGTGAAAATTTTCTAGCTCATTGAACTGAGTGGCGGTTATGTCTCCAGCTCCTTGAGTTGAGAAAGTGTACCCGAAACGGGGCAATTATCTTGTTCATTACACTGAGTTATGGGGCGGTACTGTTCCATTTTGGCTTCAGCTAAGAGGCTGTATTGCCTCTTGAAATGGGGATGACTTGCCCATGTAGCATGAAGGGATTGAATCAATTATTATTAAACTTATGTTGTAAGCTGATCAGTGTTTCGAGATCGCTTTTAAAAAGTTTTAGCTTATTCGAATTGAGCTTGGTGCTACGAAAGTAAGAAACAATGCTGGTGGTGTTTACCATATATCAGTAATCTCAATAACAATGGTCTCTATTATTTTCGTGTTTAGAGGTGGTAAAATTTTATTGACGCAAATAGCAACACCTCCGCTAGTTGCATCTTTCCTGTCGTTTCTGTGAATACAATATTTGAAATTATGTAATTAAGTAATTAGAAACCAATCTATATTAAAATCAAAAGTTTCAATACTTTTCTTTCTATAATACTTTGGGCATTCCAAAGAAGATCTCCAATACAAAATAACTTATCTATTGTAAGAACTTCACTGCTAATTGCACTAATGCTCTGTATTGTTCCTGCTTGGTCTTGCACTCCGAAAGTTTTTTAATTAGCTCTGCTGAGATTTCAATCAACTCTTCTGGTGAGAATAAAATGGGATTATGGCTGGCGCTAGTGTTTGCACTTTTGCAGGGTAGGACGCGGTAGGTACGTTACTAGCGATACTGCTAAATAAGTGATTTCTACTTGCTGGTGTATTTGATGTTCTTGGCAGTGACAGAAAGTTGTTGTCACGGTTTGTAATTGCATTATGCCACCGCCGACTTAAACTCAAGCCGGGCTCATATGACAGTTCGTCGTGAGAAATGTCTCGTTTTTTATGTGATGTGTGTCGTCACTGATCAAAAAGAGAAAATATACCAGTTCATTGGAGAATCTTTTTTGGAACGAATTCGTAACAATATTTTATTATCCCAAAGCGCGGTGTTTTAATACAAAACTTTGGAATTGATGAACCCTCTAGAGTCGATACTGAACAACAAATGTTTAGAATCATAGCAATATGCAATGTGTTTCATATACGAATTCTGACATATTTCTAAGGTATGTTGAGATTTGGAATTCACTTTTACTTCTACATATAAGCTTTAAACGTAGTCGGGCGAAAAACCGATTTAAGTATTTTTCTCTATATTAAACCCCCTGGGGTATTGTTCAAGATTTCACTGATTCCGAAAATCTCTTAGGTTTAATGTGATCGAATTCGCTTTTACTACTATGAATAATTATTGTATTCATAAAAAAATATGTAAGTAAATTAAAAAAACTCCCAATAGTCTGGGCGTAACTTTATTATTTTATGGTAGAAGTCCGAAACGTGTTTAATGATGAGATGCGGTGTATGTTACTATGCGACTGACAACTTAAGAAATAACCAGGAGGCTATTTGGAACGTTATTTTTTAGGTTGTCAGCCGCATAGTAACCTACACCGCATCTCATCATTAAACACTTTTGGGACTTCTACCCATAAAATAATAAAGTTGCGCCCAGACTGTTTTTTCTACTATGTTATAACTTATCATATTTTATAATATTAATATAGAAATAAGAGCGACGGGCGATATGTACATATTTTAGAGCTATAATAAAATATTATAAATTATTTACATAATTTTACTATCAAATCCACTTTCTTAAAAATATTGCAATCTTTATTCCACATAAATAAATTTATTGCATTAATGAAATTTTACGCAATCCCAAGATTTTCCATTTGTTTTAAATAAAAAATTCATAATCGAGTGTAATTTCGAGTGTAATAATTTTTACAAGTACCATGGTGCACTACGAAAAATATATGTCTAAAGTTGAAAACTGTGTCACTTACCTGAAAAAAGTTATTTGAGCTCTTACCGTGTCTTATTATAATCATCAATAATATCTCAAGATGCATTGTTTACTAATAAAACTAGGCCTTTATGTAAAGACTTTATTTTTAAAGCTTTAGGTTAAAAGTATATAACTATTAGAGGCTATCTGACTACCGTTGTGAGTGAACGCGAGCACCAACGGAAAAAACGGTACCATAAAACGTGTATTCGTTACTTTCTCAATTAAAAAATATCTTCTATTGACATCTTCGGATGGTCGAATAAATCTTCAACTAAATGGAAACACACGCTGTGAATACACCACATTGATATATAACAAATTTATTCCTATTTATTTTCAGTAGACATCTCTTTACATCGCAAAGTAGCAGCCTCCACAGCACCAGCAACTGACGCCCTGAAATCTGTATAACAACAAAAAGTATCAGTTATTCGTAATATTTTTTCAATTCAATCAGAATATAAACCTACTTGATTTTTCGAGGTGACTTAAGCCAGCTGCAGTGGACCCACCTGGACTTGTGACATCATCTTTCAATTGAGCGGGATGCCTTTTCGAATCGCGTGCAAGCTTTCCAGAACCCATGACCGTCTGAGATGCAAGCCGATAAGCGAGATCTCTTGGCAGTCCCATTTTTACAGCGCCATCAGCCAAAGCTTCTATTAACAAAAATATGTATGCCGGACCACTTCCACTCAAAGCGGTGATAGGATCAAAGAAATTTTCGGAAACTTCTTCACACGTGCCTAGTGATTCTAAAAGATACTGCGTTAATTTTGCATCAGATTCTGTTGCATTTTGTCCTCGCACAAATACAGAACATCCCTCTCGTACCATCATAGGGGTGTTTGGCATGGCTCTGATTACTCGAGCGTTTCTTGAGAGATTCTAAAATAATTACAGTTTGATTATTGTTTTTGCAGTACAAATGTATTGATTTGATGAAGTTTGTAACTCGACAGAGTTCTTATTGAAACTGAGCAACGATGTGAACAAATTTAATTAAAATATGTAGTATGTATGGAGATAGAAAGATAATTCGGATTTTAAAATAAATTTTGGTCTCCACCTCTTTAACCTATTATTTAAATTTTAGTTGAAGTCTTTATTTAGCTTACTGCCTGTAGTTTTGAAACTAACAAGTAATGTTGAATACAAATGTTTATAAACATGGATCTTGATATAAGTAGACAAGCATACCATGGTATAACATTCCTATTTTCAAAGAAATTGCCCATGAAAATGATGATTCTATAATACATCTGCTGCCGCTGGATTTATGGATTAATGGGAAAAATAAAGCAGTAGAAAGTACCGTGAAACTGAGAGAACCTTTAAACTGGGTATCCGTACCAGTGTGGCATAGCCGTATACTAGGACTGATTGTAAAGATTGTAACCCGCTAGAGGAAATAAACTGGTAGATCTGTACAGGAGCTGTACTATCACGATGCCGAGGAAAGTATCTTGCACATCTAGTGTCACTATATACACAACACTCTCTACCTAGGGTTTGGCAGATACGTCTAATTCGGTCGTTTCTGCACTGGTTTTTCACCTTGGTACGCATCTGCCAAACTTCTCTTAGATGCTGTTTTGGTGTGAGTGTGTATACAGTAACCCTACCCTGGTCTAGCTCGAAGGCGAGAATTCACGCTGCGTACGTACTTTGGAAGAATTCGTTAACATAAAGCTAGACAATGAGCTGCAGTTCGTCAGGCTGGCAGATTGGTTCACCTAAATTAGCCTTGGTCATACGGGTATTTCTTCCCCGTAAATGTGGGAACACAACGGACTCATTGGCGGTCTATATGTTTGGCTGGCACAGCG
The DNA here is from genome assembly GCA_951812415.1 of Beris morrisii. Classification (NCBI taxonomy): domain Eukaryota; kingdom Metazoa; phylum Arthropoda; class Insecta; order Diptera; family Stratiomyidae; genus Beris; species Beris morrisii. The sequence continues at coordinate 100,009,211 of OX638311.1, forward strand.
GCCACCCATCTTACTTGCTTGCTTACTGCTTTTAATAAAGCTCGCTTAAAGATATCCACAAATCGAAGAAGAATCATTGTAGACGGTTAGCGGTATGTGCAGGAATTCCTTTTTCCCTTCCGAAAATTGATAACAACGGTTTATGGTCCGTTGATAACGTGAACTTACGTCCATGCAGGAACCGGTGAAATTTGGTTACTGCAAAAATCAATGCTAGCGCCTCCATTTCTATCTGACTATAATTCTTTTTTGTGGGTAGAAGGGCGCGCGCTGCATGTGCGATGATAACGGTGTAAGATAACCGCTCCGAGACCATAGTTCGAGGCATCTGCTGCTACTTTAACTTCAAATTGCGGATCAAAATCTGTAAGTAACAGATCAGAATTTAGAATTGCTTTAGTTTTCTCGAATGATCGTTGACACTCTATTGACCAGTCCCATTTGGCGTCTTTGGTTAGAAGTTTATCCAACGGCCATCGAAGTTCCCGCATTTGTCGTACAAACTGTCCGTAATAATTGATCATGCCGAAAACGAACGTAAACTCGTTATATCAGTTAGCGGTGGCATGTTTTGGATAGCTTGAATCTCCTCAGGATCCGGTCGTCTTCCTTCTTTGTCGATAATAAATTCTAGATATTAGATTCGTAGAAGAAATAATGTGCACTTCTCTGCTTTGACACGAAATTCCCATTCGTTTAAACGTTGAAAAACCTTCGTTAAGTTTTCTTTGTTTTAGCCACTACAATCAGATTATAAAGATAACTAATAGTCAGAGAGCTCGCGACAAAAAATCGCAAGAGTTTTAGGGAAGCTAATATTTTGGTATTTGGTTACATTTAGGGTGTATGTAAATATACTAGAGTCAGCAGGTCTGACGTCGTGACACCTGGCTCTGGTGAGCTGTCAAAGATGTCAAAAAAATCGGAAAATGAAAGAGTTTTAGGAAAGCTGAAAATTTGCCAGGACGTAGTTTTTACAATGAAAAACTGAAAAACAATGGTCAGACACCCCAACAGCGGGACCCCCCCAGTCAGCCCCCCCCCCCCGCAAACATGTCAAAAAAATCGGGTCCTCGAAAGAGTTTAAGCAAAGCTGAAATTTTGTTCAGTGAATATCTATTATATATAATTTATGAAAATTACAGTCAGACTTCATTTGGTTAGAACGGGGTCAGTCAGCAGGTGCCGAAAGTATATATGTCATACGAGCGCGATTTCTGTTACTATGTGCGCGACAATCAATACAAGTGTCATGAAAGAGTTCTAAGAAAGCTATATCGATATTTTTCTCCGATATATCGTCACCCGATATTGATATTTTTTTCAATATCGATATATTGATATTTTTTTCCGATATTCCGCCTAAAGTGAAGATTTGCGTGCATGTGCCCGTATATATCACGTGCCTTGAACCTAGTTTCGACAGATATGGTTTCCATGATCGAAAATTTTTTTTCTACTTTCAACGTTTCTGGCATCTCTCATAAATAATCAGAAATGCAGATTAAATGCAAAAAACCCGTTCGATTTCTAAAATATGTTATACTTAAAAAAAATATCGAGTCCGATAGTCGGATTTCAATATCGATATATCGCTTTTTACAATATCGGCCGATATTATATTAAAAATATCGCAATTTCGATATATCGAAATTTCTTTAACATCCCTATTATCAGGTAAACGAAACTTTTTCATAAACTATATTTAATAGATTTGTACGAAATTTCAGCTTTCTTAAAACGATTTTTGCGACATCTCTGCGGGGGTGCTGACTGGGTGGGTCCCACTGTTGGGGTGTCTGACCATTGTTTTTTTGTTTCTCGTTGTAAAAACTACCCCGTGGTAAATTTTCAGCTTTCCTAAAACTCTTTCATGGCAATTGTATTGATTGTTGCGCGCATAGTACCAGAAACCACGAGCACGCGATTCTTGCGATACCTTTGCGGGGGGGCTGACTGGGTGGGTCCCACTGTTGGAGTGTCTGACCATTGTTTTTTTGTTTCTCGTTGTAAAAACTACCCCGAGGTAAATTTTCAGCTTTCCTAAAACTCTTTCATGGCAATTGTATTGATTGTTGCGCGCATAGTACCAGAAACCACGACCACGCGATTCTTGCGATACCTTTGCGGGGGTGCTGACGGGGTGGGTCCCACTGTTGGGGTGTCTGACCATTGTTTTTTTGCTTCTCATTGTAAAAACTACCCCGTGGTAAATTTTCAGCTTTCTTAGAACTCTTTCATGACACTTGTATTGATTGTCGCGCACATAGTAACAGAAATCGCGCTCGTATGACATATATACTTTCGGCGCCTGTTGCGTTCTAACCAAATTAAGTCTGACTGTTATTTTCATAAATTATATATAATAGATATTTACTGAACAAAATTTCAGCTTTGCTTAAACTCTTTCGAGGACCCGATTTTTTTGACATGTTTGCGGGGGGGGGGGGGGCTGGCTGGGAGGGTCCCGCTGTTGGGGTGTCTGACCATTGTTTTTCAGTTTTTCATTGTAAAAACTACGTCCTGGCAAATTTTCAGCTTTCCTAAAACTCTTTCATTTTCCGATTTTTTGACATCTTTGACAGCTCACCAGAGCCAGGTGTCCCGACGTCAGACCTGCTGACTCTAGTATATTTACATACACCCTAAATGTAACCAAATACCAAAATATTAGCTTCCCTAAAACTCTTGCGATTTTTTGTCGCGAGCTCTTGGACTATAACAGCGCCAGTCACTCCGGCTAACATAGTGTCAATCGTCTGTTGAAAAATTCCTGGAGCCGACTTTATACCAAAACAAAGTCGATTGTACTGATATAGTCCCTTGTGAGCGTTGATTGTAAACAGAGAGCGTGAAACCATGTCGACTGGTATTTGCAAATACACATCGGCCAAATCAATCTTTGAAAAAAAAATTACAACCTGCTACCGTAGCGAATATGTCATTAGAAGCAGGTAGTGGATAGTTGTGTGATTCCAGCATACTATTAAGACCGGTTGAGAAATCCGCGCAGATGCGAATATTTCCGTTAGACTTCTTAATCGCTACGATGGGTGCGGCCCATGCTGAAAATTCAACTTTGCTTATCACTCCCTGATCTTCGAGTCTCTGCAGTTCTTTTTCCACAACAGGAAGAGCGGGTTATGAAACTATTCTTTTTAGTCGAAAAACTGGTTGAGCACCAGCTTTCAAATGAAGGACAGCGGTCGACTTTGTGTAGAACCCATGTGCGGTTTCAAGAACTTCAGGATATTTCTGTTCTAATATTTCAACAATCTTCTGAGCATTTGAAGTAGAATGGTTAATGGAAGCAGAAGAGATATTATTACAGATCGAACTTATCGAAACTTCCCATAAGCTGAACTCCTCAATCCAGTCGATGCCCATAATTTCCAGATTGGTATCGGAAACATAGCATTCGCCATATGTCGATTTTCCGTTAAATTCGATTTCACATTTAAGCAAAGAAGTTAGTTGAAAAATATCACGGGATGCATTTTTTGCCGAATGGTCAATCGTCGTAAGAGCTGGAGCAGTGGCGGTGCTGATAGTTGTGGCGCCCGGCGCACTTTCAATTTTGTTTTCGAAAAATGAAGGATAATTTTTAAAATCTAACATGATATAAATAGAGGAAAAGGTGGTAATGTAACCCCCTGCTGTCAAATTGGGTACCTAATTATTTGTAATGATTCATAATACCATTTATGGTATGTGTTATATGTCAGCAAGCCCACCTGTAACGGATAAACCATATAACAAGAACGAAGTTCCCGAAGGATCGACTTGCTTCCGCAAGATTTTCAACATTTTTTCCATCAACATCTGTTATTGTCTTCACAGCTTTATCTTATAGAACTCAATGGAAGAATATATCAAAAGATCTTAAGGAGTGAAACTTAGCCGCGGTCAAGAGTGTGGATATGAAACAGGGTGATGAAAAGTTCAGCACGGATAGAAGTACTGAAACTGATGAAAATGAGGCTTCTTCGGCTGAATACAATTCGACCAGGGATGTCATTCCAGTTTTACCCAGTGGGCAAAATCATATTCACTGTATATAAATGCATGTGTGTCGATATTGAGATACGTAGTGCATGGATGCGCGTAAAAACAGTTCAAGGAGTACGTACATTTTTTAAACTCCGTTGAAAATAGGCTTTCTTAAGAAAATCAAAAAGTCACGGTTCTTTTCAATTATGAAATTGTCCCCTCCCCCAAATGACGTCCCTAAATTCGGCATCTCATATTGAAGACACAATTTGTAAGGGACCCTTTCCTAGTGACCAAAGAAGTGAAATATGCATTAAATTGTGAATTTTTGGAGCACAATGAATGTCCTGAAGCAGAAGGCGAAAACTGAAGCATTGTACCGCGTATGCGCCTGGGCCTCTGAGGACCCATTTCATTACTGTGGACTGTGGAGTCAGTGACGTCATTTCAGTTTTTTCTAGGGGGGGTGAGATGTTATGTTTGTATATATTTTTATATATAAATATACGTATGTTATACATAATCTATAAAAATATATAATTCAGGGGGGGCAAATGCCCCCCTGCCCCCCACAAATGACGTCCCTGTGCGGAGTACTTTTATAAACTGAATACATATGCACTCAGCGGAATACAACGAATGCCATAGCGCATAAAAGTGTTGACAGGTCACAGTACCGTGCGTGTTGGAACCGTGGTACAGATTAAATGTTTGCGTCAAAGAATAAATCAGTAGATTCGAACATGTATGATCGAACAATATAATGTATACATGTCGGATCGGTGGAGAAAAAAGATATTGGTCATAAAAAATTGTGTAAACTAGTTCGAAGAGGGTGATATGAACATGTATTTATATGATAAGATCAAATCGCAACCGTGTATTTAGGCGATTGAAACAAACGTTTTGGGAGTACGACGTGTTGTTAAAATTTATTTGGATGGATAGGTAGGGTGCCTAATTTTAGAATTGCAAAATTTACAATCGGTGAATTTAGTAATAATAGCAGGAACTACGTGACCGAAATATTGTGTAAGTAGCTGGAACAGTAGGTATCGCGCCCTAAAAATTTGGCGCCCGGTGCAGTTGCTATACTTGCTCCTATGGAAGCTCCGCCCCTGAGCTGGACAGCCGATTGTTTTCTACGTTGTTCGTGAAATGATAGAAATATCCGAAGCAGTGTCGATTTGCAATCGGACAGGAACAGAATTAATTTTGATGTTAATAACTTACGGCGTTTCTCGTAGTCTATCTTTGACACCATAAACAGACTGTTTGTTTTGAGCTTGTTTTAACACTTGTTAGTCTTCGGCTTGTTATTTCCGGTATTAGTTCTTGGTTTAGAAGATTCGCAAAAGCCTTCTTTGTGTCCAATGTTTCCACATTGAGTACACTTGTGCGTTTTGAACTTAAAAAATCGAACGTAGAGCATGTCACCACAAAACCAGCACGCGCGTAGCGGCTTTGTCGAAGAATTCTGGTGTTCATTTAAGTCATTTTTGTTGTTATGGACGTTCTTTTTTATCCATTAAACAGCAGGGGACTGCATCTCAATCATCTTTGTGTCATATTTCAATGACATCAAACGATTTGCCTCCTCAGTAAGTGCATGAATAGTCACTTCGGAATCCGTTTAGATTTTGGACAGAAGCCGCGTGCGAATATCTGCTTCGAAGCTTGCACTTAATCCACACACAAATATCAAACATTTAAATTGAGCGCTAGTAAGACTTGCTCAGTTAAAATTTTCGCAGTGTTTGTTCACTATTCCTGCATATGTAATGAAGTCATCAATGCGCTTCTTTTGTAACTTTAAACAGTTATAGCGGGCGTTGAACAGTGACATCTGCTTGCCGAAAATCTCGCTCAACTTAGTTTTTGTCTCTTTGAAGCTAAGGTCGCGTGGCTCTTGTGGCAAAATGTAATTTGCGTACCCTGTACAGAATCAGAACCCTGCTACATAATCTAGCTCCCTCACCAGCAAGCGAACTTTTGCAGCATCATTTAAATGCTTCGCATCTTCTTCAAACCAATCCGAATATCGAGCGTACAAAGTCTCGAAAATTATGCCATTATCTGGATCGTAATTAAACTCACCCATGCTTCTGGATAAGGACTCCATTGTCCTTTCCACCGATGACTGTGTATCAGGTACATCGGTAGCTGCTGAGCTTGATGATGTGAATTGAGCTACGGCGGCATTCAAATTTGTTGCTGCTGGAAGAATTCAAGCATTGCTGGGTCCATTTTAGAATCCTCGTCGCCAAATATGTTATGAATTTAACATATATTTTTATTTACAAAGAAAAATATCTTTTACAAATTAATTAATAAAAATTTAATAGATCCGTGTCATTTGAAGTATGTAACTCAATTTTTCTGTCGCAGTTCATTTCTTTTCTCAAAGAAATGAATAGTAGCATATGCTACAAAGTAGCATATACAACAATGATTATACGAGTATATGTAAATGTTAACGATTAACTAACGCAAACATCCATTATCTGGAGTGAGGTCAATTGATATTTATAGGGCTTAACAAAATTTGAGGATTTATTTAAACTTCGCTGGTTTTTCATTCGATTATTCAAATTCAAATTGAAGTTTATTGTATGGCCTCTTTGTATAAACACAGAACTACTTATTTTAGAGAACAGATAAGCAAATCTTAACAACTAAATTTGATTAAATTAATATGAATCTCGATTGTTGTTTACATAAGTCATCACTTGCCATATATTTACACTACTTTCGACGGTTTTTATATACATAAAAACATATTCGTACAGAGTCAATTTTAAGAGGCCCATAGACGGACACGCATGCGTATCATTCTTTCATGAATGTATGGGTCTGAAACTTGAATATGTGGGTCTGCCATCATGCGGCTTGATGGAAATCAAAAAAATTTTTATTTTTGTGGGCGGAGCCAAAACGTATCGCGATATGCTTGAATGACACGCATGCGTGACCGTCTATGGGGCTCTTTACTGGTATCCCACGAGACACTCATTGCCCGCTCTCAAGATAGTGAATGTTTGTTTTAGTGCGTATACAGATTTTCTAATAACGATATGTACATTAAAATATAGTTCAAACCTTTTGTATCTCGTGAAGACGTATACCCATTGCAAGTGATATAAATAGCTTACCATCACTTGCTTCCCGTACATCCAACAATGCTTGCGAAATTACTGCTGGTTTAACTGCTATAAATATTACATCACACTTTTCCACTACTGGAAGATTTTCAACAATTGCAAGACTTCCAAAGGCCTACGAATGAAAATAAATAAAACGTTTTTCTATTATATACTACAGTTTTACCTGAAATGATTTAAAGCTTGCTTCATCTGCAGGATGCACACTAGCCACAATGTTTTCAGCTTTCGTTAAACCTAAAATATTTTATAGATTAGGAATGTTTTGATAAATATGTACAGTTACTGACATAATTATTGGGTCAAAACCAAAAACAATATTTGGAGCAAAATTATGATTGAAACGAGGAGTAAATAAAAAAAAAATTAAATTTCATTTATTATTGTCTTTACTATATATTCATGGAAATAAGTGTTTTTTCAAAATGTGTATTATGCAAATATATAAAATAAATGAAAACAATTCAATTAAATAAAATCTAACGTGACTTAATTATTGGGTCAAACGATTTTTTTTATTCTTTTAAATTAAAACTGCTAAATTAATATTTGATGGCATCTCCTTTTTTTGTTATAAATGAAATTTAATTTTTTTTATTTACTCCTCGTTTCAATCATAATTTTGCTTCAAATATTGTTTGTGGTCTTGACCCAATAATTATGTGAGTAATTGTAGGTATAATACCATTACTGTAAGGAATATCCGTGACTCAACAAATTTATTTAACTAGTCCATATGCCCCGAAATCAGGGGCGCACAAACTCCCTTAAGGAATTAATATCAAGAAATCCTGAAATCGTTTTTTAAGCGATTACCTATATAAAAAGCCCGAGTAAAAACCAGTTCAGTGTTAAGAGGTATGTTGGTATTTATGAGGTATTACACCACCTAGGTGGTTTAATTTTCACAAATCATGAAATACGTTTTTAAGCGATAACATGAAATGCCCGTAGAAGTATTTATTGGCTTGCAGCCGATCGTAACTGCAGTATGTCTTTTTTATTGAAATTACTTTTCTTGCAAGTCACATCTATTATATGTTTGTATGTACAACAAATTTCAAAATTCTGGTAAAAGCCATTCCAGCGATAAGAAAAACACTCCCACCCTATTAAAAATTTTATTTTTAGAACGTGCCACACCTATAGCTCTACTTATATTCAGTTTCAGCATTCTATTTTGAATAGTTTTCGAAAAATAAAAATAGGATTGTTTTCATTTTTACCCTCCCCCACTCTCACCTATAATAGCACCGCACCCTCACCTCGAATAACACCACCGCCTGTTGTGTCTTTAATCTTTTTAAAAGATAAACCATAAATAGGCCTTAGGCCGAGTAGAAAAATTGTTTTTTCAAAATTTCTTTTTCGTTCATTTTAAAGTTCGTATTGTGAATATTGTGTGTAAATTTCATATTGAAATTAGGGATATTGACATCGAAAAAAATATCGATATATCGATATTGAAAAAAATATAAATATCGGCTGATGATATATCGAAAAAAATATCGACATATCGAATATTCTTCACAAGAGTAAGCAATGGACTTCGGTCTTGTTCTTTGGTGTATTTTTATCTGTTACAGGTGGGCTCTCTGATATATAACTCAATTATTATCTGATATGATTAACTACCTAAAAGGATAGGGGAAAAAATTTTGTAGCACATTTTAAAAGTTTTTTGCATATATTAAATATGTATATTGCATAAATATACTGCACTCACGATCAGTTGCAAGCTAATCGTATGTTACTCTAGATGAAATACTGAACTCCGATTTATATTGTAGGTGGGGATTAAGTAGAATAAAGAACGTGCACGGTGCTACTCGAAACTATAAGACAATATCATCAGTGTTCAATTTCATATCTGGAACTCAATGGCCTCGTACACACCGGTATTAACGTAGTCCGTATTAAGGTTTAGTTCGAATTAACAAGCGATGTAAACACAGGGAACTAACTTAGTCTTAGTAACAAATCTATGTTGGCAGCACTAATTTTTGATAACAAGTTATGGAGAATAATTTGTTGTCTGCGATTTACCACTTTTTTAAATCACTCTTGTTTATGGAGCCGACCAAAATTTATATTTCAATTAGAATATCTCTTTGATATGTGACATTTCACCTGCATTTGAACTTATGATGTTTGAAGCAAAGTGAATTAGTTTAGTACCCTCAGTAGATATAAACGACAATCGCATTAACTTAATACCGAGAATAGTTTAAAACGTATTAGCGAATGCGATATAAACAAGGCCAATGAGTCACCGAAAGCAAAATTTTCCCTTTTCAAGGACATTCACATGGGAGGTGCAGCAAGGACTCTCTCGATTTCTGGTATATTCATCCTTTTACCTGGAACTATTGTTTGACAATGCTGTACAAAACATCATATTCCTAGATTGAATCGTTCAAAGACTATCGGAAAGTAACACGTGTTGTGAGGACGGAAATTTCCACACACAAACATTGAATTAAAAAAATAAACAACACTGAATTAAAATATAAACTTAGAACTAAGAAACAAACATAGAACACCAAAGACATAAAGGAACAAAGAAAAGGGAAAACACTAGCACGGAAGACATAAATGGATAAAACTGAAAGAGAAAGTGCACTTTGGCAAACGCCTGAAAAATCGGTGGGACCGCAACAATGCCTCAGGCAACACTGCACGGTTGGAAGATCCGAAAGCACTATATACGCCCGGATGCATGCACCGACCGCGAATCACAACAAAGTAAAATTCCGAGTGCTAACGAAATGATTCGCGGATGGTAAATGTTCCCGCAAACATATAAACAACAGCAAATGACGAGAAAGAGGTCAGTCAGCAGTAACTAGCCTGCTAACAAGGCAACGTGGACTTAAAGTTCCTTTTGTAGCAACATTGACTACTGTTCTGACAGGAAAACCATCTCTAATCGGTTCCCAAGCTGGACTAGGTAATGTGGACATAAAGTTCCTCTTCGAAAGCTTGAGACCAATTAGTTCCTGTCCAGACCACGCCAAATCGAGAGACGATTAGCAAAAACGACAAGTGAGGACGACGAAAGAAGCGAAGACAGCAAGCAGAGGCAGCAAGCGAAGACAACAAGCGAGGACAATAGAACGAAGACAGCTTAGCAGCGACGAGCCAAGCAGCGACAAACCAAGCAGCGGAGAGAGCAAAGCAGCGACGACGCGCAGAGTAAAGCAGCAATGACCACAGCGAACCACGATGTGTATAGCGAGCCACGACTCGCAGAGCAAAGCAGCAACGACGCGCAGAGCGAAGCAGCAACGACACGCCGAGCAACGCAGCGACGACCACAGCGAACCACGACGTGCATAGCGAGCCACGACGAGCAGAGCCAAAGCAGCGACAAGCAGAGAACACGCTACGATGAGCAGAGCAGACGAACAGAGCACAGCAACCGTCGACAGAGCAGATCAGGCGAACAGAGACAAGATGACGATCAGTAACCAGGGTCAAGTTAAGGCAAGCAGAGTCGTGCCAGGAGTCGAGCGAAATCCAGCTACGACAAGCCACGACGAACGACGCAAAATCACGACAAGCAGACACAGCTGAACCAAGACGAACAAGCAGAGGCCACACATAGAGACGAAGACAGGGAAGGACGTGCAGACAGGGAAGGACGAAGACAGGGCGAGCAAAGGCCACTCAGAGGGACGAAGACAGGGAGAGAGCAGAGAGGGTCAAGGCAAGGCAAGTGAAGTCGTACCCACAGAAAATACGAATCGAGTCACGTTTAGCAGAGACGACGATCAGACGGCAAGGAGAAAACCCAAAGGAAATCAAATAATAATTTTAATGTATGTTAACTAGTAATAAAGTGAAGTCTAATAACAAATAAATATTTTGTACGGATCGCGGCACCCGTTGAGCCTACCCCGGAAATTCGAGTCGTTACAGTGTCTTAAGATTTTCTGTATTGGAGCTACCCGAAGGAGTAGGACGATTTTGCCCGTTAACGAACTTAACCTTACAAATTCGACCAAACATTCAGATTCAAAATGTGAAGATCATAGGTCAAAGCGTTCTTGAGTTATTATACTAACGGACGAAAGTCAAGCGGATTTAGAGGTTTTGGCCCGAAATAAGCACAAAATAATATTTAACTTTTTTTGGTCTGAGGCTTCGTTCTAAGCATTACAAACTTTTGGGCTGGGTTAAACTTATAATACTTTCAGATTTCATCTAGAGTATAGTATAATCTATGTATGTATGCTTTACAGATATATGTTATTTTATTATATACCTATACATATTTACTTATGATCTGGTTCGATTCTGTAAATTTATATTTTAACACCGAAAGAAATTCATTGGTAAAATCAAATACAAACCTTATTTGATTTTGCGTCAAATAAGCAACGTTGTTAATTCAAATATGGTTTAATAGTTAATTATGTTTTCAAAACATTACAACAACCATTATTTGAATCAACAATTTCGTTGTCAATTTTGTGTTTAAATGATCATGTTCATATTTGAGTACAAATATCAATCTTCAAAATAAATAAAATATTTCTGTGCTTTGATTATCGTGATCAATGCTAGCGAAGCACGTTAATGATTCCTGAAATATTTTGCAAGTGGTATTTTAAGCTCAAACATTTTTTGTTAAACAGTTCCATTTTACCTCTTTTAAACATGAACATGATACTCAAACCATTTCTGTTGTTACTTACAATAATATCGATTCCATTGAATTTTAAGGAGTAATTATTCTCATATCATTTTGTTAAGTAAAATGATATCGTTATCCAATAGTGCTAAAGACTACAGTTTCCAGAAAAATTTAATAAAGTACAAAACTTCAATTAGATTTTTTATTAGCAAATTATATAATTTCAAATGACACATAATAAGTACATTATTTAAGTGTAAGTCAAATTTTAATTTATTTTACATATATACAATAAATGTAATTTTTATACTCTAGATGAAATCATATAGAGTATTATAAGTTTAATCCAGCCCAAAAGTTTGTAACGCATAGAACCAAGCCTCGGACGAAAAAAAGTTATATATTATTTTTTGTTTATTTGTGCCCAAAAACCTCAAATCCGCCTGACGTCCGTCCGCCCGTCCGTCCGTCCGTCCGTCTGTCCGTGAACATGATAACTCAAGAACGCCTTCACCTAGGATCTTGAAATTTTGAATCTGGATGTTTGGTTGAATTTGTAAGGCTAAGTTCGTTAACGGGCAAAATCGTCCTACTCCTTCGGATAGCTGCCATACAAAATGTCCTTAAAACACGTGTTCATGAATATTGGTCGATAACTTCAGAAGGGTTTAAGCTACAACATTGAAATTTTGTGTGTGTTATTTTTCTAATAGTTGGAGCTAAATATATGATTATGAAGAAAATCCTGTTAGTCCTTCATGTAGCTGCCATACAAATATCCTGTCAAAATGTATTCACTTAATTTACGAAACTCACTATAACTCAAGTAAACTTTTAGCTACGAATTCGGAATTTTGTATAAATTAGTTTTGAGTGAAAAGAAAGTTCGAGTTTACTAGTCAGCGAAATCCTTTTACTCCTTCTGGTAGCTCCCATATAAAATGTCCTTAAAACACGTGTCCAAGAATATTGGTCGATAACTTCAGAAGGGTTTCAGCTACGTCTTTGAAATTTCATATGTGTTATTTTTCCAATAGTTGGAGCTAAATGTATGATTATGAAAAAAATCCTATTAGTCCTTCGTGTAGCTGCCATACAAATATCCTGTCAAAATGTCTTCACTTAATTTACGGAACTCGCTATAACTCAAGTAATCTTTTTGCTATGAACTCGGAATTTTGTACAAATTAGTTTTGAGTGAAAACGAAGTTCGAGTTTACTATTCAGCAAAATCCTTTTACTCCTTCTGGTAGCTGTCATACAAAATATCCTTAAGACACGTGTTCAACAAATATTTTCCGATAACTTTTGAACGCTTCAAGCTACGAATTTGAAATTTTGAACACATTAATTTTTGAATGGTTCCAAGGAAAAGGATAAATATGTAAGAAATCGAGTGAGTCCTTTCTGTACCTCCCATGTGAAAGTCCTTCAAAAAGGACATTTTTTTTCGATGACTTACCCAGTTCAAGATATGAAATTAAACACTGAATATTGTCTTTTAGTTTTGAATAGCAATCTAATGGTAGTCCTTAATAAGGGACATACAACATGCACACACGTAGTTCTTCTTTATCCCCAACTACAATATAAATCGGAGTTCAGTATTCATCTAGAGTATTATACGATTGGCTTGCAGCCGGTCGTGACTGCAGTATGTTTTTCGAGGGGTTTAAAAAAAACTTAGTTTCCATTAGTAGATAAGAAAAATTAGAATTTCAAAGTAGAAAATACAGTTTAGGGAAGAAATACAAAAATGTAGAAAAATAATGAAGAAAGAAATATTAACATACAAAGTGTCCAACGTTGATAGGTGATGAATGATTTGATTAGTGTTGGTGATGAAGATGAGCTATTAAAAAAAATTTCTGAAAAGGCACTGACAACGTGGATGGCTCCAATTGAACATTCACTCGCTAAAAACAATTTAATAAGGACCTTGAAAAACACGGTTTTATTGTTTTACATAATTGATTTACTTACATTGTCCATTCGCCATTGAAAGAGTTTATGCTTAAATTCGACTCTGGAAACTATTTATTAGAAAAAAAATCTCCTAGGTCTTCGTTATCAATTAACTTGAGTTAATTAACCCTTTTTACAATAATTATACTATATTATTTTTAATCAAAGATTTACTTCTTTACACTGTAATTGTAGACAATTGAATGAAAATGTTGAATGATTTATGCTTCAAAACTAACAGTTTTGGCGTTTAGCATACAATGATCATTGCTTAGTCAATCACGGAAAAATGCAACCTGCAAATGTTTTCATTGCATTCTTAAAACAATTGTGCTCAGGTGAAAATTTTTGTGTTAGATCAAGATGAAATGTAGTAAGCAGGAGCAATATTCAACTGAACATGTTTCTTGTTGCTTAGCAATTATTCTGACAATGAAATGTTTAATGTAAAACAAAATCATATTTGAATGAATCACATACATGTTTAAATTAAACAACCTCCGTGATATTTTAAAATTTTGCTGTTAACAATGCTTCCTTAGTTGATTTAAATACGTAACCTTATTTACTTTAACAATGTTTGTATTTGATATGAACGTTTTAGGCTAATTGTTAGTTAACAATGTATCATACTTGATTCAAATAATGATTTTTCTTTCGGTGAATAAATATTTCTTTTCTAAGTGCAGTTGCATGTTCGAAGTGTTCACCTTTGTAACTCTTTTGGATGGCCCCAAATATAACGTTATTTTGCTACGCCACTGGAGCCAAGATCGAAGCTGTTCAAGGTTACCATGACAACCAATAAAAATAACAACAAAAATATTCCTCCATAATTATTTCCCGTGTGTTTTTGACTAGCAGGATCCCTTGGCATACTTGGATCCCTTGGAGCTTTCAAATTAATTTTGGTCTCCAAAACATTTATGCTTTAACACTAGGGTGGCCTATCCTTAGTTACCTTTCTAATACCATGGATACACTGCTGGTATTGATATCATAATATCGTCAATACCAGCAGTGTATCACCCAATACTAAGCATGTACGAGATAAACGAACTGGTATATATCAAGTATTAAACATCATGGTATACAAATGCGATAATTTTACGTAGTATACCATGCATTTTACTGCTAGTTGTGCCATTCCCCTGTTGTGTGGCGAGTATCGCAACTAAATGTCTTTGTTTGCTTATATCAGATACTGTCAAATCATTCCATATGTGCAGTGTATCATGTGCAGCTAGTTTCAATACTATGATTTCAATACCATGGTTTGTATACTAGCGTGTATCCATGGTATAAGACACAAACCATAAATGGTTATGAATCATTACAAATAATTGAGCTGTTTATTTTGAAAGTGGCATAAGTCAATTTGTTTTTAAATCGAAATATTTATGTTTCATCTTTAAAAATATTGATGCCAAGTTTCGAGAAGATTTACTTGTATTTGTTAAAAGTGAGATGAAATAATTACATCAAGAGGTTCTCAGGAAGTTGCTCCGTGTTGTATAAAATATCTTCAGAATGTCACAACAAAATGTTTTGAAAAAGTGACTTATGCCACTTTCAAAATCAACGGCTCAATTTAGTGCCTAATTTGACAGTAGGTGGTCACATTACCACCTTTTCCACTATTTATATCATGCTAAATTTAGAAAATTATCCTTGATTTTTTGAAAACAAAATTTGGGGCACAGTAGAAAGTGCACCGCGCGCCAAAACTATCAGCCTGGATAGACATACACAGTGCGACAAATAAGTTTCGAGACTGGTCATGGAAAACATCATTAAAAGAAAAAATCTGAATATTTTTATTCAAAATATTCTGCTCCAGTTTCAATGCACTTGTTACAGCCATTCAACAGTGATTCAAATGCGTGTTCTAGCTCATTTTATGGAATTGCCTCTAGTGCTCGTGTTGAAGCTGTTTTGATGGTCGAAATGTCATTAAAAAAAACATCCTTTCAACTTCAATTTCAATTTCGGGAATAGAGAGAAATCGGATGTAGTAATTAGGTGAATACGGTGGATGATTCAACAAACAGACTTGATTCTGAGCAAAAAATTGACGAACAATGAATGACTCGGTGCATTATCCAGTTCTCTGAATCACGATATTCGGGTCGAATACGACGGATTCTGGCCATCACACGCTTCAAAACTTCGAGATAAAATGCGCCAGTAATTGTTTGGCCGGTTGGAATGAATTCCCTGTGGACAATTCCTTTGCTATCGACGAATGTAATAAGCATTGTTTGAGCAACATTTTAATATTTCAACATCGACAAAAAAGTTGTTTTGGGAGAACTTTCATAACTTTGCTATTTATCAACCGATTTAAACAAAATTGGTATTACCGGGAAGAGGAGTGTCACAGCTTTCAAACGCCGGTCTGTACACATAGATCGTAAGTTACTCAGATATGGTTCGAGTCTCTGAACTTATTTGTCGCACTGTGTAATAGTCAAGGCATAGTTAAGTTTATATTCAGAATTTTATGATTTACTGAAATATTATGGTAACGCGTGTATATGATGTGGGTACCATGGTTATTATCTTCACCTTCAATATACAATGGAAACATGTGTGTCGAATACGTTGCACTCAATACGTACATACAGACACATAGATTACATTACATATCTTTTCTGAACGTCTTTTTTAGTGGACTGAAGACTGAACTAACCCTATATATTTTCAACTTGAGAATAAATTTAGAATATACGTTTGTACCCCTTTATTAGTGCTTCAATTTCGGGGAACTAAAGGCACATAGGCTCCTAGCTAAAATAATCTATCATAAACAAACCAGTGATAACTGCGATACAACATTAAAATGGAACTTGAACTTGCCATGAGGTCATGGCTAGATGGTGATAACCTCATGGCTATATGGGATTCACACCGACCTCAGTATTTTTAGACTAGCGTGCTTAGCAGCTTCATCACCGAGTCCCCCTTACTTTATTATATCATTAATATCAGACTCAAGTTCACTTCGATGCTACTATCAGTGAACTTTACACTTATATCAGCATTCAAAACAATACAAATCAAATCAAATCAATCAAATCAAATCAACAAAGACAAATCTTGTCTGTTATGAGCTACGTATAGCTAAAGTTTATCCCTTCGATGACTGTCCTCCTTCTCAAAATTCAATACAAAATTATTTTGACTTAACAGATAATTCAATTTTGGACACGCTGTCTCTGTTATGCCATATGATTCGACAGTGTAGTCCACCTAAATTGCCTTTATAACCCCCTGTTAGACGAAGGCATTATGATTTATATTTTAAGGTTTACAAGTCATGTAATATGTATTTTACTTTCTTTGTACTATTTTCATAATTTGGTTATGGAGCGGGGGGTTTATCAATGCGGTCATCAATGGAGAAATTTACTTTCAAATAAAAAGAAAAAAAAATCTACTTATGCAAGGACTTACACATGGGAGGTGCAGGAAAGATTCAATCGTTTTCTAGCATATTTAGTCTTTCACCTGCAAACATTTAAAATGTAATGTGTACAACATTTCAAATGCCTAGCTTGAAGCGTTCAAAAATTATCGGGAAGTATTGGAGAGCACGTGCATTAAGGACTTTTTGTGTGGGAGCTACTGGAAGGCGTAGAAGGATTCCGCTGACTAGTGAACTAGAACTTTCTTTTCATTCAAAAATAATTTGTACAAAATTCCGAATTCGTCACTGAACGAGTACTTCTGTAATGGTGAGTGTCGTAAATTGAGTGAAGCCATTTTTACAGGATATTTCAATGGAAGCGACACTATGAACTAATGGGGTTTTTTTCTTAACTATACTTTTAGCTCCAACTATTGAAAAATTACATACAAAATTTCAAAGTCGTAGCTTTAACCGTTCTAAAGTCATTGGCCAATATTCTTAAACACGTGTTTTATGGAGTTTTAAATGGGAGTTACCCGAAAGAGTATAGGAATTTTGGAGACTACTGAACTCGAACTTCATTTTCCCTCAAAACTAATTCGTACAAAATATCAACTTTGTTGCTAAACTATTTCTTAAGTTAAAGTGAGTTCCGTATATTGAGTCAGTACATTTTAATAGGATTTTTAAATAGCAACTACTCGAAGGACTCATGAAAATTTTTCATAATCTTAGTTTTAACTGTAACTTGTGGGGAACCAGTGTATAGGAAATTTGAAGTCGACGTTCCGAAATTCTTGGCCAATATCCATGATCATATGTTTTAAGGACTTTTTGTATGGGAGCTACCTGAAAGAGAAGGACGATTTTTGCCCGTTAAGAAACTTAGCCTTACAAATTCGACCAAAAATTCAGTTTCAAAATTCCAACATCTTCGGTTAAGTGTGCTCTTGAGTTATCGTGCGTATGGACAGACGAACAAATGGACAGACGGACAACCGGACGGACGTACGGATAGGTGACGTCGCCATTACTGTCTTGGGAATATTCCTCTTCACGCTGAATGAAATTGTACATAATGGTCACTCACACTTCCTAACTGGAAATGTAGACTAGGGTTGGGGGTGAACCCCTGCAAACGTAGTTAGTCCACTTTTCAAGAAAATATTAAATTTCTCACGTTAACTCTCCTTCTCTGGATGCTACTAGTCGTGTTTTCGGTGACAATGCAAAATACTTGGGTCTCATTTTGGACAATATATACTATACTGGGGATATACGTGTTCGTCGCCAGAAAGATACTAATGTACGGCGTTTTCGTTTGATGGACAGCCAGTCCATCCAGTGCAGCCACACGACTTAGAGCCTCTTCGTTGTGCACCAGTATTCTAGCAGGCCACTTCACAATTCTGAATTACTTCAACAGTATTCTTGAAAACACTACATCTTGCCAAGTTTTGATTTTGATTAAAACTTCCTAACAACGAAACGATCATAACCCGTCAAGAATGGAAATCCAGTACGAAGGAAGCCAAGAAACTAATGTAAAAAATTCATTTTTTTTCAATTCAAATGAATTATTAAAGTGACTTAATTGTTTCTCGAAATCATTTCATTCTGATAATACTATTTTACATTTTAGATCTTAACTACTAAATTAAAACCGCTATTTAAGAATAAATTCTCTTCAAGTTTTTATTGTCAAACCTATAAGCTGTTTAAGTTACTCGAAATCCATTACTCTGGCGACCCTACGTGCAATATAGGTATATTACGGATATAAATTCGTTACCCGCGACATATTTTTTTCTGAAAATACCAACGAATATAATCGTACTGGGTTTCAATATCGAATTGATTGTTCTAAAATATTCCTACTCTGAGAGTATTATGAGTTTAATCCAGCCTATCCATAGAACCGATCCCCGGACGAAAAAAAGTTGTATATATTATTTTTTGTTCAGATGTGGTCAGCTTCCTGTCCAACCGTCTGTCCGTCCGTCCGTCCATACGCCTGTCCGAACTCACGAGAACTCAGTATGTTAAAATTTGGAATGTAGACCTTTAAAGTTAACGGGCAAAATCTTCTTAATTCTAACTAGTAGCTACCATATAAAAATTCCTTCAAACACTTGTTCAAGAATATTGGCCGATAGATTCTAATAACGACTCCGAGCTCCCATACAAAAAAAAATCCGTAAGAAACGTGTTCAAAAATATTCGTCGATAACTTCAGATCGCTTCAAGCTAAGAATTTAAAATTGTGCACACCTAGACAGTTGGTCTGGTTACCTTTCTCGTTGTAAGTAAAACAGATCTTTTCGAGTTGACTACATTTATTGAAGTGAAAAACTAAAATACATTTATAAGTAAAACATAATTGTAGTGGTAAACATGAGATACAACATCTCCCTTTATAAGAGTTGTTACTAAAACAAATCACATAATTCAATTCAAAATTTATTAATTAATTAAATTTGAAAGTTAACATTTAATGAGATTAATAAGTACTATTAATATTTTTCAGAACCCATTAAAGGTTTAGGTGTAATATTTACAAGAAGAATTCATTAATTAGTTCATTTGAAAGTTAACATTTAATAAGATTATTATTATGCAAAGAAAAATATAAATTCATTATTTTGAAAGCTACCTATACAATAAAGAAATTTTTATAAAATTGTTTCTTTTACAAATTACTTTTTAATATAATCTATAGGATAAGAGAATTTGTTTGAAGGTAATAACTTTCTATCAGACCGACTAAATTTCGATACATCATCATTATCGATTACATTCTTTGCGCATTGAGTAGATGTAGCAATATTGTCATCATTTTCTTCTTGATCTAAGGATAAATTCATTGTTTTTGGAGCACTATCACTAGTTTTTGTTGATTTCATTATGTTTTGTCTATTACGTCTATATATTCCCGTGCCAACGTTGTTTTGTATTAAATACTCGTGTTCCTTACATTTTTCAATAATTATTCCCGGTTGTCAGTTCGCATTGGGGGTTTTTATACTCTAGAGGGAATCTGAGAGTATTGTTACGTGCAAGCCTGGCAGCCGCGCACCTCGATCGATTACGAATTGGGAAACAGCAACAACCGAATACATAAGCTGCAAAGTAACCCAATCAAAAGACTAGTTGAGTATATAAGGAGAGCGGAGCAACACGATTATACCTCTCTTCTAATCAAACGCACTCGAATGTACTAGAACAGCGTATAAGATCAAATCGAATGCTCTCAAGCTTTCGGGTACCATCCACACACACCACCGAGCGAAGATTCAAGAACAGTCTCGACTACAGACAACTGGTATAAAAGCAGATAAAGCTTTCAGCGAGGGACATAGTAATTTTTATTATGTCGACTGTGACAGCCAACGTGTATACGCGACCGTATTGGTGGAAAGCGATCGATTGCGTGTGATCGAATCAAGCGAAATAAATAAGCGACGGTATTGCCATATAGTGCGAATAATTGTGCGAATATAATTAAAGTGCGAATTAATAAATTGTTACTTATTTTGATTTTAAACGAATTGTGTTTTACTTGAAATCCCGGCGAACCCCTAGCTCGCAACAGCATTATAAGTTTAATCCAGCCCAAAAGTTTGTAACGCATAGAACCAAGCTTCGGACGAAAAAAGGTTATATTTTATTTTTTGTTTATTTGGGGCCAAAAACTCCAAATCGGCTAGACGTCCGTCCGTCCGTCCGTTAGCACGATAACTCAAGAACGCCTTGACCTAGGATCTTGAAATTTTGAATCTGGATGCTTGGTTGAATTTGTAAGGCTACGTTCGTTAACGAGCAAAATTGTCCTACTCCGTCGGGTAGCTGCCATACAAAATGTCCTTAAAATACGTGTTCAAGAATATTGACCAATAACTTCGGAACGCCTAAAGCTACGACTTTGAAATTTTGTATACGTTTGTTTTCCAATAGTTGGAGCTAAATGTATGATTATGAAGAAAATCATATTAGTCCTTCGTGTAGCTGCCATAAAAATATCATGTTAAAATGTCTTCACTTAATTTAAATAACTCACTATAACTCAAGTGTTCTTTTAGCTACGAATTCGGAATTTTGTACAAATTAGTTTTGAGTGAAAACGAAATTCAAGTTTACTAGTCAGCGCAATCCTTTTACTCCTTCTGGTAGCTTCCATACAAATAATCCTGAAGTCACGTGTTCAACAATATTTCCCGATAACTTTTGAACGCGTCAAGCTAGGAATTTGAAATTTTGTACACGTTAATTTTAAAATGGTTCCAACGAAAAGGATAATTATGTAAGTAATCGAGTGAGTCCTTTCCGCACGTCCTATGTTAAAGTTCTTGAAAAAGGATAATTTTTTTTTTCGAAGACTCACCCAGTTCAATGTATGAAATTAAATACTGACGAAATTGTCTTTTAGTTTCGGGTAGCAACTAAATGGGAGTATTTAATAAAAGGCATACTACATGCACACACTTTATTCTATAATACTTTATCCCCAACTGCGATATAAATCACAGTTCAGTATTTCATCTAGAGTATCATACGATTGGCTTCCAGCCGATCGTGACTGCAGTATGTTTTGGAAATAAATTTGTTTAGTTTCTTCTAACGGTTTCAGAATTTAAGATCCGTTATTATAGTAAGATTTTGAACGATTTAAATTTTGATTTACTAGTTTTTGATGAAGATTTGCGTCTATAGGTTTTGGTTTTAAATTTTTTGTGGCTGTCGGTATTTTTGTTCTTAGTGAACGAGACATTAGGAGTTGAGCAGGAGATCTTATACTACCTTTAGGAGTCGTTCTATAATGTAAAAGAGCTGTATAAGAATCGCTTTTTGTTTGAAATTTGAAATTGTTTTATTCCTTCGATATTTACAATTTTTAGCTTAAGCTAGTTTTAATGGTTCGGTGGTGAGACTTATTCGAAATCTTTACATCCTTAATAGTTTATATATAATAATTGAATTTATATTTGTTTTTAATCGTTTTCTACTGGCATTAATTCATTTACGGAAAAAGGAGTTAAAAAACCGTATAAATAACTTAAGCTTAACCTTAAAACTAACCTTAATCTACATGTATATACAAACACTAAAACTAAGTATTACTCAGGAAACAGAGAGAGAATGAGAGGATTTTCGGAGCTTTCGCATTTTTATTTTAAGTTTGCAGTCAGGTTTGCAATGGTGTCAAATATTCGAGGCAAGTCAGCTAGTACGTGTAGGTCTCTTGTGGAAAAATGCCAGGGCTTGTTCAAGATGATCTTAAGACACTTATTTTGGATAATTTGAAGCTTTTTCTTATGCACGCTGGCACAGGGATTCCAAACAGGTGCTGCATACAGAAGAATAGGCTGCATTACCGATTTATACAGAAGTAGCTTGTTTTCCTTCGATAGTTCAGATTTTCTATTTATAAGGGGATAAAGAATTCGTATGCTTTTCATGGTTTTTGAACAAGCTTCAGTAGTGTGGAATTGAAAAGTAAGTTTTCTGTCTAAGTGGATGTCTAAATATTTTATATTTGGAGACCAAGAAATATTTTCACCTAGTGCATTAAAGGTAGCGCTCGGTAAGTATCGCTTTTTGTTTCATGAAGATTTCTTAAAAGTTTTTTAATTGTTTGCACTGATCTTTCTGCCAGACCATTTGAACGTGCAAAATATGTACTAGACGTGAAGTGTTCGATGCACCATTTCTTACAAAAAAATTTAAACTTTTCTGAATTGAATGGCGGGCCATTAGGTCTGTTCTTTTTGGCTACACCTTCTACACTTTTTTACACTGACTTTTGAGTGAGTGCAGAGAGGTGAAGAGGGTGAATGAAAAAAGAACAAACCTAATATGTTTGTTCTTTTTTCATTCATCCTCTTCACCTCTCTGCACCCGCTCAAGAGTTAGTGCAGAAAAGTGTATTCTAGTGTAGAAAGTGTATGCAAAAAGAACAGACCTATTGCCCGTCAGTCTTGATAATAATTAAGAATGATTTTAATTGGGTTGGAACTAAGTTACTGGAATAACCTTTAGTTAGTTCGGCGATTTCTATATATTTTGAATAATAGTCTACTACTACTGAAATCGAAAAAATTTACTACTACTTTATACCAGGGGATATTAACTGTTTCGTGTGGCTTAAGTGGTTCCTTTTGATTGGATGACCTGTTTCGTATGCATGCTTCACAATTTTGCACAATATTTGTAATATCTTGGTTCATGTAAGGCCAGTATACCAGACTGTTGGCCATATTTTTACATCTCTCTATGCCCATATGACCTTCGTGAATTAGCAAAAGTATGTTTTGTCGCATTAATTGTGGAATAATTAGACAATTATTCTTAAATAGGAGCCCATCAATTACGTGAAAATCATTTTAAATACTAGAATAAGGGGCTGCCAGTATTTTTATCAATTTTACTTTATTATTTCAATAATACAGTATTGATATCGATTTTTAAAAAAAAAAATTTGCTACTCTCAAAATTTTTTTTTCACGTTTCATGACTAGTAGGCACGAAAAAGTCCGCAAAATCGTTTGAAGGCTCGTAGCTCCCTTTTTTATGAATAGACTGGGTAGGCCCCTTGAAGTGACTAAATTCGGAGGGCTGTGGGTGTGAGGGAGGAGGAAGGGGAAGCGTTTTAGACTGAAAATTTTGGTTTCTAGATCTCAGCAACCGCTTATGCTAGGAAGCTGAGATTTGGAATTTATATAGAGCTTCGGTAGTTGACCTATTTGCAAAATGCCGATATAGGTGAAGGGGTTTGGGAGTGGTGGAAAAATAATGCGTCCGAAACGCAAAAAAGGCGAGATCGACATATTCTAAAATCCATATCTCCTAAACGGTTAATGTCACAAAATTGAAACTTAATAAATATCTGTAGGTATACTAGGAGAATAGATCAAAAACAAATTTTTGAGTAAGGGCAGTGGCGTACGGAGGTGGGGGCTTAAAAACTTTAGATTATGATATCTCTCGAACCGATTGCACTAGACAAATAAAATTTTTTATGTTTATAAGGGTTGACAAATGAAGTTTGCTGAAAGTAAATTTTTTTAAGGGGGCTGTGGAGTGTGATGATAGTGGAGGGGATAAGAATTTTTCTAAAAAATCACGTCTCATATCTCAAGAACAGTGTAAGATAGATGCTTAAAATTTTTACCAGAAGTAGGCCTATAAGACCCCTAGCAGAAAACAACATTTTGGGGTGAGGGTGTAGAGGGCGAGGGTGGGGGACGGTGAAAATGAAAAAGTTCCGATTCTTATATCTCGACAACCTATAATGATATCAAGGTGAAACTTGGTATTTGGATAGAGCTATATTAATAGCATGTTGGAAAAATATAATTTTTTATAGGGGCAGTATGGTACAGGGGTGGGGGGTGTTTTTCCTATCTATAGAACGGCTTATGCTACATAGTTGAAACTAAATCAACTAGAAAATTAATTTAGATAAAAAAAAATTCAAATATCTATTGGCGTTCGGAGGCGGGGGCAAAAAAAATGATCAGTGAAAATGGAATGCATATATTTTCACGGTTTTCGTCATATCTATTAGGTCTTCCCAAATATTGAATTCATTTTTATTGTACGACTTTTTCATATAAATACCTAGAAAGTGTTTTCAGGATTTTTTATAATTCGACCCCAAAAGAGGTGCAAAGGGGGTTATAAATTTTTTCACGAATTCTATTATATCCCCAGGTCTTATCAGATATCGAATATCTTTTCACTTTCACGTGCTTGCGTAATAATCGCCTAAAACT
Source organism: Beris morrisii (assembly GCA_951812415.1). Classification (NCBI taxonomy): domain Eukaryota; kingdom Metazoa; phylum Arthropoda; class Insecta; order Diptera; family Stratiomyidae; genus Beris; species Beris morrisii. The sequence goes on from OX638311.1 coordinate 100,034,150, forward strand.
TGCTTTTAAGTTTTTTCCTTTTTCAGCCCCTAAGAGGGTATAAACGGGTTGAACACTTTATCACGAATTCCGTCATTTTTTTTAGAAGTGATAAGAAATTGAATTGGTTCTTACTTTCTCGTGCTGTCTTCATATTTATTTATTAACTCCTTTCCGGGATTTTGGATATTCAACCCTCAAGTGGGTGTAAGGAGGTTGCATATATGATGATATATCGAATTCATTTTTACTTCCTAAGGTTTCCTATATAAAAAAACCAAAAAGTCAATTTCAGTATTTTAGATATTCAATCTTAAGGGGTGTATGCTTTTCAAAACTTCGACATATTTCTTAGGTTCGATGAGATATTAGATCGCTTTTCACTTCCACAGACTTTTTATATAATCTCCTACAAACCCATTTCTCAATTTTTCGATATTCAACCCCCAAGAGTTTGTATATGTTTTCACAATTTTTGCCATCCCTTAGTTCTGATGAGATATTAAATTGATTATTACGGCCAACCAATTTACGATTTTTCGAATTTCCACAACCAATGAGGTGTGAAGGGTTTACTTACGTTTTCACAAATTTTTAAAAATCCCTCGTGTCCCATGAGATATCAAGTTGCTTGTTATGAAATCGTCTAAAAACCGGTTTCACAATTTTTTCGAAATTCAAACCCCAAGTGGAAGTAATGGGTTTGTATACATTTTAACAATTCGTCATATCTCTTAATTCTGATAAGGCAACAAATTCGCTTTTACTTTTATGGGCTAGTGTACATAATATACCGAAATTCGAATAGTCTACACGGGCTTTTCCAATGTTTAATCGGCTAAAAATCTCTATTTTAAATATTTTTATTTTAAGAACAAAATTAATTTTCCCAGAAATCTAATAATATCGAAGCAACTCATGATACACTCCGACTTTAACCGCTCCCGAACTTTGACCCGAAAAATAATAAAGTTTCGCCCAGACCATTGGCAGATTTTTTTAATATGTTGTCGAGAAATTAAATTAGCTTGAGGGTCTGATTGTAAAGAAATTATCTTACCATTAATCTTTAAATCAACTGCCCAAAAGCAACTATCGTTGTCCTTTTTCGCACTGATACTACCAATAAATAATGATTCTGTTGAATAGTCTGTGGACCAATCCAATTGAACTGCTACGTTTCGAACATATGAGCCGATGGTTTTTGTTCGGCACATTTTTGCAAAATGATTGTGCTTATTGCACAGATGACATACAGCACCCGCTGCCGGACACTTGTATTTGTGGACTTCTCCACAACGACTGAATGTAGTGTTGTTTCTGGATCGTTGTATCGATTGTCGTCGATTGCAGTTTTGAATCCCGTCCCGCTTGTTTTCCAGAAGTAAGTATTGCCCCCACTGTACCTTGTATTTATTTGTCGTTGAATTTGAAGGTGATTTTTGTTGGTATTGTGTTTATGATATTTACGTTTACGCGTATTTACTACATTAATAAATGAAGAGTCTGTATATTTTTCTTGTTGCTTCTTGTTGTTCTCTCGCAAGTTCTGAGGCTCTTGCAATATCAATTGCCTTCTGAAGTTTTAAATTTTCCTGATTTAACAACTTTTCTTTTATACTTTGGAACTTATTTGCTAAGCCACATACAAATATATCGCATACTAGGTCTTCTCGAAGTGTGTCAAAATCGCATGTCAGACTTAAATTTTTAAGTGCCGTAATAAATTCCTCTATTGACTCATTGGGTTTTTGAACTCTGGAGAAGAATTTTCGGCGTTCCATTACAATATTAACTATAGGAAGAAAATATTTGTCAAACAGCTCTATTATAATAATTCCCTTAGAGTGGTATTGTATATATCATTATTGAAAGAACTAAACACATCTAAGGACTTTGGTCCCATGGTATGTAACATTAAGGCCACTTTTCTGGATTCAATTTCATTATCTAGATTACCTGCTCTAATATATGTGACAAACTGCTGTTTCCATCTCTTCCACGTTGCTGGTAAGTTGCTTTTGAAATCCATCGGTAAACTGCAGTTATTGCTGCTGAAGGACCGCCTGATGCACCGTGTGATTAATTTATCACTTGAGCCGCCAGCAAGGTCATTTTAGACATTGAAACTGATTTTATTTGAACTTTAAAGATATTTAACTTTTTAGACGACTATTATTATAGGGTGTTTTTTAGGTGCATGAGAACTATCGATATCGATAACTGTGGTTTGACAGCTGAGAATGTCAAATTGTGTTGACATTTCTGTTCAGTAAGGTTTGGCAAGTCATCATGAATCGTTTAATGGCAGAACAACGCTTCTAAATTGTGGAAATTTACTTTGAAAAAAATAAATCTGTTCGCGAAGTTCATAGAGCACTTCGTCCATTTTACGGTCAACATAATCGGCCTAGTGAGCATGCAATTCGTGCAGTTATTGATCGTTTTCGCACTAATTTTACTCTTCTCATAACGAATCACCATTACATCCATTAAAATTGACTGTTTGGTGCAGTTTACACGCTGGCGGCATAATCGGTCCTTATTTCTTTCGAAATGAGGAAGGAGCTGCCGTTACGGTGAATGGCCAGCACTATCGAGCCATGCTGACTGAATTTTTGCTTTCAAAAATTAATCAGCTAAACATCGCCGAAATTTGGTTCCAACAAGACGGCGCAACTTCCCATACAGCGCGCTTAACAATCGATTTATTGCAATTTGGTGACAACTTGATTTCCAGAAGTGGTTCTGTTAACTGGCCCCCTCGTTCGTGCGATTTAACGCCTTTGGATTACTTTTTATGGGGCTATATTAAGTCATGCGTTTATACCAACAAACCAGCAACTCTTGAAGCATTGGAAGCCAATATTCAAGCCATACGCCAGATTTATTGGAAAAAGTAGTCAAAAATTGGACTGATCGAATGGACCACGTAACTCGTAGCCGCGGCGGACATATAACGGAAACCATATTTGAAAAATAAATGCCATGAAATTATCTACCAGAATATAATAAAAAAAATTTCATGCCAACAATATTTCTGTCTTGTATTATAATTTTAAGTTCTCATGCACTTAAAAAAACACCCAATATTTAGTTTTTATACACTTAACTTGATTCTATTAACTTTTTTTTTACACCTGACACCATATTGTATTCTCGTTGTTAATAAAACAGGTCTTTTCGAGTTGACTACATTTATTGTAAAAAAAAAACTAAAATACATTTATAAGTAAAAACATAATTGTCTGGTGTTTCGTCTTCGGTATCACAAATTCTGCAAGTTTAGAGAGACTAATCCTATGGAGATGATTTCTCATGTAACAATGTCTGTTGTGGCAACACTAAAATTTTCGACTGGTCTCCTAAAGTCAATCTACTTGTATTAATCGAAGCTGGAGCACGCGTCCGTCCAATAGATCTATATATTTTCATAAGTCGACTCGTGTTTGAATTTTCGAATTGCACTAACAATCGCTGGATTGATGGAGTTTGCCAAAACAATGTCCAGTCAGCTTCTGAACCTTTCAGGCCAATGGGTCGGCCATTTCGTTACCTTCATAGCCGCTATATTCCGGAATTCAAATCAAGTTTACTCTATTCTTGTTTCCAAGTTTAATCAGGCATTGGAGCCAATTCCTAACAAGTTTGGAATAGATTTGAAGTGATTGAAGTTCCAAGGCAGCCCTTGCTGTCCGAGAGAATATATATTTGCTGGTTTTTGTAGCACCTTCTAACTTCATAAACTTCTGCTCCTACACCTTTTGTTTTAGATCTGTGTACCAGATTATGAATCCCGGTTTTAGAGTGAGTTTTTTTATGACCCAATCCTTCCCCTCCTCAATTTTGAATATCCTTGTGAAATAAAATTTCGGTACCATTGGATCAGAAAGAGGTATCGCTAGCATGTTGTTAAGTTCCGTGGAAAGAGTTGGGCAAGCTGTTTTGCGGTCTGACTCGTCCTCCGAGCTCAAAAGTTTGTACATATTGAACCTAGCTTCTTTCTATATTTCTAAGTTTAGAGGTGTTAGGTTGAGAAATAATTCTAAGGCAGCTATGGGAGTGGTGCGTACTGCCCTAGTGTTACCCAGGCATGCCGGTCTTCGTAATTTAGTCAGCTTAAGCTGATCAGTTTTTTGCTTTGTTTTTTCCACCAGGCAGACGTGTAGGTTATAATCCAGTAGGTAAGTTTTGGGCTCAGTGCCCAGTTCTTGCCGTGAAGAGTCCTGCAGGTCTAGTGAGGGATTTTGGCCCTTCAAAGAACTTTGTTCAAATGAGCATTCCAAGTGAGTTTCGCATCCAGGATGACTTCTAGAAATTTTTCCTCGCTAGAATACTTTATGGATTCTACAAAAATAGTAGGCCTAAATAACTTGTCCACACCTCCTTTTGGTGAATGCAACAATTGTGCTCTTCTTTGGGTTGATACCCAATTCTGCTTTAGTACACCAAGTTGCTACCTGGTTTAGGGTATTCCGTACTAGTTCTGTCACCGTTTCTTGAAATTTACCTCTAACAAGGATGGCAAGGTCTTCAGCGTAACCTTGTGCCGTGACTCCGGATTATTAGGTTCACTACTAAGCACGAGAGGATGGGTGATAGTACCGCGCCCTATTGCCAGCCTTTTGCAGCTGTGACTGTTGAGTCGCTAGTGTCAAAGTCTTTTTTCTGCGTTCTAGCATGACCTTGATCCAACTGCAGGTTTTTAGATCAAAATCACGCTTCTGTGCAGCAGAGTAGACATTTTTTATTTTCGTAGTAAGTGTTGTCAAAAGCTCCTTCGATATCTGAGAAGCAACCCAGAGCTACTTTTTTGTCCGTAATCGATTTCTCGATTTTCGTGATAAGGTTTTGTAAGGCCTGGGTTGTAGACTTCCCTGGTTAATATGCATATTAATTACTGATTTCAAAGCCCTATTTCTGATATGCCTATCAATAATCTTTATACTCTAGATGAAATCATATAGAGTATTATAAGTTTAATCCATCCGAAAAGTTTGTAACGCATAGAACCAAGCCTCGGACAAAAAAAGTTATATATTATTTTTTGTTTATTTGTGGCCAAAAACCTCAAGTCCGCTTGACGTCCGTCCGTCCGTCCGTCCGTCCGTCTGTCCGTGAACACGATAACTCAAGAACGCCTTCACCTAGGATCTTGAAATTTTGAATCTGGATATTTGGTTGAATTTGTAAGGCTAAGTTCGTTAACAGGCAAAATCGTTCTACTCCTTCGGGTAGCTGCCATACAAAATGTCCTTAAAACACGTGTTCAAGAATATTGGTCGATAACTTCAGAAGGGTTTAAGCTACGTCTTTGAAATCTTGTATGTGTTATTTTTCCAATAGTTGCAGCTAAATATATGATTATGAAGAAAATCCTGTTAGTCCTTCATGTAGCTGCCATACAAATATCCTGTCAAAATGTATTCACTTAATTTACGAAACTCACTATAACTCAAGTAATCTTTTAGCTACGAATTCAGAACTTTGTGCACATTGGTTTTGAGTAAAAAGGAAGTTCGACTTTACTAGTCAGCGAAATCCTTTTACTCCTTCTGGTAGCTGCCATACAAAATGTCCTTAAAATACGTGTTCAAGAATATTGGCCGATAACTTCAGAAGGGTTTAAGCTACGTCTTTGAAATTTTGTATGTATTATTTTTCTAATAGTTGAAACTAAATATATGATTATGAAGAATATCCTATTAGTCCTTCTTGTAGCTGCCATACAAATATCCTGTCAAAACGTCTTTACTTAATTTACGGAACTTACTATAACTCAAGTAATCTTTTAGCTACGAATTCGGAATTTTGTAGAAATTAGTTTTGAGTGAAAAGAAAGTTCGAGTTAACTAGGCAGCGAAATCCTTTTACTCCTTCTGGTACCTTCCATACAAAAAATCCTTAAGACACGTGTTCAACAATATTTTTCGATAACTTTTGAACGCTTCAAGCTACGAATTTGAAATTTTATACACATTAATTTTAAAATGGTTCCAAGGAAAAGGATAAATATGTAAGAAATCGAGCGAGTCCTTCCTGCACCTCCCATGTGAAAGTCCTTCAATAAGGACATTTTTTTTTTCGATGACTTACCCAGTTCAAGATATGAAATTAAGCGCTGAATATTATCTTTTAGTTTTGAGTAGCAATCTAATGGCAGTCCTTAATAAAGGACATACAACATGCGCACACGCAATTCTACTTTATCCCCAACTACAATATAAATCGGAGTTCAGTATTCATCTAGAGTATTATATGATTGGCTTGCAGCCGATCGTGACTGCAGTATGTTTTTCATAGTTTTCAAGAGAAATGACGTTAAGCAGATAGGACGATACAACCTAGGATTGCAGTTATATCACTTTAACGTTACGCCAGGATATCCTGCTTAGCTTGCTTTGAATATGAATAATAGTGTTGGTATAAGATAGTCCATTCCTCTTTTCTGTATGGCGGTAAATATCCTGTCTTATCCAAAGGGTTTATCTGATTTGAAACTTCATATGGCCCGTTTAACCTTGTTAGCAGTGAAGATCTTCACTGGGTTTTCCTAGTCCAATATGTTGGGTCTACTTGTCTTTGGAATGGTGTACTGTTCTTCGGTTCTGTGGTTTAGGATCCAGGGAAATATGTTTAAGGGGTAATACCTAGTCGACATTTTTTTTTTTTCCATTTTTTTTTGTTGGCTTAAATGGTGTAAAAACATGTTAAGAGTGATGTCTGACATCATTTTTTATTGAAAACAAATTTTAAGTAGTCATTAAAGACGAATTTTCGAAGCAAGGCGGAGCGCTTGAAAATGACAAATTGAGTTTCGGGGTGAGTTTCGCCCCTTTCACGCGTTAACGGCGGTGCAAAGGTACACTATATAGTTTCTAAATGAGGTATAGATGGCGTTAATATGTAGTTGTCTGTGTAGCCAAGCCTGTATCTTTAAAATTTCATGTAGTAAACACATTGTGAAACTTTAAACGCGTTTTTCTCGAAACCATGTTTTCAAAAACGGCTAGCAGTAGAACTCGAGTAATTTTTATCCGATCGATATGAAATTTTGGCTGAACCTTCTTAGATAGATTATCTAGTCTAGTACACACGATTTTTGAGTTTCATACACAATTACGATTTTTATAAACAAATTGAGGCCGATTTTTTAGTTGAAAAATCGATTTTTTTTTCAAAGTGCTCGCAAATTTTCAAAAATTAAAATTTCTGAATATCCATGTGTACTTTGACAGTAAAACTCGTGCATATCATGAAAAATTTTTTTTCATTGTTCCACATACGTTCGTTAAAGACTTGTGCTGCTAGCCGCGGGACGCCTACAAAAAAACGACCTTCGTTCCGTGCACTGCTCAGCCGCCATTTTTTCATAAAAATTAAAATAAAATTTTTTTTTTTGTAGTTCAAGATAAGTGTAATGATCCCTCAATATTTTGCATTAATCGATTTTTTAACAAAGACACAAAAAATTAACAAAAAACCGTCTTATTTTTTGCTTTCGGCTAGGTATTACGCCTTAAGCTAAAAGTTGAGTTTCAGTAATCGAGCCATCGGATTTCTCTAATAGGTCCATTTTGTTAGTGTGTGCTTTAGGTAGTAACACCTTGAGTTCTTCGTGTAGCAGTCATATAATAATCCTTTAAAAATTACCTCACTTTATATACGGAACTCATTATGTATTGGACTGTATTACACGTTAATCATAATATGTACTGAATTACACCATAGCGATAAGAACATAACCTAGATTGTAGGATTGAATGTGAATTGTAAATGAATTAAAATAAAGTCATCAGCCAAGAAATTTCTTTAGCCACGAATTTTAAATTTTATACAGATTAATTTTGAGTAAAAACAAAGTTCGAATGCATAAGTCAGCGAAAACCTTATATTCCTTTCGGTAGCTCCCATACAAAAACTCCTTGAAATACTTGTTCAAGAATATGGACTGATAACTTCAGAATACGTCAAGCTAAAATTTGAAATTGTTTTCCAATTTTATATTTCAATGGTTGTATACAGAGGAAACTCAAAGTCCTTGAAAAAGAAATATTTTACTTTCGGTGATTTAAATTAATGGGTCCATGGTAAAAGGTCATCAGTCCTTTTTTTTGTAAACTGTTGGAAAAACAAAAAAAAACCGCCTGTACACAACAGTTAAGTGAAATTCATAACAATACTCTACCGAATCAATAAAAGAGGTTACTTATAACTCATATAAACTCATATAATTATATTATATTTTACAAATTTTCCTATGCCGCACGAATTTTGGCAAAGTTTTGAAACCCGTGAACTGATGTCCTTTTCGCATGGATCGAGTTAGCCAGAATAACTTGGTAGGTTTACTCATCATTCTAAAATCCATCTCTTCTGAACGATTAGTGTCAGAGATTAGAAAAGGGTAAACATTGTTAAGGGGGGTGGTAAGGTGTGGGGGTAGGGGTGAAAAACTATGGATTACAATATCTTCCAACTCAATTGTACCAGGAAGATACAAAGCGGTTTGTGTATATAGAATTATAAGTCGAGTCCACTGAATATAAAATTTTTGAGAGGAGTGATGAAGAGCGGAAGTGAGGGAGAGCCATTTTTAAAAACAAAAAATTTTGTATATCAGGAGTTAGTACTAGTAGACCTCTACCGGGGAAAAATTGGTGTGGGTGTATGGTATATGGTAGAGCTACTACCCATCCCAGAAAAATAAAATTTTTGGTAGCGGTTGTTTATGTTTGTTAGTTAAAAACCACGTGGGAGCCGGGTTGTCATGCTAGATGGGCATCAGTCCTGATGCCCTTCTAGCACGACAACCCGGCTCTCACATGGTGTTTTTACTAACAAGGTGTGGTCGGATGACTTCCTTTTGACATGATAAGATGTGCCGGACCTCCAAGACTTCAAAACTACTGAAATCGCAATCGCAAAATTGGACTGATGTGCTTTTAGCATGGACCCATTCAAATAAAGTCTCAGATATGTTTTTGAAAGCGGAAAATATTGGTTTTCATTTCCGACCAAACCAAATGAGAGTCCTTAAAAAGAGCACACTGCAGTGTACACTCCTTATTCTGTCTTACGTCGTTTTTAGTTCTTAAAGTCAAAATCGTTATGTGAATAACCTAGCTTACACCCAGCGACCTGATCGGAAACTGACTTACATGGTGACCTAAAGTAGGTCTAATTACCAACTGTTTACACCTATAGAGTCATAAAATTCGGCTGGTTCGTGTTTACCATAGTCATAGAGATATAAATACTGGAGACGACAAGAAGCCAGATTGAACGTTTTTCTATGGAGCGTTTGATGCATGGTGGCAGTGAAATGCGAATAGTAGCCCAGTATTCAAATGTTTAGAGTTTGTCGTATCCAAGACCGGGGTATAATATAAATGTGAGTAATATGCTAATAGTAGCATAGTGTTAATTGCCGGTCCTTTGCGGGGAATCGTCCGGCTTCAAAACAGTTGCAGCCCCAATACATATATCAACCAACGACCATAGTCCATTAAAATATTTTATCAGTAAATTCAAGGACTATTATTAAATATCTGCAGTGGTATCTTATGTCAGACTGCATTTCACAAATTCCAGGACAAATTGTTGTATCTTTTGCATATCACTGAAGTATTAAAATGCAAAAAAAAACATACTGCAGTCACGATCGGCTGCAAGCCAATCGTATAATACTCTAGATGAATACTGAACTCCGATTTATATTGTAGTTGGGGACAAAGTAGAATTACGTATGTGTGCATGTTGTATGTCCTTTATTAAGGACTGCCATTAGATTGCTACTCAAAACTAAAAGACAATATTCAATGTTTAATTTCATATCTTGAACTGGGTAAGTCATCGAAAAAAAATTTCCTTTTTGAAGGACTTTCGCATGGGAGGTGCGGGAAGGACTCACTCGATTTCTTACATATTTATCCCTTTCCTTGGAACCATTCAAAAATGAACGTGTACAAAATTTCAAATTCGTAGCTTGAAGCGTTCAAAAGTTATCGAAAAATATTATTGAACACGTGTCAGGACATTTTGTATGGCTGCTACCAGAAGGAGTAAAAGGATTTCGCTGATTAGTAAACTCGAACTTTGTTTTTACTCAAAACTAATTTATACAAAATTTCCAAATCATAGCTAAAAGATTACTTGAGTTATATTAAGTTCCGTAAATTAAGTGAAGACGTTTTGACAGGGTATTTGTATGGCAGCTACACGAAGGACTAATAGGATTTTCTCATAATCATATATTTAGCTCCAACTATTGGAAAAATAACACATACAAAATTTCAAAGACGTAGCTTAAACCCTTCTGAAGTTATCGGCCAATATTCTTAAGCACGTGTTTTAAGGACATTTTGTATGGCAGCTACCAGAAGGAGTAGAAGGATTTCGCTGACTAGTAAAGTCGAACTTTCTTTTTACTCAAAACTAATTTTTACAAAATTTTGAATTCGTAGCTAAAAGATTACTTGTGTTATAGTGAGTTTCGTAAATTAAGTGAATACATTTTGACAGGATATTTGTATGGCAGCTACATGAAGGACTAACAGGATTTTCTTCATAATCATATATTTAGCTCCAACTATTGGAAAAATAACACATACAAAATTTCAAAGACGTAGCTTAAACCCTTCTGAAGTTATCGACCAATATTCTCAAACACGTGTTTTAAGGACATTTTGTATGGCAGCTACCCGAAGGAGTAGGACGATTTTACCCGTTAACGAACTTAGCCTTACAAATTCAACCAAACATCCAGATTCAAAATATCAAGATCCTAGGTGAAGGCGTTCTTGAGTTATCGTGCTAACGGACGGACGGACGGACGGACGTCAAGCGGATTTGAGGTTTTTGGCCACAAATAAACAACAAATAATATACTACTTTTTTTCGTCCGAGGCTTGGTTCTATGCGTTACAAACTTTTGGGCTGGATTAAACTTATAATACTCTATATGATTTCATCTAGAGTATAAACATTTAGGGCGAATCACGCGTTTACACCCAAAAGTCAAGCGACCTATTTTACGACAGGTAACAAATGAACGAGCCTCGACCTGACGCTAGGTCAGGTCTCCTATGAAGGATTTACAACAGGCGTCCCAAGTAATTTAGGTTGAACTGGAGATATAAACGACGTCTTTATAAACGACGTTATATTCCATACTTAATGCCTTAAAATATTCTCTTAAATAAAAAAGAATTGAACGTCCCTATTAAAAAACCCTGGCTGGACGTTTCTAACAGAACGGAAATATTTCAAATGCAAATGCTATTTCTTTACATCTTATAGTATAGATCAGATGTAAAGAAATAGCATTTCAAATATTTCCGTTCTGTTAGAAACGTCCAGCCAGCAATACAGGGTGTCCGGTACTCCGTGGATAACCTTGTAAGGGGTTATTCCTTGAAATATTTTGAGACAAAAATTGTTCTGCAGAGTGGGTAAATTTTCAATATCCGTGGGGATACAGGGTGGTCAAGAAAAGTGTTTTGGACCTGTTCCCTCACTTACTTACATAAAACGTTATATCTTGAAAACTAATAATCAGAATTCAAAGCGTTATAGCTTGATTTTTAAAGAATCGAATAACCTTTCATTTGATGTAACAGCTCAAATTGAAACTGCACCCGATTTTGAGATATTTACTTCAAAACACAAATTTTTTGTTACTTCAACCCTATAAATTCCGTGATCAATGCAGTTTTTCTCAGAAAACCCCATAATAAAAATGTCAGTTTAATTAAATTTTTTTATTTGTCATACAAAAGTTGCATACATACGAATGAGTTACGTGTTACTTTACTGGAAGTAATAGGCGAAAATACATATCGCTTAAAAATTAAATATGACATAAAGTGGCTTTTAATCAAAAAACCTGTTTAAATTGTTGGTTCTACTTAAGAATTTTTATTGCCCATTTATTTCTAATTTAAGTATCGAGGAAATCAATGAAATGTAAATGATTTTCAATATGATTGAAGCACTTACCTGGATGTGTTAGGTAAACCTGGGTACAGTACTTTGGGTTTTTTAGTGTGGTACCGAACAAAATAAAACGCCTATAAGAGCTAAACTACCTTCATATCTTTATCAGTTTCAGTTACATTGCTAAAAGTAGAAGGTATTAGTAGAATTTAGAAAATATTTCAAAATGCCTGAGTACTCCAATGAAGAATATGGAGACATTATGTTCATCTATGGAGAATGTCAGGAAAATACAAGAGCGGAACGATCGCTGTATCATCAGAGATATCCTCATCGACAGACACTTGACAGGAAAGTATTTCAAGACGTTTACAGAAGGAATCAGAAAACTCGCAACATTAGGAGAAGCAGAGTAAATGCAAATCCTGCGCTAATAATCGCTGTTTAGATCGATGAAAGAATACTGCAGGAAGTTCAAAATGATCTATCAATTAGTATCCGACGCTTGGCATTGCAGTTGAACATCTCTAAGTGGAAAGTTTGGAGTGTTTTAAAATTAGAACACGTGCATCCCTACCATCACACACCAGTGCAGGAGATGCTACCCATTGATTTGCCCAAAAGGATGTAGTTTTGCAATTGGCTCCTTGAACGACAAATACATGACGAGAATTTTATGAACAACATTCTTTGGACGGATGAGTCCCAATTTACCAGAGACGGTATCACAAACTTCCACAAACTACATACGTGAGCTGAAAGCAATCTAAACACAAGAAGAGCGGCATCATTTTAGCACATATTCAGTGTCAATTTATGGGGCAGGTGTGATTGGTAACGAGATTTAACGATTTCATTGAACCTATTATGCTTCCGCCTACCCTCAATAGTTCCAATTACTATTTTTTAACCATTAATCTACAGGACTTTTTGGATGATATTCCACTGGTACGATTGGCTTCCATGTTTTACCAACATGATGGTACTCCAGCTCATTACGGCCGACACAGATTGGTTAAATTCCAATTATAGCAATCGCTGGATTGCCTACGCAACGGCAGTAGTAACATTGGAAGATCTAAATACCAGGATCGCTGAGGCAGCAACAGAAGTAAGGTAGGAGTTGAGGAGTATGAATACCAAGGTAACTCTTGCAAAACGAGCTTTAGCGTGCATTCAAAATGAAGGTGGCCATTTTAAACATTTATTGTAATTTAAAAATTTTGAAATAAAGCATAAAAACTATTATTAAATTCTTTCAGTTCAAACAAAGAGTGTAGATCAATATGTTCTTCTTTTTTGCATAAAAATGCAATATTTTTGAAATCATAATTTTACTTTATTTATTAACTTAACTTAACTTGTGCAATGCAAGTGTATGCATTTTTTGTAGGCAATAATATGACAAATAAAAAAATTAAATTAAACTGACACTGTTATTATGGGGTTTTCTAAGAAAAACTGCATTGATCACGGAATTTTAGAGTTGAAGTAGCAAAAATTTATAAGTATAAATATCTCAATATCGGGTGTAGTTACAATTTGATTTGTTAAATCAAATGAAAGGTAATTCGATTCCCTAAAAAACACTTTGAATTCTGATTATTAGTTATCAAGATATAACGTTTTAAGTGAGTTAGGGTACAGGTCCGAAACACTTTTCTTGACCACGGAGATTGAAAATTAATCCACCCTGTAGAACAATTTTTGTCTCAAAATATGCCAAGGAATAACCCCTTACAAGGTTGTCCACGGAGTACCGGACACCCTGTATATTGTTTATATGAAACAGCATACATTTGAAATTTGCACCTACACTTGCACAATGGGGCTTGGTGGTGCAGAAGTTAGGCACGCTAGTCTACAAAGTCTAAGGTTGTGGGTTCAATTTAAATATTAACCTCCGGGTTAATCTTTAAAACCTATGTCCCAGACGGGGTCATGGTCGTATCTAGTATAGGACTAAACACTTGTTCATTGCTTGACACCTGTTACGAAAATCTTTAACATTGTTTTTGTTGTCGAAAATATACGATTATATTCACCTGTTGTAATAAAACCATTGGCCATGGCTTGAGCGATTTTCCCGCCGCCCAAGAATCCAATTCGACCGATATTCATAATTTTCACTGATAATTGCTTGATTTAAATGTCTCACTACACTGCACTACTATGATATATTTATACGAAAGCTTGAAGAACACTAAAAATGCTTATCATATGTGTTGCTATTAAATCAGTAATGACTTAAACTTATGGGCGATGTAATGATTACTCTGATGTTTGTGGTTAGCTTTCATTTCACGTATCGACAATAATATTCATTGCGGTTATCACATCAAATTGATAACATTTGTGGTATGTATTAAATAAACAGATAATTAGGGCTGCCGAGTCTTCGAACTTCTGCCAAGGCGAATATTTCGAATATAAGTTACTGTGCATGTGGATAAAGGAGTTTTTTTATGCGGAAAGACTAATTTGACTACATTTGACTGTTTTGATGTGGCAGAAGTCTTATGGGTTCTAGTCCGAAAAGACTTTTCCCTTGTTTATTAAGCTAGTATTACACTGTATGACCAAGTGGTCAAATTGCAGTAATAAGAAATGCGAAACAGCGAATTCGACCGAGCGGATATTGTGAGATTAATTAGAATTCGCTATTTCGCATTGCTCATTACTGCTATTTGACCACTTGGTCAAACAGTGTAATACTAGCTTTAGAGTGCTCTTTTATAAAGCAGCAGAACATAAAGTTAACCGATCTGTTTGATTACACAAATGTCTAAATTTTTCAGGAAACTTGAAATTTAGAGAATTTTTAAGAAGAGCGATATCCGTTGCTTAGCACTGAACTCTTATTTTTCCTTGAGTATTCCTGCTCCGCCCAAGGAATCGGAAAAGAAAAAGTTATGTATTTATGTTACAGATAGGAACAGAAATTCCTTGGTAGAAATGCCTTGCAATTTCCTCAGGAAATTTTCCCACTTATTCCCAGAAGTAAAAGGGACAGTGGTGTAAGAAATGGTTTACGCTTATTACTTTATTATTTTAATAACATTATTTTAATAAAAAAAATTATAAACCGGAAAACATCGGTTTTTAAAAAAAAAATTTGCTACCCTGAAATTTTTTTCACGTTTCATGACTAGTAGACACCAAAAAAGCAAAAAAAAACAGTGTGTCGGAAACGCTCGAAAGCCGAGATTGAGTCATTCTAAAATCTGTATCTCCGAAACGGTTAATGTCACGAAATTGAAAGTTAATGACTGCCTGTAGGTATACTAGGAGAATAGACCGGAAAAAAATTTTGAGCGGATGAAAAATTTTAGATTACGATATCTCTCAAAACAATTACGCCTGAAAAATAAAATTCGGTTTCTGTATACAAGTCGACAAGTGAAGTTTATTGAAAATAAAATTTTTCAAGGGGGTGGTTGAGCATGAAAGTGGGGGATAAACATTTTTCTAATAAATAACGTCTCATATCTCAAGAACAGTTTAAGATAGATGCTTAGAGTTTTTACGGGAAGTAGACCGAGTAGATCCATAACATAAAAAAAAAGTTTGTGGCTGTAGGGGGTGAAAGTGGGGGAAAGTGACTAAGAAAAAGTTCAGATAGTCATATCTCAAGAACACATAATGATTGATAGCTAAGACTTGGTATTTAGATAGAGCTACTCGTATACAGTAGGGTTACTGTATACGCACTCACACCAAAACAGCCTCTAAGAGGGGTTTGGCAGATGCGTACCAAGGTGGAAAACCAGTAAATTTAAATTTTTTTCATGATTATGGGATTTCGCCTTATAAACATTCGAAATGATTAACTTTTCGCTGCAAAATTGTAAATTTCCATAAAAGAAATGAAAGAAATACGGAAATTTTCTATTGAAAACCTCAATTTCGCGCACACACACTTCCATACTAAAGAAAACCAAGTACTAGAATTGTGGAAGGGAACCGACAGCTTTTTTCCGACTCTTCACATATTCGCACTAACACACTCCAAAAACGCAATTTGAGAGCAATGTTCAGTAGTACAAAAACAGGCGAACTAGTACATAAACAGGCGATTTTTGTGAGGTTAAATTACAATTTCTACTACATAAACGACCGAATTAGACGTATCTGCCAAACCCTAGGTAGAGAGTGTTGTGTATCTAGTGACCCTAGTATACAGTAGTAGCAAACTAGAAAAATATAATTATATGCTAGTTTAATCCAGCCCAAAAGTTTGTAACGCATAGAACGAAGCCTCGGACGAAAAAAAGTTATATATTATTTTTTGTTTATTTATGGCTAAAAACCTCAAATCCGCTTGACGTCCGTCCGTCCGTTGTAAGGCTAAGTTCGTTAACGGGCAAAATCGTCCTACTCCTTCGGGTAGCTGCCATACAAAATGTCCTTAAAACACGTGTTCAAGAATATTGGTCGATAACTTCAGAAGGGTTTAAGCTACGACATTGAAATTTTGTATGTGTAATTTTTCCAATAGTTGGAGCTAAATATATGAAATATATAAATATGTCCTTCGTGTAGCTGCCATACAAATATCCTGTCAAAATGTATTCACTTAATTTACGAAACTCACTATAACTCAAGTAATCTTTTAGCTACGAATTCGAAATTTTGTACAAATTAGTTTTGAGTAAAAACAAAGTTTGAGTTTACTAGTCAGCAAAATCCTTTTACTCCTTCTGGTAGCTGCCATACAAAATGTCCTTAAAAGACGTGTTTAAGAATATTGGCCGATAACTTCAGAAGGGTTTAAGCTACGGCTTTGAAATTTTGTATATTATATTTTTCCAATAGTTAGAGCTAAATGTATGATTATGAAGAAAATCCTATTAGTCCTTCGTGTAGCTGCCATACAAATATCCTGTCAAAACGTCTTCACATAATTTACGGAACTTACTATAACTCAAGTAATCTTTTAGCTACGAATAACAAATTTTTGTACAAATTAGTTTTGAGTAAAAACGAAGTTCGAGTTTACTAATCAGCGAAATCCTTTTCCTCTTTCTGGTAGCTGCCATACAAAAAGTCCTTAAGACACGTTTTCAACAATATTTATCGATAACTTTTGAACGCTTCAAGCTACGAATTAGAAATTTTGTACACGTTCATTTTTTAATGGTTCCAAGGAAAGGGATTAATATGTAAGAAATCGAGTGAATCCTTCATGCACCTTCCATTCGAAAGACCTTCAAAAAGGACATTTTTTTTCGATGACTTACCCAGTTCAAGATATGAAATTAAACACTGAATATTGTCTTTTAGTTTTGAGTAGGAATCTAATGGCAGTCCTTAATAAAGGACATACAACATGCACACACGTAATTCTGCTTTATCCCCAACTACAACATAAATCGGAGTTCAGTATTCATCTAGAGTATTATACGATTGGCTTGCAGCCGATCGTGACTGCAGTATGTTTTTTTATACTGGTTGTATGGTATTGGGGGGGGGGGGGGGGGGGTGTTCCGCATTTTTGAAACTTGGTGAGAATATGTAGATCTATTAGAATAAGCAATCAATTGCGAATAAGCAGCCGCGGACAAGCAGAACGTTTCATCCCATAGTATTGTCCCTCCCTGTACCCTATTTCCTTCCCAAACCCCGAAAACCCTGGAGTGTCAAGCGACCCGTGCTTACCAGGGGAAGTCAGCCTAGAGGGCAAATGGCTGACATAACGGAGGCTCTCAGATACTAGGCGCACTTTGAGAGTAGGCCCTAACGGGTTATAGCCTTACTGTGGTAAAGCAGGGCACTGGCACAGTGGACCAACCTTTCCCTAGCTACTCGTGGGATTCCCAATGAATGAAAAAGAAATAAAAACAACAACAACTAAAAGACCAACAACAATCAGAGCGGCACTTGACGCTCACTTCCAACAAGAGGAAGTTTATCTTTCAGACGTGGACGAACCACGCGTCGAGAAGAAGGCACCACAGGCTTCAGAAGAATGCCTGTTGATAGTACAGGCATCGCAGACACACTCTGTGAAGGCAGGCCCCTCCGAGTGTTATGCGCCTGGAAGTACATACAGGCCAGAACTTGGTAGAAGGCGTCCAAGATGGACGAGACCACTTCCACCGCCCGACGCACCAGGAGGTCGAAATGATCCGCTGAGGAAAGGTCAGAGCGGTGCAGGCTCCAAACGATACGTGCACTATCTGACAGAGGGCCATGACCCTCCCAAGGCAAGAGAGCTTGCAGAAAAACCCCTTCCTCTGCCACAACAGCACAAAAGGCACAGGTCGGGAGAAAGTAGATCAGAGGAAAGTGACACGCAGAAAATACCGCGAACGCGCACAGGACCCTCTGAAGATAAACACACCGGGGCAGTACGGAAAAATATGTCGCCCCAAAGAGTAGAAGTTGAGGGATCTCAAACGATAAGAAGAGAGCGGGCATCCCAGCCCAGCACCAGCAGCGAGATCCCATCAGGGAACAGTGTCACGGTCCCGCAATCCAAAACCTACGCGGAAGCAGTGAAGGGAGAGCGAGTGAAAATACTACCTGAAGACTTTCCAGAAAGTTCTCTCACAACAGCTCAGATGACTCTAGTCCAGAACGCCATACTAGAGGCCATCCTTAGTGAGAAGAACAGAGAGGTAAAGCCCAAGTTCGAGGGTATAAGATTTAAGCCTGGCTTCCTCATCATCACCTGCGAGGACACAGAAACCACCGCATGGTTAAAGGCAGCCATAAAGAATATTCGGCCATGGCAAAATGCCAAACTTATAGCCGTGACCGGTGATGATATCCCCCGCCCTCACACTGTAACTGCCTTCTTCCCTTGGAGCGAAGGAATGGGTCCTGACAAGATCCTAGAATACCTAGAGAGGCAAAACACCGGCCTCCGCACCAAGGACTGGAAGATACAGAGAGTGACCCCCGAAGGTCATAGTCTCCTGCTCAACATCGGCATAGATTCTTTGTCGATGGGAGCAATAACGGAGGCAAAGTACAGTCTGAGCTTTAGATTTGGGCGAATTGACATCCGCTCGAGAGACAGGCCGCGAAGAGAGGAACAAACTCTCTCGGCAGACAAGCGTCCCGTACCGGAGCAAACCAGCTCCGACCATTCTATGAATGTGCCAGTACGCCAGACGCACGATGCCGCAGTAATGGAGGTGGATGAAGGGGACCCAGCGCTCGACGAAAGTCCCCACGCAGCACAACTTAGCTGCCCCACCGAGAGCACACCGCCCAAACTTCCACCCTCTGCCAATGTCTAGCAACATTGGCATCATACAGGTAAATCTCCATCATGCAAAAGCAGCCTCGGACATCCTTTGCAAGAGATTTACCCACGAACAACTGGGCTTAGCACTGCTTCAAGAACCGTGGATACACAACGGTGCTATCAAGGGGCTCACAGCAAGAAATTGTAAGGTAGTATATAACACGCAATCCAACAACCCGAGAGCGTGTATATTAGTAAGGCAAAATATTAATTTTCTTTCTCTTACAGAGTTCACGACGAGGGACCTGGTGGCAATAGCCATCCAAATTCCAACAGACGGGGGTCACCAGGAGGCAGTGATAGCCTCCGCCTACTTCCCAGGAGACAGTGACGAGACCCCGACAGCGGAAACGCAATGGTTAGTGGTATACTGCAGGGAGAAAGGAAAACAGCTCATAATAGGCTGTGACGCGAATGCGCACCACTTAGCATGGTCAAGTACCGATACCAACTTAAGAGGTGAGTACCTACTAGAGTTTCTTTGTCAGGAAAACCTATATGTCATGAATACGAGGAACAGCCCCACCTTTGTGACTAGGGTAAGAAGGGAGGTTCTAGACTTAACAATTAGTAGCCACTTAATTGGCACAAAAATTATAAATTGGCATGTGTCAAACGAACCTTCCATGTCGGATCATAGCCATATAAGATTTGACATCAGAACTTCACACACAAATCCAGAGGTGTACAGAATCCCGAAGCTAACAGACTGGGGTAGTTATAGGACCAATCTAAGTGAACGGCTTGCATCTGTGGATAAGGTGGTCCGTGGAGTCGGCAGTCTGGAAAACACAACTGCAGAAGTAACGAAGGCAATCATCGCTTCATACGAAGAAAGTTGCCCACTCAGAACCCGAAACAACAGCAGAAGCGTGCCTTGGTGGAACGGAGAACTTGAAAGGCTAAGAACAAGAGTACGAAAGTTCTTCAACAAGGCAAAACGCACTGGGGACTGGGCTACATACAAGTCAGTCCTAACAGAGTACAACAAAGAGATAAGAGCCTCTAAACAGAGGACATGGAGAGACTTCTGCAATGGAGTCGAGGAAGTATCGCAGGCAGCAAGACTGCACAAGATCCTATCCAAAAAGAAAACCGGTGATATGGGGACACTGAAAAAGCCCAATGCAGACTTCACCGTGGGGGAAAGTGAAACAGCAAAGGTGCTACTAGACACGCACTTCCCAGGATGCCGTATAATTAACACAGAGAACGAGGCATCACCGGTAATCCCTGGAGCATTCCGCTCCAATACCACAGACTGGCATCGGGCCTCTAACCTGTTCACCTATGGCAAAATCAAATGGGCTATACACTTCTTCCATTCCTTCAAATCGCCAGGCACTGACGGAATCCTTCTAGCCTTGCTTCAAAATGGACTGGAAGAATTGCTCCCCTACCTACTGCAAATCTTCAGAGCGAGCTTTGCTCTGGGCTATATACCAAGTGCGTGGAGACAGGCAAAGGTGGTCTTCATACCAAAGATAGGCAAAAGATCGCGCTCTGACCCAAAGTCATTCAGACCCATCTGCCTAACATCTTATTACGGTTTTTCCCCGTGGAGAACCGTTTTAAAACCCCAGCACTAAGGGGGCGAACGGGCCTTGTCCGGCCAACCCAGAGATGGGTCGTGGGCGCCAGTGATTCTGATTTAAGGGCCCCGTTCTAAATCTTCCCGACCGAATCACGAATTCGAGAAGAGTTTCGCGCGCATTTACCGGAAAACAACGGAAGGCGAGCTGGAACACGTCACAATTTACACCAAAAGAAGAAATTCAGAGTTTTACGCAACAATTCGACTTTAATTTTAATGTTCACTTGGCGAAGTAGTCGCCTACGAGAATAACCTACTTACTTGGTCTCTACTAACACATTTATCTATACCCTGGCTACGGTCCTTAAAGCTAGTGCGCCTCTGGTGCGTTGTCCCTCGATGGTTTCCTCCGACGTCGTTGCTCTGGTTATTGTAGTTGTTTAAATATCCTCGCGTTTCGGGCTTCGCTATTTCTCCCCTGGTCCTGTTGCCACTCTGAATTCGATTCGCACAACTCTACTCGTGCCGTCACCGACTTGTGACGCTCGAAGCACGTACTTCTGGTTACTTTCAGGTAACCGCAAAAACTATCTCCACTAATAAATATACCTCGTCCACTCGGTAACTATCACTTGATCCAAAGAGCCGTTTTCGGGTGTTGCACTTTCCTCGAAACCTCGGGTCAGCTTTTCGAATCGGTAAATCCCCGTTTTCCTGGGTCAACGACTGCTTTCTCCAGGTCGTTCACTTACACTTGATAACTTTCTCTTCTTCGGTAGCTTTCACTCTCGACCCGACTTTTTAGCATGGACCCAAACCTTGCGGACCTGCCTTACCGACTAGTACTTCTCGCAGTATAAGTCGCCATGTTTGCACTGAGTGATGTGATTGGTCCTCCGTGATGTGATCTGTCCCAAGCGAGGTGATTGGTCCTCCGTGATGAGGTCTGTCCCAAGCGATGTGATTGGTCCTCAGTGATGGGATTCGTGATTCGATGTTGCGTGTTGTGTGTTAATTTCCAATTGTAGTTTCAGTCTAACCCTAATCTTACTAGCTCATACTAATTCATATTTCCTATTCCTATTCTTAATATCTAACTATAACTAACTAATGTAACTCTAATTCGCTTGTACATATTCTTCATCCTAACATAACTATAATTCATTTTTCCTATATACTAATTCATATTTCCTATTCCTATTCTTAATATCTAACTATAACTAACTAATGTAACTCTAATTCGCTTGTACATATTCTTCATCCTAACGTAACTATAATTCATTTTTCCTATTTTCGAGTTTAGCTCGACTTCCATGTGTGTGCGACGGGGTACTTAATTGATTAATTCCCTCCTTTGTGCTGGTACCTTTTTAGTTGAGACTGAAGGCCAATACGTGCGCAGAGGTGCTTTCACAAGGAGCACGCGTTGAAGTAGTTGGTAAGTTGGCCTATCTTCCTCTAAAAACATCATACACTTTTATTTACTGAACACTTTTCTTCTTTCCAGGATGACGATCAAAATTACGGCGTAACAATCTTTCCTCTTGAAATTCATGGAAAAGATAACAGACCACTGCCTGAGACACGAAGCACTTAGCAAGAAACCACTACACAGTAATCAATTTGCCTACCAAACTGGCAAATCAACAGAATCAGCACTCCTCCAAATCACAACGGAAATTGAGAAGGCAATTTCCGACAAAGAAATTGCGCTATGCGCATTTCTGGACATAGAAGGAGCATTCACATCCTACGACTGTATAAATAAGACAAATGTCGACAGAGGAGTAGACTTTACCACAGCAAGGTGGATCGACCAAATGCTAAGTACACGGGAGATTCACACCTCCCTGGGAACGGACACCAGAAGGGTCAAAGCAGGCAAAGGATGCCCGCAGGGAGGAGTACTATCGCCCCTTCTATGGTGTCTTGTGGTGGACGACCTACCAAGCTTGCTCAGTCATAGCGGCCTTACAGTCCAAGGATATGCTGACGACTTAGTAATCATGATTAAGGGCAAGTTTGAGGAAACCCTCAGCGACCTTATGCAGCAAGCACTAAGTAAGACACAAACATGGTGCCACGAGAAAGGCCTACAGGTCAATCCGGGCAAAACCACGATTGTGCCTTTTTCACGAAAGAGAGACCTGAGCAAAATAAAATCGCTCATGATGTACGAGACGGAAATCAAACTCGCTACAGAAGTAAAATATCTAGGTGTAATTCTGGATCAGAAACTCCTATGGAACAAGCACCTAGAAAAAGTATCAGAGAAAGCCACTACTGCTCTACTTTTGTGTAGACAAGTCGTAGACAAAACCTGGGGCTTGAAACCCAAAATAGCCTTGTGGACCTATACAGCTATTGTAAGACCTATGATAGCATACGGAGCATCAGTATGGTGGCAAAGAACAAAACTAGTAAGCGCCAGGAGCAAACTGGACAAGCTCCAAAGGTTGGCATGTATCAACACGACAGGAGCAATGAGAACCTGCCCCACGGCAGCTATGGAGGTTCTTTTAGATCTGACTCCGCTGCACATCTACATCGAATCGCAGGCAAGACTAGCTGCGATGAGAAACGAACTAAACGGCAACCCATCCAGAGTAAAAAGTGGATCTAACAATCTATCCAGACTTAGAAGTAGCATTCAAATGCTAGACATGCCTGTGGACCATATGACAAAGAGATATCGCTTCGAAATCCCTTTCAATTCCATAGTCTGCAACAGAGAGAAATTTAATTGAATTATAATTATACTTAGATTATAATTCGCGAAAATGAAATTAGTTTCAACATCGACTATGTAGAATAATCCCAAGCAATGCCACCAGCTGTAAGGGTGTTTCGGATTTAGGCTTGATACACCCTCTGACGAGTCTATGCCATCCGATGACGAAACAGCTCCTTCGGACCCAGTCCAACACAGTCTTATAAAAAACTGGCCTATCCAGTGAAGGTTTTTCAACTGTCATGCCCTCAGGGACAGCGATTAATCAACAGTCGGGAATT
Source organism: Beris morrisii (assembly GCA_951812415.1). Classification (NCBI taxonomy): domain Eukaryota; kingdom Metazoa; phylum Arthropoda; class Insecta; order Diptera; family Stratiomyidae; genus Beris; species Beris morrisii. The sequence goes on from OX638311.1 coordinate 100,057,867, forward strand.
TCGTGTTGGAGTTTCACACCAGAAACTCCACTGACGCCGGAAAATAACAAAAACTTAAACATGACTATAGTACTAAACAGAACACGGACCTCGACTGCGACTGCGACTGCGATTTGTCTACCGTGCGGCGTGAGGTTCGACTGCGCAGTTGGTGTTGAACAGAACACCGACTACGACTTCGGTTCTATGCAAGCAAGAAGAGGAACGAGTGTCAAGTGTCACTTCTGTTTTGTTTAATATTTTTGAAAATGGCCGTGTTTCTGGTAGCGTGTATATTGTATATAGTATTTTTAATCAATTTGGAGTGTTTGCGTTTATTAATAACAAGAAAGTGAATAGGACTCGAGACGAATTTGAAGAATTGAAACCCAGTAGGCAAAGCTTACTCACGCAAAATAGCATCAAAATTCTTCATGTCTGTATGTAAGGTAAAGACAGCATGTACTAAGCTATCGTGGTCTCCTCTTAAATGTAAACAGAATTCAATTCATTTTGAAGAGGTCATGTAAATATTCTATATATAGTGCTGGTACAAACTTTAATAGTAAATATATACATCAACCGACGACATCGTTCCCAAAAAGTCTAATCAGTTATACGACTTGCATACGGTTTCGTTTCGACGTATAGCATACGAAACTTCCTGCTGGGAAGTAGTGGAAATCCGAGACTACAACCGCAGTTTTAGAATTAGAATGTAGCACGACTGCGCAGTCGCAGGCGAAGTTGGTTTTGTGGGTATCGCCATATAATCCTGTGTATTCTAAATACAGGGACTGCGCAGTCGCAGTCGAGGTCCGTGTTCTGTTTAGGCCTTAAGGCGACTGTGGCAAAGAACCAAATTACCAAATCTAAAAACAGGCGTAAATAAGCTACAGAAATTTATTAATGCGGAGCTTAGTTCTACCAAGAACTCTAACTGGAATAACCTACTGAAAGACTTCGATAAGGGCTCTGTACAGTTTTGGAAACTGAACAAACTCCTAAAAAGAAGGGGACAGCTTAGCCCATTCTTAATTTCCAACAATAAGAAAGTTTATTCCAGTAACGACAAAGCAGAACTATTAGCAGACAAATTTTTGGAAGCTCACCACATTACATTTCACACCGTTTCCGATATCGAACCAATAGTTAACGAAACTGTCGAGGACTTTTCAAATACCTTAACTGACCTCAATGCAAGTCTGTTTTTCAAACCTAATGACATTAAATCAGTCCTTAAGCAATCAAAGATCAGGAAATGCCCGGGCCTGGACAACATCCCGATGATATTACACAAAAATCTTCCTAAGAAAGGTCTTGTCTATCTAAATTATGTTTTCAATAGTTGCTTACGTTTGGGCTACTTCCCGCGGTTATTGCTCTTCCCAAGCCGGGAAAAAACCAAACAGATCCTAGCAATTACAGACCAATAAGTATATTGTCAAGAATTGGTAAAATATTCGAAAAGCTGATTCTCAAAAGAATGAATACTTTTCTGGAAAACGAGAATATACTCCCACATTTTCAGTTCGGGTTCCGCCAAGGTCATTCGACAAATCACCAGCTATATCGAGTAACCAAAGATATTAATAAGGCATTTGAAAATAAGAGGTCTGTGGGGATGATAGTCCTCGATATAGAAAAGGCCTTCGATTCGGTGTGTCCTCAACGCCTAATATACAAGCTAATTGAACTAAAATGTCCTACATATTTAATCAAGCTTATATCTTCCTTTCTAACATCGAGATTCTACCAAGTCAAGTTAAAGTCATCTCTTTCAAATAAACGCAGTATACCTGCAGGCGTGCCGCAAGGCTCATGTCTCAGTCCTATGCTATATAATTTGTTCACATATGACCTTCCTAAAATAAATGACTGCGAAATCGCCTCCTTTGCTGATGATGCTGCCTCGTACTCTAGCTCAACGGACCCCAGTATAATCATTTACAATCTTCAACTACAACTGGAAGCCTTTTCAGAATTCTCCAAACATTGGAAAATCAAAGTTAATGTCGATAAAACGCAAGCTATTTATTTCACGAAAAGAAGAGCTAAGAGATACCTTCCCTACCCCTCTATTAATGTTTCGGGCCAATCGATAAATTGGAGCAATGATATTAAATATCTAGGCGTTTACTTGGATAAGAAGCTCACATACCATCAACATATAGCCCAAGCGGCCTCTAAAACAATGAAAAGTATTAAAATAGTATATCCCTTCATAAACAGGAAATCGAAACTGTCCCTGGAAAATAAACTGCTAGCATACGAAATTGCACTCCTACTTGGAGTTGTTGTGCCAAAACTCACAAGAGAACTCTTCAAATTGTGCAAAACAAATGCTTGCTACAAATGCTACGCGATTACTACACGAAAATGCGCACATTGCTTTGGTTCACGATACCGTACAGACATTAAAACAACGTTTTTTGCTTCGTTGCACAGCCGCGAAAAATCCATTGATCCTCTCTTCGCTTCAATCAAAGCAAGCGCCTTTAAGTTCAGTTTTTATGTAGTAGTTAAGTAGTTTTAAGTTAGATTAGTTATGCGCAGGAAGGTTTGCTCCATTTTCCTTCAGAAAGCCACAATGATTCGTTAGAGACATCAGCCTCCGTGCTATAATTTAACAACACTAATGTAGAGACGAAAGTCTGAGCACAGAATAATTATACGAGTAAGTTAGCTTAAGCACAAAATGTTAATACTATGGAAAATATATATATATCTATCTATCTATCTATCTATCTACTTGTCATCCTATATACATAAACCAAATTTTACCTTCCTGGTATAATTGGTTCGGAAGATATTCTAATCCCCAGTTTTTTACCCCAACCCTTACACACCACTACCTGATTCAAAAATTTTAGCTTTTGATTAATCTCCTATTACCCCTTAAGACAAATACAAAGTTTCAATTTTATGACATCAACCGTTCAGAAGATACGTATTTTAGAATTTTTTTTCATGACGTCACAGTGGGCTTACTACGGAATGAAATGAACGCTCATAGATGCAACTTTCAAATTGCTTCCATGTGTCTTTTTCTTGGATTCTTTTCGCTTGCCTCTTTCGTAGTGGTGCCAAATCGGCTGTGTGCTATATTCGCGTGTAGTTTCTTGCGAACTTTTATTGAGACTGTGTCAAAGATAATGTTTGAAACATGAATTTTTTTCGCGATTTTTCTGCGCTATTTAGAAAACGCATTCTAGATATAATATTTTTCAGCAAAATGTAAGAGAAGCAATGCTTCCCTTGCTTCATGGACGCCACGCCACTGCTTCAAGGATGCTGTTCCTTTCTGTTTTCTTATTACTTTCTGTTTGTAGCGTTGCCGCTTCTCAGTATTATGGAAAATTCATTACATTCAATGCAGTTCACCATGTTTTACTGTTTTTAAACCGGAGGTAAATTTTTGCGTGGAGCGTGTAAAATTTTGTATTGCTTCTCGAAAACAATTTATTTTGCGATTATTTTTTTTCGAAACGAAAATAAAATTACTAATTTTTTTTTTCCGAATTGATTTTACTTACACACCTTGCACACTCTCGGATTCGAACCATGGTCCCGTCACTTATTAGTCCGCTACGCTACCCACTAGACCAATCTGAAACATTCTCGTAATAGGGTTGAAACCGAATCAATTGATATGTTGAGAAACAAAAAATATTTCTACCAAGATGTGCCCAATACAGAGCCGACCGTCGAGCCAATGCCGAAAGAGCTTAGACACCAATAATAAGCCAATTCTAGGCCTGACATACGCCCAGCAACTCGGACCAAAGTCGGCTCAGATCAAGTGGGAGTACAGATCACCAGGATTAGCCCGATACTGGTCTGGTGGTTGGTCAGTTCCAAAACAATACCGATCGACAAGTCTTGGCGGACAATGCAATGCCAATTCTGAGCAGTGTACGGAACTCTGGTTGGACTCCGGCATTTCGCACAGGGGAATGTCAGTCGAAATATTTTGTTCAAACTATAATAGATACTTATAAGATATAAGATATTACATCCGAGTTATATAATATTTCATCCATGATGTCTTAATAAACGTACCAACACCTGGTCGTAAAATTTAGATATACTGATATGTTTATTTGTATGCAAAAATTTATTCAATATCTAGACGATACTCGTAGTTTTACACATTTACGCTTAATTTTAAACAAAGTTACAAATTCAGTGAATACAATTACACATAAAGTGGTATAACTGATATACTTACGTTATTTACATTCTTTAAATTCAATTTTACTCTATATTGAAATGGTGTAATTCTAAGCAGAACGTTCTAAATTTAATAAAGCCAGTAACAGTATAATGATGTAATAGGTGTGCTTACATTATTTAAATTAATCGATTCAATAAACCTCACATTTTATTCATACCGATACGTCTTTGAACTTCTTACTAAAATTTGGGTCGAGAAAGTTCATCGACACCGCATGAATGAAGTATAAGCCACAATTTTATAACACCGGTCACGCTAATATTATGTGTTGTTATCGTTCGTCAATTTACGTTTATGTAAATGTTTTGGACAATTTTTTCTATTTCTGAAAATTTCACTGACAAGTGAATTCCGCCGAGATGTTGCGTAATTAAAGTAAAATAAAAATAATCACATTTTTACCAAAGAGAATGAGACAGAGTGGAAACGGACCGTATTCGAAAGGCAGCGTAATCTGTTTTCTCAGTCGACTACTATGCTCTAAAAACATTAAACTGTAAATGCAATAAAATCTCATACTCTTTGCAATAAACGTCAAATTGTTTATTTGGAACAGTCCCAACGAATAAGAAACGTATATTTTGAAAATTGTTTGAAAATTGATTAAACCAAGAAAAAATAATTGGAGGTGAGGGTTTTCCAGATCTCAGCTTTGTAGTGCAGGGAAATAATTTGTGTGTTTTTTCAAATTAGTGATCTTTCATTGCGCAGTTCTGAGTTCTCAATATGGTTCGTTGTGATGTTAAAGGGTGTCTTCCACTTCCTACCCTTTTCTTTAATAAGTATGTGTCATTTTTTACATTTCCAAAAGAATTAACAAAAATTTATTTAAGCAGTAACCGTGAATTTATTTAAACAAAAGTATTTTATCCTTGTTACATGTAAATGGACGGGCAAGTCCTGTTTATTCTAGATACCTTCTGCTTTCCTTTTCAGGTCAGCACTTAGCGGAAGGCATGAAGAGCGATCGAATCAGGTCCGAAGTAGGCCCAACCGAGGAGGCTGCGGCGGCTAAATTAGGATTAGGTTTAAGATTTAATTACAAATAGTATACCGATCAGTTGGATCTCAGCCCCAATGTTGCGATGGGAACTGAGTCCCTCTACGTTTCCCCGCGTACAAATTTAGATTTCCAAGCCGGAAGGAAGCCTGGTGGGGAGACGGATATGCGAATTCGCGAACTCCGCTCAATGTTTTCCCAACCTCCGACACCGCCGTGCACTGCACCAAAGCCAGCCACAAGACATCAAATCGTCACGTTGCTGATTCCGCCGTACGGCCAGAAATCCCCACAGACTCAGCTGCAGTACGTGAATTCCGGCAGCTGGTGGGATAAAAGGATCACGACTGATGTAGGAGGCCGGCTAGAATTTGGACGCCAAATTGAACCCTCGAGGAATAGTCTTTACTGTCAACGCCTGACAGATGGGAAAAACAACACGACCCATGGCTTAATGCCATGTCAAACGTCAAAAAAAATAATGGGAACGCCAGAAACGAGACAGGCAAATACCCGAGGCGCAGCCTACTTCAGGCGAAAACTTGTGCAGCCCGGGGCCTTTCGGGGATTTACCATTGGACAGTGTAGAACGTTTTTTTTTGAATTTTGGTTTCCCGTTCGGAGTTTTTTTTAACGGTGGAGTATTTTTTTGGAAGTGACCGTTGTAACGTGGATTGGCGATTGGAACCGGTGACTCCTTGTTGAAAGTTTTGGAACGGTGGAGCGTTACAGCAACCCAGGAAACAAAGAAAAAAGAGACCGACGTGCTGGAGTTAGTGGCTGGACAAGAACGGAGTTGGCGAAGTTCGACGGGAGTGGAATTGGCAAGGCGGAAGGTCATAACGAACGTGCAGTAACGGCGGGGTCGGAGTACGTGTCGTTGGTTTAGTAAGAAGTAGCTAGAAAGCTCAAGGAACCAGGTATTTTCCCTCCCTTCACTAGGTTTTTCGCGCGTAGATCTCGTAGACCAAACGGGACGTAGAGGATCCCACTGGAGAAGATCCAGCGGATTGGTTGCTTGCTTTACGTACATACTTCGGTTTCATTTCTTTTTTTTTTACATTTATCTCTACCTTATTTCTTTAATTATAATTTATTTCTTATTATTTTGCTTTTTGTGAAACGTGGATTATTTTCATTTTTTTTTCTGGTCAATATATATATATTTTGTGATTTCTTGCCTTTATCAATTCGTTCGTGTTTTGTTTAGCGGAGAGGTTTTCCAATTTTCCTCCAAGTATAAATTGGGTGGCGCCCGGTAAGAAAGTAGTTTTCGGATAAGCCCTTCTTCGGCTGATCGAAGCTTGGCGCGTGATTGAAGTAGGCTCGTGGAGTCAGGAGAAAATAATCGCACGGTGGTTGAGGTAACAGAGCAGACGCCTTGAAGGCAGCGGGACTTTGGTTCGATTCCGTGATTCTGCTTAGTTTTTTTTTTGTTGCTCCTCGGCCAATTCCAAGAGTTTCCCCTTGAAGAAAAGGGGTAATATCCTAAAATTTAGTTTAACCGATAACCGTGAATTACTTAGGCGCTGTACACATTGCACACGACCAAACGAATTTTCCGATACGATTTTTCTTTTTTCGACCTATTGTGAAATTTTTAGTTATTGAAAAATTAGTTATGATCGTAAATTATAGGTTTAGGTTTAGGTTTAAGAAGGGGCGCATCGCTAAAAAAAACCACCACGCTCACTAGGCGCCAAACGGGCCCATTGCTATCCCTTCAGGTCCTCGTGAGCTATTCCATCACCTCAGAAACACTCCAATTCCCTGCAGAACCTGACTAATTTGTCATACCCTAACGACCTCAAATCCTCGATGCTCTCGAAGAAAAGGCTACCCAACCATTTCAGACGCCTCCTAGCGATCCCCGGGCATTCACACAGAATGTGAGTGATGCCCTCCACAGCATACAGATCATGGCAGAACCTACACGTGTCCGATTCCGCAATCCCTAGCCGCATAGCGTGTTTCCTCAGCATACAGTGCTCCGTTAATGCTCCGACGAGCAGTCGCAGTTTTCCTCTATCCCAAGTCAATATATACCTAGTCTTTTGACTATCCAGCTCGGGCCACAGGGATCTAGAAATCCTGCAGCTTGCCAGTCCTGCCCACCTAGAGTTGGCTGTCTTTTTAGATCGCTCACCAATTTGCGCTTTGATGCCGCATATCGGTGGACAAACATCCTTCTCAACCCTACCATTCGATGCCGATCCCGATCTCGCCAGCTCGTCCGCTCTTTCGTTCCCTAGAATATTACTATGCCCTGGCACCCAGCAAATCTGTACTTTGTTCTGACTACAAAGTACCTTTAGCACTTCTCGACAGCGCTTTACTAACTGGGATTTAATGGTGACCGATTCCAGCGCCTTTATGGCCGCTAGGCTGTCAATGTAGAGTGAAATATTCCGATCGCATATCTCCTCCATTAACAGGATGTTTGATGCCTGCAACACCGCCAGAATTTCCGCTTGGAATACGCTGCATATATCTGGCAGCTTAAACGACTTCCTTACACTCAGCTGCTCAGAGAAGACGCCCGCGGCAGTGCCGCATTCCATTTTCGATCCATCCGTATATACGGAGATTTTCCCTTCACGTAGTACCCTATTGTTCTCCCAGTCCACTCTACTAGGATACACAATTTCGTATGGCGTCACAAAATTGATTCCTTGAAATAAGTAGTCCGTACTAATATCCGCCGGGCTTCCCAGAAATTCGCTGAGAATTGAACTATGCCCTTTAGAGCTACGCTTAAAAAGTGCACAGCTCGATAGCCTAACTGCTGTATTTGCCGCTACCTGTTTCACAAAGATATCCATTGGTAATAGATGCATAAACACCTCCAACGCGGCAGTAGGCGTTGTGCGAAGAGCTCCCGTGATCATAAAACAAGCAGTCCGTTGCACTCTTCCTTGTTCCCTAAGATTGTACTCTTTATCCATGGCTTTCCACCATACCACTGCCCCATAGGTCAGAATAGGTCTCACGACCGCCGTGTACAACCAGTGTACTATATTTGGTTTGAGACCCCAGCTTTTGCCCACGGTCTGCTTGCACGCGAAAAGCGCGTTATTTGCCTTCTTAATGCGCTCCTGAATATTCAATTTCCAGCTGAGCTTCCTATCCAGAATTAGACCCAGGTATTTAGCTTGTTCCGGTCTAAGCTCCACGCCTTCGAGCTTCGGCAGCCTAAATGCCGGAATTCTATGCTACCTTGTAAATAGCACCAATTCAGTTTTAGAAGCATTCACCCCCAGGCCACATCTTCCAGCCTACTGGCTGAGTGTGCGGAGTGCAGATTCCAAAATGCTCGACAGCGTATCCAAAAACTTGCCCTTGGCGATTACCACAATGTCGTCTGCATATGCCACGACCTTTATTCCCTGCTTTTCAATTTCCAGGAGAACCTCGTTCACAACAAGGAGCCAAAGAAGGGGCGATATCACCCCCCCCCCCCCCCCTGAGGAGTTCCCCTCGAGGCCTGTCTTATAACATTGCCTTGCCCCATATTAGCACTCACGATTCTGGTATTCAGAAGAGTCGTTAGCCATCTTGTCAATACCTCCTCCAATCCTATGCTATACAACGCCGCCCTAATAGCTTCCACTGTCACGTTGTTAAAAGCCCCTTCTATGTCCAGAAAAGCTGCTAAAGCAAATTCCTTATACTCCAGACTAGATTCTATAGACCCCACTACCTCATGCAGGGCTGTATCTACAGATTTCCCTCTCATGTAAGCATGCTTAGCGCCTGACAGCATCCTGTTTCCACATAGATTCCGAATATGCGTTTCCAAAAGCCTCTCAAGTACCTTGAGCACAAAGGACGATAGACTGATGGGTCGAAAGTCCTTTGCTGTTGTGTGGCTGGGTCTGCCGGCTTTCGGGATAAAAACGACACGCGCCTCCCGCCAGGCATATGGGACATACCCTACCGACAGGCAGCTCCTATAAATAGTGCTTAGCCAATTTCGGATTGCCACAGATGCTCTTTGTAGCATGATTGGCCTGATGCCATCTGGTCCTGGTGATTTATAGGGAGCAAAAGTTCCTATAGCCCATTTGATCCTTTCCTCACTTAGTAGTTCGACCATCCCTCCTGGAACAATCTGATTTGCCAATGAAGCTCCATTTCCCGTAGGGTGCCCATCTAGCGATCTGCTTCCAGGGAAGTGAGTGGACATCAAAAGCTCTAGCGTCTCTTGACTAGTTTCCACCCATGTTCCGTCGCTCCGCCTAATGTAGCTCGGTGTACATGGCTCCTTGGAAAGTAATTTCCGTAGCCTAGACGCTAATAGATTCGCAGAAACCTTTCCACGACTCCCTTTTACGCTTCCTAATTTCATACTTAAACACTCTGAGACTGGCTTTGTACCTGTCCCAGTCCGCCTCGTTTCCGTCTCGTTTTGCCCTATTAAACAGTTTTCTACTAGACTCCCTTAATTTCCTAAGTTCGCAATTCCACCAGGGTGGGTTAGCTTTCTTTGGGGCCCTGGGCAGCGGACAGGACCTTTCGAAAGCGTTAACTAAAACAGCATTGAAAACTCCCACACAATCCTCTATATCTACTCCACACTTCAGTTCCACCGAAGGAGGCGGTAAGTCCGTCTCCGTGATTCTGTGGAACCTATCCCAATCTGCCTTCCTAGGATTCCTTGCCGGCTGTATTCTCACCTGCTCGAAGTTAATTTCGAAGAGAATCCAGCAATGGTCCGAGAAAGATGGTCTATCTAAGACCTTTCATTTATCAACTCTTAAAGTACTGGAGTTAGTGGCTAGCGTGATGTCCAGCACTTCCCTCCGGTTCCTTACTATAAATGTGGGGTCTGACCCTGTGTTGCATATCTTAAGATTGGTACCCATAATAAAATCAAAAAGAGACTTACGCCGTTCATTGGTGTTGCTACTTCCCCACTGCGTGTGGTGTGCGTTCGCATCGCATCCGATGACAGTATCCCATTTCCTACACATTGCGAGCTCCCGCACTATAGCCGCTGGAACATCCGCGCTGTCGTATGGTAAGGACGCCAGACACATTGACTTACCCTTCTCCCTCTCTAAGATAACTGCCGTTAAGTCCTCATTACTGTAATTATTCAACAAAAAAGACGTTAGCTCTATTTTTATCAATATGCATGCCCTGGGTTTACCTTCACATTTCTTGTAGCATAGTTTGTAATTCGGGAGCTTGAGTCCCTGGATAACGTTCTTTCCGTTAACCCAGGGCTCCTGAATTAATGCTACAGAGACTCCCTTTTCTGCCATGTAGGCCGCCAAACAAGCGGTTGCCACCTTACTGTGGTGGAAGTTGATCTGTATCACCTCCAACATCAGTAGGAACCGCCTCCTCAATACCCCTCTTTTGTAGCAATGGTTTTACCATCACCCTGCCCAGTCCGAACCGTACCATCCCTTTGCACTGCTCCAGGTACGGTAACGAATCCCTGCTGAGGGCCAGGAGGAAGTACTGGCGAAACTCCTGCTTCGGCCCCACCTTAAGCACCTTCCAGCTGTCCGCTTTGAGCTCCCTGTTCTGGAATTTAAGGAGATCCAGAACCTTCTCCGCTTCCAGGAATGGCCTGGGAACCCACACCCATCCCTTAGGCAGGATGTAGTTCACCAATTCCGACGGAGAGACCGCCTTAAGCCTGGCACCCTCCCATAACTCGCCCAGTTCGGCAACGACCCCCGCGATCAGCTCCCTGGAGGCTTCATTACCGCACGCGATAATTTTGTGCCCTCCATCCCAGCCTACTCCGTCAAACCGCAGGCCTAGGTCAGAATCCCTCGTCCGATACCGGGTCAGCAATGCATCGAGGATCTTGCCCTCGATCTGCAGCCACTGATCCATAAGGAGCCGTCCGCTGGGTTCCTGCTCATTGACCAGGGCAATGCGGAGCTTATCCTCAACAGTAGTTGCCTGGAAGGACGTAGAAGCCTTAGCCTTCTTCGCCTCCCCCGCAGCCACCGTATCGTCGGATCTGACCCGCTTTGCCCTAAAGCCCTCCTTCTTTCCCTCCACCTTAGACGCTGAGGGTCCAACCCCATGATGGTCTGAGCCCCCAGAAGTCCCCGCTTCGGGTACCCTCCCCTGTATCACCCCGCTCTCAACTACGGATGCCTCCTTTCCATCTTCCCGCCTCCCCTCCGATATGCCAGAGGTTCCGGCCGCTACCCCTTTACGCAAAACTGACGCCTCCGCGCTTGCTCTTAACTCAGCAGCCCTTTTTTTGCAATCGCCCAGATACTTGATAAGGCCTGCATCCGACGCAACTATCATTGCCCTATCGTACTGCTCCCTCTCCCAGTCACTGAGCTGACTAAGGTCCAGAGCTTCATACTTGGCAATCTTGCGTAAAGCCGATCGCATCCTGCGCTTCGCCTGCAGGTGTGCGTTTGCCCTACTCTTGCCCACTCTAACCCACTTAAAGCACCCCTGATCTTCGGTGCCTACATACACGGCTGTGTCAGCAACTAGGTCCAGGTCAACATCCCTACTATGTGCAGCTTCTGTGGCCTCCCCGGCAAGAAGGGACTGCTTATTACCAGTCCGAGTCTCACCAGTTAGGTCAGCAGTGCTGCAGACAACTGTGCTCACCTCACAAGCAGTAGCAGTGCGCTCAAAGCCGTCCTGCACATCACCGGTCAGGGTAACATCAGCGTCTTCGACCGGCGCCAGAAGCTGATCCTCCGTCGACAAGCTCCCGAACCTGTCGTCCAGCGAGTTGGACGAGAGCGAAACCTCATCGTCGTCACTTGACAGAACGCTAGGTTCCCGTCTATCTCCCTCTAAAACGTCGTTGTTTTTTGTTTTTTTGTGATTCATGTAATTCCCACAAGTAGCGCGTGAAAAAGGGACGTCACCCATGGCAGAGCACCGCATTACCATGGGAAGGCTAATTTAAACCAGAGGTCGCCCGGTATCTGGAGTTTATCGTTCGCGACTGAGCTTACCCCCTCAGCCATGCAGTCCTTAGCACGATGATTTCCACCTTGACTTGGGGTTGGAAGGGAAATTGGTTTTGGGTAGACGACACAACGGGGTAATAACACACATTTGGGTACCTCAATCTTAATGACCACAGCACCCGATTGATGCGAGTGTGTAAGTCTCGGCTGAGTAATCCGGAGGAATCAAGATCCTTCCCGACTAATCATTACCAGGAGGCGCCCGCGTGGAGGACTAAAGACGAGGATTTCCTGCCTACCATCGTAAATTATAACATTTTCAAGAATATAATGAAAGAAAATCTCTAGGGATTTGTAGTTTTAATTGATAATGAAAAGAAAATGAATCCGTCGTACGACTAAAATATTCGTACGACGTATTCGTACCGACAAATCAAAATTCCTAGAAATTTTCTTTTATGATATTTTTGAAAATGTTATAATTAACTATGTTAACCAATTTTCTAATAACTGAAGATTTGACAATAAGCAGAAAAACGAAAATTCGTATCGGAAAATTCGTTCGGTCTTGTGCAATGTGTACAGCGCCTAACAAAAGCATTTTATTCTGAAATTTAGTTTAAGCGATAACCGTGAATTTATTTAAACAAAGCATTGGATTCTTAATATAAAATTCCGAATAAATTCAAACAATAACCGCAATGCATTTTAGGCAAAAGCTCATTGTGCAAAATTTTAATCCGCACCGTTGTTCAGAACCGGAAAATATTCTGCTCCACATGTACGAAAACTCAGCTAATTTCCCGCCATCGCAACCCTATACTAAAGGAGGTGGCGCTGAAGATCACCTAATATTTCAACCAATTTGGTGGAATTTTTGGTTGTACGCCAGGATATATAGAGCTAAACGCTAGATAGATAGATAGATTTGGAAATAGGGGTTGGTGTGGATAACCTCTGTCACTGCAGCCACAGTTGGGCTTATTGTGACGTCCCCCCGGTTTGATTATGATTCCTTTTCGATCCCTGCGCTTACAATGAAGCCTAGTATTTTGCGAAGAGGAATGGTCAGGAATGGTCAGGAATTCCGATGGGTCCATTTAACCCTGACGCAAGTGACGAAGCCTTTTGCGAGTTAAACTCTCACATTCACAGAGGATATGCTCTGGTGTTTCGTCTTCGTCATTGCATATTCTGCAAATTTTAGTCTCAGAGAGACCAATCCTGTTGAGATGCTTCCTCATGTGACAATGTCCAGTCAGAGCTCCCACTAAGGTTCGGGTCTGATATCTGCTTAATTTTAGATAATCAGATGTTCTTTTTTCCGAGTGTTTTGGCATAAAAAGCTTTGAGTGCCTGTTGCCCGGTGCCAAGTCCCAGTGAATGGCACTTTGCGATTTTTGCCACATTTGGATGTTCATTCTGGCTGTGCTTAATGGTATCCCACAGAATGGATATGGTCCCATGAAGTCAGCTTCTGAACCTTTCCTAGCCATTAAGTCGGCCATTTCATTACCTACATAGCCGCTGTGTCCCGGAATCCAAATGAGACTAACTCTGTTCTTATTTCCGAGTTCAATCAGGCATTGGAGGCAATTCCAAACAATTTTGGAGCGAATTTGAACGGACTGAAGTGGCATTATTGCTGCCTTCTTGTCCGAGAGAATATGTATTTGTTGGTTTTTGTAGCCCCGTCTGATATTTTCCCTAATGCATAGTTCAATAGCATGAGTCTCCGCCTGAAAAACAGTGGATGTTATGTGCATGTTACAGTAGAATTTCACATTTGGGCGCACTCCATAAACTCCTGCTCCTACACCTTGATCCGTTTTAGATCCGTCTGTGTACCAGATTATGGATCCTGGTTTTGGAGTGGGTTTGTTTGTGGCCCAATCCTCCCTTTCAGGTACGACAATTTTGAATGGCTTTGTGAAATTAAATTTCGGTACCATTGAATCAGAAAGAGGTATCGCTAGTATCGGGTCCTTGTTGAGTTCCGCGGAGAGACTTGGGTAAGCTATTTTGCGCTCTGATTCGTCCTCCGAGCTCAAAAGTTTGTATGTGGTGAATCTAGCTTCTTTCTGTATTTCTAAGTGTAGAGGTGCTAGGTTGAGAAGCACCTCTAAGGCAGCTGTGGGAGTGGTGCGCATCGCCCCAGTAATACCCAGGCATGCCAGTCTTTGGAATTTAGTCAGCTTAAGCTGAGCAGTTTTCTGCTTTGTTTTCTTCCACCAGACGGATGCCGCCTAAGTTATAATGGGCCTAGCAACGACGGTATACATCCAGTAGGTTAGTTTTGGACTCAGTCCCCAGTTTTTACCGAGAAGGCTTCTGCAGGTCCAGAGAGAGATTCTGGCCCTTTCAAGAACTTTGTCCAAATGAGCATTCCAGGCGAGCTTTTCATCCAGGATAATACCCAGGAATTTTACCTCACTAGAATATTCTATGGATTCTCCAAAAAGAGTAGGCTTAGATAGCTTGTCCTTACACCTCCTTTTGGTGAATGCAACAATTGTGCTTTTCTTTGGGTTGATACCCAATCCTGCTTTAGTACACCAGGTTGCTACCTGGTTTAGGGTATTCTGAACTAGATCAGTCACCGTCTCTTCAAATTTACCTCTAACAAGGATGGCAAGGTCGTCAGCGTAAAGCTGTACCGTGACTCCGGAATTAGTTAGGTCTTGAAGAAGGTCGTCCACTACTAAGCACCAGAGGATGGGTGATAGTACCCCACCCTGCGGACAGCCTTTCGCAGCTGTGACTGTAGAGTCGGCTAGTGTCGAAGTTATTTTCCTGCGTTCTAGCATGGCCTTGATCCAACTGCAGGTTTTTGGATCAATACCACGCTTTTGTGCAGCAGAGTAGATACTTTCGTAGGCAGTGTTGTCAAAAGCCCCTTCGATATCTAAGAAGCAACCCACAGCTATTTCCTTGTCCGTAATCGATTTCTCGATTTTCGTGATATGCCTATCAATAATCTTTTCCAGAGTTTTTAAGAGAAATGACGTTAGGCTGATAGAACGATACGACTTAGGATTATTGCTCGAGCGGCGCCCTGTTTTTGGTATGTATATCACGGGGTATGTAACCCCATGCGTGGCTTGCTCTGAATATGGATAACAGTGTTAGTAGAAGGTGGTCCATTCCTCTTTGTAGTAAAGCGGGAAATATTCTGTCTTCTCCAGGAGATTTAAATGGTTTAAAACTACGTATAGACCATTTAACCTTGTTGGCAGTGAAGATCTTGGCTGAGTCCAATATGGTTGGACTGCTCGGCTTTGGGACAGTGTATCGTTCTTCATTGCTTGGTTCTATGGTTGAGGATCCTGGGAAATGAGTTTGTGCTAAAAGTTCTAACGTCTGTTTCCCATTTTCGGTAATCGAGCCATCGGGTTTCTCTAATAAGCCCATTTTGTTAGTGTGTGCTTTAGAAAGTATTTTGTGTACTCTTGCGCTGCTGGGTAAATCGTTTATACCCTTGCAGAACAATTTCCACGAATTTCTCTTCGCACGTCTAATTTCGTGGTTGTACTCTGTTAGAGCCCTTTTGTACGATTCCCACTCAAAAGTTTTTTTAACCCTATTGAAGAGCTATCTTGTTTGAGATCTGAGCTTAGTTAGTGCTGGGTTCCACCAAGCTACTTTCCTGTTACTTGCTCTGGACCTTTCCGGGCAGGATGAGTTGAAAGCATTTTCAATAGCATTGCGTATTTGTTCTGATGCTATTTCTATGCTGTCAATGTCCTTAATATTACGTATGGTGCCGGCCATGAATTCTGACAATTTCTGGTCGTATAGTTCCCAGTTCGTCGTTTGTGACTTCCTGTAAGTTTCGGACAAAATGGTATTTGATTCTATGTTCAATAGGATATGCCTATGATCTGACATAGAAGTCTCATTAGAGACGTGCCAGTTGCAGATTTTTGTGCTCAGGAATTGAGTACAAATGGTAAGATCCAGGACCTTCTGCCTGACTCTGTTTATGAAAGTGGGTTTGTTACCTCTATTGAGAATATTTAGGTGGTTAGTATAAATAAAATCTAGCAGCAACTCACCCCGTTCATTGATGCTAGAACTTGACCATATAGTGTGATGTGCATTGGCATCACAGCCAAGTACCCGCTGCTTGTTAGTCCTCCGGCATAGGTCGACGATGTCCCTGATGACGGGTGACGCTGGTTCAGTGCAATCCCCGGGAAGGTAGGCTGAGCATATGATGATCTCTGTCCTGCCCTCCGGGAACGGCAGCTCTACAAAGGCCGCTACAACGTCCTTCGTACAGTAACCTGGAATTGGAACATATTGTTGCGAGCTAGGGGTTCGCCGGGATTTCAAGTAAAACACAATTCGGTTAAAATAAAAATAAGTGATAATTTATTTATCCGCACTTTAATTCACAGAATTATAATCGCACAATAATTCGCACTGTATGGCAGTACCGCCCGCTTATACCATATATCGCTTAACTCGTTCACTTTCGTTCTCTCTCAACACGGTCGCGTATACTCGCAGTCGACGTAATCGAAATTACTGTGTCTTCGCTGATCGCTTCACCTGCTTATATACTAGGCGGTTGCAGTCTTGAATGTTCACCGGTGTACTTGAACGTTCGTTCAGTTGTGGAATCTTCTCGAAAGCTTCAGAGCCTTCGATTTTGACCTTCGTTCAGTGGTTTATGTACAGGGTTCTAGTACATTGGAGAGCATTCGATAAGAAGAGAGATACAATCGTGTTGTTTCGGCTTATCTTCAGCTAGGTTTCGGATTGGGCTATTTTGCAACTAGGTATTCGGTTGTTGTTGTTTTCATTATGTGAAACGATCGAGTTGCACGGTTGCGCGGTTGCCAGGTTTACATGTAACAATATTTAGTATTCTTTTTAAAAAGTAAACATGCTCTGGGTCTACAGGTATTGGTAGAGTCATACAAGAGCTCGCCCACGGTCAACCCTCTTACCTGGTCCTCCGTTAAGTATGGCTCCTGGATAAGAGCGACGTCAAGGTGAGCTTCAGTGAACCTGCGAGAGAGGACTGCTGACGATGCTTTCGCATGTTGCAGGTTCACTTGAAGGCACCTGAAGGCGGTCATTGATCGGCAGTCGGGTTGGCCCTGTCAGAGTTAGCTGCCTGAGCAGCATCTCTGATGCGCTGAATCCTTCTCTACAATACCGACGGCACTGGTGGTTTTGCTAGCTCTAAGCCTTTAGTCGCCTTCTTCCCTCCGGCTTGTAGACCTTTGGGAGTGTTGCGCTGTGGCTTGAGGTGCTTTTTAGCGAGAGTTATTTCAACAGATGTTGGGCCTTTGGAGGAGCCTGCGTGAGGTTTGACTCTGCGCTGGACTCTCTTCCACTGCAAGGGACCTTGTGGCGGTCCGGACTGGGGCGTGTTGTAGGTGTCCTGAACATTTAGGTTAGTAGCAGTTCTAGACTCTACATCCATGGGTATAGGAGCTTGTGATGTTGCAGGTTGAGTGTTGATTACTCTGCCCTGATCATCTGCTTCTTCTGCTGGTTTGGATGGTCCTGGTTGAGGGCTAATGCCTCTGACCAGGGCATCTGCACACTTCGCAGTTTCAATCCTGGTACCTGTGGTATTTTGTACCTTTGCGGTGTTAACTTTCTCTGTCCCTTACTTTTTGATCCTCACTTGGATATCTGAAAAGTTCAGGAATAGGCGACACTTAAGTGGTTCAAGCTCAGCGATTGAAGCGTCGTCTACAGAGAATACGAAGGTCTGTCCGCCATTCTTCTCCTTCACAATGCGGAGAACCCGCCATGATTCGGTCCTGAGGCTTGGGTTTTGTTTGCCTAGACGGAGTTTGAACTTGTCACCCGTCAATTCAAATCCTGGTGGGACATAAGTTACGCAGGTAGTTGCCTTCGGTAGTTCGGACCTATCTACCGCAACGAGCTGCGCATCCTTCCAGGGCTTTAGCATAGGGGTGATCCTGATGATCCAGTCCCTGGTCGGTTTATTATTGCACGTGATGGAGAGCCAGCCGCTAGTCTGACTTTGTGCAATAAATTGCGGATGCGGTCCGCCAGCTTCAATCATGTCCACTTCGTCCATGATCGATCGCTTGACGTTTCTCATTTGGTCTTCAGTGAGAGTGACCGCAGGGTGCATGGAGTGCGTAATAGCTACTTTCATTTGGGACGTTACGTCTCTGTATGAGAGCTTGGAACTGCGCGGCGTTGGGATGAACGAGCTCTGTCCTTCCACCGGCTTTCCTTTTGCTGTTTTCGCGCTTACTGTAGTGGTTGGTTTGGTCTTTGTCGAGGAGACCTGAACCTTGTCAGCGACTACTGGTTTGGTTTTGCTAACCTGAACCGTGTCGACGACCGCCGCAGTTTTCTCGGTTTTCTGATCTGCCTCTTTTGCCAATGTGTGTTTTGGCACCTTCCGAGTCGCGTTTGGCTACAAGTTCTCTGACTTGTCTCCGCGCTTCTTCTGGATCCACGCCACTGACAATTTTGGCACTGATACGTCTCCTAGAGGCTCCGGAGAAGTATTCATACTGCCTCTCTGATTCGATTTGTGGTAGGTCCACAGGAGCAACTACCGCATTTGGGACCATTGGCTCCTGAATGCTGATGTCGTTCGTGCTTACTACCGCTCCTCTGCACAGAGATGGGGTGAGCAGGTTCCCCTCTTCATAACGGTCCGGCGGTGTGAGTAGTAGGGTGTCTTCACACTCTACATCCATCTCGCCATCAATGCCCACAGCAAGTACCCCGTCAACAGGGGTGCTAATTCCAGAGGACACTTCGTCGGTGTTTTTGGATACTGTGTTGATTTTGTTCCCACGAGTATGGCGAGAAAAAAAAAGGTTTGCATCCGCAGAGCTCGCAATACGGATGTAAGGCTAGGTTACAAGGGGGTTTCGCCCGGTGCCCCCAGGAGATCGTTCAAGGCATCACATTTATACACCAGATACCATGCAGCCCTCGGCACGAATACTTATCCACCTTGGCTTGAGTGTGGATCCCTTTTCATTCACCGCTCCTCTAGAGTAGTCAGAGCCACCCCCAACTATCTCCAGATTTGCGACACAAGCCCCCCACCACGACAAGGTAGAGATCCACGGGGGGAGCTAAACGCTAAGAGCGTGACATCGAAATTCGCGGATCGTAAATTTGATTCTAAGTTCGCTATATAGAAATTATGCTCAGCAATTCCACCAGCTGTAAGGGTGTTTCGGATAGTAGGCATGATACACCCTCTGACGAGTCTATGCCATCCGATGACGAAACAGCTCCTTCGGACCTAATCCAACACAATCTTATAAAACTAGCGTATCCAGTGAAAGTCTTCCAACTGTCATGTCCTCTAGGACAGCGATTAATCAACAGTCGGGGATTTCGTGTTGGGGTTTCACACCAGAAACCCCACTGACGCCGGAAAACAACTTACCATGAAAAAATTCCATTCTATGTAAAAGTTATTAGTTACGACTTCTTCGTTGAAAATTCAAGGTGTAATGTCTATTTACAACATAGAAGTCGCAAAACTGGCATTATTAATTAGGTATATTTACGTCTCTGAAATGTATTATTTTAGAGTTTACACTCTAAAAAATTTTTAAGATAAAGTATGCCTTAAGACAACCATAAAGTCTCAACCTTCTGTCATCCACCGTTCAGAAGATATGGACTTTATATTGTTTCGACCCCAGCTTTCAAGCGTTTCGGACGCATTGTTTTCTACCAACTCCTACGCCCCTCAACCCATATAGATTTTTTTTTTTCGTGTCGTGTCGGCGACGCTAAACGGCGGAAATGAAAACGCACCCTGAAGGCGTTTAATCGCACGATCACTGTGGCCTGTTTACGTCGCCGCCGCATCGGTATCTATCATTCAGTTTAGGCTACAAGAAGTTGCTTATCATCGATTGTTTGACGGTTATGGCAATGCCAGTTTCGTTTTGGAAGAACTACGGACCGATGTTTTAGCCAGACCAAAATCCGCACAAAACAGTAATTTTTTCGGAATGCAGTTGATGCTGGTGTATCACGTGTGGATTGGTATCGTCCCAAATCCGACAAATTTGGTTGTTCACAAAACCATTCATCAAGAAATGGGCCTCGTCGTTAAAAATCACGTAACGCGCGAAACGTTTTTCGAACGCAGCTCTGATTTTGAAAATACAATTTGATGGTTTGCACACGTTGTTCAATGCCATAACCTTCCATGATGATTTGCCGATCCCTACTGAACAATTCACAACAAATTCGACGGATGTTGCTTTAACAACATGGCCGCTATAACCTAATAAATTTCATAAAGCACTAGAAATTGTAATGATAAATTTAAGCTGTAAAGAGTAAAGACCTTTTTTTCAATCTCTGTATCGTTCTCAACCAAATTTATATTCATTCAAGTTAACATTTAGAAATAAATATATGGTATACATTCATCAAAGCATGTCAAAAGGTTAAGTCTATCTACTCTTAAAAGTACGAATATGTAGAAAAGCGATTCGCTCGATAAAACTATCGTTACCAATCAAATACAAAAGAAATAAAAAAGAAATTTCGGACTAAGGCCCAGATTACTCAATATTTTGTTCGCGTAATAATGAAAAAAGAAACTAAATCAAACCCATCTTTCACCTTTCATTATAATGGTTATATATTACCTATTTTTAGACTCGCGAGAAAGTCCTCATTAATAAATTAATGAATGAATGAATGGATAAGCTTTGATGCATATCATCATTGTATACTAAGCATGTAAAATTAGTTTACAAGACGACCTTCACTCACTCTGACAAACAAAATTTATTATTTATAAATCTGATAATTATACGAAAGAAGGAAGCTAAGTATACCAAGCGTAAACAGTTCAACAAATAAAGTAAACCTAAACGAAATAAGCATGTAAATATAAGATTTACGAGTACTTATAAATTTGTTGTTACCATTGCGCTTGTCACTTTGGTATTATTTATAATAGATTTCATCTTTTAAGGTCATTCAAGATTGCGAGTAACGTCTCATCCACGCCTGTATTTGCGGGTGGCGGAAGATTCGGTTTCTGGATCAAAGCTCCTTATACATGGTCTTAAAAGTAGTTCGGAACTAGCTAGCTATTCAGCCACAAAAACTTTAAAATAACCCATGAATAAGATAAAGGAGAATACGCAAATTAATGTCAAAAAACTTAGGATGACCAAATTGGAATTTTAACATATAACTTATGTCATAATTAAAGGCTTATTAAAGGCAATTTTAGTGCCCCAAAAAAAAATGTTACCGTGTGGTCGTTCTGACTGACGATGAAGCTAGGATGACCATAGCCGAAACGATGTTAAAGGTAAGTGCAACAAAGTTCTAGTTATACGCTATTTAAAGACTTTCGTATAAGCCCGATTCCGATAAGTTCGGTCCACGCTGTCCCGAAATTCGCATCCCTGTGAATAAAAACTCAACCCCCGTATAAGTATGTTCGTATATTTCGGCGAATAGAATTAGCAACAATTCTAGAATTGGTTTCCAAATTAATAATAAATGAATGCTTCGTTGTTTTCACAGCCCCTGATTTTACCGCTCCACCCCCTCAGCCAAATTTTATTTTTCAACGCCGACGCTGTTATGAAAACAACTCTAGAGCAAAAAAATTTATCATTGCCTCTCTTTCGTACCCGATGTTATCCTTCATAATTAATTATTTAATTTAATTATAATTAGTCTCACATACAGGAACTTTACACACTACAGCCGATCCAGTTATACTACTACATCCATGGATCATATTTATCTACTCTCAGAAACGCACGTCAGTAATAAAGTTTCATTTTAAATTTGATTAATAAAGAATAGTTCAGCTTTTAATTTTTACATCTTAATGAACGAAACTATGTAACTGTGTAATTTTTAACATCAATTTCAATAATTGCAAATTGAGACCTTCAATTTAATCAACTATAATTATCGTTAATTTATTTGGCTTAAATTTGGAAATCGTTTTTTTAATCATTAAAATCTTTGAAATATTAACTAAACAAGAAGAGTTTTGAATCAAGCGGTTCTTCAACTCCAACATTTAATTAATGCAATCGTTGACTCTCTACAATAGGTGTTCAAATTTCTTCAGATTTAATGGCTCGCGACTCATGATGCCCCCAAAATTACCGCTCCACTTCCTCAGCCAAAACCCACCCGCCGTATACCCATTTTTGTGAATCTAGGCATACATAGAAGGTACGAGTCTGTAATAGGTCTTAAAATTTCTTCTGATTTAACGGCTCGCGATTCCCGATGTGCCCGATTTTACCGCTCCACGCCCTCAGCCAAATCCCACACCCTATATACCTATATTTGTGAATCTAGGCATACATAGAAGGTACGAGTCGGTAATACGTCTCAAAATTTCTCCTGACTTAACGGCTCGTGATTTCTGATGCGCCCGATTTTACTGCTCCACCCCCTCAGCCAAAACCCACTCCCGTATACCTATGTTTATGAATCTAGGCATACAGAGAAGCTACGAGTCTGTAAAAGGTCTTAAAATATCTTCTGATTTAACGGCATTTCGATTATAACGAATTTTCACTCTACGGTCATTCCATCAAGAATCGCCAAAAATGACGAAA
This sequence comes from Beris morrisii, assembly GCA_951812415.1. Classification (NCBI taxonomy): domain Eukaryota; kingdom Metazoa; phylum Arthropoda; class Insecta; order Diptera; family Stratiomyidae; genus Beris; species Beris morrisii. Next base: position 100,080,586 of record OX638311.1, read on the forward strand.
TTTGTGGCCTTATCTACGATTCTTTTGAAAATATTTGTACTTGAAGAATTAGTGAAGAAAAATACAATTTCAATATTTTGTTTCTATCTCATGTTACTTTATTATTTTAATAGTGAATTATTTTTGTTAGTTATAGTATGTTAAAGATTTCGCAAAAATGGTATCCGAGTCTTCTTTGAAAATTCATATCTCTGGTAATTTTTATACTAGAATAATAAAATAGGGCTTCTTTTAAAGGGGAAGGTTGTCGTTGGGGATAAAGTAGAATTACGTGTGCGCATGTTGTATGTCCTTTCTTAAGGACTGCCATTAGATTGCTACTCAAAACTTAAAGACAATATTCAGTGTTTAATTTCTTATCTTGAACAGGTTAAGTCATCGAAAAAAAGGCCTTTTTGAAGGACTTTCACATGGGAGGTGCAGGAAGGACTCACTCGATTTCTTACATATTTATCCTTTTTCTTGGAACCATTTCAAAATGAACGTGTACAAAATTTCAAATTCGTAGCTTGAAGCGTTCAAAAGTTATCGAAAAATATTGTTGAACACGTGTCTTAAGGACATTTTGTATGGCAGCTACCAGAAGGAGTAAAAGGATTTTGCTCATTAGTAAACTCGAACTCCGTTTTTACTCAAAACTAATTTGTACAAAATTTCCAATTTATAGCTAAAAGATTACTTGAGTTATAGTAAGTTCCGTAAATTAAGTGAAGACGTTTTGACAGGATATTTGTATGGCAGCTACACGAAGGACTAATAGGATTTTCTTCATAATTATACATTTATCTCGAACTATTGGAAAAATAACATATACAAAATTTCAAAGACGTAGCTTAAGCCCTTCTGAAGTTATCGGCCAATATTCTTAAACATGTGTTTTAAGGACATTTTGTATGGCAGCTACCAGAAGGAGTAAAAGGATTTCGTTGACTAGTAAACTCGAAGTTTTTTTTCACTCAAAACTAATTTTTAAAAAATTCCGAATTCGTAGCTAAAAGATTACTTGAGTTATAGTGAGTTTCGTAAATTAAGTGAATACATTTTGACAGGATATTTGGCAGCTACACGAAGGACTAACAGGATTTTCTTCATAATCATATATTTAGCTCCAACTATTGGAAAAATAACACATATAAAATTTCAATATCGTAGCTTAAACCCTTCTGAAGTTATCGACCAATATTCTTGAACTCGTGTTTTAAGGACATTTTGTATGGCAGCTACCCGAAGGAGTAGGACTATTTTGCCCGTTAACGAACTTAGCCTTACAAATTCAACCAAACATCCAGATTCAAAATTTCAAGATCCTAGGTGAAGGCGTTCTTGAGTTATCGTGCTAACGGACAGACGGACGGACGGACGGACGGACGGACGGACAAACGGACGGTCGGACGAACGGACGGACGGACGGACGGACGGACGGACGGACGGACGGACGGACGTCAACCGGATTCGAGGTTTTTGGCCACAAATAAACAAAAAATAATATATAACTTTTTTTCGTCCGAGGCTTGGATCTATGCGTTACAAACTTTTGGGCTGGATTAAACTTTTAATACTCTATATGATTTCATCTAGAGTATAAAAATACGAATAAAAATTATCCTTAAAATTTTATTTTCAAGAATAACGAATTTTTTTTATTTTTTCACATTTTGTACATATATTATACTGTTTTTCAAAACATACCAACAAATCAACTTGGGATCTCAATGGGATCGGGGTCAAAAAAATCTATGAACATCAATGGTTCTCAATTATTTTATAGAAAAATTGCAATTATTTTAATTACTTACTCGTATGTAACGAGGATTGAATTTTATGATGCTAGATATGGGCAGCACTTAAAATCATAAATTTACGCTAGTTTAATTCTCTAATAATTTAATTAAGCTACTAATTGGTTAAAAACATCAATGTTTTGTAATACATATATTAAAAAAAAAATTGGTGTTTGATACAAAATTTGTTCTACTTCTTTAGAAGATAGAGAAAACTTCTTAATTTACACGCATCCTTTCCTCATGGGTAGAAAGCACTGTAGTGTTTGAGTTGAAGGATTTGGTCGTATAAGGTTATATTCTTCACTAAATAATTTTTTTCATTTTTATATTGTTCGCAGTCGATGAAATGGAAATTAATATTTACTATAATATATTATCCTTAGTCCAGTCGAAAAGTTTTAATGGCGTGGTTATTTGGTCCTTGTATGGGCGCTGTAAACCTGCTCTTGCTGCAAGTCGCTTTATTGTACCACCGTGACCATCGCAGATATTTTTACCATGGGCGGTGGGAAAAAATTCCATTCTGCAGCATTTTTAAATTCCTCACTGTGCTTGCTCAAAGTAAAAAAATGTTTACGGTTTTCATATTGAGCGGATGAGCCATCCGAAAAATAACGTATTTTTATAACATTAAAATACTTATACTACTACTACGGTTTCGGAATATTAATATAAATCGTGAACAGTGCGGAATGTTTAATAGGGTCACTAGTAAAGGATTAACCCTGAGCAAATGAGTTCTGTTTACATTCTTATCAGATTTACAAATACCATCAGAGCTGGCAGACAGTAGTTGATTTGATATAGGCGACTTTGCAGTTCTAGTAGACCGTATCAAAGCTAATAGTACTGAAAAATTATTATCATTAACACCTGCTAGTACACTGCCATACCCGGCCCGATTCCTTATCTTCCTTCCCATCCCTAAAACTGATTAAGTTCGGTATCCCCTTTCTTCTTCACAATTCCTTCCAACTCTCCTCTCCTTCGCACCAAGAAACATTGAAAAATATTTGACAGAACAATATCGCCGCCAATTGGGCTGAGTTTGTTCTTGAAAAATTAGCCAAAAAACAGCTGTCAGCCGTAGGCCCCGTGGTCAAAAAACCCTTTGCCAAAAAAGGGGCTCAGATTGCCATGGTGCAGTGCAATGACAACGGACCCATATAGCGGTCTATGTGCTAGCTATCTGTGCCAATAGCTACCCAACTATCAAACTAACTTCAATAAGGCCTTATCGAAGCTATTCTCTTACCTCATTAAAGCTTCCATAAGGTCTTACCGAACTAATTTGGCGCACATTTCCCCATGTTTCAACAGCAACAGCCAAGCGCCAACAGTTGGTATAAGGCCTTATCGAAGCTGTTCTTGCTTCCGTATGGAAGTTCACATTGCTTCCATGTGGAAGCAACAGCCGAGCGCCAACAGTTGGTATTATGCCTTACCGAAGCTGTTCTTGCTTCCGTACGGAAGTTCACATTGCTTTCAAACGAAGTTTATAACTTCCACGGGAAGCAATACTTCGAATGGAAACTTGAAAAAAAACGAAAATAATATTCACAATTTCTTTAACTTTGTTTTCTTCCAACTACGAATTTATTTTCCAGTAAATTATTATTATTTGTTTGAAAAATGTGAATTGATTTTACCTTGCACACTCTCGGATTCGAACCACGGACCCGTCACACATTAGTCCACAACGCTACACACTAGGTCAATCTGGAGCATTCCAGTAATGGGGTTGAAGCCGAATCACTTGAAAATTCCAATTAGACATGTCGAGCGAAGCTTGCTTGCAAACCTCCATAAGACTGTTGGTATTTACTTCCATAAGGCCTTATAGAGGTTATTACAGAGCAATGGCTTCAGAAAAGTTGAGCCTCCGCTCGCAAGTCTTACGGAAGCTTTATCGAAATTAAAAGTCCTCAAACCTCCATAAGACTGTTGGTATTTACTTCCATAATGCCTTATAGAGGTTCTTACCGAAGCTATGGCTTCTGAAAAGTTCAGCCGCAGCTCGCAAGTCTTACGGAAGCTTTATTGAAGTTAAGAGTCCACAAACCTCCACAAGACTGTTGGTATTTACTTCCATAAGGCCTTATAGAGGTTCTTACCGAACCTGCGCTCAACAGTCTTATCGAAGTTACCGAAGCCTTATCGAAGTAATAGCCTCAAAATGCGAAGTTTGTTTGCTAGTTGGGTACCCCCCTAACCTAACCTAATCTAACGTCCTGTTGCCCCTCAACGCGATAATAAATTCCAAAGAGATGGATTGTAGCTTGACTATTATTCCAGTAGAATTCTTAAATCGCATCTTTACTGGTAAGCTATTATCCCACCAAAAAAGGATATTTAATTGCAATCCATTTTTTATAGCTTTACCTATTCATCTATTATTCTCTGATTAGTAGAGCATACCAAACATGGTAATTATTGTTATTTCCAAATGTATTACAAAACAGTCATATTTTTAGCCAATTAGTATCTCAATTAAATTATTAGAGGACTAAACTAGCTTAAATTTATGATTTTAAGTGCTGCCCATATATCTAACATCATAAAATTAAATTCTCGTTACATACGAGTAAGTATTAAAATAATTGTAATTTTTCTACAAAATAATTGAGAGCCACTGACGTTCTTAGATTTTTTTGACCCCGATGATTTTTTGAAATGTTTTGGAAAACGGTATAATACAAAATATAAAAAAATGAAAAAATTTAAAATATTCATTTTGATCGTTAACCTTGAAAAAAAAATTACAAGGATAATTTTTATTCTTATTTTTTTCTATTGCGACAACCTCTCCCTTTAAAATAAGCCCTATTCTATTATTCTAGTATAAAAGTTACCAGAGATATGAGTTTCCAAAGAGGACTCGGACCTAATTTTTGCGAAATCTTTAACATACTATAACTAACAAAAAAATGAGATAGAAACAAAATATTTAAATTATATTTATTTTTCACTAATTCTTCGAGTACATAAGTTTTCAAAAGAATCGGCGATGGTAATGTCACAATTTTCGTCATGTTTAGAGATTCTTGATGGAATGACCATATAGTGAAAATTCGTTAAATCAGAAGAAATTTTTAGACCTATTACAGACTCGTAGTTTCTCTGTATGCCTAGATTCATAAATATAGGTATACGGGAGTGGGTTTTGGGTGAGGGGGAGGATCGTTAAAATCGGGTGAACCAGGAATCGCGAGCCGTTAAATCAGGAGAAATTTTAAGACGTGTTACATACTCGTAGCTTCTCTGTATGATTGGATTCACAAATATATGTGTACAGGAGATGGGTTTTGGCTGAGGGGGGAGCGGTAAAATCGGGCCCATCGGGAATCGTGGGCCGTTAATCTGAAGAAATCTTAAGACCTATTACAGAATCGTAGCATCTCTGTATGCCTTGATTTACATATATCGGTATACGGCGGGTGGGTTTTGGCTGAGGGGGTGGAGCGGTCAAGTCGGGGACATCGGGAATCACGAGCCGTTAAATCAGAAGAAATTTTAAAACCTATTATCAACTCGTAGCTTCTCTGTATGCCTATATTCACAAATAGAGGGTGGGTTTTGACTGAGGGGGTGGAGCGGGAAAATCAGGGGCTGAGAGAACAACTAAGTATTCATTTATTATTAGTTTGGAAACCAATTCCAGAATTGTTGCTAATTCTATTCGCCGACTTATACGGGGGTTGAGTTTTTATTCACAGGGATGCGATTTTCGGGACAGCGTGGACCGAACTTATCGGAATCGGGCTTATACGAAAGCCTTTAAATAGCCGTTAATTAATGTATAACTAGAACTTTGTTGCACTTACCTTTATCATCGTTTCGGCTTCATCGTCAGTCAGAACGAACATTAGGGGTGCAGCGACAATTTTTTTTGGGGCACTAAAATTGCCTTTAATAAGCCTTTAATTATGACATAAGTTATATGTTGAAACTCCAATTTGGTCATCCTAAGTTTTTTGACTTCGTAAATCAGGCTATGTTACGTCCGAATTGGACTGAACTCCAGTTGATGCAACGTCATGTTTGCTCATAATATTGCAAAGTATGATCTTCATAGATCGCGGACCTTTAAGGTACTAGAGGCGGGTCGCATCGCAACGATGCGCGACGGCTTTTTAATTCTGCGTCTACTTGGGAAGGATCACGGGAAACGGAAAATGCCGACCCTATCTGTTTCGCCGTGTCCACTGTGATGGGACGAGGTAGAACGAGCCGGGGTGCCATTCTGCTCGAGCAGAAATCCGCTCGCAAAGCGATCCACCAGCAAAATTCGTCGCGCACCGATGCTGCCCGCCTTCAGTGGACGACAGGCGAATTTTTGCGGTGGATATTTTTTAGTGGCGCGAAGAAGAGTATGGTTCCTTTCACATTGCACGGCCACGGCACGGTCGCCGTTCGGCCGCCGTGTAGCAGCCGTCTGCGCCACTGCAACCCACTGCGACCGAGTACCTATTTGCCCACGTGACCAAATGTATGCTTTCACATTGGACGGTGTTACGTCGCTCCGTGCGGTCTCAAATTTGAACTAGATACTGAACCAGTGCTGTCGTTTGTACTGTGTGAAACGAGCCTAAGGCTCGTTTCACACTGCACAGTTTTTACCGGCGAGAAACCGTACGGCAAAACTCTAAATGGGCAGTTGTTCACACTGTACGGTTTATGCACGGTTTTGTTCCCATCACAAGCTTCTTACGTTCAGTACAATGCTGTCGTTTTGTAATTTTCGACAGTAGTGCATTTAAGTGTAGTACATGAAGTACAATAGTATAGTACAAATACTACTATACCAGTACAAACGACAGCACTGGTTCAGTATCTAGTTCAAATTTGGGACCGTCACGGCGCGACGTAACACCGTCCGATGTGAAAGCATACATTTCGTCACGTGGGGAACTAGATACTCGGTCGCCGTGGGTTGCAGTGGCGCGGAAGGCTGCTACACGGCGGCCGAACGGCGACCGTGCCGTGGCCGTGCAATGTAAAAGGAACCATACTCTTCTTTGCGCCACTAAAAAATATCCACCGTACGGCGAGAAACCGTACGGCTTAGGCTCGTTTCACACTGCACGGTTTTCACCGTACCGCGAGAAACCGTACGGCAAAACTCAAAATGGGCAGTCGTTCACACTGTACGATTTATGCACGGTTTTGTTCCCATCACAAGCTTCTTACGTTCAGTACAGTGCTGTCATTTTGTAATTTTCGACAGTAGTGCATTTAAGTGTAGTACATGAAGTACAATAGTAGTACAAATACTACTATACTAGTATAAACGACAGCACTGGTTCAGTATCGAGTTCAAATTCGGGACCGTCACGGCGCAACGTAACACCGCGCCTGGTAAGGGGAGAATATCGCAAGGGCTTTTAAGTGTGAATTTCATGACCCGTTTTCTCAGAAACCACTCGAATGAAATTTTGGACAGTTATTCCTTACTGCAAAATGAGCAAATAGAGTGGAATGCAATTTTATTATTTTTGCGAAATTTGTATATATTCTAATTTTGACGAACAGAAAGCTTCAAAACAGTCTCATATTACATTATTAAATAATTAAACATTTTAAATTTCCTTCTACCCTATCTGACAGCAGAGATGGCATGAGTGGTTTTTGAGAAATGGATCAAACGTAAAAAAAACAACTTTTCATTTTATCAGTTTTATCCAGAATTAAGTCTAAAATAAGAATTTGAAAAATAAAGTGTTTTTACCCCAAAAACGATATGCTCTCCTTAATAAAGATTACGGCGGTGCGCGGATTTTAAAACAAACCTGAAGCCAATACATAAATGAAATTTCGAAATTTAAAATTGTTCTTCACTTCACTAAATTTTCACAACAAAAAACAAGGCTAAATACACTTTCGAAGTAATAATAAAAATATACGAAAAAAGGATGTGACACAGCAACGGATAGTTAGGGTAAGCTATGACTCTTGAATACAAACATATTACTTTCCTCCGGGTTTTTTAAATTCCTTCTATTTGAAAGAGCAAGATTTAACACCAATAACAACAAGGTACTGAGAGGATAGATCCTTGTGCACAGGATAGTTGCCTAGTTGCCCCACTTACAGAAACGACGCGTCTTGCATATTTTTGTTTCGACAGAAATAGATTTTGCGTGCTCGAAAAACAGTTTTCTAGTTTCAACCTTTCTGACATCCCTCATTTGCATTATTATATTAGATTTTTGTATTGGGGTTGGTTGTGTCACTTCTGTCATCGAAGCCTCAATTGGGCCTATTGCGGCGTCCCTCTGGATTATCTGTGGTTCCTCTTCGATTCCTGCGCTTTTAATGAAGCTTAGTGTTTTAGGAATAGCCAGGAATTCCGATGGTTTCATGACACTCTGACCGAAGTGATGCATGAAGTGTGAAGTGAATGTGCTCTGGTGTTTCGTTTCCATCATCGCAAATTCTCCATATTTTGCTCTCAGAGAGACTAATCCTATGGAGATGCTTCCTCATGTAACAATAGGACCAGTCAGAGCTATCACTAGGGTTCGGGTCAGATATTTCAGACGTTCTGCTGTCCGAATGCTTCGGCATAAGTAACTTATTAGATTGCCACGTAAAATATCAACTAGATATAGCTAAATTTGCGGCCAAAGTATGAGTAGGTACATAGTGGGTGGGCCATCTAGTGGTTTCTTTTTAAATCATAGGTTATTTTAACACTGAAAGCTGTTTCCCGCTCGAAATCTTGACAGAAAGCCAGTATCATACCTCCGCGGAACGAAATGAGTCGCTTTACGCTTGAACAACGTTGGGAAATATTGAAAACTTATTTCCAAAGTGAGTGCTGTGTAGCTCAAACAGTGCGTTTTTTGAAAAGAAGTTTTGGCCGAAATGAAGCACCCACCGCGCCTGCTGTACGCAAGTTTGTGCAAAAAGTTCGTGAGACTGGCATGCTAGTGGACAACACTCATGGCCCCGTCGTCGTACGGTGCGCACAGACGAGAATGTGACTGCTGTAGCCGAGAGTGTAAGACTCACTCCACGAACATCAACTCGCCGTCGATCTCAACAGCTCAACATTTCACGCACTAGCCTGAGGAGAATTCTGCACAAAGATCTCGGATTATTCGCTTACAAGGTCCAATTGACTCAGCAATTGAAGGCGCACGACTATCCGCTTCGTTATCGCTTAGCAATTTGGACCTTAGAGCAGCTTGAATTGGACAACGATTTTGGGCGAAAAATCATCTTTTCTGACGAGGAGCATTTTCATCTCGGCGGCTACGTTAACAAACAAAATTGCCGCATCTGGGGCTCGGAAAACCCGCACGTTATTGTCGAGAAGCCAATGCATCCACAGAGAGTGACAGTTTGGTGCGGATTTTGGAGTGGTGGCATCATTGGACCATTTTTCTTCGATGATTACCAACGGTCAACGGAGGTGATCAAAACTGTAAAAGTAAAAATAATAATAATAACATTCCATCGATTGTTCCGAAGTTCATATCATTCGCAATATAATGTCCTTTGAAATTATATCCGCAAGTGATTGATGTTTGACTCCATATTTTATGTACTACAAGATCGCCCCATTCGCCCCATCTTTAAATCCAATGCAAATCAACTTGCGATTATGTAATTATTCAAAACAAATTCCGCTAACTTCATCTTCTTTTAGCGGAAAACCTTGTAAAAATCACAATCCTGGCGCAATAAATTTGAACTTTTCGCAATAAATTAGGGCTAACCCGTAATGTAAGTTAACTTGCGATTAGGTGATTTTTCAAAAAAAATCCCGCTAACTTCATCTTTATTTAGCGGAAAACCCCGTAAAAATCACAATTTTGAAACAATAAATTTATGCTTTTCGCAATAAATTAGCAATAAATTAGGTCTAACCCGTAATGCAATTTAACTTGCGATTAGGTGATTTTTCAAAGAAAATCCCGCTAACTTCATCTTCATTTAGCGGGAAACCCCGTAAAATCACAATTTTGAAGCAATAAATTTAAGCTTTTCGCAATAAATTAGCATTAAATGATGGTGAAGAATTCAACCGATTCCGCAAAAAAGTGTCCGCAAACTTCAGGGACGTCGAAAACTAGAAAAAGATAAAAACTTATCAATGAACTAAATTGCGTGAGTGCTACGTTAAAAAAAAAAACAATATTCCTTTTCTGCCAGACACAGAGGGTAACTTCCATTTCTTAATGCACGACGCTTTATCCTCATGCAAGGCACTTCATCATCATCGCTACTACTGCTGTCTATGAAAAACATTTTGAAAATAACCGATGCCACCAAATTGAAATTAATCAGTCAACTGTCATCCTACAGAAATATTCTAGTACTTTCCTGTTTAATAATCTTGGCCATACGACTTTTAAACTAGCCCCGAGATTGGTGCTGCCAAGAAGAACTCGAAACGATTTTAACTAAACTCGAAAAGGCAGTCTCGTTTCGAGATTCATGATTCCACCCCAGTTATGCAACCAATCCTCCTATATGGAGCCCCAACATGGTACAAATGCGCCAAATATCTTTTAAAAAAATTGCGACTGGTGCAAAATAAATGTCTGAAACTAATGTGGCATTTCTCCACCCGTACATATCCTTTCAGGAATTGCAATATTAACGGATACCATTGAAAAGATATCCAGCAAATTTTTAATTAAATGTCGATCCTCCGAGAATCCACTTTTTCTCTCCCTTCTTTTTCCGAGTTCTGATTAAGATCTAACTCTTTTAATTGTAGTTTATAAGAATGTTTAATGTAGTTATAAGTTAGGCTAAGTTCCATAAGGTTTTTTTAACCATTTTCCTTCAAATATTCATATGTACATTCGAGTTCATTTGCATGTAGCTAAATATAACATCATTAAGTTGGCTTTAGAGAGGATTCCACCGTCCATTCCACCATAACGTATGGTTTTGCAGTTCTTTAGGACTGATTCCTCTTGAGGCACAGTCGGCTGGATTGTCCTTTGATTTGACGTGACTCCATTTCCATTTTCCGCCATCTAAGTTCTTAACTTTTGATACTCCATTAGAGACGTAAGTCTCCAGAAAGGCTGGGTCTTTTTTTATCCATCCTAAAGTTATCATAGAATCGCTCGCCGCTTCGTAAGTTTTTCCGATTTATTCAAATTTGCCATCTTAAACTGGAAATCATCTCGGGCTGGATTCCAGATTACACCCAATGTTTTCAATGAAGCGTCTTCTGTGATATGTAGCAAACCCTTTTCATTCGCTTCTTCAGGTATGTTTGCTAGTAGTTCTAGGTTGTTACTCGTCCATTTTCTTAAAATGAAGCCGCCATTTCAGAGCAGAAATGTTTTTTGCATTTGTAGAATTAGATAGATAGATAGATATATTTGCCATAGTATTAAAATTTTGTGCTTAAGCTAACTTATAATTTTTCTGTGCTCAGACTTTCGTCTCTACATCAATTGTTATTAAATTATAGCACGGAGGATGATGTCTCTAACGAATCATTGTGGCTTTCTGAAGGAAAATGTTTTGTAGAATTATGGCTTCTTCTTTCGTGGCAGCACTGCTCAGCATATCGTCGAAGTAGAAATCATTTTTTAATGTATACGAGGCAAGCGGATATTTTTATATTTCGTCATCTGCTAGTTGTACCAAGCATCTCACGGCTAGAAATGTCGCACTAGTTAAAGAGAAGTTTCTTTGAGTTAAAACAAGACTTTCCGGATAATTTTTATTCAAGTGGAGGTCTCGGTGGTTGAAATTAAACTGCTTAAAATATTGTACAATCTTCTGGAGGTAAACTAATTGATAACCAAAACTAGCTCGAATTGCAATTCTTCATCTTGAAAAGAAAAATATCTGAATTGCAATTCCGCAGAATACTTCTCTTAATTGTTTTATACTTCGCATCTTGTGCGGTCCGAAAAATATCCGAGCAATGTGCGGATGTTTATATTGAAAAATTTATCTATAAGAATGTGGATGCTTATGTGAATATAACTCACTACCCAGCAGCGAAAAAAGGCATTACAGAATCAATAATGTAATTACTTCTCGGTAATGGGAATTGCTTACAATCAAGTTTACACCCCATGTTAAGAATGCCTTACATTTACATAGCGATGTCATAGGCAGTAGGCGAATGATTATCTTCTGCATTACATATAAATAATTCTAGAATACATTCCTTAGATGTTGTTATAGATTAAATTACTGAAATACGATATAGAACTAGTTACAATGAAGTTATTACGGAATGGGTAGATGTAATTCGTTGTGTCAGCATTTACTATGCACATAATTCTGAAGGAATTTCTGCCACTAATCTGTTCCGGAACCACTTCAGAGTAAGTTATTTATTCCGGAACAAATTAATGGTACAAATTCGGCACGTTTTTAGTCACAAGCGACATTGCAATGATTTCTTACTAAGAAGGATAGACTCAACAGCAAAAATAAAATGCATAAATTTTAAATAATAAACAAATTATATTTTTAATGAGACTTCTTTTTCTTTTCTTAATTTCTAAGTAACAAAAAAAAATCATATTTCTATTTATAAAATAAAAAATAAAGCTTTTTCATAAAATTAAACATAAATTTTTTAATTTTAATATTTTCATGAAAACTTCACTTTTCTCACCATTTGCTAAACGAACCAACACGCTTTAAATCCACAGATGACTGAAAATCAGAAAAGAAACAATTGAATGTAAAATACAACTTCTGTCTCTGCTCATCGACAACCATTGAACGATTAACACATTACCGATTGCATTACATTTTTCCAATTTGGAAATAGATTGGTAATGCATACTCATTTGCATTTTTTCTGATTCATTAACTGGTGCGGAATCCAACATATATGTTATATATTTCATGTTGTTATCCATGTATATGATTGCTCGGTAACTAGTTAGAGAATGACTTATATCGGTAATTCCTTGCTAATTTCGCTGCTGGGTAACCGTGCCATATGTGACAGTGTTGAGTAAATATTCCTACTCTGGTTGACTTTTATCCTTTCACCATAAGATACGATGATAATCTCAGTCTTCCACTGCTAGGCTAATTTGACGAAACATCTTTTCGATGTCGGCAGTGTAAATATGCTTATGTTTCCTCCATTTTAGTAATATTTGCGAAAGATCCTGTTGCAACTTGGTTCCGGTATAGAGCAAGTCGTTCAAACTACTTCGATCTGATGTTTTCGCTGAAGCATTGAAAACTACTCGAAGCTTTGTAGTAGTACTGTCTTCTTTGATAACCGGATGGTGAGGTAGATAAAAGATGTTTCGAGTATCACCAACATAAGGAAGAACTTTGTCCATATGCCCAAGCACAAGATATTCCTCTAGAAATTCGTTGTAAGCTCTTCTTAAATCTGTATATCTTTCAAGCCTATTTTCACTTGCCTGTATCTTAACAACGCTCTATTGCTAGACTTTCTAAGTGGTTCTCGTCTTTAAATAGTAGTTAAACCGTATGTTTTCCATCGATATTTCTGCTATGGGTTGTTCAAAAGTTTTTTTTTTGCATCTGATGTCCTCTATTGTAGCTTGTAGGTGCTCTCTCGCCTGCTGCATTATACACCTCAAAAAATATGTCCACTGTCTTATGGAAATCTGTCACAGAAATGTGATACGATATCGTGTATGATTCTGTGTGGAATCCTTATTACCAGATTCACATCAATCGAATCCAAACAATACAGCATAAGTTTTTGAGACTTGTCGACTATAAGTTACACATTATGGTCAAAATAGTCCACTGTCAAGACTGATGAGAACCGGCAATAAGTACAGTCATTGCATTGAGATATTTAATATTAATCTCATGACATTGAAGTCACTCTTCCAAGTGACATAGCTTCACTAGTTGTTCACATTTTTATTCTTGGTTTTTCTTTTTGTAATGACATTATTTAATTCGTTACTTATTATACAGTGGCTCACAGCTTATTTCATGCAGTTCCAATTTTAAAATTTATCACGCTGTTATTGTAAAACTATGTAAAATATTGACAAGATTAAAACGCCATTTTTTAGAAAAATATTTATTGTTTAAGTTGGGAATTTCAAAAATAACAAAATTGTTGTTAGTAATAATTAATAAACAAAAATTATGAAAATACTGCTTAATTTCATGTCACAGCTTAATTTACAAAAAAAAATTAAATTTTATACAAAATTCAGTACTTAGTATGGTAGCCCTTTGCATTTATTACATCTTTAAGTCTATTTGGCATCGAATCCACACGTTTTTGGGTAATTGCTGAGGTAATTTTTGTCCACTCCTCCAAAATAGCTTTTTTTAAATGTTCCTTGTTGGAAATGCTATGTTGCCGAATATTATTTTCCAAAATTGCCCATAAATTCTCGATTACATTCATATCTGGACTCTGCGCCGGTGGGGTCATAACATGGGGGCAGTTCCAAATCAGCCAAGACTACACAATACCAGACTTATGCTTAGGGTCGTTGTCTTGGTAGAAAGGGAATGAGTTTGGTATTCCAAGATTCGCAGCACTCTGGAGTAAATTTTTTTTTAAAACATTGAGGTACATGTTTTTGTCCATGTTACCTTCAATGAACTACAAATTTCCAACCCCGGCTGCCGACATACAGGCCCAAACCATTACGCTTCCGCCGCCATGTTTCACTGTAGGTTTTAGATTTTCTTTTCGGAGCTCGGTATTAGGTTTCCGCCACACGTATGCCATACCGTCAGAGCCTAAGATATTAAATTTAGACTCGTCCGCGAATATGACGCTGTTCCAGAAGTCCTTGTTTCTGTTGGCGTGCTCTTTAGCAAAGGAAAGTCAACTCAGCTGGTTTTTTTTGCTTATGAATGGCTTCTTTCTAGCAACTCGACCATTGAAGTTGTGATCTCGGAGGACGCGACGGAGAGTTTCTGCACTGCATGACTTACCTAGTCCTTTCTGTATCTCCGTAACTAGTTTTGGAGCCGTTAACTTTGGGTTTTCCTTGATTTTACGAACAATAAATCGTTCGTCAGACGAGTTGAAAATCTTGTTTGGCGCGCTTCTGCCTTTATCTTGAATCCGATTTTCATGAACTAAGCGTTCGATGATGCTCTGTACTGTGGCGGGACTCAAATTAACAAATTGAGTAATTTTTCTTTGGGATTGACCGTCCTTGAAATGATTTATCACCAATTCTCGCTGCTCAATTGTGGTGTGACGACCCATTTTTTCAAAAAAACACTTATTGAACTTTAAACGTACAATATCGCGCTTAATAGTGATTATAACTGATTGCTAATTCTAGAACGAAAGCATAGAAAAAGAAATTACCGTTATATTGCACAACACGCTCGGACCAAAGTGGAGACAATCATCTGCATGAAATAAGCTGTGGTCTGCGTTTCTGCTGCGCTATTGTTTTTTCAGCCTTAAGAGTATCGGAATTTCTTTTTTTGTAAATTTTCTTTTATTTATTGTAATCAATAAGCATGCTTTTATGATTCTACACTCAACATTTTACAATTTTCTAATTAGTTTTTAAGATACGGTGTTCTAAAGTTTAAAAAATGCACTGCGTGAGCCACTGTATATATTATTATTGTAAGGATTTATTCCGTTGACTAAAAACAAAAAAAAATATAAATAAATTTTAGTTCAGCGTTGGGTCTAGTTTCTCCTGACAAAATCCACCCAGCAAGCCAATGGTGTAGAATTGTCTGATGTCCGAATAGTCGGAAAGAATTCGGATGCCTATTTCGTACCGAATTCGAAACGGTATTAAAAATCCGACTAGTCTGAAGGATTTCGATTAGAAATCGGAATTATGATGGGTACGACATCGAATGATGATATCGGTACGAATTCGGATGCACATTTTGTATCGAATGCGTTACGCCACAAAGGATCCGAAATGTCTGAAAGATTTCGGATAAAAATCGGAATGTGCCAAGTTCATGACATTCTGCACCGTGCGTGCATATATTTTTCTATTGTTTTTTCAGGAAATTGAAAGTGATCGGACGTGTGCCGCGTAAGTTACAATAAGGTGAATTATCAACAATTAAATTAAATAAGTGAAATTTCAAAACCGTAAGTAAATATGAATATTAATTTTTTTCATTCCCTTCTTATTTTAATTTTGTATCGTACACCCCTGTTTACGACTAATCTTCTCAAACACCCAGAATACTAGGTGTTTTAGGTATTATTTTAACACTTGACTGCTTTCGGACATTTGATATACAGTTGTAGTTGCCGCCTATTGTAATCATCGCCAAAACAATAACATTAACTGGGTGATAACAGTAAACAAAGAAAAAAATAAGCGATGAATTCTGTTTGTGGAAAATGGAACCCAACTGTTTTGATAACAAAATGCGGCTTATAACATTATCCGCGATTACAATAAGCGGCATCCACTGTATTATACTGAAAACCTTTAAACTTAAACTTAAGATACTGAGTGTAACAATAGTAGAGTGTCTTGCGAGTAATCAACGCGGAGAAGAGCGTAGGACGACTATATAATTTTGAGAAAAGGATCTTACATGGAAATGGAATGGTGTGAAAAGAAAAGGATGTGAAATTCTAAGAAAATAGAATTGAGGTACAAGCACAATTAAAGCCCCGAACACAATGCTCCCGTTCCGTTCCGTTCAGCTGTCAAAGTAGACCTTATGGGCTGACCATGTAAATGCACACAACGGTCGTAACGGAACGGATCGGAAAAGTTGACCAAAATTCAACTTTTACGGATCACATAACCTCACTTATCGTGACGGAACGGAACGGAACGAGAGCATTGTGTTTCGGGCTTAAGAAACGTGTTGCACCCAGATGTAATTGCCAAAGCGAAAATTTGCCACAATCCGAACAAGCTCAAGATGGCTTATTACGAGGTAGACATTTAATTATTGATTCGTTTTAGTTTACATCAATTCTTTAAAAACCTTTTATGCTTACTCTTTAGATATTTACCTTAAATTAACTGCCATAGAAGCGAGGCAAGCACAGGAGTTTCAATCGCTTCGAAACGAAAATAAGCGTTTTCAGGACGAAAACAGTCGATTGAAAGAGGGCTTCAACAATGTGTTAACGCAATATATTACCGAGTTCGGATTGTTGCGAAGAACAGTCGAAATGATGAAAAAGAAAAACATTATTTTCGAGACTGATAACTTGCCCTCATTTCCGTTCACTTCAAATGACGCCATACTGGAGTTCGAAAATAAATTAAAATATGATGCGAACGTTAAAGAAAAATTGGTAAGCGATACTTAATTGCTGTTATTAAATAGGAACTCTATAACTTAATATATATTACATTTCTTCTGCAGATGAAGCGCTTTATAAGGTGCACGGCCAAGGATGCAGCCAGGTTCGTCAGTGAAAACCTCAACATGATTTTCGGATCTGACGAACTGACTACGGGTTTTGCGTGGACCTCGGCGAATATGAATATTGGCGTGAAGGATTTTAAAATTATCGAGATAGTTAGAGGTAAGTTGAGCGTTGTATCCTTAGAAGACTGTATTTAAAATATTTATTTTACAGAGTCCTGTTTAATTGCAATAAAAAAAATGTTTCCACAATGCAAGGATAAGGTAAACAAATCAAAGAAGAGGAAGATTTCGGCATGCGTATAATAGGAAGGATACATATCTAATAATTAAAATGTGTTAAGAATAATTTTTTTTTTATTAATGATTGGAATGGTTTTTGTTATTTATTTTGTTTTTGAAAGAATTGTTTTTAATTTAAGTAAATTTATACCATATATATATTATATTTATTTTCCGTAAATTCTGTTTCTGTTTTAATTATTTTTTCATTGAACTTATGAAACTGTTATAATTCTGTAATTGTAATAATTCGTTACTCGGGCTAAGCTCGAAATTGTCCCGACATTTCGAATTGAAATCTTTCCGACATTTCGTATCGAAATCTTCCCGACATTTCGTACCGAAATCTTTCTGAAAACTCAGAACGAGTTCGTAACTACATTTCGTTCCAACATCTGTCAACCCCCTCATATAGTTTCCGATACGACTTCGAAACGAAATCGGCTCAGAAATCGGCATTCGACACCGACAAGGTGGAACGATTTCGGAACGAACTCGGAACTTTTGGTTTGCTGGGCAGCCAAGCTTCGTATTTTGTGCAAGTAATGAATTTTCTTTTCTAATGCACTCTTCAATTATCTCTTCGAAGGCATCCGCAGCAAGGATCATATCAATTCACCCAGGTTTTGCAAGACTTTGGTTGATTTAGTGCGATAAGTCGACTGTAATTGCAAATGTTCGCTCGCTGATCTGGTATGAACGTAGTGAGTTTGGGCATCATCAGCGCTTCAATCATCAAATGCGTTAACTAAAACAGCATTGAAACCCACGCAATCCTCTATCTCTTAAACTCTTAAAGTACTTAAGTTTAACTTAAAGTCTGTAGCTAGTGTAATATCCAAAAATTCCTGCCAATTCCTTACTATAAATGTAGGGTCTGACCCTGTGTTACAAATTCTAAGGTTGGTTCCCATAATAAAATCAAAAATTGACTCATCCCGTTCATTAGTGTTGGTACTTCCCCACTGCGTGTGGTGTGCGTTCGCATCGCATCCGATAATAATATCCCACTTCCCACTCATGGCGAGCTCCCGTACTGTTGCTACTGGAACTTCAACGCTATCGTGTAGTAGGTAAGCCGACACCAGGCATATTTACTTACCCTTCTCCCTCTTTATAATAACTGCCGTTATGTCCTCATTACTGTAATTATTCAACAAAAATTACCTTAGCTCCATTTTTATTAAAACACAAGCCTTAGGTTTATCTTTGCATCTCTTATAGTAAAGCTTGTAATTCAGGAGTTTGAGTTCCTGGATAACGTTTTTGCCATTTTTTTTTTATACATACCTAACTGGCCTTAGGTGGTTAGCCTTTAATACACAGTAATGTATAGTCCAGTCAGTTTAGGGATGGTAGGTCGGAAATCGGGCCGGGTATGGCAGTTTACTAGTAGGTGTTAACAATTTTTAGTGCTCTTTGACTGTGATATGATCTACCAGAACAGCAATGTTGCCTATAACAAATCAACTACTGTCTGGTACCTCTGATGGTTTTTGTGAACCTGATAAAAATGTAAACAGAACTCATCTGCTCAGTGTTAAATCCTTTAGTAGTGATCCTATTAAACATTCCGCACTGATCCTATAGTGATCCTATTAAACATTCCGCACTGTTCACAATTTATATTAATAATTCAAAGCCAATAGCAACTGAAAAATTCTTATAAATAATTTATGCGTAGAGTGTGAATTGAACCCACGACATCGCGAAAGCAATGTTGACAAGACCTAGTACACTACCACTGGACTAGACCTGGCTTGAGTTAGTCCTTTGGTCCAACGTTTCATAAATAGTGCTACCGAGACTCCCTTTTCCACCATGTAGCCCGCCAAACAAGCAAGCAGTTGACACCTTACTGTTGTGGAGGTTGATCTGTATCACCTCCAGCATCGGTACGAACCGCCTCGTCAATACCCTTCTTCCGTTGGAATGGTTTAATCATGACCCTGCCTAGTCCATACCCTTGCATGGAGCGAATGCATGCTGAGTGCCAGGAGGAAGTGCTGGCAAAACCCCTGCTTCGGTCCTACCTTAAGCACCTTCCAACTATCCGCCTTCAGTTCCTTCTTCTGTATTTTAAAAGGTCCAAAACTGTCTCCTCTTCCAGGAATCCACACCCATGCCTTTGGTAGAATGTAGTTCGCCAATTCCGAAGGAAAGACTGCTTTGTGCCTGATATCCTCCCATATCTCACCCAGTTCGGCAGCCAACTTACTTATCAGCTACTTGGAGGCTTCGTTGCCGCACTCGATAATTTTGCGCCCTTCATCCCAGCCTGCCCAGTCAAACCGTATATCCAGATCAGGAGGCCCGTCCGATATTGGGTGAATAGTGCATCGAGGATCCTGCCCTTGATCTGCAGCCACTGATCAATGAGAAGTCGACCGCTGAGCTCCTGTTTGTTGACCACGGCAATGCGAATCTTACTCTCAAAGGTACCTGGTTGGATGGACATAGAAGCCTTCACTTTCTTCACTTCCGCCGCATCCCCCGAACCGTCAGATCTGGCCCGCTTCGCCCTAAGACCCTCCTTCTTAATCTCCGCTTTAGACGTCGAGAGACCATCCGCCTGGAGTGCTGTGCCCCCAAAGTTTCCGCTTCGGGTGCCCTGTCATCTTTCCCCCGCTATTGACTGCGGAGGATTTCGTTCCTACCTCTTGCCTCACCACCGATATGCCTAAGGATCCGGCCACAAGCCCTGTGGGCGAAACTGATGCATCCGCACATGCCTTTAATTCGGCAGCCCTTTGCTTCCAGTCGCCTAGACACTTTATTAGACCTGCGTCCGACGGAATTACCATGCCCTATCATACTGCTCCTTCTCCTTATCACTGAGCTGACTGAGGTCCAGAACTTTATATTAGGCAATCTTTCGTAAGGCCGATCCCATCCTGTGCTTCGCCAGCAGGTGTGCGTTTTCTCTACCCTTGCCCACCTTTATTAATTGAAGCATCCCTGTTCCTCGAGGCCTTGCCCATCGGCAGAGTCAGCATCCAGATCCAGGTCAGATACCAAATTGGCTTTAAATCATGCAGGATTTTTGTATAATTGCGTACAAACCAATTTTAGGATTTACTAATATCCAACCCTCAAGTTGCAAACGAGTTGCACACATTTTCACAAATTCCTGTAAATTTCTTAGATCTGATGATATCTATCATCTTTAAACGCGTTGCGGAATTCTACCCAAAAAACAATAAAGTTGCGCCCAGAGTGTTGACAGATTTTTTTTATTAACACTGCAGGTATAATTTCAATCTCGCCTAAATCATATTACGTATTGTTTGTAATTATAACAATTGAGATATAAATTCCTAAATCAATTAAGTTCCGGATTTTTTTTAATGATTAATGGAAATGAAGAACCGAATCAGAAGCAACACATTTAAAACGAGAGTAAAATCGAATATTGTCTGTGAATATGAAATGAGATCAAAAGAAATGTGGATAATGGATGAAACAACAGAAGCAACTCATCGTAACCCATAACCCTCTCTCCTTCGATTAAATAATAATCATTGGGTATCTTTGAGTTGATTTGAAATTTTCGATTAATTGACAAATACACTCATAACATGCCAACTCAACTTGGTACGTTCGGTGGTTCACTCCCCGTAGTTCCAAAATGAATTACACCGTCAGAACAAGAAAGCATAAGTGGATTATTAATATGGAGATAAAAAAATGAGTGTAGTAAAGTGTAACCGAATTGCACTGAAAGTATCTCGGTATCTTATTTAGTGATAGCCGTTAAAAGTATAATTTAAAAATATCCAGCATTCGAATACCCTCTGTTGCATGAAGGCCATATGCAATGATCAGTCACTTGCTAAATTTCTCTGAGCAATTTTACTTGCACTTTTACTTTTGATTTGGTTTATACAAATGCTTTCCATTTCAATGCCACTTTGAATAAGCGAGTTGTTACAAAGTTTGACTTAATTGAGGTAGGTACCTAAATATGCATAAATTATTTTATAAAAAGTAAAAACCCTTTCGGATGCACCTAATTGTGTTTATACTCTAAATGAAATCTGAGATTAATATATCGCGAAAAGCTTACAACGAATACAAGGAGCCCGGGACAAAAAAAGTTATGTACCTACTATTTTATCTTCAGTTGGGACCAAAAAATCAAGTCAAAATCGTTTACTGTTCATCCGTCAGTCAAAAAACCCTTAGCCCAAGGTGTTGAAATTTAAAATTCGGTGTTTGCTCAAATTTTCAATTTAAAGTTAGTTAACCGGCAAAAACGCCATACTTCTTGGGGTAGCTGCCATGAAGTCCTTAAAAGGCGTGTTCAAGATTGGTCAATTACTTTGAAATGACTTTGAACTTTTGTATAAGTTGATTTGGGAGTTAAAGCTATTAATATGAAGAGAATGCCGTAAGGCCTTCGTGGAGCTGTTATACAGTCCTAAATCATGTCTTTACTCAACTATAACTTAAGAAATCGTTTTTTTGAGTGAAAATTATATTAAAGTTAATTAATTACGAAAGTTTCTCCACTCCTGCTAGTAGCTCTCACACAATAAGTCATTAAAACACGAAACTTTATAATTTTTTCCCGAACTTCGCCTTTTTGCATCGGGCAAAACTGCAGCCAACTCCATCGTGAAGCTGCAGCATTAGGCTTCAAATAACAGTATATTTTATTCCGCCGAAGTGAAAACAACATATTTTACTTTATTATTTTTTAATAATAAAGTATTGTGATCAACTTGAAATTTCAAAAAAATTTGCTACCCTTAAATTTTGTATTTTCACGTTTTAGGACTAGTAACCACCACAATCCCAAAAGCGCCGTCCACCATACGCCGTACGCAAAATCTTTTGAAGGCGCGTAGCTCCCAAACCCGTTGAAATATTATGAGTTTGGGGGGGGTGGAGCGATTTAGATGAAAAATTTTGGTTTCTAGATATCAGGAATCACTTATACTAGGAGGCTGAAAGTTGGAACTTATGTAGAATTATGATAGTGGACCCATTTGCAAAAAATGGTAAATAGGGCTTGAGGGGGTGGAAGTGGGGGGGGGGGGAGAAACAATGAGCCCGAAACGCTTTAAAGCCGGGATTGAAACATTCTAAAATCCATATCTCCTGAACCATTGATGTCAGAAGGTTGAAACTTTGTGGTTCTCTTTTGAGATACTTCAAGATTAGACAAGGGCTACAATTTTTAAGGGGGCGGTGGGTTGTGGGGTGAAAAACTTTGGATTGCAATACCTTACGAACCAATTACACCAGGAAGAGAAAATTTGGTTTCTGTATATGGGATCACAAGTGAAAGTAAACTTTTTGAGGGGGGAGGTGGAGCACGATAGTAGGGGGATAGTAATTTTTCCAAAAATTTAATTTTTATATCTGAAATACCGTACCAGATATGATCTTGAAAATTTTATAGGTGTTGGGGTTAATAGACCTCTAGTAGGGAAATCTGGTGCGGGCGTGGGTGTCCAGGGTGTTGGGGAGTAGAAATGAAAACATTCTGATTTATATTTCTCGAAAACCGTAATAAATAGAAAGCTAAATTTACGATTATTAGAGACAAATGAAATTGTTGATAGGAGGGGGGGAGATAACAAGTTGCGGGGTGACGAGAAAAACTACTCCTCACCCCGCAACATATCGCATAAATGGCTTATTCTAGAAAGTTGAAACTGTCTTAATTAAAGGAAAAAAAAATTTTTTTTTGTCGTTCAGAGGTTGAGTAAAAAATAACCGTGAATCCACATTTTCACGAATTTCGTTCAAACTTTTAGACATGTCGAGCTATCAAAGCAATTTTACTTCTGCGAGCCCTTTATATTAGTGTACGTTAAACATCGATAGTTTGCTGTATCGATAAACTATCGATACTATTGATGTTTTTAAAAATTTAATAGAAACATATAATATTTATTAATCTTTATTAAAAATAACTGCACATTCAAATACATAATAATAAAAAAAAATCGGCCATAGTCTGGGCGCAACTTTATTATTTTATGGGTTACTATGCGACTGACAACCTAAAAAATAGCGTTCCAAATAGCCTACTGGTTATTCCTTAGGCTGTCAGTCCCATAGTCACCTACACCGCATCTCAGCATTAAACACGTTTCGGAATTCTACCCACAAAATAATAATGTTGCGCCCAGACTGTTGGCCGATTTTTTTTAGTTTTTATTACTCTAATAGCACATCTACATATACTTTCTAGCATAAGCCGTTTCTGAGATATGAAAAAACACCCCCACCCACGCACCTTTCTACCACTGTAAAAAATTTATTTTTCTGGGATGTCTCCATAGTAGCTCTATACAGTTTTAAATGTTTATCTTTCTATCCTTTGCGGCTTTCGGGAAATTAAAATCAGAATTTTCCCTTAATTTGGAACGGGGAAAGTAAGGTGCGCAAAAGGGTGTTACCTCCCGCCGACTTCGTCAACTCGGCAATTACCCAGCCGTTGGAACAAACAAAGAACAGAACCAAAGTATTAGAGTCAACCAATATATGCTGTACGATATCACTTACCAATAAAACCACTATTGTGTTGCGATATCGGAAGAGTCGCCAATCTCCGCGTAAGAAGGCCGTGCGGCCTAAAACGGAAGTCAAAAGAGTAGAATTAGTACGATTTATTACGCCTAAAATAATGCACCGAAAATTGAATTACTATGGTGTAGGTTCTAGGAAAACCGCATAAGTTAAGTCAAGGCAAACTGAAATTGGAGGGCGGAATTAATTTTAGTTTTCCGAAATATTATGTTAGTAGCGTTATTAATAGGATAGAATTAGTTTTAGGAAATACCAAATAGTTAATATGGATTAGATTAGGATTAGGACTAGGATTAAGGAGTCGACGTGGACTACAAAAAACACAACACATGAATTTAAAAGGAACTTGAATTTATCCTCTCAACTCAACACCACCAAATCCTTTACGCGGAACAAAAATTTCCAATGCGCGAAAGGCCAAAATCATAAATTATGCAGATGTAAACAAACATCAGGCACGGATACTGCGCAGCCGCGGGAGGTTCTAAGTCGATAAGGCAGTTCTCAGTGGTTTGAACATAAGGTAAAAGTCGAAAGTATAATTCGACTATAAAAGTGATCACCTGCGACAATTGAGAGAAAGTAGGACCAACGACCGGGAGAAAGCAGTCGTCCTACGAAAACGGGAATTAACCGTGAATAAAACTGACCCGAGGTTTCACGGAAGGTGTTGGGCCGAAAAACATGCTCTTTTTGAGTAGCAGTGCGATAAGTCGGTTGGTGGTCAGTAAAGTCAATTTTTAATTTTGATAAACTTTTGAGGAACGTGTATCGAGCGTCACAAGTCGGTGACGGTACGAGGGGGAGATTAAAATAAATTATTGAGTGTATCAACAAAAGACGAGAGCAGAAAATCACCGTCGTCAATAAGGAGACGAGAGCGCTATACCTTTCTTTTATATTCTACTGGAAGCAACGAGGGAAAATCACCAGAAAATCAATCCTTGGGTTTTTTTAATTAGTTTCTCATTACTTATATTGTTCGAATATTAATTGAATTACACATTTCGTTTAGCACGTAATACAAAGTTTTAAAATTCTTTTTTTGCATGGACATTTGTGTGACGTCATTCAGTTTCAGTTTCCATTTCGGTTGAGTTCGACATCCGGGTGAAAATAAATTCTACCCCCAGCTCCACAGCTGGCTAGGTAGTTATTATAGAACGGCGACGAAAATCAAGATGTGTGGCGCCCACCCCGTCTCGACAGGTTTACCGGCTCGTCGTCGGTCGCCCCTATACGGTAAAGGGCTGTTAGAGAATTTTAAACTTAAAAAAGGATCCTCTTCGAGTCCTCCCACACTCGAAGAAGTAAAAACAGTCCTGAGGAACCACCCAAACAACAAAGCGCAGGGCACCAGGGACGTCATTTGTGGGGGGGCAGGGGGCATTTGCCCCCCCCCCCCAAATTTTGTATTTTTATATTAGGTGTGCAAATAAGTTCCTGGCGTTTTTTGTCAAACTTTGAGCCTTTATTGTGGGAAATTGGTTGCATTATTTTTTTTCAAAATATTGTCCATAGCTAGCCACAACCTTTTACCATCTTTTTGGCAGAATACAAATTCCGCGTTCGAAAAACTCCACGTCCTTTGAGGCGATCCACAAGACGACCCAATTTTTGGCATCTTCGTAAGAATGGAAGTGCTGCTCAGCCAGGACATTTTTTATCGATCAGAATAGGTGGTAGTCGGAAGAGGCGATGTCTGGTGAATACAGCGGGTGGGGTAGGACGTCCCATTTCAGTGTTTAATGGTAGGTTTTCACAACCTCAGCAACATGTGGCCGAGCGTTGTCGTGTAGCAAAAACATTTTGTGGTGTCTCTGCTCATATTGCGGCCGTTTTTCTTTCAATACTCGGCTCAAACGCATTAGTTGTCTTCGATAAAGAGGTCCTGTGATGGTTTCATTCGGTTGCAGCAACTCATAATACACCACACCGAGGTGGTCCTATCAAATGCATAGCATGACTTTGGAACCATGGATATTCGGCTTTGCGGTCGATGTTGATGCATGGCCAGGGTATCCTCAAGATTTTTGGCGCTTCGGGTTGTCGGTATATCCACTTTTCATCACCAGTCAATATACGATGCAAAAATCCTTTCCTGTTCTGCCGTTGGAGCAGCTGTTCGCACGTGAAAAAACGCCGTTCGACGTCTCTTGGCTTCAATTCGAACGGCACCCAATTTCCTTGCTTTTGCATCTTTCCCAAGGCTTTCAGACGATGTGCAACGGCTTCTTGAGTCACATACAATGAATCCGCAAGACTTTGTTGTGTTTGGTATGAATCTTCGTCCAGTAGTGCCTCCAATTCTGCGTCTTCGAAATTTTTTGGCCGGCCGGAACGCTCCTTGTCTTCCACGTCGAAATCACCCATTTTGAAGCGATGAAACCATTCGCGACACGTTGATTCGCTAATAGAAGACTCGCCATAAGTTTCTCTAATCATCTGACAAGCCTCAGCCGCAGATTTCTTTGAATTAAAACAAAAAAGCAAAACTTCCTGCAAATGGCGCTTATTTGGCTCGAACTCCGACATGTTTAAGGACTCACAAGTAACTGACGCCGATAAAATGTTACAACTGTAATGATGGGGAATTGATACAATATGTCTGATCTTGCCATATTACGAGCTTGATCCGTCATTTTTTCCCAGTATTTCGTGCTAGCGCCATCTATACGAGAACGCCGGGAACTTATTTGCACACCTAATAGATTATATATAACATATGTATGTTTATATATAAAAATATATACAAACATAACATCTTGCCCCCCCCCCCCCCCTAGAAAAAACTGAAATGACGTCCCTGCAGGGCACTGATCAAATCCCAGCTGAACTTCTGAAAGCCGGCGACACCTGCATTGCACATCTTCTACACAGATTGATCTCGGACATATGGACGCAAGAAGCACTTCCTGACGATTGACGCAGGAGTATCATATATCCAATTTATAAAAAAAGCGACAAACTCTGCTGTGAAAACTACCGAGGAATATCCCTGTTGTGTACGTCTTATAAAATCTTAACGAAAATTCTAGAAAGGAGAATTAAGCCCTTTGCTGACAAAGTAATTGGTGAATACCAGGGCGGATTCAGAATTGGGCAATCGACCACGGACCAAATATTCTCAGTTAGACAGGTGCTTTAAAAGTACTGAGAATTTAACATTGATGTGCACCAGAAATTTGTAGACTTCAAACAGGCATACGACAGTATCGACAGGCGCGTACTGTATAAAATAATGATCAATTTTGGAGTTCCATCGAAATTGGTTCGGCTTACAAGAATGACAATGACCGATTCTCTGTCACAAGTTAGAGTAGAAAATAATCTGACTTCCACCTTTAGAACTGACAACGGTCTAAAACAAGGTGATGGCCTGGCACCAATTCTTTTCAATTTGACACTCGAATATGTTGTTCCCGTTGACACCAAGGGAACACAATGCTTCAAATCCACATAACTAGTAGCATATGCCGACGACATAAATATACTTGCAAGATCTCTGGAGAGTGCCAAAGAAATATTTGTAAACCTTGACTCGGTAGCAAGGGAAGTTGGACTACGTATAACGAAAATAAAACCAAAATCATGACACAAACTAGGAAAAACACGCCAATCAGACAAAATATTACAATAGCAGACCATAACCTAGAAAACGTAGACAACTTTGTATATCTCGGGCAAACACTTCAGGAGACCCACACATCCACACTCCGAGAGTCCCAAAACAATATCAAGCCCACTTCAAAAACAACTCGTCAATAACCTCTATCAAAAACGGCATTGCAATCCTTATTAAATCAAGCATTCCCAATAATATACTAAATCATTCATCAAACAATCTCCACCTATGTCTTCAAATAAACTTCTTAATAAATTTGCAAATCCACAATCTGTAAATCCATCCCCAAGAGCTATTCACGTAATTTTCTCTCCAGCCGATAACACAATCTTCATCTTTAATTCTTGGAGATCTAAATAGCTGGAGCACCCTACGGGGTTCAGAAACCTCAAACAAAAGGAGTCAAGAAATAGAAGACTTCCTCCTACAGCCCAGTACTGTGTTCCGAACGAAACGAAATGAACTGTCAAATTCCGTATAAAAAAAATTAATATTTCGTTCATTCTTCGCTACGAAATATTTCGTTCGTTTTTCAGTACTGTGTTCGTGGGCGGAATGGACATTTGCAGTAGTCACTACTAGATGGCGCTTGGTTTCGTTAAAGTTTTGTTTCCAATGGTACGGTACTCTTGTACGACAAGCGAAATATTTGTCAATTCAAAATATTCAACCGTTCGCTGTCAATTCAGTTCGTTTGTGCTTGGAAAATTTTGTGTGAGTTATATTTTGTTGTGTTGTGTGACGGAATTGTAATTTCTAGCCAATATTTTAATTTCTTTCAAATTTCGCGCGCTTTTATTTCACTGACATCTAGTAGCGAACTGTATAATTTATTTCACTCTACTTCGAAGGTACCTTTTTCGTTCGTTTTCGTTTCGCCGAACACAGTACTATACCTAACAATCGACTGCGACACACAACTCCTTCACACATATTGACGTCTCAATCTGTTCAGCTCAGGCTGATGTAATTGCGTATAAAAAATAAACATTTTAAAAAATGTGAAAAAAGGTGTCGGGTCCAACAAAAAGGGATGATATTCACAGAGTCGGTTTTCTTTCTATTAATATTTACACTTACGCTTGTATACAAATTTGTGATATTTCCACTTACGCTTGTATACAAATTTGTGATATTCATTTTCCCAAGAAACCCGACAATCGCTCGTAGAAATATCACCGCCCAAATTTTCCAGATTGAAATCAACCAAAAAGTAAACTTTGCACATCATCTTTTTGCCACACGACGAGCGATTGTCAAGTTTCTTGGGAAAATGAATATCACAAATTTGTATACAAGCGTAAGTGGAAATATCACAAATTTGTATACAAGCGTAAGTGTAAATATTAATAGAAAGAAAACCGACTTTGTGAATATCATCCCTTTTTGTTGGACCCGACACCTTTTTTCACATTTTTTAAAATGTTTATTTTTTATATATCACGACTTTTTGTTGTACCGAAAAGATTTTTTTACAACACAAACAATTTGTGTGCTCGTTGGAGATTTTGAGGAAACTTTTTAAGAGGGTAATTTATACATAACCGCTGTCAAAAACTAGTCTGTAGCGGTTGGAAAATCTCGTTCGATGGTGTTAGCAAGGTATAGGGGTGGGTAGAGGTGGGAAATTCGGATCTTTTCAATGAACCGGTTCACCGGATCTCGCTCTTTTCATTGAACCGGCTCTTTGAGCCGGTTCAAAAGATCCAGAAGGATCTTTTGCACTGCCGTACAAGGGGACTGCAGATTAATATTGAAAAACCGAAAACTAATTTAAAAATAAAAAAAAAATTATGAATAAATTATGAGCTTTAATGAAAATACTCAAAGTTGATTATTTTAAGGCAATGCTGGGGGTATTGCGGGAAATAATAGGAAACTAGTTTTAAAAAATATTGGATTTGACGGCATAACAATTGAATGTCTAAAAATGTTAAAAGATTTTATCTCAAAGCCTGTAACACACTTAATTATTTTTAACCTTTCGAAGAGTGTATTCCCTAAAATTTATACACTCAACAATTATTGACTTATTTCCTTAATATATATCGTTGGAAAAATAATTGAAAAGGTTGCAAAATAGAAATTAATGAGTTTCTTTAAAAGACATAAAATGTTGAACGAAAGTGAAAATATTTCTATGGCAAGAGCGAAGCGCACTTCAGTCAAACATGAACGCGAAAAGAGAGTTTTAATCCTTTTAGGCACGCAGGGCTGCGCAAAAGGTAGTTGGAGCGTAGCGCGCGTCCGCCAAACATGAACGCAAAAAGGAAGTTTTAATCCCTTAAGCCCTGCAAATTTTGAGATAGCGATATCTTTTAATTTCAAGACTAGCGGGGAGTGAAAAAAATTTAAATTGACTTAAAAGTGGAAATACCATAAATGAAAAATGTAAATTTTCATTTTGGAGTTTTGGTGTCCAGTAATACTTTTTCCTTAATCTATCTTCCATCTCCTCTTTTCAATTTCTAATCTTTAATCTTTAATATTCCATCTTTAATCTTCAATTTTCAATCTTCAATCTTCAATCTTCAATTTTCAATCTTCAATTCTCAATCTTCAATCTTCAATCTTTAATTTTCAATCATCAAACTTCAATCATCAAACTTCACTCTTCAATCTTCAATCTTCAATCTTCAATCTTCAATCTTCAATCTTCAATCTTCAATCTTCAATCTCCAATCTTCAATCTTCAATCTTCAATCTTCAATCTTCAACCTTCAATCTTCAATCTACAATCTTTAATCTTTAATTTTTAATCTTTAATCTTTAATCTTTAATCTTCAATCTTCAATCTTCAATCTTCAATCTTCAATCTTCAATCTTTAATCTTTAATCTTTGATCTTTGATCTTTAATCAATCTAAACTCACTATCCTCCACCATTCATCCTCCATCATCCATCCTCCATCATCCATCCTCCATCATCCATCCTCCATCCTCCATCATCCATCCTCCATCATCCATTCTCTATCCTCCATCCACCATCATCCATCCTCCATCCTCCATCCACCATCATCCATCTTCCATCATCCATCCTGCATAGACCATCATCCATTCTCCATCATCCATCGTCCATTGTCCATTGTCCATTGTCCATTGTCCATTGTCCATTGTCCATTGTCCATTGTCCATTGTCCATTGTCCATTGTCCATTGTCCATTGTCCATTGTCCATTGTCCATTGTCCATTGTCCATTGTCCATTGTCCATTGTCCATTGTCCATTGTCCATTGTCCATTGTCCATTGTCCATTGTCCATTGTCCATTGTCCATTGTCCATTGTCCATTGTCCATTGTCCATTGTCCATTGTCCATTGTCCATTGTCCATTGTCCATTGTCCATTGTCCATTGTCCATTGTCCATTGTCCATTGTCCATTGTCCATTGTCCATTGTCCATTGTCCATTGTCCATTGTCCATTGTCCATTGTCCATTGTCCATTGTCCATTGTCCATTGTCCATTGTCCATTGTCCATTGTCCATTGTCCATTGTCCATTGTCCATTGTCCATTGTCCATTGTCCATTGTCCATTGTCCATTGTCCATTGTCCATTGTCCATTGTCCATTGTCCATTGTCCATTGTCCATTGTCCATTGTCCATTGTCCATTGTCCATTGTCCATTGTCCATTGTCCATTGTCCATTGTCCATTGTCCATTGTCCATTGTCCATTGTCCATTGTCCATTGTCCATTGTCCATTGTCCATTGTCCATTGTCCATTGTCCATTGTCCATTGTCCATTGTCCATTGTCCATTGTCCATTGTCCATTGTCCATTGTCCATTGTCCATTGTCCATTGTCCATTGTCCATTGTCCATTGTCCATTGTCCATTGTCCATTGTCCATTGTCCATTGTCCATTGTCCATTGTCCATTGTCCATTGTCCATTGTCCATTGTCCATTGTCCATTGTCCATTGTCCATTGTCCATTGTCCATTGTCCATTGTCCATTGTCCATTGTCCATTGTCCATTGTCCATTGTCCATTGTCCATTGTCCATCCTCCATCCTCCATCCTCCATCCTCCATCCTCCATCCTCCATCCTCCATCCTCCATCCTCCATCCTCCATCCTCCATCCTCCATCCTCCATCCTCCATCCTCCATCCTCCATCCTCCATCCTCCATCCTTCATCCTTCATCCTCCATCCTCCATCCTCCATCCTCCATCCTCCATCCTCCATCCTCCATCCTCCATCATCCATTCTCCATCCTCCATCCTCCATCATCCATCCTCCATCATCCATCCTCCATCCTCCATCCAACATCCTCCATCCTCCATCCTCCATCCTCCATCCTCCATCCTCCATCCTCCATCCTCCATCCTCCATCCTCCATCCTCCATCCTCCATCCTCCATCCTCCATCCTCCATCCTCCATCCTCCATCCTCCATCCTCCATCCTTCATCCTCCATCCTCCATCCTCCATCCTCCATCCTCCATCCTCCATCCTCCATCCTCCATCCTCCATCCTCCATCCTCCATCATCCATCCTCTATCCTCCATCCTCTATCCTCTATCCTCTATCCTCTATCCTCTATCCTCTATCCTCCATCCTCTATCCTCTATTCTCTATCCTCCATCCTCCATCCTTCATCCTTCATCCTCCATCCTCCATCCTCCATCCTCCATCCTCCATCCTCCCTCGTCCATCGTCCATAGACCATCCTCCATCATCCACTCTCCATCCTCCATCATCCATCCTCCATCCTCCAGCATCCTCCATCCTCTATCCTCTATCCTCTATCCTCCATCCTCCATCCTCCATCATCCATCCTCCATCATCCATCCTCCATCCAACATCCTCCATCCTCCATACTCTATCCTTCATCCTCCATCCTCCATCCTCGATCCTCGATCCTCCATCCTCCATCCTCCATCCTCCATCCTCCATAATCCATCCTCCATTGTCCATCATCCATCCTCCATCCTCCATCCTCCATCCTCTATCCTCCATCCTCTATCCTCTATCCTCTATCCTCTATCCTCTATCCTTCATCCTCCATCCTCCATCCTCCATCCTCTATCTTCTATCCTCCATCCTCCATCTTTCATCCTCCATCCTCCATCCTCCATCGTCCATCGACCATCGACCATCCTCCATCATCCACCCCCCAGCCTCTATCCTCCATCCTCCATCATCCATCCTCCATCCTCTATCCTCCATCCTCTATCCTCTATTCTCTATCCTCCATCCTCCATCCTTCATCCTTCATCCTCCATCCTCCATCCTCCATCCTCCATCCTCCATCCTCCCTCGTCCATCGTCCATAGACCATCCTCCATCATCCACTCTCCATCCTCCATCATCCATCCTCCATCCTCCAGCATCCTCCATCCTCTATCCTCTATCCTCTATCCTCTATCCTCTATCCTCTATCCTCTATCCTCTATCCTCTATCCTCTATCCTCTATCCTCTATCCTCTATCCTCTATCCTCTATCCTCTATCCTCTATCCTCTATCCTCTATCCTCTATCCTCTATCCTCTATCCTCTATCCTCTATCCTCTATCCCCTATCCTCTATCCTCTATCCTCTATCCTCTATCCTCTATCCTCTATCCTCTATCCTCTATCCTCTATCCTCTATCCTCTATCCTCTATCCTCTATCCTCTATCCTCTATCCTCTATCCTCTATCCTCTATCCTCTATCCTCTATCCTCCATCCTCTATCCTCTATCCTCCATCAGTCATCCTTCATCGTCCATCATCCATCCTCCATCCACCATCGTCCATTGTCCATCGTCCATCCTCCATTGTCCATCCTACATCGTCTATCATCCATCGTCCATCCTCCATCATGCATCATCCATCGTCCATCCTCCATTATCCATCGTCTATCCTCAATCCTGAATCTTCCATCGTGAATCCTCTATCCTGAATCCTCTATCCTGAATCCTCCATCCTCCATCTTCCATTTTTCATCTTCTATCCTCCATCCTGAATCTTCCATCCTCCACCATCCATTTTCCATCTTCTATCTACATCATCTCAAAAATTCGCAAACCTTTAAGATCCACGAGCCGTGATGATCCGCGAACCGCAAGATCTGCCGTGAAGATCTGCAAACCACAAAGATCCGTAAAGATCTGCTGAGCCGTCGAGTTCCGCGAACCGCGAAGATCCGTAAAGATACATCGTTTTTTTCAATTGTGATCTGATCCAGTTGAAAATAACACACCTACCTAATAAGAAATTAAATTCATCTGAGCTTTGCCAGTTTTCACGCATACGCGTGTACTACCATCTAGCGGTAGTAATTTTCAACGGAGAATTCAGTTCTCAAAGTGACGTCATCAGTGTCTGACTTGAAAATTTTATAAAAATTCATATGAACTTTTGCTAGTTTTCACGCATACACATGCGTGAAATGTATGGCGAGCTTTTAGAAAACTCTCATGTACGCAGCATACAGATAGAGCAGCCGTGTCCATGTGAGTTGGCTACAGTAAAGATACGTAGTCGGTGCTTGGGGTTTTATTGAACCCGACAATCACATTCGACTGAACGTTCTGATATGTACACATAAAATTAAAGACGTTTTTCTACAAAAGAAGAAACCAAATCTATTGAGAGAGCAGAACCGGTTTCCCCTGTATTCTTAGCTCCCGCTTTGCCTTAGCAATTACCAAGAAACACGCATACATTGCAATTTATTCGGTATTTATTCCACTATGTGAAACCCACAGTGTCAAAGATCATCTACATAACTCTGTACATAACTCACCGACCGCCATTACCGTGTAGATCGCCGCCAAAAAATAATTCGTGTCGTGTGAAGTAATTTGATAAAAAGTGAATGAAAAAGTGCTCAAAAAGTTTTTTTTTCTTATTTATTTATTTTTTACCGCAAGTTTCGATTAGTATTATTGAAAAAAAGCTGCCAACAGTCTGGGCGCAACTTTATTATTTTATGGGTAAAAGTCCGAAATGCTAAGATGTGGTGTAGGCTACTATGAGACTGCCAACCCAAGGAATAACCAGGAGGCAATTTGAAACTTTGTACTTAAATCGGTTTTTCCCTGACTATGTTTAAAGCTTATAGAAGTGAAAGTGAACTCCAAATCTCAATATACTTAAGAAACATATCAGAATTCGTGAATATGTACACAACCACTTTAAACCCCCTTAGGGGTGGATACCGAAAAATTTTGAAGAACGTTCCTAGACGCTTATATAAATAACCCCCAAAAGTAAAATTGCTTTGATAGCACATGTCTAAAAGTATTAACGAAATTCGTGAAAATGTGGAATCACGGACATTTTTTTTCAACCTCTGAACGCCAATAAAAATCATAACTTTTTTTTGCTTTAATTACTCTAATAGCACATCTACATATACGTACTAAGTTTCAACTTTCTAGCATAAGCCGTTTCTGATACATAAAAAACAACCCCTCACCCCCGTAAAAATCAAAATCAAAAATTTAATTTTCTAAGATGTCTCTATAGTGGTTCTATATAATCCTAAATTTTTAGCTTTCTATTCATTGCGGTTTTCGAGAAATAAAAATCAGAATTTTTTTCCTTTCTACCCCCTTTCACCATCACACCCAAATCCCCAAAAAATGTTTCCCTACTACCGACCCCAACTTCTGCAAAATTTTCAAGATCATATCTGGTTCGGTTTTTGAGATACAAAAATGACATTTTTTTAAAAATCGCTGACCACATTTTCGTGATCCACCTTCCACCTCAAAAAATTTAATTTCAGTAGACTCCTCTTGTGATCCCATATACAGAAACAAAATTTTGTTTTCCTGGTGTAATTGGTTCGGAAGATATTGTTCTGACATCAATTGTTCAGGAGATATCGATTTTAGAATGTTTCAACCCCGGCTTTGAAGCGTTTCGGACTCATTGTTTTTCTCCCCACTTCCACACCCTCAACCCTGTCCACTAGTATAGTTTCAGCTTCCTAGCATAAGTTGTTTTCTGAGAATTAGAAACCAAAATTTTTCGTCTAAAACGCTCCCTCCAAATGATGATTCGTAGGGGTTCATCCAATCTACCCACCACAAAAATTTCATTTTAATATCTCAACGGGTTTGGGAGCTACGTGTCTACAAACGATTTTGCGTACGGTGTACGGCGTGTACAAACGGATTTTTTTTTTCGGGATTTACTAGTCCTAAAACGTGAAAATACAAAATTTTAGGGTAGCAAATTTTTTTGAAATTTCAGGTCGATCACAATACTTTATTATTAAAAAATAATAAAGTAATACGGACAAAAACGATTAAAATGAAGTGCATTGTGTGCGGCTCAATAAGTCAGATAAAACAGAAACCTGCGGGAGTTTCTTTTTTCCGGTAAGTGTAATATAATAAGGTAGAGTAATCCTGGCAAATGCAATAAGTGTTTCATTCTGAAATGGTGAAAAATTAACGAAATTCGATCCATTAATAAATAAAACCCAAAGTGCTAAACATCCACCATGATTTACCAGTGCTTAGCCAAAGGCGTTGTTAATTTCAAAGATCGGGGGTTCAAAATATTTTTCTTTCAGTTTTCCTAGTAGTGGACACCTAAGATTGAAATGGTGTAAAGCTATTGATTTTAATGCGAGTAATCCAGGGCCTGGCTGCTTCGGAAGGGTGTGTTCTTTTCATTTTAATGATAAAGACATAATTATTCGGGGTGAACGTAAGTACCTTCTTGGCAATGCAGTCCCAAAGACGGAGAACGGGAAATCATGTGACGAAATTGCGTCCGGGAGTGTCGTAAGTTTCAAATTTTTAAATATTTTAATACGTATTTTTTATTATTACAAGACTTTACCTCCTCATTTAATCGATCTACAATTTCAAAGGATTAGTAGGTATATAAAAATTAAAAATTAAAATTTTGCTCGTTTGTGTATCGTTTGCAAACCTATTTGACGGTTCACATCGCCAGAACCTTTAAGAGATAATAATCATATACAGTAGAACCTGAAGAAGTGACCACCTTCCTATCTTGACCACTTGCCTAAAGTTGCCATTTTTTTTACGGTCCCGATGTAAATCAGAAATATGTATTTGAAATATTTATATTTGTTAAATTATTTTTATAATCTGAACAATCGAATAAAGTAACCAATTTTGCACAGTCCCTTCGGTGGTCCCTATATAGAGGTTCCACTGTATATTTTACAGTATGGAGATGAGATAAATTGGGAATACTTGGAAGAACTCCAAAATTTCCAGGAAACGGAACATTTGCAATTAGTTAACAAATTGCAAAGAGCACATATCTATTTTCACGATCAAAAAATGAAAGTTAAACTTGCAGTTCCAACTTTTAGCAAATCTGTTGCCGACGCTCTAAATTTTTGTAGAGGAGAATTATGTATAGATGTAATAAATTTGAGAACAGTGCTTCAACATCAGAGTTTATAAGATATTGCAATGATGCTTTTGATGTACTCAATTCCAGGCGATCTAATGATTTTGGTTATAACAAAGCTTTGTGCTCTGTAAATTTTTCAGATCTTTGCCAATTCGCTTCAGACGCAATTGAATATCATACGGAGGAGGACAATTTATTAATTTCTCACAGACGTAAGACAGGTTTTGTTGGAATTATAGCTGGCTTAAAAAATATTAAAATATATTATATGAGCGATTCATTATCACCAACTACTTACAATTTATCCCATTCTATAAATTGAATCAAGACCACCGTGAGCTATTCTTTTCCTCTATCAGAAGAGTCCTAGGGTGTAACAATAATCCGACAGTGCGACAGTTTACAGCGTGTTATAAAAAACTTTTAATTCGGTGTCATTCTGGTATCGGAAATAGTATTCCGGTACGAATTCCAATCTCGTGTTAGATCCAATGGAGGTAATTAATATTTCACCCAATAGGAATGCAATGGCCATAGACTCTACTCTTGAAGAAACTGACCAGATACAAACAGCAGATGAAACCATTTTCTTATGGCATAATCAAATTTTTGATCTTCCGATTTTATCTATACATATGTCACACACGTCGTTGAATATATTCCTGGTTTTGAAGTTCATAAGTTACAGAGGACACTTAAGTGCCAAGAATGTTTGTCTGCTTTGTATGGTGATCACTGATCATAATGTCCACTCATTGATGGCATATAAAACAAAGGGTTTTCTTATATCGCCTTCTAAGAGCGTCGTAGATATTTCTAATACATCTGAGACGGAAATTAGAATACAGTTACAAATGGTTTTTTTAAGTAAACAACTTTTTAAAATGCTTTTTTAAAATAAGTTCAAAATTATTAAGAAATTTGATGCACAAAAATTTATTGGAAAATCAAACTAGTCATATGAAAGATCATAGTCACTATTGTTTTTTAATACAGTCAATAATTCAATACTTAAATACACGATTTTTCTTCATATCAAAATCTGTTTCAGAAAAGAGATCAATTCGAACTAAACTTACAAACAGGGTTGCCAGATAGTTGGCTGCAGAACCCGCCGAGTGAACTGATGAAATAGCCCAAAACCCGCACGAATACCGC
Organism: Beris morrisii; assembly: GCA_951812415.1. Classification (NCBI taxonomy): domain Eukaryota; kingdom Metazoa; phylum Arthropoda; class Insecta; order Diptera; family Stratiomyidae; genus Beris; species Beris morrisii. The sequence continues at coordinate 100,118,600 of OX638311.1, forward strand.
GCTCAACTTTGAAATTTATCAGACCTACTTAAATGTGTTCAACATAATTGCGATTCGACAAACGACAAACTGTGCTCCAGAATTCTTAAGAAACACAGTAATGTGAATATGTGTGTGAATATATAAATTCGCATTTATCACAATTTTAAAAGTCTTCCCTAAAAATATTAGGTGCAATAATCAAATTATTCTTGAAAAATAATTTGTAATTTTCATAATTCAATAGGATCAAAATCTACAGTGAATTATCCTACATGTATGTTATCAGGCAAAAATAAAATATGGCATTTTGCTTTTATGAATAATCTCAATATATAAAAATTAATGTTTGTCTGTCTGTTTGTCCTGTATAGGCTCCTAGACCACTCATCCAATTGCGATAAAACTTTGGTGATTTGTTGAGGGTACGCCCTCGATGGTTTCTGCGTTAACAAAATTATTTAACAGTTGGTGGTTCGCGAGTAATTTCAACATTTGAGTGTTTATACTCTAGATGAAATCATATAGAGTATTATAAGTTTAATCCAGCCCAAAAGTTTGTAACGCATAGAACCAAGCCTCGGACGAAAAAAAGTTATATATTATTTTTTGTTTATTTGTGCCCAAAAACCTCAAATCCGCCTGACGTCCATCCGTCCGTCCGTCCGTCCGTCCGTCCGTCCGTCCGTCCGTCCGTCCGTCCGTCCGTCTGTCCGTGAACACGATAACTCAAGAACGCCTTCACCTAGGATCTTGAAATTTTGAATCTGGATGTTTGGTTGAATTTGTAAGGCTAAGTTCGTTAACGGGCAAAATCGTCCTACTCCTTCGGGTAGCTGCCATACAAAATGTCCTTAAAACACGTGTTCAAGAATATTGACCAATAACTTCGGAACGCCTAAAGCTACGACTTTGAAATTTTGTATGTATTACTTTTTTAATAGTTTGAGCTAAACATATGATTATGAAGAAAATCCTGCTAGTCCTTCGTGTAGCTGCCATACAAATATCCTGTCAAAATGTATTCACTTAATTTACGAAACTCACTATAACTCAAGTAATCTTTTAGCTACAAATTCGGAATTTTGTACAAGTTAGTTTTGAGTGAAAAGGAAGTTTGAGTTTACTAATCAGCGAAATCCTTTTTCTCCTTCTGGTAGCTGCCATACAAAATAACCTTAAAACACGTGTTCAAGAATATTGGTCGATAACTTGAGAAGGGTTTAAGCTACGACATTGAAATTTTGTATGTGTTATTTTTCCAATAGTTGGAGTTAAATATATGATTATGAAGAAAATCCTGTAGGTCCTTCGTGTAGCTGCCATACAAATATCCTGTCAAAATGTATTCACTTAATTTACGAAACTCACTATAACTCAAGTAATCTTTTAGCTACGAATTCGGAATTTTAAACAAGCTAGTTTTGAGTAAAAAGGAAATTTGAGTTAACTAATCAGCAAAATTCTTTTACTCCTTCGGGTAGCTGCCATACAAAATGTCCTTAAAACACGTGTTCAAGAATATTACTGATAACTTCAGGAGGGTTTAAGCTACGTCTTTGAAATTATGTATGTGTTATTTTTCCAATAGTTGGAGCTTAATATATGATTATGAAAAAAATCCTGTTAGTCCTTCGTGTAGCTGCCATACAAATATCCTGTCAAATAGTCTTCACTTAATTTACGGAACTCACTATAGCTCAAGTATTCTTTTAGCTATGAACTCGAAATTTTGTACAAATTAGTTTTGAGTGAAAACGAAGTTCAGGTTTACTAGTCAGCAAAATCCTTTTACTCCTTCTGGTAGCTGCCATACAAAATATCCTTAAGACACGTGTTCAACAATATTTTTCGATAACTTTTGAACGCTTCAAGCTGCGAATTTGAAATTTTGTACACGTTCATTTTTAAATGGTTCCAAGGAAAAGGATAAATATGTAAGAAATCGAGTGAGTCCTTCCTGCACCTTCCATGTGAAAGTCCTTCAAAAAGGACTTTTTTTTTCGATGACTTACCTAGTTCAGGATATGAAATTAAACACTGAATATTGTCTTTTAGGTTTGAATAGCAATCTAATGGCAGTCCTTAATAAAGGACATACAACATGCACACACGTAATTCTACTTTATCCCCAACTACAATATAAATCGGAGTTCAGTATTCATCTAGAGTATTATACGATTGGCTTGCAGCCGATCGTGACTGCAGTATGTTTTTCATAAGATTTAGCGGCAGTTCGTTTTCGGTGTATTAGTTATGCCTATTCCTATTACTAAATGGTATAAGAGGATAGTGGATAGAAGATGCAATATGGAGGATGGAAGATGGAGGATGGTGGATAGAGAATGGAGGATGGATGATGGAGTTTGGTACCGATCAAATCAAAAAAATTGTTTTTTTAACATTTTTCAAAATTTTTTCGCGACTTTAGCTCTAATTATTTGTTTGTCCCGTATGACTTCCTAAACCATTCATCCGATTGCGATGAAACTTTGTTGATGTCCAGTTGGTGGTACGCGAGTTATTTCAACATTTGAGTGTATTTCATATAGCGGCAGTTCGTTCGATTTCGGTGTATTAGTTATGCGTTCCTATTACTAAATGGTAAAGTTGGACGTGGATAGTGGATAGAGGATGGTGGATGGAGGATGGTGGATGGTGGATGGAGGTTGGTGGATAGAGGATGGAGGATGGGGGATGGTGTATGGAGGATGGTGAATAGAGGATGGAAGATGGAGAATGGTGGATGGAGGATGGTGGATAGAGGATGGTGGATAGAGGATGGAGGATGGTGGATGGAGGATGGTGGATGCTGGATGGAGGATGGTGGATAGAGGATGGAGTAACGGGAACAACGGAGCGACGGGAGAAATGGGGGATGGTGGATGGGGGATGGTGGATGGGGGATGGTGGATAGAGGATGGAGGATGGAAGATGGAGGATGGTGGATGGAAGATGGTGGATAGAGGATGGAGGATGGTGGATAGAGGATGGAGGATGGTGGATGGAGGATGGAAGATGGTGGATAGATGATGGTGGATAGACGATGGAGGATGGTGGATAAAGGATGGGGGACGGTGGATGGAGTAACGGGAGAAATGGGAGCAACGGCGCAACGGGAGTAACGGGAGAAATGGTAGCAACGATAGTAACAGGAGTATCTGGAGAAACAGGACCAATGGATCAACGGGAGAAACGGGAGTAACAGGAGCGATGGAACAACGTGAGCGAAGCGAGCGTAGCCGCGGTACGCGGCTAGTAATATATACGAGTATTAGTTTATGTTACAAGATGCACATAAATATGTAATGATGTAAGCATCTCGCCTAAGCGATCAGATCCTGAGTCTAAAGAAGATCAAGCCGCCTCCCGATTAGCGTCATTCAATGTTGCGAGCTTGAGGTTCGCCAGGATTTCAAGTAAAACACAGTTCGATATCATTTACTACTTGATCGCTGTTATCGATGAAAATCACTTTAAAAATACACTTTCGCGTAGAACTGATCGTCGTTTCATTCTCGCAGCAGAAAATCATATCCCCAGGCTCTGCAGCTCTTATATACTGCATATGGTGAGTCGAGAGATTTCCAGCATATTCGGTTGTTTGTGTGGAATGCGCATGAAGTAACTGTTACATGCGAGAAATGTCTAGAATATGCGAGAAGTACATGGACCTATCTACGATATTACAAGGTTGTAGTTTTTCTCTGGAAACTTTAATACCAATAATAAGTGAGTTGTTCGCATTGCCAGAGTACACATGTAACAATAACTTTGAGACAATAACTTTAATTTTTGGAACACATGTCTGTAACCCACCAAACAAGTAAAAATAATGTTTAATAAATTATGAAAAAATGGAACTCTACAACAGTCATCAATATTGTTAAATCAATTATCTCTTGTATGTTATATTTCGATGGGTGTCATTAACTTGAAAGAAAGTGGTTCATTTGTAGAAAGTCAACAAATAATGAACCGATTCTAAATGAATTTTAGTTTGCAAACACCAGATAGATATCGCGTGAAGTATTATTTCTCATTAGAGAGATCCGAACATTTAGTGGCGTGGATTTGTGATATTACATAGTTTGTGAACGTTGTATTTGAGCCGGTAACACTAGCAGATTTAACCCAAAAGACGACTAAAATTCAGTTTTCTAATTTTTATATTTCTATTTTTTCCTCGTGAATCGGCTCTGTTGTAAACTAGCAAACTAACACAATTTGCGTTGGCCGAATAGCCCAAAAAGCTATAAGTAGCTTTTTGAAATTTGTACCCGCGAATTGAATATTTAAATAGCCCAAATCGCGGCAAATAGCCCAATCTGGCGACCTTACTTACAAAGCTAATATAATACATTACAAGGGAATGTAAAAATGTTTTTTGTTAAATATTTGAAATATACTAATACACCATAGTTCAGTTTTATTAATCTACTAGCCGCGTACCGCGGCTACGCTCACGTTTGTTTGGTGCTATACTATCGTTACTCCCATTGCTTCCATTTCTTCAGTTGATCCCGTTGATCCCGTTGCTCCTATTTCTCCAGCTGCTTCCGTTGCTCCCGTTACTCCCGTTGCTTCCATTTCTCCTGTTACTTCCGTTGCTCCCGTTACTCCCGTTGCTTTCATTTCTCCCGTTGCTTCCATTTCTCCCGTTGTTTCCGTTGCTCCCGTTGATCCCGTTACTCCCATTTCTCCCGTTACTTCCGTTGCTCCTGTTGCTCCCATTTCTCCTGTTGCTCCCATTTCTCCCATTGCTTTCGTTGCTCCCGTTACTCCCGTTGCTTCCGTTACTCCCGTTACTCCATCCTCTATTCTCCATCCTCCATCCTCCATCTTCTATCCATCATCCATCATCCACCATCCCCATCCACCATCCTCCATTTTCAGTCCTACATCCACTATCCTCTATTCCAACATCCATCGTCTAACTTTACCATTTAGTAATAGGAACACATAACTAATACACCGAAAACGAACGAATTCCCTATAAACCAAACATCGATGAAGAGGCGATGAAGAGGCAGCGAACAGTTTCGAAACTTGTCGCTGAAAAAAGATTATCAGTTGGGAACAAGTTCAGCTATGTACTTGCTATCTGTGAATACGTGTGAGGTATTCGCATTTCTTTCTTGCTCGTACTGAAATGCATTCGACCATCTCATCCGCACTCGTCGACGTGAGAGATCTCCTATCGCGCATTGGATTTGAAATTGGCATGAGCAAGAACGAGATAGCAATACGTGCACTCAGTGAACAGTTAGTTTGAAGTCAGTATGAAGTAGAGCCTACTGGTTGAACGTCTAAGTTTGTTATGGCATTTGCAGGTCGAGTAGATACGCACTTGATAATCGGATGTATAAGCATTCGGCGTTCATACTTTAGTCTTTTTCACTCACTAAAGGTGGAAGAGGTCGGCATGTTTAACATAATTGAGGAAAAGTTGGGGAAATGTTTACTTTTCGATTTAACCCTCAATATCGCCACGAACACAAGCGCGCGTACCAACATGGTAGTAGTTTGTACATAAGAACCCATGAATTTTTCGTGTTTTTGGTTTATAGGGAACTGCCGCTAAACTATATGAAATACACTCAAATGTTGAAATAACTCGCGTACCACCAATTGTAAAATGATTTTGTTAACGCAGAAACCTTCGCGTGCGTGCGCTCAACATATCAACAAAGTTTCATCGCAATCGGATGAATGGTTTAGGAAGGCATACGGGACAAACAAACAAACAATTAGAGCTAAAATCGCGAAAAAATTGGAAAAGATGTACAATATCAATTTCGTATCTGGAACTTTGAATAAATCGCCGTATGATTCCTTTTTCAAGGACTATACATGGAGATTTTGCTCTGAACCATTGCATAATTAATGTGTACAAAATGCCAAATTCATGTAGCTTGGAGCGTTGTGAAGCTTTAGACCAATATTATCTGCACCTGAAGAAGTAAACGCATTTTATGAACTCGATCTTAAGATGTGCCTATGTTATTATGAACATAAATAAATATCGAAATAACGAAATTTCTGGACAATATTTAAATTTTTACATTCATCGGATTGAATTTCTTAATTTGAAATGATTGCATTCTTTTGCACCGGTATTTACCACTTTCCTTTTGTGCGATACTTAATACGAGACGCCTTACAATTGTATAATTACGCTGTAATAAAAATTCACACCATTTTGAATTACATTAGGTATAAAATGCATATTCTCTAATGGAACCCTAGTAAAAGAATTTATTTTTGACTACGTCACTACACAATAACAAATACTATTATACGTTACAATAGTATGCGTGCAGCATTTCCATTTCCGCTTCATTTCTCTCGACCCATTTCATTTCCTTATATCTTCCTTCGTAGGTTCAGCTTCAATAGCACCGCACTGCAAGTGGAATATCCTAGACGATTTACATGGTAGCGACCACTTCCAATTATCATTCCCTTTAACTTAAACAAGTCGTGAATTTCGACCAAAATTCCTAACGTCGAAAGCAGACTAGACGGGCTATGAAATCACAATTACAGACTATCTATCAAGGAAACCTTAAAAAGATAATACATATAGTATATCATGAAGCAGTAATCATCCAGAAAGCCATAATTCACAGCGCACATCATAACATATCTAGCTCAAACAAGCAGACCTCCAACCGAACACAAGTCAACAACTTGGTGGAACAAAAATCTCTCGAAGCTAAACGAGGAGAGAAAGCGCAAATGGAACACCCATCTCCCGAAACAACATACTTTACAGGAAAGCGAATGCTTTTTTCAGAAAACACAAAAAAGACTCAAAAATAAATAATTTTGTCAGCTTTACAGCGAAAATAAACAAAAATACACCAGTAACTGAAATTTGGAGAAACCTCCGAAATCTTTCCCAAAACAATCTACCAACAAAAATTCGAATCTTAAAAACCACAGAAGGACCAATCACAAACAATATAGATATCGGTAACGTTTTCGCAAAGACTCAGTTATCAGATGAGAAAAACTTTCAACAACAATTCAACTCCCTGAAAAACACCCTTTCCACTTCCCACCAAACACCAACAAACCCATCAACAACAGCAAAGAAAATTGAGACTCCAATCACCCTAATTGAATTAAATATGGTCCTCCACTCGCTGAAAGGTACAACACCAGGCTACGATCGTATAAACTACGATATAACAACAACTATTTCTGGAAGTAAATGCAAAAGTTACACTCTGTGATCTGTACAACACTATTTTCTAATCAGGAAAAATCCCTACCACCTGGAAAAGTACAATAAAGAAACATAACAACAAAGTTGATGAAACCAATGGATACCACCGACCAATATGATTGCTACCGTGTATATCAAAAATACTAGTATGCTTACAAAAAGATTGTAATTTGTAATGCCGGTTTTCCACCAAGCAGACACGTTAAGTTTTTGTTTTGTTCATGTTTTTGCAAGCACGGAAAACAAAAACTCGAACTCGAACAAATCTTAAACACTGTTTCAACCAAACCGACAGAGCTCTATCGCAGATTTGTTGTCAGTATCTCCACGAAGCGGTCTCAGTGAGAAAACACACCGAAACCTTTTGAAGTTACCGCTTCCGGTCGGGACACGAAAATCAAAACAAAAACAGTCGAAAAAAGCTCGACTTTGTAAAAAAATTACGAAAAGTCAAAGATTTGTTTTTTTCGACATGAGCTTTTGCTGAGTTTTTGTTTTGTCCGTTTGGTGGAAAACCGGCATAAGGATAACATTTTTTTAACCCTTATGCCGGTTTTCCACCAAACGGACAAAACAAAAACTCAGCAAAAGCTCGTGTCAAAAAAAACAAATCTTTGACTTTTCATAATTTTTTTACAAACTCGAGCTTTTTTCGACTGTTTCTGTTCTGTTTTTCGTGTCCCGACCAGAAGTGGTAACTTCAAAAGGTTTCGGTGTGTTTTCTTACTGAGACCGCTTCGTGGAGATACTGAAAACAAAACTGCGATAGAGCACTGTCAGTTTGGTTGAAACAGTGTTTCAGATTTTTTCGAGTTCGAGTTTTTGTTTTCCGTGCTTGCAAAAACATGAACAAAACAAAAACTTAACGTGTCTGCTTGGTGGAAAACCGGCATTGGAAATAGCACGCGTTTTGCAAATGGATAGAGATCTCTCATTAGGTATTTATTAGTCGCGCATCAGTCGGAAAGAACACTTGTGAGTGCTAACTATTGTATTATATATTGCATTTAATGGTACGAGTAAAAGTAATTTTTAATAACCGGTGAGCAAATTAAATTTTAAACTTGCCGGCAAGAACTCTTGCTAAATCGCTAAGCTGACAATTTCGGTTTTTTGAACCGTTCACAACTTTAAGAATGTTGTATTGTGTGAGTCGAACTCACTCTCCGAAATCACAATGTTCACCAAAATCTTACATTTTTGTAGTTAGTTAATATAGTTTTATAAACGGACCATTTTTCAATTTGGTAGAATAAACCATCCATGATATAGCATCGGTGATGTGGCAAAATCTTCTAACTGCAAAAAATCTAATTGTTCAGGGCAGAACTTACCTTTTCGATTATTATTAAAACCTCTATCCAGTGGCGGATTTAATCTTTTTGCCGCCCCTTTCGTCGAAAGATCGAATACGGATTACTTCTTCCTAGAGGAAGCTTTGTTTTCATGCAAGAAATTTTTTTCCAAATTTTCGTGTCCGATGTCATTATACTCATACTCAATCACGTGAAACGTCCAGAAAAGTGGTTTAGAAAAATGTGTGTTTGTGTATGTGTTTGGGTATATGTGTGGCAATAGCCTAGTTAGCACGATACAATCGCAAATTTTGAGATAGTGGGTTCAAATTTGGAACTCATGTCGGTTGTGTCTAGACACAGCTTGGGATTGAATTTGGAGTGAATCGGCCACAGGGTTTAAATTTTATTATTTGCATTTGACATTTTGTTGTGAAAGTGGATTTACGCTATAACTTTGCAATCATTCGAGGTATTAACCTGAAATTTCACGTAGAAGTGAATTCATATGTAACAATGATCAGTAATCAATAAGAAATTTTGTAAGAATCAACCGAATGGTACAAATATTAATTCAAATTTTTATACTCTAGATGAAATCATATACAGTAGTTATTATAAGTTTAATCCAGCCCAAAAGTTTGTAACGCATAGAACCAAGCCACGGACGAAAAAAAGTTATATATTATTTTTTGTTTACTTGTGGCCAAAAACCTCAAATCCGCTTGACGTCCGTCCGCCCGTCTGTCCGTTAGCACGATCACTCAAGAACGCCTTCGCCTAGGATCTTGAAATTTTGAATTTGGATGTTTGGTTGAATTTGTAAGGCTAAGTTCGTTAACGGGCAAAATCGTCCTACTCCTTCGGGTAGCTGCCATACAATATGTCCTTAAAACATGTGTTCAAGAATATTGGTCGATAACTTCAGAAGGGTTTAAGCTACGACTTTGAAATTTTGTATGTGTTATTTTCCCAATAGTTTGAGCTAAATGTATGATTATGAAGAAAATCCTGTAAGTCCTTCGTGTAGCTGCCATACAAATATCCTGTCAAAATGTATTTACTCAATTTACGTAACTCACTATAACTCAAGTAATCTTTTAGCTACGAATTCGGAATTTTGTATTTTGTTTTTGGTGAAAAGGAAGTTTGAGTTTACTAGTCAACGAAATCCTTTTACTCTTTCTTTTAGCTCCCATACAAAATGTCCTTAAAACACGTGTTCAAGAATATTGGCCGATAACTTCAGAAGGGTTTAGGCTACGTCTTTGAAATTTTGTATGTGTTATTTTTTCAATAGTTGGAGCTAAATGTATGGTTATGAAGAAACTCCTATTAGTCCTTCGTGTAGCTGCCATACAAATATCCTGTCAAAACGTTTTGACTTAATTTACAGAACTAACTATAACTCAAGTAATCTTTTAGCTATGAATTGGAAATTTTGTACAAATCAGTTTTGAGTAAAAACAAAGTTCAGGCTTACTAATCAGCGAAATCCTTTTACTCCTTCTGGTAGCTGCCATACAAAATGTCCTTAAGACACGTGTTCAAGAATATTGACCGATAACTTCAGAAGGGTTTAAGCTACGTCTTAGAAATTTTGTATGTGTTATTTTTTCAATAGTTGGAGCTAAATGTATGATTATGAAGAAAATCCTATTAGTCCTTCGTGTAGCTGCCATACAAATATCCTGTCAAAACGTCTTCACTTAATTTACAGAACTTACTATAACTCAAGTAATCTTTTAGCTATGAATTGGAAATTTTGTACAAATTAGTTTTGAGTAAAAACGAAGTTCAGGCTTACTAATCAGCGAAATCCGTTTACTCCTTCTGGTACCTGCCATATAAAATGTCCTTAAGACACGTCTTCAACAATATTTTTCGATAACTTTTGAGCTCTTCAAGCTACGAATTTGAAATTTTGTACACGTTCATTTTTAAATGGTTCCAAGAAAAAGGATAAATATGTAAGAAATCGAGTGAGTCCTTCCTGCACCTCCCATGTGAAAGTCTTTCAAAAAGGACTTTTTTTTCGATGACTTACCCAGTTCAAGGTATGAAATTAAACACTGAATATTGTCTTTTAGTTTTGAGTAGAAATCTAATGGCAGTCCTTAATAAAGGACATACAACATCCACACACGAAATTCTACTTTATCCCCAACTACAATATAAATCGGAGTTCAGTATTCATCTAGAGTATTATACGATTGGCTTGCAGCCGATCGTGACTGCAGTATGTTTTTAAATACCAATTTATCTGAATTGTGTGAAATCTGAAGCATCTGGTAGACGCTTTTTACACAAATACGAAAATTGTTAGTCATAGATGAAATTGGGTAAAAAAAAGAGCGTTGTCCTGTCTAATTTCGAGTTTTCGTTTTGCGTTCTCAAAATCGAATATTGCTATCGCGCAAAAATGTATTTTCTCATAGAAATTTCTCTATGAGGAAGCAAAGATTAGGTTAAGGTTATGTTTAAGAAGGGGAGCAGTGCTAGAAACTCCGCGCTCACTAGGCGCCATACGGGCCCATTGCAATCCCTTCAGATTCTCGTGGGCTGTTCCATCCCCTCAAAAACAAAAAAGAAGATAAGTCAATATACCTTCTCACAGAGGTAGCTTTGTAAAAGATGTCAAATAATGAAGAAGAAATTTGCAAGGTTCTAGTTCGCAGGCAGCGAACTTATATGTATATGCGATAAGTATGGTATATAATTTCGAGACGTTATTAATTGAGGATGAAAAGAGGTAAAAAAATAAAGAGATAATCGTATGTTATGTACTTCGTGAAGTCGCGAACCATAATAATAAAAATAATTCTTCGAAAAACCAACGCACCCAAAAATTTACTTCCGACGAATCATTTCGTAAATTGAAAAGTTCGTGTTGCAATTCATTTCAAAATTTGATCACGGTAAAGAACCTAACAGAATTCAAAAGTACCAAGAACCTAAATATAACCCAGAAAAAATCAATGAACTTTTAAAAACCCCAAAAAAAGAAAATCCGAAAGAACATAAAACAACCATAACACAGTCTATACACACTGCAGACTCCAAATTCACATATGTTCTATCTTTTGTTACAAATTTGAATCCGATATCTGAAAATTTACGAATGCTACCAAGTTAACAAGATCCGCACACACACATTACCTTAACCACAATTATGCACATTTTTTCTAAACTATTTTTCTGGACGTTTCACGTGATTCTGAATATGAAAAAAAATTTTGAGTAAAAAAATTTTGCACGAAAACAAAGCTTGCTCTATGAGGAAACATGAGGAAACCCGGGCCTACCGGGCCTCGTGGTAAATCCGCCCCTGCCTCTATCGACTTTTTTAGATAGGAGGTATTGTTACCCAGCAAACCAAAAGTTCCGAGTTCGTTCCGAAATCGTTCCACCTTGTCGGTGTCGAATGCCGATTTCGTCTCGAAGTCGTATCGGAAACTATATGAGGGGGTTGACAGATGTTGGAACGAAATGTAGTTACGAACTCGTTCTGAGTTTTCGGAAAGATTTCGGTACGAAATATCGTACAGACTTCGGTACGAAATGTCGTTCAGATTTCGGTACGAAATGTCGGGAAGATTTCGATACGAAATGTCGGAAAGATTTCGATTCGAAATGTCGGGACAATTTCGAGCTTAGCCCGAGTAACGAATTATTACAATTACAGAATTATAACAGTTTCATAAGTTCAATGAAAAAATAATTAAAACAGAAACAGAATTTACGGAAAATAAATGTAATATATATATGGTATAAATTTACTTAAATTAAAAACAATTCTTTCAAAAACAAAATAAATAACAAAAACCATTCCAATCATTAATAAAAAAAAAATTATTCTTAACACATTTTAATTTGTGAGGATGGAAATCCCACGCATTTCCATCCACACTAAAAATTGCCATGACTGGCTCCAAATTCTTTAGCTTTGGACTACAAAGCACAACACAAATTAAAACTTATAGCTAAGAACATTGAATTAAAACCTAGAACATTGAATTACAAATACAACACAAATTATAACATAGAGTTAAGAACATTGAGTTACAAACACAAGATAAAACTTAGAGCTAAGAACATTGAAATACAACACAAATTGAAACATAGAGTTACGAACATTGAATTACAAACACAAGATAAAACTTAAAGCTAAGAACATTGAAATACAACACGAATTCTAAGAACATCGAATACAACAACATCAAATACGACAAGATGTGAGACATAAAACATAGACCCTGGAAAACAATCACAACAAAGGCTGAAAGACGGAAAATTGAAAATATACCTGGAAAAGATCAGCGGGATCACAAAAACGCCCCAGGCGACGCAATGCGACAGATAAACCCGCCGACAAATATACAAAAACCCAGCGAGACTATATACTGGGAGTTGCATGCACTGACCACGAATTATAAAAAGGCAAAATTCTCACATACAAAATTACATCCATAACATAATTCATGGATAGTAAATGTTTAGCACTAAATATATAGTAAACGAATCAGCCAGAAAAGGCAACTCGGTCAGCACTACACAAGTCTGCAAAGAAGGTTAGCGAGGTTACACTTCCTCTTCTAAGCAACCGTGAACCTGACCGGACAGTCGTCCTAGAGCGATCCTCAGACGGGATAAGGCCAGCGAGGTTACACCTCCTCTTTGAAGGTCTGAGGTCAACTAGGTCTTGTCCAAGGAGAAGTCAAGTAGAGACGTAAGCAGCGAGCACAAGAGCAGCAAAGAAGTGAACGGCGAAGACAAGAGCCACGAAAGCAAGAACAGCAAAGACGAGAGCAGCGAAGACGAGAGCAGCGAAGACAAGAGCAAGGGCAGCGAAGACAAGAGCAACGGAGACGAGAGTAGCAAACACGTGAGCAGCGAAGACAAGAGCGACGAAAGCAAGAGCAGCGAAGACTAGGGCAGCGAAGACAAGAGCAGTGAAGACGTGAACAACAAAGACAAGAGCAGTGAAGACGAGCGGAACAAAGACAAGAGTAACAAGGGCTGCGAAAGCAAGGGCAGCGAAAGCAAGGGCAGCGAATACAAGTGCAGTGGAGCCGAAAATAACGTAGGCAAAAGCAGCGAAGGCGAGGAAAGCGGAGGCAAGAGCAGTGAAAATAAGAATCGCGAGACAACTACGGGAAGATAGCCAAGGCGTGGACAGTGGACTTAAGTGATGAATGAAATATGAATTGTCAATAGAGTAATAAAGTGAAGTCTATCCAGAAAAATAAATGTTTTGTAACGGACACTGGCACCCGATGAGCATACCCTGGAAAAGAGTCGTTACAAATTATTAGATATGTATCCTTCCTATTATACGCATGCCGAAATCTTCCTCTTCTTTGATTTGTTTACCTTATCCTTGGCATTGTGGAAACATTTTTTTATATTGCAATTAACCCCGTCTCTTGTTTCCCTTTCGAAGATTTTTAAACAGGACTCTGTAAAATAAATATTTTAAATACAGTCTTCTAAGGATACAACGCTCAACTTACCTCTAACTATCTCGATAATTTTAAAATCCTTCACGCCAATATTCATATTCGCCGAGGTCCACGCAAAATCCGTAGTCAGTTCGTCAGATCCGAAAATCATGTTGAGGTTGTCACTGACGAACCTGGCTGCATCCTTGGCCGTGCACCTTATAAAGCGCTTCATCTGCAGAAGAAATGTAATATATATTAAGTTATAGAGTTCCTATTTAATAACAGCAATTAAGTATCGCTTACCAATTTTTCTTTAACGTTCGCATCATATTTTAATTTATTTTCGAACTCCAGTATGGCGTCATTTGAAGTGAACGGAAATGAGGGCAAGTTATCAGTTTTGAAAATAATGCTTTCCTTTTTCATCATTTCGACTGTTCTTCGCAACAATCCGAACTCGGTAATATATTGCGTTAACACATTGTTGAAGCCCTCTTTCAATCGACTGTTTTCGTCCTGAAAACGCTTATTTTCGTTTCGGAGCGATTGAAACTCCTGTGCTTGCCTCGCTTCTATGGCAGTTAATTTAAGGTAAATATCTAAAGAGTAAGCATAAAAGGTTTTTAAAGAATTGATGTAAACTAAAACGAATCAATAATTAAATGTCTACCTCGTAATAAGCCATCTTGAGCTTGTTCGGATTGTGGCAAATTTTCGCTTTGGCAATTACATCTGGGTGCAATACGTTTCTTAAGCCCGAAACACAATGCTCCCGTTCCGTTCCGTTCCGTCACGATAAGTGAGGTTATGTGATCCGTAAAAGTTGAATTTTGGTCAACTTTTCCGATCCGTTCCGTTACGACCGTTGTGTGCATTTACATGGTCAGCCCATAAGGTCTACTTTGACAGCTGAACGGAACGGAACGGGAGCATTGTGTTCGGGGCTTTAATTGTGCTTGTACCTCAATTCTATTTTCTTAGAATTTCACATCCTTTTCTTTTCACACCATTCCTTTTCCATGCAAGATCCTTTTCTCAAAATTATATAGTCGTCCTACGCTCTTCTCCGCGTTGATTACTCGCAAGACACTCTACTATTGTTACACTCAGTATCTTAAGTTTAAGTTTAAAGGTTTTTAGTATAATACAGTGGATGCCGCTTATTGTAATCGCGGATAATGTTAAAAGCCGCATTTTGTTATCAAAACAGTTGGGTTCCATTTTCCACAAACAGAATTCATCGCTTATTTTTTTCTTTGTTTACTGTTATCACCCAGTTAATGTTATTGTTTTGGCGATGATTATAATAGGCGGCAACTACAACTGTATATCAAATGTCCGAAAGCAGTCAAGTGTTAAAATAATACCTAAAACACCTAGTATGCTGGGTGTTTGAGAAGATTAGTCGTAAACAGGGGTGTACGATACAAAATTAAAATAAGAAGGGAATGAAAAAAATTAATATTCATATTTACTTACGGTTTTGAAATTTCACTTATTTAATTTAATTGTTGATAATTCACCTTATTGTAACTTACGCGGCACACGTCCGATCACTTTCAATTTCCTGAAAAAACAATAGAAAAACATACTGCAGTCACGATCGGCTGCAAGCCAATCGTATAATACTCTAGATGAATACTGAACTCCGATTTATATTGTAGTTGGGGATAAAGTAGAATTACGTGTGTGCATGTTGTATGTTCTTTATTAAGGACTCCAATTAGATTGCTACTCAAAACTAAAAGACAATATTCAGTGTTTAATTTCATATCTTGAACTGGGTAAGTCATCGAAAAAAATGTCCTTTTTTAAGGACTTTCACATGGGAGGTGCAGAAAGGACTCACTCGATTTCTTACATATTTATCCTTTTCCTTGGAACCATTTAAAAATGAACGTGTACAAAATTCCAAATTCGTAGCTTGAAGCGTTCAAAAGTTATCGAAAAATATTGTTGAACACGGGTCTTAAGGACATTTTGTGTGGCAGGTACCAGAAGGAGTAAAAGGATTTCGCTGACAAGTAAACCCAAGCTTTGTTTTTACTCAAAACTAAGTTGTACAAAATTCCGAATTCGTAGCTAAAATATTACTTGAGTTATAGTGAGTTTCGTAAATTAAGTGAAAACATTTTGACAGGATATTTGTATGGCAGCTACACGAAGGACTAACAGGATATTCTTCATAATTATTTATTTAGCTCCAACTATTGAAAAAATAATACAGACAAAATTTCAAAGTCGTAGTTTAAACCCTTTTGAAGTTATTGACCAATATTCTTGAACACCCGTTTTAAGGATATTTTGTATGGCAGCTACCAGAAGGAGTAAAAGGATTTCGCTGACTAGTAAACTCGAACTTCGTTTTCACTCAAAACTAATTTGTACAAAATTTCGATTTCGTAGCTAAAAGATTACTTGAGTTATAGTGAGTTTCGTAAATTAAGTGAATACATTTTGACAGGATATTTGTATGGCAGCTACACGAAGGACTAATAGGATTTTCTTCATAATCATACATTTAGCTCCAACTATTAAAAAAGTAACACACACAAAATTTCAAAGTGTTAGTTTAAACCCTTCCGAAGTTATTTGCTAATATTCTCGCACACATGTTTTAAGGACATTTTGTATGGCAGCTACCCGAAGGAGTAGGACGATTTTGCCCGTTAACGAACTTAGCCTTACAAATTCAACCAAACACTCAGATTCAAAATTTCAAGATCCTAGGTGAAGGCGTTCTTGAGTTATCGTGTTCACGGACAGACGGACAGACGGACGGACGGACGGACGGACGGACGGACGGACGGACGGACGTCAGACGGATTTGAGGTTTTTGGGCACAAATAAACAAAAAATAATATATAACTTTTTTTCGTCCGAGGCTTGGTTCTATGCGTTACAAACTTTTCGGCTGGATTAAACTTATAATACTCTATATGATTTCATCTAGAGTATAAATATATGCACGCACGGTGCAGAATGTCATGAATTTGGCACATTCCGATTTTTATCCGAAATCTTTCAGACATTTCGGATCCTTTGTGGCGTAACGCATTCGATACAAAATGTGCATCCGAATTCGTACCGATATCATCATTCGATGTCGTACCCATCATAATTCCGATTTCTAATCGAAATCCTTCAGACTAGTCGGATTTTTAATACCGTTTCGAATTCGGTACGAAATAGGCATCCGAATTCTTTCCGACTATTCGGACATCAGACAATTCTACACTATTGGCTTGCTGGGTACATACGTACATACCTACGTACATATGTACATATGTATAAATATCATATAATTTTGCTTGTTTTGAATTAACGGGGTTTAAACCAGGAGTGTAAAAGTACAATCCAAGTAATTTCTAGGAAAGTTATAACAAAGGTTTTTATGTGCCAAGTTTTTTATTTCTACTATACTTACTCTCTTACTCTATACTCTTACTATATTAAACTAATGAAATTCATGTGTATATTCAATTTCCTGTGAAATACGGGAATGGTATAGATCGATAACGTATTTCCATTTTATTTTGTTTCTTCATAAATAGGAGCACTATACCACTCTAGCACTATGCCCCATTGACGTGGAGTTACGTTCTAACTGGAACTTTAACTGACAGATTTTCATACAAAACTTTCGGTTAAAGTACTAGTCAAAGTTTAACTGACAATTGTAATAATGGCCCTTTCCCGCCATAAATACAATATTCGCGTATTTTGCATTATATCCCTCTGATTCTAAGCCCGTAATTTATAAATTCCACATCAATTCCGACTAGAAAATGTAAATATTAAAAACAAATTTAGTAATTGCGTCTAGTTATTGTGGTTAAGGTAAATCTATCTAACTATGACACTCATATGTATTCAATAAAATTTTAATTTTATATTAATGATGATAAACTTGAACCAGTTTTCATCTACGGAGTATGTACTGTGTGAGTCAACTGCATGGTAAGGTATACCAATACTACTCGTCGGTAGATAACTCCGATGCAGACAGACATCACCAAGTGGGAGCAACGCGAAAATTTCTTTTCCACTTTTTCATCGAATGCAGAGTTCCCTCCGCATCCACTTCATCTATAAAATTCAAAATTATTGTAGAAAGTTGTTCATTTTACAGACTGAATTCAACTGAAACAGAGTTGTCTTCTTTTATAAAACAAGCAAACTATATACAGCAACTGATATAAGCTTTTAGTAAATTGCAGCATCAACTATTGTGGAATTTTTCATTACAATCATTTGGATATTAATAACAATAACCATTTCAGTGTAGTGAATTTCAGTGACATTTCCACGTTTTTGGATTACAAGTGCATTAATTTGGATATACGTACATACAAGTGCAGACTGCGGCAAAATGCGGTAATTAGTTATATCAAATTGGAATATTACCTACCTCTTCTAAACAGTGTAAATTAACTATAAATCAGGAGTACTATGTATAACAGAAAGATCTTACAACATTTCAATTATTGTAAGATCAAACATTCAGAGACTATACACATAAGAAACGTATGGCTCCTCTGTGAGTGCTCAACAGGCACCTAGGCTCGCCGCACTTTGCATCAAGTCATTGAACTTGTCGACTAACTATCTATTTTTTTAAAAGTGATTTCCGTTATGTTATTTAATATCTAAGCCATTATTTTTTTAAATTTGAAAAATCATTTCAAATTAATAAGTGTGCTTAAAAAATAAGTTCTTCAGAATTCAATAGTGTTATTATTTAAATGCCTTTCGTGTTACTTTACAAAGCTTGTAGAATATCATTATTATAGGCAGTTGATAAAAATAACGCGTAATCAAAATCAGGAAAAAGTTCTATTCGAATACGCTATGAAAGTCTGTTAAGTCTATCTTTCTTCTCCAGGGGAACCTATGAATAATCAATATAAAAATATCCTTAATTTTTAATCTTTAGTAATATTAACAGGGTCATGTAGCCTAAACTCCGGAATCAATTCGCCACGAAGCTTACTGCAATAACATAAACGTTACTATAGGCATAACAAACTCAGAGCAGTTATATGTACATCCTCTTGCATAAGTTGCCAACGCATTTACTGAACTCGAGTTTTAGCAACGAGTTTAGACGTACAAGAAATCATTCCACTCTTTCCTATTCTTTGCCTGGAGATATATCAATAGGTCTGTTCTTTTTGGCTACACCTTCTACACTTTTCTACACTTTTCTGCACTAACTCTTGACCTAATAGGTTTGCTCTTTTTTCATTCATCCTCTTCACCTCTCTGCACTCACTCAAAAGTTAGTGTAGAAAAGAGTAGAATGTGTAGCCAAAAAGAACAGACCTAATTCTTGAGAATATGAATAGGCAATATAGAGCCAAAATTTACAAGAATCCAACGTTCGTTCGCACACTCGTTTGGACAGACAGACTGACCGATGGACAGCAATAGGGATAGCAAGCAACATAATTCGACGTTTTTGTTACAGTTACATCAAAATACTAAAATTCAACACATTCTGTTTTCCTGTCATATTTGGACAGACTCACTCAAAAAAAAATTGTTATTTTATTTCTATAGATCGTAAACATCTCCTTTACGCTACGAAAAACAAGGTAAAATGTAAAGGGTTTAAAAATCACCTTTCCAACAACTTTTGTTGTATTCAGATTTTGAAATTACTCAAATTAAAGGAGATGTGTCAAAAACTCTCTTTTCTTCTCTACGTTAACCCCTCGTAGTACTATTGACACTAATAAAACATACTGCAGTCACGATCGGCTGCAAGCCAATCGTATAATACTCTAGATGAATACTGAACTCCGATTTATATCGTAGTTGGGGATAAAGTAGAATTACGTGTGTGCATGCTGTATGTCCTTTATTAAGGACTGCCATTAGATTGCTACTCAAAACTAAAAGACAATATTCATTGTTTAATTTCACATCTTTAACTGGGTAATTCATCGAAAAAAAATGTCCTTTTTGAAGGACTTTCACATGGGAGGTGCAGAAAGGACTCACTCGATTTCTTACATATTTATCCTTTTTCTTAGAACCATTTAAAAATGAACGAGTACAAAATTTCAAATTCGTAGCTTGAAGCGTTCAAAAGTTATCGGAAAATATTGTTGAACACGTGTCTTAAGGACATTTTGTATGGCAGCTACCAGAAGGGGAAAAAGGATTTCGCTGATTAGTAAACTCAAACTTCGTTTTTACTCAAAACTAATTTCTACAAAATTTCCAATTCATAGCTAAAAGATTACTTGAGTTATTGAAAGTTCCGTAAATTAAGTGAAGACGTTTTGACAGAATATTTGTATGGCAGCTACACGAAGGACTAATAGGATTTTCTTCATAATCATACATTTAGCTCCAACTATTGTAAAAATAACACATACAAAATTTCAAAGTCGTAGCTTAAACCCTTCTGAAGTTATCGGCCAATATTCTTAAACACGTGTTTTAAGGACATTTTGTATGGCAGCTACCTGAACGAGTAAAAGGATTTCGCTGACTAGTAAAGTCGAACTTTCTTTTCACTCAAAACTAACTTGTAAAAAATTTTGAATTCGTAGCTACAAGATTACTTGAGTTATAGTGAGTTTCGTAAATTAAGTGAATACATTTTGACAGGATATTTGTATGGCAGCTACACGAAGGACTAACAGGATTTTCTTCATAATCATATATTTAGCTCCAACTATTGGAAAAATAACACATACAAAATTTCAATGTCGTAGCTTGAATCCTTCTGAAGTTATCGACCAATATTCATGAACACGTGTTTTAAGGATATTTTGTATGGGAACTACCAGAAGGAGTAAAAGGATTTCGCTCACTAGTAAACTCGAACTTCCATTTCACTAAAAACTAATTTGAACAAAATTTTGAATTCGTAGCTAAAAGATTACTTGAGTTATAGTGAGTTTCGTAAATTAAGTGAATACATTTTGACAGGATATTTGTATGGCAGCTACACGAAGGACTAACAGGATTTTCTTCATATTCATATATTTAGCTCCAACTATTGGAAAAATAACACATACAAAATTTCAATGTCGTAGCTGAAACCCTTCTGAAGTTATCGACCAATATTCATGAGCACGTGTTTTAAGGACATTTTGTATGGCAGCTACCCGAAGGAGTGGGACGATTTTGCCCGTTAACGAACTTAGCCTTACAAATTCAACCAAACATCCAGATTCAAAATTTCAAGATCCTAGGTGAAGGCGTTCTTGAGTTATCGTGCTAACGGACAGACGGACGGACGGACGGACGGACGGACGGACGGACGGACGGACGGACGTCAGACGGATTTGAGGTTTTTGGGCACAAATAAACAAAAAATAATATATAACTTTTTTTCGTCCGAGGCTTAGTTCTATGCGTTACAAACTTTTGGGCTGGATTAAACTTATAATACTCTATATGATTTCATCTAGAGTATAAAAATAATACGGCACAAAATACATAGCGCTTCACTCAAATACTAAAATTCATCTAGTTGTACTCAGCCGTTTTCCCATAATGTTCGAGCAAATTCGCAGACAAATAATTTTTCAATTTATTAGATCCGTAGCTATATATTATTGTAGCTCATAGAGATATATGTATATACTGGAGACGACAAGTCATCGTTTTTGTATGAAACGCTTTGAAGCCAGGGAAGTGAGATGCAAATAGTGGTAGAAGTCAAATTGTTGTTGTTTACCGTGTTTCATGAGCGGGACATAATATTATTATGAACTAGATGCTAATAGTGGCTTAGTGTCAATTGTTGTTGTTTTGCGTGTGAGTGAATGCGAGTCGTCCGGCTTCAACTCAGTCGCTGTTTGTCATCTCCAGTACATACGAGTATATCTCTATGTTGTAGCTATACTTTAATGACATTTCATGTAATCTCAAAAAAGGGAATTAATTTATTCATGAAGTGGCGCGAGAATATCAAAATGTTGTTTCTGATATAACATACTCGTATTGTGTAGAAAGTGAGGAATATACTTTAACTCCATATATGTATATGTACGCACACTATACTTTCATGCGTATCTTACGTGAAAAGATCGGTCATTCCTATAGGTACAGCACCTTTTAGTTTTAGTGTTTTCAAAATGATATTTGGTGTAGAGATTGTTGAGTATTCTTCAATCATTGATGTTTGCACTAACTAATTTTATAACCTATTTTATTTCATTATTTTAATAATAAAGTATTGTTATCGATTATTAAAAAAAAAATTTGTTACCCTGAAAAATTTTTTTTCTACATTTCATGACTAATAGACACCAAAAAACCAAAAAAAAAAATGTTCACTCCGTCTGTACGCCGTACGCAAAACGTTTGAAAGCTTATAGCTCTCAAACTCTTTGAGTTATTAAGTTGATTTTTTTTTGTTGGTAGACTGAGCTGACCCCTTCCAGTGGCCATCTTTTGAGTATTGGGGTGTGAGGGAGAAGGTGGGAGAAGCGTTTTAGACGGAAAACGTTTGTTTCTAGATCTCAATAACCGCTTACGCTAGGAGGCTGAACCTTGGAATTTATATAAAGCTTCGATAGTGGACCCATTTGCAAGAAAAATTTCTGATATGGGTGAAGGGATGTGGAAGTGGGTGGAATAATAATGCGTCCGAAACGCTCGAAAGCCGAGATCGAGACATTCTAAAATCCAAATCTCCTAAACGGTTAATGTCACGAAATTAAAACTTAATGAATATCTGTAGGTATATTAGAAGAATAGATCGGAAACAAATTTTTGAGAAGGGGCAGTGGCGTACGGGGGTGGGGGGGTGAAAAACTTTAGATTACGATATCTCACGAACCAATTGCATTAGAAAAATAAAAATACGGTTTTTGTATTAAAGTTGACAAACAAAGTTTGCTGAAAGTAAAATTTTTTAAGGGGGCGGTGGAGTATGGAAGTGAAGGGGATAAGAATTTTTCTAAAAAATCACTTCTCATATCTCAAGAACAGTGTAAGATAGATGCTTAGAAATTTTACCAGAAGTAGGCCTAATAAATGCCTAGTAGAAAAAAAATGTTACGGGTGAGGGTGTAGAGGGTGAGAGGTGGGTAGGGTGAAAAGGAAAAAGTTCCTATTTTTATATCTCGAGAACCATCAAAAGCTGAAACTCGGTATTTGGATAGAACTATAGTAGTAGCATGTTGGAAAAATATTGGAAAAATTTTGGTATGGGAGTGGGGAGTGTTTTCCTAACTATAGAACGGCTTATGCTAGAAAGTTGAAACTCGGTATGTATATGTAAATCAACTAGAAAAGTAATATTGCTTAAAAAAATTCAAATATCCATTGGCGTTCGGAAGGAGGGCAAAAAAAATTATCAGTAAAAATGGAATACATATATTTTCACGATTTTCGTCATATCTATTAGGTCTTTCTATATATTGAATTCATTTTTATTCTACGGATTCTTCATATAAATACCTAGAAAGTGTTTTCAGGCCTTTTTTTAAATTCGACCCCAAGGTGGTGTCAAGAGGCTGTATACATTTTCACGAATTCAGCCATATCCCTCCGTCTGATTAGATATCGAATAAAACTCGTTTTCAAGTTTTTTCTTTTTTCAACCCCTAAGAGGGTATAAACAGGTTGAACATGTTGTCACGAATTTCGTCATAGACATCGGATTGGTTTCACTTCCTCGTGCTTTCTTTATATAAATATATCTAAAAACTCATTTCAGGATTTTTGGATATTCAACCCCAAACTGAGTGCAAGAGGGTTGCATATGTTTTCACAAATTCCTACATATTTCCTAGTTCTAATGAAATATCGAATTCATTTTTTACCTTCTAAGGCTTCCTACATAATCGTCAAAAAGTTGATTTTAGGATTTTTAGATATTCAACTCCAAGAGGACGTAAGGCTTTCGATATATTTCTTAGGATTGATGAGATATCAGATTGGTTTTCACTTCCACAGACTTTTTATATAATCGCCTACACATGCATTTCCGATTTCATGTGATGGCCCAAAGCCATATCACGAAAAACCTCCAAAACAACTGATATCATACTACGACTTAGACCTCGTCCCGGACTATGATCCAATTATGTAATTCATATTGTTGCGAGCTAGGGGTTCGCTGGGATTTCAAGTAAAACACAATTCGTTTAAAATTAAAATAAGTGATAATTTATTAATCGCACTTTAATTCTATTCGCACAATAATTGGCACTGTATGGCAATACCGCCCGCTTATACATATATCGCTTGACTCGATCACTTTCGCTTTCTACCAACACGGTCGCGTATACACGCTGGCTGTCACAGTCGTCGTAATAAAAATTACTATGTCCCTGAAAGCTTCACCTGCTTTTATACTAGTTGGCTGTGGTCTAGACTGTTCTTGAATCTTCGCTCGGTGGTGTGTGTGGACGGTACGCGAAAGCTTGAGAGAATTCGATTTGATCTTCTACGCTGTTCTGCTACATACGAGAACATTCGATTAGAAGGGAGGTACAATCGTGTTGCTCCGCTTTCTTATATACTTCAACTAGGTTTCTGATTGGGTTACTTTGCAGCTAGGTATTCGGTTGTTGCTGTTTCCATTGTGCAAAACCGAGCGAGTTGCGCGGTTGCCAAGCTTGCATATAACAATATGTTATATGTGGCAGCGGCGTAAGTATTCTAGCGCGACCCCATTCTAACCGTTTCCCGAACTTTTTTTTAGGTTTTCAGTCACATAGTAACCTAGACCGCATCTCAGAATTAAACGCGTTCCGGACTTCTACCCAAAAATAATAAGGTTGCGCCCAGACTGTTGGCAGATTTTTTAACCTAATTTTATAAAACAAATTTAAGTTATGCGTGATTCATTTCTATTTTCCGATATTCATTTGCACAGTTTCATATAATGATTACTAAATTTAAATGTAAATCTTATAAGGGGCAACAACTTACGTCTCTTTCTTGCGGCGTAATGTATTTATGCAAGTAATGTCGCTTAATATGCCAGGATAGCCACAGGTGAAAGGACAAAACTGCAAAGAATAGCCGTGTAGATTACGTTATTTTGTATATGTGCATTATGTAGGATGAAACAGGTTTGAAACAAAATAAAATTCTTGCTGATTAGTTGCGTAGTCATTTTAACCTTACGTAAATGCTACTAGCTACGCTTTAGCAAAAAATTAATTTTTATTTAATAATTGTCACGATTAAAATATACCAAGAATTTGAATTTTTGCCTGTTCTTATTTACATTTTTTTAATGCCCGTGAAAAGAAGATTATTAAAAACTAATCGGTTTCACTTTCTTTCATTGATGATCACTCATCATACCAGTCTGAGTAGTGCTGGAGTGCTTGATCGGTTACATGATTGCCAGTAAGAAATTACTCTTCAGTTACTTTTTGGACAATGAAGAGTGAAAACTCGTTGAACCTGTTACAGGTAAGCAACCTACTAAAAACTGCACATTGGACAGTCTTTGATTGCAATTGAATTTCGATTTATTGCGACCGCTTAGCCTTAAATGTATTTTAAAAGTTATATCATCGCACTTACGCGAAAGATATTGATTTAAAAATATCGTTTTCACTGGTATATTTCCTGTCCAGACTATATAATAAATACGAGCATACTCGTATCTTATCATGATCAACGTTAACTGAACTGAGAAGGAAAATTACGTTATACGTAATATGTAGGTACATTATCCACTAATGTAGTCAACATATGATTGAATAGAACAACTCCCTCTAATTATCAAAGATTAAAATGGGTATGATGTGTGATCAGTGATTGTGAGGTGTTATGATAACTAATAACAAGAAATCAAAAATTAACATACATCCATAAATACTCAGTTTTTTTTTACATCACTCTTCCAAATTACATTTCAAAATCCTTTGAAATGATGATGAACTTTCTCAAATAAATTGCATCACACATCAAAGGTTAACTCTGGACTTCAATAAATTTTGCTTTGTTTTTGGGTTACCCAAAGACTTTTATAGTTCAAACAATAAATTATGCTTTATGAAATCATGATAATTCAATGAAACCATGGATTTGCTGAAATAAAGGTAGCAGCAAAGTAAAATCTTTCATTTACATGAATTTCACATTGATCATCTGGATTGTATACAATGTATAGTGCAATGCTTTTAAAAATCATAATTTCAGTCAAGTTGATCATAAGGTCTGTGGTTATTTCACGCTTTGTTCATGGTTCGCCGATCGCCGAGTTGCTGAATGCTCATTTTAAATTTCATTTAAATGATACTAACCGCGTCTCGCGGCTACGCTTATGTTTGTATGGTGCTATATCACCAAAACTGCAAAGCAAGCGGTTTCCAGTCTTGCTTCCTGTTGCTCCCGTTGTTCCGTTGCTCTCCTTACTCCCATTGCCCCTGTTGCTACCGTTGCTCCGTATCTCCGTTGCTTCCGTTGCTCTCGTTGTTTCGTTGCTTCCATTGCTCCGTGGCTCCTGTTGCTTCCGTTGTATCGTTGCCCCCGTTGCTTCCGTTGCTCCCGTTGTTCAATTTTGTCAAGCGTGCGCACACATACGCCAAAAAAAACCCGGACTGCCTCAAAACTATATGGAATACTCTCAATTGTTTAAATAACTCGCGTACCATAAATTGTAAAATTATTTTACTAATACAGAAACCTTCACGGGCGTGTATTCAAAAAATCACTAAAGTTTCATTGCAATCGGATGAATGGTTTAGGATCGCATACGGGACAAACAAACAAAAAAAACAAAGTCCTGATGTGCTTCAGTATCGATACTTATCACTGCCGAGATTGGTTCGCAGCTGCCAATTGCATCTCCTTTCTTTACGCTGGTAATGCTGTCCGAAACGTTGTACACTATTGTTGGTACAATCATCTTCTCATTCCTTTTTTCCTTCGTGCCGTTTAGTGTACTCGGCCCTCTGACATACACACTCATCTGTAATTTCCCGGACTCGGTATACTTCGTAATGTTTGTTTAACAGCTTCGAACGTAAGGCCATATACTAAGGCATCGTCAATCGTTTTTTTCCCTATTTTAACGGCGGCTATAGCTCTTTCTCTGTTGTGATCGGCCTTGGAGTGGTTATTTCGACTTAAAAAAGTCAAAATAACCGAAGGGAAGGTTGGGATCGGGAAACAGGGGTCCAATTCCGCCTACGTCCGAATTGGTGGCTGAAATACGAACTGGAGCGACGTGCTTGCTGGCTTCCGGGCTAGCTGCGGCTGTGGGGGGGTACGTTGTTCGTATTCCAGACCATAAAACCCATGGCCTATACAACAAAAATTTCACGCCGACTTACCCGGGTGATAAAATTGGGATAAGATTCCCAATCGGTCATGAGAGACCGAGAAAACTCCCTTCAACTCGACTGGCGCTGCTGTTATGCGCCGTCTAGCCCACCCTACCGTAGCCATACTTGTCCACAAAGAAAATTTTTTAAATATGGCCCCTAAAGAGAGGAATGAGGGGGGGCGGAAGGTCTTCAAACGAGAAGATCCATCCTATAGGCTTCCTTAACTAGCCATTATGTCTTTTTAAACAAACTCAAAAAAAAACCAATTCATACCAAAAAAAAACAATAGATAATAAAAAAAAATTACCTTTTTTTTTTCTGTTTTTTCTTATCGCCGCATAAGTAAAGTTTTACATTACTTTTTTTGTTTATCGCATTTTAATTTTATATTATTTATTCTTCGTCCATGTCAATTCCTGTCCTGTCAGTCTTGTCATAATTTTATTTTTATTTCATTTTAATTCCTTTTTAGTTTCATTTAATTTTTTTTTTATTTAATTTGTTTAATTTAATTTATTTAAATTTACTTCATTTTTTTTTTTTTTATTTTTCAAATTTAATTTGTTATGCTTTCATTCATTTCATTTATTTGTTTTTATTTTTCCTTTAATTTTTCCTTTTTTTCTTTTCGGTCTCGCGCCAAAACTTAACTTAACATTATTTCTTTAATCTTAGCTTTCGCCAGTGCGCGCAAAAACTAAACTTAATTCCTACTTTTTTCTCATTTAAATAATAATTTTCGCCCGAGCGCTTAAAACATAACTCATAATTTTTCATCCGCGCCAAAAAAAAACTTCTTTCTCGACCCGCCAAAACAGACTTTTTCTCGTCCGCCAAGAAAACTTAACCTTTTTTTTTTCTTCTCGCCAGCTGTCAGAAACTCTCCAAAACAAAAACCCCAACCACTGAACTGATTGTTTTTTGTGGAATTGGTGTGGATCAAAGTAATGCCACTGCATTAATTGGTCCACACCAATTCTCACAGATGACACTACATCTCCTGTACAGAATTATCAAACACGTAAACGGCAGAGTCATTGCGCTGTTTAGTTTGGGCATTGGGAAGCGATAGAAGCGTTAGTCTTTCTATATCACGTGCTAGCTCTTGTAATGTCTCACCGTTCTTCGGGCTTCGTTTGTAGAGCTGCCTTTTGTAGATTTCCCGCATGTGTTCGCTGCCGTAATGAAGATCTAGTGTTTGTACCAGTGTTGCAAAATATTGCTGGTGCTCTTGGGGAATTGTTTGAAGAACTTCTGCTGGTGGATCTCTTGGCGTCAATATTAGGACCGTTACTTGTTCCAAATTATTCCTATGATTGTTTCTTGCGGCAGCCTCAAGTTGAGTCTGTTCTATCGTGATGACGCCAGTCGCTTTCACATTATCAAAATCCCTTTTTAGGCATTCATCTTCCTCCACAATCTCAGATGCCATTTGTTCTTCAATTGCCTACTCCGATTGGAGTTTTGGAGACCCTGTAAATAATTGGTACAGGAGCTTTTATAAAACTGTTATGAAACCTGTAAACACTAAAACGAAGAAAAGGTATATTACATACATTGACAACAAAATAATAAACATACCGCAGTCACAATAGGCAGCAAGCCAATCGTATGATACTCTAGCTGAAATTTTTAACTCTAATTTATATTGCAGTTGTGATTTTGTTGTTTGTTACTACTCGAACAATAAAACAATATCTTCCGCTTTCTATCTTATATCTGGAACTTTAAGTAAATTATTGGAAGAGAAACTATACTTTTTCAAGGACTTTCAGTAAGACCGCACTAGATTTCAACCATATTTATCCCTTCACCTGCCAACAGTTTGTGTGCAACTTTATAATTTTTTAGGGGTAGTCCGGAACGCGTTTTATGATGAGATGCGGTGTAGGTTACTATGTAGCTGATAATCTAAAAAAACCGTTCGAAATAGCCTACCCAAAAATTATAGATGAAATCTGAGAGATTATAAGTTTAATCCAGTCCAAAACGTAACGTATAGAACCGAGCCTCAGACGGAAAAAAAACTAATCGGCTTGCTGTCCGTCCATCCGTCCGTCTGCCCGTACGCACGATAACTTAACAGCGCCTGGGACCAGGATCTTGACATTTTGAATCTGGATTTTTGGTCGAATTTCTTAGGCTAAGTTCGATAACAGGCAAGATTGTACTACACCTTCGGATAGTTGCCATACTAAAAGTCCTTAAAACAATTTCAAAAATATTAGCCAACTTCGGAACGCCTTAAGCTATGACCTTAAAAAGCAAAGAAGTTAAAGTAAAAAATAATTCGATACATTATCAAATTTGTAAAGACATACACAGTAATTTTACATCCTACTAGTGGTTGAATATAGCAAAATCCTGTAACAGATTTTGCAATCATTATTATAAATTCCATAAAAGTAGAAGCGAACTTCATATTTCATCAGATCTGAAAGATTCGCCGGAATTCGTGAAAACAACATAAACACTTCCAACGCAGCAAACTTTTGTTATACAAGTCCGTAGTTCATCCTTTTCACTGGTACGCTCTGCCAAGCAGGGAAGCGTGAATCACATTATGGACAACGATATCAAGCCAAGAAACCAAACTAGATACATTAGAACTAGATACCCAGAGTGCCCATGGTTCATTAGGAACTTCCAACTCCACCGACCTTATTATTTTATGGATAGAGGTTCTCCGCTAAAGGTATACTGGTCCTAACGCCTGTAAAATTTTCAAAATCATATCTAATACGGTTCTGGAGATATAAAAATTAAATTTTTTGAAAAATGGCTGTTATATTTACTACATAGACTCCAATTGAAATTCTATATACAGAAACTAAATTTTATCTTCCTAGCACAATTAAGTCGGAAGATATTGTAATCCAAAGGTTTTCATCCCCCACCCATACACCTCACCACCCGCCCCCACCCCCTTAAAAACCATTTTCTATTCTCCTATTTCTTAAGACAACTACAAAAGTTTCAACCTTCTGACATCAATCGTTCAGGAGATATGGATTTGAGAATGTTTCAATCCCAGCTTTCAAGCGTTTTGGACGCATTGTTTTTCCCCCCACTCGCACACCCCTCAACCTATATCGACCATTTTCTTGCAAATGGGTTCACTATCATAATTCTACATAAGTTCTAACTTTCAGCCTCCTAGCATAAGCGGTTCCTGAGATCTAGAAACCAAAATGTTTCCACTTAAAAAATAATAAAGTAAAATTATATTTTTAGTTAAAAAATCTTCCAACAGACTGGGGCAACTTCATTATTTATTGGGTAGAAGTCCGGAATGCGTTTAATGCTGAGATGCGATGTAGGTTACTATGTGACTGAAAACCTAAAAAAAAAGTTCGGGAAGCGGTTCAAATGGGGTCCCGCCAGTATACTTATACCACTGCCACATATAACATATGAATTAAGTAATATTTTGAAAAATATGAATTTGTTTTTCGAAATTATATGAAATCGGAAATGCTTTTGTAGGCGATCACATAAAAAGTCTGTGAAAGTGAAAACCAATCTAATATCTCATCATACATAAGAAATATGTCAAAAGCCTTACGTCACTATGGTAATTCCTAGGTGCAAGGTAATGGTCTTGACTTTCCTGACGTGACCCAATGGAATGCCGTTTTGTAATTTATCCCGAGAGATACGATACGATACGACCAATCTTCTCCTTTGTTAGCGTTGCTCATAATTTTCTCTCTATCCTGTTGGTTATGCTTGTGGTATTTTCGTCGAATGACTTGCTCACTGCTAACTATGCACGATCGGCAAATTGGACACATCACGCTGTCTTCAGTCATCAATGCCAATAGACAAGTACCATGCAGAAGATGGTCACAAGGCTGTAATCTCTTAACTGCCTTCCTTAACATGCTAAGGCAGCAAATAGCGCAGTTATCCTTCAATTCCATCTTACTTAATCGAATCTCAATACAATAATTAAATTAAATGTCAACTGTACAGATTCTGAAATACAATTCACTATTCTGAAATACATTTTACGTATTCTGAAATACAATTCACTATTCTGAAATACATTTTACGTAATCTGAAATACAATTCACTATTCTGAAATACAATTTACATATCTGAAATTAATATTATATAGTCTGAAATACATGTTGAAAAGGTGTAGAGCAATGTTGTAGGAATTTCGAAGTGTTAGTGGTGGTTTACGAAATGGGATCTTCCAGATTGCGATCGTCGATAATTATCCAGAAAATGCGATTCGCAAGCTAGTTCCTCCACGCTAAATGATTTTTGACTACTGTCGTGCCTTTCCATTTCCCAAAACTTCGAAACGGTAGCATTTAGTTCCTCCGGTGGATTTTCAGCAGAAAAAAGGCAATTTGAATCTGTACCGAATCTACCTGAGAATATCCATCCAAATATTGTTTTTTGCAGTATTGCTTGTTGATTCAGACGTATCTGTCCTACGGATAGAAGTTCAAAGAATAGACTAGCTACGAATAAAATGTCAATTCTTTGGGGTGTATTGAAAGCTGGGTCTGCAAGAGCGATGTTTTTTGAAATTGTCATGGTTGAGATGTCAAAGTATTGAGTTGGCAAGGTGCTGGAAATATGAGTCAATATTTGAACTTCCAGCTTCCAACAATTTCACTAGTTTTCTCGGCTTCTTAACGAAATTTCCGATCTTCCTGAAGAGTTAGACTTGGGGTTTCCGATACCGATAATTTGGTTTGGTTTGTGACGCGATTGCGCGCTTTTTGATGTGAGAAATGAAATTCCTTGATCGTTGGATAAGTTTGATGAGCTTTCGGAACGTGACGGCAATGGCACGGTTCCGCTACCAAGAGTGTCAGAGTGAACTGATGTATTGATAGAGGCTGACATTGGCGCGATGGGCTGGACAGCATCTGTTGGCAAGTGAAGTAGTGTGTGATGTGGCTTGGCACAATGTTGGCATCCACGCGATTTGCAGGTTCTAACTGTGGTCCATTTCTCAAACAGTTTATACAGAGATTTAATGACTTTACGATACTGAAACGTTCTGATGGAGACCTTTGCAAAAAAGTGTTGCATTTGAAGGGGGAATGATAGATTTCCTTGCATAATTCGCACCCTTTGTTGCTGGATTCAGCAGCTGCATATGAAGCGAATCGAGCAGTTGAATGAGCAGGCGTAGTCTTTTTTGATGTTTGCTGCTCAAACGATGACCTTTCGAGTGAAGCAACCTCTCGTTTTAAATAATTAAGCAAGGCTGTTTATCACCTCTGAATCCTATAGAGCTTTCGCTGTCTACAACTGATCATCATTTCTACTTACAGTTTCTTCTTCAATGGTGTCGTCATACGTTCGATGGAAGCCCACACGTATTTCGGCGGGCAAACATCTTAAAAGAATTGACCTTAACATTATTAAATATTTCGTGGATGGGATGTGGATGCGTGGATGGGACTCCCAACGTGATCTCATGGAGGTCGTAACCAAGTTGTACAGATGCCGCAAGCCAACTGCATCGGTTTTCATATGGACCGGCTTGAGCGCCATAAGTTGCTGCAGAATTCGGTCGATAATTTTCTCGGTGTCACCGAATTTTTCCCGGAGCAATGAAATCGCATTCTCGTAGCAGGAATCGCTGGGTTCAAACCCAGCTATAGCCTCAGCAGCTCTGCCGGAAAGCACCGACTGCAAATAAGTAAATTTCTCAGCCCCCCGAGTGAGCGATTCTCATGAACATGATCCCAGATACCAGAATGGCTGCCTTTCATTCAAATCGCCTGTAAAACGCTTGAGCTCTAGTTTCGGAAGACGAACCGAACAGACGTTTCGCGGGATTTCACATGAACTCGCACAATTGACACTTAAGCGAATTTTTTCGAGACGTTCATTTATGCGCGATATCGTACTCATAGCCTTGTCGTTGTACTCGGCTATAGCTTCCCGTTTGCGATCCTCGTCCTTGATGCTACCGCTCAGGCCATCGTTCGCACAATTTAGGTTATCTCGTGCACTCTTTCAGCGTTCGAGGAAGACGGTAAGTTCCTCTTCGACCGTATCGAAGCAAGCGGAATTTTCGGGTTTTATTTCCGAACATTCCAACGCTAGATATTCTTCAGCCACTTTCGCAATTTTCGTAAGCTGGCAGCGATATACGGCTCTTGATGCCATGGTCATGATCTTTCGGAAGAAATTGGAATATATGTATAAGCGAACGGTATGTTAGCGAGTCCAGTTACCCGCGCGTTGCACTTGTACCTTACTGAATATCTAAAGTCTTCCCGGGTTTCGGCACCAACATGTGGTAATTCCTAGGTACAAGGTACACTTCGCAAAAAAAAACTGGTTTTATGAAATTCAGTTTTTCTTTATATCTAATTTCAATTTTTAATTTTCGGCTAATGGCGATTTGGACTAAAAAATAATACCGGAAGCAAAACGAATGTGCGAGTGAGGCTCAGAACACGAACACGATCAAAACAAGTGTCAGCTTTACCAACATCAAAAAGTAGTGCCATGAATTAGTGGACGCGAAGTTATATCAAAGCCAAGTACATTACTGACCAAAATTTAGGTTAGGTTTTAAGGTTTTAACAGTCCTTTTAGGGTTGAATATTTAAAAATCCTCAAATCAACTTCTTGCTGATTATGTAGGAGACCCTGGAAGTAAAAAATCTGCCAACAGTCTGGGCGCAACTTTATTATTTTATGAGTAGAAGTCCGAAACGAGTTTAATGCTGAGATGCGGTGTAGGTTACTATGCGACTGACAACCTAAAAAAAACGCGTTCCAAATAGCCGCCTGGTTATTTCTTAGGTCGTCAGTCGCATAGTAACCTACACCGCATATGATCATTAAACACGTTTCGGACTTCTACCCATAAAATAATAAAGTTGCGCCCAGACTGTTGGCAGATTTTTTTTATTTACTTGCGTATTTTTTTAACAATAGAGTAATTCATAGTAGTAAAAGCGAATTCGATCACATTAAACCTAAGAGATTTTCGAAATCAGTGAAAACTTGAACAATACCCCCAGGGGGTTTAATTGAGAAAAAATACTTAAATCGGTTTTTCCCCGACTACGTTTAAAGCTTATAGAAGTAAAGGTGAATTCCAAATCTCAATATACCTTAGAAATATATCAGAATTCGTGAATATGTACACAACCACTCTACACCCCCTTAGGGGTTGGATATCGAAAAATGTTGAAGATCGTTACTAGGCGCTTTTATAAATAGCCCGCAGAAGTAAAATTGCTTTGATAGCTCGACATGTCTAAAAGTTTTAACGAAATTTGTAGTAATGTGGATTCACAAACAATTTTTTTACTCAACCTCTGAACGCCAATAAAAATCTGAACTTTTTTTTTTTTTTTTAATTACTCTAATAGCACATTTACATATACCTACCAAATTTCAACTTTCTAGCATAAGCCGTTTCTGAGATATAAAAAACCACCCCTCTCCCCCGTACCTTGATACCCCTATCAAACATTTTATTTTTCTAGGATGTCTCCATAGTGACTCTATATAATTTTTAGCTTTCTATTCATTATGGTTTTCGAGAAATAAAAATCAGAATGTTTTGTTTTCTACTCCTTTTCACCATCACCCCCAACACCAACACCACCAACATTTTTTTCCCTACTAGAAGTTTACCGACCCCAACTCCTGTAAAATTTTCAAGATCATATCTGATATGGTTTCTGAGATATAAAAATTAAATTTTTTAAAAAATTTGCTGTCCCCCCACTTTCGTACTCCTCCTCCCCCCTCAAAAAATTTAGTTTCGGTAGACTCCTCTTGTGATGCCATATACAGAAACTAAATTTTATCTTCCTGGTGTAATTGGTTTAAAAGATATTGTAATACAAATTTTTACACCCCACACCCCACCACAACTTTTAAAAATTTTAGCCCTTGTCTAATCTTGAAGTATCCAACAACAACAAAGTTTCAATCTTCTGACATCAATTGTTCTGGAGATATCGATTTTAGAATGTTTCAATCCCGTCTCTCATGCGTTAAAGACTCATTGTTTTCCCCCCCACTTCCACACCCCTTAACCAATATCGACAATTGAGTCCACTATCATAGTACTACATAAGTTCCAAGTTTCAGCCTCCTAGCATAAGTGGTTCCTGAGATCTAGAAACCAAAATTTTTCGTCTAAAACGCTCCCCTCTTCTCTCCTTTTGTACCCCCACCCCTCGAAAATATACCAGTCGTAGGGGTTCACCCAATCTACCCACCATAAAAATTCTCGACGTACGGCGGACGGCGTACGGCGTCTACGGCGGACAGTCGGACATTTTTTTTTTTGCTTTCTTGGGGTTTACTAGTCCTAAAACGTGTAAATACAAAATTTCAGGTTAGAATATTTTTTTTAAATTTCAGGTCGATCACAATACTTTATTATTAAAAAATAATAAAGTAAAATGAATTCGGTATCTCTTCAGAACTAAGAAATATGTAGGAATTTGTGAGAACATATGCAAACCCCTTGCACCCAGTTTGGGGTTAAATATTCGAAAATCCTGAAAGGACTTTTAAACAAATATAAAGAAAGTCTGAGGAAGTGAAAATCAATTGGATGTCCTATCACTTCAAAGAGATATGACGGAATTCGTGAAAATGAGTTCAACCCGTTTATACCCTCTTAGGGGTTGAAAAGGGAAAAAACTTTAAAATAACAACCACAAACCCGTAGAAGTGAAAAGTTATTTGATATCTAATCAGACCTGAGGGATACAGAAGAGTTCGTGAAAATGTATACAACCCCTTCACACCACCTTAGGGAACACATTTCAAAAAATCCTGAAAACACTTTCTAGCCACTAATGCGAAGAATCCATAGAATGAAAATTAATTCATAACTTTAGAAGACCTAAGAGACATAACGAAATTCGTGAAAATAAATGCATTCCATTTTCACTGATCATTTTTATTAACGCCCTTCATCTAAATTACTTTCCTAGTAAATACAGGGTGTAACTAGCACTGAGGTTCAAACGAAAATGGGAGATAGAGGAACTTGTCCTGAGTAGAAAATCGTTCTACACATACTCCCGTTTTTGCACCGTTAAGGAGATAGCGCGATTTTAAGGACGAAGGATTTTCATCGTACCTGTGATCACTGTTTGATCTCTAACTTCTGCTGTACTTAGCGTAACGTAATAATTCTGGGCTCGTTCGAAAGGACACAAATTCTTCTTTCTAATTGCTATCAACTGTGTCAATCAGTGTTATACTTTTTGAGAAAAATTCATTTAAATGACACAAAAATAATAAAAAATTAAAAAAAAATACAAAAAAGTCCTGTTTTCTCCAAGAAGGACCTGATTAACTACCAAATTTTATTACATTTTCGGAAAGCCCATAAAATGTCACTATACATTTGATAACTGAATTTCTTCATATTTGCAACAATAAGTGAGTTCCCTGCACATGTTGGAAATACTGCTAAACATAGAATTTACCGCAAAACAGATGCAGTAATGAGCAACCATGTTAACAACACACGTATTGCTCTTATGTGTGGAAATTATGTTACAGGTAAGTAAAAATATGACAACTAATTAGATAGCGTCAATTTAAGTAAATTAACTAACATCCATTTAAGTTAATTAAGTAACATCCATTTAAGTAGGGCGTGGAGTTTAGTTTGGAGGAAGCAGCAGCAAACAGAATGTTATAGACATCATTACGAGCAACATGGCAAGCAATAGGAGGTCTTTTACAACGGAAGAAATGGCAGACATGCACTTCGTGTATGGGTTGTGCGACGGGAATGCTAGGCGAGCCGAAAGAGTTTACCGGGAACGATATCCGGACAGATCTCGGTACCCCCATTATCGGATGTTAATCAGCATTCATCGGAACCTTCGTGAACGAGGTACACTGCAGCCGTGGCGGGAGACACAACATCCAGGACGGCGACACTCGGTACCTGTGGCCACGGAGGAGCGCATACTGCGCATCGCGACTAGGGACCCCACGGTAAGCACCCGGCGCATCGGCCATCGATTAGGCATCAACCACATGCATTTATTTCGTCCTCACTATTATTAATCATACTCCTTCGGCGAATGACAGGTATCAAACCAGATTTACTTGAAGGGAACGTGCTTGATAACTGTTAGCCCCGCTCCTTTACAATTCAACCTATGAAGAAATTCTGTTATCAAACGTATAGTGAAATTTTATGGGCTTTCCGAAAATGTAATAAAATTTGGTGGTTAATCAGGTCCTTCTTGGAGAAAACAGGACTTTTTTGTATTTTTTTTTAATTTTTTATTATTTTTGTGTCATTTAAATGAATTTTTCTCAAAAAGTATAACACTGATTGACACAGTTGATAGCAATTAGAAAGAAGAATTTATGTCCTTTCCAACGAGCTCAGAATTATTACGTTACGCTAAGTACAGCAGAAGTTAGAGATCAAACAGTGATCACAGGTACGATGAAAATTCTTCGTCCTTAAAATCGCGCTATCTCCTTAACGGTGCAAAAACGGGAGTATGTGTAGAACGATTTTCTACTCAGGATAAGTTCCTCTATCTCCCATTTTCGTTTGAACCTCAGTACTAGTTACACCCTGTATACATAGACTCACCAAGTTTGTAAAAGTCATTCTATAGGTAGGAAAAACACCACCACCATCATACCACACTATTATATTTTGCTTTATTATTTTTTAATAATAAAGTATTATGATCGACCTGAAATTTCAAAAAAAAATTTGCTACTCTGAAATTTTGTATTTACACGTTTTAGGACTAGTAAACACCAAAAAAGCAAAAAAAAAATGTCCGTCTGTCCGCCGTAGACGCCGTACGCCGTACGCAAAATCGTTTGAAGGCGTGTAGCTCCCAAACCCGTTGAGGTATTAAGTTGAAATTTTTATGGTAGGTAGAATGGGTAAACTCCTACGACTGGCATCTTTTGGGGGGTGCGGGTGTAAGGGGGGATGAGGGGGGAGTGTTTTAGACGAAAAATTTTGGTTTCTAGATCTCAGGAACCACTTATGCTAGGAGGCTGAAACTTGGATCTTATGTAGTACTATGATAGTGGACCAATTTGCAAAAAAATGATCGATAACGGTTGAGGGGTGTGGAAGTGGGAAGGAAAACAATGAGTCCAAAACGCTTGAAAGACGGGATTGAAACATTCTAAAATCCATATCTCCTGAACGATTGATATCAGAAGATTGAAACTTTGTGGTTGCCCTTAGGGATACTTCAAAATTAGACAAGGGCTAAAATTTTTAAGTGGGGTGGTGGGGGGTGGGGTGTGGGGCTGGGGTGTGGGGGTGGGGGTAAAAAACTTTGGATTACAATATCTTCCGAACCAATTACACCAGGAAGATAAAATTTAGTTTCCGTATATGGGATCACAAGAGGAGTCTATTGAACGTAAACTTTTTGAGGGGGGACGTGCAGCACGAAAGTGGGGGGATAGCAATTTCTCAAAAAATGTCATTTTTATATCTCAGAAACCGTATCAGATATGATCTTGAAAATTTTACAGGAGTTGAAGTCGGTAGATCTAGTAGAGAAAAATTTAAGGGTCCGGGTGTAGGGGGTGATGGTGAAAAAGGGTAGAAAGGAAAAAAGTTCTGATTTTTATTTCTCGAAAACCGTAATGAATAGAAAGCTAAAAATTTAGGATTATATAGAACCACTATAGAGACATCATAGAAATTATAGGGGTAGCAAGGTACGGGGGTGAGAGGTGGTTTTTTATATCTCAGAAACGGCTTATGCTAGAAAGTTCAAACTTAGTACGTATTTGTAGATGAGCTATTGGAGTAATTAAAGCAAAAAAAAGTTCAGATTTTTATTGGCGTTCAGAGGTTGAGTAAAAACATGTTTGTGAATCCACATTTTCACGAATTTCGTTAAAACTCTTTGACATGTCGAGCTATCAAAGCAATTTTATTTTATTTTAATTTTTTTATACCCATAAAATAATAAAGTTGCGCAGATTTTGGCAGATTTTTCAACATGCTACTACTACAGCGCTATCTAAATACCAAGTTTCATCTATCCATCATTATAGGCTCTCGAGATGTAAGAATCGGAACTTTTTCTTTTTCGCTTTCCCCTAACCTCACACCCTTCATCCACACCCCCAAAGTTGTTTTCACTGCTAGGGGTCTATTGGTTTACCTTCCATAAAAATTCTAAACATCTTTATAAAACTGTTCTGGAGATATGAAACGTTTTTTTTAGAAAAATTCTTATCTCCCCCACTTCCATGATCCACCGCCCACATAAAAAAATCAATTTTCTGCAAACAACTTCACGGCAAAAGATGTTATACTAAATTTCAACAAGAAATGGGTTACATAATTGACCAGACCAACTCCAGGTTATTTTTAATTTCTTCAAAAGATTGAAACCAAGCAAGTAATTTATCAGGTGTTATTATTTAATATGCTTTTGTTCAATTTTTCTAATTTTACGAATATAAAACTTAACCCTGACTTTATTATAACAATGTAATTCGCCAGGGTTATATGTATTATAATCTCATTTTATTACTTATGCTTTATTATTAAATATGTTACATTTTAACATTTATGCTACCAAATGAAGAATATGATATGTAAAATAGAAAAAATATAATAAAATATAGGAAATTGCGATAATCAATTTTTATTAGGTAATATGTAGGAACATAAATTAAATTCAATACTTAATATAGAAACTATAATCTTAAACTTAAGACAACAAATATGGAACTGAAATATTCTTTCACTTGTAATTTTTACCTCAATTACTAAACAACTGCATCTACCAAATTGATCAATTATATCCTTTAAATCTGTCACGGGAATAGCAAATCCATCAAGCGCGAGTTTAAGACAAAATTCATTAATTTGCAGCAAGTGCTGATCGGATACCGATCTGGTCAAAGTATCAACCTTCTCAGGTTAAACGCAGACCTTTCACAATTAAAAACATCGATCAAGTTCCAACATGTTCCTTTTTGTTGCGAAATTACCATTTCTAACCTCATGAAATTAAATTCTAATCATTCTGATATTCGTTCCTAAGACAAATGAGACTATATTCTAACTTATGCGAGTTAAATGTCTGTTTTCAATTGTAATTTATTACATTTTAACCCAAAAAATTTTGGATTTTAATGTAATCTCTCGTTATTTGAAACAAATATAATGATATGAATGCAATTTTTTGCCATGAATAGTATACACAAACCTAATGTCATTTTCCTCCTAGTATACCTATAGACAATCATTAAGCTTCAATGTCATGACATTAACCGCTTAGGAGATAAGGATTTTACAATGTCTCGATCACAGCTTTGGAGCATGTCGGACGTATTATTTTTCCCCACACTCCTCCACCCATTTCGAAATTTTTTTTGCAAATGGGTCCACTATCAAAGCCCTATATAAATTCAAATTTTCACCATCCTAGCGGAAGCAGTAGCTAAAATCTAGAAACCAAAATTTTTCCTCAAACTATTTTGCATACAGCGGACTGAACATTTTTTTTTTGTGTCTATAAGTCATGAAACATGTAAAAAAAAAATTCAGGGTATCAAATTTTTTTTTTTATATCGATAACAATATTTTATTATTAAAATAATAAAGTAAACATCAAATTAGCGTTGGCGTTCTGGAGAGAAGCAAATAAAAAGTTCATATATTTTTATGAATTTCGTCATATCTCTTACTTAACTAAAAATTTTTCGACTAAAACGCATTGTAACCTACACCGCATCTCAGCATTAGGCTCGGTCTGGAGTTTTACCCAAAAAATAATGAAGTTGCGCCCAGACTGTTGGCAGATTTTTTTCTGTGTGTTACTTCATTTAAACATCTACGTTCATAAGATATGAAAACATTTGTTGCTTTTGGTTATCGATCTTGTCTTAATGTGACTTGACAAGTTAAAGCTCCAAGTTTACACCAACCTGAATGACCGCATACATGGAATTTGTAGTATTAAGTCTCATAACCATTATGTAGCAAATCTCTCATTTCATTTTTTTACTGAAAACCTGTAAAGAATACCTCTAACCTTTACCATTATTACAAAACTTTATTACGTAATCTATTTGGCAAGACAGCTTTATTTATAATAAGCACAAATACTGTATTATGGTTGGCAGTATTAACTCCACTAGAGTGTATCAACATGAATAAAAACTTAAGAAAGTGGAAAGTGAACAACACTT
Source organism: Beris morrisii (assembly GCA_951812415.1). Taxonomy (NCBI): domain Eukaryota; kingdom Metazoa; phylum Arthropoda; class Insecta; order Diptera; family Stratiomyidae; genus Beris; species Beris morrisii. The sequence continues at coordinate 100,160,001 of OX638311.1, forward strand.
TCATGCAATTAACAAAATGAAGTAAGCAAATTAGCAGCAAGATTTTTACTTTACTTCCATTATTAAACATCATCACTTCAGAAATAATTACGAATCATAATTTTAACTTAGTTATGGAAAATTATATACTCACGGCACATCTTTTCTGTGGAAATTTACTTTGAAAAAAATAAATCTGTTCGCGAAGTTCATAGAGCACTTCGTCCATTTTACGGTCAACATAATCGGCCTAGTGAGCAAGCAATTCGTGCAGTTTACTCTTCTCTTAACGAATCACCATTACATCCATTAAAATTGACTGTTTGGTGCGGTTTACACGCTGGGGGCATCATCGGTCCTTATTTGAAATGAGGAAGGAGCTGCCGTTACGGTGAATGGCCAGCGCTATCGAGCCATGCTGATGCTGTTATGACACTGGCTATTTCCTCGCTAGAAAAAAGTGCAATAATAGCCAATCGTGCGACAAGGCGAACAACATTAAAAGAAAGAGATACCGCTTTTTCCGACGCTAGCGGCATCTAGTAAACGAAATTAACAACTGGTTTGTTAAGAAAAATATCGGTTCTGGCGCGTTTCATAACATAACATGGCACTTTCCATAATTTATACGTACCGAACTGTCAAAAACAAGTCTGTAGCGGCTGGAAAATCTAGCCGCCAGTGTATTTTCTTGGATTAACTGCTAGAATGTTGCGAAACACTGCTCGAATGTGCTTTGTTGCCGATTTTTTTTTGACAGTTATGGACTGTTTTTTGACAGTTACTCATAGTTTTGCTGTTCGGACTGTCTCTTTCATACCAATGTCTAAATTGTATGGAAGAGTCTCTATCCCTCTCCATTTGGATTTTCTAGCAACTTTAAAGCCGCAAAAATAGCCAGTGTCATAACAGCATGACTGAATTTTTGTTTCCAAAAATTAATCAGCTAAACATCGCCGACATTTGGTTCCAACAAGACGGCGCAACTTCCCATACAGCGCGCTTAACAATCGATTTATTGCAAAATCAATTTGGTGACAACTTGATTTCCAGAAGTGGTTCTGTTAACTGTCCCCCTCCTTCTCAACCTAACCTAACCTAACTGGCCCCGTCATTCATGCGATTTAACGCCTCTGGATTACTTTTTATGAGGCTATATTAAGTCATGCGTTTATACCGACAAACCAACAACTCTTCAAGCATTGGAAGCCAATATCCAAGCCACTATTGACGCCATACGGCCAGATTTATTGGAAAAAGTAGTCAAAAATTGGACTGATCGAATGAACGATGTAACTCGTAGCCGCGGCGAACATATGACAGAAATCATATTTAAAAAATAAATGCCATGAAATTATCTACCAGAATATAATAAAAAAAATTTCATTCCAATAATATCTGTCTCGTATTATAATTTTAAGTTCTCATGCATCTAAAAAAACACCCTTTATAATAGATGAAGAAGCTCTGTGGTATTGATTTATCCGGACAGGATTCAGATAAGATAAGCTACAAATAAATAAAAATAAAGTATTCAATGTAATTTTACTTTAAGAAACTAAAATAATATAGCTCAAGTTTTAGTTTAAGTTTATTGCCATAGGTACAATTTAACAATTGTATTTACATAGGAATCACTTATAACATAGACAATTACACCGACAATTTGATGTCTAATTGATTTCGATGTAAAGAAAATTCTGCATGCCTTCATTGCAGCTCTTTTCCTCGATGATGATGTAATTGGTTTTGGTGAGACATCAGTATTTCCTGAACAAAATTTAACAAAATGTGAATTTCAATATGAAATAATATTATCAACGTTCATACCAAATTTACGTCAACAAGTACAAGATCCTTATTACTTCTCGTCTCTTGCTTCCCGAGAATTCACCTTCTATAAGAACAAAATATATGAAACAAAATAGGTAGCACATATTAAAAATTCAAATTTACCGGCCTCAATCGCCATTCCGAGGTAGATTTTCTTAAAACAGGCCACTTCGAAATGCAAGCTGCAGAATCGCAACTTTACCATCCATACCTGCCATCCATGCCTGCGAATGACATCCATTTCGCAAAACAAGGCTGAAATCTGGAAAAGCCTCACTCCAATTATTTTTTTTGGTTTAAACAATTTTAAAACACTCACTGAACACATGTTCGTTATTCGTAGGAACAACCCGTTCGCTGAAAAAAATATCACCGAATAAATAATTTGACGAAGAGTATGGAGTTTGCGAATACGGTCATTCTCTTTGGTTGCTATGACTGGATATGTGAATCGAATGCCCTCTGGTTGGTTGGTTGGTTTACGTGGTGGCCCGTCTGCCGAAAACAGGGCCCAATTAGCACAGAAAGCGCCGTTTGATACCACAACTCGTTTTACCTGGTCGTTGAGGGCTGATAAAGTATATATATAGTTTTACAGAGACCTGGGGCTTGAATGGATTATCATATCCATCCAGAACTGTTCAAGAAGATAATCAGTTCTCCTATCTTGTTTTTCGAGATCTCATCGAGGTTATTGAAGAAGGGTTTGCCTAGTGCGCGAAGTCTGGCTCTAGCTAGGGCGGGACACTCACAAAGAAGGTGAATAACAGTTTCCCTCTTATTTGCATCCCCACAACTGCGGCAATTGACGTTAAAGGGAATACCCAGTCTGGCCGCGTGGTCGCCGATCGGCCAGTGACCCGTGCTGACTGCCGTGACTCTGGAGACGTCCACACGGCTTCTGCTCAGGAGTTCGTCTGTTCTGCTCCGGGAGTAGGATGGCCATATCTTCCTAGATATGACGCAGCTGGTCAGTCCTCTCCATCTGGAGTTCGCGTTTGTGAGAAAGTGGGTGGATATTTGGCGCTTAACAGTCCCTAGTGGGACCTGAACGGATTCTACGAGAGAGCACTGAAGAGCAGAACCTTGCCTAACTAATTCGTCTGCTCGCTCGTTACCCTCTATCTTGCTGTGGCCTGGGACCCAAAGCAGAGTAACTTTCACTTGACTTCCTAAGTGGGCTAGCTCTTCTCGACACTGTTCGACGAGTTTAGAGGAGGTGGTAGTCGAATTCATGTATAACTGAACCATTCTTCCATTCCGCCCTGGTTGGAAAACCCACAGCGAAATCCTTCTTGAAGGTCAGTCTCGGGATAATGTAGTAAGGATTCTAGAATGTTACTGTGACCGTAGGGTTTGCCATACCAGCACCCAGATTCCTTGAGTCTGACAGCGCTACATGACACAGTACTTCTGATATGTAAGTCAATAGGTTATAAATGCAACAATACGTTCAAAGCATCAGTCGGACATGACCTCATTGCACCTGTAGTTCCGACTACTGCAGTTCTCAGAACCTTGCTGAGTTTATTTATGTTGTAACTCTTACTCAACGCTGGCCACCAGGCAAGCGATAAGCGGTAAGAATTGGACGTATTACGGCTGTGTACAACCACAGAACCATTCTTGGTTTAAGTCCCCACTTTTTGCCGAAGGTTCGTTTGCAGGCGTAAAAGGCGATACGTGCTTTCTCCACCCGTTGTTCTATATTTAACTTCCAGCTGAGCTTCGTATCGAGCACAACTCCAAGATACTTTGCACTAGATGATAATGGTAGTTGATGGCCGTTAAGGCGGGGGAGGTTAAAGTCCGGTATTTTAGTTTTAGTGGTGAAGAGCATCAGCAACTAGCAGCCCACGTGTTTACCTTACCCAGCGCGCCTTCCATGATTTCACTGATCACTGAAGGAAACATCCCTGATACCAGTATAACCACGTCATCCGCATACGCCACCACCTTAACCCCTTCCCTCTCCAGTTTTACTAAAGATCTTGTTCATGACCATTAACCAGAGAAGAGGCGAGATAACACCACCCTGGGGTGTACCTCTGCACACAGATTTTTCCAAATGGCTGTTCCCTAAGCTAGAGTGAATAATTCTCGTTCTCAACATGGATACCATCCAGTCGCTGAGACATTCCTCGACACCGAACTCGATAAGAGATTTTTGAATAGCCTCAGTATGAACGTTATTGAAAGCGCCTTCAATATCTAGAAAGGCAGCTAGGGTATATTGTTTGTAATGCATTGTGTATTCAATTGTTCGCACAACCTCATGCAGAGCAGTCTCTGTGGATCTTCCCTTGAGGTATGCATGCTGGGATTTTGAGAACGGAGCTCTATCTAAGATCTGACGCAAATGGATGTCTAAAATGCGCTCTAGTGTTTTCAGTACGAAAGAGGTCAAACTAATTGGCCTGAAATCTTTCGCGAGTTCATGACTGCGTTTGCCCACCTTCGGTATGAACACGGCTTTGACTTGTCTCCAAGTCTGAGGCACATGATTCAGGGAGATGCAACTTCTAAAAATCGCCACCAGCCAGGGAGCTACTATATCTTGTAGCTTCTGCAGCATAATTCGAATGCCCTCTACAATTGGTGCGAGTGAGCGAGCGGCCACTTCGTTTTCTCGTTTTTATATAGGAATCGAAGAGACGACCAGATTTTTTTGATCGGAAATCAATTTGTGAGAAGTGTTTTCGGCCTGAGTTATATGGGCGAAAAACATCTCCGCAGACCAACCCCTTCTTAGAGAAGGACCATTGATACACAATGCGTGCCGCTATGTTAGGGTCCCCAATGTGACGGGGAGGGAGCGATGAAAAGCGAAACATTCTGATTATTACATCACAAATGCAGCTAACAATGAAAATCTCAATAATATAATTTTATTATTATTTTTATCTTTGGAACGACTTATCCCTGCAAGAAAATTACCGGATAAGTCCGCCGAAGCTCCACTGTAGCATTAACTGGTAATCTTTCAGTTAAAACGTATAGGCCTCGGGACAAAAATTTCTTCGAATTTGCTTCTATGATAGCTTACCATAAAAAAAAATTCCATTATTAAAAATTGGGGACAAAAATTAAAATTGCTGTAGGCGGGTTTCAATGTCGCCACTTGGTGTTGAGTTTTATATATCTTAGCGAACAACCAAAAATTCCACCAAATTGGTTGAAATATTAGGTGATCTTCAGTGCCACCTACCTGAAGTATTAGGATGCGAAGGCAAGAAGTTTGCTTAGTTTATAATTCGCGATAATAAAATTATAGTCACCTATATAGAACAATCCTCACCAATACCACCAGCTATAAGGGTGTTTCGGATAGTAGGCATAATACACCCTCTGACGAGTCTATGCCATCCGATGACGAAACAGCTCCTTCGGACCTATTCCAACACAATCTTATAAACAATGGCCTATCCAGTGAAGGCTTTCCAACTCTCATGTCCTCAAGGACAGCGATTAATCAACAGTCGGGGATTTCGTGTGGGGGTTTCACTCCACTGACGCCGGAAAACAAACAAAATGTCTTCAAGTTTAGAAATATCCAAAAACGTTAGGTACCTATAAGTGCAGTAGAAGAGAAATGATAATATTGCAGCAGGGATTACGGCGTTGCGGGATAGGTCCGCTTGACTAATTTACGCAAAAATTTGATGGCACATAAGACTGAAAAAGGGCCATGTACTCCAAAGTTTAAATGTATCGCATACAATTAAACAATTTTGATGTCAGGGTTTTGGATTTAATGCATGTGTTTGTACTTTCGGTAGCGCTTTCTTGCAGGGATGCTAAACAGCTGAAACTTTGCATGTGCATGTAGAAAACATAGATTATTGAAAATCAGATTTGCATTACTCAACGAATATCTCATATTCATATCTTTGTAGATTTGGCAAGGTAGCGATTTTCTTATTTCCGCAGGCTTTCTATATAGTCGTCTAAACTTTGGTTTCACGATTTTTCGATATTCTACTCCTAAGTGGGTGTAAGGAGGTCATATATATTCACGAATTTTGCAATACCTCTTTTAAATGATCAGCTAAAGATCAATTTCAGGATTTCCCCTTAAGGACGCGGAGCTTCCATAGAATCAAGTGGAGCAACTGCGCCGGGCGCCAAATTTTTAGGGCGCCACACCTACCTACTCAATTCTGTGGTAAAAAGCGATAAAAACTTATGTCGAGATAAGAAAAAATAATTTTTAAAGTTTTCAATTGCATTTTTTTAAAAAAATTGCCATTGTTTGATAGATTTTTATCTCATATAATATATCATTATTGTGTTGTATTATTAAATTCAATAAAATAAGATCTCCTAATATATTTTTTATTACTTTATTTATCGATTTTGATACACGTAACTGCCTAATTATTTTCTCGACTTAAGCTGTTATCGCTTTATACTACAGAATTGTTCGTTCATGTACGAACCTGCAATTATCAAATTCACTGTTTGTAAATCTTGCAATTTTAAAACACGTCATCCTACCTACATATACATATTCATCCAAATACAAATTAATAACACGTCGTACTCCCAAACGTTTGTTTTATTCCCTTAAATATGTGATTGCTGTTTGATCTTATCATATAAATACATGTTCGTAGCACCCTCTTATCCATACATAGTCCATACACAAATGATTTTGTATAACCAACATAATTTTCCTCCACCGATCCGACATATACATTGTTTTGTTCGATCAAACATGTGCGAATCTATTGACTTACTTTCTGGCGCAAATATTTCATCTGCACCACGGTTCGACATCCAACACGCACGGTACTGTGACCTGTCAACGTTTTTATGCGCGACGGCATGCGTTGTATTCCGCTAAGTGCATATGTATTCATGGTATCTGGCGCAGTTTATAAAAGTGCGCCACAGGAACGAAATGGGTTCTCAGAGGTCCCAGGCGTATGCGAGGTGCCAGTGCTTCAGTTCTTTGTACATTATTTTTTCATGTAAATTCCGATGGGTTTTTTAATTCTCTCTAGGTATTTTTTTAAATAAATAGGGAATTAAACTCTCGTGACGTGATCACTACTATACGAATGCAATGAAGAAGTGTTATCTAATAAGTAAACGACAATACGGGTACAGTTGTGCTAATGTTATCGAGAAAATTGAAATATTTAGAATTTTCACGAGTTGGGAGCACTGTTTAACGACCAAAGAAAATGTGTTATTTTTCTTGCTAGGTTTTATTGTTGAAAAAAATAAGTGCTAATAGTAATTACGTTTCAAAGACTACTTTAAAATGTTTCGTTATGTCAGCAAAACCTTTAAACTTAATTACTTAAAATTGGTAGAAAGCCTCAAAATTTCTTAAAAATTAATTAAATTCAGAAATTTTTGCATATGACTATCGCTAAGATGAATAATAATGTGGCACCGGAGAGCCAAATTAAATGTGTGCACAAAATCATAGGAAAAATAGCAAAAAAAAAACAATTTTGTAGGCAAAAATCGCATTCGCCTTCAGCTCCAGGACATTCATTCTGCTTCAAAAAATCACAATTGAATGTATATTTTACTTCTTTGGTCACTAGGAAAGGATCCTTCACAATTTGTTTCAATATTAGATGCCGAATTCAGGGACGCAATTTGCAACCCCCCCCCCCCCCCCCCAAATTGCGACCCTGGCAATTTCAGAATTGAAGGGAACCGCGAGTTTTTGATTTTTTCAAGAAAGACTGTTTTAAAGGAGTTAAAAAAATGTACGTACTCGTTGAACTGTGCGTGCGCCCATGGATACCATACACTACATATCTTAATATCGACTCAAATGAATTTATATGCAGTGAAAAAGATCTTGCCTCCTGGGTAAAACTGAAATTACATCCCTGGTCGATATGTATGTATTCAGTCGAAGAAGCCTCATTTTCACTACTTTCAGTACTTCTATCCGAGCTGATCTGTTTATCATCCTGTATCACATCCACAGTTCTGAAGATTGCGGCTACGTTTTGCTCCGTGAGATCTTTTGATATATTCTTCCATTGATTCTTATAAGATGCACCTTTGAAGGCAATCACAGATGTTGCTGGAATTAATTTTGCATATCTTGCGAAAGCAAGGCGATCCTTCGTATGAGGGACATTCCATCAAGAATCGCCAAAAATGACGAAATTTGTGACCTTATCATCTCCGATTGGGATCTCAAGTTAATTTGTTGATATTGTTGCGAGCTACGGGTTCGCCGGGATTTCAAGTAAAACACAATTCGGTTAAAATAAAAATAAGTGATAATTTATTTATCCGCACTTTAATTCTATTCGCACAATAATTCGCACTGTATGGTAGCACTGCCCGCTTATTCCATATATCGCTCGACTCGATCACTTTCGCTCTCTACCAACACGGTGGCGTATACACGCTCGACAGTCGACGTAATCAAAATTACTGTGTCTTCGCTGAACGCTTCACCTGCTTATATACTAGGCGGTTGCAGTCTTGAATGTTCACCGGTGTACTTGAACGTTCGTTCAGTTGTGGAATCTTCTCGAAAGCTTCAGAGCCTTCGATTTCGATCTTCGTTCAGTGGTGTGTGCAGAGGATTCTAGTATATTGGAGAGCATTCGATTTCTAATTGGGTTATTTTGCAACTAGGTATTCGGTTGTTGTTGTTTTCATTATGTGTAACGATCGAGTTGTACGGTTGCGCGGTTGCCAGGCTTACACGTAACAATATGTTTTGAAAAATATTTTATTATTCTAGTTCTTCAAGTGGAAAAATTTTCATAAGAATCGGAGATGGTAAGGTCACAACTTTGGCGATTCTTGATGGAATGATCCATGAATAAGCAATTTATTTCAGTTTTGTTCTATGGTATTTATCTGTTACATATCAGAAAGCCCGATATGTAACACAAACCATAAATGATATTGTGAATTATTAGAAAAAATTAGCGTGCCAAATTAACAGCAGGGGTCACTTTAACACCATGTCCTCTATTTATATAATGCTAAATCTTGGAAATTATCCTTCATTTTTCGAAAACAAAATATAAAATTTGGGGCACCAAAACGTAGAAAGTGCGCCAGGCGCCAAAACTATCAGCACTGCCACTGTATGTGGGATTGTGAACCCTGCATTAGGATGACAGCAAGCACCAACGACGAGTAAGACGACGAAAACGACGAGAGACAGCGGGCCTTCTTCTTCGATCGAACAACGAACACGATGCACGGCACTCCTACGTATTTGTATTATTTCTCGTAATAAAAAATCTGCCAATGGTCTGAGCAAAACTTTATTATTTTTCGGGTCAAAGTTCGGGAGCGGTCAAAGTCGGAGTATATCATCAGTTTTAAGAATGGAATTTTTTCATGGTAAGCTACCATAGAAGCAAATTTGATTAAATGTTGGTTGTTTTCCGGCGTCAGTAAGGTTTCTGGTGTGAAACCCCAACACGAAATCCTCGACTGCTGATTAATCGCTGTCCTTGAGGACATGACAGTTGGAAAACCTTCACTGGAATACGCCAGTCTTTATAAGATTGTGTTGGATTAGGTCCGAAGGAGCTGTTTCGTCATCGGAGGGTATAGACTCGTCAGAGGGTGTATCATGCCTACTATCCGAAACACCCTTACAGCTGGTGGAATTGCTGAGCATAATTTCTATATATCGCACTCGAAATCAAATTTACGATAACGAATTATAAACTTTATAAACTTTATACAATTTCCCGCCATCGTAACCCTATACTAAAGGAGGTGGCGCTTGAAGATCATCTAATATTACAACCAATTTGGTGGAATTTTTTTTTTTGAAATTACGACGTTTCTTGGAAAGTTAATTTTGTTCTTAAAATAAAAATATTTTAAATAGAGAGTGTAATTCAAAATAGACATTGAAAAAGGCCGTGTAGATAATTCAAATTTCGGTATATTATGCACACTAAAAGCCCATAGAAGTAAAAACGAATTTGTTGCCTTATCAGACTTAAGAGATATGACGAATTGTTAAAACGAATTGTTGTTCCACTTGGGGTTTGAATTTCGAAAAAATTGTGAAATAGGTTTTTAAACGATTTCATAAGAAGCAACTTGATATCTCCTGAAACACGAGAGATTTTGAAAAATTTGTGAAAACGTAAGCAAACCCTTTACACCCTCTTGGAAATTCGAAAAATAGTGAAATTGGTTTTTAGGTCATTAGATCAAATGTGGTAATACCCAATTTTATATCTCATCAGAAGTAAGGAATGGCAAAAATTGTGAAAACATATGCAAATCCTTGGGGGTTGAATATCCAAAAATTGAGAAATGGGTTTGTAGGCGATTATATAAAAAGTCTGTGGAAGTGCAAAACAATCTAATATCTCTTCAAACCTTAGAAATATGTCGAAGCTTTGAAAAGCATAAAACTCCCTTACATCCCTTAGAATTGAATATCTAAAAATACTGAAATTGACCCTTTGGCGCTTATATAGGAAACTTTAGGAAGTAAAAATGGATTCGATATATCATCAGATCTAAGCAATATATAGGAATCTGTGAAAACATATGCAACCTCCTTACACCCACTTGGGGGTTAATTATCCAAAAATCATGAAAGGAGTTATGAAAATATGAAAACAGAACGAGAAAACAATTCAATTTATTATCACTTCTAAAAGAAATTACGGAATTCGTGAAAACGTGTTCAACCCTTTTATACCCTTTTCGGGGCTGAAAAAGAAAAAAACTTAAAACGGGTTTTAGGCGATTATTACGCAATCCCGTCAATGTGAAAAGTTAGTCGAAATTTAATTAAACCTGGGGGATATGGCAGAATTCGTGAAAAAGTACACAACCCCTTTACACCCACTTAGGGGTAGAATTTCAAAAAATCCTGAAAAACTTTCTAGGTATTTATATGAAGAAGCCGTAGAATAAAAATGAATTCAATATTTGGGAAAACCTAATAGATATGACGAAAATCGTGAAAATTATATGCATTCCATTTTCACTGACCATTTTTTCGCCCCCCTTCCAATGAAGCCCTAATGCGATACGTCTTCAACGGAATAGAAAACCAGAACGGAAAAAAAATAATTTTATACGGCTGTGATAAGTTGAAAACTTTCAGAGTGCACAAGGAAATTAAATGCTTTACTGTGTTCGGCGAAACGAAAACGAACGAAAAAGGTACCTTTGAAGTAGAGTGAAGTAAACTATAAATAATAAAAGCGCGCGAAATTTGAAAGAAATTAAAATATTGGCAAGAAATTACAATTCCAGCATACAACACAACAAAATATAACTCACACGCATGATGCATATTACAGAATTAATACTCTGTCGGCCGTGGTGGTAAGTTGATACGAGTACCATTTGACTGTAACTATCGGCCGGTAGTTTGAGGAATGTGCGAATTAGCAAGGACTAAACACTTTAGTTGAGCAGGTTAGAGTGTGCGAGGCTCGATGTGATGTGATGTAAACCGTTGCCTAACGGTTTAGTCTTCAGTATGCGATAGGCCTAAAGCCCAAAGAGAACTCAAATCTCGACTGCGACTACGCAGTCCCTGTCATTAGAATACACAGAATTGTATGGCGATGCCCACAATAACAACTTCGCCTGCGACTGCGCAATCGTGCTACACTCTAACTCTGAGACTGCGGTTGCTCGCACAGGGCTGCCAATTGTAATCTCAGGTTTCAATTATTTCACAGCAGCAATTTTCGCATACTACACGTCGAAACGAAACTGTATGCAAGTCGTATAAGTGGTTAAACTTTTTGGGAACGATGCCGCCGGTTGCTGTATATATTTATTATTATAGTTTGTACGAGCACCATATATGGAATATTTACATGACCCCTTCAAAATGCATTGAATTCTGTTTACATTTAAGAGGGGCCCGCGATAGCTTAGTACATGCTGTCTCGATCTTACATATGGACATGTAGAATTTTGATGACATTTTGCAGGAGTACGCTCTGACAGCAGGGTTTCTATTCTCCAAATTCGTCCCGTGTCCCGTGATTAAAAACACTACATAAATTATACGCGCTACCAGAAACACGTCCATTTTCAAAAATATTAAACGAAACAGAAGTGACACTTGACATTCGTTCTTCCTCTTGCTTCCATAGAATTGAAGTTGCAGTCGGTGTTCTGCTCAACACCAACTGCATAGTCGCACCTCACGTCGAAATATAGGCAAATCGTAATCACAGTCGCAGTCGCAAACGAGGTCCGTGTTTTGTTTTGTACTTAAGAGACACACGATTGATCTGAATATTCGGAAGCTTCTTCTCATACCCACATATATTGGTTTCTTACTATATCACTTGCACGGCCTTTCTAGATAATTGCATCAAAACTGTTATATACATTTCTTGATATTCTAAAGGGGTATAAAATGCTTCACGGATTTTTACATGTCTTTTAGGTCAAATGAGATATCGAATTGGTTTCTACTTCTTCGAGTTTTCCGTATAATCGCCTAAAAATTGATTTCAGGATTTTTCGATATGTATCCCCCAACGAAGCACAAAGGGATTGTAACATTGTTACAATTACGAACTTTTTATGTAATCGTCTAAAAAATGTTACACGATTTTTCGAAACTCAACCCTAATATAGAAAGTGTTAAGGGCTTGCTCGCCTTTTCAAATTTTCGCCATATCTCTTGAGATATCAAATCATGTTTTACTTAAACGAGCTTTTGTATTTATCGACTAAAATGCAATTTAAGGATTTTTTCATATTTCTTCTATGGGCCGTATATTTTCAATCTTTTATATTTCAATTTAATATAAAAATTTATGTAGATCCACTGTTGAAAGTTCAATCATACAAGAAGTTTCTCTAGTGGACAAATTAACTTTTCAAATTACCTCGTTGTCTCGAAACAATCAGTGTTAAATTTTGAATATGAACGAGTCCGCTACCATAACCGAAAAGCAAAATTGGTATTTTACGGGTGTCGGAATTTTTGTCGCACCTCGACGTAAACCACTTTCCGGAATTTGTCCCAACAACTAATAAAGTTCCCAGTTTTTTATTTGAAAGTCATTTATCAGATTGGACTTTTAAAACTTGTTGTATTACTGAGAAATAAAAAATTGAAAGACAGTTTCCGTTCTTTCTGTGGTTTTTTGATTGCTAGAAATTCGAGAAAAATACTGAGATAATAACAACGTTGAAAACGTCTGATGCTATTCACACATTGATAAAAACAGACAACAGCGTAACTACTATGTTTTTGTTTTTATTGCGATGAACTGTTATAATATAAATAATTTATCTCATAATTTAAATAAGTTATTACTTTTATTTCAGTGCTTATACACTTGTAATAGTGCTTACATCATTTCTGTTTTGCCTCTGTAAAGCACAACTACAAGCGCAAAGTAGGCCTGCACCATTCTCTTCTCAAAACTATGATTCTGAAGAGTACGAAGCACAAGCTCAATCCCAAGTGGGATACCAAACAAAACTATATGACTATGCTGAAGAACCCGAGGAACAACGACCCTACCGAAAAGAAACTCAGATAATAAGCTCGAAGAAGGATGCCAAGAAAAAGCTAACCAGCGAAGAAGAAGAAGAGGAAAAGCCAGACCGGCTAACTCTACTGTTGGAACAGTCACGATTCCTTTGTGACGGAAAAACCACAGGGTAAAATAATAATCCATCATAGTCTATAACTTCGAGATTAAATTTTTAAAAATAATTAGGTATTACGCTGATGATACTTTAGCCTGTGAAGTATTCCATTACTGCCAGGACAATCAACGGCACTCTTGGATTTGCCCGGAAGGATTTACATTCCACCAGGTTCACCTAATTTGTATGCCCCCAACCGGGGAGAATATTTGCGATGAGTCTTCAAAGTATCACATTGTCAACGACTACCTTTACAAACCAATCAATACAGCAGAACATGAATCAAAACCAAACGTAACCTTGAAATATTCTGATAGATATTATCCAGAAAATTTCTATCACGATGAGCGCCAGAGCTACGAAGAAGAAGAACAACAACCACTTAGTCATCGTCAGCCTGTAATATTATATTATTTCACTGGTTCACTAGTTTCATTATCATCTGCTGTATTTTTCGATTATAGATACAAGTAGGATTCAATAATGCCCAAAGGAAAACACCAACTGCGGCTCCACAATCCAGTCCACTTCCGTACCGATTTTCTTCACCGCAACCACAACAGCAAGTATATCGATCACCTGAGGAAATCAACATTCCCCTACAACAACGAAGACCACAAGTTTTCTTGGCACCATCAACGCCGAAGTACGAAGAGGAGGACTATGGATACAATAAATAGAGTTACTATATATATACATATAGATTCAGTCACTAACCCTCATTGCTTTACAAAATTATTTTATTGCTTTAAGAATAACCCAAAATGTTTCATATTTATTATTTTTTGTCTTACTCTCTAGGGAAATTCCACGATCGGAATATAAGTTTTTGATTTGATTGTTTCCATTATATCGGTTGTTTCATTTAAAATGGTTATATCGCCATATAAGAAACATAACATAACATTTATTCAATAATAATAATTCAAAATTACGCAAACTTTGGGATGTATTTTCGAGATCCAGGCAAAAAATAGCCTTTGCAGCTATGAATGAGAATCTTGACAGAAAATTGGAAAACCTGTTACTATGATAATTGAGTTAACTTATGTAGTATGTGTATGTGAACACAATACAGCGGAAGTGGACGGCGCGGCAATATTCGATTTAATTTTAATTCTCCTTTCGTCCGCTCAAGGAGTCCAATAGTTTGCTTTCGTCCGCTCAAGGATGCCAATAGTTTGCTATTGGCATCCTTGAGCGGACGACGTCTATTTAGTACAAAATTTTTATTTTTAAATTTGCAAACTAGACGAAAATTGTATAATGACATTTGCGATTAATAGCCGTTATTCTTTTGGTGGTATTGTTTAAATTAGTATTGACATGAATTTCGAAGAGCTACTAATTGATGAGGGTCGGATGAACTGTCCGCCGTCTGTTGCCCGCGCTATTATGCTTCCTGCGATGAATAATAATTTCCGCTGCCATCGTAGTCGTCCTTTGTTTGCGTTTTTGTGTTGGTACTATTACCAAAGACTATCCACGAGAAGACAGGACACGTAATACACATGCATTTTATGTTTAAAAACACCAAAAAACTATTGTATAATCGAAACAAAGAAATTGAACAATTTCAATTCAATATTCTTATGCAAATTCACATGAGAAGAAAAGAGCACACTAATATGCAAACTGGCAGGCGATTGACTTGTGGTTAGTAAGCCTCTTATAGGGTAAAAGCCCCCCACAGTAGTTGACCTATTTCACATGGGCAACGTGTTTTTTCCACTTTTTGACAGTTGTATGGATTGTTGCGGGATGTGTAAATAACACTGTTTCTAACAAATCTGCCAACAGTATGGGCGCAACTTTATTATTTTATGGGTAGAAGTCCGAAACGTGTTTAATGATGAGATACCGTGTTGGGTACTATGCGACTGACAACCTAAAAAATAACGTTCCAAATAGCCTCCTGGTTATTTCTTAGGTTGTCAGTCAAATAGTACCCAACACGGTATCTCATCATTAGACACGTTTCGGACTTCTACCCATAAAATAATAAAGTTGCGCCCAGACTGTTGGCAGATTTTTTTTATTTACTTACGTATTTTTTTTATTAATTGAATAATTCATAGTAGTAAAAGCGAATTCGATCACATTAAACCTAGGAGATTTTCGGAATCAGTGAAATCTTGAACAGTACCCCCAGGGGGTTTAATAGAGAAAAATACTTAAATCGGGTTTTTCCCCGACTACGTTTAAAGCTTATAGAAGTAAAAGTGAATTCCAAATCTCAATATACCTTAGGAATATATCAGAATTGGTGAATATGTACACAACCACTTTACACCCCCTTAGGGGTTGGATATCGAAAAATTTTGTAGAACGTTAATAGGCGCTTATATAAATAGTCCGCAGAAGTAAAATTGCTTTGATAACTCGACATGTCTAAAAGTTTTAACAAAATTCGTAAAAATGTGAATTCACGGAAATTTTTTTTACTCAACCTCTGAACGCCAATAAAAATCTGAACTTTTTTTTTGCTTTAGTTACTCTAACAGCACATCTACATATACGTACTAAGTGTCAATTTTCTAGCATAAGCCGTTTCTGAGATATAAAAACCACCCCTCACCCCCGTACCTTGCTACCCCTATCAACTATTTTATTTTTCTAGAATGTCTCTATAGTAGCACTATATAATCCTAAATTTTTAGTTTTCCATTCATTACAGTTTTTGAGAAATAAAAATCAGAATTTTTTTCCTTTCTACCCCTTTTCACCATCACCCCCTACACACTCACCAATAAATTTTTTTTCCAACTAGAGGTCTACCGATCCCAACTCCTGTAAAATTTTCAAGATCATATCTGATACAGTTTCTGAGATATAAAAATAAAATTTTTTGAGAAATTGCTATCCCCCCACTTTCGTGCTCCACCTCCCCCCTCAAAAGATTTACTTTCAGTAGACTCCTCTTGTGATCCCATATACAGAAACTAAATTTTATTTTCCTGGTGTAATTGGTTCGGAAGATATTGTAATCCAAAGTTTTTCAGCCCCCAACCCCACACCCCACCACCCCCCTTAAAAATTGTAGCCCTTGTATAATCTTCAAGTATCCCTAAGGGCAACCACAAAGTTTCAATCTTCTGACATCAATCGTTCAGGAGATACGGATTTTAGAATGTTTCAATCACGGCTTTCTAGCGTTTTGAACTCATTGTTTTCCCCCCACTTCTACACCCCTCAACCCTTATCGATAATTTTTTTGCAAATGAGTCCACTGTCATAGTGCTACATAGGTTCCAAGTTTCAGCTTCCTAGCATAAGTGGTTCCTGAGATCTGGAAACTAAAATTTTTCGTCTAAAACGCTCCCCCCTCATCCCCCCTTACACCACCACCCTCCCAAAAGATACCAGTTGTAGGTGTTTACCCAATCTACCCACCATAAAAATTTCAACTTAATACCTCAACGGGTTTGGGAGCTACACGCCTTCAAACGATTTTGCGTATGGCGTATACGGCGCACAGACGGGCTTTTTTTTTTTCCTTTTTTGGTGTTTACTAGTCCTAAAACGTGTAAATACAAAATTTCAGAGTAGCAAATTTTTTGAAATTTCAGATCGATCACAATACTTTGTAGTGTCATCTGTGAGAATTGGTGTGGACCAATTAATGCAGTGGCATTACTGTGGTCCACACCAGTTCCACACAAACAATCAGTTCAGTGGCGGTTTTTTTTTTGGAGTTTTTCTGACAGCTAGCAAAAAGGTTAGGAAGTTTTTTTTTTGGCGCGGAAAAAAGTTTTTGGCGGGTCCGGAAAAAGTAGAAAGATTAAATAGAAATGTTAAGTTAAAGTTTTGGCACGGGCGAGGAGAAAGAAAAAAAGAAATTATGAGTTAAGTTCTAAGCGCGCACGGCGACTAAAGAAAATAAAGTAAAGTTTAAGTTTTGGCGCGGGCCGGAAAAATAAGAGAAAAATGATTGATTGAAGTTTTGGCGCGCACGGGCGATTAAAAAAAATAGTAAATAAGAAAACAAATAAAGGAAATTGGAAGTTTAGTTTTGGCGCGAGAATCCGCCAATTGAAAGTGTGTGAAATTGCTGCCGAGAATAATCTCCGGGAAAATAAAATGCAGCGGAGAACAACGAAAGCCAAGGCTTAGAAAAAAAAATAGTAGGAGAAAAATTGCGTATTCGAAGTTTTGGTTAATTTAATAGCAAGAAGTGCGTGTGAACTTGTCAACAAAGAATAAAAGAATTACACTCCATGAGCGGCGCAAACCGCGTTTTCTTCAGTTCGTTTAAGTTCGCAAAAACAGTGGCTCCAAAAAGTTTTCGGCCACCGTATCAAATTAAAATTAAATATTCAAAATAAGCAAAAGCAAATAAATAAGAAAGCAACACCAACAAATAAATAAATAAAAATAAAATAACATCAAAATAAATTAAATTAAAAAAAATTAAAAGTAAAATAAAAATAAATTATAATTAAATTAAAAATTAAATTACATTTAAAAATAAAATAAATTAAAATAACATCAAAATGAATTAAATTAAAAATTAAAAATAAAAGGAATTAAATTAAAAATTTAAAAAAAATATGACAGACAACTATGGGACAGAAACTGACTCGGACTGAATCTGATTAAACAAGTAATTTAAATAACATCCAACACTGAAAAAAGGATAAAAAAAGGTAATATTTTTTATTAGCCTATGGTTTTTTTTTCTTTCTTTTTTTTTGGTTTTGTTTGTATATAGCTTTTTTTTTGTAAACATGGCTAAATAAGACGGCCACTAGGATGGATCTTCTCGGTTGAAGACCTTCCGACCCCTCATTCCTCTCTTTATGGGCCATACCATTGAAATTCTTGAGAGGACAAGTATGGCTATGGTAGGGTGGGCTAGACGGCGCATAACAACAGCGCCAGTCGAGTTGAAGGGAGTTTTCTCGGTCTCTCATGACCGATTGGGAATCTTATCCCAATTTTATCACCCGGGTAAGTCGGCGTGAAATTTTTGTTGTACAGGCCATGGGTTTTATGGTCTGAAATACAAACAACGTACCCCCCCACAGCCGCAGCTAGCCCGGAAGCCAGCAAGCACGTCGCTCCAGTTTGTATTTCAGCCACCAATTCGGACGTAGGTGGACCCTTGTTTCCCGATCCTCAACCTTTCCTTCGGTTATTTTGACTTTTTTAAGTCGAAATAACCACTCGAAGGTCTCCGACCACAACAACTTTATTATTAAAAAATAGTAAAGTAAAATAAATGATTACACATTCACATATGTGTGCATCGTTTTTTCACAATGCAATTTTAAAGGGGATCTACCCTATAAATCAAACATCGATGAAGAGGCAGCAAACAGTTTCGAAAATTGTCGTTGAAAACAGATTATCAGTTGGAACAAGTTCAGCTATGTACTTACTGTCTGTGAATATGTGTGAGGTATTCGCATTTCTTTCTTGCTCGTACTGAAATGCATCCGACCATCTCATTCGCACTCGTCGACATGAGAGATCTCCTATCGCGCATTGTATTTGAAATTGGAATGAGCAAGAACGAGATGGCAATACGTGCACTCACTGAAGAGTATGTATGAAGGGAGTATGAAGTAGACCTGCCCAATCACCGATGAAAGATAGGCCTGACTTACAGGCGAATTATGCCTTACCGGTCGACACTACACCGATGGACGGCGTCCGGTCATATTGAAATAGAATTCTAGTGGTAGACGACTAGTTCAATCAAAAGACAGCATTCAAACAACTAGTGCAATCGTAAGATGAATTTCATTGCACTAGTCGTCAGAGCTATGGGTTCCGACATCAAGTTCGCATGTAGAAAACTATAGCGCTCTGCTCAGTTCAACATCTAAGTTTGCAATGACATTTGCCGGCGGGTACGCACTTGATGATAATACGTGTCGTGTAGGACGTTTAGTCTTTTTCTCTCGCTAAAAGCGGAACATCTTCTCCTCAAGAACGTAAACATGCCGTTCTTGAGGAGAAGATGGGGAAATATTTGATTTTCATTTTTCGCCACAAACACAAGCGCACGAGTTAACATAGCAGTAGTTTGTACATAAAAACCCAGGAATTTTTCGTGTTTTTGGTTTATAGGGTAACAGAGCGCCATTTGTGTGCGTTTGTTTTATTATCAAGTGTTTCAGCACACAAATGATATGGTATAGTATGTGGGGTGGTGATGTTGTCATCCTCCTTCACATAGACGTTAGTGTTCGTCCGATGAGCTTCCCATTAGAGTATGATAACTCGTAAAACCTAAAACCATTTTGTTGATTTAATGAAATTTGCTATGTTACATAGCTTTCCCTTATCGATATCACCGAGGTCATCGAGGAAATATGTGCCGAGTTTCCGTCTTCGGACACTCGCATAGGACTTGGAAGATTGACTCTTTCACTTCTGGGTCACCGCAGCTACGACAGAGATCATTTGCTTGGGCGCCTAGTCGTCTAGCGTGTCTACTGATCAGGCAGTGCCTTGCGAGTACTCCGATTAGTGTGCTAGCATCTTTTCTGGCCAGGCTCAAGATATACTTGCTTTTTCCGTGATCGTAGTATTCAGGCCAAAAAGTTCCTGATATTGGGCATGTAGTTAGGTTTGACTATCTATTACCTAGGCATAGTGAGTCGACTGTTTTATGGACCCAATGGGAACGGCAACGTGCTGTTCTCCCACTAGAGAGCTTAGGCTGGAGCCCGCTCGAGCGAGTTCATCAGCTAGCTCGTTCCAGCGTTGTTCCCATACTACTATTGTAATAGATCTGCTAGTTTTTCCATGTAAAAAATTTTTGCTACGAAAAGGTTCAATTCTACTACCTTTTCTTCTATTTGTGGCAACGTACGCAATACCTTCACATCACCTCGGTGGTTGAATTTTAAGAAATCGTAAAATCAGTTCTTAGGCAATTACATAAAAACCACTTTTGCATTTCATCGGACCTATAAGATACCGAAAATTGTGAAATCGTATGTAACCGCACTTACACCCACTTGGGTTTGAATATCCAAAAATCCTGAAATTAATTTTTAGGCCATAATATAGGTAGTGAGTAGAAGTAAAACCCGATTTAATAGCTGACCTAAGAGATATATCGGAATTCGTAAGAATACCTTCTCAGTGGTTCAAAAGTAAAAAATCTGAACACGTTTCTTTGGCGATTAAATAAAATTTTCGTGGAAGTAAAAAAGTTTTTGATATCTAATCAAACGTAAGGGATATGGCGGAATTCATAACATTGTTTACAACTGCTTTAAACCCCTTGGGCATTTATCTAAAGAGCCCCAACAAGCATAATCGATAGCCGCGTCCCGCGGCTACGTTCACGTTCGTATGGTGCTATACTATCGAAACTGCAAACCCAGCGGTTTTCAATCTCGCTTCCCGTTTGTTTTTCCCGTTACTCATGTTGCTTCCGTTGCTCCGTTACTATCATTGCTCCCGTTTTTTCCCGTTGGTGCCGTTACCCCCGTTCCTCCCATTGTTCCCGTTGCTTCCGTTTCACCCGTTACTCCCGTTGGTCCCGTTGCTTCCGTTGCTCCCGTTACTCCCATTGCTCACTGTTGCTTTCGCTCCCGTTGTTCAATTTTGTCAGACGTGCACACCGAAAACACAGGAATTGTCGCTAAACTATATGAAACACACTCATTTGTTTGTGTCGCTCGCCATCTATTGTATAATAGTTTTACTGATACAGAAATTTTTGCGTACGTGCGCTTAACATATCAACAAAGTTTCATCGCAATCGGATGAATGGTATAGGATGGCATACGGGACAAACAAACAAACAATTAGAACACCAGGGTACTTAAATCGCGAAAAAATTTGAAAAATGTCGAAAAAACATTTGTTTTTGATTCGATCGGTACTACTTCACAGAAACCATCCCGAGACTATTCTACATATTTTCTGAAAATTTGATCAAAATCGGTTGAGTGGCTTAGGAGTCTATAGGGAACATACATACATCGTATTTTATATCTTTATATCTTTTATATCTATGTATATATATAGATAGATAGATAGATTAAGTAGTTAGCACCATTTTATAATTTGTAATGTAGAGAACAGATAATTTAATATCTTAACAACTATATTAAAACTAGTTAGCATAGCAAAGGGATCTACGAGTAATTTAGTGAAGTAAATTCAATGAAAAATATAATTAATTTAATATTTCAGAAGACCTAGAGATATGATGAAATGCATAAAAATATATGCCCCCATTTTCACTGACAATTTTTTCCCGACTTCCATACGCCAATAAAAATATGAATTTTTATTTTACTGTAAATGCTCTTCTACTACATCTACATATATCCACTAAGTTTTAAGTTTCTTACATACGCCGTTCCAGAGATAGAAAGGGCGCCTATATAGATAAGTTCTAAGGTTCAACTTCCTATACGTATCGTATCCGTTCTTGATATATTAAAGGCAACATTTTTTGTCTAAGACCCTCCCCACCCCACCTCCAAAAAGTGGCCACATAAAGGGGTCTAGTTAGTCTATCCAATAAATTGTTATACTCTAGATAAAATCTGAGAGTATCAAAAGTTTAATCCAGCCCAAAAGTTTGTAACGCTTAGAACCGAGCCTAAAGAGTTATATATTATTTTTTGTTTATTTGGGGACAAAAACTCCAAATCCGCTTGATGACCGTCCGTCCGTCTGTCCGTACGCATGATAACTCAAGAACGCCTTGACCTTGGGTCTTGAAATTTTGAATCAGGATGTTTGGTCGAATTTGTAAGGCTAAGTTCGTTAACGGGCAAAATCATCTTACTCCTTCGGGTAGCTGCCATACAAAATGTTCTTAAAACATTTCATTTCATTTCAAGAATATTGGCCGATAACTTCAGAAGGGTTTAAGCTACGACTTTGAAATTTTGTATGTGTTGGTTTCCCAATACTTGGAGCTACATGTATGATTATGAAGAAAGTCATATTAGTCCTTCGTGTAGCTGTCAAAATGTCTTCACTTAATTCACGGAACTCACTATAACTCATGTAATAGTTTAGCTACGAATTCGGAATTTTGTTTGTTTTGTTCAGCGAAATCCTTTTACTCCTTCTGGAAGCTTCCATACAAAAAATACTTCAGACACGTGTTCAACAAAATTTTCTCATAACTTTTGAACACTTCAAGCTATGGAATTTGAAATTTTGTACACATTAATTTTTAAATGGTTCCAAGGAAAGGGATAAGTATGTGAGAAACGGAGTGAGTCCTTCCTAGAACTCCCATGTGAAAGTTCTTCAAAAAGGACCTAAAATTTTAACTCTTTTAGTTTCGAGTAGCAACCAAGTCTGTAATAAAGGACATACTACATATGCAATGAATATAAATCGGAGTTCAGTATTTCATCTAGAGTATCATACGATTGGCTTGCAACCGACCGTGACTGCAGTATGTTTTTAACTGAATAGCTTAAAGGATTTCGCCATTTTTGGGTAGCAAATATTTTTGTTAAATCGATCACAATAATTTATAATATTAAAATGATAAAGTAAAAGTTGATCGATTTTGATGGGCTGAAAATGTCTTTGACTAAGCTGCGGCTAGAAAAACTTGAAAAGAAACTGGCTTTTAGCGATGTCGTTAGATCTGTTAGTTGATAAGTGTACGTGGTATATCAGAAAATAGATAAATTTTATTTATTCAGGCCAAAGAAAAAACTGCGGCGGACTATGAAAAATGTCTACTAAATGTCTATTGTCTACTAAATCTACTACGAAACTTTGAAATCTACTACACTTTTTGGTCCAGATCTGCTTCTAAAATTTCCGAAAAGGGAACAACGCTGGCTCGTTCTCCTGGATTCCACAGTGGCCTGGCACCCAGCAGAAGGTAATTTTGTGCCGTGTGCCGATGGAGTTAAGAACACCGCGACATCGTCTAACTAGTTTGGATTTGGATCGTGTTTTGAACGAACTAAGGACTTTGATAGCCGCTTGGCTGTCAATGCAAATAGTGATGTCTTTTGTTGCATTCACCTTTGCATCGATAATTTTACAAGCCTGAAGTACTGCAAAGATTTCTGCTTGAAATACACTGGCATGATCTATTGATATTACACTCCGAGAAGTCCGTGAGTATGGTACTGTGACCAGCAGGTCTGGGTCTCCAGTAACCTAGCTCTTTGAGTCTAAGAGCGCTTTTTGCAGCTATGCTTTTGATGTATGTCTCCATTGGCAGCAGATGGAGAATAGTTTCCAGTACTGCCGTAGGTGTGGTTCTGAGGGCGCTAGTGACCCCAATACATGCTAGGCGCTGTACTTTTGTCAGCTTGCTTAGATATGAGGATTTTCTAGTCGCTTCCCACCACACTAGAGCGCCATAGGTTAAGATTGGTCTTATAATGGCTGTGTACATCCAGTGTACTATTTTTGGTTGGAGACCCCACCTGTAACCGACCATCTTTCCGCATGCGTGAAATGCGTTGTACACTTTTTTAACACGTTCGTCTAGATTTAGTTTTCAGCCGAGTTTCTTGTCTAGAACAACCCCGAGATATTTGGCGCTGTCGGAGAGATGAAGCTCGTCACTTCCTGTTTTTTTATAGTGTTCAAAGCTCTTTTGTTTAGACACTTTGAAAATTCTCTTTTCTTTATTCTAGTATTTAATCAAAGAAAAACAATTAACTTGTTTCTCTTGATAATTCCGGAATGAAAATAAGACCTTGTGGTCAAGAAAAGAGAAAGCCCGCAGCCCGTTTACTGTTCAAGCAATATGCTTGAACCGTACGCAATTGTCAAGGATCCTAAGGTGTTCAAAAAAGTCAAAAAAGAAAATGAAATGAAAATGAATGTGTTTTTTGTTTATTCTTGTGATGTTCACCAAAGAATGATAATTATATATTCAGTGGTGTTATTTATATTAAGAAATGTGCAAACATAGTAAAAAAAGAAATACAAATTAACAATGAACTAAAATCTAATTATGCTGATATTGTTTACATGGGTCGTATATTGACCTACTGCGACAATAAAGCTGATGATGATAAAAACAATATAAAAGCATAATAATAGTATTTTGATGACTGCATCGTACGTTGACTAGTTGACCTGCAATGGTGTCGTTGTGCAGCAAAAAATGATGTGCGTATTTTGCACGTCTAGAATACTTACGAAATCAGTCGGAGTTCATCCAACTATGTTGAATGTCCGACTGGACTTTGTCAGTATTTTTAGACATTCTGCCGGGCCGTGCTGTAATGAAGCATGAAGTCCCAGATCAAAACCAAGTGGTATGAAGGAACGGAGAGTCGCACTCGTCGTCAAGGGATCCAGGCTCAACAGAGAGTGCGGCGTCTGAGGAACCACAGAGATTGAGGAGCACATAAGATGAAGTGGAAGACTTACGGCATTAGTTTAAGCTTTGCCTGAAACGAAATCATCGCTAATTGTTGTGAATGATATTGTATAGGATACCGTTCCAGAAGGGTCCCAGCTCCTGCTGTTGCATTAGGGAATGGGTTCCTCTACGACCTTCTCGCGTACCGGATAGGGTTTTAAGTCATAAGCGTAACCTAGTAGGGAGTGGAAGAGGTTAGGTAGATTCGCGAGCGGCCGACGATGTCAAACCCCATCCTCCAACACTGCCGTTCACGCCGGACAAACAAAAGCCAGAAGCAGATCGATTCCCTTCCTACGCTGGGAGAGCGGATAGTAAGGTGAATTCCGGTAGCTGATGGGGTGCTTCAAAGACACACGAAGGAGGACCTGCGTGGTAACCGATCGCTACGACGGAAGTACGCAGAGTACGATCGATTCCGGAGTTACCAAGGCGAAGTTAAAGATAGAACTACAGGACACTTCCGGGGAAAAATAAATATTGACGTGATAGCTGAAACCAAACTTAGTAGCCTGTCAGACGGCCAATACATGGCGGTTGTTGTTTCGCGTAGTATGGAACGCGCGGAAACGAAACACGAAATTAGCGGAGGGGGTATATAACCAGCGAACACGATTGCGCGGGGCGTTTTTTTTTGGTTTTTGAAGTTGGAACTGGAAAGTAAAACGGTGAACGGTTAGAGTCTGTTGGAGATTTCTGGAAAAAGAAAGAAAGGAAAAGAACCCTGCGAAGGACGGAGTGACTCCGAAGAAGAGAAGTCTGGTGGAACCTTGAGTAGAAAGAATCTGCCGGATGAGAAGAAAAGACATTTGGAATTTAGTGACGACTGGAAGGAAGAGAAATCACAGGTACTTTTTCCCTCCCCTATTAGGTTCGCGGTCATTATCGCTGAAACGGAGAATCGTAGGTCGTAGAGGGTCTCATCGGTAGAGACCTTTCTGTAGTGGCATCCGTTTTTTTATTTTTATTGCAATACAAGTGTTCCAAGAGATACGAGACGTGTTTCATTTCGTGGAAGGGGGGATTTCCTAATCTCCCTCCGTCTTAAAGATTAGGTGGCGCCCATTTGGAAGCAGTTCCCAAACGTCCCTTCGGCTGAGCGTAGCCGGCGCAAGTGGAGTTGGTGACGGTAGGACCGGAGAAATTAATTGGGCCTGCAGCCGAGTGATTTGAACCCGAGAGGTACAGGTTCAAGACACGGAACAAGCAGGCACTTCTTTTTTTTTGTTTTTCCTCGATTCCAACCCCAACTAATTACCCGGAGTGAGGGATAATAATCTGATGGTCTTGTTGTACGCGGTCTTGGTTGGGGTGTTGTGAAAGCTAGATTGAATTTAGTTTTGAAATGCCGGATGATGAGCCATATTACCAGTGTCAATGTTATCCCTATTGAGAGGTATCCCAGAATGTAGTGATGAGTATGGTGAGCGTTTAAGCCGTCTGAGGTAAGTGTTTGCTGTTTTAATCGGGCAGCTTCGTGAAGAATTGTGTTCCATTCTGCGTATTTAGATTTGACAATGATCTTCGGTGCTTCTTCGTGGATGTTTTCTGTTGTAGGTCACGTTGAATGCTAGTACAATACGCGAGACTGGCTTCTTATGATTGAAAAGTGCCATTTCAAAGTGATTTATGTCTGCGTTCCTGTAATAAAGCTCTTGTTCTTGATTACATAAAAATACATTCTCTTCAAATTGATTGCACTTGTCTAGTTCAGACTGGGGCAATGAATAGTGCTGACTTCTTTTCAAGTAGTCAGGAGATATTTCGTGAATGGTTGGATAAAAAGGAATTCATTTTCTTGTGGAAAAGGAATTAAAGTTATGTGAAGAGTTGAAAATATTCGGAGCGGGTGATTGGAATTTTCAGGTTAAAAAATACATTTTTTCTGTGCGCTGATAGTGCGCTATGCTCTCGATAGGAAGAATAAATAGTGTGAGTAGTGCGATTGTAATTAAGCTGGTACGTCGTGCTCTCTTTGGTGGCAAAGAAGGTTCCCTTTTTGTTATTGTGTAGCCACATTGGATTTATTGGAAGGAATCGTGTACCCCTTCCCTTGTGAGGTAGTCTTGTTGCTTCGACAGTAGTGTCTTTACTTGCACACAAGACTTTCTCCTCATCTGGCTTATCTGGTAATTCAGCTGGTTCAATTGGTAGAGTGCACACCTTATAAATTGCTCTGCGTGGTTCTCCTGATGCGGTCTTGACGTCCACAACGCGTGTTAGATTGTCTTCACCTTTAATGGCTCGTATGATTCTACCTATTCGCCATTGCAACGGAGGTACGTTGTCTTCCTTTAAAAGAACCAGAGTTCCTGTTTCCACGTTCTTGCACGGATGCTTCCATTTATACCGATTTTGTAGTTCGTGAAGATACTCTGTTGACCATCTCCGCCAGAATTTTGAATGTATATATCGAACCAGATTCCATCCAGCCACCGTAGTTAAATTTTAGATCTTTCCAGTGGAGTCTGGTATTGTGAGAAGAGGTTCTCCAACCAAAAAATGTCCTGACGTTAAGACCTGCAAATCGTTAGGGTCTGCGGATAATGGTGTTAATGGTATTGAGTTTAGTACTGCTTCAATTTGTACTATTACTGTACAAATTTCTTCAAAGGTTAGTGAAGCACTTTTCATCACACGCCTTAAATGGAACTTTGCGGATTTACTTGCTGCTTCCCAAAGTCCTCCAAAGTGCGGTGAACGAGGCGGAATTGGGCTCCACTGAATTCCCTTTTCTAAGTAGTGCTTGAATATTGCCTTCTGGGCTATTTTGCTTTTTAGAGCTTCGTGTAGCTCTTTGAGGTCTGACTGTGCTCCCAGGAAATTTGTAGCATTGTCAGAAAAGATCTATGCTGGATAGCCTCTTCCACCGATGAATCTTTTTAGTGCTCCGATGAATGCCTCAGTGGTCAAATCCGAAACACACAAATGCCGCAATGTATGCCTTGGTGGGTCGTTTTCCTCGAAGTTTGTAGTGAATTTCTATCGGTCCAAGAAAATCTACTACAACGTTTAAGAACAGACGAGATTTCTGAATTCTTTCTGTTGGAAGATTTCCCATCATTTGAGAGAGGACCTTTGGTTGCGCCTTACAGCACGTGATGTAGTGATGAACGATAGTCTGTGCGAGTTGTTTTCCACGTATTGGCCAAAATCTCTGTCTGGTGATGGGCAGGAGTGCTTGCGGTCCAGCGTGTAAATTATGCTCATGTAATTGAGTCATCAGCAGCTCGGTATACAGGTTTCAGGATAGTAAGAGTATTGGATGTTTCGCGTTATATGAAAGACTCGATCTCTCAAGTCTCCCGCCGACTCGAATTATGCCTTTTTTATCCAAGAATGGACTTAGACTACAGAAACGATTTTTTACTTTATTAAGGCGCGTAGCTCCCAAAGCCG
This sequence comes from Beris morrisii, assembly GCA_951812415.1. Lineage (NCBI taxonomy): Eukaryota > Metazoa > Arthropoda > Insecta > Diptera > Stratiomyidae > Beris > Beris morrisii. The sequence goes on from OX638311.1 coordinate 100,188,160, forward strand.
TTGAGATATTTAATTGAAATTTTTATGGTGGGTAGATGAAAACCCCTACGACTGGTATATTTTCGAGGGGTGGGGGTACAAGGGGAGAGGAGAGGGAGCGTTTTAGACGGAAAATTTTGGTTTCTAGATCTCAGGAACCACTTATGTTAGGAGGCTGAAACTTGGAACTTATGTAGTACTATAATAATGGACTCAATTGCAAAAAAAATGGTCGATATTGGTTAAGGGGTGTGGAAGTGGGGGGGAAAACAATGAGTCTTTAACGCATGAAAGAAGGGATTGAAACACTCTAAAATCGATATCTCCTGAACAATTGATGTCAGAAGATTGAAACTTTGTTGTTGTCCTTAGAGATACTTCGAGATTAGACAAGGGCTAAAATTTTTAAGGGGGGTGATGAGGTGTGGGATTGGGGGGTGAAAAACTTTGGATTACAATATCTTCCGAACCAATTACACCAGGAAGATAAAATTTTGTTTCTGTATACGGGATCACAAGAGCAGTCTACGTATTTTTTGAGGGGGGAGATGAAGCACGAAAGTGGGAGGACAGCAATTTTTCAAAAAATGTAAATTTTATATCTCAGAAACCGTATTAGATATGATCTTGAAAATTTTACAGGAGTTGGGGTCGGTAAACTTCTAGTAGGGAAAAAAATATTGGTGGTGTGGGTGTTAGGGGTGATGGTGAAAGAGGGTAGAAAGGAAAACATTCTAATTTTTATTTCTCGAAAACCATAATGAATAGAAAGCTAACAATTTAGGATTATATAGTGCCACTATGGAGACATCCTAGAAAAATAAAATTTTTGAAAGGGGTATCAAGGTACGGGGGAGAGGGGTGGTTTCTTATATCTCAGAAACGGCTTATGCTAGAAAGTTGAAACTTAGTACGTATATGTAGATGTACTATTAGAGTAATTAAAGCAAAAAAAAATCAGATTTTTATTGGCGTTCAGAGGTTGAATAAAAAAAATGTCCGTGAATCCACATTTTCACAAACTTCGTTAAAACTTTTAGACATGTTGAGCTATCAAAGCAATTTTACTTCTGCGGGCTATTTATATAAGCGCCCAGTAACGATCTTCAAAGTTTTTCGATATCCAACCCCTAAGGGGGTGTAAAGTGGTTGTGTACATATTCACGAATTCTGATATATTTCTAAGGTATATTGAGATTTGGAATTCACTTTTACTTTTATAAGCTTTAAACGTAGTCGGGGAAAAACCGATTTAAGTATTTTTCTCAATTAAACCCCTGAAGGTATTGTTCAAGTTTTCACTGATTCCGAAAATCTCTTAGGTTTAATGTGATCGAATTCGCTACTATGAATTATTCTATTGATAAAAAAATACGTAAGTAAATAAAAAAACCTGCCAACAGTCTGGGCGCAACTTTATTATTTTATGGGTAGAAGTCCGAAACGTGTTTAATGATGAGATGCGGTGTAGGTTACTATGCGACTGACAACCTAAGAAATAGCCAGGAGGCTATTTGGAACGTTATTTTTTAGGTTGTCAGTCGCATAGTAACCTACACCGCATCTCATCATTAAACACGTTTCGGACTTCTACCCATAAAATAATAAATTTTTTTTCCCCTTAAGATCATATCTGATACGATTTCTGAGATATAAAAATTAAATTTTTTTTTATTTAGTTGACCGGTGGCTCTTAGTTCGGTTAATTCTGTAGTAAAGTCCTCCCTTCGCATTTCCAGTAGGATATGTGCTACCACATGTTGTAGATGTTGGAAGGAATTTTGTGGTTAATTCGATGAACAAAATGTAATTTCTGTTCAGTACAGCTCAAGGAAACATTTGGTTTTTTAATTTCTTTGGGTAAGCTGATTGTTGATTGAAGTGTGTAGCTTGATATATTCAGGTCAGGACCGTTGAACCAAAGGCTGGATCTGCAAAATTCTTCTGATAGCATTTTGCTGGAAACTATGTCTGCTGGATTAGACTTCGATTTTACGCACCTCCAATGATTATTTTTAGTTCGTTCTTGAATGTAAGCTACTAGATGAGCTTCGAATTTCTTTAGATTAGCAGAAGTCGCCTGGATCCATGAAAGCACAATCTGAGAGTCAGTCCAAAGTACTGTGTTGTCTACGTGAATGTGGATGCTTCTTTAAACTTGATGTACCAATTAAGTCATGAGTTTGGCAGCGCAGAGCTCTAGTCTTGGCAATGAGATCGTCTTAATTGGTGCTACCTTTGATTTTGAGCGCATAAATCGTACCATGGTATTGCAACGGACCTGTCAATAGATATGGACTACTCATATCAGATTTTCTCATACAATATCCGAGACAACGATGGACCAACAAACATTGCCCTCTCTGTCCGGCACAAGAACATGGTGTTGTTGTTGTGCTGATTTTGGATTTTCGAAAAGTTTCGAAACTTCAAAGTGACAAAAGCAAATTCACAGTTGAGAACTGTCACAACAAAACAGGTAAGTGAATGTTTTTACTTTTGAATTAATATTTATGTGATAAACTTTATATTAAAATAAATTTTTTTTATAGTGAATGGTGCGGCGTTACGAAATGAAGTACACGCGCAGTTGCCGTCGAGTTTTAACGATTTGCGGGGCGCCGGGCAGCGAAGAATGATCAACAAGAACGATCGCTGAAGTTATTGCAGATCTAAAAGTAAGTAATTATTTTAATATTGAAAAAAAGTGTCAGTGCATTAGTTAGATACTACGGGTGTATGCGGATTCGCGGCTAAATTCAATTTAGTACACCAATTTAAAAAGTTTTTAATTTAGAAACCTTCATACGTTTATACTAAATTCGTTCATTTCCAATTTAGTTATGAAGAATTTCATTTACAGGTAATATTTAGTTTGCCGAAGGGAATTTAATGCACTTAATTAAATTTAATCAGGAATCAACACACCCTTAAAATCTTCACGAACAAAACTTATTCCTACATCTGCATCAATTGAAGATATTCACATTTTTCTCAATTGATACACTCAGAGAAAAGAGTATGCTGAATCAAACGGAAACATGGTTCAATTTAACAATTATCGCGTTTAAAAGGGCGCCAAAAATTAAAATTTTTGATTCAAAAGTACTGAAGCTTTTGATTGAAACACATATGTTTTAAAAGTTTCGCAATCAATTTAAAAGCTTTTAAATTTGAAATGAATGCGAATCATTTATTTCGCCGCGTTCATTTTAAATACCTGTCTGTTTAATAAAAAAACAAATATGTTTGTTTTAAATAAATAGTATCAAACGCTTTTACTTTCAATTTAAAAACTCATTCATTTGAAAAAATTGTGAGGTATTTATTCCGCCGCATTATTTTTGAATACTTTTCCGTTTAAAAACAACAAGCTAAATTAAAATATGCGGTATGGTATAAAAATAAAAGTATCAAGGATGTGTTATTTTAATTAAAACCAGTATACTATTTCTTATTGATTTATTTTAAGTTGCTTTTACAAGAAAATAAAACTATTCATTTAAACAAAACAAATTTTTCATTTACAAGATAATAAGCTTAATAATACGAGTATGTAGCATGTGCAGTTCACAATGGGTTCGGCTAGATATGCATAAAAGTAACTGAATTTCAAGAATACATAATAGTAATACTAATCATTTCCGAAATCATAATAATTTTCAATTTTACATAGATAGGTATATATTTCAAATGTTTGTGTTTGAATTGGTCTATTGTAACTTTCAAATGTGTACCTACTGCTATACAATTTTATTTCTTATATATGCTTTTTGATTTGCCATATTGTATACATGAATGGGAGTACGTACTTGTAAAATAATCGATATCATAAGCATTCAAAATGCCTGTATTACATCCAATTTCATAGCTCTGATAATGTTCATCGAACTTACTTACAATAATTTCGTTACATAAAACAAAAAGTTGATCATTACTATTTAAAACTAAATCCAATATTTTATATAAACTTAAATTTCCATGTTTATTAGAAGTTAAATATAGATGTCTGAAATATTTCGTTCCGCGGTATACAACACTTTTTGGAATGCGAACACACCAGTGGCGTAGTAAGGGGGGGGGGGGGGGGTTTTGGGGAAAACAAAACCCCCCCCCCCCGAAATGATTAGCGCACCTCATAAAGTACACATAACAGGAGGTTTTTTTTATTTAAGACGAAGAATTATAAAATCATTAAAAGACAATCCAAATATCGAATGGTTTTTAGTAAAGCATAGCAGTTAAGTTAAGCAGTTAAGGTAATCACTTTATTTCTACTGGGCTGACACTGTCAATGCAGTCCAAAGTCAATTTCCAATTAGTCTTAAGGTACTTATTCATCAGCACGGAAAAGCGAGTAAAGCTTTTCACGAAAGCCTGTTGAGCCTGGAGAGTTCCGAGGGTGTGCAGCTATGGTAATGGAGCAATATCCTCAAGCATTGTATGTCCATTGCTCCAGTCATTCATTAAATTACCCAAATGCGTGTTCTCTTCCTATTATTAGGAACACTCTCGGATCCATCAAACAAATTATTTAATTTTTTCGTCCTTCGACAAAACGAGAGAACATCTTAAAAGACGTAATCCGTGAATTGGCATGTGAAACACAAAAGCAGCGGCTATCCAGGTTGTGTGAAACAAGATGGACCGAACGGCTTGATGCTGTCATTTGCTTTAAAGAACTCTTTGTGCCTATATTTTTCGCACTGGAAAAGATGCAAGAGTGCGGCAGCAATGAGACTTCAAAGAATGCGTTTTCCTATCAACAAGCACTTAAAAGTGGCAGTTTTATCGTAGCATTGGTCGTCATCCAAGAAGTGTTTTCTTTCGCTCATTCCTTAACCGCATCTACAAGGAGAAAGTGTGGATTTAGCATCTGCGATGGAAATGGCTGATAACCTAACCGCTGCCTTGAAGGAAGTGCGAAGTCGTGCTCAACCGAAGTTTCACGAATTATTTGTTACAGCATAAAAACTAGCGGAACAAATAGGAGAAGAAATAAAGATACCGAGAGTTATTAATTGTCAACGACATAGAGACAATTATGCTTCAAATTCACGAGAAGAATATTATCGAAAATCTGTGTTTATACCATTCGTTGATCATTTTATATCTGAATTAGAGCAAAAATTCATAAAACACAAAAAAACACTTTCTATCATCCAAAACGTCATTCGGAAAAAAATAATGGATCTTGCTGAGGATAAAATCAATGACACCATAGCAATTATATTGAAACAGTGGCCAAATGAGACGGCTTCATGTGAAATCATTATTCAGAAAGAGGTTCTATTGTGGAAGCGAAGATGGACTACAGCAATTGAATGTCCATACACCTTCATGGAAGCATTGAATTCCTGTGACGAAATCATGTTCCCAAATGTATTTCAATTTTTGAAAATAGGAGCTACTCTCCCTGTGACAGTTGCCAGCGTTGAGCGTAGTTTCTCAACTATGAAAAGATTGAAGTCCTATCTAAGAAATTCTACGGGAGAAAATCGACTCAATGGACTTGCTCTTCTAAGCATTCATCGGGAGATCTCTGTGACAGCAGATGAAGTGATCAACATGTTTGCACAGAAGAATAGGAAATTCATCTTGTAGACCTTTATATTCCATTTCTAATTATTTCATGTTCGAATATTAGTCTTTTTTTCTGTTATTATGTAATATACCTATAATGCTTTATTTCTTTCAAATTGAATTCATAGTAAGTAAGTCATAAAAATATTAAACATTTTAAAATTTGATTGTTATGTTTTTCTTTTTGGAAAACTACCAACAACCGTAAGCTAAGCTATGCAAATACATACATATGCAAAAGTCTGGATAGCCTTGCCCTGTTCAATGATATTTCTCTGATCGATTTGGGACATTACGGTCGTTCCTTAATCTGATTTTAGTTTTTCTCTCAAAACTTCATAAACATAATTTCTTTTTCAGAGATAGGTTCTCAAGCCTGTCATCCAACCGCAGCGGGTGAGAGGAGAATGGCACTGGGTAATTCGCAATTGCATTTTTGGGAGATTACATATTGTTGAAAAGTAAGGAAAACTGGGTATAAGGAAAAGCGAAGGACAATGTCATGGATGGGATTCGAACCTCTGACCTCTGAGATGATAGACTAGTACACTTATACTAGACTACCAAGGCCTGAAACTAGCACTTACAAAGGTCTTAATGAATTTAAGTTCAACTGATGTGCGCAGAACAAGATAAACTCATCGAAAGTGAATCGCACTAACCGCAAAATTACTCAATTGAATTATGTACATACGCGAAAAGTACTAGGCTCGATTTTTTAATGGATTCGTGTTTTAATATTTTTTAATCGCGAGAATACTTCAGGTAAAAAAGGAATATGTTCATAAGTTCTTTAATAACTTAAACATTAATAATTCATTAGCAACATATCAACTATTTGTAGATAATATCGAACTTTTGTGATTAATTTGAAGTTGAAATAGGTCAATATTAATTTCCTTGCTGACCCCCCCATCATGTCTAGCTACGCCACTGGAACACACGAATAGTTTATTTTGTTATGGCAGGGTAAGTTGCCATATTCAGGCAATAAAAACAAGTTTTCAAATGAGACGTTTTCAAATGAAATCTCTGCTGGAAATGGTAGGCCATCTTTTATTAAATTTGAAAATAAGAAGCATGATTTAATTGCCAAGGAATGCGCAATATTTTTTCTGGAATTAATGATATGAGCATACCGTTTTAAATCTTTATGTTTGGCTTCGAATCGAAAACACCAAAGGTTTTTCGGGGGCCCACTTTTCAGTATAACAGTTGGATAGTGTAAAAGGAAGTGGTGTTTTGGTTTTAATGGTCCGTAGAGATCTATATAAAGTTCATAATGTTCAGTAATTAAATTCCGCAATTGAGTTACTTCTTTTTCCGAAAATTTATTAAGTAAAACTGTATCAATAACTTTTATCAAAGAACAAAGTAAGTACCAATATTTATTGATAACAGGAACAAGATCTCCAATAATTAGTGGAAGAAAATGAAGAAAATTCCACATTTCCCGAGCAGACATTTTAAGTTTGTTTCTTTTCAGACGATCGATGGTTATTGAAACTGATAAATTTCCAATTTCCGTTATACCATATGCAAACATGTCCTTTCTAAAGTTTAAAGCATCTAAAGAAAAACAATTCTCTTTCATTAAACTCAACAAAATTTGACATATCTCGTAAAGACAGATACCTTCAAAAATATCATGCATCACGTCTACAGTTAAATTGTCGGTGACATGGAATGAAGGTATGGTATTGAAAATGCTTGCTTCCTTAATTCCTGTGAGTGAAAAATCATTTTTACTTAAATCGACATTGTACTGCTCTAAATTTCGAAGAGAGTCTTTATTTTCCGTACAATCTTGTCTTAGATTTTGTTTGCATGTGCTACAAAGCCGACAATATTTATTTGAATTAAATGATTTTCCGAATCCCAATATATTTTTGATTCCTAAATTATCCCCCAGAATTAATCCTAACACAAAATAAATCTGTTTCTTTCCCTTAGATGTATTAAGTTTGATTCCACAATTTTCCAAAAATTTTATCTCTTCAACTATAGAATAAAATGATGAGCTATTGCCATGCTGTGAAATATATTTACTTTTGACAAACCCAGCAATGAAAATATAATTTAAATTGGATAACAAATGTTTCGGAATTACAGGAAAGGTGTAATAAACACCACAAACACTGTGCTGTGTTGAATGACTTATCCCAAGGCATCATTTACCTCAAAGTCATCTATGTAAATGAAGTATGGAATAAACATTTTTTCTGTGCCCAAGAATTCTCGTTTAATATTAAATAATTCACCATGAATAAAGTTAGAATTGTCCTCCATTTCTTTTATATTTTCTAAAGTACTTTCAAGGACACCGGGCAATTCAAAAAATTTTCTAAACTGAAACTTTTAGGACAAAGTATGCTTTACATTTTACTTCATCTAGAGTGGTTTCTCCATTCTTTATAGTTTGGCGAATTTCATTATGAATGGTATGATTCAATGTTAAACTAAATAAATCCTGTTTTATTAGGTATTGCATAAATCGGTATTCCGTTTTTATTTCCTTAAATGGATCAGAACATAAATTCACAATTTTAGATGATTGTTCATTTGATAAAAATGGTGAAACATTAGTACTGTTAAGGCAGGCGTCCACTAGGGCGGACGGGCCGCATCGCAAATATCCGCCTGCCATACATTGTTATGGAAGTGCGTCCACTGAACGACACTCGCAACGGAACGAACTACGTAGAAAAAAAAATGCTCGCCGCACCGTTGCGATGCGGCCCGCCTCTAGTGGACGCCTGCCTTTAACAGTGTCAACTGCACATTAAATTAGTTCGGAAACCTTATTTTGAATTTCGATCGCCGATTTCCGAGTAATGTTAAACTGTTAAAAGTGCCGATGAAAAATTTATTGCAGCTTTATTAAAAAACATCAATTTTTCGGAAACATTAAATTCACAAATATTTGGCAACATTATGTCTTGTAAACAAGATACAGAAGTAGATGTTTCATTTAAATCTAGTTCGGGAAAATCGATTTTTTGAGTTATACCATAGATACACTGCTTGTATACAAATTATATTATTCAAATCATGATATGCGATACAAGATGGCATGATACACAGCCCATACATGTTATACTTGTAGAAACCGGACCATCACATCGCACACAAAAATTAAAACCGCTTACCTGCCGGAAGGATAGAAAAATCCACAACTGCCATTCATTAGAATTTCAGTTAAAAGAAGGCTATATCAGCTAAAATTATCGAATTTATATACAAGGAAACAGGTTGGATAGTATGTAGATATCAGCTTGTTGACGTACTATATGCGTATTATTGGGTGATACACTGGTGATATTGACGATATTATGATTTGTATACGAGCTGTGTATCCAAGGTATTATTCCTGTATTTATTCCAACTTTAGATTGCTCGCTATTAAAGTCAATCGGAGTATTCGTACACCTTTCATTTTTATGCGTGTTCATTAAATGTTTTTTAACGGCTTTTCGATTTGAAAATATTTGAAAACATTTGTTTTGGCCACATTTCGTGGAAATCGTTTGAATGGCTTAACAATCAATAATTATGAAAAATTGGTTCTTACAAATAGAACAAATATACATTTTAAACACAACGCAAGCTTAGAACAAGTTTAAGTCTGTATTTAATTTCTATTTCGAACGTGAGATATTAATCCAGGTACTTGTGTAAATAACGTTGTAATCCATAAAGGGTATAGATTCTTGTAATACTCTGATTATTTCGGATTAATTATCTGCAATATTTTGCAGCAAGTGTAGAGATTAATGAGAAATGTATTTTTAACTGTTACTATTTTGTGAAAATATTTTAAATGGCTTAAGCAGTTAGGAATTATCAAAAATTGATTGTTACAACTAAGGCAAAATACATTATGTAAATCTAACTCTGAAATTTATTTTTGTTTTGGAAGTGAGATATTAGTCCTGATACCTGAGGATGTGACTTTTCATTTTCTGTGACAAAATCGTAGAAATAACGTTGAATAAACACCCATACCCCCTTGCAATACTCTGGATATTCCAGATTAAATACCTGGAATATTTTGAAGCATGTATCGAGACTTGAGAGAAATGTAGGAAATTTAAATTTAACTGTATCAAAAACAACATAAAATTCTTTAACGTTAAATATGTCTTCACCTATTACAACTATTAAAGGTTGTAAGGTTGCCTTCTTTAAATAAGATAGATCCCGCAGTTTATCTAAAGTTGGCTCAAAATTACATACGTGGTGAATGTGAATTATGAGAGACTCCTTAGCTTCCTTAATTGTGATTTTCCTTATTTTTGATTTCTTCGGCTCATTTTTCTGTGTGGCTCGAATTGTGGGTATAATTACTGCATTAAGTAGCAGAGTAATTATACAGTCTCTGGAATCTTAAAAATAAACAATTTAAATATTATACTATTCTTACTTTCGTCGATGTCCTCATTAAGTTTTGTTAACAAATCCAGAGATTATTTCTCTCGAATGGCATCACTAAAATATGGTACGATCTGATTCACAAACTTTGACCAGTTTTGAAGAAGATTCGAATTTTTTTCTGGATGTATAAGGTCAAAGTCGAGGTTTATCTTAAAAAATTTATGTTGTTAGTAAAAAATATAAGTATTTTTATATATGAATTAATGAATATATGTATAACCTACCAGCTTCGGTCCAATAGTACAATTCACATATAATGGCCAACCAGATAAAATTTCTGACGAAAGCGTAGCATGATTCAAAATAACTGATCTTCTAAAATATTGCGTTTGGGTCCATTTATAAAGAACATCATCCAAAGGACCATCGTTATGCTTTAGCCATAACTGTAACTGCCGCACGATATTTTCATCAACCTCAATATTTTGAAAATTCACATTATTTTCTTTGCTTGATATAGAAGTCGAACTTCTTTTTACTTTATTTTTTGTGTTAAAGTATCGATCGTGAAGTTTTCCTGCAGGACGCTGCTTGCTTTTATTTCTACACGTATAATATGTGTTCTAACAAAAAATGTGATTTCAAATTCATTACAACATCTTACAGGATTTTCTCCAGGAAAATATTGAACGATTTTCGCGGAAATACTTTCCAAATCTGAAACAGTTAACCGCTCCTGTTTGGCCAATAAACTGTCGATTATGGAATTAGCCACAATCTGTTGGTGAGTTGGCGTCAATTTTTTTTCTTTTTGGAAATATTCTATTGCCGATTTCCCTTTCACAGTTTGTTGCAATATTTCCTGTCCGTTAATCTAACAAAATAGGTTACATTGACACAATAATAGAGCAATTAGGTAGTAAGCTTACTTCACGTAGAGAGCATGGTGTACTTAATACAGATGAAGACATTGGCGGATACAGGGGGGGCGGAGGGGGTGGCCGCCCCCCCCCCCCCAAGAGCAGTTCCGAATTTTCTTAACATACATACTTCAACCAATGTGGACTGTAATTAGCATTTACTGTAGTTCTGCGGTGCAATGCAAAGCACAGAACAGAACCATGATGGTGGATTTACCATACACTCAACGTTTGAGGCGCGCCTCTACCCCAACATAAAATCAACTAATCAGATGGCTCATGCAGTCGCAAGAGTCTAACATTCTTCAACTTTTTCTCCGACGCGCGCTTCCACATGTGTACACACATAAAATGAACTGTGGTACCACACAATTCGCAGCTCATAGTATTTCTGTCGTTTCGCACTTATAGGCAAGTTGCGCCGCAAAGGCATGTTGAGTGTAAATTGCTTTCAACACAGCCGACGAAAACCGGTTTGCAATGGCCTGATGGGGGTAGAGGCTCAAGGGTGAATGTAAACGCACATAGGTAGTAAGGTCATTCCATCAAGAACCACCAAGAATGACGAAATTTGTGACCTTACCATCTCCGATTCTTTTGAAAATTTTTGTACTTTAAGAACTAGTAAAAAAAATAATTTATATATTTATATAAATAATAATATTTTTTGTTTCTATCTCATTTTTTTTGTTAGTTATAGTATGTTAAAGTGGTCGCAAAAATGAATATCTCTGGTAATTTTTATCCTGGAATAATAAAATATGACTTATTTTAAAGAGGAAGGTTGTCGCAATAAAAATTATTCTTGAAATTTTTTTCAAGGATAATGATTTTGTTCTTTATCCTTGAATATCTCAAAACGGTTTTTTTTTATTTTTTTATATTTTGTAGGTTATACTGTTTTTCAAAACATACCAAAAAATTAACTTGGGATCTCAATGGGATCGGGGTCAAAAAAATCGAAGAAAATTATAGTGGTTCTCAATTATTTTAAAGAAAAGGGGTCATTTAATCAAGAATCGCCAAAAGTGTGACCTTATCGCCGATTCTTTTGAAAATTTGTGTACTCGAAGAATTAGTGAAAAAAATATGATTTCAAGTTTTTGCTTCTATCTCATTTTTTTTTGTTAGTTATAGTATGTTAAAGATTTCCCAAAAAAGATGTCCGAGTCCTCTTTGAAAATTCATATTTCTGGTAATTTTTATACTTGAATAATAAAGTATGGCTTTTTTTAAAGATTGTTGTTGTTTTTGTTTGTTAAAAAATGAGATAGAAACAAAAACTTCAATTTCAATTATTTTTTTCACTAGTTCTTCAAGTACAAACATTTTCAAAAGAATCGGAAATGGTAAGGTCACAACTTTGGCGATTCTTGACGGAATGACCCATAATAAGATGAAAACAATATGATCCCGTTTTTGCTAAGTGCAGTCTATGTAGCTAAATTCACACAGAACTTGATCAAACAAAATTGCCAAATCAAAAAAATGTCCGGCCCCCCCCCCCCCAACAGCAAAGTCTGGATCCGCCACTGGATGAAGAAGAATTATTCGGCAATGTTTCGACCCACCTAACAACATCAGAACACATAGACCGTGTATCATCGACGTGATCTATTGAAAACTGAATAAATGAAAATAAATTCGAAATTATATTTCTTCCAAATTAAATTAAATTAATTAAAATTAAAATTAATTAAGACAAAAAACGGATAAGGATCGTGAATACTTGTAGAATTTTTAAATAGTAAAATCCATAAATTTTATAAAAACAATAAATGTGTTGATATTTCTCGGTTTCATATTTCAGAAATCAAAGCTAATAAGAAAATACGACACTGATTTGTTGAGGGCACGCCCGCGAAGGTTTCTGCGTTAACAAAATCATTTTACAATTGCCGCGGTACGCGGCTAGTACTTGTTAAAAATTCGATCGCTCAAGACGGGGTTGTATCAAAAAAAGTAGTAATTGCGATAAATTTTCAAATGTTAAAAATTGGAAAAAAACATACAGAATAGCACTGGCGAAACACTTTTCAATTACGGTACATTTAACGACAAAAAAACACACCGACGAAATAAGTCCAGTTTCATTGCGATGGATCCCAAAATGAACGCCGTTATTTGCTCCAATGCATTATTTGCTCACTCATTACAATATAAACTGTATACGTACCTTTGACTTATGCCATCGTCTCCACTTTTCACGGAATTTTGCTTTTAAGCCAAGTAGGCTAAAGTGCGGAAACAGCAGATTAATATCATCTGCATTGATGAACTCAAGCTCCTCTAATCCAATTCCGGCTTCTAAAATTAGACAAAAGGCTAGTAAACTAAGTTTCCAATCAATATTAATTATCAAATATTACCTTTAAGTCGAGGAAATACTGCTTCAGTGTCCCACGATTTCAAAAGTTCAGCCAATTCGCCATCTTTTTCGGTAAGGAAATCTTCAAAAAAAACTACTTGCGCTTCGTTGTCCATAATTTTAAACTTAGCCACTCAGATGCGCGTTTGTTCAACGAATGGTAAATTTTGCAGTAGGTATACCATTTCCAAAGCATGAAATGTTTGATTCAAACGAATAAACTTTTGAATTGAAAATACACGCTTTTGAAGGTTCTGTTAGCTCTACAATGCGAATTTTTTGATTAAAAGTGCCTGCGTTCAAAACAAATGTAAACATTATAGTGCAAAAGATCAGGCCTGTAATTATTTTAACATAATAATAGTTTTATTTTAACCCAAACTTTAGCATGTTAAGTTTAAAATATTATTATATATTGTATTGATACATTTCATGCATACCAGTACTATATAAAACTCAAAACGATGTTTGATTGAATCAAACGCTATTTTCAACAACGCTCGCGGTAATTCGTTTTACAAAAAACGTTTGAGTTAAATGTGTTTTTATTCAGAATAACCATATATCACACTGAAATATTATAATCAAACGCGAAAACACGTATTTTTGAATCAACCACAGAAAACATTTAATTTAAAAACGTACTTTTCTCTGAGTGTACATATGTATTTAGAATAGATCGTTAGTATCATTAAGCCTCAAAATCACGTTAAGGTCGCATTGTTTGGGAGGATCTGAAAATTAAATTAATAAATAAACTATATAGAAAAATTAATTAAATTACCGCCTTCTATTAATTTCAGATTCATTTCGGAATTCAACTGACGTAAATCGTCCTGCGACTTCCAGCAGCTGTTTCACCCTTAACGTGGTTTTGTCCAGCATTCATTCACGCATTGAGCGAATGTGATATGAATAAAATAGTACGACAACGGGTAAAACCTTTTCTCTATTAATGAATATATTGTCTACTAATATTATATCTTTATTTAGGTAAATGGATGAATAGTCTTTTGGTTGGGTCCGCTTGAGAAGATGCAGTGAATTCATCCATACTCGTTTCATTTGTCTTAAATAGTATTCTATTCTATTCTATTCTTAAATAAACTTCTAGTATTCTAACGTTCGGCAGGCAGAAATCCTCGTCTTTGGTCCTCCACGTGGGCGCCTGCTGGAAATGCTTCTAGTCGTAAAGACCTGGGTCTTTCCGACTTTAGCAGCTAAGACTTACACGCATGCATTCAATCGTGCGCTGTGGTCATTAAGATTGAGGTACCCAACTGTGTGTTTCTCCTGTGCTGTCCTCCTAATACCTCTCCCGCTCCTATGCTTCCTGTCCAGGGCCAAATCCAGGGGTGTGAGCGCTGTACCGTGCCCAGGGATTAGTTGGTTGGGGCCCGCAAATCTCTTCCAATCGCTAACGGTGGCCTGCGGGGTAAAATTGGGCACCCCCTCGCAGTACCCTTGCCTTATCTTGACATGCCGGCTCTGTTAAGATGGACCAACCCCTTCCGAGCATACTCGTGGGACCAAAAAAAAAATGAACCAAAACCAAAACAAAAAAAACAAAAACAACACCAAAACCATAACTGATGCTCAGCTCGACATCGGTACTTCGTCCGAGGACGAACTTCTTGCCTCCAGTCAGGAGACAACTATCAGACCAGGCAACGCAGCGCGTGCGAGTACAAGTCAGAGTACACCCGTGCAGCCTCAACCATCAACATCCGGTCTACAACATCCGAAGGAGAATGCCAGCCATGGCATTCGGAAGCAGGCCAAAAAACGGAAGTCCGTCGGCGTCGCGAGGAAGTGTCGGTACTTGAAGGCTCTTTTCATTTTAAACAAGATTGCTAAAAATGAGGAAGCGGGTACCGTAAACGAGCGCGATGCGGCGGACAAAGCCTTCTACCAGGCGATTGTGGAGGAGCACAACAAACGCCTCAGAGAGGAACCGCCGAAAGAACGGGAATCTGGGAAGCGTAACAGATCCCAGGATGAGGTGGATCATGCTACAAGGAGAAGCAAGATTCCCAAGCCCAGCACACTTCTAGCATCAGCCAGCGGGGTTCAAGCGAAGAAAACCTTCAGCGAAACTGCAAGAAGCCACCTTGAGGTTGCATTGGTAGATGAGCTATCTGCCGGTAAACTAACCGCTGAGGCGTGGCGCAACGTGGAAGGAGAGCTGTCGGAATCGATACTGGCCCACCAGAAAAAGCACGGAGGACCTGTGCTTGGCTTTGACTCCGGTGAACTCGTGAGAGGATACCGCGTAATCAGATGCGCGGACAGCTACTCGAAGGATTTTCTCAGTGAATGTGTCGCTAAGTTTAGAGACGCTTGGGACGGCATAAGACTTAAGCTTATCCCAGCTGAGGAGATCCCTAAAAGACCGAGAGCCCGCATCTGGATTCCAGTCATGAAAATGGACAGCGAGAAACTCCTATGCGGTCTTCGCCTACAGAATCCGTCGATTCCCATGGATGACTGGGCTGTCATCAAGGCAGAGGAACCGCAACGAAACAGCCTCACCTACCTCCTCCTGATTAACGAGGAGTGCCTGAAGGCACTCGAGGAAGCAGATTTTAAACTGCGGTTCGGCATCAGGCATGCCAAAGTGAAAGTCTTTCGCTCCTCAGGTCCAGACGACGACATAGACTTTGTCGACAAACCTAACGAGTTGTTAGAGGAAATGAGCATCGCAGGGAAGGAGACAGCCACTGACAGCAAGGAAGTCGGGAAGGAGACAGCCAATAAAAATGTTGAAGATAGTACAGGTTAACCTGAGGCACTCGAAGTGCGCCTCGGATAACTTATTGGTCCTCCTTGGGGAAGAGGACATCGACATCGGCCTAATACAGGAGCCATGGGTAAACGACTTTACCGTAAAGGGGCTCCAAAACACTCACTACAACCTTTTCTACAATCACAAGCAAGGTAAGCCCAGAACATGCATCTTAGTTAATAAACAGATAAACGCCTTTATGTGTCCAAACTACAGCTCTGACGATTTAACAGTTGTTAAATTGGAGGTTGCAAATGGGGGGGACCTATACATCTCCTCGGTTTATATGGCTCACGACCAACCAGCGCCACCCGAGGAACTGCATCATCTTACCGCCAGTATTTCATCCAAGAGGGGCAATCTTCTAGTGGGATGCGACGCCAACGCACGACATACGCTTTGGGGCAGCTCGGAGACCAACGAACGAGGTGAGTCCTTATTTGATTTCATTATAAACAGTAACCTCTCTATATGTAACAGTGGTGACACCCCAACCTTCATTTTTCCGAGTACGGAAAATTTTCAAGGTTGGGAGGAAGTTCTGGATATTACTTTACTAACAGAAAATAACATTTATAGGGTTGAGAATTGGAGAGTATCCAACTTGCAATCCTTCTCCGATCACAGGTTGATCTTCTTCAACGTGAATCTCATGCCGGAGACTCAAAAGCCTTTTAGAAACCCTAAAAAAATTGACTGGGAGAAATTCGGTCAGGTCGCTAAATCGAAACTATCCAAAACAACCAATCCTATCATCAAAACTATAGAAGATCTGGACGACAAGGTGGGGAAATTCGAACGAGCCATGAAGGTCGCGTTTAATGCCTCATGTCCTTTGAAATATAGTAAGAAAACGCTCCCCCCATGGTGGAGTGAAGACCTGTCAAGATTAAGGAAAATAACTAGAGAGGTTTTTAACATCTGTTACAGGCGCAAGTCTTGGCAACCTTACAAGGAATGCCTCAAGATCTACAAGAAATCCATTAGAACGGCCAAAAAACAGGCTTGGACTGATCACTGTCAATCCATTGAGAGTGTCCGGGATTCGGCGAGGCTCAGCAAGATTCTATCCAAGCAACACACGAACCCGTCGTTCGTGAAAAAGTCGGACGGGACCTGGACTGATTCCTCCGCCGAGACTCTGGAACTCTTGATGAACACTCACTTTCCTGGGTGCCAAAACAGCGGGACGGAGATGTCAAGCGTCCAGAGTGTACAGTGTATACCGGAGGAAGACATCAATTCCGTTATCAATGAAGAAAGAATTGCCTGGTCCATTAACAGTTTCTCTCCTTACAAATCCCCTGGCATGGACGGCATACTTCCAATTATGCTGCAGAAACTACAAGATGTAGTAGTTCCATGGCTTGTGGAAATTTTCAGAAGTTGCATTCTACTAAATCATGTGCCCTATGCCTGGAGAAGTGTCCGGGTAGTGTTTATTCCGAAGGTTGGCAAGAGAGGTCACGAACTCGCGAAGGATTTCAGACCCATTAGCCTAACATCATTCGTGTTGAAAACACTGGAGCGCATTATAGATATACATGTGAGGCAGACCCTGGAAAGGTCACCGCTATCCAAATCTCAGCATGCTTACCTCAGAGGGAGATCCACGGAGACGGCTCTCCACGAAGTGGTGCGCACGATTGAGCACACGATAAACTACAAGCAATACACTCTAGCAGCCTTTCTAGATATAGAAGGGGCATTCAACAACGTCCACACCGAAGCTATCCAGGAATCTCTTACCGAACTGGGTGTGACCGAAAGCTTCAGAAATTGGATAATATCCATGCTACGGACCAGAATTATCCATTCAAACCTAGGAAAGAGCAATTTGACCAAGCACGTGCGTAGGGGAACACCACAGGGCGGTGTTATCTCACCTCTACTCTGGCTATTGGTCATGGATAAAATCCTAGTAAGACTAGACAGGGAGGGAGTCAAAGTGATTGCGTACGCGGATGATCTGGTGATTTTGGTCTCAGGATTATTTCCTTCCGTAATCAGTGAGATTATGGACAGCGCTCTGGGTAAGGTAAGCACCTGGGCTACCGGCTGTGGCCTTGGTGTAAATCCGGATAAAACTGAGTTGGTACTATTCACCAGGAAAACCAAGATACCAGACTTTAACCTTCCCCGCCTGAACGGCCAACCGGTCCAGCTCTCCTCCAGCGCAAAGTATCTTGGTGTTATCCTTGATTCAAAGCTGAGCTGGAAACTCAACATAGAAAACCGGGTGGAGAAAGCCCGTGTGGCCTTCTACGCCTGCAAAAGAACCTTCGGCAAGAAGTGGGGACTCAAACCAAGGATGGTTTTGTGGCTGTACACTGCTGTAATACGTCCAATTCTCAACTACGGGTCACTAGTCTGGTGGCCCGCTCTGAGTAAGGACTATAACATAACTAAACTCAGTCGAGTTCAACGAAGTGCGGCCATAGGCATTACAGGTGCTATGCGGTCATGCCCGACCGATGCTCTAAACGTGCTACTCTACCTCCTACCAATCGACCTTTATATAAAAAACACCGCATCAAACAATGCCGTCAGGCTCAAAGAATCTGGGTGCTGGACTACGAAGCCATACGGGCATAGTAATATCCTGGGACAGTTACCAAACGAACTGGTTACGTCACCGACTGACTACATCACCCCCAAACTGAGCTTCACGAAACGATTCTCTGTTAATTTCCCAACTAGAGAGGAGTGGAAGAACGGTGCGGTGGAAGCAGACTTCGACACGATAATATTTACCGACGGTTCGAAAATGGACTGCGGGGTCGGGGCAGGAATATTCTCAGATACACATAATATCGCTAAGTCCTACCGCCTCCCGGACCACGCTAGCGTCTTCCAGGCAGAGATACTGGGGATCCGGGAGGCTTGTCGTACACTAAAACACGACTCATCGCCAAAACACAACATCGTCATTTTCACCGACAGCCAAGCCGCAATCAAAGCACTAGACTCGGCTACCACCTCCTCTAAACTAGTTCAGCAATGCCGTAACGAACTAGCCGGTCTGGCGGAACGGCTCAAAGTCACTGTGCTCTGGGTCCCGGGGCATAGAGACATAATGGGAAATGAGCGGGCTGATGAACTGGCCAGGGAGGGTTCCGCTCTTCCCGGCTCTCTTGCGGAACTAGTTCATGTTCCTTTAGGAGTCGTAAAGAGGGTCATACTCTCACACTTCCAGACAGTGGCTAATTCCAGATGGAAAAGCCTAACTACCTGCGCCATATCTAGGATGATGTGGCCATCTTACAACCGAGCCAAGTCAGACGAACTTCTATACAAGACCCGGGCAGACGTCTCCAGAATCACGGCGATCAGTACAGGTCACTGGCCGATTGGGGATCATGCGGCCAAACTGGGCATTCCATTCAATGTACACTGCCGCAGCTGCCAGGACACTAATGAGCGAGAGTCGCTTGTTCATTTCCTTTGCAAGTGTCCGGCTCTAGCTAGAGCCCGAGAGCGAGCACTAGGCAAGCCCTTCTACGGGGACCTGATGGAGATTTCGGGGAAGAGGATTGGAGAGTTATTACATTTCCTGAACAGCACAGGGTGGCTATAGCGATCCAATTCAATCAACCTTTCTCACATTCATCTTCTGTATTCCCCAGTATCAACAACCCTTAACAGCCGAGTTTAACACGAGTTTGTGGTGTCAAAACGGCCTCTGAGCTAATTGAGCCCTGTCTGGGTGACAGGGCTGCCACTTAAACCAACCAACCAACCATTCTAACGTTCATTTTATTGTTTTAATATTATCTATCAGTCAACTTTGCCTTACATAACTAAAGTTTATTATTTTTTCAGGAGAAGCACTTTCATTTTGGAATTTGATTAAAAGTTTAATGCCGCGAAATCTTTTTCTTTTGTGAACACTTAAAACTTGTACAGTGAAAAATGTATTGTTTTACAAGATCAAAACGCCGTAAATTTAGAGTATATTTTTGGAAAAAAGAGAATATTGATGTTTTTTTTATTTTTAATCGCACGATAGTTTAGTTGAATGGCTAGTGGCTATAAAGATATATGGCGGGGCGCACACCGATCGTTTAGTTTCGTGCATGTAAAATATGATGCGTAGAGCTGTATCAAAACTTTCACCGAGGCAGTTTTAGAATATATACTTTTATCTTATTCCATGTCTGAAAATTCGGATATGTATATTTATTTTTCAGTATCTTTGTATATTTTTCTCAGATTTCCATTACATAGCCACGTATTTTGTTGATTCTGAAAATTTTATTTACAGTTTCTATACTTATCCGAACATTCCCTTTTTTGAGGAGAGCTCGTTGATGAAATATGGTTATAGAATCGATCGATTTTCGAATCTTAATTATTGTAACATCTAGTTTTAATATTGTATTTCAGCCTAGGATACCCGAACTCTGTACCGCAAAACAGAAAGCCAACGCGAAAATCGAGCAATGAAAATTTTCATCGCTATTTTACATGCATTTGATATGGGAATAAAAATTTTCATCGAGGTCCGTACTAGGCTAGAGATGGTAAATTAGCGTGGCAAATTTTTAACCGAGGTCCGTACTAGGCTTTAGATGGACGGGAATCTTAGTGTCTTCATCATTATCTATAAATGGATCCAACTCTCTGATGGAATCTAATGCCGGTTTTCCACCAAACGGACAAAACAAAAACTCAGCAAAAGCTCGTGTCGAAAAAAACAAATCTTTGACTTTCATCATTTTTTTCCAAACTCGAGCTTTTTTCGACTGTTTCTGTTCTGTTTTTCGTGTCCCGACCAAAAGCGGTAACTTCAAAAGGTTTCGGTGTATTTTCTTACTAAGACCACTTCGTGGAGATACTGAAAACAAATCTGCGAGCACTGTCGGTTTGGTTGAAACAGTGTTTTAGATTTGTTCGAGTTCGAGTTGTTGTTTTTCGGGATTTCAAAAACATGAACAAAACAAAAACTTAACTTGTCTGCTTGGTGGAAAACCCGCATAATGCCAACTGCGATCACAACATTTTTCGGAATCGAATCACTGAGTTAATTACACGAAGATTTCACCATAACGAATTTTACTTCACAATTTATTCGGAATATCAAATGGATTTAGTGAATCTCGTAACAATTGCGATTTTATCTTAATTCAATTACGAGATTTCTCGTTCAAAATTAAAAAGATTATCTACATTAATTTTATCACGATATGGATATATTCAATGTGAACTAGGTATATTCAATGTGAACTATATTATTATTCATTGTAACCGTGTAAAGCTAATTTTAAAATGTTATACAATCAAAATTAAAACTAACTCATTTTCAAAAAGGTGTGTATAAATTTAAATTTTAGCATATTTGAAGCTTTTAAGCTAAGGAAATTTGCAGATTGTCGTTCCGATGTTCTGCTCTTAAATGTTAATGTTTTTAACAGGCATATCTAATTTGAAAGTGAATCCCTGATGAAAATTATCCAGCAGTTCAAGGCTATCATTTCTTATTCCGCTTCCGCCTGTCCGGTGTTAGCAAACGGCGAGTACAACAGAATATGTGCGACAGACACTAGAACAAAAAGTTTCACAGTAATTATAGCTAATATCAGTTAAACTTACCTGAATTAACATTGTAAAGATTTTAAACAAGTTTTTCCATTGAAATATATAAGTCTCCCTTCATTTGCGACCGTTGAATAATAGCAGTACTTGCATTCACTTCTGAATTGAGGTGAAGTTGAAAAGGTTTTCCCTTAACTAATACTCGAATATAGTTAGGTTCAATGGTAACATTAATTAGCGATGTATCTAGAAATCTAATAAAAGTCAACATGTATTTATTCTTGAAGAAAGTGTTTAAAGCTAAAAATGTATTCTGTATAGATCCTGTAGGCATCATAGATTGGTGATACAAGTTACGGGTGGGGGGTGGGGGGTGGGGTGTGGCTATTTGTATCGCATGAACGGCTTATGCTAGAAAGTTGAAGCTTAGTACGTATATATAAACGTACAACACAAGTAATTTAAGCAACAAAAAAGTTCAGATTTCCAGTGGGGTCTGGAGGTGTGGCAAAAAAATTTGTCATACCTTTTAGGTCGTAAGGGGAACGGAAAATACTTGCAGCTTTAAAGGGGCTTCCTCTAATTTTTATGCAATGGTTTAGTCGGAATTATGCTTTGTCGACTTTTCAAACGGCATCATTGACCAAAACTTTTTTCTTCTTCCAATTTTGTCTCGCCACATAATTAGTATAGAAGTTATCTGCGTTTAACTGAAACCATTTCGCGACCCGGGGCAACTCTAACGTTTGTATGGTGCCATACCATCGAAACTATAAAGCCAGCAGTTTCTTGTTTTGCTTCCCGTTACTACTGTTGATATCGTTGATCCCATTGCTTCCGTTGCTTCGTTGCTAACAATGCTTCATTGCTCCGTTGCTCCCGTTGAGGAGTACTAGGGGTTAAGGTATATTATTAGGCATTGAGCCCAATGTCATCATACATGCATATATGTTGATATGGTGAAAATTTTCTACCTCATTGAGCTGAATGACGGTAATGTCTCCAGCTCCTTGAGCTGAGAAAATGTACCCGAAACGGGGCAATTATCTTATTCATTTCACTGAGTTATGGGCAGTACTCATATGTTCTGGCTTCAGCTAAGAGGCTGCATTTTCTCCGACTCTTGAAATGCGGGTGATTTGCCAGCGGCATTCATGTCAGAAGAAATACGCCTCCATTGAATGATGTATGTAACTCACGCGATTCGCAACAAATGTTGTTAACATCGCTGTTGATTTCCTTAACCAAAACAAAACGATGCTCGAATCTGTCCAGAGGGTATAATCGGCTTCGGTTATTCGAAGTGATTGACGTACGCTACTCATAATCTCAACAAGCTGTCGAGCTCCACAAAGCTCTATTCTCGGAATGGTGATCTGTTTCACTGGTGCAACCCTCGTCCTAGCAGTAACCAGTGAAACACAAGTGTAACCATCGTTGTCGACGCTGCGCAAATATACAACTGCAGCATACGCTTTGCTGCTGACATCACAGAATCTATGTAATGTGTTTGACGCCGCTGCTTCCATGCCAAGCCAACGCGGAATGCGAATTTGACCAAGTTGCGAGAGTCCATTCCTAAACGTTTACCATTCCTTTAGTAGGTCAACTGGCAGTGATGTATACCAATCGAGCCCTGCTCGCCAGAGTGATTATCTGATTATCTTAGCTACTACCATAACTGGCGTCAACATACCAGTGGAATCGTAAAGTTTCGCTTCCTCGCTGAGAACAGTGCGTTTGGTGGGTACAATAACATCTTTTTGTACTTTGATTTAATAGAATAGTTTGCCGCTAATATGATTATAGAGCAATCCAAGTACTGTCGCATAGGAATCGGTAAGGTTGAGTTCCAATGCCGATGACGCTAGATCCTTGATTGCTGATAATGTTGCCATATCGTTAGAATTCCACTTCCTCAAGTGAAATGTCCCTTCTTGCAATATTGCATCGATATCTCTTGCAAGGGTTATCGCACATTCCGGAGTATCCGCGCTTGAAAGGTAATCCACGTAGAAATTGACTAGAACACTATCTCGTGCCACTGATGCACGAACTTTATCAGGAATAACATGACAATTGTCAAGAGCACATTTGTTTAATGTACGTATCGCATTGTACGGTCCTCATGTCATACCGTAAGTAACTGTCTTCAACTGGTATGTGCGTAGTGGTTCTAATCAAAGAGAATGAGATAGAGTGGAAGCGGACCGTATTCGAAAAGCAGCGCGATTTTTTCTGACGACAATTACGCTCTAAAAACATTAAACTGTATGGAGTGAATCCATACTAAGTCCGCACTAAGTTAAGTTACTACATTAGGAAATATAATTAAAAGCAGAAGACTTCGATGGCGATTGGCTGCAATCCAATCGTATTATACTCTAGAAGAAATACTGAACTCTGATTTATATTGCAGCCCCAACAACACTGAAATTAGGTATGTGCCTGCAGTACGTCCTTTATTAAAGACTCCGATTTGGTTGCTACTCGAAACTAAAAGACAATATCGTCAGTGTTTAATTTCTTATCCTGAACTGGGTGAGTCACCGAAAAAAAGTTTTCCTTTTTGAAGGACTTTCATATGGAAGGTGCAGGAAGGACTTACTCGATTTCTTACATATTTATTCTTTTACTTGGAATGATTTAAATTTCTACCAGCAGTCTGAGCGCAACTTTATTATTTTATAAGTAAAAGTCCGAAACGCGTTTAATGATGAGATGCGGTGTAGGTTACTATGTTGACAACCTACAAAATAACTTCCAAATAGCCTCCTAGTTATACCTTAGGTTGTTAATTGCTTAGTAACATACCCCGCATCTCAGCATTAAACGCGTTTCGGACTTCTACCCATAAAATAATTAAGTTGCGCCCAGACTGTTAGCAAATTTTTATACTCTAGATGAAATCATATAGAGTATTATAAGTTTAATCCAGCCGAAAAGTTTGTAACGCATAGAACCGAGCTTCGGACGAAAAAAATTTATATTATTTTGTTTTCAGCTGTGGCCAAAAATCCCAAATCCATTTGCTGTCCGTCTGTCCGTCCGTCTCTCCATCCGTCCGTCCGTTTGCACGATAACTCAAGAACGCGTCGGCCTAGGAAGTTGAAATTTTGTCAGCACCTGTAAAATGGAAAAGGTAAGGCTAAGTTCGTTAATGGGCGATATCCTTCCACTCCTTCGGGTACTTCCCATACAAGAGTCATTAGAGCACGTATACACAATTATTGCTCGAATGCTTCAAGTTAGGAACTTGGAATTTTGCATACTTAAAGTTTACAATGTTTGAAGCGAAAGTTCCGAAAATGATGCAAATCGAATGAGTCCTTCGTGTAGCAGCCTACAAAAGTCCTTCAAAAATGTATGCAAGTTACGGAATCCACTATAACTCTAGTACGAGTTAAAGCAGGGATTCAAAATTTTACAGGAATTAGTTTTATATCAAAAGCAAGACTGAGTTCATTAATTAGCGCCATCCGTCGACTCCTTCAGGTAGCTGTCATTCAAAAGTCCTTATAACACGTGTTCCTCAATATTGAACGATAACTTTAGAACGCTTTAAGTTACTACTTTGAAATGTTGTATACGTTGATTTAGTCGCAGATGAAAGTATTAATACGAAAAATATCCCATAAGTCCTTCATGTAGTTGAGTAGCCACTATACAATAGTTTCTACCTGTAAATAAAAGGTTATGCAATAATTGTATGTGCACTCCTCATTCTTTTGATATATTCCCAACCAAAATATAACGTTACAAACTTTTCGGGCTGGATTAAACTTATAATACTCCATATGATTTCATCTAGAGTATAAAAAGAGCTCATTAAGCCTAAATGAATTACTGAATTCCTGAAAACTTGAACTACCTTAAAACCTTCACCCCAAGGGGGTTTTTATATCAAAAAATACGTCAATCGGTTTTTTCCCAGATTAAAGCTTTTAGAAGTAAAAGTTAATTCGATATCGCATTAGACCCAAGAAATATATCGGAATTCGTGAATATGTACACAACCACTTTAGACCCCTTTGGAGTTGAAAAACAAAAAATTTGGAAAAACTGTTCTAGACGCTTATACAAAAAGTCCGCTGAAGTAAAATTACTTTGATAACTCGACATGTCTAATAGATTTAACGAAATTCGTAAAAATTTGGAACAAACCATTTGCACGGACATTTTTTTACTCCATCTTGGTACGCCAATGAAAATCTGAATTTTTTTTCTTTTTCTAGTAGCACATCTACATGTAAGTTTCAACTTTCTAGGGTATGATGGCCACTTGAAAAAGTCTGCTCAGTCTACCAACAAAAAAAAATCAACTTAATAGCTCAAAGAGTTTGAGAACTATAAGCTTTCAAACGTTTTGCGACGGCGTACGGCAATCTCGGTAAAAATTTTTTGCAACCGCCATGTAAACCGGCCTTAATAAAAGCAATTCCATATTTAATCAAACAAATGACGCTATTTTCGCTGTGCGTTTCAAGAACAGAATAAGAGCTCACTCTACCTACTGTAATTTTCTACTACCCTCGCTAATACTTAAAATAGGAAGTGAAGGGTCTGCCGTATGAAAATTCTTTTCTTAAATCCAATAGGGTTTAAAATCTTCTCCGTTGATTAAATAAAATTAAACGTGATTCATAAAACATAACGCAGTCACGATCAGCGGCAAGCCAATCGTATGATACTCTAGATGAAATACTGAACTCCGATTTATATTTTAGTTGGGATTATATCAAAAGAATGAAAAGTGCGCATACAATTATTGCATGACCTTTTATTTACAGGTAGAAACTATTGTATAGTGGCTACTCGATGGATGGTTAAACGATTTCTTGAGTTATAGTGAGTTCATTTTTACAGAATTTTTGTATGGCAACTACATGAAGGACTTACGGGATATTTTTCATATTAATACCTTCAGCTGCGACTATTATAAAATCAACGTATACAAAATTTCAAAGTAGTAACTTAAGCGTTCTAAAGTTATCGTTCAATATTGGTGAACACGTGTTTTAAGAACTTTTGTATGACAGCTACCTGAAGGAGTTGATGGATTGCGCTAATTAATGAAATCAGTCTTGCTTTTGATATAAAACAAATTCCTGTAAAATTTTGAATCCCTGCTTTAAGTTGTACTAGAGTTATAGTGGATTCTGTAACTTGTATACATTTTTAAAGGACATTTGTAGGCTGCTACACGAAGGACTCATTCGATTTGCATCATATTCGGAACTTTCGTTTTAAACATTGTAAACTTTAAGTATTCAAAATTTCAAGGTCCTAACTTAAAGCATTCGAGCAATAATTGTGAATACGTGTTTTAAGGACTCTTGTATGGGAGGTACCCGAAGGAGTGGAAGGATATCGCCCATTAACGAACTTAGCCTTACTTTTTCCATTTCACAGGTGCTGACAAAATTTCAACTTCCTAGGCCAACGGGTTCTCGAGTTATCATGCAAACGGACGGACAGCAAACGGATTTGGGGT
Source organism: Beris morrisii (assembly GCA_951812415.1). Lineage (NCBI taxonomy): Eukaryota > Metazoa > Arthropoda > Insecta > Diptera > Stratiomyidae > Beris > Beris morrisii. The sequence continues at coordinate 100,215,198 of OX638311.1, forward strand.
TTTTGGCCACAACTAAACACAAAATAATATATTCCTTTTTTTCGTCCGAAGCTCGGTTCTATGCGTTACAAACGTTTCGGGCTGGATTAAACTTATAATACTCTATGATTTCATCTAGAGTATAAACATATAAACTAGCTTTTTATTAAATTTAAATAGATATTAAAATAAATTGAAAAGTTTTTATTGACTTGAGACGTTTAAAATAATCCGATTAAAGTTTTGCTTTTTAATTAAATAGTAGATAATTATTATTTATGATATTATATTAATGGTTTCGATCTGTTTGAACGTTGAATTCAGACTGAAAAAAATAAATTTAATTTTTAAAAAACAATTAATTCGTTGACGACATTAATTGTCTCTTAAAATCCACAAAGTCGTATAAAATTGTAGCTGTATTAACAGTGGCGAAAACATTACTTAGTCAACGAGAAAATTGCGATTTCGTTAAACGCCACTACAGGAGCCACTGGTGTAACTTCCCTCGTTATTTCACGAAAGATAGTCCACCGCTCCAGTCCCGTCTAGTTGATGAATTATATAGTTATTAACGAAAACATTTTTCGCTGCTTCCGTCTTCTTGTTGGTGGGTTTATTATGGATTAAATATTGTCTGGTATATCCCTTTCTGAGTTTGCTCCTCGTGCCGTCACCTACTCGTGCTGCTCGTTACACGTTCCTCAAATTTTCCAAAAGTTAAATAAAATTTATTTGACCAAAACTCAATCGTCTTTACGCCTGTCGCCACTTGTTCAAAAGAGGACGTTTGAGGGCAAGTACTTTCTGACTAGACTCGCTTAGCTTTTTCACCCATTTTCAGTCCTTCAATTCTGCGTTAGTGGGTCAATGTACCCACTTCTTGGACCTTTACTTTCTCTTAACTCGATCAAACTTTTAATTTCTTTGATCACTTTCTCAAAGAAACTTAGAATGGTGATGGATCTTAAAGCTATTATAATGCGATCCAAACAGGGACGGTTTTCCCGAACGTTCCGAGTAATGATTCCAAAGTCGTTACAATCAAGAGTACTAAATGACCTCCATACTGCTCAAACTAAATTTGAAATTTTTTTGAAATTTAATGCAATTCACCATAAATGTTCATCATCACGCGACAAATGGACAGGCGGAATGATACGTTCAAATAGTCAAACAAAGAATAAGTGCAAAGGAAAATGAATCAGGAGACTTGAATCCGAAATTATGCCGATTGCTTATGCAATACAGAAACACACCAAACACAACTACCGAAACCATGTTTAAGAAGAACATAGGTTTTTAGGTATTAGGAACAGACTTCTACGTCACGCACAACAAATATTCTTCACAAATTGGAAATTTAAATAACTAATAAAAAAAATTTCAATAACAGCCCTCTAATTAGTTATAAACGAAGACACACGACCGACAGACTTGACTGATGAGACTCTCGACCAAGCTAAGATTCCTCTAAAGCCCACCACAGTGAACATACTACAGAATCATCGAGGAGGAACGATGGCAGGATTACTTTAGAATCAGCAGCGACTGCAACAGAAAACCAACATCATAAATAAGCGACTAAAACAGAAAACCAACATCATAAAGAAGCGATTACATCAAGCGAAAATCCATGTCAATTAAGAAGATCAAAAGAAAGACCTGATTTTTAAAAACCAACGTAATTCTATTATGAATTTTATTATAAACTACATTGTTTTATATAGTTTTACACTAATAAACTAGGCGAAAAATCATCGTCCTTAGTCATCCACGTAGCTGCCTGTTGGTAATGTTTAGTCAGGCTCGTTTACTCAGCCAAGACTTACACACACGCTCTCAATCGTGTGCTGTGGTCATTAAGATAGAAGTACCCAATTATGTGTTTTACTCCCCGTGTCGTTTTTCCATACTCTTTTCTTCCTATGCCCAAGGTGTAAATCATTGCGCTGAAGACTGCATGGCTAAGGGGGAGCTCAGTCGCGACAGACTCCAGATACCGGACGAGCTCTAGTTTCAACTAGCCTTCCCATGGCAATGCGGTGCTCTGCCATGAGTAACGACCATTTCACGCGCATCTCGTGTGAATCGCATATACCCAAAATAAACAAAACCGGATGTAGAGGAGGAGGTAAAAAGGGAACTAGAATCTTGACTAGTGACGATGATGAGCTGCTGTCTCTCTCGTCCAGTTCGGTAGACGATAGGTTCGAGAGTCTGTCGATGGAGAATCAGCTCCTGTCCCCTGAGATAGTTGAGGACGTCGACGTTACTCTCATTGAGGCTTGCAGCAGACTGACACTATCGATGAGAATAGTATGGATTGCGGCGATGTCACCCTCACTGGTGACGACTGGGATGGTTGAGAGCAGACCGTCATTACTGGAAAGGGTTGTGCCATGCAAGAAAGGGAGGCAGAGTAGGTTAGACGGGATGAGCAACACACGGAAGCTAGATCAACCGTTGGGTGATACATGGAGACCCAGAGGGGTTTCAAGTGGACGATGGTTGGCAAAGGTAGGGCTAGCGAACACCCAAGATGGCTTCGGCTTCCCTAAAATTTCTAAGTACGAGGACTTAGTCGGCTTAGTGACTGGGAGAAAGAGCAGTACAAAAGAGCCAAAGGCATTGCATCGGACGAATGCTTCAAGAAGTATTCACCCGATTGTAAATCGAGGACCTTAGCGGCAAGAGCGGAGGCATCAGCTCTGCCCATAGGAATTCGGTCCCTCAGGCATGAAAGCTATGGGAAAGCAGGTGACCAAAGCCCGACCTTCAGGCATTAAAGCTGATGTAGGGCAAGAGGTTAAGGCCGGCCTCTCCGGAATCAGTCCTGGAGTGTGGAGTAAAGTGGCAAGGGAGTCCACTGCGGGACCCTCCGAATAGACGAGCGGCTAGAGTAGTACCCTCCAAGGGGAGTGCGGAGGAAAAAAAGAAAGACTTTAGGGCGAAGCGGAATAGATGTGGCAGCGAGGGAGACGAAGAAGGCTAAAGCTTCTACGTTAATCCAAGCCAGTGGGATGGAGGCCACAAGGTAATTCCGTGGGAAATGAAGCATTAAAAAGACACGTATTGAGTGTGGCTGCTAGCCTTGGCGAAATATGGGAAGGAGCCAAGTTTAAGGTGGTCTCTCCAGCGGAACTGGTTATTTAAGTTCTGCCTAAGTTTGGATCCCGAAGCCATTTCTAGATGAGGAGAAGGTATTAGATCTTCTCCGGTTTCAAAATAGGGGACTAAAGACGGAAAATTGGAGGGTACTGAAGGTATGACCGAAGCAGGGACTAGAAACCTGTAAAGGTATGGTGCGATTCGGTTTGGGTAGGGTGGTGGTCAAGTTAGATCAACAAAGCAATGGCATTGAGGAGGTCGTATCTACTGATGTCGCAGGTGATTAAATCAACCTTCACCACAGTAACGTGGCAATCACTTGCATGGTGGCCTTTATAGCAAAACAGGGAGTCGCGGTCGCGGTAATTCAGGAGCCTTGGGTGAATGGCAAAAACATCATCCAGAGACTCGGACTCCGGAATTATAAGTTCCACTAGAGAAAATGCAAGTCTAATGCATTTTTGCTAAATAATTAGAGTAATTAAGATTTAACGGCAATTTAATTAGAGAGGGAAAGGGGTAAGCCGATCTGTCTGGCGTCGGCTTACCTACCTTACGACGGCGCCGAAGTCCAGCAAAGTTAATACGGCAGCTCGCAGGAAGCAGTAAGTGGGACCTAGTCATGTGATGCGAATGCTCATGATACACAGTGGGGCAACATCAACATCAACGAAAGGGGTAAGAGGGGGTAAGGACCAGACGGCATTAGGCCAATCATGCTGCAGAAAGCCTCCGGGGCAATCCTCAGCTGGTTGAGTAGGATTTTTAGGAGCTGCTTGCGGGCAGGGTACGTTCCACGGGCCTGACGAGAGACGAGTGTAGCCTTTATTCCAAAAGTGGGAACGTCCAGTCACATGACAAGGAAGGATGTTTGGTCTATCAGTATTCGTTCTTCGTACTGGTGAGGCTTATAGAAACGTGCATTCGAAGCTTATGTGAGTACAGGATGCTGTCTAGTGCACAACATGCCTACATCAGAGAAAAATCTGTAGACATAGCCCTACATGAAGTTGTGGGGTCTATAGAGTTTAGTCTGGGAACTAAGGAATTTACGCTAGCGTTATTCCTGGATATTGAGGGGGCCTTCAACAATGTAACAGTGGATGCAATTAAGGAGGCTTTAAATGGCGAAGGCTTGGAGGAGGGGCTGACTGACTGGTTGACGACCCTGTTGGAGACCAGGATCGTGAGCTCGGAGAGTAGGCAAGGTAAAGTAATACGACAAACCTCGAGGGGTACTCCACAGGGTGGTGTGATATCGCCCCTTCTGTGGCTCCTTGTCGTGAATGGGGTGCTAATGGAAATCGAAAGAAAAGGTATCGAGGTGGTGGCCTACGCGGATGACATAATCATATTAGTTGGGGGAAAATTTTTGGAGACTCTTTCGTACATTTTGGAGTCGTTACTCTATACCTTAGATAAGGTAACTAAGGATATGACACCCCGGTGTAAAAGCACGTAAAAAATAGAGACCAAAATTATTTTGACAGTACAGATCCAAGGATGCCAAGGGATCTTGTTTGTCAAAAACACACGTGAAATAATTATGAAGGAATATTTTGTTGATTGCTTTTATTGGTTGTCATGGTAACCTGAACGGCTTGAATCTTGGATCCAATGGCGTAGCAAAATAACGTTATATTTGGGGCCATCCAAAAGCGTTACAAAGGTGAACATTTCGAACATGGAACTGTACTTAGAAAAGAAATATTTATTAAAATATCCATTCCTGTACAAATGCTTTGCATCGAAAGAAATCTTTTCGATGACTAGTCTCCTTAGAGTTCTCAACAATATAGCCTTCTCATTAAATTAGTATTAGAAAAATGGTTGCATTATTGTTAAAAATATCGAAATTTGGTGTTTATCAAAAAACACATTTGAAAAAGCTACTGGTTTCTGGTATTTCGCCGAAATTTCAGTTACAGAATCATACTAGATCATAAGTTCATAACATGTACATATATAATAAAATAACATGCATCTGTAAAGCATACATACATAGATTACAAAGAGATAGATAGTTTTATACTCTAGATGAAATCAGAGTATTATAAGTTTAATCCGGCCCATAAGTTTGTAACGCTTAGAACGAAGCCTCAGACCACAAAAAAAGTTAAATATTATTTTGTGCTTATTTGGAGCCAAAACGTCTGTCCACCCGTCCGTCTGTCCGTTAGCATGATAGCTCAAGAACGCCTTGACCTAGGATCTTGAAATTTTGAATCTGGATGTTTGGCGAATTTGTAAGGCTAAGTTCGTTAACGGGCAAAATCGTCCTCATTTAGAGTATCATACGATTGGCTTGCAGCTGATCGTGACTGCAGTATGTTTATGCAATATATTTAATATATGCAAAAAACTTTTAAAATGCGAGCTAAAATTTTTGCCCCTAAAATAAATAAAATCAGTTTTGTACGCCCATGCAGCTTTTACTTCGACATGCGCATAAAAGAACTTGGCTCTTTTTTATGGTGGCATGTCCAATCCTTTTAGGTACATAATCTAAGCTCTGTTCACTCGGAAAACGGCCCAAAAGATGCGGTTTGGGTGTAAACGTTTCAAAAATTGAATTGGTTTTATTCACAAGGAAGAACAGGATTCCGGAGTTCAGGCTACCAAGGCTTGAAAGGGTGGAACTGGAACTATCGGAAAAAGCAAAATATCTAGGTCTGATCTTGGATAGGAAGCTAAAGTGGAAAATGAATGTTGGAGAACGTATAAAAAAGCCTAATACCGAGCTTTTTGCGTGTTAACAGGCCGTTGGAAAAAGCTGGGGTCTTAAACCAAATATAGTATATTGTCTGCACACGGGGGTTGCGAGACCCATTCTGACGTACGGGCACTAGTGTAGTGGAAAGCCACTGACATTGGCGTAACTAGGTAGGGACCAGGGGGGCCGGGCCCCTCCCAGATCGTTCGTAGCCCCCCCAGAATAATAATGTAATTATTTGAAAATCCTGCAAGAAACAATTAAACTCCAGATTTTACTGTAGAATTTTGTACAATTAATGTTTACCGCTACTGTAGATCTGTATTAGGCAAGAAATACAGCGACAAAAAACCTAACAACATGAAGTGTCGTAATTACACAGCGAGCCGGTAGAGGTGGAAAACTATATCGATAACACTACGAAGAAGTAGAGGAACGACAGTTGCGAAAATGCGCATGCGCCACCTTTCAAATAAATGAAATACGCCGTTTCTTAGCGTCGCTCTCGCTAATCCGATCTTCCCTTCAGTGATGCCAATTTAGTGCTTTCAACGTTAAATTTGGTGCTCAAAATTTTCTCACAGTCGACAAAAATATAGTTGTTCCGCTTGCGCGTTATTTAAATTATGAATTATTCCTGCGATTGATTTATAAAAAAAAGTTGAAATTAGGTTTGTTCTTTTTACCTGTACTCAGTGTACTCTACACTTGAAGCGTATTACACTAAATGTAAGATTACACCAGTTTTGACCAGCCAAAAAGAACGCATTGTTGTAGAAACATTACAGATAAAATTTGGAATTTAATGAAGAATGAAATTCTATAATTATGCTGAGAAAATTTTAAATTTAAAGTACAGCGCTGAATGAAAAAAAATATATTTGTTTATTGCCTTCATTAATTTCGACCTTAAAGTTAATATCGCCTAACAGAGCTTCAGCTTTCAAAAGGCTTAAATTTAATGAAATTTTTCATTTATATTCAATCAATTCAATTAAAATAATTTATATGAATGTGCTTAATTCTTAATTTTATGCAATATATTATTATTATTATATTCTATTATATTTGTTTGTATTTTAGATACAATTCTGTTGAAAAGCCACCCACATTCCCAAATATGCATAATGTATCTATTAAATGACGAGCCTGTTTACGCTCTCTTACGACTAAGTCTGATTGTGGTGACCTAGTAGACTGTTATTAAATGTGCACTTTTTTAATATAAATAAGCGGATCAATACCATTGATGAGCGATTTTCATTAACACTGTATGTACTTTACAGCGTTTTTATTGGCATTATATACGCCGCAATTGAACTTTTGGCCTGGCCACCCCCCCCCCCCCCCCCCCAGACAAAAATCCTAGTTACGCCAATGGCCACTAACAAAAAGTATCTCCAAAGGGAACTGTGTGGAGTGCAACGGACTTCTTGTATAATGATCACAGGAGTCCTGCGCACAACGCCAACAGCAACACTGCAAATTTGCATGAATTTTTTACCGTTTGATATTTTCATTAAGCAGGTTGCGACAAACACAGCGGCAAAATTAATGAGCTGTGGTCTCTTTAGGGAGAGATACAGAATTCCCCGGATCGGTCGACATCTGTACGGATTATATGATCCCGGTGAATGATTTTCAATCAGCCTTCAGGTAATATACCCAGCAGAGAGGATTGGGAAAACAATAGGGTATTGAGCGAGGGAGAACTATCCGTGTATACGGACGGCTCAAAAATGGAACTGGAGTCTTCTTTGAGCATCTGAGTGCAAGGGAGTCATTTAAGCTGCCAGATGCCTGCAGTGTATTCCAAGCGGAAATTCTGGCGGTGTTCCAGGCGGGAAACGTCATGTTGATGGGGGTGATATGCTGTCAGCATATCTCACTCTACATTGACAGCCAGGCGGCTTTGAATGCATTGAAATCGAAGACTATTAAACCCAGCTAGTAAAGCGCTGTCGAAAAGTGCTCAAGGCACTTTGCAGTCAAAATAGAGTATAAATATGCTGGGTACCAAAACATAGCGACATACCAGGGAACGAACTGGCCGATGAGGTGGCGAGATTGGGATCGGCGTTATCCGAAATAATAGCTTATCTTAGTAGCTTATCAAGGAACGTGCCACGGATGCTGCGAACTCAAGGTGGAAGTTGCTGACGTGCTGTAGAATCTCTAAAGTGTTCTGGCCAAGGCTGGACAGACAGAAGTCTAGGGAAATATTGACATGGAATAGGGAAATGTTGCGGTTACTCATTGGAATACTGACGAGGCACTGCTTGCTAGGGAAGCATGCTATGCGGATGGGGATCGCTGACTCTGACGTGTGCAGGTACTGCCACGATCTACTCGTATATCCTGAGGAGGACATTACCCACATTTTGTGTGAATGTCAGGCAGTCTTACCTTCGATGATTTGAAGATCTGAGGTTCATAGAGCATGACAAGCTGTTCAAATTTATAAGAAGCTGATGGTCTTTGTAACTAGTGCTTAAGAATAATTGTGTGTATTTATATACCATTTATTAAAATATAATAATAATAACAATAAAATTTATAAGGGATCTATGATGTTTTGGGGTGATTAGTTTTTCACGATGTTTTCTAAGGAATCGCTTTGGGCCCTCTTTTGGTGCCTAGTGTGCGCTCTGGATCAGCGCGGCACCCCTTCCTAAAACCACAAACTAAAAAATTACACAAATAATTATGTACATACTTCATTTGAAAAAATTGCGTGGAGAAAAAAGTTATAACTTTGTACATCAGGTCAGTCAAGAATACACCTTAAAACGATCAACATCAAATGAATTTCACTTGGATCATCAGGGGTGTAAGGGGGTTGCATACTTTTCACATTTTTCGATATATTTCTTAGGTTTCATGAAATATCAGATCGGTTTTTACATTCAAAAACTTTTTATACAATAGCCTATAAACCCATTTCACGATTTTTTGATATTCAACGCCCAATGGGTATAAAGGGGTTACACATATTTTCACAAGTTCTGATGAGATATAAAATTGATTATTAATTCTACGGGCATTTAATGTAATGGCCCAAAAACCAATTTACCGATTTTTACAATATACAATTTTCCACAATTCGTCATAACGCTTAAGTCTGATAAGGCAGCAAAATGGATTCTAACTTCTATGCGCTTTTTGTGTAAATATCATACCGAAATTCGAGTCGCCTAGACGTCGTATGATTAATCGGCTAAAAATCTATATTTTAAATATTTTCGTTTCTTTTCTAAGGACAAAATCAACTTTCCAAAATCTCAAAACAACTAATGTAATACTTCTACTTTGACCGCGTCTGGGAGTATGATTCATGTGTTGCATGTGTCAGTGGCGTAAGCATTATGTAGCGACCCCATTTTAACCGCGTCCCGAACTTTAACCCAAAAAATAATAAAGTTTTTTGTTTTTTGCTGGCATATTTTGTATATCTAATTTTTAGAAGGTGCCACTAAAATAGAATTATATAGATACTAATTTTCAGTTTTCTATCTTTTGAATATTTTGCTTTTCATTCTACCATCACCTTCAACCGCCCTAACTCTAACCTGTTTCCTGAGACTACCTATTATCTCAAATATTTGTCGAGATAGGTGACTACGTTTTGCACAAAAATTACTTCGTTAAAACCCATAAACCTATTGTGTATGCATATTGAAACCAAACTTAATATTTTTATGTAAACGATTCGCAAGATATCGTAAGTTAAATTTGTTCAACCATCACTAGCCTTTCTAGATATTTAATTTCTAGCATACGGGATAGTGTACCTACAAATAACAACATATGTATGTCTCGATTTCAGCTTTCAAGCTTTTCTGACTCGTTGGTCGCGCTTACAGATCGGTCTAAATGGACCAAAAAAACAATTTGATTGTACGCAAAAACGTAAACCGAACCAGTCCATTTGGTCTTATTTTAGTTCTGATTTTGATACGAACTAGAGATGGGAAAAACGGGTCAATTGACCCGGTTCACCAATTTGACCCGTTCAGTAAGACCCGTTCAAATTGAACGATTTCAATTTTTTACTAAAATCCTTGGATCTTGATCAAACTTATCCATTAAAATATGTAATTTGTTGATATTTTAAAGAATGGAAAAGAAACAAATCTTTTCTTGTTTCTTACCCTCGCAATTGTCAAAATGCTTCAAGCCATAGAAAATACCCTTTCACACGGTATGGCTGATTCAGCGATATAGAGAAAACGTTTTACTAGTTCGTAAAGACGTGGAAATCTATATTTATTTTCCAACCACTAAGCCAGTGGATTTTAGTTAATAAATAAATACCGGTCGTTAATGTAGGAATCCAATTCTTCAATAGCCGCTGCCATCGGGTTCACCACTGGTTGAACAGATTCTCTAAATCCAGTCCAGAGATCGATTACATAGTCCGAAGTTACTGGTATGATTGTGAGAGGTTCCCTTTCGGGTTGCACCCCTAAGTTTTGGACCCTAGGTAGTCTAATTTTCACCATTTTATCCCTTAAAGACGAATAATCGGATTGGTATATATCATCAGGGAAACCTTTCTTTTTAAATCTGGGATCTAGAACCACAGCCAACATGATAATATGAATCCAAATCCCTAAACCGTACGGACAATTCATTTTTTAAGTTTTCACCCATTTCTTTTACCTCTTGTGGTATATCTTTTTCCAGTAACACTTCATTTGTGCTTCACCATAAATCGAGCTAGAATCGAGGCTTAGGAAACCGAGATTGTTTTTTCAGCGCTGACATCTATAGTCACTGTCTTAAAAACAATCAATATTTTAATCGCAATTCGAAACACAAGAATTTATAGTATACTACTAAAATACCACCGACCACAAAAATTGTATCGAGCTCAATACTCGAAATTTCCGAAAGCCCCTCCCAGTAAGCCCTAAATTGATTTCGCACGAGATATTTTCATATGTTCCCACGAGCATTATTTATAAAGATACCAAATATAACGGCGACGTAATGTGACGTTTGCAAGCGCAAACTCATCCAACTAAAATTATTTCTTACGACGCATCGAATCTATAAAATTATAATCCGGGTTGAATCCTTTACAATCTTATACAAAGCAAAACCAATCCATATCCATACAACCCATTCTTCAGAATTTCGATCGGTCAAATTGTAACCCGGGTTGATTTCATATTTCGCATGTTTCCATCGTTTACAGGTTTCCACGAACGACCACGAACGATCGAACGATGCACTATCGTTCGGTCTGCATGAACGATCGAACGATGCACGATCGTTCGGTCTTCATGAACGATCGAACGGTCGAACGATGCACGATCGTTCGGTCTCCATGAACGATCGTAAAGTAATACTTTTTCCTAAATCTATCTTCCATCTCCTATTTTCAATTTATAATCTTTAATTTTAAATATTCAAACTTTAATATTTAGTCTTTAATCTATAATCTATAATCATTAATTTTTAATCTTTAATCTTAAATTTTTAATCTTTAATTTTTACTCTTTAATTTTTTACTTTAATCTTTAGTCCTTAATCTTTAATCTTTAATCTTTAGTCTTTATTCTCTAATCTCTAATCTCTAATCTCTAATCTCTAATCTCTAATCTCTAATCTCTAATCTTTAATCTTTAATCTTTAATCTTTAGTCTTTAATTTTTAATCTTTAATCTTTAATTTTTAATCTTTAGTCTTTAATCTTTAATTTTTAATATTTAATCTTGCATATTTAATCTTTAATTTTAAATCTAAATCCACCATTTTCCACCATCTATCTTCTATCCCCTATCCTTTATCCTCCATCCTTTATCCTCCATACTTCGTTCTCCATCCTCTATCCCCTATCCTCCATCCTCCATCCTCCATCCTCCATATTCCATTATCCATCCTTTATCCACCATCCTACATCCCCCATCCTCCATCCTCCATCCTCCATCCTCCATAATCCATCCTCCATCCTCCATCCTAAATCCTCTATCCTCCATCCTCCATAATTCATCCTCCATCCTCCATCCACCATCATCCATCCTTCTTCATCCATCCTCCATCCACCATCATCCATCCTCCATCATCCATCCTCATCATCCATCCTCTATCCACCATCCTCCATCCTCCATCCTCCATACTCCACTCTCCATCCTCCATCATCCATCCTTCATCATCCATCCTCTATCCACCATCCTCCATCCTCCATCCTATATCCTCCATCCACTATCATCCATCCTCCATCCTCCATCCTCCATCCTCCATCATCCATCCTCCATCCTCCATCCTCCATCATCCATCCTCCATCATCCATCATCCATCATCCACCATCCATCATCCATCATCCATCATCCATCATCCATCATCCATCATCCATCATCCATCATCCATCATCCATCATCCATCATCCATCATCCATCATCCATCATCCATCATCCATCATCCATCATCCATCATCCATCATCCATCATCCATCATCCATCATCCATCATCCATCATCCATCATCCATCATCCATCATCCATCATCCATCATCCATCATCCATCATCCATCATCCATCATCCATCATCCATCATCCATCATCCATCATCCATCATCCATCATCCATCATCCATCATCCATCATCCATCATCCATCATCCATCATCCATCATCCATCATCCATCATCCATCATCCATCATCCATCATCCATCATCCATCATCCATCATCCATCATCCATCATCCATCATCCATCATCCATCATCCATCATCCATCATCCATCATCCATCATCCATCATCCATCCTCCATCCTCCATCCTCTATCCTCTATCCTCTATCCTCCATCCTCCATCCTCCATCCTCCATCCTCCATCCTCCATCCTCCACCCTTCATCCTCCATCCTCATCCTCATCCTCCATCCTCCATACTCCATAATTCATCCTCCATCCTCCATCCTGCATCCTCCATCCACCATCATCCATCCTCTATCATCCATCCTCCATCCTCCATCCACCATCATCCATCCTCCATCCTCTATCCACCATCATTCATCCTCCATCCTCCATATTCCATCCTCCATCCTCCATCCTCCATCCTTTATCCTCCGTCCTCCATCCTCCATCCTCCATCCTCCATACTCCATAATTCATCCTCCATCCTCCATCCTCCATCCTGCATCCTCCATCCACCATCATCCATCCTCCATCATCCATCTTCCATCCATCATCATCATTCATAATCCATCCTCCATCCTCTATCCTCTATCCTCTATCCTCTATCCTCTATCCTCTATCCTCTATCCTCTATCCTCTATCCTCTATCCTCTATCCTCTATCCTCTATCCTCTATCCTCTATCCTCTATCCTCTATCCTCTATCCTCTATCCTCTATCCTCTATCCTCTATCCTCTATCCTCTATCCTCTATCCTCTATCCTCTATCCTCTATCCTCTATCCTCTATCCTCTATCCTCTATCCTCCATCCTCCATCCTCCATCCTCCATCCTCCATCCTCCATCCTCCATCCTCCATCCTCCATCCTCCATCCTCCATCCTCCATCCTCCATCCTCCATCCTCCATCCTCCATCCTCCATCCTCCATCCTCCATCCTCCATCCTCCATCCTCCATCCTCCATCCTCCATCCTCCATCCTCCATCCTCCATCCTCCATCCTCCATCCTCCATCCTCCATCCTCCATCCTCCATCCTCCATCCTCCATCCTCCATCCTCCATCCTCCATCCTCCATCCTCCATCCTCCATCCTCCATCCTCCATCCTCCATCCTCCATCATCCATCCTCCATCCTCCATCCTCCATCCTCCATCCTCCATCCTCCATCCTCCATCCTCCATCCTCCATCCTCCATCCTCCATCCTCCATCCTCCATCCTCCATCCTCATCCTCCATCCTCCATTCTCCATCCTCCAACCTCCATCCTCCATCCACCATCGCCCATCCTCTATCCTCTATCCTCAATCCTCTATCCTCCATCCTCTATCCTCCATCATCCATCCACCATCCTCCATCCTTCATCCTTCATCCTCCATCCGCCATCCTCCATCATTCATCCTCCAACCTCCATCCTCCATCCTCCTTCCTCTATCCACAATCCTCCACCCTCCATCCTCCATCCTCCATCTTCCATCCTCCATCCTCCATCTTCCATCCTCCATCCTCCATCCTTCATCCTCCATCCTCTATCCGCCATCCTCCATCATTCATCCTCCAACCTCCATCTTCCATCCTCCATCCTTCATCATCCATCCTCCATCCTCCATCCTCCATCCCCAATCCACTATCCACTATCCTCTATCTTCTATCCTCTATCCTCTATCCTTCATCCTCCATCATTGATCCTCCATCATCGATCCTGCATCATCGATCCTCCATCATCCATCCTCCATCATCCATCCACCATCATCCATCCTTCATCATCCATCCTCTATCCACCATCATCCATCCTCCATCATCCATCCTCCACCATTATCATCTCAAAGATCCGCGAACCTTAAAGATCCAGGAGCCGTGATGATCCGCGAACCGCAAAGATCCGTCAAGATCTGCTGAGCCGTCGAGATCCGCGAACCGCAAAGATCCGTAAAGATCCGCGGATCTCGACGGCTCAGCAAAGATCCGGCTCAGCAAAGATCCGTAAAGATCTGCTGAGCCGTCGAGATCCGCGGATCTTTACGGATCTTTGCTGAGCCGGATCTTTGCTGAGCCGTCGAGACCCGCGGATCTTTGCTGAGCCGTCGAGACCCGCGGATCTTTGCTGAGCCGTCGAGACCCGCGGATCTTTGCTGAGCCGTCGAGACCCGCGGATCTTTACGGATCTTTGCGGTTCGCGGATCTCGACGGCTCAGCAGATCTTGACGGATCTTTGCGGTTCGCGGATCATCACGGCTCCTGGATCTTTAAGGTTCGCGGATCTTTGAGGTGATAATGGTGGAGGATGGATGATGGAGGATGGATGATGGTGGATAGAGGATGGATGATGGTGGATGGATGATGGAGGATGGATGATGGAGGATCGATGATGCAGGATCGATGATGGAGGATCAATGATGGAGGATGAAGGATAGAGGATAGAGGATAGAAGATAGAGGATAGAAGATAGAGAATAGTGGATTGGGGATGGAGGATGGATGATGAAGGATGGAGGATGGAAGATGGAGGTTGGAGGATGAATGATGGAGGATGGCGGATAGAGGATGGAGGATGAAGGATGGAGGATGGAGGATGGAGGATGGAAGATGGAGGATGGAGGATGGAAGATGGAGGATGGAGGATGGAGGTTGGAGGATTGTGGATAGAGGATGGAGGATGGAGGATGGAGGTTGGAGGATGAATGATGGAGGATGGTGGATGGAGGATGGAGGTTGAAGGATGGAGAATGGAGGATGGAGGATGAGGATAGAGGATAGAGGATGAAGGAAGGAAGATGGAGAACGAAGTATGGAGGATGAAGGATAGGGGATAGAATATAGAAGATAGATGGTGGAAAATGGTGGATTTAGATTTAAAATTAAAGATTAAAGATTAAAGAATAAAGACTAAAGATTAAAGATTAGGGACTAAAGATTAAAGATTAAAAATTGAAGAGTAAAAATTAATGATTAAAAATTCAAGATTAAAGATTAAAAATAAAGATTTTAGATTAAAGACTAAATATTAAAGTTTTAAAATTAAAGATTGAAGATTAAGGTTTGAATATTTAAGATTAAAGATTATAAATTGAAAATAGGAGATGGAAGATAGATTTAGGAAAAAGTATTACTTTACACTAAAATTCTAAAATGAAAATTTACATTTTTCATTTTTGGTATTTCCACTTGTAAGCCAATTTCAATTTGTTTCACTGCACGCTCGACCTCAAATTAAAATATATCGCTATCTAAAAATTTGCAGTGCTAAAGGAATTAAAACTCCTTTTTCGCGTTCATGTTTAGCTGACGCGCGCTTCGCTCTTGCCATAGAAATATTTTCACTTTCATTTAATATTTTATGTGTTTTAAAGAAACTTATGAATTTCTTCTTTGCAACCTTTTCAATTATTATTCCAACGATATATATTAAGGCAATAAGTAAACAATTATTGAGTGTTTACTAAATTTTAGGGAATACACTCTTCGAAAGGTTAAAAATTATGAAGTGTGTGAGAGGCTTTGAGATAAGATCTTTTAATATTTTTAGGCTATCAATAATTATGACGTGAGGGGACTAGAGCCAATGTTTTTTAAAACTAGTTTCCTATTAGTTCACGCATTACCCAGCATTGCTTTAAAATAATTAACTTTGAGTATTTTCATTAAAGCTCATAATTTATTTATAATTTTTTTTTTAATTTTTTTCGGTTTTTCAATATTAATCTGCAGTCCCCTTGTACGGCAGTGCAAAAGATCCACCTGGATCTCAAAGAGCCTGTTCAATGAAAAAAGCGAGATCCAGTGAACCGGTTCATTGAAAAGATCCGAATTTCCCATCTCTAGATGGGAGCACGAGAGTTGAGGGGATAGCAATTTTTTAAAAAAATTAATTCTTATATTTCAAGAATCGTACCAGATATGAGCTAAGAATTCTTACAGTTAGGCCCAGTAGACTTATAGCAGGGAATAAAATTTTGAGGGTGCTAGTGATGGGGTGACGGTAGAAGGGGGTGGAACATAAAGTTTCTGATTTTTATTTCTGGAAAACCGCAAAGCATAGAAAGCTAAAATCGATAATATAGAACTATAGAGATATCCTAGAAAAATAAAATTGAGACTGATACCCTAAAGAATAACTAGGAGGCTATTTAGAACGTTATTTTTTAGGTTGTCAGTCGCATAGTAACCTACACTACACCGCAAACCTAAGTCTCATTCAAGCTTGGACTTTGGTATTTACTCAGATGTTTTGCGTTTTGTTGACGGATTTGAATGATTAAACATGAACATGATACACATTATCGCAGGTCGTGTCGTATTCTTTGCTCGTAAGTTCCAATTTTAAGATTGAACGATCGTTCGGTAAAATTGTGACCCGGGTTGATCCGTTCAGTTTAGTGACCCGTTCATTTTGAACGGATCTTGACTGAACGACCCATCTCTAATACGAACCAAATGAACTGAATGAACGAGTCTAGCGAAACCAAACTAGAAAAGCGCATAGAAATGCAAGACCGAAAAATACCAAACCAGTATATGTAGACTGGTCTGGTCTCGCACGTAAACGCGACCATTTTTTTACTCCACATTCGAGCCCCTTCATTCATATCAACCATTTTATTGAATGGCCTGGAACGTGAAAATACTAAATATAGCAAATATTTTAGAATTGAATTCGTTCACAATAGGTTTGTTCTTTTTGCCTACACTTTTCTGCACTTCTCTACACTTTTGCTGTTCTTTTTGACGAGTGACGTCAGAGGACGCCGTTCTTTTTGTCGATTGTAGGTTTGTTCTTTTTGCCAGGTGAAGTTCACATTTTAGTGTAACTTACACTGAAAATGGGATACAACTTACACTGAAAGTGTAGGGTTTAGATCGCGCAAAAAGAACGGGTTAGTGTAGAAAAATGACAGCTAAAATTCCGAACTTTTTTATTTGTTTTATTCTTTCACTTCTATCAATGCAAATTTATTGCCATTCAATATTCTTGCATTTATTCATTCAAAACAGTATTTTCATAAATGCACAAAGTCAATTTTATCTGCATAGAGCCATCAATTCTGACAGATGGCAAAGAAGAAGATCTTACACCGGCTCCCGATCCAGTGTAAGATAGTGTACACTGAGTACACTACACTAGCAAAAAGAACAGCAACCTCTGACGTCACACCGACAAAAAGAACAGCATTAGGGCAGAAAGTGTACACTGAGTACACTACACCGACAAAAAGAACAGACCTTGCGGCTTGCACTTTCTACACTCGCTCGAGAGCAAGTGTAATTTCTTACACTTTAGTACCTTATCATCTGTAAAACTTGATGGTTGCAAGCAGATAAGATTTACTGTTAGTATTTATGGAAATTCTGTTTTCAATGAATATATGCAAGAATTGTGTATGGCAATAAAATTGCATTGATAGAAGTGAAAGAATGAAGCAAATAAAAAAAGTTCGAAATTTTAGCTGTCACGTTTCTACACCAACGCGTTCTTTTTGCACGATCTACGCTCTACACTTTTCGTGTAAATTGTATTACACTTAAAGTGTACGGTACACTAAAGTGTACACTTAACCCGGCAAAAAGAACAAACCTAATACTTTATTATAAAAAAAAGTTAAGTAGAAAAACATGCAACTGTTTCTTCAGAGATTCGGTTCTATGCGTTACAAACCTCTGGACTGAATTAAAGTAATAATACTCTGGAGATTTCATTTGAAGTATTTATAACGATTTTGAGAATAAGGTACCTGTATGTACTTACTTGTAAATTTCTATTTTTAAATCGTAACGACCAGGTTCATCTTTTAATTGAAATTTTAATTTAGGTTGATTCATATTAAAAGGCCTACCACTTGCATCGAAAAACTTAATTTCTTTTATATGATCATTCTCTGATTTGAATTCCGAGCGTCTACATTTTTGATTATGTAGGGATATGTCATTCCTTGTTTCGGGGCAATTTTCACTTGTTGTTGACCAAAACAATTGATCTCGTTCGTCTTCATCCAGACCTTTACATTCTTCTTCAAAATTAAACTTCTTTCGGGACACTCTAGTTTTTTGGTCTTCTCTTTTGATTCTGTATTCATTTTCAGCTTGCTTTACACTTTGTTTATTGAACTTAAATTCTCTTTGGCCTACTATATGGTCCGAAATAGTTATTTCTACACCGTCCAAAAATTGAATTTGCGGCAAAACCGTGATAACGAAATTTCTATAGTTATCGAAATCTGTACAAGGGTTCCCAGTTAAAATCAAGTTTCTCAAATTATAGTTACTTTTTAAATTTTCGACGGAGCCGATATCACCGATAAAATTTAAAGTTAGATCGAGTTTATTAAGTGATTCTAAACCCTCAAGATTTTCTATTCTTTCAATATTGTTCAATGACAAATTTAAATATTGAAGTCTTTTTAACTTATAGAGGTTTTCTATTTTTGATATTAAATTTGATTGTAGTAACAAAATCTGCAAGTCTTTGCACCAACTCTGTATATGTTCAATTTTTTCGATGTTTTCTTGATGCAGAGATAATTCCTCTAATGTGCTAATTATAAGTTCATTATGTTCAGATTTTTTCCGCACGAGTGCCTCTGTAACTATATAAATTTAAATTAAAATACTTATTCGGAATAGATTATAGAAATGCTTACTCTTCACCATGATACTTTTTTGTATAATAAATTTCGTGAAATGTCAAATTTTATCGACAAAACTTGGATACTATTACTATGGAGAAATAAATAGCAACTGGATACTATTACTATGGAGAAATAAATAGCAAATTAATGTTGCTAAGGAAAATTTATTTCATATTGCCTTGTTTTTTGTAGCTGTGACAGATGGAGATAGAATGGACGCTACCGACCGTGGACGCTACAAACTGCTACAAACGATCGATTACACACACTGTACGACCCAAATACCTACTTTGTTTTTCGGCTATTTATTGCGTAAATTAATTGAAGAAATATGTAATTATTAGCAAACATATTGCTATATTGTATATTGTAATTATTAGCAAACATATTGCGGCTCTCGAGACTATCAAAGATTCTAAGGAATGGTTGTAGATTGTGTTGTTGCATGTATTAAGTGTTTATTTTTAAAACTTTTCACAATCCTCTCTTCTTTTCACCTTTTTTGTTTGAATTTATTAATAATATTATTTTTATTTTTCTATATTAAAATATTTGTAAACTATTGATCTCGGTACGACCCCTTATACCAGTGAGTTGCACTGACTGGGGAGTACCTTCGGGTTAAGGTAATTTGATTGGACATTGAGCCCAATGTCGGCATACATGCATGAGTATGTCGATACGGTGAAAATTTTTCCAGTTCATTGAGCTGAGTGACAGCATTTTCACCAGTTCTCTAAGCTGAGAAAGTGCGCCCAAATGGGGAATTCTTCTCCAACTCTTGAGTTGGGAAAGAATCGCCCATTTTGCATGAAGGAGTTAAATCTATTATTATTATTGGTAGCTACTTATTTTGACTGAAAAATCTAATACTGTTCATCTGTAAGTCAGCAGAAAAAAAAATTTCCTTTTTTGGAAACATACTGAAAACTAAATTTTCTCTCAAATCTGCGTCGATAAAAATAAATAATTTGAATAGAGAATTTGATTTTTTATACCGCTTCCTGAATAGACAAAATTTAAAGTCAAAAGCTTTTTTCGTTTTTGCTGAGAACTAGGAAGAGCTCCCGAATGGTACTGAAGAGTTGTGTCTAATTTTTTAAATCTATTTATATATATTTTTGGGATTTTTAAACTGATATAAGTCGACCAAATTTGATGAACGATTTTAACACTTTACTGTAGCTTTCATTTAATTTTAAAATACTCTAGTGTATTTTGATAAACGTAGAGCTGGGTTTAAATGGGCCCGATGAGACCATTAGTATACTGTAAGCAAGTGACGATTTTACTCGAAGATATTTATTCTTAAGCTCTTCTATCTGGACCTTGCAAATAGTTCATTATAAACGAATTCATGTTAAGTTAGTTTACCTGTAAGTTCCACTCCGAAAGAGGACAACTTAACTATCACGGACATTTTTTTCATTTTTTCTTAGTGTTTTTTTTTAAGTTCCCATTCCGAAGCATAGGCGTACAGCATACGCGTAATTTTCATGGATGTAGTAGTATAACTGGATCCGCTGTAGTGTGTAAAGTTCCTGCATGTGAGACTAATTCGTTAAGAGAAGGATAAAACATAGTACGAAAGAAAGGCAATGATATATATATGTGCTAGCCTGTCAATTTTTTTTGCTCTAGAGTTGTTTTCATAACAGCGTCGGCGTTGAAAAATAAAATCCCTTTCATATTGGGGCACTGAGCTATATAAATGGAGACCCACTGAGATATAACAAATGGAGACCTCGATTTGCTATCTCACATGGCCGAGTTTTTAAAATGTCAATATTTAGAAAAAGGTGTCCATGATAACCCGAGGTTCTGCATTGTTGAACAAAATTCTGATGATTTTAAACATTTATTAGATTTAAAATTGGTAATGCAAATAAAATAATTTTTGATTGAAACATTTCTTTATGTTTCTTTCAAAAATTCAATTCATTTTAAGTTTAGAGAAACTTCAAAAGTTATCCGGGGTACAAATTAGGATTGAGCCACGGACGACCTGAATCTTAAGAAGGAAAGAGTTAGTAGCACGGTATGCATGTATTAAGGCGAGAAGGAAAACAATGAGAGGACCATCAGATTAGGCAACATGACAAATTAAATCCGAATTTTTAGGTGTAATTTCGAATTGAAAAATTACCAAATAATTTGAATTTGATAAATACTTTTTTGAGTTCATAAAATTGCAACTAAGCTGTTTAAATTTTACAGGTAATATTGGCTACTGCAGTACGAATATAAAACCATGTACTTATCGGTATGGCGCCAAATTCAAAAATAACGTATTACATGCTCAACCGTTATAAATATTCCTGAAACTGTTATTTCCCAAGAAATTTATTAATAAAAAAATTGAAGTAAACTGTGAGTTGTGTTATGAATTTCGAACGCAAAACACAACTTCTCACCATCAAATCGAACAATTTTAATTGTCAGAACTGATAATTCAAATTGAAAAGTTTTTAATTTTATTTAAGTTGTAGCCCATGTTGTTCGAAATTCGAAATTTTGAGAAGGAGCGAGAGGGTACGATTTCATCGGCAATTTCTATCTGTCATATCCTATAGAGAAATGAGCCAATGGGGTCTCCATTTATATAGCTCAGTGATTATATCTCAGTGTATTGCGGCCATGGAAGTGTATGGAATGGCTGAGAACGAGAATTTTCGTAATGAAATCTGAATGTGTTAGTTCATGAAAGTATGAATATTAGTAAGCTTTAGCCAATCAGCAACATGAATTTTGACATTCTAACCCCAACATGGAAGTTGCATCATGCTTGCATCTCACTTCCACTACAAACTGTTGTTCTTCAGGCTCTTTCTTTTGACACTGGACACCCCAGAGTACATCTCACTTCCACTCCAATCCAATTTCAATCTTTCTCTTTCTCATGAAAAATTACGCTCATATACACGGATTTTACGCGTATCACCACCGCTTGATTGCGGCCCGCACATTTGGCCTTTTTAACGCCTGCACCGAACACATACAAACGCAATTGGAAACTAACACAATCGGACTTCATTAGGCAAAATTTTATTTATCGCCGATCCTGTTATACTACTACATCCATGGTAATTTTCTATAGCTAGACTAGGGTCACTAGATACACAACACTCTCTACCTAGGGTTTGGCAGATACGTCTAATTCGGTCGTTTCTGTACTAGAAATTGTGATTTAACCTCACAAAAATCGCCTGTTTATGTACTAGTTCGCCTGTTTTTGTACTACTGAACATTGCTATCAAATTGCGTTTTTGAAGTGTGTTAGTGCAAATATGTGAAGAGTCGGAAAAAAGCTGTCGGTTCCCTTCCACAATTCTAGTATTGGTATGGAAGTGTGAGTGCGCGAAATTGTGGTTTTCAATGGAAAATTTCCGTATCTCTTTCATTTCTTTTATGGAAATTTATAATTGTCTAGCGAAAAGTCAATCATTTCGAATGTTTATAACTCGAAATCCCATAAACATGAAAAAAAATTAAATTTACTGGTTTTTCACCTTGGTACGCATCTGCCAAACCCCTCTTAAAGACTGTTTTGGTGTGAGTGCGTATACAGTAACCCTAAGCTAGACAACAAGTAATAAGTCCATGGCTGGAAAGAATTTGAAACCACGAGCTCTAGTTTTGTGGATTAGCGCGCTTAGCCGCTGTTCCTAATTTTATTTAATTTCAGTGAAGCATTTTTTTTAAATTTAAAGTTTATCTATTAAAAAAAAACAATACATAAAATATGTTAAATAAATATTCGATCCATACATGTAATCGTGCTGTGAAAACTGGAGAAAGAAACTTTTCTTCATCATCCATGTTGGTGGATATAAAAACTCGAGGAGGGTTAATACACCCTAACCCTTTTTTTATAAACTAATAAGATTCGTCGAATCTTGTTTTGCAAAACATGCAAACCATCCTGACGTATTTGAAAGAACTATAGAAGAAGTTCTAGAAAATTAAATTTTACTTTTCCCTGTATGGATTATGCAGCCAATATTTTATCGTGGTCCATATATTATTATATTAGACTAAGAATGAGACAATTTGTGTATCAGGAAACCAAAAATTAAAAAAAAATTTATTGTTAAAAAAAAATTAGCCAAACTGGCAAATGAATAAAAAGTTTAATAATTACAACACATGTACAATACTGTCTTTAATTCTCTTCCTTACAGGAAAAAATTGGTTGAGTAGTAATGTTTCGAAAGGCAGCGAAACGAATGACCGTTTCAATTCTTTCGTTTCTTCTTAACTCAAAACAGTATTGAAAAGGTTTACCTTTTATTTTCTTAGAAGAAGTTTTAAATGTACTTAATCAATAAGTGTGTATGTCGGTCATTTAGTGACCCAGACGTGATTCAGAGCCGTATCCGTAACACGTATAGTAAAGAACAATAAAATCAATAATAAGATAACAATCGTTCCAAGTGCTACGTAATGGATTTCCTATCTATCAGCTGGGTAGATCCTGAGTGATGACCATAGTCAGAAGGTTTTGAGTACATATATAATACATTAGTGTCCGACTAGAGCTATTAGAAGCGGAGTAGAGGCCATTCGTCGACCGCGACATGAAGATTAAAGGTGCTGATGACAGGGATTACAGGGATACTTTATGAAAAATCTATATCACAGCCAAGCTGTGACCGGTAAATCATTCGAGAGTATTAAAGCTAGATTGCACTTCAACATAATGTGCAAAATCACGCAGGCGGACGAGTCAAAAATATTTCATAGAAGAGCAGATGCGGCGCGTTCTGCTAATACTGCAAGACAAATTGGATGAACCGCTTCAGGTCTCAGCAACAATAGCCACAGTACAGAACATTATTAACTACCACATAATTTACGGAAAACTACCAAATAATTACTAAAACCCAAAACATATCGTACTTAATGAGCAATTTCTCAGGAGATCAAGGACCAAGGCTACGATGGTGCCTTGAACATTTAGAACTCCGTATATGAAAAAATGTGATTGCTACTGAATTTCGTGGCTGTTATCAGTCAGCAGCCAGAGAATAGTCCACAACTATCTGATCGAGTATGTAAGCGGCAATCAAGCATCCGTATTTGCAAATCATTCGCGATGCATACGGCAATATCCGCAGCAATTCACAGGCGGATAAACATGTCACTGAACTCAAGAATCAACCCAATTGAAAGCGCATCTTAACACAAACTATGCAACCGTAACCTTTACAAGCATTCACAAAAGGAAAGCGGAATTTCCTAACAGTGGATCGAAAAAATAAGAAAATAAAACGTATTTAAAATTTGTCGCGTACAAAACGTTCAGTGACAGTTTACAAAATGTACGGTTGACATTTATTTTGTCACGGCTGCATATTCGACGTTGTCGCGCTTGCGCAACCAATCGCTAGTAGCGACCCTGTCGATAATAACGAGAAGCTGTACCAGTTTATTCCTCAAAAAAGTTGTCTACCCCCACCACGGTAGTTTCCAGACCTGTATATACGACCGTGACTACACTAGACAAAAAGAACAACCATCTCTGACGTCACACCGACAAAAAGAACAGCATTAGGGCAGAAAGTGTAACCTAGTGTAGAAAGTGTGTGCAAAAAGAACAGACTTAATATATAGATGGCGCTGATTTTGAAGACATTTTGTTATTCCGACCCAGTTGGTCGCGTCTGCGAGAATCTCGCAGATTTCTCGAAGACATGTCGGCCTGTCTACGAGATTTTTCGAGACGCCTTATGGAAAAAATGACAAATGCTCCCCGAAATCTCGAAGACATGTCTGCGAATGTTCCCAGTTGGTCGCTTATCTCTTTCGAGACATAATCTCGATGGTTTGAGCCTTAGGAATCATATTGCATACATTTCTTCAATACTAGATAGAAAGAAATAGCAATAAAAACATGTGCTCCCACCACGATGTATTTGAAGTGCTGAAAACGACTGCAGAGAAGCGAAGAGATCGAAGACTTGAGATGACGTCTGCCATTTAGAAAAGTCATGGCAAACTAAATTCGGAATAAATTTAGTCATACGTATTTATTCAATTTGCACAGAATACGTCTGAATAGTGGTATATGACAATTTTATTCTGATAAGTTTGCTTCAACCGGGTTTAATTTGAGTTTCCTCTTTTCAGATGATGTCGATCTTCTTGCCACAATCTTCGACCACCTCTTGGTCGAATGTTAGTGGCTGAAAGTGTTCTTGCATGTATTATAAAGTGAATTATTGTTGTTCTCAGTGATGTTTTTTTAATTACTAAATAAAGAGTACTTTACATTAAATATTATGTTTGTTTACTTTATTTAAAGAAGCATGAGCACAAGTAAATATAGTAAAATATATTAATATATAGATGGCGCTGATTGTGAAGACATTTTGCTATCCCGACATTCGCAGACATGTCTACGAGATTTCGTGGTGCATTCGTCTCGATACCGTGTATTTTTCCCATAAGGCGTCTAGAAGAAATCTCGCAGACAGGCCGACATGTCTTCGAGAAATCTGCGACATTCTCGCAGACGCGACCAACTGGGTTGGGATAGCAAAATGTCTTCACAATCAGCGCCATCTATATATTAATAGATTTTACTATATTTACTTGTGCTCATACTTCTTAAAATAAAGTAAACAAACATAATATTTAATGAAAAGAACTCTTTATTTAATAATTCAAAAAAACATCACTGAGAACAACAATAATTCACTTTATAATACGTGCAAGAACACTTTCAGCCACTAATATTCGATCAAGAGGTGGTGAAATGCAAAAATAGGAAACTCAAATTAAACCCGGTTGAAGCAAATTTATCAGAATAAAATTGGCACATACCACTATTCAGAAGTATTCTGTGCGAATTGAATAAATACGTACGACTAAATTCATTTCGAATTTAGTTTGCCATGACTTTTCTAAGTGGCAGACGTCATTTCAAGTCTTCGATCGCTTCGCTTCTCTGCGGTCGTTTTCTGCACTTCAAATACATCGTGGTGGAAGCACATGTTTGTATTTCTATTTCTTTCTACCTAGTATTGAAGAAAGATATGCAATATGTCTCGAAAGAGACAAGCGACCAACTGGGGACATTCACAGACATACCTTCGAGATTTCGAGGAGCATTTGTCTCAATACCGTGTATTTTTCGCATAAAGCGTCTGGCAGAATCTCGCAGACAGGCCGACATGTCTTCGAGAAATCTGCGAGATTTTCGCAGACGCGACCAACTGGGCATAAAGACGAGTTACAGTTCAGTTCTGACAATTCAAATTGTTTGATTTGATGGTGAGAAGTTGCGTTTTGCGTTCGAAATTCATAAAGAGCCGTACAGAATGAACGCAATCCACTGAGATATATCAAATGGAGGCCTTGATTTGCTATCTCACATGGCCGACGTTTTTAAAATGTCAATATCCGAAAAAGGCACGGTCGTATATACAGGTCTGGAAACTGATGTGGTGGGGGTAGACACCTTTTGGGAAGAAAAATTTGGTTGTTGTCGTATTGACCACCAGGTTCGTCATGCTCTCACGGTTTTGTCAGATTGACAAATAAAAATTTCTTAAAACAACGGTCGTATGTCAAAACCGCAGCTGAAGTAATTTTATCGCGTGACCTTATGCTTTGGGTGGGAGCTCGAGGTATCGAATTCAGTTGGATCTATATACAAAAGTGTTTGGAGTCGAATATTTCATTGGTTAGTGGGACGGATTCGAAGTTCAATGTGAGATTAAGTTCTTTCGTTTCATGTACAACATATCTCGACAGCTACATTACTTTGGCTCTTCACTCGGCAGGACTTAAATTCGAAATTCAAGCCGCTCGTTACACTTCTACTTGCCGTTACAATCTACAAAGGAGTTTGACTCGATGGCGTTTTAAACATTTTGTCGGTCGGACCGTGGGCGATGCTAGCCTTCAAAGCACTCCTTACAAGTTTGATTGGTTTTATTTCGCTTCATGTGTACACCGGACTGGTACAAGTTATAGGAATTTGAAGCAGTTGCGTAATACAATTCTTGTTCGTTTTAATTAAGGGAAAATACTTATATTAAAAATATATAATAATAATTCATAAAGAAATTTGGGTAATTTTCAATGTAATCACATTTATTTCTTAATTTAATTTTATCTTGAAAGAAATCCGTCCGGTATTGTCGACATCGAACAAACGGAATGCCTTCAGGATTTCCTCCTTTGTATCTTTTTCTGCCATTTTTAGCGACATCAGCTGCAGAAAGTCGCCAAACAAGAGCTTTCCCGTGCCGTTCTTATTATTATTTCGGTTCTAAAAAAAAAATAAAAATTCGTGTCATTTATATTACGATTTGTTTTTCTTTTACCTTTTTTACGCCGCAGCAACTCCAGCTGTGGCAGAACCGACACCGGATCCAATGCTGGTGATCAAGTCCTTGACATTGACACCTTTCTGGGCCTTGACGAAAAGACCGGGCCAGTAGGGCTTGACTTCAACATTGGCGGCCTTCAAGATGGTCGAGATTTTTTCACCCTGCAAAAGAAAGATGAAAACATTAAAAATCGCACAATTCGTTTGCAAGACACGACCGAAAGTCGGATTATTGCATCCGTACGAAACGATGGCGATGAAGTTGACGTGATATTTAATTTGTACTCACTTTAAAACACTGAATTTGATCCGCACTCGTACCCGTATCGCACATGTATTTGGTTTTGACATACGACCGTTGTTTTGACAAATTTTCATTTGTCAATCTGACAAAACCGTGAGAGCATGACGAACCTGGTGGTCAATACGACAACAACCAAATTTTTCTTCCCAAAAGGTGTCTACCCCCACCACAAAAAATTGCATTGAGTTTCCAGACCTGTATGTACGACCGTGGAAAAAGGTGTCCATGATAACCCGAGGTTCTGCATTATTGAACAAAATTTTGATGATTTTAAACATTCATTAGATTTAAAATTGGTAATGCAAATAAAATAATTTTTGATTGAAACATTTCTTTATGTTTCTTTCACAAATTCAATTCATTTTAAGTTTAGAGAAACTTCGAAAGTTATCCGAGGTACAAATTAGGATTGAGCCACGGATGACCTGAATCTTAAGAAGGAAAGAGTTAGTAGCACGGTATGCATGTATTAAGGCGAGAAGGAAAACAATGACAGAACTATCAGATTAGCCAACATGAAAAATGAAATCCGAATTTTTAGGTGTAATTTCGAATTGAAAAATTATCAAATAATTTGAATTTGATAAATACTTTTTTGGATAAACAATGCAAGGTATTGAAAGAAAATGAGTTCATAAAATTGCAACTAAGCTGTGTAAATTGTACAGGTAATATTGGCTACTGCAGTACGAATATAATACCATGTACTTATCGGTATGGCGCCAAATTCAAAAATAACGTATTACATGCTCAACCGTTATAAATATTCCTGAAGCTTTTATTTCCCAAGAAATTTGTTAATAAAAAAATTGAAGTAAACTGTGAGTTGTGTTATGAATTTCGAGCGCAAAACACAACTTCTTACCATCAAATCGAACAATTTGAATTGTCAGAACTGATAATTCAAATTGAAAAGTTTTTAATTTTCTTTAAGTTGTTGCCCATGTTTTTCGAAGTTCGAATTTTTAAGAAGGAGCGAGAGGGTACGATTTCGTCGGCTATTTTAATATGTCATATCGTATAGGGAAATGAGCCGATGAGGTATCCATATATTATATATCAGTGACGCAATCGCAGTCGGATTGGAGTGTCAAAATAACGGAGGGGAAAATACGAGTTTCAAATGCATGTGATTGTATGTAGCTAAACAGAATGAACGCTATGGGTCGCAGATAGTCGCAAGTAAGTTCGTAATATTTAAAATGATCGCAAGTGAACGCATCGAAATGTCAAATATGACAATATCATAACCTAAAATGCACTATATTATTAAAGAAAAAAATAATAAAATGGAAAATGAAAGAGATTTCGATGAATATGATGATTAAAAATAATTCACCGATTTTTGCGTCCATATCAATTTCGCTTTGATTATTGAGACTTATAGAACTGCGAACTCAATCCGGTTATTGCGTTCATGCTGCGTTTACTTGCGGTGTACAGCGTTTCACTGCATCTCGTTGCGACATTTTGACATTCCAATCCGACTGCGATTGCGTTCATTCTGTGCGGCTCTTAACACAACTCACAGTTTACTTCAATTTTTTTATTAATAAATTTCTTGGGAAATAACAGTTTCAGGAATATTTATAACGGTTGAGCGTGCAATACGTTATTTTTGAATTTGGCGCCATACCGATAAGTACATGGTTTTATATTCGTACTGCAGTAGCCAATATTACCTGTAAAATTTACACAGCTTAGTTGCAATTTTATGAACTCATTTTCTTTCAACACCTTGCATTGTTTATCCAAAAAAATATTTATCAAATTCAAATTATTTGGTAATTTTTCAATTCGAAATTACACCTAAAAATTCGAATTTAATTTGTCATGTTGCCTAATCTGATGGTCCTCTCATTGTTTTCCTTCTCGCCTTAATACATGCATACCGTGCTACTAACTCTTTCCTTCTTAAGATTCAGGTCATCCGTGGCTCAATCCTAATTTGTACCACGGATAACTTTCGAAGTTTCTCTAAACTTAAAATGAATTGAATATTTGAAAGAAACATAAAGAAATGTTTCAATTAAAAATAATTTTATTTGCATCACCAATTTTAAATCTAATGAATGTTTAAAATCATCAGAATTTTGTTCAACAATGCAGAACCTCGGGTTACCATGGATACCTTTTTCGAAATATTGACATTTTAAGAACGTCGGCCATGAGAAATCGAGGTCTCCATTTGTTATATCTCAGTGGTATATATGCGTTCTTTCGGGGGTGTGTTCAAGATGCCAGCTATAGCTGCTTCGAAAGCATAGCATAGCAAGACTGTAACAACTGTCAAATTCAGCCACAGCAAGAAATAGCTTCTTCGGGTTTTGGACAGCGAAAAGCAGCTTGTATAGCTTACAACAGCTGTTCGACAAATACATACATACGCAAGTCGGCGTAACATACTAAAATGAAGTGAAAGTGAGCACTACTAGTAGTGTCCTTAAATTTTTCGCTTATTTTCATTGTTAATAAAATATAATTTTTCATTTTAAACATTCAAAAAGACGTTGAGATGAAACTAACAGCTACACACACATATGAATATTGCAATAGCTACTTTCTTGCTACAGTCCGGAGTATGAGCAACAAAAAGCAGCTATGGAAGCAGCTTTTTAAAAATCTGACAGATCTAGTGTCAAATAGCAAGCACGAGAAAGCAGCTTTTTGGTTGCTTTGGACACACAAAAGCATATAAAAGCAGCTATAAGCAGAAATCATGAACAGAGCGCGGGTAACGCTTTCTTGCATGGCCAGTTATACTACTACATCCATAGTTGATTACCATTAGATTCATAATACTGGAGATGACAAGAAAGCGATTGAGTTTAAGGCGGACGTCGTCGCATTCACTTGCACGCAAAACAACAACAATTGACATAACGAACCTGTTTTGTCTCACGGTAAAACAACAACAACGACCCTATCTTGTCTCACTTCTCATCGTGTTTTTGGCTTCAAAGCGCTTTATACAAAAGCGGGGGTTGTCGTCTCCAGTAGCTCTATGATTAGATCTGACTATTAGATTTGACGTTTCCTCGCTTGTTCTGTTTATTATTTTGTTAAGTTTTGTGTCCAAATACTATTTATTTTCAAAAGATGAAAGTCACACTAACTAAAGTAAATCAAATTGAAAAGTGATTAGCTTCTTTCTCAGTAATAAATGTCGGCCAGACGATTTAATCTTTAGAAGAAAGGTGAGTTAAACTGGTGGATTTTGCAATGTCTGTCACTTTAATTTTCCATTATACTGCCGTAGTGCATTGCAGAGCCATGAGCTATAAGAAAAGCCAAATTTATAAGGGTATATATGTTTTTATACTCTAGATGAAATCTGATAGTGTTATATTTTTAATCCAGCCCAAAAGTTTGTAATGCATAGAACCGACCTTCGGCCGAAAAAGGCAATATATTATTTTTTGTTTATTTGGGCCAAAAATTCCAGATCCGCTTGACGTCCGTCCGTTAGCACGATAACTCAAAAACGCCTTGACCTAGGATCTTAATTTTGAAGCTGGATATATGGTCTAATTTTTAAGGCTAAGTTAATGTGCAAAATCGCCCTACTCCTTCGGGTAGCTGCCGTACAAAATGTCCTTAAAAGACGTGTTCAAGGATATTGGCCGATAACTTCAGAAGGGTCTAAGCTACGACTTTGAAATTTTGTATGTGTTAATTATCCCATATTTGGAGCTAAATGTATGATTATATAGAAAATCCTATTAGCCCTTCGTGTAGCTGACATACAAATATCATGTCAAAATGGGAAAAGCTTCAGTATCACGCATAAGCGAAAAAGTAATGTAAGAGATTTTTCATATTTTACATTTACGTTTCAAATGAAACTTTGGTATGTTTTAGAATGTGGTCAATAAAAATTTTTGACATTCGGGACGTAAAACAATGAATAAAATCGGTTTAAAATTTTTGGTTTCATCCAGCCAGTACAGTTCGAGACGCCATTATGGCATGTTTGGCTGACGCGCGCTACGCTCCAACTACCTTCCGTGCAGCCCTGCGGGTCTCAGGAATTAAAATTCCCTTTTCGCGTTCATGTTTGGCTGCCGCGCGCTACGCTCCAACTACCTTTCGTGCAGCCCTGCGGGGCTAAAGGGATTTAAACTCCCTTTTTCGCGTCCATGTGTGACGAGAAACGTCAAACGGAACCGTCATGGTGGTTCGAATAAAATGTACTGGGTGAGCAAAATTAAAAATTTGAAATCGATTTTTTATATATTTTTACGTCCCGAATGACAAAAATTTTTATTGATCACATCCTAAAACATACCAAAGTTTCATTTGGAACGTATATGTAAAATGTGAAAAATCTCTTACATTACTTTTTCGCTTATGCGTGATACTAAAACTTTACCTCAAAATGTCTTCACTTAATTTACGGAACTTACTATAACTCAAGTAATCATTTAGCTACGAATTCGGAATTTTGTACAAATTAGTTTTGAGTGAAAACGAAGTTCGAGTTTACTAGTCAGCTAAATCTTTTCACTCCTTTTGGTAGCTTCCATACAAAAAATCCTTAAGGGGGTTAGTGACTTGCCGATTTTCCATACAAAATGGTGTACATTTTTCTCCGGAACCGATCAACCGATTTAAACTCGGTATGTCTATGTAAATCAACTAGAAAAGTAATTTAGATAAAACAAAATTTCAAATATCCATTGACGTTCGGAAGGGGGGCAAAAAAAATTATCAGTGAAAATGGAATGCATATATATTCACTGTTTTCGTCATATCTATTAGGTCTTCCCAAATATTGAATTCATTTTTATTGTACGATTTCTTCATATAAATACCTAGAAAGTGTTTTCAGGATTTTTTTAAATTCGACCCCTAAGGGGGTGGAAAGGGGGTTATATACTTTTTCACGAATTCTGCCATATCCCTCAGGTCGGATCAGATATCGAATATCTTTTCACTTTCAAGGGCTTGCGTAATAATCGCCTAAAACTTGTTTTTAAGTTTTTTTCCTTTTTAAGCCCCTAAGAGGGCGTAAAATGGCTGAACAAGTTTTCACTAATTCCGTCATATCTTTTAGAAGTGATAAGAAATTGGTTTTTACTTTCTCGTGTTGTATTCATATTTATCTATTAACTCCCTTCAGAATTTTTGGATATTCAACCCCCCAGTGGATGTAAGGAGCTTGCATATCTGATGATATATCGAATTCATTTTTACTTCCTAAGATTTCCTATATAAGCGCCAAAAAGTCAATTTCAGTATTTTTAGATATTCAATCCTAGGGGGTGTAAAGGGGTTGTATGCTTTTCAAAGCTTCGACATATTTCTTAGGGCCGGTTTCACAGTGCGAACTTAAGCTTTGGCTCAGTTGAACCTGAGCCGGTAACTTAAACTTTAGCTCAAGTCAATACTGTTTCAGAGTCAAAGTTTGAGTATTGTTTAACAGATCCCTGCTTAATGAATTGTGTAGGCCACTGTTTTGAGGGATATGTCATAATGTTATTAAAATTTTTCAAAATACCATTAAAAACTCTAAAGCGATTACAATTACAATGGCGGATAAAAAAAGCAGTCAAAATTTTATGGCTTTTGAGGTGAACATTCTCGTGAGCCTTGTTTTGAAATATAATAATGTGATAGAGAATAAAAAAACGTGAAAATTACATTTGCCATTTGACACTTCGCTTACTTAAGATCCGAGCTCAAACTTAAGCTTTCGTATCCACTGGCTTAAGTTGAGTAGCAATTTGAATTCTGCTCAAGCCTTAAGACACTACTGTGAAACAGTGATACCAGTTGAGCAAAGGCTTAAGTTGAATTCGAAACTTAAGCTCGCATTGTGAAACCGGCCCTTAGGTTTGATGAGATATTAGATCGCTTTTCACTTCCACAGACTTTTTATATAATCGCCTATAAACCCATTTCTGAATTTTTTGATATTCAACCACCAAAGGGTTTGCATATGTTTTCACAATTTTTTCCATCCCTTAGTTCTGAGATATAAAATTGGTTATTACGGCATTTGGTGTAATGACCTAAAAACCAATTTCCCGATTTTTGGAATTTCAAAAACCAAGGGGGTGTGAAGGGTTTGCTTACGTTTTCACAAATTTTTTCAAATCCGTCGTGTTTCACGAGATATGAAGTTGATTCTTATGAAATCGTCTAAAAACCTGTTTCACAATTTTTTCAAAATTCAAACCCCAAGTGAACTTAATAGTTTTATGGTATATACGTTTTAACAATTCGTCATATCTCTTAAGTCTGATAAGGCAACAAATTCGTTTTTACTTCTATGGGTACATAATATACCGAAATTCGAATAGTCACACTTGTTTTTAGTTTTTAATAACAAAACTAACTTTCCAAGAAACCTCATAATTTCGAATTAACTGATGATATACTCCGACGTTGACCGCTCCCGAACTTTGACCCGAAAATAATAAAGTTTCGCCCAGACCATTGGCAGATTTTTTTTGTTTCACATGATCCAGTCACGAGTTGTAGCGTACACAGCAAAACAACTTTTTTTCGAGGCGCCTGCGGAGATTTGCTGCCAACGGCTTATTTATATATATTTTGAAATGAAAATTTTTAAAAATATAGTTCAGATGTTGTATTATTATACAAAAATGAAATAAAATAAACCAGCATTACCTGTATCGTCTAAAAAGTCTTGAAAATATGACTTTTTTCGAATGAATACCCCCCCCCCCTCCCTTAAGCGCCACAAAGTATTATGATTTTTAATGCAGTGTTGCAATGCTTTATATGGAATTAATTATAATAATAAATAAAACAAAGAGTTGGGCACATATGGTAACAAAAAAATATATTCATATAAATATCAACTTAAACAATCCAAATAAATAAAATAAAAATTATTCTTGCACTTCATGTACGTAACTAATAAATAAAACGATTTAAAACTGTAAATTTATTTCTGTTTCGAAATAAAAGTCTTTTTGTATATTTTGTTTTTTCTGGATTGAATCCCGATCCTCATCTCTTTCTCGAAATCAGAGAATCCAAAATCGATCCTTTTTACTGCGTCTGTAAGAAAAAATCTAAATGTAAAAACTTATTTTCAAAACAAACCCTGAGTTTTTACCAAAAATGTATTGTTAAAATAATTTTGTTTTCTTTAAAGCAATTTTTTTTTATGGCCATCCCAATTAACTGCTAAAAGTATTTGCTTTTAGCAGTTAATTTGCTGAAAAAATAGGGAGGCGTTTGTGCAGCTTGTCGGTACCCAATTGCGATAAATTGATGTTAATTATATTGCTCTAAGGGTCATCATTTCGATCTCCAGTTAAACTCTAACTGGAACTTTTAACGGAAATTTTGTTTAAAAATCTGTCAGTTAAAGTTCCTGTTAGGACAACTTCCAAACATTCTCATTTATTCCAAAATTATAAAACCGAACAACTTATGTTTTAAAATTTATTAATTTCAAGAACGACTCGAACGCGTTAACGACAACTTTCAAAGAACGACTTTAACGCGTTAACGACAACTTTCAGAGTGACTACAATTTCAATTTAAATCTCAAAAAATATTTTAGCTAGCAAATTTACCGCTGGGCCAATGTCTATTGTTTCGAAATATAAAATTGGCGATCAACATCGTCCGAGCGAGAATTAAGCAAAGCATAAAATTTTATGATTTAAAAATTTAACAAATAGGATTTAAAAACTGTAATATTATGAATTCAATTTAGCAAGCGATATTTAAAAACAATTGAATTTAGCAATTCAATTTTTGAATAGTTGGGACTGCTTTGAGTCTTAACATCCCGGCCGCCTTGAAGAATTCCAGGAACGCCTCTTCAATCATCCAATGGTAGTGGCGCAATTTTGGTAATTGCACGACGGAAGACGCCTTTATTTGTACGAAGATCTACAACACGAATGCGACCATCTGAACCAGGAAACACCTTCACAATCCTTCCCAAAAGCCATCTCTGGGGAGGTAAATCTTCATTTGCCAAGAGATCCAGAGTATCTTCCTTCAAGTTTGACGACGCATCCGTCCCCTTTACCTTTTGTTGTAGTTGTGGGACATATCCCCGAGACCATCATTGCCAAAAGTGTTGCTGTATTGCACAAACTATTTGCCATCGTCCACCAAAGTGGCCTCGGTGCGATAAATCGGAAATTGATTCCGACTCCAGCGCAGTAATTAACAGTTGCTTCCTTGTTTTGCTGCGAGTAGAAACCCTTTCGGAACTCCTTCAATTTTGAGTTAGCACCAATGAAATTTGTGGCATTGTCGCACGATAGCGTTATGCAGATACCACGACGTCCTACGAAACGTTTTAAGGCGGCGATAAAGGCATCGGCTGACAAGTCAGAGACCACCTCCAAGTGAGTGGCCTTTGTAGCAAAACAAATAAATACTGCTAAGTATGATTTTATGCGCAGCTGACCTCGGTGTTTAAAGGTTGTCCAGAACGGCCCACAGAAATCCACACCAGAATGAGCGAAAGCACTAATTGCTTGTAGGCGAAGCGCTGATAGTGGTCCCATGATTTGATTTTGTAGTCTCGGGCGGTAGTGAAAACAATGGACACATTTCCTAACCACTCAATTTGCCACCGATTTTGCGTTCAAGATCCAGAACTTCTGACGGATTATTGCTATGAGTGTTTGAACTCCTGCGTGAAGAGAAATTTTATGAGTGTAGTTTACATAGCAAAATACGAATGGATGATTTTTCGGAAGTATGATAGGATGCCTGTTCCGGTATGGTAACGAAGAATCGTTAACAAATTTGTGATTTGCCATTAAATCACGGTTATTTTCGGCTGCCAGTAAAACTGGCTTTACGTTCCTTTTGTCAGGTAAATAAGCAGCATGATCAATGAATTCAGTAGAAGGCCATTCGTCTTCAGATTTCTTAAGAAACTGTAGTCCGGAAAACCAAATAGACTCAACAAGTTCTTGAGTGCGAGCTCCTCGAGAAACGATATCTGCAGGGTTGGTCTTCGATGGAACGTGACGCCAAATTACATCTGGTAGCGTTAACTCCTGAATTTCCACCACACGTTTTGATACGAATGTAGTCCAAGTTGAAGGATGCCCATGCAACCAATGAAGAACTATTTCGAAATTGGTCCAAAGGTAAGTAGCGGATAATAAGCCAACTATCGGCTGAACTACCTTGAATAAATTTTAAAGTAGTAACGCAGCACATTATTCCAGTCTTGGCAGCGACAATGATTTAAGAGGAGCCCTTCGATTTTCCACTTATCAGGTTAACTGATATGTTACCATCAGTGTCCACACTACGAACGTACAAACAACAACCATATGCCTTGCAAGACGCGTCCGCGAAACCGTGTAACTCGCGAGTGTGAAGAGGATGGATACCGAATATATAACGCGGAATTCGAAATTTTGAAATGTCCGTTAGTTCTTCGCGAAACGAATACCACTGCTCGGATAAATCTTCTGGTATTGATTGATCCCAATCTACGTGTAATGTCCATAGCCGTTGCATAAAAATCTTAGCCAAGACAGTTATAGGATTCAATAATCTTAATGGTTCGAAAAAACTGGCGACAATAGAAAGCACAATACGTTTTGTTACCCGTGATGAGTTTGTTTCCAGTGGCCAACGAAAACAAAATTAATACTCAAATGAATCCCAAATTATTACCAAAGTTTTGATGGCAATGACTAACATCATTAATTCTTAACGGAGTTTCCTTATCTGCTTCGCTAATGCTGTCTCGAAAACGTTCCTCATTTGAAACCACTTTTTCAATTGTAATCGACCTTGCTCCAAAATCTTCTCAGTCTTGTACTTTATTTGCATGATTTCTTTATAGGTGTCCGCGCCAGTTATTAAATCATCCATATAAAAATCGGATTAGATCTCGCAATTTTGTACTGGAACTTTCAGGCCGTAAAACTGGGTGATGTGGAATAAAATAGCTGACACGCTCATTACCTATTTCAGCTAATTTCATATGTCCTAAAGACTCAAATTCTCGCATGAAGCTTACGTACGTGGATTTCAAATCAATATCCCTTTCCAGCCTGCGCTCTAATGACATAAATCTCCGAGTTGCAATTTCATGGGACTTACCCAGCAAGTGACAAGCTCTGTGAAACGGAAGCCTTAACTTAAAACGCCCATCATTGTGGATTGTGACACGGTTTTTTTAAAATGTTCTTCACACTCCATTTGCTCCTGAGTCCAGTTAGAACCTTTAGACTCAACGATTTCGACCCTCCAAAATCTCTCTATTATCCGAGAAGTATCATCATTATCATCAATGAAGGCTACATTTTCATTTGCTAGAAGGATATTACTGTTAACTACAACCCCCATCCTAACGCGGTATTCTTCAAAATTGGATGTTCTGGGGATATTCTCAGTTTTCCTTCGATTAAGCAATCATACGTAATATCCGAGCCCAAAAGAATATCAATTTTGCGCGGAAGATGAAATTATAGATCTGCTAAGGGAAGCTGGCAATGTTCAGTGTATTCCGTGTTTTTTCTGGTTGGGTGATACTTTGAAGAATCCAGGCTTGAAACGACATGCAGAATGTACCAATTCTGGATTGAATTGTCACATTTGTCTTGAATTGGCACGTAGTGTTTCCCAATTCCGCTGATAGCTCTAGAATCTCGAAATCGTTTAAGCTGTAGTTTCTTACAAAATTCATCCGATATAAAGTTAAGCGTCGAACCGGTGTCCAATAACACTTGAACAGGAATAAATGCTCCCGAGTTGGTTCGAATGTCTGCGACAGCGATAGCTAAAATCACTTGATCTCTTTCACAATCTTATATATGGGAATAGAGAGAAGTGTTAAGCCTAGTAGCTTGCTGGACATTTGTTTCAGGAACCGAATTAGAGACAGATGGTTGTGTCGAAGATACTGTATCGCCCGACTATACGTAACGATGCAACAAATTGTAAAGATGTCCCCTTTGCAAACACCTCAGACAGAGGTCCAATTTTTTGACTTCTCGATATCGATCATTGACAGGCAACTTATCGAAACTCCAACACCGGTAGATGCTATGGTTAGAGCGATTGCAGAAAACACAAGTTTGCTTCGACACTGTGAGGCTAGTAGATTTTCGATGATTAGGCTTATTTGCAAATTTAGATAAATTACCTTGACGAGAATTAGCCGAAGAAGAAAGTCTTGATTCAAGCTGTTGACATCTCTTCCCCAAAAATTTAGCGCATTCCTCCCACGTCGGTAGTTCATCGAAATTCAGAGACTCTTCCCACTTAATATGCGATTCTTCATCCAATTTACTAATCAGGTAAAGAATAATAGTATTTAGGATATCATCATTTGTTTCTAACGAACGAAGTGCCTTGAGGTGGACATTAATCTTATCAACTAAAGATCTAATATCCGAAGCAGATCCATTTAGTGTCGAAGGAGCCTCAAACATTTTTTTTACATGGACTTGAAAAATAATACATTTATTATTATAGCGTACGTTTAAAAGATCCAACGCCTTTCCATAATTTTCGGCCGTCATTTCCAAGCCTTCTATTAAATTCAATGCTTGGGCTTGGAGGCTATTAATTAAGTGCTGGACATTACTTAAATCTGTGAATTTATCCACTAAACAATTAAAACCATGCATAAAACTGGTGTATTATATGTATATACTCGCCTGAAAAGGTCTTCAGAGTAAGTTTTGGAAGATTTGACTTCTTAGAGGTATAGGGAAATATCGTAAAATCAAGACCATTTTCACCCTCGGAGAAGATTTAGATGTTGACAACTCGAGCGAATGTTTTCGCCTTCACGTTGCAATATTGAGTTTCAATTTCGTCTCTGTGCGACTCCTGACTTGCTTCCCGACATTCAATGCTGTTTTGAATTTGCAACAACTGCTGAAAATACCTTTCCAGCAAACTAAGACGACATTCCAACTCTTCCACAGTAATAGAGTTTTGGTTTGCGTCAATATAATTTTTAATTCGCGTTATGCATCCCTTCAATGATGCTCTTCGCGTTTTTAATCGCTCACCTGTAGTGTGATCGGGTTGATCACTTAATTCTCCTTTATCGGAGCCTTCTTTCGGCATTGCACTTAACTTTAAACACCTTTAGTCAATAACGACACCCTCTTCACATTACCGGCCGAACGAAACGATACGAAAGTTTGCTGCAAACTATATTGCACCGTTAACTGTTCTCACCTTGCAAGCTATATTGCACTTAAGTCACAGGCACTCATCCACGATAGGTGTGCATAAATAAGATATAATTAAATGATTAACGTTGGGGTCACCAAAAAATGTTAGGACAACTTCCTAACATTCTCATTTATTCCAAAATTAAAAAACCGAACAACTTAAGTTTTAAAATTTGGGACTGCTTTGAGTCAACAGTTCCAGTTAGAACGTAACTGAACACCGTAGGAACGGTCCTAATAAAGTTATAGTAATCTTACGATTTGATCCTCTGGAACACCTTCAAGCTTGTCTTTTGCCGCTTTAATGTCGTCGATGTGCTTAAGTGGAAAAATTTTGAAGTTCAACTTCGGTGGAAAAATTTTCGATAAGATTTTTTCTAGCAAAACTGAATGCTTTGATAGAGCTTCGTTTTGTCCATGCAGTAAGCATTTTATCTCGTCATTGATTTTTTCTTCCAGAGTCATGATTTTTTAATTCTGAAAAGTTACATCGTAAGAGCATATCTAAAATATATACAATATACCTAATAGTTTCCATTTTTGGCATTCGTCAGAAATGCGTCTCACTTGTATACAGGTGTTGATGTTGGAAACAAATTTTCTGTCATTTTTTCCTGTAAAAAAACATTAATAAAACATTTGATCTATAATGTTTGTCTGTCTGTTTGTCTGTTTGTCCTGTATAGGCTCCTAAACCACTCATCCAATTGCGATGAAACTTTGGTGATTTGTTGAGGGTACGCCCTCGATGGTTTCTGCGTTAACAAAATTATTTAACAGTTGGTGGTACGCGAGTTATTTCAACATTTGAGTGTATTTCATATAGTTTAGCGGCAGTTCGTTCGATTTCGGTGTATTAGCTATGCGTTCCTATTACTAAATGGTAAAGTTGGACGATGGATGTTAAATAGGGGTCAGTGGAGGATGGTGGATAGAGGATGGAAGATGGAGGATGGAGGATGGAAGATGGAGGATGATGGATGGAGGATGGTGGATAGAGGACGGAGGATGGTGGATAGCGAATGGAAGATGGAGGATGGTGGATGGAGGACGGTGGATAGAGGATGGTGGACAGAGGATGGGGGGATTGGGGATGGTGGATGGAGGATGGTGGATATAGGATGGAGGATGGAAGATGGAGGATGGTGGATGAAGGATGGTGGGTAGAGGATGGAGAATGGTGGATGGGGGATGGTGGATGGGGATGGAGCATGGTGGATAGAGGATGGAGTTACGGGAGCAACGGCGTGACGGGAGAAATGGAGGATGGCGGATGGGGGATGGTGGATAGGAGATGGTGGATGGAGTAACGGGAGCAACGAGAGAAATGGGAGCAACCGGAGTAACGGGAGCAACGATAGTAACAGGAGTATCGGGAGAAACAGAACCAATAAATCAACGGGAGCAACGGGAGTAACAGGAGCGATGGAACAACGTGAGCGAAGCGAGCGTAGCCGCGGTACGCGGCTAGTTTTCAATAAAAGCTATACCAAGAGTTGCAATCGACTCTACTGGTTCAGTGAAATAATTGACCATTGGTGAAAAGCTAAATCCTTTGACGAATTCTTGCCCATTATCATCTTTATAAAATCCTGTGACTCTGAGTGGAGTTAATTTGTTTACATAGCAAAAATTGTCTGGTGCTTTGGTGCTTAATATGAACCCATTTGGATAAAGACGTTCATTGACAATGTGTTTTATATGCCCTTTTGTCAGTTTTGTTTCTGAACTTTGCTGTCGATTTTGAGTTTCGAAATAAAATCTCTCTATGGCACGATTATTCAACTGTTGCAAGATTTTGGTGGGTTGGTGGCAGTCTTTCTTCAGTAGTTGCATGAAGTTTTCAAAACGGTAGGCCGAAAAGCAGTCTACGTTACCAAACAATTTTACGCACTGTGTCTAATGGAGCACATTATGAATATTGTAACTGATTTTATTTGTTCCGTAAATATGTTTAAAATTATGTACAAAGACATTAAGCATTTCTTGAATGACATCTAGATTCTTCTGGCAATTTTCGGGACAGAATAACAACCGATTGTGTAAAAGCAAAAAATTGATGTACATATCTTCATCTAGAATGTGTTTAAATAATACAATTCCGGTGTATAATATCATTTGACGAAATTCAACTGCTTTCCGGCAATGAACTTCTGCTATACTTTGAGGCTTCCTGACAAAGTCTTTGAGTCTGTTTGATGAGAAGACAGTAAGCGCCAGGTTAAATTTTCCTTATCTTCATTTGTCATTTTTTTACCACTTATTTTGCCATCTAATATACATTTCAGCATTTTTTTGAATACCCACAAATCAATTAAATGCATCACATCCAAAAAAAAATTGGGAAACCATTTGGATGTCAAGCCTTTCCAATGTGTGGAAGTTTTCCCGAAAAAAATTATTGTGATGCTCTAAGTGCGATCTTTTCGCAAACTCATCATCCGTTCTCAAAATTTTAACTGATGCTTCATACGTTAGTGTCTTGTTTATGCGCTGTCCTGTTTGTGTGCATTTAGTGCAGCCATGAGCTGAAGTGTGACCAACAGTTCCAGTCACGAATACTCTTAATTTTATTTTGAAAACATGATCTTTGATTTTTATTGAGTTTTTTTTAATGTGTTCAATTTCTTCCACTAATGATTTTAAATAAATATTGTATTTATATCATTTGGTTTCTTAGGATCGACATATGCGCCTATTAGGAAAACCTGGACTAGATTACTGTTAGCAGTACTTCCTAGAATGGGCCATAGCGTTGTACCACAGCTTTTAAATAAAGGAATGCCATCAATTCCAATATCGACTTCGATTTCTTCTTTCCCACCCTCTGGTTGATATGCAATTGCATTCAATGCCTTCTCCAACCCGAAATGAAAATATTCACCGGGGCACATTTCTACCGTGCAAATTTTGTTCGATTTTGTTGCAAGCAATGTTTTAACAGACATGGGGGACATTAATTCCAGATTTATTTAGAATATTAAGTAAATCGTCACCTGCTGCTCGTGAGATTCTATGTCTGATGAACAAAATTTTTCAAGCATTTTTCATCAACAATATCTTTATTTAACTCCGAATTTTTTAATTCGGTGTATTCTGCAAAATTTCTATGAGATGGGTCAGCTTGTATCCTAAATCCAACATTTTGGCTTTTTGAAATACTTCTTTTATGAAGCAAACAAACCATTTCATTTGAAACTAAACGTTTGAAATGTCTTTTACTAATGTCAGCGATGTTTTTATCCATTTTGTATTGTCGAAAATACAACAGGACAAAATTACACAAATTTTACTAGAAATGAAAAAAAGTAAATAAAAGAATAATACTATTCATTTCTTTTCAAACGTTTTGGAATAAGTTGGATAATTAACAAATAATTGAAATGAAAGTTCTCGATGCTTGCAAGAACTTTGTACGCTTATATAGCTAAGCTTATATAAAAATTTTTCGTCCGAGATTCCTTTCTATGCGTTACACACTTTTCGAGCTGGATTAAACTCTATGATTTCATTACAAAAAACGCAATTGGTATTTTAATGGCGACAGTGGAGTCAGCACTTCAATTACACCCCGACCCCGACCTGATTTTTGAAGTTTGTCCCGAAAAATAAGAAAGATTCGGCCAAACTGATGGCAGACTTTTTTTACTCTTTTCAAACTTAAGATTATTTTCTGTAAAAAATATGTACTTTGCATAAAAATACTTACGAGACGAACCAAAACACTTATTGAACTGAAACACTCGCGACAACAAAATTTCGTAAAAAAATATAATATAAATAATTTTTTAACTGCGTTATACTGACTCCGTGATAGTTTGACGATTTGCGACAACTGAGACTGCGCTTCAATAACTTTTTTGCATAAACCAAATACCAAATCAAAATTTGAATTCCCCGAAAAAACTAAGCAAGTGCTTGTCTCCAACATCCAGAAAAGCGATTTTGAAGCAATTTGCAATGAAAAGGGAAAAGCTCTTAGTCTTTGTCGCTGGAGACTTTTTTAAACACTTCGTAGCAATGCCTTCCAAGAACTTGCATACTTCATATCAAAAAATAGGATTCTCCGAAAAAACACGCCACTCACTGGTGTCCAACATCCATAAAAGCAATTTTAAAGCCGTTCGCAATGAAAATGGATAAACCCTTCATTTATTTAGAGATTTAAAGACTTTTTTAAGCGCTTCTTCGCAATGCACTTAAAATTTTTCCGCTGGCTATGTTTAGTTAGTCTTTAATGGTATTCAGATTTAAATTATTTTTTTTTAC
This sequence comes from Beris morrisii, assembly GCA_951812415.1. Classification (NCBI taxonomy): domain Eukaryota; kingdom Metazoa; phylum Arthropoda; class Insecta; order Diptera; family Stratiomyidae; genus Beris; species Beris morrisii. The sequence goes on from OX638311.1 coordinate 100,259,329, forward strand.
ATATTGGACTTCCAAAATTAACACATCTAAAATTTTTTTTCAGATTTCGACCCAGATAAAATGACGCCGGGTTGAGTAAGACAAATTTCTGATCCACAAAATTGCAATGTCTCTTACTGCAATTTGCGTTGAAGTACGTCGGAAGCTTCAATGTGCCAACGTGCAGTTAACATTCGATAAGAATTTTTCAAAATACCAAAGTTCTGTAAAAATAGTCCTAAAACCAAATGAAATATCAGTCAAACACGATGATCAAACGTACACAATAAGCTTAGCATCATACTTCACTATCGACCAGAATTCCATCAGTTCGCTAGTCATCGAATGTAATAACGTCAGTTTTCGAGTTATCCTTTCAAACGATACTGGCAGTTTAGAATTCTTAGTAGAAGATGAAAACAACAAAAACACCAACATACCGGATGACGTGATTAAAGTCAGCACGAATCTAAACGACACGTATCAATTGAAATGTTTAAATTGTGAAAATGTTTTACTATGCGAACCAAAACAATTTACACGAATTCTCGAGTTACCATCCGAATTTATTGGAATGTCGGAATGGTTCTGTCATAAAGACAATCATATCGAACAGGATCTAACGCCCAGAGTTAATGATCTCTTTTTTGGTTTATATTTTATTGTAATGAATTTTAGTAATTTTTCCAATTTATCGAATAGAGGACAATTCATTTATTGCAAACGTTGTCTGAAATTTATAGGCGAGAAAGTCTACAGTGGTAAGGGCTTGAAAATTTGGAACGACAGCGTTTGGCTTGACGACAATGGGTCAAAAACGCAATTGTTTCTAGTAAAAAATGCAAAAGTTTGTATTTATAATATAATTAAAAAAATTCTTGACGAAAGCATTATGACATCCAAAGTACATTCGATTCAATTTGCTAAGATGTTATTTGAGGCCACGTTTCCGAACCGGAAAAGGAATTTCTTAATGTTTAACGTAATGGAACGTAATTTAGAAATCTTAACAAACTTCCTAGTGAATAGTTGCGACGTTGAACTTAAAGAGCGAAAAAGCTTTAAAGTATTGTTTAAAGTTGAAGAGGACGAGAAAGGCCCGTTGATTACTTTTTGGAAAAATGATTTTAATGTACAAAACGTTACAATCTCTTATAAAATGTTTACGGAATTTGTTAAGTTGTTGCAGGACAATTCGAAATTGATACCAGAGATTTATAGGCGTAACAATGGATTCTGCTTAAGCTATTTTTGTTATTGATAGCAACGGCACAATATTATATTTTTATAATTATGAAAATAAAAATATTATTAATGATCTTGCATGTTTCTTTAGAGTAGTAAAAGTGTATTCCATAATTAACACAAATATTTACTACTTATTTTTTATTCACATAAAATGGCGTACAAACATACTCAAAGAACAAACATGAATTTTAATCTTGATGTGGTCGCGGCTGTCTTGGAGGCATTGGAATATCTTCTACCACTTCATCATACTCATTCAATTTCTTCGCTAGGAAGTATATTTCGGCGAGTGCTATAACCAGAGCACAAATAATGCCCATAAAGAGACGGAAGCCGAAATCAAGATCTCCGAACATATACTGAAGACCTTGAAAACCGAATGCAAATCCAGCTACAACGGAAAATACGAATTGCAAGACTGCAATTAATTGCCTATTTATCGATTTCACTGCGGAAGAGGTGCAAATTATTAAAATCTTTTACGAAATGTGTAAAATTGTATGTTCATACTTTGATATGCAATTGTATCCTCAGGTAAGTGTTGACGCGTTGCATCTACATTTTTGGTCATATTCCGATATTCGCGCATTTTCTGCTGCTCTCGTAAACGTACGCAGCGAGCTTCCAACTCTGGATTTCGCTGGATCGTCTCGTTTTTAGGCAGTACCAGTTTTGCATCAATAAGTAGCTCATGTAAGAAATCGTCGCATTCCTTTGCAGCTCGCTTTTTCTCCAGGAGTTGATCGAGCCATCGCAGATCATTGACTTCGAGCATTGAACAGTCACTTTTATCTTCAACCTTATTACTCTCGGGTTTTTTGTTGCATTTACTCTTTGCTATAGGTTTTTCTTTATTTGTCGGGTCGCCACTGTCTTCTTCATCGCTTTGTTCTTCGAGTATTATATCAAGGACATCGGAAACCTCACCACATTCGTCATAGAAACTGCCATGCACAATGACCCATTTCAAGAGCTGTTGATTCCATTCGGAGATAATTTTTTTCGGGAGGACGTCCGTGTTGATTTCTTTGGATTCATTTTTACCGTTCTCTTTATAAATTCGAAGAACATTTTCGGGCATTGATTTGCAGTCATCGAGGGAGCAAATGAATTCGAGGAGTGGCTTTGATGGTTTCACTCGAACTCGAAAATCTTTTATTGATCCTTCCATCTTAATTTAATACTGTCTGTTAAGCTTAACCTATTTAGTAGAGTGGCTGCTTATTTATGAATGTGCAGTTTGCGCTCCAAATCGGAATAAAATTCCGTTAGTTCTTCTTCCTTTTCTTCGAAGGTTAAATCAATTCGTGAACACTTGTGGATCATATCATCAATGAAAGCTTGCCACGCTTTTTTTCGTGTCTCACGATTGTTTTCAAGAAGAGCGTCCTAAAAAAAATAGAACAAGAAATTTAGTTTAATTTTAAGATTTTTAAAGGAAATTTATGATTTTCATTCCGAATTCTCAGGCCATAGAGAACGGGACGAGCACAGCTGTCTAACGATTCACTTCACCCATACGTTACGATAGGTTTAGAGTGACAATTTAACGACACGCCACAGTACAACACGAGATATCCCATGAACCGATTGTGTCCTCTCGTATGAAACCGGAATCTATGTATTTACTGTTTTCATATTTTACTCTTCCTGTTATCCACAATCATCCGATCACCGCGATTCAGACAGATCGGCCAAGAAGATTTTCTCTATACAGTAGAGTCCGTTTATAACGACATTGAAGGGAAATAACAATCACGTTATACTAACCGGAAGTCATATAAAACAGACGTTGAATGTGCATGACAAATTTAGGTGCAATGAAAACAGCCATTTCCATAGAATCGTTTTTACATATTATTATGACAAAAGTGACAGGAAAACTAAGATGTACATATGTATTTAGCAAAGATTAGGAGTATGAGTTAAAATGAAAACAATTGAATATGAACGTCATAATAACCGGACTAATTTTTAAGAAAAAAACACGTCATTATAAGAAAGATGCGTACTTTTTATATGAAAACCAAACTTCTTAGCGCAGGTGTGCCATGCAAAATGGTTTGTCATTATAAGCGGATTTCACTGTATTCTGATCCGTGTAGACCAGACTTTCACAGCTACAAAATATATGCGGGCCTATTATGAAACTCGACTCGACCAAAAAACTCACATTCTGCAATTATGAAACTCGACGAGTGCCGACTTCTCGAGTTTCACTCGACTTTGAGTCGAAAAAAAAGCGTGAGTAAAAAGAACTGCGTATTATGAGAGCCGATCGAGTGAGTATTTACTTGAAAGAAATGTCAAATTCACTCGACTACTGGAAATGAAGTGACTTTCCAATTGTCGAGTTTCATAATACCAAGTTTAGCTCGAGTCGAGTTCAAATGTGAGTCCAGTTACTAACTCGACTCGAGTCTCGTAATACGCCCGATGATCTAGTATGGTTTTCGCACAGGTAGCCATGTACCCTGCAGGAAAAATAGGCATGATTCAGATCTAAATCAGCTATTGTTTTGCAATGCCATCATAGCTATGATTTATACCTGACCGTTCCATGATTTTATTCACGCTATGCACACCCAACCAGTATGAACTATCAGACCTGACATTTTGGTCTGACTCTTACCATACTAATCATACCTACGTCATAGCTTGCGAGTCCTTCATGAATCACACCTTATCGATACAGTCAAATTTCAGATCTGACACATAAAATCACAATCAGGTATTGGTAGTAATACCTGTGTCATATCTTACGATTACTATATAAATCACAGCTGATTTGTATCTGACCGTTCCATGATTTTATTCACGTTATGCACACCCAACCAGTATGAAATATCAGACCTGACATTTTGGTCTGACTCTTGCCATATTAGTAATATCTAAGAAAAATGGAGTTATTTGTGTTTAATCCTACACTGAATTTTTTTTTATTACCTAGGGGGAGGTAGAGGACTATTCTAAGACACTATTTTCCTACATCAAATATTATTTCTCACTTACTGACTTAATAAAACCCATGGCTATATGTAGGAATCGTACCTGGTGTTGAATGTTTTTGGATTGGCGCGCGTAACCACTGCGCCACAGAAGACCTTTCATTTTAATTTCCCTATGTTCAACTTAACTTACTGTGGATTAACTATAAGTTACCGCAACATACATTCGGTTGGCGGAACACACATTCCGTTATCACAACTGAAAGATGCCGTAAATCGTTTGTGATGATCAACATTCTATTGGACGTTTCGGTCTTATCTATAGTCCGAAATTAGGTCTAGGTGTAAATTGTATTTCAGAAGAGTGAATTGTATTTCAGAAGAGTGAATTGTATTTCAGATTTGGTAAAATGTATTTCAGAATAGTGAATTGTATTTCAGAATACATAAAATGTATTTCAGAATAGTGAATTGTATTTCAGATTTGGTAAGATGTATTTCAGAATAGTAAATTATATTTCAGAATACGTAAGTTTGAATTCAGAAAACGTAAATTGTATTTCAGACAGCATTGTATTTTTTATCAGAATGTTGTACAATCAGGAAAACAAATCATTTGGATCGATCAGACAAATTTTAATTTATTCTGCCGAAGAACTCGAGACCGTACAAAAGCTAGTTGTAGAGTTATACAACTTCTTCCTGCTTCAAGAGGGTCAAATGTGCACCTAATTGCAGCAATCTCTGGGGCAGGTGTGGTGTTAATGAAGAGAAGAAGGGGTTCATTTACTTCGCAGCTGGCGAATGAATGGTTGAAAACCATTCTACACTGGTGGCAAGGAATGGGAATCAATTACAAGATTTGAATATTGTTTGCGACAATGCCCCATGCCATGCGAGACTGGAGGTGGCCATCCGAGAGGTGAATAAGCATGGTACTACAAACTTACTACGTCTTTCGCCATATTTCGGGCGGAGCAGCATACTACCACTTTTCATGCCAAATCTTTAGCATTGGATGATATGCAATTGGGAAATTAAGTTTAAATATTTTGATTATCAATTTAAATGTTATGTTATATGTGTTCTGAAATTCAATTCATATACTCTGAAATACAATTTACGTTTTCTGAATTTAAACTTACGTAATCTGAAATACAATTCACTATTCTGAAATACATTTTACGTATTCTGAAATACAGTTCACTATTCTGAAATACATTTTACGTTATCTGAAATACAATTCACTATTCTGAAATACATTTTACCTAATCTGAAATACAATTCACTATTCTGAAATACAATTTACATAATCTGAAATTAATATTATATAGTCTGAAATACATGTTGAAAAGGTGTAGAAGCATACGCTGACGATATAAGCATCTTCGCAAGATCCTTCCATAGTGCTAAGGAGGTATTTGTCAATCTTGACTCCACCGCAAAAGAAGTCGATAAAGTAACAAAGGTAATGACGCAAACAATAAAGAGAACGCCAATCCGACAGAATATAACAATTGCGGAGTATAATTTGGAGAGTGTGGACAACTTCATATATCTCCGCTAATCAAGCAAAAGACGGTGACTTCTTGGATATTACTTCCTAATACCATTGGAATTCATGTCTAATTCGCCCAAGAATATATTAAAATTTATTGATATAACCGTCCTGAGTGAGTAACAAGGGAAGATAAATATAATAGGCCCACTGAGGGCGCAGTAATTCGGGATTTCAGACCATCCTCACCTTTTACAAAATCTACAGACAATTTTTTTTTTTTAATTAGCTTGGAAAGTGCAGACTCAATTATTTTTATTTGGCATTAATTCATAATAGGCGTTTAATATTAGATGAGGTCACCTTGTTGCTATTGTTGTGTTCGGAGTCCGAACCGTGGAAAGATCGAAGAGTACTTACTGTAATATCGCGTTGTTTTAGCGACGCCGAATTACTAGAATAATGATATTGTGAGCGTTGGCAACACAGACTAAAACAAGTGTCAAGAAGACATAAAGCCAGAAATACATGTGCATATCTCTGCACGCAGCGCGGCAAAACGGACTTAGAATGCTTGAGTTTAAATGCGACGAAACACACGCTTATTCTGCATGCAGCGGAGCGCTGCAACATGTCTCTACTTCTACTTTTGCTGCGCAGCGGCAGTATTACCACAACTTGAGATTGAAATTTACCAACACAGAAAAAGAAAAAAGTGGTTTGACAGGTTATTTTTGAGTTGTAATTTTATAACTGTGGAGTGGAGTAGCAATGGAGGAGCGTTTCACAGAACTTAGAAAAAATAACCAGATTGTATTCGATAAAACCAGTCGAAATTACAAAAATATATTTTTGCGGGATCAAAACTAAGATTATTTTTTGTCTATTAAAATAAACTGAAACTGAAACGCAAACTGACTATCAGAAAATGCGGTGATTTATGACAAATACAACTTAGAGATCTGTCTAAAACTCTGCACGTCTGTTTCACATGCAGAGATGCATGCACCGCTGCGTGCAAATATTCTGCACATGTATTTCTGGCTTAAGGCAGTTGAGGAGTAGCACACGGGCGGGAAGCATCGACTTAACACTTACCAGATCATTATGAGGGGCTGGTTTACGCTGATTGCCAGAATGATTCTATTTATTTGGCTAAGCAGCTACAGATTGACAGGCACTAATTGCCAGCATAGTTTAAAGTCAGGAAAAGATATAAGATGTGTGGAGGCGTGTAGCCGGGCTTATCTTTATTCTTCAAATGACCTCGAGTATAGGCCAACACTTTCCTTTTATACAATTCTTAATGCTAAAGTACATAGATAAAAAGTGTCTTAAAATTACTTGCGGGATAAATTCCTACTCAAACTTATTCGTAAAACAATGTTTTGCTTTAGTTTATGGCACTCGCTGTTTATGCTTTCTTTATAGGTCAGTGTTCTGGTTGTTTTCATTCATCTGTGCATTTGAGTTTCTTGCATATGTTAGACTTATATGATTAATTGATGTTGATTTATTTACAATTATGCGTAGTGGCATGAGTACACTTTACTATCTCAAATCAATATAAATGCCGCGTATAGGGGTAACAGATCTTCATTTTAGTTTTTCATTTGCCTCGAATTAAGACTAATATATTATTTGAGTCACCTACTAGTCGCATTCAGAAAAATCACAACCTTAATTTCCCGTAATTAATATCGTACGCTCTTATCTATATGGTCTCAATAAATCAATATTAAGAGTTCTAGTAACCCAACTTCTTGATCATCAGGCATTAATTTCATTTAATCATTTGTCATTATTATAATACTTTTGTCATCATCATTTTTTTTACCAAATATGAAAATTTCCCTCGTTTTACTTTAAGGCCGTGACACAATAGAACCAGAAGCAGCGGCGAAAGTACTGCTGCTTTCTGCTCCGCTTAATTCTTGAGTCACATACAAAGTAGAATGAGGCAGCGCGACGCAGCTTGACGCTGCCAATAAATAAGCAAGTCAGATAACTATTCACTGTCTGCGTCAGTTTGAGTATTGAATAATTTTCAAATTTGCCAAAAAGCGTTCGTATTCGTGCATACGAAGCAGCGAACAATTAAAAACGATTTTTAAGCTAATTTTTATTCAGTCCGGTCATATCAAGTAACGATTCGATGTTTTAAAGATAAAAAAGTCACTTGCCGATTTCGAGGTTAACTACAGGCTACGGAAAAGTTCAGAGTTAACGAACATTTTTGGATGGTTGCGTAAGGCTGCCTTTGTCTACGTTCGTTGTGACTACCACAATGGAAATACACCGCGCTCAACTTTTTGACTGACTGCCTCGGACTGCGTTGCCGTTGTGACTTAGGGGTAATGAATTTAAATGAAAGCAGAAGCAGAGAAAAATGTGTCTGTCAACAGTCACAAATATTTTAGTCTCTTGTTTCGAAAATATTTTGTTTCCGTTGATTTTTCTGAGCTTTTAGTTTAAAATGATCATTAAATACGAGTATATGGAAACAATTTTGACAACTTTAGCATTTATATTGCTGACAACATTCCCAATTCTTGAGGGTTTATGTTGGTAGTACTAAAGCAGAAGCACAATTTTAGAATTTAGAACGAAAAAGCAGCACTCTTTTCGTTTCTGCGTCTGCCGATGCTTTCATTTAAACAAGCGCCATATGATCCTGTGCTTTTAAAAAAAATTCTGCTTCTGCCGTTGCTTTCTGCGTTTATTGTGTCACGGCCTTTACTGTTCAGGGCTCAATTCTCGATTAAGCTCGAGATTCGTTTCAATTGAGATTTTCCATGATTTCCCAGAATGTCGAATGAAACTAGCTGGTATTCTCGAAATCTCACTCGTCTCACGGTCGAGAATTGTCGAACGTAAACTAATGCCGGTTTTCCACCAAACAACAAACACCAAACAACAAAACAAAAACTCAGCAAAAGCTCGTGTCGAAAAAAACAAGTCTTTGATTTTTCATAATTTTTTTACAATCTCGAGCTTTTTTCGACTGTTTCTGTTGTGTTTTTCGTGTCCCGACCAGAAGCGGTAACTTCAAAACGTTTCGGTGTGTTTTCTAACTGAGTCCGCTTCGTGGAAACAATGAAGTTGTTTTGTTCGGTTCGAGGCAGAGTAAGTTTTGCGTGCGTCAAGTGATTTTTTATTATTCTTTCCTAAGTGTCGTGTTTCTATTAATAATAGTGATAGGGTCTCCTACATTTATGTAAAAGCCGTGCAGTACACAATTTCCCCAAGAAAGATCCGGCCACAATTGGGTTATTAAATAAATAAAAACCCAACAGTGGTCGGATCTTGATTGAGAAAAAATGTCTCCTTCGTAGCTTTAATATATATGAGGCTCTGACAGTGACCAAAAATCTTCCATTTGGATATTTATTTCAACTTACTCTTTTAACAGTTCGGTTGAAATAACTTTGTTCGCTCAGTTGAAACGGGCTCAAAACAAAAACCAAACTGCGATAAAACACTGTCGGTTTGGTTGAAACACTGTTTTGGATTTGTTCGAGTTCGAGTTTTTGTTTTCCGTTCTTTCAAAAACATGAACAAAACAAAAACTTTACTTGTCTGTTTGGGGGAAAACCGGCATAAGAGTTGTCTTTTGCATTCGACGTTCGGATGTCGTATACGAGATTCCAGTGAAAAAGTCAGTTTGTTTTTTTGAGTGAACATTTGTAAGTACTTATGCATAATAATAATGTTTCATTTTAATAATAAAAATAATGTTTTTCACTGGAATCCCGTAAACGACATCCGAACGTCGAACGCAAAACCTGTGTTGCATCAAATTAATTCGTACCTTTCTTTACGTTTTGCTATATTGCTCAGCTTCCTACAATTTAGTTGTACTCTGAGAACCCAAGGCACTGAGTGGCCAAAATTTTACTAAAATAGTGTGATGACTTAAATGTATGGAAAATAAGTGTTTGTAAGAAACTCTTTCGCACCAGTTCTTTAAATCTTACCGATGATGCTTTATAGCCTCGACCCGTTCCGACACCTCAACGAAAACAATGGTAAAGGATTCATAATAGTTTTTGAGTTAAATTCGAATAAGTGCTCAACACCCGTTAGAATTTTATATATTGTATTGATGAAGAAAACTTGATTTTTCTTTCCAAATACTTCGGTCCTCATCAAACTGAAATTCAGTGGAACTAGGTAATCTCAACTAGCTATAATCCTATTTCGGGAGTCGAGGTACGCGATCCAGGACAAATATTCACTAGTCATTCTAATTTGTATCATCATTAATGGCGCAACAGCCCCAATCGAGCAGTCACAGCTATATTGATGCACTGATTGAGCCATACAGTTTGATAATGTTAGTAGGGATAGGGATTCGCTATCCACGTCAATTGCGTTCTTCCACCGTTTAGGTGGTTTTCTCGGCGGTCGACTGCCATTTTTTTAACCTTTGAAAATGTGTCTGGGAATTCTTCTGACATCCATTTTAATTTTTGCTGTTTTGAAAATGTATGGATTGGCTTTTCCATGCACACACCTTGCCATTGGTGGTCTTCTAAACTAAACAAGCTAGCGAGACATTAGTAAACTGGGAATAGCAAACGAACTAACGAGACAAATAGCTCACCAGAATTCCGAAACGTAGTTTGCCCCATTCCCAATATCTTTCCTGGACCCTAAACATAGAAGATCATCGAAATACGTAAAACCACTACGGAACAAATCACTCGAGTACGAACCAGACAGAGCTGCTATCTGAGATCCAGCAGTCAGATCACTCCCTATTAATAACACACGTCTGGTTAAATTGCGCTTACCAATCTCGGATCCTTTTCGACGGTAAAGACTTGGTCGCAAACTCTTAAACTTTCTGCCAAACTTCGGTTCAGAGCTTCTAAATTCCGCTCGCACGAAATATGGCAGCGTTTCAATATGTTGGATCTCACTTCAGTTGTAGTTTGGATTGCCGTAAAAAGATTTTCCACCTCACGGTCTTTACGCTTCTCCTACGGGAAAACTTCAACGGTAAAAATGTTTTTCGCAAAATGAAAACTGTACCTCAAATGCGCTAACCAGGAATGCAATTTCGCCGTCCAGAAAAGGTTTATGGTCAAAAATGCGATTGTAAATGTTTCCAATGTCTGAAATCAAGCTTTATTTAACGAGCAATTTTTAATTTCCAGAAGGTTTCTGCTACGATACCTTGAACAACTTCGGCTGTCATTTTAATATAGAATCTGTCATGTGATACTCGTGACAGTTAGTCATGGAAGTATATGGAATGGCTAAGAACTAGACTTTTCCTAATGAAACCTGGGGTGTGTTCAAGATGCCAGCCGCTCAGCTGAATTGAACATCTAAAAACAGAGTCATAACAAACATGACAACTCCATACAAATTGCCGCTCTTCTCTATGCAGGACGCACGACTTGGGTGCGAAAAAGTGTTTCTCCCGATAAAATAAAGTAATTGGCTGAAAAAAAGTCAGTAAAATCGTAAGAGATAAAACCTAGTGTACGAGTGAAGAACCTGAATTTAATGTGATTTAGAGAAATTGCGTGATTCTTGTGATTTTCGGGAGTCAGCTATTCTTATATCGTGTAATTCATACGGCGCGTATTAAGAACTTTCGTTGTATTGTGGTTGTATGTCGAGCTTGAGTTCCGATGTTTATGTATTTTTTACTTGGTGCATGATTTATTCTCGAGTTTTTGCAGAAAGACTTTGTACTGCAGCTAATTTGACATATTGATCAACGCAGTTTTTTCAACATCAATTTAATTTTTCCGTGGTTAAATCGGTCTTACAATGACCTCTTGATCTCTTGCCTAGCGCGTTCATGTAAAATTTTCACCGGAAATAGTGCATATTGTATGGTATATTTTGTACTGTTGTGTCAATATCGTTTTTGTTTTATGTGTTCCGCATACTTGAAAGTCTTTTGCCTTAAGTGCGTACATATACGTAATTGTTCCGATATTTAAAAGATGATTGCCGTCATTTCCAAATCAGTAGATGAACACTCATAGATTGGATTTGAGTGAACTTCTTCGCTGGTTTGGAATGAAATAATAAAATATTTTACTTAATATCTTTTGTTTTATTTTACTTTATTATTTTTTAATAATAAAATATTGTTATCGACCTGAAATTTCAAAAAAATTTACTACCGTGAAATTTTGTAATTTTACGTTTTAGGACTAGTATACCCCAAAAAAGCAAAAAAAACAAAATGTCCGTCTGTCCGCCGTAGACGCCGTACGCAAACCGTTTCAAGGTGCGTAGCTCACAAACTCCTTGAGATATTAAGTTGAAATTTGTATGGTAGGTAGAGTGGGTGAATGCCTACGAGTGGTATCTTTTGGTGGGGTGTGGGAATAAAGGGGGAGGGGGGGGGGAACGTTTTAGATGAAAAATTTTGGTTTCTGGATCTCAGGAACCGCTTATGCTAGGAGGCTGAAAGTTGGAACTTATGAAGTACTATGATAGTGGACACATTTGCAAAAAAATAGTCGAAAGGGGTTGAGAGGTGTGCGAGTGGGGGGAAACAAAACGTTTGAAAGCTGGGATCGATACATTCTAAAATCCATATCTCCTGAACGATTGATGTCAGATGGCTGAAATTTTATAGTTGTATTAAGGAATACTAGGAGATTAGAAAGGTGTTAACATTTTTAAGGATAGAAGTGGGGGGGGGGGGTGAAAAACTTTGAATTACAATATCTTCCGACTCAATTGTGCTAGGAAAATAAAATTGGGTTGCTGTATATAGAATTACCAGTGGAGTCTAATGAATGTAAACTTTTTGAGGGGGGAGGTAAAGCGCCGAAGGTGGGGGGACAGCCATTTTTCAAAAAATTAAATTTTTGTATCTCATGAACCGTATCACATATGATCTTGAAATTTTTGCAGGAGTTAGGACCAGTAGACCTCTGGCGGAGAAACAAATTTGGTGGGAGGGGGTGGAAATTAAAAAATTCTGATTTTAATTTCTCGAAAGCCGCAAAGGATAGAAAGCTAAAAATTGAAAACTGTATTGAGGTGCTATAGAGACATCCCAGAAAAAAATTTTGATAGGGGTAGCAAGGTACGGGGGTGGGGGTGGTTTTTCGTATCTCAGAAACGGCTTATGCTACAAAGTTGAAACTTAGTATGTATATGTAGAAGTACTACAGGAGTAATTAAAGCAAAATTTTTTTGAAGTACAGAGCTGGAGTAAAAAAAATGTTCGTTAAAAGGGGTTTTTCCAACATTTTCATGAATTACGTTATTTTAACCTAAAGAATAAGCAGGAGGCTATTTGGAGCGTTATTTTTAAGGTTATCAGTCGCATAGTGACCTTCACCGCATCTCAGTATTAAACACATTTCGGACTTCTACCCAAAAAATAATAGAGTTGAGCCCCGACTGTTGCCAGATTTTTTTTATGTGGTTGAAATATGACTGTTAACGTAAAGTACGTAACGTATGAACGGTCAAGCAATATATCCAGGTTTTTTTAGCCTAACTACTACATTTCATAAATAACAATATGCTCCTGAAACTGTTCTCATCTTATACACAAGTTTTTATTATAAGAAGTGCTGCTTTTGAATTATAAATAATTAGTACGATGCAGTTGTAAAAAATGTTCTCCAATGAACTGGTATATTTTCTCGTTTCGATCCGTGACGTCACACATAAGCTAAAAATCGAGGCATTTTCTCACGACGAACTATCATGTGTGCGCGGCTTGAGTTGAAATTGGCATTGGGCATAGCAAGAAATAGCTTCTTCGGGTTTCGGACAGCGAAAAGCAGCTTGTATAGCTTACAATAGAGTCACTGTATACGAACTAACACAAACATCCATTATGGATGTTTGTGTTAGTTCGTGTATACAGTGACTCTAGCTTACAACAGCTGTTCGACACATACATACGCAAGTTGACGTAACATATGCATATATTATAATAAAATAAAGTAAAAATGAGCACTACTAGTAGTGTCCTTAAATTTTCCGCTTATTTCCATTGTTAAGAAAACATAATTTTCCATTTTAAACATTCAAAATGACGTTGAAACGAAACTAACAGCTACACACACATGTGAATATTGCAATAGCTACTTTCTTGCTACAGTCCGGAGTATGAGCAGCAAAAAGCAGCTATGGAAGAAGCTTTTTAAAAAATTTGGACATATCTAGTGTCAAATAGCAAGCACGAGAAAGCAGCTTTCTGGTTGCTTTGGACACAAAAGCAGCTAATAGCAGCTATAGCGGAAATCATGAACAGAGCCCTAATTGTTTAGTACATGGAAGTATGAAAATTGGTAATGCTGTTATGACATTGGTTATTTTTGGCGCTTTAAGGGGGCTAGAAAAAACCAATGGAAAGAGATAGAAAATTTAACATACAATTTAGACATTGGTGTGAGAGTGACTGTCAAAAATAAGCGGCAACATAGCGCCCGCGAGCAGTTTTTCGCAACATTCTAGTAGTTCAAGTCAAGAAACAACCACTGAGAGCTTCATTTCCAGCCGCTACACGCTTTTTTTGACAGTTCGGTACGTACAAATAATGGAAAGTGTCATGTTATTTTATGAAACGCGCTAGAACCGGTATTTTTCTTAACAAACCAGTTGTTAATTTCGTTTACTATATGCCGCTAGCGTTGGAAAGAGCGGTATCTCTTTCTTTTAATGTTGTTCGCCTTGTCGCACGATTAGTTTTTCCTGCGCTTTTTTAAAGCTTGAAAAATAAACAGTGTCTTAACTCCATAAGTCCAAATATACGATAGAGATGGCATATAGTCAGCTATATTACAAAAGACTTCGTATAAATGTTAGGAAAATTCAATAGATTTTCTACATAATAAGGATATAACCTACGCTGCCACACCCATGCAAGAAGCAAGAAAACTTTCAAGCGTCAAGTCAAATACAATTTTGATTGCGACGCATTCCGTATTTGAGTGAAGTTTAACCATTCGATTCTCCATGGCGATACGAATTTCATCGCCAATCGTATTTGTACGGATTTTATTACATGTATAATATTTTTTTTTAATGTTTCAGGATATTCCAAGGCTTGACGAGCTGCATTCATTTTTTTTTATTTTCAGCTTCAGAGCACGATCGACAAAGGTTTCGAGTTGGCATCGTATTATTGAAGTCACATTTCGGGTACATTTTGCATACTAATTTTTACACTCTAGATGAAATCATATAGAGTATTATAAGTTTAATCCAGCCCAAAAGTTTGAACGCATAGAACCGAGCCTCGGACGAAAAAAGTTATATATTACTTTTTTTTTATTTGTGGCCAAAAACTCCAAATCCGCTTGACGTCCGTCCCTCCGTCCGTCTGTCCGTGAACACGATAACTCAAGAACGCCTCACCTAGGATCTAGAAATTTTGAATCTGGATGTTTGGTTGAATTTGTAAGGCTAAGTTCGTTAACGGGGAAAATCGTCCTACTCCTTCGGGTAGCTGCCATACAAAATGTCCTTAAAACACTTCAGAAGGGTTTAAGCTACGTCTTTGAAATTTTGTATGTTATTTTTCCAATAGTTGGAGCTAATTGTATGATTATGAAGAAAATCCTATTAGTCCTAGCTACGATTTTCGGAATTTTGTACAAATTAGTTTTGAGTGAAAACGAACTTCAAAGTTTACTAGTCAGCGAAATCCTTTTACTCCTTCGGGTAGCTGCCATACAAACGTCCTTAAAACACGTGTTCAAGAATCTTGGTCGATAACTTCAGAATGGTTTAAGCTAATAAATTCCAATAGTTGGAGCTAAATGTATGATTATGAAAAAAATCCTATTAGTCCTTCGTGTAGCTGCCATATAAATATCCTGTCAAAATGTCTTCACTAAATTTACGCAACTCACTATAACTCAAGTAATCCTTTAGCTATGAATTCAGAATTTCAGAAATTCTTATTTATCCCCAGCTACAATATAATTTGGAGTTCAGTATTCATCTAGAGTATCATACGATTGTCTTGCAGCCGATCGTGACTGCAGTATGTTTTTACCTCTGTCTTACATTTAGAACAGAAGGGTTAGACAATTTGGCAGTTGGTTTAGCGTCAGGACTTTATAAGTCAAATTTCAAATCCTTCATTCCTCTATGTAAGAGGCGGAAATAAAAAAAATGCGAGAGCAAATACGTTTCACCACTCGTAGAAATGTGAATTTTGTACGTACGTATGTTACGTATAAGCACCTAAAATATTATACGTAGAATCGCCGTAAATATTCTACGTCTAGTGCTCTTCCAAACTATATAGTATATAACTGTATAACTGTATAGTGCTCTTCAAAACTATACGTACAGACTTTTAAAAGAGCCGTACAGAATGAACGCAATCGCAGTCGGATTGGAGTGTCAAAATAACGGAGGAAAAAAAACGAGTTTCAAATGCATGTGATTGTATGTAGCTGAACAGAGTGAACGCTAGGGGTCGCAGATAGTCGTAAGTAAATTCGTAATATTTAAAATGATCGCAAGTGAACGCATCGAAATGTCAAATATGACAATATCATAACCTAAAACGCACTATATTCTTTAAAGAAGAAAATAATAAAATGTAAAATGAAAGAGATTTCGATGAGCATTAAAAATAATTCACCTATTTTTGCGTCCATATCAATTTCGCTTTGATTATTGACACTGATAGAACTGCGAACTCAATCCGGTCATTGTGTTCATGCAGCGTTTACTTGCGGTTTACAGCGTTTCATTGCATCTCGTTGCGACGTTTTAACATTGCAATCCGACTGCGATTGCGTTCATTCTGTACGGCTCTTTAGAAAGCACAGGATCATATGGCGCCTGTTTAAATGAAAGCAGCGGCAGAAGCAGAGACAAAAACAGTGCTGCTTTTTCGTTCTAAATTCTAAAATTCTGTTCCTGCTTCAGTACTGCCAACGTAAATCCCTTAAGAATTGGGAATGTTGTCAGCAATGGAAATGTTAAATGTTTCAAAATTGTTTCCATATACTCGTATTTAATGATAATTTTAAGCGAAAAACTCAGAAAAATCAACGGAAACAAAATATTTTCGTCCACTCAAACAAGAGACTAAAATACTTCTGACTGTTGACAGTTAGCATGGACACATTATGCCGTGCTTCTACCTTCGGTGGTAGTTAGCATGAGCACATTCTTCTCTGCTTCTGCTTTTATTTAAATTCATAAACCAGAGCAAAAAGCAGCATTGATGACGCTGTTGTTTCTGCCGCTGCTTTCTGCTTTTAATGTGTCATGGCCTTCAATTATAATGGTTCCGATCCGATCCGGCAACGTCGGAGGAGAAAAATTTCAAGGCACAATGATTCCGTTCCGACATTGGTCAAAGTGACACTATCGAGGTGTAATTTTGAATTTTAGTGATGCGAAAAAGGTGGTGAAATTAAATAATTCACCTCTTAGCGTCGGAACGGATAGAAGTTAAAAGTTGGTCAACTTTACCACTCCGTTTTGTGTCTCGGCTAATTAACGAAACGATTGTGACTAGTCGTTCCGAAATTCTCTTTAGATGTGTGTCGGATGGAGAAACTCAACACTGTCCGTTTTCCGGATCGGATCGAAACCATTATAACTGAGGCTTAACTGAGGCTTTAAAAACGAACCTATTCAGGGAAGCACTTTTTTCTATTTTTACTATTGAACTATTCCTGTAAATCCAGTTTTTGTGAAAAAATTAATTTTATTGACATCAATGAAATCAAATAACAATAACTTCTTCACAGTGCCACAGTGTCTTGGGAGATGACCACAGTACAAGAATGACAAACGTATCACAACATTTCATAAAGAAAATTTATTTTTTTAAGACACAAATTTCAAGCACAAAAATGAAAGAATAATGAAACGAAAAAATGGTTTATGTTCGCCTTAAATGATATCATAATTTTGTCGTACATATTTATTTTTCTCGGAATATTAAACATTTGTGAAATTCATTGAGAAAAATTATCCATTTTCTGACTTAGCTGTGGGTGTTGCAGCCTAACATTTTCGGAATGTAAAACCGGAAATAAATACGTTGTTATCAAGAGCAAATTTAGAAAGAATCGGAAACTTCCCGAGCTCCAAATCACAAAATTACACACGAACCGCCATACAGCAGTCAGCTGACGAAAATTTGTCTATCTTCGAGGGTTGTTTTTATTTCCACCAGGTGGCAATTTCCAACTTTACCATTTGTTGCTGAGAACGAAGGATTTCGAAATTTATTGAAAGTTCACCTCAATACAAAATTCCTAGCAGGAAGACTGACGCGCTGGGTTGACGAAAAATATGTATTTTCACCATGTTTTAAAGTTAAGCCTCAGTTATAATTGTTCCGATCCGATCCGGCAACGTCGGAGGGGAAAAATTTCTAGGCACAATGATACCGTTTCGACATCCATCAAAGTGACACTAACGAGGTGTAATTTTGATTTTTAGTGAGGCGAAGGAGGTGGTGAAATTCATTAATTCACCTCTTAGCTTCGGAACGGATCACGGTCGTACATACAGGTCTGGAAACTCAATGCAATTTTTTGTGGTGGGGGTAGACACCTTTTGGGAAGAAAAATTTGGTTGTTGTCGTATTGACCACCAGGTTCGTCATGCTCTCACGGTTTTGTCAGATTGACAAATAAAAATTTGTCAAAATCACGGTCTTATGTCAAAACAAAATACGTGTGCGATACGAGTGCTGAACAAATTTAGTGTTTTAAAGTGAGTATAAATAAAATACTATATCACGTCAACTTTATCGCCATCGTTTCGAACGGATGCAATAATCCGACTTTCGGTCGTGTCCTTCAAACGAATGGTGCGATTTTTAATGTTTTATTATTTCTCTTGCAGGGTGAAAAAATCTCGACCATCTTGAAGGCCGCCAATGTTGAAGTCGAGCCCTACTGGACCGGTCTTTTGGCCAATGCCCAGGAAGGTGTCAATGTCAAGGACTTGATCATCAGCATTGGATCTGTTCTGCCTCAGCTGGAGATGCTGCGGCGTAAAAAAGGTAAAAGAAAAACCCATCGCAATATAAATGACGAATTTTTATTTTTTTTAGAACCGAAATCAAATTTGGTGTCTTCTTGCAGGGCTCGAACACGGAATCTATCACCTCGTCGGCGAACACAAAAAAATCCATTCAGGCGATGACGCCGGGCCGCAAGAGGTCCGGCCCAAAATTCGAACTATCCAACGAAAAAGGAAGAAACCAAACGTATGATGGCCGTATCGACAAGAACGGCACGGGAAAACTCTCGTTTGGCGACTTTCTGCAACTGATGTCGCTAAAAATGGCCGAAAAAGATAACAAGGAGGAAATCCTGAAGGCATTCCGTTTCTTCGATGACGACGATACCGGACGGATTTCTTTCAAGATAAGGATGCGGCACAAAGTACATTACCATTTGTCGACATTCAAGTAGTAGTTTCAAGCCCGCCGGTAGCATTATCTGGCGTAGGAATTTACCACAAAGGAATGGATCAATTTGGCGGATTTGTTGCACCAAAGTTGATCACTTATGATTTTTCGCCTCATATTCAGTCACCAAAGTTTAACGAGATTTAGAACAGGCGAAATTAAAAGAACAAATAACTTTGTTTGCATTATGTAATGTAAAATAAGAAATAAATGTGATTACATTGCGATAATAGTTCAATGTTTGTTGATGAATTTACCCACTAAACGTTTAGTTTAAATGACGGATGGAAGAAGAAATTTGCAAGATGGAAGTAAGACAGTGCATGAATAGGTAGTAATTCGAGATCAGATCAGATTTTATTATACCATATTAAAATTTGTAGTAGTAGTATAAAAGAAAAAATATTTTTCTCACTTGAATCATATTTTGCTTCCATCAGATCTTAAGTGACCTATGATATCAGAAAACTATGATACCCAATAAAACAATCCGAAATAATCATATTTCCTAAATCCCCAACGTCCTGTGTGGAATTTAAATTCATAAGCTCAGGACCACTATTAATTGTACACTATGAAACTAAATATTAATCTACCATGCGGTTTTTAGGCACAAAGCTCTCAGTTATTATACGTTCACATAAAATGTTATCTCCGTCCATGAGAAAATCGTGCATCAAATCACAAAGAACTGCTAACAATTTTTCGTGTTCATGTTGTTTTTTTATAAACAAATTGTTAACCAATATAATTTCATTTTTGATATGAATCCTGATTGCTCCGCACACGACGTAAGACTGCAGCGAGTGTCCAGCACATCCCGAAGAGAGGAAATCGTAGCGATTTCTGTATAGTATATTGCATTCTTCTCGATTCAGTTTTCTTGCAACCCCACATTGACGTAAGCTGTAATTCAGTTTTCAAAATTTAAGGTTGACATTTATATTGTCACAACGTCTAGAATGCACGTTCTTGCGCTTGCGCAACCAATCGCTAGTAGCGACTCTGTTGATAATAACGAGAAGCTATACCAGTTTATTTTCACACTTTCTTCAAAAAAGGTGTCTACCCCCACCACGGCAGTTTCCAGACCTGTATATACGACCGTGGAACGGATAGAAGTTGAAAGTTGGTTAACTTTACCCCTCCGTTTTGTGTCTCTGCTAATTACCGGAACGTTTGTGACTAGGCGTTCCGAAATTTCCTTTAGATGTGTGTCGGATGGAGAAACTCAACACTCTCCGTTTTCCGGATCTGATCGGATCAGAACCATTATATCTGAGGCTTTAAACTGTCTAGTATAGAACATATAACTTTAACTACTGATATTTGGACCGATACCATGCAAATGCGAAATTTTTTGGGAGTGACTGCACATTGTGGGATCGGTATTGAATTTCATTCGGTAACCCTCGGAGTTTATGAGGTAGATGAAAGACACACGAGGGAGTATATTTGCAAAATGCTCAAAAAGACATGTGATGAATAGTGTTGCCAAGTATTTTTCTTGGTTGAGCACTAAAATATGAAATTGTGAGCGTTAATTTCAATTTCAAGGCACTAAAAATTTATTTTTTCATATCAATCGCAGGTATATTCAAATAACGCGCAAGCGGTAAAACTAATTTTTGTCCACTGAGACGAAATTTTGGGCACCAAATTTAACGCTGAAAGCACTAAATTGGCATCATTATGATGAATGGGGAATTGGTATTGAGAAAGTTACAGCAGTCGTAACAGATAACGCAGCTACACGGTAAAGGCTATTGAACTAGGGTTTGGAAAAAAAACACATTCCCTCTTTTTCCCATACTTTGAATTTAATAGTTCAAAGCACTTTCCAATGTGTTAATCTGCAAAATTATATTAAAAAAAATGAAGGCAATTGTATATGAACTATTTATTTTTTTTAAGTGGACATAATGAGTTTTACATTTTTGCTCAATTCAAATATTGTATCATAAATAAAGTAACCGATTATAAATCTTCTTGAATTATATTTAGCCTATAATTCAAGAAGAATATCATACATTTTTAATTTGTCTGATTTTTATTTTTGAAAAAAATTTAATTGAGGAAAAATGTTAAACTCATAAAAAAAAATAGTTTTGTTTTTAATTCATGTGCACGTTTGCAATTCAAAATAACGTATGTATTGTCATCGCATAGTTCGTAGTATTGCAGCTCGTGTTTTGTTTCTCATAGAATTATAACTGCAGTAATTTGAGCAAAAGTTAAATTAGATTAAGCTATGATATAAAAAATTCTATTAAAAGTAAAAATTCTATTAAAAATAAAAATTCAATTTAAAATTTCGAATTAAAAATAAAAATTCAATTAAAAATTTCAAGTTCAATTAATAATTTCAAATGTCAATTTTAATCAAAAATATACGATATTTTGAATATAATTATGTATTATAATTGCAGTTTCTTAATCAAATGAACAAAAAATTTCGCTTGAAGTATTTTGCACAGCAGGAATTATACTCTTATTATGGGTATGTACATCTTATTTATAAATCTGACCTGTCTTCACTGTTAAAACAATATACGCACAGTTTGCATATTTGACTTATGACTTGGGAAGAATTTTCTTTTCTTCTTTTCTTCTTTTCTTCCAAAACTTAAAAGCTTTTTAAAAATTCCTCTTCGTTCAGTTCAATTCAAAAATACTGGAGAATTTAAATAATTGATTTAAGTGTGGCACGGTCGCGTCTCGTGTCTTTATCTAGCTTATTTCAAACCTCTCCTGCTTTTTTTCTCTTTTTTTAATTTAATTTTCTTTCAATTTTATTATACTATTTTTTTACATTTTTATCATTCCGCTTAAGTATTGTTATACTATTTTGTACGATAAGGATATTGTCCGTTTATTCTATTAAATAAAATAAATAAACCAAGCCTTCAATGTTTCGTAGATTTTCCCATATTTGGACGAAATTTGAAAATTTTCTTCGATGCATCGAAATAAAAATCGATATTTTCATTTTTATCCAATAAATCGGTCAATATCGATGTTCTAATTTGATGCATTGCATCGAAAAAAACATCCGATGTTTTTTTCGGTGCACATCCAATCGTACCGCATTGAAAAATAGGCAATATATGCTAAATATGAGACGACATCAGTGTTACCGCGAGGCGGTTTTTTGGAGTTGCAAGGTCTGCTACCTAAGAGAGGTAGTAGAAACCGAATTTTAATAATAATACGCAATAAACAAGAAAATAAGCTTAACATTAAACATATAGTAATGTAAAATAATAATGGATTACATTATTTTGCGTTGCATTTGTCTGTTTTCAATTTGACTTTCGAGAATTATCGCAAAAACGTAGTGTTTTATGACTTGAAATAATAGTGCTGAAAATTTTCAAATTAAAAAAAGGTAATAAATCTGCTACATATGTATGTAGTAAAACAGTAACGCTGGATGACATACGCTCTCAAGGAGACGACAAACGTCTCCTACACTTATAGCTTCTCACTAAAGTATAGTACTGTGTTCGGCGAAACGAAAACGAACAAAAATGGTACCTATGAAGTAGAGTAAAATAAATTATACAGTTCGCTACTAGATGTCAGTGAAATAAAAGCACGCAAAATTTGAAAGAAATTAAAATATCGGCAAGAAATTACAATTCCGGCACACAACACAACAACATATAACTCACACAAAATTTCCCGAGCACAAACGAACTGAACTGACAGCCAACGGTTAAAATTTTTGAATTGTCAAATATGTCGCTTGTCATAAAAGGTACCCTACCCTTAGAAACCAAACTTTAACGAAACCAAGTGCCATCTATTAGTGACTACTCCAAATGTCCATTCCGCACACGAACACAGTACTGAAAAACGAACGAAATATTTCGTCGCGAAGAATGAACGAAATATTAATTTATTTTTATATGAGATTTGACAGTTAATTTGCTCGGAACACAGTACTAGGTTTAAGTGGACAACTACAGACAACATACGCTTTCGTCTCTCTCATCCACCTTCTGATCAAGATAGGACGACCCCGGCGACATACGCCGTCGTCTCTCTCATTCTCACCGATTTATACAGAAGGCCGACATACGCCCAGCCTACGGTTGGAACGGATCCACCATCCATGCGAAAACGTAAGCGGGGAAAAAAATAGCAAATCTATTAACTCAAAAATAATTATAGTCAGTTTCCTATATACGATCACTTATGAAAATTTCGGATTGAATTGGGCATCAAATCGACGCCCTTTTCTGCGTTATTCTACGATGTTTCTGATTTGCGTAAAACATCGATATAATTTCGTTCAAAATTTATCTCATTGTTAACGTTAACAGATTCTGTACTGGGAAATTGTATCGACCGCACTCATCCCATTCCCATTCGATTTCGATTCTCTAAATTCTAAAACATCTCCCTTCCATTTTTCGTACACATTGGAGTTATCTATCACTGGCGAAGTCTGTCGTGTTTTCGCTGGAGAAAGTCAAATAAATATTTTTTTGACCGTGGATTTCGATGAAAAATACGATCGAAAGTCGTTTAAGAACGTTTACAAATAAAATGTAAGTATATTTGGAACATTTCTGGCTAAATTTTCTTACTTGTGGTCACGTAATTCTCTTGCTTTTAATATCGTTTTATAATTTCAATTCAATGGCTTCGTGACAAGAATGGCGTTAGTACGAACGCCATCGAATTGCTTCCCAATTGCTTGTGGCTCGGCCCGAGCCGCTCGGGATACTCAAAATTTTGGGCGAATAAATAGTAATACAATCTGTGTTAAGAACTCAAATATGAGATAAAATTATGAAAGCGAGTGTCACCGCCCGTTGCCTCATTTTTAAAGTGCCGTCTAGCTTGTTTGTGCCTATTTTTCTCCGCTTTGTGGATTGTAATGGTTTTTGTCTTTTGGTCACTTCGCTCTCGTCCTGGCGTTAATTTTGAACGGAATTAGATGGCTTGTTTGATTTTGTGGAGCGCGGAATAAAGGCAGCAGTGTTGTTTTCATTATTGAACTATTCTGGGCAGCTGCTCGAGTATAAGTTTTTGTCCTACGCAACACAGCTGCCCTTTGGTTATGTAATTTTTCCAACCCAAGGGAGGAAAATCGATTTTGAATTTATGAGTAGATTTAATCAAAAATCAATCAAATTACTGCAATGTAGGGAAGGAATTTGAAACACCTAGTGAAGAATAACGATACGGAAGAAATTGGTAATTGTAGGTTCTTTTTAATCCATACTCACACTTGGTGTACAGAATATCCAGTGTCCATATCAGGATTAACGAAACATTAAGCTTATGAAAATGACTTTGTCTGTGGTGTTAGTTCTCTGAGGTTGGTGGCGAACTATAACCGGGTGAAGAATGGGACTTAATTCTAAAATCGGATCAAATTTATTTTTTCATGTAAATTTTATTTATTTGAATGTCTTGTTTAAAAAAGTGTGTACAGTACCAAGATGAAACACCAAGCTTCACTTATTATTGGTTTAATCCCTTTATTAATCATGGGTTATTCCTCTCCAGTTCAAAGAAGTGGGGACAGTACAGTATATTATCTGTAGCCCAAACAGGAATAGTTGATTCTGTTTAAAAAGATTAGACAAATTATGCAAAATGAACATAACAATTTAAAAATAAACAAATACAAGTGAAAAGTACTTATTCGTGCATAAGAAACACTTGCCATTGCCATTGCTCTAAAACGTAA
Source organism: Beris morrisii (assembly GCA_951812415.1). NCBI lineage: Eukaryota > Metazoa > Arthropoda > Insecta > Diptera > Stratiomyidae > Beris > Beris morrisii. Next base: position 100,284,108 of record OX638311.1, read on the forward strand.
ATCTGATTCGTTTGTACAAGAACTAAGTTTTCAGAATAAAGAGCCGAAGATTCCCATTTTCGGCACATCCGATCTTATTCGTGCATAAGAAACACTTGCCATTGCTCTAAAACGTAAATCTGATCCGTTTGTACAAGAACTAAGTTTTCAGAATAAAGAGCCGAAGATTCCCATTTTCGGCACATCCGATCGTTGAAAGCGTTCGCAAACTGCTTTATTAATCTACTGAAAAGGTCATTCCTGAGTGCTTGAAAACATATTTTTTAGATACCTATAATAACATCTGAAGTAGTAATATTGTAGATATGAGAATAGGAACGCATCTAATTTCCCATTATTTTATTTTATGCCAATTATTTCTTGTAAGGGTAAGAGAAATCAGAGTTCACTTTCCCGCCGGCGGGTTCCAAAATATGGAAAGATTATATTTAACAAAATCATGTTGAATGACAGATAGATGGTGCAAACATTTTCCGTGAATTATGTTTCCGTGAAAATGTTTGCAGGATTCCTTTTCAAAGCTTTAAGTTTTGTTACCTACATCCGAAATGGTGGCTAAAACTCGAAATGGGGCGACGAGCCTGCACACCAAATAGTTAAGGAGAAGAAAATTTAAGTTATTCGCCAAAACTATAAATCAAAGCTCAGGGCCGTACTAAAGGCCACTGATGCCCTAAACACTCCTAGTGTTGGTGCCGCCTCCCCATTAAATTACCAAATTAAAACTCTAGCATTGGTAGATGGAATAATGACAGATATTTCAAAATAGTCAGTAGTTGCTCGTACATATGTATATTAAATCTTAATGCATTCTCGAGTTATCGACAGTTTGGGTTTTGGTATGGTAGTTACTCAAACAAATATGTGCAGAGAAAGTAAAATGCCACTTATTAGTTAATGAGAAAAGTAAAAAAACAAATTAAGGTTATACCTTGGATACACTGCTGGTATTGATATCATAAAATCGTCAATACCAGCAGTGTATCACCCAATACTAAGCATATACGAGATAAACGAAATGATATATATCTAGTATTGAAGCCGTTTCTTAATATACAATTTCGAGTGCCATTAGTAGTAGTGCCATTCCCCAATTATGTGACGAGTATCGCAATTAACGGGCCTATTAAGAAAATCGACTCAACCAAAAAACGCACATTCTGCAATTATGAAACTTGAGAAGTGCCTACTTGTCGAGTTTCACTCGACTTAGAGTCGAAAAAAAGCTTGAGTAAAAAGAACTGCGTATTATGACAGCCGATCGAGTGAGTTTACTTGAAAGAAATGTCAAATTCACTCGACTGCTGGAAATGAAGTGACTTTCCAATTTTCGAGTTTCATAATACCAACGTTAGCTCGAGTCGAGTTCAAATGTGAGTCGAGTTCAAATGTGAGTCGAGTTACTCACTCGACTCGAGTTTCGTAATAGGCCCGTAAATATCGTTGCTTGCTTATACAGTGGATGCAGATTATTGTAATCGCGGATAATGTTATAAGCCGCATTTTGTTATCGAAACCGTTGGGTTCCATTTTCCACAAACAGAATTCATCTCTTATTTTTTTTTCTTCGTTTATTGTTATCACCCGGTTAATGTTATTGTTTTTGGCTGGTGCCAAAGTGATTACAATAAGCGGCAACCACTGTATCAGATATTGTCAAATCATACCATATGTTCAGTGTATCATATGCCGCTGGTTTCAATACTACGATTTCAATACCATGGTTTCTATATTAGCTGTGCATCAATAGGTTTGTTCTTTTTGGCTACACTTTCTACACTTTTCTGCACTAACTCTTGAGCGAGTGCAGAAAAGTGTAGAAAGTGATTGGAAAATGAACATTCATTTTTCATTCACTTTCTACTCTTTTCTGCACTCGCTTAAGAGTTACTGCAGAAAAGTGTAGAAAGTGTAGTATACATACTTATTTTATTTGTACAAAATTTACATTGAAAACTAGACGGCTTTTAACCGAAGCATCTCATCCAGTAAATTCACTGGTCCTGCTATTCGCAATAAATTCTCTTCTCTACTCTAGCCTACTATCCTACAGAAAAAAGTTATAAATAATTATAAAAATAACAATGTTGTTATTTTCTATATAAATGTTCTACCCTACTCCGTTCTGAATAAAAAACGCATCTATTATATACCTTATACCTTACGTGAATAGCAGAAAGACCTGCTTGCATGCAACATATTGTTGTGAGCTAGGGGTTCGCCGGGATTTCAAGTAAAACAAAATTCGTTTAAAATCAAAATAAGTGATAATTTATTAATTCACACATTAATTCTATTCGCACAATTATTGGCGCTGCGCTGGCAATGCCGCCCGCTTTTATATAGCACTTGACTTGATCACACACTATCAATCGCTTTCCACCAATACGGTCGCGTAATACTCGCTGGCTGTTACAGTCCACGTAATAAAAATTACTATGTCCCTCGCTTCGTCTGCTTTTATACTACATACTTGGCTGTAGTCGAGACAGTTCTTGAATGTTCGCTCGGTGGTATGTGTGGATGGTTCTAGCGAGCTTGGACCGGTGTAGTGTAACCTTCAGTTCTTTACAGGTGTTTTCTCCGATACGCTAAATATGTACAGTGAAACCGAGCGCTTTAATTTGGGATCACTTATTTGGAAAGCCCTTTAATTCGGAAATGGATTGAATTTGTCCAAAGTACAGGGTGCGCCATCTTTTATTTCGGTATGTAAATGTAAATAACTTTGACAAAAAAAACAACTGATTTTTATATGTGAAGTATTTTTATTCAATTTGGTCCTTTGGAATTTATTTGGATTAGTTTTTGAATACAACATCAATCAAGTGGCTGCCTCTATTGGCCACAGCAAAATGTGCCCTTTTTGCTGCGTTTTCCATTACTTTTTCGAGAATCTCGGGCGGTATAGCGATGATTTCGGCACGAATGTTTGCTATGAGCTCGTCAATGGTCTGAGGCTTGCTGGCGTACACTTTGCTTGTCAAATAACCCCCTAAAAAGAAGTCCGGAGGAGTCAAATCTGGAGATCTCGGTGGCCAGTCAATGTCGCCTCTTTTCGACATCGACGTCCAGGGAATTTTCTTGGCAGAAACTGAATTTTTTCATTTGCAGTGTGGCATGGCGCACTGTCTTGTTGAAACCAGTAACCATCCTGACCTTTTTCACGCATTTATGGGCAGACATAATGAGCTAACATCCACCGATATCGTTTTCCATCGACTGTTTCGTTTTGTCGGAAAAAAATTGCCCAATGATGGTTTTGGTGCAAACGCCGGCCCAAACAGTCACTTTTTGATCATACAATGGCGTTTCATGGATCTCGTATGGATTCTCCGTTCCCCAAATGCGGCAATTTTGCTTATTAACGCCGCCAAAGAGTGTGAAATGGGCCTCGTCGGTCATCAAAATTTGCTTCCAAAAATCAGGTTCAGTGTCAACAATTTCTCCATATTCCAAGCGACGTGGACGGTCTGTCGGCAATATTCTATGTGTTAATTGCACTTTATACGGAAACAAATGCAAATCATCCTTCAAAATGCGTCGCAAAGTGGTTCCACTGACGCCAAAATGCTGAGCGCGGTGACGGTACGAGATTTCTGGGTTCTCGGCAACGCTCTCTCTGACCGCTTCAACCAGTTCATTGGAACGTCTTGGTCGTCGATAAACGGCATGTAAACGATCTCCCACTGTCCCATTCTCAACAAAATTCGACACCAAACGACGAATAGTGTTGTCAGTCGGTGCTTGTTGGCCACGATATTTTCGACGATATACACGTTGAGTTAACACAACGGAACGACTATTCTGAATGTACAGCGTCACTATTTCGGCGCGTTGTTTCGGTGTGAAGCGATCCATGGTTAAAATTCTACTGAATTGACGTTTTCAAAACTTGTGCAATCAAGTCAATCTGTTGAAAAATGTCAAAGTTATTCAATGTTTACATACCGACATAAAAGATGGCGCACCCTGTAGAAGTATCGAAATTAATAACGAAGAAAACAAAGTTTAAATTGACCAAAAGAAAAAAAAAAAAATCTGCCGATAGTCTGTGCGAAACTTTATTATTTTTCGGGTCAAAGTTCGGGAGCGGTCAAAGTCGGGGAGTATATCATGAGTTGTTTCAAGATTACTAGATTTCTTGGAAAATTAATTTTGTTCTTAAAATAAAAACATACTGCAGTCACGATCGGCTGCAAGCTAATCGTATAATACTCTAGATGAATACTGAACTCCGATTTATATTGTAGTTGGGGATAAAGTAGTGCATGTGTATGTCCTTTATTAAGGACAGCTATTAGATTGCTACTCAAAACTTAAAGACAATATTCAGTGTTTAATTTCATATCTTGAACTGGGTAAGTCATCGAAAAAAAAATTCCTCTTAGAAGGACTTTCACATGGGAGGTGCAGGAAGGACTCACTCGATTTCTTACACATTTATCCTTTTTCTTGGAACCATTCAAAAATTAATGTGTACAAAATTTCAAATTCGTAGCTTGACGCGTTCAAAAGTTATCGGAAAATATTGTTGAACACGTATCTTAAGGATTTTTTGTATGGAAGGTACCAGAAGAAGTAAAAGGATTTCGCTGACTAGTAAACTCGAACTTTGTTTCCACTCAAAACTAATTTGTACAAAATTCCGAATTCTTAGCAAAAAGATTACTTGAGTTATAATGAGTTTCGTAAATTAAGTGAAGAAATTTTTTTAACAGGATATTTGTATGGCAGCTACTCGAAGGACTAATAGGATTTTTTTTCATAATCATACATTTAGCTCCAACTATTGAAAAACCAACGTATACAAAATTTCAAAGTCGTAGCTTTAGGCGTTCCGAAGTTATTGGCAACAAGGCATCGTTGATGGCATTGAAATCCGCCTTTCTATAGTTTTATAGCATTTTGATGTACATATATTACACGAAAGTTTTGTTGCTTCTGGCAGTATGTTGAGCTACGTATGTCCTTTCTTGGAAATGGCGATGAGTCTCTGTAAACGCATTGAAATTTGTTTTATTTATACAAAGCTTTGTACATGCTGTCTCTCGTACACATTGACATGCGTTCTCACGACTTTTCTCTCAGGCATGTTTTGCCTGCTGGTCAAATATCTTTGATAGATTGAATTGACTGCTGTCATTGTTAGTTGAGTTCGCGGTCGTACATATAGGTCTAGTAACTCAATACAATGGGGTAGAGATCTTTTGTGAATACAAATTTGGATGTTGTCGTATTAACCACCAGGTTCATCATGCTCTCGCGGTTTTCTGACAGATAAATAAAAAATGTAAAGAAATAAAAATTTGGCAAAACTACGTCAACTACACACAAAATAAATTTAGGGTTATCAAAGCTGCATACTCGGCGTTGTTGCGCTTGTACAACCAATCGCTAGTAGCGATCTTGACGAAATGTCTACCACCACGGTAGTTTCCAGACCTGTATATACGATCGTGGTTGAGTTACAGGGCTAAAATAGCGAAAATTAAAACCAAGAGAACTAAGACTTGAAAAGTACCCATTACGATATGTTGAAAAGAAGATAATAACGAATCAATATATTGGCTTTAACACAAAACAAAATCAGTACGTACAAGTATGTCTCAAAGATCGCACAATATAATATAAATAGAATTGTTTGTGTACTAACAAAGAAAAGATTAAAAATGTTGTTTAAATAAAAAGTTTTACAAATTAAACATAATTTTCAGTATAACTTCAACTTTAGTTGTACCCCCTGTTTTAAATGATATTAGTTCAAATTGGAACAATAGGTGTGTTTTTTCAACTGGATCAAGATCATAATCATTCGTTTTACATCGAAAACAACAACAAGAGATGATCCAAAATCATAATGGGATCAAAGTTGGATCAGTTTTTCCCTATTAAAGCTCATCTAAATTACCACTATTTTAGCATTTTCACAGATGGCGCCCTGCGACTCAGCTGATAATGACACCAGTAAATTCAATTTGTAGCAGGTATTTGCACCCAGCAGGCAGAACAAGCTGGTCGAAAAGTCGTGGGAACTCAATACATTTTGTACGGAAATGCAAGTCCATGTGCAAGATAGAGACAGCATGTACCAAATTATTGAAAAAGCCTTTGTATATCCATGCATTTTCTACACAGTTTCATCGCTATATGCAAGAAAGGGAAATTACACTCGTAGTCCTACCCATCTGACAGAAGCAATAGAACTTTCGTAGAATATACATCGCATGCGTGTATAACATTTATTGAAAATGAAATTTTAGTTTCGACGCATAGCTTCTTAATTTTTATCAGTGACATTTGGCTGTTCGTCTATTTATATCACCAATGATAAAGTTGCGAGAGAAGAGTGCGCAGTTATTTTTTGTCTCGGGAAGAAGGACATTACAAAATAATTAAATTTTATCAAAACTAATCGAACTGTTGATGCGTTTTGGTTTTACGATTCAATTTATTTTCAGGCTTACAACTATTTAAAGTTCTAATTTCTTTTCAGTTCTGTCTTTTAAATTTAGAAGGTAAGGAGACTATATTTGATACTAGGTCTATGTTATTCGTGACAGGGCTTAAGAAGTGAAATTCCGTATTCTTTCTTTCTGTATATAAGAGACAGAAATGAAAATATATCAGCACATAATGTTCTACTTAAATGAAAGCTTATGCACAATTGGGAGAGTTCTATCTCTTTTGTATTTCAAAGGAATCATAATTTTACGTTTAAACACCCGAAAAATTATGCGTAGAACCATCGTAAATATTTCACGCATAGTGCTGTTACAAACTATACGTATAAACATATACGACTACCGCGGAAATCGTTCCCAAAAATTGTACATGGGTTATATGACCTTTATACAGTCCCGTTTCGTCGTATAGTATACGAAACTTTGCAGCTGACAGTTTATCCAAGGCATCTACCAACAGGATTATTAACCCTGCTAAATTGGTTTTTATGTTGATCCACATAGTTTTTTTTCAATTGTGATCTGAGCCGCGATTCTGGCGACATGCGAATTGCGAAAATTCCGCATTTTTCCGTTCATTTTCGAAACAGGGAAATTTGTTGGTTTCATGAGGCAAGGCTGTTAGCGAATATTTTCGTGACCTTCCTAGGTATTCAAATTGAAATTCGTATATGTGAATTGAGGAAACTGTTTGTTTTTCGTTTCGTGTTTGTTGTAAATATTAGGTCTGCTCTTTTTGACTGATTGATTGGTTGCATGGTGTTGGAATGGGGGAAGGGCAATGCGTCCGAATTGCTCGAAAGCTGAGATTGAAACATTCTAAAAGTCATATCTCCTGAACGGTTGATGTCAGACGGTTGAAACTTTGTGGCTGTTTTAAGGGATACTAGGAGGACTAAAATTATGAAGGAGGGGAATGTGGGGGTGGAGTAAAAAACTTTGGATTACAATATCTTCCGAACCAGGAAGATAAAATTTGATTTTTGAAGATAAGATTACAAGTCGAGTCTATTGAAAGTAAAATTTTTGAGAGGGGAGGTGGAGCGCAAAAATGGGGGGACAGCCATTTTTAAAACAAATTTATTTTTATATCTCCAGAACCGTGCCTTATGTGGCCTTACAAATTTTACAGGAGTTAGGCCCAGTATACCTCTAGCGGAGAAACAGTCGTTTTTACTGACTGTTTCTGTCAACGACAAATGTCAAAACTTTAGTGGAGCACGTTCAAAATACAAATGAAGCCATTTTCGAAATGAGGTATGTTCGAATATCAATTTTGACACATTCGAAATTAGCGAAAAATTCGCAAGGGAAATTTGCGAATTGTAGTCAGAATCGCGGCCCTGAGCTGCGATTCTGGCGACATGCGAAAATTCCGCATATTTCCCTTCATTTTCGAAACAGGGAAATTTGTCGGTTTCATGAGGCAAGGCTGTTGGCGAATATTTTCGTGACCTTCCTAGGTATTCAAATTGAAATTCGCATATGTGAATTGAGGAAACTGTTTCTTTTTCGTTTCGTGTTTGTTGTAAATATTAGGTCTGTTCTTTTTGACTGATTGATTGGTTGCATGGTGTTGGAATGGGGGGAAGGATAATGCGTCCGAATTGCTCGAATGCTGAGATTGAAACATTCTAAAATTCATACTCCTGAACGGTTGATGTCAGACGGTTGAAACTTTGTGGCTTTGGGATACTAGGATACTAGGAGCTTAGACAAGGACTAAAATTTTGAAGGAGGGGAATGTGGGGGTGGAGTAAAAAACTTTGGATTACAATATCTTCCGAACCAATTATACCAGGAAGATAAAATTTGATTTTTGAAGATAGGATTACAAGTCGAGTCTATTGAAAGTAAAATTTTTGAGGGGCAGGTGGAGCGCAAAAGTGGGGGGACAGTCATTTTTAAAACAAATTTATTTTTATGTCTCCAAAACCGTGCCATTTATGGCCTTACAAATTTTACAGGAGTTAGGCCCAGTAAACCTCTAGCGGAGAAATAGTCGTTTTTACTGACTGTTTCTGTCAACGACAAATGTCAAAACTTTAGTGTGGCACGTTCAAAATGCAAATGAAGCCATTTTCGAAATGGGGTATGTTCGAATATCAATTTTGACACATTCGAAATTAGCGAAAAATTCGCAAGGGAAATTTGCGAATTGTCGTCAGAATCGCGGCCCTGGCCACTGCCATTGAGGTTATGACAGTTGAATTGTTTTTTTGCTTAATTCTCGTTCTTCACTCGTGGAAATAATACTATGCCATGCTCACAAAAACTAGCTACAACTGGTCAGCTTATGAGCGATGTGGCTGAAAAGTGGAAACGTTCCGCTACCGCAGATATTCTATCGTGGCTGTAAATTGATTGACTATAGCGTTGCAGAAAAGGTACGTATGTACCGCAGAGTTTCTGCTCCTATGAACCAGGCCTAAAGTACAAAAGAGAGTGCCAAAAAAATAGAACAGACATAGAAATTCAGCGTATAGAACGAACTCGGCGAGAAGTCATCAAAATTCTACATGTCCATGTGTAAGATAGATGCAGCATGTACTAGGGTATCGTGGTCTCATTTTAAATGTAATCAGAGTTCTACGCATTTTCTATGCACATTTATTACCATATGCAAGAAAGGGAGTCCATATAGTAGTCTTCCCCCATCAGCAAGAATTAACAAAACTTTCATCGAATATAATATATACGCAGAAACCGCAACGTATACGTGTATTAAAATTTCTACAACGAACTTTTGGTTAGGTTTAGGTTTTAGGTTTAAGAAGGGGCGCAGCGCTAAAATCACCACGCTCACTTGGCGCCAAACGGGCCCATTGCGATCCCTTCAGGTGATCGTGGGCTATTCCATCACCTCAGAAACACTCCAATTCCCTGCAGAACCTGACTAATTTGTCATACCCTAACGACCTCAAATCCTCGATGCTCTCGAAGAAAAGGCTACCCAACCATTTCAGACGCCTCCTAGCGATCCCCGGGCATTCACACAGAATGTGAGTGATGCCCTCCACAGCATACAGATCATGGCAGAACCTACACATGTCCGATTCCGCAATCCCTAGCCGCATAGCGTGTTTCCTCAGCATACAGTGCCCCGTTAGTGCTCCGACGAGCAGTCGCAGTTTTCCTCTATCCCAAGACAATATATACTTAGTCTTTTGACTATCCAGCTCGGGCCACAGGGATCTAGAAATCCTGCAGCTTGCCAGTCCTGCCCACCTAGAGTTGGCTGTCTTTTTAGATCGCTCACCAATTTGCGCTTTGATGCCGCATATCGGTGGACAAACATCCTCCTCAACCCTACCATTCGATGCCGATCCCGATCTCGCAAGCTCGTCCGCTCTTTCGTTCCCTAAAATATTACTATGCCCTGGCACCCAGCAAATCTGTACTTTGTTCTGACTACAAAGTAACTGGGATTTCATGGTGACCGATTCCAGCGCCTTTATGGCCGCCAGGCTGTCAATGTAGAGTGAAATATTCTGATCGCATATCTCCCCCATTAACAGGATGTTTGATGCCTGCAACACCGCCAGAATTTCCGCTTGGAATACGCTGCATATGTCTGGCAGCTTAAACGACTTCCCTACACTTAGCTGCTCAGAGAAGACGCCTGCGCCAGTGCCGCATTCCATTTTCGATCCATCCGTATATACGGAGATTTCCCCTTCACGTAGTACTCTATTGTTCTCCCAGTCCACTCTACTAGGATACACAATTTCGTATGGCGTCACAAACTCCATCCCTGGAATTAAGTAGTCCGTACTAATATTCGCCGGGCTTCCCAGAAATTCGCCGAGAATTGAACTATGCCCTCCGCTTAAAAAGTGCACAGCTCGATAGCCTAACTGCTGTATTTGCCGCTACCTGTTTCACAAAGATATCCACTGGTAATAGATGCATAAACACCTCCAACGCGGCAGTAGGCGTTGAGCGAAGGGCTCCCGTGATCATAACACAGGCAGTCCGTTGCACTCTTCCTAGTTCCCTAAGATTGTACTCTTTATCCATGGCCTTCCACCATATCACTGCCCCATAGGTCAGAATAGGTCTCACAACCGTCGTGTACAACCAGTGTACTATATTTGGTTTGAGACCCCAGCTTTTGCCCACGGTCTGCTTGCACGCGAAAAGCGCGTTATTTGCCTTCTTAATGCGCTCCTGAATATTCAATTTCCAGCTGAGCTTCCTATCCAGAATTAGACCCAGGTATTTAGCTTGTTCCGATGGCCTAAGCTCCACGCCTTCGAGCTACGGCAGCCTAAATTCAGTTTTAGAAGCATTCACCCCCAGGCCGCATCATCCAGCCCACTGGCTGAGTGTGCGGAGTGCAGATTCCAAAATGCTCGACAGCGTATCCAAAAACTTGCCCTTGGCGATTACCACAATGTCGTCTGCATATGCCACGACCTTTATTCCCTGCTTTTCAATTTCCAGGAGAACCTCGTTCACAACGAGGAGCCAAAGAAGGGGCGATATCACCCCCCCCCCCCCCCCCCTGAGGAGTTCACCTCGAGGCCTGTCTTATAACATTGCCTTGCCCCATATTAGCACTGATGATTCTGGTATTCAGAAGAGTCGTTAGCCGTTAGTCGTTTGTCAATACCTCCTCCAAACTCAATGCTATACAACGCCGCCCTAATTGCTTCCACTGTCACGTTGTTGAAAGCCCCTTCTATGTCCAGAAAAGCTGATAAAGCAAATTCCTTATACTCCAGACTAGATTCTATAGACCCCACTACCTCATGCAGGGCTGTGTCTACAGATTTCCCTTTCATGTAAGCATGCTGTGCGCCTGACATTATCCTGTTTCCACATAGATTCCTAATGTGCGTTTCCAAAAGCCTCTCAAGTACCTTGAGCACAAAGAACGATAGACTGATGGGTCGAAAGCCCTTGTTGTTGTGTGGCTGGGTCTGCCGGCTTTCGGGATAAAAACGACACGCGCCTCCCGCCAGGCATATGGGACGTACCCCACCGACAAGCAGCTCCTATAAATAGTGCTTAGCCAATTTCGGATTGCCACAGATGCTCTTTGTAGCATGATTGGCCTGATGTCATCTGGTCCTGGTGATTTATAGGGAGCAAAAGTTCCTATAGCCCATTTGATCCTTTCCTCACCTAGTAGTTCGACCAACCCTCCCGGAACAATCTCATGATTTGCCAATGAAGCTCCATTTCCCGTAGGGTGCCCATCCAGCGATGTGCTTCCAGGGAAGTGAGTGGACATCAAAAGCTCTAGCGTCTCTTGACTAGTTTCCACCCATGTTCCGTCGCTCCGCCTAATGTAGCTCGGAGTACATGGCTCCTTGGAAAGTAATTTCCGTAGCCTAGACGCCTCGCTGCTTCCGCTAATAGATTCGCAGAAACCTTTCCACGACTCCCTTTTACGCTTTCTAATTTCATACTTAAACACTCTGAGACTGGCTTTGTACCTGTCCCAGTCCGCCTCATTTCCGTCTCGTTTTACCCTATTAAACAGTTTTCTACTAGACTCCCTTAATTTCCTGAGTTCGCCATTCCACCAAGGTGGGTTAGCTTTCTTTGGGGCCCTGGGCAGCGGACAGGACCTTTCGAAAGCGTTAACTAAAACAGCATTGAAAACTCCCACGCAATCCTCTATCTCTTCTCCACACTTCAGTTCCACCGGAGGAGGCGGTAAATCCGTCTCCATAATTCTGTGGAACCTATCCCAATCTGTCTTCCTAGGATTCCTTGCCGGCTGTATTCTCACCTGCTCGAAGTTAATTTCGAAGAGAATCCAGCAATGGTCCGAGAAAGATGGTCTATCTGAGACCTTCCATTTATCAACTCTTAAAGTACTGGAGTTAGTGGCTAGCGTGATGTCCAGCACTTCCCTCCGGTTCCTTACTATGAATGTGGGGTCTGACCCTGTGTTGCATATCCTTTAAAAACTAACTTAACTTTTGGTTACAATGCAATATTTTCGGACATTCGACCCTGGATTGTGATTTCCATTTCCATTCGTGTTAACAGAAAATACATCTTTTTCGGGATATGAAGGACTTTGTATCTGCTTACCGAAACTGTATTGATGCGTATACGAAACTTTGTCTTGTGCGAAATCATTTTCATTCGAGATTACAATTGGTAGCCCTGTGCGAGTGACTGCAAATTAGAAATAGAATGAGAGTTTGACTTCGCAGATGTATTGAAGCGCTGCTGAAGTTGCTATTGGTTGGCATACAATCGCGTTTGAAGTGCAGTCGAAGTCGGTGTTCTGCTTTAGCCTTAAAAGAGTCCTCCGTATAAGGGAAGTGTCCGTAATGGGGGGTTTCACTACAGTAATGAAAAGTTATTACAAAACTATAAAATATAAGCAAGGCCATAGAGTACGGGTATTAGGATATTTATCCACAGCATACATTTGTTCGTGAAATTCCGGAGAAAGAAAGACATATTGGAAGGCCATGGGTCTCTGCTGTATCTGATTTCGATCTATGTAATAAATACAATACATATAAAATAAATAATTATAATATTAATAAAATACGAATAAACTATTCAATATGATAATGTTTACATAATATTAACTTATGTTATATTTTGGTTCTAATTATTATTATATTTTTAATTTTCAATTTAATGAATGTATCAACTGAAGTAAACTTTGCAGAGTATAGAAATCAATGATTCTGCCCACTTTATCTTGCATATGATTGGATCTTCAATAGCCCCAAATTGCAATATTCATTCTATGAATTTTATTACGCAATATTCCAAGTAGTGCAGCAGTTCTGTGAACAGATTTGCTTTGCTATTTGTTTTCGTGTAGTATGTAGATTTATTACCATATGCAAGAAAGGGAGCCCACTCGTATACGTTGTGGTTTCTTCGTATATATTATATTCGATGAAAGTTTTGGGGCTATTTTTTGTAGCTCTTACACGTTTGCTTTTGAGTACAAACCTTTTTGCTTATGATACTAGGAAATTTCTTTACAGTGCTAAATTATCAGTAGGTTTGTTCAGGATTCGTTCTAATATACCATGTTAGAAAGATGGAGGTATTTATGAAAATGGTGTCACATAGGCTATGAACCATTCTGTATAATTGTATAGTCTTGCGTCCTTCCTTGAAATGGTACTTTGACTTAAACGAAAGCTCCCTATGTGCGAGAAGAAACAAATCAACTACTAATAGTTTTAGTTTAAGAGATGAAATTCAGGGCCATATATAGGTACTAAGGTTTAGATCATAAGCCGAATTTTAATGATGTGCTCGAAATTTTTAACTTTTACTATTTATTTCTCCTGTAAATTTTGCCTTTTATCTTTTTCTAATCATAAATTTGTATATATTTTCATTTCATAGATCAAATGAGTTTTCCCATCGTGTAAAACGACAAAATAAATAAATATATATCTAACATCAATTATGAGATCTTGATATACTAAACATTTTAATAAATCATATCAGTTTAAATTCAATTCATTTTAGTCATCGCCATCGTAATCTAGCACTCCATTTTCATAATTTTGTTTTCTATTTATTTTATAGGATCTTTTAATTTGATGAATATATTCACCACAATCGTGATCGTAGCTATAGAATCCCACTCTCAATATGTCAGTGCATTATAAATTTAAAAGTGCATTGAGTTTTGATACAGTCACATTTGACGGATTGCATATATCTGTGAGTGATTTAAAAAAAGCAATAACTCATCAAAAACGTTTGGGTAAAACCGTTGACTTTGATTTACAAATAACCAATGCCCAGACAAAAGAAGGTTCGTCATAAAATTCTTAAAATCTGAATGTTTCAAGAGATGGATCAATGATTTACTTTTGCTTTTTGCAGAGTATTCTGACAATTCTGCGTTGATTCCGAAGAATACATCGCTTATAGTTGCCCGTATCCCTTTAGCTGTACAGCCGAAAAAACAATGGGACATTCAGGCCGAAAAACAACAAGTTATTCGGCATAATGTTCCCGAACCGGATGGCGGTGCATTAGATTTATCGCAAATGAACGGAACGGAAGAGGATAAGATTCAAGCAATGATGATTCAAAGTACCATGGACTACGATCCTAATAAGTAAGTTGAATACGATTTAGTGTCCTTTGTGAATATATTTTGTTTGCATAATTTACACGCTTTCATTGGATTTCTTATAAAAAATTTAAAAGATTCAAACACAGGTATAATTTTTAAGTTACGTATGCCCTCCATGTTATATACAAAGAATCCACAAAAATCGAACCCTTGCTAAAAAATGACTTAACTTTCCCATTCAGCTATCAAATGATTCGTGGACAGAGTCAAGTCGGTGAAGTACCGACCAATTATAGGTGTTTTAAATGTCACAAGCCAGGGCATTGGATTAAAAACTGTCCACTATCATCGAACGGGGAAGTTAATGATTTTAAGCGGAACACTGGCATTCCGCGTTCTTTTATTGAACGAGATTCGCATGACAAGTTAGTGCCTTATATTGCAGTTGAATGTATATAATGTCAACAATTTGTTGTTTTTTATTCTAGGAATGCCACCTCAAACTCAGAGACAACACCAGCGCTCGTTATGGAGAAGAAACAAGAAATTCCGGAAGATTTAATTTGTGGCATTTGCAAAGATTTATTTACTGACGCTGTTATGATACCATGTTGTGGTAGTTCTTTTTGTGACGAATGTAAGTATATATATCATGAATCCAGGAACTTTTCTAATTAATAAAATGAATTAGGTGTAAGAACATCACTCCTCGAATCTGAGGACAATGAATGCCCAGACTGTAATGAAAAGGGTAGTTCGCCCGGGTCACTTATTCCCAATAGATTTTTGAGAAATTCTGTTAACGCCTTCCGTAATGAAACGGGATATAACAAACCCCGACATCCGAAATGTTTGTTACGCTTTTAAAATTTAGAGGAGCAATATTAATAACATTATATTTTAGCTACGCCAAAACCGAGGACAGTGAAAGAAGTAATAAAACCCGACGAGGTATCGGAGAAAAGAGATGAAACTGAATCTAATCAGCAAAAATTAGAATCAAAATCAGACGCACCAATTAAAGAAAAAGAAAGTACTATTTCAAAAGAAAAATCTTCGGCGAAGGAGAACTCATCTGCCAAAGAAAAATTATCTTCGAAAGATAAATCTTCAAAAGATAAGCGAGAGCCAGAAGGACACGACAAGAAGATCGATCCGGGCCACCATTCATCACACGATGAATTTGAATCGGATTTTGAAGATAACATAACCGTTACAGTACCGCCTGCACATTTAATCAGTCATCAACGAAGTGGATATCGCGAGCACCATTACAATGGCCGACATTCGCGTCATTTAAAACCACCTGGGATGGAAAATTCACCAAAGAACAATTTGAATTCACAGGTAAATCGAAACCATTTTACTTAACCAAAGCAATAAAAAAATAAGTCAATTATTACAGTCTACACCATTGCGAGAAGAACGTGCCGGAACTCCGACTATTGATGAAAAGGAAGCCATGGTCGCCCAGCACCACGAGCATCATGAACATCACAAGCAACAACATCAAATTCCATCGCATCAGCCTCAACAGCATCGCAGTGAGCAAATGCGTCCCCATCGATCAACACCGTCAGATATGTATGGAAATGCGCCACCAATTACAACATATCCACAAAATCAACCGTCAATTATGGCTCCTGGCCGGCCATATGATATGGGGGGATATGGGCCTCCACCAGGACCTGGGTAAGCAATTTTGAATTAATTTATATGTAATTTGCTCATACCGTTTTATTACACATTCGTGCGAAAACAGCTATCCTCCATTTATGATGGATAATCGAATGCGTGGTCCATTCCATCCAATTCGCCCGGGTTATCCCCAACCTCATCAAATGCGACCTCGTCATATGGTACCGCCCAATTCATTGGCATCAGTTTATCAAGGTGTTGCTGCTAAAGTCGGCCCTGGGTAAACAAATATTAAAGTTTATTGAAATTTGCTTTTAAACTAATTACAATCTGACACTGCAGAATAATTGATGATCCACTCGAAGCATTTAATCGAATTATGCGTGAAAAAGAGAAACGAAAAGAGGAACGTCGACGTTCACCGATGGACAGTCGTCGTAGATCGCGATCAATTGAAATGAATATGAATCGTGGACGAGGGCATTCGCCTCCAATAATACACCATGGACGACCGCAACGTATGCGAACACCCGATGAAAGACGAATGCGTTCTCCACCGATGCGTGAACGTCGTGGTAGGTCAAGAGATAAACGATCTCCAGAGAAGGAAAAACGTCGTCATAGATCAAGTTCATTCAGCGATAGAAGTTCAAGGTAAGAAAATTCTGCAAAATAAGTGGAAGTTATAGCATTTGAACAACAACATTTATTCAGTTAAAATGAATTAAAAATGTCAAATAGACTTAGCACGTGGTTTTAAAATGTGAACAATGCTGAAACTTGGATAATGTCCTTATTAATTAATAAGCATAGGCCACTCTTGTATAAAAGCCAAAATATTTAGAAGACCAAAACTAATTTGACAGCTTTCCAAAAATGTTTTTTTGAAGCACCTTGCTTGTCAAAAAGATATATGTAATAATTATAAAGCAATATTTTTGTTTGTTTTTATTGATTGCCATGGTTGTCTTAAACGGCTTGAGCCTCGGCTACAGTGGCGTAGTTAAATAACGTTATATTTGGGCCATTCAAAAGTGTTACGAATGCGAACACTTCCAACATGCAACTTTACTTTGAAAAGAGATATTACATAATTAAAATATCCTTTTCTGCATAAATGCTTTGCATCGGAAGAGATCTTTTCGATGACTCTTCGCCCAATATGTTGAGTTCACAACAATATAACCTTCTCATTAAATTTGTGATAGAAAAATAGTTGCAAATGTGATACTATTTTATTACTAAAAAGAAGTTGCACAAAATTACACCAGATCATAAGTAAATATGTATTATATATAATACATTCATACACCTGCGGTCAAAAATCTGCACCACTTAAAATTTTTTTAAACTATTTGAAGTAAAATGGAGTATCCTGGTTTTAATTACATAATTTTTTGAACATAAAGTCCTCAGTGTCTTATAAATATTTTGTTTCCAATTTTGAATGTACTTGATTTTGGGAGGAAGATATAAATTTTTGAAACAAAAGTTATGATTTGTTATATTTTATTATTATTACTCATTGGTTACATTTTATAATTTACAGTAATTTTTTTGATAATTTCTGCACATAATTTTAGCACTTTCTACTTAAATTCCGCGTTGCTCCCCATTTGGCCGCAATATCGGCTTCGATCCTGGAAGGCCAACCAAAACTTCATTGATATATCGTTGGTTATCACGTTGTTTCTTACATGATTCAAGACTTCGTTTAGTTTCTTCTTATTCTCTAGTTTGTATTGCATTCATTGTCCCATTACGGAAGTGTAGTAAACTCAACTTGTAGTATGAGAAACATCGCTATATCATTTGGCTTTGGAAAACATTACTTTACTTTACACACTGCCAATCAATATGTGTCCATTTCTGGTACTTTTTTGCCCACGCCAGACGAGCTGTCTTAATTTTCTTCGTTAAAAGCGGCTTTTTCGATGGTCGTCTGCCATAAAGCCTTATCTCGCGCAGCCTTTTTCGAATCTTTTCAGAGCTCAGATCTGATGATATTCATTCATCTCTGGTTTTATACGGACACCACTTTCAAAGCGATCTTTCATGCTTATCCTCTGCAAAATTTTGTTTGTCCATGAGCTCGTCTTTTTTTTTCGACCTCGATCCTTTCGTCCGCTCCAGTAGGTCCGAATTCTCTTTTTCCTTCATAAGTCGCACTATAGTCAAATGACTGCACCCTATTTCAGCTGAAATTCCACGATAAAATAAACCTTGACCTGCCAAAGTAAAGATTTTCACTTTCTCATCTCGTGTTAATTGCTTGTATTTTCCCGTCATTTCCCACCTCCGGATCGGAGCCTATTCCTATATCGGCTACAACACCCAGCGAATAAGTGGAGATGGCGGTGTTGCCATCCTTGCTCACAACTCCATAGCCTTCAAACAAGTGGAGCTGAGTGACGAAATTGTGGCCTGTGATGTCACGGTTAGTTTTGTTCCCCGTTGACGGTAGAGTCGTCTTATCTTGAGTGCGGGAAAGGGATCACTAGCAGCGAGTTGTCTGAACTGTCCACCCAGCTTTCGAAAACACTATTTACGGTGACGATTTGAAAGCGCACAGTTCTTATGGGAGGTAACCGTTGGGATAGCAGAGGGAGGATAGTAGCAGAATGGATTGAAGACGCATCCCTTGTCCTCCTTAATGTTGGCTCGCCTACATCTTCTCGGTCAGATCAACCCTGACAGCCATCAGCTTGACACTCGCACCACCCAGGTTTGCTTCTATTCTCGCATGGAAACTCCACACTAGCCCAGAAGGTAGTGACCGCCTGCCAGTCATCGTGAGATCGAGTTAAGGCTTAGCTATCTGTAGACCAACCATCAGGTACGTCACATCACCTGCCGACTGGGATAAGTACAGAGTTTCCATAGAAGAAACGGCAATGAGGTATCCGGTTCTATCCCTACCCAAAGTTCTCAATCACGCTTGATGAATTAGGACATCGCCAACTCCATCAAACAAAAGAATAGAGCGTGGGGAAACACTTTACCTCACAACAACTTCCCAACAAACGTGGAAGAGCTGTCCAGGTGCCGATTCGCAAGAGGTCTGACCCATCAGCTTCGGCCATATCTCCAAAGGACCTTCATCCAATTTTCCTGCTCCCTTATATGTCTAGACTCTTCGAATGGATCTTGGGTAAGAGGATTGGCACTCCATCGGAGAGTGTCCTGTCGCCAGAGTAACACGGTTTTAGACCAGGGCGAGGTACAACCTCGCTCTTGCTCGAAGTTGAACACAAGACTAGACTGGCACTCGCCCAAAAATAGGAATGCCATGTCTTGTTCCTCGATCTTGAAAAGGTATTTGACAGCGTAATCAAGACCGTAGTTACAGGACAACTATCTGTCTGGGAAATCGATGCCCGGTTTGTCCAGTGTATTGATAACTTCCTGTCTCAAATTTGGAAATTTAACCAGATCGTGTGAGCGAGGGACACTTTTTACGCCGGCCATGACAGCTGCGCCACCAGTCGATATATATTTATAAAAAAAATTTTCGGCGTACCTTAACATGTATACTTCCGAATAAAAATAACCTGGATAAAATCGAGCGAATAGTTTTTGAGATAATAATTCCTATAATTCACCAATTTTTTCAGCTGTCTACTCGAATGTACCCTCTTAAGAGCACGTTTGGGGATTCTTCTATCTTCCATTTGCTCTACATGTCCAGCCCACTGCACTTTACGTAGCTTGATGAACGTTTAAGTTTCTGGCTCTTTGTAGAATTGATACAACTCATGGTAGTATCTTATTCGCCAGTCCGTTCCTTCCTTCACAGGTCCCACAATTTGTAGGAGGACGTTTCTTTCGAATGCGTTAACTGATTTTTCGGAAACTCGCGTTAATGTCTACGTCTCGCTGCCATAACAAAGCACAGGTCGAAGTTGTACACACTCTCCAAATTATACTCTGCAATTGTTATATTCTGTCTGATTGACGTTCTCTTTCTTGTTTCCGTCGTTACTTTTGTTTTGCTTTCGTTAATGCGCAACCCGACTTCTTTTGTGGCGGCGTCAAGATTGGCAAATACCTCCTTAGCACTAGGGAAGGATCTTGCGAGGATGTTTATATCGTCAGCGCAAGCTACTAGTTGTGTGGACTTGAATAGTAGTGTCGACTGGGGTTTTTCGGATAACATATTCTAGTGCCCAGTTGAAAAGCATGAGGGCTAGACCATATCCTTGCTTTAAACCATATTCCGTTCGAACGCTGGGGTGGAATCATGAATCTCGAAACGAGACTCTCTTTTAGAGTCTAGTTAAACTCGTTTCGAGTTCATCTTGGCAGCACCAATCTCGGGGCTAGTTTAAAAGTCGTATGGCCAAGATTATTAAACAGGAAAGTACTAGAATATTTCTGTAGGATGACATCTGACAGACAGTTCATTAATTTCAATTTGGTGGCACCGGTTATTTTCAAAATGTTTTTCTTAGACAGCAGTAGTAGCGATCATGATGAAGTGCCTTGTATAATAGTCCAAGAGCTCGCGACGAAAAATCGCAAGAGTTTTAGGAAAGCTAATATTTTAGTATTTGGTTACATTTAGGGTTTATGTAAATATACTAGAGTCAGCAGGTCTGACGTGGGGACACCTGGCTCTGGTGAGCTGTCAAAGATGTCAAAAAAATCGGAAAGAGTTTTAGGAAAGCTGAAAATTTACCAGGACGTAGTTTTTACAATGAAAAACTGTAAAACAATGGTCCCAACAGTGGGACCCACCCAGTCAGCCCCCCCGCAAACATATCAAATAATCGGGTCCTTGAATGAGTTTTAGGAAAGCTGAAATTTTGTTCAGTAAATATCTATTATATATAATTTATGAAAATAACAGTCAGACTTCATTTGGTTAGAACGGAGCCAGTCAGCAGGCGCCGAAAGTATAAATGTCATACGAGCGCGATTTCTGTTACTATGTGCGCGACAATCAATACAAGTGTCATGAAAGAGTTCTAAGAAATCTGAAAATTTACCACGGGCTAGTTTCTACAATGAGAAACAAAAAAAAATTGTCAGACACCCTAAAAGTGGGATCCACCCAGTCAGCACCCCAGCAAAGGTTTCGCAAAAATCGCATGCTCGTGGTTTCTGTTACTATGCGCGTAACAATCAATGCAATTGTCATGAAAGAGTTTTAGGAAAGCTGAAAATTTACCACGGGGTAGTTTTTACAACAAGAAACAAAAAAACAATGGTCAGACACCCCAACAGTAGGACCCACTCAGTCAGCACCCCCGCAAAGGTGCCGAAAAAATCGGTTCCTCGTAAGAGTTTTAAGAAAGCTGAAATTTGGCACAGTGCAAATTTATTAAATACTAGCCGCGTACCTCGGCTACGCTCGCTTCGCTCACGTTGTTCCATCGCTCCTGTTACTCCCGTTGATCCCGTTGCTCCCGTTGATCCATTGGTCCTGTTTCTCCCGATACTCCTGTTACTATCGTTGCTCCCGTTACTCCGGTTGCTCCCATTTCTCCCATTGCTCCCGGTTACTCCATCCACCATCCTCCATCCACCATCCCCTATCCACCATCCCCCATCCGCCATCCCCCATTTCTCCCGTCGCGCCGTTGCTCCCGTTACTCCATCCTCTATTCACCATGCTCCATCCCCCATCCACCATCCTCCATCCTCTACCCACCATCCTCCATCCACCATCCTCCATCCACAATTCCCCATCCTCTATCCACCATCCTCTATCCACCGTCCTCCATCCACCATCCTCTATCCACCGTCCTCCATCCACCATCCTCCGTCTTCCATCCGCTATCCACCATCCCCCATCCTCCGTCCTCTATCCACCATCCTCCATCCATCATCTTCCATCTTCCATCCTCCATCCTCTATCCACCATCATCCATCCACTATCCTCCATCCACCATTCCCTATCCACCATCCCCCATTTCTCCCGTCGCGCCGTTGCTCCCCTTACTCCATCCTCTATCCACCATACTCCATCCCCCATCCACCATCCTCCATCCCCCATCCACCATTCTCCATCCTCTACCCACCATCCTCCATCCACCATCCTCCATCTTCCATCCTCCATCCTATATCCACCATCCTCCATCCACCATCCCCAATCCATCCATCCTCTATCCACCATCCTCCATCTTCCATCCTCCATATTCCATCTTCCATCCACTATCCTCTTATACCATTTAGTAATAGGAATAGGCATAACTAATACACCAAAAACGAACTGCCGCTAAATCATATGTAAAACACTCAAATGTTGAAATAACTCGCGAACCACCAACTGTTAAATAATTTTGTTAACGAGGAAACCAACGGGGGCGTACCCTCAACAAATCACCAAAGCTTCATCGCAATTGGATGAGTGGTTTAGGAGCCTATACAGGACAAACAGACAAACATTCATTTTTATACATAGAGATAATTTATGAAAATAACAGTCAGACTTCATTTAGCTAGAACCTTAGAGATATAAATACTGGAGACGACAAGACGCCGTTTTTGTATGAAGCACTTTGAAGCATTTTGAAGCCAGATTTCACGTTTTTGTATGGAGCGTTTGATGCCAGGTGGCAGGGAAATCAAAATAGTAGCCTAGTATTCAAATGTATGGTGTTTTTAATTTTCAAGACCGGGGTATAATATAAATATGAGTAAGATGCTAATAGTAGCATAGCGTACTGTACTTACAATGCTTCAGTTTGCTTCCGCAAAGCTTATCTAATTTTTTTCCCTAACGCTGTAAATTGTCTATTATACTGCACATTCCTTTAAATTTATTTGCTACATTAGGCAAATCAATACTATTAAATGATAAATTATTATCCTGGCGTATTTTTAACACCGATCTGCACTTGGATAGGGTTTTTTTCCGTGAATAACACTAGATTGTCTCCTTTTTTTACGCAAAATACACAAATGGAACCAGAAATCTTCGCTATAATATTATTTTATTTGTCTTGAGAAATGAAAAACTTTTATGATAAAGGACTCAGTCGAGTTCGAAACGACACACAAAATTAAAAATAAAAAGTATTTTACCCGGAAAACTAATATTTGCAACAAACTACATTTAAGAATAACTTTTTCTTTTTAAAATTTGTTGAAAACTAAATATTTTATTATTAAAATAATAAAGTAAAATTCAATGAAGATATTAGAATTGTATTTTTGGGATTTTAAAGACAGGACAGCCACTCTAGCTCAGTTTATTCAACTGATGAACTAATAATTTTCAATATCCTAAGATGTAAATGAGACGGCACCAAAAGGAAAGGGTAGTGCCATATCATACGGAAAATATACAAGGTCTTAAAGTAATACCATTTTATTATATTATAAAATAAACGAAACTTTGATTGTTATTTAACATACGCGCGCATAATAACAGAAATCACGCGCGCATGATATTTATACTTTCGGCGACTGTTGACTGATCGCGTTCTATCCAAATAAAGTCGTGACTGTTATTTTCAATTATATTTAATAGATTTACACTGTGCCAGATTTCAGCTTTCTTAAAACTCTTACGAGGAACCGATTTTTCCGGTACCTTTGCGGGGGTGCTGACTGGGTGGGTCCCACTGTTAGGGTTTCTGACCATTGTTTTTTTGTTTCTCGTTGTAAAAACTACCCCGTGGTAAGTTCTCAGCTTTCCTAAAACTCTTTCATGGCACTTGTATTGATTGTTGCGCGTATAGTAACAGAAACCAAAAGCACGCGATTTTTGCGACACCTTTGCTGGGGTGCTGACTGGGTGGGTCCTACTGTTGGGGTGTCTGACCATTGTTTTTTTGTTTCTCATTGTAAAAACTACCCCGTGGTAAATTTTCAGCTTTCCTAAAACTCTTTCATGATAATTGTATTGATTGTTGCGCGCATAGTAACAGAAACCAAAAGCACGCGATTTTTGCAACACCTTTTGCGGGGGTGCTGACTGGGTGGGTCCCACTGTTGGGATGTCTGACCATTGTTTTTTTGTTTCTTGTTGTAAAAACTACCCCGTGGTAAATTTTCAGCTTTCTTAAAACTCTTTCATGACACTTGTATTGATTGTTGCGCGTATAGTAACAGAAACCAAAAGCACGCGATTTTTGCGACACCTTTGCGGGGGTGCTGACTGGGTGGGTCCCACTGTTGGGGTGTCTGACCATTGTTTTTTTGTTTCTCATTGTAAAACCTACCCCGTGGTAAATTTTCAGGTTTCTTAGAACTCTTTCATGACACTTGTATTGATTGTCGCGCACATAGTAACAGAAATCGCGCTCGTATGACATTTATACTTTCGGCGCCTGCTGACTGGCCCCGTTCTAACCAAATGAAGTCTGACTGTTATTTTCATAAATTATATATAATAGATATTTACTGAACAAAATTTCAGCTTTCCTAAAACTCATTCGAGGACCCGATTTTTTGACATGTTTGCGGGGGGGCTGACTGGGTGGGTCCCACTGTTGGGGTGTCTGACCATTGTTTTTTAGTTTTTCATTGTAAAAACTACGTCCTGGCAAATTTTCAGCTTTCCTAAAACTCTTTCATTTTCCGATTTTTTTGACATCTTTGACAGCTCACCAGAGCCAGGTGTCTCCACGTCAGACCTGCTGACTCTAGTATATTTACATAAACCCTAAATGTAACCAATTACTAAAAGAATAGCTTTCCTAAAACTCTTGCGATTTTTTGTCGCGAGCTCTCCGACTATAAGGATAAAGCGTTGTGCAGTAAGAGATGGAAGTAACCCTCTGTGTTTTGCAGAAAAGGAGTATTGTTTTTTTTTGTTAACGTAGTACTCACGCAATTTAATTCATTGATAATTTTATTTTCTAGTTTTGGGAAACAGTTTAGACTTAGCAAAGCGGCTTTCAAATTTGTTGTAGACAGTAGTACCATGCCTTGTGGCTCAAGAAGTACAGGCATTCCACCTATTTTAAGGTTGGCCGCTACGCTAAACTTTTTAGGGTGCGGGTCGTATCAAGTAAGAGTTGGGGGCAATTTTTTACTTGGGATGTCTCAAAAGTTGTTGCTGAGGTTATTTCCACTCTGCAGACAGACTTGTACGAAAATTGGATAAAGCTAGATCCACAAAATTTCCACCGAATGAAGCAGTATATTTTTGCAAAATACAATTTACCTGGCGTAGTAGGTTGCATGGATGGTTCCCATGTTCTCATTTTAAAATCAAAAAAAAATTAATGTATGCATTTCAATAGAAAGGGGACACACCAGTGGCGTGGCGTCCATGGAAGCAGGGGAAGCATTGCTTCCCTTACATTTTGCGGAAAAATATTATATCTAAAATGCGTTTTCTAAATCGCGCAGAAAAATCGCGAAAAAAATTCATATTTCAAACATTTTCTTTGACACAGTCTAAATAAAAGTTCGCAAGAAACTACACGCGAATATCGCACACAGCCGATTTGGCAACACCACGAAAAAGACAAGCGATAAGAAACCAAGAAGAAGACACATGGAAGCAATTTGAAAGTTGCATCTATGAGCGTTCATTTCATTCCGTAGTAAGCCCACTGTGACGTCATGAAAAAAAATGTTCGTACACGCCACGGTGGATGCAATACTCTATTTGCTTCCTCACATTCCTGGCTGCGGCGGTGAAGCTAGCTATCAGCAAGCAGATATCTGATAAGAAATAAGTGCTAGCAGAGTAGGATAGGAATTGAATTTTGATCGAATTTTGGAATTGAATTGTGGTAAATAGTTGAATTATATTTAATTTGGTTTTTAGATCTCAGGAACCACTTACGCTACGAGACTGAAACTTGGAACTTATGTAGAACTATGATAGTGGACCTATTTGCAAAAAATGGCGATAAGGGTTGAGGAGTGTGGGAGTGGAGGGGAAAGCAATGTGTTCGAAGTGCTTGAAAGCTGGGGTTGAAACATTCTAAAATACATATCTCCTGAACGGTTGATGTCAGAAGATTGAAACTCTGTAGTTGTCTTAAGGGATAATAGGAGATTAATCAAAAGCTAAAATTTTTGAATCGGGTGGTGGTGTGTAGGGGCTGGGGTAAAAAACTTTGGATTAGAATATGTTCCGAACCAATTATACCAGGAAGGTAAAATTTGGTTTGTGTATATAGGATTACAAGTGGAGCCTATTAAAATTTTTGAGGTGGGAGGTGGAGCACAAAAGTGGGGCGATAGCCATTTTTAATAAAATTTCATTTGTATATCTCAAGAACCGTACCACATGGTAGGTAGGTACGCGTGGCTGCCCGTGAGAACACGGACACACTTAGACCTAAAAGGTCCGTTGTGTTACCACAGGATCATCGAATCCGGTCCTACTCGTCGAACCATTTAGAGCTTGCAATGAAGCGTTGGATTCTCGCGACCTCCATTGAGGCAAGGTCAGACAGTTGAAGAAGTAAGCTCCAAGATGAGCTTTCCTTCTGGCTGAAAGAGCTGGACAGGTACAGAGAAGGTGAAGGACTGTCTCCTCCTCCTTCTCATCCAGGCAGCTTCTACAGAAGTCGTTTGAGAAGAGACCGAGTCTTTTAGCATGTCGACCTATAAGACAGTGTCCGGTCAGGACACCGACTGTGGTGCTGATATTCGCCCTTTTGAGCAAAGTCAGCTGTTTAGAGCGTTTTAGATCCAGCTCCGGCCAGATCTGTCTCGCAGTGTGACATGTAACACCGTTTGCCCATCTTGAGTTGGTTTTCTCAATTGAGTCCAATCCCAGTAGCAGTTTACATGTAGAGAGAGGCACACCCAGATTCCGGACCGTACCACATATGATCTTAGAAATTTTACAGGAGTTAGGCCCAGCAGACTTCTAACAGGGAAAAAATGTTGGAGGTACTGGTGAAGGGGCTGATGGTGGGAGGGAGTGGAAAGAAAATAATATCGATTTTTATTTTTCAAAAACCACAAACCATAGAAAGCTAAAAATTGACTACATAAAGCTAATAAAGAGGTATCCTAGAAACAATTTTTTTATATGGGCAAGGCAGTGGGTTTTTTAAATCTCAGAAACGGCTTATGAAGGAGAAAGTTGGAACTTAGTACGTATATGTACGTATGCTACTCAAGAAATTAAAGGAAAGTCACATTTTCACGATTTCGTTATATATATTGGACATGCCGATATAGATTTTATTTCTGCGGGTTCTTTATGTAAACACCTAGAAATGTTTTTTTATTCAATTTTTCGATATCCAACCCATTAGGGGGTGTAAAGTGGTTGTGTACATTTTCACGAATTTCCATATATTAGGTTTAATGAGATATTCAATTCACTTTTATTTCTAAAGGCTTTAAATTTAATTGAAGAAAAATCTGAATACAAGCGTTTTTTGATATTAAACCCCTGGGGGTGTTCACGAATTCCGAAAAACTTTTATGGTTAATGAGATCGAATTCGGTTTTACTTCTATTGACTCTTCTATTCAGAAAAATACGTAAATAAATAAAAAAAAATGTGCCAATACTCTGGGCGAAACTTTATAATTTGTATACTCTAGATGAAATCATATAGAGTATTATAAGTTTAATCCAAAAGTTTGTAACGCATAGAACCAAGCCTCGGACGAAAAAAAGTTATATATTATTTTTTGTTTATTTGTGGCCAAAAACCTCAAATCCGCCGTTCGTCCGTCCGTCCGTCTGTCCGTGAACACGATAACTCAAGAACGCCTTCACCTAGGATCTTGAAATTTTGAATTTTGATGTTTGGTTGAATTTGTAAGGCTAAGTTCGTTAACGGGCAAAATCGTCCTACTCCTTCGGGTAGCTGCCATACAAAATGTCCTTAAAACACGTGTTCAAGAATATTGGTCGATAACTTCAGAAGGGTTTAAGCTACGACTTTGAAATTTTGTACGTGTTATTTTTCCAATAGTTAGAGCTAAATACATGATTATGAAGAAAATCCTGTTAGTCCTTCGTGTAGCTGCCATACAAATATCCTGTCAAAATGTATTCACTTAATTTACGAAACTCACTATAACTCAAGTAATCTTTTACCTACGAATTCAAAATTTTGTACAAATTAGTTTTGAGTGAAAAGGAAGTTCGAGTTTAATAGTCAGCGAAATCCTTTTACTCCTTCTGGTAGCTCCCATACAAAATAACCTTAAAACACGTGTTCAAGAATATAGGTCGATAACTTCAGAAAGGTTTAAGCTACGACTTTGAAATTTTGTATGTGTTATTTTTTCAATAGTTAGAGCTAAATATATGATTATGAAGAAAATCCTAATAGTCCTTCGTGTAGCTGCCATACAAATATCCTGTCAAAATGTATTCACTTAATTTACGAAACTCACTATAACTCAAGTAATCTTTTAGCTACGAATTCAAAATTTTGTACAAATTAGTTTTGAGTGAAAAGGAAGTTTGACTTTACTAGTCAGCTAAATCCTTTTACTCCTTCTGGTAGCTGCCATACAAAATGTCCTTAAAACACGTGTTTACGACTATTGGCCGATAACTTCAAAAGGGTTTAAGCTACGTCTTTGAAATTTTGTATGTGTTATTTTTCCAATATTTGGAGCTAAATGTATGGTTATGAAGAAAATCCTATTAGTCCTTCGTGTAGCTGCCATACAAATATCCTGTCAAAACGTCTTCACTTAATTTATGGAACTTACTATAACTCAAGTAATCTTTTAGCTATGAATTGGAAATTTTGTACAAATTAGTTTTGAGTAAAAACGAAGTTCGAGTTTACTAATCAGCGAAATCCTTTTACTCCTTCTGGTAGCTGCCATACAAAATGTCCTTAAAACACGTGTTCAACAATATTTTTCGATAACTTTTGAACGCTTCAAGCTACGAATTTGAAATTTTGTACACGTTTATTTTTGAATGGTTCCAAGGAAAAGGATAAATATGTAAGAAATCGAGTGAGTCCTTCCTGCACCTCCCATGTGAAAGTCCTTTAAAAAGGACATTTTTTTTCGATGACTTACCCAGTTCAAGGTATGAAATTAAACACTGAATATTGTCTTTTAGGTTTGAGTAGCAATCTAATAGCAGTCCTTAATAAAGGACATACAACATGCACACACGTAATTCTACTTTATCCCCAACTACAATATAAATCGGGGTTCAGTATTCATCTAGAGTATTATACGATTGGCTTGCAGCCGATCGTGACTGCAGTATGTTTTTTTATAGAAGTCCGGAACGCGTTTAATGATTAGATGCGGTGTAGGTGACTGCGACTGACAACCTTAAAAAATAACGTTCCAAGTAGCCTCCTGGTGCCCGTTCGTGATTGCTGGGTGCTTTTATATTAGTAATGTTAAAAGTAGCTAATGGAGGAGGTTCCATTAATACGCAGTAAATTTGTAGGTAGAATAATAATAATAAATTTTGGATATTAACCAGTTGCTTCCCCTTGTTGAATTATCACGCCACGCCACTGGGACACACAGTATAAATGTTATGATTGTAATTTAATAATTTAATGTGAGCTTCTATTGTCAATGTACGTTATAATTTTTCCAGATATGCGATCATTCATATCGCATTTTAGCAATAAATGCGTGCTATGGAGGTGCATCCCACGATTCCTTTTTCGAGAATAGATTCAAGTCTGGAGTTAAAAGCTCGTGGCTATTAGGTAATGTCAAGTGGACTTTTAGCAATATTTATTCTAGTGCATATCGTAATCGTAAGTGATAGTGGTTATGCCTTGGCATAAATGGCTGCTTTGTTAGACTATTACTTGATATTTCTGATTAGCTGGATCAACTTGGTGAATACGTATTTATGTAGTTGAAAAAGAGTCAATATAGTGAACAAGTCATCCTGAAGCGTGGGTCCTTTATACAGTATCTCGTTGAGAGATATGTTGGTGGTCGTTTTACAAGATTCCTCAAATACTACGCCGAGTTTAGTAGTAATGCAATGCAATGATGGGGAATAACGTAATGTGGAGGTCCTATTTCGTGTTCGTCAATCTTCACCATGTGTCCCAATTTGAAATACTCAATCATAAATTCTGCATACTGTGTTCTCATAAATTCTGCATACTGTGTTCTCATAAATTCTGCATACTGTGTTCTCATAAATTCTGCATACTGTGTCCTCATAAATTCTGCATACTGTGTTCTCATAAATTCTGCATACTGTGTTCTCATAAATTTTGCATACTGTGTTCTCATAAATTCTGCATACTGTGTCCTCATAAATTCTGCATACTGTGTTCTCATAAATTCTGCATACTGTGTTCTCATAAATTCTGCATACTGTGTCCTCATAAATTCTGCATACTGTGTTCTCATAAATTCTGCATACTGTGTTCTCATAAATTTTGCATACTGTGTTCTCATAAATTCTGCATACTGTGTTCTCATAAATTTTGCATACTGTGTTCTCATAAATTCTGCATACTGTGTCCTCATACATTCTGCATACTGTGTTCTCATAAATTCTGCATACTGTGTTCTCATAAATTTTGCATACTGTGTTCTCATAAATTCTGCATACTGTGTTCTCAGCTTTCGATTCTTCATCATCCCCTTTTCTAGAGATACAAAACGGAGAATAGTGATAGCCTCTGAGTGTCCAAGAACTGTTGGCTCTATTTTAAAAGGAAGTCTTACCAAGAATCGTCCAGTTTTATCTCTTAGAAGTGTTTTCCTCAAACGATTTCTCACACTGATATTCTGTCTGTTAAAGTTGAGCTGGGAGCCAGAATCCAGAACAGCTCGGCACTCCAATAAATTGTCGTGCCCATCTCTGATATAAATGACTGCTTTCGTCAAGAACACGTACGATAATTTCCCGATGTTTGTTGCTCCGGATGTGAGGGCTGAAGAACCGGTAGCCGCTTCTAAAGTGTGCTTTTCAGTACGATCTAATTTGGCATCTGGAACGCGATTTGTTACTCTTGTTAGTGCTGTAGAACCACTAGCTGCTTCTGATGTTGACTTCTTAGTATGAACTGATTTGGCATCAGGAACGACTTCTTCGTATTGAGAAAAATTCATTTAAATGACACAAAAATAATAAAAAATTAAAAAAAAGTACAAAAGTCCTGTTTTCTCCAAGAAGGACCTGATTAACCACCAAATTTTATTACATTTTCGGAAAGCACATAAAATTTCACTATACGTTTGATAACAGAATTTCTTCATATTTGCAACAACAAGTGAGTTCCCTGCACATGTTGGAAATACTGCTAAACATAGAATTTACCGCAAAACAGATGCAGTAATGAGCAACCATGTTAACAACACACGTATTGCTCTTATGTGTGGAAATTATGTTACAGGTAAGTAAAAATATGACAACTAATTAGATAGCGTCCATTTAAGTAAATTAACTTACATCCATTTAAGTTAATTAAGTAATATCCATTTAAGTAGGGCGTGGAGTTTACCTGCTCCCTTATGGAACAGGAATGACTTCGTCCTACGTAGATTTTTCTGCGATAAAAGCATCGGGAGGAAGCAGCAGCAAACAGAATGTCATAGACATCATTACGAGCAACATGGCAAGCAATAGGAGGTCTTTTACAACGGAAGAAATGGCAGACATGCACTTCGTGTATGGGTTGTGCGACGGGAATGCTAGGCGAGCCGAAAGAGTTTACCGGGAACGGAATCCGGACAGATCTCGGTACCCCCATTATCGGATGTTCATCAGCATTCATCGGAACCTTCGTGGACGAGGTACACTGCAGCCGTGGCGGGAGACACAACATCCAGGACGGCGACACTCGGTACCTGTGGCCACGAAGGAGCGCATACTGCGCATCGCGGCTAGGGACCCCACGGTAAGCACCCGGCGCATCGGCCATCGATTAGGCATCAACCACATGCATTTATTTCGTCCTCACTATTATTAATCATACTCCTTCGGCGAATGACGGGTGTCAAACCAGATTTACTTGAAGGGAACGTGCTTGATAACTGTTAGCCCCGCTCCTTTACAATTCAACCTATGAAGAAATTCTGTTAACAAACGTATAGTGAAATTTTATGGGCTTTCCGAAAATGTAATAAAATTTGGTGGTTAATCAGGTCCTTCTTGGAGAAAACAGGACTTTTTTGTATTTTTTTTTAATTTTTACTTTATTATTTTTTAATAATAAAGTATTGTTATCGACCTGAAATTTCAAAAAAGTTTGCTACCCTGAAATTTTGTATTTACACGTTTTAGGACTAGTAAACCCCAAAAAAGCAAAAAAAAAAAAATGTCCGTCTGTCCGCCGTAGACGCCGTACGCCGTACGCCGTACGCCGTACGCAAAATTGTTTGAAGGCGCGTAGCTCCCAAACCCGTTGAGATATTAAATTGAAATTTTTATGGTGGGTAGAATGGGTGAACCCCTACGACTGGTATATTTTTGAGGGGTGGGGGTACAAGGGGAGAGGAGAGGGGAGCGTTTTAGACGAAAAATTTTGGTTTCTAGATCTCAGGAACCACTTATGCTAGGAGGCTGAAACTTGGAACTTATATAGTACTATGATAATGGACTCAATTGCAAAAAAATGGTCGATATTGGTTAAGGGGTGTGGAAGTGGGGGGGAAAACAATGAGTCTTTAACGCATGAAAGCCGGGATTGAAACATTCTAAAATCGATATCTCCTGAACCATTGATGTCAGAAGATTGGAACTTTGTTGTTGTCCTAAGGGATACTTCCAGATTAGACAAGAGCTAAAATTTTTAAGAGGGGTGGTGGGGTGTGGGGGTGGGGGGTGAAAAACTTTGGATTACAATATCTTCCGAACTAATTACACCAGGAAGATAAAATTTAGTTTCTGTATATGGGCTTACAAGAGGAGTCTACCAAAACTAAATTTTTTGAGGGGCGAGGTGGAGCACGAAAGTGGGGGGATAGCAATTTCTCAAAAAATTTAATTTTTATATCTCAGAAACCGTATCAGATATGATCTTGAAAATTTTACAGGAGTTGGGGTCGATAAATTTCTAGTAGGGAAAAAAATTTTGGTGGTGTGGGTGTAGGGGGTGGTGGTGAAAGGGGGTAGAAAGGAAAACATTCTGATTTTTATTTCTCAAAAACCATAATGAATAGAAAGCTAAAAATTTAGGATTATATAGAACCACTAAGGAGACATCCTAGAAAAATAAAATTTTTGATAGGGGTATCAAGGTACGGGGGAGAGGAGTGGTTTTTTATATCTCAGAAACGGCTTATGCTAGAAAATTGAAACTTAGTACGTATATGTAGATGTGCTATTAGAGTAATTAAAGCAAAAAAAAAGTTCAGATTTTTATTGGCGTTCAGAGGTTGAGTCAAAAAAATGTCCGTGAATCCACATTTTCACGAATTTCGTTAAAACTTTTAGACATGTCAAACTATCAAAGCAATTTTACTTCTGCGGGCTATTTATATAAGCGCCTAGTAACGGTCTTCAAAATTTTTCGATATCCAACCCCTAAGGGGGAGTAAATTGGTTGTGTACATATTCACGAATTCTGATATATTCCTAAGGTATATTGAGATTTGGAGTTCACTTGTACTTCTATAAGCTTTAAACGTAGTCGGGAAAAAACCGATTTAAGTACTTTTCTCAATTAAACCCCCTGGGGGTATTGTTTAAGATTTCACTGATTCCGAAAATCTCTTAGGTTTAATGTGATCGAATTCGCTTTTACTACTATGAATTATTCTATTGATAAAAAAAATACGTAAATAAAAAAAAAAATCTGCCAACAGTCTGGGCGCAACTTTATTATTTTATGGGTAGAAGTCCGAAACGTGTTTAATGATGAGATACGGTGTTGGGTACTATGCGACTGACAACCTAAAAAATAACCATTAAGCTATTTGGAACGTTATTTTTTAGGTTGTCAGTCGCATAGTACCCAACACCGTATCTCATCATTAAACACGTTTCGGACTTCTACCCATAAAATAATAAAGTTGCGCCCAGACTGTTGGCAGATTTTTATTATTTTTGTGTCATTTAAATGAATTTTTCTCAATAAGTATAACACTGATTGACACAGTTGATAGCAATTAGAAAGAAGAATTTGTGTCCTTTCCAACGAGCCCAGAATTATTACGTTACGCTAAGTACAGCAGAAGTTAGAGATCAAACAGTGATTACAGGTACGATGAAAATCCTTCGTCCTTAAAATTGCGCTATCTCCTTAACGGTGCAAAAACGATCGTGACTGCTGTATGTTTATACTCTAGATGAAATCATATAGAGTATTATAAGTTTGATCCAGCCCGAAAAGTTTGTAACGTATAGAACCGAGCCTCGGACGAAAAAAAGTTATATATTATTTTGTGTTTAGTTGTGGCCAAAAACCCCAAAATCCGTTTGCTGTCCGTCCGTCCGTTTGCACGATAACTCAAGAACGCGTTGCCCTAGGAAGTTGAAATTTTGTCAGCACCTGTAAAATGGAAATAGTAAGGCTAAGTTCGTTAATGGGCAATATCCTTCCACTCCTTCGGGTACCTCCCATACAAGAGTCCTTAAAACACGTATTCACAATTATTGCTCGAATGCTTCAAGTTAGATGCTTGCAATTTTGAATACTTAAAGTTTACCATGTTTGAAACGACTATTCCGAATATGATGCAAATCGAATGAGTCCTTCGTGTAGCAGCCTACAAAAGTCTTTCAAAAATGTATACAAGTTACAGAATCCACTATAACTGTAGTACGAGTTAAAGCAGGGATTCAAAATTTTACAGGAATTAGTTTTATATCAAAAGCAAGACCGAGTTCATTAATTAGCGCCATCCGTCAACTCCTTTGGGTAGCTGTCATACAAAAGTTCTTAAAACACGTGTTCACCAATATTGAATGATAACTTTAGAACGTTGTAAGTTACGACTTTGAAATTTTGTATACGTTGATTTTATAATAGTCGCAGCTGAAAGTATTAATATGAAAAATATCCCGTAAGTCCTTCATGGTAGTTGCCATACAAAAATTCTGTAAAAATGTCCCAACTTAATATATGGAACTCACTATAACTCAAGAAATCGTTTAACCATCCATCGAGTAGCCACTATACAATAGTTTCTACCTGTAAATAAAAGGTCATGCAATAATTGTATGTGCACTCCTCATTCTTTTGATATATTCCCAACTAAAATATAAATCGGAGTTCAGTATTTCATCTAGAGTATCATACGATTGGCTTGCAGCCGATCGTGACTGCGTTATATTTTATTACTCCTCTTGCATTTTCCCAGAGCGCATTGGTTGCTGTAGTGCCCATGCTGTAGACAATTGATGCAATGCTTCAGTTTTATTAGAGCTTGGTGCCTCGCTTTGACGTCCATTTTGAGGAACTTAGGACATCCGTATATTGCTTGTGAAAGATTACAAATGGAACATGTTGAAGTGCCAGATACAATCTGTATGGTTCCCTGTTGTCGAAGCGTTTCCAAACGTCTCTAGCGACTGGAAAAGACTCTTCAAAGAAACCAAAAGCTCCCCCATACGTTGTACTTGCCTTGGCTGCCAAAGTTTGCTGGTACAATGTGTGGCTGGTTCTATCAAGTTTCTTGATCGTCACATGTGTAAGAAATGCATTCCAAGATGTGTTTGATATCTTGAGATCTTCTAATCCCAGGTGACATTATGCGAAAATCAACGGCTTATGATGCAAAAATTTTGGTTTCCAGATCTCAGGAACCACTTATGTTAGGAGGCTGAAATCTTAAACTTATGTCGAACTATGATATTGGACCTATGTGCAAAACACTGGTTTGACGAGTGTGGGAGTGGGGTGAAAAACTTTGGATTACAATATCTTCCGATCCAATTGTACTAGGAAAATAAAATTTAGTTTCTGTATATAGAATTTCACGTGGAGTCTACTGAATGTAAAATTTTTGAGGAAGTGGTGGAGCGCGGAAGTAGGGGGACAGATATTTGAAAAAAAAATAATTTTGATGCCGCAAGAACCGTTTCAAATATGATCTTGAATTTTTTACAGGAGTTAAGACCAGTAAACCTCTTGCGGAGAAAAAAAGTTGAGGGTGCGGCTGTAGGGGGTGGAAATGAAAAAATTCTGATTTTTATATTTCGAGAATAGCTATCCTTTGACAACTGTATAGAGCCGCTATATAGACACACCTGAAAAATAAAATTGTTGATAGGGGCAGCATGGGTGGCGAGTGGTTATTCATATCTCATAAACGGCTAATGCTAAAAACTTGAAACTTATTACGTATATGTAGATGTGCTACTAGAGTAATTAAAGAAGAAAAAGTTCAGATTTTAATTGGCGTACGAAGTAGTAAAAATCTGCCAACAGTCTGGGCGCAACTTAATTATTTTTTAGGTAGAAGTCCGGAATGCGTTAAATGCTGAGAAGCGATGTAAGTTACCATGCAACTGACAACCTAATTATGCCTATTCAATAGCCTCCTGGTTATTCTTTAGGTTGTCAGTTGCATAGTAACCTACATCGGTTCTCAGCATTAACGTTCCGGACTTCTACCTAAAAAAAATAAATTTGCGCCCAGACTGTTGGCAGATTTTTACTACTTCGAATGAATGTCTGAACTTTTTCTTCTTTAATTACTCTAGTAGCACATCTACATATACGTATTAAGTTTCAACTTTTTAGCATTAGCAGTTTCTGAAATGGAGACTGTTTGCAATTTTTTTTTTATTTATTTACATATTTTTTTATCAATAGAAGATTCCGTAGAAGTAAAAACGAATACGACCACATTAAACCTAAAAAATTTTCGGAATTCGTGAAAACTTGAACAATACCTTACACACCCAAGGGGTTTAATATTGAAAAAATACTTAAGTCGGTTTTTTCTATGCTATGCTATGACTTTGTTTAAAGCTTTTATAAGTGAAAGTGAACTCCAAATCTTAATAGACCACACCTACCTTTACACCACCTCAGGCGTTGGATATCGAAAAATTTTGAACAACGTTTCTAGGCGCTGATATAAAGAGCCTGCAGAAGTAAAATTGTTTTGATTGCTATACATGCCTAAAAGTTTTAACGAAATTCGTGAAAATGTGGATTCACGGACATTTTTTTACTCACCCCCTGAACGCCAATTAAAAACTGAAACTTTTTTTTGCTTTAATTGCTCTAGTAGCGAATCTACATGTACGTATTAACTTTAAACTTCCTAGCATAAGCCGTTTCTGAGATATAAAAAAAACCACCCCTCACCCCCGTACCTTGCTACTTACTATCAAAAATTTGTGTGTGTCTCTATAGTGGCTCTATACAGGGTGTTTGGCACTCCGTGTGCCACCTTGTAAGGGGCTATTTCTTGATATATTTGGAGAAAAAAATTGTTCTACAGGGTGGGTCAATTTTCAATATTAGTGGAGATACAGGGTGGTTAAGAAAAGTGTTTTTGACTGGTACCCTCACTCACTTAAAACGTTATATCTTGAAAACGAATAATCACAAGGCAAAGTGTTATAACTCGTTTTTTAGGCAATCGAATTACCTTTCATTTGATGTAACACTCTAAATTGTAACTGCACCCAATCTTGAGATATTTACTCGAAAACACAAATTTTTACTACGTGAACCCTAAAAATTCAGTGATCAATGTAGTTTTTCTCAGAAAACCCCATTATAAAAATGTCATTTTAATTTTATTTTTTTATGAGCCGTATTATTACCTACAAAAGCTTCATACATATGTATGAGTTACGATTAACATTTTGGAAGTAACAGGTAAAAATACATATCGCATAAAAATTAAATATTTAAAAGTCAGTGCCATAAATTATACCACGTTTAAAAACCTGTTTAATTTGTCGGTAGTACTGAAGTATTTTTATTGCACATTTATTACTATTTAAAGTATGAAGGAAAACAATGAAATGTAAGTGAGTTTCAACATAATTGATGCTTTTACCTGTACGTGGTAGGTACTACTGGATGCGGTACTATGCCTTTTTTAATAGGGTATCTTACAAAATAAAAAGCCTATAAAAGCAAAACTACCTTCATATTTTTCTCAGTTTTAGTTACGTTGCTAAGAGAAGAAGGTGTCAGTAGAATTTAAAAAATTATTTTAAAATGCCTGAGTACTCCAATGAGGAATATGCTGACATGATGTTAATTTATGGAGAGTGTGGCCAAAATGCACGAGCCGCGCGAAGGCTTTACCACCAGAGACATCCTCATCGACGGACACCTAGCAGGAGAGTATTTCAAGACGTTTACAGGAGAATTAGGGAAACTGGCAGCGTTAGAACAAGGAGAGTAAATGAAAATCCTGCGCCTATAATCGTTGTTCAGATTGATGAAAGAATACTGCAAGCAGTGCAAAATGATCCATCGATCAGTATCCGACGCTTGGCATAGCAGTTTAACAATATCTACTTGGAAGGTTTGGAGTATTTTAAAAGTAGAACGCTTTCATGCCTACCATCACACACCAGTACAGGAGCTGC
Organism: Beris morrisii; assembly: GCA_951812415.1. NCBI lineage: Eukaryota > Metazoa > Arthropoda > Insecta > Diptera > Stratiomyidae > Beris > Beris morrisii. The sequence continues at coordinate 100,322,586 of OX638311.1, forward strand.
TACCCATTGATTCCCCCAAACGGATGGAGTTTTGCAATTGGCTCCTTGAACGACAAATAGATGACGACAATTTTTTCAACAATATTCTGTGGACGGATGAGTCCCAATTTACCAGAGACGGTATCACAAACTTCCACAACCTACATACGTGGGCTGAGAGCAATCCACACACAAGAAGAGCGGCATCATTTCAGCACAGATTCAGCGTCAATTTATGGTCAGGTGTGATTGGTGACGATTTACTTGGACCTATTAGGCTTCCGCGTACTCTAAATAGCTCCAATTACTTACAGTTTTTATCAAATGATCTACAGGACTTGTTGGATGATATTCCACTGGTTCGATTGGCTTTCATGTTTTACCAACACGATGGTGCTCCTGCTCATTACGGTCGACAGATCACAGATTGGTTAAATTCCAATTATAGCAATCGCTGGATCGGTAGAAATGGACCGATACACTGGCCTGCAAGATCTCCTGATCTTACTATTATAGATTTCTTTGTAAAGGGACGGATGAAGGACCTTGTCTACGCAACGCCAGTAGAAACATTGGAAGATCTAAATACCAGGATCGATGCGGCAGCAATAGAAGTAAGGCAGCAGTTGAGGAATATGAATACCAAGAGAACACTCGCCAAACGAGCTTTAGCGTGCATTCAAAATGAAGGTGGCCATTTTGAACATTTATTATAATAAAAATATTTGAAATAAAAACCATTATTAAATTCTTTCAATTCAAGCATGTAGCGTAGATCAACATGCACATGCACTGATTTTTTAAATATTTAATTTTTATGCGATATTTATTTTTACCTATTACTTCCAAAATGTTAATCGTAACTTATACATATGTATTCATAAAAAAATAATATTAAAATGACATTTTATAATGGGGTTTTCTGAGAAAAACTACATTGATCGCTGAATTTTAAGGGTTCACGTAGCAAAAATTTGTGTTTTCGAGTAAATATCTCAAGATTGGGTGCAGTTACAATTTAGACTGTTACATCAAATGAAAGGTAATTCGATTGCCTAAAAAACGAGTTATAACACTTTACCTTGTGATTATTCGTTTTCAAGATATGACGTTTTAAGTGAGTGAGGGTACTGGTCAAAAACACTTTTCTTAACCACCCTGTATCTCCACTAATATTGAAAATTGACCCACCCTGTAGAACAATTTTTTTCTCCAAATATATCAAGGAATAACCCCTTACAAGGTGGCACACGGAGTGCCAAACACCCTGTATAGTCCGAAATTTTTGACTTTCTTTTCATTACGGTTTTCGAAAAATAAAAATCAGAATGTTTTCCTTTCTACCCCCTTTTACTATCACCTCCAACACCCACAACCCCATAATTTTTTTCCCTACTAGAGGTCTACTGACTCCTGTAAAATTTTCAAGATCATATCTGGTACGGTTTTCGAGATATAAAAATTAAATTTTTTTAAAAATTGCTACCGCCCACTTTCGTGCTCCACCTCTCCCCTCAAAAAGTTTACATTCAGTAGACTCAAACTTGCGATCCCATATACAGAAAGCAAATTTTATCTTCCTGGTGTAATTGGTTCGGAAGATATTGTAATAAAATCTACTCACCATAAACATTTTAATTTAATATCTCAACGGGTTTGGGAGCTACGCGCCTACAAATGATTTTGCGTACGGCGGACAGACGTACAATTTTTGTTTTTTTGGTTTTTACTAGTACTATAAAAACAAAATTTCTGAAATTCTGAAATTTCAGGCCGATCACAATACTTTATTATTAAAAAATAATGAAGTAAAAACCTATCCGTGAAAAGGGTTTTCCATATTTTCACGAATTTCGTTAAATCTTTTAGATATGTCGAGTTATCAAATTAATTTTAATTCTGTGGGTTCTTTATATAAGCGCCTAGAAATGTTTTTTAAATTTTTGTTGATATCCAACCCTTAAGGGGGTGTAAGGTACATATTCACGAATTCCGATATATTTCTTAGGTCTAATGAAATATGGAATTCATTCTCATTTCTAAAAGCTTTAAATATAATCGAGGAAAAACAAATTGCAGCGACGTCTCGAGATCACTTATAGTGGTTTTTATTTGTGTACCGATTTCTCTTTTTTATTAAAATTGGTTGCTCTCGTGCTTGGATTGCAGTTTGGTTACACAAAACTTTGCTGCGTGTGAATGGGAACAGCCATGCCAAAATAAAGGAATAGACTATTTGAAGTCAAGAAGTGGCTCATTCGACTGTGTCTGAAACCAGGACAGGAAAATGTAAAGAATGCACCATTAGTCGATTCTAAAAAGTGCTACCACCGCTCCATATAAAACTTGAGCTAATGAAGAGCTTCGTGAAGTCAACATAATGCAATAATTATAGGCAGCAGCCAATCCTATAATTTAATACATATATATACGAGTATAATGCCACATGAAATATTGAAATCCTGTTTGTATTGTAGTTGCGGATATGAAAGGATTATTCTATGAGCTACACGAAGAAGGAGGACAATTAATCCCATTCACAATTCTACCTTTAAACTTAAGGAAATAAGTTCATTCCAGTTTTGTGGTTAATTATCATGTTTTGAACTTATTATGCAATCGGTTTGATTACTTGCTTTAAGAAGAAATTTCGTAACCTATTTGGCTATTACTGACCAAAATAATATAATATACTTCGGAATCGAACCATAATAGGTCCACAGATCACAAGGCCATAGCCAGGGGGAGGGTTGACAGGGTCTTGGATACTACATTGTGTAGCTTTTAATTTTTTATACCTACATTTATTCACATACATACAGTCACACAATTATTTGTGCTTAACATTTTCATGCGTAAAAGCTAAAGGGAAAGTACTATAACTTTTATAAATAAGCAAAATTATATTAATTTCTTTTATTACATATATAGCCTAAAACAATATTAAAAAATAAATTTGAAATTAATTATGAAAAAAGAGTATGTATAAGCAAAATTAATAACAGAAAAGATGCCATAATTATTTGTCCACATCATTTTGGTGCACAATTATTTTAGCACTGTAACAGCCTGAAAAACAGCTCTTTTTCGGCAATTTTTTTTTAATGGAAGGAAAGGAAATAGACTAATAATATTTAGGGAAGTTAATAACCATGTATTGAAGTATACATTAAAAAAATTTAGTGAAAAATTGTACAAAATGGCGGCACCCAAGCCATTCTCCCGAGGCATGTTAAATTTTAGGCGCTCTGCGGCATGCAGTTTAGCTTACGTAAATTTGAACCTAGCACAAAGAAAAAAAATCACTGAATCTTCATGAGTATAGCTAGAGAAACACGTAGGGGAATTTAGAAATATTGAGTTTTGTGTGATTGGCGAGTATTTGAATAATTTTATTCAATTTTCGACCAAAAACAAAAACAGGACAGTTATTTACTAATAACTATTTTTTAAATCAACGTATCGAAAATCCCGTACGTGTTTCTCTTATTTTGAAGATATGGTGAAAAATTTGAATGAAAAGAATGAAAATTGTTCGAGTTATACTGCGTGCCGATTTCGAAAATCATGTTTCGAGAAAAAGGCGTTCAAAGTTTTGAAATGTGTCACAGACATAAACAAATAAATAATTCTACTTTTAAATTTTTTTACCATTAATCTGCAACTCCAGGACCATAAAGCTGTCCTTCTAAGTTGGAATATTCCTGTTCAATCTCTTTTCTCGACGATTTAATGGTGGAGCGCGCCTCTTTTGACCCATCTGTCAATGAACGCTCAGCGTACTGGATTCGCTTAGCATCAGATTCGTCACAAAAATTGTAGCATTGGACGCCAATATCCATATCCAGAACCTTCATAATGCGTAGTATGTTAGTCAGTCCATCATTAAAATTGCATACAGCGATATCCGTTGCTATATTTAGGATTTTCTATCCACTTGAATAAAATTTTGACTTTTTTGTACATCAACGGACGCTATACTAACGTAATTCTGTGTGAAAATGCATCCAATGGAACACAAAAACTTTCTAGCGATATCTGTTAGTGTATTCGAGAAGTTAGAAACAAACAGGTAAATCATTAGGCAGTATCTTCTCAGATGGATACCTGATCCGACGCAGGTAGTCGTTTCGAAGCATCCTAACGCGCTCGGTAAAGAGCTCGAAATTCCAGGAAAAAATTGATTTTCATGTTTTAAACTTTTTTCCACATATTCTCCAAGGTTCAAACAATTTTTTAAGCAAAAAAAAATCGATTTTTTGAAAATTTTACAGTGGTGTTACCCCTTAAGGCGTCTTAGCATAGAATCTATCAGGTTTTGTAATACGGTCGTTGGTATATTAGTCCACACGTAGTTTTTTTTTATGTTGCTTCATTAGCTGCATTTTGCTTCTATAACTTGTCGATAATTCAAATTCAAAATATTTATAATATTCATTTACAGATCTCGTTCGTGGTCTAACCCACGAAAACGTAGTAAATCACCTATGATGCGAAGACGTTCACGATCGCGGTCGCCATCCTTCAGTATGAGCAGGTAAGGATTGCTTAATGTAATTATTTTTAATTCAAAATGTTAGTGCTCTTAAAGCTTCCGAAAATGTTCATTATTGAATTTCATCAAGTAATTCCTTGCTAAGAATTACTTTTAGTTACATACTGTCTATGTGTTATATACTTCATTTACAATATTGCGCACCATGGCTTAGTAACAAATTAGAATTCTTGTTATTCAGTTTGTTGTCTTCTTCTAGCGAGGGCTATACATTTTTCTTTATTTTAAATAAAACGCAATTGAAAGTAATATAATACATGACGTTTTTAAAAATATATCATCATAAAAATATAAATCTCTCAAATTAATCTCCGATCAAAAATGTTATACATAATTATATATTATATACTCCTAGAGAGGTAAGTAACAGTCATTGCCTCAAGTTCTTTTAAAACAGCTAACAAATTAATAGAGTAAAACAAACAAGTATAATGTATCCTCTAATAAAGTCCCTAATATCGAAACATTTTATAGGTCTCGTTCAAATTCCAAATCTCGAGGAAGGTTCAGGTGCCAACAAGCTCCAATACGCTTTAATCGTTCTCCGCTACCGCTAGTTGCACGTTCTATATCGCCTAGGTCAGTAAGACAAGAAAAATATTTTTGTTCGTTCGTATCTGTATTATGCATAGTGCTAGTCTTCGTAGTAAAGTCTTGAAACATTATGTAATTTGCAAAGTACATAGTTTGTAAATGGTATCTGGAAGCTATTCTTATTCGCGAAGAATAGTTATTTATTATGTTAAGGGAAGCAAACCCTTTAGATCCCCGAAAATTAGTCATTTTTTTATGGTGATAAAATAATCGCATCATTTTAAAATTTTTACATGATATTATTACAACTTTCAACTGTTAAAATATTTTTTGTTGTTTTACAAAACAAAATGGCGTCTTTATAGGGTATTCCTTTAGGCGTCTTTTGCGAGACATCGAAAAGTGCTCCATTTGTCATATTTCTTCTATTGATCTTAAACTGAAAACCAAAACATTTTTCAAATACTGACAGATGAATGGGAGGGATATACCTATAAAATTATATAAAAAAATATAAGACAAAAAAGATATGAGGCTTTTGAAGCAAATGTTCAATTTTCGACTATTTTTTTGACAGTTTTTACCCGAAAAAAGTGGGTTATTTACGCAATATACTCAAAACTTTAGGTATATCCTTCCGATATTTATATAGACAGAAAGCTCACAAAAAATCAGCCAAATCGATCCATAACTTTTTGAGCTACAACACGAGCCGGATAACAGTTTTTGAAGATGCAGTTTCGAGATAATCGCGTTTAAAGTTTCAATACCTCGCGTTCGTTTTGTATAATTTGCATTTTAGCTTTGAAAAATTAATCGTACACGACATACATTCGATCCAAACTGACCCAATTTCTTGGACAACGTACGATACGCTTTATACTTTCGAAATATGTAAAAAAAAAATTTTACCTATTGTCACCCAATGCCAACAACTGTAAATTTTTAAAACTCTTTGAATATACTAATTTGCTTCTTCTATATTATTATTGGTGAAATTAATTATAAGGGTATAAATTCCTGTTGGTTGGAATGATGTTTAACAGTTATTGGCATGGGGTGCCAATAAACGAAAAATGCCAAAACTGAAAAAAAAAAATAAAATTGCGGAAAATGGGAAATCAAATGTAAAAAAGGATTGTGCTTTAGATGCACTAAAATAATAAGAACTAAGGGATTAGAGTGTTCTCTCTGCAAAAAGCTATGCCATAATTGGTGTGTACCAAATGGTCACAAACTTCACGTTCCTGACGATGAGGATGATTTATATGTCTATCATATGTCTTTTAGGTACGCAGATGATTCTTCGGATATGGATGTAATAAACTGAATATGTATCAACCCGAAAATTAGGATCGTTTTTTTTTGCAACTGTAGCCCTCTAGCTCAACAAAAACAAAAAACTGGCTCCGACGCGAATAGGTGCTACAATATGATCAAATTCACTCCATCTTACGTTATCTCTTAAATGCACAGATTTAAAATATTGCTCTGATCCATCCTGGCATAATTGTTTTACCTCATCATCATCATCAATGGCGCGACAGCCTAAATCGGGCCCTGGCCTCCTGAAGTCCTCGCCTCCAATCCTCTCGATCCAAAGACCGCGTTCTCCAGCTGCTAATTTTACTTTATTATTTTTTAATAATAAAGTATTGTTATCGACCTGAAATTTCAAAAAAGTTTGCTACCCTGAAATTTTGTATTTACACGTTTTAGGACTAGTAAACCCCAAAAAAGCAAAAAAAAAAAAAATGTCCGTCTGTCCGCCGTAGACGCCGTACGCCGTACGCCGTACGCAAAATTGTTTGAAGGCGCGTAGCTCCCAAACCCGTTGAGATATTAAATTGAAATTTTTATGGTGGGTAGAATGGGTGAACCCCTACGACTGGTATATTTTTGAGGGGTGGGGGTACAAGGGGAGAGGAGAGGGGAGCGTTTTAGACGAAAAATTTTGGTTTCTAGATCTCAGGAACCACTTATGCTAGGAGGCTGAAACTTGGAACTTATATAGTACTATGATAATGGACTCAATTGCAATAAAATGGTCGATATTGGTTAAGGGGTGTGGAAGTGGGGGGGAAAACAATGAGTCTTTAACGCATGAAAGCCGGGATTGAAACATTCTAAAATCGATATCTCCTGAACCATTGATGTCAGAAGATTGGAACTTTGTTGTTGTCCTAAGGGATACTTCCAGATTAGACAAGAGCTAAAATTTTTAAGAGGGGTGGTGGGGTGTGGGGGTGGGGGGTGAAAAACTTTGGATTACAATATCTTCCGAACTAATTACACCAGGAAGATAAAATTTAGTTTCTGTATATGGGCTTACAAGAGGAGTCTACCAAAACTAAATTTTTTGAGGGGCGAGGTGGAGCACGAAAGTGGGGGGATAGCAATTTCTCAAAAAATTTAATTTTTATATCTCAGAAACCGTATCAGATATGATCTTGAAAATTTTACAGGAGTTGGGGTCGATAAATTTCTAGTAGGGAAAAAAATTTTGGTGGTGTGGGTGTAGGGGGTGGTGGTGAAAGGGGGTAGAAAGGAAAACATTCTGATTTTTATTTCTCAAAAACCATAATGAATAGAAAGCTAAAAATTTAGGATTATATAGAACCACTAAGGAGACATCCTAGAAAAATAAAATTTTTGATAGGGGTATCAAGGTACGGGGGAGAGGAGTGGTTTTTTATATCTCAGAAACGGCTTATGCTAGAAAATTGAAACTTAGTACGTATATGTAGATGTGCTATTAGAGTAATTAAAGCAAAAAAAAAGTTCAGATTTTTATTGGCGTTCAGAGGTTGAGTCAAAAAAATGTCCGTGAATCCACATTTTCACGAATTTCGTTAAAACTTTTAGACATGTCAAACTATCAAAGCAATTTTACTTCTGCGGGCTATTTATATAAGCGCCTAGTAACGGTCTTCAAAATTTTTCGATATCCAACCCCTAAGGGGGAGTAAATTGGTTGTGTACATATTCACGAATTCTGATATATTCCTAAGGTATATTGAGATTTGGAGTTCACTTGTACTTCTATAAGCTTTAAACGTAGTCGGGAAAAAACCGATTTAAGTATTTTTCTCAATTAAACCCCCTGGGGGTATTGTTTAAGATTTCACTGATTCCGAAAATCTCTTAGGTTTAATGTGATCGAATTCGCTTTTACTACTATGAATTATTCTATTGATAAAAAAAATACGTAAATAAAAAAAAAAATCTGCCAACAGTCTGGGCGCAACTTTATTATTTTATGGGTAGAAGTCCGAAACGTGTTTAATGATGAGATACGGTGTTGGGTACTATGCGACTGACAACCTAAAAAATAACCATTAAGCTATTTGGAACGTTATTTTTTAGGTTGTCAGTCGCATAGTACCCAACACCGTATCTCATCATTAAACACGTTTCGGACTTCTACCCATAAAATAATAAAGTTGCGCCCAGACTGTTGGCAGATTTTTTAAGATGTCTTTGCTATCTTCGTCAACCGAGTCTTCCCCTCGCTTGCGTGGTTTGCCTACTGACCTGTTACCACTCGCTTTGCCTTTAAGAGCACGTTTGGGGATTCTGCTGTCTTCCATCCGCTCTACATTGCCAGCCAACTGCAGTTTACGTAGTTTGATGGACGTTGAAGCTTCTGGCTCCTTGAAGAGTTGATACAACTCATGGTTGTATCTTATTCGCCAGTCCGTTCCTTCCTTCACAGGTCCCAACATTTTTCGAGGGACCTTTGTTTCGAATGCGTTAACTGCCTTTTCGGAAGCTCGCGTTAATGTCCAGGTCGTATATTATTATAGTTTCATATATTTGCAGCTTATTGTTCCTGTGCACTTTCTTGGATTTTATTATTGGAAGTACCGAATAATACGTTTTATTTGCTAGTATGATCCGTCGTTTGATTTCGTCCGTTTCGTTGCCGTATTTTGCTAGATTAGCCTCAAGGTATATGAAGTTGTCCACACTCTCCAAATTATACTCCGCAATTGTTATATTCTGTCTAATTGGCGTTCTCTTTCTTGTTTGCATTACTTTTGTTTTACTTTCGTTTATGCGTAACCCGACTTCTTTTGCGGCGGAGTCAAGAATGACAAATACCTCCTTAGCACTAGGGAAGGATCTTGCAAGGATGTTTATATCGTCAGCTGGGTGAACTTGAATAGTAGTGTCCCATTGGTGGCGACTGGGGTTTTTCGGATGACATACTCTAGTGCCAAGTTAAAAATAATGGTGGCTAGACGATCTCCCTGCTTTAAACCACATTCCGTTCGAAAGCTGGTTGTGAAATCGGTTTTTATTCTTACTTGGGATTCAGTGTTTGTCATTGTGAGTCTTGTTTGTCGGACTAGTTTTGGCAGAATTCCAAAATCAAGCATGATTTGGTACAGTACCCTCCTATCGATTCTGTCGTATGCTTGTTTAAAATCTGCGAAGATTTGGTGCACATTTGTGTTATATTCCCAGCATTTCTCAAGCACATGTTTCACCGAGAATATCTAGTCTGTTGTAGATCGTCCGGTTCTGAATCCACCTTGATTTTTTTTACCTAGTCTTGGTAAATACTAGAAAGTAATTTCAAAGCGGCTTCAGGCCATCATGAAAAATGAAAATCTTACACCTAATTTATTTTTTTTCTTGTTTTGTTGATCTCTTGTTTAGTTATGAAGGTTTATTTGCCCATTTTCCTTTATATTAATCTAAGCCAATTTAATTAATTGCAAATCCTGACAATAGAATCAATTATATTTCTAAATTTAAGTTTCATGATGTCTGAAACATAATAAATTTAAATTTAAATATGATTTTACATGCCTAACACGTTATACTCGATTTCTCTAATCGAAATGCTTCATTTGTTTGTTTGAATATAATAGAAGATAAAAATTGATACTGCCAATTGCTACTGTGTAGCATGCCAATCAATATACCCCACAGTGTCAATGACTGTACTTTTATGAGTTTTAATTACAATTATTATTTTTTGCTATCAAAAAAATTAGCAAGTGGCCTATCTTTATTGCTGATCTCTTCTGAACCTAATTACATATCACCAATAATTGTAATTACCATTTTGGTACAAATACAAATACAAATATTTAGAAAGGTTTCTTATGAGTGCCAACCACTATATAGTTTACCCTACATAGTTTCATCTTTCTGATATCCGTTCAGAAGATATGGATTATAGAATATTTCAGTTCCAGCTTTCGAGCGTTTCGTACGCATGATTTTCCCCACACTTCCACACCCCTAAACGCATATCAACCATTTTTTGGCAAATGGGTCCACTATCATAGTTCTACATAAATCCAAGTTTGAGCTTCCTAGTATAAGCGGTTCCTAAGATCTAGAAACCAACATTTTTCGTCTAAAACGGTGCCCCCACCCGCCCAAAAGATACCACTCGTAGGGGTTCATCGAATGTACCCACCATAAACATGTCAACTTAATATGTCAAAGGGTTTGTGAGATACGCGCCTTCAAACGCTTTTGCGTACGACGTACAGACGGATTTTTATACTCTAGATGAAATGATATAGATTATTATAAGTTTAATCCAGTCCAAAAGTTTGTAACGCATAGAACCAAGCCTCGGACGAAAAAAAGTTCTATATTATTTTTTGTTTATTTGTGGCCAAAAACCTCAAATCCGCTTGACGTCCGTCCGTCTGTCCGTGAACACGATAAGTCAAGAACGTGAGGGTGAGGATCTTGAAATGAATCTGGATGTTTGGTTGAATTTTTAAGGCTAAGTTCGTTAACGGTCAAAATCGTCCTACTCCTTCGAGTAGCTGCCATACAAAATGTCCTTAAAACACGTGTTCAAGAATATTGGTCGATAACTTCAGAAGGGTTTAAGTTACGACTTTGAAATTTTGTATGTGTTATTTTTCCAATAGGTGGAGCTAAATATATGATTATGAAGAAAATCCTATTAGTCCTTCGTGTAGCTCCCATACAAATATCCTGTCAAAATGTATTCACTTAATTTACGAAACTCACTATAACTCAAGTAATCTTTTTGCTACGAATTCGGAGTTTTGTACAAATTAGTTTTTAGTGAAAAGGAAGTTCGAGTTTACTAGTCAGCAAAATCCTTTTAATCCTTATGGTAGTTGCCATACAAAATATCCTTAAGACACGTGTTCAACAATATTTTCCGATAACTTTTGAACGCTTCAAGCTACGAATTTGAAATTTTGTACACATTAAGTTTTGAATGGTTCCAAGGAAAAGGATAAATATGTAAGAAATCGAGTGAGTCCTTCCTGCACCTCCCATGTGAAAGTCCTTCAAAAAGGAAATTTTTTTTCGATGACTTACCCAGTTCAAGGTATGAAATTAAACACTGAATATTGTCTTTTAGGTTTGAGTAGCAATCTAATGGCAGTCCTTAATAAAGGACATACAACATGCACACACGTAATTCTACTTTATCCCCAACTACAATATACATCGGAGTTCAGTATTCATCTAGCGTATTATACGATTGGCTTGCAGCCGATCCTGACTGCAATATGTTTTTTATTCTTTGGTGTGCCTTACTCTTCCTAAAACGTGTAAAAACTATATTTCAGGGTAGCAAATTTTTTTGGAAATTCATCTCGATCATAATAAGAAATAATAAAATAAAATTGTGTTGAAATATGCACTAGAAATTGCATATAAAAAATGTTGCGTGTACGCAACATCCGGCGCGAATGGGTTTTCGGTCGGTGGTATATTACTACCTTTTCAACAAAATAATCCTTTTAAGTTGGGCGATGACATGTTCTATATACTCGTACCACTAAAATCATACTCTTCGAACACTTCTCCATACAGAAAAGAATATCTAGGGATGCATGTATAAGAAACGAGTGCCTCTTAATTCATGTAAAGAGTACAGATTGGAAATAAGAAAAGTGCATATTTTTCATTTGTAATCATTCATTTGGCGACTTGAACAAATTGCGACAGATATCAGCTCCACGGATTTTTGTCGAGTTCAATAAGCAATAATTGTAAAGGAAAGATTGTAAAAAATCACATAATATAACAAAAAAATTTGAAAATTTATTGTTTATCTTGGGCGGTGGTATGGTTTGCATACCATATCCTTACGCTGGATATGAGTGAGGTAAAAAATATTTGAGCATAAGTTATTTCTTAAAACAACGATTTACGAAGAACAACATTTTAAAATTTACCTCCTTCAAAGCCTGCCCCGGAAAGAGTTAATTAATGGCAGTGAATATTGTAAGCGTTGAACTTTTTCTTAAATGCCGATAGGAGTAAACAAAGTGTGAATATGGTATTTTGTTTTAAAATATAAAACAATATTTATTTATAACTAAATTTTATTTTGTTTCATCGTAAAGTTCATTCAAAGACTTATCGATTCGAGATACTTATCGAAAAACCTAAGCGTTTCAGTGTGTTTGCCCTTATTCAGGTTAGTGACATTGAAACGATAACAAAGTTAAACTTGCGAGCAAAGTTGCGTGCTGGGGGCAGCAAGAAATTTACCTGTTGAGTCCGGTGGAGTTCCGCCGTAGCATTAACCGTTAATCTTTCAGTTAAAATGGATACGCATCGGGACAAAATTAACTTATGTACTTCGTATCGGTGTACATGCGTGTTTTTAATATTGTCGAAGCACAATAACAACTAGAAGTTTTCGGAAGTCGTATGGCGCGTGCTGTTAGTGTTTATTGCACATGTACATACTTTACCTTCCAACTATACGCGGTTGCAGGTGGTCCTAAAGTCATAATGGCATAATGTAAAAAAAAGCCATATCCCTGGTCTGAAGGGTCCAATTTGAATGCTGCAGGTCGCAGTTGTTGTGCTTTCTTGCAGGGCCTGCAACAGAGGCAGTGACGTAAGCACTTCTGAACCTTAACAGCTTCTCGGAATTGGTCCCAAAAAATAATAAAATTACACCCAGAGATTTACTTGTTATTATTTTGTTTCGAGACATCTAAATTAGTCAGTAATGTGTTAACTTCTTAATTTTTATAGGGATTTTATACACCACTGAGTGTATGTATCCCAGCAAGAAATTTACCAGTTAAGTCCGCCGTAGCATTAAACGGTAATCTTTCAGTTAAAACGTATTCTCCTCGGGACAAAATTAACTTATATACTTCGTATCGGTGTACATGCGTGTGTTTCTCTACCCCTTCCTTTTAATATTGCCGTCTTCTTTATTCCTGGTTAACTATAACCGGTAGTTAACTGGTAAAATACGGAAACCGATATCGAAATATTTGCAACGCAAAAAAACAACTAGAAATTATCGGAAGTCGGATGGCTCATTCTGCTAGTGTTTATTGAATTGTACATGCTTACTTTTACCTTCCAACTATACGCGGTTGCAGGTTGGCCTAATGTGAAAATGGCATAATTTAAAAAAAAAAATATAATGAAGAATATGCCAGGTTTGAGGGCTACAATTTAAATGTCGCAGGTCGGCGTCATTGGTCTTTTCAAACATGTTTTGACAGTTTCACGAGTATATAAAGGAGATTTACATCCACTAGAAGAAACTTCTAAAGCTTGTATTACACTGTATGCCACGCGGTCAAATATTTGATCATAAACATTTGACCGAATTTGATGTCAAATATCCATTTGGCACGCTGCCCTATTGCGATATTATACTATTTGACACATTTGACCACCATCTTCAAATTTTCTCCTCGTGTCAAACGGCCAAACGCCATCAGGTCAGATCTATTGTAAATATTGGTGTATTATATTACACTGTATGCCACTCCGATCACCAAATTCTTCAGTTTACAACTCCGTTCAGATTTATTAACGAAAGTTAAATGGACTCAATAACAAATAGGAATGTAATAAGAAATGTTATTGTTTTAATGTTTGTGCAAAATTAACCGAAAAAAGTGCTATGCAGGAATTATGATGTCGTATTTACTGGAGGAAAGATAGAAGTAGTTTAAGGTGATTATGTATTTTACCGATCGCCACAAAAAATTTAATATTCTCGAATGACCCATGACAATGAAATGGGGTAATATTAATAACCAGGAGGCTATTTGGAACGTTATTTTTTAGGTTGTCAGTCGCATAGTACCCAACACCGTATCTCATCATTAAACACGTTTCGGACTTTTACCCATAAAATAATAAAGTTGCGCCCAGACTGTTGGCAGATTTTCTTTGTTAGCTAGATGAAAATACTCACTTGGAGTTTAACAATGAAAAATCCTAGAAAATGTTTCTAAGCAATTATACAAATGAAGTAAAATTAATATTTTCCTATTTTTAAAGAAGTATACACACCCTTTTCAGACAGTTTTTATACTCTAGTAGATGGGATCATAGAGTATTATAGGTTTAATCCAGCCCGAAAAGTTTGTAACGAATAGAACCGAGCCTCGGACGAAAGAAAGTTGTATATTCAGTTGTGGTTAAAAACCCCAAATCCGTTTGCTGTCCGTCCATCCGTCCGTTTGCACGACCTAGGAAGTTGACCTAGGAAGTAGAAATTTTGTCACAACCTGTTAAATGGAAATAAGGCTAAATTTGTTAATGGGCGATATCCTTCAACTCCTACGGGCAACTCGCATACAAGAGTCCTCTACGATTAATGGTCAAATGTTTCAAGTTAAGAACTTGAAATTTGTCACACACAAAGTGTCCAATGTTTAAAGCGAAAATTCCGAGTATAATGCAAATCGAATGAGTCTCTCATGTAGCAGCCTAAAAAAGTCCTTCAAACTTGTATGCAAGTTACAGAATCCACTATAACTCAAGAACGCGTTAAAGCAGGAAGTAAAAATTTTACAGGAATTGGTTTTAAGTCATAAACAAGACTGAGTTCAATAATTAGTAACATGCGTCAACTCCTTCGGATAGTTGTCAGTCAAAAGTCCTTAAAACACCTGTTTACCAATATTGAACGATAACTTCAGAAGGTTTTAACCTACGACATTGAAATTTTGTACACGTTGATTTAATAATTGTTGCAGCTAAAGGTATTAATATAAAAACATAACGCAGTTACGATCGGCTGCAAGCCAATCGTATGATACTCTAGATGAAATACTGAACTCCGATTTATATTTTAGTTGGAAATATATCAAAAGAATGAGGAGTGCACATACAATTATTGCATGACCTTATATTTAGGTAGAAACTATAGTATAGTGGCTACACGATGGATGGTTAAACGATTTTTTGAGTTATAGTGAGTTCCATAAATAAAGTTAGGACATTTTTACAAAGTTTTTGTATGGCAACTACATGAAGGACTTATGGGATATTTTTCATATTAATACTTTCAGCTGAGACTATTATAAAATTAACGTGTACAAATTTTCAAAGTCGTAACTTAAAGCGTTATAAAGTTATCGTTCAATATTGGTGAACACGTGTTTTAAGGACTTTTGTATGACAGCTACCCGAAGGATTCGACGGATGGCGCTAATTAATGAACTCAGTCTTGCTTTTGATATAAAACTAATTCCTGTAAAATTTTGAATCCCTGCTTTAACTCATACTAGAGTTATAGTGGATTCTGTAACTTGCATACATTTTTAAAGGACTTTTGTAGGCTGCTACACGAAGGACTCATTCGATTTGCATCATATTCGGAACCTTCGCTTCAAACATGGTAAACTTTAAGTATGCAAAATTTCAAGTTCCTAACTTGAAGCATTCGAGCAATAATTGTGAATACGTGTTTTAAGGACTCTTGTATGGGAGGTACCCGAAGGAGTGGAAGGATATCGCCCATTAACGAACTTAGCCTTACTTTTTCCATTTTACAGGTGGTGAAAAAATGTCAACTTCCTAGGTCAACGCGTTCTTGAGTTATCGTGCAAACGGACGGACGAACAGCAAACGGATTTGGGGTTTTTGGCCACAACTGAACACAAAATAATATATAACTTTTTTTCGTCCGAGGCTCGGTTCTATGCGTTACAAACTTTTCGGGCTGGATTAAACTTATAATACTCTATATGATTTCATCTAGAGTATAAAAAATCCAAGAGTTCTTCCATACAAAAATCGTAAAAAAATGTCCGAACTTAATTCACGGAACTCACTATAACTCAAGAAATCGTTTAGCCACGAAGTTCAAATTTTGTACATATTAGTTTTGAGTGAAAACAAAGTTCGAGCTTACTTGTCAGCTTCTACTCCTTCGGATAGCTCACATACAAAAAGTACTTGAGACACGTGTTGAAGAATATTTTCCGACCACTTTTGAACGTTTCAAGCTAGGAATTTGAAATTTCGTACATAATAATTTTTAATTGGTTCCAGGTAAATGGATAAATATGTATGCTAGAAATCAAGTTAGTCGTTCCTGCACCTCCCATGTGAAAATCCTTGAAAAAAAATGTTTATTTTCGGTAATTTACCAATTTGCAAATATGAAATTGAACGCTGTAGGTATTTTCTTTTACTTTCTATTAGCACCGAAATGAGAGTCTTTAATAATGGACAAACTATATGCGCACTTCTTAGGCTGGCCGTACACTGAAAGGTCAAAAACGTTTTTGACTAAACATGACTATGTCGCTGTTTCAATAGCAATTCAATGATCAGAGCACACTGATCAGTCGCGTACCTTGAAGCGAGCTCGACTAATCAGTGTGCTCTGATCATTGAATTGCTATTGAAACAGCAATATAGTCATGTTTAGTCAAAAACTTTTTTGACTCAAACTGTTTTTGCTCTTTCAGTGTGCGGCCAGCCTTATTCAACTTTATCACCAATTACGATATAAATCCTCGTCGTTTTTCTACCTTGTCGTGCGATCAAACTTGCAACTGTCCATTACTTTTAAAAGTACCTATTGCAAAATATCTCGGAGTTGTTTTTGATCAATACATGAAATAGAATATACAAGTTCAAAGCACAGTTTCGAGAATAAAAAAGCTGATTCCATTTTGTTTTGAAGTTAGATCATTTTTAACCAAAAAGTTAATTCGATTATTCTACTTTGCTCTCGTGCACTCCATTTTACAATATGTGATAATTGCCTGGGGTAGCGCAACAATTACAGTTCTTGAACCATTAATAATAGCCGAAAAAATGTTTGTAAAAATACTCCTAAGAAAAAAAGAACATTTCCCACCACACTCTTGTTTCCACTATTAGATTTACTGAATATCAATCAAATTTTCAATTTGATCGCTACTATCCAAATATTTAAGAAAACAAAAAAGGGCTTAATACCAACCAACACTAACACTACTCGTGGAGGTTCTCAAGAAACGCTACTAATGCCCTGGAGAGCCACTAAAATTGGCCAACTCCACTATTCCTTTATCGGAGTTCAATTATTCAACAATCTTCCCTTAAGTATAAAATGTTGTAATGACATCACTCTATTCAACAAGAGGGTTAAAAAACTCTATTATAATTGAACGTATTGAGATTGTGAAATTTTTTTTTGTTTTGTTTTTGTTTCTTTTTTTTTTTACAAATATCAAAATTGTAACTACAGTGGATGCCGCTTATTGTAATCAATTTGGGACTGGCCATAAACAATAACATTAACCGGATGATAACAATAGACGAAGGGGAAAATTTTTCTCATTTGTTTTCCTACGCTTGAATATAGATTGCTAATATTATTTGCTAATATTATTTTTTTTTATTCATTAAGTGCTATTTACAACTCTAGTTTCAATGTTTCACAAAGTTACAGAGAATATGAAATACTGTTTCCTCTTTCTCCTCATCCAGGCAGCTTCTACAGAAAGTTTGAAAAGAATCGCCGTCTTTTAGCATGCCGGATTATAAGACAGTGTCTGGTCAGGACACTTACTGTGGTGCTGATTCTCTCCCTTTTTAGCAAATTCAGCCTTGTTCAGCGTTTTAGATCCATCTTCGGTCATATCTGTCAGCTCAGCGCGCCACTTCTATTAAACTGTCTCGAAAATTTACTCGAAGTTGAGCTCATTCCGTTGAACGAGATCAACATCAATAGCTTTCAGAAGCTACGAAAAGACTGAAATTTCTCAAAGTAATCTATGATATGTATCGTCTTGTTTTTACATAAATGTGAAACCAAGAGCAATCATCTTTAATTTTGAGATTGTTTTTATTATATATATTATTTTGTGTTTATTTGTGGCCAAAAAATTCAAATCTGCTTGACGTCCGTTAGCACGATAACTCAACAACGCCTTGATCTAGGATCTTGGAATTTTGAATCTGGATGTTTGGTTGAATTTGTAAGGCTAAGTTCGTTAACGGGCAAAATCGTCCTACTCCTTCGGGTAGCTCCCATACAAAATATCCTTAAATCACGTGTTCAAGAATATTGACCAATAACTTCGGAACGCCTAAAGCTACGACTTTGAAATTTTGTATACGTTGGTTTTTCAATAGTTGGAGCAAAATATATGATTATGAAAATGGCTTCACTTAATTTACGAAACTCACTATAACTCAAGTAATCTTTTTGCTACGAATTCGGAATTTTGTACAAATTAGTTTTGAGTGGAAACGAAGTTCGAGTTTACTAGTCAGCTAAATCCTTTTACTCCTTCTGGTACCTGCCCTAAAACACGTGTTCAAGAATATTGGCCGATAACTTCAGAAGAGTTTAAGCTACGACTTTGAAATTTTGTATGTGTTAATTTTCCAATATTTGGAGCTGCCATACAAATATCCCGTTAAAATATCCTCATTCAATTCATGAAACTTACTATAACTCAAGAAATCGTTTAGCCACGAAGTTTAAATTTTGTACAAATAAGATTTGATCAAAAATGAAGCTAGACTTCGTTTGGCAGTGAAATTTCTTTACACTTTCGAGTAGATTCCATATAAAAAATTCTTAAACAGACGTGTTCTAGAAAATTTGTCGATGGCTTTACAACCATTTGAGCTACGAATTTGAAATTTTGTACACTTTAATTTTTGAATGGTTCCAAGGAAAGGGATAAATATGTAAGAAATCGAGTGAGTCCTTCCTGCACCTCCCATGTGAAAGTTCTTCAAAAGGGAAATTTTTTTTTCGATTACTTACCCAGTTCAAGATATGAAATTAAACACTAAATATTGTCTTGTAGTTTTGAGTAGCAATCTAATGGCAGTCCTTAATAAAGGACATACAACATGCACACACGTAATTCTACTTTATCCCCAACTACAATATAAATCGGAGTTCAGTATTCATCTAGCGTATTATACGATTGGCTTGCAGCCGATCGTGACTGCAGTATGTTTTTTAATAGAATTTAGATAAATTGATGTCATAAGATTGGTAATACTTTTTTTTTGAAATTATAAATTTTAAAATCTTTATTTACGTACTAGTAGCTTAAATGCTTTTATTGATTTGAATTATGGTACTCTGTTTAATTAACTACATTATTATTCACTCTTTGTCATGAAGTATACAGTCATTATACCTGTACAGTATTTTATGTAGATTTTTAATTCAGGCTCATCACCCCTAATACGAAATTCATATATTTCAAAAGGGGGAGTAGTGCTATTAACAACATATTATAAGAGATTAATAAAAAACAAAGGTAAAAAAAAAATTAATAACAACGATTTATTATACGCAATAATCGTACTTGGTTGGTTTAAGTGGCAGCCCTGTCACCCAGACAGAGCTCAATTAGCTCAGAGGCCGTTTTGGAACCACAAACTCGTGTTAAACTCGGATATTAAGGGTTGTTGATACTGGGGAATACGGAAGATGAATGTGAGAAAAATTGATTGAATTGAATCGCTTTAACCACCCTGTGCTGTTCAGGAAAAGTAATAACTCCAATTTTCTTCCCTGAAATCTCCATCAGGTCCCCATAGAAGGGTTTGCTTAGCGCTCGCTCTCGGGCTCTAGCTAGAGCCGGAAACTCGCAAAGGAAATGAACGAGCGACTCTCGCTCATTAGTGTCCTGGCAGCTGTGGCAGTGTACATTGAACGGAATGCCCAATTTGGCTGCATGATCCCCAATTGGCCAGTGACCTGTACTGATCGCCATGATTCTGGAGACGTCTGCCCGGGTCTTGTATAGAAGTTCGTCTGACTTGGCTCGGTTGTAAGATGGCCACATCTTCCTAGATATGGCGCAGGTGGTTAGGCTTTTCCATCTGGAGCTAGCCGCTGTCTGGAAGTGTGAGAGTATGACCCTTTTTACGACTCCTAAAGGAACGTGGACTAGTTCCGCAAGAGAGCCGGCCAGTTCATCAGCCCGCTCATTTCCCATTATGTCTCTATGCCCCGGAACCCAGAGCACAGTGACTTTGAGCCGTTCTGCCAAACCCGCTAGTTCGTTACGGCATTGCTGAACTAGTTTAGAGGAGGTGGTAGCCGAATCTAGTGCTTTGATTGCGGCTTGGCTGTCGGTGAAAATGACGATGTTGTGTTTTGGCGATGAGTCGTGTTTTAGTGTACGACAAGCCTCCCGGATCCCCAGTATCTCTGCCTGGAAGACGCTAGCGTGGTCCGGAAGTCGGTACGACTTAGCGATATTATGTGTATCTGAGAATATTCCTGACCCGACCCCGCAGTCCATTTTCGAACCGTCGGTAAATATTATCGTGTCGAAGTCTGCTTCCACCGCATCGTTCTTCCACTTTTCTCTAGTTGGGAAACCAACAGAAAATCGTTTCGTGAAGCTCAGTTTGGGGGCGATGGAGGTAGTCGGTGACGTAACCAATTGCTTTGGTAACTGTCCCAGGATATTACTATGGCCGTATGGCTTCGCAGTCCAGCACCCAGATTCTTTGAGCCTGACGGCATTGTTTGATGCGGTATTTTTTATATAAAGGTCGATTGGTAGGAGGTAGAGTACCACGTTTAGAACATCGGTCGGGCATGACCGCATAGCACCTGTAATGCCTATTGCCGCACTACGTTGAACTCGACTGAGTTTAGTTATGTTATAGTCCTTAATCAGAGAGGGCCATCAGACTAGTGACCCGTAGTTGAGAATTGGACGTATTACAGCAGTGTACAGCCAAAAAACCATCCTTGGTTTGAGTCCCCACTTCTTGTCGAAGGTAATCGTACTTACACTACGTGCAACGGTGTGCGATTTTATGTACTACTTGTTCACTTCTCGATCGCTGCTACCAATCAAACTCGCTTAATAATTAGTAGAAACCGCACTGTCCGCAAGCTTGAGACGCTGTTTGTGGAATGTTCGACAGGGCCGGAGAAGAGGAGTATTCGAGAAGTTTATACAGGGTGGCGCAAAATTAATCATCCAATTTTGTTTTTGAATAACTTCTTTACTAAATAAAAAAAAAATATTTTGAGTGATAGAAATCTTTATTTGGACCTTTACAATTTTTTCTGTTAAGTGGAAAAGATGATATCCATCAAGTGGCTGCCGCCAGTGTTGATACATATTAGTGCCCGTTTTATCGCATTTTCCATGACTTTCCGCAAGATTTCCAGTGATAACTGTTCGCATTCCTGTCGAATATTCTCCTTAAGGTCTGCGATTGTCTAAGTCTTGTTGGCATAAACCCGCGACTTCAAGTAGCCCCAAAGAAAGAAGTCTGGGATGGTTAAATCGGGCGATCTTGCTGACCATGCCAAATCGCCAAAACGAGAGATTACGCGACCAGGAAACGCTTCCTATACAATATCCATTGTGGCTCGTGCTGTGTGTGCGATTGATCTTGTTGAAACCACATGTTCACCAAGCCCCGCTCATGCAATTGCGGCAGTAAGAAGTCGTTTATCATGGCCCTGTAGTGTTCGCCAGTAACAGTAAATACGGCCCAATCACTCCTCCCGCGTGAACGCCGCACCACACAGTGGTTTTGAGTTCATGTAATGGCTGTTCGTGCATCACACGTGGATTTTCAGTGCCCCAGAAACGAAGATTTTGCTTATTGACGCAACCGCTTAAGGGGGGGCGATACATGTAAACGCCTGAATTTAGACCGTTTTTCAGAGGCTTATTTAAAATAGAAGGAATAAATGAATCGTTTTGAAAGTGATCATGTTTATTCATTACATATTAAAATACAATAATCTGATTTTATTTAATTTTTTTTTTCAAAATGGTCGCCGTAGTAACCAATCTCCTGAGACCCTCGCGGCGAAAGTCATCAATCGGCAGGATTTTTAGCATCAGTTACAGCAATCTGAAATCAAAAAAATGGGTTGGAGTGTGTTTATTAAACATGTATCTTCTAGTTGAACCAAGAAAAAAACCAAAAAATCGTGAATTAGCACGCCTCATAAAAAAAAGTACGATTTTTGACCCTTTTTTTCGACAGTTTTTGGGTCAAAAACGCTAAATTTTGAAATTTTTTTTGGCATTTTTGAGGTTCAACTAGAAGCTTATACTATAGAGAAAACGTGTGCCAAGTTTCATAAGAATCGGTTGAGAACTTTTTGAGTTATCTTGCACGCCAATTTAAAAAAAGTCGTCTCGAGAAAAACGCGTTTAAAGTTTTGACACACAGAAACTCTATGATGCCCATACAGAAGTCCTTCAGTACCTTCATAGTACTCGTTTTTTTTCTCAGCTCTTCTTGGCATGCTTACCCGGGTCTTCAATACAAAAGGCCCCAAGGTCATACATCCGAGAAGTAGGTAGCGAGAGTCGAGCGCTCCAGTACGGACTCAATAGCGCTCGAGCGTCAAGTTGAGGCGAAGCACTTAAATGAGTTTTTAATCGATAAATAATGCGAATTTCATTCTAAAACTTTACAAACATATTTTTTAGATGTTAATTTAACTATTTATGCAAAAAAAAGAAACTCGAATTTTTGAAAATTTTACATGTATCGCCCCTCTTAAGTGGAAATGCGCCTCGTCGCTCAAGATGATTTTCGACATATCACCGACCGGTTATTGGTCAAAAAAATCGACACAATTATTCCACGCTCTTGCGGAGTATAGCACTCCATTGCATGTCTGTTTGTATTCTGCAGCTGTCTAGTTCACAAATATCAAATATGATTCACGTACGACGCCATTTGCAAAAATTTTAACATCTTCCGATAGGGTGATTAATTTTGCGCCACCTTGTACAAGTTTCTTCGTATTTCAGTTGGATATTGGAAGGCGTGGTTTTCTCACTGGAAACTTTTGTCATTGTGTTGTGCGGGTGGTCAGGGTGCATGTAACAGTATATTAGTCCTGAAACGTGAAAATACCAAATTTGAGGGTAGCAAATCTTGAATTTTCGGGTCGGTCACAATTATTTATTATTAACAAATAAAGTAAAATACGAACTCAATTGATATTTCAGTTTTCTCGGCGGCTCAAACGCACCGATACCTCTCTATGGTTGGTTTCGATTTGAATGATTTGCTCCAAGGCAGCAAGATTTTCGATGTTTTCCTTCTTTTGTAAGGTATATAAATACGACACTAAACTGAATTATCTCCGTAATTAAAATTTAGTTCGATTCAGACTTCCTAGCAAGAAATTTACCAGTTAGTTGGTAGTTCTACCGTAGCGTTAACCGTAAATCTTTCAGTTCAAACGTATACGCCTCGAGACAAAATCCACTTATATATTCGTACTTCGTAGATGCGTGCGATTCTCTACCATAGGCGCCCATACAACATTTCGTAGGGAGGGGCAGAACTATGGCTTATAAAAGGAGTTTGCAATTTCTGGACCTTCATCTTATGACGAATATTTCATCATTGAACCTTTTCTGCCACACCAACACAATATCAGCGCATCGGGAGATAGGGGAAAAATACAGAGAAGTTGAAATTTTACTTAGAATCCGTTAGTAAGTAAAATCGCCCAACTTCTTCAGGTACATCGCATACAAAATTTCTCAAAACAAGTGATGACAGTTATGTACTGGAATTTAAAAATTTTGCACGATATAAATTTTTTCAATTAAATATTGCAGGAACTGACAATATTGCGGTACTCTTTCAATTAGCTACCACACAAAAGTTCTTAATAAAAATGTTTCCTATTTTTCCCGTAGGAAAACTACGGAACGGAACGGATTGGGCATAAAAGCTTTTATTGTGATTAAATTCTCGGGAAGGGGGGATTATGTAGTTACACTTATTTTGAAAGCATCAAAACTTGAAAGCAGAGTGAAATGAAGATACTATTTTAGGCTGCCATACAAAAATCTTTAAAAAAATTAGTGCTTTCTGGTGAGTCAGCTTGAAGACTTGGAATTAGTTGTAACCGTGTTCAGGCTGTAGTAAATGCTAAGAAGAAGCGGGGCTAATAGGGCAAATTTATCGCTCAGCTCAAAAACTTTCGAAGTTATTTACCTTTAATTTTAGCCATTTTGTAATTGAGCAATTCTTTTTTTAATAAAGTACAACTAAAAAGTGATAACCGAGTTTAACAAAACATTACGTACTAATGTTACTAATATCATTCTGATCCTGCTACTTTAACCAACATACCTTAAAATTTTGCATATTTGAAAACATCCTCTTTCCCAGCACAAAGTCGAAAGGATGTATAAAAAAACTATATGAGCAAACTATATCTCAGGAAATTATTAAGACCTTTGGGTGTTCCTGTATTTTTCATAAGTCATACCAAACTTCTATGAAAAAAAACCTGAGTGTGAAATTCAATTACGTCTTCCAATAAAATAATGTCCTTACCTTATTAATCTGAATTTTATTTGTCTACTTAAATTTGAATTACAATCCAATTTTTCGGCAGTAAGTAAGAAAACCTTAATTTTTAACCAGTGACATTTCTTTAAATATAAATTGCAATTGAAAACAGTAAACGGTGTTGATTTAGTAACTATTTGTTAGTAGTTTAACAAATTATGTGTAATAGAACAATTAAAAGGTCTTAGTTACATTGTATTAAAAAAAAATTATTCAAGTGACGAAATGGTTTTTAAAATATTGGAAGGTAGAATACAGGTGGATGCAACTGCCCCCTCTTGCCCCCTTCTATGGGCGCCCTTGTTCTATACCACGCAAGGAAGGAAATTCTTACGAAACTTTATTATTTTTCGAGTCAAAGTTCGGGAGCGGTCAAAGTCGGAGCATATCATCAGTTGTTTCGAAATTATGACGTTTCTTGGAAAGTTAATTTTGTTCTTAAAAGAAAAATATTTAAAATAGAGATTTTTAGCCGATTAAACATTAAAAAGCCCGTGTAAACTATTCGAATTTCGGTATATTATGTACACTAAAAGCCCATAGAAGTAAAAACAAATTGGTTGCCCTTTCAGAATTAAGATAATTAACGAATTGTTAAAACGTATACAAACCCATTACTTCCTCTTGGGGTTTAAATTTGGAAAAAATTGTTAAACAGGTTTTTAAACTATTTCATAAGAAGCAACTTGATATCTCCTGAGACACGAGGGATTTTGAAAAATTTGTGAAAACGTAAGCAAACCCTTTACACCCTCTTGGTTCTTGAAATTCGAAATTGGTTTTTAGGTCATTATGGATCTTATCAATATGTGAAAATCTGTGAAAACATATGCAAAGTCCTTACACCCACTTGGGAGTTGAATATCCAAAATTCCTGAAAGGAGTTAATAGATAAATATGAAGACAGAACGAGAAAGTTAAAACAATTCAATTTATTATCACTTCTAAAAGAAATGACGGAATTCGTGAAAACGTGTTCAACCCATTTGTACCCGAAAAAGGAAAAAACTTAAAAAACGAGTTTAAGGTGATTATTACGCAAGCCCGTGAAAGTGAAAAGTTAGTTGAAATCTAATTAGACCTGGGGGATATGGCAGAATTCGTGAAAAAGAATACAACTCCTTTACACCCCCTTAAGGGGTAATACCTAGTCGGAAGCAAAAAATGAGACGGTTTTTTGTGAATTTTTTGTGTCTTTATTAAAATAAAATATTGAGGGATCATTACACTTATCTTGAACTACAAAATAACATTTTTAATTTTAATTTTTATGAAAAAATGGCAGCTGAGCAGTGCACGGAACGAAGGTCGATTTTTTGTAAGCGTCCCGCGGCTAGCAGCACAAGTCTTTAACGAACGTATCTGGAACAATGAAAAATTTTTTTCATGATATGCACGAGTTTTACTGTTGAAGTACACATGGATATTCAGAAATTTTAATTTTTGAAAATTTGCGCGCACTTCGAAAAAAAATTTCGATTTTTCAACAAATAAATCGTCCTCAATTTGTTTATAAAAATCGTAATTGTTTATGAAACTCAAAAATCGTGTGTACTAGACTAGATAATCTATCTAAGAAGGTACAGCCAAAATTTCATATCGATCGGATAAAAATTACTCGAGTTCTACTGCTAGCCGTTTTTGAAAACATGGTTTCGAGAAAAACGCGTTAAAAGTTTCACAATGTGCTTACTACATGAAATTTTAAAGATACAGGCTTGGCTACACAGACAACGTATGTTCAATATTTGCTTAAAACTACATATTAACGCCATCTATACCTCATTTAGAAACTATATAGTGTACCTTTACACCGCCGGTAACGAGTAAAAGGGGCGAAACTCACTCCGAAACTCAATTTGTCATTTTCAAGCGCTCCGCCTTGCTTCGAAAATTCGTCTTTAACGACCACTTAAAATTTGTTTTCAATAAAAAATGATGTCAGACATCACTCTTTACATGTTTTTACACCATTTAAAACAATAAAAAAAAAAATGGAAAAAAAATTTCGACTAGGTATTACCCCTTAAGGGTTTAAAAAAATTCTGAAAACACTTTCCAAGTATTTATATGAAGAAGCCGTAGAATAAAAATAAATTCAATATTTGGGAAGACCTAGATATAACGAAAATCGTGAAAATATATGCATTCCATTTTCCTGATCATTTTTTCTCGCCCCCTTCCAAACGTCAATGGATATTTGACTGACTGCGAACAAGTTTTCTCATTTCACTGATGGGAACGTTCTTCCGAACTAATTCGTTCGAGATACATAAGTCTAGTTTGAAGACTCTCATCTGAATGTCGCAAGTCGCAGTCATTTTCAAACATGCTTTAACAGTAGTACGAGTATATAAGAAGAGTTACATGGGATCGGGTCAAAATCCGGTGTTCCAAAATCCCGTGTTTTTCTAAATCCCGTGTTCCTAAATGTCGTTTTTCAAAATGTCGTTTTCCAAAATTCCGTTTTTCAAAATCCCGTTTGTCAAAATTCCATTTTCTCACTAAAATTTAAAAATCCCGTTTTCTTATACTGGATTATACTCCCAACCAACTGTCAACCAACATTTGAATTTTTTAGCTGTCTTATTATTTTTTCCGTTTTCGTTTATAAAATTAATGTTTATTAATTCGGACGCCCGAATTAATAAACATTAATTTTATTGACAGACGGAATTTAGAAAACACGGGACTTTGGGAAACGGGAAAAAGACCCGAACCCGAGTTACATCCCCTAGAAGAAACTTCTATATATAAAATTTTGATGTCACAATTTTCTGTATGTCCTTTCGGGTAGCACGTTCTTGCAGGGTTGCTTAATTGAAGAGGAATTGCGATGATTCGGTACATTATGAAAATTCGTATTGACGCTATTGAGATAATCGGTAGATTACAATGGTATTTATTTTAATAATATGAAAAACAAGAATTTATTGTGTAAGTTTTTGGCTGGGTGGGTTTGATAGAAGAGATGCCCATCAAGACTAACTATTACAATTGCTGAATTGTATATGCTTCAAGTTTAAGAATAAATTCCAGGTGAAATGTTAATTTTACTTAGCTTTGCTTTTGAGTGGATTCAAATTTTTTTTTGTAACTTTTGCTTTGTAAAATGGTTTCTCTTTCTGAACATATATAACCCTACAGTCTGACTTCTTATAATTACAAGTTCTTGATAAGTGTGACATGTTGTGTTTTTGTCTCGCTATCATTGCAATCAATATTACAAATACAAGTTTATTGCAATTTATTCTAGGTATCGTCAGAAAGAAAATCGTCGTCCTGAGCGGCGTGATGATTTCCCACCACGTGATGATATTCGCGAGAGATCTCCTGGAAATTATCCTGCAAGGTATGTACATGAAAAAATTTCTTTTTCATTTATATGCTACAAGAACACCTGTTTTTGTTTATAGGCGACCACGAAGCCGGGGGAGAATGCAATCTCCACCATCACAGCAACCACACAATCCATTCTTTAGACCAGATAGACCTGGACATGGATCGGATCAATATTTCAATATACCACCTGGACCGGGACCGTATAATGAGGGCTTACCGTACGCTCAAATGAACAGCAACAACAACAGGTACGATAATTTCACTACCTTCAATTATTTTGAGAGAGAAAAAAATCAGTTTGGTCGGTTAAATTATTTTGGAAATAGTAATCGTTTTGGTCACATCCTGAAGCCGATTATGATGATTATTGCTTTTTTAGTGATAATAATGAAAAAGAAAGCAATAAGTGTTCATACATCTATTTTTGTATGAACTAAAGGGAATAAATTTAAATTAAGTAACATAGAATTTTTAAAGTGTGAAGTCTTTTGATAGACTATAATTTCATAACTGTGATATTTATTTGTTCAGTATAATATAAATATAATAATATAAAGTGATACCAAAGCAAATTTTTACAACTTTTAAGTGATTTACATACTCATGAAACGAAATATATTTAGTGAAAATTATCGCGTTTTTGCATTTGCAATATAAAAATTTATAATTTTAAAATATATTTAATGATTGTCTTTAGATACTAGTTGATGAGAACGTAATATTAATTTTAATTTGTATTCATATTGAATTTAATTTTAAGAAAATAATGGGGTAGTGTATAGTTACTGAATAATATTCAATATGCCAATAAGATTATAAAGTTCTTAACGACAAAAGGATTATTATGACAGACATCGCTGTCTCAGCCGATAATCGAAAATGTCTGTTAAAATGTTCATTGTTCGAATGGAATTATATAGTTATATCTAGCATAGCATTTATAAGTAGAAGTAGTTGAATTCTTTTTATTAATGTCTGTCAAGACTTTTATATGCGTTATATCTAATTGATCTGAATATCTTAAATTTGGATTTATAAATTTAGGTAATCAATTCTCTTATTATAATCTTTTAATTTTAGAATTAAAAATTACTACTATTTTTTTAAGTGTTTTTAAAAAGCATTGGTTTTAATTCTTCTCATCTATTGCGAACGTCTTTGTCATCATGATAGAACCGTTGTTTTTCCTGTAATTTACATTTATCCAATAGTCTCCCCTACAATAGTTAGAAAGATTTATGTACGCTTTAAAGAGAAATGTGGTCCCGGTATGAAACCACATTTCATGCAACTGGCTTGATAATTGGGGTCCAGTAAGCCGGTCAGAACTACCAACGTACTAATCAATCAACAAGTTACTGATAAATAGGGGAAAATGAATTTCGTCATTGAGTTATGAACCGCATTTAGCTCCTTTAGTAAATATGGATTTTCGTAAAGTCAAGTTGTGGGCCGGTCGTGGCCAATAAAACTCTTCCCGCCGGCCACACAGATTTTCATTGTGGTCGTATGTTTCAAATTCGTACAAATGTTCTGAGGTCTGCTTTCGTATCTTTATCGAGACCCATCCACTTCTAGCACAATCGTTTTCTGTTAATTTATTTACTTCTTTTCTTAACACAAAACAATTTAGTTTGATTGAAATAATAAATAGAAATTATCTGTTATTTTAATCTACACAATAATCCAAATTTCACATTTGTCTTCCATTGTTTTGCTTTCGTTGAAAATTTTTCATTTGAAGACCGCCATGAGTTTCGACCCACAGTATGATTTTCGTACTACCCACTCCGTCGCATCTAAATCTAATTTAAATCATGTTTTCTTCGGATTTATTTAATGTTGAGAGCAATAAATGGAAACCAACCGTGTAATACCCTAGGCAGACGACACATCCGAATGATCATTCGGGGAATGATCATTCCCATTCAATGATCATTCGGGGAATGATCATTCCCATTCAATGATCAACATTGACACATCAACACGTCTATCGGAATTACATTAAATCTGTCAAAATATTATTGTTGTTGGAATGCTCAATAAAAGTTGCCATTTTACTTTATTATTTTTTAATAATAAAGTATTGTTATCGACCTGAAATTTCAAAAAAGTTTGCTACCCTGAAATTTTGTATTTACACGTTTTAGGACTAGTAAACACCAAAAAAGCAAAAAAATAATGTCCGTCTGTCCGCCGTACGCATAATCGTTTGAAGGCGTGTAGCTCCCAAACCCGTTGAGATATTAAATTGAAATTTTTATGGTGGGTAGATAGGGTGAACCCCTACAACTGGTATATTTTCGAGGGGTGGGGGTACAAGGGGAGAGGAGAGGGGAGCGTTTTAGACGAAAAATTTTGGTTTCTAGATCTCAGGAACCACTTATGCTAGGAGGCTGAAACTTGGAACTTATATAGTACTATGATAATAGACTCAATTGTAAAAAAATGGTCGATCTTGATTAAGGGGTGTGGAAGTGGGGGGAAAACAATGAGTCTTTAACGCATGAAAGACGGGATTGAAACATTCTAAAATCGATATCTCCTGAACTATTGATGTCAGAAGATTGAAACTTTGTTGTTGTCCTTAGGGATACTTCAAGATTAGACAAGGGCTAAAATTTTTAAGAGGGGTGGGGGGTGAAAAACTTTGGTTTACAATATCTTCCAAACCAATTACACCAGGAAAATAAAATGTTGTTTCTGTATATAGGATCACAAGAGGAGTCTACCGAAACTAAATTATTTGAGGGGGGAGGTGGATCACGAAAGTGGGGGGACAGCAATTTTTCAAAAAATGTAATTTTTATATCTCAGAAACCGTATCAGATATGATCTTGAGAATTTTACAGGAGTTGGGGTCGGTAAACTTCTAATAGGGAAAAAAATGTTGGGGGTGATGGTGAAAGGGGGTAGAAAGGAAAACATTGTGATTTTTATTTCTCGAAAACCATAATGAATAGAAAGCTAACAATTTAGGATTATGTAGAGCCACTATGGAGACATCCTAGAAAAATAAAATTTTTGATAGGGGTGTCAAGGTACGGGGGAGAGGGGTGGTTTTTTATATCTCAGAAACGGCTTATGCTAGGAAGTTGAAACTTAGTACGTATATGTAGATGTACTATTAGAGTAATTAAAGCAAAAAAAAAGTTCAGATTTTTATTGGCGTTCAGAGGTTGAGTAAAAAAAATGTCCGTGAATCCACATTTTCACAAACTTCGTTAAAACTTTTAGACATGTCGAGCTATCAAAGCAATTTTACTTCTGCGGGCTATTTAAATAACCAGAAGGCTATTTGGAACGTTATTTTTTAGGATGTCAGTCGCATAGTACCCAACACCGTATCTCATCATTGAACACGTTTCGGACTTCTACCCATAAAATAATAAAGTTGCGCCCAGACTGTTGGCCGATTTTTTGTATTGGCATGCGGCTACGTTTTATATGTTGAAATAAAGTGATAGAAAAGTGCTAATATGTCAGCAATTGTAAACGAAAGGTTAAAAAGATTGATCGTAATTAATGCACACATGATATAAATAGAAAAATTTGGACGATGGAACACCTGATTTTCCACTTGTTCCACTAGTATCATAGGGCTTGACGCTAGATGGCGTTGCCAGCGCTTGAACGAATTACGAATTTATCTCGGAATGACCATTTCGCAATTGTAATTCGAATGATCGAATGAATGACCAATTCGAAAATTTCATTGTGTCAGACGGAATGATCATTCGACTAGGAATGAGGGTATAAGATAGCAATAAATGGAAACCACTATGGCGCCGCTAATCTCCATCTAGCGACGATGAAGCTACTGCTCAAAAACAGATCCGATTCTTCATCTTCACCAAATTGTTTGTTGGTTAGCTAGCAGTGATAGGGTTTGAGCTTCTTACATTATATCTCACAGGGATACTTTTAGTTCCTATATGGCGCCTTCTGCGGCATAGGACAGTAACATTGTTCTTTTGATGCACTGTTCCTGCTCCAAATATATATTTTTTTCTTAAACCACGGGTAATAAATAAGCACCTGGTTATGTGGGATTCCAATCCACGAATGACCTCAGTGTTTTTAGACTAACGTACTTATCCGCTGTATCAGCGAGGAAGACATACAGAGTAATACGAAATTTTATATACTATCCATATAATTATTTTCATACCTATGAATATCTATTTATTCTTAGGAAAATTTCAATTTGAGATCTTAAAAAATGCATTTGCTTCTTATTAATAATAATTTCGTTCGTTCTCAGAATAAGAAATATATTTAGGCGTTATTATTATTATAATTATTTTTTTTTGGAAAAAATTAAATTACATTTCAACATTTGGAAAATTCATGTATTGTAATTATGAAATAAATAGGTTTTTAAATTCAATTAAGTAAATTTACGATCTAATAAAAATTATAGGCGTCGTTTTATCTCAGAACTGAATTGAAATGGTATTTTCAACCTAGTGTTTGAGATTCCTATGTAAATATATTGAATAAGTCTTAGCTTTCCGCTAATAAAAGTATGAGATAAAAGTATGAGATGACAAAATGAAGACTCTTTGTCTTCAACCACGGTATGATGATTGTCATGAATAAATCCTTTTCAGCCGGCATTGAAATACAATTACTGCTTTATGTGCAGGATGGTACGTCAGTGAAATCAGTTCCCAGTACAAGGGATTTAAGCAAGATGTTCATCGCTTTTCTTTCATTTATCTCCCAAAAACGACTAATCCTTCTCCATTATCATTAAGTATATACTTTGTAATAAACATAGTATTTTTTAAATTAAATATAAGTTAAAATTTCTTGTATATTTAATATTTTTTGTTTCAAGTGGTGGGTGCTGTTATGAAGTTTATTTTTTTTCCGCATTTTTGCTATGTTTAAGAACAACTGTCGTAATATTATCTGAAAAGTAACAATAATTAATACAGCCAAGCGCTTGAAAACACTGTGGTTTTGAATCATGAACATATATTAAATAAGTGTCTTGAAGTTCATTGCAATAATGTAAAAATTAAGTTGATTCGATTCACATATATATAGGACGATGTTATTTCTAATTTTGATTAATTACATACACGGATGTGCGCTACTAATAGCTGTTATTAGAAATTTTAGTGGATAACAATAGCAAGTTTATAAAATAGAAAATTAGAAAATCTTCTTTTTAGTATCTATGTCTACTATCTACGGTTAGTAATAGCACAATGTGAAATGTAACTGGGAGTCTAGAGTAATCTAAATAATTGAAAAATTCTTCGTTGTTGCCGAAATATAGTAAAACTTCGATAACTTGAAGTTTTAATAACTCAAACAAATTTTGTGGCAACAGTGCTTAGAATAAAAATGTCATACAATTTGATAACTCGAAATTTTGATAACTGGATATAGTTTTGTGGCAAAGGGTGATTCCAGTTGTCGAAGTTTTACTATAATATCTTTAATGTTGCAACGTCGAGTTTGAGACTTTTATGTATAACTGTCGAAAGACGGTAGTATTGGTATTGATTAAAAAGAATGTAAAAACTTTGAATCGTACTATTGCGTATTTTCGGAATGTAACATATGGTTAAAATAGAAAATATTTATTGAATAGAAGAGTTAATTAATTATATGCTGAAAGAGTTTTAAAAATAAAAGATATATTAGTCGATGGAATACACGGAATCCTAGGGTCGTATAGAATTGAAGTCTGTGTATTACTTTATTTAAGTTATTGTTCGTATTAATTTCTGTGATAAAATTGTAAAATTTAAATTATTTTATACAAAACTTTAAAGTATATCCTATGTTAATTTGTTTTGTTTGTTTTTGTTGTTTGATGTATGTATGTCTTTTATAAGAGCAATGTTGTAAAAATGAAAAACTCATAAAATATTGACTTGTTAATTTTTATTATACTGTTTTCAAATATCTAGATTATATTTGTTTAAGAACTCTTGAGAGTTCATGACAAGAGAATTTCAACTAAATTGTTTTGTTTTTAAATCAGAAAACTTTTCCCCGTTAAAAATCAGCACCATCAGTATGTATATGAAAAAAATCGATTAGTAAATGCAACCTTGGCAAATACGAGAAATATCATAATAGCAAGGAAATAATTCAGCATTTTAGCTAGATAATATCACCTTATCGTAGTAGAATAATTTTTCTATTATTGCAGTCCACTTATTTTATTACTACATATAGTTAAAATACTTTTCAAAAATAATGAAGTAAAAATTAATGAAGAATTAACTTGAGTTTCGTTCATAAATTATATAATTAAAACTCACAAAAAATAGAATGTATGTAAAATAAAATGACAGTCCTGTATTTCGATTGTTTATAACCGATTTGTAAAAAAAATAATTTACCGCATTAAAGTTTATATAAAAATTTTTCTTGTAATAAAAATTTTGTATTGCATATATCATATATCCATAACTTTTGCCATTTTTTTTTATCCGAAATCATTATATTTATAACTGAAATGTTGTATCATCTTTTAGTTTTATTATTTATATATTGAAACGAAACAGAATTGTCATGTTAATAAGTTTAGGTTATGTGAACTTCTTATAGAATTACCTTTAAATGTTGGATACACGTCCGCAGCCGGATATTTTAGGTTTGTTATTTATGGAAACAGTAATTTATTCGATTTTTGTGTTGCATCTTTTTTAAAGAGTCTGTAAGTTTGTGAGAAATAGCCAAATTTATTCAGAGTTACAGTCTGTTTTCATTTTACTTGGAAAAGTTTCGTTTTTATAGGGCAAGTTTTCAGATTTTTCCTCGTTCATATAAAAAACATGAAGAAATTGGTGTTTGATCAAGTATAAGATTGTTCGGAATCAATGGGTGCTGATTATTTTTTGATGGTTAGTTTTATATTAATTTCTTGACATATACATAATTAGAGTTTTCTATATACATATATCGTGTTGTATTAGTCTGATAACGCTCAATAGTGTTTATAATAGTTTGAAACCACTTGTACCGCGAAGCTATGAAGGATAAACATTTTGCGTTTGTTTCAATATCTACCACGCCAGTGTGCCGCACTCTTAGCTGTTTGAGGTCCTAAAAATGTAGAACTTTTAATGATAGTTATAACAATACTAGTATAATCACTATTTGTTCGAGTATTAAAGCTCGAAATAAGGATTACGTTCGGTAATGCGGCAAGTTTATTAATTCGGTACATCACATTTAAAATGTATATGTTTGTCAAAGACTTACGTAAAAACAAGCCACTATCCCCGAAGAATGAAAAATACGTTGTTCTAAAAACAATCATTGTACAAATAGAAAATGATATATTTTGCTCATTTATATTACATAATAATATGTAACTACTAATAGTCTAATACCTATTTTTTCATTTTCTATGTGATCAGTTCATAGGGCAATCAATAACACAATTCTTCTGAGGCCTTGCACAACTTCTAATATGTCTCATTTCAAGATGTCTTAATTTTTATATAAAAATATAACTACAACATTTGAAATCAGGAGCCGTATAATGAATGTAAGGAACGTTGAAACGTTTAAAATTCCGTCGTCGATGAACGTCGCAACTTTCACTTTGGTAGGACGGAACAACGTCGTTTGTGTGTACACTGAAAAAATTCAAATTACAGGCAACTGGCATAAAAACCGAACAAATGAAAGTCACATCTACTGAAAAAATTCTTTTTCTTACGCATTTACAGTCTCGCTAGACATGCTACCATCCAGAATTAGCTTACACATCCACCCACAGCCTTCAAATGTTGCAAGTAACGTCGATATAAACGTAGTCATTACTCATTACAAAAAAAACGTCGCGTTGGCTTTCATAATACCAAAATGTTGAAAACGCTAGTGAATTTGGCGTTGAACGACGATCGGCGGATATCATCATACGGCCCCAGATAAAACGCCTTTAATCCATTATACTATATACGGTATAAAATTAGTTTCTATGATAGTTTTACCATGAAAAAATCCCACTCTTATATATATATATTCGAATGATGAAGGTATATCCAAATCGATAATGATGCAACTCAAATTAGTTCATTCGGAGGGTTGAAGCTATAAAAATTTATCGTTTTTAACTAAATACATTATTTTACACAAAGATGAAACGTTTATCCTATTGTTTTGACTTTTAATTTCAACAATTTACTGACTAATAATTTCAACAAGTTATTCAAACTTTTTGAAATTATTGGTCAAACCCATATTTCTTACAACTGACGAATGACAGGCAGGCTGAAACAATATAATAATAGTATAAATAATAAATAAATTAAAGAATACTTGCATTAATGCTGCATGTTTCTTTAAATATAAGATCCTAAGAATAAAAACTATACGATCCATGTCAATTAACGAAAGAAATCCACGCTCGTCATGAGACAACTTGAGTTTGTTTGTATGTTTGTTTAATAATACACATTTATTCGTAAGTATGTTATAATCTATAATACGAATTTATTTTCTACAAATAAAGTTGATATCAATTTTACATTGTGTTTTACTAAACCCCTCATGAAATCCAATTTATCCAAAATTACACGAAATTATAGAAATATATATAATTTTTTTACTGCAGCTGTAAAATTGTGTGAAATATTGAAATTTAGTTTTTACTTTGAATTTGTGTTAAAAATTGTAAAAAAAAAGAAATATTGATGTTTTTAGTACATATATCTATAGATTTAAAGTACCTTATACTTATTAATTTTATTGTATTATGTTCGAACTATTATCGTATTTATTCTATAGAATCTCCAAAACTAAAATGTCTTGTTCTTGTTTTAAGTTCACGATTGTGAAGATACTAAACATACTGTATAAAATAAATAATGTTGTAAGATATATTTATGTATTAAGAGAAATGTAAGAATTATTATTAATGTAAGAATTAAATCTGCAGTAGTTCGCTATTTTTAATATTGTAATAGAAATTGGGAATTAAAATATTATAAAATATTTATAATTAAATGCAGTTAAATATGTTTGAATTCATTATTGTAAATTTTCTCCCATTTTTAGGTGGTACTAAGTTTTGCTGTTTTAGTATGTTACCTTTAATCTTCCCTGTATTCTTATATATGTACTATGTTCATATATCTAAATATTGTAAATAAATTTATTGTATAGAATTCAGACATAATAAATAATAAGTAATAATAATTGTACGTGTATTATGTTAGATACAAATAGTTATTCAAGTGAACAAATATAAAGTTTTCAGAACAATTTCGGTTCAGAATCGTACTAAGCTGCTTTGTATTATAGTTAATATTTTAATTCAACATCTCACAAAGAATTATTTAGGATTTGTATTATTATAATGGTATATTCCACTATAATAATAAACATATTGCTAAAAGATTTCATATCTACTCTGCTTTTTTGAGGAACCAAATCTAATATAGGCAGACTCCTCTAACTCGAACTAGCCATTGATTTTTGTTTAAATTAAAGATAGTTCAGATTATGTAATTCGTTTTAAGTAAGGTTATGTTGTTCATGTCCTTCTATGAAAAATGAGAATTTAGTCGGATACGTATAATAAGAATATTTATATAATATTAAAAGAAAAATAAATAACATTCATATCAAAATAAAATTCAACAGATGATAGTTATTACATTTATGTATGTGCAAGTACACTTAATACATCTAGCTTATATTGAATTATACATACTGTTCTTTGCTTTAGCGTTATGAGATGAAAAATATTTTTCCAGCTGAAAACAAAAATCGAAAACAAAGTCTAAGGCATTATTTCTGGTTTCAACAGCGGCTTGTATCAAATACATTGCTTCCAAAATGTTCTTGTTATTAGAACGGTTCACTTCTGCAAATATCAATGCGAAACACAATATATAAACGTTCTCTTATAATGTTCCAAGCTAAAAACAATTTTGATAACCTTTTAACCCTCATAATAGTTGCAGGTAAAAACAAAATTGTAAAAGCATGTAGTAATATTAAATAGTATATGGTTAACAAATGTTATCTTTACTGTGTTCAAGGAAATATCTAGATTTCATTGAATCGCTACCGATTATTTTTTTATTTCTTATACATTTTTTTTAAAGGATTAATGGTTTGCTCCTTTAACATTTTGTCATACATAGATAAAACGAATGCTCTGTTGAAAAAATATATAATAATCAGAGAGGTCCAAACGTTCATAATTCATACATATTTTTCA
This sequence comes from Beris morrisii, assembly GCA_951812415.1. Taxonomy (NCBI): domain Eukaryota; kingdom Metazoa; phylum Arthropoda; class Insecta; order Diptera; family Stratiomyidae; genus Beris; species Beris morrisii. The sequence goes on from OX638311.1 coordinate 100,360,775, forward strand.
AGTATATTATTAGTTTGATTCTTTAAAAGTTTGATATGCATAGATAGAACGAAGGCTCTGTTGAAAAAATAACTTTTGTTCAGTGAGTTCCAAACGCTCATAATCATAATAATGGTTGTTTATCATCTGTTCGAAACACAGTATGAGTAAGGACGTCAAGCTATGAACTTAAAAATTAGTATCCAAATGTTTGATTAAGAAACTAACGGGCCTATTACGAAACTCGACTCGACCAAAAAACTCACATTCTGCGACTATGAAACTCGACGAGTGCCTACTTGTCGAGTTTCACTCGACTTTGAGTCGAAAAAAAGCGTGAGTTAAGAGAACTGCGTATTATGAAAGCCGATCGAGTGAGTATTTACTTATAAGAAATGTCAAACTCACTCGACTGCTGGAAATGAAGTGACTTTCCAATTGTCGAGTTTCATAATACCAACTTTAGCTCGAGTCGAGTCCAAATGTGAGTCGAGTTACTCACTCGACTCGAGTTTCGTAATAGGCCCGTAAGGTCGATTATATGCAACATTTTTTTTCTCGTTCAGATTGCTTTCCGTAAAAAATGTTGTATTCTCTAAATAATAAAAAAAATTGTGACTTTCGGTTTGTTTGGATGTTTAATTTGCTATAGTTCGAATATCGCTCAAACGAATTTGATTAAATTCTGTATACAGTTAAATTAATAGACAAACATTAAAATACGTTTATTATATTCCTTCATTTCAAAAATCACTTCAACTGCCTGAACTGTACGTTGCTGTATTAAAGGCTAAACAATAAGGCTAACAATAGTTCGGTTTTTTTTTTTAAATAAGTATAAACTTTTTCATAAGCTTGAAGGTTATTTAACTTTATTATTTTAGTGAAGTAAAAAAATACATTATCTTCAAATATGGTTTTTCGCATTTTAGAACTAGTATACCCTTACCCCAAAAGTGTTTTCAAATATATTCTTTGAGATATCTCGAGAACCATTAAAGACATCTTCAAGAAATTCTCAGTAGGTAGACTACTTTGACCTATATTAAGGATTTGAGAATGAGAGGGCTGAGAGTGCTAGACGATAAATAGTGGTTATATCTCTGCCAGGAAGTTCTAACTTGGAATTTATATAGAGCTTTAATAGCAGAGCCATACGGAAAAAATAGTCGATATGAGCAGATTGGTACGAGAGTGTGGCCAAAAAAATATGAGTATACCGTGCTTGTAAACGGGAAGCGAGGCATTCTATTGTTAACTGTATGACTCCTGAAAGGTTCATACCACAAAGTTGAAGCTAATGGGCCTATTATGTCACTACTTGAGCGAGTAACTCCCGCTTTTAAAGTCGAGTAGTTCTTAATTTGGTATTTTGAGACACGACACGTAATCACTTAAATTGCAACAATAGACTAAAATTGACATTTCACTAAAGTAAAAAATTCGCTCGATCGGCTGTCATAATGAATGAAGTTATTTTCACTCCCAATTCCCTTTCAACTCACAGTCAACTGGTAGTCACTCGGTCGAGTCTCGTAATTGCAGAATGTGAGTCATTTGATATCGTATTTAAATAGTTTTGTCTGCGTGTTTGTACACTTATAACTCGAAAACATCAAGATATGTGTGGAAATTAAAGCCCGTGACACAATAAAAGCAGAAGCAGCGGCGAAAGCAGTGCAGCTTCCTGCTCTGTAGCTCAGTTCTGTAATTTTTAGTGAGAAATGAATCGGCTATGACGAAGTCCGAAATTCTCACACGTACTTCTCACCTTGGAAATGAAAACCGTTTCTGTAATCGCATTATGATAGTTCTCATCGTTCCAATCAACTGCAGGAAATTTTCAATGGAATTTAAATGTCAGTTTGGATTGAATTTAAATTTAAATGTCAGTCTTCATAAAAAAGAAAAATTAATAAATGTTAACTTAGATTATGATACAAACAACACATTTTAAGAATTCATATTTAGTTTTTGTGTTTACATACGGTCCTTTTAAATACTAAATATATAGTACCTACCCATCTGAAAAGGGAAAAAGTTTTTTTTTCGTACGAACTCCGGAATGCCTTGACCTAGAATTTCGAAATTTTGAATCTAAATGTTTGGTTGAAATAATAAGGCTATTTTCGTTAACGGACAAAACCGTCGTACTTCTTAGGGTAGCTGCCGTACAAAAAGTCTATAAGAGACGCCTTCAAGAATATTGGCTAAGCACTTCGGAACACCTTCAGCTAGGACTTTAAAAATTTGTATACGTTGGTTTTCCAATAGTTGCAGTTAAAGGTTAGAATATGAAAAAGTTGTGATGAGTCCTTCGAGTAGCTGCCATACAAATCCTGTAAAAATGTCCTTACTCAATTTACGAAACTCAAGAAATCATTTAGCCACGGAATTAAAATTTTGTACAAATAAATTTTGAAAGAAAATGAAGTTCGAGTACTTTAGTCAGCAAAATTCTTATACTCCTTCGGGTAGCTGCCATAGAAGAAGTCATTAAAACACGTGTTCAAGAATATTGGTCGCTAACTTCAGAACGGTTTAAACTACGACTTTGACATTCTGTATGTGTGTATTTGCCAGTAGTTCGAGCTAAAGATATGATTTTGAAGAAAATTTGATTAGTCCTTCGTATATCTGCCATACAAATATCCTGTAAGAATGTCTTCCATCGTTCAGCCACGAATTTGGAACTTTATTCAAATTGGTTTTGACTAAAAACAAAGTTCGAGTTTAATAGTCGGCAAAATCCTTTTACTTCTTTCGGTTGCTCCCACAAAAAAAATCCTTAAGACACGTGTTCAACAATGTTTTCCGATAACTTTTGAATGCTTCAGTCTAGGAATTTGAAACTTTTGTACATATTAATTTTTAAATGGTTCCAAGTACTCGTAAAAGGAAAAAAAAATCGAGTGAGTTCTGCCTGCACCTACCATGTGAAAGTCCTTAAAAAAGATTTTTTTTTCTTTTGGGGATTTCCCTATTTCCAAATATGAAATTCAACACTTAAGGTATTTGCCTTCTACTTTCGGGTAGCAACCAAACGAGAGTCCTTAATAATGGACAAACTACATGCACACTCTTTATTCTACTTTATCCTCAATTATAATATAAATCAGTTTAGTATTTCATCTAGAGTATCATACGATTGGCTTGCAGCCGTGACTGCACTATATTTTTACTTTATTATTTTAATAATACATTTTTTGCGAACGTCATGTTTTGCACTAATTTTTCAGGTGTTGTTATTTTTACTAGCTGCAAACTGCATGAAAATCGGTTCACTATATCGTCACCCTTGTACCAGAGGCACGAAAGTGCAAATCAGTCAAATTGAGTTATAGCTAAGCTCAAACTGTTGCTAAAAACTGTTTTGTTTTAAACGCTTTCAATCTCCCCTGATTATTGCTGTATACTTTTCATCTTAAAAATGTCCCGGTATAACTTCTTTGAACCATTTTGTAAAACAAAACCACATTAGTGCAAAAGTGAAAAATTTGCACTTTCGTGCCTTTGATATAAAGGTGACGATATGTGAGAACCAACTCGCAAACACTTGCCTAAAATAACATTGTTGTATGACGTCATTTACTCTGCTTTCTCATTAGATGAGAATATAGAGACAAAACTGAATGAGTTCGTCCTCACTATGCTGTTTTGATGAGAAATTTCGTATTTTATGTGTTACAGAACTGACCCACTGTATAAGGGGTAACACCACTTTAAACTTTTCGAAAAATAAATTTTTTTTTGCTTAAAAAATTGTTTGAACCTTGGAGAATATGGGGATAAAAGTTTAAAACAAGAAAATCAATTTTTTTCTGGAATTTCGAACTCTTTACCGAGCGCGTCAGGATGCTTCGAAACGACTACCTGCGTCGGATCAGGTATCCATCTGAGAAGATACTGCCTAATGATTTACCTGTTTGTTTCTAACTTCTCGAATACACTAATAGATATCGCTAGAAAGTTTTTGTGTTCCATTGGATGCATTTTCACACAGAATTACGATAGTATAGCGTCAGTTCATGTACAAAAAGGTCAAAATTTTATTCAAGTGGCAAGAAAATCCTAAATATAGCAACGGATATCGCTGTATGCAATTTTAATGATGGACTGACTAACATACTACGCATTATGAAGGTTCTGGATATAGATATTGGCGTCCAATGCTAAAATTTTTGTGTCGAATCTGATGCTAAGCGAATCCAGTACGCTGAGCCTTCATTGACAGATGGGTCAAAAGAGGCGCGCTCCACCATTAAATCGTCGAGGAAAGAGATTGAACAGGAATATTCCAACTTAGAAGGACAGCTTTATGGTCCTGGAGTTGCAGATTAATGGTAAAAAATTTTAAAAGTAGAATAATTTATTTGTTCATGTCTGTAACACATTTCAAAACTTTTGAACGCCTTTTTCTCGAAACATGATTTTCGAAATCGGCACGCAGTATAACTCGAACATTTTTCATTCTTTTCATTCAAATTTTTCACCATATCTTCAAAATAATATTTCGAAGAGAAACACGTACGGGATTTTCGATACGTTGATTTAAAACATACTGCAGTCACGATCGGCTGCAAGCCAATCGTATAATACTCTAGATGAATACTGAACTCCGATTTATATTGTAGTTGGGGATAAAGTAGAATTACGTGTGTGGATGTTGTATGTCCTTTATTAAGGACTGCCATTAGGTTTCTACTCAAAACTAAAAGACAATATTTAATTTCATATCTGGGTAAGTCACCGAAAAAAAATTTCCTTTTTGAAGGACTTTCACATGGGAGGTGCAGGAAGGACTCACTCGATTTCTCACATATTTATCCTTTTCCTTGGAATCATTTAAAAATGAACGTGTACAAAATTTCAAATTCGTAGCTTGAAGCGTTCAAAAGTTATCGAAAAATATTGTTGAACACGTGTCTTTAGGACATTTTGTATGGCTGCTACCAGAAGGAGTAAAAGGATTTCGCTGATTAATAAACTCGAACTTCGTTTTTACTCAAAACTAATTGGTACAAAATTTCCAATTCATAGCTAAAAGCTTACTTGAGTTATATTAAGTTCCGTAAATTAATTGAAGACGTTTTGACAGGATATTTGTATGGCAGCTACACGAAGGACTAATAGGATTTTCTTCATAATCATACATTTAGCTCCTACTATTAGAAAAATAACACATACAAAATTTCAATGTCGTAGCTTAAACCCTTCTGAAGTTATCGACCAATATCCATGAAGGCGTGTTTTAAGGATATTTTGTATGGCAGCTACCAGAAGGAGTACAAGGATTTCGCTCACTAGTATACTCACACTTCCTTTTCACTCAAAACTAATTTGTACAAAATTCCGAATTCGTAGCTAAAAGATTACTTGAGTTATAGTGAGTTTCGTAAATTAAGTGAATACATTTTGACAGGATATTTGTATGGCAGCTACAGGAAGGACTAACAGGATTTTCCTGATATTCATATATTTAGCTCCAACTATTGGAAAAATAACACATACAAAATTTCAAAGTCGTAGCTTAAACCGTTCTGAAGTTATCGGCCAATATTCATGAACACGTGTTTTAAGGACATTTTGTATGGCAGCCACCCGAAGGAGTAGGACGATTTTGCCCGTTAACGAACTTAAGTCTTACAAATTCAACCAAACATCCAGATTCAAAATTTCAAGATCCTAGGTGAAGGCGTTCTTGAGTTATCGTGCTAACGGACAGACGGACGGACGGACGGACGTCAGGCGGATTTGAGGTTTTTGGCCACAAATAAACAAAAAATAATATATAACTTTTTTTCGTCCGAGGCTTGGTTCTATGCGTTACAAACTTTTGGGCTGGATTAAACTTATAATACTCTATATGATTTCATCTAGAGTATAAAAATAGTTATTAGCAAATAACTGTCCTGTTTTTGGTCGAAAATTGAATAAAATTATTCAAATACTCGACAATCACACAAAACTCAATATTTCTAAATTCCGCTACGTGTTTCTCTAGCTATACTCATGAAGATTCAGTGATTTTTTTTTCTTTGTGTTAGGTTCAAATTTACGTAAGCTAAACTGCATGCCGCAGAGCGCCTAAAATTTAACATGCCTCGGTAGAATGGCTTTAATGCCGCCATTTTGCAAAATTTTTTTTATTGTATACTTAAAAACATGGTTATTAACTTCCCTAAATATTATTAGTCTATTTCCTTTCCTTCCATTAATAAAAAATTTTCGGGAAAGAGCTTTTTTCAGTCTGTTGTAGTGGTGTTACCCCTTTATGAATTTAAATGAAAGCAGAAGCAGAGAAAAATGTGTCCATGCTAACTGTCAACAGTCACAAGTATTTTAGTCTCTTGTATGAGCAGAGCAGACGAAAATATTTTGTTTCCGTTGATTTTTCTGAGCTTTTAGTTTAAAATGATCATTAAATACGAGTATATCGAAACAATTTTAACACCTTTAACATTTCCATTGCTGACAACATTACCAATTCTTGAGGGTTTTATGTTGGTAGTACTGAAGCAGAAGCAGAATTTTAGAATTTCACTGCTTTCGCCACTTCTTCTGCTGCTGCTTTCATTTAAACAAGCGTCATATGTTTCCGTGCTTTTTAAAAAAAAATCTGATTCTGCTGCTGCTTTTTTTTTATTGTGTTAAAGAACAACACTAATGGGTCTTCTACATGCAAAGGTTTATTTCAGACTAATATTTAATTTATGTATACATTGAAACGAGTATAATTCAATATAATTTGTGCAATATTGTTGTGGCATTGCCAGAAAGAGCAAAATAAGAAATAAATTCAAGCTATTTTACAACATTTTCCCTCAACGCAATATATCTCTACGACAATCTCATTTATGGTGATGACTAAGGCCGATGTAAATTTTTGTTGCTCCCATTTCCCCGGGGTTCGTTGTAAAGATATCCGCCACCATGCCCTTGGTTTAAAAGTAGGACATATTTATTAAGCATATCAGATTATCATTGTCATCCCCCGAGACACGTAACTAATGAAGTTCGTAGACATTTGCGTAACTCAAATTTTACGTAAGTCGAATTCGAAAATTACTTAAGCTAACCTATGTGTTTATTATTATACGTACATATGTTCGTACATACTTGAGTATATACCTAGTCCTGCCATAAATATTGGTACAAGATTTTTTAACTAAATACAAAAATAAAACTACTGGTTGGATTTGAATAATTTTTTCAGTTTTTTATTGTGCTTGCGTTCCAATTTTGAAATTCTCCTTAAAATAACCGTCAACCGCAGACGCCATCTCCTTTCTAATGGTGAATCTTTTACCACCAAGCCTTTTTTTAAGTTTGAAAAGAGAAAATAATCCGAGGGGACTAAATCTGGCAAATACTCTACGTGAGGAAGCAATTCGAACTTTAACTCATTGATTCTGGCCACAGCGATAACGGATGTGTGAACCGGTGCCAAATGCGCAACCAAATTTTAATATTGACCAATTTCAACTTCAAATTGACCAGTGAAGCTCGATATTAGGTGCGTTTTTTGCTAATTTATCCAGATCAGAGTAGTGATTAAAATTTACATTGAGAAAACCAGGAATATTTCTGTTTTTGTTATTTTATATTGCTTTTGCCTGTAGATAGTAGGCTAGAATATAGATTTTAACCAGAATAGCTCATCCAGTAAGCTCACTGGGGCAGCTATTCGAAATAAATTCTCTAATCTAGCCTACTATCTATGGAAAAAGTTATAAAGAATTACGAAAACAGCAATGTTGTTGTTATATTGTATATAAATTTTCTAACTTACTCAGTTCTGGATAAGTGCGTAAAAAAACACACCTATTATCTACAAGTAGTTGGTAGTAGTAGTAGTACATATTGTATACTACAATTAAAGAATAAAAAATATTTATATTAGAATAGGAAAAAAATTTGTAATGAAATGTAATTTCCTATTGTGCAAAAATTAACACCACCCTCTCTGCACCATAATGTCCCTTTTAAAAGTATTATTGTTAGAACGTGCCGCTACTATAGCCTTACCTAAATACTAAGTTTCAGCAATACATCATTAGAGGCTCTCGAGATATAAAAGTCGGAATTTTTTATTCTCCTCTATCCCCACCACTACAATTTTTTCCCATATAAATTCTAAGCTTCTATCTTAAACAGTTCTTGAGATATGAGACGTGATTCTTTAGAAAAATTCTCGCACTTCCTTGCTTACTGTCGACATTAACCATTTACGAGATGGACTTTAGAATATCTCGATCTCAGCGCTCGAGCGTTTCGGAGGTAATGTTTTTTTTTCCCACTCCCACACCTTCCACCAATATCGACAATTTTTTGCGAACCATCCAAGTTTTATATAAATTTCAAGTTTCAGCTTACTAGCATAATCGGTTGGTGATATTTAAACAGAAAATTTTTCATCTAATACGCTCTCCCAACATCTCCCCTAATAATTGACCACACAAGAAGAAGCCACTTAGAGAGGATTCACCCGCTCTACCCACTGAAAAAATTTTAACTTTCGACCGAAATGTGGTTTAAAGCAGGAAGGTGGTCTAGCCCCCATGCTTTTCAACTTGGCACTAGAGTATTTAGAGTAGAGTAATTTTTCATCTAGCCCCCATGTCATCCGAAAAAACCCAGTCGACACCAATGGTGACGATATAAACATCCTTGCAAGATCCTTCATTTGTGCTACGGAGGTATTTGTCAATCTTGACTCCGCCGCAAAAGAAGTCGAATTACGCATAAACGGCAGTAAAACAAAAGTAATGACGCAAACAATTAAGAGAACGGCAATCAGACAGAATATAACAATTGCGGAGTATAATTTGGAGACTTCATATATCTTTGGGGATAGTCTAGCAAAAGACGGCAACGAAACGGACGAAATCAAACGACGATTTGCTAGCAAATAAAACGTATTATTCGGTACTTTCAATAATTAAATCCAAGAAAGTGTGCAGGAATTATAGGCTGCGAATATATAAAACTAATATACGACCTGTGGTCTGTTATGACAGATGTGGACATTAACGTGAATTTCCGAAAATTAGTTAACGCATTCGAAAGAAACGTCCTCCGAAGAATTTTGGGCCCTGTGAAGAATGGAACGGAATGATAAATAAGATACAACCATGAGTTGTCTCAACTCTACGATGGGCCACAAGCTTCAACGTTCATCACACTGCGTAAACTGCATGTAGAGCGAATGGAAGATAGAAGAATCCCCAAAAGTGCTCTTAAAGGCAAAGCGAGTGATAATATGCCAGTACGCAAACCACGCAACCGATGGGAAGACTCGGTTGATGAAGATAGCAAAGCCATCTTAAAACTTAGCAGCTGGAGGACTCGGTCTTTGGACCGAGACGATTGGAGGCGACGACTTCTGGAGGCCAGAACCTGATTTGGGGTGTTGCGCCATTGATGATGATGAGCTCAATGGGCTTGGAAGCTACGAGTCTTCAAGCGATTTCGCGCAAGGCGGACGGCATACAGACGGATTTAATTTTTTTTGCGTTTTATGTGTCTGCTTGTAATTTTTTTTTAAATTGATCACTATATTTTATTATATTAAAATAATAAAGAAAAGGATTGAATTCATAAGCTTCTGTATCGTTCACATTCTTTGACGTGCCTTCGTTTCGAATTGAATCATTATTATTGTCCGTAGAGAATAGAGAGTCCATAATTGATGGTGATTGGTCGATATTATCCTTTCTTTTGAAGTCATATTCACAAAATCACTATACACCAATATTTTTTATACACTTACGCACACTTTGGATTTTGTAACTGGAAACCAAATGAAGTTGGAGATTGGAGACCAACACTAATCAAGCAGTATGAAAGGCCTTCACAGACTGTTCATTCAACGCTACTACACTCTAGCTTTTTCGTGCTGATGAATAGACGCGTTAAGATGAATTGGAAATTGACTTCCGACTGCAGTGACAGTCTCAGACCAGTGAAAAATGAAAACGTTAAGAGATTGCCTGAAAATCTGCGAAACTTTTCAAGAAACTATTCGGTATTTGGATAGCCTTCTAATGCTTTTATAATATACTTACGGGCCTATTACGAAACTCGACTCGATCAAAAAACTCACATTCTGCGACTATGAAACTCGACGAGTGCCTACTTGTCGAGTTTCACTCGACTTTTAGTCGAAAAAAAAGCGTGAGTTAAGAGAACTGCGTATTATGAGAGCCGATCGAGTGAGTATTTTCTTATAAGAAATGTCAAACTCACTCGCCTGCTGGAAATGAAGTGACTTTCCAATTGTCGAGTTTCATAATACCAACTTTAGCTCGAGTCGAGTCCAAATGTGAGTAGAGTTACTCACTCGACTCGAGTTTCGTAATAGGCCCGTTACTCTTAAATAAAGAAAACGTCCTATTATATGAGTGGTCATCTCATTTGGTCGACCACTGTGTCTTGGAAGCTCGTACGGCCTCGTTTAAACTCTGCCACCCAATATTTTTTTGTTGTAAGCAAAGGAGCAGACTCCCCCAGAGTTAAATCAAGTTCGGCTTTGATATTGGACCGAGACCTTTAAAATGAAAGTATTGTATCACATATGAATATCAATTTTTTTCATGTTTAAAAATTTACTGAGAGCGCTCGCTATTGATGGCTGCCAAATAAAGACCAAACATAGTGTCTTCAAACTTATGCATTATACCATGGATACACTGCTGGTATGGATATCATAATATCGTCAATACCAGCTGTGTATCACCCAATACTAAGCATATACTAGATAAACGAACTGGTATATATGTATGTAGTATTGAACCTGTTTCATGGTATACAAATGCGATAATTTTACCTAGTATACTATGCATTTTACTGCTAGTAGTGGCATTCCCCAATTGTGTGACGAGTATCGCAACTAAATATCGTTGCTTGCTTATATCAGATACTGTCAAATCATACCATATGTGCAGTGTATCATATACAGCTAGTTTCAATACTACGATTTCAATACCATGGTTTGTATATTAGCTGTGTATCCATGGTATTATAGGGATGTTGTTTTCTATCATAGTATTTTTTTCCAAATAAAAACCGTCACATATACGTCATTCTGGGACTGCCCTTGTACTCTGTTCTTGTACTACTGCTTCAGTGCTGCTTAATGCAACCGAGGTCTGCTTTTTCGATTTCCAAGTTATTTCCGATCCTGCTACGAAAATCACAAATCGAGTGTACGACATTCAATCATCCAAATTACTCCCTCAATCTGCATTAACATACCACGCAAGAAGTTGCTGCTTCTTCTGGTATGTCAGTTTTGATTCTGTTATGCCACGAATATACTTGTTGTATCACGAATATATATACTTCAATACATGTTTCGCCGCAACGAAATGTTTTTCATGAGGTTCTGCATTGAATTGCGATAGCTTACTAATGGTATACATTATATCGGGTCTAGTGCAAGTGGCCAAATAAAGTAGGACACGGATAAGTGCATACCGATGGTGCATGTTTTTTATGCACTTATCAGTGTTGTGCACTTATCAGTTTTTGTTAACAAAAATAATTATAATTTGATTTCTTAACACATAACGCATATTATCTATTTCTTTTCTTTTAACAAAAAATGTCATGGTTAAAAAATAAATTAAGAACCAAATATGTAAGCACATAAGTAAAATAACAATATTTTATTAATTGTAAAAAGAGAAAAACAAAATTAACAGTCTTTTTATAATTATAAAACTCAAATTCAAAAATAAACTTTATTTCTTGTACAGGGTGGGCCAAATACATGTTTCTTTTTAAGAATGCAATAAAATGAACAAAATTAAATTTTTTTCCATGTATTATGGCTTTATTAGTAAGAGTAAACATTCCCATTATTGATGGAACACAACTTCGTTCAAGTGGCTGCCTCGGCTGGCTGCGCAGTAGCGCATTCTGTAACTCAAATTTTCCAAGCCCTTGTTGATGGTTTCGGGCTGTAGCTCACGGTTTGCTTGGATGATATTGGCCTTAAGTGCTTGAATCGTTTTTGGATTGTTGGCATAACATCAGTCCTTCACGGTTCCCCACAAAAAAAAATCCAAAGGGGTCAAATCGCAGCTCCGAGGCGGCCAATTGATATCGCCAAGACGGCTGATGTTTCATCAGAACCTGCTTTTTCACCATTTAATATTATTCTTTGTTTTCCAACGATGCAGCCAACCGCTATTTGGTTCTAAGTGTTCTATCCCCAAAGACAATTTTTTTGCTTCTTCCAAAATCATTGGACCTGAACAGCATTTTTTTGCCTCCTTTGTTGAAACCATAGTATCATTGCCTCGTCTAAATCTTCATGATTTCCACTGCGAATCTTCTTTTTCTTATCATCTTTCTTTTCACGTTTTTATTTTCCATAGCAATTTCACGAATCTTGTCTGCGTTGCTTATAATTCTGGAGATAGTAGACACATCACACATCAGTAGTCAGTTCCTTCTTGTTTCGCTTTTCAGAATCGAATTGTGCTACTTTTTATGACAGGCAATGTTTTACTGTGGCTGGTAAAAAAGAAAGAAAATTGGTTTGACTTAGTCGTGTCAAATTATATGCAAATGTTCCATATCCAAGGTATACCGAAATTATGTTCATATGGACAACCAGAATTTTATATTAAACTGCCAGTGCCAAGATTAATCGTATGGTTGAATGGCGAACAACTGGCGAGAATGTCTCGAAGTAATCAATTTGATATTTTTGAAAACATCTCTTTGCCCGACTTTGCAACGTTCCACACTGTCGTCAGAATTTCTTTTAATACTATAAACCTATTTTTAACCAATTGCGCTGCTAGTAGTTGGTAAATTTGTAAGGTCTCATGTTTTGTTGGAAATCAGCGAATCGTATTCCCTTTTCGCTGCAGCTTTCCACAGTTCTCCATCATCTAAAAAAACTAATTTTCTGTTTCAAAAGGTTAAAATTGGGTTAAGGCGAAGAGGTTTGCAAGTTGGCCTTCTGTTTTTATTTCGTTTTGAATATTGTGTTTGAGTGGATGTGTAAAATGTGGAGTGTCTATTATACTTCGGTACTGTTTGAGGATATTGGTGAATGCGTTAGTGTTGTTTACACAGAAATGTTTAGGTGGCGGTGTTTCGACCATTGCGATGTTCGCTGAGATATGAAGCTTCGTTTGTGAATCTACTATTTTTTTGATTTTAACATCCACTAGTAGTCCGAACTTGTGTAGGAAGTCTGCTCCGATAATTGGTCGATCGACGTCTGCGATAGTGAATTCATGGATAAGTGCTTTTCGGAGGCCAAGATTTACTTTTATAAGTTTCAGACCAAAAGTGTCAATCTTGCGGCAAGCAATGATAATGTCGGGCCTTTTTTATTAATATTTTTGTTGAACAAGCGTGGTAATAAGGAGAGGTCTGCGCCAGTGTCTATTAAGAACGTTACTTTGTTCTCCTTGTCGGTTAGAAAGAGATGGCGTGATGTCTTGAACGCCCCATCCGTTGACGCGATACGGGATGGGTTGATTAGTTTTTTGACGCAAATTTACAAGGTGAATGGTATTTCTTTGCTTTATCTCTGAACTTTTTGTGGGAGAAACATGTCTGTTCTCCATCTCCTTGCTTTGTATTCATGCTGGAGGATCTAGCTTGCAATTTTTTCGATTCGGAGTCGTAGTCGTAGTCTACCCCTTTGCTCTTATATAGTCGACTTGAGTTCCTCAATTTGTCGTTCTATAATAGAAAGGCACTTCTCAGCATTAGGTATAGTTGGGGACTGGGTTACTGCTTCTACGGATGGGTTAGTTGCAGATGATGCTTCGCAAATCTTGTCGGCTAGAGTTGTAAGTTCATTCTCTTCTTTATTATCTTGGAGAGGGAAAAGTGCTAGACTAACTAGTTGAGGAAGTCGTTTCAACCACAATTTTCTAACAAGATTGTCGCTTATAATACCCGAGGAGCCTGCCAAGATTTTGAAACATCTGAGAAACACTCTAATGGTTTTTGGTCACCCAATATTTCGCTCGATATAATTTTTTGACACGACGCTCTTCACTAAGAGAATATCTTTCAATTAGCGTCGCTTTGAATTTGTCGTATATTTCCGTGTTTGGAGGTGTTTGTACAAAGTCTAGAACGCTTTCTAGTACACATTGTGGCAGTGAGGTCTAGACTTAGTTGTATTTGGTTTGTTTGCTGATTTTATCCAGAACAAACTGTGCTCCGGCTTGGATGAACCAAGAGCTCGGAGACGCTGTCTAGAAAAACGGAAGTTTAACAGATATCCCAAATGCATGTCGTGAGGCCTCCTCGCTAGATTCGTATCCGCCCTTCAATTCTTGATTGGTGGTTTCTTCGCTCTTGGCTGAGCCTGAAGATTGTCCCTTATGATCAGTCATCGACTTATTTACATTAGTCGGCTTTGACTGCGTGCTTTAGGAATCGTTTCCTTCGGGCATAATGGACAGATGGAGTTGTTAACTCTTTGTGACAGAAATATGTCGAGAGAAAAAAATGAGCCCTGTCGATAAGATAGGTTATATTTGCTTGAATTGCCTTTACTGCTAATGACTTGGATGATTTGATGGGGTCTCAATTTCAATGTCTTGGTTTTGGGCCACAAGCGTGCGGTACCTCTCGCGTAATTTTGTCGAACAATGTGCCAATGTGCGTTAGTGGTTATGCTTTGTTTTCCGTTAGTTCTACTCCCGTTATACGTACCGGCTATGATTTTCTCGTTGATGTGCCCGTTAAGCTGTATAATGGTTAATTTCGCGTGTATTCGCGTTATTTTACCGCGTGTATTACGTTGTTTTGCCGCGTGTATTCAGAAATAACTCACATGGTAGTTTTAACTTTAACATATGTATATACAGTTTTATAAATTTAGACTAATGCTGTTATGACACTGGCTATTTCCTCGCTAGTTTCAAGTGCAATAAAAGTCAATCGTGCGACAAGGCGACCAATATAGAGAGAAAGAGATTACCGCTAAAAAATACCCTTGCTGATGCTACCGGCATCTAGTAGACGAAATTAACAACTGATTTGTTATAAAAAATACTGATCTTAGCGCGTTTCATAACATAACATGACACTTTCTATAATTTATACATAACGAACTGTCAAAAACTAGTCGGTAGCGGCTGGAAAATCTAGCCGCCAGCGGATTTTTCTTGGATTAACTGCTAGAATGTTGCGAAACACTGCTCGAATGCGCTTTGTTGCCGCTTTTTTTTTGACAGTTATGGATTGTTTTTTGACAGTTACCCATAGTTTGCTGTTCGGACTGTCTCTCTCACACCAATGTCTAAATTGTATGTTAAAGTCTCTATCCCTCTCCATTTGGATTGTCTAGCCGCTTTAAAGCCGCAAAAATAGCCAGTGTCATAACAGCATAACTTAACAATTTTCATTGAATGTATAAGGGTGCATAAGGGTTATGTTTCTAACCTTGATCTTTCTTTCTTTTTAAATTAATTTGTATAAAAATTTCGCCAAGCGACCGGTTAAGTTGTTGCTGGCGGTTACCTTGCAGATAACTGTTGATGGCGTTGATCAAAGCACTGCGTTGTGGCGATTCTGTTGACATGTTGATTGAGACGTCGCGTTGATTTTTTTACTTGGGCGATTTCTGTATGTTCCGCTGATTAAGACGCCGCGCCGCGTTGATTTTATTACTTGGGCGATTTCTGTAGGTTTGTTGATTGAGATGCCGCGTTGATTTTGTATTTGGGCGATTTTTGTAGGTTTGTTGATTGAAACGCCGCGTTGGTTGTGCGTCCGTTAGTGTAACGGTTCTGAAGGCCATGCGTCATTTTCGTCCACTTTCGCAAATGTGGGTACACGTGTCACATTTTATGCACTTACCACGTTTTCTGCACTTATTACATTTAATGCGCTTATAACGTGTTATGCACTTGTCATTGGTTATGCACTTGTAATGGGTTATGCACTTATAACGTGTTATGAACTTACCGCAGTGTGTTCAGTTAAACAAGACTGGACTACCACTAGGTTGTTATAAATCAAAGAGCAACCGTACTGGACCGCGCCTGTCACACGAATGAATATTTTATTTCTTAACCTAAAACTTATTTCTTAAATTATCGACTAACCTGGAGTTGGTTACAGAGTGATTTATCGACAAAAATGTTACTGCTGTTTCTGAACTGTTATTTTAATTATGCAAACTCTACCGAACTGACACATCACTATAGTGATAAATATTCTATTGCAACAAACAACATTAAATTGCAGCAATCAAAATTGAATTGCTAGACAGAACAGAAAAATCTGTTCGGTTGTTTCAACAGAATCGGGTAAACAACGTAAGTAGATTGTTTTGACAGAATGGTTCTATTGCATTGCGTTTTTATTCCCTTAAAAGAATATTTCTTAGTACAACCGAATATCTATTGCTCCAAACTAATTCTTTTATCATAAATGAACTTTCATTGCAGCAATCTCTTGTCAACAAATTATTTCTCTCAGTGTAGGGAAGTGGATGTCCAGGAGAAGATCAGTGGTTTCCATACTTGAAATGGTCCAATGTCCGTCCGTTCTCTTCATGAAGTATGGTGTGGTTGGATTTTTAGAGAGAATTGTGCCGAGCCTGCATGCCTCGGAGGATTCTTCTATTTCACTACAAAAGAGTCCCCACGATTTACGTTGGGCCTTTCTCAGTTCATATTTTTATTTATGAAGTGAATCTTTATAGGAGTCCCAATCGCAAAAATCTTTAGTGCTTGCTTCTGGGTTTGTTGAACAGTTGCCTACAGTGCCGAGTTCTGCGTTTCACCATGTCGGCTTTTGTTTTCCTCTTGACCTGCATTCAAGGCAGCAGCAAGGCGTGAGGGTGGTGACCAGACCGTTAAGGTCAGTTGAACTACTCGGTTGGAGTGGCGGTGTTGAGGGGTTTTCTATAATATGTTATAGTGGTTAATAAATCCTCTTCTTATATTTAACTATAGTGAATAGGGATGTTGATATCGAAAAAAAATATCGATATTGAAAAAAATATCAATATCGGCTGATGATATATCGAAAAAAAATATCGATATATCGAATATATTTTCCAATGAAAAATAAATTCTTATCTCCCTTCCGGTATCAAATTTGACGTTAAGGGGAGCATATCGCAAAGGCTTTTCAGTGTGAAATTCATGATCCATTTTCTCAGAAACCACTCGAATGAAATTTTGGACAATTATTCCTTACTGCAAAACGAGCACATAGAGTGGAGTAAAATTTTATAATTTTTGCGAAGGTTGTACATATTGCACATTTAATTTTGACGAACAGAAAGCTTCAAGTCAGTCTCATATTACATTATTAAATAATTAAACATTTTAAATTTCCTTCTACTCTAACTGACAGCAGAGGTGGCATGAGTGGTTTTTGAGAAAATGGATCAAACGTAAGACCAATACAACTTTTCAGGAGAGGCACTTCTTGATCTCGTAGAGTCTTGCAGAAAATGTGAAAAAAAAATTGATTTTTTTTTTTTAAAATTATTATTCTACACTCATTTCTGCACATCACACAAACCGTACCTCTTTCGGGTAATGGAAAGTGACTCAAATTTTACTCTGAAGTGGGGTAAGTCGAATATGTCACTGCATGTTAGGCTCTCCTGAATAGTAGCGCCCTTTCTACTTTCGGTATACGTTTCTCAGTAATCACACACAGTAGCGTCTTAATTTTTTTTTTCATTTTTTTGTAGTAATATTGACTAGCTTCATACATGAGCAAATTAAAATATCTCATGAAAAACTATCATTTTACTTTATTATTTTTTAATAATAAAGAATTGTGATCGACCTGAAATTTCAAAAACGTTTGCTACCCTGAAATTTTGTATTTACACGTTTTAGGACTAGTAAACCCCAAAAAGCAAAAAAAAAAAAAATGTCCGTCTGTCCGCCGTAGACGCCGTACGCCGTACGCAAAATCGTTTGAAGGCGCGTAGCTCCCAAACCCGTTGAGATATTAAATTGATTTATATTTTTATGGTGGGTAGATTGGGTGAACCCCTACGACTGGTATATTTTCGAGGGGTGGGGGTACAAGGGGAGAGGAGAGGGGAGTGTTTTAGACGAAAAATTTTGGTTTCTAGATCTCAGGAACCACTTATGCTAGGAAGCTGAAACTTGGAACTTATGTAGTACTATGATAATGGACTCAATTGCAAAAAAATGGTCGATATTGGTTAAGGGGTGTGGAAGTGGGGGGGAAAATAATGAGTCTTTAACGCATGAAAGACGGGATTGAAACATTCTAAAATCGATATCTCCTGAACAATTAATGTCAGAAGATTGAAACTTTGTTGTTGTCCTTAGGGATACTTCAAGATTAGACAAGAGCTAACATTTTTAAGAGGGGAGGTACGGTGTGGGGTGGGGGGTAAAAAACTTTAGATTACAATATCTTCCGAACCAATTACACCAGAAGGCTATTTGGAACGTTATTTTTTAGGTTGTCAGTCGCATAGTAACCTACACCGCATCTCATCATTAAACACGTTTTGGACTTCTACCCATAAAATAATAAAGTTGCGCCCAGACTGTTGGCAGATTTTTTCAAATATGAAAGAAGAAAAACAGTAAAAAATTTTATTCATTCCCTTTTTCTTAAATATCTCGACTTTTAGTGAACATTTTTTAGTTTACTCATGTACTAAGCTTTTAAATACACTAAACAATAAGTGTGCAAAATCTGACTGTTGTGAGTTAAGTGGAAGCTGAGATTCAGGTACCGAAACATAACGCATTTCGTCATACAAAATGTATGGCAGCTAGAAATTTGCAACGACCCCTAAAACAGTTTTACCCAGAATTGAGTCTAAAATAAGAATTTAGAAAAAAAATTTTTACCCCAAAAGCGAGATGCTCTCCTTAATAAAGATTATTATTATATATTTCAGTTTCATCAAGACCTGATTACTTACAGTTTTTAAAACAAATAAAAGCGATCATTAAATAGAACAATTACATAGAATATTTAAACAAATTATTTAATTATTATATTTAAAGCTGATTCAGCTGTGTCGCGCTCAAGTCAAAATCAATAGCATGATAAAAACGGTTAACAAGACGCGAAATGGATGTGATCGGTTCATGTTGCCCATAATTAGTCCGATGATATGAAATGTTTAGTAGTTTATAGTCTCTCAAAGTACGACCCGGAATAAGGAAAGAAATTTCTTGTCACAATATAGGGGCATCAATTCCTCCAATGGGTTAAATGCGAAAACAGTCTCGAGAACTTTCCTTCTGTTATCAAGCGATTCAAGACAGAGAAGATTAAGACGTTCAGAATAGGGAGGAAGATTTTGAGAGTCAAGCCAGGGCAACCCCTTAAGTGCAAACCTCATGGACCTATGGACCTCATAATATGGAGTCCATACCTGGCACGCATATTCCAGAATTGATCGAATAAAAGCACAATATAACGTCTTTGTGACGTAAGGATCATTGAAATTCTTATACCATCTTCGCACAAAG
The DNA here is from genome assembly GCA_951812415.1 of Beris morrisii. Lineage (NCBI taxonomy): Eukaryota > Metazoa > Arthropoda > Insecta > Diptera > Stratiomyidae > Beris > Beris morrisii. Next base: position 100,380,235 of record OX638311.1, read on the forward strand.
CCACAGACCGAGTTCGCTTTATTCACAATATAATTAATATGATCGTCGGAAGTAAGAGATGAATGAAAGTAAACGCCCAGATCAAGTACCTTGTCTAATTTTTGTAATGAGTTTCCTTCAACGGTGTAATTAAAATTAAATGGGCATTTCTTACGCGAAAAAGAAATAGTTGTACATTTATCAACATTTAGAGGCATGTCTTTTAACGTACACCAATAAGATAAATGGCTAAGGTCCTCTTGCAAGAGAATGCAGTCGTCCATATCCGTAATATTGCGGAAAAGCTTTGCATCATCAGCATAGAGAAGAATTCTAGAGTTTAAAATCATTGAACTCAAGTCAATAATAAATAATATAAATAATAAAGGACCTAAGTGGCTGCCTTGTGGAACTACGGATGTGTTAGAAATTTTAGAGGATAATATCCCACGAAATAAAACTCTTTGAAATCGGTTGCATAAATAAGATGTTATCCAATTAATAAACATAATTGGAAAACCCAAATGCTTAAGTTTGCATATCAGAATGTTATGATTGATCTTATCAAACGCCTTACTAAAGTCGGTATAAATACAATCTACTTGATGACCCGCTTCGATTACTGGAATGGAGAAATTTGACAATTCCATCAAATTTGTCGTTGTAGATCTGCCTTTGGTAAATCCATGTTGGAAAGGTATAATAATCGATTTATTATGAAATTTCAAAACTTCACAGGCAATCGATTCAAAGAGTTTAGATATACAGGTTAGGTTGGCAATAGGTCGATAATTCTGTATATCTGTCCTCTTGCCCTTCTTCCAAAGTGGTCTAATTGTGGAAAATTTCCAAATGTTAGGGAACACCGGAAAAAAGGGAGGTATTGAATAGGTATCACAAAGGTGTCATTAATGAAGCGCCACAACGTTTCAATACGATAGCCGGCACACCATCTGGACCAACCCCAAAATTATCATTAATGTCCGAACCTTAAGAAAGTGGCCTCGTCAATATTGAGGTCTTTCATTTCTAATGAGGTCTGCGGAAACTTAGTCATGTAGTGGTAATCACTGTAGCTAATATTACAGTTTGATGATGTAAAAGCGGTATGAAAATGATCGGTAAAGAAATTACTTATAGTTAGGGGATCATCGCTGACAACATCGTCAAGAGATAAACATGCTGGGTATCCATCGGTACGTCTCGTAGTCAAGTAGGTAGCGGTGCGTAGCTTTTAAAACAAACCCAAAGCCAAAACTGGCGTATCCATTGAAGGTTTTCCAACTGTCATGTCCTCAAGCGATTAATAAACAGTCGGGGATTTCGTGTTGGGGATTCACACCAGAAACCCTACTGACGCCGGAAAACAACTAACATTTAATCAAATTTGCTTCTATGATAGCTTACCATGAAAAAATTCCATTCTTAAAATTAGCAAAAAAATAAAATTGTTGTTGGCGGGTTTCGATGTCGCGCTCTTAGCGTTTAGCTCTATATATCCTCGCGTACAACCAAAAATTCCACCAAATTGGTTGAAATATTAGGTGATCTTCAGCGCCACCTTCCTTTAGTATAGGGTTGCGATGGCGGGAATTTAGCTAAGTTTAAACGTCGCGGACTGTAAATTTGATTTCGAGTTCGCTATATAGAAATTATGCTCAGCAATTCCACCAGCTGTAAGGGTGTTTCGGATAGTAGGCATGATACACCCTCTGACGAATATATGCCCTCCGATGCCGAAACAGCTCCTTCAGACCTAGTCCAACACAATCTTATAAAACTGGCGTATCCAGTGAAGGTTTTCCAACTGTCATGTCCTCAAGGACAGCGATTAATCAACAGTCGGGGATTTCGTGTTGGGGTTTCACACCAGAAACCCTACTGACGCCGGAAAACAACTAACATTTAATCAAATTTGCTTCTATGGTAGCTTACCATGAAAAAATTTCATTCTTAAGTAAATGATATTTCGAAATTTAAAAATGTTCTTCACTTCACTAAATTTTCATAACAAAAAACAAGGCTAAATGCACTTTCGAAGTGATAATAAAAATATACGAAAAAAGGACGTGACGCAGCAGCGGATAGTTATGGAATCTTTAACACAAACATATTACTTTCCTCCGGGTTTTTTAAATCCCTTCTACTTGAAAGAGCAAGATTAAAAACCAATAACAAAAAGGTACTCAGCGGATAGATCCCTGTACACAGGATAGTTGCCTGGTTACCCCCACCTACGGAAACCACGTGTCTTGCATCTTTTTGTTTCGACAGAAATAGACTCTGCGTGATCGAAAAATAGTTTTCTAGTTTCAACCTTTGACATCCCTCAAATACATTATTATATTAGATTTTCGTGTTGGGGTTGGTTTGGTCACCTCTGTCATAGAAGTCCCAATTGGGCCTATTGTGACGTCCCTCTGGATTATCTATGGTTCCTCTTCGATCCCTGCGCTTTCAATGAAACTTAGTGTTTTTCGAAGCCAGGAATTCCGATGGTTTCATGAAACCCTAACCGAAGTGATGGAGTCTTTTATGAGCAAGTCCCTCACATTCACAGAGATTGTGCTCTGGTTTTTCGTCTTCATTATCGCAAATTCTGCATATTTTACTCTCAAAAAGACTAATCCTATGGAGATGCTTCCTCATGTGACAATGTCCAGTCAGAGCTCCCACTAAGTTACGGGTCAGATGTTTGCTTAATTTTAGATATTCAGACGTTCTGATTTCCGAATGCTTTGGCATAAGTAACTTATTAGATTGCCACGTAAAATATCAACTAGAAATAGGTAAATTTGCGGCGAAAGCATGAGTAGGTACATATACACAAAAATAAGCACGAATGAGAAATGCCGTTCGAGTTCTAAAATATAGGTACTATACTTAACAAAAAATATCGGGTCCGATAGTCGGATTTTAATATCGATGTATCGATATATCGCTCTAAAAAATATCGGCCGATATTATCGATATATCGTTTAAAAAATGTCGCAATTTCGATATATCAAAAAAAAAATATAAATTAAACATTTTTAATGTTAAGCTAATTAAATTGAAAGTATATTTATATTTGTTAGAAGTGGATATTAAGTTCTAAGTTAAATTTTGTTAAAAGTTTTAATATTAATTTTTTGAAATTAATTATTTACTATTTATAAAAATACATGTAGAAAAGCTACTTAATCTTAAGTAGTTGTGAATTATGTTATTTTAAAGTTTAAAGAATAAAATAAATCCGTTGACGACTTCGATTGATTCTTTATTCATCGAATTTGCCCAAAACTCTAGCTGTATTGGCAGTGGCGAAAATATTCACTCAGTTAATGAGATATATTAAACATCGTTAAACGCCACTATAGAATGTGTGAGTGTAAACCGCGAAGAGTTTTCCTATATTTCACCCAGTCGCTGCTCCTGTAGTTCCTCAAGGCCGGTGGGATCGGTTCGTAATCGTTCAGATTAAATTGAATGCACTGGTGATTCTTCAGAAACCTTCCAGTTGCTAACCATGTTTGAGATGTTGTCGGAAACTAGGCTTATGTGTAAGACTTCTTGTCTGTTCCTGATTATGAAGGTGGGCTCCTCCCCTGTATTGCAGAGAAGGAGGTTAGTGCTTAAGAAGTAGTCAAAAAGTAACTCACATCTTTCGTTTGGGTTATTGATACGCCAAACTGCATGATGCGCATTTGGATCGCAGCCTATAATTCCATCGATCTTGAGCATACTATCCTCAGTGATTAGATGCATCATGATACTCGGCGGCAATGACCCTTGATAATCACAGGCCCAAAGCGTTTCCGGGCTGGACCGTTCTTTGCTTTCTATAGAGTTGCTTGGAGTTTGGACGAGTCCCTAGAAGTCCGATGATGCCGTTCCCTTTCCTCTACTAATAACCGGTAAGATGGCCAAGGTATTACTAACTTGCTCCTTCACCCCAGAGGGGTAAGTCTTGCGCTCCTTATATGAGCCGGGATCAGGTCTAATATTCAGAGTCTTGGGGAGTGTATTTGGACCAGGTTTGGTGTCCGAAGTCCGCATTGGAGAGGTCGTGCCTGTCGACTCGTTACCCTCTGCTGGATTACTTCGTGGTCTGCACTCAGATTGTACGCTGTTCGTTTTTTAAGAGATCCGGGCTCTGTTTTTTTGTTTTGTTTGTTTCTGTTTGAATTCATTATGTTTTCACTAATAGCGGAGAATGGGTGGTCCAACTGCATAGAGATCCGCATTGTGCAGATAAGTCTATTTAATCCGGAGGTATTCGGATACTCCGTTTGTGAGTGGGCTATTTGTGTAGGGCTATAATTAAATAAAGAATTGTAGAATTTCCAGTACTTCCCTTTTGGAGGTTGTCTATTGCAGCTCAACACTTCTCGATTTTTGCTGTTGTACATTACCCCATAAGTAAGGATGTCAGAAGTTGTTTCATATATCTAAGACTTTATAGCTCCTCATTCTGGTGATGAAAAACTTGAGTTTTTGTTGTCGTCACCAGCGATTCCGATAATGGGTTTTCAATTTGCTGGGGAGTTCGAAAAACAGTTTCGTAATTCGAATCCCCCTTGAGCGTGAATATGAAGGACCTCTCTACCGAGCTTAATAGCTTCAAGGTGTGTGTCAACGCTATCTAATAAATCATCGACATAATGCATTTTTATTATGGATCAGCTGTCCTTGGAAAGTTATCGCGAATCTCAATGCATTTTTGTTGTTTTACGTATTACGTACAGCCCTTGGAAAGCTATCGCGAATTTCAATGCATTTTTGTTGTTTTACATATTGCGTACAGCTCGGAGAGCATGTCGCTCCGAAGATTATAACTCTCATCATATAGTCGTCGGGCTCTTCTTTTGACGTATCACTTCGTCGGAGAAATTGCTGCGAGTGTTGGTCTGGTTTTCTAATTTCCACTTTATGAAACATTTCTCTAATGTCTCACCTCTTTCTGATCTTAAATAAGATTGATAACAATAATGACGATAACTCCCAAGATACCAAAGTCTTTGCAGCCCACCTTATACGATCCGAACCTTTCCAGGTTTGTTGGGATGTGGACAAGAAATATAAGCAGATACCATGCGCATATGTATATTGCTGAGATAGCTCGTCATTCGTTAACATACGAGCTTCGAGATGTAATCGCTAATTTCGTGCTATAGGATCGCAGCTAATTCGGGATCACGATCCATTCGCTTCTCCAAGCAATGTAGTCGTCGCTTTGCCATTACTGGAAGGGAGATTCACTCTATCATACTTCCAAAGTAAACCAATTTAGTAGTGTATTTCCTTTCGTAGATAGAATAGTAGAGTCCTAATGGATATATGTCCCATGTCAAAAGATAATCAAAGGACCTTGAGTATAATAACTAAATGCTCTTTGATCATATTTTGAAATAAGATGATCTATCCGATTGCCATATGTAAATACTGTCGATAGAAAATAATTCCTTGACTGCCGCATGAAGATCGTCGTCACATTTTCGCTCGCATTCGTAGATGTGGAAGCTATGTTTAGGACGTTTTAAATCTGTTGAATCGCTAGTCCTTTCTATTTGTATTATGGACCCATATACTATCCAACCGAGAATTGTTTTCGACGCCATGGGTTGGCTACCTTTACCCCCTCTTGAATTGAGCTGTTATCCTAAACTCCAATTGTCGAGTCCTCTTATGTTGCGTTTCCACCTCCGCCGTAAGGTAATTTCTATACTAGTTCCTGAAGGAGGTCAGATTACGTACTAGTCGCTGTGGGGATTCTTACCTCAATTTTCAACAAAGAGGCAATTATTAACTCCGGTCGACCGTAAAGCATTTTTAAAGTTTGAATAACCTCAGGAACTGTCGACAATCTAAATCTGACTGCTTCTAGCTCCGAGCCTTTTAAGCATTTCTGCAGACGAATAAGATTTCCACAGGCAAAATTTCAAAGGAAGTGGAAAATAGAGGCCATTCTTCAGGATATCCAGTAAAGGTTAGCAATACTTACCTCGCAGTCACTTGTTGCGCGCCAATGAAATGGTTAACCGGAAAGTTAAAATTTTATGGTAAGATTTAATGAGTTACCATTGTAGCCTGCGATGGGATATGTACTGATGACAGTGTTTGCTGGAGCAGAAGTCCGCCGGTGTGGTACAGGTCCATGCAACGGAGTAATTGGTCTGGCACGTCCGAGATATGTTTGCTTTGAAAGCGACGAGAAAAATGGCGCTGCCTGAATAAAGGGCGTACGCCGGATTCTGCAACCACTGAAGAGCTCAGCTGTGTTCAATCATCTTTAGTTGGGGCAAGGTCATATGGCCGCGTCGTTGCAAAGACTGTTCCAAACTGGATTACGTAACCGTTTATAGGGGCGAAGTCGTATACCCGAGCTATCGCGTTTAACACCGAACTTAACTGGTTTATATTGCCGTAGGTTGAGTTGTGTCCTTTTGTAGCCACTCAGACAATTTGTTCTTTTTGGTCGATCGTATTGTCCTCTGTTCCACAGATGGAAGCGTTGTCGCGACTCACCAGAAGTTCGTATTATTTTCTAGCTACTTTTTCTCCAACTGCTTTTCCTCATTTAACTTTTGAAGATAGGGAGGTAAGATACGTGTGGCTGCCCGTGACAACATGGACACATTTAGATCTAAAAAGGTACGTTGTGTTACCATAAGTTCATTGAATTTCGCTAAACCATTCAGTGGTCTGAAGTGAAGCGTTGGATTTTCGCAACCTCCGTTGCGGCAAGGTTACTAAAGCTGTTGAAGAAGTAAGCTCCTAGATGAGCTTTCCTCCTTGCGGATAGAGCTGGTCAGGTACAAAGAAGATGAAGGACTGTCTCCGCCTCCTCCTCATCCAGGCAGCTTCTACAGAAGTCGTTTGAGAAGAGGCCGAGTCTTTTGGCATGTCTTATGTGGTGCTGATACTCGCCCTTTTGAGCAAAATCAGCCTTTTAGAGCGCTTCAGATTCAGCTTTGGTAGATCTTTCTCGCAGTGTGACATGTAGTACCCTCTGCCCATCTTGAGTTCATTTTCTCAACTGAGTCCAATCCCAGTAGCAGTTTACATGTAGGGAGAGGCACATCACGATTCCGATGTTCCGCCATAATCTGAAGTGTAGTGCCGCGCCGAGCGAGTTCGTTAGCTACACAGTACATAGCAATGATGAACATTGAAGTGGCCTACTATCGCCTTAGAGATGATCGACATTCCACGGCGATCTTTGATGTTGTCGAGGCCGACTCCAAAGATTTTATTGCCGGTTGGCTGTCTGTGAAAGTGGTAATATCACTAGTAGATATTACATTACATCTCAGCCAGGACAGGCCTCCTTGATCGCCATAAACTCCACCTGATAGACATTACAGTGGTCCGGAAGGCGGAAAGAGCTGCTAATGTTGAGCATGTCAGAGAAATAACTCAACCTACCTCGCCTTCAGTTTTATAGCCGTCCGTATATATGTCAACGGACTTTCCCCCCGTACCGAATCCTTGTCCCATTCTAGACGGGTCCGGATGCATGTTAAGCAATTTTTATCAAAATCAAAGCTGGGAGGGGTGTATTCGGGAATATTATAACTTTTGAAGCTCGAGTTCAATTAAAATATTAGACGATTGGATCGTGATTTACTTTCCGTCTTGTTTTTTAACGTTTTGATGTTAAAGCCTCCCATAGACACGCGAGCATGTTGGCGCAAACATAGATTTGCGCAAACACTGTAGCGCATACACCAGCGAGCATGTTGGCGAGCCTCAGTTGCTTATTGGATTCCACCAAGGAAACAACGTGTCCCTGTGCCGTTCTAGTTATACTAGTAGAGCAAGAAAAGAGAAAAGAAACCGAAAATTATGGGCGACAGAAATCCTTTTATGTCCCTCCTTTTAGGGTTTTTGTGTCCCTTCTTTTTATTACCCAAATCCTTGTCATTATCCATATTCAGTTATTACTTACTTATTACTTATTATCACGCATTTTCAAGAATTTTTTTTCATAGTAAAATGTATTGAAATATTTCGAAGTTTCTACACATTATCTGACATATATTGAAGTATGTATACAAAAATTTTTTTTTTATTTTTTTTTCCTTATGTATTAAGCTGGGAGGCGACAAAATGGCGGCTGCAGGGGTAGCCTGTAAAAAGCCGGTTGACATGATATCTCCCGTTAGAAACGTCTGAATCAAAAAATCAAAACGGGATATTAAAATATAAGTAATTGGCTATAGCTGGTAGTAGAATTAAATATTTTGGGCAAAAATTGAAAAAATGGCAAACGTACGAATTTTTTGACCCTTTTTGCAACTGAAATTGTTTAAAAAAGATTGTTAAAAATAATTAAAAATGTTTTATTCTAGGGGCTGAAACTACATATGTTCTGAACAATCCCTGAAAATTTCAGCCGAATCGATTAAATAGTTTTTCCGAAATCGTGTCAATCAGGTCGGAAAACGATCTTTCGAGAAAACGCGTTTAAAGTTTTTTTGTTGCCGAAACGTCTTCTGTTCGCACTCATAAGCACTACCTGATAATCGACTCTAGGACTTATCCTCAGTCGGTAATCGATTTAAAAGTGTTTGTTCACTAATTCTACATATGTAATAGTACACGAAAATCATGTTTACGTTACGTTTAAGTACATATCCTATAAAGAAGAAACTAACCAATATGTAAGAGAGATCTTCGCCAACTTACAAATAAAAACTACAGTGAAATAAAACTATCCTCTTTTATTTCAAAAAATAATTTAAAATATTGTTGCGAGCTACGGGTTCGCCGGGATTTGATGTTTCCATTATTCGTAATCGATCGAATTGCGCGGTTGCCAGGTTGTAACAATATAAAATCTAACCCGATCTTGTATAAAGCTCTTTATCGGAATCCTGTAGAAGGAACAAGGCACATGTAACGCCATACCAAGCATTACAATTGACAACCTTGGTAAAACTCTTCCGTGCGCGGATGAGTTGTTGTTTCGGACAAGCCCCGACAATTAAGTTATATGTTCTTTACATTATAAATTAGAAAATGGTAGGCATAAGAAAAAAAAACTAATAAATATTGATTGAATTGGATAATATTATATTATATCCTTAATTCATTAGTAAAGCCTCGATAACGACTGCAATTCAACAACTGAACACTGAAGTTTGCGCAAACATCACCACACACGTGAGAACATACGGCCAACACCAGCATGTTGGCGCTGAAAAATCAAAATATTTTGATTTTTGGGCGAGCATGTTTGCGCAAACGGCCAACAATGCCATACACGAGCCAATTGGCTCGCGCAAACCTATGTTTGCGCCAACATGCTCGCGTGTCTATGGGGGGCTTAAGCAAGTACCTATCACAACTCCACTCTCAATATGCGATATTTGAAATCACACCAACACAGACCATCTCATTTGTATCCACTTTCGAATATTCCTGACAGCTGGACGTAGAAAGCGCCTAGTTTTCGGGTTGTTTTGACCTTGGGTGCTCCGGTGGTTCCCTCCCTTTTAGCCGAAATCTGAGTGCGATAAGTCTCGCCTTGTGACGTTCATACGAGTATTATCGTGTAGTCAGAAAAGACGCGAAGTTCGCCAGCGGCGGGCGAAGTTCGCTGTCAGAATTTTAAAATACATTGCAAATTATGTAACTGCCCGCAATATAGTCACCCTTATTCTGGAATTCGCCGGCGGGTCAGTGAACTGCGATTCACCCAATTTTAAATTATTGAAAACGCGTGAACGATTCACTTTCTCGAAAATTTGACAGTTAAAATCTGCAATGAAATAGTCGGGTTATTAAATTTTTTTCAGAAAATAATTGGCAATAAATAAAGAGAAATTTAATAAGGTTTTTTTTTTCTTCTTCGTTGCATCTGCCCAGATAGGTGCAGCGTATAGCATTATGGAACTCGTGACCATTGCTAATAGTTTTCGCCTGCTGGAGCGTGGTCCTCCAATGTTTGGCATGATGCGTGAGAGTGCACCATTAACCTTTGAAGCTTTTTCGATGATCGCCTGAAGATGGTCCTAGAAGGGCATCCGAGTGTCGATTAACACCCCAAGGTACCGCAGATTTGGCTGCGAGATGATCTCGTGCTCCCCGGCTCTGAATGTGAAAACTTCGCGCACTTTTCGAGAGCTCAAAAGAACCGCCTCCGTTTTATGCGAAGCCAACTCCAGGTCCGCACTACTCAATCACTGCATAACTCTATTGATCGCATCACTGCACAAAACTTCCAAGGTGTGGATATGTTTCGTACCACCATCAGTGCGATATCATCCGCATAGTCAACCAATGTGGTGTCCGTTGGGAGTTCGACGTCATTATACATGATGTTCCATAATGTAGGGCCAAGCACTGAGCCCTGTGATGGCGTGATGTCGTCGATGGTGAATCTCACTCGGCGAAAACCAAATTTTTGCTCAGATAAACATCCAGGTCTCTCGAGTGACTCCTGCAGTCGATTACTGATAATGCTCTCCAGTACTTTTCCCAATGAGTTCAGCATACATAGTGGCTGGTATGCCGATGGTTGTTCAGGTTGCTTTCCGGGCTTCAATAGCAAAACCAGTCTTTGGAACTTCCAAAAAGCGGGGCACACTCCTTCGTTGAGACATGATGTGTACATCCTAGCGATCGTCTCGGGATCCTTCCGGGTGGCCGTTTTCATCGCTACGTTAGAGATGCCGTCCAGACCGGGTGCTTTGTTGTCGGTCAACTTTCGTACTGGTAGTAGCAACTCTTCAGCTGTCATGGCAATAATATCACCCATATCTGCGGGTAGGCGATATATTTGCGTCCGTTCCCTCTGTGGGGGAATGAGTGCCGCCACTACGCTGTCCATAAGCGCAGGATCCCAGGGTTTACGGCGCTCTGGGTCCTCTTACTCTGCTCATCACTATCTTATGCGCCTTGCCCCAGGGGTCGAAATCCGAGTTATCGCGCAGGTCGTGGTATGCGGAGTCCTTGGCGTCTTGAATCGCTTTATTATGCTGTAGTCAGCATACTTTGTAGCTAGAATACAATGATTGCCACGTGGTACGATTTCGCGCACGCTGCGCTTTCCTTCGCGCTTGATTGCAGCGCCTTCTGCATTCTGCAATATTCTCATTCCACCAGTAGGCTGGGTTTCTAGTTGGTGCACCAGACCTCCTTGGCATTGCTGCGTCGCATGCCACGCTCAATCGCTGCTTGATATTTATCGCAGTATTGGTGGCTTCGTCGTCCATTGTCTGTGCCTCGTCCCACACCAACTCAAAAACTTCTGCGTCGAAGGCACGTTATTTCCAGCCCTTGACTTGTGCAACAGCTATTCACTTCGGACGTCTAGTTTGCTGCAGCTCGATGACAATAGCGCGATGATCACTGTGTGAGTAAAATTCTCCGACGCTCTATGTGGCGTTTCGGGTGATCGAGTTGTGTGCGAACGTAAGATCCACCACCGACCGCCTGGTTCCGGCCTCAAACGTGTGCTGTCCATAATTTAAAAGTTCGAAGTCTAGTGCCGCAAGATATTCCATAAGAAGCCTGCCCTAGCGATTCGTATTCCTGCTGCCCCATGTCGTCGACCATGCGTTAAAGTCACCACCAATAAATGCCGGGAACTTTGATCTGGCCTCCGTCACCAGCTCCGTCAGCATCCGCTCATATTGAATTATGTCCATACTCGGTGGAGCGTAGCATGAGAAGAAGTAAATTCCGTCCCATTTCACCCAAGTGAAACCAGTGTAAGTTACTGAAGCTCTACTTTGGTAAACCCTACCACCAAGTGTCCATATCGCTGCTTTACAGGATGCATCCGGCGTCCACTCGCATCCGTCCATGTTGTGGTGTTGCTCGCACAGGATCGCTAGGTCGAAACGTTGCTCGAAGATCGTCTGCTGCAGGAGGTCCTGTGTTGCAATACAGTGGTTGAGGTTAAGTTGTCCAATTTTCTTCGCCCAAGCTTCTTGACCGCCTTTTGATGTGCCGGATAGCGAAAGCTGCCAGCTGCATGGTCGCTTTCACACAATGCGCATTTTGTTTTGTTCGTACATGCAGTCGCAAGCCCATCTTCGCCGAACTTCCTGTATATATTTCTCCGATCTATTGACTATTGCGTCATTCACTGTTTTTTGGTTTATTGTTGTTGTTTTTATCATTATTCATGTTTGTGTGGTCCCAACTCAAAGCCGATATCACCGTTCATATGTGTAGTCACCTTAGATCCCATGATTATCTTTTCAAGCAGTGAGGCCATGCAAGGGTTGACGCAAGCACTTATGGGGTCCTGCGTTCAGAGCCAGATCAGTGCTAGTCAGGAATATTACATCTGAGCCTACACCACTAACTTAATGGTGACAAACGCGGAGCGTTCTTTGAGACCTGCCAAGGTTTTACCGGGACGGAGGCGATTACTGCATTAGCCTGAAAGCCATTCCTGTTAGATTTTACTCTTACATACTCAGGTAACAGAATACCACAATCGTCAGCCCAAATGACATCATTTCGTTTCGTTGTTTCCAGTATTCATAATCAAGACCTTACTGGACTCAGTCTTAATATCTACGGCCGGGGTTATTTTTGATGTTACAGTCAGCTGGTATGGACACAGTCGAGTCGTAGATTGCGAAGCTGTCCCTCGTTGCTACCCATAGGTAGAAGGCACATTTGGAGGACGGTGCCGAGTCGTCCTGTCGCTGTAGTTTCAAAGGGTTTCTGGGGACCTTTTAAGTCCCACCCTCCTCTTCGGCCGCTCTTGGTCGGGGACTGTTTATTGATTATTCGCAGCTAGCCTACATCTGCATGCAATCTGCAAAACGGTCACAGGGCTCTACTATGCCGAATTATTGGACCGATTCGACGCCGAATTGCAGAAAAAACGGCCCCATTTGGCGAAGAAAAAAGTGCTCTTCCACCATGACAACGCACCGGCTCACACCTCCGCCAAATTGGTCGAATTGGGCTACGAACTGCTGCCCCATCCACCGTATTCTCCAGATTTGGCCCCGTGCAACTTCTTTTTGTTTCCAAACTTGAAAAAGTCACTCGCCGAGCAGAAATTTGAGTTGAATGAGGAGGTCATCGCCGCCACGGAGGCCTACTTTGCAGACCTCGAGAAGTTGGAGCATCGCTGGGTCAAGTGTATCGAGCTAAAAGGAGACTATGTTGAGAAATATATCGCCACTTTTCCAAAATTTTCTTTTTCTTTTGTAGGCTAAGTACTTGTCGGACCGCCCTCGTATAAACGAAACAAAAATCAAACTCTCTTAATATGGATGAGATAAATCTTTGAAAAGTTTGAGCGGCATTTCGTAACCCGAAAGGCATTCTCATAAATTCAAATGATTCAGAAGGTATGGTAATGGCCGTTTTTGGAATATCTAGTTCACTAAATGGTATTTGGTGGTAAGCTCTTTCTAAATCAAGTGCAGTAAAAATTTTACAACCAAACAAACGCTGAGTAAAGTCTTGGATGTGTGGTACTGGATATTTATCCGGAATAGTCTTAGCATTTAGTGCCCGGTAATCACCAAATGGTCTCCATCCACCATCCTTTTTTGTAGCCATATGTAATGAAAAAGCCTAAGGGCTATTTGAAGGTCTACATATCCCTCTTTCCAACATTAGATCGAACTCTGCTTTTGCAATTTTATACTTTTCAGGTTCTAAACGCCTAGGTTTAGCAAAAATAGGATTGCAATTGGTTTCGATATTGTGTTGCACATTGTGGAGATCTTTATATTTATTAAATTTATTTGTTTCTGAAATAAAATTGTATTTCTTAAGATAGTTTGTAATTCGAGGATCGATTGGCGGTAATGAGAGTACCGCCGAAGCCGTAGTTGGGCCGGTGATAATTATACCGATGGTTGAATTAATCTTGGCGAGTGGATCAATTAAACATTTATGTTATAAATCCACTACCAACCCGTGTGACCTCAAAAAATCGCCACCTAATATGGGCCTGTCAACTTGTGCTAAAATAAATTCCCATTTAAAAACTCTTCGTAGATTCAGGGCTATTATTTCGATCGTCAGTTAAATTTTAACTGACACTTTAACCGGAAGTTTTGTATGAAAATCTGTGAGTTAAAGTTCCAGTTGGAACGTAACTGAACATCATAGGAACGGCCATTAATGATACACTTATAGTGCGATTCCCATAAGTTGCAATTTATGATGAACTTACTGCAGTTAAGAACAAATCAGGATTAAAATGTGATTTGAATTTCGCATGGTTTGGGAGGACCGAAATTTCTGCTCCAGTGTATTAAAAAATTCAATTTAGACAAATTCAATCAAAAATAATAAGGCGATTTGACTGTAAAGTATCAGAAATCGCCGCTACTGATTTCATTTAGTTTTCCACCTTTTTACATTCGCATGGGGTTATGCATTTGTGAGCATTCTCTCCATAACGTTCGTGATAGAAACAGAATTTGCTTGAAATTTTTGAAGATTGAGGATCTCTAGTTCGAGATCTAAATTTTTTATTTTTGATTGACTTGTTAGTCGAATTAGAATCATATAAGGTTTCTAATTTATTTAATTTTTTAGTTATAAAAGATAATTGTTTTTGTAATGCTTCGAGGGTTGTACTCTCATTTTTTTTTTTTTTAAATGTTGAATTTTCCATTGAAGAAATATTCATTAGAATTGAAACCGATGTTTCTAAAATTCTATTTGTAATTACACTTAATTCATCCAAGGAAGCTGTACTAGGAGCTAGGATAGCTTGGACTTGTTGAGGTAGTCCTTGAAGCCATAGCTTCTTTAGAGCTATTTCACCGAAAGACGAACCAGCTAAAGATTTCATAACGCAATATAGCTGTGTGGGTTTATCTCCCAAATCGATTCCCGTTAATAAATTCTGGCAGCTAGGATAGCTTGGACTTGTTGAGGTAGTCTTTGAAGCCATAGCTTCTTTAGAGCTATTTCCCCTAAAGACGAACCAGCTACAGATTTCATAACGCAATTTAGCTGTGTGGGTTTTTTATCTCCCAAATCGATTCCCGTTAATAAATTCTGAAGTTTCGAATCTTCAGACTCCCCAAAACGTAAAATCATAGTATCTTTAAAATACGTATATTGACCGGTTAAATTAATGTTTTCAATGATATCCATTGCTTGTGAACATTCATTAGCGTTTAACATGCTAATTGCATGATTAAACTTGGTTGGTTCGACAGTAATATTCGCTGAAGCGAACTGACTGTCGAGAACCCTGAACCACGCTAAAGGATTGTAACTCCAAAACTGGATCTTCTGTATGGCTACCGAAGCCAATACAGAAAATCCGACCGAAAACTCACCCGCCCTAGGAGAGGGTTGAATAGGTGTGTTGTCGGTGGAATCTCCAATCATTATTGATGTCACGTTGATAATAACACACCAAAATCGTAAATAATCGTGGACGTTGATTATCGGCGCTATTCTGAAATTGTGACCTATCACAGGTCACAACCTGCTGTGACTAAAATTGTGTGACTGCGCTTATGATCGGAAAGTATTTCGCATTCTGGCGCTGCAGTCACAAGAAAGGTCACAATAATTTCTCCACATAGTTGGAGACATGTGAAAATGATGATGCTGTGTCAGTATCAGTGATCAATGCGGCCTTTGTAAGTGTATATTGGAAAGTTGTGTGCGTTAGTAAACATCTAACACGTGGAAACCCGAAGTAACTCTCAAATGTATTGTCGATTAATAAAAACGAATCACTTGCGTTCCTCAAGTTTCGGAGTGTAGCTCTTCTTAACGCCCCTAAATCACACAAAATGTAAAACAGCCATCTAAATTTACGTTAAATTACTTTTGTTCAGCTTCTTCCAGTAATTACCTCAGCAAATATAACAAGCATTCCATTTTTTTCAATATTAAGTACTGAAACTTCACGAAACGTTAAATTTGTTTGCCTGGCTGGCCGATCACCTATTTCGATAGTCACAATTTTTGTGATGTTTTTTACAAACGTTAAAATTGTGACTAATACTAGAATATGAAAAGTCACAGATTTTCTAAAATTATAACTCCGCTAAAATTGTGACTTGTGACTGTACACAGAATAGGCAGTTATACAGGCCTATTTTGTGTACTATACAGTCACAAGTCACAATTTACTATATTTGTATTAAATATACTAATATAAATAGTATCTATTTTCAATACTTTCAAAATATTCACACGATTTAAAAATTAAAAAAATTTTCAACTGGTATATGTAATACCATGAAAATTGTTATACCAGAATAATTTGATTGCATAGTTAAATATATGAAAATTTCAATTTTAAATATAATTTCGTAATTAATTCTTATAGTTAACCAATTTCTTACTTTATTTTTCGTGAAAATTTTTCTCTTCTTTTTTTCTCTCGAAAAAAAAAATTCTTCTCTTTTACTTTATTATTTTAATAATAAAGTATTGTTATCGATTTAAAAAAAAAAAAATTTGCTACCCTGAACATTTTTTTCCCACGTTTCATGACTAATAAACACCAAAAAAACAAACAAAATCTTCAGTCCGTCTGTGCGCCGTCCGCCAAAATCGTTTGAGGACTTATAGCTCCCAAGCCCTATGAGCTATAAAATTGAAATTTTTTTTCTGAATAGACTGGGTAGGCCACTTGAAGTGACCAATTTTTGAATGGTGTGGGTGTGAGGGGGAGGTGGAAAAGCGTTTTAAACGAAAAATTTGGGTTTCTAGATCTCAGCAACCGCTTACGTTAGGAGGCTGAAACTTGGAATTTATATAGAGCTTCGATAGTGTAAATTGCCGATTTGGGCGAAGGAGTAAGGGGTGTGGGAGTGGGGGAAATAATAATGCGCCCGAAACGCTCGGAAACGGAGATCGAGACATTCTAAGATAAGTATCTCCTAAACGGTTAATGTCACGAAATTCAAACTTAATGAACATCTGTATGTATACTAGGAGAATAGACCGGAAACAAATTTTTGAGTAGGGGCAGTAGCGTACGGAGGTGGGGGTGAAAAACTTTAGATTACGATATCTCACGAACCAATTACACTAGAGAAATAAAATTCGGGTTCTGTATAAAGGTTGACAAACAAAGTTTGATGAAAGTAAAATTTTTTAAATGGGTGGTGGAGCATGGAAGTGAAGGGGATAAGAATTTTTCTAAAAAATCACGTCTCATATCTCAAGAACAGTGTAAGATAGATACTTAAAATTTTTACTAGAAGTAGGTCTAATAGAACCCTAGCAGGAAATAAATTTTTGGACGTGTGGGTGTAGAGGGTGAGGGTGGGGGAGGGTGAAAAGGAAAAAGTTTCGATATTTGTATCTCGATAACCTATAATGATATAAAGCTGAATCTTGGTATTTAGATAGAACTATAGTAGTAGCATGTTGGAAAAATATTTTAATAATTTTTTATAGGGGTAGTATGTTACGGGAGTGGGTGGTGTTTTTCCTAACTATAGAACGACTTATGGTACAAAGTTGAAACTCGGTATATATATGTAAATCAACTAGAAAAGTAATATTGATTGGAAAAAAATTCAGATTTCCATTGGCGTTCGGAAGTGGGGCGAAAAAAATGATCAGTGAAAATGAAATGCATATGTTTTCACGGTTTTTGTTATATCTACAGTCTTTTCAAATATTGAATTAATTTTTATTCTACGGATTCTTCATATAAATACCTAGAAAGTGTTTTCAGGTTTTTTGAAATTCGACCCCAAGGTGGTATAATGGTAATGTTTTCGACATATTTCTTCGGATTGATGAGATATTATAGACTGGTTTTCACTTCCACAGACTTTTTATATAATCGCCTCCTAATCACGTAACAACTGATATTATACTACGACTTAGACTGCATCGTGGAGTATGACCCAATTATGTAATTCATATGTTATATGTGACAGCGGCGTAAGTTTTCTGGCGCGACCCCTTTCTAACCGCTTCCCGAACTGTTTTTTTAGGTTTTCAGTCACATAGTAACTTACTCCGCATCTCAGAATTAAACGCGTTCCGAACTTCTACCCAAAAAATAATAAAGTTGCGCCCAGAGTTGGCAGATTTTTTTTTCTTTTCTTAAAAAAATTCTTCTTTTTTTTTCTTTTTTCGGCGTACGACTTTACTTCATAACTTACTTCGGCGTTATACGATTTTTTTTTATAAATTGGTCCTTTCTCGGGGTCACCAATTCTAGAGGAATTATTACATAAGAATCCTCCTCTTAATCCAATGGATTAAAAAATTAATAATGTCGAATTTCGATGTTCACAATTTTATTATAATATAATTTATAAATATCAATAAATATATTCTTGAACACAACAGTTGTTATTTATATTATTTTGATCTTTTATTATTTTAATCATCACAGTTTTTATTTAAATATTATTTAAAAATTGTTTAATTATTAATTATTTATATAAAATTAATCTTTAACAATATTAATTTATATTCCAATTTCAAAATTGAGCTTTTCAATTCAAATATTTTAAATAGACTGAGAATTAATTTTAATTTTAAATTTTTATAATCAACGACGACTCAGATTTTCGAAAAATATCGCCAATCAAAGTCGGCGTTCATGTTCACTAGAGTACTAAACACTAGTTACAGTGAACAATTCTGTTTTAATAATAAACAATTACAAAAGATGTCGCGAATTGTGATATCACCACTCATTGGGATTACTGGTTCTTTACGCATCACGGCCTCCCGAGCTTTGGAGGTAATGCTTCACATAATCCCACTAGACCTAGCGGCAAAGAGTGCTTGAAGGCTATTGGAAGGAAGGAAGTGTGGGACACACTAGGACCTTGTCGGCTTCCCTGTGCTCCGGCATTCCAGAGCGCACCGACTTCAGGGCACCGTCTTGTAGTTTTGGAATTCCTATCTTGTGAACACTCCCACCAGAATGAAGTGGGGATCCAAGATCATCATTCCAGACAGGTTTGCTATCTATACTGATGGCTCCAAGATCGAAAGTGGAACGGGCGCAGGAGTGTACTCTTGCGATCTCAACATCATGGAATCATTCAGGCTACCGGATAGCTCGAGTGTGTTTCAGGCTGAAATATTTGCATTGACAAAAGCAGCATAAATAATTGTGCAGAAACAGTGTGTGAATAGTGCAATAACTATATACGTTGACAGCCAAGCTGCTATAAAGGCTGTTGATGCGCACGTAACTAATTCTAGACTAGTCAGCGAATGCAAAAGAATATTGCAAGTGGTGGGTTTAAATAATGCGCTGAAAATCTGTTGGATCCCTGGACACAATGACTTCCTTGGAAATGAAAAGGCAGACGAGCTCGCCAAAAGGGAGTCGGAGATGAGCATAGAGTTAGCTGAAGAGTCGGTTCTATGCCCCATCGAACGTGTAAAAGGGATGATTGAATTAGAAGCACTCAGACAAACTGAGGAGGCTTGGGCAAATCTTCGTAGTTACCGGCAGGCTAAAATGTGTTGCCCGAAACTTGACAAGAGAACCTCTAGTTTCATATTGTCTATGAGCAGGAACACATGTAGGCAACTTATAGGGGTATTAACGGGACATTGTCCTTTTGGGAGACATGGAGATAGACTGGGAATACCCATGGCTGATCTGTGTCGCTGTGGTGATGAGAATATAGAACCTACACTGGAACATCTAGTGTGTGGTTTTGAAAGTCTGGCTCGTACCAGATATCGGTACTTGAGGAAATTCTTCTTGACCGATTTATCAGAACTTGCAATGATACCTTTATGGAGGACTACTCTCTTCATAAGGAAGAGCAATATTTGGAATCAATAGCTAAGAGTCCGGTTTTTATACGAGGGGAACACAATGGATCCTTAGTGATCTCTCGTGATGGGCTGTGGCATAGTGCTACAGTTCACTACTCTAAACCTAACCTAAACTCCAGCACCAAAAATTTTTTCATGAGCCTCTTCAATTAAAAGCTGAGTCAGTCGAGATTTTGGTAGAATAATCGGTTTTGTCTCCATATTGTCAGCATATTCTAATCTACTGTTGAGTCTTAAAATTCCATCCATATCTACGCTCGGACAAAGTTGTAGTAATTTTGAAGTTGTTTCGATAGGGTTATCGTTGAGTAAAGCGAATACTTCGCTTTCGTATTCCTGAACTTCAATTGTTTTGATCCAATAAATGTTTGCCTTCTGAACTTCAGAAGCCGATAATTCTCCATTAAGTCGATCATTCTCCTGTTTTAAATTATGTATATAATTGACTCGGTGACTTGAAGAAGTCTTTGAAGACTACTGAAATTTTCGATATTTAAAATTGGTACTATCTTTCTTTTATTGTTGACGATTGCTTGTGATGATGCGGTTTGTAGTGCAATATCAACTTTTCTTCTTCTTCTTTATGCCAGCCGTCTTCCGATCCACTCAGGGTCGGTATCACAGTCGAAGCTTAAACCAAAAATTTTGTTTAAACTTAGGAACAATCGAATAAGTTCCTTAGTTTAAACCAAAAATTTTGTTTAAACTTAGGAACAAACGAATAAGTTCCTAAGTTAAACCAAATTTTTGGTTTAAACTTCGACTGTGAAACCGGCCCTAAGCCATTCCGGTCCATGTCGCCAGATTTTGAATTCCTGAAGTGCCTTTGCAGATAACTTTCGCGTTAATATATCGGCCGGGCTAAACTTGTCTGGAAAATGTTTAAATTGTAATAGGGCTGAGCATACCTAAAAGATCATAAATTTTTTGAATCACTTGAAGTACCTTGCGTTTCGTTCCTTTGGTGATTGTGTCTTTTAAATCTATAGACGTTGTTATATCAACGCCTATTTCATCGTTTCTACAGTACCAGCAAAGACCGAGTACTTTCGATCAGTGGTCGATACCATCACTGGCTTACTGGGATAGCATTAGCTGGATAGATGTATCATTCGTTTCCTTCTTCCTCAAATTCATTCCAGCTTGACTCATTATAATTCTTGCCTCTTGGTGTAACCGTCGTGCCTCAGATGGATCATCGGTGCTTGTTATCAAGTCGTCAACGTATATACTTTGGCTTACAATTTGACAAGTCTGTTTATACTTGTCTTCCATAAGCATTAAGTGTTTCCGTATTGTATCGTTCAAAATGAAGAGGCTGCTATCTACACCAAATGTTACTCTGTTCATCCGGTATACCTGAAGTGAGGGATAATTATTCTTAAATTTCTCAGCATACCATATAAAACGATGACTGTCACGATCTTCTTCTGCCTGCACAATCTGCAAGAAAGCTTTCTTTATATACGCGGTCATTCCGATTTTTCCAATTTTAAAGTTTAGCAATATGGCAATCATATCACGTAGCAACTTGGTTCCAGTATGTTGCACATCGTTCAGAGATAAAGAATCTGAGTCATGAGATGATGCATTAAATACCACTCTCAGTTTTGTAGTCGCTTTATCAGCACGGTATACAGGTCTATGTGGCATGTAGTATATCCTGGAAAGGTTCCATTCCCTCCGGCACGGGCTCAGCAACTTCATTCGAAATATAGTCCCATACAGCTTCATGATACTCTAATAATGTTTGTTCGTCTCTCTCTACCTAGTCGTTGGATTATTGCATAATTGCTATCAAAATGTTCGTTAAAATTCTTCCATGGTAGCTTCGCAATATATCGATCATTCTTCCATACAATATAATCGTTCATGTACTCCGTAGCAACCTTTGCATCGTTCTTGGTAGTTTTATCGTGTATTCCGATCGTCTCCAAAAGCCAAAAGTTATCAATGCAATTTACACGATTACTGCATTGTAGCGAAATTAGAGAGTTACTACTTACACTTGCGTCGCACATTTCTGTATCGGCTGGTCCAAGAAGCGTCCTTCCTAGCTTTGTGGCAATCATAGCAAGTTTGTCATTCATGCGCTCAATATGTCCGTTCACAATCGTCCAGTAAAAGTCAGCGCTTACCAGCAAACTTATTCCTTCTTCCAGAACGTTATCACGTTGTCTAGATTCAGCAAGCTCAAAGTCTGCGAAACGTGCATAATTTACATTTGGTACTGGAAGTACATCTTAGCAGATGTGTTGCACTTCATTTGCTTTTATTTCAATAATATTTCGACTTTATTGGCTCTTCAAATAAAATCTTACTTAGTTGCATATACTTCCTGGTGGCTCCTCTGCACATCCGAAGGGAATAAAACTCACGTGCTCTATTTTGACAATTGGCAAGTTTAACTTCCGAGACACTGAGCTTTTAAGATTTCATGCTACCATCGTCAAGTACAAAACGAACAAATAATTTCTTTTTGCCGGTGAGGGACACGATAAATACACACGCAGTTTGAATAAACACTGGTTGAAATTTAAGTTTGACGTTCGTTGCTGAAAGATTTGTTGTACGAATGCTTTCTTTGGACTTACGATGGATCACATAATGAGCTTGCGTGTCGCACTTTACGTTGTTTGCATTTTATTTGCCTGTCACGACAATATCTGGCAAAATGGTTTAGCTAAGCAACATTTATTTTGTTTTAAAATTTGCTTTTGCTGTTCCAAAGTTTGGTCACTGTGACATTCCACGGTCATATAGTGAGTTGAATTGCAAAACGAGCATAATCGACGATCACAGGATTTGTTCGATTTTGACACTAGCAGACTTGTTGCCGTTCCAGTAAAATGTGACGACAGCCGTTTGTGATCACCTTTCTTCGTTTCTTGCTCGTTCCTTTGTTGAAATGGTTTCTCCAAAAACTCTACTTCTCTCTTGATAAACTTCATCAATCGCTTAACTTGGCGATCTCCATCAGTTAAACAAATCGAAGAGAGATCTGTGCTTGAAGCGTCCTCTGCGGCTTCACTTGTTGTTGCCATCTCGTCGTTCGGTACTGTTCGATGATATTCTATGCGGAGATCTGCTGGAAGGGAGCGAAGAAGCACTGACTTTAACATTATGTTATATTCTGTTGGTGCAACACCTAGCGTTTCCAATGACCGAATGAGTGATGTGACTGAATTGTACAGTTGACGTAGTCCTCCAGTGTCGCTTCGGGGTTTCACTGATTGTATTGACATCAAGTTTTCCATGTAGTGGTCGATTATTCTCTCTGTAGATCCATACTCTTCTTTCAGCAGTTCAATCGCTGAGAGATAGCATGCTTCTGTCGGCGTGAACCCCAAAATCGTGGCCGCCGCTTTGCCTGCAAGCAAGGCTTGCAAATAATTCAATTTGGTTGGTCCATCCAAAGCGCAATTTTCATGGATAACGGTTTTGAACTGCTCCCAAAAGGAAAGCCATGCATTAAAATCACCGTTGAATTTCTTCAATTCGAGTTTTGGTAACTTCGTCGTGGTCGATCGATTGAGGCAATTGCGGTCTGACGGTCTATTCAAATCTGAATGTGAAGCATTCGTTAGAGTGGTTCGTTCGTCGTCAATAAGCCGTTGTTGATTCTCTAACATGCGCTTCAAATTTGCGATGACCGTTATTGACTTATTATCGTAGTCGAATATAGCGTCACTTTCAGCCTGATAAAGTTCCGGTTTAATCGTTGGGTTTATATTGGCTTCGTTTAAATTTTTATGCGATACCTTTAGGCTGGCAAGTAAAACCGTCAAGTCGTCGATTATTTTCGATCGCGGAATATTATTTTCCGTAAAACTTATAATAGAGTTTAAATAATAATATATATAATAAATAATTCGCGGCGTTGCACATTTTGGTTACTTGCGCCCGACACGATCCTCTATAGACAGCGTCCATTTTCGTTTCGATCCGATCTGTTCACTAAATAGCCAATTTGTTTTTTTCTCAAGTCGTTTCGATCAATTTACCAAGAAGTCTCCGTTCTACCGATCGCGTTCTAATGTTTTAAGTCACCGTTTCAAGTATTCCCGGATTTCGGCACCATGTGAAAATTAGCGATTAAAACGCCCGGTTGGCTTTTTATAGGTCTTTATTCCTTGCTTGTTCAAGTGCAACTAACTAATATAAATACGAAGATAAATTTTTAACACTCATTTACAGTATTATAATTTTAGAAATTTTTCTGCCTTAACAGACGTTTTTAAAGTATATCGATAAAGCAGTTTCCGATCATTTTCAATAATCGCATGTGCCGTGAATGGGAATCGAATGTGAACCGCATAGTCGGCGGGAATAAAAAATCCGCAGTTTTCCAGAATAAGCCTGAATATAAACACAATTGCGACGAACTTCGCCAGCGGGAGGTGAGGTTTCCTGTCAGAATTTTAAAATATACTGCAAAGTATGTAACTGCCCATAATTGTGGCGAACAGCGCCACTGTGAATTATTCGTCGCCGCTTGCTTATACTAATTTTTAATTTTGCCGATGCCGCTGACGGTGACCCACCAAAATATTATGTTATTAACTTTGGCGGCCTGTTTTCATTGTGATCAGACACAGGTCTGAACAAAATATGAAATTTAAAAATTTTCAAAAAAATTGAGACCGAGCGAAAACACGATATTTTATATAAAAGGGTGTCGATGCGTTTTACCAAAATGGATTCTTCACAGAACGGACCCTTATCTATCTTCACAGATATTTGAAAACAATGCATGTTGAAAATGTTGGTGTACTAAGTTCTCATGCCAGTCTCTTAGTGTTCCGGCTGAAGCAAGATTTGCTTGTGCTAAATCATTCACGATGCCTCATGCCTCTTGTGCGTTCAAAGTGGTCCTCAATTGGAATTTCCACTGAAACCAATTCTCAATCGTCTTCGTCTTGATGACTCGCGCGGGATCACTTTCCATTTCAAATGTGCCGCAAATGTAAGTAAATTGGTATAGCGATGATAAGACAGGAAGCGGAAAAGTTTATCGCAATAGCCTGTTAAGTTTGGATAGTTTACTCAGTGGTAAACAAGAAACGAAGATTTATTGAGATGATACAATTGCATAGATAGATCTTTCCAAGTTAAAATAAGCACGTCGCTGTCATCTGTAAGAGACATACCAGCGGTTTGGAACAACTGTGCAAAAAATCACAAGAAAAGGTTACAAATAGCCCAAAATAAATGTCTGAAAATCATTCTTAACCAGCATTGGCATTTTTCGACACGGCAGCTCCACGATCTTGCAAAACTACCAATGGTTCATGAAGTTACTAATAAATTCCATCAAAAATTTTTGAACAAATTATAGCTTGCTAATTATTAATTTAATTTAATCTAAGGCTAGGTTTTATTTTTAGCACTTTTCATATTTTTTATTTCTGTTTTTTTAATTTTTTTACCTTTTTTTTTATTTTTTAATTTTTTAATTTTTTTTTAGTCGAGTCGAGTTACTCACTCGACTCGCCCGTTATTTTTTTTAATTTATTTTTTTTTATTTTATTTTTTTTTTATTTAATTTTTTTTTTATTTAATTTTTTTTGGTTGTCTTAATTTTTTATTTTTTTTTTTTTTTATTTTTTTTTTTCACTTTTAGCTATAATTATCATATAAGGTTTTTCTGATAATTTTTCCTTTAATTAAGGGGTAACACCACTGTAAAATTTTCAAAAAATCGATTTTTTTTCCTTACAAAATTGTTTGAACCTTTTAGAATATGGGGAAAAAGTTTAATAGGTACATGAAAAACAATTTTTTTCTGGAATTTCAAGCTCTTTACCGAGCGCGTCAGGATGCTTTGAAACGACTCCCTGCGTCGGATTAGGTATCCATCTGAGAAGGTACTGCCTAATGATTTACCTGCTAGTTTCTAACTTCTTTAATACACTAATAGATGTCGCTAGAAAGTTTGTGTGTTCCTTTGGATTCATTTTCACACAGAAGTTCGTTAGTATAGCGTCAGTGCATGTACAAAAAGGTCAAAATTTTATTCAAGTGGATAGAAAATCCTAAATATAGCAACGGATATAGCTGTATGCAATTTTAATGTTAGACTGACTAACATACTACGGATTATGGAGGTTCTGGATGTGGATATTGGCGTTCAATGCTACAATTTTTGTGTCGAATCTGATGCTAAGCGAATACTGTACGCTGAGCGTTCATTGACAAATGCTGCAAAAGAGGCGCGCTCCAGCATTAAATTGTCGAGGAAAGAGATTGAGCAGAAATATTCCAACGTAGTAGGGCTGCTTTATGGTCCTGGGGTTGCAGATTAATGGTAAAAAAATTTAAAAAGCAGAATTCTTAATTTTTTCATATCTGTAACACATTTCAAAACTTTGAACGCGTTTTTCTCGAAACATGATTTTTGAAATCGGCACGCAGCATAACTCGAACAATTTTTATTCTTTTCATTCGAATTTTTCACCATATCTTCAAAATAACATATCGAAGAGAACTACGTCGGGGATTTTTGATACGTTGATTTAAAAATTATTTATTAGCAAATAACTGTCCTGTTTTTGGTCGAAAATTTAATGAAATTATTCAAATACTCGCCATTCACACAAAACTCAATATGTCTAAATTCCCCTGCGTGTTTCTCTAGCTATTCTCATGAAGATTAAGTGATTTTTTTTTCTATGTGTCAGGTTCAAATTTAGGTAAGCTATACTGCGTGCCGCAGAGCGCCTAAAATTCAATATGCCTCGGGAGAATGGCTTTAGTGCCGTCATTTTGTAAAATTTTTCACTGAAATTTTTTTTATTGTATACTTAAATAAATGCTTATTAACTACCCTAAATAGTATTAGTCTATTTCCTTTCCTTCCATTAAAAGTGGTGTTACCACTTAAACTGAAAACTAATTATAGTAACTACCATATATCCGCCCAATGGCAATAATCATTAGCTAATAAAATAAGGTTGTAAAGATTTTGATTTGTGATCTCCTGCTCATGTACTCCGAATTTAAATCCCAGCAGACCAAAAACACAGAAATCTGTCAGAATTCCGATGGAAAGTTCTTTAAATAGTACGAATTCCGGACTAGAAATCCATGAGATTTCCATATGGCGAGGTTGTCGCTGTTCCGTGGGATTTCGTTTACCGAAATCTTTGAGAAATATCCGGAACATTTACCAAAGCTTTTTCCCTTCCGAAAGCTTACCCAAATTTAACTTTGATCATTTTTATCAGGTTTGACGTAAAGAAACATAAGAGTCTGTAGAATTTTCTGCAATCATAACCGATTGTGCGAAAATTCTACTGATCCTGCATTTTTTGCGTCAGACCGGACAAGAGAGCGAATTACTTTTCATTTCAGAAGAATTTTTAATTATGTATTTCTCAGCACAAGAATTTTTTATTCTTGTAATGTATTATAATAAAGTAATGTATAATACTAAGAGAAGTTCTTATGAATACTTTTGTAACTAGAACATTTAAAAAATAGAACGACTTTTTTAAAAATCTAAAGAAAGATCCAAAAGTTTAGGGTTCCCTACTTACTATTTTAGTATAGAATTAAAAAAAAAATTCTAATGGAATTTACACAGAGTTTTCCACGATATGTCCGGATGTCGGCAAGATCTTTTGGAATTCTGCCTGATAATTCCATGAAATTCTTATTGCTTTTCCTCATGGAATTATCTCTAAATTTTCCGAATGAAATCCACCGGAAATTTCTGGATCACGTTCCCCCATATCAGAAATAGCTCGGAACTTTCCGAGGACATCAGAACATTCCGCTTTATTGGTCTGCTGGGATGATACATATGTAACAAATTTTGATTAATAAAGTATGTATGTATGTATGTAATTGGATAAAACGTTGCAAGGAGTACAAAAAGATACTTGACTGTATTAACCAAGAAAGTGATGTCAGAGTATTCAGTGTACCCAAATATAGAGAAAGGTAACATTTCCAACACCATAGTACCAAATATGCACGATTAAAGGTTTATCTCAAAAAGTTTAGTTCAAATTTAAAAAATGCTTGAAGGCCTGTTCCTCACATTGAAATTAAAGTTTTTTCGGTCTTTAGATGCTGAATCAGAGAATATCAGACCGAGACCATCATGGTTATTTTTCCGAACTACTTATGTTCGAAATGTCAACAAAGGGTTAATCAATAACCTGCTCTCACCTACTTTTTAAGATAAACAAATAGAAGCGAATCCAAGAATGACTAAAAACTAATTACCGTTTAAGCTCTGATAGCAAGAAACTAGCAGTTTATTATAGACTTTACGCAATATTTTCTTAATAGATAATTCCTACGTAAAATATCGCCTGGGGAACCGATTCACCATAAAATGGCAATAATGGCATTAATACAGATGTTGCTGAGATTAACTGAAAATTTACAAGAATATGCTTTCAGTCTTCCGTAGAAGAAGAACTTAAGATCTACTTAAGAGAAAAAAA
This sequence comes from Beris morrisii, assembly GCA_951812415.1. Taxonomy (NCBI): domain Eukaryota; kingdom Metazoa; phylum Arthropoda; class Insecta; order Diptera; family Stratiomyidae; genus Beris; species Beris morrisii. The sequence continues at coordinate 100,408,389 of OX638311.1, forward strand.
ATACGTTTTATTAAATACTTTATTATTTTTTAATAATAAAGTATTGTGATCGACCTGAAATTTCAAAAAAATTTGCTACCCTGAAATTTTGTATTTACACGTTTTAGGACTAGTAAACACCAAAAAAGCAAAAAAAAATCTCCGTCTGTCCGCCGTATACGCCGTACGCCGCACGCAAAATCGTTTGAAGGCGCGTAGCTCCCAAACCCCTTTGGATTACAATATCTTCCGAACCAATTACACCAGGAAGATAAAATTTAGTTCCTGTATATGGGATCAGAAAAGGAGTCTACTGAAAGTAAATTTTTTGAGGAAGGAGGTGGGGCACGAAAGTGGGGGATAGTAATTTCTCGAAAAATTTTATTTTTATATCTCAGAAACCGTATCAGATATGATCTTGAAAGTTTTACAGGAGTTGGGATCGGTAGACCTCTAGTTGGAAAACAAATGTAGTGGTGGCAGTGTAGGGGGGTGATGGTGAAAAGGGATAGAAAGAAAAAAATTCTGATTCTTATTTCTCGAAAACTGTAATGAATGGAAAGCTAAAAATTTAGGATTATATAGAGCCACTATAGAGACATCCTAGAAAATAAAATTGTTGATAGTGGTAGCAAGGTACGGGAGTGAGGGGTGGTTTATTATATCTCAGAAACGGCTTATGCTAGAAAGTTGAAACTTGGTACGTATATGTAGATGTGCTATTAGAGTAACTTAAGCAAAAAAAAAGTTCAGAGTTTTATTGGCGTTCAGAGGTTGAGTAAAAAAAATGTCCGTGAATCCACATTTTCACGAATTTCGTTAAAACTTTTAGACATGTCGAGCTATCAAAGCAATTTTACTTCTGCGTGCTATTTATATAAGCGCCTAGTAACGATCTTCAAAATTTTTCGATATCCAATCCCTAAGGGGGTGTAAAGTGGTTGTGTACATATTCACCAATTCTGATATATTCCTAAGGTATATTGAGTTTTGGAATTCACTTTTACTTCTATAAGCTTTAAACGTAGTCGGGGAAAACCCCGATTTAAGTATTTTTCTCTATTAAACCCCCCGGTGGTATTGTTCAAGATTCCGAAAATCTCTTAGGTTTAATGTGATCGCTTTTACTACTATGAATTATTCTATTGATAAAAAAATACGTAAGTAAATAAAAAAAATCTGCCAACGGTGTTGGGTACTATGCTACTGACAACCTAAAAACTAACCAGGAGGCAATTTGGAACGTTATTTTTTAGGTTGTCAGTCGCATGGTACCCAACACCGCATCTCATCATTAAACACGTTTCGGACTTCTACCCATAAAATAATAAAGTTGCGCCCAGACTGTTGGCAAATTTTTTCATTGTTCTGCTATTACGGAAACCTAGAAAGTTAACAACAGTTATAACTTCTATCACATGATATGTCAATATTAAACAGGGCTTCTCGGTCAATTCTTCTTCTTCAGTTCAGGATGATCCCTGATGGTAGCCCTCGATTTACCTCTATGCATTATAAGTAACATCATGGCAGGATGCACTAAGGAGTATTTTTTTCCGAAGATTGGTCGTCAGCCTATCGTCCAACCTCGGCGAGGGAGAGGAGAATGGAAAAGAATAGTTTGTAATTTTGGGAATAGATATTGTTGAAAAGTAAAGAAAACTGTGTATAGGGAAAAATGTAGGACCATGTTGTGAGTGGGATTCAAACCCACGTCCTCTGGGATGATTGGGTAGTTCGGCTCACACCAGACTACCGAGGCCTGAGTCTGGTGCTTAAACATGGCATCATGCATTGAAGACTAACTGATGTGTGCAGAACAACACTAATTCATCACAAGTCAATCGCACTAATCCACTAATAGCAAAATTACTCCATTGAAGTATGTACATAAGCGAAAAGTACTCAACTTCGATTTTTTAATGCGATGGGTTTGCTGGTCTTGCGTTTTTATGTTTCTCGAATCGCGCGTAAGTATGCCTTAAGCCTCAGTTATAATGGTTCCGATCCGATCCGGCAACGTCGGAGGAGAAAAATTTCAAGGCACAATGATTCCGTTCCGACATTCGTTAAAGGGACATTATCGAGGTGTAATTTTGATTTTTAGTGGAGCGAAAGAGGTGGTGAAATTCAATAATTCACCTCTTAAGCTAGTATTACACTGTTTGACCATATGGTCAAATTGCAGTAATAAGCAATGCGAAATAGCGAATTCCAATTATTCTCGCAATATCCGCTCGGTCAAATTCGCTATTTCGCATTGCTTATTACTGCAATTTGACCACTTGGTCAAACAGTGTAATACTAGCTTTAGCGTCGGAACGGATAGAAGTTGAAAGTTGGTCAACCCTCCGTTTTGTGTCTCGGCTAATCAACGGAACGATTGTAACTAGTCGTTCCGAAATTCCCTTTAGATGTGTGTCGGATGGAGAAACTCAACACCGTCCGTTTTCCGGATCGGATCGGAACCATTATAACTGAGGCTTAAAGCTAGTATTACACTGTTTGACCATGTGGTCAAATTGCAGTAATAAGCAATGCGAAATAGCGAATTTCAATTATTCTCGCAATATCCGCTCGGTCAAATTCGTTATTTCGCATTGCTTATTACTGCAATTTGACCACTTGGTCAAACAGTGTAATACTAACTTAAGGAATAAAAATTCCGTTTATCAGTTGTTCTAAATAATATAATACAATATGTGAAGAGTCGGAAAAAGCTGTCGGATCCCTTCCACAATTCTGGTATTTGTTTTTCTTTGGTATGGAAGTGTGTATGCGCGAAATTGTGGTTTTCAATGGAAAATTTCTGTATTTCTTTAAATTCTTTTATGGAAATTTACAATTTTGCAGCGAAAAGTCAATAATTTCGAATGTTTATAAAGCAAAATCTCATAAACATGAAAAAAATTTAAATTTACTGGTTTTTCACCTTGGTACGTAATTTAAATGAAAATTTGTATTTTACACCTAAGTCAAAGATAAATAAATAGAATAATGGTAATAATAAAATGATAATAATAATAAATATCAGTACATACTGAATTTTTTATCATATGTCAAATTTTGTATAATTCAAATAAAGATATTGTTAAGAAAGTTGTTAGTTAAAATGTTTTTTCTATATAAAATGATAAATAAGTATTTTTGGTCAGCAATTATCCGGTTAATGACACCATCCTGATCGATTGGAAGCAGTTGGTACTATCCCACTAAAGAAAGAAGAAATAAAAAAGGTTTAGTATGTGACAAATGACCTATCTGATTTTAGAAACCTTTTTTAACCGATTATATTGTATTTTCTTTAATCAGAAAAAATAAGTAGCTATAAACGTGTCTTTTCTATTTATTTTCGTAGATATCAAGAAAGACATGGTCCGCCTCTCCATCGAGAACAATACGGTCGCGATCATCGTGGAGGTGAGTACAAAATGGAAAGATTTGATGATGGACCACCAGGAACAAATGAGCCACCGCCTCCTGGTTTCGAAGCATCACCACACCGTGAAAGGCGAAATTCTTGGGGAAATAATAATCCATTTGATGATCGCGAACGCGGTTATAGGCAAGATTTTAGAAAAGAAGGACCAGTTCGAAAAGATTTTGTAGCTAGAGGTCACACTCCAGAAGGACACGAAAAACATTCATTGGACCGGGATCGAGAGGACCGTCGTCACAATGAAGGCAGAGAACGGGAAGGTAGATCTTGGTCGAGAACTAGTCGACAGAGTTCTAGTCATATGCATGGTTTCGATAAAAGACGTCGCAGTCGGTCGAAAACTCCAGTTCGCCAAGAACGAATTCAACAAGAACAATATGGTGGCAGGGAACATGTAAGTAAAGATAGACATACAAATAAAGAACGAGCGGTCGGAAATAGAGACGGTCAAATACACGCAAATGATCGCGATAAGATTGAGCATGAGAAGCGACGTGATCGAGAAGATCGCGATAGGAAGAATGCTGAACGCGAGAAAAAAGAACAGGAGCGGAAACTCCACGAAAAAGAAAGTAAACGTCCTGGTAAGGAAGAAAAAGAACGCGAGAGAGAAAAAGATAAAGAAAAAGAAAAAGAACGCGAGCGAGAAAAGGAAAAGGAAAGGGAAAAAGAGAAAGACAAGGATAAAGATAAGGAAAAGAAGAAGGAGTCCTCCGAAGATGAGAAAAAAGATAAAAAATCGAAAGAAAAACGGAAAAAGAAGAAAGATAAAGATCCGGAACGAAAGAAAAATAAGAAAGAGAAAAAAGAAAAGGAACGAAAGGAAAGAGAAAAGGAAAAAGAGAAAGAAAGGGAAACTAGAAAAGAAATGATAAAAGAAAATAAGGCCGAAGAGATTTCAACGACGGCGCATGATCTTATACATCACCCAGAAAAATTAGAAACACTACTCGACGATCAACTTTTCAATCCACCACCCCCTCTAGTGGAACAACAAACTGAAGAAGTTGATTCAAATATGGAGGAAGGTGAAATACCCGACAATGACCAAGAAGATGATGAAACTGTTAATCATACCGCTAAGGAAAGCGATATAATTGATCTATACGGTGATATCTGTCACGAAGAAGAAATCAAATATGAGTATGATCCTATAACTGGTGAAAATATTAGTTGCGAAATAAAATTGCAACACAAAGATCTAGAGCGTAAATTAAGTCCGCCAGATTTTAAACGTTTCGATTCAGTATTAGATATTCATGCCAATTTAGACTTTGAACCAGACTTGGACGATATGGAAAATATCGAACAGAAAAAGGAAAGCAATCCGTTTGCTCCTTTAATTCCTGAACTTTCAAAGTGGGAACGCGACGAGGAGAACATGCAAGCGAAAGATGAACGGAACCGCTCTTCATCGCCAGATTGTACGGATGAGAAATCGGGAAAAGTCACTACTGAAGTCTTGAAACGAGCTGAAAATGCCATCTTTGCCAGAGCGATCAATGCTATTCGTCCGATAGAAATTAAGAAAATCAGCGTAGAACGCCAGAAATTATATTCGAATGATACGACGAAGGAAATGTCGCCAACGTCTGTAGGACTAATTCATCAGGGTATTAAAAGTCCAACTCACGAGATGGCTACGTTTCAAATTACAGTTCCGACGAATAACACAGCTGAACGATCGGTTGAAATCAAATCGGAAAAACAAAAATCGGTTAAAGATCGGTTGGGATGTAAGATTACAGAACCAGTTTCAAAACGACATAAGTCCAATTCACACTCTCCAGGACGCAAAACGTCAATTGAAGGAAACCGATTTGAGAAATTACCTCTGGATAGAAGTAGGTCTCGTGATGGTGGTTTCCGTCGTGGTGAGGATCGTGAAGTGAGAAGAACCAGCGAAGTGAAAAGAGTTCGGGAAAGAGGTACAAGTCGTCCTAGAGACCGGGTTCAAACTGATTTCAAAGGAAATGATTTCAATAGAGGTCGTGATCAGCGTAGAGGAATCGATCGTCGACGGGAGTTTGGTCAAGATCGAATTGGCGGAAGGGGAGACGGTGGTGGAAGAGGAGATGCTGGAGGTAGAGTAGATTTTGGTAATAGAGGAGATAACGGTAGAGGCGATGGTGGCAGCAGAGGAGATACTGGTAGTAGAGGGGATGGCGGTGGTAGAGGAGAAGCAGGTGCGCGAATTGATCGAGTATGGGAACAAGATCGATCGCGAGAAAAAGATCGAGCACGTGACGGACGAGACAGGGAAAAGGATTGGGGCCGTAGCAGTGATCATAAAATTAGAGATCGATTTAACCCAAGAGATGATAGGAATTTTGTCGGCCAAGGAAACGAGCAGCATCTTAAAGAGCGTAACAAGAGTAAGGATCGAACTGAGAAATCGAAATACATCGATTCGAAACGTGATCAATCGCCCAATGTCGAGAAAAATAAACGTGGTGATAAGCAAAGTTCGAAATCCGAAAAAGAAGTTAAGGAAACTAAACGTAAGAAAGACGACCACGAAAAAACGCCCGAAAAACGTGTTAGACACGATCGTGCCAAGGACAAGGACCATGCGAATGCTAGCACTGAGAAAACCCAGCATCGTAAAAAATCAACGATTGATGAAGCGAATTTCGTCCCCGATTACGATGAACAAATGGAGAATAGTGGCAACGTGAAAGGAGATGAGCTGCCAACAGACAAACGAATCGAGCGCTTACGAGAGTCACGAGATGGCGCTATTATACGTTCCAAGGACAAAACAAGAACTCCTGAAATGGCAGCTACGAAAAGATCACGAAGTGCTAGTGAAAGCAGTACATCATCTTCGAGTAGCGATTCAGAATTCGATTCGGATTCCGACGATAATAAAAAAAAGAAGCGCCAAAAACATAAGAAAAATAAGAAAAAATCGCGAAGGTCTCCATCCGCTGAGTCTGTCGGAAGTACGAAGCATAAGCGAAGCAAAAGCAAAAAGAAGAATAAAAGCTCAAAGAAAAAGAAGAAGAGTAAGAAATAAAATAAATATTTGAAAAATATTTTAAATAATAGAAAAGGCATAAGTTTCATCATTATATAAAATTTCTTATTGAAGTTGAATAATTGTTTTTCTAACTTAAACTGATTTTAAGTTTTTTTATCGAATATAATAAATTTGTTTCTTATCCATTATATGCCTAACTATAGCATTATTCACTCCGCGATGAAAATAAAATGCTTATTTTCTTCTAATAACTTAACGCAATCTATTGTTATACTAATAAAAATAATATGTACATAATATTGCACACTCAAACTAATTTTTTGAATTTTGATTACATCTGTATTTGAAAATTATAAAGAAAAAAAATATTAATTAACAATTAAAAAAGTATTTGTAAGCGGCATTAGTTTTACAATTTGTTCAAATAATATTGCTCTTCTACATTTTAATGAAATATATGCGATGAATATCATAAAAATTAATTTTTTTTAGTTATCTTAAACTTTTCAGATCAGACAAAGCTCTATTGAATATACCATATGTATCAAACAATATGCACAGGTATTGTGTGTAAGACGCGCCGATTGAAGTCAGTCCCAAGTCTTGGCTAACTGTCACTAGTGCGGGTACGGAAGATTTGAAATCCAATTCAAACCGACAGTCGAGCGCTCCTTTGGATACACTGCGATGGTACATGAGTTTGGGTGTGTTGTGAGTATTATCCATTTTGCCATTGAAGCTTGATTTTTATGTTTTTGGTTTTGACTATTTCCTGGAGATCAACAAACAGACTTTTCGCCGAGGAGATGCAGAGGCGTTGTACTTTCTGTGTTTTCATGTGGTTATGATGAATTAAAATTGAAAAATATATCTGTGCCACTGCTGAGGGTAAGCGTATTTGCTTGAATTGCATGTGGATGTGCTAAACGACATTAGTACCGTGTAAGAACGCGCTACCCGAAAGTACAAACACATGCATTAAAACCAACAACTTGACATCAAAATTGTTTAATTGTATGCGATACATTTAAATTTTGAATACATGGCCCTTTTCTAGTCTTATTTGCCATCAAATTTTCGCGTAAATTAGTCGAGCGGACCTATCCCGTAACGCCGTAATCCCTGCTGCACTACTATCATTTTTGTTCTACTGCACTTAGGTACCTGACGTTTTTGGACATCTCTAAACTTGCGTTATTTCTTTTTTTATACTTGTCATTGTTTTTTTAAGGTTTTTCCTAGCGAAAATAGAATTTTTTTCTTCTACACTTTAATCAAGCCCAAAAAGTACTGGGGTACCTGCTATGGAAAATTGAATATAACCATTTATTATGATAATACTAAGGATGCATACGAATAGTTAAATCGTACTGGTTTCACTTAGAAATTTCCCTATACCTATGTAGTTGATTGAGTATTCAACTATCGGGTACCATTCACTGGCAGTACAGTCGGTGCCACAATTATTTGTGCATAGCCTTTTCTTACGTAAAAGCTTTTACGTAAACTCTTAAGGCTCGTATCCATTCCAGCTCGCAAGCAGATCGCGAGCAGAATTTGAATTTTCGGTCAATGGATACTACATGGCGCTCCGTACATAAGCATTTCACGCGCAGCACGCGTGCTATTACTTCATCTGTTTCTGAAGCGTATCCATTGTGCACGTTGCTTTTTATAACCGGCGAGCTGAGGCACGCTTAGAATTTTGACGGATACATTTTTTTGTGTGCTCGCTTTCTGAATGTGGGACGCTCGACAGCTCGTCTATGTTATTCGAGGAGTTCTAAATTGAAATAGTACTACAGAAAGTTTGAAATAATTAAGATGTCATCCGAAGATATTGAAGTTTTAGCGCGGCATTTATTGCGTTGCAGGATCAAGTGAAAAAGAAAAGATCACATCGTGGTTGGGTTCGTCCATACCTAAAAAGTAGGAGTATACAAGGTGTTTGGCACTCCGTCCGCCACCTTGTAAGGGGTTATTCCTTGATATATTTGGAGAACAAATTTTTCTACAGGGTGGGTCAATTTTCAATAACAGTGGAGATACAGGGTGGTTAAGAAAAGTGTTTTTGACCGGTACCCTGACTCACATAAAACGTTATATCTTGAAAGCGAATAATCACAAGGCAAAGTGTTATAACTCGTTTTTTAGGGAATCGAATTACCTTTCATTTGATGTAATAGTCTAAATTGTAACTGCACCCAATCTTGAGATATTTACTCGAGAACAGATTTTTGCTACTCAACCCTAAAAATTCAGTGATCAATGTAGTTTTTCTCAGAAAACCCCATTATAAATATGTCATTTTAATTTAATTTTTTTATGAGCCGTATTATTACCTACAAAAGCTGCATACATATGTATGAGTTACGATTAACATTTTGGAAGAAATAGGTAAAAATACATATCGTATAAAAATTAAATATTTAAAAAGTCAGTTCAAGTGCATGTTGATCTACACTACTTGCTTGAACTGAAAGAATTTAATAATGGTTTTTATGTTTTATTTAAATTTTTTTTATTATAATACATGTTCAAAATGGCCACCTTCATTTTGAATGCACGCTAAAGCTCGTTTGGCGAGTGATCTCTTGGTATTCATATTCCTCAACTGCTGCCTTACTTCTATTGCTGCCGCATCGCTCCTGGTATTTAGATCTTCCAATGTTACTATTGCCGTTGCGTAGACAAGGTCCTTCATCCGTCCCCATACAAATAAATCCATAATAGTAATATCAGGAGATCTTGCAGGCCAGTGTATCGGTCCATTTCTACCGATCCAGCGATTGCTATAATTGGAATTTAACCAATCTGTGATCTGTCGGCCGTAATGAGCTGGAGCACCATCGTGTTGGTAAAACATGGAAGTCAATCGTACCAGTAGAATATCATCCAACAAGTCCTGTAGATCATTTGATAAAAAATGTAAGTAATTGGAGCTATTTAGAGTAGGCGGAAGCCTAATAGGTCCAAGGAAATCGTCACCAATTACACCTGCCCATAAATTGACGCTGAATCTGTGCTGAAATGATGCCGCTCTTCTTGTGTGTGGATTGCTCTGAGCCCACGTATGTAGGCTGTGGAAGTTTGTGATACCGTCTCTGGTAAATTGGGACTCATCCGTCCACAGAATATTGTTGAAAAAATTATCGTCATCTATTTGTCGTTCAAGGAGCCAATTGCAAAACTCCATCCGTTTGGGGAAATCAATGGGTAGCAGCTCCTGTACTGGTATGTGATGGTAGGAATGGAAGCGTTCTACTTTTGAAATACTCCAAACTTTCCAAGTAGAGATATTAAACTGCAATGCCAAGCGTCGGATACTGATCGATGGATCTTTTTGAACTGCTTGCAGTATTCTTTCATCAATCTGAACAGCGATTATCGGCGCAGGATTTGCATTTACTCTGCTTGTTCTAACGCTGCCAGTTTCCCTAATTCTCCGTCTTGAAATACTCTCCTTTCAGGTGTCCGTCGTTGAGGATGTCTCTGATGGTAAAGCCTTCGCGCGGCTCGTCCATTTCCGCGACACCCTCCATAAATTAACACAATGTCAGCATTTTCTTCATTGGAGTACTCAGGCATTTTGAATTTATTTTTTTAATTCTACTGACACCTTCTTCTTTTAGCAACGTAACTTAAACTGATAAAAATATGAAGATAGTTTTACTTTTATAGGCTTTTTATTTTTAAGTAAGTAAGGCACCCTATTAAAAAAGCCATAGTACCGCACCCAGTATTACCTACCACATCCAGGTAAAAGCATCAATTATGTTGAAACTCACTTACATTTCATCGTTTTCCTACATACTTTAAATAGTAATAAATCTCTATATATAAAAATGAATGTTTGTCTGTCTGTTTGTCTGTTTGTCCTGTATAGGCTCCTAAACCACTCATCCAATTGCGATGAAACTTTGGTGATTTGTTGAGGGTTCGCCCTCGATGGTTTCTGCGTTAACAAAATTATTTAACAGTTGGTGGTACGCGAGTTATTTCAACATTTGAGTGTATTTCATATAGTTTAGCGGCAGTTCGTTCGATTTCGGTGTATTAGCTAAGCGTTCCTATTACTAAATGGTAAAGTTGGACGATGGATGTTAAATAGGGGATAGTGGAGGATGGTGGATAGAGGATGGAAGATGGAGGATGGTGGATGGTGGATGGAAAATGGTGGATAGAGGACGGAGGATAGTGGATGGGGGATGGTGGATAGCGAATGGAAGATGGAGGATGGTGGATAGAGGACGGAGGATGGAGGATGGGGGATGGTGGATAGCCGATGGAAGATGGAGGATGGTGGATGGAGGACGGTGGATAGAGGATGGTGGATAGAGGATGGAGGATTGTGGATGGAGGATGGTGGATGGAGGATGGTGGGTAGAGGATGGAGGATGGTGGATGGGGGATGGAGCATGGTGGATAGAGGATGGAGTAACGGGAGCAACGGCGCGACGGGAGAAATGGGGGATGGTGGATTGGGGATGGTGGATGGAGGATGGTAGATGGAGGATGGTGGATGGAGTAACGGGAGCGACGGGAGCAACGGGAGAAATGGGAGCAACCGGAGTAACGGGAGCAGCGATAGTAACAGGAGTATCGGGAGAAACAGGACCAATGGATCAACGGGAGGAACGAGATCAACGGGAGTAACAGGAGCGATGGAACAACGTGAGCGAAGCGAGCGTAGCCGCGGTACGCGGCTAGTGTGCAATAAAAATACTTCAGTACTACCGACAAATTAAACAGGTTCTTAAACGAGGTCCACTTTATGGCAATGAATTTTTAAATATATAATTTTTATGCGATATGTATTTTTACCTATTACTTCCAAAATGTTAATCGTAACTTATACATATGTATGCAGCTTTTGTGGGTAATATTACGGTTCATAAAAAAATAAAATCAAGATGACATTTTTATAATGGGGTTTTCTGAGAAAAACTACATTGATCACTGAATTTTTAGTGTTGACGTAGCAAAAATCTGTGTTTTCGAGTAAATATCTCAAGATTGGGTGCAGTTACAATTTAGACTATTACATCAAATGAAAGGTAATTCGATTCCCGAAAAAACGAGTTATAACACTTTGCCTTGTGATTATTCGTTTTCAAGATATAACGTTTTAAGTGAGTGAGGGTACCGATCAAAAACACTTTTCTTAACCACCCTGTATCTCCACTGATATTGCAAATTAACCCACCCTGTAGAACAATTTTTTTCTCCAAATATATCAAGGAATAACCCCTTACAAGGTGGCGGACGGAGTGCCAAACACCATGTATATGGTGGAATTCAATTGCTAAACGATTTGAGAGTTGATAAACTTAGTGGTTTTCGGAATTTCGCAAGGATTTTCACAAGTGAATTCGATGTACTAGCAAATAAAATTGGACCATTCGTCGGGAAGAAAGATACCAATTTTAGGAGATTCGTGACTGTAGATGAAAGACTCGCTATAATATTACGATTTCTTGCTACTGGCGATAGCTATGGCAGCTTGTCGTATCTTTACAAAGTGTCGAAGCAATTGATCAGTCGGATTATTCCAGAAGTTTCCTCTGCCATTATTATAGCGCTCGAGGATTACGTCAAGGTAAGTAATATTGCTTTACATTTCCAGATTTTTAAGATTAGATTTTATTGTCTGTTCTTAATTTTATTCTCGTTTCCACTTTTATTTAAAAAAGTTACTAAAAAAAAATTTATTAAAAAATACAATTCATATAAATTACAATTATCCACACATATGCTCCTTCCGGGTTTATTATAATTTTGGTCCAATGCCGGGCAATTTGTATTATCTGATGAGGTTCGCATAACATCCGCATATCGCCCTGTCTTCATTAATGCGTCATAAATTAAATTATCGACATGCCTTTGGACTTGAATCAGCAAATGCTCAGGAGTAATTCTTTTTATTTTTGATGCTACTCCTTCGCGAAAACGTCGTATTTATCCCGGGTTCTCCGATTTTGTAGGATACTGTGTGTTCCGCAACACGCGGATCTTCAGTAGAACCTTTTTTGATTTTGCGCTGTGGTGCCTTCTCATAGACCACATAATCATTATCTTCAATTGCCACATTTTCTGAATCAGCGCCATCTAATAAGTTAATGATCTAAAAAATAATAAAATAATTAAAATCTTTCAGATGCCATTATCAGCAAAAGAATGGGAAATCACGGAGCAAGGATTCAACAACACTTGGAACTTTCCACACTGTACTGGTGCATTAGACGGAAAGCATATCGTAATAACTACACCAGCCAATACTGGAAGCATGTACTTCAACTACAAATCCTCATTCAGCATCGTCCTAATGGCTATAGTGGATTATAACTATTACTTCCTTTATGCGGATATTGGTTGCCATGGACGAATTTCGGATGGTGGTGTTTTTAAAAATTCGAGCTTTTACCAAATGATGGTACACTGAATTTGCCAAAAGAAAAACGATTGGATTGTGTACTGGTTGCTGATGATGATTTTGCTTTAGAGCACAACGTAATGAAACCTTTTCCTGGCCACCAGGAAAAAGGATCCAAGGAAAGAATTTTTAACTACAGGCTAAGTAGAGCCAGGCGAATTTCCGAAAATGCTTTTGGAATTATGGCAATGGTTTTTCGAGTCTTGCGGAAGCCAATGCTTTCACATCCAGATAAAGTTAAGATTATAACTTTATGCTGTATCTATCTCCATTACTTCTTACGGAAGAGTAATCGATCTTCACATTTATATTGTCCTATGGGAAGCTATGATTATGAAAATAATGACACACATGAAGTTGTCGAAGGAAGTTGGCAAATGGATAATATCGACAGTAATTTATTGTCATTCGAGCCAATTGGAAGGCGACTATCTACAACCGCGAAAATTATCCGTGAGGAATTCGTCAGATTTTTTTTTATCGGAAGATGGGTCAGTTCCATGGCAGAATGATTTGGCATAATTTTATTTAATAATAAAATAATTTTACCTGGTCTTTTATTGGCTTGGAAGTATCGATTGTTGTGGTCGGCGTGAATGCTTTATTCAAAAATGATAAGAAAGGGAACGCAAACCATCTTGATTTAAATATGTCGTCTGCCCCAGCACCGGATTTTTTTTTTCTCTCCTTTTCCCTTCTGCACTGGCCACGAATCACTTGCCATTTCCGTTCGATTTCTGGGCCATCGCAATTAAATTTTTTCCCTATTTTGCCGAATATATCTCTTTTTTTACTCGGTTTTTTGATTCCAAGTTCGAAACATCCCATATAATTGGGTTTAATTAAATTTCGGATATCAAATCCTTTACCTTTTCATTGGACCACTCCATTTCTGTTCAGATGGCAAAACTAAACTAAATCTATCCTCCACATTCGGTACAGAAACAGATACCTCCTTTCTATGTTGAAACAAACGAAAAACCCTAAACGCGCTACGAAGCTTTCCATTTCAAATGGAAAACAGACAAGCAGCTCGCAGCCGTTTAAAAGCAGGCCCGTTCTTGCTTTTAAACTGTCTCCATCAAGCATGTCTGCGCGTTAGCAGCTTCTTGGCGTTCTATTCACGAGCTCGTAATAAAACGCTCAGTGGATACAGTTGAGATTCATGGTGCATTTACACTCAGCGTTTGAGGCGAGCCTCCATCCCCACCAAAAAATCTCCCAATCAGATGGCTTGTGGAGTCGCAAGAGTCTAACATTCTTCAACTTTTTCTCCGACGCACGCTTCCATATGTGTGCACACATACAATGAACTGTGGTACCACACAATTCGCAGCTCATCGTATTTCTGTCGTTTCGCACTTATAGGCAAGATGCCCCGCAGAGGCATGTTGAGTGTAAATTGCTTTCAACGCAGCAAAGAACACAGCCGACTAAAACCGGTTTGCGATGGCCTGATGGGGGTAGAGGCTCGCCTCGAGGCGAGTGTTAACGCAGCATGAAGTGCCTTCTCTTAGGCTGGCCGCATACTGAAAGAACAAACCTGTTTTAGTCAAAAACGTTGTTGACTAAGCATGTTTTTCGTTTCTGTTTAAATGAAAATTTAATTTACAGACGCACACTGATTAGTCGTGTGACTTGAAGCTAAATTGTCAATTAGTCTTTTGATAAAATATAACTTCGACTTTTTATTGTAACAGACCTGACACGAAATTTCATTTGTCGGTGATTCTGTTGGGAGTTTTGAACGAAGGTGAGCTCCATTTTTGAAAACTTTTCTGTTTTTCCATGTTTTGTATCGGAATAACTCTTTTCTGTTCTTTCAAAGTGTATACAAATTTGAGAGAAATGTCTGGAAACTCAATGCATTTTTTTGTGGAGAAAAATTTTGTTGTGGTTTTCTGTCAGATCGATAAAAAAAAGTAAACAAATAAAAATTTGTCCAAACTACGTCAACTACAAACAAAATAAATTTACGGTTGACATTTCTTCTTGTCACGGCTGCATACTTGGCGTTGCTGCGCTTGTGCAACCAATCGCTAGTAGCGACCCTGACGAAAATAACGAGAAGCTGATGCTATTGAAACAGCGACATAGTCATATTTAGTCAAAAACGTTTTTGACTAAAACTGTTTTTGCTCTTTCAGTGTGCGGCCAGCCTTACTGGTCCCAAAATTCTTCGAAGAATTCGTCGTTCAAAAGAGTCTATTGATTTTTCAGACGCTTGGGTGAGAGTCCACGTTTCGCTTGCATATAGTAGCACAGGTCTTATTATGGTCTTGTATATGCGAAGTTTGCTCTGCCTGTGCACTTTTTTCGATTTTAAGATCGGGAGAACCGTGAAATACGCCTTATTTGCTAGTGTGTTTTACTTCGTCCCGTTCTTTGCCGTCTATTACAAGGTGTGCTCCCAAGTATGAGAAATGATCCACATTCTCCAGGTTGTAGTCCCCCATGGTCATATTTTGTCTAGTTGGCGCGTTTCTTCTTGTTTGGGTCATGAACTTGGTCTTATTCTCATTGACCCTTAACCCGACATCCTTTGCCGCTGAGTCTAGACAGTGGAAGACTTCCTTCGCGTCTGGAACAGATCTGGCCATGATGTTTATATCATCAGCGTACACCACTAGTTGAGTGGACTTTATTAGTAGGGTACTTCTGGTATCAACGGGTACCTTTCTGATGACATATTCCAGGGCGAGATTGAAGAGCATGGGAGCGAGTCCATCTCCCTGCTTCAGGCCGGATTCTGTTCGGAAGCTTTGGGTAAGCTCGTTTTGTATCCTTACTTTGGTTTCAGTATCAGTCATGGCCATTTTTTTTAATCTGACGAGTTTTGAAACCACCGACTCATGCATCCTGGCTATTCGAAATTTTTTAAAAAGAGTTAGCAACAGTGAAGACGAAGCATATCGAACAGAATACTTTTCCAGACGCTACACCGAAGTGGAACTTCAACCCACCAGCATCGCCACACATGGGAGGGAGTTGGGGGCGCTTAATAAGATCAGTAAAAACTACCCTTAAAAGTATTCTACCACCAGGAAAATTAAACGATGAACTACTAAAAACCTTACCTTTCGAAATCGAAAATATAGTGAATACACGTCCTCTAACCTATGTTTCTATAGGATCAGCAACTGAGGAGGCAGTTTCTCTTGGGAAGCTCCAATGGCCTCGACGAACCAAATGGTATCAAAAAGTGGACCCTATTAAAGAAGGAGATGTAGTTATTAATGTGGACTACAATCAACTTCGAAATACTTGGAAACCAGCGCGGGAAGATCAGGCCAAGTTCGTCAAGCTGTAGTAAAAACTTCGACCAGAATACTAGTTAGACCTGCCGTGAAACTAGCAGTAATTGATGTCCGTAATACCACACAATAGGTAAGCCGATCCTTTTATGGTCGACATACCGTGGGGTGGAGTGTTGCCAACAAAATAAAAAAAACATGGATTAAACGCACTTATTCGTCGGTGACATTATAGTCGGAGAGCTCGCGACAAAAAATCGCAAGAGTTTTAGGAAAGCTAATATTTTAGTATTTGGTTACATTTAGGGTGTATGTAAATATACTAGAGTCAGCAGTTCTGACGTCGGGACACCTGGCTCTGGTGAGCTGTCAAAGATGTCAAAAAAATCGGAAAATGAAAGAGTTTTAGCAAAGCTGAAAATTTGCCAGGACGCAGTTTTTACAATGAAAAACTGAAAAACAGTGGTCAGACACCCCAACAGCGGGACCCCCCCAGTCAGTCCCCCCCCAAACATGTCAAAAAAATCGGGTCCTCGAAAGAGTTTTAGCAAAGCTGAAATTTTGTTCAGTAAATATCTATTATATATAATGTATGAAAATAACAGTCAGACTTCATTTGGTTAGAACGGGACCAGTCAGCAGGCGCCGAAAGTATATATGTCATACGAGCGCGATTTCTGTTACTATGTGCACGACAATCAATACAAGTGTCATGAAAGAGTTCTAAGAAAGCTGAAAATTTACCACGGGGTAGTTTTTACAATGAGAAACTAAAAAACAATGGTCAGACACCCCAACAGTGGGACCCACCCAGTCAGCACCCCCGCAAAGTTGTCGCAAAAATCGCGTGCTCGTGGTTTCTGGTACTATGCGCGCAACAATCAATACCATTGCCATGAAAGAGTTTTAGCAAAGCTGAAAATTTACCACGGGGTACTTTTTACAACGAGAAACAAAAAAACAATGGTCAGACACCCCAATAGTGGGACCCACCCAGTCAGCCCACCCGCAAATGTATCGCAAGAATCGCGTGCTCGTGGTTTCTGGTACTATGCGTGCAACAATCGATACCATTGCCATGAAAGAGTTTTAGCAAAGCTGAAAATTTGACCCGGGGTAGTTTTTACAACGAGAAACAAGAAAACAATGGTCAGACACCTCAATAGTGGGACCCACCCAGTCAGCACCCCCGCAAAGGTATCGCAAGAATCGCGTGCTCGTGGTTTCTGGTACTATGCGTGCAACAATCGATACCATTGCCATGAAAGAGTTTTAGCAAAGCTGAAAATTTACCACGGGGTAGTTTTTACAACGAGAAACAAGAAAACAATGGTCAGACACCCCAACAGTGGGACCCACCCAGTCAGCACCCCCGCAAAGATGTCGCAAAAATCGTTTTAAGAAAGCTAAAATTTCGTACAAATCTATTAAATATAGTTTATGAAAAAGTTTCTTTTACCTGATATCTCACGGTGCATACAATTTTCAATGGATATCAAAACAATGTACATTTTCTGCATGTTTCAATGCGCTGGTTCATTGAATTTCTACTTATTTATATGAAAATATAATTCCATAATGAAATTATAAAAGATTGTAAAGTAATTCTATTTTATTGTATTATCAGGTAGGGATGTTAATATCGGAAAAAAATATCAATATATCGATATATCGATATTGAAAAAAATATCAATATCAGCTGACGATATATCGGAGAAAAATATCGATATATCAAATATTTTTTCCAATGAAAAATAAACTATAATGCTGCATCAAAGTTAACATTAATAAAAAAATACGGCGCATGCGGCTTTTAGCAAACCGAAAGCTAATAAATAAATGACATTTGATTTCGTTGCCTTCGGTCACAGTTGCCAAATTTAGCTATTTTTAGAGTTCGATATATCGATAATGAAATCCGACTATCGGACTCGATATTTTTTTTAGCATATTTTAGAAATCGAACGGGTTTTTTGAATTTAATCTGCATTTCTGATTATTTATGAGGGATGCCAGAAACGTTGAAAGTAGAAAAAAAAATTTCGATCATGGAAACCATATCTGTCGAAACTAGGTTCAAGGCACGTGATATATACGGGCACATGCACGCAAATCTTCACTTTAGGCGCCAATACAAATATATGTAGGACGAGGCAACCAGGCAACTATCAGAAATACCTGATTGTCCCTGCCTCATCGTTGTCATCCGAAAGAGTTGCGTCGGCAACAAATATTGTGGTGCCAAATAATCGCAATCGGCTTACTGGAGGGCATATTAAGGGGCAAGTATTCTTAACAACTGTCCCAGAAAAATACTGGTTCTCATAAGCTTACATATTAAAAATATGTCAATATATAATATTTCATTAATAAATAATTAAAATCAAGTTTGCTCTTAATACTTTTTTCGATTTTGCCCCTTTTATCCTTATTTCTTAAAAATAATATATTTAAAAAATAACAGTATTTCTATCCGGAAACTTTATTTCGATGAAAAAAGGCATTATTTTGATTTCATAAGTCAACAGCTTTTCACCAACATTTCCAATAGTTCAATCAAAAAACTCTCAGATATTGAAATTGCAAGGATAAAATTGAAATTGAATTTCAGACTCTAAAAATAGCTAAATTTGGCAACTGTGGCCGAAGGCATTGAAATCAGATGTCATTTATTTATTAGCTTTCGGTTTGCTAAAAGCCGCGTGCTCCGTATTTTTTTATTAATGTTAATTTTGATGCAGCATTATAGTTTATTTTTCATTGGAAAAAATATTTGATATATCGATATTTTTCTCCGATATATCGTCAGCCGATATTGATATTTTTTTCAATATCGATATATTGATATTTTTTTCCGATATTAACATCCCTACCTGATAATATATTAAAATAGAATTACTTTAAAATATTTTATAATATCCTTATGGAATTATATTTTCATATAAATAAGTAGAAATTCAATGAACCAGCGCATTGAAACATGCAGAAAATGTACATTGTTTTGATATCCATTGAAAATTGTATGCACCGTGAGATATCAGGTAAAAGAAACTTTTTCATAAACTATATTTAATAGATTTGTACGAAATTTTAGCTTTCTTAAAACGATTTTTGCGACATCTTTGCGGGGGTGCTGACTGGGTGGGTCCCACTGTTGGGGTGTCTGACCATTGTTTTCTTGTTTCTCGTTGTAAAAACTACCCCGTGGTAAATTTTCAGCTTTGCTAAAACTCTTTCATGGCAATGGTATCGATTGTTGCACGCGTAGTACCAGAAACCACGAGCACGCGATTCTTGCGATACCTTTGCGGGGGTGCTGACTGGGTGGGTCCCACTGTTGAGGTGTCTGACCATTGTTTTCTTGTTTCTCGTTGTAAAAACTACCTCGGGTCAAATTTTCAGCTTTGCTAAAACTCTTTCATGGCAATGGTATCGATTGTTGCACGCATAGTACCAGAAACCACGAGCACGCGATTCTTGCGATATATTTGCGGGTGGGCTGACTGGGTGGGTCCCACTATTGGGGTGTCTGACCATTGTTTTTTTGTTTCTCGTTGTAAAAACAATTTTTACTGAGATTGTGAGGGAGAAGGAAAATCTCTAATAAGAAAATGATCAGGAGTAAAACGAACAGATATTATATCCAGCAAAAAATATAGACGATATTGTTTGTGTCAAAATTTTTTTGCAGTGGTTGGTTCTACTCCATTGAAATTTGATAAGCTAGCTCCCTCACAATCTCAGTAAAAATTATTTGCAATCGCCATGTAAGCCGGCCTTTACATGACGATTGCAAACAATTTTTAATGAGATTGTGAGGGAGAAGGATTATCTCTAATGAGAAACTGATCAGGAGCGAAACGAACATATATTATATCCAGCAAAAAATATTGACGATATTTCTGTGAATGTGTTTGTGCCAACATTTTTTGCAGTGGTTGTTTCCACTCCATTGAAAATTCGATAAGCTAACTCCCTCACAATCTCAGTAAAAATTCTGTGGTAAAAAGCGATAACAGCTTATGTCGAGATAAGAAAAAATCATTTTTAAAATTTTCAATTGCATTTTTTAAAAAAAATTTCCATTGTTTGATAGATTTTTATCTCATATACACAGTGCGACAAATAAGTTCCGAGACTCAAACCATATCTGAGTAACTAGTAGGACGATCTATGTGTACAGACCGGCGTTTGAAAGCTGTGACACTCTTCCCGGCATAGATATATATATACTGGATATGACAAGCAGCGATTGAGTTGAAGGCAGACATCGTCGCATTCACTTACACGCAAAACAACAACAATTGATATAACGAACCTGTGTTTTCTCACTCACATTTATATTATGTCCCGCTCTTGAAACACGCAAAACAACAACAATTTGATATAACGAACCTGTTTTGTCTCACTTCTCTGGCTTCAAAGCCCTTTATACAAAACCGGTCGCTTGTCATCTCCATTAGCTCTATGCTTCCCGGTAATACCAATTTTGTTTAAATCGGTTGATAGATAACAAAGTTATGACAGTTCTCCCAAAACAACTTTTTGCCGATGTTGAAATATTAAAATGTCACATTCTTCGATAGCAAAGGAATTGTCCACAAGGAATTCGTTTCAACTGGCCAAACAATTACTGGCGCATTTTATGTCGAAGTTTTGAAGCGTGTGATGGCCAGAATCCGTCGTATTCGACCTGAATATCGTGATCTAAAGAACTGGATAATGCACCGAGTCACACTCACTCTCACTCTTACTCATTGTTCGTCAATTTTTGGCTCAGAATCAAGTCTGTGTGTTGAATCATCCACCGTATTCACCTGATTTGGTCACATGCGATTTCTCTCTATGCCCGAAATTAAAATTAAAGTTGAAATGATGTTTTTTAATGACATTTCGACCATCAAAACAGCTTCAACACGACCACGAGAGGCAATTCCACAAAATGAGCTGGAACACGCATTTGAATCACTGTTGAATCGCTGTAATAAGTGTATTCAAACTAAAGGAGAATATTTTGAGTAAAAAAAATTTAAAATATTCAGATTTTTTCTTATAATGATGTTTCCATGACCAGTCTCGAAACTTATTTGTCGCACTGTGTATTATAATATATTATTATTATGTTGTATTATTAAATTTAATAATATAAGATCTCCTAACATATTTTTTATTACTTTATTTATCAATTTTGTTTGATACACGTAACTGCCTAATTATTTATTCGACTTAAGCTGTTATCGCTTTTTACCACAGAAATGTTTGCAACCGCCATGTAAACCGACCTTTAGGAAGTGAAAATCAATTCGATATCTCACCAGACTTAAGAAATATGTAGGAATTTATGAAAATGTGTGCAACCCGTTTGCACTACCTCGGGGGTTGGATATCAGAAAATCCTAAAATCGGTTTGTAGGTTATTATATAAAAACTCTGTTAAAGCTAATTTGATATCTCATCAAACCTAAAGAGATAAATACTATAAAATTGTGAATTAGTTTTTTAAAAATCCTGAAATTTCTTTTTAGATATACATAAAGAATGCCCGAGGAAGTAAAAATCAATTTAATGTCTTATCAGTCCTATGAAGTACATATGACCCAATTCGTGAAAACGTGTTCAACCCTTTTATACCCTCTTAGGGGTTGAAAAGGTAAAAACTTTGAAAACGTGTTTTACGCAATTATAAATCAAGCCCGTGGAAGTGAAAAGTTATTCGATATCTAATCAGACCTAAAGGATATGGCCGAATTCGTGAAACACACTTAAACTACTTCTCGAACTTTGACCCGAAAAATAATAAAGTTGGCCCCGACTGTTACCAGTTTTTCTTTCCATAAGTCCGTCGTCTGGAAGAGTCTCGCCGTACGCATACAACTCAATAAGTGATTAAGATAGCTGCGAGATTCTCGCAGATTTGGCCAACTGGGGTGTATAACAGAATCTACACGGATTGTCGTTACTTAAAAAAAATACAATTGCATAAACTTGTGAATTATATGAAAAGCTTTTTTATTAATTCGTCTTAAAATCATTGCTGTCACTGCTAATGGCCAGAAATAAATTCAACAAAGTGTACAGCGCGCTAACATACTGTGTATGGGAGTTATCCTGAATTGGAATGTCGAGAAGCGAACAGATTAACTTAATATAAAATTGTAAAGGACAACTCAATTTTGCCGATGGAAAGCCAACTTTATTCAAATATTGTTCGAAGTAATGAGGCCATTCCATCATTAAGGCATCGATATCGTTCAAAAAGAGTAGCTGATTCGAATTTTTTTGTACCTGGAACAAGTGTAACTCCGAAATTTCTGTGATCCATTTGTCGATTTCCTTAAATGTTCGTCCTACGATCGGTTGTATGTTCGTGCTTTTTGCAGTCAACAGCACCGAACGAAGCTTGACTTGAAGCAAACTCGGTTCGCTTTGCTGGCCGCTCGGCTCGTCCAGTATCGCAAGTCCCAGCTTCTGATGAAAGTCCAAAGTTATCTTCTGCTTCTTGACGTTGATGCATTCCGGGCATTTAATATTAAGAAAGGCGTCGACATCGCCGATTGCTGGCACAAAGTCCGGTATGAATGGCTGCAGATTATAGTCCACTCCAATGTGTTGTGGGATATATTTTATGATGTATTGGAAGCAGTCCTTCAGATCATCAGGAACTTCAAGCGTTTCCCACTTTTCGGGACGAAGTTTACGATCTGAAATTTTTCCTTCAATTCCATCACTTTTACTAAGATCAGAGTCACTGTCGTAGGAATCGGTTTGTTTCAGCGGTAAAGATTGGCCTTTCGTACTACTATCGAGTGGTTTAACAGGTTCCTAGTTTTAAATTTAAGGGAAGATTAATAACGAAAATAAATTAATGTAATTGTACTGACCATGCCTACCGGTTCCTCGTTAGCCGCCTTTCGCCAACCACCAAAGTCTTCGGATTTAATCTCAACTTCTTCGTCGTAGTAACTCATGCGATTAAATTTTATAAATTGCCTAGGAAATTAATATTTTATAGTACTAGAATATCCATTGACTTTAAGCCACGACTTTTTATGGTTGCTAGGTTACCACCGACCAAACATTATACCATACGTTTCAGTTGCTAGCAGTAGTGGTAATGTTTTTAACGTTGCTAAGTAAAACATTTATTAAGTTAAAAATAGAATGCATATCCATGCGCGAGGAGGAAAAGCACATAAATTCAATTACATACGTCAAAATACATATGTACGAGTATAGAGGTGATGAACGATTTGGGTAAGGTATTTCCTTTAGTCTGAAAATCTCTAGAATGATATTTCCTACCGATATTAGGCAGTGTCGTCGGTTCTGAATTGGTAAAATTTTACTTTGTGATTGGACACTGAAAATGATAAGCCAAATTTTTCATATTTTACATTTAAGTTCTAAATGAAACTTTGGTATGTTTTAGGATTCGGTCAATAAAAATTTTTGACATTCGGGACGTAAGACTATATAAAAAACCGATTTCATATTTTTAATTTTGCTCACCCAGTACATTTTATTCGAACCGCCATGACGGTTCCGTTTGACGTTTCTCATCACACATGAACTCGAAAAAGGGAGTTTAAATCCCTTTAGCACCGCTGGGCTGCACGAAAGGTAGTTGGAGCGTAGCGCGCGCCAGCTAAACATGAACGCGAAAAGGGAGTCTTAATCCCTGAGCCCCGCAGGGCTGCACGAAAGGTAGTTGGAGCGTAGCGCGCGTCAGCCAAACATGAACGCGAAAAGGGAGTTTTAATCTCTGAGCCCCGCAGGGCTGCACGAAAGGTAGTTGGAGCGTAGCGCGCGTCAGCCAAACATGAACGCGAAAAGGGAGTTTTAATTCCTGAGCCCCGCAGGGCTGCACGAAAAGTAGTCAGGGTAGCGCGTCAACCAAACATGCCATAATGGCGTCTCGAATTGTACTGGTTGGATGAAATTAAAAATTTGAAATCGGTTTTTTATATAGTGTTTCGGCAACAGGATGAAATCAAACCCAGCCACACCAGCTGTGTTGATTTTCGGTTGCAGCCGATCAGTAGCTCCAGTCGGGAACTGAATGGAGCGGTTTAAGTTTTTTTGTGTGATCTATATTGACCGGCCACACCAGCCGATGATATAGAAGTAATAAGGAGGAGATAGGTTTGAGGAGACTTGGGAATGCAAAATGAAATACTTCCAGTTTGCCGTGTAAATGAAGAGAGATTTATTTAATTTTCGTACGTACTATTTATAAGAAATAAGTGCTTACGATCTATAATAACAAAAATAACAAAGTCCATATATTACCCCATACAAAGTTCGCTAAATTAAAATTTGTGCAATGTATGTGAAATAAGTTGAATGATAGTATATCAAAGTTATTTACCTTTGATAAATACGTACGTGCGATCATTCAACTTATTTCGTACGGAAAAAATGCAAAACTGCATAGTTTGATATTTATGTGGTATAATGCCATCAAAACAATGTAATTATGTCGGTCAATAGGTGCACCGACCTTACCGCCCAACTGGCATTGTTTTGATCGCACTATATTCTATGTTCAGCTTGTGAACATATAGTCTTACGTCCCGAATGTCAAACATTTTTATTGACCGAATCCTAAAACATACCAAAGTTTCATTTAGAACTTAAATGTAAAATATGAAAAATTTGGTTTATAATTTTCAGTGTCCAATCACAAAGTAAAATTTTTCCACTTATTCTACATTATATGTAGGAGTGTGAGTTGAGAGGGAGAAAGCCGTTACGGTTCGAGCAACGGTCAGGATTGAACGCTCCTACGATGGATGAGTCAATTGAAGACGAACTGACGAAAAAGAAAGAAGCGGAAATAAAAGATTGGTCCCGAAAATAAAAAATTCCATTTCATTAAAAAAATCGGCCAACAGTCTGGGCGCAACTTCATTATTTTATGGGTAGAAGTCCGAAACGTGTTTAATGCAGAGATGTGGTGTAGGTTGATATGCGACTGACAGCCTAAAAAATAACGTTCCAAATAGCTTCCTGGTTATTCCGTGGGTTGTCAGTTCCATAGTCACCTACACCGCATCTCATCATTAAACACGTTTCTACCCATACAATAATAAAGTTGCGCCCAGACTGTTGGCGGTACGGCGGACAGACGAACATTTTTTGTTTTTTTGGGGTTTACTAGTCCTAAAACATACCAAAGTTTCATTTAGAACTTAAATGTAAAATATGAAAAATTTGGTTTATAATTTTCAGTGTCCAATCACAAAGTAAAATTTTTCCACTTATTCTACATTATATGTAGGAGTGTGAGTTGAGAGGGAGAAAGCCGTTACGGTTCGAGCAACGGTCAGGATTGAACGCTCCTACGATGGATGAGTCAATTGAAGACGAACTGACGAAAAAGAAAGAAGCGGAAATAAAAGATTGGTCCCGAAAATAAAAAATTCCATTTCATTAAAAAAATCGGCCAACAGTCTGGGCGCAACTTCATTATTTTATGGGTAGAAGTCCGAAACGTGTTTAATGCAGAGATGTGGTGTAGGTTGATATGCGACTGACAGCCTAAAAAATAACGTTCCAAATAGCTTCCTGGTTATTCCGTGGGTTGTCAGTTCCATAGTCACCTACACCGCATCTCATCATTAAACACGTTTCTACCCATACAATAATAAAGTTGCGCCCAGACTGTTGGCCGATTTTTTTTAGTTTTAATTACTCTAGTATCACATCTACATGTGGGTACTAAGTTTCAACTTTCTAGCATAAGTCGTTTTTGGGATATAAAAAGCCACCCACCCCTGTACCTTGCCACCCCTATCAACAATTTTATATTAGCTCTATACAGTTTTAAATTTTTAGCTTTCTATCCTTTGTGGCTTTCGAGAAATTAAAATCAGAAGTTTTTCACACACAACCTTTTCTCCGGTAGAGGTATACTGGTCCTAACTCCTGTAAAATTTTCAAGATAATATCTGATACGGTTCTTGAGATATAAAAATTTAATTTTTTTGAAAAATGACTGTCCCCCACTTCCGCGTTTCACCTCCCCCCTCAAAAATTTTACATTCAGCAGACTCCACTGGTAATTCTATATACAGAAACCAAATTGTATCTTCCTAGTACAATAGAGTCGGAAGATATTGTAATTCAAAGTTTTTCACCCCCCAACCCAATACCTCACCACCCCCCCTTAAAAATGTTAACCCTTTTCTAATCTCCTAGTTTCAGCCGTCTGACATCAATCGTTCAGAAGATATGGATTTTAGAATGTTTCAATTCCAGCTTTCAAGCGTTTTGGACGCATTGTTTCCCCCCCCCCCCCCCACTCGCACACCCCTCAACCCGTATCGACAATTTTTTTGCAAATGGGTTCACTATCAAGTTCCAACTTTAAGCCTTTTAGCGGTACAAACCAAAATTGTTCATCCAAAACGTTCCCCCCTCCTCCCCCTCACACCCCACCCCTCCAAAAGATACCACTCGTAGGGGTTCACCCACTCTACCTACCATAAAAATTTCAACTTAATATCTCAAGGGGTTTATGAGCTACGCACCTTTAAACGGTTTTGCGGACGGCGTGCGGCGGTACGGCGGACAGACGAACATTTTTTGTTTTTTTGGGGTTTACTAGTCCTAAAACGTGAAAATACAAAATTTTAGGGTAGCAAATTTTTTTGAAATTTCAGGTCGATAACAATATATTATTATTAAAAAATAATAAAGTAAAATTATTAAATATCCCAGAATTGGAAGTTCGCCCGGAATATTTCTCGAGTTCTTTTTGAAAAGTTTTGTGTGTGCACGAACGACGACGTTAACACCGAGTTAAATCAATCAGTTGTCAATACTAGAGCTGAAGTGCGCATGCGCATTACGGGAAAGAAGTGCCGAAAACGGGCTTGCACATAGACAGAATTAAAAAAAAAACTTCGTGCAGTATTATGTGGTGAATAAAAAAATTCAAATAATGACAATGGACTGTCTCTTCCTCCTCCTCATCCAGGCAGCTTCTACAGAAGTCGTTTGAGAAGAGGTATTTTAGTGTGTCGACCTTTAAGACAGTGTGCGGTCAGGACACCGACTGTGGTGTTGATATTCGCCCTTTTGAGCAAAGTCAGTCTTTTAGAGCGTTTTAGATCCAGCTTCAGCCAGATCTGTCTCGCAGTGTGACATGTAATGCCATCTGCCAATCTTGAGTTGCTTTTTTCAACTGAGACCAATCCCAGTAGCAGTTTACATGTAAAGAGGGGCAAACCCAGATTCCGATGTTCCGGCATAATCTGAAGGGTAGTACCGCGCCGAGCCCCTTTTCCTCGCGTCTTGCTACCTTGTCGTGGTAAGGGGGCTTAAGCTACTTTGTACCGAACTAAGAGATTGACACAGTATCCAAGCCAAGGTATAGATGCATGCTGAGGTCTGAATGGTGCAGGATACTCAAACATGTGAACGGTCACCTTGAGATACCGTGCGACCTCTCATTGTATTTAGCCTTACGCCTGTATTTAACCACTTCTCGCCTTGCTCGTGGGACCATACATTAATAATAACAATAAAAAAACCAAACAAGCTCATGGCCTTTGTAACTAGTGCTTAAGAATAATTATGTGTATTTATATACCATTTATTAAAATATAATAATAATAATAATAATAATAATAAAAAACCAAACAAAAAGAAACAAAAATGGAGGTTGAGGGTATCTCATCGGACGTGGAAGAACAACTTCTCCGCTCTCCCATGCCTCAAACATCTTCCAATCTCGGCAACGATGCGTACCAGACGCCTATGGCTCAGTTCGCAGAGGAACCGGGAAAGGAAAGCGTTACCACACACATCCCGTACAACCAGGCGCAAAGTAACTTAATTCATCGATATAGACAAATTCAGACCTTTATTGTTAGTCAACGATTTAGTAATTCATCGATATCATTATTCTGATAAAGAAATGTTGCATAACTTTGACCCCGGGTGTAGTCCAGTGGTAGTGTACTAGGTCTTGAAAACATTGCTACCGGGGTTCAATTCCCACTCAGTGCATAATTTATTTATATGAATTTTTCAGTTGCTATTGGTTTCGGAATATTAATATATATCGTGAACAGTGCGGAATGTTTAATAAGGTCACTTGCAGCGTTGCCATATTTGGTCCGTATGGTCTAATGTTGGCACTTTTTTTCCCAATTGGTCCGGTGGTACTTTTTTGTGTGAAAAAGACCATTTTTTAAAATACGTCTTTTGTCAAAATTTTAGTTCGTATGGTTTTTTATTAAGGGCTCATATACCCCTGAATTTTCAAAAAGAATTAAAAAAAAAATTAGAATTTAGAAAATTCCACTCCATTACAAAGTTATAGCAATAAATGTCACCAGACATCGGTTTGGAGCGGCTTCCTGGCTAATTGCCGCGCCACTCTCAACAGAAGCGTTTCGCATTTATTTTGTTCGCAAAAGCCGGGTTTCTTAGAAAACAAGGTCATTTATAGGACCATCTGTGAAAAACACGAAGATACAAGAGGAAGAAGGTGTACAGTACGAAGCTGGAATGGGAGACTAGCCGTAAGTTCACGTTGTACCTACCAAAAACTTTAAACGCATTTTACTCGATACTATGTTTTTAGACATGGTCGGCACGATAACTCAGTCAATTTTTAATATTTTTCAACTTTTTTTTTTTTATAATTTTGATAACTATTTTCTCTATAGTCTATCGAGAGGTTTTTTTAAAAATTAAAAATTTTTTTATAAATTATTAAACGCAAATTTTTTTTTAAAAAACTGATTACTAAAGTTCGAAATACTGTAACTTATTTATTTTTGAAAAAAAAAAAAATTCCCTCCGTGAGACTATAACTACTACATTATTCTACAAGATTCTTTTTTATTTTTGCAAATTGAATTATTTTTGGTGAAGTTATGATGCCGACCAGGAGGCGCCATGGTTTTTATAAGTAGTCCATTTAAACCCGTAAAACACAATGTTAATATTAATTATATTTTTTTTTATAGTTAAATAGTTAATAAGATATGTGAACTCAACAATTCAATTTTTTTTCACCATATAACCTTTATAATAATTTTTCAAATTTACTCGGTTTTCAGCGCGTTCAGGGGTATATGAGCCCTTAAACAACCCAGCAGCCAGACCTGGGTTATATACGGCTTTTAAACGAACTACTTTTGACGTATAGTATACGCAACTTTGCTTGCTGGGAAGTATGACAAGCTCATGGTTCTATTTTCTGATTCTATAAATTTTACTTTATTATTTTTTAATAATAAAGTATTGTGATCGACCTGATATTTCAAAAAAATTTGCTACCCTTAAATTTTGCATTTTTATGTTTTAGGACTAGTAAACCCCAAAAAAGCAAAAAAAAAATGTCCGTCTGTCCGCCGTAGACGTCGTACGCCGTCCGCAAAATCGTTTGAAGAGTACGAGGGGAGGGTTTAGACGAAAATTTTTTTAATAATAATAATAATTGATTTGATCCCTTCATGCAAAATGGGCAATTCCTTCCCAACTCTAAAGTTGGTGAAAAATTCCCCATTTGGGCACACTTCCTCAGCTTAAAGAACTGGTGACCATACTGTCTCCTTGTTCAATGAGCTGGAAAAATTTTCACCATATCGAGATACTCATGCATGTATGCCGACATTGGGCTCAATGTCTATTAAATCTATACCATAACCCGAAAGTACTCCCCAGACAGCACAACGCACTGGTATAAGGGGTAGTACCGTGATAGAGAAAGAAATAAAAAAAAGTAATCGGAAAATGTAAAAAAAAAAAAGAATAATAATAAGAGTTAGTAATTACTAATAAATCTAATCAAAAAGTAGTTAGAGGAAAGAAAAAGAAAAATGAAAAGAAGAAAAGAAAAGTTTAATATTTAAAATACGTAAAACATGCAGAAATAACACAACACAAGCCACAGCCATTCTCTAGAATCTTCAAGAGTCTCATAAATTCGCCAGAATAATTCTCTGTTTCTAGGTCGATTTTATTTGCAACTATGCGTAATACTGTACCTAAGTACGACTTAGAAGATGCTTCTTTGTAAGTTGTTTCAGCTGAAACACATTCTTTGCCATTTGTATGTTTGTCGGTAAGGCATTGTATTCTCGTATTGCCTCAAATACGGGATCCTTTCTAAGTCGGTCTGTCCGGGGAAAATGTTGCTTTTATTTTGGTTTCTATATCTCAGGAACCACTTATGCTAGGAGGCTGAAACTTGGAACTTATGTAGTACTATAATAGTGGACTCATTTGCATAAAAATGGTCGATAGGGGTTAAGGGGTGTGGAAGTGGGGGGGGAGGAAACAATGAGTCTGAAACGATTGAAAGACGGGATTGAAACATTCTAAAATCGATATCTCCTGAACAATTGATGTCAGAAGATTGAAACTTTGTTGTTGTCCTTAGGAATACTTTAAGATTAGATAAGGGCTAACATTTTTAAGAGGGGTGGTGGGGTGTGCGGGTGACGGGTGAAAAACTTTGGATTACAATATCTTCCGAACCAATTACACCAGGAAAATAAAATTTAGTTTCTGTATATGGGATCACAAGAGGAGTCTACTGAAACTAAATTTTTTGAGGGGGGAGGTGGAGCACGAAAGTAGGGGACAGCAATTTTTCAAAAAATTTAATTTTTATATCTCAGAAACCGTATCAGGTATGATCTTGAAAATTTTACAGGAGTTGGAGTCGGTAAACGGGGTGGGGTGATGGTGAAAGGGGGTAGAAAGGAAAACATTCTGATTTTTATTTCCCGAAAACCATAATGAATAGAAAGCTAACAATTTAGGATTATATAGAGCCACTATAGACATCCTAGAAAAATAAAATTGTTGATAGGGGTATCATGGTACGGGGGAGATGGGTGGTTTCTCATATCTCAGAAACGGTTTATGCTAGAAAGTTGAAACTTAGTACGTATATGTAGATGTGCTATTAGAGTAATTAAAGTAAAGAAGAAATAACCGGGAGGCTATTTGGAACGTTATTTTTTAGGTTGTCAGTCGCATAATAACCTACACCGCATCTCAGCATTAAACACGTTTCGGACTTCAAGACAAAAAATAATAAAGTGGCGCCCAGACTGTTGGCAGATTTTTATTTTATTTTTTAAATGCACATATATGTTTTGAATAAATTCTATGATCCTTTATTTTCCATATTAGACCATTTTCGTGAAAATGTCGTCCTTTTAATTAATGACGTGCGGCAACGCTGGTCACTTGTAAAGGATTTAAGCCTGAGCAAATGAGTTCTGTTTACATTCTTATCAGATTCATAAATACCATCAGAGCTGCCAGACAGTAGTTGATTTGCTATAGGCAACTTTGCTGTTCTGGTAGATCGTATCACAGCCAGTAGTACCGAAAAATTATGATCATTAACACCTGCTAGTACACTGCCATACCCGGCCCGATTCCTGATCTTCCGTCCCATTCCTAAAACTAATTAAGTTCGGTATCCCCTTTCTTCTCCACAATTCCTTCCAACACTTCTCTCCTTCGCACCAAGAAACACGGAAAAATATATGATAGGACAATATCGCGGCCAATTGGGCTGTTTGTTCTTGAAAATTAGCCAAAAATCGGCCATCAGCCGTAGGCGCCGTGCCATGGTGCAGTGGGATCACAACGGACCCATCTAGCGGTTTATATGTTAGCTATCTCTGTCAATAGCTACCCACCTAACCTAACCTATCATTAAACTGATAACGTTCTGGCACTTTTATATTTTCCGCTTTCATTAGCCATCAAAAATTGTATTTTCTTATGACGAGGGGCGCATTATTTTTAGTAGCCGACGTGCGCCGAAAACCTTAGGACGGTCCTGTCTGTGGTCAACCAATTTTAAAATGATCTTGTCTACAGTTCTGTGACTCGTGAAATAAATATAATTGTAGGATTATGTATGTGATATCACAACCAATGGGACATTCGGTTTTTAATTCCAAAGCCATTAACTATTGTAGAATCTAGATATAATTTAATACAAGCGAAATTTAAATAACTAGTCGTAATGACTCTCTTGATTAGACATAACAGGTATTTAGAAGCTGTCTAATTAAATATACCACAAACAGCAGACAATTAAATTAAAACAAATTTCTGTTTAAATGTATTTATATCATAATACCGTTCATATTTATATAATATATTAATTACTATATACAACGTAAAGAATTCTCATACAGAATGCAATATAATATAAGATTACGAAAATATATGTCAGTATAGTTTTGTAAAATATCGAAAATACTTTCGTGACATTCATTGGTCAATTTCAGAGTGATTGTGATTTGTTATGATCCTAATTCTTGTTAAAATCTATGGCACTAAAATCTGATTATTGCTTTACACGCCAGTGTTAGTACGTAAATAGCTAGCTACTTTTATTAAAAAAAATCTTTCGCTAGTTACTAGTTATTTTTTAAAATGAACATCCAATATTAATTTTTTTTTTTAAAATTCGAATAAATATAATTAGGCATGTAACAATAAAATAGAAATTGTTTACGACACAGAACATATATGAATCAGTTCGATGAACCCCATGCTCGCAATAATGAGAGCGCTTTATTAAAATACGCGACCCATTCGTCTCTTTCTTCTTTTGTATCGGCTGAAAGTAGGTATCGTACGATAGTTACCTTTCCTCTCGGAACGATAATTAAAGATTGGACATCGTTACTTTCGGAGGGCCTTTGACACTCTAGCAATAATGTATTCAATCTGGCACATACATCTCGCGGTGCCGTTGTGATTTTTGACGAGCAACAAGCGTACAAATCTATTGAACCCATTGGAGTTTTCTTCTTTTCATCATCTGGATATTTCCAATAGTTGAGGACGTGACCATTCAAATGACACCACCGTCGGTGCCAAGCACCGAAACCTGAAATATCTTCAAACATTGTCAGAAAGCCCTTATACTCAACAGAGACGGACAGTTCACAATTGATTTTCATATGTATGACTCCTTCCAGTGGGCTGACACCCGATGACTGTAACAATTTAAATATAAGATCGGATGATGACATAATAAAATGTTGTGTTCGATATTTACCGGAGTTAGAGACCAAGTATTCCTTTGAATTTCTCGAAGTGAAAATATAGCAAAACCATACTGAACTAATGCTGGTGTTCGTACGACATGTGGACCAGCCGGTGATTGTACCATCGGCCTTATAAGTCTTGAGTCAGTACCTTTTTTCGATTTCGGAGTCTTGTTGCCCGATTTTTTATTGAGGTTGATGTGATACTTAACTTCGTGCGGTAGGACTTCACGTTGTGCAGTCATGCCATATATTTCCAGAGTAATCTGTTTTTAAAATATATGTAAGTATTTTCTTTGTTCACAAAAACTTTTGTTGTACTCATTACAAAAGTACTTGTACCTTGAAATCAGCATAAGCGTTATTTAATTGAAGCACATCGGGGAATTTTACAGCCAATAGTCCTGGTAATGTGGGAATGGTTTTCGTAGCTAGAACGTTTTCGTTATACTTAACTAGACAGACAAGATGGTGCCCTGATATAGTGTCAGCTGATAGTTTTCGAATGTATTCTTGGCGCAATGGAACAGTTATATTGCGGACTGTGAGACGACCTTTTTCTTTTGGTGCACCGTGTGGCCGAATACTTCCTTCAACTCGCAAGCGTTGGACTTCGTCAAGTGCGACTTGACGGCGATGGGCTGGTGAAAAATAAAAAAGAGAAACTATTGGAGATGCATATAATAATAGACTAGCTATTCAAAATAGAAGTCCGAATCAATAAACTAATGTTTTCATTAATATTCTGATTATTAAATTGTAATATCTAAAACTTACTTGCAACCAACAAGTGCCGTTCGCCTTCTACAGATTCTGTCGAACCAGAAAATTCAACGGTCGAAGCACATAAATTTAAGGCCTGACTAGTCTGGGCGATGATCTGTTGCTGTTTGCAAACTTCATCCAACAATTTCTTAATTTTTTCCTGAACAAGATGCGAGTCATCTTGTTCAGATTCGGCGTCTTGTGCGTAATAGTCATAGCTATCCGATCTAGAATCATTATTCGGCGATTTTTGTTCTCGTTGAATGCGTCGAACTGGGGTTGAATTGTTGCTCTAAGAAAGATGAAGTTAATGATTTTAAAATTCAAATTTATTCAAATTGTATATTTACATTTGACGACTGTTGCCGCCGATAAAAGCTAACGGTGTGAACCAGCGTTACCATATTATTATCGTCCGACGGATTTACAGTCAATGCTGATTTTACTGGACTACTAAAATCCATTCGCCGTTTACAGTGATATTCATCGTCACCTTCTTCAGCGATCGAATGATATTGCTTATTACTTTTCGAGTGCTTTTTATAGGAGAAACTATTTGAGCTAGTCGTTCCACTAGTCTAAAAATCAAAAGGTTACTACTGATTTCATGTATATTCTAATGTTAGTTGGCATTACAATATTTCCTTTTGTGCATGCGCCCATGTCACTCTCGCTGTCCTCATCGAATGCTTCATCTAAATAATCATCGACATCGGCTGAGCCCTCCGACGTAACTTCACTATTAACAGAACTATCGGCATTATACGCATCGCTATTTAAATCAACACATTTAACACCCTGTACCTGTAAAAATGTATAATTACAACTATAGATAAAATTTTCGAAATGCCTTTCTCTCCAATACATAAAACTCTAATGGACAAAACCTTACCTTCCGTGGTGAATTGTATGCAGCTTCGTTAGATCGTACCACTCGCATAATTTCGCGTCCTAAACTCACATTAAAATTTTCTGCATCACTGTCTTCAGACTCCATAAAACTGAAAGTTTTCGAACAATTAAGACAACATGTTTTCAAAAATGTCCGCAAACAAAAAATACGAACGAACGTTAATTGTTTTTTTTTAATTTTTCCCTTGAATAAAGTTGAGAAGGAAATCGGACAGGACTTTGTTGGAAATAAGTTAAATAAAATATAGAGTAAAACGAGGAATGAGTCTCAGTTAGTAATAAATGATGTTTAGAAAAATATAAGTAGTGAGTGTATGATTTAAAGCAATTTTATTCAATGCACAGAAAAAACAGAAGACAAGAAATAAATTGATCCCACCTCTCATTTAACTCCTTTTCGTTGTCGTCGCTTGCCTCGTCATCATATTCGTGATAGTTTCTCTTGTTTTCGTCTCCTGAACGAGCAGATATTGTAGCGGTCGTACAATTATCATTATCTGATTCGACTGAAGTGACTTCAATATCTGAAAGGACAGGATACAATCGACCAGGTTTATTCGTCGGATTCACTTTAATTCTTTTTTCGTCGGACGATGATTGAGTTTCTACTCTGCTATTGCAAGCGCCAGCTTAAAGATAAATAGTGAGTACAAATATTTGTTAGGAGAATCGAGTAAACGGCAAAGGAAGTAATGTGTATCGAAAGAAACTTACGACTTCTACGTTTGTTATTTTGTAGTTGCTTAGTTTGAAGACAACCAATTGAAGATTGTGGCATTGGAGGTGGTGGTGGAGGTGCCATTATTTCCTCAGTCGTTGTTGCTGATGATTCACTTAATTCTTTTTGTCGATTAAAACGTTTGGCTAAGACGTCCATATCCTGTTGTCGTTGTTTCATTATATCTGCTTTGATTTTATTTTCTGATATTGTCGATGTACCAGCGGTCAGAGCAGCAACTTTATCGCGAACTTTACCATCACCTATGATATAGACAACATTATTAACGTAATTTGTTTAGAGCATTACTATGTATTTTGATGTTTCATCATTCATAACATTAATAAATGCAATGGTGACGACCAGTGGGTCAGAAGTTCGAAGGTTGGCTAAGGGTTGCGTAAATTCTTTATCACCTTAAGAAAATTCGTATTACAGATCATAATTTACTACAATAAAACCTTTTTCGAAAAATGATGCACTATATAATTATTGTAATAAAGTTGTAAGATTATTTGAACACCGTTCATTTTTATACTCTAAATGAAATCTGAGAGTATTATAAGTTTAATCCCAAAAGTGTGTAGCTCATAGAACCGAGCCACAGACGGAACAAAGTTTCTTAACAAAGTAAGGTGTGTTTTTTCAACTGGATCAAGATCAAAATCATTCGTTTTACATTGAAAACAACAACAAAGAGGATGATCTAGAATCACAGTTGGATCAGTTTTTCGCTATTAAAGGTTATATAAATTTTGAAATGTCGTGGGAACTCAGTCCATTTTGTACGGAAATTTAAGTCTATGTTCAAAATTATTGAAAACGCCTTTGTATTTCAATGCATTTTCTACAGAGTTTCATCGCTATATGCAAGAAAGGGAAACTACACAAGTAGTCCTACCCATCTGCCAGAAGCAACAGAACTTTCGTATAATATACGCCGAAATGGCTCCGCATGCGTGTGTAACATTTATAGAAAATAAAATTTTAGTTACGACGCATAGCTTCTTAATTTTTATCAGTGACGTTTGGCTGTTCGTCGATTTTCATCACCAATGATAAAGTTGTGAGAGAAGAGTGAGCAATTATTTTTTGTCTCGGGAAGAAGGACATTACATTAAGCGTCTGGTTTTTACGATTCAATTTATTTTCAGGCTTACAATTATTTAAAGTTTAACAGGTCTATTCTGTGAACAGTCACAAGTCACAATTTTTGCGGACAGTCACAATTTTAGAAAATCTGTGACTTTTCGTATTCTAGCATAAGTCACAACTTTGACGTCTCAAAAAAAACATCACAAAATTGTGACTAGCGAAATAGGTGATCACAACCGCGAGCCAGGCAAACAAATTTAACGTTTCGTGAACTTTCAATAGTGAATATTAAAAAAATTAAATATTTTTTATATTTCCTGCTGTACTTACTGGAAGAAGCTGAACAAAAGTAATTTAACGTAAGTTTAGATAGCTGTTTTACGTTATGTGTAGTTCAAGGGCGTTAAGGAGAGCCAGACTCCGAAAGTTGAGGAACGCAAGTGATCCGTTTTCATTAATCGACAAGGGAACTATTGGAGCAATAGACTGCATCCACATAGCAATAACAAGTCCAACGATTTCGGATACCACACTACCAGCACATTTGTACCTAAATCGAAAAGGCTTCTACAGCATAAATATTGAAGCTGCAAGTTTTGTTTAGACAAAACCTAACACATTTTCAACTAAAGAGTTTTCATCCTATAGATTTGCGATTCTGAAATGGTATTTTTGTAAGTGAATGCAAAGTTTTCGGGTTCTTGTCATGATTCAGGCATCTGCAAAGCAGAAGTAGTATTCTCTTTCTCTTTCCTATTCATACGATCGCGTTCAGGAATCGTTAAAATACCGAGTAATGCCGAACAGTTATTCGGAGAAAAAGAAAAACACAAAGGAAACTAATTGTTATTATATATGCAACATTTTTGTTTAAGGACAAATTATCGATCGTGAACCTTTCTAGGTAGGCACATACATAGCGTGTAGTATAAGGTGTGTTTTAGTAAAGTACTAGTTTATTATTTGTTTTTATTTAAAAAAAAAATGAAAAATATCCATCTGGTCGGAATCGGTAGAATTGCACATCGAGCATATAGGGGGATATGCACCAAATTGTTATGCCTCCTTTGCCTGAATTCATGGCCACAAATCTTAATGATATTCAAATTATTTTGCTGCAACCAGAACGGATTCGTGCTACAAGGAGACGGCAGTTACATATCAAATTTGCAATCGATTTTTCAAATTTTAATATCCGTTGACTAATCAAAACTTATATAAAACCATTGAATTATTATTATTCGGTATTTTCTATTATTTTTTATTAGTATAAAAATCGAAAAAGGTGTAATATTTTTACTGCTAAGTTCGTTATTGTTTGTTACTTTTGTAAATGTATTTTATTTTTTTTGTTTCAATTAATTTGGTTTGGGTTGGCTATATACAGGGTGTTTGGCACTCCGTGTGCCACCTTGTAAGGGGTTATTCCTTGATATATTTGGAGAAAAAAATTGTTCTACAGGGTGGGTCAATTTTCAATATTAGTGGAGATACAGGGTGGTTAAGAAAGGTGTTTTTGACCGGTACCCTCACTCACTTAAAACGTTAAATCTTGAAAACGAATAATCACAAGGCAAAGTGTTATAACCCGTTTTTTAGGCAATCGAATTACCTTTCATTTGATGTAACAGTCTAAATTGTAACTGCACCCAATCTTGAGATATTTACTCGAAAACACAGATTTTTGCTACGTCAGTGATCAATGTAGTTTTTCTCAGAAAACCCCATTATAAAAATGTCATTTTAATTTTATTTTTTTATGAGCCGTATTATTACCTACAAAAGCTGCATACATATGTATGAGTAACAGGTAAAAATACATATCGCATAAAAATTAAATATTTAAAAGTCAGTGCCATAAAGTGGACCACGTTTAAAAACCTGTTTAATTTGTCGGTAGTACTACAGTATTTTTATTGCACATTTATTACTATTTAAAGTATGAAGGAAAACAATGAAATGTAAGTGAGTTTTAACATAATTTATGCTTTTACCTGGACGTAGTAGGTACTACTGGATGCGGTACTATGCCTTTTTTAATAGGGTGTCTTACAAAATAAAAAGCCTATAAAAGCAAAACTACCTTCATATTTTTATCAGTTTTAGTTACGTTGCTAAGAGTAGAAGGTGTCAGTAGAATTTAAAAAATTATTTCAAAATGCCTGAGTACTCCAATGAAGAATATGCTGACATGATGTTAATTTATGGAGAGTGTGACCAAAATGCACGAGCCGCGCGAAGGCTTTACCACCAGAGACATCCTCATCGACCGACACCTAGCAGGAGAGTATTTCAAGACGTTTACAGGAGAATTAGGGAAACTGGCAGCGTTAAAACAAGGAGAGTAAATGCAAATCCTGCGCCTATAATCGCTGTTCAGATTGATGAAAGAATACTGCAAGCAGTGCAAAATGATCCATCGATCAGTATCCGACGCTTGGCATTGCAGTTTAACATATCTACTTGGAAGGTTTGGAGTATTTTAAAAGTAGAACGCTTCCATTCCTACCATCACACACCAGTACAGGAGCTGCTACCCATTGATTTCCCCAAACGGATGGAGTTTTGCAATTGGCTCCTTGAACGACAAATAGATGACGACAATTTTTTCAACAATATTCTGTGGACGGATGAGTCCCAATTTACCAGAGACGGTATCACAAACTTCCACAACCTACATACGTGGGCTGAGAGCAATCCACACACAAGAAGAGCGGCATCATTTCAGCACAGATTCAGCGTCAATTTATGGGCAGGTGTGATTGGTGACGATTTACTTGGACCTATTAGGCTTCCGCGTACTCTAAATAGCTCCAATTACTTACAGTTTTTATCAAATGATCTACAGGACTTGTTGGATGATATTCCACTGGTTCGATTGGCTTCCATGTTTTACCAACACGATGGTGCTCCTGCTCATTACGGCCGACAGATCACAGATTGGTTAAATTCCAATTATAGCAATCGCTGGATCGGTAGAAATGGACCGATACACTGGCCTGCAAGATCTTCTGATCTTACTATTATGGATTTCTTTGTATGGGGACAGATGAAGGACCTTGTCCACGCAACGCCAGTAGAAACATTGGAAGATCTAAATATCAGGATCGATGTGGCAGTAATAAAAGTAAGGCAGCAGTTGAGGAATATGAATAC
The DNA here is from genome assembly GCA_951812415.1 of Beris morrisii. Lineage (NCBI taxonomy): Eukaryota > Metazoa > Arthropoda > Insecta > Diptera > Stratiomyidae > Beris > Beris morrisii. The sequence continues at coordinate 100,448,171 of OX638311.1, forward strand.
CAAGAGAACACTTGCCAAACGAGCTTTAGCGCATGAATTGCCTTGTGATTATTCGTTTTCAAGATATAACGTTTTAAGTGAATGAGGGTACCGGTCAAAAACACTTTTCTTAACCACCCTGTATCTCCACTAATATTGAAAATTGACCCACCCTGTAGAACAATTTTTTTCTCCAAATATATCAAGGAATAACCCCTTACATGGTGGCACACGGAGTGCCAAACACCCTGTATAGTGGCTCTATATAATCCTAAATTTTTAGCTTTCCATTCATTACGGTTTCCGAGAAATAAAAATCAGAATTTTTTTCCTTTCTATCCCTTTTCATCATCACCCCCTACACCCCCACCACTAAATTTTTTTTCCTACTAGAGGTCTACCGATCCCAACTCCTGTAAAATTTTCAAGATCATATCTGATACGGTTTCTGAGATAAAAAAATGAAATTTTTGGAGAAATTGCTATCCCCCCACTTTCGTGCCCCACCTCCCCATCAAAAATTTACTTTCAGTAGACTCCTCTTGTGATCCCATATACAGAAACTAAATGTTATCTTCCTGGTGTATTTGGTTCGGAAGATATTGTAATCCAAAGTTTTTCACCCCCCAACCCCACACCCCACCACCCCCCTTAAAAATGTTAGCCCTTGTCTAATCTTCAAGTATCCCTAAGGGCAACCACAAAGTTTCAATCTTCTGACATCAATCGTTCAGGAGATATGGATTTTAGAATGTTTCAATCCCGGCTTTCAAGCGTTTTGGACTCACTGTTTTCCCCCCACTTCTACACCCCTCAACCCTTATCGATAATTTTTTTGCAAATGAGTCCACTATCATAGTACTAAAGTTCCAAGTTTCAGCTTCCTAGCATAAGTGGTTCCGGAGATTTGGAAACCAAAATTTTTCGTCTAAAACGCTCCCCCCTCATCCCCCAAAAGATACCAGTCGTAGGAGTTTACCCAATCTACCCACCATAAAAATTTCAACTTAATACCTCAACTGGTTTGGGAGCTACGCGCCTTCAAACGATTTTGCGTACGGCGGACAGACGGACTTTTTTTTGTTGCTTTTTTGGTGTTTACTAGTCCTAAAACGTGTAAATACAAAATTTCAGGGTAGCAAATTTTTTTGAAATTTCAGGGTAGCAAATTTTTTTGAAATTTCAGGTCGATCACAATACTTTATTATTAAAAAATAATAAAGTAAAAGTTAATTCATGTATTAAGGTAAGATTAAAATGAGAGTGGCGCACCCACTCCTTACTGAATATCTATCAACTGGTAAGGTTGGAGAGAATAAAGATGATTTACAGCGTCAACAACCATATAATTAAGACTTCGAAAAATAACATATGGCCAAGATAACTTCAATACACGAAGCGCAAATTCGATTAGACAGCAATATTGTCCAAGAACAGCTCGAATAAGAAATTACCCTATTTTTCAAGCTATCAGAGAATTCAATGCGCTGCCTAATAATGTTCAGTTGGCAAAAAGTATCGGGCATCTGAAAAAACTAGCCAAGCTAGTTGTATGTAATATATTTAAAAGAGATTTGACCAATTGTTAAAACGTATATGTACAAACCCATTACACCCACTTGGGGATAGAATTTCGAAAAAATTGTGAAACAGGTTTTTAACCAATTTCATAAGAAGTAACTTGGTATCTCATAAGACACTAGGAATTTTGAAAAATTTGTGAAAACGTAAGTAAACCCTTCACACCCCCTTGGTTTGAAATTCGAAAAATCTTGAAATTGGTTTTTAGGTCGTTACATAAAATGCCGTAATAACCAATTTTATATCTCATCAGAACTAAGGGGTGGCAAAAATTGTGAAAACATATACAAACCCTTGGGTGTTGAATATCGAAAAATGGAGAAATGGGGTTGTAGGCGATTGTATAAAAAGTCTGTGGAAGTGAAAGAGAGAGTTCCGCGAGGAAGTAAGAACTGTTGTAAGTACAACTTTTGTTGTTGGACCAATCCCTTTACATAATAAACAAGGGAGTCCAACAACAAATATCACGACCTACCTCATTTCACTTGTCTTCTTATCTAGAACAAGTGAATGGGGGATCGTATTCGTTCTCACCGACGGTCATACTGGGCCCATACAGAACGTAATGCGATCCGACCTCAGTTGCAAGTGCAACAACAACACGTTACACGGCAATAAACTTGGATGCGTGCGACAATTTATTGAACCAACAAAACTAAAATGCCGATACCACACATGTGGAATAATGACCTATGAGGTCAAGTGACCGCGCGTGTGGAATCGGCATAAGAGTTGCAAATTTTGAATGCAAAATGCAATGTCGTGAGAAAAACGAAATCGGTCAGCAACCGGACGCGAGGTTCGATGGAAAGAATCGAACCATCGATCCGGCAGTCACAATCGGACCTCAGATCGCGGAGTATTCGACATGGGTAGCCCCATGTAGCATTATTAAAAGTTATTTATTTATTTTTTTTAACACACGCGTAAAGTCGACATCGGTCCTGTAAAGGTATTGATTGATTGAATTTATGTCAGTATCCATGAGCGTAGCTCGTGCGGATAGTGCGGATAGTATTAAATACAATATCTACATGTGTTTTTAAAATCGAGTAAAAATTTTAACAATAATTCATTGTAAAAAGAGAAATTCATTAAGAAAGAGAAAGAGAATGACGTGAAATTTAATGGTAATAAAGAAAAAAGAAAGGAAAAAATAAAGCTAACAAAATGTCAAACAAGAAAGAAAAATAGTACTACTGTGTGAAAGATAATACAAAGATGATAATGCTAATGATAAAGCAATGAATATTGAAGAATAAAATAATACATATGGTGTTTTATTGAAGCAGATATTTTTTTAAATTATGCTTTAACTTGTTGGGTTGAGATTGAAGATCTCTGGGAAGTTGGTTGTAGTTTTGTATCGCCTTGTTTAAAACTGAGCAGGATCCGTGTCTGGCAGTACGTAAGGCAGGAACGTATATATCGGCAGCTCGCCTAGTGTTGTAGTTATGGTTGTCACAGTGATAGGAAAATTTTATGTCGCTGTTTGTAGTCTGCCGCTTAATTTTGTTAATTTGGTCTGATGATTCCAGGTAGTAAAGTTGTTCGACCGTGAGCAGTTGATATTTGGCATGAATGGTTTTCGTGTGTTCTCGAGAGTTTATGTTATATAGATTCTTTATTGCTTTGTTTTGCATTTTCTGGATGCACTGTAATTTGGAACTAAAAGCCGATCCCCATATTATTATCCCATACTGCATCTGCAAAATAATATAGTTCGCTTTAACTTTTCAGGTACTTCTTTCCCGATTTTACGGAATATTCCTGCAATAGAAGCCAGGTTCCGCCTTAGTAGGTCAATGTGGAGGTCCCACGTTAGCTTTGAATCCAGTATTATACCGAGATACTTGAAGCTATCAACTTCATCAATTATTTCGCCGTTGAAAACAATGCTAATATCAGTTGATGATGACTTATTAAAAACGACATATTTAGTTTTTTTTGGATTCGCTGATAGCTTGTGAGCATTAATCCAAATATTGATCTTATTGAGGTCGCAATTAATATCATTCTGCAGTGCATCAATGTCGGATGCAGCGTAAATTAAAGCTATATCATCTGCATACAGCGAGATGCTTCCTTTTAGATTTAAGTTTGTTATGGAATTCGTATAAATGTTATACAGGATAGGCCCAAGAACACTACCTTGTGGGACACCACTGCTGACGGGAAGAAGAGAGCTATTCATGTTGTCAATAGATGTATACTGGAGTCTAGAAGTAAGGTAGCTCTTAAACCAGTCATACGGCGTTCCTTGTATACCGATCGCAGATAGTTTTCTTAACAGAATTTCGTGGTTTACCGTATCGAACGCTTTTGATAGGTCAATAAAAACCGCAACAGTAAGGAGTTTTCTATCGCATGAAGACTGAAGTTTGGATACGACGTCAAAAAGTGCTGCTTTGGTGTCCGACTGCGACCTAAACCCATACTGCTTCTGAGATATAGTTCCATGCATAGTTAGGTGATCTTGTAACTGCGACTTGACAATTACTTCCATAATTTTATTAATATTCGATAGTATGCTGATCGGGCGGTAATTGGAACAGTCGCTCTTAGAACCTCCTTTGAACACTGGGATGATCTTGCTGACCTTCCAATCATCTGGGACAACTCCTTCGGTTAGAGAACAGTTGATTATTGCGGAAATTGGTTCAGATAGAAGATCCTTGCAGTCCTTCAGTAATTTGGTGGGTATCTTATCATGGCCAGCAGATTGGCAGTTTTTAAGGTTTGTGATGACAGTTTGAATCTCGTTTACAGTTGTGAGCGCAAATTCGAATCGAGACGTTTCTATGCGATGCTCGTGTAGCGGAACCGAAATTTGTCCAGACACAGGAATTCGGTCAATTATAGAGATAAAATAATTGTTAGTGTCGTTGATTATTTTCAATTTAGACTCTTCATCGGGTGCACTTCGCAAGAGGTCGGATTCGGATGGTAGGAGTATTAGAGCTTTTAAGTCTGCTGTCTAGACTAGAGAGGAATTCACTGACCTCAAACGAGTTTTTGCGTGGCTCCCGGTAGTATCCAATAATATTGATTTGCATGTGTGCAAGTGCAACAGCAACTGCAATACTGCTGTCGTGGTCGTTGCTATCTTCAAATAGGAGATGATGCTGCAAATCGTCGTGTACTAGTATTGCAACGCCACCAGCGGCTCTGTTTGGTCTGCAGGAGAAATAGCAGGAATAGTGATCAATGCCAAAATATTTACTTGTTGTCATATTGAGCCAGGTTTCAGCGATAACGATTACATGCATTTGTGATTGAGCGCGATTTAGTATATAGTTAATATCTTCCATTTTATTCTTCAAGCTTCGTGCATTTAAATATAGAAGTTTGAACGAGACAGCACTTGTAAATTTTAGGGTTCGCAGTGTTTTTTCATAGGTGTTTGGGTAGAATGATAGGGTGGAATTAACGTAGTCTGAGTTCATCTAGTTGAGAGGAATGTTTAACGTGGATTACTTTTGAGTTTTCACTTATTCTAATCAACACTCTACCATTCCTAACCCAAACATATTTTATAGTGTTTTGCCGTTTACAGTCCCGTGATATTTTGTGCAAATAATTGTTGCGCGGTGTTAGTGCCTCATTTATGTATACAGGCCGTTGATCGGAATTGTGCAATATTTTGTTTGATGTCAACTTTAGTTTCCTGTTATTTGTAAGTACTAACTCGCGGTTTATGTTCTCGTTCAGCTCTATGTATATTTGGGGAGGTTGTCCCGACCTATCACTGATATTCCTATTATTGACACGGTGTGATTTAATGCATGCGTTGTCTATGCGCGGAATTTGTAGCTGCTCCAAGATATTAGCGCAAATTGCATCGAGATTCTCTTCGGCCGTGTACGCGATTCCGGATACAATTATCGAGTTTGCCAACTTGTTTTGTTGTTCGCTGTCGGCGCTGTATTCCAGAGCTTTGACAGTTGAAAACAATTTGGCATTTTCATTACGTATGTGAATATTTTCCTGTTGTAGGTCTTCCACAATGCATTTATAATTATCGACAGTGCTTTGAAGTGCGCCAATTTTAGCTTCAAGCTTAGATTGATACGCCAATAGATCGTCCAGTTTTTTATTGAGGGTATTTAGATTGATTGGTGTCATGTTTTGCATACCTTGTAAATCCGAGTCGCTTGCACAGAGGGAGTCAACACTGTTGCGACGAGTAGCCACCATAGATGATCGCCTTTTCTCACGGTCTACCTTACAGCCACTGCAAAACCACAATTTGGCTTCGTCAGTTTCTAATTCGGCTAATTCTTTTTTGCTGAGGCCAGAACATGCCTTATGGAAAACGTTTCTACACTTTCCATCACACACAATCACTTTGTTGCTTGATAAAATAGCAGGTTTGTTACACGGTTTGCACAATCGCTTTTCACTTGTCGCCATTTTCTCTCTTTTTTTTTTTCCACACATAGGACGTCCGCATTTTTCGTCGAAGTGCGGGACGTACAACAAAACCAATGCAATTTCTTATCACTCCCAAAAGATATGACGGAATTCGTGAAAACGTGTTCAACCCTTTTATATCCTCTTAGGGGTTGAAAAAGGAAAAAACAAGTTTTAGCCGATTATTACGCAAATCCGTGGAAGTGAAAAGATATTCGATATCTAATCAGACCTGAGGGATATTTCTAAATTCGTGGAAATGTATACAACCCCGTACACTCCCTTAGGGGTCGAATTTCAAAAAAATCTTTAAAACGCTTTCTAGGCATTTATATGAGGAATCCGTACAATAAAAATTAATTCAATATTTAAGAAGAGCTAAGGGATAGGACGGATTTCGTGAAAGTATATGCATTCCATTTTCTTTGATCATTTTTATCTCCTCCCTCCGTCTGCCAATGGATATTTGAACTCTTTTTTAATCTAATTCACTTTCTTAGTAAATCTACATATACCCACCAAGTTTCAATTTTCTACCATAAGCCGTATAGATAGGAAAAACACTCCCCACCCCCGTACCAAACTACCCATATAAAAAATTATATTTTTCCGACATGCTACTACTATAGCTCCATCTAAATATTAAGTTTTAGCTATCCATCGTTATGGGTTCTAGGCCAGAAATTTTTCTTTATTATCCTCCCACCCTTACTCCCTACAATTTTTTTTTCTACTAAGGGTCTATTAGGCCTACTTCTCATAAAAATTTTAAGCATTCATCTTAAACGGTTTTTGAGATATGATACGAGATTTTCAAGAAAAATTCTCATCCCCCCACTTCCATGCCCCCTTTAAAAATGTTACTTAAAAACTTAAAACAAGTTTTAGGCGATTATTACACTAGCCCGTGGAAGTGAAAAGATATTCGATATCTAATCAGACCTGAGAGATATGCTGAATTCGTTAAAATGTATACGACCCCTTTACACCCCCTTAGGGGTAAAATTTAAAAAAATTTCGAAAATACTTTCTCGTCATTTATGTGAAAAATCCGGAGAATAAAATTTAATTCAATATTTAAGAACACTTAAGAGATATGACGAAATTCGTGAAAATATATGCTTTCCATTTTCTTTGATAATTTTTTTTGCCCCCCTTCCGTACGCCAATGAATATTTGAATTTTTTTTTAACTTAAATTACTTTCCTAATAGATCTACATACATCTAGCAAGTTTCAACTTTCTAGCATAAGCCGTTCTATAGATAAGAAAAACCCCTCACCCCCGTACTATACTACCCCTATAAAAAATTATATTGTTGTCACACACATGTCACTACTGTAGCTCTATCTAAATATTCCGTTTCAGCTATCAATCATTATGGATTCTCGAGATATAAAATTCGGAAAATTTTCTTTTTCACCCTCTGGCCACTTAAAAGGGTGCTCCAATCTACCCACAAAAAAAATTCAATTAAATATCTCAAAGGGTTTGGGAGCTACGAGCCTTCAAACAATTTTGCGTTCAGCGGACAGACGGACTGAATTTTTTTTTGCTTTTTTCGTGTCTACGTGAAACGTGAAAAAAAATTTTCAGGGTAGCAAATTTTTTTTTTAAAATCGACCACAATACTGTATTATTAAAATAATAAAGTAAAATCAGTAAATTTAACTTTTTTGCGTGTTTTGGGATTTAGCTCTATAAACATTCGAAATGATTGACTTTTCACTGCAAAATTATAAATTTCCATAAAAGAAATACGGAAATTTTTTCGCACACACACTCTTGCATACCAAAGAAAAAGAAGTACTAGAATTGTGGAAGGGAACCGAAAATTTTTTCCTGACACTTCACATATTCGCATTAACACAATTCAAAAATGGTAGTGCGGACCTGGAGTTGGCTTCGCATAAAACGGATGTTCTATTGAGCTCTCGAAAAGTGCGCGAAGTTTTCACATTCATAGCCGGAGAGCACGCCAAATCTGCGGTACCTTGGGGTGTTAATCGACACTCGGATGTCCTTCAAGGACCATCTTCTGGCGATTAGCGAAAAAGCTGCAAAGGTGCATGAAGTAGGGATGTTCCGAATAACCGTATTCGTATTCGTTTAAGCGGATATTCGCCAAATTTTAAGTATTCGTATTCGAAACTGTATTCGGCAAGTTCAACCCAAATACTCGAATACTATTCGAATACTAAACAAGGTAAAAAAATAAATAAAAAACTGGTTGTTGATGATAAAAAAATGAAATGCATTCTTTGCTTATTATTGTTTCTTCTCTTATCTTTTTTTCTTCTTAAAATTACATTTTATTTGGTGAATTTAAAATTTCCTTTGATGAAATCAAATCACGAGATAATCATTTTAAACAGAAATTATATGCTCCTAATCAACATTTAACAAATTTAATAAATAGCAATTTTATTGCTTTTTCTCACTGCAGTCTTGTTTGAAAGGGATCGTACATAAGTCCGGCATTACTAAAAAATTGTTCGCTTGCAACTGAAGTAGGTCGAGCTGATAGATATGTTCTAGCTATGTCTACCAAATCTTGATGATCTTGTCAATTTTTTGGACATTTAAATACACTACGCAAACAATGAATGCAAATCTCAACGAGAACTTATCTAAAATTATAAGCACTAAAACAAAACGTTTCTGCTGCGTGCAGGATGAACAAATGCACGTGTTTAATGGGTACAAGTCGATCGACTGATACAAAGTTTATCAATTTATTATGCGTAACCGTGTAACTCCCGACTGCCGAGAGTCAAGTGTATACACTTGACTCTCGGCAGTCGGGAGTTACACGGTTACGTATTCGTATTTGCGAACACAATGTATTCGTATTTGTATTCGCAAATACAGATTTTAGGTATTCGGAACATCCCTAGCATGAAGCACTCTCACGCATCATGTCAAACATTGCAGGACCATGCTCCAGCAAGCCAAAACTATTAGCAACGGTCACGAGTACCATAATGCTATACGCTGCACCGATCTGGGCAGATGCAACGAAAAAGAAACCGTTTATAGCTGGAATCCTATCAACCTATCGTCTTAGCGCACTAAGTATTGCTAGTGCTTTTTGAACAGTGTCCGATAAAGCAATCGGAGTAATATCGGGAATGTTACCAATAGACATACTAGCGTGTGAACTTCAGCTACTATACGTAGCAGCAGATGAAGAATCGAAAGTGAACGAGCGACGGCGCAGTATCCAGGAACGGTAAGGACGCTGGGCGAGCGCGAACAAAGGGAGATGGAGATTCACATTGATTCCAAACATCGACAGCTGGATAAGCGGCAAACACGGAGAAGTGGACTTCTATGTAACTAAGCTGCTCAGCCGAAACGGTTGCTTTAAGCAGTATCTTCATCGCTTCAAGCATGGGGAAGACCCGTTCTGTTCGAACTGTCCCACGAGATTAAGGATGCGCGGCATATCTTACTGCACTGCCCACGCTTCGACGTCGATGAGCCGAGGTTGCGAAAGCCTTCGGCTCCGACCGCATAAAACATCGTAAGACACATTTGGGACACAGCCCTTAAGTGGCAAGCTTTCTAGACTGCAGCAGCACGGATTATGTCGACACTTCGCCGCAACAATTACTAGTATCGAATACCACTTTTGGAGAGTATTCGATATTGCCTCATTTCGAATACCACTCAATAGCACATCTCAAATCAAACACAACATATTCTACTCAGCTGCGGCCAGGACCATATCACATCGACACAAAATGCATGCTACTCAGTGTATTCACTTCAATATGGGCCGCGACCCTAGTAAACATTAAAATCAGCATTATGCATTGTATATGCTTCCTTATCACGGGACGTAAAGTAGTGTTGCGAAAAATCACCGCTTCTGCTGGCTGGGCTGGATGGAGGTGTAACGCGACGTAATAGACGAGCATGAATTTGCTTGTTCGCATTTTCTCAAATGTTCAGACCACCTCACCACCATAATACTACTTGGATTTGTGTGCGATTCGATTGAGCAAAGTAATTTAATACTAAACCACTGGATTCAAATGGTTGTGAGTATATAGTCAAATGAATACCTCATGGTTGGTAAAGTATTTGAAGAAGTATCGAATACCAAAGTAATTGAATACTAAACTACGGGATTCAAATGGTTGTGAGTATATAGTCAAATGAATACCTAATGGTTGGTAAAATATTTAAAGAAGTATCGAATACCAAAATAATTGAATACTAAACCTCGGCATTCAAATGGTTGTGAGTATATAGTCATGGTTGATAAAGTATTTAAAGAAGTATCGAATACTGAAGTTGAAGTATTCAGTAATTATTCGTTACTGAAAAGTAATTGAATTGCACATCTTTATTTTACACATCAAGCACGAACGAAAAAGCCACCTCGAGCTTCAGAAACAGATGAGCAACGCAAAGCAAGACCGGGAACCGTTCGAGTAAGCACTGCTCAAGTCCGTCCGTCTGAAACAGGCAAGCAACGGGAAGCAAGACTGAAAACCGCTCGCACTGAAAGAATTGAACAACGCGAGTAACGGGGAGCAAGACTGCAAACCGCTCGCATTGCAATGAATGCCGACTGTTCTACTGAAAAAGACAATTGTTTCAGAACACCACTATGTAATTCCAATACTTTTTATTTACGTTCCGAATATACCAATGAGATTTGTAAAACTTTGCTGATATACGCAAGTTACAAAAAAAAGAGTCTGATACATTCAAAATTTGTTCATTTTTCATATACCCGTGCACTGCTTCGATTCGGTTAGAACGTACATTATTGTTTGAAAATTGCTTCACTATATTTAGGTACTTTAAATACAATTGGGGGAAACAAATCTTCAAGCAGCCAAGGCCCGACGTGAGCTGTAGTGCCATAGTTATACAAGTGGATGCCGCTTATTGTAATCGCGGATAACCAGCGTTTGCTCACGCGATATTTGGACGAAATTGAATAATAAAATTACCTACCTGTTGTCACCTTATTTCCTGATCGTAATTGTTGATCAATATCTCGTCGATCCGACCTCTTCGATTCATCGCGAACCTTTGCCACGGGAGCTGACATTGCAAAGGCAGCCTTCGGAATCAAGGCCTCGCCTTTATTCTTCTCAAAGAACATCATACGTTCCTTCAAAGTCATTTCGGCCGGATCTTTCTGTGGTTTGTTGGACACAGGGGTTGCCTTGCTTTCAAAAACAGCCGCTCGTCCCGATACCAATCCGGGCCGAACGTTCAATACTTTTAAGTCGTCTTTTGAGTTGGATTTCTCTAATGGTTTAGAAACACTTTGTTGTATAGATTTTTGTGGATCGATACTATTTGTTTTCGCTATCGAGTTGTCAGAAGTATCATATTCGTAGCTGTACTTTGTTTGGCCAGACTCGCGTCGCTGAAATCCTTGTGCTTCTAAGGAGTCCATAACATCTCTGTCCCACTGTAATTTCTTCTCCTTGCCTCCTTTCGGTAGTGCACGCTCTTTTTCGGCCATCACCGACCTTTCCCATTGCATTTTCTTTTCCTGTAAGTCGTTTTTAGCCATCGGTTTATTATCACGAGGCGCTATTGTTTTTTCACTTCGATATGCTGGTCTCGACTGCTTCTCTGTAATCTGCGTAATAACAGGACCTTTTTTCTTTGAACTATTCAAGATCTTAGCTTCTTCCATTTGAACCGCTTTGTATTCGGGATGCGATGTATCGTCTTCCCAATTTTTTATAGAATCCGCAAGTGCAGTTAATTTGCCGAACTTTTGTTTGGGCCGACTTCTCTGGTCTCTGACGTTATCATCTTCCTCGTGAAATTGAGCCTCTGTTCTATGTATTGGCGATGATAAATTTTCAGTTTCCGAATACAGAGCGCCAAGTCGTTGTAAGCGATTGCGTGAACAGTCGCGGATCTTTGCTTGAGTCTCGTTTCCGGTCGGAATGCATTTACCATCGGCCCCGATTTCTTTCTCCTCCACCTCAACTTGAACCTTAAAAAATTAAACATTGTAGGTATTGTGTAAGATGCCGAATATAGCCTTACTTCAACATTGTGACCAGTAGTGATGTTTATTTCAATCCCAACGTCCATGTTCTCTTTATCTACTGAATAATTTCGTACCAGTTTCGACGGCGACGTTGAAGACGCCGTGGCGACCACTTCCTGTTCGCATCGTTGCTTAACCGTCAGTTGCTGTTTGTTTGCCTTTTGCTCGTATTCAGACAATGGAAATTTCGTAGATTTGCTAATCCCCAGAGTACGGCTGCGCTGTTCCGCCCTTTCAAGTATTCCCTGTAAATTCAAATAAATTTCAACATCGTTTCGAATTAACTCCACACCTACGAACTGTTTTCGGACGCAAGCTACAAACCTTCGTAAACGGATCCATTTCACTAATTTCTACACTCAGAATACTTTTATCAACTTTTCACGTATATAAATGCGTTAAGATATAAAAACACCGATAATACCCTCGATAATAAAAATTCGTTCGTGAGCGACTTTTTTCCGAACAAGCGTCCGTCCTCAAATTTTAAGACAGTTGAAGTTTGAAAAGAAAACTACACTAGTTTTAGTTGCATTAATTGGCGCATGGCGCGCATGCTATTAAGTAGAATTTGGATTGGAAACATCGAATCTGTAACAATACAGGGTGCGCCAATGCGAAGTTGATTCTTTTGTATCCTATAAACATTCGAAATTTATATAAAGAAAAATAAGCGAGAGTACTATACTTACAAAAGATTGAAAAAGATTTCAGAATACAGTAAGGATTTTTTTTCAATATATAACATTTTTATTATGATATCTGGTTATTTCGGATCAATTAAAATGTAAACAGCTTATATATTACAACTGCCCAGCAGGGACGCGTTCGGAAATTACCTCGAGTACAGGCTGGTTATCATTACTGAGACACTAGGTTTGTTCTTTTCGGCTACACTTTGTGCAGAAAAGTGTAGAAAGTGAATGAAAAAAGAACAAACCTAATGCTGTTATGACACTGGCTATTTCCTCGCTAGAAACAAGTACAATAATAGCCAATCGTGCGACAAGGCGAACAACAATAAAAAGACAGAGATACCGCTCTTTCCGACGCTAGCGGCATCTAGTAAACGAAATTAACAACTGGTATGTTAAGAAAAATACCGGTTCTGGCGCGTTTCATAACAGAACATGGCACTTTCCATAATTTATACGTACCGAACTGTCAAAAACTAGTCGGTAGCGGCTGGAAAATGTAGCCGCCAGCGGATTTTTCTTGGATTAACTGCTAGAATGTTGCGAAACACTGCTCGAATGCGCTTTGTTGCAGCTTTTTTTTTGACAGTTATGGATTGGTTTTTGACATTTACCCATAGTTTGCTGTTCGGACTGTCTCTCTCACACCAATGTCTAAATTGTATGTTAAAGTCTCTATCCCTCTCCATTTGGATTGTCTAGCCGCTTTAAAGCCGCAAAAATAGCCAGTGTCATAACAGCATAATAGGTTGTAGAAAGTGTAGCCAACATTACAGATCTGTAGCAGAAAACTAAAAAGAGACAGCAAATCGGTTTTAAGAAGAAAGAAAGGGACAACAATCTCATCAAAATTATAGGAATTCTTTTTGACAGATAGTAATTTCTAACCTAAAATTTCTTGTGTTTTTTGCTGTTTTTACGCTTTCAGTTGAGAAAAAGTACAATATGTGAATTTTCTCGACAACTATTGTAAGGTAAAACCGATCTGCGGCTTGTTAATTGCAACGTATCTCTCATGTCGAGCGAATAGACAGCAGAATGATCTCTGCATGCACCTCTAATGAAATTCTAAGCATATTTATCTCCTTTTTTTGATATTCATCTCACATTACAAAATTGTTAAGAAAACAATTACCGGTTCGACAAATGTCAAAGTCATAATTGACATAATTTGGCACGTTTGTGTGCGTGCGGATGTCAATTGTGTAGGTTTGTCACATGGAAGTGTATGGAATGGCTGAGAACGAGAATTTTCGTAATGATATCTGAATGTGTTAGTTCATGAAAGTATGAATATTAGCAAGCTTTAGCCAATCAGCAACATGAATTTTGACATTCTAACCCCAACATGGAAGTTGCATCATGCTTGCATCTCACTTCCACTACAAACTGTTGTTCTTCAGTCTCTTTCTTTTGACACTGGACACCCCAGAGTACATCTCACTTCCACTCCAATCCAATTTCAATCTTTCTCTTTCTCATGAAAAATTACGCTCATATGCACGGATTTTACGCGTATCACAACCGCTTGATTTGTCAGAAGCAAATTATAGGAAAAAGATGTGCATGCAAGTCTTTTTGCTATAATGTACATCCTTACTTTATGGTTACAGATCACAGATCTGAAGTTGCAGAAGAGACACTTTTTTTACAGATCTGTTGCAGATGATATTTCCTCTCTTTCGCATGTTTGTACAGTTTGTATTTTCATCTTATTCTGGCAGACATCTGCAGAATGTCGGCGTAATGAAAACCAGCCTTAAGAGTAGAGTAAAAACAATCGCTCGGAAATGTAGAGTACTGTTAATTTTACTCTAATGATGTAATAGAGTTGCGATCGAAAATGAAAAAGTAGAGTAAAAAGGGGTAATGCTGTTATGACACTTGTTATTTTTCGCGCTTAAAAAAAGCACAGGAAATACTAATCGTGCGACAAGGCGAACAACATTAAAAGAAAGAGTTGCCGCTCTTTCCGACGCTAGCGGCATCTAGTAAATGAAATTAACAACTGGTTTGTTAAGAAAAATACCGGTTTTAGCGCGTTTCATAACATAACATGACACTTTCCATAATTTATACGTACCGAACTGTTAAAAAAAGCGTGTAGCGGCTGGAAATGAAGCTCGCAGTGGTTGTTTCTTGACTTGAACTGCTAGAATGTTTCGAAACACAGCTCGCCGGCGCTATGTTGCCGCTTTTTTTTGACAGTCACTGATATTTTAGCTGTTCGGACTGTCTCTCTCACACCAATATCTACATTGAATGTTAAATTTCTATCTCTCTCCATTTAGTTTTTCTAGCCGCTTTAAAGCGCCAAAATAACCAGTGTCATGTGTCTAAAGAGCATAGGTCTGTTCTTTTTGTCCACACTTTCTACACTAGGGCAGAAACTGTACCCTAATGCTGTTCTTTTTGTCGGTGTGACGTCAGAGGTGGCTGTTCTTTTTGTGTAGTGTAGTGTACTCAGTGTACACTTTTCTACACTGGGTCGGGAGCAGGTGTAATTTCTTACACTTTAGTGCCCAGTTGGTCGCGCCTGCGAGAATCTCGCAGATTTCTCGAAGACATGTCGGCCTGTCTGCGAGATTTCTTCGAGACGCCTTATGGGAAAAATACACCAATGATGTAGTTGTATAGTGTGTAAAGTTCCTGTATGGAGACTAATTCGTTAAGAGCAGGACAAAACATCGGGTACGAAAGAGAGACAATGATAATTTTATGCTAGCCTGTCAAATTTTTTTGCTTTAGAGTTGTTTTCTTAACAGCGTTGGCGTTGAAAAATAAAGTACCTTTCATATTGCGCCCCGTACATTTGGCTTTTTTAACGCCTGCAGTGAACACATACAAACACAATTGGAAACTAACGCAATCGGACTTCATTGGGCAAAATTTTATTTATCGCCGATCCAATTATACTACTACATCCATGAAATGCACTCCGAAATCTCGGAGACATGTCTGCGAATGTTGGGATAGCATTTTCTTATTGGTACAGCGCCATCTGTTTGATGATGTTTGATGTGGATTTTACTTTGTGCTCATACATGTTGTATTTGTACACTTGTACACTGGTATATTTAATATTGGAGGTTCGATTCAAAACGACTTACTTGTTCGGCTGTTCACATCAAAAGGGACTCAACATTTATTTTATTAAACTAGTACTTAAAATTAAGTGTTGCCACTAAAGCTAAAATACATAACAGTTTTCCCGGCTTAATTTAGGATATACAATTCATATAAATTAAGTTATTTGTAACGCTATTTGTTTCTTTTCATTTAATTCTTTTATTCTTTCCGAACGTCTTATTAGCGGAATATCATCGTTTGTATTTATTGTAGATTTAGTTTTATCACTTTTATCTGATACATTTAGAAATATTTTAATATTCGGATGATATTTATCTCGCAAACAAGATTTTCGAATTTGATTTATATGTACCATTCTAATATTTTCATTCACATTTATCAATACGGTACATGGACTAATAGCTTTGGCTGGTATCCAATTCACAATATTTTTGAAATGATTTTTATACATTACATTTTCACCACTTTTATATGGCATTTTATATTCTTTTTCATTAATACTTTCATCATTTCTATTCTTACAATCTATTTTTTCAATCTGTTTCTTATTTGTATAGTTTAATTCATTATAACATTTGATCTTTCTATTTAAATTAAAATTAACTTGTTTTTTATTATTTACATTATCAAGCAAAGTTTTCGGTTTATAGGAAAATACAAGTTCAGAGAGAATTTGACCTGAAACTGTAGATGGTGAATTACGAAAGCAAATTAAAAATTTATTGATTTGATCTGAGATGGATAATTCTTTCTGTTCGATAGTGAATTTATTAAACGCTTTTTTGATCGTTTGTACATACCTCTCCGCTGATCCGTAAGACTGCGGATGGTATGGTGGACTATGCGTTAATTTAATATTCAATTGCAAACAGAACTAACTGAACTCGTACGATCCAAACGGTGGACCATTTTCCGTTACTATTTCCGTAGGTAATCCGAATATAGAATAAAAATGAGTTAATTGGTTACACAGGATCTTTGCGGTTGTATTATGCATAAGTTTAATGTCTACAAATTTACTATAAGTATCTACGATAACTAAAAATGTGTTGCCTCCATAATGGAAGAAATCTAAATGAATACGTTCGAAAGGAAACGTTGTACTGCGCCATTTGGAATTGACAATTTCTTTACGAACATTTAAAGTTTTCTGATAAATGGTACATTCTTTTACGAAATTTTCTATATCTCTATCAATTAACGGCCACCAAACGTATGACCTGGCTTGCATTTTCATTTGGACAATACCACAATGGTTCTCGTGTAGTACTTTCAAAATTTTATTTTGAAGTTTTATGGGGATTATCATGCGATTTGCATAAAATATGACATTTTCTTAACAACTAAGGGCTTTATATTTTAATTTGTACGGTTTCAATGACTCTTTAATTATTTTCGGCCACCCATTTTTAACATAGTCTAAGACTTGAAGCAATATTTTATCTTTTTCCATTTCAATTATAATTTCACTTTGATTAATTGGATCTTCATTGAAAAAGTTTAAGGAATTTATATGGTTAATATTGGTAGTATCTTCTTTAGGTAATCTTGATAAGCATTCCGCGTTCGACATTTTTGAACCTGGACGATAAAATATTTTGTATTTATACATTGACAATGTAATAGCCCATCGTTGTATCCTAGCTGCTGCAATACTAGGAATATTTTTGTTGGGATTAAAGATCTCTTTAAGAGCTTGATGATCGGTATACAGTGGCGGAGCTAATGGTTTTGGCGCCCGGCGCACTTTCTACGTTTTGGTGCCCCAAATTTTATATTTTGTTTTCGAAAAATGAAGGATAGTTTTCAAGATTTAGCATGATATAAATAGAGAAGGTGGTAAAGTGACCCCCGCTCTTATTTCGGCCCCTTAATTATTTCTAATGATTCATAATACCATTTATGGTTTGTGTTACATATCAGAAAGCCCACCTCTAAAGGCACCATAGAACAAAATCGAAGTGCATTGCTTATTCATACGAAGGATCGCCTTACTTTCGCAAGATTTACAAAATTTTTTCCATCAACTTCTGTGATTGTCTTCATAGCTGCATCTTATAAAAATCAACGGAAGAATATCAAAACATCTCAAGGAGCGAAACGCCGCGGCCAAGACTGAGGATGTGATACAGTATCATGAACACCTCCACCTGGATAAAAGTACTGAAAGTGGTGAAAATGAGGCTTCTTCGACTGAATACAATTCGAACAGGGACGTCATTTCAGTTTTACCCAGGGGGCAAGATTTTTTACCCTTGCTATAAATGAATGCATGTGCGTCGATATTAAGGCCGCGGTCCGAATTACGCTCATGATGCTTACATCACTAACAGTACTTACAATTGGTCTGAATTATTGATACGCATATGTCGCTTTCAATTCGAACCGATCGTGTGCACACAGTGTACTCACAGTGCCTATCCTCGAAACCGTGAGCAGTTTAAGCGCCAGAAAACTACCCCTCTATGCAAATTGTATGCGTTGTGAACGCAATTCGGACCGAGCGTAAGAGCGCTAAAAATGCGGAAAGCGTAATTCGGACCGCGGCTTGACCGCACAGTCAAGCCGTACGTACATTTTTAAGCTCCTGTGAAAATAGGCTTTCTTGAAAAAATCAAAAAGTCACGGTTACCTTCAATTCTTAAATTTCACCCCCCCCCCCAATGACGTCCCTGAATTCGACATCTGATATTGAATTTGTGAAGGACCCTTTCTAGTGACCAAAGAAGTGAAATGTGCATTAAATTGTGAATTTTTGAAGCACAATGAATCTCCTGAAGCAGAAGACGATATGCTATATTACCAATACAATTTCAGTGACAGCGGTATGCAAGAATTTATGAATTTAAATAATTTTTTAGAAACTGTCAACTGTTTCTCCATTCTGCAGTGATCTAATGTAAAATGCATTGTTAAATTTTCTACCATTTGTAAGGGGATATTTAAAATCACTAATTTGATGCGCTCCCTTTTCTACTATTCGTTCTATGAGTCGATCATTCAGAACTGGCCACAGCCCAGGATCTTCAAAATTATTGTTAGAATTAAGGACCTCAAAAGGCTGTTGATTGTGCACAGATAAACTTTGTTCATCAATTAGCAACGGAATTTCATGGTTTATCATTTCCACGGTGGAAGTGGAAGCTTCAGATAAGGATATGTTGCATGAATGCAATAAATTATTTTGCGTTGGAATGCAGTATCTTTCAGGAATTTTTTAATTCCGCTTGATAACTTAGCATTTTCAGCTTGAGTAATCTGCCGCTTTTTTCGATATTGACTACCGGACAATTTTCTCGGATTAATCGACATTTTTATATATTAAAAACAAAATATAGAAGGTATGTATAACTTACTAAAAGTTTATTTACACTTAAACACTTGAAAGGTATTACCTATTAGCACTTGTTCTTTTTTCCAATAAAACCTATCAAGAAAAATAATACATTTTCTTTGGCCATTAAACAGTGCTTCCAACTCGTGAAAATTCTAAATATTTAAATTTTTTCGTTAACATTAGAACAAATGTACCTGTATTGTCGTTTAATTATTAGATAAAACTTTTTAATTACATTCGTATAGTGGTGATCACGTCATGAGAGTTTAATTCCCTATATATTTAAAAAACATACCTAGAGAAAATTAAAAAGCCCATCGGAATTGGAATGAAAAAATAGTATGCGTGAAGAACTGAAGCACTGGCACCGCGCATGCGCCTGGGGCATCTCAGGTCCCATTTCATTCATATGGCGCACTTTTATAAACTGCGCCAGATACCATGAATACATATGCACTCAGCGGAATACAACGCATGCCGTCGCGCATAAAAACGTTGTATGTTCACTGTACCGTGCGTGTTGTATGTCGAACCATGGCGCGGATGAAATATTTGCGCCAAAGAGTAAGTCAATAGATTCGCACATGTATGATCGAACAGTACGTTGCAGACGTGTGGGATCAGTGTAGGAAAATGATGTTTATCATACAAAAAAACTAGTTGGAAGAGAGTGAAATGAACATGTATATTTATATGATAAGTTCAAACCGCAACCATATTTTTAGGGGAATGAAACAAATATTTGGGTGTACGACGTGTTGTTAAATTGTATTTGGACGGTATATGTGGTAGGATGCCGTGTTTTAGAATTGCAAAATTTACAATCAGTGAATTTAGTGGTAATTGCAGGATTGTTCATGACGGAACAATTATGTAGGTAGGTGAAACCGTAGGTGTGGCGCCCTAAAAATTTGGCGCCCGGCGCAATTGCTCCACTTGCTCCTATGGAAGCTCCGCCCCTGTCGGTATATATTGTAAATTCTTTTCCGTAGATATATTTATGGAATTTTTTTACAGCTGAGACAATAGCTAATGCTTCTCTATAGATTTGTGAATAGTTCTTTTCTGCGGCAGACAACGTACATGAGACAAACATTACTGGCTTCTCTTCACCATTGTAATAGTGAGACAATACTGCTCCGATCCCGTAAGGACTGGCATCAGTAGCTATCACAATTGGTTTACAAGGATCAAATAATTCTAGTATATTCTTATTATTTATTAGAGCTTTCGCACTTTGAAAACAATTTTCTTTGGAATCCGACCATTCAAATTTGACTCCTTTATTTAATAATTCATATAATTGGCTTAAATGTGAGGACAAATTAGGAATAAATCTTCTGTAATAATTTAATAACCCTAGAAATGATTGCAATTGAGTGATATCTTTGGGTGATGGTGCATCCATAATAGCTTTTACCTTTTTTGGATTTGGCTCTATAGAGTTATTTGATAGATATTGACCAAGATATTCAACTTTGGATTCTAGAAATTTACATTTTTCAAGATTAATTTTGACATTATGTGTATTAAGACGATTTAAGACTTCAAATAGGTTATTTTGACTTTCTTCTTTTGTTGCACCACCAATTATTATGTCGTCTAGATAACAATACACATTTTTTAAATTGATAAGTATTTGGTCAATTATGGACTGGAATATGGACGGCGCACTGGCCACTCCAAAAGGAAGACGTGTATATTGGAAAAGACCTCGGTGCGTATTAATCGTCAAAAGTTTTTGAGAGGACTGTGAAATTTCTAACTGTTGATACGCGCCTGATAAATCTAAAACAGTAAAAACCGAACAATTGCTCAAACTTGCGAAAATATCGTCAATGATTGGTAACGGGTAGTGTTCCATATGAATATATTTATTGATTGTGACTTTACAATCAATGCATAACCGTATGTCACCATTCGGTTTTGGAACTGGGACGACGGGACTAGCCCAATCAGCATATTTAATAGGTATAAGTATACCTCTATTAATAAGACGATCAATTTCCGCGGCTACCTTATCTTTTAATATAAGCGGGACAGAATAGGCTTTGTGAAAAATTGGTGAACACGGTTTAATATGAATATCTGCACTGTAACCATATATGGGATCCTTGTTTTCACTTGACACGACTTTCGGAAATAATTCTAATATTTTGTTTTTTAAAACATCATCAATTTTGTGAATTCCTGTATTCGAAAAACTTGAGCGCCAACTTGGTTGTAGGATATCCAACCAGGCACGACCTAGGAAAGCTTTGAAATTATGCGAAGTATCCGCGACAATCATCTCCAATTTATAATTTGTTTTGTTAAAATTTACCTGAACTTGTATTTTGCCTATAATTTTAAGCTTTTGACCTGTAAGTGTAGTTAAATTATTATTAAATTCCAACAGTTTGACTTTAGATTCAAATTTATTTTGATACTCATTATAACTAATAATACTTGTGCATGCTCCGGTGTCGATTTCCATCTCCACGGGAACGTTTTCGATAACTAGCTGACAGTTAGCTGATATGTTGTTGGCTTCGACGAAATTTATGCTTTTGACACTGGTTTTTTGCTGGTTACTGCGACACACTGTAGATGTATGACCTTTTTTGTTACATGTGAAGCACATCCAATCTTTGGCAGGGCATGTGTTCACATTATGACTTCGACCACATCGATGACAATCACTAAAGTTTGATTTCCGACTATTTGATGCCTTTGACGTATTTGATATATTGGACTTTGATTGGAGCTGCGAGTTTGAACGTTCTTGCATCTGTGACCGACTGTGATTCTTACGACTGTTTACGGACTGTTGTTGTCGACTGCTGCTTACCAAATGTACTTCAGATGGTTGAATCATTTGTTGTTCTTTTTGAGACATCTCCATATTTATTGCGACTTCAACACACTTGTCAAAATCGTGACCTTCATTATTGAGCAAATTTTGTTGAATTTTATCACTGCGTAATCCGACAATGAATCGATCCGTTAGAACGTCCTCTAATGCTTTTTGCTTGTCCACTGCATTAGTGAGAAAATCACCGAATAAACAGTTTTCGGCATGCTCCCGTAATCTTACCACGAAGTCTCTAAGCGGTTCACCCAATTCTTGCACCAATTTATGAAATTTAAACCTTTCTGCCCGTTTATTTATTTTAGGTGAATAATATTTTGTTAGCACTTGCATTAAATATGCGAAACTTTTTGTACTTGGCAGATTGGGAGCACATACCGATTTAAGCACCTTGTAAGTGTCTTGTCCCATAAGAGTAATGAATAGAGGTACTTTTAATTCTTCTTCTACTCGATTCACTATTAAAAATTGTTCTACTCGATCTTTATACGCGTTAAAATCATCGCCTGGTAAAAAGGCTGAGATAGTGCCAATATAGGCAGAATGTACCGTTTGCACGACCGTTGACTGTGCAATTTGACCCGATTTATTTTCCGTATTAGACATTTTACCCGTATTTTCACCACAATGCTCACGAAATTTGTATATTGTATCGGATGTATATTAACTTTATGTATGTTTTAAGAATTACACGATCACACGCTACTTTTTTAAATCCTCGTCGCCACTTGTTGTATTTGTACACTTGTACACTGGTATATTTAATATTGGAGGTTCGATTCAAAACGACTTACTTGTTCGGTTCAAAAGGGACTCAACATTTATTTTATTAAACTAGTACTTAAAATTAAGTATTGCCACTAAAGCTAAAATACATAACAATACATATTTAAAAATAAAATACACAAAAATATCATTTAATATACTGTTTACTAAATATTCACCGAGACGAACATTCAACAAATTCATATATACATCTATATAAATGATTAAAATAAGCGCGTGTTCCTTCAAGCTGGTGAAAAAATGTTCACGTAGGTGCACATCGCCTGAAAATAAAAAAAAAGGTGTAATGAAATGAAACCTGGGGAAACACAGGCGAAGTTAACTTACCACAATATTAAAAATGTAAAAAAAACTACATATTATATAGTGACACATCTCATTTCGCTTTTATTAAACCCGCACTTGATAAGAAAACTTAAATTTTCACTTCTTGCGCAATTCGTTTTCTTCGTCTAAGTGCCAGATGACATTTATAGTGTTCGATTTAATGCGGCTGTTTTCTGCACTTCAAATAGATCGGAGTGAGAGCATATGTTTTTATTGCTCTCTCTTTCTATCTAGTGATGAAGAAAGGCAAGTACAGTGGATGCCACTTATTGTAATCGCGGATAATGTTATAAGCCGCATTTTGTTATCAAAACAGTTGGGTTCCATTTTCCACAAACAGAATTCATCGCTTATTTTTTTCTTCGTTTATTGTTATCACCCGGTTAATGTTATTGTTTTTGGCTGGTCCCATAGTGATTACAATAAGCGGCATCCACTGTACTATGCTGAAACCATAAAGACAATGTCTCAAAAGAGACTCGCGACCAACTGGGTGTAGTTAACCATCTGTCAAAATTGATGGCTGTATGCAAATTGATTTTGTGCATTTATGAAAATACTGTTTTGAATGAATATATGCAAGAATATTGAATAGTAATAAATTTGCATTGATAGAAGTGAAAGAATAAAGCAAATAAAAAAGTTCGGAATTTTAGTTGTCACGTTTCTACGGGTTAGTTTCTTTTTGCGCGATATAAACTCTACACTTTCAGTGCTTTCACTTAAAGTGTAGGCTACACTAAAGTGTAAACTTAACCTGGTAAAAAGAACAAACCTATAATCTCGATGGTTTGAGCCTTATTACTAGATAGAATGAAATAGCAATAAAAACATGTGCTTCCACCACGATGTATTTGAAGTGTATAAAACGACCGCAGAGAACCGAAGAAATTGAAGACTTGAAATGACGTCTGCCACTTAGAAAAGTCATGGCAAATTAAATTCGGAATAACTTTAGTCGTACTTATTAATTTAATTCGCACAGAATACCTACGTCTGAATAGTGGGGTAAAGGTTAGCCACCTGCGTGGCTAAAGGGATTAAAACTCCCTTTTCGCGTCCATTTTTGGCTGACGCGCGCTTCGCTCCAACCACTTTTTGTGCAGCCCCGCGGGGCTAAAGGGATTAAAACTTCCTTTTCGCGTTCATGTTTGGCGCGAAGCACGCGTCAGCCAAACATGAACGGGAGCAGGGCTGCACAAAAAGTGGTTGTAGCGAAGCGCACGTCAGCCAAACGTGGACGCGAAAAGGGAGTTCTAAACACCCAAAAACAATATTTTTTTAAATTTTTCAAACTTTTCGCGCTATGTTCTAATGTGGAACAAATACCACAAAAGTTTTATTATGGCAATGCTGGTGTTACGGAAATGTCATTCTGATGTAAATTTATAGTGTAAAAGGTAAGTAAAAATCAGAATTTCAAATGGCTATAACTTTTAATTTCAGGATAAGCAACAAGTGAAACATAGCGCAATATCTTTCAAAATATCGATAGATTTAATGAAAAATATTTTTTTTCATTTTCAGGTGGTGGCTCAAATGGTCCACCATTTCCAAATCTATTAATATATAGATGGCGCTGATTATGAAAACATTTTGCTGTCGCGACATACGCAGACATGTCTTCGAGATTTCGGGGAGCATTTGTCTCGATACCGTGTATTTTTCACATAAGGCGTCTCGAAGAATCTCGCGGACAGATCGACAAGTCTCCGAGAAATCTGTGAGATTCTCGCAGACGCGACCAACTGGGCAAGGAGTTAGAAACGTCATATGTCACCCGAAGCATCAAGGGGTCAGTATTTTTTAATACATTGCGTGTTAGTGTAAACTTTTGTCGAAAATCTTTAGTTGCAGCTATAAAACTTTGGAATACCAGTTGCTTTTTCTTCATTTTAATAAAAATCACACATCAAATGAAATTATCAAACTTCAATCTCATGTCAACTCTGAATATGACTCTCGGGTAATGCTGTTATGACACTGGCTATTTTTGCGACTTTAAAGCGGCTAGACAATCCAAATGGAGAGGGATAGAGACTTTAACATACAATTTATACATTGGTGTGAGAGAGACAGTCCGAACAGAAAAACTATGGGTAACTGTCAAAAAACAATCTATAACTGTCAAAAAAAAAAGCTGCAACAAAGCGCATTCGAGCAGTGTTTCGCAACATTCTAGCAGTTAATCCAAGAAAAATCCGCTGGCGGCTAGATTTTTCAGCCGCTACAGACTTGTTTTTGACAGTTCGTTATGCATAAATTATAGAAAGTGTCATGTTATGTTATGAAACGCGCTAAGATCAGTATTTTTTTATAACAAATCAGTTGTTAATTTCGTCTACTAGATGCCGGTAGCATCAGCAAGGGTATTTTTTTATCGGTAATCTCTTTCTCTCTATATTGGTCGCCTTGTCGCACGATTGGCTATTATTGCACTTTTTTCTAGCGAGGAAATAGCCAGTGTCATAACAGCATAATGCTGTTATGACACTGGCTATTTCCTCGCTAGTTTCAAGTGCAATAAAAGTCAATCGTGCGACAAGGCGACCAATATAGAGAGAAAGAGATTACCGCTAAAAAATACCCTTGCTGATGCTACCGGCATCTAGTAGACGAAATTAACAACTGATTTGTTATAAAAAATACTGATCTTAGTGCGTTTCATAACATAACATGACACTTTCCATAATTTATACATAACGAACTGTCAAAAACTAGTCTGTAGCGGCTGGAAAATCTAGCCGCCAGTGGATTTTTCTTGGATTAACTGCTAGAATGTTGCGAAACACTGCTCGAATGCGCTTTGTTGCCGCTTTTTTTTGACTGTTATGGATTGTTTTTTGACAGTTACCCATAGTTTGATGTTCGGATTGTCTCTCTCACACCAATGTCTAAATTGTATGTAAGAGTCTCTATCCCTCTCCATTTGGATTGTCTAGCCGCTTTAAAGCCGCAAAAATAGCCAGTGTCATAACAGCATAACTCTACCCGTTCCTAAATATCAGAGTAGAGTTTAATCTCATTTGAATGTGTTAGTTAATTCTAAAGGTAACTCTAACTCTACCCGAGTTAATTTTCGAACGCATCCCTGGCAAAGTTTCGTATCGACGAATATACCATTTGCTCTGGTTGCAAATTTCGGAACCTTCTAAGATAGACATAAACTGGCAGTTGCATGTGATTTTCATACAAAACTGAGATTGAGCTCGAATAAAAGTGTTTTCCTTCAAAATATCGCTTGAAGTGAATTTAAATGAACCTCATAATTAAATAAGAAGGACCAACGTATCATAACATATCAAAAACAAAATTTATTTTTTTCAGAAACCAATTTCAAGCACCAAAATGAAAGAAAAATGTAACGAAAAAATGGTTTATGTTCCTTTTCAATAATTTAAAAATTATTCTATATTTCTTTTTTCCGGAATATTAAACATTTGTGAAGTTATTTCGAAGTTTATATCGCCCGTTCATAAAGAAAAATTTTTCATTTTCTGACTTAGTTGTGCGGGTTTGAGTCTAACATTTTCGGAATGTAGAACCGGAAATGAATACCTTACTATCAACCGCACCGATCGTCATCAATTTTTATTATGTATTTCATAATAAAATTAAGAAAGAATCGAAAACTTCCCGAGCTCCAAATCACAAAATTACACACGAACCGCCATATAACAGTCAGCTGACAAAAATTTGTCTATCTTATTGGGTTGTTTTTTTTGCCACCAGGTGGAGATTTCCAACTTTACCATTCGTCAATTGACAAATATGCCGTGTGCTCTGGTGGCAAATTTCGGACACTTCCAAGATAGACAGAAACTGGCAGTTGCATGTTATTTTCATACAAAATGGAGATTGAGCTAAAATAAAAGTTTTTTACTCCAAAATATCGCTTGAAGTGAATTTAAAAGAACCTCATAATTAAATAAGAATGACAATCATATCATAACATATCAAAAACAAAAAAAATTTTTTTTAAGAAACCAATTTTAAGCACTAAATTGAAAGAAAAATGTAACGAAAAAACTGTTTATGTTCTCTAAATAATTTAATAATTATTCCATGTTTCTTTTTCACGGAATATTCAACATTTGTGAAGTTATTTCGAAGTTTATACCGCCCATTCATAGAGAAAAATTGTTTATTTTCTGACTTAGTTGTGTGGGTTTTAGCCTAACATTTTCGGAATGTAGAACCGGAAATGAATACCTTATTATCATCCTCACCGATCGTCATCAATTTTTATTATGTCTTTCATAATGAAATTAAGAAAGAATCGAACACTTTCCGAGCTCCAAATCGTAAAATCACACACAAACCGCCATACAACAGTCAGCTGTCAAAAATTTGTCTACCTTGGAGGGTTGTTTTTATATCCACTAGGCAACAATTTCCAACTTTACCGATCGTCATCAATTTTTATTATGTCTTTCATAATGAAATTAAGAAAGAATCGAAAACTTTCCGAGCTCCAAATCGTAAAATCACACACAAACCGCCATACAACAGTCAGCTCTCAAAAATTTGTCTACCTTGGAGGGTTGTTTTTATATCCACTAGGCGACAATTTCCAACTTTACCATTCGTCCCAGTTGGTCGCGTCTGCGAGAATCTCGCAGATTTCTTGAAGACATGTCGGCCTGTCTGAGAGATTTCTTCGAGACGCCTTATGGGAAAAATACACGGTATCGAGACAAATGCACCCCGAAATCTCGGAGACATGTCTGCGAATTTATGATCGGTGTAGCGCCATCTGTTTCATGATAGCTAGTTATGGATTAAGGCCTCAGTCTACTTTGGACGCCCCAAAAAAGGGCTATTTTTAGGAATTTTTCTAGAGTTTACAAGAATAAATATCGATGTCATTCTTTTTGGGTTTAATGAATATACTCTAAAACTAGCTAAAAACATTTTTTTTTATTTACTTTTTACAGTTTTTGTTGTTTAAAATACTCGTTAAACGTAACTGTGTGAAAAATACATAGGTGGCTGACGGGATTGATTTTGTTCAGCAGATTCATCTGACACAAAAAAATGAAAAAGTTATAGATTCAGTATAACTGTAATTCTGTCTGGAACTAGAAGATTTGATATTCATTCATAAATAACAAAATGGCGGACTTTTTCGGAAAAATACCAAAAAATGGTACTTTTTCCACTAGTTTTTGCATCAAAATTAATAGTAAAAATAAAAATTTTCACTTGGTTCTAGTTTCAGACGAAATTATATATTTTAGGGATATGTGGTCTAATTTGCATCAAGATCGGTTGAATGGTTTCGAAAATTTCAGTCCCGGGAGCCGAGAAAACGTTGTTTCGAGAAAAACGCGGTTAAAGTTTTTTTTCTACGAAATCGTGAAGAAATCATACGTACGCCTAATCAGCGATGCCCAGACCATACAGGATCCCTTTTGCCTTTTCCAGAATCTCTTGCCCTTACAGTTTCAAATGTGGACGTATAACTGCCGGTGAAAGCAGTAGAGCAACCTCAAATGTCGAAATATAACTGCCGGTGAAAGCAGTAGAGCAACCTTTAATAAGTTTGTGTTAATGCAAGCAGCTGCTCGACATTGGCACTTAGACTGCTCGGATCTTTATGAATTTTTCTCACAATATTTTTGAATGTACATACTTTCGAAAAATGCAAAAAAAAACGATTTTTTCAAACGGTCACAACTAGACTGATGCCTTAAGCTTTGTGGTTATGCGTACTTCAAAATAAAATAAACAAAAAGAATATTTAATGTAACTGTTTATTACATACACATCGAGATGGACATTCAAAAGATTTACGTATATGTTTTTTCTGATTAAAAACTCGTACTACTTCAAGTTGATGAAAAATATTTCGCGGATATTGACATCGGCTGGAAATAAGAAAGGGGGTTATCAAATGAAACGTGGAGGCACGGGCGAAGTTAACTTACTGCAATATAATAAATATAAAAAACAAATAATGTAGAGTAAAGTACCCGAATGTGGTATATGGTCGCAATGTGGAATACCCCCCTAACTTCGAATTGCTTCACGTGACATCCGTAATTTCATATTGAAATCATCTTTTCTTGTATTCTTCATCTGTTCTATTCAAATGTCATATAAGTGAAAAGTAGTTGAAACTGTTTGCCAGTTTTGCGAGAAGACATGGTTAAATGAATTAAATCCTTTACTATGGATTGAATGTCTTTCGTGCGATACTTATAAAAAGTGCGCTATTGAAAAAAATAATGAAGCATTTCTGTGTCCAAAATGCGACGATCCTTTCTTTTCGGAGTAATTTTACACTATTCCACATTAAGACCATAAAATGTATTTTGCAAGATATGCACTTTTTGGAAATTTTTATTTTTTTATAAATTACTGTATCTCAAAACAACATTATCTTTTTTATTATTGAATGGTACTAAGATACCCTCTCGATTTGTATATTGTTCGCAGTTCTTAATGCTAAATTATAGTCTAGAGATAAAAAAATGAAAATGGTATTCCACATTTGGATACTTTACTCTAGTGACCAGGGACCTGGTAATATAGATGGACTACCTATTTCGCTATCTCATGTGGGACAAGTTTTCTGATTTGAAGTTTCGAAAAAAATGTACGTGATTAGTCGTGTTTTGCACTTCTCGAACTTTTTTTTTATATATGTAAACAAGACATCGTTCTAAAATTGTAAATGAACATAAAATAATTTCTGATAATAACTTTTATTGTAGTTTCATTCAGAAATACCATATTTTACTTGATTTTAGCTCGTTTATGGAACTTCGAAAGCTAAGGGACATAATTTGGGTAATTTAATTTCCTTATTGAGCTGGACAGAGATAAATGCATTCAGCACGTGTGTGAAGTTGGCCCCACTTGTTGAAAATTTTGAAAAAAATTTAAGAGTTCTGTTTGCCCCCCACATAGTTCTATAGTTCTAGAGCATTCTCGGAAATAGTTCCGTTGATTAAAGCAGTAAAATATCGTAAGAAAGTTGGGGGGGCTAACTTCACAAATGTGAAATTTCAAAGCGCTATAACTTCTTTCCCTTAAGCGTTAGAGAAAATGTTCATAAGGTGTCATCGATAGAACTCTTTGGGGGGCAAACGGAACTCTAACTTAAAACACCCCAACCCTTACAGGGAAAAAGTTTTTTTTCACTGACTCGAAAAATTTGTAATTTCAATGCGCCATAACTTCTTTCCCTTTAGTTTTAGAGAAAATGTTCATACGGTGTTATCGATAGAACTCTTTGGGGGGCAAACGGAACTCCAACTTAAAACACCCCAACCCTTAAGGGGAAAAAGTTTTTTTTCACTGACTCGAAAAATTTGTAATTTCAATGCGCCATAACTTCTTTCCCTTTAGTTTTAGAGAAAAAGTTCATAAGGTATTATCGATAGAACTCTTTGGGGGGCAAACGGAACTCCAACTTAAAACACCCCAACCCTTAAGGGGAAAAAGTTTTTTTTCACTGACTCGAAAAATTTGTAATTTCAATGCGTCATAACTTCTTTCCCTTTAGTTTTAGAGAAAAAGTTCATAAGGTGTTATCGATAGAACTCTTTGGGGGGCAAACGGAACTCCAACTTAAAACACCCCAACCCTTAAGGGGAAAAAGTTTTTTTTCACTGACTCGAAAAATTTGTAATTTCAATGCGCCATAACTTCTTTCCCTTTAGTTTTAGAGAAAAAGTTCATAAGGTGTTATCGATAGAACTCTTTGGGGGGCAAACGGAACTCCAACTTAAAACACCCCAACCCTTAAAGGGAAAAAGTTTTTTTTCACTGACTCGAAAAATTTGTAATTTCAATGCGCCCTAACTTCTTTCCCTTTAGTTTTAGAGAAAAAGTTCATAAGGTGTTATCGATAGAACTCTTTGGGGGGCAAACGGAACTCCAACTTAAAACACCCCAACCCTTAAGGGGAAAAAGTTTTTTTTCATTGACTCGAAAAATTTTTAATTTCAATGCGCCATTACTTCTTTCCCTTAAGTTTTAGAGAAAAAGTTCATAAGGTGTTATCGATAGAACTCTTTGGGGGGCAAACGGAACTCCAACTTAAAACACCCCAACCCTTAAGGGGAAAAAGTTTTTTTTCATTGACTCGAAAAATTTGTAATTTCAATGCGCCCTAACTTCTTTCCCTTTAGTTTTAGAGAAAAAGTTCATAAGGTGTTATCGATAGAACTCTTTGGGGGGCAAACGGAACTCCAACTTAAAACACCCCAACCCTTAAGGGGAAAAAGTTTTTTTTCACTGACTCGAAAAATTTGTAATTTCAATGCGCTATAACTTCTTTCCCTTTAGTTTTAGAGAAAAAGTGCATAAGGTGTTATCGATAGAACTCTTTGGGGGGCAAACGGAACTCCAACTTAAAACACCCCAACCCTTAAGGGGAAAAAATTTTTTTTCACTGACTCGAAAAATTTGTAATTTCAATGCGCCATTACTTCTTTCCCCTTAGTTTTAGAGAAAAAGTTCATAGGGTGTTATCGATAGAACTCTTTGGGGGGCAAACGGAACTCCAACTTAAAACACCCCAACCCTTAAGGGGAAAAAATTTTTTTTCACTGACTCGGAAAATTTGTAATTTCAATGCGCCATTACTTCTTTCCCCTTAGTTTTAGAGAAAAAGTTCATAGGGTGTTATCGATAGAACTCTTTGGGGGGCAAACGGAACTCTAACTTAAAACACCCAAACCCTTAGGGGGAAAAAGTTTTTTTTCACTGACTTAGGGAAAATGTTAGGCCCATTTCACACTCTTTGGCGGCGTTAATAAGCAAAATTGCAGCATTTGAGGAACGAAGAATCCACACGAGATCCATGAAACGCCATTGCATGATCAAAAAGTGACTGTTTGGGCCGGCGCTTGCGCGAAAACCATCATTGGGCCATTTTTTTCCGACAAAACGAAAGCAAACATTCGTGCCGAAATCATCGCTATACTGCCCGAGATGCTCGAAAAAGTAAAGGAAAACGCAGCAAAAAGGGAACATTTTGCTGTGGCCAATAGAGGCAGCCACTTCATTGTTTTTGTATTCAAAAAATCTGTGAATGGTCTGGGCGAAACTTTATTATTTTCGGGTAAAAGTTGTTTCGAAATTATGAGGTTTCTTGGAAAGTTAGTTTTGTTCTTAAAAAAAATATTTAAAATAAAGATTTTTAGCAGATTAAACATTGGAAAAGCCCGTGTAGACTATATGAATTTCGGTATATTATGTACACTAAGAGCCCATAGAGCGAATTTGCTGTCTTATCAGAATTAAGAGATATGAAGATTTGTTAAAACGTATATAAAGCCATTACTTCCACTTGGGGTTTGAATTTCGAAAAAATTGTGAAATGGTTTTTAGACGATTTCATCAGAAGCAACCTGATATCTCATGAGACACGAGGGATCTTGTAAAATTTGTGAAAATGTAAGCAAACCCTTCACACCTTGGTTTTTGAAAATCGTGAAATTGCTTTTTAGGTCATTACATCAAATGCCATAATAACCAATTTTATGTCTCATCAGAACTAAGGGATGGCAAAATTTGTGAAAACATATGCAAACCCTTGGGGGTTGAATATCCAAAAATTGAGAAATGGGTTTGTAGGCGATTATGTAAAAAGTCTGTGGAAGTGAAAAGCGATCTAATATTTAATCAAACCTAAGAAATATGTCGAAGCTTTGAAAAGCATAAGACCCCCATACACCCCTTAGGATTGAATATATAAAAATACTGAAATTGACTTTTTGGCGGTTACATAGGAAACCTTAGGAACTAAAAATGAATTCGATATATCATCAGATCTAAGCAATATGTAGGAATCTGTGAAAACATATGCAACCTCCTTATACCCACTTGGGGGTTGAATATCCAAAAATCCTGAAAGAAGTTAATAGATAAATATGAAGACAACACGAGAAAGTAAAAACCAATTCATTTTCTTATCACTTCTAAAAGATATGACGGAATTCGTGAAAATTTGTTCAACACTTAACGGCTGGAAAAAGGAAAAAATTAAAATCAAGTTTTAGGCGATTATTACGCAAGCCCGTGAAAGTGAAAAGATATTAGATATCTGATCAGACCTGAGCGATATGGCAGTATTCGTGAAAAAGTATACAACCCATTTCCACCCCCTTAGGGGTCGAATTTCCAAAAATCCTGAAAACACTTTCTAGGTAATTATATGAAGAATCCGTGGAATAAAAATTAATTTAATATTTGAAAAGACCTAATAGATATGATGAAAACCGTGAAAATATATGCATTCCATTTTCACTGATAATTTTTTTTGCTCCCTTCCGAACGCCAATAGATATTTGAATTTTTTTTAATATAAATTACTTTTCTAGTTGATCTACCTTTTCATACCGAGTTTCAACTTTGTAGCATAAGCCGTTCTATAGATAGAAAAAACACCCCCACCCCCGTACCATACTACCCCTATAAAAAATTATATTTTTACAACATGCTACTACCATAGCTCTATCTAAATACCAAGTTTCAGCTTTATATCATTATAGGTTCTTGTAATATAAAAATCGGAACTTTTCAATTTTCACCCTCCCCCACCCTCACCCTCTACACCCTGAAATTTTTTTTTCTGCTGGAGGTCTATTATACCTACTTCTGGTATACATTTTAATCATCTCTCTTACACCGTTCTTGAGATATAAGACGCGACTTTTTAAAAAATTTCTTACTCCACTTGCATGCTCCACCTCCCCCTTAAGAAATTTTAATTTCAGCAAACTTCATTTGTAAACCTTTATACACAAACCAAATTTTATTTCTCTAGTGCAATTGGTTCGTGAGATATCGTAATCTAAAATTTTCCACCCCCCATTCCCGTACGCCGCTGCCACCACTCAAAAATTTCATTCCGATCTATTCTCCTAGTAAACCTATAGATATTCTTTATGTTTTAATTTTGTGACGTTGACCGTTTAGGAGATATAGATTTTAGAATGTGCCGATCTCGGCTTTTTTGCGTTTCGGACGCATTATTTTTCCCCCCACTCCCACACCCCTTCACCCATATTTACAATTTTTATGGAAATGGGTCCACTATCGAAGCTCTATTTAATTTCCAAGTTTCAGCTTCCTAGCGTAAGCGGTTGCTGAGATCTAAAAACCAAAATTTTCCGTCTAAAACGTTTTCCCCTGCTCCCCCCTCACACCCACCCTCAGAATTTGAACACTTCAAGGGGCCTACCCAGTCAATGCATAAAAAAAAATTCAATTTAATATCTGAAACCGTTTGGGAGCTACGAGCCTTCAAACGATGACATTTTTTTGCTTTTTTCGTGTCTACTAGTCATGAAACGTGAAAAAAAAATGTTTCAGGGTAGAAAATTTTTTTTTTTTAAAAATCGACCACAATACTGTATTATTAGAAAATAAGAAAGTAAAATCAGTTTTTTTTTTTTCAAAGTTGTTCAATGTTTACATACCGATATACAAGACACCCTGTACCTTTACCGCTATATGTACGATCGCTAAATTTCGCGGAATTTTTGATTACTTCATGGAATTTAGCAATCAAAATTTTAGTTCCGAATAAAAATTACATGTTTATGGTTATAGAATTCATAGAATTTGATGATCGTGTGATTGTGCTAGCCCTACGAAGCTTCATGCTACGCGCCTGTTAATCTTTAGAACTCGTGAGGGGCTACCCAGAACTCTGAAAATATCGATCGGTTTTCTGAGAAAAAAAGGTCACGTGCAGTACTGCAGTACTACTAGTCAGTGAGAACAATTTATTTATTTATATGATTGCTGTTGAAACATAAATGGAACAACACAATATGTTACGGCCAAACCGGCTTCACGTAAGGGTTGGGGTCTTTTAAGTTGGAGTTCCGTTTGCCCCCCAAAGAGTTCTATCGATAACACCTTATGCACTTTTTCTCTAAAACTAAAGGGAAAGGAGTTACGGCGCATTGAAATTACAAATTTTTCGAGTCAATGAAAAAAACTTTTTCCCCTTAAGGGTTGGGGTGTTTTAAGTTGGAGTTCCGTTTGCCCCCCAAAGAGTTCTATCGATAACACCTTATGAACTTTTTCTCTAAAACTAAAGGGAAAGAAGTTATGGCGCATTGAAATTACAAATTTTTCGAGTCAGTGAAAAAAAACTTTTTCCCCTTAAGGGTTGGGGTGTTTTAAGTTGGAGTTCCGTTTGCCCCCCAAAGAGTTCTATTGATAACACCTTATGAACTTTTTCTCTAAAACTAAAGGGAAAGAAGTTATGGCGCATTGAAATTACAAATTTTTCGAGTCAGTGAAAAAAAACTTTTTCCCCTTAAGGGTTGAGGTGTTTTAAGTTGGAGTTCCGTTTGCCCCCCAAAGAGTGCTATCGATAACACCTTATGAACTTTTTCTCTAAAACTAAAGGGAAAGAAGTTATGGCGCATTGAAATTACAAATTTTTCGAGTCAGTGAAAAAAAACTTTTTCCCCTTAAGGGTTGGGGTGTTTTAAGTTGGAGTTCCGTTTGCCCCCCAAAGAGTTCTATTGATAACACCTTATGAACTTTTTCTCTAAAACTAAAGGGAAAGAAGTTATGGCGCATTGAAATTACAAATTTTTCGAGTCAGTGAAAAAAAACTTTTTCCCCTTAAGGGTTGGGGTGTTTTAAGTTGGAGTTCCGTTTGCCCCCCAAAGAGTTCTATCGATAACACCTTATAAACTTTTTCTCTAAAACTAAAGGGAAAGAAGTTATGGCGCATTGAAATTACAAATTTTTCGAGTCAGTGAAAAAAAACTTTTTCCCCTTAAGGGTTGGGGTGTTTTAAGTTGGAGTTCCGTTTGCCCCCCAAAGAGTTCTATCGATAACACCTCATGAACTTTTTCTCTAAAACTAAAGGGAAAGAAGTTATGGCGCATTGAAATTACAAATTTTTCGAGTCAGTGAAAAAAAAACTTTTTCCCCTTAAGGGTTGGGGTGTTTTAAGTTAGAGTTCCGTTTGCCCCCCAAAGAGTTCTATCGATAACACCTTATGAGCTTTTTCTCTAAAACTAAAGGGAAAGAAGTTATGGCGCATTGAAATTACAAATTTTTCGAGTCAGTGAAAAAAACTTTTTCCCCTTAAGGGTTGGGGTGCTTTAAGTTGGAGTTCCGTTTGCCCCCCAAAGAGTTCTATCGATAACACCTTATGAACATTTTCTCTAACGCTTAAGGGAAAGAAGTTATAGCGCTTTGAAATTTCACATTTGTGAAGTTAGCCCCCCCAACTTTCTTACGATATTTTACTGCTTTAATCAACGGAACTATTTCCGAGAATGCTCTAGAACTATAGAACTATGTGGGGGGCAAACAGAACTCTCAAATTTTTTTCAAAATTTTCAACAAGTGGGGCCAACTTCACACACGTGATGGTAAGTCACAAATTTCGTAATTTTTGGAGATTCTTGATGGAATGACCCTTGTGTCAAATATCAACGGAATCCACTGTACATAGCAGGCGCGTAGCGTGAAACTTCGTTGGGGTAGCGCAATAACACGATCATCAAATTCTATGAATTTTATAACCATAAACACGTAATTTTCATTCAGAAATAAGATTTCGATTGCTAAATTCCAGGAAGTAATCAAAAAATTCCGCAAATTTTAGCGATCGTATCGTTGCGCTAGCCCTACGAAGAATCACGCTACGCGCCTGGTACATAGATACCAAAATCAACATGAATAGCATTTTAGTGAGAACTATTCATTGAAAGGACATTATTGTTGAAAGCCATAAATTATAAAAACTCGATGATGAATTTAGACTGTTAAATATTATAATTATTTGCAAACAATAATTCTAATGTAGAGGAAGATATAGAAGTGTTTTGGCAAGATCTTTCCTGTGTCCAGATAGGTGATCAGAGGGTTTTTTTTTACATAATGTTAATTAATTAATTAATTGATATCTTGACCTTTCCACATTCATCCGCATATGTAGAACGTGTTATTTCATAACCAACGCCATGAACTTATTTGGAAATTTATCGGACATTTAGCTCCACATTTAAGACAGTGAGGAGGATAGAAAAAATTTTCATATAAGCATTAATATGCTCAATTTAATATCTTTTCTATGTACATTTACCGCTATATGTACGACAATCCCAATGTTAAACGTATAATGAATCTAGATGTTTCAAGTCAAATCTACCTATAAAGTATACATATACTTACGTATACGACACCCTAGGACTTACGAATTACACGATTAATCGATTAATTGGTTAGAAGGTATCAATAAATCGATTGATCTTAATCGAAGATTTTAAAATAATCGATCTTGCAACAATCGATTGTTGAGCAATCGATTCCCATCCCTAATTTTAATTCCCATGCTACCAATATAATATAATTATTTTCTTTTTAAATAAATAATTGTAAAAATTATATGTTGGTAGACTTATCAAAGAAGCAAAGCTAAGTACAGTGGATGCCGCTTATTGTAATCGCGGATAATGTTATAAGCCGCATTTTGTTATCAAAACTGTTGGGTTCCATTTTCCACAAACAGAATTCATCGCTTATTTTTTTCTTCGTTTATTGTTATCATCCGGTTAATGTTATCGTTTTTGGCTGGTCCCAAAGTGATTACAATAAGCGGCATCCACTGTATATCAATAAAGCAAATTTGAATATAATTACTATAGAATAACAAAAGCTAAAAAAATTGCAAAATAAATATATTGTTGCGAGCTAGGGGTTCGCCGGGATTTCAAGTAAAACACAATTCGGTTAAAATAAAAATAAGTGATTATTTATTAATCGCACTTTCAATTCACTGAATTATAATCGCACAATAATTCGTACTCTATGGCAATACCGCCCGCTTGTACCATATATCGCTTGACTCGTTTACTTTCGTTCTCTCTCAACACGGTCGCGTGCACCCGCTGGCTGTCACAGTCGACGTAATCAAAATTACTGTGTCTTCGCTGAACGCTTCACCTGCTTATATACTAGGCGGTTGCAGTCTTGAATGTTCACCGGTGTACTTGAACGTTCGTTCAGTTGTGGAATCTTCTCGAAAGCTTCAGAGCCTTTGATTTCGATCTTCGTTCAGTGGTGTGTGCAGAGGATTCTAGTATATTGGAGAGCATTCGATAAGAAGAGAGATACAACCGTGCCGTTTCGCCTTATTTCTAATTGGGTTATTTTGCAACTAGGTATTCGGTTGTTGTTGTTTTCATTATGTGTAACGATCGAGTTGTACGGTTGCGCGGTTGCCAGGCTTACACGTAACATTACTCCCTCCTTAGTTTCTGTTCGTCCCGAACAAAGTAGCGCCCTCGTCAGTGACGTCATTTTTCATTTTGGTCCGTGGTACTCCCTCCTTTAGTTGCGTGCTGACTCGATGCCTTCCTTTACCATTGCACTGATGTTTTGACGATGTTTTCCTCTGTCTTCGAGTGCTGTACAACAATACTAGATCGCCATCTCTGTAGCTGGAGGATTTCGCTCGTTGACAATGCTCTGCATTCTGGTGATTTGTTGTTGAACAGATTTTGTCCCGAGTTTGGTAATGTTTTGCCTGCTGTCGATCACAAACTTTTAATCGTCGCAATTTTCCCACGACCTCTTTGTCTTGTTGACTATTCTGCATCACAATATGCTGATGTTGATTTCGCCAGCCAATTTGCGTCTCTTCTAATTGGCTCTGTAGCTTTGCGCCTCTGGTACTCCTTTGTTCGGCAGTACAATCCGAACAATAATTCGGCGTTCTCTTCGGCTTCCGACAATCAAACCTTAAGTGTCCTTCTAGTTCACAGTTCCAACATCGCATCGCTCCGCGGCGTTTGCCTTGTTTTTCGGTTCCTTTCCACCGGCAATCGGTGTCAACAGTTACTTCCCCATCATTACAGCTATTACATAGTGGTTGTTTCGAAGTGTGCTCATCGTAATTATTCCTGTTTCTTCTTAGATGCCAACAATCACGCCGTAAATGGCCGTCCTGTCCGCAATGCCAACATCGGAGAACGCTGAGCCTAGCGTGTTCCAATCTCCGACTCACGTAAGATTGACTTGTGTTTTCATTGCGGCAATGGTGGGGTATCGCTCTTCCAGTGTAATCCGCTGATTTGCAATCCCGACTTAAGTGTCCCGCCTTTCCGCAAATCTAGCATCGGGGGCCACCAGATCCTACGCTCCGCTTGGTGTACTCTGCTCTCTCGCATACACACTTTTCTGTTATTTTTCGGACTCGGTAGTTACTCCACGAGCTTTGCTTGGTAGCTTCGAACGTAAGCCCATATACTAAGGCTTCGCCAATCGTTTTCTTTCCTGCCAATTTTAATGACAACTGTAGTTCTTCATCCTGTACGGCATTATTAAATGTGAAGACAGCCAAATCACTGCGTTGTTCGCCTTGCACATTAGGGAATGAAAGCAACGTAAGTCGTTCTATATCGAGCGCTAGCTCTTGCAATATTTCGCCATCCTTTTGACTTCGGTTGTGGAGTTGCATCTTGTAGATCTCTCGCATGTGGTCACTGCCGTAATAAAGATCCAAGGTCTGTACCAACGTCGAATAATCTTGCTGTTGCCCCTGCGGAATTGTTTGGAGAACTTCTGCTGGTGGACCTCTTAGCGCCAATATCAAAGCCGTTCCTCGTTCCAAATCATTCCAATGCTTATTTCTCGCGGCAGCCTCAAATTGGGTCTTGTAGATAGCCCACGGTGTTTGTCCATCGAAAATCGGAGGTTTGAGATCTTTGTGCGTAACGTGTTCTGTCTTGATGACTCCAGTCGCTTTCACGTTATCAAAGTCCCTTTTTAGGCGTTCAACTTCTTCCACAATCTCAGATGTCTTTACCGTAATTTGTTCTTCGAAGGTTCGAAGCTTCTTCTCTACATTTTCTTCGATTGTCTTACCAATGGTGTCCAGCGACTGGCTCAGATCTTTAATTTTATTATTTAAATCTTCTTTTAGTTCTTTCGTCTGTTCGCTTTGCTGTTCCAATTTTACTTTATTATTTCAATAATACAGTATTGTTATCGATTTTTAAAAAAAAAAAATTTGCAACCCTCAAAATTTTTTTTTTACGTTTCATAACGAGTAGACACGAAAAAAGCAAAAAAAAATTTCAGTCCGTCTGTCCGCCGTACGCCGTACGCCGTACGTCTACCGGTGTACGCAAAATTGTTTCAAGGCTCGTAGCACCCAAATCCTTTGAGCTATTTAGTTGAATATTTTTTCGTGGGTAGAGTGGCTAGGCCCCCTTAAGTGACCAAATTTGGAGGGGTGGGGGTGTGAGGGGGGAGGAGGGGGAAGTGTTTTAGACGGAAAATTTTGGTTTCTAGATCTCAGCAACCGCCTACGCTAGGAGGCTGAAATTTGGAATTTATATAGAGCTTCGGTAGTGGAACCATTTGCAAAAAAATTGCCGATATAGATGAAGGGGTTTGGGAGTGGGGGGAATAATAATGCGTCCGAAACGCAAAAAAGGCGAGATCGACACATTCTAAATTCCATATCTCCTAAACGATCAATGTCACAAAATTAAAACTTAATGAATATCTGTAGGTATGCTAGGACAATAGATCGGAAACAAAAATTTGAGTAGGGGCAGTGGCGTACTGGGGTGGGGGGCGAAAAACTTTAGATTACGTTATCTCACGAACCAATTGCACTAGAGAAATAAAATTTCGTTTCTGTATAAAGGGTGACAAATGAAGTTTGCTGAAAGCAAAATTTTTTAAGGGGGCGATGGAGCATGAAAGTGGAGGGGATAAGAATTTTTCTAAAAAATCACGTCTCATATCTCAAGAACAGTGTA
Organism: Beris morrisii; assembly: GCA_951812415.1. NCBI lineage: Eukaryota > Metazoa > Arthropoda > Insecta > Diptera > Stratiomyidae > Beris > Beris morrisii. The sequence continues at coordinate 100,489,035 of OX638311.1, forward strand.
ACCTAGATGCTTAAAATTTTTAGCAGAAGTAGGTCTAGTAGACCCCTCGCAGAAAACAAAATTTTGTGGGTGGGGGTGTAGAGGGTGAGGGTGGGGGAGGGTGAAAAGGAAAAAGTTTCGATTTTAATATCTCGACAACCTATAATGATATAAAGCTGAAAATTGATATTTAGATAGAGATATATTAGGAGCATCTTGGAAAAATATAATTTTTTATAGGGGTAGTATGGTATGGGGGTGGGGGGTGTTTTTGCTATCTGTTTATTTAGCGAACAAGTTTTTTTTTCTTGTCCGCGTCTTTCTGTTGAACGAATGCAAAATCCGTTCAACTGTGATATATGTACTTCGGTACAATACCGATGCACAATTTCAGAATATAGTTTTTTTATTTCTTACACCTTAACTTCACTAGTGGATTGTGAGGGAGACAGGTTTGAACTGGGCGACTGGGAGGTTCACTATGATTTATGACACACGATTTAAAATTGACTAACTCCTTTATTACTGTTTCTAAATTCTTATATATAAAATTTTTACGCTAATATTGCTGACATTGTTATTTTTTGTTCGATTCATTAATCCGGTGATATGAACAGATAAGTGTACATATTACCCCAAAATTGCAATTAGTGCACATTGTACACCTGCAGTTCAAATATTTTATTTTTTGCTAATAGGGCAAAAGACCATGCAATCGCTGATGGCGTATAATGCAGGTGTAGAACTTGATATTTTTTGGCTACTACATTAATAAGCAAATTATTGAGAAACAAAAAAAAGGTTTTATTTATCTAAATATCTATGTTGGTTTAATGCCTTAAAGCTATGTGACGCGGCCGGATGTCGATGGAGTTCGATCGGTCATCGAACATCTTCCCCCGCGTTGAACGTTCGGTCAACAGTTATTCTTGTTCCACTGTAAAGGTGAAGGCTGGTACGGTTGTCGCTTGTGATCGAGGCCGTGGAACAGGAATCGCCGGAGTGGTGGAGTGACATGGTTTTCTTCTATGTTGCCATAGAAGGTATGTCGCAATGATTATGACACTAAGCAAAACAATATAACCTAGGGTGAAATGATGAATATCCCTTGGATCTATATTGACGTCTAGTTCCTCGCGGCCTTGTAGTTCCCTTATTCCTTGTTTTAGTTCTTCCAGATTCCTCGTGAAGGATTCTTTTGAGCTAATATTGTTGCTTAGGTCGGTGTCACGTCTTGCTACGATGAATTCGGTGATATTCCTGGTTGGTACAAAGGCGGTGTTGAACGAACTTGGAAATAATTTATGTGCCTGCATTGTGACAAGTTCTTCTTTGATTGCACAGTCGCTGTGTATCTCTATGATGCCAGAGTTTTCTAACATTATTTGCGATACGGAGTTACCGCAGACAACATTCAAATCAACCACTTGTTTGACAAAGTAAATCCAGTGATTGGGGTTCAACAGCTGGATCCATCTCGGTGGCATTTCTATTTTAGCTACTGTGCATTTGGTTCTGTCCATAGTATGACTGATAAAGCTCATTTCACAGGCGCTTATCGGAGATCCTTTCCGGTAGAGGAGATGCAGTTGCTTGCAAATATAGTTCAAGCTTGGGGCTCTGTGGCAGGTGGTAAGCTCCTGATCCGACATCGGGTAGAACTGATCGCGATTTAGATTGGTGATTAAATAGTTCGTAGTTGTCTGCACTATCACAACTGTTTGATTGATGACAGTTGGCACCGGAACAACATGTAGTAACTCGAAATGTTCATCGGAGAAAAGCGGAAGCTTCAGTCTGAAGATCAAGTTTTCACCGACGATGCGTGCTTCAATGGTCATAATATTGTAGAGTTCCAACAAATTCCCTGGTTTTGCTGGTAGTCTTAGATGTGGAGGTAGATCGTCCTTGATGGCCATTAATTCCTGAAGCAGTTGCTCTGGTGCTAGCAGTTGTGGATTGATTTTTCCCTGATGAGTGTCGATTAGGACGTCTAATATCATCGCTTGTACTCTTTGATAGTTGGTTGTTGTCAAGAGTAGCTGTACTGATATTGCTGAAAACGTCTGAGCTGCTTCTTGGTTCCATAGATCTTTTGTTATTTTGTTCATTCGTTCCATGGTCACGTTTAATGCGGTGTTTAGATGATCCAGGCTCAGACTAGTAGATTTCTCCATTTTCATCATTATATTTGTAGTGGAGTCGATGATTGAAGTTTGATTTTTCAATAACTGGAGCAAATACTCGTCATTGCCTTTCATGTCCTTGATTATGTCAGACATTTTTGCGGCGTAGTCAGCATCTAGCACTCCAAATAGTGAATTGGCAATGTTACCAACTAAGTTGAGTGCTCCTCTTCTTCCTCTTCGCGTTTTTGCATAAAGTGTGGGTCGTAACACCTCATTGTTGTTTTCAATGTCGTTCCACATTTGGCTAAATTGTGTTGCTGTAGAGGCGCATAAGGGATTGTCTTGCATGTGTTGACATATGTTGTGGAGTTTGTTCACCCCTGTTCGTATGGAGCGGCTCTCCTCCCAGTATGGTGTCAAATTGTAGTGTACCACGAGGTTCCATTCGTTTAATACCAGGTTTGCTGCTCCTAAGCTTTCAAAGTATAAACCTGGAGATGTTTTGAATGGTGTGACCTTCACTTGACTTGTTAAAACGGGAAGGATCAGACTCGTCCATAATAGTAGGCTGATAGGTGAATTGGAGATTCGTCGACTTTTGATCCGTGAAGTTGGTATAGTCGTGCTGGAGCTAGGTTGAACATCTTCGGCGGGTCCGTTTGAATTGGCTTGTTCCGTCATTTTGTGTTTGTTGGCTCGTAATGAGTTGTTCCTAGTGATGACGTCTGTTTCTTCTCCTTCAGTCTCTACTGGTAGTGGTGCCAATTTATGTATCGGTCTTCTCAGTACTCCTGTCCGTCGGCGCCTTTTATGCCCTTCAGGACTCTACCCATTTGCCATTTAAGGACTGGAAGGTTATCCTCCTTGATAACGACTAGCATGCCAGGTGTAATATTTTCACAGCGCTGCTTCCATTTGTAACGATGTTGGAGTTCTGTTAAATATTCGGTTGACCATCGCTGCCAGAATTTTTGTTTGATGTCGTTGATGAGTTTCCATCTTTGGCAAAGACCGGTTTGTCGTACTTGTGCATGAGCGTCTACTGAATTGGTGAGAGGTTCACCAATTAAAAAATGTCCTGGTGTCAGCGCTGTAAGATCATTAGCATCCGACGAAAGTGGCGTAAGTGGTCGCGAGTTTAAAATCGCTTCAATTTCAATTACCGCTGTTTCCATTTCTTCATAGGTCACCGAAGAGGGCGTAAGATTTCTGACCAAAAAATGTTTGGCAGACTTGACAGCTGCTTCCCAGAGTCCACCAAAGTGTGGTGATCTTGGTGGGATGAAATGAAAATCGATTCCTTTTGGCGTACAGAAATTGACTATTTGTTGTTTTGCCTTTTCTTTGTATACAATTTCCTTCAACTCCGTTAGTTGATTCTTCGCACCGACAAAATTAGTAGCATTGTCACAATATAAGTTCCTGCAGTGTCCTCTTCTGCCGATGAATCGTTTAAGGGCGCCAATGAAAGCTTCGGTTGTAAGATCAGTCACCAACTCCAGATGTGTCGCTTTTGTAACAAAACAGCAAAAGACGGCCAAGTACGTTTTTTGTGGTCGCTTTCCTCTGATTTTAAAGTGCGTCCAAAAGGGACCTGCGAAGTCGACACCGGCATTCACGAACGGTCTAGCTGGCTGTACCCTAGTGGCGGGTAGATCTCCCATGAGTTGTGTCATCAATTTTGGTTTGGCTCTGGCACATCTTACGCAGTTCAATGTGGTTGATCTTGCTATGGTTTTGCCCTTGATCGGCCAAAACCTTTGTCGAGCAATGGCTAATAAGGCCTGCGGCCCGGCATGAAGATGCTTAATGTGGAGTTCTTGGAAGATTAATTTTGTTATGTAGTGCGCATATGGTAAGATGATTGGATGCTTGGTATCGTAGTTTAAGTCAGACGCTTCGAAACGTCCTCCAACTCGTAGCAGTCCAGCTTCGTCTAGAAATGGACTTAAGCTGCATAACGGATCACTGTTGCTTAACTGCTTGGTAGTTTTCAAAAGATGAATGGATTCTCTAAATTCATTGAGCTGAGCGTCTTTGATTATGGTTTTGAATGAATCTTCCAATTCTTCCACTGTTAGATGAGATTTCGAACGTTTGCTTGCTGTTCGAATGTTTTTGATGAATCGTAACACGAGAGCAACGATTCGTTGAAGACGTTTGAATGAATTTCTGTAATCAATTTCATGTATGAAGCACGTTTTATGTTGTACCACTGACAATACCATTTTTGAACGTTTTTTCTCCAGTTCAATTTCCGTCGCTTCGTGTTTTCCTGGCCAGCTTTCAGTTGGTCCATGCAGAAATGTTGGTCCATAAAACCAAAGTGAACAATTTTTTAGTTTCTCTGGTGCAATACCACGAGATACAAGATCTGCCGGATTGAGCTTCGATTCGACGTGTCTCCATTGATCTGGTGAGGACAGTTGCTGGATGGCAGCTACTCTGTTTGCAATGAAGGTGTGGAAGGATGATGCTTCCGCATTTATCCAGTTTAATACGATCTCTGAATCCGTCCAGTAGAAACACGCTTGATCCGATATTTTTAAGTCCCGTTTGATTCGGTGAGCGAGTTCCGCTGCTAGTTTTGCGGCGCATAGTTCCAATCTAGGTAAGGTTATAGTTTTCAGTGGCGCTACTCTTGACTTCGCACATAGGATGTGTACTGTACGAATTCTATCTGTATGAATTGCTCTGAAGTATACTACTGCGCCATATCCTTTCTCAGAAGCGTCTGCGAAAACATGAAGTTGTGTACTTTGCGGTTGTTTACCACCGAAGATATGACGAGGTATGTTGATCTCATTTAGCTCTTGTAAGCCTGTGCGGTACCTTAACCACTCTGAATGTAACGCCATGGGAAGTGCAGCATCCCAGTCTAATTTGAGTTGCCATAACTTCTGCAGGAACATCTTAGCGGTGATTGTAACTGGACTCATTAGTCCTAGTGGGTCAAATAATTTAGCAATGTCGGATAAGGCTGCTCTTTTTGTAACCTTAGTGGATTCATTCTCCGGGCTCTTGATTTTAAATTCATCTGTTTTGGGTAACCAAATCAAGCCTAGCGTTTTGACCTGTCCCTCGATCTCATCTGTAAGATCGAGCTGCAGGGCTTGATCCTCAGCTGGAATATTCTGTAGTAGGCGTTTGTTGTTTGTGCACCATTTACGTAGCTTGAAACCAGCGGGATTTAATATTTTCTGTAGTTGGTCTATCTTTTCTGCAGTTTCTGGTAAACTATTTGCGCCTGACATTACATCGTCCATGTAGAAATCCTGTCCTAGTGCTGCTGCACCCGATGGATATTGCTGAGCTGCTTGACGAGATAACTGTTGTAAACACTTCGTGGCCAAATAAGGAGCGGGAGTTGTACCATACGTGATGGTATTCAGTTCATAGTATTTTAGTTTTTCACTTGGATTGTCACGCCAAAGAATCATCTGATATCTTCTATCTTGTTCTGATATCATGATCTGGCGGTACATTTTCTCTATGTCAGCCGTAAAAACGAATCTAGGTATCCGAAAGCGGACAAGAATAGTGAATAACTCATCTTGGATGGTTGGACCAGTACATAATATTTCGTTTAGACTGACACCTGACGACGTTTTGGCGGAGGCGTCGAACACTACCCGAACCTTAGTAGTAGTGCTTTCTGGTTTAAAAACACAATGATGTGGCAGGAAACAATGTGGCTCGGGAATAGACCATGGGTTGATTTCACTCATGTGTCCCAACTGCTGGTACTCGTTCATGAACTGCCGATATTGGGTGTGAAGCTCAGGATCTTTAGTAAATTTTCGTTCCAGTTGAAGAAAACGACGAAAGGCAATGTCCTTTGAGGAACCCAATTTGTTTGAAGTCTGTCGAAATGGTAATTTGACTTCGAATCGTCCCTCGCTGGTTCTTTTTGTATTTTGAGCAAATTCAGTTTCACATTTCAGCTCTTGCGTTGTCATTGTAGACCCTTCGGCTTCGGTCTCCTCTAATCGCCAAAATCGCTCCATCTGTTCATTGAGATTGGCATCTTCGGTACTGAAGATTCCGCACATGACGCGTGTTGGTGCTGGAGCCTCTAGTTTACCTGCAACCACCCATCCGAAGACCGTGTTTTGTAATACTGGTAGGTTCTTCGCTAGTCGGATTTGACCAACGGAGAGTAGGTCGTAGTAAATTTCGGCACCAATAAGCATGTCGATAGGGCCTGGTCGATCGAAAGCTGGATCCGCGAGTTGAATATTTTTCGGTATTGTCCATGTGGCTGTCTTCAGAGCTTGTGTTGGTTGCGGTGAAGTTATTTGCTGCACTATGACAGCATCTACGTTCGTTGAAAAATTTGTTATTCTGGATTGCAATAACAGGTTGATTTTGTGATGAGCTTGTTGTGCCGTTCCGCCCAATCCTCGAATGCAAATAGTTGATTGTGTTTTTTGAAGTCCCAGTCTCTTCGAAGCGGCTTCAGTTATAACATTGATCTGTGATCCGCTGTCAAGAATGGCTCTTAATTCCAGTGCTTGTCCCTTTTGACTCACACCCTTGATGAGTACAGTGCTTAATAACACGAGAGATCCTTCTGATGATGAAGTCTCCGTAGATAAGGTAATTGAATTATTGTCGTCAGGAATAAGTTGATCTGCTGATGCTGTTGCTGGTTTAGAGTTCTCTATCTTGGAGACTGTTCTATTGACAAGCGTAGTCGCGGATGATGGATTCGGTTTGTTCAAATGCAAAAGCGTGTTGTGTTTCTTGTCACATTTTAAACATGTTCTTGATGTGCACTGGCTGACGATATGTCCGTCTTGTAGACAATTCAAACACAATTTTAACTGTCGTGCCTTGGATATTCGCTCTGGTACGGCTAAGCGTTTAAAAATTTCACATGCGAAAATTTTGTGACTTCCGCTGCAATTTTTACAAGAGTCAGATGCACTCCCTTTGTTAGACGTCAGAGTGAATGATTTGGTTGATGATGGCTTGTTTCGATTCTGCATCTTGTTAGTATCGTTGCCCAGTGCTTCGAGGGCTTGAAATCGACGTTCTAAAAATGTCAGGAAAGCATCCATCATTTGTAGTTCTCGTGGTTCCGTTAATGTCTACTCATATAGACTATGCGTTGTCTTGTCTAGCTTCTTTACTAGAATATGAAGTAGCACAGGATCCCACGTTGCTATGTCTATATCAATATTTTTTAGACCTTGCAAGCATTCAGTGGTAAGGTCATTCAATTTTTTTATGGCAGAGGCTGATTCAATTGTTGCTGCTGGCTGCGACATTAATTTGTCCAGTAATGTTGTAACCATAAGTCGCTGATTATTGTAGCGACTCTTCAGGATCTCCCAGGCGGTATTGTAGTTTTCATCCGTAATTGGAAGATGTCGAATTAAGCCTTCTGCTTCACCGGAGACATTGGTTTTCAGGTACCACATTTTCTGAGCATCGCCCAATTGCTGCTCGTGTATCATCTGCCGAAATAAGTCGTGGAATGATTTCCATTTCGAATAGTCACCATCGAACTTCGGAATCGTCATATGTGGTAATTTGACGTGAGGACGAAGTGTTGCGATTGGTGATGAATTGACTTCTAGTTTTTCGAGACAAGTCGATAGCGAAACTAAGACGTTCTGTATACGTTCTTCGATGCTAAAATACCTTGCATCGGTGTATCCGGAATTGGTTGGATCAGCCGCACATTGCCATATAGTGTCATGACAATGTCGTATGTCCTCCCAATACCTTTTGATGGTGTTGATCTTCATTTCGTAAAATTGTCTGGATTGTGTCTGTTCGCTAACGTTGATGCCGCTGATTATGTGTTCAACAGCTCGTATCTTCGACTCTTGTTGTCTGATCAGGATTGAAATTGAACCAGATGAGGGCACCGGAACACTATTAATTAACGGTAGCTTTTCTTCACTTGCAAGAAGCTTGTTGTTCGAGTCAATGGTTGATTCCTTTTCGATGGTTTTGGATGTCGACGGTTCCTGCAGCTTAACCATACGTTGATTAAATGCTGCTTTTATTTTGTAATATTCGTGTTCCACTGCGTCGAAGAATCGCTTGGCGAAGTATGGATGGTCTGGAAACTCAGCCATTAATTTTTGCAGTTCCTCATTTGCTGCAAAAAACTGCTCCCAGATATCCTCCAATCTGATCAGTCGTGTTTGCAGATAACTGCTCGTTCTACGGTCGGCCGAGTCCTTATTATAGTTGGAAATGAATCTTTCCAACTCCTTACTGGTTGCATCTTGTTGTAGTGTTAACTGTTGCAAACACTGCTCCCGATCTGCCATTGTGCGTTGTTAAGATGTCTCTTCTAATTGTGGTCTTTGAAAATTCGAAGTCGTCCAATCGCCGGTCCCGTCGCTGTAGGCGTTGTAGGCTGCTACGGCTGGATCTTCTTCGATGTTGCAGGATGTTGATGGACGTGTGATCACGTCGGGGTCACCAAAATGTTTATTTAGCGAACAAGTTTTTTTACTTGTCCGCGTCTTTCTGTTGAACGAATGCAAAATCCGTTCAACTGTGATATATGTACTTCGGTACAATACCGATGCACAATTTCAGAATATAGTTTTTTTATTTCTTACACCTTAACTTCACTAGTGGATTGTGAGGGAGACAGGTTTGAACTGGGCGACTGGGAGGTTCACTATGATTTATGACACACGATTTAAAATTGACTAACTCCTTTATTACTGTTTCTAAATTCTTATATATAAAATTCTTACGCTAATATTGCTGACATTGTTATTTTTTGTTCGATTCATTAATCCGGTGATATGAACAGATAAGTGTACATATTACCCCAAAATTGCAATTAGTGCACATTGTACACCTGCAGTTCAAATATTTTATTTTTTGCTAATAGGGCAAAAGACCATGCAATCGCTGATGGCGTATAATGCAGGTGTAGAACTTGATATTTTTTGGCTACTACATTAATAAGCAAATTATTGAGAAACAAAAAAAAGGTTTTATTTATCTAAATATCTATGTTGGTTTAATGCCTGTGTGCCGCGGCCGGATGTCGATGGAGTTCGATCGGTCATCGAACACTATCTATAGAACGGCTTATGCTACAAAGTTGAAACTCGGTACGTTTATGTAAATCAACTAGAAAAGTAATTTAGATAAAAAAAAATTCAAATATCCATTGGCGTTCGGAGGGTGGGGGGGCAAAAAAATGATCAGTGAAAATGGAATGCATATATTTTCACGATTTTCGTCATATCTATTAGGTCTTCCCAAATATTAAATTCATTTTTATTGTACGACTTCTTCATATAAATACCTAGAAAGTTTTTTCAAGATTTTTTAAAATTTTACCCCTAAGGGGGTGCAAAGGGGGTTGTAAACTTTTTCACGAATTGTACTATATCCCTACGTCTTATCAGATATCGAATATCTTTTCACTTTCACGTGCTTGCGTAATAAACTAATAAACTAAAACTTGTTTTTAAGTTTTTTCCTTTTTCAGCCCCTAAGAGGGTATAAACGGGTTGAACACGTTTTCACGAGTTCCGTCATTTCTTTTAGAAGTGATAAGAAATTGAATTGGTTCCTACTTTCTCGTGCTGTCTTCATTTTACTTTATTATTTCAATAATACAGTATTGTTATCGATTTTTAAAAAAAAAAAATTTGCTACCCTCAAAATTTTTTTTTTTATGTTTCATGACTAGTAGACACGAAAAAAGCAAAAAAAAATTTCAGTCCGTCTGTCCGCCGTACGCCGTCCGCCGTACGCCGTCCGCCGTACGCCGTCCGCCGTACGCCGTACGCCGTACGCCGTACGCCGTACGCCGTACGCCGTACGTCTACCGGTGTACGCAAAATTGTTTGAAGGCTCGTAGCACCCAAACCCTTTGAGTTATTTAGTTGAATTTTTTTTCGTGGGTAGACTGCGTATACCCCTTTAAGTATACACTTTTTGAGGGGTGGGGGTGTGAAGGGGGAGGTGGGGGAAGTGTTTTAGACGAAAAATTTTGGTTTCTAGATCTCAGCAACCGCTTATGCTAGGAAGCTGAAACTTGGAATTTAGATAGAGCTTCAATAGTAAACTTATTTGCAAAAAAATTGCCGATATGGATGAAAGGGTGAAGGAGTGGGGGGAAAAATGATGCGTCCAAAATGCAAAAAAGCCGAGATTGAGACATTCTAAAATCCATATCTCCTAAACGGTTAATGTCACGAAAATAAAACTTAAGAAACATCTCTAGATATACTAGGACAATAGATCGGGAATAAATTTTTTAGTGGAGGCAGTGGCGTACGGGGGTGGGGGGTGAAAAACTTTAGATTACGATATCTTGCGAACCAATTGTACTAGATAAATAAAATTCGGTTTACGTAAAAAGGTTGATAAATGAAGTTTGCTGAAAGTAAAATTTTTTAAGGGGGCGGTGGGGCATGAAAATGGAGGGTATAAGAATTTTTCTAAAAAATCACGTCTCATATCTCAAGAACAGTGTAAGATAGATGATTAAAATTTTTACCAGAAGTAGAACTAATAGACCCCTAGCAGGATAAATGGTGTGGGTGTTGAGGGTGAGGGTGGGGGAGGGTGAAAAGGAAAAAGTTTCGATTTTTATATCTCGAGAACTTATTATGCTAGAAGTATTTAGATAGAGCTATAGTAGAGGCATATTGGAAAAATATAATTTTTTACAGGGGTAGTATGGTACGGGGGTGGGGGGTGTTTTTCTTATCTATAGAACAGCTTATGCTACAAAGTTGAAACTTGATACGGATATGTAAATTAACTAGGAAAGCAATTTAGTAAAAAAAAATTTTCAAATATTCATTGGCGTTTGGAAGGGGGGGCGAAAAAATTTATCAGTGAAAATGGAATGCATATATTTTCACGATTTTCGTCATATCTATTAGGTCTTCCCAAATATTGAATTCATTTTTATTCTACGGCTTCTTCATATAAATACCTAGAAAGTGTTTTCACGATTTTTTGAAATTCTACCCCTAAGGGGGTGTAAAGTGGTTGTATACTTTTTCACGAATTCTGTTATATCCCCCAGGTCTTATTAGATATCGACTAACTTTTCACTTTCACGGGCTTGCGTAATAATCATCTAAAACTTGTTTTTCAGTTTTTCCTTTTTCAGCCCTAAGAGGTTATAAATCTGTTGAACACGTTTTAACGTCATTTCTTTTGATAAGAAATTAAATTGGTTTTTAACTTTCTCGTTTTGTCTTCATATTCATCTATTAACTCCTTTCAGGATTTTTGGGTATTCAACCCCCACTTCAAGTGTGTGTAAGAAGGTTGCATATGTTTTCACAGATTCTTACATATTGCTTAGATCTGATAATATATCGAATTTATTTTTACTTCCTAAGGTTTCCCATACATATAAGCGCCAAAAAGTTAATTTCAGTATTTTTAGATATTCAATCCTAAGGGGTGTAAGGGATTGTATGCTTTTCAAAGCTTCGATATATTTCTTAGGTTTCATGAGATATTATATCGCTTTTCACTTCCACAGACTTTTTATATATTCGCCTACAAACCCATTTCTCAATTTTTCGATATTCAACCCCCAAGGATTTCCATATGTTTTCACAATTTTTGCCATCCCTTAGTTCTGATGAGATATAAAATTGGTTATTACGGCATTTGATGTAATGACCTAAAAACCAATTTCATGATTTTTCAAAATCCCTCGTGTCTCATGAGATATCAAGTTGGTTCTTATGAAATCGTTTAAAAACCTGTTTCACAATTTTTTCGAAATTCAAACCCCAAGTGGAATTAATGGTTTTATATACGTTTTAACAATTCGTCATATCTCTTAATTCTGATAAGGCAGCCAATTCGTTTTTACTTCTATGGGCTTTTAGTGTACATAATATACCGAAATTCTAATAGTCTACACGGGCTTTTTAAATATTTTTATTTTAAGAACAAAATTAACTTTCCAAGATACGTCATAATCTCGAAACAACTGATGATATACTCCGTCTTTGACCGCTTCTGAACTTTGACCCGAAAAATAATAAAGTTTCGCCCAGACCATTGGCAGATTTTTTGGTTGAGGTCTATTGATAGTTGATTGTGTTGTTGAGTTTGGTGGTCCAGTTTCTGATTGAGGTCTGTTGATAGTTGACTTTGGTGGTTCATTTTCTGATTCAGGTCTTTCGAAGTCTGGTCTAGTTTCTGGCTGAGATCTGCTGAGAGGCCTGCTGAGAGCTGTCTTTGTTGGTCTAGTTTGTTCATCATTTGCTGCATTAACTGCGACAGAGCATCCGTTGTACCAAAACACTCCTCACCACTTCCTACCCGAGCTTCTTCGCTTGGGAACTCGAAACTATTTGCGTCCTTACCTTCAGCCTCAAGCACGTCGATCATTCGACTGACAAGTTCGGACTTGTTCCCGGTTGTTGATAATTCGCGTCTACCGAGCTCTTCCTTCAGCTCCATTAGTTTTAAGTCTTTTAAATAACGCGGCATTTTCACTATCGATTATTTGTCCGTTAAAGACTTTCCGCGATACAAATTCACTCAAATTCTCTTTTTGTCCGTACGAGAACTTTTCACTTCACTAATTAAAGTTACCGCTCACTAGAGCACTCGAGAATATTCGGTTTCACAAAATTCTCACTGTCCGTTCGAGAATTTTCACTTCACTTCGCAGTTTGAAAACTTTATTCGTGCACAAAATTCTCACTTTGTCCGTTCGAGAATTTTAATTTCACTTTTCCACTCGCGATTTTAACCCGAATTAATTCTTGAAATCCCACTTTTGACACCAATTGTTGCGAGCTAGGGGTTCGCCGGCATTTCAAGTAAAACACAATTCGGTTAAAATAAAAATAAGTGATTATTTATTAATCGCACTTTCAATTCACAGAATTATAATCGCACAATAATTCGTACTCTATGGCAATACCGCCCGCTTATACCATATATCGCTTGACTCGTTCACTTTCGTTCTCTCTCAACACGGTCGCGTGTACCCGCTGGCTGTCACAATCGACGTAATCAAAATTACTGTGTCTTCGCTGAACGCTTCACCTGCTTATATACTAGGCGGTTGCAGTCTTGAATGTTCACCGGTGTACTTGAACGTTCGTTCAGTTGTGGAATCTTCTCGAAAGCTTCAGAGCCTTCGATTTCGATCTTCGTTCAGTGGTGTGTGCAGAGGATTCTAGTATATTGGAGAGCATTCGATAAGAAGAGAGATACAACCGTGCCGTTTCGCCTTATTTCTAATTGGGTTATTTTCGGTTGTTGTTGTTTTCATTATGTGTAACGATCGAGTTGTACGGTTGCGCGGTTGCCAGGCTTACACGTAACAATACTTTCACATGTAAAGAAAGTAATCATATTCTAAACATCAAAAATTAAATAAAAAAAAACAATCAAATAACAATAAAAAATTAATAATAATTCAACTACCCAAAAACAATATATGTATATTGTATATATAAAAAATCACAGTTAGGAAATAAAATAAATTAAATGAAATAATAATAATTGAACAATATATTATCACATAAAGAAAGTAATCGTATACTATAAATTAAAAAAAACAATAACAATAGAATAAAAAATTTAAAAAAATTCAACCATTTACCACACATACCCAACAACAAACTATACATGAAAAATCACAGTTAGTAATTAAAATAAAATGAATAAAATAATAATTATACAATGAAAATATTATAACTCAAAATAAATAGCATAACAAAATCCGCACATACTACTGTTTGTAATTTAATTCAATACGTCTTTCTTTTTTTGCAAATTCATCTATTACATCGGAATAAAAACTTGCTCACACAAACATGATTTAAGGAAAACCTTTTCAATGGACATTATTGCCCAGTCGCTAAGCCGTTGTTCGCCTGAACAATTCCTAAGATACGTTTTAATTCTTTTTAAACAAGAAAAACTACGCTCTGCGGACACACTGGTTACCGGTAATGTTAAAACCAAACATATTAATTTATAAAACTGATTGAAGCTATCTTTTAATTTATTGTTAATGAAATAGTTAAAAATTCCTTGAAAAGATTTTCCTTGCAAGTCAGAATCTGAATAAAGCACAACGAGTTCAGTCTTTAATGAAATTGGGTCATATACATCAGCATAAGTTTTAGTTAAATTTAGTAAAAAAATTAAGTAAAGAATGTTTTTAACTATTGATTAAATTTAGAAGAATCTAAAAGGTTTAAAAATGTGAAACTGGCTAGGGATGAAAATATTGAATTTATTTCTGCGGTAATATTATGTATAATTTCGACATAAATACGTGTAAAGAATAGTTCAACATTTTCATTACTGTCAACCAAGCACCTTTGTTTTTTCCGGCCTTGTGGTGTTTCGCAAATAGATGAGGTTTGGGTCCAAATTTCGGTGAAACTATTTCTTAATAATTGAAGTTGATTTTCAAAATCGATAATTTTTTGTATGCAGTACGTTATATCAGTTTGTTTACATTGAAATATATCCAAAAGTACGTCGGTTTGTGGAAAAATTTTAGAAAAAACATTGAGCAGAAAAACAAACTGGAAATCTGTAACTGAAACAAGAAGTCCCCTTGCGCTATTAACGGTCTCGCCGTCCCACTTTCCATTCTCATTTTCAATGATATATTGAAAGAGTTCTTTCAATTGATCTAAATTATCAAAAATGGTTAAAACTAATTGACCATTAAAAGTCCAACGTGTTGGAGCTAATTTTGGGAGTCTTTTTTTGAGGAATAAATCTAGTGCAACTGTTCTCTTTGTTGAATGATTAAAAAATGTTGGAAAACAAGTAATAGATTGAAAAAAAAATCGGCATTCGCGTATTTTATCGCATTATTTAGATAAAACTAAATTTAACCGATGAGCGAAATATTACCGAACCCAACTGTTTTGATAACAAAATGCGGCTTATAACATTATCTGCGATTACAATAAGCGGCATCCACTGTAATTCAGTTGGGTTCCATTTTCCACAAACAGAATTCATCGCTTATTTTTTCTTCGTTTATTGTTATCACCCGGTTAATGTTATTGTTTTTGGCTGGTCCCAAAGTGATTACAGTGGATGCCGCTTATTGTAATCGCGGATAATGTTATAAGCCGCATTTTGTTATCAAAACAGTTGGGTTCTATTTTCCACAAACAGAATTCATTGCTTATTTTTTTCTTCGTTTATTGTTATCACACGGTTAATGTTATTGTTTTTGGCTGGTCCCAAAGTGATTACAATAAGCGGCATCCACTGTACAATAATCGGCATCCACTGTACCATAATGCATCTCATCTAACGTGAATGTTTTTTTTTTGAATGACGTCACAGTAAGTTCAGTACGGAATGAAGTAAAAGCCCGACGAAGTCCAGAGAGGGCTCATCTAGACATTCTATTTTCCTGAACCCCCTGTGCCATCCTGTGGCGTTGAACTGCAGAGCTGGAAGGCCCTGCTTGCTTCTGAAGCGGCTCAAAAATCCGCTACGTAGGACCGCTAATACGAGCTGCCAATTGTCCTCGGAAACCTTGCCCTCGTTGTGTCGCCAGCGGCGGCGAAGTTCGCTGTCAAAATTTTAAAATTGTACCGCAATACACGTACTGACGCAGAATTACGACGGCGAGCGGTTGGGCGAACTTTTCGTTGCCGCTGGATTAAATGTAATTTCTAATTTTGCCGTCGCCGTCACAGTTGGCAGGGTTTTTTATTTCAGTTGACAGTGGCAATTAGACACAACAACTTCTTGCGACACATATTTTGGCGAAAAGTGCATTGTGTGTGTGTTTTCTTAATATATTGGTAAATAAAAAGTATAAAATTATAAATAAATAAGCATAAATCGCATTTCGCTCGCCGCTTGCGAAGTTCGTCACAATTGTGTTTATACCATAAGATAATAATTGATATTCAGTTTGTGTGTGGAAATAACCGCCAATACTTTATTAAAGAATTTGCTATCTTACCTTTCGGATCAGTCTGTCCATTGCTTTATCACTTCGCCTCTCCGTACCCATATCAGGAGATGATACCGAGGGCTTGCAGACAAAATCAATTCGGCGTGGAGAAAATATACGGCTTAAAGTGGGATGATGGTAACTTTTGTTACAACACTCTTCCGGAGATTTTGAGGAATTATGGAAACTGTAAAATATGTATTAAGGGTGATACGAAGGAGAAGTTTCTCAGGAAATACATACCAACCGCTGAGATAAACCAACTTCAAATACCGAGACTAAGTGATCTAAACAAATTTCAAACATTCTGTAAAGTACACAGTGAGGCATTAATTGACAGATGTGCTGTACAAAACTGTATCAACATTTACCTACATATGTTAATAAATGGATTCATTAAATAAAAAGATGATGTGTTTTTTCTTTTTTCTTATTTTTATTATGAAACCGTTACACTAAAAATAATATTAGACCTACAAAAGATAGAAAGCTCATAAAAAAGTCGGGAGTAATTTATGTGAATGTAAGAGCTGTGGGCTGGTATGATAAAGTCCTCGGCTGATAACTTGAACACATCCTTCTGCTTGCATCTGTCCGCATATTGTCTGTAGTATTCCCCTACACTTTCCGAAGCGTTGTTATTATGAAACATGACGATATTGAAAAATTCCATCATTTCAAACAAACAGAATAGCTCGAGATGTTTCACTTTGATACTGCCTTCACCTACAGGTATTCTGCCAACCTTCTGCAATCCAAGCTGGTTATCCGGTATTTCCTCGCCAACTTCAGTCTTCAACTGGTTGAGGTAATTGAAGACTGAAATCCATCCGGTGTTCCACGTTAATACGGAGAAGGATAACTATATATTATTTTTACCGCAAACGTGAACGCGTCAAACCCAAGCACAACTTTTCGATTTTGATAGTCATCCAGGTGGAATGTTCAGTAGAGCGTTTTCGCCGCGAATCATTGTTTTTTTCTCTTGTGAGATTGTTGAGTTGTCGCTGAACAAATAGCGTCGTCCCTGCTGGGCGGTTGCGAGTGCGTTCAAAATTCGGCATTACGCTGAGTTTGATCGCACCCGCAACTGTCACCAACTTAGAGCGAGAATTGACCTTTATTCGGTAGAGGCCGGAAGCGGGAAGTAGAAGACGAGACGAGTTGGTACCCGACAAGCGCGCGTCTATTTCGTCATTAGTTTTGCCAAATTTTTTTTTATTCTTGCGGAAATTTCGACAATTTCGCGGCAAATTTACGCAAAAATCGAGTTGAGTGTGGCGCGTGCCGAATTCCGTTCGAGTACGCGCGATCTAAACAAGCGTCGGAGCATTAAAAGTTCTAAGAGAGAGCGAGGGGCTCTGGCGTTCGCGGCACCCCTGGATAGTTCGGTTCGATTTCAAATTCAAAATTAAATCGCAAATTTTAAAGAAAAAAAAATTATATATTTATAAATTCTATGTGTTCCTTGATAAATTTAAAAGAGAAAGGGTGTGAAGGAAGTCGGGGTCCAAACGTGTTTCGGTTTTTTGAAAAAGAAAGAAGAAAAAAGATCCGAACCAAATCCGAAAATAACGGCGAATTTCCGGGGAATGCATTGGACTGTCCGATTTACCTGACGTGTGTGCACCACGAAATTGGACAATTGCCGTGCATTAATCGCCAGTGAACGGGTTCTTTGTTCGGTCGGAAATTAAAGTTGTACGACAATCTGTCGAAATTGCAAAGGAAAAAAAAAAAAAAAATACGCCACCATTTTTTTCTATAGAGAATTCGGTGTCGTCGCAATTGTGTGAGTTAGCCGTCTTCGCGATTGGATTCCGTTTTCGTGGCCGGAGGAGTGTCGTTGTTTCGTCGGGGTTTTGTCAGAAAGTCTTTCAATTGTCGGCTGTGGTGTCGTGTACGGGAAAGAGTTTTATCGACGGAAATTTTGCAAAAGTCCTGGTCTCAATCGAACGATAAACGCGGAAAATTTGCATCGGCGATAAGTTCCTGGAACGGACCAATTGTGGGACGGGTTTTTATTTAAATGATTTGAGACGATTTGCTGCGGCGTAGTAGATTACGTTTCCGACTGTCGGTCGGTCGAGGGCACTAGTTTGTCTTGTTGGTGGGCTTCCTATCGAATTTCCTGGTGAAAGAGTTTGGTGCCGGAAAACGCAGCAAAAAGTCGAGTGCTGTGAAAATTGAAGGTTACAATAAAAATAAAAAAGTAGAATCCAATAAGAAAATAAAATAAAAAATCTGCCAACAGTCTGGGCGCAACTTTATTATTTTTCGGGTAGAAGTTCGGAACGCGTTTAAGATTTATGCGGTGTAGGTTACTATGTGACTGAAAACCTAAAAAAATGGGTAGAATGGGGTTGCGCTAGAATACTTACGCCGTTGCTACATATAAAATATGAATTACATAATTGGGTCATACTCCGGGACGCAGTTTAAGTAGTAATATAATACTACGTAGTTATTAAGTGATTAGGAGGTTTTTCGTGATTTGGTTTTGGGCCATTACATGAAATCGGAAATGCGTTTGTAGGCGATTATATAAATAGTCTGTGGAAGTGAAAACCAATTTAATATCTCATCAATCCTAAGAATATCTCGAATATCTAAAAATCCTGAAATTAACTTTTTGACGATTATATAGGAAGCCATAAGAAGTAAAAATGAATTCAATATCTCATTAGAACTAAGAAATATGTGGGAATTTGTGAAAATATATGCAACCCCCTTGAACCCACTTTGGGGTTGAATATCCAAAAATCCTGAAATGAGTTTTTAGATATATATAAAGAAAGCCCGAGGAAGTGAAAACCAATCCGATGTCTTATCACTCCTAAGAGATATGACGGAATTCGTGAAAACGTGTTCAACCCGTTTATACCCTCTTAGAGGTTGAAAAAGGAAATTATTTGAAAACAAGTTTTAGGTGATTATTAAACAAGTCCGTGGAAGTAAAAAGTTATTCGATATCTAATCAGACCTGAGGGATATGGCTGAGTTCGTGAAAATGTATACAACCCCTTTACACCATCGTGGGGGTCGAATTTCAAAAAATCTTGAAAACACTTTCTAGATATTTATATGAAAAATCCGTAGCATAAAAATGGATTCAACAATTGGAAAGACCTAGTAGATATGATGAAAATCGTGAAAATATATGCATTCCATTTTCACTGATCATTTTTTTCGCTCCTCCTCTGTATGCCAATGTATATTTGAATTTTTTTTTAATCTAAATGACTTTTCTAGTTGACTTACATATACATACCGAGTTTCAACTTTCTAGCATAAGCCGTTCTATAGTTAGGAAAAACACCCCCCACCTCCGTACCATACTACCCCTATAAAATTTTATATTTTCTTAACATGCTACTACTATAGTTCTATCCAAATACCAAGTTTCAGCTTTATGTCATTATAGGTTCTCGAGATATAAAAATCGAAACTTTTGCTTTTCACCCTCCCCCACCCTCAACCCCTAGCCACTCACCACCAAAATTTTTTTTCCTGGTAGGGGTTTATTTGGCCTACTTCCGGTTAAAATTCTAAGCATCTATCATACACTGTTCTTGAGATATGAGACCTAATTTTTTAGAAAAATTCTTATCCCCTCCACTTCCATACTCCACCGCCCCCCTTAACAATTTTACTTTCGGCAAACTTTATTTGTCAACCTTAATACAGAAACCAAATTTTATTTTTCTAGTGTAATTGGTTCGTGAGATATCGTAATCTAAAGTTTTTCACCCCCCACCTCCGTACGCCACTTCCCCCACTCAAAAATTTTGTTTCCGATCTATTCTCCTAGTATGCCCACAGATGTTCATCAAGTTTTAATTTCGTGACATTAACCAATTAGGAGATATGGATTTTAGAATGTCTCGATCTCGGCTTTTGAGCGTTTCGGACGCATTATTATTCCCCTACTCCCACACCCCTTCAACCATATCCTCCCTTTTTTTGCAAATGGGTCCACTATCGATGCTCTATATAAATTCCAAGTTTCAGCCTCCTAGCCTAAGCGGTTACTGAGATCTTGAAACCAAAATTTTTCGTCCAAAACGCTTCCCCCACCTCCCCCCTCACACCCCCACCACTCAAAAGGTGGGCACTTGAAGGGGTCTTCTCAGTCTATCAACAAAAAAAAATTCAACTTAATAGCTCATAGGGTTTGAGAGCTATAAGCTTTCAAACGTTTAGCGTACGGCGGACGGCGTACGGCGTACGGCGGACGGCGCACAGACGGACTGAAATTTTTTTTTGCTTTTTTGGTGTCTATTAGTCATGAAACATGGAAAAAAAATTTTCAGGGTAGCAAATTTTTTTTTTTTAAAAATCGATAACAATACTTTATTATTAAAATAAAAAGTAAAAAACGAATGAAGTAAATTAATTTAAAAGAAATATAAAAAGAGAATGAATTAAATTAAAGAAAAGAAGCAATAAGTAAAATAAAAAAAAAAATTGAATTAAAATTAAAATACTAAATAATAATAAGATGACTGACAAGGACAGGACGGACTGAAAAATTAAATTAAATAAAATGATAATATAATATAATAAAAAGGTTATTGGACGAGAAAAGAAAAAAAAAAGGAACAAAACCAAAAGAAAGTAATGGGGTGAGTTTTTTTTTGATTTCTATAATTTCTCTTTCTTTTTTTTTCAATATTTTTATTGAGAAAATAGTCCCATTTTAAATCCCTGGAGTAAGCCGACACGAAATTTTTGTTGTACAGGCCAAGGGTTAATGGTCTGAGGATTGAGCAAGAACCCCCCCACAACTGCCGTAGCTAGTCCCGGTCGCCAGCAAGCGTGTCGCTTCCGCTCGATCTTCAGCCACCAATTGGGACGTAGGAGGAATTGGGTCACTCTTTCCTGAACCTTCCTTTTCCTCGAATATTTTGACTTTTTCAAGTCGAAATATTAAAATATAAATATTCCAAGGCCTCCGTTCACAACAAAATTCGTTATTAACATTTTCACAGTGATCGACTGATGTTTTTCTTTTGCTAGACTTATTGCATTCTACCTTTGTATTATCTGTCAACATATTCACTAAAAGATCTTAAAATGAAAACTGAAATACTGTTGTATTAGAGTGGGTCTTTTATACTTCCAAATTCTGGCTTACAACATTGATTGGAATAAACCCCGCCACTCTGTGCAGATCTCGCGGAGAGTAAATGATGATATAAATTCATGAGTTTATCGTCATTAAGGGCAAACTCCTTTGATGAAAATTGTTTCAGAATTCTTTTCAGACTCTTGTTCCTAGAGCTATAATAGATATTCACGCAGCAGTAATTTCCACAAGTCGAAGAGTAAACACTTTATAATCGTTTTTTGTTATTTAAAAAAAATTGGCGTATGTTGTGTATTTGCAAAAACACATGTTGGTTTTTTAATTTTATAAGGTAAACGGCCACATGGAAATATACCTTTGCAAAAGTGTTTTTTTCTGAACGAATATAAAACCCAACGTTACGGGGTCTTTCAGCAGTGTGAAAATGAAAACAGATAATAACCCAGCTGATTTCGAAGCAGAGCATCTCAGGACATCAAACCGTGTTTGTGATGCTGGAAAGGATGTCTGTGGTCCGTATGACAGACCAGTTACACGTCCAACATTGTCAACGCCCTTACCTTTCGCTTACAACATACTAATAACCCTCGAAACTTGCATGTTATTTGTTAGGCCTATGGAGCCAGATTTACAGTATTTACAATACAGTGAGTAACTGGTAGAGCTGTGAATACTAATAACAACTGTTTAATCTGGCAACACGGTCATGCCGGTGCACCTCAACACAGTCCATAACTTAATTGAGTACCATTACAACTTCTGACTGAATCGTTTGCATAGAAGCTCAATAAAGCATCAGTTATCATAGTACAGTTACATAGTTTTATTATTTTGTGATACTCGGGCATTTTCCCTAAAACACACCAAAAACGCTTGGTGTTACACATGGTCCGTCGAGCTGGATGTTAAAATCCGAAGATTAAAGTTTTATTGCAAATATTGCAAAGTTAGAAAATTGCTCTTCAATTTACCGTTCGAACCGCGTTTGTAAACGTGTGGTTGAAATGTAGAACAGAGTTTGTTCAGTCGCATTTGAACATAAAACATGTCTACGTCCGACAAAGAGCAATCTTCAGGCAAAATCGCCGCGGATGCGAAGAATCTTTCCAAATTGAGATTGGAGCGTGGAGTAGTGACGATGCAGCAGACAAAGATGAAGACATATGCAGAGCAGCGAGCCCGCGATGCAAGCATTCCAGAATTGGAGACTAAACTTCAACTCCTCGAATCATACTTCACCACGTCTAATCGAAATATTGGATGAAGGGGAAGTAAATTCCGACAAACGCGTTCAATACGAAGAGTCCTATTGCACCATAAAAACCAAGTTGATCACATACATTCAACGCGGTACCAGAAAATTTAGTGAAGCAACACTAGGAAACCAATCGACATCCGAAGTGACACAGCGACGCTCGGTACATTTACCTAACATTCTGCTTCCTAAATTTAGTGGTGTACCTACAAATTGGCTCGACTTCATCAGCCTGTTTGAACAAATGGTAGATGGAAACAATGATCTGGATGATATAGAGAAGTTTTATCATTTGAGGTCATGTCTCACCAGCAATGGTTCAAAGATAGTATCGTCGTTAGAGCTCACACCCGAAAATTATCGAAGAGCGCTTGCTGCATTGAGGGAGCGCTACGAAGACAAATCATTCATCGTCCGATCTCACATTGCTGAACTTTTCGACTTGCCTAGTGTAGGTACGAAATCAACCCAACAATTAAGAGATGTTTTGGACTCCGCGAACTGTCACGTTCACGCACTGTTATCCATAGAATCCAAGGAAGAACTCGCAGATTCTCTGTTGCTTTATTTAATAGCAAGTAAAATGGACATCGAAACACAAGCAAAGTGGCAGGAGTGTTCTACCACTACAGAGATACCAACATGGGACCAGTTTCGCCAGTTTCTAGAATGCCGTTGTCGGGCACTCGCCATCATTTCAGTAGACGTCAGTCAACGTCAATTGCCAAACGTCAGTCAACGTCAAATGACAAAACAACCGAATCAAAATAGGATTCATAATTCAACAACGTTCATATCAACTGCTGCAGCATCGGCTGTTTCAAAACGATGCATAATATGCAATGACACGTCGCATTCCGTCTTTAAATGTCAAGATTGGCTGAAACTTACACCCGTTCAACGCTTTAGTGAAGCAAAGACGCGAAATTTGTGCATCAATTGCCTGAATCCCGATCACGGTATCCGTCAGTGAAAGGCAGGTAGGTGTCAAATATGTAAAAAATCCCACCATACGCTTCTACACTTTGAGTCTCATCCTAACGTAGTCAAGAACGACGTAGAGCCGAAGACAGATCAAAGTCAAGCGGCAGCTCTCATCGCACATAATACAAATTCAACCTCCACCTTCCACATA
This sequence comes from Beris morrisii, assembly GCA_951812415.1. Taxonomy (NCBI): domain Eukaryota; kingdom Metazoa; phylum Arthropoda; class Insecta; order Diptera; family Stratiomyidae; genus Beris; species Beris morrisii. Next base: position 100,512,552 of record OX638311.1, read on the forward strand.
AGCGATTGTGCCAGTCATCAAGCTTCCATACTAGCCACCGCTCTAATCAATGTTGAGGATCACACTGGGGCACTATTAACCTGCAGAGCTATATTGGATTCTGGTTCTCAGATGAACTTTGTGTCAGAGCACTGTGCGCAGCTATTGAAGTTGAAGCGAACTAAGGTCAACGTGATCGTTAATGGAATTGGAGAAACAGACTCTCTGGTTCATTACTCAGTACAACTGTCATTGCAGTCACGTCAGTCGAACTTCAGGGCAACCATTGATGCCCTTGTCCTTCGTAAATTAACAGCTGTTCAGCCAAATCATAGGATCGACACCCAGGAATGGAACATTCCTGACAACATTGTCTTGGCGGATCCAACGTTTCATCTGCCTCAACGTGTCGACATTCTCATCGGAGCGACATTATTCTTTGAACTACTTGCAGTCGGTCAAATCAAAATTGGCAACAACCTACCCACGATCCAGAAAACTTGATTGGGATGGATCGTTGCTGGACCTACAGGAACTTCATCATGTGTCACGGTCGCAGCGAACACATGCATTCAAGTCAACGAAGAGTCTGATGATAAACTAGATAACCTTGTTCACCAGTTCTGGATCTCAGAAAATTACAGAGCGCCAACCACATCATTGTCAGAGGAGGAAGAAAGATGCGAACAACACTTCGTCCAGAACACTCGTCATTTGTCAGACGGTCGGTATGCTGTTCGGCTTCCATTCATGAAGTCCACCGATATTATTGGGGAATCTTTTGCAATCGCACTTAGAAGGTTTTACTTTATTATTTCAATAATACAGTATTGTTATCGATTTTTAAAAAAAAAAAATTTGCTACCCTCAAAATTTTTTTTTTCACGTTTCATGACGAGTAGACACGAAAAAAGCAAAAAAAAATTTCAGTCCGTCTGTCCGCCGTACGCCGTACGCCGTACGCCGTACGCCGTACGTCTACCGGTGTACGCAAAATTGTTTGAAGGCTCGTAGCACCCAAACCCTATGAGCTATTTAATTGAATTTTTTTTCGTGGGTAGAGTGGGTTGGCCCCCTAAAGTGACCAAATTTGGAGGGGTGGGGGTGTAAGGGGGGAGGAGGGGGAAGCGTTTTAGACGGAAAATTTTGGTTTCTAGATCTCAGCAACCGCTTATGCTAGGAGACTGAAATTTGGAATTTATATAGAGCTTCGGTAGTGGACCCATTTGCAAAAAAATTGCCGATATAGGTGAAGGGGTTCGGGAGTGGGGGGAAAAATAATGCGTCCGAAACGCAAAAAAGGTGAGATCGACACATTCTAAAATCCATATCTCCTAAACGGTCAATGTCACAAAATTGAAACTTAATGAATATCTGTAGGTATACTAGGAAAATAGATCGAAACCAAAAATTTTAGTGGGGGAAGTGGCGTACGGGGGTGGGGGGTGAAAAGCTTTAGATTACGATATCTTATGAACCAATTGTACTAGATAAATAAAATTTGGTTTGTGTATAAAGGTTGACAAATGAAGTTTGATGAAAGTAAAATTTTTTAAGGGGGCGGTGGAGCATGAAAGTGGAGGGGATAAGAATTTTTCAAAAAAATCACGTATCATATCTCAAGAACAGTTTAAGATAGATGCTTAAAATTTTTACCAGAAGTAGGCCTAATAGACCCCTAGCGGAAAACAAAATTTAGGAGGTGTGGGGGTAGAGGCTGAGGGTGGGGGAGGGTGGAAAGGAAAAAGTTCCGATTTTAATATCTCGACAACCTATAATGATATAAAGCTGAAACTTGGTATTTGGATAGAGCTATATTAGTAGCATCTTGGAAAAATATAATTTTTTATAGGGGTAGTATGGTACAGGAGTGGGGGGTGTTTTTCCTATCTATAGAACGGCTTATGCTACAAAGTTGAAACTTGGTACGTTTATGTAAATCAACTAGAAAACTAATTTAAATAAAAAAAATTTCAAATTTCTAATGGCGTTCAGAGGGGGGGGCAAAAAAAATGATCAGTGAAAATGGTATGCACATATTTTCACGGGTTTCGTCATATCTATTAGGTCTTCCCAAATATTGAATTAATTTTTATTCTACGGCTTCTTCATATAAATACCTAGAAAGTGTTTTCAGGATTTTTTAAAATTCGATCCCTAAGGGGGTGCAAAGGGGGTTGTAAAATTTTTCACGAATTCTACTATATCCCCACGTCTTATCAGATATGGAATATCTTTTCACTTTCACGTGCTTGCGTAATAATCGCCTAAAACTTGTTTTTAAGTTTTTTCCTTTTTCAACCCCTAAGAGGGTATAAACGGGTTGAACACGTTTTCACGAGTTCCGTCATTTCTTTTAGAAGTGATAAGAAATTGAATTGGTTCCTACTTTCTCGTGCTGTCTTCATATTTATTTATTAACTCCTTTCAGGATTTTTGGATATTCAACCCCCAAGTGAGTGTAAGGAGGTTGCATATCTGATAATATATCGAATTCATTTTTACTTCCCAAGGTTTCCTATATAAAAAAGCCAAAATATCAATTTCAGTATTTTAGATATTCAATCCTAATGGGTGTAAGGGGGTAGTATGCTTTTCAAAGTTTCGACATATTTCTTAGGTTTGATGAGATATTAGATCGCTTTTCATTTCCACAGACTTTTTATATAATCGCCTACAAACCCATTTCTCGATTTTTGGATATTCAGCCCCCAAGGGTTTGCATATATTTTCACAAATTTTGCCATCCCTTAGTTCTGATGAGATATAAAATTGGTTATTACGGCATTTGATGTAATGACCTTAAAACCAATTTCACCGTTTTTCGAATTTCAAGAACCAAGGGGGTGTGAAGAGTTTGCTTACGTTTTTACAAATTTTTCAATATCCGTCTTGTCTCATGAGATATCAAGTTGCTTCTTATGAAATCGTCTAAAAACCTGTTTCACAATTTTTTCGAAATTCAAACCCCAAGTGGAAGTAATGGATTTGTATACGTTTTAACAATTCGACTATCTAATTCTGATAAGGCAACAAATTCGTCTTTACTTCTATGGGCTTATAGTGTACATAATATACTGAAATTCGAATAGTCTACACGGACTTTTTCAATGTTTAAAATCTTGTTCTAAAAATCTCTATTTTAAATATTTTTATATTAAGAACAAAAATAATTTTCCAAGAAATCTAATAATCTCGAAGCAACTCATGATACACTCCGACTTTGACCGCTCCCGAACTTTGACCCGAAAAATAATAAAGTTTCGCCCAGACCATTGGCAGATTTTTAGTTTTGGAAAAGAAACTGTGTAGTGGGAGTGATTCTACCATCGCTCTTACATGGTTATCAGAACCGTCTTACAAATGGTCCACATTTGTCACGAATCGTGTAGGAAAAATACAAGAGCTCACAAAAGGTTACATGTGGAGACACGTTCGAACTGAAAACAACCCTGCCGATCTTATTAGCCGAGGCGTGTACTCGGAAGAATTAGTGTCATCAACATTCTGAGAATGTTCAAGTGAATCATCGAAGTCAGCTACATTCATAAAAGTGGAGAACCCACCAGAGGAGCGGAAACAATACTTGATGTTAGTCGCCACAGAACCAACGACGTTTTCTCGCTTACAGCGAGTTTTCACATATGTCACAATATTTATCACAACATGCCGCAATCGTACCAGGCGTTCGTCAGGACATCTTACGATGTCTTACTTTGCTCAACAGTATTCTGCAGCACTACTGGCCGATAGGAGGAAGAAGTACTGCCAGGGGCCTTATTACTGAATACGATACGATCAAAAATATTTACGATTTAAATTTACGATACGATTTTACTTTGGTATTACTGAATACGATCGTAAGGGACAAACAGTGCTGCCATTAAAAGTGTGTGAATTTTGCTCTTAAAAGTGTATGAGACTTACGACCGGTCGACAGCGAACGTAAAATATTACGACCGAAACTTAACGATTTGTTAAAAAATCGTATTCAGGAATGCCACATCTACGATCAATTTGAATCGTATCGTACAAATTTACGATTTATTGTAAGGTCGTATTCAGTAATGCCAAATTTAGAATTTACGATTGATTTTGATCGTATCGTATTCAGTAATAAGGCCCCAGGAGAATAGTACACAAATGTGTTTAGTGCTTCCGTTGTCGACCCTCCTCCGCCAATCAATTAATGGGTGAGCTCCCACCGGAGCGCGTTCAACACCAACAATTATGACCATTCGTTACAACGGGAATCGATTTTTGCGGTCCGATGTATATAACTACCCGCATCAGAGGCAAGGCTGCAATCAAGGTGTATGTGGCGATCTTCATATGCTTCGCTACGAAAGCAGTGCACTTGGAGCTGGTCTCAGAACTTACAACGGAAGCTTTCATTCTGGCCTTGAAACGATTCATCGGACGTCATGGTAAATGTTCAGTTCTGTATTCTGATAATGCCACTAATTTTGTTGGGGCAAAGTCGCAGTTGGGAGAACTACGACGACTTTTTTATTCACAACAACATCAAGAGGATATAATCATCGCATGCCAGGAAAACGGAATACAGTGGAAATTTATTCCACCGCGGTCACCGCATTTCGGAGGCCCGTGGGAGGCTGCCGTCAAAACAGCAAAGTTTCACATGCATCGTATTATTGGTACATCACGAATTACGTACGAAGAATTAAACACCATTATCATACAAATTGAAGCAGTCATGAATTCACGACCGATTTCTCCGTTGTCGGCTGACCCTAACGATCTCCAAGCATTGACTCCTGGACATTACATCATCGGTGCTCCACTCACGTCTATAATCGAACCACAGATCAAAGAAGAAGATATTAATCGTCTGAATCGATACAATCGATTGCGGGCCTTATATCAACACTTTTGGAATAGATGGTCGTCGGATTATCTCAACACACTTCAAAACAGAACCAAATGGAAAGACGAGTCCAACAACATCACCGTTAATACGTTAGTTCTCATAAAGGACACAAATTTGCCACCGTTGAAATGGCAGCTTGGTTGTATAATCGAGGTCCATCCTGGATCTAATGGCTTAGTTAGAGCCGTTACTGTGAAGACGGCAACAGGAGCCTTCAAGAGATCAGTAGTCAACGTGTGTCCACTGCCGGTGGACACTTAACAACTTAATTTCAAAATCCAGGGCTTTCAAGGTGGGCGGCATGTTTAATCTGGCAACACGCAACTGAATCGTTTGCATAGAAGCTCAATAAAGCATCAGTTATCATAGTACAGTTACATAGTTTTATTATTTTGTGATACTCGGGCATTTTTCCTAAAACACACCAAAAACGCTTGGTGTTACACAACAACATTTCATGCATCATCACGTCTGGAACTGAAACATGCTTATTGGCAGACGCACTTTATAGCTAACTGTAATCAAGGAATTAATTTTCTGTATAGAGTATGGAAATAAAGTTTTCAGAAAAATGTATCTCCTCTCAGGAAAGAAGGAACTTGAAGAAAAGAAGAATTGCATTATATGACAGGCACTTCACATAAGAATTGCAGATGTTACCTACCTACAGGCACTTCACAAATCCTAACTGGTAATTACTCCAAGCAATAACCTACGGAAGAAAAACATGAACGATAATGTTTATCGTAAATAACCATCTGCAGTTTAGATTCCAACTAACCAGACTGCTAGATAAAATACAGTAATTATATTTATTACCGACGGAAGAAGAACACGGTTGAGAAGAATTGAACTGTGATCTACATACCTGATCAAAGTCTAAAAGAACAACATAATAAAACCATCATGTCGCAAACACTCCCCAGCTTCAGTTAACCAGCCTACGGGTTACCATCTACGAATAAGAATATAAGGAAATGAAATGGGCCGAGAGAAATGAAGCAGAAACGAAACTGCGTCATAGCTCTTTTGACACAGTGGGTTTTCTGTTTGTTTACATAAAAAATACAAATTCGGTTAAAATTGAGCATGTGTGGAGATGGTCCATGGCATAAAAGGTTAGAGATAGTGAAAGAAAACCAGAAATATTTCAATGAGCGCGTGTTTATTTAATAATCGCATGGGCAAAGCGGAAGCAAGACGATAGGTGGAAGGTTCTTATGCGGTTTGTTCTCTCTCGAAATATTGATGTCTATGCGGTAAAATAACTAAGTTTCTGTGGAGATATATGGTAATTACAGCCGCCTGGTTACCCTCCAATGCATTATATGACTTCATCAACCTTATAAACCATCATCTTCATACTCTGTCGCAAACATTCCCCAGCTTCCCCTTTCAGGGAAAAAAATCTGCCAATGGTCTGGGCGAAACTTTATTATTTTTCGGGTCAAAATTCGGGAGCAGTCAAAGTCGGAGTGTATCATGAGTTGCTTCGAGATTATTAGATTTCTTGGAAAATAAATTTTGTTCTTAAAATAAAAATATTTAAAATAGAGATTTTTAGCCGATGAAACATTGAAAAAGCCCGTGTAGACTATTCGAATTTCGGTATATTATGTACACTAAAACCCCATAGAAGTAAAAACGAATTTGTTCCCTTATCAGAATTAAGAGATATGACGAATTGTTAAAACGTATACAAACCCATTACGTCAACTTGCGGTTTGAATTTCGAAAAAATTGTGAAACAGGTTTTTAAACGATTTCATAAGAAGCAACTTGATATCTCATGAGGCACGAGGGATTTTGGAAAATTTGTGAAAACGTAAGCAAACCCTTCACACCACTTGGTTCTTGAAATTCGAAAAATCGTGAATTGGTTGGCCGTAATAATCAATTTTATATCTCATCAGAATTAAGGGATGGCAAAAATTGTGAAAACATATACAAACCCTTGGAGGTTGAATATCGTAAAATTGAGAAATGGGTTTGTAGGCGATTATATAAAAAGTCTGTGGAAGTGAAAAGCGATCTAATATCTCATCGAACCTAAGAAATATGTCGAAGCTTTGAAAAGCATATAACCCGCTTACACCCCTTAGGATTGAATATCTAAAATACTGAAATTGACATTTTGGCTTTTTTATATAGGAAACCATAGGAAGTTAAAATGAAGTCGTTATATCAGATATGCAACCTGCTTCCACCAACTTGGGGGTTGAATATCCGAAAATCCCGAAAGGAGTTAATAAATAAAAAATCTGCCAATGGTCTGGGCGAAACTTTATTATTTTTCGGGTCAAAGTTCAGAAGCGGTCAAAGTCGGAGTATATCATCAGTTGTTTCGAGATTATGACGTATCTTGGAAAGTTAATTTTGTTCTTAAAATAAAAATATTTAAAAAGCCCGTGTAGACTATTAGAATTTCGGTATATTATGTACACTAAAAGCCCATAGAAGTAAAAACGAATTGGCTGCCATATCAGAATTAAGAGATATGACGAATTGTTAAAACGTATATAAAACCATTAATTCCACTTGGGGTTTGAATTTCGAAAAAATTGTGAAACAGGTTTTTAAACGATTTCATAAGAACCAACTTGATATCTCATGAGACACGAGGGATTTTGAAAAATCATGAAATTGGTTTTTAGGTCATTACATCAAATGCCGTAATAACCAATTTTATATCTCATCAGAACTAAGGGATGGCAAAAATTGTGAAAACATATGGAAATCCTTGGGGGTTGAATATCGAAAAATTGAGAAATGGGTTTGTAGGCGAATATATAAAAAGTCTGTGGAAGTGAAAAGCGATATAATATCTCATGAAACCTAAGAAATATATCGAAGCTTTGAAAAGCATACAATCCCTTACACCCCTTAGGATTAAATATCTAAAAATACTGAAATTAACTTTTTGGCGCTTATATGTATGGGAAACCTTAGGAAGTAAAAATAAATTCGATATATTATCAGATCTAAGCAATATGTAAGAATCTGTGAAAACATATGCAACCTTCTTACACACACTTGAAGTGGGGGTTGAATACCCAAAAATCCTGAAAGGAGTTAATAGATGAATATGAAGACAAAACGAGAAAGTAAAAACCAATTTAATTTCTTATCAAAAGAAATGACGTTAAAACGTGTTCAACAGATTTATAACCTCTTAGGGCTGAAAAAGGAAAAACTGAAAAACAAGTTTTAGATGATTATTACGCAAGCCCGTGAAAGTGAAAAGTTAGTCGATATCTAATAAGACCTGGGGGATATAACAGAATTCGTGAAAAGTATACAACCACTTTACACCCCCTTAGGGGTAGAATTTCAAAAAATCGTGAAAACACTTTCTAGGTATTTATATGAAGAAGCCGTAGAATAAAAATGAATTCAATATTTGGGAAGACCTAATAGATATGACGAAAATCGTGAAAATATATGCATTCCATTTTCACTGATAAATTTTTTCGCCCCCCCCTTCCAAACGCCAATGAATATTTGAAAATTTTTTTTTATCTAAATTACTTTTCTAGTTGATTTACATAAACGTACCAAGTTTCAACTTTGTAGCATAAGCCGTTCTATAGATAGCAAAAACACCCCCCACCCCCATACCATACTACCCCTATAAAAAATTATATTTTTCCAAGATGCTCCTAATATATCTCTATCTAAATATCAATTTTCAGCTTTATATCATTATAGGTTGTCGAGATATTAAAATCGAAACTTTTTCCTTTTCACCCTCCCCCACCCTCACCCTCTACACCCCCACCCACAAAATTTTGTTTTCTGCGAGGGGTCTACTAGACCTACTTCTGCTAAAAATTTTAAGCATCTAGCTTACACTGTTCTTGAGATATGAGACGTGATTTTTTAGAAAAATTCTTATCCCCTCCACTTTCATGCTCCACCGCCCCCTTAAAAAATTTTGCTTTCAGCAAACTTCATTTGTCAACCTTTATACAGAAACGAAATTTTATTTCTCTAGTGCAATTGGTTCGTGAGATAACGTAATCTAAAGTTTTTCGCCCCCCACCCGAGTACGCCACTGCCCCTACTCAAATTTTTGTTTCCGATCTATTGTCCTAGTATACCTACAGATATTCATTAAGTTTTAATTTTGTGACATTGATCGTTTAGGAGATATGGAATTTAGAATGTGTCGATCTCGCCTTTTTTGCGTTTCGGACGCATTATTATTCCCCCCACTCCCAAACCCCTTCATCTATATCGGCAATTTTTTTGCAAATGGTTCCACTACCGAAGCTCTATATAAATTCCAAATTTCAGCCTCCTAGCGTAGGCGGTTGCTGAGATCTAGAAACCAAAATTTTCCGTCTAAAACACTTCCCCCTCCTCCCCCCTCACACCCCCACCCCTCCAAATTTGGTCACTTAAGGGGGCCTAGCCACTCTACCCACGAAAAAAAATTCAACTAAATAGCTCAAAGGATTTGGGTGCTACGAGCCTTGAAACAATTTTGCGTACACCGGTAGACGTACGGCATACGGCGTACGGCGGACAGACGGACTGAAATTTTTTTTGCTTTTTTCGTGTCTACTCGTTATGAAACGTAAAAAAAAAAATTTTGAGGGTAGCAAATTTTTTTTTTTAAAAATCGATAACAATACTGTATTATTGAAATAATAAAGTAAAACACATTTTACCAGGTTAGAGCAAAATAAGCTTTGTAGAAAAAATTAATGAAATAAATGCAAAAACTTTTATTTAATTTGTTTACTTTAAATACCCTCACACCTCCACTTTCAGAAGGTTGCTGTAAGAATCACTTTTGCATGGGGCTCCAGTTAAGCAGCCTACGGGTTCGCTGTGAAAAATTATCGCTAAGTTGCAATTAGCCAATTGGAACCGAGGCTCCAGTTAACCAGCCTGAAAAATTATCGCTAACTTGCAATTACCCACTCTATCACACACATCACCTAGCCCCACCTTTCTGCAAAAAACAAATTGTCTATACACTTTTACCAGGGAAGAGCGGGCAGTAGCGAGAAAAATTAACGCTATTGCCGGTCTCACACACCAACTATTTTTCCCACCTACTTGCGAAAAATTACCGTAAAGTTGCAATTACTCACTCTGCTGCACACATCATCCAGCTTCCCCTTTCACGCAAAAACAAATTTTGTATACACTTTCATCAGGCAGGAACGAGAAAGAGCGAGGAAAATTATCGCTACTGCCGGTCTCACACACCAACGAGTTTTCACACCTACTTTCCCCAGAACAAGATGTTTGGCCGTAAAAGCAGCTTTTCTGGGAAAAAAGATCGAAAATGCTAATACCCTAGGCAGACGACACATTCGCATGATCATTCGGGGAATGATCATTCCCATTCAATGATCAACATTGACACACGTCTACCGGAATTACGTTTAATCTGTCAAAATATTATTGTTGTAGCAATGCTCAATAAAAGTTGGCATTTTTGCATTGGCATGCGGCTACGTTTTATATGTTGAAATAGAGTGATAGAAAAGTGCTAATATGCCAGCAATTGTAAACGAAACGTTAAAAAGATTGATCGTAATTAATGCACACATGAAATAAATAGAAAAATATGGACGGTGGAACACCTGATTTTCCACTTGTTTCACGATAGTTTCATAGGCTTGATGCTAGATGGCGTTGCGAGCGCTTGAATGAATTAACAATTTATCTCGGAATTACCATTTCGCAATTGTAATTGGAATGATGGATTGAATAACCAATTTGACAATTACATTGTGACAGATGTGATGCGGAATTATCATTCGACTAGGAATGATCATTCGAATGCGTCGTCTGCCTAGGGTATAACACTTTACAAGCTTTTCTGGCAAAAGGATCGAAAATGCTTACACTTTGGCCAAAAAAGCTCGAACATCTTCATACAAAGGCAAGCGTAAGCATTCGTCATGCTCGCCCTCTCGCACCTATGGAGCGAAGATACAAAAGTGTTGCACTTACTACTGTCGCACCCTATAGCGGCTTCCTTGGTTACTATGTTCTCAACATTTCCCGTGTCTATATAGACTCGTAGCGCCTCTCTATTTTCAAACCTCTTTGCCTGAATGTTGAATCTGCTGGCTGAATTAGTAAACTGACCTGTTTGGTTTCGTCAGCTGGTCCTTTTTGACTACACTCATGCACCTTGTTTCCGCTAACTTCACAACTCCAGCAATTATCCATCCTCGCCTTAGGGCAATCTTGGCTCATATGACTGCCTTCTGCCTGGCAATTGTAGCAACGAATCGCCAATCGAGAGGATACTAATCGCCTTGGATAGGCCTCTCTTGCCGCACTTCTTTTTTTACTTCTATTCCCTACATTCGTCTTGTACGCCTCCAAACTCAAGAACTGGTTGTGGAGCGTTTTTGGCGTCGCATATTTCAGAGCATATGCGTTCGCCCGCAGCTCCTGCGGTAATCCTTGCACAATACACTATACCGCACTCTCTCCTCTTATTCCCACTGAACCACATAACGCCAGCTTTTCGTGGTACTATGAAATCATTTCTTTAGTTGGTAATTTTCGCCGTTGCCCTAACTCCTCCAATATTTCAACAAAATCATGCCGCCGTGGAAAAGCTGTACACAAGTATGACTTCTACTGTATCCATACGACTCCAGTCTCCAATGCCATGTCCTCGCTGCGCCATCTAGTTTCGCCTATGCGATGGTACTTCAATTATAGTCCGATCATCCGTAGACATCGCCTAGCTGATCAATCTTCAGCAACCAACGATCCACGTTCGTATCGGCATCCTCACGATCGAATGGCACGTTGGCTATCTGCCATCGCTTCTTAGTGATATTTTTTAAACGATATATCGATAATATCGGCCGAAATTTTTGAAAGCGAGATATCGATATTAAAATCCGACTATCGGACCCGATATTTTTAGATAAGTATAGCATATTTTAGAGCTCGAACGGTATTTTTCATTTCTGCTTATTTTTGTTCTTATGTACCTACTCATGCTTTGGCAGCAAATTTAGCTATTTCTAGTTGATATGGTAATCTAATAAGTTAATTATGCCGAAGCATTCGGAAAACAGAACGTCTGAAATTAAGCAAACCTAGTGGGAGCTCTGACTGGACTTTGTCACATGAGAAAGCATCTCCATAGGATTAGTCTCTCTGAGAGTAAAATATGCAGAATTTGCGATGATGAAGACGAAACACCAGAGAACATTCTCTGTGAATGTGAGGGACTTGTTCGTAAAAGACTTCATCACTTCGGTTAGGGTTTCATGAAACCATCAAAATTCCTGGCTATTCCTCTTCCAAAAACACTGAGTTTCATTGGAAGCGCAGAGATCGAAGAGGAACCATAGATAATCCAGAGGGATGTCGCAATAGGCCCAATTGAGGCTTGAATGACAGAGGTGACCAAACCAACCCCTACACGAAAATCTAATATAATAATGTATATGACGGATGTCAGATAGGTTGAAACTAGAAAACTGTTTTTCAATCACGCAAAGTCTATTTCTGTCGAAACAAAAAGATGCAAGACAAGTGGTTTCTGTAGGTGGGAGCAACCAGGCAACTATCCTGTGTACATTGATCTATCCGCTCAGTACCTTGTTGTTATTGGTTTTTAATCTTGCTCTTTCAAATAGAAGGAATTTAAAAAACCCAGAGGAAAGTAATATGTTTGTATGTATTAAAGAGTCACAGTGTTGAGGCCGATATCGATCTTTGAGATTATGCCGAGAACAAAATAAAAACGTGTGTATCGTTTTGATGCCGAACATTGAAGAGGCATGACAATCAGCTGGTTGTGTAGACAATCAATTGTCGGGTGGGTTTACACCACGTCCGTCAAAATGCAGGGTTCTATTTATTTCAACACCCCAACTTTTTAAATATTTTCTTAACAACAATTATAGAAATTCAAAAAACATAAATGAACACAATTCAGTATTAAGGCAAATTGAATAATAAGACAGAAATATCAAGTACATACATAAATCAATTACCTTTGTGATTCAAAAAAACTAAGATTTCAAGTATTCAATAAAATTACTTAATTCATGATCAGTAGTAGTATTAAGTATTAATTTAATCTAAGAACTCAATTGTTCAAGGCCCATGCCTTTGACACAGAATTTATACTTTTCAGCTGGTACTGCTTTCGTTAAACAATCCGCAGTATTTTCGGTTGTTGGGATCTGATTGTAGCTGACTTTTCGCTGACTTTGCTGCGTATGTAGTGGTGTCTAACATCAATGTGCTTCGTCCTTGCTCAGAAGCTGTCTTCTATAGCTAATGAAATAGCGCTTTGATTGTCACAGCATATGGGAATTCTTACTATTTCGTTATTGAATTGCTCGTAGAACTGTTTTAACCAGACAGCTTCTTGCGTAGTTGCCGCCAAAGCCATATACTCGGCTTCCATGCTTGATATGAAATGGCACCTCCTGCTAACTTAAATACATAGCCAGTACAGGAACGTCGCTTATCAACGTCTGAGGCCCAGTCAGCATCACTAAACCCATGTAAGGTTTCACCATCTGAATAACGATACAAGATTTTGTAATTAATTGTTGATTTTAAATACCTAAATATCCTTTTCACAGCTGTCCAGTGTGCCTCGCCGAATTCCGTGTTGAATCGGCTGACGTCGTTCACTGTGAACGCGATATCAGGTCTTGAGCCTTGTGCCAGGTACAACAAGCTACCTACGGCTTCCTGATATGGAGTTTTATCCATACCTTCCTTGTCTCCAATCATATTTTTCGATAATTTCTGATTTGGGTCGCTGGGTGTTGACTGCGGTTTGCAGTCTTCCATACCGAAACGGGTCAAAATCCTTTCTGTATATGAGGACTGATCGATTGCGATACCATCATCGGTGAATGTAATATTCAGACCAACGCACTGCTTCGCAGATCCCATATCTTTCATGTGGAATGCTTTGGTGAGTTCTGACTTCAAGTTGTCGCGTACAGTTTCATTCTTCCAAAAAATTAAGAAGTCATCCACGTAAATTGCGATGATTAGACTTGCATCCGCCGTGAAATATACACAAGGATCGAGCTTTGATTTAATCAAACCAAATGACTGCAATACAGCATCGAGTTTTTTGTTCCATTGTCTGCCACTTTTGTTTTAATCCGTACATGGCCTTGTTTAGACGACACACGCGTTTCGTTCCATCGTTGAAACCTTCTGGCTGTTCAATGTAGATTTCTTCTTGCAGATCTCCTTGTAGGAATGCCGTCACAGCATCCATTTGATCTATTTTCAATTTCCATTTTGCTGCTAATGCAATGAGGAAGCGAATAGAAGTGTATCGAACTACCGGTGAGTATGTCTCATTGAAATCAATACCGTGCTTCTGGGAACACCCCTTTGCTACCAATCTTGCTTTATGTCGAACCACTCTTCCGTCATCATCATATTTAATTTTGAATACCCATTTCGATCTAAGTGGTCTTTTCCAGGTGGCAGTTCCATCATTGTCCAGGTATGATTGGCTTTCAATGACTTTAACTCTTCATACATTGCGCCTTTCCATTCATTGCTATCATGCCTATTCAAGGCTTCTACAACTGTAATCGGGTCATTTGAAATATCCATTGCCGAATACGTAACAAATTTTCTTTGTTCTGTTTTCTTTGTTCTTGTTTCTTTCGTTGGCGTTCGGAACTCCGTACTGGATGGTCTGGAATCGTTATGTTTATATCCGGCTCGTAATCATTATCTTCATTATCGGCATCATGATATTCGATATCAGAGATATTACTTTGATCTTGATTTTCAGCTTTTAACGCTTCATTTTTTTCTTCTTCAACATTGGATATTGATTCAATTACCCCAACTGAACTCATATTCTCTCCAAGATCAATTGAAACGTAATCGTTCACTTTTGCTGCTCTCGGGTCCAAGAAAGTAACGTCACGACTGACAACTACGGTTTTAGTTATTGGATCAATACTTCTCAAACCCTTTTGGGTGTCGCTGAATCCAACGAACAACATTCGCTTTGATTTCGCATCCCACTTTTTGCGCTTTTGTTTTGGTACGTATACCATAACAGGAGAACCAAAAATCTGCAGCTCCTTCAAGTCTATCTTGGATCCTGTCCAAACTCCTTCGGGTGTCGTTTTTCCAATTGTTCGATTGACTGAACGGTTGACTACATAGGCTGCCATGTTCACTGCTTCGGCCCAATACGGCTTGTCTAAATCCGCGTCAAACAACATACATTTTGCACGTTCAACTAATGTTCGATTCATGCGTTCCGCTACACCGTTCTGCTGTGGCGTATAGGTGCACGATGTTTGGTGTATAATACCAGCCTTCTCGCATATCGAAGTGAACTCATTGCCGTAGTATTCAGTCCCGTTATCCGATCTTATTGCTTTTATTTTTGTTTCTGTTTGTGTTTCGACCATATTCTTAAATGATTTGAAAATCTGAGGCAATTCGCTTTTTCGCTTCATAAAATACACAAATACTTTTCGGGAGAAAATCATCGATGAATGTGGCGAAATATTTGGCTCCACCAATTGACGCGTTTCCATTGGACCGCAAACGTCTGTATGGATCAGTTCAAGTACACTCTTCGTTTTGATCTTCGTATCATGCTGTTTGAAGGGTTCTCGAGATTGTTTACCTAGTAAACAAACGATGCATTTGGCTAGAATATTTTTGTTTCCTCTAAATGAAATTCCACTTGCCTCGCCCTTCAGTTTGAGCATATCTCCGTAGCTTAAATGGCCAAGCCGTCGATGCCAGGTCATCAGTTCATCGCTCGTACTGCTTGCCATGTTGCAATTTTCAGTGAATGGATTTATTTTATATGTGCCATTATATGGCTTAACTCGAGATACCAATTCGTTTCCTTTATTTAATATGGTACAACCGTCACTATCAAAAATCACCTTATTGCCCGCTTCAATAACTCTTGCTACCGATAGCAGATTGGCTGATAACTGCGGCACATACAATACGTCATTGACATTGATATCTTTTTCATTTACATTAATTTTCGCGATGCCCGAACCGAGAACTTTTAATTTATGATCGTTAGCAGTCAGAATTTTTGTCACTGAGTTCGATTTAAATTTACTAAGGATGTCTCTGTGTAGCGTCATATGACGCCACTATCTATAAACCAGCTTTGACTTTTTATTTCACTGTCACCCGTGGGTGTCACTGCACTGAAAGCGTTCACAAATTATGCATCTCGCTTCGGCTGCCGGCAATCCACACTTTTATGTCCTCTTTTGTTACATGTGAAGCACTTGAAGTTTTTTTTGCCGACCTTGGGTGTTGTAACCGGTTTCTTTGTTGCACGAAATGCACTTTCGGAACGTTTTCCGAAATCTACGTCAAGGAGTTTCATTTTTATATTATTCCCTGTAATTACTGATCCGCTGCTCTCTATGCCCATGATTAAGGGTTTAAATTCGTCGCTCAGTCCCGCTAACATGATAGCGCCAATCCACTCGTCTGTGATTTGGAATCCAATTCCAATCAGTTTGTTGGAAGTGGTTATAATGCTTCTAATGTATTCGTCCATTGAGGAACACTCATCCAATCGGATTGTTATTAATTTTCGCAGTAAAGTAATTTTGCGCGTCAAACCATGATCGTCGAACAACTCCTTAAGTGTTTTCCACATTTTATTCGCGGAATCATCATTTTGTATATGAACAAAAAGTGATTCATCGATCGCCAAGGCTATTCGAGCTTTAGCCCTTTTCAATTTTTCAGGATCGGTTTGCTTCACGGGGTCGCTAACACATCCATCCAGTCCACAAAATTCGAGAACGTTCATCATTGCGAAACTCCAAGTATGATAGTTTTCGCTGCTCTTCAGCTTTTCAATGTTATTTTGTTCTGACAATTTCGACATTTTGTGTAATCACGTGCACAACACTAAAATGTTAAATCTAAGGATCACTACCGGGTATTGGACTTATATTACTTAAAAATTAATTATAAACCAAATTATACCACAACTGGGCCCATAACCTGTTGAGGCCGATATCGATCTTTGAGATTATGCCGAGAACAAAATAAAAACGTGTGTATCGTTTTGATGCCGAACATTGAAGAGGCCGGAACATGACAATCAGCTGGTTGTGTAGACAATCAATTGTCGGGTGGGTTTACACCATGTCCGTCAAAATGCAGGGTTCTATTTATTTCAACACACAGCTTACTATAACTATCCGTTGCTGCGTCACATCCTTTTTTCGTATATTTTTATTATTACTTTGAAAGTGCATTCAATGAATGCATTCAAAAATGAAAATTCAATGAAGTGAAGAACAATTTTAAATTTCGAAATATCATTTATTTATTGGCTTTGGGTTTGTGTTAAAAGCCGCGCACCGCCGTAATCTTTATTAAGAAGAGCATATCGCTTTTGGGGTAAAAATCCCTTTTTTTTAATTCATATTTTAGACTCAATTCTGGGTAAAACTGTTTAAGCCGCAAGACTCTACGAGATCAAGAAGTGCCTCTCCTGAAAAGTTGTATTTTTTTACGTTTGATCCATTTTCTCAAAAACAACTCATGTCACCTCTGCTGTCAGATAGAGTAGAAGGAAATTTAAAATTTTTAATTATTTAATAATGTAATATGTGACTGACTTGACGCTTTCTGTTCGTCAAAATTAGATGTGCAATATATACAACCTTCGCAAAAATAATAAAATTTTACTCCATTCTATGTGCTCGTTTTGCAGTAAGGAGAAATTGTCCAAAATTTCTAAGAAAATGGGTCATGCATTTTACACTGAAAAGCCTTTGCGATATGCTCCCCTTCACGTTAAATTTGATACGGGAAGGGAGATAAGAATTTATTTTTCCTTGGAAAAAATATTCGATATATCGATATTTTTTTCGATATATCATCAGCCGATATTGATATTTTTTTCAATATCGATATATCGATATTTTCTTTCGATATCAACATCCTTATCGCTTCTCTGTCAGACGATTCGGCCCTAGACGCTTTATTGCTCGTCGACGACTCCCTTGTCTCCGCCAGTTCAGCAAAACTCAATGCCGCGTGTTTCTGTACGGCCGCCTGAATTTGTACTGACAGTCCACTATCCATCAGTGCCCGCACTACTCTTTTCACATCGTAATTTTCCTTCGACGTACCCGCTTTTGCTTTCGATCCCGAATCACGTCGAAATAACTCTTCGCACACGGTGAGTTGTTTTCTTCCTCCATCGACATTTCAGTCGCTACTACTCTTCACACACGTACTTATTTGGTTGCAATCATGGAAGTCTATTGAATGGCTGAGAACGAAAAATTTCCTAATGAAATCTGATTGTGTTAGTTCATAAAAGTATGAACATTGGTAAGCTTTAGCCAATCAGCAACATGAAATTTGACATTCTAAACCCAACATGGAATTTGCATCATGCTTGCATCTCACTTCCACTACAAACTGTTGTTCTTCAGTCTCTTTCTTTTGACAGTACCTACTTGCATCTCACTCCTACTACAATCCAAATTTCAATCTTTCTCCTTCTCATGAAAAATTACGCTCATGTACACGGTTTTTAAGCGTATCACCACCGCTTGGTTGCAATGTATATCGCCTGTTACACGCACACACGCTTATCGCAATGTCCCTATAAACCAAAAACACGAAAAATTCATGGGTCCTTATGTACAAACTACTACCATGTTCGCACGCGTGCTTGTGTTCGTGGCGATATTGAGGGTAAATCGAAAAGTAAACATTTCCCCAACTTTTATTCAAGTATGTTCAACATGCCGACCTCTTCCACCTTTAGTGAGTGAAAAAGACTAAAGTATGATCGCCGAGTGCTTATACATCCGATCATCAAGTGCGTATCTACTCGACCTGCAAATGCCATAACAAACTTAGACTTTCAACATCAACTGTGCAGTTCTGATCACGGAACAAATAACTCTACCGGCTAGTGCAATAGAAGTCGTGTTTCGATTGCACTAGTCGACGAATAACAAAATTGCATTTGGCGGCATGACCCGACGCCGAGGATCGATACAGTGTCTACCGACAAAGAATAACGGGAAGGTGCCACATGCCACAGAGTTCTTATGCAATTTCATCCCTCCATTATTAGATGAGCGGTAGAACACAATTCATATGTAAATTCTTTCTACCGATCCTCGATGATCGTTCAGGTGGAATTCGTATGCAATTCAGATTCACCACTCATCGATGATCAGTAGGCTCTACTTCATACTGACTTCAAACTCACTGTTCACTGAGTGCACGTATTGCTATCTCGTTCTTGCTCATTCCAATTTCAAATACAATGCGCGATAGGAGATCTCTCATGTCGACGAGTGCGGATGAGATGGTCGGATGCATTTCAGTATGAGCAAGAAAGAAATGCGAATACCTCACACGTATTCACAGATAGCAAGTACATAGTTGAACTTGTTCCCAACTGATAATCTTTTTTCAGCGAAAAGTTTCGAAACTGTTCGCTGCCTCTTCATCGATGTTTGGTTTATAGGGATGTATCGCCTGTTGCGCGCATACTTGTTTGATCGCGAAGTGTTTTCAGGCTTTTTTGAAATACGAACCTTAAGAGGGTGAGAAGGGATTGTACACTTTTTGCCGAATTCTGCCATATCCCTCAGGTCTGATCAGATATCGAATATCTTTTCACTTTCATGGGCTTGCGTAATAATCGCCTAAAACTTGGTTTTAAGTTTTTTCCTTTTTCAGCCCCTAAGAGGGTATGATAGGGTTGAACAAGTTTTCACGAATTCCGTCATATCCTTTAGAAGTGATAAGTAATTGAATTGGTTTTTACTTTCTCATGTTGTCTTCATATTTATCTATTAACTCCTTTCAGGATTTTTGGATATTCAACCCCCAAGTGGGGGTAAGGAGGTTGCATATGTTTTCATAGATTCCTACATATTGCTTAGATCTGATGATATATCGAATTCATTTTTAGTTCCTAAGGTTTCCCATATAAGAGCCAATAAGTCAATTTCAGTATTATCAGATATTCAATCTTAAGTGGTGTAAGGGGGTAGTATGCTTCGACATATTTCTTAGGTTTGATGAGATATTATATCGCTTTTCACCTCCACAGGCTTTTTATACAGGGTGTTTGGTACTCCGTGCACGACCTTGTAAGGGGTTATTCCTTGATATATTTGGAGAAAAAAATTGTTCCACAGGGTGGGTCAATTTTCAATAACAGTGGAGATACAGGGTGGTTAAGAAAAGTGTTTTTGACCGGTACCCTTACTCACTTAAAACGTTATATCTTGAAAACGAATAATCACAAGGCAACGTGTTATAGCTCGTTTTTTAGGTCGAATTATCTTTCATTTGATGTAACAGTCTAAATTGTAACTGCACCCAATCTTGAGATATTTACTCGAAAACACCAATTTTTGCTACGTGAACCCTTAAAATTCAGTGATCAATGTAGTTTTTCTCAGAAAACCCCATTATAAACATGTCATTTTAATTTTATTTTTTTATGTGCCGTATTATTACCTACAAAAGCTGCATACATATGTATGAGTTACGATTAACATTTTGGAAGTAATAGGTAAAAATACATATCGCATAAAAATTAAATATTCCAAAAGTCAGTGTATGTGCATGTTGATCTACACTACTTGCTTGAACTGAAAGAATTTAATAATGGTTTTTATGTTTTATTTAAAATTTGTTTATTATAATAAATGTTCAAAATGGCCACCTTCATTTTGAATGCACGCTAAAGCTCGTTTGGCGAGTGTTCTCTTGGTATTCATATTCCTCAACTGCTGCCTTACTTCTATTGCTGCCGCATCGATCCTGATATTTAGATCTTCCAATGTTTCTACTGGCGTTGCGTAGACAAGGTCCTTCATCCGTCCCCATACAAATAAATCCATAATAGTAAGATCAGGAGATCTTGCAGGCCAGTGTATCGGTCCATTTCTACCGATCCAGCGATTGCTATAATTGGAATTTAACCAATCTGTGATCTGTCGGCCGTAATGAGCTGGAGCACCATCGTGTTGGTAAAACATGGAAGCCAATCGTACCAGTGGAATATCATCCAATAAGTCCTGTAGATCATTTGATAAAAACTGTAAGTAATTGGAGCTATTTAGAGTACGCGGAAGCCTAATAGGTCCAAGTAAATCGTCACCAATCACGCCTGCCCATAAATTGAAGCTGAATCTGTGCTGAAATGATGCCGCTCTTCTTGTGTGTGGATTGCTCTCAGCCCACGTATGTAGGTTGTGGAAGTTTGTGATACCATCTCTGGTAAATTGGGACTCATCCGTCCACAGAATATTGTTGAAAAAATTGTCGTCATCTATTTGTCGTTCAAGGAGCCAATTGCAAAACTCCATCCGTTTGCGGAAATCAATGGGTAGCAGCTCCTGTACTGGTGTGTGATGGTAGGCATGGAAGCGTTCTACTTTTAAAATACTCCAAACCTTCCAAGTAGATATGTTAAACTGCAATGCCAAGCGTCGGATACTGATCGATGGATCATTTTGCACTGCTTGCAGTATTCTTTCATCAATCTGAACAGCGATTATAGGCGCAGGATTTTCATTTACTCTGCTTGTTCTAACGCTGCCAGTTTCCCTAATTCTCCTGTAAACGTCCTGAAATACTCTCCTGTCAGGTGTCCGTCGATGGGATGTCTCTGATGGTAAAGCCTTCGCGCGGCTTGTCCATTTTCGCGACACTCTCCATAAATTAACACAATGTCAGCATATTCTTCATTGGAGTACTCAGACATTTCGAAATTATTTTTTTTATTCTACTGACACCTTCTTCTTTTAGCAACGTAACTAAAACTGATAAAAATATGAAGGTAGTTTTGCTTTTATAGGCTTTCTATTTTGTAAGGCACCCTATTAAAAAAGGCATAGTACCGCACCCAGTATTAAAGGCAAAAGGTAAAAGCATCAATTATGTTGAAACTCAGTTACATTTCATTGTTTTCCTACATACTTTAAATAGTAATAAATGGGCAATAAAAATACTTCAGTACTACCGACAAATTAAACGAGGTCCACTTTATGGCACTGACTTTTGAAATATTTAATTTTTATGCGATATGTATTTTTACCTATTACTTCCAAAATGTTAATCGTAACTCATACATATGTATGCAGCTTTTGTAGGTAATAATACGGCTCATAAAAAAATAAAATTAAAATGACATGTTTATAATGGGGTTTTCTGAGATCACTGAATTTTAAGGGTTCACGTAGCAAAAATTGGTGTTTTCGAGTAAATATCTCAAGATTGGGTGCAGTTACAATTTAGACTGTTACATTAAATGAAAGATAATTCGATTGCCTAAAAAACGAGTTATAACACGTTGCCTTGTGATTATTCGTTTTCAAGATATAACGTTTTAAGTGAGTAAGGGTACCGGTCAAAAACACTTTTCTTAACCGCCCTGTATCTCCACTGTTATTGAAAATTAACCCACCCTGTGGAACAATTTTTTTCTCCAAATATATCAAGGAATAACCCCTCACAAGGTCGTGCACGGAGTACCAAACACCCTGTATAATCGCTTACAAACCCATTTCTCAATTTTTGGATATTCAACCATCCAGGGTTTGTATATGTTTTCACAAATTTTGCCATCCCTTAGTACAATATAAAATTGGTTATTACGGCATTTGATGTAATGAGCTTGAAACCAATTTCACGATTTTTCGAATTTCAAGAACCAGGGGGGTGTGAAGAGTTTGCTTACGTTTTCACAAATTTTTCAAAATCCCTCGTGTCTCATGAGATATCAAGTTATGAAATCGACTAAAAACCTGTTTCACATTTTTTTCGAAATTCAAACCCCAAGTGGAAGTAATGGGTTTGTATACGTTTTAACAATTCGTCATATCTCTTAAGTCTGATATGGCAACAAATTCGTTTTTACTTCTATGGGCTTTTAGTGTACATGATACACCGAAATTCGAATAGTCTATTTTAAATATTTTTATTTTAAGAACAAAACTAACTTTCCAAGAAACCTCATAATCACGAAACAACTGATGATATACTCCGACTTTGACCGCTCCCGAACTTTGACCCGAAAAATAATAAAGTTTCGCCCAGACCATTGGCAGATTTTTTCCTTTTGCATTACGCCACTCGAATTTTGATTTATTTCCATACTTTCCGGCACGGAGACTAATCCCATAAATGATTTGTTACTCCGTAAAAATAATAAGACACTCGAGTTTCAAAACATAAACTTTATTCAGTCATCCATCGCCTTTGAATTTACATTCGCCTTGCTTTTAACTCACTCGCCTGAACAATTGCCACACGCCGACTTGTTGCTGCACGTCCGCCTGCGCACTTACATACATATATGTACATCGCCCTTATCGTCCTTTGCTGATACCACCGAAATCTCGTCGGTTCAATTGTAACAATATACCCAGTTAGATTTTATTTCAGGTTTCTGTTGTTAATGACAATAAATTGTTACCAACCACATATACCTACCAAATAAACGTTCAACAAAACTGAAGCGTTCAGTCCGCCAAATAAGATTATTTTTATATTCACAAAAAACCAAAAGACGAAACCCATCTGGCTTCTGGCAACACGAAAGAAGGAAAACAATTACTGAAGTGGAAATAAATGTTGAATGATAAATCCTTCGAGAATTTATAAAGATTTTCAGTGATTTATTGCGCGGTGTAGATACGGGAGGTTTGAATAGAAGAATACCGAAGTCACATTGATTTATAAGCAAACAATGGAAAGCAACGCAATTCTACTATATACAAACATATCTATATTCATTTGCAGCAGTTCCTCCATATTATCTATGGTTATTCGCTGTACCTAATGCTCCTTGAAAATTTCAATTCACACACAATAACATGAGCTTTAGCTACACCAGATAGCAGCACCTTCTTATTTTCTGATTGCCTGTGATACTGGTAGCTTTTGGAAATTCTATGAAGCGAAATTAGACGACTTCTTTGGTTTAAATGTTGGCAAAGATAATTTATGGATAGCTTTCTTTTAGTTAAATTGATTGAAATATGATCAGATATAGACTTTAGGAAGAAAAGCGAATTAAGTATATGAAATTAGTTGGGGTCGGTTTGAGGGTTACAATCACAAATTTAGATAGATAGATATATATTTTCCATATTATTAAACATTTTGTGCAAGCATTGCATTTATATCTTACTACCGCGTACCGCGGCTACGCTCACGTTTGTTTGATGCTATACTTTCGTTACTCCCGTTGCTTCCATTGCTCCCGTTGCTTCCATTTCTCCCGTTGCTTCCGTTGCTCCCGTTGATCCGTTGCTCCCGCTGCTTCCATTTCTCCCGTTACTCTCGTTGCTCCGTTGCTTCCGTTGCTCCCGTTGCTCCCGTTACTCCATCCTCTATTCTCCATTCTCTATCCACCATCCCCCATCCACCGTCCTCCATCTATCATCCCCCATCCTCCATCTATCATCCCCCATCCTCCATCCACTATCCTCTATCCTCTATCCAACATACATCGTCCAACTTCACTATTTAGTAATAGGAACGCATAACTAATACACCGAAAACGAATGAACTGCCGCGAAACTATATGAAATACACTCAAATGTTGAAATAACTCGCATTCCACCAATTGTAAAATGATTTTGTTAACGCAGAAAGCTTCGCGGGCGTGCGCTCAACATATCAACAAAGCTTCATTGCAATCGGTTGAATGGTTTAGGAAGGCATACGGGACAAACAAACAAACAATTAAAGCTAAGATCGCGAAAAAATTGGAAAAATATCGAAAAAACAATTGTTTCTGATTCGATCTGTACCGAACTTCACAGGAATCATTCCGGGAGTATTCTACATGTTCCCTGAAAATTTGATCAAAATCGGTTGAGCGGCTTAGAAAATTATAGGGAACATACGCAAATACATACATCCTCTTTTATATATATGGTATAGATAGATAGATAGTACATAGTAGTATCACGAAGCTTACTTCGATGTTTGAATCGGCTTGCACTAGAGGCGCTGCATGTGCTTTGCCAATTCCTTCTTTTTTTTATTTGTGTAGTCGAATCTAATAGAGAGACAACTCTCTAACATTGTCTGATCCGTTACTTGTGGGCAATGAAAGCGACTTTGGGGGAAGTGTAAGGAGCTTACTGTTTTCGTACTTGAAAGCTTTCTTCAATGCGAACGATTGAAAAAAAATATATAAAAAAATTGTTCAGGCCCGAAAGGTAGGTATATTACGCAAATCATGGAGCCACAGATAAAAAAAGGTAATTATTATTTTTCGTTCAGCTATGCCCAAAAACTCCAAAAACGCTTGTCCGTTCGTTTGTTAGCAGGATAGCTCAGGAGCGGATGACGGTCACATTATTTCACGATGAAATACGTTTTGTAAGACTAATACCTCGTTCACGTGGTAGCGTAGTGTAGTGTAGCGTATTATGAAATCCGGTTGATATATGAGTGTTCACGTGAAGTGAATTGACGTTTCGCACTCTTGATTATTAATTGACAGCTGTCACAACTGGTATTTATTTTATTAAAAAAAAATTACATTCGTCGTTTTATTTCTTAAATAACCTTTCTTCTTTTATTTTTCAGAGAAATGGAGTCATTAAAGGCACTGGTATTAGAATCGTTGAGAAAATCCAAACAAATAAAGTTGTCTGTCAACACAGTTTTTTGACAATTCACTCGAAAAGTAATACGGAGCGCAACGGCAAGTGTTCTCGTGGGAAGGATTAGCAAATCCACTACACTACACTACGCGGTTTTGCTACGTTGTAGAAAAACCGCTCCGTAGCAAAATTTCGTGTGTTCACGTGGTACTACGAAGTGCTACGTAGCGGTACGTCGTTGACCACGTGAACGAGGTATAAGTTCGTTAAGGGGTGATATCATTTCACTCCTTCCAGTACCTCTTATACCAAAGTCCTTAAAACACGTATTAACGATTCTTGAAGTTAGGAGCTTAACATTATGCACACATTAATGTTTCAATATTTGCACTTAAAAAACAGAATATCAGGCAAATCGAACAAAAAATTACTGTTACAGAATTCGCTAACAGGATACAGGAAGTCAAAATTATGAAGTAAATTCTGACTTGTTTTTTTAAAGAATATTTAAATATGACGAATGTTAATGACGAGCAAACAAAATAGGTAGGTATATAGGTACTAATAGCGAATGCCTTATTAAATGAATGTATGAATTTATAATATTTAAAGGCTAGTGAAGAGCAAAAATAATGAGATATCGATACATATCTATTACATTTGTTTGTATTATTATAATATCTTACATAATACAATAATAAAAATCTGCCAACAGTCAGGGCGCAATCTTATTATTTTTTGGGTTGAAGTCCGAAACGTGTTTAATGATGAGATGCGGTGTAGGTCACTATGCGACTGATAACCTCAAAAATCACGTTCCAAATAGCCTCCTCTGTACATCAATAAAATTTTGAACTTTTTTTTTGCTTTAATTACTCTTGTAGTACTTGTACATACTACTTCTCTACTTCTTGGAAAGTTAGTTTTGTTCTTAAAAAAAAATATTTAAATGACGATTAGACGATTTCATAAGAAGCATCTTCATATCTCATGAGGGATTTTGACGTAAGCAAACCCTTCACACCCCCTTGGTTTTTTTCAAATTTTTTAAATTCGAAAAATCGTGAAATTGGTTTTTAGGTCATTACATCAAATGCCGTAATAACCAATTTTATATCTCATCAGAACTAAGGGATGGAAAAATTGTGAAACATATGCAAACCCTTTGGGGTTGAATATCCAAAAATTGAGAAATGGGTTTGTAGGCGATTATATAAAAAGTCTGTGGAAGTGAAAAGCGATCTAATATCTCATGAATGCTAAGCAATATGTCGTAGCTTTGAAAAGCATACAACCCCTTTACACCCCCTAGGATTGAATGTCTAAAAATACGGAAATTGACTTTTTGGCGCTTATATAGGAAACCTTAGGAAGTAAGAATGAATTCGATATATTATGAGATATGCAACCTCCTTACACCCACTCGTGGGTTGAATATCCAAAAATCCTGAAAGGAGTTAATAGATAAATATGAAGACAACACGAGAAAGTAAAAACCAATTCAATTTCTTATCACTTCTAAAAAATATGACGGAATTCGTGAAAACTTGTTCAACCCTTTTATACCCTCTTAGAGGCTGAAAAAGAAAAAAACTTAAAAACAAGTTTTAGGCGATTATTACGCAAGCCCATGAAAGTGATAAAGAAGATATTCGATATCTGATCAGACCTGAAGGATATGGCAGAATTCGTGAAAAAATATACAACCCCCTTTCCACCCCCTTAGTGATCGAGTTTCAAAAAATCCTGAAAACGCTTTCTAGGTATTTATATGAAGAAGTCGTACAATAAAAATGAATTCAATATTTTTAAAGACCTAATAGATATGGCGAAAACCGTTAAAATATATGCATTCCATTTTCACCGATAATTTTTTTCTCCCTCTTCTGAACGCCAATAAAAATTTGAATTTTTTTTTATTTAAATTACTTTTTTAGTTGATTTACATATACATACCCAGTTTCAACTTTGTAGCATAAGCCGTTCTATAGATAGCAAAAACACCCCTTACCCCCATACCATACTACCCCTATAAAAAATTATATTTTTCCAATATGCTACTAATATAGCTCTATCTCAATACCAAGTTTCAGCTTTATATTATATCATTATAGGTTATCGAGATATAAAAATCGGAACCTTTTCCTTTTCACCCTCCCCCACCTTCACCACAAAAAAATTTTTTTTGCTGGTGGTCTATTTTAAATAAATTAAATTTTTTTTTTAAAAAAATCGATTACAATACTGTATTATTAGAAAATAATAAAGTAAAATTAACTTCAACATTTCTTACCCTCTTGTCATCCTATAAAATAAAATTTCACCAGAATAAAACTGAAACAACGATAAATGAACTTAACATCATTTAAAATTGTTCCCCTTTTCGGCTAAACTCAAGCTTTTTGAACTTGTGGTTAGTGAAGCTTTTTGGGATGGAAGAGCTTTTAAGGCTAGAAATTTCAAATCGAATGTATGGAAAACAAGTCAGTAGAGAACGGCTATGGGGTTGTTTCTCTATTAGATCTTTCTCTATGGGCGATGTCGAATTCCAATTTCTTGCTGTGTAGACTGGGCGGGGAGAGGAAAGTGGAGGCTCATGTTTCGCTTAAGTATTTTTTTCCATCGTTTGACAAATATTTTTGCCAGACATCGTTTTGGTACTTTAGGAATTTCGACATTTCGGTTTTTCAATCCTGCAAAATTATTTTTTTTTGCAATGATATTATTTTTTGTATAGAAAGTAATAATTCGACTGGTTCAATGAGAAATATTAACTCTGTTTGTAACACTTCGGCATAAAATCGTAGTGAAGTGGAGCGGGATCGGGTCAAAATCGCGTTTTATAAAATACCGACTTCACTCAATTTGTGGAAATGATATCATTTAGACACGAAGTCGAAATTTTGTACAATTTAGTTTTAAGTGAAAAT
This sequence comes from Beris morrisii, assembly GCA_951812415.1. Lineage (NCBI taxonomy): Eukaryota > Metazoa > Arthropoda > Insecta > Diptera > Stratiomyidae > Beris > Beris morrisii. The sequence goes on from OX638311.1 coordinate 100,540,964, forward strand.
TAAGTTTAAGTTTATTAGTTAGCGAATTGTCTTTACTTCTTCCGATAGCTAACATACAATAAATCTTTGAAACACGTGTTCAAATATACTGGCCGATAAATCCAGAATGCTACAAGCTAGAAATTTTTTCTCAATTTTATATTTCAATGGTAGCATATAGAGAAATTGGTACAAAGGAAATCGTTTGAGTCCTTCCCGTAGCGGTCAAATAATGATTCTGGAAAAATAAGTGCATTCAAGTTCCGAAACCCACTATAACTCGAGAAATTGTTGGGCTTGGAAGTCTAAATTTTATAAAAATTTGTTTTGAGCTGAAAGTAGGATAATTTTTGCTGTTGGGCGAAATTTACTTCTTCGACTAGCTTCAATACAAATCCTTAAAACACTCGTGGATACGAGTGATGATAAGTTTTGAACGCTTCATGCTAGGGATTTTAAATTTTGAACACATTAATTTTTAAATGGCTCCAGTTAAAGCGATACATATGTTAGAAATCGAGTGATTCCTTCCTGCAGCCTCCATGAAAAAGTCCTTGAAAAGGAAAATTTACCTAAGGTTCCAGATATAAGATCTCTAGATATGAGATCTAGAACGGAGGATGTTGTGTTTCACTTCGAGGAGTTTGATCCTTTCTTAAAAAAGAGCAAACTACATACGCACTCCTTATTGTCCTTTATCTCTAACTATTATACAATAGACATCGGAGTTCAGGATTTCAGCAAAAGTATTATATGATTGGCTTATAGCCGATTGTAACTGCGGTATGTTTTTCCATCGCTTGGCCGAATATGTTTGTCAGACTATTGTTTAACGAAAATTTTCCTTTATTATTTTTTTAATAATAAAGTATTGAGATCGACCTGAAAATTAAAAAAAATTTGTTACCCTGATATTCTGTATTTTCACATTTTAGAACTGGAAACCTCCAAAAAAGCAAGAAAAGAAAAAACTTTGAATTACAATTCCGAACCAATTACACCAAGACGATAGCATTTGGTTTCTGTTTATAGGATCACAAGTGGAGTGAGTTTACTGAATGTAGCCTTTTTGAGGAGGGAGGTGGAGAACAAAAGTGAGGGATAGCCATTTTGCAAAAAATTAAAAAAAATACGTAAATAAATAAATGAAATCTGCCAACAGTCTGACTGCAAGTTTATTTTTTTTTGGAGTAGTAGTCCGGATCACGTTTAATGCTGAGATGCGGTGTAGGTAACTAGGAGGCTATTTGGAACGTTATTTATTAGGTTGTCAAACGCATAATAAACTACAGCGCATCTTAGTATAAAAAATTATAAAGTTGCGCCCAGACTGTTGGCAGATTTTTTTTATTTTGTTCGACTTGCAAAGTCGCGCAGTTTCTCGACTTTGGTACAAATGCCAGACAAATGTGTAATCTGCTGCGCGGTTTTAGTTTGGTAAAAAACCGTAATTTTTAATTTTATTAAAAAAACGAGATTTTATGAAACGGGATTTTGGAACAACGTGATTTTAGAACACGGATTTCAATCCGACCCTTTAGTTGGCAATAAATTGATCCATGAAACACATTTTTTCTGAATTTGCAACGAAGTCGGGCTAATGAGAGTCAAGCAAGAACTTTTCAGGAAAATGATATTTGATCTTCCGGAAAGTTAAACTATGACATCCCCTTGTAACCACTATATAATACAGCACATAAATATTATTATGTACTATAAATTAATGTATACATATATGTATCTTTGTGTGTATACATAATTGCAACATAACGCCCCAGCGTTCCTAGGCTCTGCTCTCTGCGCCGCCGGTATTTTCTCGTATGCGGTGCGACCAAATCAAAGAAATGAGGTCAACGAACAAGCGTTTTGCAATCTATCTAAGCGGGTTTTTTGAAGAAGATAGAAGACGCAAGAAAATCGGTCATAACTCTCTCCGCTCTCCACCCCGCAATGCAAATTAAAAACGCAAGAAATTTATTCAAAGCCAACGAATAAGAATATAAGGAAATGAAATGGGCCGAGACAAATGAAGCAAAAACGAAACTGCGTCATAGCGTCAGAGTGGGTTTGCTGTTTGTTTACAAAAAAAAATTCGGTTAAAATTGAGCATGTGTAGAGATGGTCTATGGCTACGAATAAGAATATAAGGAAATGAAATGGGCCGAGAGAAATGAAGCAGAAACGAGCTGAGGTGAATTAATTCGTAATACTACTATAGTATAAGATATAAATACAATGGCTTAAGCTAACTTATAATTATTCTGTGCTCAGACTTTTGTCTCTACATCAGTTGTTATTATTATAAATTATAGCACGGAGGCTGATGTCGCTAACGAATTCAATCACAAATTTATAATTTATCTGTATCCTAATATATCAAACTCCTACTGGAAGCATTCTTATGTTTTCTGCGGATACTAGTAAAAACATAATATATAAAAAAAACATTTAAAAATGTAAAAAGAAGGTGCCGGGTTCAACAAAAAGGGATTATATTCACAGAGTCGGTTTTCTTTTTATTAATATTTCCACTTACACTTGTATACAAATTTGTGATATTCATTTTTCCAAGAAACTCGACAATCGCTCGTCGTGGCATAAAGATGATGTGCAAAGTTTACTTTTTGGTTGCTTTTAATCTGGAAAATTTGGGGGGTGGGATATTTTTCCGAGCGATTGTCGGGTTTCTTGGAAAAATGAATATCACAAATTTGTATACAAGTGTAAGTGGAAATATTAATAAAAAGAAAACCGACTCTGTGAATATCATCCCTTTTTGTTGAACCCGGCACCTTCTTTTTACATTTTTAAATGTTTTTTTTATATATATATCATTTCTTTTTGTTGCTATAGATTTAGGAAAAAGTATTACTGGACACTAAAACTCCAAAATGAAAATTTACATTTTTCATTTGTGGTATTTCAACTTTTAAGCCAATATAAATTTGTTTCATTCCCCGCTCGATCTGAAATTAATAGATATCGTTATCCAAAAATTTGCAGGGTTAAAGGGATTAAAACTCCCTTTCGCGTTCATATTTGGCTGACGCGCGCTACGCTCCAACTACCTTTTACGCAGTACTGCGGGGCTAATCTTTAATCTTTAATCTTTCATTTTTAATCTTTCATTTTAAATCTTTAATGTTTAATGTTTAATCTTTTATCCTTTATCCTTTATCCTCTATTCTTTATCCTTTATCCCCTATCCTTTATTCTTTATCCTTTATTCTTTATCCTTTATCCTTTATCCTTGATCCTTGATCCTTGATGCATGTTCCTTGACCCTTGATCATTGATCCTTGATCCTTGATCCGTGATCCGTGATCCTTGATCCGTGATCCTTGATCCTTGATCCTTGATGCATGATCCTTGATCCTTGATCCTTGATCCTTGATCCTTGATCCTTGATCCTTGATCCTTGATCCTTGATCCTTTATCCTTTATCCTTTATCCTTATCCTTATTCTTATCCTTTATCCTTTATCTTTTATCTTTTATGTATTTTTTTTTAATCATCTTTAATCTTTAACCTTTAATCTTTAATCTAAATCCACCATTCTACACCCTCTATCTTATATTTTCTATTCTTCATCCTCCATTTTTTATCCTCCATACTTCATTCTTCATCCTCTATCTTCCATCCTCCATCCTCTATCCTCCATTGTCCATCCTCCATCCTCTATTCTCTATTCTCTATCTTCCATCCTCCATCCTCCATCCTCCATCCTCCATCCTCCATCCTCCATCCTCCATCCTCCATCCTCCATCCTCCATCCTCCATCCTCCATCCTCCATCCTCCATCCTCCATCCTCCATCCTCCATCCTCCATCCTCCATCCTCCATCCTCCATCCTCCATCCTCCATCCTCCATCCTCCATCCTCCATCCTCCATCCTCCATCCTCCATCCTCCATCCTCCATCCTCCATCCTCCATCCTCCATCCTCCATCCTCCATCCTCCATCCTCCATCCTCCATCCTCCATCCTCCATCCTCCATCCTCCATCCTCCATCCTCCATCCTCCATCCTCCATCCTCCATCCTCCATCCTCCATCCTCCATCCTCCATCCTCCATCCTCCATCCTCCATCCTCCATCCTCCATCCTCCATCCTCCATCCTCCATCCTCCATCCTCCATCCTCCATCCTCCATCCTCCATCCTCCATCCTCCATCCTCCATCCTCCATCCTCCATCCTCCATCCTCCATCCTCCATCCTCCATCCTCCATCCTCCATCCTCCATCCTCCATCCTCCATCCTCCATCCTCCATCCTCCATCCTCCATCCTCCATCCTCCATCCTCCATCCTCCATCCTCCATCCTCCATCCTCCATCCTCCATCCTCCATCCTCCATCCTCCATCCTCCATCCTCCATCCTCCATCCTCCATCCTCCATCCTCCATCCTCCATCCTCCATCCTCCATCCTCCATCCTCCATCCTCCATCCTCCATCCTCCATCCTCCATCCTCCATCCTCCATCCTCCATCCTCCATCCTCCATCCTCCATCCTCCATCCTCCATCCTCCATCCTCCATCCTCCATCCTCCATCCTCCATCCTCCATCCTCCATCCTCCATCCTCCATCCTCCATCCTCCATCCTCCATCCTCCATCCTCCATCCTCCATCCTCCATCCTCCATCCTCCATCCTCCATCCTCCATCCTCCATCCTCCATCCTCCATCCTCCATCCTCCATCCTCCATCCTCCATCCTCCATCCTCCATCCTCCATCCTCCATCCTCCATCCTCCATCCTCCATCCTCCATCCTCCATCCTCCATCCTCCATCCTCCATCCTCCATCCTCCATCCTCCATCCTCCATCCTCCATCCTCCATCCTCCATCCTCCATCCTCCATCCTCCATCCTCCATCCTCCATCCTCCATCCTCCATCCTCCATCCTCCATCCTCCATCCTCCATCCTCCATCCTCCATCCTCCATCCTCCATCCTCCATCCTCCATCCTCCATCCTCCATCCTCCATCCTCCATCCTCCATCCTCCATCCTCCATCCTCCATCCTCCATCCTCCATCCTCCATCCTCCATCCTCCATCCTCCATCCTCCATCCTCCATCCTCCATCCTCCATCCTCCATCCTCCATCCTCCATCCTCCATCCTCCATCCTCCATCCTCCATCCTCCATCCTCCATCCTCCATCCTCCATCCTCCATCCTCCATCCTCCATCCTCCATCCTCCATCCTCCATCCTCCATCCTCCATCCTCCATCCTCCATCCTCCATCCTCCATCCTCCATCCTCCATCCTCCATCCTCCATCCTCCATCCTCCATCCTCCATCCTCCATCCTCCATCCTCCATCCTCCATCCTCCATCCTCCATCCTCCATCCTCCATCCTCCATCCTCCATCCTCCATCCTCCATCCTCCATCCTCCATCCTCCATCCTCCATCCTCCATCCTCCATCCTCCATCCTCCATCCTCCATCCTCCATCCTCCATCCTCCATCCTCCATCCTCCATCCTCCATCCTCCATCCTCCATCCTCCATCCTCCATCCTCCATCCTCCATCCTCCATCCTCCATCCTCCATCCTCCATCCTCCATCCTCCATCCTCCATCCTCCATCCTCCATCCTCCATCCTCCATCCTCCATCCTCCATCCTCCATCCTCCATCCTCCATCCTCCATCCTCCATCCTCCATCCTCCATCCTCCATCCTCCATCCTCCATCCTCCATCCTCCATCCTCCATCCTCCATCCTCCATCCTCCATCCTCCATCCTCCATCCTCCATCCTCCATCCTCCATCCTCCATCCTCCATCCTCCATCCTCCATCCTCCATCCTCCATCCTCCATCCTCCATCCTCCATCCTCCATCCTCCATCCTCCATCCTCCATCCTCCATCCTCCATCCTCCATCCTCCATCCTCCATCCTCCATCCTCCATCCTCCATCCTCCATCCTCCATCCTCCATCCTCCATCCTCCATCCTCCATCCTCCATCCTCCATCCTCCATCCTCCATCCTCCATCCTCCATCCTCCATCCTCCATCCTCCATCCTCCATCCTCCATCCTCCATCCTCCATCCTCCATCCTCCATCCTCCATCCTCCATCCTCCATCCTCCATCCTCCATCCTCCATCCTCCATCCTCCATCCTCCATCCTCCATCCTCCATCCTCCATCCTCCATCCTCCATCCTCCATCCTCCATCCTCCATCCTCCATCCTCCATCCTCCATCCTCCATCCTCCATCCTCCATCCTCCATCCTCCATCCTCCATCCTCCATCCTCCATCCTCCATCCTCCATCCTCCATCCTCCATCCTCCATCCTCCATCCTCCATCCTCCATCCTCCATCCTCCATCCTCCATCCTCCATCCTCCATCCTCCATCCTCCATCCTCCATCCTCCATCCTCCATCCTCCATCCTCCATCCTCCATCCTCCATCCTCCATCCTCCATCCTCCATCCTCCATCCTCCATCCTCCATCCTCCATCCTCCATCCTCCATCCTCCATCCTCCATCCTCCATCCTCCATCCTCCATCCTCCATCCTCCATCCTCCATCCTCCATCCTCCATCCTCCATCCTCCATCCTCCATCCTCCATCCTCCATCCTCCATCCTCCATCCTCCATCCTCCATCCTCCATCCTCCATCCTCCATCCTCCATCCTCCATCCTCCATCCTCCATCCTCCATCCTCCATCCTCCATCCTCCATCCTCCATCCTCCATCCTCCATCCTCCATCCTCCATCCTCCATCCTCCATCCTCCATCCTCCATCCTCCATCCTCCATCCTCCATCCTCCATCCTCCATCCTCCATCCTCCATCCTCCATCCTCCATCCTCCATCCTCCATCCTCCATCCTCCATCCTCCATCCTCCATCCTCCATCCTCCATCCTCCATCCTCCATCCTCCATCCTCCATCCTCCATCCTCCATCCTCCATCCTCCATCCTCCATCCTCCATCCTCCATCCTCCATCCTCCATCCTCCATCCTCCATCCTCCATCCTCCATCCTCCATCCTCCATCCTCCATCCTCCATCCTCCATCCTCCATCCTCCATCCTCCATCCTCCATCCTCCATCCTCCATCCTCCATCCTCCATCCTCCATCCTCCATCCTCCATCCTCCATCCTCCATCCTCCATCCTCCATCCTCCATCCTCCATCCTCCATCCTCCATCCTCCATCCTCCATCCTCCATCCTCCATCCTCCATCCTCCATCCTCCATCCTCCATCCTCCATCCTCCATCCTCCATCCTCCATCCTCCATCCTCCATCCTCCATCCTCCATCCTCCATCCTCCATCCTCCATCCTCCATCCTCCATCCTCCATCCTCCATCCTCCATCCTCCATCCTCCATCCTCCATCCTCCATCCTCCATCCTCCATCCTCCATCCTCCATCCTCCATCCTCCATCCTCCATCCTCCATCCTCCATCCTCCATCCTCCATCCTCCATCCTCCATCCTCCATCCTCCATCCTCCATCCTCCATCCTCCATCCTCCATCCTCCATCCTCCATCCTCCATCCTCCATCCTCCATCCTCCATCCTCCATCCTCCATCCTCCATCCTCCATCATCCATCCTCCATCATCCATCCTCCATCCTCCATCCTCTATCCTCTATCCTCTATCCTCTATCCTCTATCCTCTATCCTCTATCCTCTATCCTCTATCCTCTATCCTCTATCCTCCATCCTCCATCCTCCATCCTCCATCCTCCATCCTCCATCCTCCATCCTCCATCCTCCATCCTCCATCCTCCATCCTCCATCCTCCATCCTCCATCCTCCATCATCCATCCTCCATCATCCATCCTCCATCCTCCATCCTCTATCCTCTATCCTCTATCCTCTATCCTCTATCCTCTATCCTCTATCCTCTATCCTCTATCCTCTATCCTCCATCCTCCATCCTCCATCCTCCATCCTCCATCATCCATTCTCCATCCTCCATCCTCTATCCTCTATCCTCTATCCTCCATCCTCCATCGTCCATCATCCATTCTCCATCCACAATCGTCCATTGTCCATCGTCCAACCTCCATTGTCCATCCTACATCGTCTATCATATCCATCGTCCGTCATCCATCATGCATCATCCATCGTCCATCCTCCATTATCCATCCTCAATCCTGAATCTTCCATCGTGAATCCTCTATCCTGAATCCTCCATCCTCCATCTTCCATTTTTCATCTCCGCGAGATCCGCGAACCGCGAAGATTCGTGAAGATCGTTTTTTTCAATTGTGATCTGATCCAGTTGAAAATAACACACCTAATAAGAAATTAAATTCATTTGAGCTTTGCCAGTTTTCACGCATACGCCTGTACTACCGTCTAGCGGTAATAATTCGAAACCCAGATTTCAGTTCTAGAAGTGACGTCATCAGTGTCTGACTTGAAAATTTTATAAAAATTTATATGAGCTTTTGCTAGTTTTCACGCATACATATGCGTGCAATGTATGGGGAGCTTTTAGAAAACTCTCATGTACGCAGCATACAGATAGAGCAGCCGTGTCCATGTGAGTTGGCTGCAGTAAAGATACGTAGTCGGTGCTTGGGGTGAACCCGACAATCACATTCGACTGAACGTTCTGATTTCAAATATTTTTATACGGAGCGACCCGGAGTAGTGAAGGAGTTTCAGTCAATATAGCACACTCGACACTCGATACCGATACAATGCTTACTACACCGTACAAACACAACCTGAGTGTGCTTCAGCATGTTTGCGGATACGGGGGGGGGGCGGGACGCCCCCTCCGCCCCAGGAGCTATTCCAAATTTTCTAAACATACATTCTTCAACTGTGCTCTGATATTTTTTACTCCACTGCAATGTGAACTGTAATTAGCATTTACTATAGTTCTGCGGTACAATGCGAAGCACAGAACAGAACCGCAACTTTATTATTTTCTGGGTAGAAGTTCGGAACGCGTTTAATTCTGAGATGCGGTGTAAGTTACTATGTCACGGAAAACCTAAAAAAAGGTCTGGAAGCGTTTAGAATGAAGTCGCGCTAGAATACTTACGCCGCTCCCACATATAACATATGAATTACATAATTGGGTCATGCTTAGTATAATATCAGTTGCTACGTGATTAGGAAGCGACTATATTTAAAAGTCTGTGGAAGTGAAAACCAATCTGATATCTCATCAATCCTAAGAAATATGTCGGAAGGCCTTAAGTCCCCTTAGAGTTGAATATCTAAAAATACTAAAATCAACTTTTTGACGATTATGTAGGAAGCCTTAGAAAGTATAAATAAATTCGATATCTCATCAGATCTAAGAAATATGGATTTCTGGAAACATATGCAACCCCCTTGCACCTACTTAGCGGTTGAATATCCAAAATCCTAAAAATGGCTTTTTAGACATATGTAAAGAAAGCCCGGGGAAGTGAAAACCAATCCCATGTCTTATTACTCATAAGAGATATGACGGAATTCGTGAAAAGGTGTAAAACCGGATTATACCCACTTAGGGGTTGAAAAGGAAGGAGGAAAAAACTTGAAATCGAGTTTTTTGTGAGTATTAAACAAGCCCGTGGAAGTAAAAAGTTATTCGATATCTAAAAATAACGTTCCAAATAGCCTCCTGGTTATTTCTTAGGTTGTCAGTCGCATAGTAACTACACCGCATTTCAGCATTAAACACGTTTCGAACTTCTACCCATAAAATAATAAAGTTGCACCCAGACTGTTGGCAGATTTTTTTTATTTATTTATGTATTTTTTTATCAATAGAATAATTCATAGTAGTAAAAGCGAATTCGATCACATTAAACCTAAGAGATTTTCGGAATCAGTGAAACCTTGAACAATACCCCCAGGGAGTTTAATAGAGAAAAATACTTAAATCGGGGTTTTCCCCAACTACGTTTAAAGCTTATACAAGTAAAAGTGAATTCCAAATCTTAATATACTGTTACATGTAAGCCTGGCAACCGCGCAACCGTGCAACTCGATCGTTTCACATAATGAAAACTACAACAACCGAATACCTAGTTGCAAAATAACCCCATCAGAAACCTAGCTGAAGATAAGGCGAAACAACACGATTGTATCTCCCTTCTTATCGAATGCTCTCCAATATACCAGAACCCTTTGCATACACCACTGAACGAAGATCGAAATCGAAAGCTCTAAAGCTTTCGAGAAGATTCCACACTGAGCGAACATTCAAGTACATCCTAGACTGCAACCGGATAATATAAAAGCAGGTGAAGCTTTCAGCGAGGGATATAGTAATTTTTATTACGTCGACTGTGACAGCCAGCGTGTATACGCGACCGTGTTGGTAGAGAGCGAAAGTGATCGAGTCAAGCGATATATGGTATAAGCGGGCGGTATTGCCATACAGTGCGAATTATTGTGCGAATAGAATTTAAAGTGCGATTAATAAATAATCACTTATTTTTATTTTAACCGAATTGTGTTTTACTTGAAATCCCGGCGAACCCCTAGCTCGCAACAATACCTTAGGAATATATAAGAATTCGTGAATATGTACACAACCACTTTGTACCCCCTTAGGGGTTGGATATCGAAAAATTTTGAAGAAAGTTACTAGCCGCTTATATAAATAGCCCGCAGAAGTAAAATTGCTTTTGATAGTTCGACATGTCTAAAAGTTTTAACGAAATTCGTGAAAATGTGGATTCACGGACATGTTTTTACTCAACCTCTCAACGCCAATAAAAATCTGAACTTTTTTTTGCTTCAGTTAATCTAATAGTACATCTACATATACGTACCAAGTTTCAACTTTCTAGCATAAGCCATTTCTGAGATACAAAAAACTACCCCTCACCCCAGTACCTTGCTAGCCCTATGCACAATTTTATTTTTCTAGGATGTATCTATAGTGGCTCTTTATAATCCCAGCTTTCCACTCATTACGGTTTTCGAGAAATAAAAATCAGAATTTTTTCCTTTCTACCCCTTTTCACCATCACCCCCTACACACCCACCACTAAATTTTTTCCCTACTAGGGGTCTACCGATCCCACCTCCTGTAAAATTTTCAAGATCATATCTGATACGGTTTCTGAGATATAAATATGACATTTTTTGAGAAACTGCTATCCCCCACTTTCGTTCTCCACCTCCCCTCCAAAAAAATTTATTTTCAGTGGACTCCTCTTGTGATCTCATATACAGAAACTAAATTTTATCTTCCTGCTGTAATTGGTTCGGAAGATATTGTACTCCAAAGTTTTTCACCCCACAACCCCACACCCTACCGCCCCCCTTAAAAATGTTAGCCCTTGTCTAATCTTCAAGTATCCCTGAGGACAACCATAAAGTTTCAATCTTCTGGCGTCAATCGTTCAGGAGATATGGATTTTAGAATGTGTCAATCCCGGCTTTCAAGCGTTTTGGACTCATTGTTTTCCCCCCCACTTCTACACCCCTCAACTCTTATCGATAATTTTTTTGCAAATGAGTCCACTGTCATAGTACTATACAGGGTGTAACTAGTACTGAGGTTCAAACGAAAATGGGAGATAGAGGAACTTGTCCTGAGTAGAAAATCGTTCTACACATACTCCCGTTTTTGCACGGTTAAGGAGATAGCGCGATTTTAAGGACGAAGGATTTTCATCGTACCTGTGATCACTGTTTGATTTCTAACTTCTGCTGTACTTAGCGTAACGTAATAATTCTGGGCTCGTTGGAAAGGACACAAATTCTTCTTTCTAATTGCTATCAACTGTGTCAATCAGTGTTATACTTTTTGAGAAAAATTTATTTAAATGACACAAAAATAATAAAAAATTAAAAAAGATACAAAAAAGTCCTGTTTTCTCCAAGAAGGACCTGATTAACCACCAAATTTTATTACATTTTCGGAAAGCCCATAAAATTTCACTATACGTTTGATAACAGAATTTTTTCATATTTTCAACAACAAGTGAGTTCCCTGCACATGTTGGAAATACTGCTAAACATAAAATTTACCGCAAAAGAGATGCAGTAATCAGCAACCATGTTAACAACACACGTATTGCTCTTATGTGTGGAAATTATGTTACAGGTAAGTAAAAATATGACAACTAATTAGATAGCGTCCATTTAAGTAAATTAACTAACATCCATTTAAGTTAATTAAGTAATATCCATTTAAGTAGGGCGTGGAGTTTACCTGCTCCCTTAAGGAACAGGAATGACTTTGTTCTACGTAGATTTTTCTGCGATAAAAGCATCGGGAGGAAGCAGCAGCAAACAGAATGTCATAGACATCATTACGAGCAACATGGCAAGCAATAGGAGGTCTTTTACAACGGAAGAAATGGCAGACATGCACTTCGTGTATGGGTTGTGCGACGGGAATGCTAGGCGAGCCGAAAGAGTTTACCGGGAACGGTATCCGGACAGATCTCGGTACCCCCATTATCGGATGTTCATCAGCATTCAGCGGAACCTTCGTGAACGAGGTACACTGCAGCCGTGGCGGGAGACACAACATCCAGGACGGCGACACTCGGTACCTGTGGCCACGGAGGAGCGCATACTGCGCATCGCGGCTAGCACCCGGCGCATCGGCCATCGATTAGGCATCAACCACATGCAAGTGTTCCGAATTCTACAAGGAGAAGGACTGTATTCCTATCACAATACACCGGTGCAACAACTGTTGCCCGGTTATCGTGAACATCGGCGAGACTTTTGTCGTACCATGTTACTGCGAGCAGACGAACATCCAGCGTTTTTCGGAAGAATTCTCTGGACCGACGAATCGCAATTCACCCGCGATGGCATACAAAAGTTCCACAATATGCATGTGTGGGCACGTGAAAATCCCCATACCAGCCGAAATACGTCCCATCAATATCGCTTCAGTGTGAATGTTTGGGCTGGCATCATCGGCAGAACTTTCATCGGTCCGGTATTTCTTCCCCCAATTCTCAATTCCACCAATTATGCCGAATTTTTGGAGGAAACTTTACCAGACCTCATAGAGGATATACCACTCCGTGTACTGGTCAGGTTTTGGTACCAGCACGATGGAGCGCCAGCGCATTATGGTGCTAATGTCCGTCGGTGGCTCGACGCGAATTTTCGGGATCGATGGATTGGTCGTGGCGGTCCCATTGCATGGCCTCCACGATCTCCCGACTTAACTCCCATGGACTTTTATGTCTGGGGGTATTTGAAAAGCATCGTCTACGCAGAGGAAATTCATACACGAGAACAGCTCATTTCCCGTATCACCGAAGCATGCGATCAGTTACGAGCCCAACTACTGCGTGTGAACCCCACCAATGCCATTCGTCGGCGATACCACTTCTGCTTGCTCCACAACGGCGGACATGTTGAAAATTATTTGTTAACGTAATAAACTAAATAAACGTAATAAACTATACTTCAACTCTTTTATTTCGTCCTCACTATTATTAATCATACTCCTTCGGCGAATGACGGGTGTCAAACCAGATTTACTTGAAGGGAACGTGCTTGATAACTGTTAGCCCCGCTCCTTTACAATTCAACCTATGAAGAAATTCTGTTATGAAATGTATAGTGAAATTTTATGGGCTTTCCGAAAATGTAATAAAATTTGGTGGTTAATCAGGTCCTTCTTGGAGAAAACAGGACTTTTTTGTATTTTTTTTAATTTTTTATTATTTTTGTGTCATTTAAATGAATTTTTCTCAAAAAGTATAACACTGATTGACACAGTTGATAGCAATTAAAAAGAAGAATTTGTGTCCTTTCCAACGAGCCCAGAATTATTACGTTACGCTAAGTACAGCAGAAGTTAGAAATCAAACAGTGATCACAGGTACGATGAAAATCCTTCGTCCTTAAAATCGCGCTATCTCCTTAACGGTGCAAAAACGGGAGTATGTGTAGAACGATTTTCTACTCAGGACAAGTTCCTCTATCTCCCATTTTCGTTTGAACCTCAGTACTAGTTACACCCTGTATAAGTTCCAAGTTTCAGCCTCCTAGCATAAACGATTTTGATACGGCGGACAGACGGAAATGCTTTTTTGGTGTTTACTAGTCCTAAAACGTGTAAATACAAAATTTCAGGGTAGCAAACTTTTTTGAAAATTCAGGTCGATCACAATACTTTATTATTAAAAAATAATAAAGTAAAAATAGAAGAATTAAAAAGAATAAAATAATAACTAATGGCGACCTTTTTTTAAACCGAACCATGTTGTCTTTCCCTTGGCGAACCGGACTCGTACTTTGTCTCCGTTGTTGAAAAATAAGGTGTACGAATTCCTTCTGAGAGATTCGAACTCTTTCCATGGGATGGACCTCATTTCGTCGTAGGTGACATTGAATATCTCTCCCCTGTTTGTCCCCTGTGGTTTTGGATTGAGTTTCTAGCGATACCACCCTAACAAGTCCATCACTCCCCGCATGTGTATTTTTGATTTTACCCAGATGCCATTTTGATGGTGGGATATTGTCTTCCCGTACCAAGACGATATCGTTTGGTTTGAGATTACTGTTGCTCAGTCTCCACTTCTGTCTCTGTTGCAACTGTTGCAAGTAGTCTTGCGGTTATTTGATCCAAAAGGTCTGTACCAATTTTTGGCAGTATTTCCAACGTCTTAGTGTATGCTCGTTGGTGTCTTCTAGAGAAGGTTCGGGTGGCAATATTAGGGAGGACACAATGAGAAAGTGTCCTGGGGTTAGGTATTCGCTGTCATCGGAATCGGAACTAAGCGTACAGAGTGGACGAGAGTTTAAGCAAGCTTCTATTTGTATTAGCACCATGTTTAACTCTTCGAAGGTTAGCGTAGCGTTCCCGATGATGCGTTTGAGATGGTGCTTCACAGATTTCACACTTGATTCCCAAAGGTCGCCAAAGTGAGGTGCGGCCGGAGGGTTAAAATGCCATTTTATTCCGTCCCTGACGCTTTGGTCTATGGCGTTAAGGAAGCCTTCCTTGATAGCTTTCTTTAGATTTCCCTTCATTATTCGATCGGCACCAACAAAGTTTGTACCACAGTCGGAATATATATATATATGTTGGTTCATAGTCCGCGTCTTCCCACGAACCGTCGGAGGGCAGCTAAAAAAGCTCCTGACGATAAATCGGACACCGCTTCGATGTGCATTGCTTTGGTCGCAAAGCAAATAAATAGACAGAAGTAACCCTTGGTACGCCGTAACTTCCTTAAGTTGGATTCCTTGATCTCGAAGGGACCCGCAAAATCTATTCCACAGTGCTGAAAAGGTCTCGACATCTGCACGTGAGCGGAGGGCAGATCACCCATTTGCTGTTCGCTTGGTTTTGCCCGGAAGCGATAACATGTGGTGGACAGTCTCGAAAGTGCTCTCAGAGAGTTCGCATCGTAACACAGCAAAGTGAATTTGAGTTATTTATTAATTTCGCGCGAAACCGATTTTTATTATAAACTATAAATATTTCTGTTTGCGCGGGCCTTAAGTTAAAGACATATTGTTACCAAGTGGAATTAAACGGGTACGAGATGTACCCGAAAATATTATGCTAAGGGACAAAATAAAAATGGCGAAACCGTCCTTTAAAGCTACACCTACGGCCGATATGGCCAGTTCTTCGAACAGATTCCAGCCTCTATCTAATCTAGAGGAAAACGAGAACAATACCAGAGCAACGACATCTCCTTCTAAACAAGTTAAGCCTCCAGCACTTGTATTTCCGTCTCTGGACCGAAAAACCATCGACATAATAATGGAGTCACTCGGCATCAATGATCACTCAATAAGTTTAATGTCAACAGGTAAGAAACTGCTCTTAACCTCAATCGAATCATTCGAGAAGACCGTCGAACACCTTACTTCGAAAAAAGTACACTTCTTTACCTTCAGCCGTAGAGATATACGTCCAGTAAAAATGCTGCTATCAGGTCTACACTCAATGGATCCTGCCATTTAAAAAAAGCATCTTCTGGAAATCGACATTCCATGTATCGATGTGAAACAATTTCACACACAAAACAAAAAATATGCCGAGGAAAGCTTTTACATTCTCCATTTTTCTCCTGGCACTGTCAAAATCGCAGACCTAAGGAAAATAAAAGCGATCATGCACACTATTGTACGTTGGAAGTACTACAAAAACAGGCGCATAGGACCCACTCAGTGCCGCAATTGCCAAATGTTTGGCCACGGATCATCCCATTGCCATATGGAGGTTAAGTGCATGATATGCAGTGCAGCCCATCCGCACTCTATATGCACAGCAACGAACGATGAAGACATCAAATGCGCAAACTGCTCTGGCGGACACTTTGCATCAGACAAATCATGCCCAAAACTAAAGCAATATGTTGCAATCAAAAGTAACATCTCCCAACGTCAGCATCAATCACCAAAAACTATTAACATCACTTCGAAAGCACAAGTCAATATGTCAAGTTCACGCGACTTTCCACAATTACCAAGTCAAAACATGCAAAATCGTTCAACACTCACAGGCGCACACGCACCCGCACCGTTTACTATTCCTTTCAGTAGCGTAGCTGCGGATAAATCTCCTGAAGTCCTATTTACTACTGACGAGCTGCTCCAAATTTCAACAGAGCTAATTTCCAAACTAGCCGGTTGCAAAAGCAGACAACAACAGTGCATGGCGCTAAACGAACTGGCTTACAAATTCCTCTATAATGGATAATCGCGATATTAAGTGTCTACTCTGGAATGCCCAAAGCATCCGTAACAAAAGAACGGAAATTTTAGACTATTTAGAAACTAATTCTATAGACATAGTAATAATAACCGAGTCGTGGCTCAAACCTAGTGATAAGTTCTTTAGCTCTAAATATAAAGTGTACAGAAACGACAGAGAGAACCAAACAGGTGGCGGCGTAATGATCTTGATCAATAGGAAACTAAAACACATTGCGCTTCCAATCACTAACACCAAGGTAATTGAAAATATTACAATCAAATTAAATGACTCCCTACTAATCACAGCAGCTTATTTCCCTGGGACTAAGGTTACCGCGGAAAAGTTAAGGTACTTCCGGAATGACTTGAAAGCACTTACTCGAAATAAAAACAATATTCTCCTCTGTGGTGATTTTAACGCGAAACACCGCAACTGGAACTGCCTAAGAGCGAATTCAGCAGGCAAGGAACTCTTTAACTTTTTAGGAAACAGCCAATGTGTTGTGCATCCACCTAGCAGTCATACATTCTTCTCCAATTTGGGTAGGGGCTCCACTCTGGACCTAATCATTAACTCTGGAGTTAACATAACTCAACCAACTACAATTAATGACCTCTCTTCGCCTCGCCTTCCGGTTGAGTTTTTTATTATTAACCAACCTAAATCTCCCGACGATACTCTTAATTTCCCCAATTTCTTTAAAACCAATTGGGTAAAATACAAACGATTGGTAACCGATAAACTTTGTCTTAACGAATTTGATTTACGTTATACCTCCCCTAGTGTCATTGACCAAATGGTTGATGTATTTTCTAGCACAATACTGGAAGTTGCAAAACGATGTGCACCTAAAGTTAAGACCCTCCGCAAAGAAAATTTACTGCCTCTTACTTATTATAAAGCGAAATATCAAACGACGCCAATGGCAAAGAACTCGGGACCCAGTATTCAAAACCGAGGTCAACCGCCTTCAAAAAGTAATAAACTTCGAGAAATTCAAGGACATGAACTTAAGCTGGAACAAAATGTTATCCGAAATCGACAAAGGCTCTAGAAAACTCTGGAAACTTAACAGAGTATTCAGGAGAGGCAGGAAAAATATTCCGAAATTGATTTCAGACAACCATACCTTTTCAACTGATGAGGATAAAGCAGAAATACTAGCGGATAAGTTTCATCTCGCGCACCGAATTTCCGAAAACCTCGGTGATCATTCCACCTCAGAATTAGTTAAGAATAAAATACAAAGCTTTAACTCTCATCAAATTAAACTCGGAGCAAACGATCTGTGCAAGCCAAAAGAAATCAAGCAAATTCTCGGGAGTCTGAAAAATGGAAAATGTCCAGGATCAGATCTTATCCCGAACATACTTCTAAAAAATCTTCCCAAAAAAGGACTGACATACCTTAATGCAATATTTAATAGCTGCCTTTCAACTGGTTATTTCCCGAACAAATGGAAAAGTGTCATAGTAATCCCTCTTCCCAAAGTCGGAAAAGACTCATCCAATCCGAAGAACTACAGACCAATAAGCTTGCTCTGCGGAATCTCAAAAATCTTTAAAAAGTAGCTCTCGGTCGACTCCGCAATCATGCTGAACAAAACAATATTATTCCGGATCACCAGTTTGGATTCCGGCCTTCATACTCTACGAATCGCCAACTTGTAAGAGTAAAATCCTACATCAAAGAGGCACTCCATGTTAAACAGTCTGTCGGAATGATAACGCTAGATATTGAAAAGGCATTTGACTCCGTGTGGCACGACGGACTCCTATTCAAACTTTTAAACAATTCTTTTCCCCTTTATCTCATTAAATTAATTCAGTCCTTTATTTCAAATAGATGCTTTTCTTCAAAAGTTTCTTCATCATTCTCCAAAGTCCGTTCCATCCCAGCTGGCGTTCCTCAAGGATCTTGTCTCAGCCCCTTTTTATTTAACGTTTTTACTTCTGACATGCCTAAGGACCCCACATGTGAACTCGCTACATATGCTGACGATACCGCTGTATTCACTAGTTCTGCAGACCCGTGCAAAATTATAGACGTACTCACTAGGCAATTGAATAAATTGTCACAATATTTCTAAACATGGAAAATTAAAGTCAATACTGAAAAAACCCAGGCCATTTACTTCACGAAAAGACGAGCCCATAAGTACCTACCAAACCCCTCGATCAATATTCTCGGAGCAACAATCCCTTGGGAGAACTCAATCAAATATCTCGGAGTTTATTTCGACGCTAAACTTACGTTCCACAAGCACATTTCGGAAGCCTGCTCCAAAGTATTGAAAAGCATCGCAATACTCTACCCACTAATTAACCGAAACTCCAAACTATCAGTATCGAACAAACTGCTAATTTACAAGTCTGTCATGAGACCAATACTTTTGTACGGCGCTCCTACTAGGAACTGCTGTGCCTCATCTCACAAAAAACGCATGCAAATAATCCAGAACAAATGCCTAAAGATCATTCTAAATAAGCCATGGCACTTCTCAACTCGCGAACTACATTTTATTGCGCAACTACCAACAGTAACTGAAGTAACTTGTAAACAAGAAGAAAATTTTAAAATCAATTGCGAAAAGTCAAGCAACCCGTTGATTCTCTCTGTACTCCACAGATAATCCTTTCATTTACTTATTTAGTTGTACCTTAGTTTAAGTTTAGTTCTAAGTTTTAACACATAAAAATAAGGTTTTTGTTTCCCTTTTCCTTGTAAACTGTTCTAATTATTTCAATCAGTATTAATAACTGCTTGTAGCTACATTTGTAACTATGGATGTAAAGTTTGCTAACTGACCACCTAATCAACCAATTTACCAGCAATGTCTAGTTTTAAGTACCTATATTATGGAAATAAATTTATTTGAATTTGAATTTGATAACATGTGGTGCATTTCGATATAATGTGCTGCACAACGTGTCGTATGTGGATAATCCAGTATTCAGTTCGAATTGTACCGATGACCAAGTTGTTCCCTCCGTGGAGTGTTCGGTTGTGACAGTCGCGTATGACGAGATCTGTGTAGGGATGCTTATTTGGGAGAATCATGGGGTGGCGATTATCGAGATGTAGAGTTGAGTGTTTCAGTCTTCCGCCCCTTCGCAGAATTCCCTAGTCGTCTACGAATGGATTCAAGCTGCTGAGCTGGTTTCCGTGTGGTAATCGTTGTTTCTTTTGCAACAGCTTGATTTCCTTGGCGTATTTTTCGGCTTGAACGGATCTCACTATCGCTTTTTTAGCAGAGTTGTATTCTGCTACTTGTAAGTTTCACGTTGTTCTTTGATTCTTGTCACGCTTTTGGCAGTTGCGATAGAACCTAAGGCAATATGCCGCTACCCTAATCAGGGTAGTTAATGATGAAAATCTTTCCAGTAGTGAGAAAACGCTTGAGTCTTGATGCTGAGTGTGTAGCGCGTTGGTTTCTCTTATTTCTAACACGGTTGTTGGGATATTCATAATTTGTTGGTTTGCTGGCCAGTCTGTTTCTTGCTTTGCTAGCCATTCAGGTCCGTTCCACCATATCGCATGGTGCCTGAGTTCGCTGGGCTTCATTCCTCTGGAAGCAACGTCGGCAGGATTATCCTTGGATGGTACGTACCTATTTTGATTGTTGTTCGCGTTATCTGGGATCGGGACCACCCAGTTTGCCACAAAGGTGGTCCAATTGGTCGGGTGTCCTTGTATCCAGGCCAGCGTAATTTTTGAATCAATCCATGAGAAGCATTGTACTTCTTTTATGTTGAGATCTTCCCTTATGGTTCTCATTAGCTTCGAAAGCAACTCGGCCGCGCATAATTCTAGGCGCGGTAGGGTGACGGGTTTGAGTGGTGTCCCTTTCGTTTTGGAGGCGACCAAAGTGACGTGAACAATGTTGGTTGAGTCAAGAACTCGTAGGTATAGAACCGCTCCGTATGCTCGAATTGAAGCATCGCAAAAGCCATGAAGTTCAATGGTTTTAGTATCCTTGACGTTCGTGTGCATCCATCTTAGTATTTGGATTTCCGCTAAATGATGGATGTCGTCTTTGTATTCGAGCCAATCGCGTTCTAATTCTGGCGACACCGGATCGTCCCAGTTGCAGCCTGACATCCATAATTTCTTTATTAAGATTTTTGCAGTGATTATTGACGGAGAAACCCACCCAAGCGGATCGAATAATTTTGATGTTTCGGATAGAATGCTTCTTTTTGTCGCTTGTGATTTTTCTGATGCATCCGTTCTATTCATGGACAGCGTAAAGTGGTTTTTCTCTGGATTCCAGATAATCCCCAGCGCCTTCACGCAATCCTTCTCGCCAAACTTTATTGGTAACTTAAGTTCGCGAGCTTCAACGGGAATTTCATTTAGGAGACTGGATTCGTTACTTGATCATTTCCGTAGGTGAAAACCCCCACCGATTAAGAGCTTATTTATTTCGGCTTGCAGGTTTCTTGTGCTGTCGATATCATGACTGCCAGTTAGTAAATCATCAACATAGAAATCTTCTTGCGCTGCCTTTGATTCCAACGGATATTTTGATTCATCGTCAGTGGCTAATTGTTGCAGTGTTTTAATTGCCAAATACGGAGCCGATGTCAGACCGAAAGTTACCGTAGTAATGCAGAATTCTTTAATCGGGTCGGTTGGGCGTTCTTGCCAAAGTATTCTTTGGTAGTGTTGACACTTTGGATCAACCTTTATCATTCTATACATTTTCTCGATGTTGGCTGAGAGCGCATATCGATGCATTCTCCACTTCGTTATGGTTGCAAAGAGCTTCTTTTGCAAGGTGGAGCCAGTTAACATTTGCTCATTTAGACTCTTGCCATTTGAGGCTTTAGCAGACGCGTTGAATACCACCCTTAGCTTTGTTGACGTACTGTTTTTAAGAACAGCGTGGTGCGGCAGGTAATAATGTTGTTTGTCGCGGTCATTCGTGGTAGAACCTACCTGAATGGGTACCATACCCTATAAACCAAAAACACGAAAAATGCATGGGTTCTTATGTACAAACTACTACTATGTTAACTCGTGCGCTTGTGTTTGTGGCGAAAAACGAAAACCAAATATTTCCCCATCTTCTCCTCAAGAATTTAAACATGTCAACCTGTTCCGCCTTTAGCGAGAGAAAAAGACTAAACGTCCTACGCGACACGTAGTGTATCATCAAGTGCGCACCCGCAGGCAAATGCCATTTCAAAGTTAGATGTTGAACTGCGCAGAGCGCTATATTTTCCTACATGCGAACATTATGCCGGAACCCATAACTCTGACGACTAGTGCAATGAAATTCATCTTTCGATTGCACTAGTCGATTGAATACTGTCTTTTGATTGCACTAGTCGTCGACCACTAGGATTATATTTCAATATGACCGGACGCCGTCCATCGGTGTAATGTCGACCGGTAAGGCAGAATTCGCCTATAAGTCAGGTCTACCTTTCATCGATGATTGGTGAGGTCTACTTCATACTCCCTTCATACATACTCTTCAGTGAGTGCACGTATTGCCATCTCTTTCTTGCTCATTCCAATTTCAAATACAATGCGCAATAGGAGATCTCTCATGTCGACGAGTGCGGATGAGATGGTCGGATGCATTTCAGTACGAGCAAGAAAGAAATGCGAATACCTCACACGTATTCACAGACAGCAAGTACATAGCTGAACTTGTTCCCAATTGATAATCTTTTTTCAGCGACAAGTTTCGAAACTGTTCGCTGCCTCTTCATCGCCTCTTCATCGATGTTTGGTTTATAGGGTATGCTTGAGTTTTATGTATTCGTTGATACAGCTGGAGTACATATTTTTCAGTTCAGGGTTCTTCTCGAGTTAGGAATCGTTTCATGGCGATATGCTTTGATTCTCCCAGAACTGGAGACCCTATAAACCAAAAACACGAACAATTCATGGGTCCTTATGTACAAACTACTACCATGTTAGCACGCGCGCTTGTGTTCGTGGCGATATTGAGGGTTAAATCGAAAAGTAAACATTTCCCCAACTTTTCCTCAAGTATGTTCAACATGCCGACCTCTTCCACCTTTAGTGAGTGAAAAAGACTAAAGTATGATCGCCGAATGCTTATACATCCGATCATCAAGTGCGTATCTACTCGACCTGCAAATGCCATAACAAACTTAGACGTTCAACATCAACTGTGCAGTTCTGATCATGAAACAAATAACTCTGCCGGCTAGTGCAATGGAAGTCGTGTTTCGATTGCACTAGTCGACGAACAACAAAATTGCATTCGGCGGCATGACCCGACGCCGAGGATCGATACAGTGTCTACCGACAAAGAATAACGGGAAGGTGCCACATGCCACAGAGTTCTTATGCAATTTCATCCCTCCATTATTCGATGAGCGGTAGAACACAATTCATATGTAAATCCTTTCTACCGATCCTCGATGATCGTTCAGGTGGACTTCGTATGTAATTCAGATTCACCCCTCATCGATGACCAGTAGGCTCTACTTCATACTGATTTCAAACTCACTGTTCACTGAGTGCACGTATTGTTATCTCGTTCTTGCTCATTCCAATTTCAAATACAATGCGCGATAGGAGATCTCTCATGTCGACGAGTGCGGATGAGATTGTCGGATGCATTTCAGTATGAGCAAGAAAGAAATGCGAATACCTCACACGTATTCACAGATAGCAAGTACATAGTTGAACTTGTTCCCAACTGATAATCTTTTTTCAGCGACAAGTTTCGAAACTGTTCGCTGCCTCTTCATCGCCTCTTCATCGATGTTTGGTTTATAGGGGAGTTTGGTTTGAATGGTATGGAGACTTGGTAGGTACCGTCTGTGTGGATGAATAGAGCAAGTCACATAACTTTTTATTGGCGGTGAGCTGCCGTTATGGCTGTAATTCTTCGATTTCCCAAAATTTTCGCAATTGTTCGTTCAGAAGTGTGTTGGGATTTGTGGTTAATGTGAAACCGGCAAATTTGGGTTGGTTAATTGCTGGATTTTGTGGCATTTTTCCGAATGAGATCCATCCCAGTAACGTTTCTTGTGCTATTGGATGATCCTTTGGTCCATACCGAAGTCCCGATCGCAAAATTTGCGCGTAAGTTTGGACTCCAAGTAGTAAATCAATTAACCCGGGTTCCATGAATTTTGGGTCAGCAAGAATAATGTCATTTAAGTACGGCCACCGTTTGGCTGGAATGCTAAACGAAGAACGCATCTGTGTTATGTTCTTGATCACATACGCTTGAGTCTGTATTTCGTATCCGTTTCCGATTTTCGGAATGATATTGAAGCTGACTTCCTGTGTCGAAGTGCTAACATTTGTGGAGTTTAAACCAGTAATGGTTATGGATGTAGGCCGGGCTTTTGTTCGTAATAGTTGATGGGCAGCTTGAGACATAAATGAATTTTCTGAACCAGAATCTATCAACGCCCGAAGCGATGTAGTGTTTCCCTCCGAAGTTTTAATTGTCACGATGGCGGTTGCTAATAATGATTGCTTTTTTTCCTTATTAACCTTTGAGGACTTTGAGCAAAGTGCTTCGGAAACGGAAGCAGCTTCGGGTTGTAGAGTATTTGTATTCGTAGTAGTATTCGAGTGTAGAGACGATTTATCGTTACCCTATAAACCAAACATCGATGAAGAGGCGATGAAGAGGCAGCGAACAGTTTCGAAACTTGTCACTGAAAAAAGATTATCAGTTGGGAACAAGTTCAGCTATGTACTTGCTATCTGTGAATACGTGTGAGGTATTCGCATTTCTTTCTTGCTCATACTGAAATGCATCCGACCATCTCATCCGCACTCTTCGACATAACAGATCTCCTATCGCGCATTGAATTTGAAATTGGAATGAGCAAGAACGAGATAGCAATACATGCACTCAGTGAACAGTGAGTTTGAAATCAGTATGAAGTAGAGCCTACTGTTCATCGATGAGGGGTGAATCTGAATTACATACGAAGTCCACCTGAACGATCATCGTGGATCGGTAGAAAGGATTTACATATGAATTGTGTTCTACCGGTCATCGAATAATGGAGGGATGAAATTGCATAAGAACTCTGTGGCCTGTGGCACCTTCCCCTTATTCTTTGCCGGTCGACACTGCATCGATACTCGGCGTTGGGTCATGCCGCCGAATGCAATTTTGTTGTTCGTCGACTAGTGCAATCGAAACACGACTTCCATTGCACTAGCCGACAGAGTTATTTTTTCCGTTATCAGTTTCGTGTAGAGTTTAACGAACTGAACAGTTGAACCTTTAAGTTTGTTCTGGCATTTTCAGGTCGAGTAGATACGCACTTGATGATCGGATGTATAAGCATTCGGCGATCATACTTTAGTCTTTTTCACTCACTAAAGGTGGAAGAGGTCGGCATGTTTAACATACTTGAAGAAAAGTTGGTGAAATGTTTACTTTTCGATTTAACCCTCAATATCGTCACGACCACAAGCGCGCGTGCTAACATGGTAGTAGTTTGTACATAAGGACCCATGAATTTTTCGTGTTTTTGGTTTATAGGGTATTGTGTAGAATAGTGTGATGTCGGTTGTTACACGTATAACAAGTTTTCTTGCTCCTACACTCATTTGATGGGTGTTTGGTTAGGCAGTTGACACACAAGGGATGGATTTTAACAAATTCCCATCGTGCAGATGTGCTGAGATTTTGGTATTTTTGGCATTTATAAAGGAAGTGATCCTTCTTGCAATATGGACAGAGTGGTTGGGAAGTTTTTGTGAAATTGTTTGAGCTTTTGCGTTGGTTGTTATTGTTTTGTGCCGAAGACTGTGGTTGAGTTCTGGCTTCAGCTAATACTTCTAGCGTTCTATAGCGACATTCAGTAAATTTTTCGAATTCGTTATATGTTGATAAAGACTCTTTTGTGGAGACATGTTGCTCCCAAAGATTGCGAGTTAGCGATGGCAGTTTAGCAGTTAGTAAATACAATATTATAGGATCCCAGTTGAGTGTAATCGATGCCTAATTGGTTTAGCTCATGCACACACTCATTTGTATTGTTGATCATATGTTTAAAGACTAAACAGAACACGGACCTCGACTGCGACTGCGACTGCGATTTGCCTACCTTGCGGCGTGAGGTACGACTGCGCAGTTGGTGTTGAACAGAACACCGACTACGACTTCGATTCTATGCAAGCAAGAAGAACAACAAGTTTCAAGTGTCACTTCTGTTTTATTTAATATTTTTGAAAATGGACGTGCTTCTGGTAGCGCGTATATTTTATATAATTTTTTTAATCAACTTGGAGTGTTTGCGTTTATTAATAACCGGCTTACACTAGAGGCGCTGCATGTGCTTTGCCAATTCCCTCTTATCCTACGCGTTCGTTTCATCAGTTCATTCATTTGCTCTTTCCACTATCCAATAGAGTCACTTCCCAGTAGGAAAAGCGATCATCCTAAGATTGCTCGTGGAGCGCTCTTTTAGAATGAATGCAGTGCTCCTATTCTGCTCCATTTGTCCTCCTTTTAACATAGGCATGTCATTGCAAGGGAGTACTCCCTTGTTGTTCAAAAAGAACACTAACGGATGTTTCATATTAGCTCCTTTATGGCTCAAAAAAGAGAATTAATGGAGCAATCCTTCAGGTCTTTTGTAGCTCAGAATGGAGCTCAAAGCGAGAGGTCATTTTTAGCTCTGTTGTAGGTGGAAAAGGGGCACAAATAGAGGTGTGCTGCAGTGCCAGATTAAGGCCAACTGATACCCTAAACACTGTCTAGACTTGGTGCCTCCTTCAATAAATGTCAAAATATTTTTAATAGGTTAACTCTTTCGTAGCATCTCACTCTGAGACATTTAAATTCGTCAAAACAAATAAAAATCCAATTAGAAAATCATCACGCAGTCGCGAGCTTGTGCGAATGCAAGCGCCAAGTTTTTAAGGACTGCTGTGTTGTAGTTACTCGATTGATCTTACCCGTTTTGTTTACTGTACTTTCAATTACAATACTACAAAAATATTTTTAGGGGAATTTAGAACGTTGCGAGCTAGGGGTTCGCGGGATTTCAAGTAAAACACAATTCGGTTAAAATAAAAATAAGTGATTATTTATTAATCGCACTTTAAATTCACAGAACTATATTCGCACAATAATTCGCACTGTATGGCAATACCGCCCGCTTATACCATATATCGCTTGACTCGTTCACTTTCGTTCTCTCTCAACACGGTCGCGTGTACCCGCTGGCTGTCACAGTCGACGTAATCAAAATTACTGTGTCTTCGCTGAGGGCTTCACCTGCTTATATACTAGCCGGTTGCAGTCTAGGATGTTCTTGAATCTTCGATGCTTGTGGAATCTTCTCGAAAGCTTTAGAGCTTTCGATTTCGGTCTTCGTTCAGTGGTGTGTGTAGAAGATTCAAGTGAGCTTGAGATCTTTTGACTTTGATTCTAATTGGATTCTAGTACATTGGAGAGCATTCGATAAGAAGAGAGATACAACCGTGCTGTTTCGCCTTATTTCTGGTTGGGTTATTTTTCAACTAGGTATTCGGTTGTTGTTGTTTTTATTATGTGAAACGATCGAGTTGCACGGTTGCGCGGTTGCCAGGTTTACATGTAACAATATACTAATCAACTTTAAGGAATAAAAAATGAATTACATTATATGTATCAACTCATTTTTATTTCTATTCTCGTAAATACATAATTGTAAATAAATAAAATATAAATAATAAGTAAATAAAATAATAATTTACATTCAAGTAATATGTGTATTAACTGTAATATAATGAATTTCCTTTATGTTGTTTGTTTATTAAGTTTGTAGGTTTCCCTGTAGTACTGCTGCTTCACTTTCCTAAAAGCTCCTTTCATTTCGTTTTCGTACTGGTTGTAGCCAAAATCTACACTCTTAACTGCTTCTGCAAAGCCAAAAAAATAGTAAATTGAAGTTTTCATGTTTACAAATATATCTTACCGAAGAGGTATATGTTAAATAACTTCATGTTATGAATAGCAATCTTTTCCTTGCTACCGTCCCAATTTATTTTTAAAATGATTTCGTTACCAAAAAAGAGTTTGAATGCTTTAAAAATCGGTGATCGACCGACAATTTGTTTTATATATAATATCTGTACAGCATGGAAAAAATAATTTGAGCATTTCAATATTCACTGTGAGGAAAAGCATTGAAAAGCATAGAAAAGCATCGTCTACGCAGAGGAAATTCATACACGAGAACAGCTCATTTCCCGTATCACCGAAGCATGCGATCAGTTACGAGCCCAACTACTGCCTGTGAACCCCACCAATGCCATTCGTCGGCGATACCACTTCTGCTTGCTCCACAACGGCGGACATGTTGAAAATTATTTGTAAACGTAATAAACTAAATAAACGGAATAAACTATACTTCAACTCTTTTATTTCGTCCTCACTATTATTAATCATACTCATACTTGAAGGAAACGTGCTTGATAACTGTAAGCCCCGCTCCTTTACAATTCAACCTATGAAGAAATTCTGTTATGAAACGTATAGTGAAATTTTATGGGCTTTCCGAAAATGTAATAAAATTTGGTGGTTAATCAGGTTCTTCTTG
Source organism: Beris morrisii (assembly GCA_951812415.1). Taxonomy (NCBI): domain Eukaryota; kingdom Metazoa; phylum Arthropoda; class Insecta; order Diptera; family Stratiomyidae; genus Beris; species Beris morrisii. Next base: position 100,569,102 of record OX638311.1, read on the forward strand.
GAGAAAACAGGACTTTTTTGTATTTTTTTTAATTTTTTATTATTTTTGTGTCATTTAAATAAATTTTTCTCAAAAAGTATAACACTGATTGACACAGTTGATAGCAATTAGAAAGAAGAATTTGTGTCCTTTCCAACGAGCCCAGAATTATTACGTTACGCTAAGTACAGCAGAAGTTACAGATCAAACAATGATCACAGGTACGATGAAAATCCTTCGTCCTTAAAATCGCGCTATCTCCTTAACGGTGCAAAAACGGGAGTATGTGTAGAACGATTTTCTACTCAGGACAAGTTCCTCTATCTCCCATTTTTGTTTGAACCTCAGTACTAGTTACACCCTGTATAATACAGTACATAAATATTATTGTGTACTATAAATTAATGTATACCCTATAAACCAAAAACACGAAAAATTCATGGGTCCTTATGTACAAACTACTACCACGTTAGCACGCGCGCTTGTGTTCGTGGCGATATTGAGGGTTAAATCGAAAAGTAAACATTTCCCCATCTTCTCCACAAGAATGTAAACATGCCGACCTGTTCCGCCTTTAGCGAGAGAAAAAGACTAAACGTCCTACACGACACGTATTATCATCAAGTGCGTACCCGCCGGCAAATGCCATTACAAACTTAGATGTTGAGCAGCGCAGAGCGCAATAGTTTCCTGTGTGCGATCATGATGCCGGAACCGGAACCCTAACTCTGACGGCTAGTGCAATGAAATTCATCTTTCGATTGCACAAGTCGATTGAATGCTGTCTTTTGATTGCACTAGTCGTCGACCACTAGAATTCTATTTTAATATGACCGGACGCCGTCCATCGGTGCAGTGTCCACCGGTAAGGCATAATTCGCCTATAAGTCAGGTCTACCTTTCATCGATGATTGGTCAGGTCTACTTCATACTTCCTTCATACATACTCTTCAGTGAGTGCACCTATTGCTATCTTGTTCTTGCTCATTCCAATTTCAAATACAATGCGCGATAGGAGATCTCTCATGTCGACGAGTGCGGATGAGATGGTCGGATGCATTTCAGTACGAGCAAGAAAGAAATGCGAATACCTCACACGTATTCACAGACTGCAAGTATATAGCTGAACTTCTTCCCAACTGATAATCTTTTTTCAGCGACAAGTTTCGAAACTGTTCGCTGCCTCTTCATCGTCTCTTCATCGATGTTTGGTTTATAGGGTACATATACTTTGTGTGTATACAATATACATAACCGCAACATAACGCTCCACCGTTGTTATGCTCTGCTCTCTGCGTCTGCACCGCCGGTATTTTCTCGTGCGCGTTACGACCAAATCAAAGTAATGAGGTCAACGGACAAGCATTTTGCAATCTATCAATGCGGGTTCGTTGAATAAGATAGAAGACGCAAGAAAATCAGTCATGGCTCACTCCCCTCTCCACCCCGCAATGAAAATTGAAAACGCAAGAAATTCATTATTAGCTCAATCGTTTCTGCGCGCTATACCCCGCAAAGAACATTGAAAAGACAGACGAGACGAGAAAAGAATGATGTGTGGAAAGCAACAGCACAAAGCTCTGGAATCGGAACATGCAACGCCATCTTTTGAGCTGAGGTGAAGTTATTCGTGATACTACTATAAGATATAAATTCAATGATTTTGTTGCGAGCTAGGGGTTCGCCGGGATTTCAAGTAAAACACAATTCGGTTAAAATAAGAATAAGTGATAATTTATTTATCCGCACTTTTTATTCACAGAATTATATTCGCACAATAATACGCACTGTATGGCAGCACTGCCCGCTTATGCCATATATCGCTTGGCTCGATCACTTTCGCTCTCTACCAACACGGTCGCGTATACACGCTCGCTGTCACAGTCGACGTAATAAAAATTACTATGTCTCTGCTGAAAGCTTCACCTGCTTATATACTAGACGGTTGCAGTCTTGAATGTTCGATGCGTGTGGATTGTTCTAGAAAGCTTTAGAGCTTTCGATTTTGATCTTCGATTTCGTTCAGTGGTGTATGCAAAGGGTTCTAGTATATTGGAGAGCATTCGATAAGAAGGGAGATACAATCGTGTTGTTTCGCCTTATCTTCAGCTAGGTTTCTGATTGGGTTATTTTGCAACTAGGTATTCGGTTGTTGTTGTTTTCATTATGTGAAACGATCGAGTTGCGCGGTTGCCAGGCTTACACGTAACAATATTATCCGTTTGTTATCGAATCTCTTAACCAATAGGTTCCAAGCTGGTTCGTAGTTTGAATCCAGGGTTTCGAATTGGTTGAGAATCTTGGACGCATCACCGATAAGACTACTTTTTAAGTAGTGCAGTTTGTGAACCTTAGAATGGTGGTTATTGTCATGGATAAGTGATCGAAAGATATCTCGAAAAGCACGCCAGTTTTTCTAGCTGCCGTCAAACTTTGGTAGATTTATTTGCGGAAGCTTGAAAGACAGTTGTGGTTCTTGTACCAGCTCATGAGATGAGTTCGGTTGTGGAAGCTCTGAATCACGCTTTTCCGTTAATTGTTTAAGTTCACCAATGTATTCAAACACGGCTGCTTCTATACTCCGTATGATAATATGTATTGGTCTTTTAATTGTTCTTCTTTTTCGCTTTTCCGTGTTATTATGGTCTTATGCGCCTTTTCGCACTCCGACCATGTTTTGTTTATTTGGTCATAGGGGTCATAGCGACCACTGATGTAGCCAGCTGTTCTCCGTGGCTCTCCAGTTTTTTTAAAATTGCTAATCGCCTGTCGCACTATAGCAAATAAGGCGGTTTGTTCGTCTATCGCCTGCTGCATGGCTTGTTTGTATTGCAATGCAGGCAAACGATAAGGAATGTGATTTTGAGCGCCGTCGGGTACCCGTAGTAAGGATTTATGAATGAAGAAGTTATTGGTGCTCTAAGCGCCGTATGGATTGCTATGGTATGAGGCTTATTTCGGAATGATTATAGCCGAAACTGGTTTTGAAAAATTCTGTGGACTTTATAGCCGACAGAGTTATTCGATGCGAGATTATTGAATCTCGGCTTGATTGTTTGATGTAATTCGTTCAGAACGGTGAAAATTGACTTTCAGAGGAAAGAAAAGCAACAAATTTGCCTTCGGTCTCGACAACTTTCCAGCTTCGACGGACCAATGAACACGATCAGGTATGATCGTTGTTTGTGGTTTGGTTGACGAGTTTGCCGAAGGAGAGATGGAGCCTGCTTGCCGTTGATGTTGGATATGGTAAGACAGGAGGGATTTCTTTGATGTATGGAGATTACTTGTGTATGCGTAAATGATGCCGCGTGAACGTGTTATCTTTGAGAAGAGCCCCCAGCTAGTGTTGCTTAAACATCGATAGTCTATCGATAGTATCGATAGTTTTGTACAATCGAAACAATCGATAGGTTTTAAAAACTATCGATAGGTTTTAAAAACTATCTATAGGGCAATTGGCATAAAGATGATAAACTGCACTACCCGTACGTCGTAGTCATCCATCCCTTTAAGGGCCAAAGACATGCATGCGAAAACAGATGAATGTGTGTTTTTGCAATGAGTGTGCCGATGACTTCAGATTGCGTATACATGACTGTATAAAAAAAGTCTTCTGCTTTCTATTTTTTAAGCATTTACAACGAAATGGAGACATGTATGGAGCATGATGCTATTTATGAATATGTAGTCTAAACAAGATTCATTAGATACCCCTTAACGTCAATTATGGAGTTTGAAATCGTGAGATTTCCCCAAAAGAATCTTACAAAATATCTTGTAAATACAGTTTATAGTAATTTTTAAAGAATACGCGTCTTTTTTTGGATCCAGGCAAACCAACGCGGAATTCTCAAAGCAATATTATGTGAATGTGCCAGTACGCCAGACGCACGATGCCGCAGTAATGGAGGTGGATGAAGGGGACCCAGCGCTCGACGAAAGTCCCCACGCAGCACAACTTAGCTGCCCCACCGAGAGCACACCGCCCAAACTGCCACCCTCTGCCAATGTCTAGCAACATTGGCATCATACAGGTAAATCTCCATCATGCAAAAGCAGCCTCGGACATCCTTTGAAAGAGACTTATCCTTTGAAAGAGACTTACCTGACGAGACCCCGACAGCGGAAACGCAAAGGTTAGTGGTATACTGCAGGGAGAAATGAAAACAGCTCATAATAGGCTGTGACGCAAATGCGCACCACTTAGCATGGTCAAGTACCGATACCAACTTAAGAGGTGAGTATCTACTAGAGATTCTTTGTCAGGAAAACCTATATGTCATGAATACGGGGAACAGTGTCACCTTTGTGACTAGGGTAAGAAGGGAGGTTCTAGACTTAACAATTAGTAGTCACCTAATTGGCACAAAAATTATAAATTGGCATTGTCAAACGAACCTTCCATGTCGGATCATAGACATATAAGATTTGACATCAGAACTTCACACACAAATCCAGAGGTGTACAGAATCCCGAAGCTAACAGACTGGGGTAGTTATAGGACCAATCTAAGTGAACGGCTTGCATCTGTGGATAAGGTGGTGCGTGGAGTCGGCAGTCTGGAAAACACAACTGCAGAAGTAACGAAGGCAATCATCGCTTCATACGAAGAAAGTTGCCCACTCAGAACCCGAAACAACAGCAGAAGTGTGCCTTGGTGGAACGGAGAACTTGAAAGGCTAAGAACAAGAGTACGAAAGTTCTTCAACAAGGCAAAACGCACTGGGGACTGGGCTACATACAAGTCAGTCCTAACAGAGTACAACAAAGAGATAAGAGTCTCTAAACAGAGGACATGGAGAGACTTCTGCAATGGAGTCGAGAAAGTATCGCAGGCAGCAAGACTGCACAAGATCCTATCCAAAAAGAAAACCGGTGATATGGGGACACTGAAAAAGCCCAATGGAGACTTCACCGTGGGGGAAAGCGAAACAGCAAAGGTGCTACTAGACACGCACTTCCCCGGATGCCGTATAATTAACACAGAGAACGAGGCATCATCGGTAATCCCTGGAGCATTCCGCTCCAATACCACAGACTGGCATCGGGCCTCTAATCTGTTCACCTATGGCAAAATCAAATGGGCTATACACTCCTTCCATCCCTTCAAATCGCCAGGCACTGACGGAATCCTTCCAGCCTTGCTTCAAAAGGGACTGGAAGAACTGCTCCCCTACCTACTGGAAATCCTCAGAGCGAGCTTTGCTCTGGGCTATATACCAAGTGCGTGGAGACAGGCAAAGGTGGTCTTCATACCAAAGATAGGCAAAAGATCGCGCTCTGACCCAAAGTCATTCAGACCCATCTGCCTAACATCTTTCCTCTTGAAAATCATGGAAAAGATAACAGACCACTGCCTGAGACACGAAGCACTTAGCAAGAAACCACTACACAATAATCAATTTGCTTACCAAACCGGCAAATCGACAGAATCAGCACTCCTCCAAATTAGAACGGAAATTGAGAAGGCAATTTCCGATAAAGAAATTGCGCTATGCGCATTTCTGGACATAGAAGGAGCATTCGACAACACATCCTACGACTGTATAAATAAGGCAATTGTCGACAGAGGAGTAGACTCTACCACAGCAAGGTGGATCGACCAAATGCTAAGTACACGGGAGATTCACACCTCCCTGGGAACGAACACCACAAGGGTCAAAGCAAGCAAAGGATGCCCTCAGGGAGGAGTACTATCGCCCCTTCTTCTTCACCTTCTTGTGGTGGACGACCTACTGAGCTTGCTCAGTTATAGCGGCCTTACAGTTCAAGGATATGCTGACGACTTAGTAATCATGATTAAGGGCAAGTTTGAGGAAACCCTCAGCGACCTTATGCAGCAAGCACTAAGTAAGACACAAACATGGTGCCACGAGAAAGACCTACAGGTCAATCCGGGCAAAACCACGATTGTGCCTTTTTCACGAAAGAGAGACCTGAGCAAAATAAAATCGCTCATGATGTACGAGACGGAAATCAAACTCGCCACAGAAGTAAAATATCTAGGTGTAATTCTGGATCAGAAACTCCTATGGAACAAGCACCTAGAAAAAGTATCAGAGAAAGCCACTACTGCTCTACTCTTGTGTAGACAAGTCTTAGGCAAAACCTGGGGCTTGAAACCCAAAATAGCCGTGTTGATAGCATACGGAGCATCAGTATGGTGGCAAAGAACAAAACTAGTAAGCGCCAGGAGTAAACTGGACAAGCTCCAAAGGTTGGCATGTATCAACACGACAGGAGCAATGAGAACCTGCCCCACGGCAGCTATGGAGGTTCTTTTAGATCTGACTCCGCTGCACATCTACATCGAATTACAGGCAAGATTAGTCGCGATGAGAAACGAACTAAACGGCAACCCATCCAGAGTAAAAAGTGGATCTAATAATCTATCCAGACTTAGAAGTAGCATTCAAATGCTAGACATGCCTGTGGACCATATGACAAAGAGATATCGCTTCGAAATCCCTTTCAATTCCATAGTCTGCAACAGAGAGAACTGGACAATGGACCCACCGCAGTTCGGACCGGATAGCATTGTATGGTATACCGATGGATCTAAGACGACTGAAGGCACCGGAGCTGGCATAAGCGGACCCCGCGCCAGGATAACGGAATCCCTCGGTGAATATCCCACCGTTTTCCAGACGGAGGTCCATGCTATATCCAAGTCCATAGAAATAAACCTCGAAAGGGGTTACTCAAATAATAACATAGTCATTCTCACAGATAGTCAGGCAGCGATAAAAGCCTTGACTGCACAAACAGTAAACTCAAAACTGGTGTGGGAATGCCAAGAAAAATTATGTATCCTTAGTACCAACAACAGAGTCCTCTTGCACTGGGTGCCCGGTCATGAGGGCATAGAGTGCAACGAAACAGCAGACCAACTTGCAAGAGACGGAGCAGCGGTCCGCCCTACTGGACCAGAGCCGTTCTATGGAATCTCGACCTGCTCTATTAAGAGGAGCATAAGGGTATGGGAGGAACACAAGAAATAACAACACTGGGCCACACTGCCCAGACTGAGACAGGCCAAAAGATTCATACCGAACCACTCAACTAAAAGAAGCAAACAGCTTCTACAGTTTGATAGAAACAAAGTACGGGTAATAACCGGAATACTCACGGGTCACTCGCGCTTGAAAGATCATCTTAAAAGAATTGGAATCATACCCGATAACCTTTGCAGGTTCTGTCAACTGCAGGCAGAAACCTCTGAACATATTTTGTGCTGCTGTGAGGCAGTCGCAGCTCAGCGCCACAAATGTTTCGGAGAACACTTCGTGGACCATAGTACCATTGCAAAAATAGACCTACACCAACTAGATAAATTCCTAAGAGAAATAAAGTTGAGTGAGGACCTCTAGGTTGGAACTGGAGAAAGATCTATGAGGTATAGCACAATAGACCACTGGTCGCGGTGCTTGGAGGAATCCCTCCGCCTCCGATGAAATCTATCTATCTATCTATATAGTCAGTCACACGGATATTGGCACACCTATAACTTTTTTAGATTTCTTCAAATATATTTAAAATAAACAGTGTTTTTAGATTAAATTTAACATAATGTAATTTGCCAATGTATTATATTAAAAATAACAAAAAAGAAACGTACTTCATTATAAAACTAGCAACAAAATTAAATAATACTGAATACATGGTCATAATTTTCATCACATGATTATTGGCACGAACAAATATTTCATTTGATTAACGATTAATTTCAGCTTGTCAATACTTCGTTGGATAACCCTTTTGTTTAATAGCTGCAGCTAATCGTCGGGGCATTGATTCCACCAATTTTTTTAAAATAATTTGTTTGTAACTTGTTCCATTCTTCCAGCAATTTCGACTTTATTTCACTAATATTCGAAATTTTATGGTTTCTAATTTGACGTTCCAACTCATTCCATAAATTTTCGATGGGGTTGATATCTGGCGATTGGGGTGGAGTTTCTATGACTTTAGGGCAGTTGTATAATAGCCACTCTCGTACAATGAACGACTTGTGTTTGGGATCGTTGTCTTGATAAAATTGAAATCGATCAACGATACCCATTTTATGTGCACTGTCTTTCAAATTCAATTTTAAAATGTTTAAATAATCCATTTTATTCATTGTGCCCTCAATAAAATTCAAGTTGCCAACCCCATAGTACGAAAAACAACTCCAAACAACGCTTCCGCCGCCATGTTTCACTGTAGGTGTTAGTTTTCCTTTTGAAGTACCGTATTTGGCTTCCGCCACATTTTTTGCCGTTCATCTGAGCCAGATGGATTGTATTTGCTCTCATTAACAAATATTACGTTTTTCCAAAACTCAGGAAACTTTGAAATATATTCTTTCTCAAAGGATAATCGCTTCTTTTTATTTGTCTTACTAATTAATGGTTTTTTCATGGAAAACCAGCCGTGATAACCGTTACTCCGGATGACACGACGAACACATTCTGGATGAACAGATTTTACACGGAACTCTTCCCACTTTACTGCAAGTTTGGGTGCGCTGATCCTTTGATTTTTACGAACTTCCCTCATAATAAGACTGCATTCCCGATCAGTTAACTTTTTTGCTGGACCTGGGTGCTTCTTTGACACAACAAGTCCTTCGACTTCATACCGTTTACAAATATTGCGAACGGTAGAATAGCTTTTTTTCACTATTTCGCCAATTTCTCGGTAACTTTTACCTTGTTTTCTATGTTCGACGATCAAATTTCGAAGATCTGACGATAAATTTCGGCTTCGACCCATTATTTTCAGCACAACTAACAACAAATGTCTTTAATTTCCTGTAGAACACCGAACAATAGCCAACACTACAGTGATTATAGTCAGACGTGCAGAATACATGTCAAATCAAATGAAACCAACTTTAATGCACTAAGAAATGCAGGTGTACCAATAACAACGTGACAATTGTTTAAGAACGCATTGTAGTATAATTTTTCTTCCTGATGAATTGCTTTCCAAAATTTTAAAATATTTTGATCTATTATATATATTGTACTTTGCAGAATATAATCCTTAACAATAAATTACTGATTCTTGAGCTATTTTATTCAAAATAAGAGTCCCTGTTGTAAATTATAAGCTGTGCCAATATCCACGTGACTGACTGTAAGTATTCCATCTACGAGTACATCAGTTTCTGCGTAAAGAATTTTTCCTGCATATAACTAATAAATAATATCCTTGCAATAATTTTTGTATTATTCATGCCTTTGTTAGTATTTTCGTATTGTTTAAAATAAAATGACCATACTGTTGAAATTCTACACAATCTATGATTAAGGAAAACTCTACCACACTTTTGATAGTATCGATAGTATCGATGGTTTAGTGAAAGAATATCGATACTATCAAAATCCGACACTATCGATGTTTAAACAACACTACCTTAAGGGCATGACACTACTACTACTACTACTACACTACTACTTATTTGTAAAATATCGAAAGACTTTAATCTATTTTATTAGAGTTTCAATACAGAAGTTGTGGTTTTTTAAAAAATTTTGTTATGTTAGAATACATATTTTTTTAGTTACTAACCAACTTAATAAACACTTATTTTTGTTATGACAAATTTTCTAGGCTTTCATTTCCTTTCATTACATTTTTCTTAAGGTGAGAAATAAGCGATGAAAAACTACTATATTAGAAAAGTAATTTATTTTTAGTTGAAATATATATGCATTATATTTTTTTATTGGATATTCAAGAAAACAGCTATTGAACAAGTCGATTTGTACTTAAATGTTGAATATGCAGCAAAAAGTGGTATATTGAACAAATTTATTTATTTTTTTCAAGTGCTTCACCTCAATCAAAGGAACTCTGCTAATTTGTAACAGAAATTTTTATTTTGGCAAAACTACTATGAATTTTATCTATCCTTTTTCTACGAAAAATTAACAACCCCTACACGAAAGTTTCACAGAGCAAAAACGCAATTTTTTTACTGTCTTTGTTAGTGAATAACGATACTGAACTTTCAAATTAGATTTTCTCACTTTGTTTCGTCTAGACTCTATCCCTTAAATACTTACATTACCTTATAGGTAGAAATTGTTTACGGGATAGACAAAACATAAGACGCGCGACCGAACATGTTTGGCGTTATGTTACGAGTACATGATAAGAATTAATTTTCCGTGTGAATTATTTAATGTAGTATAAGCAATTTTTTGGTGTGAATAATTTTGTATAGTACAGTGGATGCCGCTTATTGTAATCACTTTGGGACCGGCCATAAACAATAACATTAACCGGATGATAACAATAGACGAAGGGGAAAATTTTTCTCATTTATTTTCCTACCCTTGAATATAGATTGCTCGAAGCATCTAATATTATTTTTTTTATTCATTAAGTGTTATTTACAACTCTAGCTTCAATGTTTCACAAAGTTACAGAGAATATGAAATACTGTTTCCTCTTCCTCCTCACCCAGGCAGCTTCTACAGAAAGTCATTTGAAAAGAATCGCCGTCTTTTAGCATGCCGGATTATAAGACAGTGTCTGGTCAGGACACTTACTCTGGTGCTAATTCTCCCCCTTTTTAGCAAATTCAGCCTTGTATAGAGTTTTAGATCCGGCTTCGGTCATATCTGTCAGCTCAGCGCGCCACTTCTATGAAACTGTCTCGAAAACTTACTCGAAGTTGAGCTCACTCCGTTGAACGAGATCAACATCAATAGTTTTCAGAAGCTACGAAAAGACTGAAATTTCTCAAAGTAATCTATGATATGTATCGTCTTGTTTTTACATAAATGTAAAACCAAGAGCAATCATCTTTAATTTTGAGATTGTTTTTATTTTGTCTTTTTGATCACATTCACATGAAGGAAAAAGAGGAGCGATTAAGAATACAGTCACAAAACTTGTAATTTTGTATGGAAATCTGGCCCGAATGATAACATAAAGCGAATTTTTATTCCAATAAGCGATGAATTTCGTTTGGGGAAAATGGAACTAGCTTGTTTTGATAACAAAATGCGGCTTATAACATTATCCGCGATTACTATAAGCGGCATCTACTGTATAAACAATTTTTTCATGAGAAATAATTTTATATAGGATAAGCAATTTTTTTGTATATATGATTTAAAAACCTTCAAAATAAAGTTAGTCGATCATCAACCGAGTTCTTATTTTCACGCAAGTGAACATACTTAGATTTTCAAGCTGCAATAATACATACAAAAAATTTAAATCTGGCGGTTTCACTTAACCCGGAACATACCGCTATGTGGGTAACTTACCTGAAAACAGAACATATCTTGAAGCGCCAGCTGTATTGCTAAAGCACTTTTCCACACTACTCTTCCACTTACCCACAGAAGTTATTCCACTTTCCTGAAAAGTACGTACGAATATAATTTGTCAATTTTTCTAAATCGCTCTTAAATTTCCGCGCACTTTCTATATTCGACAATAAGTCAGAATAAAAATTCTCAGAAACAAAAGTTTCTTGCAGTACTTTGTGTGTAGACAAATTTGTCGCGAAAACTATGTACCACGGTTAAACCGTTTTCAATTCTTAATACATTTCAATAATTTTTTTTTCAACCCATGATTTTGGTACAACACTATGATAACATAATAATAATACGACACCTAATAAAAATGCATTTCTCGTTATTATTTTTTAAAATTTGATCGCACTAAAATTTCCAAAGGGAAATTTAAATTCATTGTGAGATGGTTCGTGTTCAATTTTATTACTATCATTAAGAGAATTTTACCTACAAAAATACACGCAATTTTTCTCAATACTCTTTTTGGGAATTCGTATATTTTACAGGAACTAATGTATCTTAAAAAACAACAATACTTGTACAACATTTTTTTATTTAACTGTATCAATAACAATTTATTTATTTCATATTGCATGACATAATTCTACCATCTGCCAATTTCAATTATAAAATAGAAAACTTAATATTATAAATATTTATAACGGTTTCGATTTGCGAATGCAACGGTCAAAACACAGCTGACACAAAAATTTCACTTTCCAAGTTCGAAAACATCACACTCCATCTTCTTTTAATTTCCGCGATCTGAATGCATTTATCTCTGTCCGGCACAAAAGGGAAATTAAATTACCCAAATTATGTCCCTAAGCTTTCGAAGTTCCATAAACGAGCTAAAATCTAGTAAAAAAAAAATGATATTTCTGAATGAAACTACAATAAAAGTTATTATCAGAAATTATTTTATGTTGATTTATAATTTTAGAATGATACCATATTATATATTAATGACGTGAGTTTGGTTATTTCTAACTCAAATGTTCTACTGTATGCAGACGATGCAAACATTTTTCGGAAAATCTGCGGTGATGACGATATCATTTTACTGCAAAACGATTTGCAACAATTTTTTGACTGGTGCAAGTTAAATTGGTTGCCGTTAAACATTAGTAAATGCACCTTTTTATCATTCTCCAGGAAAAAAGATCCAGTTCAATCCAAGTATGTATTAGACGGAAACGCCCCAGCAGATAAAAATCACAGAAATCCGTCAGAATTCCGATGGAAAGTACAGAGAAGATTTCTGAGATTTGCGCTAAATGGTCTTCCATGGGTAGACCCTTTACGCCTTCCTTCCTATATCGAGCGCCTTCAGTTACTCTCACTGGAGTCACTCGAGAATAGACGATAATTTCTTACTGCTGCTTTTGCTGCTAAGGTTCTTCTTGGCGATATAAATTCACCTCATCTGCTGGGTGAGCTAACTTTCAATGTTCCGAGTCGATCCTTGAGAGGCTGTGCACTTCTTCATATACTTCATATACCATCGGACAAATTATGGTCAACATGAACCGGTTACAAACATGTCGCGCATATTAAACTCTAACTTTGGAAACATAGATTTGCATCTCAATTCAGTGCAGATAAGGACAACATTATTTAATTCGTAAATTTATTGCTGATGCTAATATTATATTATTATTTACTTTATTATGTTATCTGTTATTATTTATTGTTATCTGTTATTATTTATTTTTTATCCTATTTTTATTTCCATTATTTAGTATTATTTTTTTCCCTTCTTCTCTCTTTTTTAATATTTTGATTTTAATCACATTAAGTAGCATGTGCAAAACAAAACTGTTTTTAAGAGTTTATAAGTTATCATATCTTTGTTGAATGAATGAATAAATAAACACGTGTTTTAAGGACTTTTGTATGGCAGGACGATTTTTTATTATAATACTCTCAGATTTCATCTAAAGTATTATATAAATATACGAAAAAAGGATGTGAGGCAGCAACGGATAGTTATGGGAAGCTGAGACTCTTTAATACAAACATATTACTTTCCTCCGGCTTTTTTTAAATTTCATCTACTTGAAAGAGCAAGATTAAAAACCAAGAAGAACAAGGTACTGAGCGGATATATCCCTGTGCACAGGATAATTGCCTGGTTGCGCCCCTACAGAAACCACGTGTCTTGCATCTTCATGTTTCGACAGAAATAGACTCTGCGTGATCGAAAAACAGTTTTCTAGTTTCAACCTTTCTGACATTCCTCATATACATTATTATATTAGGTTTCCGTGTTGGGGTTTGTTTGGTCACCTCTGTCATTGAATCCTCAATTGGGCTTATTGCGACGTCCCTCTGGATTATCTATGGTTCCTCTTCGATCCCTGCGGTTTCAATGAAGCTTAGTGTTTTTGGAAGAGGAATAGCCAGGAATTCCGATGGTTTCATGAAACTCTGACCGAAGTGATGAAGTCTTTTATGCGCAAGTTCCTCACATTCACAAAGAATGTGCTTTGATATTTCGTCTCCATCATCGCAAATTCTGCATATTTTGCTCTCAGAGAGACTAATTCTATGGAGATGGTTCCTCATGTAACAATATGACCAGTCAGAGCTATCACTGGGGTTCGGGTCAGATGTTTGCTTAATTTATTCGGTCTTCGAGATATAAAAATCAGAATTCTTTTCGTTCCACCCCCTCCCACCGTCACCGCCTTCGCCAGCACCACCAAAATTGTTTTTCCTGCTAGAAGTCTACTGGGCCTAACTGCTATAAAATTTTAAAGATCATATCTGGTACTACAGGACTAATTAAAGCAAAAAAAAGTTCAAAATTTTATTGATGTACAGAGCTGGAGCAAAAAACATACTGCAGTCACGATCGGCTGCAAGCCAATCGTATAATACTCTAGATGAATACTGAACTCCGATTTATATTGTAGTTGGGGATAAAGTAGAATTACGTGTGTGCATGTTGTATGTCCTTTATTAAGGACTGCTATTAGATTGTTACTCAAAACTAAAAGACAATATTCAGTGTTTAACTTCATACCTTGAACTGGGTAAGTCATCGAAAAAAAATGTGTGTTTAAAGGACTTTCACATGGGAGGTGCAGAAAGGACTCACTCGATTTCTTACATATTTATCCTTTTCCTTGGAACCATTCAAAAATTAACGAGTACAAAATTTCAAATTCGTAGCATGAAGCGTTCAAAAGTTATCGGAAAATATTGTTGAACACGTGTTTTAAGGATATGTTGTATGGCAGCTACCAGAAGGAGTAAAAGGATTTCGCTGATTCGTAAACTCGAACTTCCTTTTCACTCAAAACTAATTTGTGCAAAATTCCGAATTCGTAGCTAAAAGATTACTTGAGTTATAGTGAGTTTCGTAAATTAAGTGAATACATTTTGACAGGATATTTGTATGACAGCTACACGAAGGACTAACAGGATTTTCTTCATAATCATATATTTAGTTCCAACTATTGGAAAAATAACACATACAAAATTTCAATGTCGTAGCTTAAACCCTTCTGAAGTTATTGACCGATATTCTTGAACACGTGTCTTAAGGACATTTTGTATGGCAGCTACCCGAAGGAGTAGGACGATTTGGCCCGTTAACGAACTTAGCCTTACAAATTCAACCAAACATCCAGATTCAAAATTTCAAGGTCCTAGGGGAAGGCGTTCTTGAGTTATCGTGCTAACGGACAGACGGACGGACGGACGGACGGACGGACGGACGGACGGACGTCAGGCAGATTTGAGGTTTTTGGCCACAAATAAACAAAAAATAATATATAACTTTTTTTCGTCCGAGGCTTGGTTCTATGCGTTACAAACTTTTGGGCTGGATTAAACTTATAATACTCTATATGATTTCATCTAGAGTATAAAAATTATCGTGAAAAGGATTTTTTCCAGCATTTTTATGAATTTCGTTATCTCTCTACTATGCGACTGATAACCTAAAGAATAACCAGGAGGCTGTTTGGAACGTTATTTTTTAGGTTATCAGTCGAATAGTAACCTACACCGCATCTCACTATTAAACACCTTTCGGACTTCTACCCAAAAAATAATAAAGTTGCGCCCAGACTGTTGGCAGATTTATTGTGCTGTTTTGAAGTTTACTAATCCTAAAGCGTGTGAATTCTTTTATGTGGACTACAATACTTTTTTATTGAAATAATAAAGTAATTAGTGTGTTCAAGTAGCTGAGTTCATGATGTAGAGTATAAACTCTAGATTATGAAAATTAATGGCATAACCAATTATGTTGCACTCCGACATTAAGCACATTCCAAAGGGTGCCTGGAAAATAATTAAGTTTCCCTCATTGATTCTTTCGATTACGTTCGTAACCCTTTCATTGGATATTGGTTTATGTAACTTATTCGAGTTGAATTGTTATAAATGGGAACAGTTTACTCAATGTCAATAATATATCAACCGGAAAATGGTACAAGATATACGCCCTTTTGAAATCAATAAGAAGTAACGGGAGTGAAGGCGGTTTTTAAAGTATTCGTATTAATATCGACCGTGGTCCATGGACGATATTCTGCATCAAGCCTTAAGCATTACAAGCGATTGGATGGAGACTACAATTTCTAATGAACCATTTTACAGTCTATACAATTTTATACAGCTACCCATCACATGTCCCGTAAGTATGGATGGGATACAGGATACTCGTACAATTCTACTCTGCTAAATATTTTCCTTTAAAATCTTACTAGTACATTAAATTATGTATATTATTGAATATAATTAAACACCTTATTTTTTTAATCTTATCCGCAACTTTGAAAACATTTTATTTTTCGTATCTTATTCGCTGCTTTCAAAACAGGAAAATAGCATTAGTAAAAAGAACCTGTAGAAGCATAAAACCAATTTGATTTATCATGGAACCTCAGCCAAGCGGTATTATGTATTATAGCGCTATTCGTTAAAACATTTTTAACTACTTTTCATAATCTTGGGGATTAAATATACTGTAGAATTGAAAACGAATACGATATCTTAACGACCCTAATTAGTACGGAAAACATCTTTAATCACTTCTCGACCTTTCGTCAAAACGTATTTCAGGTCCTTGGGGGTTGAATATCGATAAATCAGAAAAAACTATTTTTTGGTGCTCAAAAGAATAACGTATTAAATAGCCTCCTGGTTTTTCTTTGGGTTGTCCTAAGAAATATAATAGAATTCGTGAACATGTGCACAAATACTTTACACCCCCGCAGGTGTTGGGTTTCAAACAATTTGGAGAAAACTTTCTAGGCACTTTTTAAAAAGAGCCAATAGAAGTAAAGTTAATTTTATAACTCAACACTCCTAAAATATATAGCGAAATTCGTGAAAATGTGCCCTTTTCACAGACACTCTTTTTAATCCACCTTACTACTACAATGAAAATCTGAATTTTTTTTGCTTTAAATTCTTCTCTAGTAATCTTCATATACGCACTAAGCTTCAACTTTCTAGATACGTTTCTGAGATACAAAAACCACCCCCAGTTTCGTCCCTTGACACCACTATCAAAAACTATATTTTTCTAGAACGCCTCTATAGTGGCTCTATATAGTCGTAAATTTTTTAGATTTTTATCCCGAGCGGTTTTAGAGAAATGAAAATCGGAACACCCGTACTCTACAATTTTGTTTTCTCTGCTAGGTGTCTACCGGGCCTATTTTCTGTAAATTTATAAGATTATGGGCCGTATTATTCACCTCGGATTATTTTCACCTTAACCAGCTGTTAACTTTTTCGGGGACATTAAGGCCCAATGAGTTCGGTGCGAAAATTCGGTATTCCGTTTTGATTTTTCATTCTTCCAAGGAGAAAAGCCAATTTGAATCGTTTTAGGTTCGTATATTTTCGTTGATCGGCGTATCAGACACAGCGTTGCCTCATTGCTACTTTTGTAGCAAAAATGTTGTTGTTGTTTAATGCGGGGGAAGACACGCAGCAAAGCAGCGCATCCTGAGCATTCAGGCAAAGATGGCCCGTTGTACTCGAGTCCCCAGTCTCTGCCCGAACTTTTTCGTCCTCCTCACGAATTACAAGAGCTCTGGTAGGGATCGAGAACGGAGTGCCTCCATCCTCATAACATAAGCGCCTTATACGTGCATTTTCACGAAAGAGTAAGCTGGACAGTCTTAAAGAAAATGTTCCGTTGTGTCGTTACTCTCGTCGCAAGTAGTAAACATGGGATCGTCAACGATTCTCATTCTGACCAAATGTAGGCAACAAGAGCTGTGCCCTGTGAGGACACCAACCAGACTACCACATTCTCCTCTGGTCAGTTTGAGAAGAAAAGCAGCGGACTTAGACAAGAAGTTACTTCCCCAATCATATCAGGCGTTTTTAACTGTTGTGGTATTTGAGACTTCTCCATGAAGATAGATCTCATTCCTGGGATTTCGTACAGCCGGTATGACAGGTTTGTCAGCCGCCAGTCGAAATTCCAGATATCTGTGATCCGACAGAGTTTCCTATTCCAGGACGCGCCATTCTATTGTAGATTCCGCAATCCTAGAAGACGACAACGTCATATCAACCACTTCCGTCCGGCTTGCCGTAACAAACGTTGGCTTGTTGCATCTGTTATTTACTACAAGACACGATGACATAATGAACTCTAATAACTGTTCACCCCTTGAATTGCATTTGTTGTTGCCCCAAACAGTGTGAAGAGCATTAGCATCACATCCAATGACAAGCTGCAAGATATTGGTGTCCTCGAATCTAACAGGCTGGCTAAGCGGGTGAACTGTCTTCACACTTTGGATATTTCATATTTGATATGAACAGACAAGCACGCGGTCGTTCAGATCATTCACCATAAGAAATCCGACCTCCCTGGATCGAACCCAGTCCACAGACTCGCCTATTACGAATCCATGATTCCTGTATCATCGATACATATGGGGATGTATGCAGTTTGCTAAGCCTCCTATTTAGTAAAGCAGTAGCAGCCTTAGCATGTTGCAAGTTGACCTGGTTAAATATCCCTGCAGGAAAAATAGGCATGATTCAGAACTGAATCAGCTATTGTTTTGCAATGCCATCACAGCTGTGACCGTTCCATGATTTTATTCGCGATATGCACACCCAAGCAGTATGAAATATCAGACCTGACATTTTGGTTTTACTCTTACCATACTAATAATACCTACGTCATAGCTTGCGAGTCACTCATGAATCACACCTTATCGATACAGTCAAATTTCAGGTCTGACACATAAAATCACAATCAGGTATTGGTAATACCTGTGTCATGTCGTACGATTACTATATAAGTCACAGCTGATTTGTACCTGACCGTTCCATGATTTTATTCACAATATGCACACCCAACCAGTATGAAATGTCAGACCTGACATTTTGGTCTGACTCTTACCATACTAGTAATATTTACTCTAAAAAAATGGAGTTATTTGTGCTAAATCCTAAACTGAATTCTTTTTTGTTACCTAGGAGGAGGTAGAGGACTCTTCTAAGACACTATTTTCCTACTTCAAATATTATTTCTCACTTACTGACTTAATAAAACCCATGGCTTTATGTAGGAATCAAACCCGGTGTTGAAAGATTTGGATTGGCGCGCGTAACCACTGCGTTTCATTTTCATTTCCCTATGTGCAACTTAACTCAGTGTGGATTAACTAGGTTACCGCAACATACATTCGGTTGGCAGAATACACATTCGGTTATCACAACTGAAAGATGCCGTCAATCGTTTGTGATGGTCAACATTCTTTTGCAACAATCAAAATTGAGTTGCTAGACATTTTTTTGTTCGGTTGTCTCAACAGAACCGCACACACGAAATAAGTAGATTGTCTTAACAGAATGATTCTATTGCGTGTACCGCCTTTTTTATTCCCTGAAAGGAATATTTTATAGTACAACCGAACACCTATTGCTTCAAGCAAATTCTTATTAGTATAAATGAACTTCGATTGCTGCAACAAAAATTTTATTGATGCTAACTCATGTCAACTAATTATTTCTCTTAGTGTAGCGATAGGTCAAGATCTCGTCTGATTAATGTGACTAAAATCAGATCTTAAAACATCTCCTACATAATGATATGATTCATATCATATGCATATGGTGAATAATCAGACTTCGCTTTTCGGATTTATCGATAGGCCGAAATTAGGTCTGATTTTGGTGTATTAAAATCAGACCTTTCAACTTTTCGCCCAAAAAGGTATGAATCATATCATACGCGTACATTAAATGTCATAGCTTTCATTTCAGACCTAACGAACAGGCCAAACTTAAGTCTGATTTTGGTGTGTTCAAATCAGGCCTTAAGACTTTTCCTAGATCATGATGTGATTCATATCATACGCATATGGTGTAGTGATATCATGTTCATATATTATTTTTATACTCTAGATGAAATCATATACAGGGTGTAACTAGTACTGAGGTTCAAACGAAAATGGGAGATAGAGGAACTTGTCCTGAGTAGAAAACACCGTTAAGGAGATAGCGCGATTTTAAGGACGAAGGATTTTCATCGTACCTGTGATCATTGTTTGATCTCTAACTTCTGCTGTACTTAGCGTAACGTAATAATTCTGGGCTCGTTGGAAAGGACACAAATTCTTATTTCTAATTGCTATCAACTGTGTCAATCAGTGTTATACTTTTTGAGGAAAATTCATTTAAATGACACAAAAATAATAAAAAATTAAAAAAAAATACAAAAAAGTCCTGTTTTCTCCAAGAAGGACCTGATTAACCACCAAATTTTATTACATTTTCGGAAAGCCCATAAAATTTCACTGTACGTTTGATAACAGAATTTCTTCATAGGTTGAATTGTAAAAGAGCGGGGCTAACAGTTATCAAGCACGTTCCCTTCAAGTAAATCTGGTTTGACACCCGTCATTCGCCGAAGGAGTATGATTAATAATAGTGAGGACGAAATAAAAGAGTTGAAGTATAGTTTATTACGTTTATTTAGTTTATTTAGTTTATTACGGGTGCTTACCGTTAGTCCTTCGTGTAGCTGCCATACAAATATCCTGTCAAAATGTATTCACTTAATTTACGGCACTCACTATAACTCAAGTAATCTTTTAGCTACGAATTCAAAATTTTGTACAAATTAGTTTTAAGTAAAAAGGAAGTTCGAGTTCACTAGCCAGTGAAATCCTTTTACTCCTTCTAGTAGCTGCCATACAAAATGTCCTTAAAATACGTGTTTAAGAATATTGGTCGATAACTTCAGAAGGGTTTAAGCTACGACATTCAAATTTTGTATGTATTATTTTTACAATAGTTGGAGCTAAATATATGATTATGAAGAAAATTCTATTAGTCCTTGGTGTAGCTGCCATACAAATACCCTGTCAAAACGTCTTCACTTAATTTACGGAACTTACTATAACCATTGTATTTATATATTATAGTAGTATCACGAAGCTCGCTTCGACGTTTTAACCGGCTTACACTAGAGGCGCTGCATGTGCTTTGTCAATTCCCTCTTATCCTACGCGTTCGTTTCATCAGTTCATTCATATGCTCGTTCTACTATCCAAGAGGTTGATTGGTTCCGGTGCGGCGCGCGAGGAAATTGTGTAGTGGAATATTTCTGTCAGTAGCTTAGGTGACGACGAATTTCAATTTCTTGCTGTGCAGACTGGGCGGGGAGAGGAAAGTGGAGGTTCATGTCTCGCATTATATTTTTTTTTCATCGTTTGGACGAATTTTTTTTTCCAGACTATCATTTTCTCGGAAATTTTGGAACTTTAGGAATTTCGACATTTCGGTTTTTCAATCCTGCAAAATAATTTTTTTTGCAATGATATTACTTTTTGTATGGAACATAATAATTCGACTGCTCCAATGAGAAATTAATATTTCTCATTGGACCTCTGTTTGCAACACTTCGGTGTAAAATTGTAGCGGTGGAGCGAGATCGGGTGAAAATCCCATTTTGTAAAATACCGACTTACGAAACTAAGTTAGAGCACCCCGTTTCCCAAAATCACTATTGCCAAAATCCCGTTATTATGGATAATATAAATGTCCGAGCCCGAACCTTGAAATTTTATATTTACACGTTTTAGGACTAGTAAACACCAAAAAAGCAAAAAAAAAAAATGTTCGTCTGTTCGCCGTACGCCGTACGCAAAACCGTTTGAAGGTGCGTAGCTCACAAATCCCTTGAGATATTAAGTTGAAATTTTTATGGTAGGTAGAGTGGGTAAACACCTACGAGTGGTACCTTTTGGACGGGTAGTGGTGTAAAGGGGGACGAGGGGCGAGCGTTTTAGATGAAAAATTTTGGTTTCTAGATCTCAGGAACCGCTTATGCTAGGAGGCTGAAAGTTGGAACTTATAGTGGACCCATTTGCAAAAAAATAGTCGATAGGGGTTGAGAGGTGTGCGAGTGAAACAATACGTCCAAAACGCTTGAAAGCTGGGATTGATACATTCTAAAATCCATATCTCCTGAACGATTAATGTCAGATGGCCGAAATTTTGCAGCTGTATTAAGGGATACTAGGAGATTAGAAAGGGGTTAACATTTTTAAGGGGAGTAGTGAGGTATGGGGGTGGGGGTGAAAAACTTTAAACTACAATATCTTCCGACTTAATTGTGCTAGGAAGATAAAATTTGTTTCTGTGTATATAATTACCAGTGGAGTCTACTGAATGTAAAATATTTGAGGGGGGAGGTGAAGCGCTGAAGGTGGGGACAGCCATTTTTCAAAAAATTTAATTTTTATATCTCATGAACCGTGTCAGATATGATCTTGAAATTTTTAGAGGAGTTAGGATCAGTAGACCTCTAGCGGAGAAAAAAAATTTGAAGGTGTGTTGTAGGGAGTGATGGTGGGAGGGGGTGGAAATGAAAAAAATCTGATTTTAATTTCTCGAAAGCCGCAAAGGATAGAAAGCTAAAAATTGATAACTGTATAGAGGTGCTATAGAGACAACAAAAAAAAAAAATTTTTGATAGAGGTATCAAGGTCGGGGGTGGGGGTGATTTTTCATATCTCAGAAACGGCTTATGCTAGAAAGTTGAAACTTAGTATGTATATGTAGAAGTATTACAGAAGTAGTTAAAGCAAAAAAAAAAGTTTCAAGTTTTATTGATGTACAGTGCTGGAGTAAAACAAATGTGCGTGAAAAGGGGTTTTTCCAACATTTTCATGAATTTCGTTATTTTAAAGAATAACTAATTTCGTTATTCTAAAGAATAACCAGGAGGCTATTTGGAACGTAATTTTTTAGGTTATCAGTCGCATAGTGACCTACACCGCATCTCAGTATTAAACACGTTTCGGACTTCTACCCAAAAAATAATAAAGTTGGGCCCAGACTGTTGGCAGATTTTTATACATAACTCGTAAGTGCTTCTTTTCTTTTTTTATTTTCACCACTATTTTGAATTTTTCACAAATATGTTTTTTATTCACACACATAGCTGCGATGAGTAGAATGACACCTCAAGTATTCAAATCGGTCAGGTCGAATGAACATACCTATAAAGTTTTTGTGAAACATCTACGACTCAAACAATACACACATCTCCTTAGCTGCTTTGCGCCTCTTTAGTCGGATAAAAAAACAGGGATATAATTTTAAAAAGAAAATAATATTTTCAATATATGTACAGTGTTTTTGGTACTCCGTGTGCCACCTTGTCAGGGGTTATTCCTTTGGGACAACGGGATTTTAGAACACGAATTTTAAAGGAAAATATATTGGATCTTCCGGAAAGTTGAACTATGACATCCCCTTGTCAGCACTATATAATCAGTACATAAGTACATATCATTTTCCTGAAAAGTTCTTGCTTGAGAGCTCGACTTCGTTGCAAAGTCGGGAAAAATGTGTTTTCGTGGATCATTTTATTGCCAACTAAGGGGTCAGGCAGAAATCCTCGTCTTTGGTCCTCCACGTGGGCGCCTGCTGGAAATGCTTCTAGTCGTAAAGACCTGGGTCTTTCCGACTTTAGCAGCTAAGACTTACACGCATGCATTCAATCGTGCGCTGTGGTCATTAAGATTGAGGTACCCAACTGTGTGTTTCTCCTGTGCTGTCATCCTAATACCTCTCCCGCTCCTATGCTTCCTGTCCAGGGCCAAATCCAGGGGTGTGAGCGCTGTACCGTGCCCAGGGATTAGTTGGTTGGGGCCCGCAAATCTCTTCCAATCGCTAACGGTGGCCTGCGGGGTAAAATTCGGCACCCCCCCGCAGTACCTTTGCCTTATCTTGACATGCCGGCTCTGTTAAGATGGACCAACCCCTTCCGAGCATACTCGTGGGACCAAAAAATGAACCAAAACCAAAACAAAAAAAACAAAAACAACACCAAAACCATAACTGATGCTCAGCTCGACGTCGGTACTTCGTCCGAGGACGAACTTCTTGCCTCCAGTCAGGAGACAGCTATCAGACCAGGCAACGCAGCGCGTGCGAGTACAAGTCAGAGTACACCCGTGCAGCCTCAACCATCAACATCCGGTCTACAACATCCGAAGGAGAATGCCAGCCATGGCATTCGGAAGCAGGCCAAAAAACGGAAGTCCGTCGGGGTCGCGAGGAAGTGTCGGTACCTGAAGGCTCTTTTCATTTTAAGCAAGATTGCTAAAAATGAGGAAGCGGGTACCGTAAACGAGCGCGATGCGGCGGACAAAGCCTTCTACCAGGCGATTGTGGAGGAGCACAACAAACGCCTCAGAGAGGAACCGCCGAAAGAACGGGAATCTGGGAAGCGTAACAGACTCCAGGATGAGGTGGATCATGCTACAAGGAGAAGCAAGATTCCCAAGCCCAGCACACTTCTATCATCAGCCAGCGGGGTTCAAGCGAAGAAAACCTTCAGCGAAACTGCAAGAAGCCACCTTGAGGTTGCATTGGTAGATGAGCTATCTGCCGGTAAACTCACCGCTGAGGCGTGGCGCAACGTGGAAGGAGAGCTGTCGGAATCGATACTGGCCCACCATAAAAAGCACGGATGACCTGTGCTTGGCTTTGACTCCGGTGAACTCGTGAGAGGATACCGCGTAATCAGATGCGCGGACAGCTACTCGAAGGATTTTCTCAGTGAATGTGTCGCTAAGTTTAGAGACGCTTGGGACGGCATAAGACTTAAGCTTATCCCAGCCGAGGAGATCCCTAAAAGACCGAGAGCCCGCATCTGGATTCCAGTCATGAAAATGGACAGCGAGAAACTCCTTTGCGGTCTTCGCCTACAGAATCCGTCGATTCCCATGGATGACTGGGCTGTCATCAAGGCAGAGGAACCGCAACGAAACAGCCTCAGCCTCAGTGCCAAAGTGAAAGTCTTTCGCTCCTCAGGTCCAGACGACGACATAGACTTTGTCGACAAAGCTAACGAGTTGTTAGAGGAAATGAGCATCGCAGGGAAGGAGACAGCCACTGACAGCAAGGAAGTCGGGAAGGAAACAGCTAATAAAAATGTTGAAGATAGTACAGGTTAACCTGAGGCACTCGAAGTGCGCCTCGGATAACTTATTGGTCCTCCTTGGGGAAGAGGACATTGACATCGGCCTAATACAGGAGCCATGGGTAAACGACTTTACCGTAAAGGGGCTCCAAAACACTCACTACAACCTTTTCTACAATCACAAGCAAGGTAAGCCCAGAACATGCATCTTAGTTAATAAACAGATAAACGCCTTTATGTGTCCAAACTATAGCTCTGACGATTTAACAGTTGTTAAATTGGAGGTTGCAAATGGGGGGGACCTATACATCTCCTCGGTTTATATGGCTCACGACCAACCAGCGCCACCCGAGGAACTGCATCATCTTACCGCCAGTATTTCATCCAAGAGGGGCAATCTTCTAGTGGGATGCGACGCCAACGCACGACATACGCTTTGGGGCAGCTCGGAGACCAACGAACGAGGTGAGTCCTTATTTGATTTCATTATAAACAGTAACCTCTCTATATGTAACAGTGGTGACACTCCAACCTTCATTTTTCCGAGTACGGAAAATTTTCAAGGTTGGGAGGAAGTTCTGGATATTACTTTACTAACAGAAAATAACATTTATAGGGTTGAGAATTGGAGAGTATCCAACTTGCAATCCTTCTCCGATCACAGGTGGATCTTCTTCAACGTGAATCTCATGCCGGAGACTCAAATGCCTTTTAGGAACCCTAAAAAAATTGACTGGGAGAAATTCGGTCAGGTCGCTAAATCGAAACTATCCAAAACAACCAATCCTATCATCAAAACTATAGAAGATCTGGACGACAAGGTGGGGAAATTCGAACGAGCCATGAAGGTCACGTTTAATGCCTCATGTCCTTTGAAATATAGTAAGAAAACGCTCCCCCCATGGTGGAGTGAAGACCTGTCAAGATTAAGGAAAATAGCTAGAGAGGTTTTTAACATCTGTTACAGGCGCAAGTCTTGGCAACCTTACAAGGAATGCCTCAAGATCTACAAGAAATCCATTAGAACGGCCAAAAAACAGGCTTGGACTGATCACTGTCAATCCATTGAGAGTGTCCGGGATTCGGCGAGGCTCAGCAAGATTCTATCCAAGCAACACACGAACCCGTCGTTCGTGAAAAAGTCGGACGGGACCTGGACTGATTCCTCCGCCGAGACTCTGGAACTCTTGATGAACACTCACTTTCCTGGGTGCCAAAACAGCGGGACGGAGATGTCAAGCATCCAGGGTGTACAGTGTATACCGGAGGAAGACATCAATTCCGTTATCAATGAAGAAAGAATTTCCTGGTCCATTAACAGTTTCTCTCCTTACAAATCCCCTGGCATGGACGGCATACTTCCAATTATGCTGCAGAAACTACAAGATGTAGTAGTTCCATGGCTTGTGGAAATTTTCAGAAGTTGCATTCTACTAAATCATGTGCCCTATGCCTGGAGAAGTGTCCGGGTAGTGTTTATTCCGAAGGTTGGCAAGAGAGGTCACGAACTCGCGAAGGATTTCAGACCCATTAGCCTAACATCATTCGTGTTGAAAACACTGGAGCGCATTATAGATATACATGTGAGGCAGATCCTGGAAAGGTCACCGCTATCCAAATCTCAGCATGCTTACCTCAGAGGGAGATCCACGGAGGCGGCTCTCCACCAAGTGGTGCGCACGATTGAGCACACGATAAACTACAAGCAATACACTTTAGCAGCCTTTCTAGATATAGAAGGGGCATTCAACAACGTCCACACCGAAGCTATCCAGGAATCTCTTACCGAACTGGGTGTGACCGAAAGCTTCAGAAATTGGATAATATCCATGCTATGGACCAGAATTATCCATTCAAACCTAGGAAAGAGCAATTTGACCAAGCACGTGCGTAGGGGAACACCACAGGGCGGTGTTATCTCACCTCTACTCTGGCTATTGGTCATGGATAAAATCCTAGTAAGACTAGACAGGGAGGGAATCAAAGTGATTGCGTACGCGGATGATCTGGTGATTTTGGTCTCAGGATTATTTCCTTCCGTAATCAGTGAGATTATGGACAGCGCTCTGGGTAAGGTAAGCACCTGGGCTACCGGCTGTGGCCTTGGTGTAAATCCGGATAAAACTGAGTTGGTACTATTCACCAGGAAAACCAAGATACCAGACTTTAACCTTCCCCGCCTGAACGGCCAACCGCTCCAGCTCTCCTCCAGCGCAAAGTATCTTGGTGTTATCCTTGATTCAAAGCTGAGCTGGAAACTCAACATAGAAAACCGGGTGGAGAAAGCCCGTGTGGCCTTCTACGCCTGCAAAAGAACCTTCGGCAAGAAGTGGGGACTCAAACCTGGAATGGTTTTGTGGCTGTACACTGCTGTAATACGTCCAATTCTCAACTGCGGGTCACTAGTCTGGTGGCCCGCTCTGAGTAAGGACTATAACATAACTAAACTCAGTCGAGTTCAACGAAGTGCGGCCATAGGTATTACAGGTGCTATGCGGCCATGCCCGACCGATGCTCTAAACGCGCTACTCTACCTCCTACCAATCGACCTTTATATAAAAAACACCGCATCAAACAATGCCGTCAGGCTCAAAGAATCTGGGTGCTGGACTACGAAGCCATACGGGCATAGTAATATCCTGGGACAGTTACCAAGGGAATTGGTTACGTCACCGACTGACTACATCACCCCCAAACTGAGCTTCACGAAACGATTCTCTGTTGGTTTCCCAACTAGAGAGGAGTGGAAGAACGGTGCGGTGGAAGCAGACTTCGACACGATAATATTTACCGACGGTTCGAAAATGGACTGCGGGGTCGGGGCAGGAATATTCTCAGATACACATAATATCGCTAAGTCCTACCGCCTCCCGAACCACGCTAGCGTCTTCCAGGCAGAGATACTGGGGATCCGGGAGGCTTGTCGTATACTAAAACACGACTCATCGCCAAAACACAACATCGTCATTTTCACCGACAGCCAAGCCGCAATCAAAGCACTAGACTCGGCTACCACCTCCTCTAAACTAGTTCAGCAATGCCGTAACGAACTAGCCGGTCTGGCGGAACGGCTCAAAGTCACTGTGCTCTGGGTCCCGGGGCATAGAGACATAATGGGAAATGAGCGGGCTGATGAACTGGCCAGGGAGGGCTCCGCTCTTCCCGGCTCTCTTGCGGAACTAGTTCATGTTCCTTTAGGAGTCGTAAAGAGGGTCATACTCTCACACTTCCAGACAGTGACTAATTCCAGATGGAAAAGCCTAACTACCTGCGCCATATCTAGGAAGATGTGGCCATCTTACAACCGAGCCAAGTCAGACGAACTTCTATACAAGACCCGGGCAGACGTCTCCAGAATCACGGCCATCAGTACAGGTCACTGGCCGATTGGGGATCATGCGGCCAAACTGGGCATTCCATTCAATGTACACTGCCGCAGCTGCCAGGACACTAATGAGCGAGAGTCGCTTGTTCATTTCCTTTGCAAGTGTCCGGCTCTAGCTAGAGCCCGAGAGCGAGCACTAGGCAAGCCCTTCTACGGGGACCTGATGGAGATTTCGGGGAAGAGGATTGGAGAGTTATTACTTTTCCTGAACAGCACAGGGTGGCTATAGCGATCCAATTCAATCAACCTTTCTCACATTCATCTTCTGTATTCCCCAGTATCAACAACCCTTAACAGCCGAGTTTAACACGAGTTTGTGGTTTCAAAACGGCCTCTGAGCTAATTGAGCCCTGTCTGGGTGACAGGGCTGCCACTTAAACCAACCAACTAACCAAGGGGTCGGGTTAAAATCTGTGTTCTAAAATCCCGTTCTCCCAAAATCCCGTCGATCCAAAGTCTCGTTGTCCCAAAATCCCGTTTCGTAAAAACTCGTTAAGCCAAAATCCCGTTTAATAAAATCTCGTTTTCTTATTAAAATTAAAAACTCCGCTTTTTTTGCACAACTAAAGCTCCGCAGCACATCTTAAGGAATAGGTTGTGTATTTTGGTAGTAGACATGTGATCCAATTTTCATTGAATTATTCGGTCGAAATATGTAAGCAATCATCCAGATTTTGACACTTGAGGCGTCATTCGAGTGATCGAGTCAAAATCACGTGTTCCAAAATACCGCTCTTAAAAAAAACCGTTTCCCAAGATTCTATTTCGAAAATATTGTTTTCTTTTTAAAATTATATCCCTGTTTTTTATTCGACTAAAGATGTGTTTATTATTTATTTATTATTGTTTCACCAAAAATTTGTATGTTCATTCTTAGTTTGTACGCGACCTGACCGATTTTAACACTTGGGTTGTCATTCTACTAGCCTCAACTGTGTGTGAATAAAAAACATATTTGTGAAAAATTTAAAACAGTGGTGAAAATGAAAAAGAAATGTAATGTATAAAATTAATGTTTATCAATTCGGGCGTTCGGCCCCGGGCTCTAGCATTTATATTATCCATAAAAACAGGATTTTGGCAATAGTGATTTTGGGTAACGGGGAAAATGATCAACCTAACCGTTAAGATGCGCTGCTCTAACTTATGCTACGATTAGACGGTCACTCAAAACCGTCAATGCATTGACACTCTGACGTCAAAATTACGTAGAAAATGGTCACAAAGTTGTCAATTCAATGTCAATCCGTGTGATCGTCATTTTTGTGACACGTCAATGCATTGATAGTAGAATTGACTACCGAATTGACACACATTTTTTGTCAATGCATTGACAATTTTGAATGACCGTGTGATCACCCTGTCAATGCGTTTGCGACGAATTGACTAAAATTTTGGATGAGTCGTCAATGCATTGACACTGTCCCACGGATTGACACGACACGAAATTCCGCCGTGTCCTTTCTCTACAAATTGACACATTGGCAACTTGGTCGAGCGGAAATTATTTAATTTAAAATTATTTAATAATGAAGTTTTGTGATCGAATGGAAATGTCAAAAAATTTAAATACACTGAAATTTAGTATTTGAACATTTTTGGACTAGTAATCCCCAAAAAGGAAAAAAATCTATCTATCCGCCATATGTAAAAGCGTTTGAATATGTGTAGCTCACAGATGCGTTGGGGTATTAAGTTGTAATTTGTTTTGTTTGTAAATTGGATAAGCCTCTACGAGTGGTATGAAACTTTTTGATTGTCTTAAGGGATACAGCTGCCCAGACAAGTGCTAAAATTCTTAAGACGTTGAAGTGTCGGGGTGGTGGTTAAGAAACTTTGGATGACAATATCTTTCGAACCGATTGTACCAGGAAGATAAAATTTGGTTTTCGTCTATAGAATTACAAGTGAAGTGCATTAAACTGAAGCCATAAAATCAAATTTTAATTTATGGCTTGGTTCTATGTCGCAACCTATTTCTCATCTTTATTAACGACCTTCTGTCGTTAACTCACAAGCTCCACTCTACAAGGCATATAACAGGCCACGCCTTGAGTATAATTAGCATGCCTGGGCTGGGGTCCCAAAATCCCATTTGACCTTGCTCAATCGTGTTCAAAAACATGCGTTCCGACTAATTGGAGACGAAGCCGTTTCAGCTTCTATAGACTCCTTGAGCATTGCCGATATGTCGGAATAATCAGTACTTACTATCGACATTTCAATGGTAAATATTGTAAGTAATTATTCGCCGACCGTAACACTCGCCAAGCTTCACGCACGAGTATACTGTTCAGCACCCTTTTTGTGAAGAACAGTGAAATTTATGCAACCTCTTTCGCCATCAGTAATATGAAACACATTGCCAGCCGATCTGCCCTGATAATTATAACCTTCAGCAGTTCAAAACCAACGTTCACCGATAGTTCAGAAGCTCCCGCCCTCCCGTTCCACCACCCTAAATCCCCTATCACACCATTTTATTCTCAACCTCTCTCGTCGTTCTAGCTGTTCAATCGCATTAAAGGATGACCCCCTAAGTTATTACGACGGTCGTAAATTAATGGTAAATTAAACAAATGTCCTTGAAACGGAGTTTTTTCAATATTTTCACGAATTTTATTATATCTCTCAGATATTTCTATGTAGTTATAAAATTTATTTTAGTTCTGCTGGCTCTTTATATACGCCCATAAATTTCGTTTTGTCATTGACTTTAAAAAATTTAACTGAACGCGAAACTATATATTTTATTTTTCCACACAAAAAAATCACAATTCACAGCTTTCTTTCAATCCCATTTGATTTGAAAAATATAAATATACAAATTTCTACTGATGTGAATGTCATATCTATTGTCAATTCGTAGAGATGTGTCAATCCCGTGTGATCGCATAGTTTTTTCGTGCCATTCATTGACAACGTAGGCTACAAATCGAATTGACTACCAGCATCGTCAGTCTGCTTGTCAATTTAGTTTGGGACAGATATGACCAAAATGGTCATTCCGTGTGATCGTCAATTCATCAAGAATTGACACAATGACGATTGAGACTCCATTGACACTGAAACGACGCATTTTTACGTGACGTCACAGTGTCAATGCATTGACGGTTTTGAGTGACCGTCTAATCGTAGCATGTGTTTCGTAAGTCGGTATTTTATAAAATGAGATTATGACCCGATCTTGTTACACTTCAGTACATTACGACTTCACTCCGTCGAAAAATTGCGCGACTTTGCAAGTCGAACAAAATGGTAGTCGTATAAAAAAATCTGCCAACAGTCTGGGCGCAACTATATTATTTGTAGGTAGTTTATTATGCGTAATTGAGAAAAAATTTCTAGCTTTTAGCATTCTGAATTTATCGGCCAATATTTTTGAACACGTGTTTTAAGGATTTTTTGTATGTTAGTTATCGGAAGAAGTAAAGGGGTTTCGCTAAGTAATAAACTTGAAATTAAATTTCACTTAAAACTAATTTGTACAAAATTTCGACTTCGTGGCTAAATGATATCATTTCCACAAATTGAGTGAAGTCGGTATTTCAAAAAACGGGATTTTGACCCGATCTTGCTCCACTTCACTACGATTTTACACAGAATTGTTGCAAACAGAGTTAACATTTCTCAATAATATCATTGCAAAAAAAATTATTTTGCAAGATTGTAAAACCGAAATGTCGAAATTTCTAAAGTTCAAAAATTTCCGGGAAAATGATAGTCTGGCAAAAATATTCGTCCAAACGATAAAAAAAAATATAAAAGCGAGACATGAGCCACCACTTTCCTCTCCCCGCCCAGTCTGCACAGCAAAAAATTGAAATTCGACGTCACCTAAGCTATATGAGACTGACTGACAGAGAAATATTCCACTACACAATTTCCCCGCGCGCCGCACCGGAACCAATCAACCTCTTGGATAGTAGAACGAGCATATGAATGAACTGATGAAACGAACGCGTAGGATAAGAGGGAATTGGCAAAGCACATGCAGCGCCTTTCCCCGCAAAGAACATTGAAAAGACAGACGAGATGAGAAAAGAATGATGTGTGGAAAGGAACAGCAAAAAGCTCGAGAATCGGCACATGATGTCCTTAAGACACGTGTTCAACAATATTTTTCGATAACTTTTGAACGCTGCAAGCTACGAATTTAAAATTTTGTACACGTTCATTTTTAAATGGTTCTAAGAAAAAGGATAAATATGTAAGAAATCGAGTGAGTCCTTCCTGCACCTCCCTTGTGAAAGTCCTTCAAAAAGGACATTTTTTTTCGATGACTTACTCAGTTCAAGAAATGAAATTAAACACTGAATATTGTCTTTTAGTTTTGAGTAGCAATCTAATGGCAGTCCTTAATAAAGGACATACAACATGCACACACGTAATTCTACTTTATCCCAAACTATAATATAAATCGAAGTTCAGTATTCATCTAGAGTATTATACGATTGGCTTGCAGCCGATCGTGACTGCAGTATGTTTTTGAATTCGGAACACTTCATTTTGACGAACCCTGATCGCAACTAGGGCAATACTTTTTGTAAATTTCACTATAGTGAATTTAAGTGTAATCGTATATTACTTGTAAATAAATAGTCAGTTGAAACTCGACCGCTGCCCAGAGTGGACCTTTTATTTTAATCAACCCAATTGCAACCTTTCAGTCGGCCAGTTAGGACCGTTGAGTACAACAACTGGCCTGAGCAATATCGTGACTAATACACTTGGTAGTGTGCCAGGTATACGAAACACAGGAGGGCCTTATTACGGTTTAAATTCGCGTTAGCGGTCTTAATACCGCAATCAAAACCCCTTTGTACCAAAAGGGGACGAACGGGCCCTTGCCGGCCAACCCAGAGAAGGGTCGTGGGCGCCAGTGGTTCCGAACTTTAAGGAACCCGTTCTATGCCGATTTTCCCAAACCGAACCACTAGTTCAGGAAAAGTCCACTCAAAAGACAATACTGTCACGGATAACACTACTCTACTCTGCACGGAAAAGAGGCTGAAATACGTCACAACATTTACAAGATAACGAATCGTAAAGAAGTATAAGAAAATGTAATTCAGTGGTTAAAGTATAAACGTTAATTAAAAATAAAAAAAAAGGTAATAATAAATGTACGTGATAGATATCACTAATGGCTAATTCGTTTACATAAATGGAACTCACTCGAACTGTCCCTATTCCTAGCTACCTTCTTATTTCTAGGGCGCCGCTGGTGCGTTGTCCCACGAAGTCGGTTATTTTTTACTCCTTGCTCTGCTTCTTTTTGTACGCAATTCCAATGTTTTCGCCGTCCAGGTTTTCCTGCCTCCCGATCTCGTTCCTCGCTGTCTTCTACTAACTTTCTCCTCCGCTTCTTTCTTTCAAAACTAACTGCCACTCTGCTCGGTCTCACTATCCAAATCCCAAGAGACCGTTTTTGGGTCCGGCACTTCCCGCGAAACCTCCGGTCAGCTTTTTCATCGGTAAAAATCTCCGTTTGGGTCAATGAACGTTTTCTTCAGGTCATTCCCTTAAGTTTAAAAACTTCCCGTACTGGTTAGCTTTTAGTTCGGTTGATTTGGTGTCCATTTTATATTTACCATCCGACTTTTATCTTGGACCCAACCCATGTTGCTCTGCCTTATCGACTTCACTCTCTCGTGGTTCGTGCAGTGCTCGTTGATATTATCGTCGGATGACGTTTCTCGTTGTTGTGACGTTTCCGCGATGTGGTGTTGTTCTTCTCGTGTCGTATTTTCTGAGTTAATTGTTTTCTATAGTTTCCGTGATCGCACTGTGTATTTCATTGAGATCGTTCTGTGTTTTCCCGCGATCGTTCTGTGTTCTGTGATCGTTCTGTTGTTTTCCCTGTGGTTAAGTGCTTGTTACTAAAGTGTTTTCTTCTCTCTCGTTGTAGGGTTGAACGGAACGCAGGATGGAGTCCACGGTTACGCAGGACGGAATAACCCGCGATGAATGTGAGTATGACAATTTGTCACAAGGTTTGAATTTTGTGTTCGGTTACGGCAATTTGAAGTATTAATGTTGGTTGCGCAGTCACAGTCTATCTTCCGTGAGTACCTTTTCATTTTTTTTTTTTTCCATTTCGATAAATGCCTAATCTACCTAATCTAACTAAAATAATAACTAATCTACCCTAGTGTTACATTAATGGTCCTAATTCCTTCATTTTCCGCCTCTTCTCCGTGTTTACTGAAAACAAATATACTAATATTTCTTACTTGGTTTATTTTTAGGTGCTGGTGTTGGAGACACTCATTCGCCCCAGGGAAAGTAGAAGACGTTAAAAAAAACAAACACTCGGAGGTAAGTAAACTCCAATATAATTCCGAAGCCAACAATAATGATTTGCTTTATTTCTTTACAGGTCGACCTACAGTTACGGGTGGATCCGTAACATTCCCCCCTTACGTAACAGAGAATTTGCCAAATTCTCAGTGGTTTCGGCGGTAAATTGTCGCACGTAAGAATACCTAAATTATTATTTATTCTACTATTATACCCAACATCCCATTCCAAAATTCTCGCAATTCCTCTATTCAAAAAAAATACTAACGCTTAGTACTAACTCAGATTATCTCTTGCAACATGCCTAGAACTAACTCGGATTAACCCTTACAATATGGCTTCAAGTCTTTAGCGTGCCATATTCCACCGCGTTTCCCGTCTAAGCCTTCTAATTCATACGTCCAAGGAGACACTCGCTTCCGGACCACGAATGGACCGATGTATTTCGGTGCTAAATTCGCAGAGAAAAACTTAGCCGCATCGGACAGAACGTAGTTGGTCCTCCACACCCGATCATTCGGATAATATTCGGCCTCTCGCCGCCGCAGATCATACCGACTCTTGGATTGTTTGGATGCTTGTTCAAAACGCTTCCGGAGCTCCTCGCGAACCTCCTCGAGTGCCTTTGATCGATTAATCGGGTCCCTATAGGATGGTGATGTTCCATCTGGTCTATCTCGTGGCTCTATTCCCACCTCCATATCTCTTCCGAAATTCGCAAAATACGGAGAAACCTTCATCACTTCGTGCGTGGCCGTCCTCAAAGCGCACGCAATCTTGGAGAGGTTCTCGTCCCATTTCCGATGGTTGTCCGCAACATACGCTCTCAACATCACCTTAATTGACTGGTTGATTCGCTCCGCCGGGTTAGCTTGAGGGTGGTAGAACGCTGTGAATTTTATCTGAGTTCCATATGACTCTACCATTCCCTGAAACTCCTTAGACCGGAATTGGACGCCGTTATCGCAGACTAACCACTTCGGAACACCAAACAGCAGGAAAACTTGATCCTCCAAGACTCGCGTAACGGCAGCAGCCGTCGACGCTCTAAGTGGAAATAGTAAAGCGAACTTCGAGAAGTAATCTACGACCGTGAGGATAAATGTTGATCCCCTAGATGAGCGTGGTAGTGGTCCCACTAAATCCACACATATCATCTCCCACGGTTGTTTCGCCTCACCACATCTCGAAGCCATCAGTCCGGCTGGTAACTTTCGCTCCGGCTTTATTGCTTGACATACTTTACATGCCGTAACATATTTCCGTATGTCCCCTTGCATTTTGGGCCAGTAATATCCGCGCATGATCCTATCAACCGTTCGCCTCACTCCACCATGTCCTGATTTTGGGTCATCATGACATTTCTGCAAAATGTCTGCACGTTCTCCCTTCGCAGGCACCTTTTTCCACGAACACGCCTCATTGAGTTCCGGATATTTGGATGGAACATGCTTCCATAAGGTGTTTCCATGTACTCGCCATGAGGGGTATTTTGCAGATTGCTTCGGCACCGTCCCCAGCATTTTCGAATACCATCGGTCAGTTTCCACGACTGAAAATAACGTTTCCACCAATGGAACGGACCTCGACAACGCATCCGGAACCAGATGTTCTTTGCCTTTTCGATGCACGATCTCGTAATCGTATTGCTGAAGACGAACTGCCCAACGCGCCAATCTGCCTGTTGGATCCTTCAAATTGTGAAGCCAAACCAAGGAGTGGTGATCTGTTATCACGCTAAAACGACTCCCCTCAACGTAAGGTCTCAACTTCTCTACTGCCCATAAAACAGCTAAGCATTCCTTCTCCGTCGTTGAGAACTTACGTTCCGACTTCGTCAGCGAGCGACTCAGATAACAGATCACTTTTTCCCCGTCTGACTGTTCTTGCGTGAGTACTGCCCCCAACCCGAAATCGGAAGCGTCGGTCTGGATCGTAAACGGTAGCTCGTAGTCGGGACAAGTTAAGATAGGTGCCGTGGATAATTTCACCTTCGCCGCTGAGAAAGCCCTATCGCAATCTGCATCCCATGCAAATTTATGACCCTTCCTCAAAAGTGAAGTCAAAGGTGCAACTAACGTTGCAAAATCCGGTATGAACCGTCTATACCACGATACCATGCCTAGGAACTGTCGAACCTCCTTAATGTTCTTAGGCGCTGGAAATCGAACTAGACTTTCCACCTTATCTGGATCCACATGTAGTCCATACTCATCGACAACATAGCCCAGATAGCGTAATTCCGACCTACAAAACTCACATTTCTCCTTTGATACCTTCAGCCCCGCCTCTCTCAGTCTTCGGAACACTTCTCGCAAGATTTCAGTGTGCTTTTCGAAGGTTTGTGTCACCAGGACTATGTCATCGAGATACACAAACACATATGGCTCCAGATCGGCTCCCAAAACTTGGTCGATCAACCTTTGCCAAGTAGCCGGGGCATTTTGCAGTCCGAAAGGCATACGGTTGAATTCAAACAAACCTCTACTCGGAACTGTGAAGGCAGTATACTGCTTGGAATTTTCAGCCATCGGAACCTGCCAGTACGCGGATTTAATATCTAAAGAGGATAGGTACTTGGCGTCTCGTAATTTATCTAGCGTCGCCGAAATGTATGGAATGGGATATGCATCTCGTTCTGATACTTTATTTACTTTACGAAAGTCCACACAGAATCGAAAAGAACCATTTTTTTTCCTCACCAGTAGTATTGGCGACGACCACGGACTTTTTGACGGTTGCACTATTTTCGCCTCAAGCATATCTTGCAGTTCGTGATCTATATCCTTCTGCCTGACTGGCGACACCGGATAATAGCGTTGTTTGATAGGCGGAGAGTTTGTTTTAATCGTATGCTCTACCACCGATGTCCTGCCGAGCCCCTCTCCCATACTGCCCAACTCCTCTTCAAGCAGAACGTTCAACTTCTTCAACTCCTCCTCCCCCAATTTAGATTTAGGCTGCAAAAATTCAACCGTTGCCACGTCTAAAATGCTGCTCAGATCCACCTGTCCTCGTCTAAGATCCAACACGATACCAAACTCCCTCCAAAAGTCGGCCCCCAATATGACCGTATGGGGAAGTCTTTTCACTACCAAACACTTCATCCAGCGTGTACACCCATCGACCCCGAATGGTATGCAGACCAACCCATCCACCTGACATACATCATTATTCGCTAGACGAATTTCATGTGCAGACGCTGGTTGCAGTTCAATCCCTATTTTCCTCAGACTTTCCCACCCTTTACCCCCCCATATCGTTCTTGAAGCCCCTGAGTCCAACAAACCGATAAACTCTACTCCAAAAACGTCAACCAGTAGGTGTGGGCGATTGTCGCCACACATCGGAGTCAAAGCAAAGTCTAGATGTACGGGTTTTGTCGCTTTGACCTCCGTACTCACTACCCCGCATTCTAGTGAGCACTCGGTTCGTTTCCCGAACTAGTACTTGGTTGGTTTTGCCCGGCACCAATAACCTCCGGGTTGCAAATTGGACATTTTGACCGGAAAACCCCTACTTTTCCGCAGCCGAAGCATCGTCTGGCTTCGTTGCACTCGCTAGCGATATGCCCATTCTTTTTGCAATTAAAACATAGTATTGTTTGTTTATGCGTAAAGTGTTGCGTTTGGTTCGGGCCACCTGTGCTTCCATCTTCGAATCTATGGCATTCAACTGCGTCTACATACGCTAAATCTGCTTCTAAGATGTTCGCACGGCGAGTAGGAGGTGGTATGAATGCTTCCACAGAGATTCTAGTTGCCTCCAAGGTTCGGCCTAGACTTACCAGCTCATCCACCGATTTTACTGTCACTAATGCGAGTTGTGCCTGGTAGAATGGTAAAATGTTTCTCCTTATTATTCGTAGCTTCTCACTGTCAGTGGGTATCTTCGAGAGGCGTCGGAACAAATTCTCCATTATTGCTGTATACACCCCTATGGATTCATTGCTTCCCTGAGTGCGACGCCGAATTTCGTCCATAAGCCGATCGTCATAATCAGGCGGTAAAAATTCTGCACGTAATTCGGCTACCAATCCGTTCCAACTCCTACATTTAGTCCTAACTGCCCTCAGCCAAATGAGCCCTCTGCCCTCGAAAAGGTCTACCGCGGAACGAAAGAGCAACGACTTCGATACCCCACGAGCTTGGCGTAGTTCTTCTACCCTTTCGAGAAATGAACATAACGTGTTTGGTTCGCCGCTAAATTTAATATTCCATTTAGCTAACCTATTCGACTCATTGTTGTCCCCATTAGTTGCAATACTCCCCTTTGCATCGACAACTTCCTCCTCCTCGTCCTGAACATCCTTAGCTTTGTCGTACAGAGAACCTAACAATATTAGAACTGATGCCCGAATTAGTCTTTTATTTTTCTGTTCTTCATCTGTACATTGAGCGCCCTCAATTCTTCTAAAACACCACTGGATTTTTGCATTTAATTTCTTGTAGGCTCCAGACGAAGTGTCTCCCACGAATGTCTCCAACAACCCCTCAATTTCCTTGCACTTAGCCTCTGCTGCTGCCAAATCTTCCGCGAATGTGAAAGGGTATTCCTCCTGCGAGAAAGAAATTGCTCCTTCCCTTTCCACACGCAAAGCTGTTCGTAGTGCCTTACGCATCGCGTCTACCGAATCCGACTCTAACCCTCGAATAGCCATTTCATATGACAATTCCTCTTGGCTGAGTCTATCTACATCGATTTTCGACATGATTCACTAATAAGCCCACCCGTAAAGAAATAAATCACTACCAGAAAGAGTACACAAAAAAAAAATTTTTAAACGAACACCCAAAAAAAAAAAATTTTCACGCAATAACTTTCACTCCGAATTGCTTATTAATTCTCCTCTCACAATTTCCCTGACACGTTGGGCGCCAATTATTACGGTTTAAATTCGCGTTAGCGGTCTTAATACCGCAATCAAAACCCCTTTGTACCAAAAGGGG
Source organism: Beris morrisii (assembly GCA_951812415.1). Taxonomy (NCBI): domain Eukaryota; kingdom Metazoa; phylum Arthropoda; class Insecta; order Diptera; family Stratiomyidae; genus Beris; species Beris morrisii. The sequence continues at coordinate 100,608,462 of OX638311.1, forward strand.
ACGAACGGGCCCTTGCCGGCCAACCCAGAGAAGGGTCGTGGGCGCCAGTGGTTCCGAACTTTAAGGAACCCGTTCTATGCCGATTTTCCCAAACCGAACCACTAGTTCAGGAAAAGTCCACTCAAAAGACAATACTGTCACGGATAACACTACTCTACTCTGCACGGAAAAGAGGCTGAAATACGTCACAACATTTACAAGATAACGAATCGTAAAGAAGTATAAGAAAATGTAATTCAGTGGTTAAAGTATAAACGTTAATTAAAAATAAAAAAAAAGGTAATAATAAATGTACGTGATAGATATCACTAATGGCTAATTCGTTTACATAAATGGAACTCACTCGAACTGTCCCTATTCCTAGCTACCTTCTTATTTCTAGGGCGCCGCTGGTGCGTTGTCCCACGAAGTCGGTTATTTTTTACTCCTTGCTCTGCTTCTTTTTGTACGCAATTCCAATGTTTTCGCCGTCCAGGTTTTCCTGCCTCCCGATCTCGTTCCTCGCTGTCTTCTACTAACTTTCTCCTCCGCTTCTTTCTTTCAAAACTAACTGCCACTCTGCTCGGTCTCACTATCCAAATCCCAAGAGACCGTTTTTGGGTCCGGCACTTCCCGCGAAACCTCCGGTCAGCTTTTTCATCGGTAAAAATCTCCGTTTGGGTCAATGAACGTTTTCTTCAGGTCATTCCCTTAAGTTTAAAAACTTCCCGTACTGGTTAGCTTTTAGTTCGGTTGATTTGGTGTCCATTTTATATTTACCATCCGACTTTTATCTTGGACCCAACCCATGTTGCTCTGCCTTATCGACTTCACTCTCTCGTGGTTCGTGCAGTGCTCGTTGATATTATCGTCGGATGACGTTTCTCGTTGTTGTGACGTTTCCGCGATGTGGTGTTGTTCTTCTCGTGTCGTATTTTCTGAGTTAATTGTTTTCTATAGTTTCCGTGATCGCACTGTGTATTTCATTGAGATCGTTCTGTGTTTTCCCGCGATCGTTCTGTGTTCTGTGATCGTTCTGTTGTTTTCCCTGTGGTTAAGTGCTTGTTACTAAAGTGTTTTCTTCTCTCTCGTTGTAGGGTTGAACGGAACGCAGGATGGAGTCCACGGTTACGCAGGACGGAATAACCCGCGATGAATGTGAGTATGACAATTTGTCACAAGGTTTGAATTTTGTGTTCGGTTACGGCAATTTGAAGTATTAATGTTGGTTGCGCAGTCACAGTCTATCTTCCGTGAGTACCTTTTCATTTTTTTTTTTTTCCATTTCGATAAATGCCTAATCTACCTAATCTAACTAAAATAATAACTAATCTACCCTAGTGTTACATTAATGGTCCTAATTCCTTCATTTTCCGCCTCTTCTCCGTGTTTACTGAAAACAAATATACTAATATTTCTTACTTGGTTTATTTTTAGGTGCTGGTGTTGGAGACACTTATTCGCCCCAGGGAAAGTAGAAGACGTTAAAAAAAAACAAACACTCGGAGGTAAGTAAACTCCAATATAATTCCGAAGCCAACAATAATGATTTGCTTTATTTCTTTACAGGTCGACCTACAGTTACGGGTGGATCCGTAACAGCCTCCTATTGTAAGCTGTGGCTAGGAGCCCCCACATTCTGGTGATCCCAAAGACGTTTTCTATTTTAGTCGGAACGCGCATTAAATCATCTCTTTTAAATCTTCATACACCGTTACGGCAGCTAGAAAAGTGGCAAATCATCACACACCGTCCGCGGCAGCGATAGGAAATTTGCAAAGTACCGCACACCATCCGTGGCAACGATAGAAAATTTGCAAGTGCTGCCGCGGACGGTATAACGTCCGCGGCAGCATCTCAGGTAGCAATTCAACGCGCAGCAGCAAGAAGGTGAAAATAAATTTCATCAGACACCGACAGCAAGCGAAAAATGGGAAAACAGACGTAACCCCAAGCAATTTCTAGGATAACATGTAAATTCGTTTTTGCGTAAATGCAATATAAAATTTTTTTAAACATAAGTACCTACATTTTAAAATTTTACATATTTTACTTAAACAAATTTTTAACTACATTTGGAAGCATATATTCCACATTCAATATAAATATACTTTCCATTCCTTAAAGAAACTAGCAGTGCAATATTTTTTTTAATACTTTACTTCATTTCATACAGTGAAACAACGACCCTCCAGAAAATGTGCGAAATGTTTAATTGCCAGGTACATGGATAGAAGTTCGCGATCGAAAGCGGAATATTTGCATTCGGCAATGCTTAATTTTTTTGAGAAAAACCCTAAAGGTTCCTAATGATTGTCTTCGCTTAATTGATCTAATACCGCTCCTACCGCGATGTTTGAAGCATCTACAGTGAGTCGTAGTTTTGCGTCGTTCAAAGGATGAACTAGAAGTGTTGCCTTCTATAGCTTCCTTAATTTTCATAAATGAGTCTTCACAATGTTGTGGCCAATCAAAAGTTTTAATTTTTACTTTATTATTTCAATAATACAGTATTGTTATCGATTTTTTAAAAAAAAAATTTGCTGCCCTCAACATTTTTTTTTTCACGTTTCATGACGAGTAGACACGAAAAAAGCAAAAAAAAATTTCAGTCCGTCTGTCCGCCGTACGCCGTACGTCGACCGCTGTACGCAAAATCGTGTGAAGGCTCGTAGCTCCCAAACCCTTTGAGCTATTGAATTGAATTATGAATAGAGTGGGTAGGCCCCTTGAAGTGGCCAAATTTGGAGGGGTGGGGATGTGAGGGGGGAGGAGGGGGAAGCGTTTTAGACGGAAAATTTTGGTTCCTAGATCTCAGCAACCGCTTATGCTAGGAAGCTGAAATTTGGAATTTATATAGAGCTTCGGTAGTGGACCCATTTGCAAAAAAATTGCCGATATAGGTGAAGGGGTTTGGGAGTGGGGAGAAAAATAATGCGTCCGAAACGCAAAAAAGGTGAGATCGACACTTTCTAAAATCCATATCTCCTAAACGGTTAATGTCACAAAATTGAAACTTAATGAATATCTGTAGGTATACTAGGGGAATAGATCGGAAAAATTTGAGTGGGGGCAGTGGCGTACGGGGGTGGGGGGTGAAAAACTTTAGATTACGATATCTTACGAACCAATTACACTAGACAAATAAAATTTTGTTTTTGTATAAAGTTTGACAAATGAAGTTTGCTGAAAGTAAAATTTTTTAAGGGGGCGGTGGAGCATGAAAGTGGAGGGGATAAGAATTTTTCTAAAAAATCACGTAACATATCTCAAGAACAGTGTAAGATAGATGCTTAAAATTTTTACCAGAAGTAGGCCTAATAGGCTCCTAGCAGAAAACAAAATTTTGTGGGTGGGGGTGTAGAGGGTGAGGGTGGGGGAGGGTGAAAAGGAAAAGGTTCCGATTTTAATATCTCGATAACCTATAATGATATAAAGCTGAAACTTGGTATTTAGAAAAATATAATTTTTTATAAGGGTGGTATGGTACGGGGGTGGGGGGTGTTTTTCCTATCTATAGAACGGCTTATGCTACAAAGTTGAAACTCGGTACGTTTATGTAAATCAACTAGAAAACTAATTTAGATTTAAAAAAATTTCAAATATCCATTGGCATTCGGAGGGGGGGGGGGCAAAAAAAATGATCAGTGAAAATGGAATGCATATATTTTCACGGTTTTCGTCATATCTATTAGGTCTTCCCAAATATTGAATTCATTTTTATTCTACGGCTTCTTCATAAAAATACCTAGAAAGTGTTTTCAGGATTTCTTAAAATTCGACCCCTAAGGTGGTGCAAAGGGGGTTGTAAACTTTTTCACGGATTCTACTATATCCCCACGTCTTATCAGATATCGAATATCTTTTCACTTTCACGTGCTTGCGTAATAATTGCCTAAAACTTGTTTTTAAGTTTTTTCTTTTTCAGCCCCTAAGAGGGTATAAACGGGTTGAACACGTTTTCACGAGTTCCGTCATTTCTTTTAGAAGTGATAAGAAATTGAATTGGTTCCTACTTTCTCGTGCTGTCTTCATATTTATTTATTAACTCCTTTCAGGATTTTTGGATATTCAACCCCCAAGAGGGTGTAAGGAGGTTGCATATCTGGTGATATATCGAATTCATTTTTACTTCCTAAGGTTTCCTATATAAAAAAACCAAAAAGTCAATTTCAGTATTTTAGATATTCAATCCTAATGGGTGTAAGGGGGCTGTATGCTTTTCAAAGTTTCGACATCTTCCTTAGGTTCGTTGAGATATTAGATCGCTTTTCATTTCCACAGACTTTTTATATAATCGCCTACAAAGCCATTTCTCAATTTTTCGATATTCAACCCCCAAGGGTTTGTATATGTTTTCACAATTTTTGCCATTCCTTAGTTCTGATGAGATATAAAATTGATTATTACGGCCAACCAATTCACGATTTTTCGAATTTCCAGAACCAAGAAGGTGTGAAAGGTTTGCTTACGTTTTCACAAATTTTTCAAAATCCCTCTTGTCTCATGAGATATCAAGTTGCTTCTTATAAAATCGTCTAAAAACATGTTTCACAATTTTTTCGAAATTCAAACCCCAAGTGGAAGTAATGGGTTTGTATACGTTTTAACAATTCGTCTTATCTCTTAATTCTGATAAGGCAACAAATTCGTTTTTGCTTCTATGGGTTTTTATTGTACATAATATACGGAAATTCGAATAGTCTAAACGGACTTTTTCAATGTTTAATCGGCTAAAAATCTCTATTTTAAATATTTTTATATTAAGAACAAAAATAATTTTCCAAGAAATCTAATAATCTCGAAGCAACTCATGATACACTTCGACTTTGACCGCTCCCGAACTTTGACCCGAAAAATAATAAAGTTTCGCCCAGACCATTGGCAGATTTTTTGTTTTTTACTGGAGTGCTGTGCGACGAGAGTATGGATTGGTGCCAAGAGTTCTGCTAGCTTTGGGATGAACCTGTGGTAATAATTTACCATTCCCACGAAACGCTGAGTGAGCCGAAGAGAGTTCGGACTTGTAAAATTCTTTATGGCTTGTATACGAATCTCCGAAGGAAGGATTCCATTTCTGTTGAACTTATGACTTAAAAAATCAATTTCTTCAACCCCAAACATACACTTGGCGTTGTTGATTTTTAGGCCGTAAGAGGTTAGTTGCGTGAATAATTTTCGTAGATGATCTGCATGTTCTACATGCGATTTGCTCTACGAGTATGTCGTCAATGTAAACGAAAACGAAAGGAAGATCTCGTGTCACTTTGTTCATAAACCTTTGAAAAGTTTGCGCTGCGTTGCGCATTTGGGTGAACTCAAAAAGTCCAAAAGATGTCGTGAATGCTGTCTTACACACGTCCTCTTCCGCTACAGGGATGTAATGGTAAGCCCGCACTAAATCCACTTTTGAAAAAACTGTGCACTCCTGCAGTTGTAGTGAAAAATTGTGGATCTGTGGAACAGGATAACGATCGGGTGTAGTTATGGCGTTTAAACGCCGGTAGTCGCCACAAGGGCGCCAATCGTTGGGGTCCCTTTTGGGTACCAAGTGTAGCGGCGAAGAGACAGGTAAAAATGATGGGCGGCAAATACCCAACTGCAGCATATGATCGAACTCTGTTTTTCGGGTTTTAAACTGCGCGGTTTTGAAAAAGGCAGATGTCCTTTAGTAACGATGTGATGGACTACCTTGTAGTTTGCTGGTCTGGAATAGTCGGGTGCTGTAGTGAGAGAAGGAAATTCTCTGACAGGTTTTCCATATTCCCCATCTTTGGTGCTCTTCCTTGGAGGCTTTGAATAACTTTGGCACAGGATCCCAGCAACAGATAGCTTGGTGGATGAGTCGATCAGTTTCTTTTGGCGCATATCTATTAGAATGCCGAATTTGTTTAACAAATCTACGCCAATGATCGGTCTCTGAATATCTGCTATTACGAATGGGAAAATGAAAGGTCGACGCAAACCGATGTCGAGTTTTAAAAGCTTCATGGTGCGTTTACACTCACGCTTGAGGCTCGCCTCTACCCCCATCAGGCCATTGTAAACCGGTTTTCGTCGGCTGTGTTCTTTGCTGTGTTGAAAGCAATTTACACTCAACATGCCTCTGCGGCACAACTTGCCTATAAGTGCGAAACGACAGAAATACGATGAGCTGCGAAGTGCATGCTGCCACAGTTCATTGTATGTGTGTACACATATGGAAGCATGCGTCGGAGAAAAAGTTGAAGAATGTTAGACTCTTGCGACTCTACGATCTGATCATCTGATTGGTTGAATTTTTGGTGGGAATAAAGGCTCGCCTCAAACGTTGAGTGTAAATGCACCATCACGCCGAAAGTATTTATGGGAGTGCCATTGGCAGTGGTGAGACTAGTCTCATTCTTGACGTTTTTTTCTCTTGGAAAAAAATATTTTGGGATGACTGACACCTCAGCGCCGGTGTCGATTAAAAAATTGCACTTGTTAATGGAACAATGTGCGAATAAACGCCGCGCTGCCCTGATCCGACTGTCTGTTGTAGCGACAGTCGGGTTGCCTAGTTTTTTGTCTTGTTATTTTTCTTGGGTGCAAAACTGCACGGACTAACACATTTCGTCGCCTTTTTGGCGAAACGATCGTGATACCAGCAAAATTTGTCATCCGACTGCGCACCTTTTTGGTGTTGATTTTTGTTGGGTGTAGTAGTGCAGCGAGAACGACTGCGATTGCGGTTAGATTTTCGGTCGCGAGTGAATTCACGGATTGTGTTCCTAAGCTCACTAATCACCTTTTTGAGAGATTCTAATTCATTGTCGTGAGTTGATGCAATCGCGCTAATACCCGGTTTTTGGGTCACTTCCCACATTTTATCGGCCAATTCAAGTCGTTGTTCGAGTTTCTGGTCCTTCGCGACTGCTAAAGGAATGGAGACTGTGGCTGGCAGTTTCCGTTCCCAGAGAGTTTGAATGAGCGTGTCACCGATGGCGGAAATATTTCCTGCCAGACTTGTCATATGCCGAAATAACTTGGAAGGTTTACGATCGCCGAGGTCCTCTGAATTCAACAATTGCTCTAATCTCCTCTCCTCCGACGCGGTATGGCGCTTAATTAATGTTAATTTTAAGCTCTCGTATTTGTCGGACTCGGGAGGAGCATTTAAAATGTCGATTACTGTAGCTTCGGCCGGTAATGAAGCTAGAACGTATGCATATTTGCATGCGTCCTTCATAATCTTTTTGGCGGCGAATTGAGCCTCTGCTGCTAAAAACCAAGCAGAGGGTGCCTTGTCCCAAACTGTTGGAAGTTTAATAAACGCTACTTTAATATCTTCTTCTGTAATCTTTAATGGAAATGACACAGAAGCGTGCGTTAAATTGAAGGGTCCAAACGTAGCGTTTGGCAAAAATAATAATCACTTATATAGTGTATTGATTAGGAAAAAACTAAATCACGTATAATTCGCAAAACGAACCGAAACACGAAAAAGAAATGCGTGTGGCGAAAGTATTCGAGAACTTCAATAATGTTTCCGACACAACCTGTAATAATGAAACCTTGTCGCGCGCACTAGAGCCGAATTCCAATAGTTTCACAATATTTTACGCTTTTTGTAATCACTCATATATTGGCAATGTATAAAAAGAAAAGAAACCAAAACCGCCCCCCCCCCCCCCCCCCCAAGAGCAATTTCGAATTTTCTAAACATACATACTTCAACCGTTCTCCGATTTTTCTTACTCCACTGCAATGTGGACTGTAATTAGCATTTACTGTAGTTCTGCGGTGCAATGCGAAGCACAGAACAGAACCGTGATAAATAGACTACAAGACAACATACCTATTGCGTAGGTAATGGGGTCATTCCATCAATAATCGCCAAGAATGACGAAATTTGAGACCTTACCATCGATTCTTTTGAAAATTTTTGTACTTTAAGAACTAGTGAAAAAAATAATTGAAATTCAATTTTTTGTTTCTATCCCATTTTACTTTATTATTTTAATAATAAGCACCAAAAATGCAAAAAAAAATTTCAGTCCGTCTGTGCGCCGTCCGCCGTACGCAAAACGTTTGAGGGCTTAAAACTCCTAAACCCTATGAGCTATTAAATTTAAATTTTTTTTATTAATAGACTGGGTAGGTCCTTTGAAGTGACCACTTTTTGGGGGGTTACAGTATGAGGGGGAAAGCGTTTTAGACGAAAAATTTTAGTTTCTAGATCTCAGCAACCGCTTATGTTAGGAAGCTGAAACTTGGAATTTGTATAGAGCTTCAATAGTGGACCCATTTGCAAAAATATTGTTGTTATGGGTGAAGGGGTGTGGGAGTGGGGGGAAAAATAATGCGTCCGAAAGGTTCGAAAGCTGAGATCGAGACATTCTAAAATCCATATCTCCTAACGGGTTAATGTCATGAAATTAGAACTAAATAATCAACTGTAGGAATACTAGGAGAATAGATTGGAAACAAATTTTTGAGAGGGGGCAGTGAAGTACGAGGGTGGGGGTTGAAAAACTTTAGATTACGTTATCTCACGAACCAATTGCACTAGAGAAATAAAATTTTTCTGTATAAAAGTTGACAAATAAAGTTTGCTGAAAGTAAAATTTTTTAAGGGGGTGGTGGAGCATGGAAGTGGAGAAGGTAAGAATTTTTTTAAGAAATCACGTCTCATATCTCAAGAACGGTGTCAGATAGATGCTTAAAATTAGTAGGTCTTATAGCAGAAAAAAAATTTTTTAGGGATGAGGGTGTAGAGGGTGAGGGTGGGGGAGGGTGAAAAGTAAAAAGTTTTGATTTTTATATCTCGAGAGCCCATAATGATATCAAGCTGAAACTTAGTATTTAGATAGAGCTATAGTAGTTGCATAGTGGAAAAATATAATTTTTTATAGGGGTAGTATGGTGTGGTGGTGGGGGTGTTTTTCCTAACTTTAGAATGGCTTATGCTAGAAAGTTGAAATTCGGAACGTATATGTAACTTGACTAGAAAAGTAATTGTGTTTAAAAAAAAATTAAATATTTATTGGCGTTTGGAAGGGGGCAAAAAAAATGATCAGTGAAAATGGAATGCATATATTTTCACGATTTTCGTCATATCTATTAGGTCTTCCCAAATATTAAATTCATTTTTATTCTACGGCTTCTTCATACCTAGAAAGCGTTTTCAGGATTTTTTGAAATTCGACCCCCAAGGTGATGTAAAGGGGATGTATACATTTTCACGAATTCAGCCGTATCCCTCAGGTCTGACTAGATATCGAATAACTTTTCACTTCCACGGGCTTATTTAATAATCACCTAAAACCCATTTTCAAATTATTTCCTTTTTCAACCCCTAAGAGGGTATAAACGGGCTTAACACGTTTTCACGAAATTCGTCATATCTCTTAGGAGTGATAAGACATGGGATTGGTTTTCACTTCCTCGGGCTTTCTTTACATATATCTAAAAACCCATTTCAGGATTTTTTGATATTTAACCCCATAGTGGGTGCAAGGGGGTTTCATATGTTGTCACAAATTCCTACATATTTCTTAGTTCTAATGAGATATCGAATTCATTTTTACTTCCTAAGGCTTCCTACATAACCGTTAAAAAGTTGATTTCAGGATGTTTGTTATTCAACTCCAATAGGACGTAAAGCTTTCAACATATTTCTCAGGATTGATGAGATATTAGATTGGTTTGCACTTCCATAGACTTTTTATATAATCGTCTACAAACGCATTTCCGATTTCATGTAATGGCCCAAAACGAAATCACGAAAAACCTTCTAATGGCGTAACAACTGATATTATACTAGGACTAGACCTCGTCCCGGAGTATGACCCAATTAAGCAATTCACATGATATATGTGGCAGCTGCGTAAGTATTCTAGCGCGACCCCATTCTAGCCGCTTCCTGAACTTTTTTTTAGGTTTTCAGTCACATAGTAACCTACACCACATCTCAGAATTAAACTCGTTCCGAACTTCTACCCGAAAAATAATAAAGTTGCGCCCAGACTGTTGGCAGATTTTTTTTTTTAGTTATAGAATGTTAAAGTTTTCGCAAAAATGGTGTCTGAGTTCTCTTTGAAAATGCATATCTCTGGTAATTTTTATCCTTGAATAATAAAATATGGCTTATCTTAAAGGGGAAGGTTGTCGCAATAAAAATTATTCTTGAAATTTTTTTCAAGGATAATGATTTTGTCCTTTATCCTTGAATATTTCAAAATGCGTATCTTCAAGTTTTTTTTATTTTTTTACACCTTCTTGCGCTTTTGATAACGTGCGTCTGAGTTTCGAAACGTTCTCGCAGAGCATCACAAAACTTAGGCCACGTAAGGTCGGGCGTGGTTTCACTATACGTGCAATGCCAATCACCAGCTGCCCCGTGTAACTATATAAATATTTCGGCCACAAGGTTTTCTTCTATTTTCTCATTTGACTTAGCCAAAGTTTCAATCCTGAAAATAAAACGTCCGACGTTTATGCCTGAACTAGACCCATCAAAATAAATGCCCTATTTAGACATTGGAACGAAACATTTTCGATTCACATTGCAGGTCGATTCCACATTAGGTTAGGTTAGGTTGAGAAGGGTGGACTAAAGCAATGTGCCCCAGTCCATCACGAGAGATCACTGTGGATCCATTGTGGTCTCCTCGTATAAAACCGGGCTCTAGACTACTGATTCCAAATATTGGTCTTCCTTATGAAGAGAGTAGTTCTCCATAAAGGAATCATCGCAAGTTCTGATAGATCGGTTAAGGAGAATTTCCCAAGGACCGATGCCTGGTGCGTACCAGACTTTCACATTCTCATCACCACAGCGACACAGGTCAGCCATGGGATTTAGTAATGTGCACCTCAACAGCCTTTATGGCAGCTTGGCTGTCAACATAAATGGTTATTGTACCACAATTAACTCCGCTGATTTTGTCAGAGCAAAAATCTCGGCCTCGAGCTATCCGGTAGCCTGAACGATTCCATAATGTCATCTGTGAGGCTCCAGTGATCCCAATGAGTACCATTCTTTGGATTCTGCTCATGGCGACCCTGTTAGTCCCGACCTGCAACTCATGCCACCACACCAGCGACCCGTAAGTAAGAACAGGTCTAAGTACCGTGATGTACAGCCATTGCACTATTCTCGGGTTAAGGCCCCAGGTTTTCCCTACCATTTTCTGACAAGCGTAGTAAGCATTCGATACCTTCTTGATCCTGTCGTCAATCATTAGTTTCCAGTTCAACTTAGGATGGAGATAGATTCCCAAGTACTTCACACTAGAGGAGAGCGGGATGGTAACGCCATTCAAGCGTGGGAGCCTGAATTCTCGGTCTTTTTTCCTCGTAAAGAGGATAAGGTCGGTTTTCTCCGGATTGATGGTGAGACCGCAGTTACCAGCCCACCTGTTCAAGGATTTGAGCCAAACTTCTAGTAAATGGCAGGTGTCCAGGAACTTACCTCTCACCATCAGAACGATATCATCCGCGTAGGCAACAACCTTGACTCCGGTCAAAGATAGAGCCTGTAAAATTTCGTCAACCACTATGACCCACAGCAGTGGAGATAGCACCCCACCCTGTGGGGTTCTCCGGGTTGCTTTCATTCTGCTACATCCATCCCCCAAAGAGGAGTTGATAATTCTACCCCCTAGCATCGACCCAATCCAGCACGAAATGAATGAGTCCATACCCAGTCTATTCAATGCCTTCTCGAACGCACTCGGCTCCACATTATTGAAGGCACCCTCAATATCTAGAAACGCTGCTAGAGTATACTCTTTCACATTCAAAGATTCTTCAACCGTGTAGACGATCTCATGTAAGGCCGTTTCGACAGATTTTCCCTTCATATAGGCGTGCTGAGAAGCTGAGAAGCCTCTCGCGCCCAGAACACATCTGAGATAATAGTCCATCAGTCTCTCCATTGTTTTCAGTAAAAACGATGAGAGACTAATGGGTCTAAAGTCCTTGGCCAGGGTGTAGCTTGGCTTGCCAGCCTTAGGAATGAAAATCACCCTGACTTCACGCCACATCTTCGGGACATACTCGAGAGTTAGACAACTTCTAAAGATCCTCACCAAGGAAGGACCAATAAGTGGCATGGTCTTTTGCAGCATAATGAGCACCAGACCGTCCACTCCCGGAGACTTAAAGGGAGAGAAGGACATAACCGCACACCTTACCCTTTCAAGAGAGATTGTCCGATTTACAATGTCTACGTCTGCCACAGGGAGATCTACTACTTGAGATGAGTTCCCAAGCTCCGAGATGCACCCCGGGAAGTGCGTCTCCATCAGTAGATCCAGACTTTCCTGACTCGATTCCGTCCAGTTTCCGTCATTCCTCCTCAAGTACCCCAGAACACTGGGGTCCTTGGCGAGGATCCTACGCATTCTAGATGCTTCATTAATTCATTTTATTTCCTCGCAGAGCTTTCTCCATGAACTTCACTTGGCGAAGTTCAGCGACGATTTAAATTCTTTTTGGCTGAGTCTGTATGCGTCCCAGTCCAAATCATTCTGAGTTCTTTTAGCTTTCTTGAAAAGCCTCCTCGCCTTTCCTCTCAGAGTTTCAAAATCCTTCGACCACCACTTCGGACCACCTTTCCCACCCCCATTTGAGAGCGGACAGGCCGATCTAAAGGCAGTCATCAAGGTTTCCGAAATCATTCCCACCTCCCTATCAAGTAGTTCCGCACTGCTTAAGCTGATGGTTTCCTGCCTAAGCTCCCTACCGACCACCCTTACGATATCATTCCAGTTAGTTCTTTTGATGTTACGGAAGGAGTTACCCCGCACTACATCGCAAGATATCGTGAACATTATTATTCTATGATCAGAGAAGGATTCCATTCCTGAGACTGACCAGTTACCGACTTCAAACTTCGTGCGTAGCTCGATCTTAGAGTTATGTCCAAGACTTCACTTCTATTTCTGATAACAAAAGTGGGATCATCACCTCTGTTGCATAATAAAAGTTTGGAAGAGCAAATATATTCAAGAAGTGACTCACCCCTACTGTTGATATCTCTGCTGCCCCATTGAGTGTGGTGAGCGTTAGCGTCGCACCCCACCACGATGTTGATCTTCTTCCTTTCCACCATACTGATCAAGTGTCTGAACCCGTCAGGGGGTGGGTGTTATTCGCTGTCATACGGAAGGTAGAGAGAGGCGACAATAATGCTATTATCATCCGATCCCTCCACCTTTACTGCGGTCTGGTCACCATTGCTGTAATTGTTCAAGAGAAAAGAATTAATTCCTTTCCTAATCAGAATACAAGTTCTCTGCTTACCTGTGTCCTTCGAGAAGAACAAATCAAATTCTGCTGATTTCAGACCCTGTATTCGATTGTTTAACAACCAGGGTTCTTGCAGGAGAGCCACATCTATTTTGCACAAATCAAGCAGCCTTAAGAGATTGCCGGATGCGGCTTAGCTATGATGAAGGTTAAGTTGTAGTACCTTCATCATTGGCTTCCTTGGTTTCCGTTTCGCTCTGCGGGAATCTCACTAACGTTCTGCTACATCCATAGTGTAGTTCCCACTTCTTCTTTTCCAGGGCCGGGATCGCTTCCTTGTCCCATACCAGTAGAAGACGTTGTCCCCCGTTAGCTGGTGGGTCCCTCTTGGCGATACCAAGTCCCGCCATAGGAACGTCCGGGTTCTGCTTTTTCAGCAGACCAAGAGTCTTCGCGTCCTCATAGGGGGTCCCGGAACCCATACCCAAGTCTGTGGCTTAACGAGCGATGACTTCGGCACCACATCGAATTTCGCTCCGTCCTATAGATTGCCGATCCGAGATACGTAGCGAGAGAGCCTTGTCCGCGTCTGTTCATCCCTGCAGATCATGGTCCGCACCCCCCGATACCATGCAATGTCATCAATGGCAAAGGGGGCTTCTTCACTATCAGTCAGCACCTGGTCCGTGATAGCAAACTCAACCAAAGCCCATCTCTCTCGGGAGATCCTGTAGTCAGAGACGCTCACATCCCTTATCGCCACATGGAACTCCTCCGGTACGTTCGAGATTGGACGCATGTTCGGCCGTGACGTCGTAGGCTGCGACATTGCAGGTCTCGGCTTCTTCGCTTGGCTTTGCTCGCCCTCACACGACCGGATTCTCTTCTTCGATTGGTCCTCCCCAGTTTTAACCGACGAGGGGTTCAATTTACCCACATCAGAAGACTTCTACGGTGGAGGGTGTAACTTTAGGTACTCTCTTGCCCAGTTCAGTCTGTTGGACTGGATAAGCGATAAATCGTTCGGTTCGACGCTCCCAAACGCTTTGATCGCTCTCCTAGCTAGCTTCCTGTTGTTTCGGATGCGTGCCGCTAGGCTTCGAACCTTACCAGCGGATGATGATTGAGTAGCGGAAGATGCTTCCGTTATCTCTTTCGTCGCGGTTGGTGGTGCAGAAGATTCGTCCACACCCCCCCAGAAGGTTGACCGGTACTACGGTGTTATTTAGGTCGTCGTCTTCATCCTCAGAATCCTGCTCCAGATTCAGCTTAGCCAAATGGGAGCAACTGGTTCCAACCGAAGTCGAAGGTGAGGGAGGGTTGTCAGGAAAGGGAGAGGGATGGGAGGAGGATGGGGGACATGAATCAACCGACGACTGGGCCCTAGTGGATGCATGCCTGGTTCGGAAGGAAGAAGAAGCAGTATTTGCGCACGTTGCAACGGCCTGCTCCTGCACCGTCGGACCATCCGCAGCCTCAGCGCCCGTCGAGCTAGATGACTGATTGTCACCAACGCCGGACAGAGAGCTAGGCCTGCAGGTGTTGTCCTTCGTCTTTCTTTTCGTCTTGTCTATGTTTTTTATGTTATGTTTTTCCATTTGATTCCCACGAGTATGCTCGGAAGGAAAGGTCCATTCTGGCAGAGCCGGCTTACCAGAGTAAGGCAAAGAATACTGTGGTTATTTGCCCGATCAACCACAGGAGCTCGTTCGTGACTGATTTAACCCTCAGTCTTTCATCCTTCGGCATGGTTTACAATACGCTCACACCACACAATGTCATCCACGACTGATTACCAGCGGGCGCCCACGTGGAGGACTAAAGATGAGGATTTTGCGCCCACATTAAAAGTAGGCTGTGGTTGTGGTGGAAATTCATGTCGGGTACTAGTTGGACACCATCTTTGTGATTGACCCTGGTGTAATGCATTCCTTGCCGGATATGCCTCTGAAGGGAAAATGATTGATTCCAAATTACAAGAAGCCTCCTATTCTATTGGATCCTGTAGATAATTTTGAGGATTAAAACCTACCACCAAAGTAAAGGTAAAATTTATCTCCGACAATTTTTGGTAAAAGGTTTCCATATCTGTACCCTCTGTCTTGTAGATTTCGGAAATCATCAACCGTCGTAATTGGGTAATTTTAGATACACAGTCTTTTTCCAGAATTTTCAGAGGGGCGGGTGCATATTTTACAAAACGACCTAACCGCCCAAAATAATGATCCAAACGGGTGGAACACTTACTAATCTCATCCTCGTTGGTCTCTTTATTAACCCCCATTAAAATAGACAATATTTCCCCAAGGCCTTCGCAGCAGAGCTCGAGTTCTTGAGGGAGGTTCTGTCGTACTTGCTCTGGCCAAGTATAGGCGGGTCGAAGAACAGGCCGATTTTCCTATAATTTAAGTCTGCCCTCCAGCTTATCGTACTGGGTCGGTGCATCCCCACTAATTTGCCGAATCAGACATTCCATTTGGAATTCATCCGGTTCTAAATTATCTATATTGAGACATGATTACTTTTTCCTTCTTTCGTTCTTTTTCAATAAAAAGTACGCTATTACAATAAATTCAGAAAAAACTAGGAATATCCAGAATTACACAGTTTATATTATGTATGTATGTGTATTTCAAGAAAACTTTAGACGAAGAGCGCTTCAGTGTGAGATCTATAAAAAACGCAATTATTCAGGAGGCCTCATACATCATTGATGCAGACAGAATTATTCTGGATACAATTCCGCGAGAGACCAAACTGGAGGTTGACGCGATATCACAACGCACTAGTTCACACACCGAAATTCTAAAGATGACCAGCAAGGTACATCGAGCGGATAATCGTTGCGAATAGTTGCGTTTGGTAATTCTATTGTAAGGTTTTGGAATTTTGGAATTCGCGCGACATAATATACGCCCATTACCCTGGATAATAAAGAGGTGGTGCTGAAAGAGAAAATTTGAAAGAACGAAAAAAAATCAAAAAAAAAATAATAACGAAAAGTAGAATTGCCGCCTTAATCACATGCTGACGCCCTTTCTGCTCCACAATTTAAAATCCTAAACCAATGGTTAGGCATTGCACTTCAAACTACCTTGTCTACGCAACGGCAGTAGTGACATAGGAAGATCTAAATAGCAGGATGGATGCGGCAAGTAAGGCAGCAGTTGAGAAATATGAATACCAAGAGAATACTCGCCAAACGAGCTTTAGCGTGCATTCAAAATGAAGGTGGCCATTTTGAACATTTATTATTGTAAAAAAATTTTGAAATAAAACATAAAAACCATTATTAAACTCATTCAGTTCAGCAAGGAGTGTAGATCAACATGTTCTTCTTTTTGTATAAAAGTGGCACTGACTTTTTATATATTTAATTTTTATGTGATATGTATTTTTACCAATTACTTCCAAAATGTTAATCGTAACTCATACATATGTACATATGCAGCTTTTGTAGATAATAATACGGTTCATAAAAAAATAAAATTAAAATGACATTTTTATAATGGGGTGTTCTGAGAAAAACTACATTGATCACTGAATTTTTAGGGCTTAGGAGATATGGATTTTAGAATGTTTCAATCTCAGCTTTCGAGCGTTTCGGATAGAGGATAGAGGAAAGAGGATAGAGGATAGAGGATAGATGATAGAGGATAGAGGATAGAGGATAGAGAGTAGAGGGTAGAGGATAGAGGATGGAGTATAGAGGATAGAGGATAGTGGATAGTGGATGGTGGATAGATGATGGGGGATGGAGAATGGATAATGGACGATAGACGATGGACGATAGACAATGGAGAATAGAGGATAGAGGATGGAAGATGGATTATGGATGATAGACGATGGACAATTGAGGATAGAGGATGACAATGGACAATAAGAAATAGAGGATAGAGCATAGATGATAGAGGATGGAGGATAATAGTTAACATTACATAACATATAGATAACAGTTTTCTATAGATCAATTCGAAAAAGTTTATATAAATATAAATTTTAATTGATTTGAAACAGAAAAGCATCATATTTCGTATGAAGAAACAACATTTTTTTCTTTCTCAGTTCCACATTCATATTCATCAACTTGCTTCCGCTCACCGCTCATAGTTACCATAATGATAAAGTGACTTTCACTCTCTCATCTCCGTTTACATCAGTCTCCTACTATCCACTTCCAACAAATTCTTTTTAAAACAATATATAGTATTGTTGTCAGGAAATTTTGATTGAAATTTCGAATCCGTCTTCAAAAGGTAGATATAAAAATTACGTTTCTGGAAAATTAATTTTTACTTATTTAACATATTATACGTACATGCACGGTAAATATTTCACTTATAGTGCTCATACCAATTATCCGTATTACCGAACACTGCAATCGCAGACAATGTTACCAAGAATACTTTCGTAAGCCGTTGTTTCGACGTATACTCGTAGTATACGAAACTTTGCCTGCTGATAGATCTTGATCATATCCATTTTACAGTTCGCGAACGGCAATGTATGAATGAAACGAGTTAGGAGCGGGATTGACTGCTAACTAGTTCGCTCAATCACTTATGGGAGCGCTCTTTCGAACTAGTTTATTCGCGAAATACACAAGCCTAATGTAGACGTGTCGGATCAGTGTAGGAAAATTATGTTGGTCATACAAAATTGTGTAAGCTATTTGGAAGAGGGTGACATGAAATATATATTTATATGATAAGATCAAACCGCAACCGTATATTTAGGGGAATGAAACAAATGTTTGGGTGTACGACGTCTTGTTAAATTGTATTTGGATGGATAGATATATGTAGGTAGGATGCCGCTTTTTAGAATTGCAAAATTTACAATCAGTGAATTTAGTGATAATTGCAGGATTGAACATAACCGAACAATTATGTAGGTAGGTGGAAGGCCGTAAAAATTTGGCGCACGGCGCAGTTGCTCCACTTGCTCCTATGGAAGCTCTGCAACTGCGTGAGGGTGGGTTTCAGGTCCCCAATCTGCCTTTCGACCGTACTTTTTATTTTTTCAAAGTGTGTGTTCAGAAGAGCTTCCACACCTTAGAGCCTTCCTTGTTGATATTAAAGCCATTTTGCTAACTCTGCTAAGTTGTCTCACACGATTTAAAATTTTGATTTTTAAGGAAATTATAACACTGTCGGATGCGCGGGAATTACAGGTGCGATAACTGTTAGGCTTTATCGTTTAAATTTAGGCACAATATTAGGTTTTACGTAGATTAAAGACAACGAGTATTTTAATTTTATCGGGAGAGAAATTGTTCACGATCACTCACAGTTCGCCATTTGTATCTGGGCAATCATGGGAAATTTCGAGCGAACTTGACAATTGTGTCCCTGGTGCGATTCTGTAGCTCAAATCTCTGCCAAATGGCAGAAACGAAAATCTTTTTAAAATGTGTATGTACTTTTTTGACTAACACAAAATTTCGATATGTGTGTTGAACTCAGTGATGTGAGATCGTGAGAAATTTCCCATATTGTGGGAATTTTCGACCTCTAAAAATTAAAAATGGGAAAAATTGCCAAATTCGTGGGAATTTGGGCAAAAACAATATTGATGAAAGATGACTTTACTCTCTACATACGAGATGGAGCTTTGAAATTGGAAATAAAAGGAACAGGTAAAGAATTTTATGTCACTGTTTTTAAGAAACTTAGGTTTAAGAAGGGGCGCAGCGCTAAAACCACCACGCTTACTAGGCGCCAAACGGGCCCATTGCGATCTCTTCAGGTCCTCGTGGGCTATTCCATCACCTCAGAAACACTCCAATTCCCTGCAGAACCTGACTAATTTGTCATACCCTAACGACCTCAAATCCTCGATGCTCTCGAAGAAAAGGCTACCCAACCATTTCAGACGCCTCCTAGCGATCCACGGGCATTCACACAGAATGTGAGTGATGTCCTCCACAGCATACAGATCATGGCAGAACCTACACATGTCCGATTCCGCAATCCCTAGCCACATAGCGTGTTTCCTCAGCATACAGTGCCCCGTTAGTGCCCCGACGAGCAGTCGCAGTTTTCCTCTATCCCAAGTCAATATATTTTTAAGGAACTTAAAAACATATTGCTGTTAGACCATCCAATTTTTCAAGAAATTGAAATCTTGAATCGACAAATAGCCCTGGACAGTACAAAATGCGTGAATTCGATGAAATTAAATATAATTGTAAAATAAGTTAGGTGCAGCGAACCTGCTACTCGTTACCGACGTGAACACTTCCAAACGAAACGGAATTAGGGAAGATTTACCAAACACAGTTTGTTCCATCCGTTCAACTTGCAAGGCTGAAGATATCGCCTGTTTCAACTTTGAGCCATCTTTCGAACATTATTAGTTGCACAACTCGCAAAATCTATACTAGTCAAAGGGGTACTATATATACAATTTTTTATGATATACGAGTATGTGATTTTTTTTGCCTTATGAAAATGCTTTTGGTTTTATTTATTTATATTATTAGAGAGAAGCTTTACGGTTAATTTTAATGAATCAATTTATTTTGTTTTATTAAATTATTATTATTATTATGTCTAACACAATTATTAAGTAAAGTGGTTGTGGTAAAATACGTGGGAATTTTCAATACAATTGGTATGAAAATTGATCTGAAATTCCCTTTTACATGAGAATTTTAAACTCCAACACCTCACAACACTGTAAAAAACATATTGGGAGAGTACTCTTCGAAAATATCTCTTTCGATATAAAGAATTTTCCACCAGCTGTAAGGGTGTTTCGGATAGTAGGCCTAGTCCAACACAATCTTATAAAAACTGGCGTATCTATGGAAGGTTTTCCAACTGTCATGTCCTCAAGGACAGCGATTAATCAACAGTCGGGGATTTCGTGTTGGGGTCTCACACCAGAAACCCTACTGACGTCGGAAAAACAACTAACATTTAATCAAATTTGCTTCTATGGTAGCTTACCATGAAAAAATTCCATTCTTATGGATATATTAATAAATATCTCTTTACTGAGTACAGTGTTCACGTTCGTAACGCTTTTGGATGGCCAAAATATAACATAAATATAAAATTATCAAATTAATTTTGGCCTCCAAAAAATTTGTACTCTTACATAGGAGTGGGCTATCCGTATTCATTTCTTTATAAGGTAATGAACAACATTTTTGTTTTCAAACTGATGAACAAGTTTAACAAATATAGCCATACATACATATATGATGCATTAAATTTTTTAATGGTTCCATTTGATACCATTAAAAAATTTAATGCAAGACATTTTTTTTTTCAGCGGGGTTAGTATTATTTTTACCCCAGAATATATATTTTATTTCACAGCTTTTCCCAGTTAAATTTGTATACGTTAGTGATTATAACAGAAATTATTATAACAAACAACCCACAAAATGAATTTCAAGTGAGACTATACAATTTAAATTGCGAGTAATGAGGCCGTATGAAATGGGTCTCTCATTATGTTCAGCGGTTGCTTTAAAGAAAATGAAATGCGCAAGGCTCCCAAAAGAAATTTTCCAGGGAGAATGTGCATTCCTTGAAGTGTTTCACTTGGATGCAACAACAAAGTAGTGGAAACGTTTTCACGTTAAAATAAAATTGTGTTAGTAAAGTATTTATACAGAAAATATACAACAATATACCTACAGCAAATTTTTTTGCGAGTCACAGACAAAAATGTCGAAGAAGAAAGGTGAAGCTGTTACGATGTTACTCAACCCTATTAAGTATAAGATCAGTAGTGATACGATATTGTTCAATTATATTATAAGAACTGTAATGTATAAGACTTCAGATATCTGGGCTGTTCCTCTGTATACGCGATCGAAGCTGGACGCTAGTTTAAGTACCTTTCGGAAATATAGTATTAGGAATTATATTCTTTACATATATAACGAATTATATTATTTACAAATATAACAGTGGCGACGAGGATGGGATTATCGGTATTGCATTACATGTGTTAATCGGGATTGCTGTATACGGAATTATCGTGATTTCCACAGATGAAATTTTGGTCTCGATTAGTCGAATACGGTGAAAAAAACACGTGCTACAAAAACGTGTAAACACACTTAAATATACAGATAGTGGAATCGTTAACGTGAAAGACACTCTACAAAAATGTAAAATAATTGAAACTCGCCGACCCAAACATTTCATAACAAAATGTAAAATGTCAAAATGTCACATCTAAAGCCTAGTATTCCGAGTGATACGAAATGAACTGTCAAATTCCATATAAAAAAAATTAAATTTTTGTTCGTTTTTCGCGACGAAATATGTATTTCGTACATTTTTCAGTACTGTGTTCATGGGCGGAATGGACATTTGCAGTAGTCACTAATAGATGGCGCTTGGTTTCGTTAAGGTTTGGTTTCCAAGGGTAGGGTACCCTTTTATGACAAGCGAAATATTTGACAATTAACATTTTTCTACCGTTCACTGTCAGTTCAGTTCGTTTGTGCTCGGGAAATTTTTGTGAGTTATATTTTGTAGTGTTGTGTGCCGGAATTGTAATTTCTTGCGCTTTTATTTTACTGAAATCTAGTAGCGATCTGTATAGTGGAAATACATATACTCTATTTCGATGATACCTTTTTCGTTCGGTTTCATTTCTCCGAACACAGTACTATAGTTTACTTGGTAAGAATACGTGAAGTTGTTGTCAAATCATCTGTAGCTAGAATTTCAATTGACCCATAGATGTCACTGTCGCGCTTTTAGTCACTTTAGTGACTTTTGTAATGTGATAAACGGTAAGGATTTTACTAGAATTTTTATTGTGCTTTGTTCTCGTGGATTTTACCGGAATTTTGGCGCAAGTTTGATTTAATTTTTGAAACCTTGAATTATAATAGTAATTACATTTTGTTGTTGAATATTGTATAGTGAAATATAGTGCAATTTGAAATTTAAAGTGAAATTTGGTTTGAATCGAAACATTGTAAATACAGTGGAATCATACATTGTGGAAATAAACGTTGAATTAATTTAGAACATTGGGATTTTGATTCATTTGAATTGAAATCTAATTTGATTGTATTTCCATTGAAGATTTGGTCCGTCGAGCCGGATATACGTCGGTAAGTCCTTTTGATCCTTTCCTTTGCCTTTATATATATTCAATATACAAGCATACAAAGTGTGATTCACTGATAGTAGTACTGGTGCATTTTTAACTTGGAAAAAGTAGCAAAGCCAGCGATTCAACAAAAACTGACAACAGAGCAGTCGGTGCGGGCTCAAACTAATTTTCGAAAGGATTCAAGGTCGCGTAAAACGGTCGCGTTCCTCAACAGAATCCCTGTAAAGCCTAAATCCTTGCGTGAGATCTTCACGGAAACGCATGAAGAAATTCTTGATTCGCTCAGTGGAAGTGAAAAGGAGCTAGAAATGCCGTATTTCGCGAACGACGTCAACGGGACCTTTGAAGAAACGCTTTAAGTGTTCCAAGCTGAAGTCAATGAACAAAATCAAGTGGCATGTGAGAATTCGGTTGTGAACGTTTCCCAAATAGCAAAAGGGGAACGTTACATAAAATTGCCTAGAATCTCACTACCCACATTTTCCGGGAATTATGAAGCGTGGATATCGTTCCGAGATTTGCTTGTGGCATTAGTGCATGAACAGAAATCAATTTCCGTGGAGAAACTTCACTATTTGAAGTGCAGTTTAGAGGGTTAAGCACTAGGGCTCATTAAGCAATTTCCAACCACAGAAGCAAACTATAAAATTGCGTGGAAGGTTTTGAACGAGAGATTCGACAACAGGAATGCGTTGTTAACATCACAGTTCAAAAAGCTGTTCGGTATTATGAACGCAAACGAATCTTCCTCGTCAATAAAGACTTTATTAGATCAAACCGTGGAGTCAGTGCAAGCCTTATAAAGCATGCAAATTCCAGATTTGTGGAATGCATGCGTAGTTTTTATGACGGCGCGACGCTTACCCTTAGAAACAAGACAATTATGGGAACAACAAGCGACAGAATCGGAATTGGCTTCGTTTGAAAAACTGAAACTATTTTTACAAAATAAGTTCAGAGCATTGAAAGCCGCTGGGCTATAACGTCCGAGATTTGGGAAATCAACAACACATCCAAACATTCGTAATACCAGTACAGCGATTTTTCATTCCCATCATTGCGAATCGCAAACAGCGAGTGCAGTATGTAAGTAGTCACATTACTTGCGAAATTGTGAGCAATTCATTGCTATGGAGTACCAAGGAAAATCGGAAATTGTAAAGCGGAATGGACGGTGCTTGAATTGTCTGAGAAGAGGACATCTTGCATCCAATTGTCCCAGTAAATTTAGTTGCTCAAGGTGCAAACGGGCACATCATACTTTGTTACATATGGAAGAACGAAGTGCGGTGACTGTAGCGGAAGGTGCTAGTTCACCTCAAGCTTTAACCTCGCATGCAACTCGTTGATATCAACTCTCTTACTGTAACGACGCAAAAACAAGTATTGTTAGCAACTGCATTAGTAACCGTTGAATCAGCAAATGGTCGAGCTTCATTCATCACGGAGTCTGCAGTGCAACAATTAGGCCTACAAAGGAAAGCTGTATGTGCAAACATTATTGGAATTGGGAAAACTAACGATACTGTTGCCAAAGGATTAGTGCAAGCCTGGGTTTTAGACAAGGTGACGAATTTAATACCCACTCAGACAGTTGTATTCTCCCAATGGCAACAATTGCAGAATATTGAATTGGCAGATCCTCAATTAGATAAACCAGGTCGTATCGATTTATTACTAGGTGCCGATGTATATGCTCTAGTAATCCTTGGCAATATTAGAAATTTATCAGATGGAACAATCGCACAAAATACAAAACTAGTTTAGATCATCTCTGGTGAAGTGAAGTAAGCACATACGTCTAATTACCAAAGTTTCAAGGTCGAAATAGAAACCCATCAAGATATGAGTGTTCAATTGCGGAAATTTTGGGAATTGGAGGAAATGCAAGAATCTTGAAAACTGAGCCAAGAAGGACAATTATGCGAGAATCACTTTCAAGTCAATGTTTCAAGAGAAAATAATGAACGGTTCATAGTGAGGTTGCTATTTAAGGGGAGCTTTGATATGATTCAACTCTACAAGCTGATTTGATTCAACTGTGCTGTTGCAATTTGCATTCCAATTCCATTTCCAGTATATTTCTTTGTTTTATGATGTCAAAAACCAAGACATTTGAATTAATTTGGTCTCTTCTTTAAAAAAACAAATTATAATATATCGGAATAGTGCATTAAGAGTTCGGGACTTACGAATTTTAGTGATTCAGTTTAATTCGATAAATTTGTCGTAATTGTAACAATTGTGCTGGTCTTAAGTCGTAATTTTGATTGAGTAAATCAGGAAAGCACTATCTAATCGAATGCATGAAACCAAAACGACAGCACTGGTGTATATGGGAGATTGAACATGTCATTTGCGTGTAGTTTAAATTCACTTACTTCTAACTGAGATTACCTATCCAAAACCAAAATCGTCCAAAGATCCACTTGTCGTATATGGAGCCTTTAAGAGCGCTACTCCAAGGTTCACGTCACGCTACGCTACTGCTGATAAGCGGTTGGCGAGAAAACGATGCAAACGCTTCAAAAATCATGATTTTTTACGAAACTATTTTGTTTACGTCTACAGTGTGTCAGCTGCATGTCGGCTGTGCGTCATTTCTTTAAGAATCTTATGTTAATAAATTTTCGTAATTTGTCTAGTCTTTTTTTTTGGTGAATGTTTTCACAGTACATGTTGAATTGAAAATACAAGTTTTCACGTGTGTTCGAATATTTGCATAGTTCGATTTGCAACAAAGGTAGTCCATCTGGTTGGATGACCATGTAACCAGGAAAGCACTATCTGAGAATCTGTCCACAGCCAACAATTTACACCAGATAGTTTCAACGGATTTTTAACTCTTTGCATCAATTTTAATAGTAGTACAGCTCCACAAAGTTCTAATCTAGGTATCGTAACGGGTCGTATAGGAGCTACTTTCGTTTTGGACATTATAATTTGCACACATGTATTACCTTTGCAGCGGCATGTGCTTCCATGGACGCGTCAGAGAATCCGTGAAGTTCAAAGTTACGTCTATCAATATCCAACCAGATGGATGTCTATCAATATCCAACCAGATGGACTACCTTTGTTGTAAATCGAACTACGCAAATATTCGAACACACGTGAAATATGCCATGGCGCCAAGTGCCCTCTCAACAAAATCCAGCCGACTTGGCGTCTCGAGACGTAGAACCTACAGAGTTACAAGATAGCACTTTATGGTAGAACGGCCCAGGATGGTTGCAACACGGTGAAGACCATTGGCCCAAGCATGAAGTTATCCCAGGTACTGAACTCGAACAACGGAAAAGTGCAGTAGCATGTATAAACCATAGAAAGTAACGATTTGATCAACAGATTTTCGTCATTGACTCGATTGATCAGAGTGACTGCATATTGCTATCGGTTCAGAAAACTTTCATCTTGGAATTCTAATTCTTTCACGTTCCAGTAGTTGATTCCTAAATTTATTCCAGTGGTTGTGAATTTCGATTGGAAGCGGATCATCCCATTTAATAACAAGTATAATCTTCGCTATAATGATCGTTCCATCCTAAAGGGTCATAAAGACGTGCGATGTCCGAAAGCAGTTGTCATTTGGTGAAATGTGAATTTTGTAGCCTTGATTGAGATCCATTTCCAACGTAGTCTTCATTTCGATATTCGCTTCAGGCACACCTTCTATAACTCTTGCATCATTGGCTATCCATTTTCGCAGCTTAAATCCTCCAGATTATAATACTCCAGAAATTGCTTTGCGGTGCTAAATGGTCTTGTTCATATCAAGTCCTCCTGACAGTACGTCATCAACATAGAATTCGTTCGAATTATATACATCTGGATATTTATGTCTTTCGATTTCAGCCAAGTATTGTGAAGTCCTGATGGCACGTTGTTCCGAATGTGACTGTGTTCCTGCAATAATCCTGTATGTCTTCGTTCGGGTGCATGTTGATCTGACGATACATTTTTTCTATGTCAGCGACAAAGGCATATTTATGTAATCTCCATTTCAATACCACTGAAATCATGTCGTTTTGAATCGCGAGTCCCGTCATCAATGTGTCATTTAACGAAACTCCAGAGCTGCTCTTTCGTGATGCATCGAAGACTACTCGAAGCTATGCGCTGGTCAGTGCTGTCGTTTTGTTGTTTTGGACAGTAGTGCATTTAAGTGAACAACAGTAGTATTTTACAAAGAATAGTAGTACATACATACCTTTAAGGTTCGGAATCGCATAATAGCATCGAAGAGTAAGTATATGTATATAGGTCCATTCCATTAAAAAACGCCAAAAATAACGAAATTTGTGACCTTACCATCGCCGATTCTTTTAAACTTTGTTTGTTGCTCAATCCTGTTTTGAAAATTCGTATCTCCGATAGTTTTTATCATAGAATAATGATTTTTGACTAATTTTAAAGGGGAAGGTTACAAGAATTTAAAAAAAAATGTTTACAAATCTTTTTCAAGAATAACGGTTTTTTCCTTATTCCGAATGTCTCAAAAAGCCAATTTTTATGTATTTTTGATATATTGTTTTCTTTATGTTATATATATTTTCATTATACTGTTTTTCAAAACATATCAAAAAATCAATCTCAAAGGAGAGAGTAAAAAAATTAACGAACATCAGTGGTCATCAATTATTTCGCATCAAAATTACAATTACTTTAATTACCTGCTCGTAAATGTAATATAATACATTTAATCTAAAAAACTATATATATTAAATTTCAGCGGAATATTTTATTTGTGCATTTCCCCTTAAAATAAGATATGAAGTTAAACGCAATTTTCAAGAAATCTTTAACATACTAAGGGCCGTATTATTCACCTCGGGTTATTTTCGCCTTAACCAGCTGTTAACTTATCCAGGGTATTAAATTTAATCACCGGTTAATTTCTCTGGGTATAAAATTGTATTATTCACCTCAGGTTAGCGATTTAGTAGGTCGGGTTATCTTAATGGCTGGTTTTCCATTTTTCCATTATTTTTCCAGTCAAACGTCAAGAATTTTATTAATTATTTACAGAATGTGACATTTTTCTTTTTTGTGAATATTTAAATTTGTATTTTCAGGAAAAATGTGAATTATTGGCTGCAATTTTTTCATGGTTGCCGAGCTAGGAGCAATACAAACGACGTGTGTGATGCACGGCTTACACGTTCACCGAGAACCATCCCTGTTGATTCCGATAGTTTTCTGAGTATGTGCTTCCGGGTGGTTGGATTTTACAGTGCGGACAGTCGATTGAAGGCTTGCATCTCACAAACCCTTGGAGCTATTGAATTTAAGTTTATTGGTAGGGTAGATTGAGTGGACCCCTTCAAGTGATAAGTTTCTAGTGGAGGGGTGAGGAAGGATGTGGGTGGCGTTTTAGACGCAATACTTTGGTTCTTATATTTCAGGAACCATTTATGCTAGGAAGCTGAAATTCGGAACATAAATAGATCTATGATATTGTACCCACTTGCTGGCTTCATTTTTATATGAGTGAAAGCGTTCAGGAGTTCGGAGAAAAACAATGTGTCCGAAACGCTTGAAAGCTTAGGTCGAGACATTCTAAAATCCATATCTTCGTAACGGTTAATGTCACAAAGTTGAAACTTGATACTTGCTAAACAAGGAACTAGGCGAATAGATCGAAAATAATTTTTTGAGAGTGGTCAGTGGCGTGGGTGGGTGGTAAAAAACTTTGCATTGCAAAGTCTCACAAACCAATTAAACCAGAAAAGGAAATGTGGCTTATGTTTTTAAGATGGACAATAGGAGTTGGCTAAAAGTATTTTTTAGGGAGGCGATGGATAAGCATTTTTTTTAAAAAATCACACCTCATATCTGAAGAACTGTATGAGATGGGATCTTACAAATAATACGAGACCTAGACCATTTATACTCCTAGCTGAAAACTGGAGGGAGATGATGGAAGAAGTGATGGTGGAGAACCATAAAATGGAAAAAATTCATTTGGCTTTGCAATCCGGTATCGACAGAAAAAGTCTTTGTCGTCGCATATGTCAATGTCGATTCGTTGTGCCATTTTTTTTGGTGACGCTCGAGTCATGTTCTTCATCAGAATCACTCCAATTATCCCACAAATGAAATCTTGCTATAACTTCAATCGTGAATAATACAAAATTTGTCAAATCGCCGGTTAAATCCCTGGATATCGTAGAAAACTGGAAGTTTTCCACCGGTTAAATTTTTCCCTGGGTAACTTTAATCAGTGATTACAAAACCAGCGAATCACCGGTTAAAAACGATAACCGGAGGTGAATAATACCAAATCTTTGGAAAAACTGGAATTAACCAGAGGTTATAAATAACCCGAAGTGAATAATACGGCCCTAAGTCTAAGAAATTTAATCACCTTTTGTTTTGCATCGACACTCGCGTTGTTATTGCTGTAAGTCGGTTTTAATCTGTCGATTGATACGGAGACATTCTTTCCGTTTATATTCACAATGAAACATTTTCTTAATCGTTTGATTACTTTATATGGGCCCTCATAAGGTGGTGAAAGTCCGGTTCTTACTTTGTCCGTGCGGACGAAAACGTGTTCTGCGGTGTGCAGGGTATTGGGTACATGGATGTTAGTTTGAGTTGTTTCCCTAGGTTGGGTCACCCGAACGTTTTGCATTTGATCTTTTAATTGTTTGGCAAAGTCACTGGTGATTGGGTCATCTGTAGGTATGTTTGGGAAGAAAAAACTTCCAGGAATTCGTAGCGTTTCCCCGTATACCAATTCAGCCGGGCTACCGTGTAATTCATCTTTTGGCGTGGTCCGAAGTCCTAAGAGAATAAGGGGTAATTCTTCGCTCCAGTTTATAGAGTTTTCACGTGCCATCAGTGAAGCTTTTAATGAACGATGGAATCGTTCCACCATTCCATTTGCCTGTGGGTGGTACGCAGTAGTCCGTATGCGGTTACAACCTAAGATTTCGTTGACTTCTGAAAACAGTTTCGATTCGAATTGACTTCCCCTGTCTGTGGTAATTACATTAGGGACTCCGAATCGCGAAATGTACTGATAGACGAATGCTTTTGCTACTGACTTGGTGGTCATATCCGTTAACGGATATGCCTCAGGCCAGCGTGTGAATCGGTCCATTATTGTTAAGATATACTGATTGTTGTTAGACGGTGGAAGGGGTCCAACTAAATCTATATGAATGTGTTGAAATCTTTTAGACGGTGGATTAAATCGTCCGAATTCAGATTTCGTGTGTCGAAATACTTTAGCTTTTTGACATTTTAAGCATGTTCTTGACCAAAGGTTGACGTCTTTATTCAAGTTTGGCCAAAAGTACTGTGCTGATACTAGTTTGCGTGTCGCGCGAATTCCGGGGTGAGAAAGGTTGTGAATTGAGTCAAAGGTTGGTTTTCTCATTTCTTCAGGAATGTATACACGATTTTTATCCGTGCTAATTTCGCACCATAGTTTCACAGGGGACAAAGGATATTCGAAAAGCTTTAATTTGTATTTTGTTTTAGTTTCTGTTGACTTTTCTATGAGTGTCTTGAGTTCCTCATCCTTTTGTTGCAATTTCATTAATTGCTCTATGTCTGATGTGATTGCGATGGCATCCACTTCCTCGTTAGAGCGTGAGAGCGTATCTGCCACAACGTTGTTTTTCCCAGATATATATCTAATATCATTAGTGAATTGGGAAATAAATTCTAGGTGTCGTGTTTGACGAGGGCTACGTTCAGTTTGCGATAATATAGCTTTAGTAAGTGGCTTGTGGTCTGTGTTAACTATAAATTCTTTACCTTCCACAAAATAACGAAAATGTTTAACTGCTAGAAATATTGCGAGTAACTCTCGCTCAAACGTCGAATATTTTTGTTCAGCAGGGGTTAATTTCTTTGAAAAAAATGCTATCGGTTCCCATGTTGTGTTGTTAAGTTGCTGAAGAACTAAGGGTAATTTTGGCATTTTCTATAGGGTGTGCTAGTAGGGTAGCTTCCGAAAGGGCAAGTTTAACTTTTTCGAACGCTTCCGCGCATTGATTAGGCCAATCGAAATTTTTCTTCTTTTTTTCTTTAAGCAACTGTGTTAATTGTTTGTGAATTGGTGCTAACAGTTCTGCTAGTCTGGGGAGGAAGCGGTGATAATAGTTCACCATGCCTATAAACTGTTGAATCTGCTTGATGGATGTTGGGTGTGGAAAGTTAGTTATTGCTTTTACCCTGTCTTTTGAAGGTGAAGTTCCATCTTTCGTTATAGCATGACTTAAGAAATCGATCGAGGTAACACCAAGGACACACTTGCTTGTCTTAATCCGTAAACCGTAGTCGGTAAGGCGCTGGAATAACAGATGCAAGTGTTGGGCATGTTCCTCTTTTGTTTTACTCGTGACGTGTATATCATCGATATAGACAAATACAAAATTAAGTCCTTTTACTACTTCATGCATAAACCGCTGGAATGTTTGAGCTGCGTTGCGTAGACCGAATGGCATACGGACAAACTCAAACAATCCGAATGGCGTCGTGATCGCGGTCTTAGGTATGTCTTCCGGTGCCACCGGGATGTGATGATATGCACGAACTAAATCTATCTTTGAGAAGATTTTACCCTCATGCAGTTGAAGTGAAAAATTTTGTATGTGAGGTATAGGGTACCTATCCGGAATAGTTATGGCATTGAGTCGTCTATAGTCTCCGCAAGGTCTTCAGTACTTTTCTTAATTGCCAAATGTAGTGGTGATGATACCGAAGACGAGGATGGGCGACAAATACCGAGATCGACCATATGCTGAAATTCTACTAGGGCCGACTTGTGTTTAATCGGGTCTAGCCGTCTTGGTTTGGCAAAAGGAAGTTGGCCGTTTGTTAAAATATGGTGCACTATGTTGTGCTTGACTTGTACATTAAAATTTGGAGATTCTGTTAATGTAGGGTATTTTGCTAAAATGCTCCCAAATTCATTATTTATAATGCTGAACCGTGGAGTAGGGGTATCGACGTAAATGTCAGTAGCATTTATAGACAATTTGGTTTTAGCATCGATTAGTTTCTTGTTTTTTAAATCTACTAATAGATTATATTTTGTTATAAAATCTGCTCCGATAATGGGTCTATTTACTGAAGCTATAGTGAAGACATGTAGGAACTTTCTACGCACTCCTAAATTAATTTCTAGAAGTTTAGTTCCATATATCGTTATCGGTGAGTCGTTAGCTGCAGATAATGTAGTGTGTGAGAGTTTTTTGTAGTTTTTAAAAATAGTGTGAGGAATGACAGGTAAGTCTGCAGCAGTATCGACCAGAAAGTTTAAATTATTTGCGTAATCTTTTATGAATAGGCGGCAGGAGTTCATGTTGTCCCTACAAGTTGCCGCCCTAATAGTAGGGTATTTTAAAAATTTTGGCTGGTTGATGGTAGTGGATAACTTAGTTTTTCGGAACATGGTGCTTGGCATTTTTTAGCGTCTTTTCCAAATTTTCTATGGTACCAACATTTATTGTCGGACGATTGACTGTATTGTTGACCATTAGAACAGTTGTTGGAATGACTATTAGATCGGCTATTAGATCGACTGTTAGATCGGCTATTAGACCGACTGTGCCTTGCAAAGGACGAGGATTTTTTGTTAGTTGATAACAATTTATTAATTAATTATTTAAGTGTATTTATTTCCTCTTTTAGATCAGTTAAAGTCGTATCGTTGTTAGAATTATTTTTATTACTAAGCGAATGGGTTGTACGCATTTGGTTGGTATTGAGGTTAGATATGTTGGCCTGCTTTGGTAAAGCGTCCCAAAGTTTATCGGCTAACGAACTTAACTCTGCAATGGTATTCTCACTTTGAGGTATCAAGGACAAGTTGATTAATTGTGGTAGCCGTCTCAGCCAGAGTTTTTATACTCTAGATGAAATCATATAGAGTATTATAAGTTTAATCCAGCCCAAAAGTTTGTAACGCATAGAACTAAACCTCGGACGAAAAAAAGTTATATATTATTTTTTGTTTATTTGTGGCCAAAAACCTCAAATCCGCTTGACGTCCGTCCGTCCGTCCGTCCGTCCGTCTGTCCGTGAACACGATAACTCAAGAACGCCTTCACCTAGGATCTTGAAATTTTGAATCTGGATGTTTGGTTGAATTTCTAAGGCTAAGTTCGTTAACGGGCAAAATCGTCCTACTCCTTCGTGTAGCTGCCATACAAAATGTCCTTAAAACACGTGTTCAAGAATATTGACCAATAACTTCGGAACGCCTAAAGCTACGACTTTGAAATTTTGTATGTGTTACTTTTTTAATAGTTGGAGCTAAATGTATGATTATGAAGAAAATCCTGTTAGTCCTTCATGTAGCTGCCATACAAATATCCTGTCAAAATGACTTCACTTAATTTACGAAACTCACTATAACTCAAGTAATCTTTTAGCTACGAAATCTAAATTTTGTACAAATTAGTTTTGAGTGAAAACAAAGTTCGAGTTTACTAGTCAGCGAAATCCATTTACTCCTTCTGGAGCTGCCATACAAAATATCCTTGAAACAGGTGTTCACGAATATTGGTTGATAACTTCAGAAGGGTTTAAGCTACGACATTGAAATTTTGTATGTATTATTTTTCAAATAGTTGGATATAATTATGAAGAAAATCCTGTTAGTCCTTCGTGTAGCTGCCATACAAATATCCTGTCAAAATGTATTCACTTAATTTACGAAACTCACTATAACTCAAGTAATCTTTTAGCTACAAATTCGGAATTTTTTACAAATTAGTTTTAAGTAAAAACGAAGCTTGAGTTTACTTGTCAGCGAAATCCTTTTACTCCTTCTGGTAGCTGCCATACAAAATGTCCTTAAAATACGTCTTGAAGAATATTTTCCGATAACTTCAGAAGGGTTTAAGCTACGTCTTTGAAATTTTGTATTTGTTATTTTTCCAATAGTTGGAGTTAAATGTATGATTATGAAGAAAATCATATTAGTCCTTCGTGTAGCTGCCATACAAATATCCTGTTAAAACGTCTTCACTTAATTTACGGAACTTACTATAACTCAAGTAATCTTTTAGCTATGAATTGGAAATTTTGTACAAATTAGTTTTGAGTAAGAACGAAGTTCGAGTTTACTAATCAGCAAAATCCTTTTACTCCTTCTGATAGCTGCCATACAAAATGTCCTTAAGACACGTGTTCAACAATATTTTTCGATAACTTTTCAACGCTTCAAGCTACGAATTTGAAATTTTGTACACGTTCATTTTTAAATGGTTCCAAGGAAAAGGATAAATATGTAAGAAATCGAGTGAGTCCTTCCTGCACCTCCCATGTGACAGTCCTTCAAAAAGACATTTTTTTTCGATGACTTACCCAGTTCAAGATATGAAATTAAAGGCTGAATATTGTCTTTTAGTTTTGAGTAGCAATCTAATGGCAGTCCTTAATAAAGGACATACAACATGCACACACGTAGTTCTACTTTATCCCCAACTACAATATAAGTCGGAGTTCAGTATTCATCTAGAGTATTATACGATTGGCTTGCAGCCGATCGTGACTGCAGTATGTTTCTTTATATATGTTAAAAACACTTTATTTCACTTTATTTATTCCGCGTCAATTATAATTCATATTTTTCGTTAGAGATTTTCTTATGCGTCAATTAGTTCGTTTTAAATGTTATTGAAGTAAATGTTATTGAAGTAATTGTTTCAGGGGGTCACCACTTATAACTGTTCGCTCACTTTGCTTTATGAAATAATACACATGTGGTTTTTCTTTATATATGTTAAAAACACTTTATTTCACTTTATTTATTCCGCGTCAATTATAATTCATATTTTTCGTTAGAGATTTTCTTATGCGTCAATTAGTTCAAATTCAATACATAATATTAGTTTATGATTTACTTAGACAAAAGCGAGTGATGTTTCGCGATTATTTTAGAAGGGAACTTTTAAGACACTTGTCGACTTATTCGCGCCACGTTCCGAAAGGAAGAGAAAGTATTTTTATGCTAAACCGGAGATTTTGTTGTTCCCGTTTCTTTATTTAGTTTTATGAAGTTGTTCTAATTTATTTTACGATTTTTCTACTTTGACGCCTAGGTGGCGGTGCTGTTACAAAACCAATAAAGACAAAATTAGATGTAGTCAACATAATGTGAATAAAATGAAACCAAGGCAATTCACGTTTATGGGGTTATTATATACGGGGCGATGAATATATTCTCGAATGTGTAATATATGTACGTACATATTTACATTAATTATAATTATTATAAAATAAAAAAAAAATCGATTTCTCCCTTTATATACATATGTATCTTTACTTATCTACGTATCGATTACTTACATCTTTATGCGGTGTTTGTAAAATAATTGGTAATTTTGGTTTAGGTTTGTTTTATTTTCAAATTAAGAAACATCGCTTAATCTTGGAGTGTTTTTTAAAAATTGAAATATCGAATTTCTTTCCGCTACTTTCAATTCCAGTACTGAATATTTCAATTGCTAATCTGTACTAAGTTTTCTAACGTTCTTTAGTTACAATTTTTATTTTTTCGTCACTATCACCATCAATTGAATTTAAGTCACAAATAATTTCTAACAATTATTGCACTTGAATTAACGACCGCATAAATAAATTTCAGAAGTTGAGTAGGAGGCATCTTCTTTAATCCATGGCGGTTTCAAAATATTCAATGAAATCATCTTAATTCAGTTAAGATGAAATATCGTGACCTCGCAATAGCGGCTTCGAACATTCGGGGTGGATCTTGTTTCGACTCGTGTTTTACATTTAGAACAACTTATTTGATTTAAAGCTGTTTTAAAGCTAAACAAAATCTGATTCGTTAGCAACCACTGATGATAAAATTTTTTCTGTAATATAACTTCATGGGTCTAATGATGTTATGCTCCATCGTTTGCATCAGTGGCGTCACATTATTTGACATGAACATTATTATAATCTTTTCATCGTCGGCTTTCAACTGGTTTATTAGAGGATGAGCTGGAGCGTTCTCCAAAAGGAGGATACATTTCGGCTCAAAAGAAAACCGTTACTCTCAAAAAATGTTAAACATATAAAAATATGGTTTATTTTTAAAGAATATTGATCAGGTACAAGACTTTTACCATTCCTTAAATATTGCAGCATTTTATTATACTCTAGATGAAATCATATAGAGTATTATAAGTTTAATCCAGCCCAAAAGTTTGTAACGCATAGAACCAAGCCTCGGACGAAAAAAAGTTATGTATTATTTTTTGTTTATTTGTGCCCAAAAACCTCAAATCCGCCTGACGTCCGTCCGTCCGTCCGTCCGTCCGTCCGTCCGTCCGTCCGTCCGTCCGTCTGTCCGTGAACACGATAACTCAAGAACGCCTTCACCTAGGATCTTGAAATTTTGAATCTGGATGTTTGGTTGAATTTGTAAGGCTAAGTTCGTTAACGGGCAAAATCGTCCTACTCCTTCGGGTAGCTGCCATACAAAATGTCCTTAAAACACGTGTTCAAGAATATTGGTCGATAACTTAAGAAGGGTTTAAGCTACGACTTTGAAATTTTGTATGTGTTATTTTTCCAATAGTTGGAGTTAAATATATGATTATGAAGAAAATCCTGTTAGTCCTTCGTGTAGCTGCCATACAAATATCCTGTCAAAATGTATTCACTTAATTTACGAAACTCACTATAACTCAAGTAATCTTTTAGCTACGAATTCGGAATTTTGTACAAGTTAGTTTTGAGTAAAAAGGAAGTTCGACTTTACTAATCAGCGAAATCCTTTTTCTCCTTCTGGTAGCTGCCATACAAAATGTCCTTAAAACACGTGTTCAAGAATATTGGTCGATAACTTGAGAAAGGTTTAAGCTACGACATTGAAATTTTGTATGTGTTATTTTTCCAATAGTTGGAGCTAAATATATGATTATGAAGAAAATCCTGTTAGTCCTTCGTGTAGCTGCCATACAAATATCCTGTCAAAATGTATTGACTTAATTTACGAAACTCACTATAACTCAAGTAATCTTTCAGCTACGAATTCGGAATTTTAAACAAGTTAGTTTTGAGTGAAAAGGAAGTTCGAGTTAACTAATCAGCGATATTCTTTTACTCCTTCTGATAGCTGCCATACAAAATGTCCTTAAAACACGTGTTCAAGAATATTGCCGATAACTTCAGAAGGGTTTAAGCTACGTCTTTGAAATTTTGTATGTGTTATTTTTCCAATAGTTGGAGCTAAATGTATGATTATGAAGAAAATCCTATTAGTCCTTCGTGTAGCTGCCATACAAATATCCTGTCAAATAGCCTTCACTTAATTTACGGAACTCACTATAACTCAAGTATTATTTTAGCTATGAACTCGAAATTTTGTACAAATTAGTTTTGAGTGAAAACAAAGTTCGAGTTTACTAATCAGAAAAATCCTTTTACTCCTTCTGGTACCTGCCATACAAAATGTCCTTAAGACACGTGTTCAACAATATTTTCCGATAACTTTTGAACGCTTCAAGCTACGAATTTGAAATTTTGTACACGATCATTTTTAAATGGTCCCAAGGAAAAGCATAAATATGTAAGGAATCGAGTGAGTCCTTCCTGCACCTCCCATGCGAAAGTCCTTCAAAAAGGACATTTTTGTTCGATGACTTACCCAGTTTAAGATATGAAATTAAACACTGAATATTGTCTTTTAGTTTTCAGTAGCAATCTAATGGCAGTCCTTAATAAAGGACATACAACATACACACGCGTAATTCTACTTTATCCCCAACTACAATATAAATCGGAGTTAAGTATTCATCTAGAGTATTATACGATTTTCTTGCAGCCGATCGTGACTGCAGTATGTTTTTAATATTATATTTAACAGGACATGCAAAAATTTGGGTTTTTAACTCGACCAATTACAAGTGGTTTTATTTTATTCGTGTCATTTCCATTAGTACAGGCAAGGAATGGTATTCGTGGTTAGTTTTTTTTTCCTCTGGGTATTGTTTTACCTGGAAGAAACTTCCGAAAGAGTTCACTGTCATCTACGATATAAAGCTGCTCTGGAGGCACTTGCATTTCCTCAAATTTGCTGTTCACTTCTCTTTGAAATTTGAAATTTTAGTTCTCCATCTACGGAGGCTTAACATTTTTTAAGCTTTCATTATCGCAAGTTCCATAAATGTGTTGAACACTCATCCTAATCTGTTGCAGTTTTTATACTCTAGATGAAATCATATAGAGTATTATAAGTTTAATCCAGCCCAAAAGTTTGTAACGCATAGAACCAAACCTCGGACGAAAAAAAGTTGTATATTATTTTTTGTTTATTTGTGGCCAAAAACCTCAAATCCGCTTGACGTCCGTCCGTCTGTCCGTGAACACGATAACTCAAGAACGCCTTCACCTAGGATCTTGAAATTTTGAATCTGGATGTTTGGTTGAATTTGTAAGGCTAAGTTCGTTAACGGGCAAAATCGTCCTACTCCTTCGTGTAGCTGCCATACAAAATGTCCTTAAAACACGTGTTCAAGAATATTGGTCGATAACTTTAGAAGGGTTTAAGCTACGTCTTTGAAATTTTGTAAGTATTATTTTTCTAATAGTTGGAGCTAAATATATGATTATGAAGGAAATCCTGTTAGTCCTTCGTGTAGCTGCCATACAAATATCCTGTCAAAATGTATTCACTTAATTTACGAAACTCACAATAACTCATGTAATCTTTTAGGTACGAATTCGGAATTTTGTACAAGTTAGTTTTGAGTGAAAAGGAAGTTCGAGTTTACTAATCAGAAAAATCCTTTTACTCCTTCTGGTACCTGCCATACAAAATAACCATAAAACACGTGTTCAACAATTTTTTTCCGATAACTTTTGAACGCTTCAAGCTACGAATTTGAAATTTTGTACACATGAATTTTTGAATGGTTCCAAGGAAAAGGACAAATATGTAAGAAATCGAATGAGTCCTTTATGCACCTCCCATGTGAAAGTCCTTTAAAAAGGACATTTTTTTCGATGACTTACCCAGTTCAAGGTATGAAATTAAACACTGAATATTGTCTTTTAGTTTTGAGTAGCAATCTAATAGCAGTCCTTAATAAAGGACATACAACATGCACACACGTAATTCTACTTTATCCCCAACTACAATATAAGTCGGAGTTCAGTATTCATCTAGAGTATTATACGATTGGCTTGCAGCCGATCGTGACTGCAGTATGTTTTTATTTTTAGTTTTGATAGTAGATTTCTCGATACCATACACGGTAAAAAATTTTGGTGTAATTTCAATAAATTTTCTTATCTATATAGGTCCAAACGAAATTTTAGATAAAATCTATATATTCGCATCATATAGAAAGAGTCTATTTATTTTAGTATACTTTTTATCAAAAGCAAGTGTGGACCAATGTATCTTAAACACTATTTAATTTATAAGAATTGCTATGCAATGAATATATACGAATTCAGTATAAGCCTTTTAACTAGATCATATAGAAAGGGCCTATCTGTTTTAGAATAATCTTTATCAGAGGCAAGTATAAACCGATGTATCTTAAACAATATTCAGTTTATAAGAATCGCTATACATTGAATATGTATATGCGAATTTTGTGTAAGCTTTATTACTGGATTGGAATAAATATTTTAATGCCGTTCTTTTTGATTTTATTACGTACATACGAGTATATATATCTATATTTTACGTTTGGTATCTGAAAATTATCTAAATATGTGATGAAGATTGTAATTAAAAACATATTCGAATTTGTATTGTATATATAAACTTTATTTCATAACTTTCTTATAAAAATTATTAAAAAAAATCGAATTTCAAAAAAAAGTAAATTTAATTAAATAAATTACTATTAGGTATGTCTTATTAAATATGTATTAATTATTATATATGTCTTATTAAATATTGTTTGTTACATTTTCTTGATACTGCTGAATTAACAATTTTCCAATTTTGTACGTTGTTATAACTATAAGATAACTTGTTTACCCTCTACGCTTTTTTCGTTAATTTCAAAAGCGTTATGAAATGTATTAAATCCCAATGATAAAACCTTCTCACATAGACTGTAATAATATCGCTTATCAAAAAGAATATGTTTCACTTTGAAGAAAAATTCATAACATTCAGTTTCTTCATAAACAATGTTTCTGTATTCCAACCTATTTATATGTTTATAAAGATCAATTGCTCTATTAAAAAAAAATAATAATTATATCTAAACGTTTTCTCGCAAGGCCTCCGTATACAAAGTAGTTTTTCCGAGGTCCCTCACTGCCTGAAAAAGCACATTTTGGCATTTGTTCCAGGTCATAATAAATGAGCCCGATTGAGGGTACAATAACTCAAAATCGTAGTTAATCTGTTGAAATTGTTAACTTTTTTAATTAGATTTTCATTTGAAAAGTTTCAATCTTACCAATTCTGGAGAAACAAAGAAAAACGGATAATTTTTAATGGTTCCGCCAGTGTATCCTCCCATTTTTGTCGCGAATGCGCCGTTATTTGTAAAATATTTTTTATGTGGTCCAAATCATCGGGTAAAACTCGGTATTTTAAATCAAAAAATAGTTTTCGCAATTCTAGTTCTGATGGAATATCATTTTCGTCAACATTAGAAGAAGCTTCATTTTCATTCAAACTGAGCTTTCCCTTTTTGGCTGTGTTATTTTTCAATTTAATCTGCAAAAATCCACTTGACGAATTATTTACTAGAAGATCCTGAAAATGAAAGGTTTTAGTAGATTACTTTTAGATATACATTGAATGTACGGGTACATATAATATGTCGTGGTCAAATAGTATAATAGGCCATTTCATGAAAATCCCGGTATATCATGAAATGTCACCACACATAATTACATATTTAACAGCTGTAAAAATGAAAAACAGTGAAAGGAGCAAAAGAAGAGTTAGGATCAATAGAAAATGTTTTCTTAACTTTCGACCTCCGCAAGGTCATGCAAAAATTAGATCCATGCGTAGCAATATATGTATACGAAATGGAGAATTTCACAATTAAGCTACAACATTTAGAATAAGAAAATAATTCCAACGTTTTGAGTGCACTTACAAGCTCGTTTTCGCCTTCACTTTTTAAGCATGGAAACAGCGATACACATGCCGAAGCTGCAGCTATCAATTAAGTTTTTCTAGGTGAAAATCCACATTGTTATTTTACATATGAAGCGGTGAATGCTATAAGTCGACGCCGACTTCTTGAACTTAATAATTTTTTGTTTTCATACTCGCTGAATACTTCGAGCCCACCACTTTTTCGACAGATATATGATCGTAGAGCCTGAAATATCACAACCTATATTATTTTTTCACACTTATCACGTTGCACACAAATTCAATTTTTTTTTCGATTAAATTAAATGAGCATCACATGTGTAAATAATTTAAAGGCATTTAAACTAAAATTACCTCAGGTGTAATATATACACTACATCCAATGGCAGCGTTTTCCTTTTCAAAACTCCGAGTGGAGTTTTTTCACATGTTGCAATTTCTATAAATATGTATCACTTCAATATATATTACATGTATCACTACCATAACTATTAACAAACCTGGAGAATTATTTTCTTTTACACTGATCTTCAAAAAAAAAATAGCGTGTGTAAAAAAACTACTGCACAAAATCTACGAAAATCTCTTCACCTATTTCGAAATCGGCACTTGACTTAAACGCTATGAAATTTTCTACCTCCAATGCAAATGTTGACGTGCCTGAATAAATAAAAACGACTAAAAAAATATTTTGATATAATCGAATCTTACTTACACGCTTCCTTAAAATCTCCATAGGTAATTTCTGGACCAGAGGAAGATACAACTCTCACTATTTTTTTTCACTTCTGCACTCCACTTGGACATATATCCCAGAATACATAGTTTTATTATTGAAATTTATAGAAAGATATTAAACGCGTGTCACATCCGACGATCGTCACATTGAAATACTCAGAAACAAAACACTAATCGTGAAATTTTTATTCGGAATCCTATTGCTTTGATCGCGTTTGGTGTAAACTTCTAATTTATCCCTATTTTTTATAAATTTAATAAGATAAATGTATTAGAAAGTTTTACCTATTCAAATATTATAGAATTTATACCAAAAATTGTGTAATTTCTATGCGGAATCCTATTATTTTGAACGTGGTTGGTGTAAGTTTCTAGTTTTATTCGTATTTTATATAAATTTAATAAGGGAATTGTATTAGACAGTTCTATCTATTCAAATTTTATAGCATTTATACCTAAAATGCCATTATCGCGACTACACTGTATAATTTTTTTTCACTAATTCACAGTGCACGAAGTTTCTACGGAATTAAGAAAAGTGAAATCACACCTGTGGCCGATTTTTGATGGAATGACCCTAAAATGATTTAAATTTAAAATAAAAAATATTTGGTCTCTCGCAGTCGCAAAACAAAAAGAAGAAAATCGAAATCATTCGCAACCCCGTATACCACGCATTTTTAAATTGTAAAATCCTCTTCTAAAGTTTTCGAGAATTTAATTTTTGAGGAAAGAGTAGTACAAAATTGAAAGGAGTAGTACAGTAGTACATGAAGTACAATAGTAGTACAAATACTACTATTGTAGTACAAACGACAGCGCTGGTGCTGGTACTATCCTTCAGAAGAGCATGATGTGGTAAGTAATTCGCTGTGCACACTGAGGTCCCGTTTTTAACATCAATTTCGGTTTTTTTGGTGACCAAACTCATCTGGCCCAAGTCGATATATTCTTGTATGCATTTTCTATATTAATTTTCAAGTTCTCCATCCCGAAATCAATTTTCCATAGAGATTAAACTTTTTACAGCTGGTGTGCGGAATTGTTCTAGTGTATTCTTAGCATTATCCTCTTTAAGGGGAGCTTGTAGGGTTTAGAAAGATAAAGAATAAATTTTTGGTTTTCGAATGATTATTAAAACTTATATTTTTCCTGATAAAACAAGACCAAAATCGCGACATTTGGGCAAAAATTTAAAAAAAAAATTCAAGTTAATCAAATCTATAATACTCGTATCATCTGATGACTTTATTGTCAAATGATAAAAATCAGTGTTGCCAAAGTTATTTTACAAAATATAAAAAAGACTAGAAAAATACAAGTTTTCCGGGTTCAATACTGTTATTGTTTATTTTTGCGTGACGTTTCGGACTCGATTGAGTCCTTTATCAAACTGATCGACAATATCTTTACAAACTGTTTTTATATGAAAGCAGGTAGAAAAAAGGTTACAATTTTTCAACAGACGAGTCAATTAAAAACAAAGGGGAAATTACGTTAACAAGGGTAGTCATAATACTATTAAAAGGAGCGGAGTTCATTAAAAGGGGATCTTTGTGAAATCTAAGCTTAATTGGTTTTTGGGATCGATGATTTTTGATGAACAGTGTTTCTTCCAAAACGTAGAAAAGGTAGCCAAAGT
This sequence comes from Beris morrisii, assembly GCA_951812415.1. Lineage (NCBI taxonomy): Eukaryota > Metazoa > Arthropoda > Insecta > Diptera > Stratiomyidae > Beris > Beris morrisii. The sequence continues at coordinate 100,651,193 of OX638311.1, forward strand.
GAAGAGAGGTTGTAACCAGCGTTTCGGTTGAAATTTTGTGGATGTTTGGCTATCTCAATCGCTTCCCTTACGATTCTTTGATGGTAGTGTTTTGTCTTGGCCAATATTTTAACGTTGTTAAAATCGATTAAGTGGTTTTCTACCGCTGCATGTTCCGCAATAGGCGATGAGTGGACCTGTTTTTTTTGTGTACACGAATCCTTGTTCTGATGGTCCGTCCCGTTTCTCCTATGTAGACTTTGTTGCAAGACCCGCAGGGAACTTTATAAATACCCTCCATTTCCAGTGGCATTTTAATCTTTTTGGTTTCCTAGGATGCCTCGGATCGTAGTTGCCGTAGAGTAGTTCGTCCGTATGTCAGCTTTCTTGAGCACCCAGCCGATTTGATTTGTGGTACCTTCTATGTAAGGTAATGTTACCCACCGTTTGGTAGTATGGTCGTTCTTATCTTTTTCTTCCTGGTTTTTCATAGCTTTTGGTTTTTGTTTGCATACTCTGTTGATAGTGCTCTTTGTGTATCCGTTGGCTGCAAAGGTTTTCTGTAGATGTTCCATTTCGTTGCGAAGGGCGTGTGGGTTACCATTGGTGATACATAGTGCTCTGTGGATAAGAGTTCTAAGTACTCCTTCCTTCTGCTTAGGATGATGCGTATACATAGATACCTGTTTGTTTGAGTAGGTTTCCTATAAACAGAGAACTGCAGAGAAGGAGCAGATTTTTCAACTAATACATCCAAGAAGGGGAGTTTGCCGTCTTTTTCGATCTCCTTTGTGAATTTGATGTTTCTGTGGCATGAGTTGAGATGGTCCTGGAACTTATCTAATTCCTCTTTTCCATGCTGCCGATTACAATACTTTATTATTATAAAATAATAAAGTAATATTATTATTATTATAAAATAATAAAGTAATATTATTATTATTATAAAATAATAAAGTAAAAGGATCCTCCCGCCCGTTCTTCATGTTTTTGACACAGAATTGCAGTCAAAAGCAGTGTCACTCGTCACTTCAATTGAAGTGTTCACTAAAATGGAACTCTTCGCTCCTTCGTTCCGGACTCAGTTCCACTACCCTAGTAGCAAACAAATTTTCATAAGGCCTTATCGAAGCTATTCTCGTACCTCGATAAAGCTTCGATAAGGTCTTACCAAACTAATCTGGCGCACATTTTTCCCTGTAACAGCCAAGCGCCAACAGTTGGGATAAGGCCTATTTGCTTCTATAAGGCCTTATAGAGGTTATTACCGAAGCAATGGGCTCCGAAAGTTTTACCGAAGCCTTATCGAAGTTAAGGTCCACAAACTTCCATAAGACTGTTGGTATTTACTTGTATAAGGCCTTATAGAGGTGATTACGGAAGTAAGGACTTCTGAAAGTTCTGCCTCCGCTCGAAAGTCTTATGGAAGCCTTATCGAAGTTAAAAATCCACAACTTGCGCTCAACAGTCTTATCGAAGCTTTATCGAAGTTATAGCCACTGGAAAATCAAAATGCGAAATTTGTTTGCTAGTTGGGTAGACACTTCAATTGAAGTGTCCACTAAAATGGAACTCTTCGCTCCTTCGTTCCGGACTCAGTTCCACGAGTCACTTCAATTGAAGTGTTCACTAAAATGGAACTCTTCGCTCCTTCGTTCCGGACTCAGTTCCACTAGTCACTTCAATTGAAGTGTTCACTAAAATGGAACTCTTCGCTCCTTCAGTCCGGACTCAGTTCTTCTACTCACTTCAATTGAAGTGTTCACTAAAATGGAACTATTCGATCCTTCGTTCCGGACTCAGTTCCACTAGTCACTTCAATTGAAGTGTTCTCTAAAATGGAACTCTTCGTTCATTCGTTCCGGATTCACTACCACAGTTGTGCTTGTGGTTTGGAAAATAAGAAAAAGAGCGGTGTATACATGAACATGTACATTTCCTCTTTCTTTTTTCATATGATGGAAAATGGAATATCATGGTAGAATCTCGTACCGCGTCGCGTATAGATACATACAATACAAAATACCACACGAATGAAAAATATGATAAGCCACTGAGAGAGGAGCTGAAACTTGGCGTTGCGGTGGTAGTGAAGCCGACAGCGTATTGTTTATAATATACATGCAATGGAAAATACCACACGCATATAAAATTAATATGAACGAAATATATGATAAACTACTGAGAGAAGAGCTGACTGGTACTTTGTGAAGAATGAATTTGTCTTCGTTGTGTGTGTTTTCGGGCAAAACCAGCAGATTTTGTTGGTTTTATCAACCAAAAAGAAGGTCGTAGTCGTCACTGAAAACAACACTCAATGTGATGACCAAAAAAAAAGGGCCGTGCGGCCGTCGTTCTTGATGTTTTTGTCACGTGTCGAATGGAACTGCAGTTTACCAAAAGGAGTGAGTTACTTCACTCACTCACTTCAATGAAGTGTTCTTTTGAAACAGTTCACTCCGGAACGACCCATCTCTAATTTGGACTGATTTTGGTCTTGATTTTGGTACGAACCAAATGAAACCAAACCATTCTAGTACTGTGAAAATGAGCACATATATAATAGAAACACGAGCTTCACAGTTTTATTGCTTTATTAATCTTCAGCGTGCACAACAAGAATGCCCCTTTGGGTCTTAAATGTCTCCTTATATAGCCGTTGATTATAAGACATGGTGTAGTGGTGGGGTTGATGGTGTAATATCTGTTCTGCTCCATCACGGTTTTCCTGAAGAACAGCTCGCTCTCGAGGTGGCAACATTGCTAACGATATCTGTGAATGTATTTTATAAGTTTTTGAAGAATAAAATAAGATATTGTCTAATTCAGACGTCAGTCATCTAATGTTAACTTGTTCAGAGGCTTCAGAAAGCTTGTCAAGAGAAGAGTGTAACTTAAAATATTCGTTTAAATAATGTTAACTTGCTCAGAGGCCTCGTAAAGCTTGTCAAGACAAAAGTTTAATGCAAAATTTTAGATTTCGTAATATTAACTTGCTCAGAGGCTTAGAAAAGCTTGTCAAGACTTTGAACAAATAAAAACAACGAATTAAGTGCGCCGAAGTTTACTTACTATTACTCTCCATGTTTTCAGGAAGTTTTCGAAATAATTCTCTCGCAGCTATGGTTATGACTCCAGATTGAGCACTTTTTAATTTATATCGATCGTTCGGCAATACTTCTGTAATGGTATACGGGCCTTGAAATTGTACTTCCAATTTTGATTTACGAATTTGGCCACTTTTGTACACCACTCTTTGGCCTACCGAAAGTATTGATGGTTTCATTTTTTGTTTATCAAATCGAAGTTTTTGCGCTTCAGCATTTTCTTGTAAACGGACGCTTGCCAGTTGCCGAATCGCTGCGACGTCATCATAATTTGGTTCCAAGTCCAAATCTTTTAGTAAAGGTCCCAAATCTGGTGTTCGAGGATCTAATCCTGTAAGTATTTTTAGCGGCGATAGTCCGGTGGTTTTATTTTTAGTTGTGTTTAGTGTTAATTGTATCTTGTCCAAATATTTAGTCCAGTTCATTATTTCATCTATATTAGTTCGTAACAAATTTGCTACGGTATCTACGTAACGTTCTGCTTGGCCATTTGCTCTACTTATACCTGGAGCAATAACATGATGATTGATTCCAAATGCGTTGCTGAGATCTTTGAATGTGCTGCAAGTAAAATTTGTTCCAGAGTCTGTTACGATGTTAGTAGGGGCACCGAAAAGAGCAATAAACCCGCCGAATGCCCTTATAGTTTCATCTGCAGTCAAATTCTCCAATGGTTTTAAGTTAATGAACTTAGTGAATCCATCAATGATAAGTAGAACGTACCGAAATGTTGTATTACTAGGCTGATTAAAGGGCCCCATGCAATCGAGATGTACTGTATGAAACGGCGTTGCAACTTTTTTAATTGAATGCAATTCGCTTTGCTTTTTACCGGAATGTCGTTTTGCAACTAGACAAATAACACAGTGATTTATAAATTTGCGAATATTTCGGCTCATGCTTGGCATCCAGAAATGTGTTTGTAGTTTTCCAAGTACTTTTTCCCAACCCGCATGATTATTTTCCTCATGCACGCGTCGTATGAGAGACAATCGGCAATTATTTGGTATGAATAATTTTTCTTCGGAGTTTCATAATTTTCTAAAGAGTAGTCCTCGTGTATAACGATAATTCAACCGAATACCTTCAGCTCGGCTATCTTGTTTTATCCGACTGATGAGATCTTTTGTTTCTTCGTCTTGTTGCTGCTCAATCAGTAACCAATTACCAGTAACAGTCTTAATGTGGTTAATACTTTGAAGTTGCACATTCCTACTTAGGTAATCAACATGTTGGATGCGGTTACCCTTTCTGTATTCAATAGTAAAATTGAAATCTTGCATAAGGATCCACCAGCGAGCGATCCTAGGAATAAGATCTCGTTTGTGTTCGGTTGCTTTGATTGCGTTACAATCCGTAACTATTGTGAAAACAACTCCAAGTAAATAAGTTCTAAAATGTTTTAATGCGTTTACAATAACCAACGTTTCCAATTCGTAGCTATGGTATTTAGCTTCTTCTTTTGTGGTCGCCTTACTATAATAACTGACTACACGTATCCCTTCTGGATGATGTTGCAAAAGTATAGCACCATAGCCAATTGCACTCGCATCGGTATGTAGCTCTGTTTTCAACTCAGGCTGAAAGAAAGCTAATAGTGGTCTCAAAATATACTGCCTTGCAGCTTCCTGCTGTGGTCCCCAAATCCATGGTACATTGTTTTTCGTGAGATTTGTTATTGCACTGGTTTCGCTGGCAAAGTTAGGAATGAATTTCCTGAAGTAATTAGCGAGACCCATAAACTGTCTAACTTGCCTCACAGTTTCGGGTGGTGGTTGTTGAAGAAGTACTTCTACTTTACCTCCTCCTGGTCTTATTCCTTCCATTGAAACTTCTCGACCCAAGTAGTCGATCTTTGTTTGCAAAAATCTGCATTTTTCAACATTAAGAGAAAATCCAGCTTTAGTCAGGAATGTCAATACCATTTCTAATTTTTCCAAGCCTTCAGATACACTATTCGATGGTATGAGTACATCATCTAAATAAACTAATGCTACAGTATTTAAAAGTGGTCCCAATGCTTTGTGTATTGCTCGTTGAAACACAGCTGGTGCGTTTGCCAAACCAAATGGCATTCGTAAATATTCGAAGTGGCCACCGGGCGTAACGAATGCTGTTTTTTCTATTGAATTTGGAGAAATAGGTACTTGATGAAAACCTGCTGCCATGTCAAGTGTTGTGTAATACTTGCTATTTGCAAGCTGATCAAGTTGATCTTCTATTCTCGGCAGCGGGTACCTATCCTTCACGGTGTTACGGTTTAGAGCACGGAAATCCACGCACAGTCTATTGTCCCCATTTTTTTTCTTAACCAATATGACGGGACTAGCAAATGGCGAATTACTATCGCGAATTATACCGTTACTTTTAAGATCGTTCACAATTTGCGTAACAATTTGGCGCTCTGAAGGAGCTAGGCGATATGGTCGGTAAAACACACATTGTTCACTTTTAAGGTTTATTTCTAATTGACCGGTATTAATAACTGTTTTTGGAGTACCGTGTATGAATTTATCAGAATACTTAATTAATAAATCCTGTAGATCCTTATTTTCACTCTCCGTTAGATGTTTAAGTTTAGCACTATTTCTTATTTCATATATAGGTTTTAAGTTTGAATTAATACTCACTCGTTGTAAGGTAATGCCATTATAATCTCTGTTTCACTGAACTATGATCAAAATTGCTTGAATTAAATCGCTTACCTTCTAATTTTGGGCGTGTGAGCGATCTTGTAGCACATAGTTTTCTCATTAAATCGTCTGTATTAGCTGGAAGTGCAGCTTCGTAGGCGTAGCGAAAACTGTGATCGGAAATCCCACCAATAATCAACCGCACAAGTTAAGTTTCCGATAAATCAAATGGTAGACGTCTTAATCTGGATAGCTTCTCCATCACATATTCTCTGTAATCTGCTGCATCTTTGCTCTCATAATTTGCTGCACGTTTGAACATTTTTGAGAGATCTTCTTCGTCGGAAAAGTTGTTAATGAGCCGCTGACGTAGATCAACCCATGTATTCATTTGTCCACCAACCTTGCGATACCAATCACGCGCTGGACCCTTTAAAGCACTTTCAACGCGTGCAAAAACATCGAAATCGCGCAGACTGTATCGTTCGATACATTTATCGACCTCATCGCACCATTGCTGAATCTTATACCGGAAATGTTCAGGATGATAACACGCAAAAACCGCCGTATCCCCTGATGAATCACTTTTCCCAGAATTCAACAGTTTCAGAAGTGATGCCAACACCTTTCTTGCTTCTTCTCCTTCCGTATCTCTCGGCTCGTGATTATCATGATCATCCATTATTTTAGAAAATCTCATTTATTCCGATTTGTATTGTCTTTTTTTTACTCTTAGTGATGGAATTGAAAAATTCCAGTTTTTTTTTTTTTTTTTTTATTCTTAGTAATGGAATTGAAAAATTCCAGGTTTTGTTTTTTTTAGTGATGGAATTGAAAAATTCCAGTTTTGTTTTTACTTTTTGTGATGGAATTGAAAAATTCCAGATTTTTTTTATTCTTAGTAATGGAATTGAAAAATTCCAGTTTTTTTTTTTGGTTTTCTTTTCTTTGAACGAATTGAAAAATTCGATTTTTTTTTTTTTGTTTGTTCTTGACCAGCTTTTGCTGTATCCCACTTCTGATAATAGAAACACGAGCTTCACAGTTTTATTGCTTTATTAATCTTCAGCGTGCACAACAAGAATGCCCCTTTGGGTCTTAAATGTCTCCTTATATAGCCGTTGATTATAAGACATGGTGTAGTGGTGGGGTTGATGGTGTAATATCTGTTCTGCTCCATCATATATGTAAGACCGAAAAATACCGAACCGGTCTATGTGGACTGGTCTGGTCTTCACATAAACGCGACCAATTGTATCACATTGGACCAATCGTCTAAGTGAGTCGATCCATAGTTTAGAAGGTTACCACCAGAACCGAACCTAACCTAACCTTCGGCCAAGCCTTGGTTTTTTTCGTTACAAACTTTTGAACTGGATTGCATTTATAATACGCTCAGATTTCATTCAGATCTAAACATGGACTCGTCTTAAATCGGCCAACCGGAAATATTTGAATCTGTACATTTTTAACTTGACTCTATCCGCTTGTCGGACTTAAACCATAAAAAATAAAGTGGGAAAATCTTTTCCAATAAAGTAATTTTAATTTTAGTGGATTTTATAAGGCCGGAGCAAGCTTATTAAAAAATAACGGAACATTGTTTAAACATTTTTCGACCTTTTATTTATTTACTTTTTATATAATAAATTTAACGTCCTCTTGGTCAACAGTATTTGATTTTTGCCTTATAACGCTATCTACTTAGTGAAAACAATATAATTTCAAGGTTTTCAAGTCAACTGCCCATTCTTTGGGTTTGTCTAGTTAGATTGTTTTCTATTAAACCTAAGTACTTATAAATAAAATGGTATGACCTTTAAAAAGTGCTTTCAATACATAATTTTGTAGATTTATAATATATATATAATAATAAGATGTAGGCCGCCTTTAATAATTTAGAGAACCGTCCATTTTAATTCAATGTTTATTTTCTTTTATCAAAAGTACATGCCACTTTTCAACATAATAATAATATATTAGAGTACCATCTATAATTATTATATTTTAATAGGTTTGTAAAATTCAAGTCTCTAATTTTCATTTTGATATACGGGTAAGTCATTCTATAATAAATATATATATAGAATTAAATTTCAAAATTGGTTGATTATGTATATAATATATAAATATGATTGGACTATAGTAGTATTTGATTATACACTTTAAGTACAGTCAAAATTCGATAACTCACCATTTGCTACAAAGTTCGAGTTTTCAAAATTTTGAGTTATCAAACTATATTATACTTTTACACAATTGAATTTTTTTTTATTAAAATTTGGAGTTATAAACTTTTGAGTTATCGAAGTTTGACTGTACATATTTCTAAAATTAATGATGTTTTGTTTGTTTATTGTTATGTCGTGGAAAATTTGCCGCTAAATAATTGTTAATTAACTTCATCAACTTTTAGTTTCTATAATGAAAAGACTAGTGACTATACATGATGGTAAAGAGTTATTTCATAGGTACATAACAATTTTGTATATTAATACCAACGCAAGCTTAAACTCTTTTGCTAGTCTGTCAATGTCAAAACGTCAGTCAAGGTTTTTATCACAATGTTTGGAATTTATTAAAAATTACTACCAAAAGTCTGATTCGGTGGTCGCAACTTTAAGAGCGCTTACTCCAATTTTTGGTCGTAATAATCGTCCCACCAGATAGGCTGTGCGTATTATAGTGGATAAATTCGAGTAAACATATTCACTATTGAATGTTCCTGTGCCAGTGAGACAACGCACTGGTCGAAGTACCGAAAATATCGCAGCCGTAAGTGATTCAGTTGAAAATGAGCCAAGTCAGTCGATACGCCGTTCACAGAAATTGGGGATCTCTCAGTCCACATTGTAGCGAATTGTGCGTAAAGATCTTCGCCTACATCCTTACAAGATCAAATTAACTCAAGAACTGATGATTTGAAGAGCCTAAACTTCTCCGATTGGGCTCTGCAAAAGTTTGAAGAAAATCCTCAATTTCATCGAAAAATCATCTTCAGCGATGAAGCTCATTTTTGGCTTAGTGGCTTTGTAAATAAGCAAAATATGCGTTATTGGACAGCAACAAACCCAGAATGGGATGGACTTGACATCAGTGATTGCGGTTCCAACAAGATGGTGCCACAGCCACACAGCTTGTCAAACAATTGATCTATTGGAGGAGAAGTTCGATAATTGAGTAATCTCGAGAAATGGTCCGGTCGAATGGCCAGCTCGCTCATTTAATTTAACACCGTTGGATTTCTTTAAGTCTCGTTAAGTCTTTGGTCTATGCATACAAGCCAACAACGTTAGAGGAGCTCAGGAACAATATCGAACGCTACATTGCCTGCGTTCCGGCCAATATGTGTAGAAGAGTGGTGCAAAATTGACTCGAAATAACTGATCGATGCAAACGTGCTCGCGGTGGTCATATGAACGAGATCGAATTCCATACTTAAATCTAACATGTGTACTACACCTGGAATAAATTCTGTTTTTAATTTAAACACTAAATTATTATGTTCCTATTGAATAACCCTTTGTTAAACTAATGCTACTTATATTAATCACACTTTTGATGTTTGTAGTTTGATATCCAAAATGAACTTATAATCATGATTTCGTTGGATTCATCCTACATTACGTACAATATATTAGCTCAAAATAAATAATTTCAATATTTATTAGGTATGATCTGGACAGTTAGTCACATTCTTCAACAGTTTCTTCAAAAACTAATTATTTATTTGTCTGGTGAAATGTTGTTAATTTCGAACATTTGATTTAAGGTGCGTTTTAAATTAAAATTTAATCTGAAAATGGAATAAAGTTTTTCAAGTTTTCACTCTTTCTTTCTAAATAGTCAATATAGAGTAGACAGCATCTGGAAATTTTTCTAACCTGAATTTTATGTATACAAGATTTTAATATGAAATTTGTTATACATATATGCACGTTTATTTCATAGCTATGGAAATTGAATAAATTTACACTCCCAAAGTTTTATATAAAGTGTACTTTACTGAAAACAACTTTAAACTAGAAATACGATGTAATTAGTTTCCTTTACGTACTATAATACCTTTGTATAGCAGTTTTTAATATATGTATTTCCAAAATATTTACTTTAATAAATCAAGTACGGATAGGTACATATGTAATATAATGTTGTCGAGAGAACTATTCAAATCTTTCAGTTTCAGTTGTGTTGTTTATAAAAATAAAGTCGAAGTTTTCTCATGCGGAAATGTGAACATGGGGATGATGGTGGTGCAAAATATAAAGTAACTTAAGTGTGTGTTGATCCATATCAATCGCAAATGTGTACAACATGTTTGTGTTAATTAAAACATACCCTCCCGAAATTTTTAATTGGAATAGAGTTTAAAGTAGTTGCACGAGATATTAAAGGGAATTTGTGTCCAAAGAGGGAGATGCACGTTCCTATTCAGCCTTATGAAAGTTTGTTTTGTTTTTCAAAATTCACTAGTTTTCCCATATATTTAAGACATCTTGAAATCTACATAAACCTGAAATTTATATTTCACCACGTATTGCCGACAAAGCAAGCATTGCTTCCCTTACATTTGGCTGGAATATATTATAATGCGCTTTTTCTAAATCGATAAAAAAATCGCTAAAAAAATTCAAGTTTTAAACATTTTCTTCGGCATATTCTAAAAAAAAGTTTTCAGGAAAATACTGCGAATTATGCTGTCTTGCAGGTCGCATACGATTTTTGAGTTTTTGAGCAAACTTGAAATGCGAGGTGTGATAAGACATAAGAGTTACCAGAGTAGGATAGGAATTGAATTCTGAACAAAGTTTGGAATTGAATTGATATGTTCACGCTTATTCTGGCAAACGGCGTATTTTTTATTCCCGCCGACTATGCGGTTCACATCCGATTCCCATTCACGGCACATGCGATTATTGAAAACGTTCGGAAACTGCTTCATCAATATACTTTAAAAACGTCTTTTCCGGGTATTTGAAACCATATTTTATCCCATTCCCAGCCACTGATGCCATATGGCATCACTAAACCTAAAACCTAAAACTAAAAAGGAACGCGCTAGGGTTTGTTTAATATTTTTTGTCTTTTTTAGTAACGCACCCTAGAGAGTATAGTCGTAGCTACCGTTTCATGTAAAAAACGGGGTACTTTAAGTTCAACTGCTACAGGTGAATAAGGTGTTGTTTTTTTTCTCAACAAAAAATTCATTATGGGATCAGGTCGATGGTAAAATTGTTCTTTCCTTGTGTATACATATTGTTTTTTGTTAAAAGTCATAACGCATTTTAAAGTTCGATAAATATGCAAGACATTGTGTATAGTAATCTATTTCATTTGTTTTCTTTATTTGATCTATCTATACCGTTATTTTAAGAACCCATTACGTTCTGTCCGTTAGCACAATAACTCAAGAACGCTTTGACCTAGGATCATGAAATTTTGAATCTGGATGTTTGGTCGAATTTGTAATGCTAAGTTCGTTAACGGGCAAAATAGTCGTACTCCTTCGGGTAGCTGCCATACAAAATGTCCTTAAAACACATGTTCAAGGATATTGGCCGATAACTTCAGAAGGTTTTAAGCTACGACTTTGAAATTTTGTATGTGTGGAATTTCCAATAGTTGGAGCTAAATGTATGATTATAAAGAAAATCGTATTAGTCCTTTGTGTAGCTGCCATACAAATATCCTGTTAAAATGACTTCACTTAATATACAAAATTCACTATAACTCAAGTAATTGTTTAGATACGAATTCGAAATTTTGTTCAATTTTGTAAAAGCGAAGTTCGAGTTTAGTTGTCAGCTAAATCCTTTTACTCCTTTTGGTAGCTTCCATTCAAAAATCCTTAAGCACGTATTCAACAATATTTTCTAATAACTTTTTTCGGTTCAAGCTAGGAATTTGAAATTTTTTACAGATTAATTTTTAAATAGTTCCAAGCAAAAGGATGAATATGTAAGAAATCGAGTGAATCCTTTCTGCACCTCCCATATGAAAGTCCTTCAAAAAGGAAAAAAATAGGGTGTATTTTAAGATATTCAAGATATGAAATTAAACACTGACGATATTGTCTTTTAGTTTCGAGTATCAATCAAATGGGAGTCCTTAACGAAGGACGAACTACATGCACATACCTTATTCTATTTTAGCCCTAACTACAATATAAATCGACGTTCAGTATTTCATTTAGAGTATCATACTAGTGGATTGCAGCCGATCGTGACTGAAGTATGTTTACATAACAGGTTCCAGCTAGCGAAGCCATATGGCATCACGCTGTAGCGGGTCGCGGGGTTGAGGTATCAAATTTTTTTCTTTAGAACTTTAATACTTAAGCTCACAGGCGTAACATCTCAAAATTTCACCAAGAAATACCACAGATTTTTTCACGTCGGTCGTGAATGGGTTAAGACAGAAAAATGTCCAGAATTCTAATACTGTAAATGTGAGAGAAGGACCATTTAAAATTTCTCTTTATTTAATGCCAATTACTTTCTAAGAAAACACTAAAAAACGCGACTATTTCATTGCGGATTTCAACTGTCAAATTTTCGAGAAAGTGAATATTTCACGCGTTTTCAATAATTTAAAATTGGGCGAATCGCAGATCACTGTCCCGACGGCGGGTTCCAGAATAAGGGTGGTTTTTTAAATGTGTGGTAAATAGTTGAAATATTTTTAATTTTTACTTTCTTATTTTTTAATAATAAAGTATTGTGATCGATCTGGAATTTAAAAAAAATTTACTACCCTCAAATTTTGTATTTTCACGTTTTAGGACTAGTAAACACCAAAAAACCACAAAAAAAATATGTCCGTCTGTCCACCGTATACGCCGTACGCAAAATCGTTTGAAGGCGCGTAGCTCCCGAACCCGTTGAGGTATTAAGTTGAAATTTTTATGGTCAGTAGATTGGGTGAACCCCTACGGATGGTATTGGGGGGGTGGGGGTGTAAGGGGGGATGAGGAGGGAGCGTTTTAGACGAAAAATTTTGGTTTCCAGATCTCACTTATGCTAGGAGGCTGAACCTTGGAACTTATGTAGTACTATGATAGTGGACTCATTTGCAAGAAATTATAGATAAGAGTTGAGGGGTGTGCGGGGGAAAACAATGAGTCCAAAACGCTTGAAACCCGGGAATGAAACATTCTAAAATCCATATCTCCTGAACGATTAATGTCAAAAGATTGAAACTTTATGGTTGCCCTTAGGGATACACAAGGGCTAAAATTTTTAAGAAGGGTGGTGGGGTGTGGGGGTGGGGGGTGAAAAACTTTGGATTACAATATCTTCCGAACCAATTGCACCAGGAAGATAAAATTTTGTTTCTGTATATGGGATCACAAGAGGAGTCTAATGAACGTAAATTTTTTGAGGGGGGAGGTGGAGCACGATAGTGGGGGTATAGCAATTTCTCAAAAAATGTCATTTTTATATCTCAAAAACCGTATCAGATATGATCTTGAAAATTTTACAGGAGTTGGGATCCGTAGACCTCTAGTAGGGGAAAAAATGTAGTAGTGGTGGTGTAGGGGGTGATGGTGAAAAGTGGTAGAAAGGAAAAAAATTCTGAATTTTATTTCTCGAAAACCGTAATGAGTGGAAAGCTAAAAATTTAGGATTATATAGAGCCACTATAGAGACATCCTAGAAAAATAAAATTTGTCATAGTTGTAGCAAGGTATGGGGGTGAGGGGTGGTTTTTTATATCTCAAAAACGGCTTGTGCTAGAAAGTTGAATGATAGTACGTATATGTAGATGTGCTATTAGAGTAACTAAAGCAAAAAAAAAGTTCAGATTTTTATTGGCGTTCAGAGGTTGAGTAACGTTTTAAAAAATTTTTTTCGATATCCAACCCCTATGGGGGTGTAAAGTGGTTCTGTACATATTCACGAATTCTTATACATTCCTAAGGTATATTGAGATTTGGAATTCACTCTTACTTCTATAAACTTTAAACGTAGTCGGCTAATTAGTGTAAAAACTATATGTTTTAAATTTTATTCCGATCAGATAAGGTCGTTAAAAAAATAAAAATTATTCCGAAAAAAATTTGTTGTTTTGATTAGCTTTTAATCTACCCTTTTTACACGATTAGATTTCAGATTCATTCAAATTTGGGAATTTAATAGAATCTTATCAACATCTTAAGATTGCTCCAAATCGAGTTTTAAGTCTTTGGATGTTAATCAGTATTCAAAAAATTAATATGTGGAGTAGTAGAAGTTACTGGAAATACTCTTAATTATCTCATAGCTAAGTTACAACACAAGATTTCATACTATTAAGATATTCTGGATTATTCATACATATGAATAAATTTGAAATCTACTCCGGGACTAGTTTGCCAAATCAATGCTGCCTTTCCAATAGGATCGTGTTCGTTACTCTATCCAAATCTTAAATACCTTAAATTCAATATTGGGCACTTACATACCTCCTTATCAGAAGTGTTTATTTTGTTAAATCAAATTGATTGAAGTATTTTTATATTCGAAATTTCATTACTTTTCCATTGAAATATTTTAAATTAGTACTCTTATTTTTGATTAGCACACAAAAGAAGGATTAAAAAAAGGCATTAGGGGAAATCAGATTTACTTATGCTGTTATGACACTGGCTATTTTTGCAGCTTTAAAGCGGCTAGACAATCCAAATGGAGAGGGATGGAGACTTTTACATACAATTTAGACATTGGTGTGAGAGAGACAGTCCGAACAGCAAACTATGGGTAACTGTCAAAAAACAATCCATAACTGTCAAAAAAAAAAGCGGCAACAAAGCGCATTCGAGCAGTGTTTCGCAACATTCTAGCAGTTAATCCAAGAAAAATCCGCTGGCGGCTAGATTTTCCAGCCGCTACAGACTTGTTTTTGACAGTTCGTTATGTATAAATTATGGAAAGTGTCATGTTATGTTATGAAACGCGCTAAGATCAGTATTTTTTATAACAAATCAGTTGTTAATTTCGTCTACTAGATGCCGGTAGCATCAGCAAGGGTATTTTTTAGCGGTAATCTCTTTCTCTCTATATTGGTCGCCTTGTCGCACGATTGACTTTTATTGCACTTGAAACTAGCGAGGAAATAGCCAGTGTCATAACAGCATTACATAGGGGACACATTACGAGTATACTTTAATATGTTAACTGCATCTAATAGTCTAATATAATTTTTTTTAAGCAGATAAGATAACATAAATCAACGTTGGTTAACAAATTTTTAAGGGGGGGGGGGGGGGGGCATGCCCCTATGGCCCCCCCTCTATGACCGCCACTGGCCACGCCACTGGTGTATTACAATACAAGTGAAGTCTACTGAATTTAAAAATGTTTTAGGGAGGAGTTGGAAAAAAAATAATATCTCAAGAGTCGTACTAGATATCTCCAGCAGCAAAATTTTTGTGGTTATGGTAGACAGCAAAAAAATTGATTTTTACTTCTCAAAAACTGCAGGTGGGGCAATAAAATTTTCGTGAAAGGTGTTTTACCCACTTTTCACGAATTTGGTTATATCTTTTAGGTAAGTCGAGATATCAAATTAATTTTACTTCTACCGGCTCTAAATATCCTTTCCAAATTTCTCGATGATCAACCCCTAAGTGGTTGTGTACGTTTTCACGAATTCTGACATATTTTTTAGGACTAATAATCGCTTTCGCTTCTAAGGGCTCGCGCACATAGAAAACGGAGCTGAGCTGAGCGCAGCTGAGCTGGGTACTTTGAGAAACTTAGTATTTTTTATTGAATCAATATCGTTTTTAATTGCATTTATTATAAAATCGAAAGTTTCGATCTCCATCCTTGTATATTCATAAAATTTTACTGCATCTTCCCTTAAGAGCTCATATACCCCTGAAATTTTCAAAAAATGGATTTTTTTTTTGCAGATTTTTATTTTTTATACTTTTAAGAATTAAAAAAAAAATTAGAATTTAGAAAATTCCACTCCATTACAAAGTTATAGCAATAAATGTCACCTGACATCGGTTTGAAGCGGCTTCCTGGCTAATTGACGCGCCACTCTCAACAGCAGCGTTTAGCATTTATTTTTTTTGCAAAAGTTGGGTTTCATAGAAAACAAGGTCATTTATAGGACCATCTGTGAAAAACACGAAGATATAAGAGGAAGAAGGTGTACAGTACGAAGCTGGAATGGGAGACTAGCCGTAAGTTCACGTTGTACCTACCAAAAACTTTAAACGCATTTTACTCGATACTATGTTTTTAGACATCAGTCAATTTTTAATATTTTTCAACTTTTTTTTTTTATAATTTTGATAACTATTTTCTCTATAGTCTATCGAGAGGTTTTTTTAATTTTTTGCTTGGAAATTTTTTTATAAATTATTAAACGCAAATTTTTTTTTAAAAAACTGATTACTAAAGTTCGAAACACTGTAACTTATTTATTTTTGAAAAAAAAAATTCCCTCCGTGAGACTATAACTACTACATTACTCTACAAGATTCTTTTTTATTTTTGCAAATTGAATTATTATTTTTTTTTTATAGTTAAATAGTTAATAAGATATGTGAACTCAACAATTCAATTTTTTTTTCACCATATAACCTTTATAATAATTTTTCAAATTTACTCGGTTTTCAGCGCGTTCAGGGGTATATGAGCCCTTAAATCTGGATAGAGATGATGAAATTCACAACTCTGTTCCCTTTTTTATACAATTCGTTCACCCATTTCCGTTTTTTCAAAAGTTTGGGATTAAGGTGCGAGTTTTCAAGCAAAATTGCACGTCTAATTTAGAAATGAACCATATTTTCTCGATTTCGCACTGAAACTATAATAGTTAAGATGTAAAATGATGGATTAGTTCATCAGATAGAATACCCCGCCTTCTGTGTGCTCGTAACTGGAATTTTTTAATCGCCGATAGCAGTAGCAGCTCAGCTCCGTTTCTTAATAGCTGAATTACATCGCTAGATTTCGGTAACTAGATTTATTAAGTCTCAAAAAGCGTTTACATCGCCTTGAAGAGATTTGTTTGACATTTAAAAATTTATCAGTTGTCTGTTGTATCAAAATTTTTAATTTATTTGTAAGATTTTACGCTTTTCTGCAATGGAAAATCGAACAGAATCAACGTGAATCAAATAAAAAAATTATTACATACAAAAGCTTGCATTCCGAGCAATTAATTTTATAATTTTATTTAAAATGTGATAGTGAACATTGCGATGAAATGTCAACGTTGTGAAAAATACATTTGAGGGCCGTCGTGACCAATTTTAATAGATTTCAAGCCGGATTTTCACAACTTCTAGTCATTTGAAGGGATTTTAAAATCGCTCAAATGTACGCGAAATGTAGTAGATTTCGATAAAGATTTTTCGAAATCTCATGATTTCGCGAAATGCACTTCGAAATCTTGCGATCTAAATCACCATAAAAACTATTTCAGCATATTAAACCTAGTTAGTGCAAGGCGTTGTTCAAGTTTTCACAAATTTCGACAAATATTTTCGGACTAATGATATATTGAATTCGATTTAACTTCTATAGGCAGTGATTATAATCATCCAAAAATTAATTTCTGGATTTTGCCATACTCCACATCCCTAAGAGAGTGTAAAATTGATCGATCGATATATTATTATCTATTAATTAAAAATTATTAAAATATATAAATAAAAGAAAAAATGAATTTAATTTGAATTTATTTTTTATTATTATACATGTATAAAGCCTATTGGAGTAGAAACGAGTTCGACATCCTATTAAACTTAAAAAATTTGTCGAAATTCGTGATAACTTGCACCACCAGCAAGCTTGGGTTGAATATTAAAAAGTGTTTAAGTCGATTTTTTTTATATTCAAACACCTTAGAAGTAAGAGCGAATTCAATATTGTCTCCAAAAAGATGATTTATTGAAAAATTGTTATCCCCACTTCCGTATTCCACATCCCGTTTCAAAAATGTTACGTTTAGTAGACTTTACTTGTGAAGATATTGTAATCCATACTTTTTTATCCCCACCCCTTCACCTTATCCATTGACAATTTTAATCTTTGCTTATACAGTGAAACTTGTCTAAAACGGACCCTGTATAAACCGGAAACCTGTCTAACGCGGAAACGGAACGAGATTCGCGGAACGGATTTTTTCGCAAAACGGAAAACAGTTGAAATGTGACATGAATGGATTTAAGTATGACTGACTGCAAGTGAAAGACGGAAAAATGCTTTTAATTTATTATGGAATTAGAGTGTTACAAAAACTTTTAAATAATTTTGGACATCTGTTTTGAAATTTTGGTAGTTCAGTCTTTGGCAAATTGTTGGTAAGGTGTAAAAAGAAAAAGCAAAACCAAGTTTCCAACAAGCAGAGTTGCAGAATATGGGCGGATGAAAATCCAGGGGCGCTCTTTGAAAAACAAATTCATCCAGAAAATCTCAGTTTGTGGTGTGCATTTTTCGCTGGTGGAGTGATTGGTCCATTTTTCTTCGCAAATCCACCTGGCAACTCCGTCAGAGTGAACGGGGAAAGGTACCGTGCCATGATCACCGACTTCTTGTGGTCAATATTGTATGATTATGACATCGATGTGGTTCCAGTAAGATGGTGCGATGTGCCACACAGCTGAAGTTCCCCGGGCTAATAATCTCCAGAAACAGCGAAATGAATTGGCAATCGAGATCGTGCGATTTAACTCCGTTGCACTTCTTTCTTTGGGGTTACCTCAAAAGCATGGTTTACCCCAATTAACTCAACTGTACTATGTTCAGACTACAAGATTGACGCGTTTAAATCGAGTTAAATGCGCTGAAAACACTTCCCGCACGCGTTTACGAAAACACGTAGCTACTACGCGTTTAACAGAAAACACGTACTGCGACCCTCGCGGAAATCGAAGTAAACTTTGGAAGAAACTATTTAATGCTGCAGAAACTCAATTTTGTACTTGTGCAACGACTGCATTAGCTAATAAATTCCCTTTTCATTACTGCTTTACAAACTAATTTGTTTCAAACAATTAAGAAAGCATAAATTTGCTAATGAAACACAGCTAAATATCTACTTGTCAAAACAAATCACATCAAGCTATCATGTATCAAAATAAAACGAGTTGCCTAGTCTGAACACTACTTTTTTAGCATGTTAAATTTACCTACTTAAATGCGTTTAAAATGCATAGTCTGTACAGGGAATTACGCCGTTAGTATGCTTGTTTGAAACAATCACAAAATTTCAACTTTCTAATCCGTTCAGGAGATATGGATCTGTGTTTCGAGCGTATAATGCGTTCCCTAAACTCACGCACCTTTCTACCTTTATAGACCATTTTATTATACTCTAGATGAAATCATATAGAGTATTATAAGTTTAATCCAGCCCAAAAGTTTGTAACGCATAGAACCAAGCCTCGGACGAAAAAAAGTGATATATTATTTTTTGTTTATTTGTGGCCAAAAACCTCAAATCCGCCTGACGTCCGTCCGTCCATCCGTCCGTCCGTCCG
This sequence comes from Beris morrisii, assembly GCA_951812415.1. NCBI lineage: Eukaryota > Metazoa > Arthropoda > Insecta > Diptera > Stratiomyidae > Beris > Beris morrisii. Next base: position 100,670,395 of record OX638311.1, read on the forward strand.
CCCATCCATCCGTCCGTCCGTCCGTCCGTCTGTCCGTGAACACGATAACTCAAGAACGCCTTCACCTAGGATCTTGAAATTTTGAATCTGGATGTTTGGTTGAATTTGTAAGGCTAAGTTCGTTAACGGGCCAAATCGTCCTACTCCTTCGGGTAGCTGCCATACAAAATGTCCTTAAAACACGTGTTCAAGAATATTGGTCGATAACTTCAGAAGAGTTTAAGCTACGACTTTGAAATTTTGTATGTGATATTTTTCCAATAGTTGGAGCTATATATATGATTATGAAGAAAATCCTGTTAGTCCTTCGTGTAGCTGCCATACAAATATCCTGTCAAAATGTATTCGCTTAATTTACGAAACTCACTATAACTCAAGTAATCTTTTAGCTACGAATTTGGAATTTTTTGCAAGTTATTTTTGAGTGAAAAGAAAGTTCGACTTTACTATCCAGCGAAATCCTCTTACTCCTTCTGGTAGCTGCCATACAAAATGTCCTAAAACCGCGTGTTTAAAAATATTAGCCGATAACTTCAAAAGGGTTTAAGCTACGTCTTTGAAATTTTGTTTGTGTTATTTTTCCAATAGTTGAAGCTAAATATATGATTATGAAGAAAATCCTATTTGTCCTTCGTGTAGCTGCCATATAAATATCCTGTCAAAACACTTAATTTACAGAACTTACTATAACTCAAGTAATCTTTTCGCTATGAATTCGGAATTTTGTAGAAATTAGTTTTGAGTAAAAACAAAGTTTGAGTTTATTAATCAGCGAAATCCTTTTACTTCTTCTGGTAGCTGCCATACAAAATGTTTTTAAGACACGTGTTCAACAATATTTTTCGATAACTTTTGAACGCTTCAAGCTACGAATTTGAAATTTTGTACACATTCATTTTTAAATGGTTCCAAGGAAAAGAAAAGAAAAAGAAAAGAAATCGAGTGAGTCCTTTCTGCACCTCCTATGTGAAAGTCCTTCAAAAAGGACATTTTTTTTCGATGAATTACCCAGTTCAAGATATGAAATTAAACACTGAATATTGTCTTTTAGTTTGGAGTAGCAATCTAATGGCAGTCCTTAATAAAGGACATACAACATGCACACACGTAATTCTACTTTATCCCCAACTACAATATAAATCGGAGTTCAGTATTCATCTAGAGTATTATACGATTGGCTTGCAGCCGATCGTGACTGCAGTATGTTTCCAACTGGTTTCACTATCATAGCTCTTTATAAATTCCAATTTTTAGCCTCCCATAGCATGAGCGGTTCCTAAGATCTAGAACCCAACACCACTTAAATGGGTTCATCCAATCCACCAACCAAAAAAATTTCAATTTAGTATTTCAACAGGTTTATGAGCTATGCAAACTCAAAACGCTTTTGCGTACGGCGTACGACATAGAAAATCCATCATGTATCCACGATAAGTTCACGATAAGTCTAGAGTATCATACGATTAAGCAGCCAATAATTTACTTCCTTTAGTCGAACATATACATACAGTGGCGGATCCAGACTTTGCTGTTGGGGGGGCGGAAATTTTTTTGATTTGGCTATTTTGTTTGATCAAATTCTGTGTGAATGTAGCTATATAGACTGCACTTAGCAAAAACGGGATCATATTGTTTTCATCTTATTACGGGTCATTCCATCATGAATCGCCAAAGTTGGGACCTTACCATTTCCGACTCTTTTGAAAATCTTTGTACTTGAAGAACTAGTGAAAAAAATAACTGAAATTCAAGTTTTTGTTTCTATCTCATTTTTAAACTAACAAAAACAACAACAATCTTTAAAATAAGCCCTACTTTATTATTCCCCTTTAAACTAAGCCATATTTTATTATTCCAGGATAAAAATTACCAGAGATATTCATTTTCAAAGAGGACTCGGACACCATTTTTGCGAAAAATTGAACATACTATAACTAACAAAAAAAATGAGATAGAAACAGAAAATTGAATTTCAATTATTTTTTTCACTAGTCCTTAAAGTACAAAAATTTTCAAAAGAATCGGAGATGGTAAGGTCACAAATTTCGTCATTCTTGGCGGTTCTTGATGGAATGACCCTATTACCTACGCAATATGTTGTCTTGTAGTCTTTTTATCATGGTGCGTTTACACTCACCCTGGAGGCCTCGAGGCGAGCCTCTACCCCCATCAGGCCATTACAAACCGGTTTTCGTCGGCTGTGTTCTTTGCTGTGTTGAAAGCCATGTACACTCAACATGCCTTTGCGGCGCAACTTGCCTATAAGTGCGAAACGACATAAATACGATGAGCTGCGAATTGTGTGGTACCATAGTTCATTGTATGTGTGTACACATATGGAAGCGTGCGTCGGAGAAAAAGTTGAAGAATGTTAGACTCTTGCGACTGCACGAGCCATCTGATTGGTTGATTTTATGGTGGGGATAGAGGCGCGCCTCAAACGTTGAGTGTATGGTAAATCCACCATCATGGTTCTGTTCTGTGCTTTGTATTGCACCGCAGAACTACAGTAAATGCTAATTACAGTTTAAATTGCAGTGGAGTAAAAAAAAGCGGAGAACGGTTGAAGTAGGTATGTATGTATCCGCCAATGTATACATATATATAGTCTGTCCCAAGACAATAGAGATTTTGCGATCTTCAAATTCGCTGTGCAGAGAATGTGAAAACACACAACTACACATGCATTTCGCTCGCTTTGCATCAAAACGATTTGTGCATAAGTACAGTACGTTGGCAGTTGTAGACTTGAGCGAAAAAAACTTATTTGTTTTGAACCAGACTGTAATTGCTTTTGCCCAACAAGAAATGATGGTTCACATTTGGGTTACTGCGACCTCGTGGTGTTTAAATATATTCCTGATTCGTATCTGCAATAGAAAGTCTTCTATTTATCGAAAGTAGCGCTACGCAATTAAGGAATTGTACAATACCTATTAAGATTTGGTTCGTTCTATATCAGAATCATGGAAGTATATGGAATGGCTGAGAACTAGACTTTTCCTAATGAAATCTGATTATGTCAGTCCATGGAAGTATGAATATTGGTAAGCCAATCACCAACATGAAATGTGACATTCTACACCCAGCATGTAATTTGCATCTCACTTCCACTACAAATTGTTGTTCTTCAGTCTGTTTCTTTTGACACTGGACAACCAAGAGTATCCACTTGCATCTCACTTCCACACCAATCCAATTTTCAATCTTTCTCCTTCTCATTCAAAATTACGATTATGTACATGGACTTTACGCGTATCAGAATAATGGAAAGTCGCACACTATGAAGGTGTATTTTAATGCATGTAGTTTATAATCAACAAATTTTCCAACAAAACCTAAAAAAAGTTCGGGAAGCGGTTAGAATAGGGTCGCGCTAGAATACTTACGCCGCTACTACATATAGCATATGAATGGTGAGGTGGCATAAGGTCCATGGCCATGACGTTCATGGACATTGGTCGCGTTTACACGCAGACCAGACTAGTCCACATATACCGGTTTGGTATTTTTCGGTCTTGCATTTATGTGAGCATTTTTACTGTACGAGACTGGTTTGGTTTCATTTGGTCCATGCCAAAATCAGGACCAAAATCAGTCCAAATGGACTGGTTTGGTTTTCGTTTCGCGTACGACCAAACTGTTTTTTTTGGTCTATACAGACTGGTCTGGTCCGCACGTAAACGCGAAATGGACACAATTTCAAACGGATTTGTCATGTCATATACGTAGTGCTATACATATCAATGGAATATGCAAGTGAAGTGAAACTTACGAATTTATTTCAGGACTAAAAGAAAAAATAGTGCTTTACTGTATTTAAAAGAGGATCAACAATTGTTTCGCCAAAAACACGTTTATGAGGACCGAACAAGATATATTTGCTACGAAAAAAATGTTAATGCTTCCGTGATCTTATGATTATATGAATAATTAGTAGCTGCTTGTAACCACACGGAGGCAACACACTGAAGGTAGCGTCTAAAAGGAAATTCCTCTTAATCTGTGAGTGTGTCTTCAAAACTTCCACAATTGTTGGAGAAACTAACAAGCATAGACCTTATGCCACCTCACCCGTATGAATTACGTAATTGGGTCATACTCCGGGATGCGGTCAATATCGTAGTATAATATCAGTTTGTACGTGATTATAAGGTTTTTCGTGATTTGGTTCTGGGCCATTGCATTAAATCGGAAAAGCGTTTGTAAGAGATTATATAAAAAGTCCGTGGAAGTGAAAACCAATCTGATCTCGAGAGACTTACGTCCTATTGGAGTTGAATATCTAAAAATCCTGAAATCAACTTTCGGACGATTATGTAGGAAGCATTAGGAAGTAAAAATTAATTCGATATCTCATTAGAACTAAGAAATATGTAAGAATTTGTGAAAACATATGCAACCCCCTTGCACCCACTTTGGGGTTGAATATCCAAAAATCCTGAAATGAGTTTTTAGATATATATAAAGAAAGACCGAGGAAGTGAAAACCACTCCGATGTCTTATCACTCCTAAGAGATATGACGGAATTTGAGAAAACGTGTTCAACCCGCTTTTACACTCTTAGGGGTTGAAAAAGGAAAAAACTTGAAAACAAGTTTTAGGTGATTATTAAATAAGCCCGTGGAAGTGAAAAGTTATTCGATATCTAATCAGACCTGAGGGATACGGCTGAATTCGTGAAAATGTATATATCCCCTTTACACCTCCTTGGTGGTCTAATTTTAAAAAATCATGAAAACACTTTCTAGGTATTTATATGAAGAACCCGTAGAATGAAGAAGAATTCAATATTTGGAAAGACCTAATAGATATGACGAAAATCGTGAAAATATATGCATTCCGTTTTCACTGATAATTTTTTTGCCCCACTTCCGCACGCCAATGGATATTTGAATTTTTTTTTAATCAGAATTACTTTTCTAGTTGATTTATATATACGTACCAAATTTCAACTTTCTAGCATAAGCCGTTCTATAGTTAAGAAAAACACCCTCCACCCCGTACCAAACCACCCCTATAAAAAATCATATTTTTCCAACATGCTACTATTATAGTTCAATCTAAATACCAAGTTTCAGCGTTATGTTGTTATAGGTTCTCGAGATATAAAAATCGGAACTTTTTACTTTTCGCCCTCCCCCACCCTTACCCTCTACACCCTCATCCATGAAATTTGTTTTTCTGCTAGGGGTATATTAGGCCTACTTCTGGTAAAAATGTTAAGCATCTATCTTACATTGTTCTTGAGATATGAGATTTTTTAAAAAAATGCTTACCCCCTCCACTTCCATGCTCCACTGCCCCCTTAAAAAATTTTACTTTGAGCAAACTTTATTTGTCAACACTTATACAGAAACCGAATTTTATTTCTTTAGTGCGATTGGTTCGTGAGATATCGTAATCTAAAGTTTTTCCGTACGGCACTGCCCCCTCTCAAAAATTTGTTTCGGATCTATTCTCCTAGTATACCCACAGATGTTCATAAAGTTTTAATTTCGTGACATTAACCGATTAGGAGATATGGATTTTAAAATATCTCGATCTCGGCTTTCGAGCGTTTCGAACGCATTATTATTCCCCCCACTTCTACACCCCTTTACCCATATTTTCATTTTTGCAAATGGGTCCACTATCGATGCTCTATCTAAATTCCAAGTTTCAGCCTCCTAGTCTCTGCGGTTACTGAGATCTAGAAACCAAAATTTTTCGTCTAAAACACTTCCCCCACCTCCCCCCTCACACCCACGCCACTCAAAAGGTGGCCACTTGAAGGGGTCTGCTCAGTCTACCAACGAAAAAAAATTCAACTTAATAGCTCAAAGATTTTGAGAGCTATAAGCTTTCAAACGTTTTGCGTACGGCGCACAGACGGACTGAAAATTTTTTTTGCTTTTTTGGTGTCTATTAGTCATGAAACGTGGAAAAAAAAATTTTCAGGGTAGCAAATTTTTTTTTTTTAAAAATCGATAACAATACTTTATTATTAAAATAATAAAGTAAAATTAGATTTTTCCAATATGCTACTACTAGCTCTATCTAAATACCAAGTTTCAGTTTTACATCATTATAGGTTCTCGAGATATAAAAATTGGAACTTTTCCCTTTTCACCCTCTCCCACCCTCACCCTTTTCACCCTACCCCACCCTCACCCTTTACACCTTCATCCCCAAAATACGAAAAAATTCTAATCATCTATTTAACACTGTTCTTGAGATATGAGACGCCCCTCCTCTTCCATGCTCCACCGCCCCCTTAAAAAAATTTGCTTTCGGCAAACTTTATTTATTAACCTTTATACAAAAACCGAATCTTATTCTTCTATTGCAATTGGTTCGTGAGATATCGTAATAAAAAGTTTTTCACTCCCCACCTGCGTATGCCACTGCCCCCTCTCAAAAATTTATTTCCGATCTATTCTCCTACAGACAGGCGCGTAGCGTGAAACTTTGTAGGGCTAGCGCAATAACACGATCATCAAATTCTATGAGTTCTATAAACATAAACACGTAATTTTCATTCAGAAATAAAAGGAAGTTATCAAAAAATTCCGCGAAATTTAGCGATCGTATCGTTGCGCTACCCCTACGAAGATTCACGCTACGCGCCTGTACAGATGTTCATTAATTTCGTGACATTAACCTTTTAGGTGATATGGATTTTAGAATGTCTCGATTACTCCCCCCACTCCCACACCTTTTCATCCATATCAGCAATTTTTTTGTAAATGAGTCCACTGTCAAAGCTCTATATAAATTCCAAGTTACAGCCTCCTACCATAAGCGGTTGCTGAGCTCTAGACACCAAAATTTTCCGCCTAAAACGATTCCCCCACCTTCCCCTCACACTCCCACCCTTCAAAACATCAAGGGGCCTACCCAGTCTATTCAGAAAAAAATTTCAATGTAATAGCTAATAGGGTTCGGGAGCTATAAGCCCTCAAACGATTTTGCGTGCTGCGGAGGGCGCACAGACGGACTGCAATTTTTTTTGCTTTTTTGGTGTCTATTAGTCATGAAACGTGGAAAAAAAAATTTCAGGGTAGCAAATTTTTTTTTTAAAAAATCGATAACAATTTCGTAAAATGAATTTGGGTCATTCCATCAAGAATCGCCAAAAATGACGAAATTTGTGACCTTACCATCTCCGATTCTTTTGAAAATTTTTGTACTTGAAGAACTAGTGAAAAAAAAATTGAAATTTAATTTTTTGTTTTTCTCATTTTTTTTGTTTGTTATGTTAAAGTTTTCGCGAAAATGGTGTCCAAGTCCTCTTTGAAAATTCATATCTCTGGTAATTTTATATACAGGGTGTTTGGTACTCCGTGCACGACCTTGTAAGGGGTTATTCCTTGATATATTTGGAGAAAAAAATTGTTCTACAGGGTGGGTCAATTTTCAATATTAGTGGAGATACAGGGTGGTTAAGAAAAGTGTTTTTGACCGGTACCCTTACTCACTTAAAACGTTATATCTTGAAAACGAATAATCACAAGGCAAAGTCATTTTAATTTTATTTTTTTATGAGCCGTATTATTACCTACAAAAGCTGCATACATATGTATGAGTTACGATTAACATTTTGGAAGTAATAGGTAAAAATACATATCGCATAAAAATTAAATATTTCAAAAGTCAGTGCCATAAAGTGGACCTCGTTTAATTTGTCGGTAGTACTGAAGTATTTTTATTGCCCATTTATTACTATTTAAAGTATGTAGGAAAACAATGAAATTTAACTGAGTTTCAACATAATTGATGCTTTTACCTGGATGAGGTAGGTAATACTGGGTTGCGGTACTATGCCTTTTTTAATAGGGTGCCTTACAAAATAAAAAGCCTATAAAAGCAAAACTACCTTCATATTTTTATCAGTTTTAGTTACGTTGCTAAAAGAAGAAGGTGTCAGTAGAATAAAAAAAATAATTTCGAAATGTCTGAGTACTCCAATGAAGAATATGCTGACATTGTGTTAATTTATGGAGAGTGTCGCGAAAATGGACAAGCCGCGCGAAGGCTTTACCATCAGAGACATCCCCATCGACGGACACCTGACAGGAGAGTATTTCAGGACGTTTACAGGAGAACTAGGGAAACTGGCAGCGTTAGAACAAGGAAAGTAAATGCAAATCCTGCGCCTATAATCGCTGTTCAGATTGATGAAAGAATACTGCAAGCAGTGCAAAATGATCCATCGATCAGTATCCGACGCTTGGCATTGCAATTTAACATATCTACTTGGAAGGTTTGGAGTATTTTAAAAGTAGAACGCTTCCATGCCTACCATCACACACCAGTACAGGAGCTGCTACCCATTGATTTCCGCAAACGGATGGAGTTTTGCAATTGGCTCCTTGAACGACAAATAGATGACGACAATTTTTTCAACAATATTCTGTGGACGGATGAGTCCCAATTTACCAGAGACGGTATCACAAACTTCCACAACCTACATACGTGGGCTGAGAGCAATCCACACACAAGAAGAGCGGCATCATTTCAGCACAGATTCAGCGTCAATTTATGGGCAGGCGTGATTGGTGACGATTTACTTGGACCTATTAGGCTTCCGCGTACTCTAAATAGCTCCAATTACTTACAGTTTTTATCAAATGATCTACAGGACTTATTGGAAGATATTCCACTGGTACGATTGGCTTCCATGTTTTACCAACACGATGGTGCTCCTGCTCATTACGGCCGACAGATCACAGATTGGTTAAATTCCAATTATAGCAATCGCTGGATCGGTAGAAATGGACCGATACACTGGCCTGCAAGATCTCCTGATCTTACTATTATGGATTTCTTTGTATGGGGACGAATGAAGGACCTTGTCTACGCAACGCCAGTAGAAACATTGGAAGATCTAAATATCAGGATCGATGCGGCAGCAATAGAAGTAAGGCAGCAGTTGAGGAATATGAATACCAAGAGAACACTCGCCAAACGAGCTTTAGCGTGCATTCAAAATGAAGGTGGCCATTTTGAACATGTATTATACCAAATTTTTTTTAAATAAAACATAAAAACCATTATTAAATTCTTTTAGTTCAAACAAGTAGTGTAGATCAACATGCACATGCACTGACTTTTGGAATATTTAATTTTTATGCGATATGTATTTTTACCTATTACTTCCAAAATGTTAATCGTAACTCATACATATGTATGCAGCTTTTGTAGGTAATAATACGGCACATAAAAAAATAAAATTAAAATGACATGTTTATAATGGGATTTTCTGAGAAAAACTACATTGATCACTGAATTTTAAGGGTTCACGTAGCAAAAATTGGTGTTTTCGAGTAAATATCTCAAGATTGGGTGCAGTTACAATTTAGACTGTTACATCAAATGAAAGGTAATTTGATTCCCTAAAAAATGAGTTATAAGACTTTGCCTTGTGATTATTCGTTTTCAAGATATAACGTTTTAAGTAAGTAAGGGTACCGGTCAAAAACACTTTTCTTAACCACCCTGTATCTCCACTGTTATTGAAAATTGACCCACCCTGTGGAACAATTTTTTTCTTCAAATATATCAAGGAATAACCCCTTACAAGGTCGTGCACGGAGTACCAAACACCCTGTATACACGTATACGAGTTTAATTTATTTTATATGGGAGGGTTGTCGCAATATAAAAAAAATACAAATAAAAATTATCCTTGAAATTTTTTTTTTCTTGAATATCTCAAAATAAGTTTTTTTTTTTTTTTTATATTTTGTAGGTTATACTGTTCTCCAAAACATATTAAATCCAAAACATATCAAACTTGGATCGAGGTCAAAAAAATCTAAAAACATCAGTACTTCTCAATTACTTTATAGAGAAAGGGTCATTCAATCAAGAATCGCCAAAAGGGTGACCTTACCATTGCCGATTCCTTTGCAAATCGATGTTCTCGAAGAAATAGTGAAAAAAAGTATAACTTAAATTTTTTTTTTCTATCTAATTTTTTTGTTAGTTATAGTATGTTAAAGATTTCGCAAAAAAAAGTGTCCGAGAGCTCTTTGAAAATTCATAGCCCTGGTAATTTTTATCCTAGAATAATACAATAGGGCTTATTTTAAAAGGAGAGGTTGTCGCAATATAAAAAAAAATACGAATAAAAATTATCCTTGAAATGTTTTTTCAAGGATAAAGATTTTGTCTTTTATCCTTGAATATTTCAAAATTCGTATCTTAAATTTTTTTTATTTTTTAATATTTTGTATATTATACTGTTTTTCAAAACATATCAAAAAATTAACTTGGGATTTCAAGGGGATCGAGGTCAAAAAAATCGAATTAAATTATTGTAGAACTAAGCTATCCTTAATTGAGATGATAATCTCAATTTTTTTGGACCTCGATCCCCTTGAGATCCCAAGTTAATTTTTTGATATGTTTTGGAAAACAGTATAATATGCAATACACAATAAAATTTAAAAAATATAAGGTAAACATTTTGAGATATTCAAGGATAAAGGAAAAAAACGCGATTCTTGATGGAATGACCCCTTTTCTATAAAATAATTGAAAACCACTGATGTTCTTCGATTTTTTTGACCCCGATTCCATTGAGATCCCAAGTTAATTTTTTGGTATGTTTTGGAAAACAATATAACCTATAAAAATAAAAAAAAACGCATTTTGAGATATTTAAGGATAAAGGACAAAATCGTTTTTATTTGTTTTTTTTTTTATATTTGGACAACTCTCCCCTTTAAAATAAGCCCTATTTCATTGTTCTAGGATAAAAATTATTAGAGATATGAATTTTCAAAGAGGACTTGGACACCATTTTTGCGAAAACTTTAACCTTCTATAACTAACAAAAAAAAAATTATAAAAGCAAAAAATTGAATTTGAACTATTTTTTTTACTAGTTCTTTAAGCACAAAAATTTTCAAAAGAATCGGAGATGGTAAGGTCACCACTTTGGCGATACTTGATGAAATTACCCATTTCGTAAAATGGTGAATTGGTTTTTAGGCATAGAGATGTACATATGTGCTGGAGATGACGAGCAGCGACTGTTTTGAAGCCGGACGACCCCACGCAAAGGACCGGTAATGAACACTATGCTACTATTAGCATCTTACTCACATTTATATTATACTCCGGTCTTGAACACAAAAAACACTTACACCAAACAGTTGAATACTAGGCCACGTGCATGTGCAATCTGCTAAAGGTGCACAAGAAGTTTGTACTCAAATTTGCGGCGCATTTGAAGATAGTGGACTCACTAGGAAAGTTAGCCTGCCAAAAACGCTCAGCGATTAAGTGATTGTGATCAGCGTTCGAGCGTTTTTTCGTTTCACACACCCCTCCACCCATATAGAATTTTTTTTTCCTGGTTCCACTTTGAAAGCTCTATATAAATTTCAATTTTCATCCTTCTAACATAAGCATCGCTGAGATCTAGAAACCAAAATGTTTCCTCTAAAATACTTCCCTAGCCTTTCCCTTCCCCACTCGCACCAGAAACCCTCAAAAGATGACAACTTGAAGTTTACCAACGACAAAAAAACAACTTAATAGCTCAAAGAGTTTTGGGAGTTACGAGCCTTCAAACGATTTTGCGTACGGCGGACGGGGTACGGTGTACAGACGGACCGATTTTTTTTGCTTCTTCGGGGTCTATTATTTATGAAACGTAAAAACAATTTTCAGGGTAACACTTTTTTTTTAAAAAATGGATAACAATATTTTTTTATCAAAATAATGTAAAATATTATTAAAATAATAAAATAAAATAAGTTAGTTCAAATTTGTGGATTATACAATTTCCGATAATTTTTTGAACCTCTTACGACCCGAGACAGAGATTTTTAACTTCATTTCTTTGTCCCTTTTTCAAAAACAAGCTGTTTTGGTTTGGAGATTGAGATCACAGTACATTTTGAAATTGAAAAGATAAGTTTTCGTGGTAAAATAGATGCTGTTTGATTTTTTTATTTATATATTTGTGTACACTACACAAATAAGACAACCAAATAGTGTTTTGTTCCCAAAACTTGTTATTTTACCGTAGCTTTTTTGCAAAATATAAACATTCTACCAACATACATAGAAATAATAAAATTTATAATAGCATAATAAGAGATGAAAAAAAAGTTAATGCATTAACTTCGTATTATTTACCGTTATCAAGATACGCTCAAAAACTGATTTGGAAGAAAAACTTCAATTGCTTATTATGACCACTAAATGACATTAGACTGGGGGATTCGAGAACAATGGGCCATGTTGCCCTAAGTGCTCATGATGCACAGCTTTGCTCCGTGTCTTCCCCAAACCAAAAAACAACAACAACAAATAGCATCCCGATTGTGCATAATCACCACAATCATCTTCAGAATAGACCTTCAGACTGACAATATCTCGGAAATAATTTCTCCAAATATCATACATTTTTTATTTTTTAATGGCATCTAGGTATCTAGTTTCACTTATCAGATCGGGTTGAAAGTTCAAACATATTTTTTATACTAATTGGAACAATTTTGGGAAAGAAAGAAAGAAATTCATAAATCTTAAAAAGAGCCACATTGTCATGCATGTATGTAATAAAAAAAACACCAAGTATATAATATAAAGGATTTCGAAGTAAATTTTGTCCGAGATTTGCTTAAGACTATAGTGGTTTCGATACATATGTAAATATATGTATGTATTTAAAAGAAACATAACAGTTTTTTTTGTTGATATTTAATATTTGTTTTTTTCGCAAAATCAATTTAAGTATTTCTGTTAAAAGATTGTAAAACTTAAGAAGAAATGTAATTGGAATTCTAATTGCATATTTTTGATAGTGTTCAAATTTTAATGATTTCAACCACAGTATAAATTTGCTATTATTATCAATGCACTCAACTGCTTTCATAAAACGTAACAAAAATGTTAATATAAATAGACTAACATAAATCTTAAATGTACCTACTCTACTTATGCTGTTATTACTACTTGCTAGTACCCTGTTGTATCGAATAGATCTGGTAACACCAACGGAGGACAATTGTGCGGACTGCATGTAACTCGTGGAGGATCGCCAACATTGGTTCCGTCAATACAAATACATTGTAAACAATTTCCAGTATCTTGTGGAAGTACTGTCCCGATTTCATACGATTTACCTGAAATTAAATTTGATTTTGAATTAGTAAGGAAATTGTTTGAAAAATACGTAAAACAACTTAAAGAATACGCAATGATTTTCACATAATGAAACATATCGTAGTTACGGTAGGCAGTACCTAGTCGAATAATAATGTAGAGCTACATACTTCAGTTCGGTATATTTCGTAACTTAACATCTAAATAGACTCTATGATCGTACTTTTCTGGCCTCTGAAGGGAAAAGGTTTTTGATGAAAATGAAAATAATAGTTTCATACTTTCGTCGTTAGCGCAGCGAATAACGTACCATAAATTGTATCGCTCTGTTTAGTTCATTATCTATGTCTGTTTCAGCATTTACAGGTCGGCCTTCGGTGAAGATTCTGCAGCGGTAGCGGCCCTAGGATATTTATAGAGGCGTTGCCAAAGTGGGACACGAAGAGGCGGAAACATTGTACTAGCTGAGTGCTCCGGTTCTTATGGATGCTCGAAACAGCGGTAGCGGCACTCGGATATTAATAAAGGGGTTGCCAAAGTGGGACACGAAGAGGCGGAAACATTGTACCAGCTGAATGCTCCGGTTCTTATGGATGCTCAAAAGACGGTCCTCGACAATACTAAGAATGGAGATGGATGATAAACGATCGTCACCCATGGCGCTCCGGAGGTAGTTGCTAAGAGCAAGGCCTAGAAAAGGATCACTCGCAAGCTGCACTTAACTTTCGAATCATGACCATGAATGAATAATAAACTTTATATAATTCGACGAAAGAAAGTTTTTCTGCCTCCAGAGCCGGAGTTGGTGGATTCCAACCTCATGTATAGGGTGTTTCAATAGGAACGCTCGAAATTTGTTAGGTTATAGCGGCCATGTTGTTAAAGCAAGATCCGTCGAATTTGTTATGAATTGTTCAGTAGTATATGTCAAATCACCATGGAAACTTATAGCGTTGAACAACGTGAGCAAATCATCAAATTTTATTTTCAAAACCAGCGCTTCGTTCGAAAAGCGTTCCGCGCATTGCGTGATTTTCAAAAACAAGGCCCATTTCTTGATGAATGGATGTGTGAACAACCAAAATTGTCGGATTTGGGACGATACCAATCCACACGAGATACACCAGCACCCGAGAAAGTCACTTTTTGGAGTGGATTTTTGTCTGGCGAAATCATCGGTCCGTACTTCTTTCAAAACGAAACTGACATTGATATAACCGTCAACCGATCATGAGAAACCACCTTCTTGTGGATGATATGGATACCGAAGACATGTGTTGCTAACAGGACGGCGCTACGTGCAACACAGCACATGTCACGATAGACATTCTGCACGAGCGATTTGAGGGCATAGTTGTATCGCGCGGCGGCGACGTTAACTACCCACCGTGATCATGCGATTTAACGCATTTAGACTTATTCTTTTGGGACTATCTTAAATCGCAGGTCGATGCGTATAATTCTCAAACAATTAATGACCCTTAAGTCAACATAACGAACGCCATCCAGCAAATTCAGCCAGATTTATGGGACAAAGTCATCAAAAATTGGACCTCTCGAATACGATCCACCAATCAAAGCCGGGGCTGACATTTGAGCGACGAATTATATTCCATACTTAATGCCATAAAATATTCTTTCAAATAAAAAAAGAATTGGGTGGATATATCACACACAACTTGTTTTATTTACATTTAAAAATTGAACGTCCCCATTGAAAGACCCTATATATCCTTCTGGTTATACCTTTTTAATAGCTTTGGAACTAATTTCATCTCAATCTGCAATCCATCCACAGCACATCAATAATGTCTGACAAAGGGTTACATTACTTCGAATTTTGCGAATCTATTTTCTGATTAGTATTTGAATGGCAACATGATAGTTTACTATTTATATTTTTAAGTGCCAAGCAAGCTGACATCTGACACGTCCAAGTAGAGTTTTGATAATTTCTTGAGTTTATACTGAGTCAACACCGACTTGAACTCAAGCCGCGAACACATGACAGTTCGTCGTGAGAAATACCGGAGCCCTCAGTTTTCAGTTGATGTGTGACGTCATGGAACGAAACTAGAAAATATACCAGTTCATTGAAAAACCTTTTTTGTAACAATATTTTATAATCCCAAAGACAGCTGTTTTAATACACAACTTTGGAATTAACGAACCTTCTAGAGTCGATACTGAATAACAAATATTCAGAATCATAGCTATATGCAATGTGTTTCGTATAACAAAAATTATCTCTCAAAAAATAAGCAATTTAACTGCACATTTTTTGAATGGCGGAATGCTGACATTGCTGAAAAATGCGATATTTTTTCTATGAAAATTCAATTCCAAATAGGAAAACTAGTCTAATTCTCATTTTTAAATAAGTTAATTACAACACAACTGAGTGTAGAAATGATTTTTTTAAGTTCATAAATTCACTGTAGACATTTGAACGGCTCATAATCAATGTTGTCGCGAGGGTAATGAAAAAAATCTGCCAATGGTCTGGGCGAAACTTTATTATTTTTCGGATCAAAGTTCGGGAGCGGTCAAAGTCGGAGCATATCATCAGTTGTTTCGAGATTATGAAGTTTCTTGGAAAGTTAATTTTGTTCTTAAAATAAAAATATTTAAAATAGAGGTTTTTAGGAAATTAAATATTGAAAAAGCCCCTGTAGACTATACGAATTTCGGTATATTATATACACTAAAAGCACATAGAAGTAAAAACGAATTTGTTGCCTTATCAGACTTAAGAGATATGACGAATTGTTAGAACGTATACAAACCCATTACTTCCACTTGGGGTTAGAATTTCGAAAAAATTGTGAAACAGGTTTTTAAACGATTTCATAAGAACCAACTTGATATCTCATGAGACACGAGGGGATTTTGAAAAATTTGTAAAAACATAAGCAAACTCTTCACACCCCCTTGGTTCTTGAAATTCAAAAAATCGTGAAATTAGTTTTTAGGTCATTACATCAAATGCCGTAATAACCAATTTTATATCTCATCAGAACTAAGGGATGGCAAAAATTGTGAAAACATATTCAAACCCTTGGGGGCTGAATATCCAAAAAATGAGAAATTGGTTTGTAGGCGATTATATAAAAAGTCTGTCGAAATGAAAAGCGATATAATATCTCCTGAAACCTAAGAAATATGTCGAACCTTTGAAAAGCATACAACCCCCTTACACCCCTTAGGATTGAAAATCTGAAAATACTGAAATTGACTTTTTGGTTTTTATATGGGAAAGCTTAGGAAGTAAAAATGAAATTGATATATCATCAGATCTAAGCAATATGTAGGAATCTCTGGAAACATATGCAACCTCCTTACACACACTTGGGGGTTGAATATCCCAAAAATCTGAAAGGAGTTAATAGATAAATATGAAAACAGCCCGAGAAAGTAAAAAATATTGAATTACTTATCACTTCTAAAGGATATGACGGAATTTGTGAAAACTTGTTCAACCCTTTTATATCTCCTTAGGCGCTGAAAAAATGAAAAAACTTGAAAACAAGTTTTAGGCGATTATAACGCAAGTCCGTGAAAGTGAAAAGATATTCGATATTTGATCAGCCCTGGGGGATATGGCATAATTCGTGAATAAGTATACAACCCCTTTACACCAACTTAGGGGACGAATTTCAAAAAATCCTGAAAAAGCTTTCTAGGTATTTATATGAAGAAGCCGCAGAATAAAAATGAATTAAATATTTGTGAAGACCTAATAGATATGACGAAAATCGTGAAAATATATGCATTTTCACTGATACATTTTTTCGCAACCCCCTTCCGAACGCCAATGGATATTTGAAATTTTTTTTTACTAAATTACTTTTGTATTTGATTTACATATACGTACCAAGTTTCAACTTTGTAGCATAAGCCGTTCTACATATAGGAAAAACATCCCCCACCCCCGTACCATACTACCCTTATAAAAAATTATATTTTTCCAAGATGCTACTACTATACTTCTATCTAAATACTAAGTTTCAGCTTTATATCATTATAGGTTTTCGAGATATAAAAATCTGAACTTTTTCCTTTTCACCCTCCCCCACCCTCACCCTCTACACCCACACCCCCAAAATAAAATAGGGGTCTATTAGATCTACTTACGGTAAAAATTTTAAGCGTCTACCTTACACTGTTCTTGAGATATAAGACGTGATTTTTTAGAAAAATTCGCATCCCCCCACTTTCATGATTCACCGCCCCCTTAAAAAATTTTACTTTCAGCAAACTTCATTTGTCAACCTTTATACACGAACCGAATTTTATTTATCTAGTGCAATTGGTTCGTAAGATATCATACTCTAAAGTTTTTTACCCCCCACCCTCGTACGCCACTGCCCCCACTCAAAAATTTGTTTGCGATCTATTCTTCTAGTATACCTTCAGATATTCATTAAGTTTCAATTTTGTGACATTAACCGTTTAGGAGATATAGATTTTAGAAAGTGTCGATCTCGGCTTTTTTGCATTTCGGACGCACTATTTTTCCCCCCACTCCCACACCCCTTCACCCATATTGTCAATTTTTATGCAAATGGGTCCACTACGAAAGTTCTACATAAATTCCAAATTTCAGCTTCCTAGCATAAGCGGTTGCTGAGATCTGAAAACCAAAATTTTCCGTCTAAAACACTTCTCCCTCCTCCCCCCTCACACCCCCACCCCTCAGAATTTGGTCACTTCAAGAAGCCTACCCACTCTATTCATAAAAAAAAATTCAATTTAATATCTCAAACCGTTTGGGAGCTACGAGCCTTCAAACGATTTTGCGTACGGCGGACGGCGTACGGCGTACGGCGGACAGACGGACTGAAATTTTTTTTTGGTTTTTTCGTGTCTACGAGTCATGAAACGCGAAAAAAAAATTTTCAGGGTAGCAAATTTTTTTTTTTTAAAAATCGATCACAATACTGTATTATTAGAAAATAATAAAGTAAAAGTAGCAAATCAAGTTTTAAAAGAGTAGCATAAAGTAGGAAAAAATTTTATTTGAAAAAAATAAATACGTTTCATTGCGCAAAATATAAAAAAAACATACTGCAGTCACGATCGTATAATACTCTAGATGAATACTGAACTCCGATTTATATTGTAGTTGGGAATAAAGTAGAATTACGTTTGTTTATTAAGGACTGCCATTAGATTGCTACTCAAAACTAAAAGACAATATTCAGTGTTTAATTTCATATCTTAAACTGGGTAAGTCACCGAAAAAAAAATTTCCTTTTTGAAGGACTTTCACATGGGAGGTGCAGGAAGGACTCACTCGATTTCTTACATATTTATCCTTTTCCTTGGAACCATTTAGAAATTAATGTGTAAAAAATTTCAAATTCGTAGCTTAAATGGTTGTAAAGCCATCAACAAATTTTCTAGGACACGTCTTTTTAAGGATTTTTTGTATGGAAGCTACTCGAAGGAGTAAAGGAATTTCACTGACAAACGACGTCTAACTTCATTTTCGATCAAATCTTATTTGTACAAAATTTAAACTTCGGGGCTAAACGATTTTTTGAGTTATAGTAAGTTTCTTG
Organism: Beris morrisii; assembly: GCA_951812415.1. Classification (NCBI taxonomy): domain Eukaryota; kingdom Metazoa; phylum Arthropoda; class Insecta; order Diptera; family Stratiomyidae; genus Beris; species Beris morrisii. Next base: position 100,689,067 of record OX638311.1, read on the forward strand.
AATTGAATGAGGATATTTTAACAGGATATTTGTATGGCAGCTCCACGAAGGACTAATAGGATTTTCTTCATAATCATACATTTAGCTCCAGTGTTCCGTCGGTCTAGTAATGAAGTAACTCTAGCATTACCTCAAGGCCTAGGCCCAATTTCGGCTGTTGTGCCATTGATTATTATTATTATAATTGGAAAATTAACACATACAAAATTTCAAAGTCGTAGCTTAAACCTTTCTGAAGTTATCGGCCAATATTCTTGAACACGTGTCTTAAGGACATTTTGTGTGGCATGTACCAGAAGGAGTAAAAGAATTTAGCTGACTAGTAAGCTCGAACTTCGTTTCCACTCAAAACTAATTTGTACAAAATTCCGAATTCTTAACAAAAAGATTATTTGAGTTATAATGAGTTTTGTAAATTAAGTGAAGATATTTTAACAGGATATTTCTATGGCAGCTATTCGAAGGGCTCATACATTTAGCTCCAACTATTGAAAAACCAACGTATACAAAATTTGAAAGTCATAGCTTTAGGCGTTCCGAGTTTATTGGTCAATATTCTTGAACACGTGATTTAAGGACATTTTGTATGGCAACTACCCGAAGGAGTAGGACGATTTTGCCCGTTAACGAACTTAGCTTTACAAATTCAACCAAACACCCAGATTCAAAATTTCAAGATTCTAGGTGAAGGCGTTCTTGAGTTATCGTGCTAACGGACAGACAGACAGATGGACGGACGAACGGACGTCAAGCGGATTTGGAGTTTTTGGCCACAAATAAACACAAAATAATATATAAAATTTTTTCGTCCGAGGCTCGGTTCTATGCGTTACAAACTTTTGGGCTGGATTAAACTTATATTACTCTACGAGTATATGATTTCATCTGGAGTATAAACACAATTAATTTTATATGAAAACATGTATCTTTGAGACCAACATGACTTTAATTCGCTTCGTTAATAATAGTCAGTTACTTTATTATTTTAATAATATAGTTAGTTAGTTTTTGTTATCGATTTTTTTAAAAAAAAGTGTGCTACCCTGAAAAACAATGCGTCAAAAACGCTCGAAAGCCGAGATCAAGACATTCTAAAATCTATATCACCGAAACGGTTAATGTCACGAATTTGTAAGAGAATAGACCGGAAATAAAATTTTGAGGTTGGTCAGTGGTGTTTGTGGGGGTCAAAAACTTTAGATTACGATATCTCACAAACCAATTGCGCCAGAAAAATTAAATTTGGTTTATGTATACAAGTCGACAAGTGAAGTTTGCTGAAAATCGGCTAAATTTAACCGATTTCATCAAGATCTAGCCGAAGAAATTTATTAGATAGCGGAATATATAGACGGTTCGTATAATTTGGGATGAAAAAGGTACCATCTGAAAATCCTACGGAGCAAATTATGCATAAACGCACTAAATGTTCTCACATTTCAGTTCAATGCTTGTGACATTAACATTCTTTGTGTTATCATCCAGCACCCAGCAGTGCTGGATGATAACCCCGACGTGATCAAAATGTTGAGAGCAAGGGCCTTTCCTCGTTACGAATGAAAAACAAACTTGACAGTGATGATAAATTTTATTTCCGATCATCTTAAATACTAAATTATTGCTAATTACACAAAAAATCGCTTAACGCTAGATAATCAAATTTAATACAATTGAATTGTCCACAGTTCAAATTTTCTTGAGCTGGGTTCATATCAACACAAAAAAGCGTGCCGCCAATTTAGTGTACTTGGAGTACATGGAGTTGAATAAAAAATTTGTGCTGATCGGATATGCTCGATTTGCACTTTAGCACGCGTTGTATTTTGTCCATACAAAATGTGCAGAAAGTGGAAGTTCGCGGTGAGAAAATTTTAATGTGCTATGAAAGGTGCATTTTATATATATCGTGTTATGTGAATTGAGATTCAACATTTTCCCCTCGTTGAAAATTCTTCAACTCTTTACACGGATTGAAAATTGAAGCTAGGAACCTGCCTTGGTGTAGGTGTAGGTGAATATTTCTTCTTCGTATATTTCTTCCACATTAGGTATCCGATTATTCCTACAAGAGCAAGCAGTGCGCCGTACGCAACTGAAAATTGGTGTATCTCCCGATGTTCGGTTTCTACAGGCAATTGCAGAGCTTCCATGATTCTCTTAATCTCGTGTTGTAGGCCTTCAATGCCTTTGAGGTCCGGATGATAGTTTATCGGCGTGTAAGAGATATTTTGCAGTACTTACTCGGTTAAATTCTTAATCGGCTTAATTACGGGCACAAATGATGATCTGACCTCCGTCAAGAAGGTGTCGTGGGAGGCAATGGTCAGCTGTTCAACCTTAATTCAGAAGTCCGGAGCCGATGAGAGTTTCCTGCGTTAGGTGTTCGTTACAAACGATGTTGATATTGTTTTCACCATTGACGGAATATATCCAGTTGTTTGTGTTGTGTAGTTGTATCCATTTTTTGATGTAGTTTGCTGGTACGAGTTTACATCCGCTATTCAGGAAATCCACATGGTTTAGTAGATTTATTTCGCACTGACTTGTATCGGAGCCTTTGTGATATATGGGGTGTGCTTGCTTGCGGAAGTATTCATCTCTTGAGGGTTCCTTACAGGAATTTAATTACATCAGCATAATAGGAATGAACTTGTCTCGATGGATGTTGACCAATAGCACATCAGCTGTGTGATCGATAAGTCTAAAAACGAAACTATTCAGGGCAGCACTTTTTTGCTATTGAACTATGCCTGTAATTCCAGTTTTTGTGAAAAAATTAAATTTGTTGACATCTCAGTGATCAAATAACATATAACAACAACTTTTTTACAGTGCGTGTAAGCCTTGGAAGATAACCACAGTACACTTATCCCATTTTACTATTTTTCGACTTACCAAGGTCTTCCCTGTGACCACAGATATAACAACAGCTATAGAAGTACGTAGGATTTTTTCGATATATTGATTTTTGGCTAAATGGCGCACTTCTAAAGTGAAAAGTGAAAAATTTGCCTAAAAAATCGTCAGAAAATTGTTAATAACAAATGAACTCTGAATATAAAAAAAATCCTAGGTACTTCCATAGACAATGTATTTCTAAAGATACTTTATTTGTGAATCAAGTGAATCGGTTGAAAATTGTCTGAGTTATGTTTCCGGCATCTGCCGTATACCTGCTCTAGTCCCCTAAAGCGCTCACAAAAGGAGCTCGCTGCAGACCAGGCGGTCTTGTACTAAAATTCGAAAACCGAGAACTTAGAGATTTATCCCGGCCATAATCTTTTGGGACATCATTTTTGAAGTCCTAAGGGACCATTTAAAATAAAATAAAAAACTCGATTTTTCGAAAATTCTAGAGTGGCCTAACCCCGTAATTAATTATATCCATTGTCCATTCTTTATCAAGGGGTAAAAACTGTTCACTGATTTCGACAATAGTTTTCTTAATAATGTTTGCAGTCGATTCGAGGATGGATGTCTGAGCTTTCATCATCTGCTGTACATGATTCGCATTTATATTTACGGCTTCAATCTTCTGCTCCAACTCCTTGGCATAGTTCTGATCTAACAAACCGAATGGCGAATTAGCCAGGCTTCCAATGATTTCCAGCGGTGCTCTTTTCCTTCTGTGCCCTTTGCTCACAAATAATTCGTTCATATCCTGGACTTGTTTAAATTGTTGTTGCAACTGTTCCAAGTTTGCTGCGCAGTATCAACCGCTTTTTAGTATTTCACACAGGGATAATTTCTGTAGCATTTCTAAGGGCTGGGATGATCATTGTTACTAATAGCACACTCAATAAGGTGAGTCCACTGTTTTTGCAGTTTCTCTTTTTTGGTGGTGCTGATGCATCTATGACACTTGTGAATGATGCATCGTTAGAGCTGTGGCCAAGTTCACCATTCATCAATAGCCTTTTCCCATCCTTCTTCTTCTTTTCGCCGCTATCCTCACTTTACCGAACTTCTGTCCCAATTGGTAATGGGCACAATTTATGCACCGGTCTTCGTAGAGTTCCTGTTGCGGTTTTGATGTCCGCCACCCTCACTAAATTGTCCCAGCCTTTTATGGTTTGGATGACTCGTCCCATATGCCATTTTAGTGGAGGAAGATTGTCATCTTTAATTAATACTAAGGTGCCAGGTAGAGATGGCAATTCAAATTAACTAACCGATTAATCGATCATTTGATTAATCGACATGTAATAGTCGATTTACGATTAAATATGTAGAAAATAATCGATAAATCGATTAATTTTGTCTTTATAATTAACAAGTAGTATTCTATTTCATTACGATCCATAAATATGTATATATTTTGTGTGATAATATTAACTGTAAATAAGCATTACTTCAAAAACAATAATAAAGATAATAATAAATGGAATTGATTTCACGGAAATAGTAATTCGATTAAGTTAAAATTGTCAAATTTCGAATTCTTCATTTCTCTATGTAAAAGGCGGAAATGATAAAAATGTGCGAGTAAATACGTTGCACACTCGTAGAATTGAAGTGAATTTTGTAGAACGTACGTATGTTACATATAAGCACGTAGAATATTATACGTAGAATCCACTGAGATATAATAAATAGAGACCTCGATTTGCTATCTCACATAGCCAACGTTTTTCAAATGTCAATATTTCGAAAAAGTTGTCCATGATAAGCCGAGTTTCCGCATTTTTGAACAATATTCTGATGATATTAAACTTTTATTAGATCCAAAATTGGTAATGCAAATAAAATAATTTTTGATTGAAAAATTTCTGTTGGTTTCATTCAAAAATTCATTTCATTTTAAGTTTAGAGAAACTTCGAAAGTTATCCGGGGCACAAATTTGGATTGAACCACAGATGACTTGAATCTTGAGAAGGAAAGAGTCAGTAACATGGTTTCTGCATGTATTAAGGTGAGAAGGAAAAACAATGACAGCACCATCAGATCAGGCAACGTGAAAAATTAAATCCTACCTTTTAGGAGTAATTTCGAATTGAAAAAATACCAAATTATTTGCATTTGTTATATACTTTACAGGATAAACAATGCAAGGTATTGAAAGAATATGAGTTTATAAAATTGTAACTAAGCTGTATAAATTTTACAGGGAATATTGGCTACTGCAATACGAATATAGTGTCATTTACTGAACGGAATGGCTCCAAATTCAAAAATAACGTATTATATGCTCAACCGTTATAACAGTTCTAATCGTCTCAACTCATATTCTCGGACCTGAAACGAAACGAATAAAACTTTGTTCAGTTCCGACGCCTAGTTCAGAGGTAAAAACTCACCTTCAAATCAAACAATGGGAACTATTAGAACTGACAATACGAATTGAAAATTTTAATTTTTTTTAAAGTTGGTGTGCATGTTTCGAAATTCGGAATTTGAGATGGAGCGAGAGGGTACGATTTCATCGGCTATTTTAAACTGTCAAATTCCATACAAAAATAAGCTGCTGGGTCTCCATTTCTTATATCTCAGTGGTAGAATCGCAGTAAATATTCTACGTATAGTGCTCTTTCAAACTATACGTATAGACATACATGCATATGCATCAGCGGAGCTCTGAGAACAACTCCCTCTGCAGCACTGGACATGCTATTCAGTCTGCCACCCCTAGACATTTTTGGCAAGCAAATGGCAGCCAATGCAGCCATTCGACTTAGGGCCTCTACACAGTGGACTGGCATATATGCAGGTCACTCAACAATCTTGAATCATTTCAATAACATTCCTGAAAACACCGACTACACCCCTCCCAGTTATGATTTTGAGAAAAATTTCCTAACAGCCATCCCAACCCGTCTAGAATGGGAAAGGGATTTGGTATGGACGGAAGAGTCCGCTCACATTTATACGGACGGCTCAAAAACTGAAGGCGGGGTAGGTGGAGGTGTTTTCTCTGATATGCTTAACATTAGCAGCTCCTTCCGCCTTCCGGACCACTGTAGTGTCTTTCAGGCGGAGCTTATGGCGATCAAGGAGGCCTTGTCCTGGCTGAGGTGTAATGTAATATCTACTAGGGATATTAGCATTTTCACAGACAGCCAAGCGGCAATAAAACCCTTGGAATCGGCCTCGACAACATCAAAGGTCGCCGCAGAATGTCGATCATCTCTCAAGGAGATGGCTGAACAGTTCAATATTCTTCTGTGCTGGGTGCCAGGACACAGAGATATACCAGGGAACTGCATGGCTGACGAACTCGCTCGACGCGGTACTACCCTTCAGATTATGCCGGAACATCGGAATCTGGGTGTGCCTCTCTCTACATGTAAACTGCTACTGGGATTAGACTCAATTGAGAAAATCAACTCAAGATGGGCAGACGGTGTTACATGTCACACTGCGAGATAGATCTGACCAGAGCTGGATCTAAAACGCTCCAAAAAGCTGACTTTGCTCAAAAGGGCGAATATCAGCACCACAATCGGTGTCCTGACCGGACACTGTCTTATAGGTCGACATGCTAAAAGACTCGGTCTCTTCTCAAACGACTTCTGTAGAAGCTGCCTGGATGAGGAGGAAGAGGAGACAGTTCTTCACCTTCTCTGTACCTGTCCAGCTCTATCAGCCAGAAGGAAAGCTCACCTTGGAGCTTACTTCTTCAACTGTCTCGGTGACCTTGCCTCAATGGAGGTCGCGAGAATCCAACGCTTCATTGCAAGCTTTAAATGGTTCGACGAGTAGGACCGGATTCGATGATCCTGTGGTAACACAATGGACCTTTTAGGTCTAAGTGTGTCCGTGTTCTCACGGGCAGCCACGCGTACCTACCTACCCTACATGGCGACCGCGGACATCGTACCCTAGAATTCTACGGTGTTTATCCGGCTTTTATACGGTCTTTATTTTCGTATAGTATATGTATCTTTGCCTGCTGGGTACTGTTGCAGATGAGGTATAGAGAGTCGCTATCACTGTTGCCGATGAGGTGTAGAAAGTCACTATTTCTGTTGCCTATGAGGGTGTAGAAAGTCGCAAATTATTTATTATAACGCACTTTGGAGTTCGGACGTGTGGACTTTTAAACTTTAACTTAACAGCTGGCCACAATCACAACAAATTAATCGATAAATTAAATGATTAATCGAAACCAAGAGTATCAAATGATCAATCGAACAATCGAAGGATAATAATCGATTATTTCAATCATTTGATTAATCGTTGCCATCTATAATGCCAGGATCTATATTTTTTCACATTTGTGTCCATTTACGTCTGTGTTGAAGTTCGCTCAAGTATTCTTTCGTCCAACGCTTCCAGAATTCTGTCTTGACAACTTTAACGAGCTTGGAGAGTTGGAGACCCTGATGGTGGTGCCAACTCTGGCAGGCTTGTAAGGGCTTCGCCAATTAAAAAATGTCTTGGAGTGAGAGCCGCTAAGTCGTTGGGGTCAGATGACATTGGAGTGAGTGGCCTAGAATTCAAGATGGTTTCGATCTCAATGATAACTGTCTGTTGTGGTAATATGAACCCAGCTCAAGACAATTTGAACTGTGGACAAATTAATTGTATTAAATTTGATCATCTAGCGTTAGCGATTTTTTGTGTAATTAGCAATAATTTAGTATTTAAGATCGTTGGAAATAAAAGTTATCATCACTGTCAAGTTTGTTTTTCATTCGTATCGAGCAAGGAAAAGCCCTTGCTCTCAACAGCAATGTACTTCAGAACACTTTCTTCAGTGTGCTTTATTAAATATTCTATTGAAGAACTACACATTCCATATGTCTTTCCCGGAAAACTGCAAACCGATGACTTGGAACATAGATTTAGCTACCGAATATTTTATTCGCAGCTTGCAGACTCTGAGCAAAAGCTACGAATTCATAACATTTTTAAGCACCACTTTGAGGATTTCAAAGACCTCAAAAAATTAGATTCATTTTACATAAACGATTTCACTATTTTTTATGCAATTTTTAAATACGACTTTTTACCTAATGTTATTGTTGATCTGTCTGCCAATCCTTATGCTGCAGGTTATGCCTCTCACGTAGTATCAAAAAAGTTGTATTGTGTATTATACATATACATATTTCCCTTATTAGAAGAAAAAAAAATCTAATCACAAACTTCCACAACCTACATACGTGGGCTCAGAGCAATCCACACACAAGAAGAGCGGCATCATTTCAGCACAGATTCAGCGTCAATTTATGGGCAGGTGTGATTGGTGACGATTTCCTTGGACCCATTAGTCTTTCGCCTACTCTAAATAGCTCCACTTACTTACATTTTTTATCAAATGATCTACAGGACTTGTTGGATGATATTCCACTGGTACGATTGGCTTCCATGTTTGACCAACACGATGGTGCTCCAGCTAGGGATGTTCAAAAAATTACGATATATCGAAATTGCGATATTTTTTTAACGATATATCGATAATATCGGCCGATATTGTAAAAAGCGATATATCGATATTGAAATCGGACTCGATATTTTTATACTCTAGATGAAATCATATAGAGTATTATAAGTTTAATCCAGCCCAAAAGTTTGTAATGCATAGAACCAAGCCTCGGACGAAAAAAAGTTATATATTATTTTTTGTTTATTTGTGGCCAAAAACCTCAAATCCGCTTGACGTCCGTCCATCCGTCCGTCCGACCGTCCGTCCGTCCGTCCGTCCGTCTGTCCGTTAGCACGATAACTCAAGAACGCCTTCACCTAAGATCTTGATGTTTTGAATCTGGATGTTTGGTTGAATTTGTAAAGCTAAGTTCGTTAACGGGCAAAATCGTCGTACTCCTTCGGGTAGCTGCCATACAAAATGTCCTTAAAACACGTGTTCAAGAATATTGGTCGATAACTTCAGAAGGGTTTAAGCTACGACATTGAAATTTTGTATGTGTTATTTTTCCAATAGTTGGAGCTAAATGTATGATTATGAAGAAAATCCTATTAGTTCTTCGTGTAGCTGCCATACAAAGATCCTGTCAAAACGTCTTCACTTAATTTACGGAACTTACTATAACTCAAGTAATCTTTTAGCTATGAATTGGAAATTTTGTAAAAATTAGTTTTGAGTAAAAACAAAGTTCGAGTTTACTAATCAGCGAAATTCGTTTACTCCTTCTGGTAGCTGCCATACAAAATGTCCTTAAGACACGTGTTCAACAATATGTTCCGATAACTTTTGAACGCTTCAAGCTACGATTTTAAAATTTTGTACACGTTCATTTTTAAATGGTTCTAAGGAAAAGGATAAATATGTAAGAAATCGAGTGAGTCCTTCCTGCACCTTTCATGTGAAAGTCCCTCAAAAGGGAAATTTTTTTCGATGACTTACCCAGTTCAAGATATGAAATTAAACACTGAATATTGTCTTTTAGTTTTGAGTAGCAATCTAATGGCAGTCCTTAATAAAGGACATACAACATGCACACACGTAATTCTACTTTATCCCCAACTACAATATAAATCGGAGTTCAGTATTCATCTAGAGTATTATACGATTGGCTTGCAGCCGATCGTGACTGCAGTATGTTTTTTAAGTATATCATATTTTAGAAATCGAACGGGTTTTTTGCATTTAATCTGCATTTTTGCTTATTTATGTGATATGCCAGAAACGTTGAAAGTAGAAAAAAAATTTTCGATCACGGAAACCATATCTGTCGAAACTAGGTTCAAGGCACGTGACATATGCGGGCGCATGCACGCAAATCTTCACTTCAGGCACCAACACAAATCTATGTAAGACGAGGCAACCAGGCAACTATCTTGTGTACAGGTATCTAACCGCTCCGTACCTTGTTGTTATTGGTTTTTTATCTTGCTCTTTCAAGTATGTTTGTATTAGAGGACCTTTTTTCGATCACACATAGTCTATCTCTGTTGAAACAACAAATTGCATCGACATCACTTTGGTCTCGCCATGAAAAACTCGTAGTGCAAGCAGCTTCTACCAGTCAGACAGTTCCAAGTCAAGGGTCCGTCCCAAATGAGTTGAAGCAGTACCTGGATCAATCCAACATGATGAGAACACCGGATTCGGATCCAATAAAATTTTGGTTTGATAGCCGTCATTTCACACCAGTTCTGTCTGATATCATTCAGAAATACCTGATTGTCCCTGCCTCATTGGTGTCATCCGAAAGAGTTGCGTCGGCAATAAATATTGTGGTGCCAAATAATCGCAGTCGGCTTACTGGAGAGCATATTAAGGAGTATTCTTAACAACAGTCCCAGAAAAGTACTGGTTCTCATAAGCTTACATTTTAAAAATATGTCAATATATAATATTTCATTAATAAATAATTAAAATCAAGTTTGCTCTTAATACTTTTTTCGATTTTGCCCCTTTTATCCTTATTTTTTAAAAATAATATAGGGTAAACTACCCGGTTTCGGGCCCGCAGCCTATTTCGGCCACCATGTTGCTTTTCGCTTTATACTAAGCTTCATCTAAATAAAAAACAATTCAATTGCTAATTTGAGGTGCTTAAGATGTTCTGAATGAATTCTTTGTCGCTTTGTATACTCTAAGTAACCCGTGCAATCATTCTGGAATATTTGAAGATGACACATCAAATTTTCGCATTTTATTAGGTATTTTGCTAAGCGCGAGTTAGTTTTAACGCATAGTTTTGTAGTTTTAACGCATAGTTTTGTTAACGGTTTTAAAAAATTAATTAATTAAATACTATCCTTAATTGTTTCTTTAATAAAAAAATAGCATTATAGTACACTACGTTTAATTTTAACAACATTGCAAATATTTGCTATTATACAGGAGCCCGAATCTGGGCACGGTGTCTTTTTTCATTAAAATTTATTTTTCTTAATTTTTTTTTACTATTAGTTAAAATTATGATATCAAAATAGAAAAAGTACAATACGACTAATATAAAACAATAATTTTTGTACATAATGTGTATACAGTAAGATAAAAGTAAGTCTTGGAACTAAAAAAATCTCTTAAGGGGGCCCGAAACCGGGTAGTTTACCCTATTTAAAAAATAACAGTATTTTTATCCGGAAACTTTATTTCGATTAAAAAAAGGCATTATTTTGATTTCATAAGTCAACTGATAAGAATTTTCCACTTTCCACCAACATTTCCAATAGTTCAATCAAAAAACTCGCAGATATTGAAATTGCAATGATAAAATTGAAATTGAATTGCAGACTCTAAAAATAGCTAAATTTGGCAACTGTAACCGAAGGCAACGAAATTAAATTTCATTTATTTATTAGCTTTCGGTTTGCTAAAAGCCGCGTGCGCCGTATTTTTTATTAATGTTAAGTTTGATGCAGCATTGGAGTTTATTTTTCATTGGAAAAAATATTCGATATATCGATATTTTTCTCCGATATATCGTCAGCCGATATTGATATTTTTTTCAATATCGATATTTTTTTTCGATATTAACATCCCTAGCTCCAGCTCATTGCGGCCGACAGATCACAGATTGGTTAAATTCCAATTATAGCAATCGCTGGATCGGTAGAAATGGACTGATACATTGGCCTGCAAGATCTCCTGATCTTACTATTATGGATTTCTTTGTATGGGGACGGATGAAGGATGAAGGTCTACGCAAAGGTAGTAGTAACATTGGAAGATTTAAATACTAGGATCGATGCGGCAGCAATAGAAGTAAGGCAGCAGTTGAGGAATATGAATACCAATATGAATATGAATACCGTGCATTCAAAATGAAGGTGGCTATTTTGAACATTTATTATAAAAAAATTGTTTAAATAAAACATAAAAAACATTATTAAATTCTTTCAGTTCAAGCAAGTAGTGTAGATCAACATGCACATGTACTGACTTTTGAAATATTTAATTTTTATGCGATATGTATTTTTACCTATTACTTCCAAAATGTTAATCGTAACTCATACATATGTATGCAACTTTTGTAAATAATAATACGGTTCATAACAAAATAAAATTAAGATGACATTTTTATAATGGGGTTTTCTGAGAAAAACTACTGTTACAACGAAGTCGTTTGGCAACCGGGCGAGGCGGCAACACCAGCCAAAAAGAGTAGACATGCGGCGTTATGCGTGTATGGGTGTGTCGGCGACGAGCAGGCGAGAGTTGAACCGGGGTCAGTTTTTATCGGCATCTCAGTGACGAGAGATCTAAAGAAAACGGTGTAAAATAGTTTAAGGCGAGAATTGAATAATAAAGTGGAGTCTAACAATTTAGAAGTTCGGGTTTTTGATTACTGGAAATTGATCCAGACGGCCATTATAAATATATGAGAGTACCTTTTGGACTGGCGAATGCTCCGGCGGTGTTTCAAAGGATGATCAATAAAATGTTGGGCGTTTTGAAACATGGACAGGTGTTAGCTTATATGGACGATTTGTTAATTCCATCGACGAGTGTTGATGAAGGCGTAGAAATACTAAGGGTGATGTTAGGTTTGATCGAAAAGGCGGGCTTAAAATTGAATAAGGAGAAATGTTCATTTTTAATGGATACGGTGGAATATTTGGGACATGAGATTTCAGCGAGTGGCGTAAGACCAGGTGCTCGAAAGACAAAGGCGGTGTCAGAATATATAGCTCCGAAAGATGTACATGGCGTGCGACAATTCATAGGATTAGTTCCTTATTTTAGAAAATTTGTTAGGAATTTCTCATCAATTGCTAGACCTATAACTGATCTTACCAAGAAGAGATGTTCATGGAATTGGGGCGAGGAGCAACAAACGGCGTTTGAGTTACTGAAAAGTAATCTGGTGACAAGACCATTACTGGCGATTTATGACAGTAAGGCGCAAACTGAACTGCACACCGACGCGAGTAAATGGGGCCTTGGTGGCATTTTACTACAGAGATATAGAGAATCGGAGGGATGGCGACCGGTAGAGTATTTTAGTCGCGTAACTTCGGTACAGGAGCAAGTATATCACAGCTACGAGCTGGAAGCCTTAGCGGTGGTAGAGTCGATAAGGCGTTTTCGGGTCTATTTGGTAGGAATTAAATTTAAAGTAGTAACAGATTTCGTGGCGGTGCGAGCAACGATGTTGAAGAAAGATCTAGTTCCTCGGATAGCTCGATGGTGGTTGGCGTTACAGGAGTATGACTTTGAGGTGGAATATCGTCCAGGCGAAAGGATGCAACATGTAGACGCTCTAAGTCGCAATCCGGTGGGCTTAGAGACTGAGAAGGGCGTTGTGCGAATTAATGTCGTAGAAATTGGGGAACATGATTGGTTCTTTACTGTACAGTTACAGGATCCCAAGGCGCAAGAAATTGTACAGGCGTTTAGCGACGGATCACCGAGTCCTGAGCTGTTGGCGAATTATAAAATAAAAGGCGGGCGATTATATCGGAAAACTTTGCACGGCGATAGACTGTATGTCCCTGCACTGGCGCGTTTCAGTCTGATACATAAGCATCATGATGAAATAGGACATCCGGGCTATGAGAGATGCCTAAAGTTGGTTCAAGAGACGTATTGGTTTCCTAAAATGAGGCGTTTCATTTTGAAATATGTGAGGGCGTGTTTGAAATGTTCATTTACAAAAGGCAATTACGGACGAGGCGAAGGATATTTACATCCAGTAGAAAGGCGGGCCATACCATTTGACACGGTGCATGTCGATCATTTGGGACCTTTTGTGAAGAGTGTGAAGGGTAATGTATATTTGTTGGTGTTGATCGATGGGTTTACTAAGTTCGTGTTGGCGCGCGCAACTAAAACCCTAAGATCAACAGAGGCGGTGATAAAGTTGAGAGAAATATTCTCAGAATATGGGTATCCAAGGCGAATCATTAGTGATCAGGGATTGGCATTTACGAGCCAGGTATTCAAGGACTTCGTGGCGGAAAAAGGCATTAGGCATGTGTTGAATGCAATAGCAACACCAAGGGCGAATGGACAGGTGGAAAGGTCCAACAGAACAATTATAGAGGCATTGGCGGCTGGCGCAAAAACAGAAGCCCGGTGGGATGAGGCGTTACCTGATATTGTGTGGGGCTTGAATAACACAATGAACGCGAGTACAAGATTCTCTCCGGCGCAACTGTTGTTCTCCCATGGAAGTCGTGGTGTAATAGCGAATTTGGCGAGTGGCGAGCTAGCTAGCGAGGCGACAGGCGAGGCGAGAGTTCAAGGCGGTGAAGAGAATTCGAGGGAGACGACTCGACACATTGAGAACTCACAAGGCGAGGTTGGTGATGACCTAACAGGTGTGGCGACATATCTGAATGTTGATCTTGGTCAGGGTGAGGCGGTAACGACCACTGGCGTCGCGACGAGGAAGCGGAGGAGTGACGACTCAACTGTTCCAAGTCATGCGAAAAGGCTATTACTGGATCGCGCAAAGGCGAGTGATAATATCACTAAGGCGGCAGGGCGAATGAAGTCGAGATATGATCAAAGGCGAAAGAGGGCTGATAATTATAAGCCGGGCGAACTAGTGTTATGGCGACAAGCGGCTACCAACAAGGCAGGTGTGGGCGTAGGGCGGAAACTGGCGAATAAATATGATGGACCGTATCGAATCATTAAGGCGTTACAGAACGATCGATACGTAATCGAAGCGATTAAAGGTGTTCGAGGGCACAAACGGTACGAGGCGTTAGTGGCGGTAGATTCTCTTAGGCGGTATCATGGGGTAAATGAAATTGAGGTATCGGGCGAAGATGAAACTGGCAAGGAGGTCGATAGATTAGACCTTATAGATTTGTTAGAGTCGTAGCGATTATAGGCGCATATAATTTTGTTGGTATATTAATGAGGACATTTAATATTGCAGGATGGCCGAATGTTACAACGAAGTCGTTTGGCAACCGGGCGAGGCGGCAACACCAGCCAAAAAGAGTAGGCATGCGGCGTTATGCGTGTATGGGTGTGTCGGCGACGAGCAGGCGAGAGTTGAACCGGGGTCAGTTTTTATCGGCATCTCAGTGACGAGAGATCTAAAGAAAACGGTGTAAAATAGTTTAAGGCGAGAATTGAATAATAAAGTGGAGTCTAACAATTTAGAAGTTCGGGTTTTTGATTACTGGAAATTGATCCTAACACTACATTGATCACTGCATTTTTAGGGTTGACGTAGCAAAAATTTGTGTTTTCGAGTAAATATCTCAAGATTGGGTGCAGTTACAATTTAGACTGTTACATCAAATGAAAGATAATTCGATTCCCTAAAAAACTAGTAATAACACTTTGCCTTGTGATTATTCGTTTTCAAGATATAACGTTTTAAGTGAGTGAGGGTACCGGTCAAAAACACTTTTCTTAACCACCCTGTATCTCCACTGATATTGAAAATTAACCCACCCTGTGGAACAATTTTTTTCTCCAAATATATCAAGGAATAACCCCTTACAAGGTGTCGGACGGAGTGCCAAACACCCTGTATATAAAATAAATTAAAATTTAATTATACTCTAGATGAAATCATATAGAGTATTATAAGTTTAATCCAGCCCAAAAGTTTGTAACGCATAGAACCAAGCCTCGGACGAAAAAAAGTTATGTATTATTTTTTGTTTATTTGTGGCCAAAAACCTCAAATCCGCTTGACGTCCGTCCGTCCGTCTGTCCGTGAACACGATAACTCAAGAACGCCTTCACCTAGGATCTTCAAATTTTGAATCTGGGTGTTTGGTTGAATTTGTAAGGCTAGGTTCGTTAACGGGCAAAATCGTCCTACTCCTTCGGGTAGCTACCATACAAAATGTCCTTAAATCACGTGTTCAAGAATATTGGTCGATAACTTCAGAAGGGTTTAAGCTACGTCTTTGTAATTTTGTATGTGTTATTTTTCCAATACTTTAAATGGCTAAATGTATGATTATGAAGAAAATCCTATTAGTCCTTCGTGTAGCTGCCATACAAATATCCTGCCAAAATGTCTTCACTTAATTTACGAAACTCACTATAACTCAAGTAATCTTATAGCTACAAATTCGAAATTTTGTACAAATTAGTTTTGAGTGAAAACGAAGTTCGAGTTTACTATTCAGAGAAATGCTTTTACTCCTTCTGGTACCTTCCATACAAAAAATCCTTAAGACACGTGTTCAACAATATTTTTCGATAACTTTTGAACGCTTTAAGCTACGAATTTGAAATTTTGCACACGTTCATTTTTAGATGGTTCCAAGGAAAAGGATAAATATGTAAGAAATCGAGTGAGTCCTTCCTGCACTTCCCATTTGAAAGTCCTTCAAAAAGGAAATTTTTTTTTGGTGACTCACCCAGTTCAAGATATGAAATTAAACACTGAATATTGTCTTTTAGGTTTGAGTAGCAATCTAATGGCAGTCCTTAATAAAGGACATACAACATGCACACACGTAATTCTACTTTATCCCCAACTACAATATAAATCGGAGTTCAGTATTCATCTAGAGTATTATACGATTGGCTTGCAGCCGATCGTGACTACAGTATGTTTTACGTACAACAATTTCTTTTAACCCCTATCCGCTTAGGGGCGAGCGACGACGAGTCCGACTAGCCCGTCGAGACGGGGTGGGCGCCACACAGCTGCTTCTTTCGTCGTCGTTCTCTCTCACCCGGATCAGCCGTGAGTTCCGGATGGATGATCGTTTCTTATGACCCGCACTTTAATCTGTGAAATAAGAACCAAGTACACCAAATCGCGGGCGGAAGCTGAAATGGGAAGGGCGTTCCACGAATCTTTCCAACTTATCTTAGAGAAAACAAATTCTTAATACTCTCGATTATTGAATTTAATTCAGATTGGTATCTCCCAAGTTTGTCCTTATGTGAGAGCCTAATGCGAGTTTTATAAAAGGATAAATTATATAAATTTAATTAATATAGATATTCTTAAACCTAGGGTACCACTGATGATTATTCGCCGACGCAGCTTCTCTCGATATATTTCTCCTTCAGTTACTCCTCGTACCTTCGCCGGGTGTTTCTTGAGGGCGGTTACAGCGTTTCCCTTGCACCGTAAATTTCTTTTCGACAGAGTACACTTCGCGCACCCAATCGTTACCAAGTCGAACTTCTTGATAGAGTTAGATTTATACCGGGTTGTTACGACGCGCACCAAGGTTCCGTTAGGTCTACCGATATCTTTTGCGCATTAACCGAGATTTCGTACTTCGTTAATCTTTGTTTATCACACGCACCAAATTTATCCAAGTCGACTTCGTTAATCTTTGTTTTATCACACGCACCACATTTATACAAGTCAATTTCGTTAATCTTTGTTTTATCGCGCGCTCCAAATTTATCCAAGTCGATTTCGTTAATCTTTGTTTTTCACACGCACCACATTTATACAAGTCAATTTCGTTAATCTTTGTTTTATCGCGCGCACCAAATTTATCCAAGTCGTACTTCCCGGAAGAGTTTGGTTCTAAGCCGGTTGTTTCTTCGCGCACCTAGGTCTCGATATGTCTTTCCATATCATAATCGCAATTTCAGCTTACTCTTCGCACTCCACCGATTTGTTACTCCATAACTCTTGAAATTCAGTTTTTTTTTCAAATCTTCGACCAGTGTCAAACTTGCGTATTCCGCGTCCAAACCGAAAAAAGGGCCGATTTTTCCGCCTTCTTGTTGACGAAAACTCCTAACGGCCTCCGCGCACGGTTAGGGGTTTTGAACTCCCATTCTCGGTTCATAAACCCCCATCTGGTACGATTCTTTTGTATGCATTGGTACATATCACTAATTTTGAGGTGTAATTTAGTTTTCATGAAAAAGGCTGTTCAGATAAACATGGCAGCCCCCATTGTTTATGTTTATACGAGAACTGTCACGTCGCGAAGTTCTTCTGTGTCAAGTGTTTCCAGGTCGTGTTCTCCAGATCTTGAAACGAAGTCGGTAGTTTAATTCCGTTTATTATGGAAGCCATAACAAATCGGACGGCACTCGCGCATGTCGGACGGTTCCGATCTTCGGTTAAACTGCGTAAATGTCTGATCTCGGCACTCCGCGCACTGGTGATTTAGTTCTGCGGTATGGTGTTATGACTGTGTAATCCTTGTCTACTCCTTAATCCTATTCCTAATCCTATTTGCTATTTCGAAATTCCAAGATATATCCCTATACTAGTGTTTCGTTATGAGCAATTTTTTTCTTTGTTAAGGAAAAACTAAAGTAGTCCCGCCTTCCGATTTCAGCTTTTCCTCGTAATTCTCAAAGTTCTAATATAAATCCAATTACGTTATTTTAGGTAAACAGTGTCAGAAGTGGGGACGAGACGAAACGAGTCTCCGGGGCAAATCGCCGGCTGGCTAGCGGTAAGATATAATATTATTATTTCCGTATTCCATTCTCTAATTACACTTTTCTCCATACTTAACCCAGGTGGAGGTAGAGCGTCCGTTGGACTTCGCCCCGGATCTCCAGTCAGGTATTTCCTAAGTACCCAATATTTACTATAATAACTCTCTTTTTTTTTCCAGCCGTAATATATGTTTTACACTTAAATAATGTACTTATTATGTGTCATTTGAAATTATATAATTTGCTAATAAAAAATTTAATTGAAGTTTTGTACTTTATTAAATTTTTCTGGAAACTGTAGTCTTTAGCACTATTGGATAACGATATCATTTTACTTAATAAAGTGATATAAGAATAATTATTCATCCTTAAAATTCAGTGGAATCGATATTATTGTAAGTAAAAACACAAATTGTTTGAGTATTATGTTCATGTTTAAAAGAGGTACAGTGGAACTGTTTAACAAAAAATGTTTGTGCTTAAAATACCACTTGCAAAATATTTCAGGAATCATTAACGTGCCTCGCTAGCATTGATCATGATAATCGAAGCACAGACATGTTTTATTTATTTTGAAGATTGATATTTGTACTCAAATATGAACATGATCATTTAAACACAAAATTAACAACAAAATTGTTGAATCAAATAATGATAGTTGTAATGTTTTTAAAACATAATTAACTATTAAACCATATTTGAATCAACAACGTTGCTTAGGTTTCTATTAGATTTTAACAATGAATTTCTTTCGGTGCAGCTAAAAAGATTGTAACACATAGAACCGAACCTTTGATGAAAAAAAGTATTCGAGAACATTGACCGATGACTTGAGAATGCTTTAAGCTATAACTTCCAAATTTTGCGTGCGTTAATTTCATAATAATTGCAGTTAAAGGTACGAGTGCGAAGAAAATCTCATGTGTCTTTCGTGTAGCTCCCACCTCCATACAACAATACTGTAATCTTTAATCAATGTACGGAACTCACTATAACTCGGGTAACCGTTTAGCCACGAAATAAAAATGTTGTAGAAACTAGTGTTGAGTGAAAATGAAGTTGAAGTTTATTAGCCAGCAAAATTTCTTTACTATTTCGGGTAGCTCACATACAAAAAGTCCTTAAAATACGTGTACAAGAATACTGGAATTCAGAGCGCTTCAATGTAGAAAGATGAAGTTTTGCCCAGTTCAATATTTCAATAGTTACCATATGTAGAGGAATTGTAAAAAGAAAATAGTGTAAGTCCTTGATGTAGCTGCCATACAGTGATCTTTGCAAAATAGGAGCAATAATTTTTAGAAACCCACTATAGCTCCAGAAATCGTTGTGCTATGAATTCCAAATTGTATAGGAACTAATTTTGAGTTAAGAGTAGAATCGGGTTTGCTGTTGAGTGAAATTGACTCACTTCTTCGTATAGCTTCCACACAAAAGTCCTTATAACACGTGTCCATGAGTGTAAGCCGATAACTTCAGAACGCTTCAGCTAGGAATTTGAAATTTTGTACATATTAATTTCTAAATGATTCCAGGCAAAGGGATAAATCAATACAGTAAGTCCTCACCGGCAGCACCCATGTGAAAATCTCTGAAAAAAGATAGTTTAACTGTCGGTGATTAACCTAAAGTTGCAGGTACAAAATTGAACATTGAACACTTTTCTTTCGAGTAGCAACCAAACGAGAGTCCTTTATCCCTAACTAGAACATTAATCGGAGTTCAGTAATTCATCTAGAGTGTTATACGATAGATTTGCAGCTCATTTTAACTCCGGTATGTTTCCATTGCAATTTGTTATAAATGAAAATAGTGGAATTAGTCGCAAAAAAACTTTGGACCACCTTAGAATAAATGAATATTATATACGGGGTACATACATATATACATGCATTACATATAAAGAACGGAAGTTTGAAATTAAAAATTTATCACTTCCCAATTAATTTTCCACAGCAATTCTGTAGAAAATTGCCTTGTCGTGGGATTTGCTAGTTCAGCGTATTTGAAACGTTTGATGCATAAAGAAACATTGTACATACATACAGTGTACATGTACATATCTATGTGGTCTACATTAGGTTCTAATTAGCTCAGGAGTTGCACGGAATAAAGTTACAGTTCTTCTATAGTTTAATAAGTGGGCAAGTGTTGAACTTCTTCGCTATTCTATGAAGTAAATCTTCTGCTCTTAATTAAGTCCAAGTACTGGAAGCTACACGTGCAAATTACATGTTTGTTTTTATATATAAGGATTTCCACCATTGCCATGTGTCCGATATTTCATCATTAGGACTGTTCTAATTTAAAGTTAAAAACCAGTTGGACAAAACGTGACATTTGACTACGCTTCTCAAGGAAACTATGCAAAAACCTAGGGAGTCGCAGTGGCAATTAACTGGAATTTAGATGAAAGCAATAGGCACTGTGTCTGAAGAAGCCAACCAATCAAGGCGGACGCTATAAGAGTGTAATAAAAACATACTGCAGTCACGATCGGCTGCAAGTCAATCGTATAATACTCTAGATGAATACTGAACTCCGATTTATATTGTAGTTAGGGATAAAGTAGAACGTGTGTGCATGTTGTATGTCCTTTATTATGCCATTAGATTGCTACTCAAAACTAAAAGACAATATTCAGTGTTTAATTTCATATCTTGAAGTGGGTAAGTCATCGAAAAAAAGTCCTTTTTGAAAGACTTTCACATGGGAGGTGCAGGAAGGACTCACTCGATTTCTTACATATTTATCCTTTTTCTTGGAACCATTTAAAAATGAACGTGTACAAAATTTCAAATTCGTAGCTTGAAGCGTTCAAAAGTTATCGGAAAATATTGTTGAACACGTGTCTTAAGGACATTTTGTATGGCAGCTACCAGAAGGAGTAAAAGGATTTCGCTGATTAGTAAACTCGAACTTCGTTTTTACTCGAAACTAATTTGTACAAAATTTCCAATTCATAGCTAAAAGATTACTTGAGTTATAGTAAGTTCCGTAAATTAAGTGAAGACGTTTTGACAGGATATTTGTTTGGCAGCTACACGAAGGACTAATAGGATTTTCTTCATAATCATACATTTTGCTCCAACTATTGGAAAAATAACACATACAAAATTCCAAAGACGTAGCTTAAACCCTTCTGAAGTTATCGACCAATATTCTTGAACACGTGTTTTAAATACATTTTGTATGGCAGCTACCAGAAAGAGTAAAAGGATTTTGCTGAATAGTAAACTCGAACTTCCTTTTCACTAAAAACTAATTTGTACAAAATTCCGAATTCGTAGCTAAAAGATTACTTGAGTTATAGTGAGTTTCGTAAATTAAGTGAATACATTTTGACAGGATATTAGTATGGCAGCTACACGAAGGACTAATAGGATTTTCTTCATAATCATATATTTAGCTCCACCTATTGGAAAAATAACACATACAAAATTTGAAAGACGTAGCTTAAACCCTTCTGAAGTTATCGACCAATATTCTTGAACACGTGTTTTAAGGACATTTTGTATGGCAGCTACCCGAAGGAGTAGGACGATTTTGCCCGTTAACGAACTTAGCCTTACAAATTCAACCAAACATCCAGATTCAAAATTTGAAGATCCTAGGTGAAGGCGTTCTTGAGTTATCGTGTTCACGGACAGACGGACGGACGGACGGTCGGTCGGACGGACGGACGGACGTCAAGCGGATATGAGGTTTTTGGCCACAAATAAACAAAAAATAATATATAACTTTTTTTCGTCCGAGGCTTGGTTCTATGCGTTACAAACTTTTGGGCTGGATTAAACTTATAATACTCTATATGATTTCATCTAGAGTATAAAAATTACAAAACCTTTTTCCAGTTTCCAGTTGGTACCACAAAAAGAAAGCAGTGTGATATCAAACCTTAACAAAATATATGTACGGCTGTAGACAAATATTCGCTATGTATTCAACTTACCCATTACAATACACTGCCGTTGAGGTGGCTCCTGTGTAGTGTCCGCCTGAGGTGTGGATAAACCACTTCGTTGCTCCCTAAGAAAGAGTGGTGACGACAATGATGATGGCGATGGTGATGATAAGGGTGAATGGTGTGATGCCGAGGAAATGAAGTTGGAAGACTTGGGTAATACTATTGCAGTTACCGCAACTGTTGGATTCGTTTCTGCAACCGGCGCTTCTGATACTGCGGTCGATAAAGAAACTAATGTTCCTATTAAAGCCGGATCTACCACATAATTTGTACTTGTTGATGCTTTCTTCTGTAACGCATCCGAGACAATACCATCTGCTAGCAGTATGTTTGCCTTTGGGTCACTAGTCACTATACTGTATCCACTACGGAACTGCGATAAAACGTTATCACTTGCCAAAATGTCAGCATTTTCTACACTTCCTGAAGATGTTATGATGTAGTGTTTTGCCAGAGGAACATCTACAAATTGAATTTTTTCATTTTGATATCTATCGGACGATTTTCTTTGAATGCCATTATCATCAACATCGTCAGCATCATTCTCTTCGTTAATACCGTTGTTCTGGTGGTTGGCACTGTTGTTGCCTTTACGGCTCGTAGTGATGGATGTTTTATTCGAATTCAGAACCGGCTGTACAAACCTGTTTCTTTTAAGTTCAGTTGATGATTCGTCATTGTTCAGATCATTCATTTTAGTGTGTTTTTGTTTAAAAACGCCCCGGAGATTTGTTTTTGCCTCTTCATATATATTTGGATACAGATTATTGGGGATATTCGCATAGTCTTGATATTTATTTTTCTCTTCATGCCCTTTTGTTGGTACGGTCACCGCATGATTCTGAAAAAGACAAAATTTTAAATGAAAAGAATAATTATTTTTTTTCATATACAAGAAACTTCTAAAAATATTCAACTAGTTTATTGGTATGATGCTGACAAGGAATTTTGTTAGACAATGCAGCACAATACTGACAACTTAATTCTTTTCCAAAGAGACTTTCCATGTAATTGTAAGTACATAACCTATAATTAATACTATTGGGTCATTCCACAAAAAAACCGACCAAAAAGTGTGAAATTTTTTGCATAACCTCCGATCTTTATGATTTTTTTTAATTTAACTTTACATAACTTAAGAATGGAATTTTTTCATGGTAAGCTACCATAGAAGCAAATTTGATTAAATGTTGGTTGTTTTCCGGCGTCAGTAGGGTTTCTGGTGTGAAACCCCAACACGTAATCCCCGACTGTTGATTAATCGCTGTCCTTGAGGACATGACAGTTGGAAAACCTTCACTGGATACGCCAGTTTTATAAGATTGTGTTGGACTAGGTCCGAAGAAGCTGTTTCGTTATCGGAGGGCATAGACTCGTCAGAGGGTGTATCATGCCTACTATCCGAAACACCCTTACAGCTGGTGGAATTGCTGAGCATAATTACTTTATTGTTTTTTAATAATAAAGTATTTCTATATAGCGCACTCGAAATCAAATTTACGATCCGCGACTTTTAAACTTTAGCTAATTTCCTGCCATCGCAACCCTATACTAATATATATAACTTATATATTACAGGTAAAATATTTTCCTGAAAGACATAATATTAAGGAAGTTAAAGGTCCTTAAAGATTTTCACTATATGTAAGCAACGAAATTGTTAAAATTCCAGAAAAGTTCATGCAATAATGATCTTGATTTATGACTTATTTTAAAGGTCCTTGCTAAAGCTGAAAAATAATAAAAGAAATATTTTTCAAAGAAAGGACGAAAAGGATCGCATAAGTATCCCCTATCCTTGAATATAACAAAAATTTCATTTAAGATTATTTACAATTTTTTACTTTATTATTTTTTAATAATAAAGTATTGTGACCGACCTGAAATTTATTATTTACACGAGATCTCAGAGTGGTAGGTACTCTTTCAGTGGGTTAGGGTGTGAGGGGGAGGTGGAGTTGTGAGGGAAGAGGTGGGGTAGCATTTTAGATAAAAAATTTTGGTTTCTAGATCTCAGGAACCGCTTATGCTAGGAGGCTGAAACTTGGAATTTATTTAGTACTCCGATAGTAGACGAATTTGCAAAAAAATTGTCGATACGGTTTTAGGCGTGTGGGAGTAGTGGGAAAAGAATGCGTCCGAAGCGCTTGAAGGCGAACTCTAAGATCCATATCTTCTGAACGGTTAATGTCAGAAGGTTGAACTTTACAGATTACAAGTGGAGTTTATTGAATGTAAAATTTTTAAGGAAGAGTTGGAGCACGGAAGTGGGAAAATATAAATTTTTCAAAAAAATATATTTTTATATCTCAAGAAATATACCAGATATGATCTCGAAAATTTTAGAGGAGTTAGACCCATTAGAACATTAGCGGAGTAAAAAATGTTGGACGTATAGTTGCAAGGAGCGATGGTGGGAGGAAGTGAAAAGGAAAAAAATCCGTTTTGTACTTCTCGAGAAGATAGTGGCTCTATGCATCCTAAAAAAAAATGTTATAATAGTAGGAAGGTACGGAGGTGGGGCTTGTATAAGCGTCTAGACACAGTTTATTAAATTTTTCGATATCAAACCCATAAAGTGGTTTAAAGTTGTTGTGTTCATTTTCACGAATTCCGATATATTTCGAATCCGTTTTCCCTAGCCTGTGGCTTCCCGTGAAATTATACATTTTGATGAAAAACTTTGGATTCCAAAATCCAATTGTTCCAGTAAGATGAAATTTGTATATAGAATTACAAGCGGAGTCTGTTTAATGTAAAATTTTTGATGGAGAGGTGTAGCACGGAAGTGGGGAGATAGGATTTTTTCAAAAAAATCCATTTTTATATCTAAAGAACCGTTCCTCTTGCAGAAAAAATTTTTGGAGGCGAGGGCGTAGGGGACGTCATTTTTAGGGTACAAGCACATATAATACAAATAGACACCACGGTTTTGTCAAATTTCGAAAAAGTTGTCCATGATAAGCATGATTGTTGAACAAAATTTTGATGATTTTAAACATTAATTAGATCCAAAATTGGTAATGCAAATAAAATAATTTTTGATTGAAACATTTCTGTTGGTTTCTTTCAAAAATTCGTTTCATTTTAAGTTTATAGAAACTTCGAAGGTTAGCCGGGGCAAAAATTAAAATTGAGCCACGGATGACCTGAATCTTGAGAAGGAAAGAGTCAGCAACATGGTTTCTGCATGTATTAAGGTGAGAAGGGAAAACAATGACAGCAACATCAGAATAGTGAACATGAAAAATGAAATCTGAACTTTTAGGAGTAATTTCGAATTGAAAATTACCAAATAACTTGGATTTGTTATATATATATAATGCAAGGTATTGAAAGAAAATGACTTCATAAAATTGTAACTAAGCTGTATAAATTTTTCAGGGAATATTGGCTACTGCAATGCGAATTAAAATTAACGTATTACATCAACCGTATAAGCCGTTGCTGAACTATTATAACTGTTTTAATCATCTCAACTCGTATTATCGGACCTGAAACGAAATAAATAAATATTTGTTCAGTTCCGGCGCCTGGTTCAGAGGTAATAGCTCACCTTCAAATTAAACGATAGGAACTGTCAGAACTGACAATTCGAATTGCAAATTTTAATTTTTTTTTTAAATTTTTGCCCATGTTTCGAAATTTGGAATTTGAGAAGGAGCGAGAGGGTTCGATTTCATCGGCTATTTCCTTATATTATATACCTAAAAAGATTGGCCACAATAAAAAAGAGGCAAGTTGTTTTATGCGCATGTCGAAGTAAATGCTGCATGGGCGTACAAAACTGATTATTTTAGGAGCAAACATTTTGGCGCGCACTTTAAAAGTTTTTTGCATATATTAAATATATTGTATAAGCACGCTGCAGTCACGATCAGCTGCAAGCCAATCGTATGATACTCTAGACGAGGACGATTTTGTCCGTTAACTAACTTAGCCTTACAAATTCGACCAAACATCCAGATTCAAAATTTCAAGATCATAGGTCAAAGCGTTCTTAAGTTATCATGCTATCGGACAGAAGGACAGGCGGACGGACGTCAAGCGGATTTAGAGGTTTTGTCCCCAAATAAGCACGAAATAATATTTAACTTTTTTTTTGTCTGAGGCTTCGTTCTAAGCGTTACAAACTTTTGGGCTAGATTAAACTTATAGTACTCTCAGATTTCTGCTAGAGTATAAAACTATCTATCTCTTTGTAATCAATGTATGTATGCTTTACAGATGCATGTTATTTTATTATATATGTACATATTTACTTATGATCTGGTACGATTCTGTATCAGAAATTTCAGCGAAATACCAGAAACGAGTAGCTTTTTGAAATGCGTACTTTTTCGATAAACACCGAATTTCGATATTTCGTCAGACTTATTTTTAACAATAATGCAATCATTTTTCTATTACTAATTTAATGAGAAGGCTATATTGTTGTGAACTCAAGGGAGACTAGTCATCGAAAAGATTTCTTTCGATGCAAAGCATTTGTACAGAAATGGATAATTTAATAAATATTTCTTTTCTAAGTACAGTTGTATGTTCGAAATGTTCACCTTTGTAACGCTTTTGGATGGCCCCAAATATAACGTTATTTTGCTACGCCATTGGATCCAAGATCTAAGCCGTTCAGGTCACCAAGATAACCAATAAAAACAAACAACAAAATATTCCTTCATAATTATTTCACGTGTGTTTTTGACAAGCAAGATCCCTTGGCATCCTTGGATCCCATGGTGATGTCAAAATAATTTTGGTCTCCATTTTTTTCGAGCTTTTACACCGGGGTGTCCTATCCTTTTAGGTACATATAAGTATAATCTAAGGCTATTTCAAACTGTCCAATTACATACAAAAATCAGATGATGGGGTCTTCATTTTACTTTATTATTTTTCAATAATAAAGTATTTATTATATCTCAGTGGGTACAAGGTACAACACAAGAGACAGATTTTCAAACAAAATTTTCAGTCCGTCTGTGCGCCGTACGCATAACGTTTGAGGGCTTATAGCTCCCAAACCCTATGAGCTATTGAATTGAAATTTTTTTATTTAATAAACTGGGTAGGCCAATTAAAGTCACCACTTTTTGCGGGGTGGGAGTGTGAGAGGGGAGGTAAGGGAAGCGTTTTAGACGAAAAATTTTGTTTCCTAGATCTCAGCAACCGCTTATGTTAGGAAACTGAAACTTAGAATTTATATAGAGCTGATAGTGGACCCATTTGCAAAAATATTGTTGATATGGGTGAAGGGGTGTGGGAGTGGGGGGAAAAATAATGCGTTCGAAATGTTCGAAAGGCGAGATCGACATATTCTAAAATCCATATCTCCTAAACGGTTAATGTCACGAAATTAAAACTTAACTATCATCTGTAGGTATACTAGGTGAATAGATCGGAAACAAATTTTTGAGAGGGGGCAGTGACGTACGAAGGTGGGGGGTGAGAAACTTTAGATTACGATATCTCACAAACCAATTGCACTACACTCAGAGAAAAATGGCAATGTATCAACAAAATTAAAAAATGTAGGATTTAAAAACTGTGGTAATTCTATAAACTGTATTAAAATAATCGAGAACAATTTTAAATCTACAAATCCAAAATGTTTGGTTATAGAAACCATGTGAAATCAATAGTTTGCAATTTGAATTTAATACTTTTACGTTTCAAAAGCATGACGGAATAACATGTTTAAAAGAACGTTGTTTAAAATTGCGCACTGTAAAATTAAAAATAAAAATTGTAAGATTAAAATGAATCATGTTAAGTTGCGTTCATTTTCACTTTCAAATTGACATCGATCTAAATTGCCTATTATAAAATTGAAATAAAAAAGTGTAAGTTCAAAAAAAATCAATGTCAAATGCAGTGTTCTGCTTTAAATGTGAACAAACTTGCGTGTGGGAAACATAGTTCATTAAGCAGTGTCCAATGTTGTGTTAGTACCGGTCAATTAAATCCGTGCGAAAGTTTTTGTAAAATTAGTACATATTTTTGGAGTTATATAAATAACCGCCCGTGGAAACTACTCTGCTTACTCATAAAGATCGTTGATTTTCTTTTAAGGTCCAGCATTACTACAGAGGATATAGCTGTTATCCGAAATCTAATTCAGGAACATCATGTTTTATATATTTCTCTTTTTGGACCAACTTTGAAACCGAAACATTATATTCTTACCCATTATCCACATGTTATTGAAATATGTGGACCAATCAAGTATTTTTGGAGTATGAGATTCGAGGCAAAACATCGGGAATCTCAACTGTACAGTAATGCTGTGACATCTAGAATAAATCCACCTCATACTTTAAGTAAAGGGTTTTCCAATAAGGACTTGACAACTTTTTTTCAAAATAAAATGCAAACCATTTGAGATATTTCAAAAACTTTATTATCGGGTTGAAGTACAATCAAAACATTTATGAATGGAACTCGACTTCGTTCATATGGCCACCGCGGGCACGTTTGCAGCGGTCGATTCGTTGGACCCAATTTTCGATGACTCGGCCACACATTTCGGCCGAAATGGCTGCTATTTCGTGTTCAATGTTGGCTCTGAGCTCTTCCAACGTCGTCGGCTTGTTGGCATAGACCAACGACTTGACGTGGCCCCAAAGAAAAAAGTCCAGAGGCGTTAAATCGCACGAACGAGGCGGCCAATCGACTGGTCCATTTCTTGAGATAACACGCTCATCAAACTTACTCTTCAATAAATCGATTGTAACGTGTGCTGTGTGGCTTGTGGCACCGTCCTGTTGAAACCACATGTTGTCCAAGTCCATATCTTCCAATTCGGGCCAAAAATAATCGGTAATCATGGCGCGATAACGATTACCATTCACAGTAACGTGACGATCATTATCGTCGACGAAAAAATATGGCCCTATGACGCCGCCAGCATGCAAACCGCACCAAACAGTTATTTTTTGTGGATGAAGTGGTCTTTCATGAAGCACATGTGGATTTTCACCGGACCAATAACGCATATTTTGCTTATTGACGAACCCACTTAGCCAAAAATGAGCTTCGTCACTGAAGATGATTTTGCGATGAAATTGATCATCTTGGCGCATCTTTTCCAGAGCCCAATCGGAGAACGTACGTCGCTTCAAATGGTCCATCGGCTTCAATTCTTGAGTCAGCTTGATCTTGTATGGGTGTAAACCAAGATCCTTACGCAAAATTCGCCATAACATGGTCTGGGCGATGCCCAACACTTGAGAACGCCGTGGAATTGACTGATTTGGATCATTTGCTACGGACGTTTCAACGGCAGCGATATTTTCGACACTTCGACCAACCCGTTGTCTCACTGGCACGGCAACATCACACAACGAATATGTAGACTCAAATTTTTGCACTAAACTTGTTACTGCCTGTCTACTAGGGCGAGAATTACGACCGAAAATCGGAGTTAACGCTCTTAAAGTAGCGGTCACCGACTCCGAATTTCTGTAGTAAATTTTTATAATTTGCAGACGTTGTTCCTTCGTGTACTTTACCATGATAAAAATGTTAAGTTTACTGAATAAATTGACAGTGACAGTTCGATGATTAGTGAAAGGGTGCGTTCACAAATTGAATTCAAAGTTGTCAAGTCCCTATTGGAAAACCCTTTATAAAGGCAGGTTTAAAATTTTCCAATTTTCTATGTCAATACGAACAGGGATTTGGTCCAGAATTTACTTATAAATCTTATAAAGATATTGCGTTCAGAGAACTTAACTGTGTTGAAACTGCATTTGAATTTACAACTGTAAGACTCGTTTACTCTTTGGTATACAGAGGTCGAATATATAAAGAAAATACTTATTTATCCATTTTTAACCATTTTAATGATCTTATTAATCTGTATAAAGTACATAAACTTTTTATAAGCAATAATGTCCTTTTCGCTTTAGTTTTTGAATTAGAAGTTAAATGTTTTGATGATCATTTTCAATCGTTTGAAATTGAAAATGTTTCGCGTGAACTTTCAGTATACAAAATAAACACTTTTACTAGTCCTCCAATTCATGTTTATCCTGCAAACAATGGCAAAATGTATGTGAGAAATAAAACAATTTAATCACATTTTATTCACATATTGTTACCTAATTATGGAATCAGTATTTGCATTGTAAAAACTTCCAGAAAGTTGTTGAATTATGTTTTAGTTTCTTATTTTATTAATGTAACTACGATATCAATAATAGGTATCTACTTCAGACTAGGGATGTTAAAAAAATTTCGATATATCGAAATTGCGATATTTTTTGAACGATATATCGATAATATCGGCCGATATTGTAAAAAGCGATATATCGATATATCGATATTGAAATCCGACTATCGGACTCGATATTTTTTTTAAGTATATCATATTTTAGAAATCGAACGGGTTTTTTGCATTTAATCTGCATTTTTGCTTATTTATGTGATATGCCAGAAACGTTGAAAGTAGAAAAAAAATTTCGATCAGGTATCTAACCGCTCCGTACCTTGTAGTTATTGGTTTTTTATCTTGCTCTTTCAAGTATGTTTGTATTAGAGGACCTTTTTTCGATCACATAATGTCTATCTCTGTTGAAACAACAAATTGCATCGAAATCACTTTGGTCTCGACATGAAAAACTCGTAGTGGAAGCAGCTTCTACCAGTCAGACAGTTCCAAGTCAAGGGTCCGTCCCAAATGAGTTGAAGCAGTACCTGGATCAATCCAACATGATGAGAACACCGGATTCGGATCCAATAAAATTTTGGTTTGATAGCCGTCATTTCACACCAGTTCTGTCGGATATCAGTCAGAAATACCTGATTGTCCCTGCCTCATCGGTGTCATCCCAAAGAGTTGCGTCGGCAATAAATATTGTGGTGCCAAATAATCGCAGTCGGCTTACTGGAGAGCATATTAAGGAGCGAGTATTCTTAACAACTGTCCCAGAAAAGTACTGGTTCTCATAAGCTTACATTTTAAAAATATGTCAATATATAATATTTCATTAATAAATAATTAAAATCAAGTTTGCTCAAGAGCAAAAGTATTAAGATACTTTTTTCGATTTTGCCCCTTTTATCCTTATTTTTTAAAAATAATATATTTAAAAAATAACAGTATTTCTATCCGGAAACTTTATTTCGATCAAAAAAAGGCATTATTTTGATTTAATAAGTCAACTGAGAAGAATTTTCCACTTTCCACCAACATTTCCAATAGTTCAATCAAAAAACTCTCAGATATTGAAATTGCAATGATAAAATTGAAATTGAATTTCAGACTCTAAAAATAGCTAAATTTGGCAACTGTGATCGAAGGCAACGAAATCAAATGTCATTTATTTATTAGCTTTCGGTTCGCTAAAAGCCGCGTGCGCCGTATTTTTTATTAATGTTAAGTTTGTTGCAGCATTGGAGTTTATTTTTCATTGGAAAAAATATTCGATATATCGATATTTTTCTCCGATATATCGTCAGCCGATATTGATATTTTTTTCAATATCGATATATCGATATATCGATATTTTTTTCCGATATTAACATCCCTACTTCAGACTACATTTACATGTGTACAAAAAAGATTATATGGCATTTTAAATAAATTGTTTGTTTTTTAATAACTTAAAAGTTGGGTTAAACAATTATTTTCGAAAATTCGAAGCATCGAAGATATGGATATCTACTACAACTATATGTAACTACTAAACCATTATACCTTTATTTTTTCTAATTGAAATAATACTAACTAAATATTTAATTAAAACGGCTATCTTTAAAAATAACGATGGCGGAATTAGGACGTTATTGAGACTACAATTTACACTATTAATTTGAAATGCTATCGCTTTTCTAAACAACATGGAGTCATGTAGATATGTTAATGTCCAATGTTAATTTAAAAATGATTCGCTTTAAGAACAACAATAAACGCAGTTCGCATAAACTTTTCCTCTCATGAATTTACAGTTTTCAATGTTAAATTAAAATTGTAAAGTTGTTGATACAACATCATGAACTATTGTTTCTAAATCTTTAGATATGTCAATTTGAAATTAAATTTTCTTAATTCTAATGTAGAATAAGTAAAATTTAATGCGTTATAACATTAATTATGTTCAATGTTATTTTAACAAGATTCATCTATGGCGCCAATTAATAGGGAAAATTTGTAGAAACAAAATGGTTTTTCAATGTTTTTACAATTTTTTTTTCTGAGTGTAGACAAATAAAATTTGGTTTCTGTTTAAAGGTTGACAAATAAAGTTTGCTAAAAGTAAAATTTTTTAAGGGGGTGGTGGAGCATGGAAGTGGAGGGGGTAAGCATTTTTTTTTAAAAATCACGTCTTTTCAACCCCTAAGAGTGTAAAAACGGGTTGAACACGTTTTCACGAATTCCGTCATATCTCTTAGGAGTGATAAGACATTAGATTGATTTTCACGTCCTCGGGCTTTCTTTATATGTATATATCTGAAAACTCATTTGAAGATTTTTGGATATTCAACCCCAAAGTGGGTGCAAGGGGGTTGCATATGTTTTCACAAATTCCTACATATTGCTCAGTTCTGATAATATATCGAATTAATTTTTAATTCTTAATTTCTACATAATCGTCAAAAAGTTGATTTCAGGATTTTTAGAAATTCAACTCCAATAGGACGTAAGGCTTTCGCCAAATTTCTTAGGATTGATGAGATATCAGGTTGGTTTTCACTTCCACAGACTTTATATATAATCGCCTACAAACGCATTTCTGATTTCATGTAATGGCCAAAGACCAAGTCACGAAAAACCCCCTAATCACGTAACAATTGATATTATACTACGACTTAGACTGCGTCCCGGTATATGACCCAATTACGTAATTCTTGTGTAATATGTGGCAGCGGAGTAAGTATTCTAGCGCAACCCCATTCTAACCTACACCGCATCTCAGAATTAACGCGTTCCGAACTTCTTCCAAAAAATAATAAAGTTGCGTCCAGACTGTTGGCAGATTTTATTTTTTGGTACTAAAGTATTGTTACGTGTAAGCCTGGCCACCGCGCAACTCGATCGATTACGAATAGGAAACAGCATCAACCGAATACCTAAGCTGCAAAATAACCCAATCAGAAACCTAGTTGAAGTAAGAGAGCGAAACAACACGACTATATCTCCCCTCTAATCGAATGCGCTCGAATGTACTGGAAGCCTAGAAGACCAAATGGAATGCTCTCAAGCGTTCCAGTTGCGTCCACACACACCACCGAGCGTAGATTCAAGAACAGTCTCGACTACAATCAAGTAGTAGAAAAGCAGATGAAGCTTTCAGCGAGGGACATAGTAATTTTTATTACGGCGACTGTGACAGCCAGCGTATATACGCGACCGTGTTGATAGAGAGCGAAAGTGATCGAGTCAAGCGATATATGGTATAAGCGGGCGGTACTGCCATACAGTGCGAATTATTGTGCGAATAGAATTAATAGTGCGATTGAATAAATTATCACTTATTTTTATTTTAACCGAATTGTGTTTTACTTGAAATCCCGGCGAACCCCTAGCTCGCAACAGTATTGTGATAGATCTGAAATTTATCCTGAAATTTTGTATTCTCACGTTTTAAAACTAGTAAACCCCTAAAAAAGCAAAAAAAAGGCAGTATGTCCGTATGCAAAAGTGTTTGAAGGCTCGTAGGTCACAAATTGCTTGGGTGAACCCCTACGAGTGGTATCTTTTGAGAGGGTTGTGGTGTGAGGAGTTGGAGGGGAGCGTTTTAGACGAAAAAAATGGCAATGAACCCATTTGTAAAAAAATTGTCGATAGGAGTTGAGGGGTGTGTGTTTGGTGGGGGGGGGGAGAAACAAGACATCTGAAACGAATCCATATCTCATGAACGGTAGATGTCACAAGGTTGAAGCTTTGTCGTTGTCTTAATGAATGCTAGGAGAATTGGCAATTTTTAAGGGCGAAGGTTGGGTGTAGGGATGGAGGGTAAAAAATTTGTAATTACAATATCATCTAAAACAATTATAGCAGTACCGGGATTTTGCACAGGGCGAGTCGCCCAAAATATCGTCCAAAAACCGAGCTTAGCGATTTTGTTTACAGATGGCTCGCCTATTAATTTGCAGCCTACTGCCATTATGCCACAAAATTGAGCTACTGACGAGAAAAAAGCGATTCGCTTCACGCCTGTCACGCATATTCTTTTCATCTATTTTTCTCGTCTAGTACTAGTGGAGTCCGAGTTGTTTGTTTACATTGCTTTCAATGGTATGCAATAAATAGCAATTCAAAAACATTTATTTCATCTAGAGTATAAAAATGTAACAGCAAAATTATCTATTTTCATGTTTTTTGTTACAACAAAACAAAAATAAATGTCCTCAGACCTTGTCTACGCAACGGCAGTAGTAACATTGGAAGATCTAAATACCAGGATCGATGCGGCAGCAATAGAAGTAAGGCAGCAGTTGAGGAATAATGAGCGTGCATTTATTATAATAAAAACATACTTCAGTCACGATCGGCTGCAATCCAATCGTATAATACTCTAGATGAATACTGAACTCCGATTTATATTGTAGTTGGGGATAAAGTAGAATTACGTGTGTGCATATTGTATGTCCTTTATTAAGGACTGCCATTAGATTGCTACTCAAACCTAAAAGACAATATTCAGTGTTTAATTTCATATCTTGAGCTAGGTAAGTCATCGAAAAAAAATTTCCTTTTTGAAGGACTTTCGCATGGGAGGTGCAGGAAGGACTCACTCGATTTCTTACATGTTTATCCTTTTCCTTGGAACCATTCAAAAATTAATGTGTACAAAATTTCAAATTCGTAGCTTGAAGCGTTCAAAAGTTATCGGAAAATATTGTTGAACACGTGTCTTAAGGATATTTTGTATGGCAGCTGCCAGAAGGAGTAAACGGATTTCGCTGATTAGTAAACTCGAACTTCGTTTTTACTCAAAACTAATTTGTACAAAATTTCCAATTCATAGCTAAAAGATTACTTGAGTTATATTAAGTTCCGTAAATTAAGTGAAGACGTTTTGACAGGGTATTTGTATGGCAGCTACACGAAGGACTAATAGGATTTCCTTCATAATTATATATTTAGCTCCAACTATTGGAAAAATAACACATACAAAATTACAAAGACGTAACTTAAACCCTTCTGAAGTTATCGACCAATATTCTTGAACACGTGTTTTAAGGACATTTTGTATGGCAGCTACCAGAAGGAGTAAAAGGATTTTGCTGACTAGTAAAGTCAAACTTCCTTTTCACTCAAAACGAATTTTTGAATTCGTAGCTAAAAGATTACTTGAGTTATAATGAGTTTCGTAAATTAAGTAAATACATTTTGACAGGATATTTGTGTGGCAGCTACACGAAGGACTAACAGGATTTTCTTCATAATCATATATTTAGCTCCAACTATTGGAAAAATAACACATACAAAATTTCAAAGACGTAGCTTAAACCCTTCTGAAGTTATCGACCAATATTCTTGAACACTGTTTTAAGGACATTTTGTATGGCAGCTACACGTAGGAGTAGAACGATTTTACCCGTTAACGAACTTAGCCTTGCAAATTCAATAAAACATCCAGATTCAAAATATCAAGATCCTAGTTGAAGGCGTTCTTGAGTTATCGTGCTAACGGACAGACGGACGGACGGACGGACGGACGGACGGACGGATGGACGTCAAGCGGATTTGAGGTTTTTGGCCACAAATAAGCAAAAAATAATATAAAACTTTTTTTCGTCCGAGGCTTGGTTCTATGCGTTACAAACTTTTGGGCTGGATTAAACTTATAATACTCTATATGATTTCATCTAGAGTATAAAAATTTTAAATAAAACATACCATTATTAAATTCTTTCAGTTCAAGCAAGTAGTGTAGATCAACATGTACATGCACTGACTTTTAAATATTTAATTTTCATGCGATATGTATTTTTACCTATTACTTCCAAAATGTTAATCGTAACTCATAGAATATGGTTCATAAAAAAATAAAATTAAGATGACATTTTTTTAATGAGGTTTTCTGAGAAAAACTACATTGATCACTGAATTTTTAGGGTTGACGTAGCAAAAATTTGTGTTTTCGAGTAAATATCTTCAGATTGGGTGCAGTTACAATTTAGACTGCTACATCAAATGAAAGGTAATTCGATTCCCTAAAAAACGAGTTATAACACTTTGCCTTGTGATTATTCGTTTTCAAGATATAACGTTTTAAGTGAGTCAAAAACACTTTTCTTAACCACCCTGTATCTCCACTGATATTGAAAATTAACCCACCCTGTAGAACAATTTATTTTTCCAAATATATCAATGAATAACCCCTTACAAGGTTGCGGACGGAGTGCCAAACACCCTGTATAATATGAAATAAATGATTGAAAAGATTTACTAATATGATGATTGCGCGTCGTCGTCGTTTCGTCGTTTCCCACATACATGTGTTGAGCTTATAATCTAGTTTATATTCTACAGTGATCAGACTATTTTATGGTTTCTGTAACTTCAATATTAATCCTTCGCGTAAAGCTTTTTAGCTACTATAATATTTTGTTTTTTCTATGTTTTTAATATGATTTATCCGCAACAATTATCTCAAAGGATTGAGTTTTTATTTCGCTTTTGCTTTGAATTTTACGGCGAAAATAGACGAGGAAGAAAAAAACATATAAATAATTTTAATAAAATAATCAATTTGATTGGATTAAAAATAAGATATACATATAATAATTTACAAAATATGTGTCAATGAATTTCTTTGCTTATATTATCGCTCTGGAATTATTATTAACTTGTTGTCTTTTGAATGTATATGTGTACATAATTGAAATAATTATTATTAGTTTTTTATGTTAGTTTCTTTGAATTATTTTTTATTGTATTGTATGTAATATATAATCATATACATAAAATATGATGAATGTTTTATCGATATATTATATCATTTCATAATTCTCCACATCTGAATTTTATTTCAATATAAGAAAGTCGTTAATTTACATAATAAAGTAACCGTCATATGTTTTTTATCATTGTCAACTCAATTCAATTTAATACAGTACATGTATTGTGAAATTGCGTTTTTATTTTATCATTTTACCGTATAATTATAAATCTGAATTAAATGGAGGATTTTTACCAAAATAAAATGGGAATTTTACACAAAAAGTGTGTAATAATTGCATTCTGTTGTGAACGGAGGCCTTGGAGTGAATATTTCAACTTGGAAAAGTCAAAATATTCGAGGGAAAGGAAGGTTCTGGAAAGAATGGGCCAATTCCTCCTACGTCCGAATTGGTGGCTGAAATCCGAGCGGAAGCGACACGCATGCTGGCGGCCGGGACTAGCTACGGCAGTTGTGGGGGGGGTTCTTGCCCAGATTTCAGACCATAAACCCTTGGCCTGTACAACAAAAAATTTCGTGTCGGCTTACTCCAGGGTAATTTAAAATTGGGACTATTTTCCCAATAGGTCGTGAAAGACCAAGAAGCGGTGGAATGGCGCGACTTCGCGATTTGTCAGGGCGCTTAGGTGGTATAGCGCCCTGTCTACCCACCCTACCTCAGCCATGACTGTCCAAAAACATCATCTGTCATGGCCCCTTATTGAGGTTCAGGGCGGAGCTCAAACGCTCGGGTTCATTTTCAAAATTGGCCTTTAGCCTTTACGCATCATAACAAAAAAACCAATAAAATAAAATTCTGAAAACGGATCAAAAAAAAACAAAACCAAAAAAAATATAATGCAAATGAAAAATAAAAAAATTAAAAAAAACTCACAAACAATTTGTTTCCTTTTCTTTCTTTCTTCTTTAACTTTTTAACTTATTATTATTTAATTTATTGTAAGTACTGTCTGTCTGTCCTGTCAGTCATGTTATTTTATTTATTTTTAAATTTAATTATTTTAACTCATTTTTTAGTTTTAATTATTTTAGGTCATTTTCATTTTAAATTTAATTCTTTTTAAAAAAAATTCATGCAGAGGTTCGCGAAGGAGCGGAGCGATTTTTTTTTTTTATTTGATTTATTACTTTAACCGACGTCTTTACATTATTCAATCCACCGCTTTCGAATAAAAAAACAAGTCCGTAAACCGAAAGAGAGAAGTTCGGATCGGCGAAGAAAGCGGCTCTTTACTTTATACAGTAGCAATTACTTTTATCGCATTTAAACTTAATCGATTCATTTTTTTTCAAAAAAAAAATTCCATTGATTATTGCGTTAAAATTAACCGAATGTGTACGTGCATCTCAGGTAAAAATACGTAGGATTGGCTTTTCGAAGACTTTCGTCTATCATAATCACATGAGCTTCACACTCGCGCAGGACGATTCACAAGTATTTAAAACTTTCGCCCGTTTATCAGCCTTTTTGGACAGAAATTACAGGAAAACTTAAAATTCCCGAATTCGAACTATACAGCACTCGTGACACTTTGACACATTTTATTACAGGCGATGAATTTATAATCGAAGAAAAAAATAAAAAAATTGGAAACTTGGGTGCTGGTCTCGAGACCCTAATCAGCATCCCCGCGAAATTGTGGCTTTTTATCGTATTCGTAGCGGACATGCAACTCGATTTAACCTTACTGGTCTTCGGAGGGCACAAGCGCCGTTTCGCTTTCCACAGATTTACAATAAAATTTAACTGGGCAAAAGAGAGTTGGAAATTGACCGAATTCCTCACAAAATTCTACATCACGGCACCACTACAGAACTCCTTTCTTTCGCACTTTCACAGATTGTCGTACAATTTAACTTCCGACCGAACAAAGAACCCCGTTCACTGCGATTAATGCACGCAATTTGTGCAATTCTAATTACGTGGTGCACACACGTCAGGTAAATCAGACAGTCCAATCATTCCCCGGAAATTCGCCGTTATTTTCGGATTTGGTTCGGATCTTTTTTTTTCTTTTACAATTAAAAGGGAACTGTGGTAGTAAAACAATGAAATTAACGCAAAAGTTGAAAAAACACAAAACAAAAGCAAATTATAAGTCGAAAATTTTCAAGTTTTGTTTGGTTTGCTACGAGTATTTACTTAGTGCCAGCAATTGAAAATATGCCAAACTTCCTGTTCCGATGAAACTAAACGAAATCTCGAATCTTTTTGGTGGGACCCGTTCTGCGAATCAAAAATCGAACTTTCAACCCCCAATTGATGACGTTCTTCGCACCGACTTTTCTCACATCTCCCGTGTACGGCGACGTTTTTTTTTTCACTTGCTTGTGTATCGCGGCGGACTTTC
This sequence comes from Beris morrisii, assembly GCA_951812415.1. Lineage (NCBI taxonomy): Eukaryota > Metazoa > Arthropoda > Insecta > Diptera > Stratiomyidae > Beris > Beris morrisii. Next base: position 100,728,506 of record OX638311.1, read on the forward strand.
AGAACACACTTTTGGAAACACGTCACACACAATCGGCCAACAATTGCTCGCAATGTTTTCGAACAATACCCCGAATTTCTATTGCACGCAATTGCAATTTAAATTGGATCGTTTTTGGTTTTGGGGAGAATTTTTCAGCCTCTAACGAATTTCACGTTGGACTTGACCCGACCGTCGACTGCCTTTTTCGAGACCCAACACGTTCCTCTCTCTCGCCCGCTATGCCGCTTCCAGCATTTACCGAATAACGGTTGCCTTCCAAGACCCGTCTCGTTGTTAAGTTGGTGGCAGTTACGGGTGTGACCAAAACTCATCAAAAAGCTGAGTTCTGAGCGCACCCGCAACCGCTCAGCGGAAATTCATGAGTTGTCGGTTGACAACTCAACAACCTCATGCTCACGCTGAGAGCCGGGCAAATATGGGCCTAACCTCTCGAATCACTGCCGCAGATCCTTGGAGTGATAGATCCCCACACGCTAGCCTCCTAGATCCTCCAATTCGTATCGTGAGTTGCCTAGCACACGACGAATCCTGCACTTGAGGAACTTCTACGCCAGCTTGGCGTTATAATTCTGCGCGGCTGTGGACAGGGAAAAATTTCTTCTGTACACCTATTGTCCTACACAAAATTGTGTTTTAGCAGCACGCAGATTATAACGCTTGCTACTGTCCTCATGTGCGACCCTTATTAGCTGTACATTTGACTCTCCCAGCGCTCGCAAACGCTTCAGCAGTTCGTAGTCCTTCCCATGCAACATCATGTGATTTCCAATCAAAACCTGATAAGGAGAAAATCCAGTGGCTTGGTGGAGTGACCTCCGAAGTGCACATCCAATTTTGCTTAGACTCTCATCCCATCGTGTTTGGTCATCAGTGATGAATGCGCGAATTCCAGCCAGGATGGACTAATTGACACGCTCCGAAGCATTCGCTTGCGGTGAGTAGCTCGGGGTGTACAGGTGTTGAACTCCGTATTTATTCAACATGGAGTTAAACACATTCGACCTGAATTGAGAGCCGTTATCGGAGAGGATCGTCTCAGGTGTTCCAAACGTATGGAAGACCTGTCCCTCCAAATAGTTGGTAATCTCTTCGGCAGTGATTCGCCCCAAAGGATGTAACAGGGGGAATTTCGTGAAATGGTCCAAGACGATCAAGCTATCTTACCCCGTTTGGTACGCGTATATGGTCCCAGTACGTCGATGTAAAGGTGCTGGAATGGCTGATCCGTCTGGAACGGTTCTCCCATAGGCGCTCGTAGAGGTCTGTTCGGGGACTTTGTCTCTTTACAAGTATCGCACGCCAGAACGTAGGTGCGTACTTGTGTAGCCATTCCGGGCCAGTACAAAAATCGCCTGACTCGCTCTAGCGTTTTGACATAACCACCATGGACCGTGGTATCCGCCTCGTGCGCCTGAGCAATCGCAGTTGACGTAAGGCTCGATGGAATCCACAACTTCCAGGCCCTGTCTTCAGCAATCGGGTCACCGTTGTGAGGCTCTGTGCGCTTGTACACGAAACCATCCCTCACGCATACGTCAGGAAGCCGATCGGCGTTCGCATCGACAGTGGACACTAATTCTTTATATTCCTTGCCAGAGAACTCTGGAGAATCCTTGTCCACCATCGGTGCCACGTTGATCAGCGCATTTAATCCCTCTTCGTATACGCGAGAGAGAGCGTCGGGTACAACGTTCAGGCTCCCTCGTCGGTGCTCGATTGTGAAGTCGTAACCTTGGAGTTTTAAACTCCACCTTGCCAACCGTCCTTGCAGGTCTTTCTGCGACATGAGCCATTTGAGACTTGCGTGGTCAGTAACGACTTTAAACGCCGTCCCTTCTACATAGGCTCGAAATTTTTTCACGCTCAACACAGCTGCATAACACTCGAGTTCGGTTACGCTGTAGTTGCGTTGAGCGGAAGTGAGCTTCTGTGACATATACGCCACAGGACATTCCGATCCGTCGTCGTTTTCCGGAAAGACAACGCTACCCACACCTGATTTACTGGCATCGCATTGTATTACGAAAGGCCTCCGAAAATCGGGATTGATTAGTAATGGGGCCTTCGTCAGCAAGTCTTTCACTTGTAGGAATGAAGTTTGTGCCTCTGTAGTCCAAGCAAACTGGTTGGACTTCTTTAGAGTGTCTGAGATCGGTGACACGGTAGCGGCAAAGTTGGGGACGAATCGTCGATACCAGCCTGCCATGCCAAGGAAGCGTCGTCCTTGACGTGCGGACTTTGGCGAAGGGTAATCGACGATGGCTGAGACTTTGTTCGGATCTGTCTTCAAGGCTCCGTCTCCAACGATGTATTCGAGATATTTTACCTCTCTCAGACAAAACTTGCTCTTGCCGACGTTGATTGTCAGGCCAGCCTTTCGCAAACACTCTGCGACTTCAGCCAACAAAACCAAATGTGAGTCGAAATCCTCAGAAATCAACAGCAGATCGTCCAAATATACGAACACCTGTTCCTTCAACTCGGGTGGGATGACTTTGTCCATCAAACGACACATCCTTTGCGGCGCGTTGCATAACCCAAAAGGCATGCGGGTGTAGTGGTATAGAGGCCGGCCAGGAATGGTAAACGCGGTGTACTCTCTGGATTTGTTCTCGAGAGGAATCTGCCAAAAGGCGTCTTTCAGGTCAAGGCTGGTGATAAAGTTGGCTCGCGGCAAACGACTTAAGATACCGTCAATATGTGGTAGTGGATATGCATCCTTCTTCGTCACATTATGACTTTGCGCGAGTCCAAGCACAACCTAACCTTGCCTGGTTTCCTCACGAGAACCACAGGCGAGCTCCACGCACTCTGACTGGTCTCTATCACGCCAAGTGCTCTCATGCGATCGATCTCGTCATATAAGAGTTTTTGGATCGCAGGAGACACGGGATAGTGACTAGCATCACCAACGTCTATACTATGTTCGACGACGTTGGTCACACCCAGTCCATGAACTTCGTATGATGGAAATTTGGACTTTGCCATTTCCAACCTCTCCACATCTGTGGACGTTAAATGGTGGGCATCCGGAGCTATCAGTTGCGATGCAGTATCGGGAGTATCGACCGCGCTGATGATGCTAGGAGCAAGCTGGAAGGATCGCCAGAAATCTACGCCAAGGTATAGTTCCTGCGACAGGCTCGGCACGATGTATAGAGTGATGGGCTTAGTTTTACCACGAAAGGTAATTTCGGTAACTACTGTGCCCAAAACTTTTTGTGCAGCACCATCAGCTGTCTTCACCTCTTGACAGACTGGTCGATATTTCACCTGTGCATCTTGGAGGCGTTGTAGGGAGTTTGCCCCCAGGCAACTGATGCTCGCCCCACTATCGAGGAGTCCTTGAACGTCCACTCCGTACAGGGATACCACAGCGTACGGACGTACGTCAAACGGCTCGGTGATAATCGTCAACAAAATAGCTTTCTTTTTTTCATGCACCATCCTCCAGAATATACGAAGGCGCAAGATTGACTTTCTGCGACCCGCTCCATTCATTAGTGATGATACTTCATCATCACTCGCGACTAGAGTAGATGAAAAAATTCGCTCTCGAGCCTCCATATATTCCTTTAGCCGTAGATGGTAAGGCTTGTGAGGATGGAGGGAATGACGTCTTGGATTCTCCTGAACCTTAAGGTCATCTTCAGGCCGAGAAACAGCCGGCTCCGTCTTATCGCTTTCTTTACGTAATATTGTGACGTGCGGAGTGTTAGTTGACGAGAAAATAGGTTGGGATGATTTTACGCTAAAAGGATGGGAGTTAGGTTCAAAAAATGTTGAGGTAAGGGTAGTAAAATTTGGAGGGTTGTTTGGGAGGGTTGAAAAATGGGTTAAAGTTTTCTTATTAGGGAGTTCAAAATTAAATTGGGAATTGGAATCCGGGTGACGAAAAATATTTCCTACTGCGGTCGGGTTGCAGTGCTCGGACGGTAGGAACCCGTTGTCCTTCCGTCCCTTCGGCCGTTTCCCGCCTTGCAATGGATGCAGTTGGGCTTTAGCACGTCAGCCCGCCCACATCCAAAGCAGAAGATGCCTTTGGTGGCTTCCCCACATTCACGATATCCATGCCCCTCCTTCCCACAATTCCAACAAATCAGGGGGTTCGATAGTCCGGCCACGTCGACTGAAGGAGGCGTATTCGGATTCCCTTCGTCGATTTGCTCCTGTAATTCGTGGATTCTGGTTTGGTTCCAGGGGGATGGTCTGGTAGCCTTACGCACATCTTCCACTTGTCCCACTAGCCGACGTAATTCGTCCATCGTTAGGACTGAGTGGAAGCACATTTGTTGCTGTGTGCTGACCACCAGATTTCCGCGCACCAGATCCACGAATTCGGACTCCATCATGGCAGTGCGCAGCAACGTGCGAAGCTCCGTCATGTCTTGTTCATAAGACATGAAGGGCTCATTTGGCGCTTGCCGTTTGCCAAGCATCTGCTTGCGCACCTCCCAATCCGTACTTCGCTCTCCCCAGACTTGTAGGAAGGCATCCTTCAGGTTACCCCACGATGCGTCGGGGTTAGATCGACGCCACAACCAGTACCACTTGTTGGGCCGACCATCCAGCAGCAGATGGAAACCCTGCGTCAGCAGATCTAAGTTGCCGCGTAAGTCGCTCATCGCGAGAGTTTCGGCCCTAAAAATCATCTCCTCTGCGCGTAGGAGTTGGCGATCTCCGTTGAAGCGAAGACGCCAATGCCTTATTGGGCTGCAGGAATTTCGTTGGCGATAGTTAGGGCCGTGGCTAACGCGATCGCTGGCCCCAGCGGCCGCTTCGATCCGCTGAACTACCCTCCCTGTCATGGCACGCGAGTTTCGATCTGCTGCCGAATAGTGGGCCCCCACTGGCTCTTGTGATTCCCGCTCCTCCTGCATAACCGTTCTAATTAGTTGCACCAATTGTTCCACTCCAAGTTCAGTCCGGACCACAGGCGGATCTGCGCGCACTGTCGCTGGTATTACCTCCTCATGCATATCCGACCAACGAGGCCTTACCCCCCCTTTTGGTGAACTTGTGCCTGGAAACGCGAGTTGGTCAACCCCTTGCTCCTGCACCATTGATCCGTCAGGGGCGTAAAAGACACGACCGCCGACTGTCTCCGGCGGAAAATCTACATTTAACCTACTAGGTGAAATTCCGCCTGTCGGAGACTTGGGAGCTGCCAATTTTTGTCTACTGCGTGTTACAGCTCCGGTTCTGGCGGTTGCGCCCTCCACGCCCCGAACCGACCAATAGTCCTGGACAGTTATTGTTGCTCTGAACCCACGATTCCAAGCATTCCAGGTGGAAACTATGGCCACACTTGGACCTGGCTTCACGGTTCAATTCCACGACCTCCTGACACGTCGTGCAAATTGAATCCGTCGCCTTCGATGGTGAACGCGCCAGTGGCATGATTTAAGCGGAAAAAAAATTAACGAGTGATTGAATAATTAATTGAGCGGATGATCGAACGAGTGTATGAATGAGTGAACAAATGAATATTTGATAAATAAAAAAAAATATTTGAACGAATGAACGACTGAATGAACGAGTGAATGAATTAATTAGTAAATGAGTGAACGAGCGAATAAATTAGTATAGATGAAACTGCTGAATGAATAACATGAAATAGAATCGTGAATGAATATCTGAGTGAACGAGTGAGTGATGAACGAGTAAGTGATGAACGAATGAGTGATTAAATAAAAAAAAATTGAGTGATTAAAAAAATACTGGACGATTGGTCGATTGTCCAAAAAAAATTTTAATATCCGAACGATTGAATGAACGAGTGAATGGTGAACGAGTGAATGATGAACGAATGAGTGATTAACGAATGAGTCTCTGAACGAGTGAGTATTTACAGTGAATTAATGAATGAGTGAATTATTGTACGAGTGAGCTATTATAAAAAAATGAATTATCGACGAGTGAATGAAATAATTGAGCAATTGAACGACTGAATGATGAACGAATGAATATTGACGAGTGAGTTATTGAACAAAAATTAATTATTAAAAAAATTATTGATTGAACGAATAATAAAAAAAATCAATAATTGATTGTCTGAACGCATGAGTGAATCCAGAATGTATGAATATATCAAAAAAATAACCAAATGAACCCTCACGTCGTCGCTCCTTTCCCCTCCACTCATATGCAGCAAATCGCGAAGTCGATCTCTGTCTTTCTCGACTTAACGGGAAAATCGGGATCGCGAGAAAAAAAAAATGCAATATAAAAAAAATTTGGGAAGAAAAATAGCAACAAGAAAAATCAAAATCAACAAGCAAAAAAAAATCTAAGTCAAATTTTCGTCCGAAGACTTACCAAAAAAATTTAATTACCAAAAAAAATATACTACGTTAGTTCAAAAAAATTATTTTACTTTACAAAGGAACTCTAAAAATAAGGATAAGGAAATAGGGGACTTCTCCGAAATTTCGACGATATTTTCTATCACCAAACTCACTAATGTTTCGCAAGTATTGTGCCCAATTGTCTGACGACATGCCCGCCAAGACAAGGCATGCCCAGCTCTCAATTGGGTACTTACGAACCAAAGGTGGAATGGGTCAAGAAAATAAATTCTGACCCAACTTACATCACATCAATCTCGCATACATACAATGTTTCCCTTTCCTATGGAACCGAGTTGGAGCCTAAAGGTTGCCAAAACGGTTCGTCAATAGGTCTGTTCCACATTGCCTCCATACCAGACCGATGAGATGGTTTGCTGTGGAAAAATCAGAAAAGCTGTACACTTGGACTGTTGTTGCCGTTCAGGCGAAAATTCGGTCGCAGAACGACAAAATTTAAGTCCTTTTGCCCATCAACTTTTTGCACGGAATTTTTCTGAACTCGCGCGTGTTGATGAGCTACGCTTTGTGCACCAAGCGTAGCTGTGGCTAGCCCCACGTTGGGCGCCATTTTGTTGTGAACGGAGGCCTTGGAGTGAATATTTCGACTTGAAAAAGTCAAAATATTCGAGGGAAAGGAAGGTTCTGGAAAGAATGGGTCAATTCCTCCTACGTCCGAATTGGTGGCTGAAATCCGAGCGGAAGCGACACGCTTGCTGGCGGCCGGGACTAGCTACGGCAGTTGTGGCGGGGTTCTTGCCCAGATTTCAGACCATAAACCCTTGGCCTGTACAACAAAAAATTTCGTGTCGGCTTACTCCAGGGTAATTTAAAATTGGGACTATTTTCCCAATAGGTCGTGAAAGACCAAGAAGCGGTGGAATGGCGCGACTTCGCGATTTGTCAGGGCGCTTAGGTGGTATAGCGCCCTGTCTACCCACCCTACCTCAGCCATGACTGTCCAAAAACATCATCTGTCATGGCCTCTTATTGAGGTTCAGGGCGGAGCTCAAACGCTCGGGTTCATTTTCAAAATTGGCCTTTAGCCTTTACGCATCATAACAAAAAAAACAATAAAATAAAATTCTGAAAACGGATCAAAAAAAAAACAAAACCAAAAAAAATATAATGCAAATGAAAAAAAAAAATTAAAAAAAACTCACCCCATTTAATTTGTTTCCTTTTCTTTCTTTCTTCTTTAACTTTTTAACTTATTATTATTTAATTTATTGTAAGTACTGTCTGTCTGTCCTGTCAGTCATGTTATTTTATTTATTTTTAAATTTAATTATTTTAACTCATTTTTTAGTTTTAATTATTTTAGGTCATTTTCATTTTAAATTTAATTCTTTTTAAAAAAAATTCATGCAGAGGTTCGCGAAGGAGCGGTGCGATTTTTTTTTTATTTTATTTATTATTTTAACCGACGTCTTTACATTATTCAATCCACCGCTTTCGAATAAAAAAACAAGTCCGTAAACCGAAAGAGAGAAGTTCGGATCGGCGAAGAAAGCGGCTCTTTACTTTAAACTTAATCGATTCATTTTTTTTCAAAAAAAAAATTCCTTTTGATTATTGCGTTAAAATTAACCGAATGTGTACGTGCATCTCAGGTAAAAATACGTAGGATTGGCTTTTCGAAGACTTTCGTCTATCATAATCACATGAGCTTCACACTCGCGCAGGACGATTCACAAGTATTTAAAACTTTCGCCCGTTTATCAGCCTTTTTGGACAGAAATTACAGGAAAACTTAAAATTCCCGAATTCGAACTATACAGCACTCGTGACACTTTGACACATTTTATTACAGGCGATGAATTTATAATCGAAGAAAAAAATAAAAAAATTGGAAACTTGGGTGCTGGTCTCGAGACCCTAATCAGCATCCCCGCGAAATTGTGGCTTTTTATCGTATTCGTAGCGGACATGCAACTCGATTTAACCTTACTGGTCTTCGGAGGGCACAAGCGCCGTTTCGCTTTCCACAGATTTACAATAAAATTTAACTGGGCAAAAGAGAGTTGGAAATTGACCGAATTCCTCACAAAATTCTACATCACGGCACCACTACAGAACTCCTTTCTTTCGCACTTTCACAGATTGTCGTACAATTTAACTTCCGACCGAACAAAGAACCCCGTTCACTGCGATTAATGCACGCAATTTGTGCAATTCTAATTACGTGGTGCACACACGTCAGGTAAATCAGACAGTCCAATCATTCCCCGGAAATTCGCCGTTATTTTCGGATTTGGTTCGGATCTTTTTTTTTCTTTTACAATTAAAAGGGAACTGTGGTAGTAAAACAATGAAATTAACGCAAAAGTTGAAAAAACACAAAACAAAAGCAAATTATAAGTCGAAAATTTTCAAGTTTTGTTTGGTTTGCTACGAGTATTTACTTAGTGCCAGCAATTGAAAATATGCCAAACTTCCTGTTCCGATGAAACTAAACGAAATCTCGAATCTTTTTGGTGGGACCCGTTCTGCGAATCAAAAATCAAACTTTCAACCCGCAATTGACGACGTTCTTCGCACCGACGAACACTTTTCTCACATCTCCCGTGTACGGCGACGTTTTTTTTTTCACTTGCTTGTGTATCGCGGCGGACTTTCAGAACACACTTTTGGAAACACGTCACACACAATCGGCCAACAATTGCTCGCAATGTTTTCGAACAATACCCCGAATTTCTATTGCACGCAATTGCAATTTAAATTGGATCGTTTTTGGTTTTGGGGAGAATTTTTCAGCCTCTAACGAATTTCACGTTGGACTTGACCCGACCGTCGACTGCCTTTTTTGAGACCCAGCACGTTCCTCTCTCTCGCCCGCTATGCCGCTTCCGGCATTTACCGAATAACGGTTCCCTTCCAAGACCCGTCTCGTTGTTAAGTTGGTGGCAGTTACGGGTGTGACCAAAACTCATCAAAAAGCTGAGTTATGAGCGCACCCGCAACCGCTCAGCGGAAATTCATGAGTTGTCGGTTGACAACTCAACAACCTCATGCTCACGCTGAGAGCCGGGCAAATATGGACCTAACCTCTCGAATCACTGCCGCAGATCCTTGGAGTGATAGATCCCCACACGCTAGCCTCCTAGATCCTCCAATTCGTATCGTGAGTTGCCTAGCACACGACGAATCCTGCACTTGAGGAACTTCTACGCCAGCTTGGCGTTATAATTCTGCGCGGCTGTGGACAGGGAAAAATTTCTTCTGTACACCTCTTGTCCTACACAAAATTGTGTTTTAGCAGCACGCAGATTATAACGCTTGCTACTGTCCTCATGTGCGACCCTTATTAGCTGTACATTTGACTCTCCCAGCGCTCGCAAACGCTTCAGCAGTTCGTAGTCCTTCCCATGCAACATCATGTGATTTCCAAACAAAACCTGATAAGGAGAAAATCCAGTGGCTTGGTGGAGTGACCTCCGAAGTGCACATCCAATTTTGCTTAGACTCTCATCCCATCGTGTTTGGTCATCAGTGATGAATGCGCGAATTCCAGCCAGGATGGACTAATTGACACGCTCCGAAGCATTCGCTTGCGGTGAGTAGCTCGGGGTGTACAGGTGTTGAACTCCGTATTTGTTCAACATGGAGTTAAACACATTCGACCTGAATTGAGAGCCGTTATCGGAGAGGATCGTCTCAGGTGTTCCAAACGTATGGAAGACCTGTCCCTCCAAATAGTTGGTAATCTCTTCGGCAGTGATTCGCCCCAAAGGATGTAACAGGGGGAATTTCGTGAAATGGTCCAAGACGATCAAGCTATCTTACCCCGTTTGGTACGCGTATATGGTCCCAGTACGTCGATGTAAAGGTGCTGGAATGGCTGATCCGTCTGGAACGGTTCTCCCATAGGCGCTCGTAGAGGTCTGTTCGGGGACTTTGTCTCTTTACAAGTATCGCACGCCAGAACGTAGGTGCGTACTTGTGTAGCCATTCCGGGCCAGTACAAAAATCGCCTGACTCGCTCTAGCGTTTTGACATAACCACCATGGACCGTGGTATCCGCCTCGTGCGCCTGAGCAATCGCAGTTGACGTAAGGCTCGATGGAATCCACAACTTCCAGGCCCTGTCTTCAGCAATCGGGTCACCGTTGTGAGGCTCTGTGCGCTTGTACACAAAACCATCCCTCACGCATACGTCAGGAAGCCGATCGGCGTTCGCATCGACAGTAGACACTAATTCTTTATATTCCTTGCCAGAGAACTCTGGAGAATCCTTGTCCACCATCGGTGCCACGTTGATCAGCGCATTTAATCCCTCTTCGTATACGCGAGAGAGAGCGTCGGGTACAACGTTCAGGCTCCCTCGTCGGTGCTCGATTGTGAAGTCGTAACCTTGGAGTTTTAAACTCCACCTTGCCAACCGTCCTTGCAGGTCTTTCTGCGACATGAGCCATTTGAGACTTGCGTGGTCAGTAACGACTTTAAACGCCGTCCCTTCTACATAGGCTCGAAATTTTTTCACGCTCAACACAGCTGCATAACACTCGAGTTCGGTTACGCTGTAGTTGCGTTGAGCGGAAGTGAGCTTCTGTGACATATACGCCACAGGACATTCCGATCCGTCGTCGTTTTCCGGAAAGACAACGCTACCCACACCTGATTTACTGGCATCGCATTGTATTACGAAAGGCCTCCGAAAATCGGGATTGATTAGTAATGGGGCCTTCGTCAGCAAGTCTTTCACTTGTAGGAATGAAGTTTGTGCCTCTGTAGTCCAAGCAAACTGGTTGGACTTCTTTAGAGTGTCTGAGATCGGTGACACGGTAGCGGCAAAGTTGGGGACGAATCGTCGATACCAGCCTGCCATGCCAAGGAAGCGTCGTCCTTGACGTGCGGACTTTGGCGAAGGGTAATCGACGATGGCTGAGACTTTGTTCGGATCTGTCTTCAAGGCTCCGTCTCCAACGATGTATTCGAGATATTTTACCTCTCTCAGACAAAACTTGCTCTTGCCGACGTTGATTGTCAGGCCAGCCTTTCGCAAACACTCTGCGACTTCAGCCAACAAAACCAAATGTGAGTCGAAATCCTCAGAAATCAACAGCAGATCGTCCAAATATACGAATACCTGTTCCTTCAACTCGGGTGGGATGACTTTGTCCATCAAACGACACATCCTTTGCGGCGCGTTGCATAACCCAAAAGGCATGCGGGTGTAGTGGTATAGAGGCCGGCCAGGAATGGTAAACGCGGTGTACTCTCTGGATTTGTTCTCGAGAGGAATCTGCCAAAAGGCGTCTTTCAGGTCAAGGCTGGTGATAAAGTTGGCTCGCGGCAAACGACTTAAGATACCGTCAATATGTGGTAGTGGATATGCATCCTTCTTCGTCACATTATGACTTTGCGCGAGTCCAAGCACAACCTAACCTTGCCTGGTTTCCTCACGAGAACCACAGGCGAGCTCCACGCACTCTGACTGGTCTCTATCACGCCAAGTGCTCTCATGCGATCGATCTCGTCATATAAGAGTTTTTGGATCGCAGGAGACACGGGATAGTGACTAGCATCACCAACGTCTATACTATGTTCGACGACGTTGGTCACACCCAGTCCATGAACTTCGTATGATGGAAATTTGGACTTTGCCATTTCCAACCTCTCCACATCTGTGGACGTTAAATGGTGGGCATCCGGAGCTATCAGTTGCGATGCAGTATCGGGAGTATCGACCGCGCTGATGATGCTAGGAGCAAGCTGGAAGGATCGCCAGAAATCTACGCCAAGGTATAGTTCCTGCGACAGGCTCGGCACGATGTATAGAGTGATGGGCTTAGTTTTACCACGAAAGGTAATTTCGGTAACTACTGTGCCCAAAACTTTTTGTGCAGCCCCATCAGCTGTCTTCACCTCTTGACAGACTGGTCGATATTTCACCTGTGCATCTTGGAGGCGTTGTAGGGAGTTTGCCCCCAGGCAACTGATGCTCGCCCCACTATCGAGGAGTCCTTGAACGTCCACTCCGTACAGGGATACCACAGCGTACGGACGTACGTCAAACGGCTCGGTGATAATCGTCGACAAAATAGCTTTCTTTTTTTCATGCACCATCCTCCAGAATATACGAAGGCGTAAGATTGACTTTCTGCGACCCGCTCCATTCATTAGTGATGATACTTCATCATCACTCGCGACTAGAGTAGATGAAAAAATTCGCTCTCGAGCCTCCATATATTCCTTTAGCCGTAGATGGTAAGGCTTGTGAGGATGGAGGGAATGACGTCTTGGATTCTCCTGAACCTTAAGGTCATCTTCAGGCCGAGAAACAGCCGGCTCCGTCTTATCGCTTTCTTTACGTAATATTGTGACGTGCGGAGTGTTAGTTGACGAGAAAATAGGTTGGGATGATTTTACGCTAAAAGGATGGGAGTTAGGTTCAAAAAATGTTGAGGTAAGGGTAGTAAAATTTGGAGGGTTGTTTGGGAGGGTTGAAAAATGGGTTAAAGTTTTCTTATTAGGGAGTTCAAAATTAAATTGGGAATTGGAATCCGGGTGACGAAAAATATTTCCTACTGCGGTCGGGTTGCAGTGCTCGGACGGTAGGAACCCGTTGTCCTTCCGTCCCTTCGGCCGTTTCCCGCCTTGCAATGGATGCAGTTGGGCTTTAGCACGTCAGCCCGCCCACATCCAAAGCAGAAGATGCCTTTGGTGGCTTCCCCACATTCACGATATCCATGCCCCTCCTTCCCACAATTCCAACAAATCAGGGGGTTCGATAGTCCGGCCACGTCGACTGAAGGAGGCGTATTCGGATTCCCTTCGTCGATTTGCTCCTGTAATTCGTGGATTCTGGTTTGGTTCCAGGGGGATGGTCTGGTAGCCTTACGCACATCTTCCACTTGTCCCACTAGCCGACGTAATTCGTCCATCGTTAGGACTGAGTGGAAGCACATTTGTTGCTGTGTGCTGACCACCAGATTTCCGCGCACCAGATCCACGAATTCGGACTCCATCATGGCAGTGCGCAGCAACGTGCGAAGCTCCGTCATGTCTTGTTCATAAGACATGAAGGGCTCATTTGGCGCTTGCCGTTTGCCAAGCATCTGCTTGCGCACCTCCCAATCCGTACTTCGCTCTCCCCAGACTTGTAGGAAGGCATCCTTCAGGTTACCCCACGATGCGTCGGGGTTAGATCGACGCCACAACCAGTACCACTTGTTGGGCCGACCATCCAGCAGCAGATGGAAACCCTGCGTCAGCAGATCTAAGTTGCCGCGTAAGTCGCTCATCGCGAGAGTTTCGGCCCTAAAAATCATCTCCTCTGCGCGTAGGAGTTGGCGATCTCCGTTGAAGCGAAGACGCCAATGCCTTATTGGGCTGCAGGAATTTCGTTGGCGATAGTTAGGGCCGTGGCTAACGCGATCGCTGGCCCCAGCGGCCGCTTCGATCCGCTGAACTACCCTCCCTGTCATGGCACGCGAGTTTCGATCTGCTGCCGAATAGTGGGCCCCCACTGGCTCTTGTGATTCCCGCTCCTCCTGCATAACCGTTCTAATTAGTTGCACCAATTGTTCCACTCCAAGTTCAGTCCGGACCACAGGCGGATCTGCGCGCACTGTCGCTGGTATTACCTCCTCATGCATATCCGACCAACGAGGCCTTACCCCCCCTTTTGGTGAACTTGTGCCTGGAAACGCGAGTTGGTCAACCCCTTGCTCCTGCACCATTGATCCGTCAGGGGCGTAAAAGACACGACCGCCGACTGTCTCCGGCGGAAAATCTACATTTAACCTACTAGGTGAAATTCCGCCTGTCGGAGACTTGGGAGCTGCCAATTTTTGTCTACTGCGTGTTACAGCTCCGGTTCTGGCGGTTGCGCCCTCCACGCCCCGAACCGACCAATAGTCCTGGACAGTTATTGTTGCTCTGAACCCACGATTCCAAGCATTCCAGGTGGAAACTATGGCCACACTTGGAACTGGCTTCACGGTTCAATTCCACGACCTCCTGACACGTCGTGCAAATTGAATCCGTCGCCTTCGATGGTGAACGCGCCAGTGGCATGATTTAAGCGGAAAAAAAATTAACGAGTGATTGAATAATTAATTGAGCGGATGATCGAACGAGTGTATGAATGAGTGAACAAATGAATATTTGATAAATAAAAAAAAATATTTGAACGAATGAACGACTGAATGAACGAGTGAATGAATTAATTAGTAAATGAGTGAACGAGCGAATAAATTAGTATAGATTAAACTGCTGAATGAATAACATGAAATAGAATCGTGAATGAATATCTGAGTGAACGAGTGAACGAGTGAGTGATGAACGAGTAAGTGATGAACGAATGAGTGATTAAATAAAAAAACATACTGCAGTCACGATCGGCTGCAAGCCAATCGTATAATACTCTAGATGAATACTGAACTCCGATTTATATTGTAGTTGGGGATAAAGTAGAATTACGTGTGTGCATGTTGTATGTCCTTTATTAAGGACTGCCATTAGATTGCTACTCAAAACTAAAAGACAATTTTCAGTGTTTAGTTTCATATCTTGAACTGGGTAAGTCATCGAAAAAAATGTCCTTTTTGAAGGACTTTCACATGGGAGGTGCAGGAAGGACTCACTCGATTTCTTACATATTTATCCTTTTCCTTGGAACTATTTTAAAATGAACTTGTACAAAATTTGAAATTCGTAGCTTGAAGCGTTCAAAAGTTATCGAAAAATATTGTTGAACACGTGTCTTAAGGACATTTTGTATGGCAGCTACCAGAAAGAGTAAAAGGATTTCGCTGATTAGTAAACTCGAACTTTGTTTTTACTCAAAACTAATTTGTACAAAATTTCCAATTCATATCTAAAAGATTACTTGAGTTATAGTAAGTTCCGTAAATTAAGTGAAGGCATTTTTACAGGATATTTGTATGGCAGCTACACGAAGGACTAATAGGATTTTCTTCATAATCATACATTTAGCTCCAACTATTGGAAAAATAACACATACAAAATTTCAAAGACGTAGCTTAAACCCTTCTGAAGTTATCGGCCAATATTCTTGAACACGTATTTTAAGGACATTTTGTATGGCAGCTACCAGAAGGAGTAAAAGGATTTCGCTGACAAGTAAACTCAAGCTTCGTTTTTACTAAAAACTGATTTGTACAAAATTCCGAATTCGTAGCTAAAAGATTACTTGAGTTATAGTGAGTTTCGTAAATTAAGTGAATACATTTTGACAGGATATTTGTATGGCAGCTACACGAAGGACTAACAGGATTTTCTTCATAATTATATATTTAGCTCCAACTATTGAAAAAATAATACATACAAAATTTCAATGTCGTAGCTTAAACCCTTCTGAAGTTGTCAACCAATATTCTTGAACACCTGTTTTAAGGATATTTTGTATGGCAGCTACCAGAAGGAGTGAAAGGATTTCGCTGACTAGTAAACTGGAACTTTGGTTTTACTAAAAACTAATTTTTACAAAATTTCGATTTCGTACCTAAAAGATTACTTGAGTTATAGTGAGTTTCGTAAATTAAGTGAAGACATTTTGACAGGATATTTGTATGGCAGCTACACGAAGGACTAACAGGATTTTCTTGATATTCCTACATTTATCTCCAACTATTAAAAAAGTAACACATACAAAATTTCAAAGTCGTAGCTTTAGGCGTTCCGAAGTTATTGGTAAATATTCTTGAACACGTGTTTTAAGGACATTTTGTATGGCAGCTACCCGAAGGAGTAGGACGATTTTGCCCGTTAACGAACTTAGCCTTACAAATTCAACCAAACATCCAGATTCAAAATTTCAAGATCCTAGGTGAAGGCGTTCTTGAGTTATCGTGTTCACGGACAGACGGACGGACGGACGGACGGACGGACGGACGGACGGACGGACGGACGGACGGACGGACGGACGGACGGACGGACGGACGGACGGACGGACGGACGGACGGACGGACGGACGGACGTCAAGCGGATTTGAGGTTTTTGGGCACAAATAAACAAAAAAACATACTGCAGTCACGATCGGCTGCAAGCCAATCGTATAATACTCTAGATGAATACTGAACTCCGATTTATATTGTAGTTGGGGATAAAGTAGAATTACGTGTATGCATGTTGTATGTCCTTTATTAAGGACTGCCATTAGATTGCTACTCAAAACTAAAAGACAATATTTAGTGTTTAATTTCATATCTTGAACTGGATAAGTCATCGAAAAAAAAAGTCCTTTTTGAAGGACTTTCACATGGGAGGTGCAGGAAGGACTTACTCGATTTCTTACATATTTATCCTTTTCCTTGGAAACATTTAAAAATGAACGTGTACAAAATTTCAAATTCGTAAATTGAAGCGTTCAAAAGTTATCGAAAAATATTGTTGAACACGTGTCTTAAGGACATTTTGTATGACAGCTATCAGAAGGAATAAAAGGATTTCGCTGATTAGTAAACTCGAACTTCCTTTTTACTCAAAACTAATTTGTACAAAGTTTCCAATTCATAGCTAAAAGATTACTTGAGTTATAGTAAGTTCCGTAAATTAACTGAAGACGTTTTGACAGGATATTTGTATGGCAGCTACACGAAGGACTAATAGGATTTTCTTCATAATCATACATTTAGCTTCAACTATTGGAAAAATATCACATACGAAATTTCAAAGACGTAGCTTAAACTCTTCTGAAGTTATCGGCCAATATTCTTGAAGACGTATTTTAAGGACATTTTGTATGGCAGCTACCAGAAGGAGTAAAGGGATTTCGCTGACAAGTAAACTCAAGCTTTATTTTTACTCAAAATTAATTTGTAAAAAATTCCGAATTCGTACCTAAAAGATTACTTGAGTTATAGTGAGTTTCGTAAATTAAGTGAATACATTTTGACAGGATATTTGTATGGCAGCTACACGAAGGACTAACAGGATTTTCTTCATAGTCATATATTTAGCTCCAACTATTGAAAAAATAATACGTACAAAATTTCAATGTCGTAGGTTAAACCCTTCTGAAGATATCAACCAATATTCTGGAACACCTGTCTTAAGGATATTTTGTATGGCAGCTACCAGAAGGAGTAAAAGGATTTCGCTGACTAGTAAACCCGAACTTTGTTTTTACTCAAAACTAATTTGTACAAAATTTCGATTTGGTAGCTAAAAGATTACTTGAGTTATAGTGATTTTCGTAAATTAAGTGAAGACATTTTGACAGGATATTTGTATGGCAGCTACACGAAGGACTAACAGGATTTTCTTCATAATCATACATTTAGCTGCAACTGTTAAAAAAGTAATACATACAAAATTTCAAAGTCGTAGCTTTAGGCGTTCCGAAGTTATTTGTCAATATTCTTGAACACGTGTTTTAAGGACATTTTGTATGGCAGCTACCCGAAGGAGTAGGACGATTTTGCCCGTTAACGAACTTAGCCTTACAAATTCAACCAAACACCCAGATTCAAAATTTCAAGATCCTAGGTGAAGGCGTTCTTGAGTTATCGTGTTCACGGACAGACGGACGGACGGACGGACGGACGGACGGACGGACGGACGGACGGACGGACGGACGGACGGACGGACGGACGGACGTCAAGCGGATTTGAGGTTTTTGGGCACAAATAAACAAAAAATAATGTATAACTTTTTTTCGTCCGAGGCTTGGTTCTATGCGTTACAAACTTTTCGGCTGGATTAAACTTATAATACTCTATATGATTTCATCTAGAGTATAATAATATATAACTTTTTTTCGTCCGAGGCTTGGTTCTATGCGTTACAAACTTTTCGGCTGGATTAAACTTATAATACTCTATATGATTTCATCTAGAGTATAAAAATTGAGTGATTAAAAAAATACTGGACGATTGGTCGATTGTCCAAAAAAAATTTTAATATCCGAACGATTGAATGAACGAGTGAATGATGAACGAGTGAATGATGAACGAATGAGTGATTAACGAATGAGTCTCTGAACGAGTGAGTATTTACAGTGAATTAATGAATGAGTGAATTATTGTACGAGTGAGCTATTATAAAAAAATGAATTATCGACGAGTGAATGAAATAATTGCCCAATTGAACGACTGAATGATGAACGAATGAATATTGACGAGTGAGTTATTGAACAAAAATTAATTATTAAAAAAATTATTGATTGAACGAATAATAAAAAAAATCAATAATTGATTGTCTGAACGCATGAGTGAATCCAGAATGTATGAATATATCAAAAAAATAACCAAATGAACCCTCACGTCGTCGCTCCTTTCCCCTCCACTCATATGCAGCAAATCGCGAAGTCGATCTCTGTCTTTCTCGACTTAACGGGAAAATCGGGATCGCGAGAAAAAAAAAATGCAATATAAAAAAAATTTGGGAAGAAAAATAGCAACAAGAAAAATCAAAATCAACAAGCAAAAAAAAATCTAAGTCAAATTTTCGTCCGAAGACTTACCAAAAAAATTTAATTACCAAAAAAAATATACTACGTTAGTTCAAAAAAATTATTTTACTTTACAAAGGAACTCTAAAAATAAGGATAAGGAAATAGGGGACTTCTCCGAAATTTCGACGATATTTTCTATCACCAAACTCACTAATGTTTCGCAAGTATTGTGCCCAATTGTCTGACGACATGCCCGCCAAGACAAGGCATGCCCAGCTCTCAATTGGGTACTTACGAACCAAAGGTGGAATGGGTCAAGAAAATAAATTCTGACCCAACTTACATCACATCAATCTCGCATACAGACAATGTTTCCCTTTCCTATGGAACCGAGTTGGAGCCTAAAGGTTGCCAAAACGGTTCGTCAATAGGTCTGTTCCACATTGCCTCCATACCAGACCGATGAGATGGTTTGCTGTGGAAAAATCAGAAAAGCTGTACACTTGGACTGTTGTTGCCGTTCAGGCGAAAATTCGGTCGCAGAACGACAAAATTTAAGTCCTTTTGCCCATCAACTTTTTGCACGGAATTTTTCTGAACTCGCGCGTGTTGATGAGCTACGCTTTGTGCACCAAGCGTAGCTGTGGCTAGCCCCACGTTGGGCGCCATTTTGTTGTGAACGGAGGCCTTGGAGTGAATATTTCGACTTGAAAAAGTCAAAATATTCGAGGGAAAGGAAGGTTCTGGAAAGAATGGGTCAATTCCTCCTACGTCCGAATTGGTGGCTGAAATCCGAGCGGAAGCGACACGCTTGCTGGCGGCCGGGACTAGCTACGGCAGTTGTGGCGGGGTTCTTGCCCAGATTTCAGACCATAAACCCTTGGCCTGTACAACAAAAAATTTCGTGTCGGCTTACTCCAGGGTAATTTAAAATTGGGACTATTTTCCCAATAGGTCGTGAAAGACCAAGAAGCGGTGGAATGGCGCGACTTCGCGATTTGTCAGGGCGCTTAGGTGGTATAGCGCCCTGTCTACCCACCCTACCTCAGCCATGACTGTCCAAAAACATCATCTGTCATGGCCCCTTATTGAGGTTCAGGGCGGAGCTCAAACGCTCGGGTTCATTTTCAAAATTGGCCTTTAGCCTTTACGCATCATAACAAAAAAAACAATAAAATAAAATTCTGAAAACGGATCAAAAAAAAACAAAACCAAAAAAAATATAATGCAAATGAAAAAAAAAAAATTAAAAAAAACTCACCCCATTTAATTTGTTTCCTTTTCTTTCTTTCTTCTTTAACTTTTTAACTTATTATTATTTAATTTATTGTAAGTACTGTCTGTCTGTCCTGTCAGTCATGTTATTTTATTTATTTTTAAATTTAATTATTTTAACTCATTTTTTAGTTTTAATTATTTTAGGTCATTTTCATTTTAAATTTAATTCTTTTTAAAAAAAATTCATGCAGAGGTTCGCGAAGGAGCGGTGCGATTTTTTTTTTATTTTATTTATTATTTTAACCGACGTCTTTACATTATTCAATCCACCGCTTTCGAATAAAAAAACAAGTCCGTAAACCGAAAGAGAGAAGTTCGGATCGGCGAAGAAAGCGGCTCTTTACTTTAAACTTAATCGATTCATTTTTTTTCAAAAAAAAAATTCCATTGATTATTGCATTAAAATTAACCGAATGTGTACGTGCATCTCAGGTAAAAATACGTAGGATTGGCTTTTCGAAGACTTTCGTCTATCATAATCACATGAGCTTCACACTCGCGCAGGACGATTCACAAGTATTTAAAACTTTCGCCCGTTTATCAGCCTTTTTGGATAGAAATTACAGGAAAACTTAAAATTCCCGAATTCGAACTATACAGCACTCGTGACACTTTGACACATTTTATTACAGGCGATGAATTTATAATCGAAGAAAAAAATAAAAAAATTGGAAACTTGGGTGCTGGTCTCGAGACCCTAATCAGCATCCCCGCGAAATTGTGGCTTTTTATCGTATTCGTAGCGGACATGCAACTCGATTTAACCTTACTGGTCTTCGGAGGGCACAAGCGCCGTTTCGCTTTCCACAGATTTACAATAAAATTTAACTGGGCAAAAGAGAGTTGGAAATTGACCGAATTCCTCACAAAATTCTACATCACGGCACCACTACAGAACTCCTTTCTTTCGCACTTTCACAGATTGTCGTACAATTTAACTTCCGACCGAACAAAGAACCCCGTTCACTGCGATTAATGCACGCAATTGGTGCAATTCTAATTTCGTGGTGCACACACGTCAGGTAAATCAGACAGTCCAATCATTCCCCGGAAATTCGCCGTTATTTTCGGATTTGGTTCGGATCTTTTTTTTTCTTTTACAATTAAAAGGGAACTGTGGTAGTAAAACAATGAAATTAACGCAAAAGTTGAAAAAACACAAAAAAAAAGCAAATTATAAGTCGAAAATTTTCAAGTTTTGTTTGGTTTGCTGCGAGTATTTACTTAGTGCCAGCAATTGAAAATATGCCAAACTCCCTGTTCCGATGAAACTAAACGAAATCTCGAATCTTTTTGGTGGGACCCGTTCTGCGAATCAAAAATCGAACTTTCAACCCGCAATTGACGACGTTCCCCAGTCGGACATTTCGCATCGATTCAAATTGAATTGCATGAATGCATGAATGAAATTTGTCAAAATATGAATGCATTACGAAAATATGTCAAAGTAATGCAAACAGTAATGTTAGTGTCAAAATTCTTTTCTTTCTAGGAAAAATTCGACTAGTTCAATTCACGAAAACAAAAGAAAAACGGAAAAAATGCTAGCTGCGCATTGTTTTGCGTTTGTCATTGCCGTTTTGATTTTTGAAGTGCTTGGTTTGGTGGTAAAGTGAATTAAAAAAAATTTAAAAAAGTGTAATATCAGTTTATAATAGTGTCTTAAGATTTTTTCGTGAGTATTCTTATTTATTACAAAAGAATTATTGTTAAATATTTTTTAGACAAAAACAAAACTGCAACAAAATACTGTCGGTCCGGTTCAAATAGAGTTTTGGATTTGTTCTTATTTTACACATTTTTAAAAATCTGAACAAAACTCAAACTCTTGTATGTAGTCTATATGGTGGAAAACGACATAGGATAAGAATTTTTAAAATTTCTTATTGAAACTACTAGATAAAGTAGTGTACATCTTATAGGAGAAAATTCATTTTAAGGTTTAATTTTCTTATAAAAATTTATTTAATAAATAACTCTGTAAAAACGTTTGCGTGAACTTAAAAACGACCTGTTATATTCAAATTCTCGGAAATCACTATTTGTATAGACTGGTTATTATCCAGTATATCATGTTTGGTTCCTTTCCATTTCAGGAATATTTCTTTTATTATGGCCACTGATATAAGTAAACGCCATTTACGCCGATTAATTAAAAGCGAACAGGTAAGGCTGTTGCAAACGTTAAAATCTTCTAGTGCAATTGTAGAAAGTATATCTACAACTGAGGAACACGCACAACGAAATGAGAATATTACAGAAAACTCAATTATAACCGAAAATAGTGAAAACACTACACAAGACAAAAATAATTTTAAAGGCAAAAGTTTGAAAAATAAATTGCTGGAATGGTACAATAAATATAACCCTTCTAGGGAATGTTTCGAATCGCTTTTACAGATTTTACAATCAGAAAATTTGGATTTACCATCAAGTTCAAAAGGCTTTGTACCGCAAAAGCCAAAAATTTTGACGAGAATGGTACCTCCTGGCGAATATTTTCATTTCGGGTTAAAAAAACAATTAGACAGTATATCAGACATATTAGTAAACTACGAGGAAATTATTTTAGATGTAGGCATAGATGGTTTGCCTTTATTTAAAAGTTCAGGAAATAGCTTATGGCCAATATTAGGTGATATAGTAAACATTAAAAATGTGAAGATAATTTTGATTGGTGCCTATTTCGGTCAGAAGAAACCATCAAACATAGATGTTTTTTTACAAGATTTTGTTGAGGAAGTTAAAAATTTAACAACGAATGGCGTCGCAATTTTAAATAAAATAATTAGTTTCAAAATCCGAGCATTTATATGCGATGCACCTGCACGTGCCTTTGTTTGCGGAGTTGTTGGACACAATTCCTTTCATGGTTGCAGTAAGTGCAATCAAATAGGGAAACGAATCGGTAAAGTTGTAACATATTCTACCAGTGTTGCTCCATTAAGAACAGATGATGATTTTGCTCAAAGACTAAACTTAAATCATCATAGCAATAATTTTAAGACACGACAAAGTTTGCTAGAAACAGCAGGAATACAAATGGTATCACAATTTCCTTTGGATGCAATGCATCTAGTAGATCTGGGAATAACAAGAAAAATTCTTTTGCGGCTAATAAAAGGACATACTACTGGTCCAAGGCTCACAGGAGAAATTGCCAAAATGTCGGCGCATCTAATATCACTATCGCCGTATATACCAAAAGAGTTTACAAGGAAACCAAGGAGTCTAGATGAAATTTTGAGATGGAAGGCAACTGAATTTCGCCAATTTGTGTTATACACAGGAATTCTAATTCTTAAAGATATCGTAAATGAAGACTTTTATTACCATTTTTTGCTATTACATTGTGCTTATCGATTATTATCATGTCCCAGAAATTATATGACAAATATTGAAGTGGCAGATGACATGTTAAAATTATTTGTCGAGTATTTTCCGAAATTGTATACTGAAGAGAGTGTGACTTATAACGTTCACAGCATTTTACATTTAGGTGAATGTATTAAAAATACAGGATTTATACATGATTTCACAGCATATAAATTTGAGAATTACATGCAGACTTTAAAAAAGAAAATTAAAAAACCATCGAAGGTTTTGCAGCAACTTAATAATAAAGTTTTTAATGATATATATATTAAAGAAAAAGTGTGCGGATTCACTAGAAACAGACATGGAGATATAATAAGCTACCAGACGAACTTGCACTACCTCAGCTTAATTGAACCTAATAACTATTGCTGCATATTTCCTTATGAGCCTATACAAATTACGGCATTTGTTGATAATACAGAGGGAAAATTTATAATTGGAAAGCGGCTATTGAACCTTATGAGTTTCTTCAATGAACCACTGGATTCATCTAAAATTGGGATAGTTTTGGCAGATCGAAATACAGCCGAACAACCAGAAATGTTTGATTTGAAGGAAGTAGCATTCAAATTAGTATGTCTACCATATGGCAATCATATATTATTGATTCCTCTTCTTCACGAATATGTCTCGTAAAGTAAGTAATGATGTAATGAAATAATTCTTATTGTAGAAAACCATCAATACATCATAATTAATACATAATGTAATCTATATTATTTATTATCACTTTATAGCAAAATGTCTAAAAACTTTGAAGGACAGAAGTCATTGCAGCACAACAAATTTGAACCACCTCTACAACACTTCAACGCGACTCCGTTGCATCGCTGCAATGCAGATTTAGGTGCGTCTGAACTAAATAATAGTAAGTAATAAAATTATAATAATGTAATTACTTAATACATATGTATTTACACACCAATTACATTTTCCAGAAAAATTTGAGAAAAAAATTGAAGAAAAAATTGACAACTTAACAGGTATTGAATTTTAAAACAACCATTCCAAAACTGAATTACATTTTACAATAATTCCAGAATTAATAAAAAAGGAAAATATAGAAATAATGAAGGCCATTGCGACCAATACTGCATTATTAAAGCAGATATTAAAAAAAAAAACAGTAGTAAACGAAAACGTGTCTCGTTTTCCGGTAAATTCAAAGGAAGATCTCAAAAAAATCGACGAAGACATTGCCGAAAATAAAGAAGAGTTCGTAAGTACCTACTATTTCCTAGTTAAAAAATTATGTTGTTTTCACAAAATATATTTTTTACAGATAAATACAGTAAAACTCATTATTGGTAATGATCCTTTAAAAAAGCGGTTTAATAAACTATTTGGTGAACAAATAATTCTAGACTTCAATTATGACGGCTTGCGCGGGAAGGAAGCATTTCGAAACTATAAAAATGTTGTGGACGTATTATTTGGTAAGTACAATCACAACAATCATAACTATACCATTTTACTTTAAGATCATTTCTATTTAAAGGAGCTCTATCGAGAGAAGATGGGTACTGCGCCGACGATTTAAAAAAAGCCATCAAAAAGGCGTTTCAAATAAATAAAAACCGGATTTTCAAAAATGCATGCATTTCACGCCAAGCAATGGCGAAGGCAAATAAAGAAAATTTTATTAATTAAATATTTTACAAAATGTTTTTATGAATTATCTTATTGAAGAATATAATTAATTTTTTTTTCGTAGACAAATACGCTTTATTCTATACGAGTAATCATGTCGGTAACTTTTCTTTTTTCATTCATTCTCTAATAGATTCCAAAATCATGTCAATGGTAACATTTCATTTTCCATTCATTCCATAATCGATTATTTAGCCATGCAAATGGCAACAGTTCAGCTATTAAGCTATACATTACCGCCTAGGACATCGCTATGTTAAAAGAATCGATGTTGTAATCTGAAAAAGCGACATAGTCGCTTACGAATAATGATTACTGAATCGATTCTGTAATCATTACTGGTCCTACTGGGTCTTCGCACCGACGAACACTTTTCTCACATCTCCCGTGTACGGCGACGTTTTTTTTTTTCACTTGCTTGTGTATCGCGGCGGACTTTCAGAACACACTTTTGGAAAACCGTCACACACAATCGCTCAACAATTGCTCGCAATGTTTTCGAACAATACCCCGAATTTCTATTGCACGCAATTGCAATTTAAATTGGATCGTTTTTGGTTTTGGGGAGAATTTTTCAGCCTCTAACGAATTTCACGTTGGACTTGACCCGACCGTCGACTGCCTTTTTAGAGACCCAACACGTTCCTCTCTCTCGCCCGCTATGCCGCTTCCAGCATTTACCGAATAACGGTTCCCTTCCAAGACCCGTCTCGTTGTTAAGTTGGTGGCAGTTACGGGTGTGACCAAAATTCATCCAAAAGCTGAGTTCTGAGCGCACCCGCAACCGCTCAGCGGAAATTCATGAGTTGTCGGTTGACAACTCAACAATTCTCTGGGTAATAATTATGATTACATCACTGATGTGTATTGATTACGCAAATTTTATGTAATTATTACAACTTATTTGTGTAATTTTCCATCTAATTACACCAGCATGTAATTTTACCATTATTATCGATGGAAAACAGTTACCAACTATAATAATGGTAAATTTACTCCAATATTTCTTAGAGTGTAGGATTACAAGTGGAGTCTATTGAATGTAAAATTTTTAAGAGGTGAGGTCGAATACGAAAGTGGGGGATAGCAATTTTTCAAAAAAATTAATTTTTATACTTTAAGAACCGAACCAGATATGGAATGAGAAATTTTACAAGACCTCCAATCACAACAAGCCTACACAAAGGGCAAGTCTGTGCATACAGCATTACATGAGGTAGTGTTAATAGTTGAAAAATCGCACACACTCGCCACATTCCTTGATATAAAAGGTGCCTTTAATAATGTTCGTCTTACGACTATTAAAAGCACACTGCTATCGATGGAAGTGGAAACCAAGATTTGCAATTGGCTTCACCTAATACTACACAACAGGATCATTGAATCCGTACTGGGACAGTGACATACGCCAACGACGTGGTCGTTTCCCTGTCTCATGGAAACACTTACAAGCAATTCGTAATTTGATAGGGAGTGAACTCAACAAATTGCGACAATGGGCCAATAGCAGCTGTGTAGGGGCAACCCCACTAAAACTGTGCTAGTCCTTTTCATATAGAAATGGAAGATTCCAGTGACGAGCTTCATCTTTCCGACAACGCAAAATATCTCGAACGTGTTAAAAATGCGTACAACGCATTTTACGCATGCGGAAAGATGTTCGGATGTTCGGAGGTGAGGTCTCCAACCAAAAATAGTACACTGGATGTATACAGCCATAATAAGACCAATCTTAACTTATGACGCTTTAGTGTGGTGGGAAGCCACTGGAAAGTCTTCGTATCTTAGCAAGCTGACAAAAGTACAGCGCTTAGCATGCATTGGGGTCACTAGCGCCCTTAAAAACACAGCACTGGAAAACTATTTCATTCCATTTGCTGCCAATGGAGACGTCATGAAGAGCATAGCTGCAAAAAGCGCTCTTGGAGTGAAAGTGCTAGGTTTCTGGAGAACTAGACCTGCAGGTCACAGTACCATACTCAATGACTTCTTGGATTGTAAACGGACGAAAACGGACTACATTATGCCATAAATAGGCTTCGGTAGGGAATTTTCTGTTGAAATCGCACACAGGGACGACTGGAATGAAGACAACAGAATAGCAATAATTTTGAAAATGATTTCTGGTACAGGCGCGGATGTATTCTCACAGGATCTTGAGATTCACGAGTCCTAGAGGCTACCAGATCATGCCAGTGTATTTAAAGCAGAAATCTTTGCAGTACTTCAGGCTTGCAAAATTATCGAAGCAAAGGTGAATGCAACCAAAGACATCACTATTTGCATTGACAGCCAAGTGGCTGTCAAATTCCTTCGTTCGTTCACAACACGATCTAAACTAATTAGAAGATGACGTGGCGTTTTTAACTCTATCGGCACACCGCTCAATATTACCCTCTGCTGTCTGCATCGCCACTGTGGAACGAGCTAGCTGATGAACTCGCTCGATCAGGCTCCAACATAAGCTCTCTAGTGGAAGAACAGCATGTTGCTGTTCCTATTGGGTCCATAAAACAGACTATCAACTCACTATGCCTACAGTGAGCAGGCAATAGATGGTCAAACCTAACTACATGTTCAATATTAAGAACTCTTTGGCCCCATTACCATTACGGGAAAAGTAAGTTTGTCCTGAGCCTGAGCAGGAAAGATGTTAGCGTACTAATCGGAGTGCTCACAAGACACTGCCTGATCGAAAGACACGCTAAACAACTGCGTGACGAGGTAAATAATTTTTGCCGTAGCTGCGGTGAACCAGAAGAGGAAGGGTCAATCTTTCATGTCCCATTCGGGTATACGGCTCTATCAGGAACGAGAAGACTGCAACTCAGCGCGTATTTCCTCGATGACCTCGTTGATATCGATAAGGGAAAGCTTTGTAACAAATTTTGCAAAATCCATAAAATGGTTTAAGGTTTCACGAGCTATCATACTCTAATGGGGAGTACAACGGACGAACACTAATGTTGTTCAGTCTTCGCACGTAATTTAATTTTATTGTTAATCTTATCTCTTATTACTTACGGCCACGACAATAATAATTTTTTGCACACTAAATTTTTTAAATTAAAATTAAATTTTTTTTTTTATAAATTCCCATAGATGTACGCATAATTTTTATACTCCAGATGAAATCATATAGAGTATTATAAGTTTAATCCAGCCCAAAAGTTTGTAACGCATAGAACCAAGCCTCGGACGACAAAAAGTCATATATTATTTTTTGTTTATTTGTGCCCAAAAACCTCAAATCCGCTTGACGTCCGTCCGTCCGTCCGTCTGTCCGTGAACACGAAATTTTGAATCTGGATGTTTGGTTAAATTTGTAAGGCTAAGTTCGTTAACGGGCAAAATCGTCCTACTCCTTCGGGTAGCTGCCATACAAAATGTCCTTAAAACACGTGTTCAAGAATATTGGTCGATAACTTTAGAAGGGTTTAAGCTACGACATTGAAATTTTGTATGTGTTATTTTTCCAATAGTTGGAGATAAATGTATGATTATGAAGAAAATCCTGTTAGTCCTTCGTGTAGCTGCCATACAAATATCCTGTCACAATGTATTCACTTAATTTACGAAACTCACTATAACTCAAGTAATCTTTTAGCTACGAATTCGAAATTTTGTACAAATTAGTTTTGAGTGAAAAGAAAGTTTGACTTTACTAGTCAGCGAAATCCTTTTACTCCTTCTGGTAGCTGCCATACAAAATGTCCTTAAAACACGTGTTTATGAAGATTGGCCGATAACTTCAGAAGGGTTTAAGCTACGACATTCAAATTTTGTACGTGTTATTTTTCCAATAGTTGGAGCTAAATATATGATTATGAAGAAAATCCTATTAGTCCTTCGTGTAGCTGCCACACAAATATCCTGTTAAAATGCATTCACTTAATTTACGGAACTTACTATAACTCAAGTAATCTTTTAGCTATGAATTGGAAATTTTGTACAAATTAGTTTTGAGTAAAAACGAAGTTCGAGTTTACTAATCAGCGAAATCCTTTTACTCCTTCTGGTAGCTGCCATACAAAATGTCTTTAAGACACGTGTTCAACAATATTTTTCGATAACTTTTGAACGCTTCAAGCTACGAATTTGAAATTTTGTACACGTTCATTTTTAAATGGTTCCAAGGAAAAGGATAAACATGTAAGAAATCGGGTGAGTCCTTACTGCACCTCCCATGTGAAAGTCCTTCAGAAAGGACTTTTTTTTCGATGACTTACCCAGTTCAAGATATGAAATTAAACACTGAATATTGTCTTTTAGTTTTGAGTAGCAATTTAATGGCAGTCCTTAATAAAGGACACACAACATGCACACACGTAATTCTACTTTATCCCCAACTACAATATAAATCGGAGTTCAGTATTCATCTAGATTATTATACGATTGGCTTGCAGCCGATCGTGACTTTAGTATGTTTATATATAAGATTTTGAAATTAGGCAATGAAGATTTATTAAGTCGAAAAGTTTGTTTCAAATCACAAGTTAAAGGAGAAGCCCTTGACTCAACAAAAATCTATGTGAAGGTATGACAACAGCACCACCCTACATACCATACAATTGGTCCAATAGACGCGGGAAAACAATTTTGGTAGCGCTGGTGAAGGGAATAAAGGTGGGAGGAGGTGAAACAAAAAGAATTCTGATTTTCATTTCTCAAAATCCGCAAAGCATAGAAAGCTAAAAATTTACAACTGTATAGAGTCCTATAGAGATGTCCTAGGAAAATAAAAGGGGTAGCATGGTACGGTGGTGGGGTTTTTTTTGTAAAATGTTTTTCACGCATTTTCACGAATTTCGTTATGTATTTTAGACATGTCGAGTTATCAAATTAATTTTACTTCTACGAGTTCCTTAAATAAGCGTCTAGAAACTACTTTCCAAATTTTTTGATATCCAACCCATATGTGGGTGTGAAGAGGTTGTGTACATTTCCACGAATTCCGATATATTTAGTAGGTCTAATGAGATATCGAATTCATTTTTACTTGCAAATATAATCGGGAAAAAATTTATGTAAGCATTAAATATGAAAATTGTTCAAGTTTTCACGATTTCCAAAAAATCTTTTAGGATTAATGAGATCGAATTCACTTTTACTGCTATAGAATCTTATATTGAACAAAAATACGTAAATAAATAAAAAAAAATCTGCCAACAGTCTGGTCGAAATTTTATTATTTTTGGAGTAGAAGTCCGAAACGCGGTTAATGCCGAGTTGCGATGTAGACTATGCGACTTACTATGCGACTGACAAAATAAGGAATAAACAGGATACTATTTGGAACGTTATTCTTTAGGTTATCAGTCGCATAGTAGCATAGATATATATATACTGGACATGACAAGCAGCGATTGAGTTGAAGGCGGACGTCGTCGCATTCACTCACACTCAAAACAACAACAATTGACATAACGACCCAAATTTTTCTCACTCACATTTATATTATGTCCCGCTCTTGAAACACGCTAAACAACAACAATTTGATATAACGACCCTGTTTTGTCTCACTTCTCTGACTTCAAAGCGCTTTATACAAAACCAGTGGCTTGTCGTCTCCAGTATCTCTATGCATAGTAGCCTATACCGCATATCAGCATTAAACGCTTTCCGGACAGCAAAAAATAATAAAGTTGCGCTAAGATCTCTCTCGTTTAAAATAAGCCCTAATTCATTATTTTACGATAAACTCTAACGGATATATGAAATTTCAAAGAGGACTTGGACACTGTTTTCATAAAATCTTTAACATACCTACTATAAATAACAAAAAAATGTGCCAACAGTCTGGGCGCAACTTTATTATTTTTTGGGTAGAAGTCCGGAACGCATTTAATGCTGAGAAGCGATGTAGGTTAAATGCATTAAATGCGTTCCGGAGACTGTTGGCAGATTTTTTTTATTTATTTAAATATTTTTTTTATCAATAGAAGATTCCATAGAAGTAAAAACGAAACCAATCACATTAAACCTAAAAGATTTTCGGATTTCTGAAAAAATTTAACTATACCTTATACCCCCCTGGGGTTTAATATAAAAATTTTATTAATATTAAATTTAAAAAATACTTAAATCGGTTTTTTCTATGCTATGCTATAACTATGTTAAAGCTTTTAGAAGTGAAAGTGTATTCCAAATCTCAATAGACCTAAGAAATGTATCGGAATTCGTGAATATGTATGGCGTACGGTAGTGTTGTTTAAACATCGATAGTATCGATAGGTTTTAAAAACTATCGATAGGTTATAAATACTATCGATAAGGCAATTGGCATAAAGATGATAAACGGCATTACCCGTACGTCGTACTCCTCCATCCCTTTAAGGGCCAAAGACATGCGTGCGAAAACAGATGAATGTGTGTTTTTGGAATGAGTGTGCCGATGACTTTAGATTGCGTATACATGACTGTATAAAAAAAAGTCTTCTGCTTTCTATTTTTTGAGCATTAAAGTATAGTACTGTGTTCGGCGAAACGAAAACGAACGAAAAAGGTACCTTCGAAGTAGTGTGAAGTAAATTATACAGTTCGCTACTAGATGATGTCAGTGAAATAAAAGCGCGAAATTTGAAAGAAATTAAAATATTGGCAAGAAATTACAATTCCGGCACCCAACCCAACAGAATATAACTCACACAAAATTTCGCGAGCACAAACGAAATATTCACTTTTTACTTTATTATTTTATTAATAAAGTATTGTTATCGATTTTTAAAAAAAAAATTCGATACCCTGAAAATTTTTTTTTTCACGTTTCATGACTAAGACACCAAAAAAGCAAAAAAAAATTGCCCAGTCCGTCTGTGCGCCGTACGCCGTCCGCCGTACGCAAAACATTTGAAAGCTCATAACTCTCAAACTCTTTGAGCTATTAAATTGAATTTTTTTTTATTGGTAGACTGAGCAGACCTCTTTAAGTGGCCACCATTTGAGTGTTAGGGGTGTGAGGGGGGAGGTGGGGAAGCGTTTTAAACGAAAAATGTTGGTTTCTAGATCTCAGTAACCGCTTACGCTAGGAAGCTGAAACTTGGATCTTATACGAGTATAGAGCATCGATAGTGGACTCATTTACAAAAAAAATTATGATATGGTTAAAGGGGTGTGGGAGTGGGGGGAATAATAATGCGTCTGAAACGCTCGAAAGCCGAGATCGAGACATTCTAAAATCCATATCTCCTAATCGGTTAATGTCACGAAATTAAATCTTAATGAATATTTGTGGGTATACTAGGAGAATAGATCGGAAACAAATTTTTGAGTGGAGGCAGTGGCGTACGGAGGTGGGGGATGAAAAAGCTTGTATTACGATATCTCACGAACCTATTGCACTAGAAAAATAAAATTCGGTTTCTGTATAAAGGTTGACAAATAAAGTTTGCTGTAAGTAAAATTATTTAAGGGGGCGGTGGAGCATGGAAGTAGAGGGGATAAGAATTTTTCTAAAAAATCACGTCATATATCTCAAGAACAGTGTAAGATAGATCCTTAGAATTTTTACCAGAAGTGGGTCAAATAGACCCCTAGCAGGACCCTTGGGGGCAAGGGTGAAGAGGGTGATGGTGGGGGGGGGGGGGGGGGTGAAAAGGAAAAAGGTCCGATTCTTATATCTCGAGAAGTTATAATGATATAAATCTGAAACTTGGTATTTGGGTAGAACTATAGTAGTAGCATGTTGAAATAATATAATTTTTTATAGAGATAGTATGGTACGGGGGTGGAGGGTGTTTTTCCTAACTATAGAACGGCTTATGCTAGAAAGTTAAAACTTGGTATGTATATGTAAGTCAACTAGAAAAGTAATTTAGATTAAAAAAAATTTAAGTATCCATTTGCATTCAGAAGGGGGGCAAAAAAATTATCAGTGAAAGTGGAATGCATATATTTTCACGATTTTCGTCATATCTATTAGGTCTTTCCAAATATTGAATTAATTTTTATTCTACGGATTTTTCATATAAATACCTAGAAAGTGTTTTTAGGATTTTTTTAAATTCGACCCTCCCGGTGGTGTAAAGGGGTTGTATACATTTTCACGAATTCAGCCATATCCCTCCGGTCTGATTAGATATCGAATAACTTTTTACTTCCACGGTCTTGTTTAATAATCACCTAAGAGGGTATAAACGGGTTTAACACATTTTCACGAATTCCGTCATATCTCTTAGGGGTGATAAGACATCGGCTTGGTTTCCACTTCCTTGGGCTTTCTTTATATGTGTATATCTAAAAACCGATTTCAGGATTTTTGGATATTCAACCCCAAAGTGGGTGCAAGGGAGTTGCAAATGTTTTCACAAATTCCTATATATTTCTTAGTTCTGATGTGATATCGAATTCAGTTTAACTTCCTAAGGCTTCCTATATAATCGTCAAAAGTTGATTTCAGTATTTTTAGATATTCAACTCCAATAGGACGTAAGGCTTTCGACATATTTCTTACGATTGATAAGATATGAGATTGGTTTTCACTTCCACAGACTTTTTATATAATCGCCTACAAATGCATTTTCGATTTCATGTAATGGTCCAAAACCAAATCACAAAACCTCCTAATCACGTAACAACTGATATTAGCGGTATGTTTCTGGTTAAGTGAAACCGCAGGATTTTATAATATCGCAGCTTGAAAATCTAATTTGAAAGTTCAGTATCATTATTCACTACCAAAAAAAGTGCGTTTTTGCCCTGTGAAACTTTCGTGTAGGGGTTGTTAATCTTTCGTAGAAAAAGGATAGATAAATTTCATAGCAGTTCCGCCAAAATGAAAATTTCTGTTAAAAATTAGTAGAGTTCCTTTGATTGAGATGAAGCACTTGTTTTTTCAATAAATAAATAAATTTCTTCAATATACCACTTTTAGCGGCATATTCAACATTTAAGTACAAATCGACTTGTTCAATACCTGTTTTGTTGAATAAGCAATAAAAAAATATAATGCATATTTCAACTAAAAATAAATCTACTTTTCTAATGTACAGGGTGTTTGGTACTCCGTGCACGACCTTGTAAGGGGTTATTCCTTGATATATTTGGAGAAAAAAATTGTTCCACAGGGTGGGTCAATTTTCAATAACAGTGGAGATACAGGGTGGTTAAGAAAAGTGTTTTTGACCGGTACCCTTACTCACTTAAAACGTTATATCTTGAAAACGAATAATCACAAGGCAACGTGTTATAACTCGTTTTTTAGGCAATCGAATTATCTTTCATTTGATGTAACAGTCTAAATTGTAACTGCACCCAATCTTGAGATATTTACTCGAAAACACCAATTTTTGCTACGTGAACCCTTAAAATTCAGTGATCAATGTAGTTTTTCTCAGAAAACCCCATTATAAACATGTCATTTTAATTTTATTTTTTTATGAGCCGTATTATTACCTACAAAAGCTGCATACATATGTATGAGTTACGATTAACATTTTGGAAGTAATAGGTAAAAATACATATCGCATAAAAATTAAATATTTCAAAAGTCAGTGCCATAAAGTGGACCTCGTTTAATTTGTCGGTAGTACTGAAGTATTTTTATTGCCCATTTATTACTATTTAAAGTATGTAGGAAAACAATGAAATGTAACTGAGTTTCAACATAATTGATGCTTTTACCTGGATGTGGTAGGTAATACTGGGTGCGGTACTATGCCTTTTTTAATAGGGTGCCTTACAAAATAAAAAGCCTATAAAAGCAAAACTACCTTCATATTTTTATCAGTTTTAGTTACGTTGCTAAAAGAAGAAGGTGTCAGTAGAATAAAAAAAATAATTTCGAAATGTCTGAGTACTCCAATGAAGAATATGCTGACATTGTGTTAATTTATGGAGAGTGTCGCGAAAATGGACAAGCCGCGCGAAGGCTTTACCATCAGAGACATCCCCATCGACGGACACCTGACAGGAGAGTATTTCAGGACGTTTACAGGAGAATTAGGGAAACTGGCAGCGTTAGAACAAGGAGAGTAAATGCAAATCCTGCGCCTATAATCGCTGTTCAGATTGATGAAAGAATACTGCAAGCAGTGGAAAATGATCCATCGATCAGTATCCGACGCTTGGCATTGCAGTTTAACATATCTACTTGGAAGGTTTGGAGTATTTTAAAAGTAGAATGCTTCCATGCCTACCATCACACACCAGTACAGGAGCTGCTACCCATTGATTTCCGAAAACGGATGGAGTTTTGCAATTGGCTCCTTGAACGACAAATAGATGACGACAATTTTTTCAACAATATTCTGTGGACGGATGAGTCCCAATTTACCAGAGACGGTATCACAAACTTCCACAACCTACATACGTGGGCTGAGAGCAATCCACACACAAGAAGAGCGGCATCATTTCAGCACAGATTCAGCGTCAATTTATGGGCAGGCGTGATTGGTGACGATTTACTTGGACCTATTAGGCTTCCGCGTACTCTAAATAGCTCCAATTACTTACAGTTTTTATCAAATGATCTACAGGACTTATTGGATGATATTCCACTGGTACGATTGGCTTCCATGTTTTACCAACACGATGGTGCTCCTGCTCATTACGGCCGACAGATCACAGATTGGTTAAATTCCAATTATAGCAATCGCTGGATCGGTAGAAATGGATCGATACACTGGCCTGCAAGATCTCCTGATCTTACTATTATGGATTTCTTTGTATGGGGACGGATGAAGGACCTAGTCTACGCAACGCCAGTAGAAACATTGGAAGATCTAAATATCAGGATCGATGCGGCAGCAATAGAAGTAAGGCAGCAGTTGAGGAATATGAATACCAAGAGAACACTCGCCAAACGAGCTTTAGCGTGCATTCAAAATGAAGGTGGCCATTTTGAACATTTATTATAACAAAATTTTTTTAAATAAAACATAAAAACCATTATTAAATTCTTGCACTGACTTTTGGAATATTTAATTTTTATGCGATATGTATTTTTACCTATTACTTCCAAAATGTTAATCGTAACTCATACATATGTATGCAGCTTTTGTAGGTAATAATACGGCATATAAAAAAATAAAATTAAAATGACATGTTTATAATGGGGTTTTCTGAGAAAAACTACATTGATCACTGAATTTTAAGGGTTCACGTAGCAAAAATTGGTGTTTTCGAGTAAATATCTCAAGATTGGGTGCAGTTACAATTTAGACTGTTACATCAAATGAAAGATAATTCGATTGCCTAAAAAACGAGTTATAACACGTTGCCTTGTGATTATTCGTTTTCAAGATATAACGTTTTAAGTGAGTAAGGGTACCGGTCAAAAACACTTTTCTTAACCACCCTGTATCTCCACTGTTATTGAAAATTGACCCACCCTGTGGAACAATTTTTTTCTCCAAATATATCAAAGAATAACCCCTTACAAGGTTGTGCACGGAGTACCAAACACCCTGCAGACATTCATCGCTTATTTCTCAATTTAAGAAAAATTTAATAAAAGGAAATGAAAGCCTAGAAAATTTAACAAAAATAACTGTTTATTAAGTTGGTCAATACCTAAAATAATATGTATTCAAACATAAAAAAAATTTAAAAAATTTCATCTTGAAATTGTAATAAAATAGATTAATATCTTTCGATATTTTACAAATAAGTAGTAATTAATATATTTTTAAAATTACTTTATTGAGGTTTACTACTTCTTCTGGCATGAAAGAGAACATTGATATTACATCTCTCTTTTTCCTTCGATATAGTATCTTGTATTGTAGTAATTGGAACTGGTAGCAAAACAGAAATTGAACTTCTAGACTTTTGACTTTTTCTCTTCTGTAACAGTAGCAATTTCTCCCAAATCAACATAATTTTCTCGATACTCTACTTTTGATAAGTCTTCGCTTTTACATATAATATATGTTGTCATCGAATATTTTATACTGGTGAAACTAAGGCCGAGAGACACTGAATTAAAATTTCTTTCAAATATTTCCTACTATAATAATAAACATGAAATTTTCAGATTTCCTCAGACCACGTCACTTTCTTTTTATAGCTGGTGCGAGGTCTTTCATATAGAAGCTGGAGCTATATTGCAACAGGGAACGCCAATGCTATGTAGCCTTCATTTCGACGAGAAGGACATAACGCACTCAGCATTCAAAACGACCCTTCGGAAGTGCGCGATTCCGATGGAGGTCGAATATTTATCGGAAGTAAGTACTTAAGGGCCCGTGAGTCCCAATCCAAAATCGAAAATTTCACCTATTTTGCTTTGATTTCATTTCGAGAGCATAAGAAATTATTCGTGAGCATCGGAAATTTAAATCTGAACGATCACGCACGATGTACAACGATTCAACCGTCAAGCGATGCCCCTACACAGCTCTGTGTGTACGGACCTGTATGTGTGTGTGAGATGCAAAATGATGAAAAACGGAATGTAGAAAAATAGCGAAAGTATGAACGGAACGGAGTACAATCCGATCGAAAGTTCTAAAGAAAATTCATTGACCTGATGTCTCGGGTTTTTTTAATTTTCTGTGGACGGTGGATTTCTGGACATTCGCATGACATAGTACTATGTATATTTATGTAGGCACGAGACATGTCTCCATTCATGTTTTTATAGGCAATTGTGGACTAAAATAAAATTAATTTCGTATTATTGCATATTGGGTCATTTCATCAAGAATCGCAAAATATTATGAAATTTGGGACCTTACCATCGCCGATTCTTTTGAAAATTTTTGTACTTGAAGAATTAGTGAAATTAATTTTTTGTTTCTATCTCAATTATAAAGATTTAAAGATTTTAAAGATTTCGCAAAAATGGTGTCCGAGTTCTCTTTGAAAATTCATATCTCTGGTAATTTTTATCATAGAATAATAAAATAAGGCTTATTTTAAAGGGGAATGTTATCGCAACATAAAAAAATACAAATAAAAATTGTCCTCCAATTTTTTTTTTACAAGGATAACGATTTTGTTCTTTATCCTTGAATATCTCAAAATCCGTAGTTTTTTTTTTTTTTTTATTTTTTTTTTATTTTTTTTTTATTTTTTTATATTTTGTATATTATATTGTTTTTCAAAACATATTAAAAAACCAAATTGGGATTTCAAGGGGATCGGGTTACAAAATATGGGTGAAGGAGTGTGGGAGTGGAGGAAAATAATGCGTCCGAAACGCAAAAAAGCCGAGATCGATACATTCTAAAATCCATATCTCCTAAACGGTTAATGTCACGAAATTAAAACTTAATGAACATCTTATGTATACTAGGAGAATAGATTGGAAACAAATTTTCGAGTGTGGGTGAAAAACTTTAGATTACGATATCTCACGAAACAATTGAGTGCAATTCTTTCGTGAGACAAATAGATAAATAAATAATTCCTTTCTATAGAACAGCTAATACTACAAAGTTGAAACTCGGTATGTATATGTAAATCAACTATAAAAGTAATTTAGATAAAAAATTTAAAATAGCCATTGGTGTTCGGAAGGGGGTGAAAAAAATGATCAGTGAAAATGGAATGCATATATTTTTACGATTTTCGTCATATCTATTAGGTCTTCCCAAATACTGAATTCATTTTTATTCTACGGCTTCTTCATATAAATACCTAGAAAGTGCTTTCGGGATTTTTTAAATTCGACCCGTAAAGCGGTGTTAAGGGGGTTGTATACTTTTTAACGAATTCTACTGCATCCCCAGGTCTTGCCAGATATCGAATATTTTTTCACTTTCAAGGGCTTTTGTAATAATCGTCTAAAACTTCTTTTCATGTTTTTTTCCTTTTTTACTTCCTGGAATTTAGAAATTTTATTTCTGAATGAAAATTACGTTTTTATGGTTATAGAATTCATAAAATTTGATGATCGTGTTATTGCGCTAGCCCTGCAAAGTTTCACGATACGCGCCTGATATTTATCTATCAACTCCTTTCAGAACTTTTGGATATTTAACCCCCAAATGGGTGTAAGGAGGTTGCATATCTGATGATATATCGAATTCATTTTTACTTCATAAGGTTTCCGATATAAGCGCCAAAAAGTCAATTTCAGTATTTTTAAATATTCAATCCCAAGCGGTGTGAGGGGGTTGTATGGTTTTCAAAGCTTCGTCATATTTCTTAGGTTTTATGAGATATTAGACCGCTTTTCACTTCCACAGACTTTTTATATAATCGCCTACAAACTCATTTCTCAATTTTTCGATATTCAACCCCCAAGGGTTTGCATATGTTTTCACAATTTCTGTCATCCCTTAGTTCTGATGAGATATAAAATTGTTTATTATTTCAGGTATGAGGGTGTAGAGGGTGAGGATCTCGAGAACCTATAACGACATAAAGCTGAAACTTAGTATTTAGATAAAGCTATAGTAGTAGCATGTTTTTTTATAGGGGTAGTATGGTACGGGTGTTTTTGCTAACTATACAACGGCTTATGCTAGAAAGTTGAAATTTGGTACGTGTATGTAAATCAACCAGAAAAGTAATTCTGATAAAAAAAAATTTAAATATCCATTGGCGATCGGAAGTGGGGTAAAAAAAATGATCAGTGAAAAAGAAATGCATATATTTTTAGAATTTTCGTCATATCTATTAGGTCTTTCCAAATATTGAATTAATTTTTTTTGTACGGGTTCTTCATATAAATACCTAGAAAGTGTTTTCAGGATTTTTTTAAATTCAACCCCAAGATGGTGTAAAGGGGATGTATACATTTTCACGAATTCAGCCGTATCCCTCAGGTTTGATTAGATATCGAATAACTTTTTACTTCCACGGACCTATTTAATAATCACCTAAAACCCGTTTTCAAGTTTTTTCTTTTTCAACCCCTAAGAGTGTAAAAACGGGTTGAACATGTTTTCACGAATTCCGTCATATCTCTTAGGAGTGATAAGGCATCGGATTGATTTTTATTTTCTCTGGCTTTCTTTATATATATCTAAAAACTCATTTTAGGATTTTTGGATATTCAATCCCAAAATGGGTGCAAAAGGGTTGTATATGTTTCCACAAATTCTTACATATTTCTTAGTTCTAATGAGATATCGAATTCATTTTTACTTCCTAAGGCTTCCTACATAATCTTCAAAAAGTTGATTTCAGGATGTTTGTTATTCAACTCCAATAGGACGTAAGGCTTTCGATATATTTCTCAGGATTGATGAGATTTTAGTTTGTTTTGACCTTCCACAGACTTTTTATATAATCGCCTACAAACGCATTTCCGATTTCATGTAATGGCCCAAAACCAAATCACGAAAAACCTTCTAATGGCGTAACAACTGATATTATACTAGGACTAGACCTCGTCCCAATTATGTAATTCATATGTTATATGAGGCAGCGGCGTAAGTATTCTAGCGCGACCCCATTCTAACTGCTTCCCGAACTTTTTTTAGGTTTTCAGTCACATAGTAACCTACACCGCATCTCAGAATTAAACTCGTTCCGAACTTCCACCCAAAAAATAATAAAGTTGCGCCCAGACTGTTGGCAGATTTTTTTTTCTTTTTTTCGATTTATTTTTTGCCCTGTTTGCCACATAGAAAGATGAAAAGCTAAAAATCACTTTTCATTCTGAGCAGGCGAATAAACATTATGCCGATTACACACACACACCTTGCCATGTAGTTACTATGCCTTCGAATCGTGTGCTGCAGGCTTGCAGGGTGGGGAACATCGTAACCTTTTTACTCTCAGCGAATGAAACATAAAAACAAACTTGCCGAAAAAAAATGCGACATAGCCACACGTCCGTTCAGCTCGACCTCTGCGAGTGGTCTGAATGGAAAATTTGATTGAAAAATGTTGGTTGAAAAATCGTTGCAAAAACAATGTTATACTAACTTTTTTGAAGCTTTTTGAGTTTAAGTTGCTTTAGAACGCTTTGATAAAGTAACATAAGAAAAAACAAAATAAAAAAAAATCGGTTTTCATAGAAAATTTTAATAATAAAAAAACATAATTAATTTTAAAAATCAGAGTTTTCAAAATGTATTATTTCCAAACATAAGTCAAAATCGAAAATTCTAATTCCAAAAAAAAATAGATTGAATCGTTCCTAATTGAGTGAAAATAAAAATAATGAAAATCACTTCAGAAATGTTTCCAAAATCGCAATTACCAAAAGTGTGTTTTCCATAATTTCGAAAACTTACTCGACGTAATCGCTTATAATTTTTCTTATGATCAAAATTTCAAAAAACAATAATCAACAGAAACTTTAAAACATATTGCTAATTATATTTGTCTAAGCAGAAAAGACCTATCTTTTGCTGCTTTGGAGATTACGCGAATCGTGTTTGCCTTATTTTCAACAAAAATGCTGTTTTGGTATACACGGGGCCTTAAGTTGTTGTAGTTGTTGCCTTTAATTTAAAAAAAAATGATTTCATTGTTACGTTTTTATATTTTCCTTCATTTATTTTCACATTATTCATATATTTAAAATTTGGTTTCATATTAGGTAGAAGAACTGTCACTTGAAATGCTAAACGATTATGTCGATATGGACAGGATAAACGACGAAGTAGTCATCTCGGAGGAATTAGTTAGCTTTGAGGAATTAGTTGTTTCCAAATCTCCAGAGGTTCAAATTCCAAAATACCCTTGTTCCTCTATATCCGAAATTGCCCCTGTATCAAAAAGAAAACAAAATAAAAATTTAATTTCAAGAAAAAAATATTAGAATGCATTACATGCAAAAAATAAAATTAAGAAAAATCGTATTCGATTAATAAATCGCCGCTAGTCAAGCATCAAATCCTTAAATATTATCTTTAAAGAATTGCAAAAAAAGCAGCTTATTTCTTCTGAAATAAGTAGCCATTTGGAAAAGGCTGGGAATGAAATTCCCAATGCAATTCTTAAGAAACTACTAGAAGACAAACGTGTCAAACGACTAAAATTAAAAATTTATCAATATATACCCTTTTTTCAAAAAAATATAGGTACTCTAAATTTACGGCATTTTGAGCTTGTAAAACAACCCATTTCTAACTGTACAAATTCACAAAAAGAAAAAGTATTTCGCGGTATTAATCTTTTCATCAAATTTCAAAATCAAAAATCAAAATCAATGTAAGACAGAGATGACTAATAGATAGTTAGTATAGTTAATAAAAAATAATTATAGTTTTAAAAAATTCCTTACTCACACTGATTTCAAAAATTCCATTTACCTAAATAAAGAAATAATATTAGTAGACAATATATCCATTAGTAGAGAAAAGGCTTTACCCGTTGTCGTATTATTTTGTCCATATCACATTCCCCCAATGCGTGAACGTCTGCTGGACACACCCGCGTCAAGGATGAAACAGCTACTGGCAGTCCCAAGATGATTTACCTTTGGTTGAAATTCCAAAGGAATCTGGAATCAATTGAAGGCGGTAATTTAATTATTTTTTTTTATTAATTTCATTTTCAGATCCTCCCAAACAGTGCGACCTTGGCGTGGTTGGGAGGCTTAATGATACTAACGATGAAATCACGTCAATTCTAAATACATATGTATCAATTGAGAAAAATGTGAATTTCTACAATTGATGCAGATGTAGG
Organism: Beris morrisii; assembly: GCA_951812415.1. NCBI lineage: Eukaryota > Metazoa > Arthropoda > Insecta > Diptera > Stratiomyidae > Beris > Beris morrisii. The sequence goes on from OX638311.1 coordinate 100,771,061, forward strand.
AATAAGTTTTGTTCGTGAAGATTTTAAGGGTGTGAATTCCTGATTAAATTTAATTAAGTGCATTAAATTCCCTTCGGCAAACTAAATGTTATCCTGTAAATGAAATTCTTCATAACTAAATTGGAAATGAACGAATTTAGTATAAACGTATGAAGGTTTCCTAAACTAAAAACTTTTTAAATTAGTGCACTAAATTGAATTTTGCTGCGAATCCACACACACCCGTAGTATCTAACTAATGCACTGCCACTTTTTTTCAATATTAAAATAATTACTTACTTTTCTGCAATAACTTCAGCGATCGTTCTTGTTGATAATTCTTCGCTGCCCGGCGGGGCCCGCAAATCGTTAAGACTCATTGGCAACTGTGCGTGTACTTCCTTTCGTAATGCCGCACCATTCACTATACAAAAATTTTACTTTAATATAAAGTTTATCACATAAATATTAAATTCAAAAATAAAAACATTTACTTACCTTATTTGTTGTGACAGTTCTATAACTATGAATTTCCCTTTGTCACTTTGAAGTTTCGAAACTTTTCAAAAATTCAAAATCTGCACAACAACAACACCGTTTAATTGAGCGGGAGAGAGAGGGCAATATTTTTTGGCCCATCGTTGTCTCGGATATTGATTGTATGGGAAAATCTGATATGGGTAGTCCATTTCTATTACCAGGTCCCTGGATTTCCCCGAAAGAATCTTACGAAATATCTTGTAAATACAGTTTACAGTAATTTTTTAAGAATACGCGTCTTTTATTGGAACCAGGCAAACTAACGCGGAATTCTCAAAGCAATATTTATGTAGGTATTCCAGCCACATCATTTTCTGCGTAAAGAATTTTTCCTGCATATAACTAATAAATAATATCCTTGCAATAATTTTTTGTATTATTCGTATTGTTTAAAATAAAGTGACCATACTGTTGAAATTCTACACAATCTATCTATCACACTTTTGATAGTATCGATGGTTTAGTGAAAAAATATCGATAGTATCGAAATCCGACACTATCGATGTTTAAGCAACACTAGCGTACGGCTTCTACGGCGGACATTTTTTTGGGGTTTACTAGTCCTAAAACGTGTAAATAAAAAATATCAGGAAAGCAAATTTTTTTAAAATTTCAGGTCGATCACAATACTTTATTATTAAACATACTGCAGTCACGATCGGCTGTAACCCAATCGTATAATACTCTAGATGAATACTGAACTCCGATTTATATTATAGTTGGGGATAAAGTAGAATTACGTGTGTGCATGTTGTATGTCCTTTATTAAGGACTGCCATTAGATTGCTACTCAAAACTAAAAGACAATATTCAGTGTTTAATTTCATATCTCGAACTAGGTAAGTCATCGAAAAAAATGTCCTTTTTGAAGGACTTTCACATGGGAGGTGCAGGAAGGACTCACTCGATTTCTTACATATTTATCCTTTTCCTTGGAACCATTTAAAATTGAACGTGTACAAAATTTCAAATTCGTAGCTTGAAGCGTTCAAAAGTTATCGAAAAATTGTGTTGAACACGTGTCTTAAGGATTTTTTGTATGGAAGGTACCAGAAGGAGTAAAAGGATTTTGCTGATTAGTAAACTCGAACTTTGTTTTCACTCAAAACTAATTTGTAAAAAATTCCGAATTCATAGCTAAAAGATTACTTGAGTTATAGTGCGTTCCGTAAATTAAGTGAATACATTTTGACAGGATATTTGTATGGCAGCTACACGAAGGACTATTAGGATTTTCTTCCTAATCATACATTTAGCTTCAACTATTGGAAAAATAACACATACAAAATTTCAAAGACGTAGCTTAAACCCTTCTGAACTTATCGACCAATATTCTTGAACACGTGTTTTAATGACATTTTGTATGGCAGCTACCAGAAGGAGTAAAAGTATTACGCTGATTAGTAAACTCGAACTTTGTTTTTACTCAAAACTAATTTCTACAAAATTCCGAATTCATAGCTAAAACATTACTTGAGTTATAGTATGTTCCGTAAATTAAGTGAATACATTTTAACAGGATATTTGTATGACAGCTTACACAGGACTAACAGGATTTTCTTCATAATCATATATTTAGCTCCAACTATTGGAAAAATACACATACAATATTTCAAAGACGTAGCTTAAACCCTTCTGAAGTTATCGACCAATATTCTTGAACACGTGTTTTAAGAACATTTTGTATGGCAGCTACCCGAAGGAGTAGGACGATTTTGCCCGTTAACGAACTTAGCCTTACAAATTCAAGCAAACATCCAGATTCAAAATTTCAAGATCCTAGGTGAGGGCGTTCTTGAGTTATCGTGTTCACGGACAGACGGACGGACGGACGGACGTCAAGCGGATTTGAGGTTTTTGGCCACGAATAAACAAAAAATAAAATATATAACTTTTTTTCGTCCGAGGTTATATGCGTTACAAACTTTTGGGCTGGATTAAACTTATAATACTCTATATGATTTCATCTAGAGTATAAAAATAAAATTGACAAAGTAAAATTGACATCGAAAAAAAATTTTAATTGGGTTTTTTCACTAGTTTGAAAAAAGTTTGAAAAGAATGAACAATGGTGTGGTCACAAATTTCGTCATTTTAATCATGGTGAAATGACCCATCTACTCGTATGTACATGCCAACTTTTAAACAGGATTACTTGCGAAAATCAATAATTCAAACGATTTTTACAATATTCTATACAGAAACGGTAATCAACTAGAGGTATAGTTGAAAATTGTCAATCGTAGAGGGCTTCTCTTCCAGGGTGGAGGGAATTGGGTAATTTTGCAGTTACTCCAATGAATATATTAGCTATAGAAAAATACTTACATTATTATGCTCGTCATTAACATCACCTACATTAAGAATAGCAAATGGTCTGCGTGTGGACCTTTCTCTATTTCTCCGTTGTTCGACGACCAGTAAGGCTGATGAAAACTCGTCGGGTGACACTTTGTCTTCACCATGTGTAATTTCCGTATTTTCAATTGAAGTCAATTCGTAATGAAGTGTTGCGGGCAAATGTCGCGGAAAGCTTAAAATCTTTTTAGGAATAAGTTTCATCTTTTTGAATTTGGTATGATTTTTTTTCCGTTCTACGCTCAATTTCTCAAGATTTCGCGAGTTTTTCACTGTATTCTTCAGCATTTGCTTTTTCTGCTTACTATTATGATCTATGATGATTGCGAAAAAAAAATTATTATTTTAAGCGGTCATAAGGTGTATAACTTGAATTATAATAAATTTTTTTTGACATTGTTTTGCACTTACCGCATTTTTTCCACCAGCAAAATATCTCACCGTCCACACATAGACACATTTCGCATGGGTCGCTTCGTGTTACCTAAAATATAAATGGAAAGGATAAAGTGAATAAATAACCACTAGAAAAGTGTTCTGACGCATAGACAGAGTTCAGTGAAAGGAGTGAAATGTTCTTAATCAATATGCTGGTATAGTGCGCTACTAGTAGGAAGTGAAAAAAAAAGAAATGTTTATGCGCCATCGGTTCTAGTCTTTGGAATACGGAATTGTATATTCTATAGGTGTACAGTTGTCGCCGCTATGCTCAAGATTATCCTATCGTATTCTTCTAAATCACAAAAGACGACAGGATATCGCAAACGTAAAGGTAGATGACTTTGGTTTCTGATTTGAAATTGTGATGAAGTTTCTATGCTTGAAAGGAATGCGCCGAATCGCATCTTCTGCGAGCAATTCTTCGTTTAAAAATCCTTACCAAAATGATATGTTTGGAATATTACCATCCCATCCCCGAAAGCGATTCTGATAATGTTTAAATAGTTTGTATTACTTTATTATTTTAAAAATAAAGAATTCTTATTGATTTAAAAAAAAATTTCCTATACAGAACATTTTTTTTATACGTTTCATGACTAATATAAAGTCTTTCAACAAGGACGTTCAATTTTTAAATGTAAATAAAACATTTTGTGTGTGAGATACCAAAACCCAATTGTTTTTTATTTGAAAGAATATTTCATGGCATTAAGTATGTAATATAATGTCGTTCAAATGTCCTCCCTGGTTTTACATGGTGGTTCGAGAGGTCCAATTTTCGTCGACTTTGTCGCATAAATCTGGCTGAATTTGTTGGATGGCGTTCGTTATGTTAACTTAAAGGTCATGTTTGGACTCCCCAAACATAATTTCTATTTTTTTTATAATATTTATAATTGTTACACTTCTAATCTTAAATACTTTCGTTCCGCACTGTCCACCCAATTTCACCTCGCCAAAAATTGGTCCAGGACAACGGAAACAAAAGCTCAATCGGGCTATTTAAGTCACGCGCAACGTCGGCTCGCCCTCTTTTGATACAAGTCATTGAACATTCGCAATCGTAGGCCAAATTTGCGCTGCGAGCAGGAATCTTCAACTCGGCATTCAAAGGTAGCATCTCTCACGGTTAAATTTAATATTCGGTTGAAATTCGTTGTAACCCTTCAAGTAGGCCAAAATTGCGCTGCTTGAAGTGTTCCAACAAAATCACTTTGCGTTTTCGGATTAATTCTTTGGCATGCCAACTGCGCTGCCTTTGAACAAACCGTAACTTTATTTATTTGAATTTTTGTCGGTAGTTAATTGTAGGTTTAATAATAATATTTTTAAAGAGATTAAAAATAAATAGTTTTATCCAACTCTACGGCATCATTTTTTTAATCCACATATATTAATTCTTAATTACATAACTAAGGAGGGGTTGTTTTAGAAGGTGTAAAGAGCGCCAGCCAGCAATCAATATATTTCGAATATTGTCCGGTGTTCCGACACTTCGAATGGTTTTGCCGAATTCGCGTGCGATAACGTTAAGCAATCGTTACGAAAAATGTGTGGAGTGGTTGACACGAGTTCGTAAAGAATATACGTTTCGAAGTCGATATGAAGTGACAGTACTAATTCTGTTTGTTACAGCATTAATATAAGGAATTTTCAGTCATCAATTGTTTGCGGATTATACGCATTGACCTGCGATTTAAGATAGTATCAAATGAATATGTCTAAAGGCGTTAAATAGCACGATCCAGTCGCCGCCGCTCGAGATAATGCTGCCCTCAAATCGCTCGTGAAGAATTTCCACCGTGACATGCGCTATTTGGCACATAGCGCCGTCCTGTTGGAACCACATGTCGTCGGTATCCATATCATCCAGTTTAGGCCACAAGAAGTTGCTTATCATCGATCGTTTGACGGGGAATGGCAATACCAGTTTCCTTTTGGAAGAAGTACGGACCAATGATTTCGCCAGACCAAAATCCGCACCAAACAGTGACTTTCCCGGGATTCATTTGGTGCTGGTGTATCTCGGTTGGATTGGTATCGTCCCAAATCCGACAATTTTGGTTGTTCACACATCCATTCATCAATGGAAATGGGGCTCGTCGTTAAAAATCATCAAATTTTTCGCACGGAACACTGATTGTGAAAATAAAATTTGATTATTTGCACACATTGGCAAACCCGATAACCTTCCATGATGATTTGCCATACACTACTAAACAATTCAGAACAAATTCGGTGGATTTTGCTTTAGCCACATGGCTATAACCTAATAAATTTCGAGCATTTCTACTGAAACACCAAATGTTTCGAGATGCGGTGTCGGTTATGTTAAGTCGATGATTCTCGCCCGTGTTCTACTCCTCAACTGCCTTATGTCTTCTTGACACTTGTTTTTAGTCTGTGTTGCCAACGCTCACAATATCATTACTCTAGTACTTCGGCGTCGCCAACACAACGGCGATATTACATCACTTTCTTTTTTTTCTTTTATTCTTCTAAATAGTATGTTGTTTACATTTATTCTTAAAATTAATGATCCACATAATCTTGGTACTTTGCTGGTACTCGTCTGGCTCGTTTGTCGGTTGGTCGTCCAATTTTCTGAACGTGAGCTACATTTCGTTTGTATCTCTTACTTGTTTCTTTGCACTCCACTGTAACTTCTGACCCTTTTCGGTCAATGACCAAATGTTCTTCCGGGTGAAAGTCTGATGCCAGTTTGTTCGTCTTGACTAGTCTTTTGATTAAAACTTCGTCTCCTTCATTGATGTCATTTGCCTTTGCATTTCTCCGGTTATCGGCGTATTGCTTTCCTCTCTCTTTTTCCACTTTGTCTCTATCTGCTATTTCTTCGTCATTAACTTCCATGGGTTGATTGATTGATGGCAGTTTATCGATGATGTTCCTTCCAAACATCATCTCCGCTGGTGTTTTATTAGTTGTTGAATGTGGTGTAGAGCGATACATTACTAAGTGTTCTTGCAAATCTTCTTTCCAATCCTGCTGTGATTCCTGACTTATTTTAAGCCGCTTGAGTATCGATCGGTTCTGTCTTTCGACTTCCCCATTTTGTTGTGGCCAGTATGGAGTGGTACTGATCAGTTTTACATTGCCGCTTCTGCAGTAATTTTTGAATTCTTCGCTGGCGAATTGAGGGCCATTGTCAGCCGTAACGTTAATGGCAGTCCAAAACGTGCAAATATTCTTCGCAATCGTCTGATTGTTTCCGATGAATCTATCTTTTTCATTATTTCGTTTTCAATGAACCGACTGTAGTAGCCACCGACAACTAGTAAATTGTGTCCCGATGGCAGTGGTCCTAGATAATCTATAGCAATATGTCGCCATGCTGCTGATGGTAATTCTTTTCGTTTCAATGGTTCTGGTGGTGCTGGTGCCGCTACTAACATACATCCTCTACACTTTTTTAAGTAGTCCTCTGCTTCTTTATCTAGACCGGCCCACCGTTCGGAGTCGACGTTTCATAACACAAATGGCAGGATGACCTTCATGAGCCAATTCCAATGATTGCTGACGCAGTTGTTTCGGCATTATGATGCGTGTGCCTCTCAATAAGATGTTGCCTGCAAAACATAACTTTGTTTGTAATACTTTGTATGGTGCTGCCGCTCATGACTAGGGTTACTGTATACGCACTCACACCAAAACAGCCTCTAAGAGGGGTTTGGCAGATGCGTACCAAGGTGAAAAACCAGTAAATTTAATTTTTTTTCATGTTTATGGGATTTTGCTTTCTAAACATTCGAAATGATTGACTTTTCGCTTCAAAATTGTAAATTTCCATAAAAGAAATTAAAGAAATACGGAAATTTTCAATTGGAAACCACAATTTCGCGCACACACACTACCATACCAAAGAAAAAGAAGTACTAGAATTGTGGAAGGGAACCGACAGCTTTTTTTCCGACTCTTCACATATTCGCACTAACACACTTCAAAAACGCAATTTGATAGCAATGTTCATTAGTACAAAAACAGGCAAACTAGTACATAAACAGGCGATTTTTGTGAGGTTAAATTACAATTTCTAGTACAGAAACGACCGAATTAGACGTATCTGCCAAACCCTAGGTCGAGAGTGTTGTGTGTGTATCTAGTGACCCTACTCATGACCAGTCGTTTCTTTCGATAGCGTTTTTAATTTCCACTATACCTTCGTCTTTTGCTGATGCTTGTTCGATTTCTATTGGTGCTGCATATGCTGTAATTTGATGCACATAATGTTCTGTCTCCTCATCAAACGAATCTGTTATGGTGAATAGCCAATCTAGAGAGTGGATCCACGATGTTTTGTTTTCCCGGTCTATAAATAACGTTGTATTTATATGCTTGTAGCCGCAAAACTCATCGTTCGATGCGAGCGCATGGTTTTGATTTTGGCTTGAAAATTTTCTCCAACGTTAACTAATTCAAATGATCTTCCATATATGTAGATAAAAATTAAATCTTTCGACCCCCCAGACTAGCCCGCATTGGATAAACTTTTGCTAGCGAAAGATATAGTTCGTGGCTCTCCAGTTTTATTGAATTGGATTAGTACTGCTCCGAGACCTACTGGAATAGCGTCTGTTATCAACTGTGTTCTGTCGTCGACGTTGTAATAGCCTAAAATCATATCCTTACACATGCAATTTTTCAATACTTGAAACGCTGTTGTTTGTTCGGATGTGCATTTAAATTCGTTTCTCATCTTTGTCAACGTTCTCAATGGATCAGTCAACGTCGCTAAATTTGGGATGAACCTGCCTACATAATTTACAAGGCAAAGAAAACTGCGCATTTCTTCAACCGACTTCGGTTCTCGGAAGTTTTTGATGTCTGCGAACCGATCTTCTATTGGTGTTATTCCTTTTGCTGACACAGTTTATGTCCAAGAAAATGAAGCTCTTTTACTCCTAATCTACACTTTTCTCTGTTTAGTGTTATGTTGTTATCTTTGCAATACTTTCTGTAATCTATCATCGTGTACCTTTTGGTTTTCTCCATATACTATTATGTCATCGATGTACACCAGACACCCTTCACATCCACTGAGTAGGCGTTCCATGAGTTTTTGAAAAACCTCTGGTGCACATGATATTCCGAACATAAGTCTTTTGTACCGATCCAAACCTTTTCTTGTGATAAATGTCGTGATTTCTCTGGATTTCTCCGATAACTCAGCCTGATGATATGCGTTATTGACGTCCAATTTCGAAAATACTTGTCCTTCTTCAATATGTGGTAGAAAATCTTCCATTGTTGGTAACGGATGATTTTCTCTTTCGACCGCTTCGTTTGCACGCCGCATGTCCACACAAATACGAACATCGTTCTCTTTTGGTACTGGAACTATTGGTGAAATCAATTTTGATGGTTTGTTAACTTTTTCGATTATGTCTTGTATCAACAATTCATCGATCTTCTGGTCCACCGCTTTTTCTAGTGGTACCGGAATTCTGCGATATGACTGAATGACAGGTTTTGCATCTTGAATGATAGGAATTTCAATGAGTATGCCTTTGATTTTGCCCAATTCTTTGGACTCGTTTCCAACTTGATTTATGTCGTAACCAATTTTCAAAATTCCCATTGCCATTGCGGTTTGCCATCCTATTAGGGTTTTCCATAGTCTTGAACAACATAAAAATCTGCATTAATTTCTTTATCAACTATTTCAACTTTAGCTCCAAACACCCCAACAAACGATAAAATGTGTCCACCATATGACTTGAATTGTTTCTCAGTCGTCTTCCGTTGATTATGAACGGTAATCTTTTTACCCTTCAACAATTCCCATGTTTTGTTGTACATGATGTTGTACTTGGTCCCTGAATCAACAATTATTTTAGTTAAGACGCCGCCAATTTTGCATGGCATTTCATTTTGCTCGTGATCATCACTATTGCAAAAGATATATTTGTCATCTCTGTCGCTCGTGTTGACAAATTTTACAGTGTTATTTTCTTTTCCGTCTGCTTTAGGTTCAAACTTTGGTCTCTTCCATTCGTGCTCTATATTTTTCCACTAAAATTGCTTTTGAAGTGCGATTCGCTAGTTCTTTGTATACACGCGTAAACGTGAAGTGTAATTTTTGCATCGTTCAGTTGCTTCTTATTTCAGTGGATTCCGTTATGCTATATTTCGTCATTCCCTCATTTATTGAAATTACCACCTTTTCCTCACCACTCATATTTAAGGAGTTTTTTTTTCTGTCATTCTGTTCACATTAAAGGAACACAATTTTTCCTTCATTTTCTCAAGGAACTTTCACACTTTTCATTTTCATTTTCATTTTCGTTCACATTAAAGGAACGCAATTCTTTCGAACTTTCACATTTCCTTTTTTTCCCGTTTTCGTTCACATTAAAGGAACGCATTTCTTTCGAATTCACTTCTCTCATTTAAGGAGATTTTCTACTTTTTCCGTTGGTTCATTCTTGTTCACCTTGAAGGAACACATTTTTCGATTTACCCTATTCTAATCGATTTGCTAACATTGAAAAACTTTCAGTTTTTCGAATCGCACATCCAAACCAATTTATAATCTTCTTTTCATAAAAAAACAACTAACAAAATTAATTTTCTTACCGTGCATTTTGGAAATTTTCTTTTGGTTAATTTGTTTTTTTTTTCTTTTTTCTCGTCGCCACTGTTAAGTCGATGCTTCTCGCCCGTGTCCTACTCCTCAACTGCCTTATGTCTTCTTGACACTTGTTTTTAGTCTGTGTTGCCAACGCTCACAATATCATTATTCTAGTACTTCGGCGTCGCCAACACAACGGCGATATTACAGTTTACTATGCGACAACCTAGAAAATATCATTCCAAATAGCCTCCTGGCTATTCCTTAGGTTGTCAATTGCACAGTAAACTCACCGCATCTCACCAATAAACGCGTTTCGGACTTCTACCCATAAAATAATAAAGTTGCACCCAGTTAGAGACGTTAGGTCGATAAGGGGTGGATCTGAATGCGGTGTCGGTTACAATGCGACTGACAACCTAAAAAATAATGTTCCAAATAGCCTCCTAGCTATTCCTTAGGTTGTCAGTCCCATAGTCACCTACATCGCATCTCAGCATTAAACACGTTTCGGACTTCTACCCATAAAATAATAAAGTTGCGCCCAGACTGTTGGCCGATTTTAAATTTTAACCCCTTTCTAATCGCCTAGTATCTCTCAAATAAACTACAAAGTTTCAGCCATCTGACATCAATCGTTCAGGAGATATGGATTTTAGAATGTTTCAATCCCAGCTTTCAAGCGTTTTGGACGCATTGTTTTCCCTCTCACTCGCACACCCCTATCGACCATTTTTTTTGCAAATTATAGTACTACATAAGTTCCAACTTTCAGCCTCCTAGCATAAGCGGTTCCTGAGATCTAAAACCCAAATTTTTATCTAAAACGCTCTCCCCTCTTCCACCCTCACACCCCCAAAAGATATCACTCATAGGGGTTCACCCATTCTACCTACCATATTAAAATTTCAACTTAATATCTCCAGGGGTTTGTGAACTACGCACCTTCAAACGGTTTTGCGTACGGCGGACGGATATACAGGGTGTTTGGCACTCCGTGTGCCACCTTGTAAGGGGTTATTCCTTGATATATTTGGAGAAAAAAACTGTTCTACAGGGTGGATCAATTTTCAATAAGAAAAGTGTTTTTGACCGGTACCCTCACTCACTTAAAACATTATATCTTGAAAACGAATAATCACAAGGCAAAGTGTTAGCCCTACGAAGTTTCACGCTACGCGCCTGCTACTACTGTATACACGATCTCTCTGAGTGACGTCATGCGCAGAACATGACCGAAATGGACTGGCACTTATCGTTATCTTTCTTTGTTCTATCATGCATGCGAGTGTTTCTTTGAATTTTTTTTTAGCCAAAGCTGATCTTAAGACTATTTATGCGTATATAAAATTAACCGTGGCCCATTTATCTATGACATATTGTAGAGATCTTGTCCTTTATAACCTCTTCTTAAATTCTTCTTGACATACTCGTATATTTATTATTCGATGAACCAATAATTAAATAAACCCGTATCAATTAAATTAAAATTATATTTTGATTTTTTAACAACATTTGATAATTATATTATTAGAATTGCACATAACTTTAAAAATCATTTTCTATTTAATTTTACAAAAAGTTAAATTTCTCCAAAAAAATGTAAACCGATAAAAATTTTATTATTGAAAGAGTTATTCAAAATTATTTATGAATCTTATTTTTTTAAAAATAATCAATAATCGATCGATTAATTTTCACGTTGTAATTCATTCAACTGATAGTGTTGGACTGAAGACAAATCGAATTCATTTTATTTTGCACGAATTCGCTGACGACTTCGATTGAAACTAAAACAAATCCACAAAGTCGTCTGAAAATAATAGTTAAATTGACAGTGGCGAAAATAATACTCAGTTAACGAGAAAAATTTAAAATATCGTTAAACGCCACTACAATATAATTTGAAAAAGAACCAGCGTAAAATAAATTTCGCTTTAAAAAATGCAACCGTCACAGAAACACTTTTTCTTTACTTATATTGTAAAAGAGTGAGGCAAAATTTTGCCAGACGTCCGTACTATGCTTAATGCATGAATAAGAATAGAAAGTTGAGTCTTATGCTACGATTAGACGGTCACTCAAAACCGTCAATACATTGACACTCTGACGTCAAAATTACGTAGAATGTGGTCACAAAGTTGTCAATTCAATGTCAACCCGTGTGATCGTCATTTTTGTGACACATCAATGCATTGATAGTAGAATTGACTACCGAATTGACACAAGTTTTTGTGTCAATGCATTGACAATTTTGAATGACCGTGTGATCACCCTGTCAATGCGTTTGCGACGAATTGACAACAATTTTGAATGAGTCGTCAATGCATTGACACTGTCCCATGGATTGACACGACACGAAATTCTGCCGTGTCCTTTCTCTACAAATTGACACATTGGCAACTTGATCGAGCGGAAATTATTTAATTTCAAATTATTTAATAATAAAGTTTTGTGATTGAATGGAAATGTCAAAAAATTTAAATACACTGAAATTTAGTATTTTAACATTTTTGGACTAGTAGTCCCCAAAAAGGAAAAAAAATCTATCTTTCCGCCGTATGTAAAATTGAATATGATATGAATATGTGTAGCTCACAAATGCGTTGGGGTATTAAGGGCCCGTGAGTCCCAAGCCAAAATCGAAAATTTCACCTATTTTGCTTTGATTTCATTTCGAGAGCGTAAGAAATTATTCGTGAGCATCGGAAATTTAAATCTGAACGATCACGCACGATGTACAACGATTCAACCGTCAAGCGATGCCCCTACACAGCTCTGTGTGTACGGACCTGTATGTGTGTGTGAGATGCAAAATGATGAAAAACGGAATGTAGAAAAATAGCGAAAGTATGAACGGAAAGGAGTACAATCCGATCGAAAGTTCGAAAGAAAATTCATTGACCTGACGTCTCGGGTTTTTTTAATTTTCTGTGGACGGTGGATTTCTGGACATTCGCATGACATAGTATACTATGTATATTTATGTAGGCACGAGACATGTCTCCATTCATGTTTTTATAGGCAATTGTGGACTAAAATAAAATTAATTTCGTATTATTGCATATTGGGTCATTTCATCAAGAATCGCAAAATATTATGAAATTTGGGACCTTAGCATCGCCGATCTTTTGAAAATTTTTGTACTTGAAGAATTAGTGAAATTAATTTTTTGTTTCTATCTCAATTCTAAAGATTTAAAGATTTTAAAGATTTCGCAAAAATGGTGTCCGAGTTCTCTTTGAAAATTCATATCTCTGGTAATTTTTATCATAGAATAATAAAATAGGGCTTATTTTAAAGGGGAATGTTATCGCAACATAAAAAAATACGAATAAAAATTGTCCTCCAATTTTTTTTTTTACAAGGATAACGAGTTTGTCCTTTATCCTTGAATATCTCAAAATCCGTAGTTTTATTTTTTTTTTATTTTTTTTTTATTTTTTTATATTTTGTATATTATATTGTTTTTCAAAACATATTAAAAAACCAACTTGGGATTTCAAGGGGATCGGGGTACAAAATATGGGTGAAGGAGTGTGGGAGTGGAGGAAAATAATGCGTCCGAAACGCAAAAAAGCCGAGATCGACACATTCTAAAATCCATATCTCCTAAACGGTTAATGTCACGAAATTAAAACTTAATGAACATCTTAGGTATACTAGGAGAATAGATTGGAAACAAATTTTCGAGTGTGGGTGAAAAACTTTAGATTACGATATCTCACGAAACAATTGAGTGCAATTGTTTCGTGAGACAAATAGATAAATAAATAATTCCTTTCTATAGAACAGCTAATACTACAAAGTTGAAACTCGGTATGTATATGTAAATCAACTATAAAAGTAATTTAGATAAAAACATACTGCAGTCACGATCGGCTGCAAGCCAATCGTATAATACTCTAGATGAATACTGAACTCCGATTTATATTGTAGTTGGGGATAAAGTATAATTACGTGTGTGCATGTTGTATGTCCTTTATTAAGGACTGCTATTAGATTGCTACTCAAAAATAAAAGACAATATTCAGTGTTTAACTTCATACCTTGAACTGGGTAAGTCATCGAAAAAAAATGTCTTTTTTAAAGGACTTTCACATGGGAGGTGCAGGAAGGACTCACTCGATTTCTTACATATTTATCCTTTTCCTTGGAACTATTCAAAAATTAATGTGTACAAAATTTCAAATTCGTAGCTTGAAGCGTTCAAAAATTATCGGAAAATATTGTTGAACACGTGTTTTAAGGACATTTTGTATGGCAGCTACCAGAAGGAGTGAAAGGATTTCGCTGAATAGTAAAGTCGAACTTCCTTTTCACTCAAAACTAACTTGTACAAAATTCTGAATTCGTAGCTAAAAGATTACTTGAGTTATAGTGAGTTTCGTAAATTAAGTGAATTCATTTTGACAGGATATTTGTATGGCAGCTACACGAAGGACTAACAGGATTTCTTTCATAATCATATATTTAGCTGCATCTATTGGAAAAATAACACATACAAAATTTGAATGACGTAGCTTAAACCCTTCTGAAGTTATCGACCAATATTCTTGAAGACGGATTTTAAGGACATTTTGTATGGCAGCTACCAGAAGGAGTAAAAGGATTTCGCTGATTAGTAAACTCCGACTTCCTTTTTACTCAAAACTAACTTGTACAAAATTCCGAATTCGTAGCTAAAAGATTACTTGAGTTATTGTGAGTTTGGTAAATTAAGTGAATACATTTTGACAGGATATTTGTATGGCAGCTACACGAAGGACTAAAAGGATTTTCTTCATAATCATATATTTAGCTCCAACTATTGGAAAAATAACACGTACAAAATTTCAAAGACGTAGCTTAAACCCTTCTGAAGTTATCGACCAATATTCTTGAAGACGTGTTTTAAGGACATTTTGTATGGCAGCTACCCGAAGGAGTAGGACGATTTTGCCCGTTAACGAACTTAGCCTTACAAATTCAACCAAACATCCAGATTCAAAATTTCAAGATCCTAGGTGAAGGCGTTCTTGAGTTATCGTGCTAACGGACAGACGGACGGACGGACGGACGGACGGACGGACGGACGGACGGACGGACGGACGGACGGACGGACGGACGTCAGGCGGATTTGAGGTTTTTGGCCACAAATAAACAAAAAATAATATATAACTTTTTTTCATCCGAGGCTTGGTTCTATGCGTTACAAACTTTTCGGCTGGATTAAACTTATAATACTCTATATGATTTCATCTAGAGTATAAAAATTTAAAATAGCCATTGGTGTTCGGAAGGGAGTGAAAAAAATGATCAGTGAAAATGGAATGCATATATTTTTCCCAAATACTGAATTCATTTTTATTCTACGGCTTCTTCATATAAATACCTAGAAAGTGCTTTCGGGATTTTTTAAATTCGACCCGTAAAGCGGTGTTAAGGGGGTTGTATACTTTTTAACGAATTCTACTACATCCCCAGGTCTTGTCAGATATCGAATATCTTTTCACTTTCAAGGGCTTGTGTAATAATCGTCTAAAACTTCTTTTCATGTTTTTTCCTTTTTTACTTCCTGGAATTTAGCAATCGAAATTTTATTTCTGAATGAAAATTACGTGTTTATGGTTATAGAATTCATAAAATTTGATGATCGTGTTATTGCGCTAGCCCTGCAAAGTTTCACGATACGCGCCTGATATTTATCTATCAACTCCTTTCAGGACTTTTGGATATTTAACCCCCAAATGGGTGTAAGGAGGTTGCATATCTGATGATATATCGAATTCATTTTTACTTCATAAGGTTTCCGATATAAGCGCCAAAAAGTCAATTCCAGTATTTTTAAATATTCAATCCCAAGCGGTGTGAGGGGGTTGTATGGTTTTCAAAGCTTCGTCATATTTCTTAGGTTTTATGAGATATTAGATCGCTTTTCACTTCCACAGACTTTTTATATAATCGCCTACAAACTCATTTCTCAATTTTTTGATATTCAACCCCCAAGGGTTTGCATATGTTTTCACAATTTCTGTCATCCCTTAGTTCTGATGAGATATAAAATTGTTTATTACGGCATTTGACCAAAAACCAATTTAATCACTTCTCATATCTCAAGAACGGTGTAAGATAGATGCTTAGAATTTTTACCAGAGGTAGGCCGAATAGAAGCTTAGCAGAGAAAAAAATTTCAGGTATGAGGGTGTAGAGGGTGAGGATCTCGAGAACCTATAACGACATAAAGCTGAAACTTAGTATTTAGATAAAGCTATAGTAGTAGCATGTTTTTTTATAGGGGAAGTATGGTACGGGCGTGGGGGGTGTTTTTCCTAACTATACAACGGCTTATGTTGAAATTTGGTACGTGTATGTAAATCAACCAGAAAAGTAATTCTGATAAAAAAAAATTTAAATATCCATTGGCGATCGGAAGTGGGGTAAAAAAAATTATCAGTGAAAAAGAAATGCATATATTTTTAGAATTTTCGTCATATCTATTAGGTCTTTCCAAATATTGAATTAATTTTTTTTGTACGGGTTCTTCATATAAATACCTAGAAAGTGTTTTCAGGATTTTTTGAAATTCAACCCCAAGATGGTGTAAAGGGGATGTATACATTTTCACGAATTCAGCCGTATCCCTCAGGTTTGATTAGATATCGAATAACTTTTTACTTCCACGGACCTATTTAATAATCACCTAAAATCCGTTTTCAAGTTTTTTCTTTTTCAACCCCTAAGAGTGTAAAAACGGGTTGAACATGTTTTCACGAATTCCGTCATATCTCTTAGGAGTGATAAGGCATCGGATTGATTTTTATTTTCTCTGGCTTTCTTTATATATATCTAAAAACTCATTTCAGGATTTTTGGATATTCAATCCCAAAATGGGTGCAAAAGGGTTGTATATGTTTCCACAAATTCTTACATATTTCTTAGTTCTAATGAGATATCGAATTCATTTTTACTTCCAAAGGCTTCCTACATAATCTTCAAAAAGTTGATTTCAGGATGTTTGTTATTCAACTCCAATAGGACGTAAGGCTTTCGATATATTTCTCAGGATTGATGAGATTTTAGTTTGTTTTGACCTTCCACAGACTTTTTATATAATCGCCTACAAACGCATTTCCGATTTCATGTAATGGCCCAAAACCAAATCACGAAAAACCTTCTAATGGCGTAACAACTGATATTATACTAGGACTAGACCTCGTCCCGGAGTATGACCCAATTATGTAATTCATATGTTATATGAGGCAGCGGCGTAAGTATTCTAGCGCGACCCCATTCTAACCGCTTCCCGAACTTTTTTTTAGGTTTTCAGTCACATAGTAACCTACACCGCATCTCAGAATTAAACTCGTTCCGAACTTCCACCCAAAAAATAATAAAGTTGCGTCCAGACTGTTGGCAGATTTTTTTTTCTTTTTTTCGATTTACTTTTTGCCCTGTTTGCCACATAGAAAGATGAAAAGCTAAAAATCACTTTTCATTCTGAGCAGGCGAATAAACATTATGCCGATTACACACACACACCTTGCCATGTAGTTACTATGCCTTCGAATCGTGTGCTGCAGGCTTGCAGGGTGGGGAACATCGTAACCTTTTTACTCTCAGCGAATGAAACATAAAAACAAACCTGCCGAAAAAAAATGCGACATAGCCACACGTCCGTTCAGCTCGACCTCTGCGAGTGGTCTGAATGGAAAATTTGATTGAAAATGTAGTTTGAAAAATCGTTGCAAAAACAATGTTATACTAACTTTTTTGAAACTTTTTGAGTTTAAGTTGCTTTAGAACGCTTTGATAAAGTAACATAAGAAAAAACAAAATAAAAAAAAATCGGTTTTCATAGAAAATTTTAATAATAAAAAAACATAATTTTTTTTAAAAATCAGAGTTTTCAAAATGTATTATTTCCAAACATAAGTAAAAATCGAAAATTCTAATTCCAAAAAAAAATAGATTGAATCGTTCCTAATTGAGTGAAAATAAAAATAATGAAAATCACTTCAGAAATGTTTCCAAAATCGCAATTACCAAAAGTGTGTTTTCAATAATTTCGAAAACTTACTCGACGTAATCGCTTATAATTTTTCTTATGATCGAAATTTCAAAAAACAATAATCAACAGAAACTTTAAAACATATTGCTAATTATATTTGTCTAAGCAGAAAAGACCTATCTTTTGCTGCTTTGGAGATTTCGCGAATCGCGTTTGCCTTATTTCCAACAAAAATGCTGTTTTGGTATACACGGGGCCTTAAGTTGAAATTTGTTTTTTGTAAATTGGATAAGCCCCTACGAGTGGTATGAAACTTTTTGGTTGTCTTAAGGGATACTATCTGCCTAGACAAGTACTAAAATTCTTAAGACGAGGGTTGGAGTGTCGGGGTGGGGGTTAAGAAACTTTGGATGACAATATCTTGCGAACCGATTGTACCAGAAAGATAAAATTTGGTTTTTGTATATAGAATTACAAGTGAAGTGCATTAAACTGAAGCCAAACAATCAAATTTTAATTTATTTATCTTTACGTATTAACGACCTTCTGTCGTAAACTCACAAGCTCCAATCTACAAGGCATATATCAGACCACGCCTTGAGTACAATTAGCATACCTGGGCTGGGTCCCAAAATCCCATTTAACCTTGCTCAATCGTGTTCAAAAACATGCGTTCCGACTAATTGGAGACGAATCCGTTTCCACTTCTGTAGCTTGAGCATTGTCGATATGTCGGAACACTCTGTATTTACTATCGACATTTCAATGGTATATGTAGTAAGTAATTAAAACATCTTATACCTCCACTCTTATTCGCCGACCATAACACTCGCCAAGCTTCACGTGCGAGTATACTGTTCAGCCCCCTTTTTGTGGAGAGCAGTGAAATTTATGCAACCTCTTTCGCCATCAGTAATGTGAAACACATTGCCAGCCGATCTGCCCTAATAATTATAACCTTCATCAGTTCAAAAACAACGTTCACCGCTACTTCAGAAGCTCCTGCCATCCCGTTCCACCACCCTAAATCCCCTACCACACCATTTTATTCTCAACCTATGTCGTTCTAACTGTTCAATCGCATAAGGATGACCCCCTAAGTTATTACGACGGTCGTAAATTAATGGTAAATTAAACAAATGTCCTTGAAACGGAGTTTTTTTAAATATTTTTACGAATTTCGTTATATCTCCCAGATATTTCTAGTTATATAATTTATTTTAGTAATGTGATTGTGTACATTGGTGTTATGTGATTGTGTACATTTTCACGAATCCTTAACCAATCCAAACACCCAAACAAACAACCAAACAAGGCGCTATCGTGACATGTGCTACCGAAATCGCCATCTCCAAATGATTTCGTTTTGTAATTGACTTTAAAAAATTCACTGAACACGAAACTATATATTTTATTTTTTCACACAAAAAAATCACAATTCACAGCTTTCTTTCAATCCCGTTTCATTTGAAAAATGTAAATATACAAATTTCTACTGATGTGAATGTCCTATCTATTGTCAATTCGTAGAGATGTGTCAATCCCGTGTGATCGCATAGTTTTTTCGTGCCATTCATTGACAACGTAGGCGACAAATCGAATTGACTACCAGCATCGTCAGTCTGCTTGTCAATTTAGTTTGGAACAGATATGACCAAAATGGTCATTCCGTGTGATCGTCAATTCATCAAGAATTGACACAATGACGATTGAGACTCCATTGACACTGAAACGACGCATTTTTACGCGACGTCACAGTGTCAATGCATTGACGGTTTTGAGTGACCGTCTAATCGTAGCAATACACGTAAAATATTTGTTTTCAAATTCTACACTATATTCGTCTACAAGAAATTTTGCTGGATCATCTACAAGTGCCATTAGCTCGTCTAAAATTTCTCTTAAATCCAATATTCTTCCAGTTTCACATATCGAATTATTAGCTGTTTAATAGAGCTTTCTGAAGGATTCGATAGGCCAAACTTGAAAGCCTTATTAGACACGCCTTAATATTATATTTCCACGCCTTGCACGCAACATATTCATTTTGGAAGCTGGATGAAATCCGTAGAGCATTAAAAAAAATAAAAATGTCTAGATTTAAAAATGCCGGTTGCGTTTGTTTAAGGTTGGAATCACTGTTAAATAAACCAATTGTCAATCACGGAATAAAGAAAACAAATCTGTCAACAGTCTGGGCGAAACTATTATTTTTCGCGTTAAAGCCCCGTTTACAAGGTGATAGTTTTTGCGATAGTTGATGTCATGATAATTATCACTTCTCGATAGTTACTTTCGCGCTATCATGATAGCATTATCGCACTATTAAGCTTCACTAGATAGTTGGTAGCACTATCGCGATAATTTTAACTTAGGTAGGTAGGTAGGTACGCGTGGCTGCCCGTGAGAACACGGACACACTTAGACCTAAAAGGTCCGTTGTGTTACCACAGGATCATCGAATCCGGTCCTACTCGTCGAACCATTTAGAGCTTGCAATGAAGCGTTGGATTCTCGCGACCTCCATTGAGGCAAGGTCACCGAGACAGTTGAAGAAGTAAGCTCCAAGATGAGCTTTCCTTCTGGCTGAAAGAGCTGGACAGGTACAGAGAAGGTGAAGGACTGTCTCCTCCTCCTCCTCATCCAGGCAGCTTCTACAGAAGTCGTTTGAGAAGA
Source organism: Beris morrisii (assembly GCA_951812415.1). Taxonomy (NCBI): domain Eukaryota; kingdom Metazoa; phylum Arthropoda; class Insecta; order Diptera; family Stratiomyidae; genus Beris; species Beris morrisii. Next base: position 100,791,634 of record OX638311.1, read on the forward strand.
GACCGAGTCTTTTAGCATGTCGACCTATAAGACAGTGTCCGGTCAGGACACCGACTGTGGTGCTGATGTTCGCCCTTTTGAGCAAAGTCAGCTGTTTAGAGCGTTTTGGATCCAGCTCCGGCCAGATCTGTCTCGCAGTGTGACATGTAACACCGTTTGCCCATCTTGAGTTGGTTTTCTCAATTGAGTCCAATCCCAGTAGCAGTTTACATGTAGAGAGAGGCACACCCAGATTCCGGTGTTCCGGCATAATCTGAAGGGTAGTACCGCGTCGAGCGAGTTCGTCAGCCATGCAGTTCCCTGGAATATCCCTGTGTCCTGGCACCCAGCACAGGAGAATATTGAACTGTTCAGCCATCTCCTTAAGAGATGATCGACATTCTGCGGCGACCTTTGATGTTGTCGAGGCCGATTCTAAGGATTTTATTGCCGCTTGGCTGTCTGTGAAAATGCTAATATCCCTAGTAGATATTACATTACACCTCAGCCAGGACAAGGCCTCCTTGATCGCCATAAGCTCCGCCTGAAAGACACTACAGTGGTCCGGAAGGCGGAAGGAGCTGCTAATGTTAAGCATATCAGAGAAAACACCTCCACCTACCCCGCCTTCAGTTTTGGAGCCGTCCGTATATATGTGGGCGGACTCTTCCATCCGTACCGAATCCCTTTCCCATTCTAGACGGGTTGGGATGACTGTTAGAAATTTTTTCTCAAAATCATAACTGGGAGGGGTGTAGTCGGTGTTTTCAGCAATGTTATTGAAGTGATTCAATATTGTTGAGTGACCTGCATATATGCCAGTCCACTGTGTAGAGGCCCTAAGTCGAATGGCTGCATTGGCTGCCATTTGCTTGCCAAAAATGTCTAGGGGTGGCAGACTGAATAGCATGTCTAGTGCTGCAGAGGGAGTTGTTCTCAGAGCTCCACAGATGCATATGCATGCTGATCTCTGTACCTTCCCTAGGGTGGTGCAGTTAACTGCTTTGTCTAAGGCCGTCCACCAGACAACAACACCATACATAAGTATCGGTCTGATGACGGACACGTAGAGCCAATGAACTATCCGGGGTTGCATACCCCATTTTTTGCCAATGGCCTTTTTGCACGAGTAAAGCGCAACTGTTGCTTTCTTTACCCGTTCCTGAATGTTAGGTTTCCAATGAAGTTTCCTGTCCAAAATAAGACCCAAATATTTTGCACTATCGGTGAAAACTAGACTAGTACCATTCAGAGAAGGAGGGTCTACGTGAGGAATTTTATATTTCCTGGTGAAGAGGACTAATTCTGTTTTGCGTGGGTTCACACCCAACCCGCATTCAGCTGCCCATTTGGAGAGGATAGAGAGAGCATTTTGCAATATCTCACTCAGCGTGTTGAGGTGCTTTCCCGAGACAGCAATTGCAACATCATCTGCATAAGCAATCACTCTGCAGCCCGCCCCTTCCAATCTCAATAGTAGTTTGTTGACCACTAAATTCCATAGAAGAGGGGAGAGCACACCACCTTGTGGTGTACCTCTGCTGACAAACCTTCGAGAGGAGGACTCGCCCAGCTTTGTGTTCACAATCCTGGATGTTAACATCAAATTGATCAGCGCGCCAAGCGAGGACTCTACCTTCAGGATAGAAATTGCGTCAGTGATTGCTTCTGGTCTGACGTTGTTGAAAGCTCCCTCGATATCGAGAAATGCAACCATGGTGTATTCTTTAATACTGAGAGATTTTTCAATGGTGCGCACGAGCGAATGTAAGGCCGTTTCGACCGACCTCCCCTTCCAGTACGCATGTTGGGATGTTGACAGCAGTCGCTTGTCAATATTGTCGCGGATGTACACATCCATTAGTCTTTCCAGTGTTTTCAGAAGAAAGGATGATAGACTGATAGGTCTGAGGTCCTTAGGGCAGACATTAACTTAACATTGATGAGAAATTTTATTTTGACATTTACAAAAAATCAAATTCCCGTCACGCAATATTTTTTTTAAATGAAAATGTTTTAACTTGAACTTGTAAAATTTAAAAAATAAAATAAAATTGGAAACAAAGTTAACCTTGGAGCCCCGTTTATTATAGAAACGTAAATGTCATTGGAAATTTACATAAATAATTAAAATATGTGCAATGAGTTCGAAAAGGTTTATCACAGCTTCGGTCAATTATGTGGAATTTTTTAAAAGGTGCTCCAAGAACCAGGTGCAAAATCTTCGAAGCGTAAAAGCAAAGAGCAATTCCTACATTGAGTAAGTTATTAGTTAAAATATAAACAAATTTAAATTGATCACGTCTTCGTTAAATAGGAGAGTGGAGTCTCTGCCAGCAGAAAAGAAAGACATTAACTGGGAGTACTACAGAGCAAACGTAAGATCGGAAAGTTTCGAGGTCCCCTACCCAGAAGATCCCTATTCCGAATTAATCGAAAATTTGGCAGAGGAAGTAGGTCTTTTAAAAGCAGTACAACTTTAATTGTACGCTAAACCACACATTTTTATTATTTTTTAAGTGAGAAATTTTCAAATATAAGGATGCTACAGACGAGTGCAACAAAGGCTACGAACGACGAATTTGCTGCATCCTTTCACAGAACAAATCAAATCGGAACCAAGTAGCGTTCCAGCAACTCTTGATGTCGATCAGAGTGCAACTGATCGAAAGGACGGAAATGTTCAGACAAAAGTGGCTAAGAAAGCTTCGGAAGATGAAAAAGAAAGTGAGGACAAAACATAAATTGATGGTCAAAATTCAGTTGAAACTAAAAGAAACAAAGTGGAAAACGAAAGCAATAAAGATAAATAAATACAATAAAATACCGAAAGTTTGTTAACGCAATTAACAAAATTCAAATTTATTTTATTTTAATTGTGTGCTATTTATTTATTGTTTGGGATGTAGTTACATGATGATAGTAATTATCATGACCTCAACTATCGCAAAAACTATCATTATTCCTTCTTTTTTCTTCTTATTATTATTGTTAAAATTTTTTTTTTTTATTATTAGTTTCTTAGTTAAGTTAATTTTAATTTAGTTTGAGATATTTTATTAGTTTAAGTTTAAGCATTTTCAAGCTGATTAAGCCATGTGAGCAGATGGCGATTACATTTAGAATTATTGTTTTTAATAATTGTCTTCATTAATTGACTACGGTCGAATTTTTAATGTAATATTTGTTGTTTGACTTTTTTAGACTCGTTGTCAGACATTTTCTATATTTCGTTGTAAATTTCATTTGTTTTTAAAGTCTCAATAAATTTTATTTGTATTTGTATTTATTTTTGTGGCGAGTTGAAAAAATATAATTTCTTATAGCGGTAGTATGGTACGGGAGTGGAGGGTGTTTTTCTTATCTATAGAATGGCTTATACTAAAAAGTTGATCTACTAGAAAAATAATTTAGATAAAAATATGTTAAATATCCATTGATGTAAGACAGGGGAAAAGTGATTAGTCAAAATGGAATGAATATTTTTCACGAATTTCGTCATATCTCTTAGGTCTTTTCAAGTTATGAATTCATTTCCATTCTATGGATTCTTCACATAAATTCCTAGAAATTTTTTTTAGTAGTTTTTGAAATTCGACCCCTAACGAGGTGTAAAGGGGTTGTATACGTTTCCACTAATTCATCCATCTATTTTTTTTAAGAATGCCGAACTAGACTTAGAAGGTTAGCCTTTAATACACAGTAGTGTACAGTTCAGTCAGCAGGGATGCGAGGTCGGAAATCGGGCCGGGTATGACAGTGTACTAGTAGGTGTTATTAATTTTTAGTGCTGTTTGGCTGTAATAGAATCTACCAGAACAGGAATGTTGCCTATAAAAAATCAACTACTGTCCCTGAAGTCTGATTGGATATTGAATAACTTCTTATTTCCCCCCATTTTCAAGATGTTTTCTTTTCGACCTCTAAAAGTAGTAAAAAAGGATTGAACACGTTTTCACGAATTCCGTCAAATCTCTTAGAAGTGATAAGAAATCAAATTGGTTTTTTCCTCGGTTTTTTTTTATATTTATCCAAAAACTTTTTTCATAATTTTTTGATATTCAAATCCCAAGTGAGTGTAATGGGGTTTCATACGTTTTCACAATTTTCGCCATATCTCGGCTGTTCCATTTCAAAACCTATTAAATGCTTTTTGGGATGTTTTAAAGTAGAGCTTTAAACCTATTTTTACTTAGCCCTCAAAATAATATTAATAATCCGATATATGGGACTCCTCACAGCAGTGGCGGCTCGTGCCTTTCTTAGCAGGTGAGGCTGAATTGGAATATTAAAACACGACTTTGTCGGACTGAAACTATATGAATAAAGACGTCGGTTTACTGCGGAAAGTCATTATTAAGTAACATTTTCAAAACAAAACATCACTAGTAACTTGATGACTTTTCCTCTGTAAGATGATGAGGCTCAGCCTCATTAGCCTCATGTGGCTAGCCGCCACTGCCTCACAGATATCCTTGGAGAACTCTTCACATATCGGGATATCAATATTTATTATTGTATTATTTATTATGTATTGTCTACTAAGAAATTTTTCTCTACAAACCAATTTTAGGATTCTCTGATATCACATCACAAGGTGTAAAGGAATTGCATAGATTTTCACGAATTCCTTCATATTTCTTAGATCTGATGAAATATTGAATTGATTTTTACTTTCAAATGCTTCCTATACATATAATCACCAAAAAGCTATTTTCCAGATTTTTAAATATTCAACCGTAAGGAGTGTAGGATGGTTACATACTTTTTACAGTTTCCGACATATTTCTTGGGTTTGACGAGATATCAGATTGGTTTTAACTTCCACACTCTTTTTTTCTAATCGACTACAAACCTATTTCATGATTTTTCGATATTCAACTCCTATGGGTATTAAGGGTAAATATACCGAAATTCCAGTCATCTACACGTCCATTTTATATGTATAATGGGCTAAAAATCAATATTTTAAAAATTTTTATTTCTATTCTAAAGCTAAGTGTACACGATAGAGAAAAACCAGTAGAGATCTACTGAAAGTAAAATCTACTCTACGAAACGTGTTTATACGAGGCGACATCTCTACAATAATTTCTCTCAACGTAGAGTGCCTGTAGTGAAAATTTGAGTAGTGCACTACGTAGCCATATATGTATTAGAACTATATTGCTAGCTGTCTTATTTTTCCAGACAAAATCAATAAGCACGAGTTGAATTGGAAAATTCAGAATCAGCTGTTGATTTTGCCTCAAAAATGTAAAGAATCAAGGAAGGGGAGTACAAAATTTAAATACAACTCAAGTTTTTAAAAATATGATTTATAAGAAATTGTACTGTTCATAATTTCAAATTAGCAGCACTTACATAATTTTCACAAAATAAGATATGTAATTTGAAAAATAGTGATATGTTTTTTAAATGTTCCAACTATTTGAATTATAAAAAATATTATAATATTAAATTAAAATTCAGTAACGTTTAAACTACCACTATATTGAATTGGCAAATTCAAAATCAGCTGTTAACAACGATACTGATTCTGACAAGTGCCGCTAGCAATATAGTTTACTAATATATATATGTACATAGCCCACTACATGACGTATACGCGCTCTACAATCGGTTGACTCGCCGAGATATTGAGAGTACAGCGCGATTTGATATTTGAATTCGATCTGTCTAGTTGAGTTGAGTTGAATTAATTAATTAAAATATGAGTACGCGACAAATCCAAGCTACAGCTCCTGCTGTTGTACTATTATTGTCTAAAGACGAGGACAACCAGCAATTTACTGCAGTCACGATCGGCTGCAAGCCAAGCATATGATACTCTAGATGATACTGAATTCCGATTTATTTCGTAATTGGGTATGGGTCGTTTATTAAGGATTCACATTTGGTTGCTACTCGAAACTAAAAGAGAATATCATTAATGTTCAATTTCATATCTGGAACTTTTCAAGGACTTTCATATGCGCGAGTAGTGTATATAGGATGGTTCTGGACCGGAAGTGAACTGTCAAACTGTCAATCGATGGGTGTGGGGTTGTGGTTTTCGGTAGATGGCTCTGCTTATCAGATTTGTGTCTGTGGTTTGCGGTTTCCGGTAGATAAGGTTTATGTCTGTGGTTTATGGTTTCCGTTAGATGGTGATAAGATGCGGTCGATGGGCAGATAAGGCATGAGGGTGATAAGGAGAGCAGGAAGTGATTTTCCCACGGTGAGAAGGAGGGTGAAGGTTAGGCAGGGTGATAAGAAAGTAGATAAGCGGTAAGTTGAAGGTCGGCGGGAGGCTAACGGGGAACGCTAAATATATCCAGAGGCTAAATATAACCAGACGCTAAATGGGGGGCTAAATATATCCAGAGGCTAAATGGAGTGCAATATGGGGGGTTTGGCTAGATGAGGAGCTAAATGGGGGTCAGGCTAGATGGGGGGGCGCCAAAATATTATTTTCTTTGCATGCTATTGCATAAAGTTGTGAAATTGTTCTAATCTTAAGAGTTAACCTTTGCCAGGAGAGAATTCAAAATGGCGGATAACTAAAAAATGGAAAATCCAATAATATTTATCACTGAAGATCACATATTTGAGCCGAAGCACTCAATAAAGCAGAATAGTCTGGCCAATCAATACATTTTATCATTTTTATAACTAAAAACTAGATTTTTTCATGCTGAAGCTAACATGTATTGCGTAATGTTATGAAATTGATCTAGATTGTTCCCAGGGGAGCTTGACTATTGCATAAAGTTGTGAAATTCTTGGTTGTTCGATGAGTTTAACTATTGCATAAAGTTGTGAAATTGTTCTAATCTTAACAGTTAACCTTTGCCAGGAGAAAATTCAAAATGGCGGATAACTAAAAAATGGAAAATCCAATAATATTTATCACTGAAGATCACATATTTGAGCCGAAGCACTCAATAAAGCAGAATAGTCTGGCCAATCAATACATTTTGTCATTTTTATAACTAAAAACTAGATTTTTTCATGCTGAAGCTAACATGTATTGTGTAATGTTATGAAATTGATCTAGATTGTTCCCAGGGGAGCTTGACTATTGCATAAAGTTGTGAAATTCTTGGTTGTTCGATGAGTTTAACTATTGCATAAAGTTGTGAAATTGTTCTAATCTTAACAGTTAACCTTTGCCAGGAGAAAATTCAAAATGGCGGATAACTAAAAAATAGAAAATCCAATAATATTTATCACTGAAGATCACATATTTGAGCCGAAGCACTCAATAAAGCAGAATAGTCTGGCCAATCAATACATTTTATCATTTTTATAACTAAAAACTAGATTTTTTCATGCTGAAGCTAACATGTATTGCGTAATGTTATTAAATTGATCTAGATTGTTCCCAGGGGAGCTTGACTATTGCATAAAGTTGTGAAATTCTTGGTTGTTCGATGAGTTTGACTATTGCATAAAGTTGTGAAATTGTTCTAATCTTAACAGTTAACCTTTGCCAGGAGAAAATTCAAAATGGCGGATAACTAAAAATGGAAAATCCAATAATATTTATCACTGAAGATCACATATTTGAGCCGAAGCACTCAATAAAGCAGAATAGTCTGGCCAATCAATACATTTTGTCATTTTTATAACTAAAAACTAGATTTTTTCATGCTGAAGCTAACATGTATTGTGTAATGTTATGAAATTGATCTAGATTGTTCCCAGGGGAGCTTGACTATTGCATAAAGTTGTGAAATTCTTGGTTGTTCGATGAGTTTAACTATTGCATAAAGTTGTGAAATTGTTCTAATCTTAACAGTTAACCTTTGCCAGGAGAAAATTCAAAACGGCGGATAACTAAAAAATAGAAAATCCAATAATATTTATCACTGAAGATCACATATTTGAGCCGAAGCACTCAATAAAGCAGAATAGTCTGGCCAATCAATACATTTTATCATTTTTATAACTAAAAACTAGATTTTTTCATGCTGAAGCTAACATGTATTGCGTAATGTTATGAAATTGATCTAGATTGTTCCCAGGGGAGCTTGACTATTGCATAAAGTTGTGAAATTCTTGGTTGTTCGATGAGTTTGACTATTGCATAAAGTTGTGAAATTGTTCTAATCTTAACAGTTAACCTTTGCCAGGAGAAAATTCAAAATGGCGGATAACTAAAAAATGGAAAATCCAATAATATTTATCACTGAAGATCCCATATTTGAGCCGAAGCACTCAATAAAGCAGAATAGTCTGGCCAATCAATACATTTTATCATTTTTATAACTAAAAACTAGATTTTTTCATGCTGAAGCTAACATGTATTGCGTAATGTTATGAAATTGATCTAGATTGTTCCCAGGGGAGCTTGACTATTGCATAAAGTTGTGAAATTCTTGGTTGTTCGATGAGTTTGACTATTGCATAAAGTTGTGAAATTGTTCTAATCTTAACAGTTAACCTTTGCCAGGAGAAAATTCAAAATGGCGGATAACTAAAAAATGGAAAATTCAATAATATTTATCACTGAAGATCCCATATTTGAGCCGAAGCACTCAATAAAGCAGAATAGTCTGGCCAATCAATACATTTTATCATTTTTATAACTAAAAACTAGATTTTTTCATGCTGAAGCTAACATGTATTGCGTAATGTTATGAAATTGATCTAGATTGTTCCCAGGGGAGCTTGACTATTGCATAAAGTTGTGAAATTCTTGGTTGTTCGATGAGTTTGACTATTGCATAAAGTTGTGAAATTGTTCTAATCTTAACAGTTAACCTTTGCCAGGAGAAAATCCAAAATGGCGGATAACTAAAAAATGGAAAATCCAATAATATTTATCACTGAAGATCACATATTTGAGCCGAAGCACTCAATAAAGCAGAATAGTCTGGCCAATCAATACATTTTACCATTTTTATAACTAAAAACTAGATTTTTTCATGCTGAAGCTAACATGTATTGCGTAATGTTATGAAATTGATCTAGATTGTTCCCAGGGGAGCTTGGCTATTGCATAAAGTTGTGAAATTCTTGGTTGTTCGATGAGTTTGACTATTACATAAAGTTGTGAAATTGTTCTAATCTTAACAGTTAACCTTGCCAGGAGAAAATTCAAAATGGCGGATAACTAAAAAATGGAAAATCCAATAATATTTGTCACTGAAGGACACACGAAAATTTCCTCAATAAAGAAGAATAGTCTAGCCAATCAATTCATTTTGTAATTTTTATAACCAAAAACTAGAATTTTTCATGGTGAAGCTAACATGTATGGATTTGACTATTGCATAAAGTTATGAAATTCTTGCTGTGTGTGCATGTGTGTGTGTGTGTGTGTGGGAGAACAAGTCAGTCAAAAATCAGAAAAATGCTGTTAATATATGAATAGGGTCTGTTAAGAAGAGGTCAGGTCAAAAAGCAGAACAGGGTATGTAAATATCAGATCAGGTCAGGTCAAATAGCTGTTAATATAAGAACAGGTCAGGTCAATAAGCTGTTAATAGCTGTTTAGAGCTGTTCAGTACCTGTTTAGAGCTGTTCAATACCTGTTAAGAGCTGTTCAATACCGGTTCAAAAGCTGTTCAATACCTGTTTAGAGCTGTTCAATACATGTTTAGAGTTGTTCGATACCTGTTTAGGTTTTTTGTTAACACAAGGTTTTTTGTTAACAACATTTTTCCTTGAACATTTTACTGTGTCAGATTAACGTAAGTTTTTGCAAATAGAATGCAAAATTTTCAATTGCAGCTGTAAAGATTAAGATCTAATCACTGAATTATTTGTACTTGTTATTATACAACCCAATGAATTTAAATAAATCTATCTATCTATCTACCTGTTTAGTCTTGTTTAATATCAGAACAGGGGTCTGTTAATATCAGAACAGGTCGGGTCAATAAGCAGTTAATATCAGAACAGATCAGGTCAATAAGCAGAACAGGGTCTGTTAAAATCAGTGAATAAATAACAACAATCAATTGATTTTTTAAAAATTCTGATTTATTTATAATTCTTATGTTATTATATCTAATATATTATAATTATCTCCTCAACCCTATATACTATATTTACAATCTTATAATTAACTTATGTTTATCTTATTTTTTAAGTATTTTTAACTATATTATAATTACCCCAAGCATACGTACTAATTAAGTCTTTTTTAATAACTCTCTTATCATCCATACAACTTAAAGCTATCTTATTAATACTTTCGGTGTATAAATTATGTAGCTGCGTTCTAAATACATACATTCCCTTAAAAATTTTCTTCTTATACAAGCAATCCCTATAACTATCTAAACTAAGCCCATCCATTATAATTTTTTTAACCCCCCTAGATTTCTTAATTGTCTTATCATTAGCTATATCGAGTACATTTTTGATCTTAATCCTATAAACTCTAATACTATTTTACCATTGCATTCATCCTTCATCATTCCCAACACTTTTTCATTTTTACGCGGAATATTATAGGGATTATCGTGAGCATAGCCAGAGGTATCGTAGTATCTATCAATATCGGGGAGAATATCATTATAGAAATCTTCTACTTCAATTGTGTATATAAAGGAATCTGTATCCATATAATTGAGTGTTATATTTTGATTATATTTTGGTTTCATGAAACTATAATGAAAGTCGTACATTTTTAATTTTGAAATATCAAGTACTGAAAAGATAACAAAAGATACATAGATAACAAATGGAACGTCTAACTGCCGATGATATTTGTCGTACTTCAGTATGGACTTTTCCGGATTCACCATTGCTGACACCACCTTCCCACATTCATTTTTATGAATTATGTAGGATACTTCTGTACGGAAATGTTGAAGACATGTGTTGCATATATGATGGGAATTCTGTTTTAATGTTTGTTGCCTGCCAATAAGCCTGTAAAGAGAAACATTATTGTTTATACATTTTATTTATATATTTAAATTACCTACCTTGATATATTTTTTATCCAAACATAATGGGATTTTTCATCGGACTGCAACAATAATAAATTAATATGCGTTTCTTTTTCATCTTTTGTATGGTGATATGGCCCGACAACTTTTTTCAATTCCGAATCGTATCCAAACACATTGATACTTAAAAAGGGGTTCAATTCTTCAAATTTCTTCACATCTTTTATTTTCAATGGAAATTCCAAGTTTCCAAATTTAAGATGAATTTTATTCTTTAAAGTTAGCTCGTTTTGTCTGATATCATCAACTTTATACATTGACGGTCTATCTACATGTACATTTACTGGACAAAGGGCAGAAATAACACTCCATTTAAAACAGTAATCATCATAATTTTTTATGTTTACACATGCTTGTTTACTTGTGATGAAACTTGGTAAACGTATATATTGCGATCCTCTTAACGGTTTGTATTCGTTAATGTTAATTTCACAATGAACGATTCTTTTGAGGCTCCAACCGCTATCCCTTTCTTGGAATTCTTGCATTCTTTTGATTATTTGATCAACCATAGTATTGAATGATGATTTTAGGTTAGCTGACTTTAACACTACCATCATTTTCGATTGGAATGATTTAATGCTTATTACCCATTCTTCATCCTCTTGATTGGCGTTCATTTTTACATATTCTCCGAAAAGCTCAAGATTGATTTTCAATGAAAAATGCCTCATCAGAAGCTCTTCTAAGACATTCTCAAACGGTCTTTCTAGTTTTTTAAAGAATTCTTCTGGGTTCAGAATATTTTCATCTTGATTTTTGAAAAGAATAGTTTTTAGTCGCCCATTGAAACTATTTTTAACTATTTGAAACTCTGAATTCATCGATTGAAGAGAATTTTTCTTGTGAATATTTGTACGTAAATGATAACTCCATTCGGTGCTATTGACATTTATATTACATCCATCACAAAAAATAGTTGAAGATGTTGGTAATGTTTTCACTTTAGACTAACCATGTTTACGGGCGATATGTTTCTTTAAGGCGCAGTTGGTTGAAAAATCTTCTCCGCAATATTGGCACAAAAACCCCTTCATATTGCCTTTTTAAAATTAATAATAATTAATTTCACTTTAATAAATGTTTTTCACTTTAATTGATTTTCACTTTAATAATTGTTTTTCACTGATTATTGCTATCACGTAACTTGTTATTAATTGGTTCACGGTACTTGACAATAAATGTTTTCGATAATTAATTTTTCACTTTAATAAATGTTTTCGATATATATTTCACGTCACTTGTTTCCACTGATTGTTTCTTGTTTTCACTGATTATTTCTATCACTTCACTTCAATATTTCAATAACACAAGAAAAATGTAGATCTTACACGTTTGGATTCACTGGATGAATTAAAATTTTGAATCAATGCGCCCCCTTTATATACCATCGATAATGGGGAATTCGCACATGTCACCAACAAAATGAAGAATTATTCATTTGCGGTCAGGCCACTTGTTGTTATTAGATTGTTCTTATCATTTCCGGTCGGTGGTAAGAATTGGCCCCGGTTAGATAACAATCCCCCCCCCTCACACACACACACACACACATGCACACACACCAAGAATTTCATAACTTTATGCAATAGTCAAATCCATACATGTTAGCTTCACCATGAAAAATTCTAGTTTTTAGTTATAAAAATTACAAAATGTATTGATTGGCTAGACTATTCTTCTTTATTGAGGAAATTTTCGTGTGTCCTTCAGTGACAAATATTATTGGATTTTCTATTTTTTAGTTATCCGCCATTTTGGATTTTCTCCTGGCAAAGGTTAACTGTTAAGATTAGAACAATTTCACAACTTTATGCAATAGTCAAACTCATCGAACAACCAAGAATTTCACAACTTTATGCAATAGTCAAGCTCCCCTGGGAACAATCTAGATCAATTTCATAACATTACGCAATACATGTTAGCTTCAGCATGAAAAAATCTAGTTTTTAGTTATAAAAATGATAAAATGTATTGATTGGCCAGACTATTCTGCTTTATTGAGTGCTTCGGCTCAAATATGGGATCTTCAGTGATAAATATTATTGGATTTTCCATTTTTTAGTTATCCGCCATTTTGAATTTTCTCCTGGCAAAGGTTAACTGTTAAGATTAGAACAATTTCACAACTTTATGCAATAGTCAAACTCATCGAACAACCAAGAATTTCACAACTTTATGCAATAGTCAAGCTCCCCTGGGAACAATCTAGATCAATTTCATAACATTACGCAATACATGTTAGCTTCAGCATGAAAAAATCTAGTTTTTAGTTATAAAAATGATAAAATGTATTGATTGGCCAGACTATTCTGCTTTATTGAGTGCTTCGGCTCAAATATGGGATCTTCAGTGATAAATATTATTGGATTTTCCATTTTTTAGTTATCCGCCATTTTGAATTTTCTCCTGGCAAAGGTTAACTGTTAAGATTAGAACAATTTCACAACTTTATGCAATAGTCAAACTCATCGAACAACCAAGAATTTCACAACTTTATGCAATAGTCAAGCTCCCCTGGGAACAATCTAGATCAATTTCATAACATTACACAATACATGTTAGCTTCAGCATGAAAAAATCTAGTTTTTAGTTATAAAAATGATAAAATGTATTGATTGGCCAGACTATTCTGCTTTATTGAGTGCTTCGGCTCAAATATGTGATCTTCAGTGATAAATATTATTGGATTTTCTATTTTTTAGTTATCCGCCATTTTGAATTTTCTCCTGGCAAAGGTTAACTGTTAAGATTAGAACAATTTCACAACTTTATGCAATAGTCAAACTCATCGAACAACCAAGAATTTCACAACTTTATGCAATAGTCAAGCTCCCCTGGGAACAATCTAGATCAATTTCATAACATTACGCAATACATGTTAGCTTCAGCATGAAAAAATCTAGTTTTTAGTTATAAAAATGATAAAATGTATTGATTGGCCAGACTATTCTGCTTTATTGAGTGCTTCGGCTCAAATATGGGATCTTCAGTGATAAATTTTATTGGATTTTCCATTTTTTAGTTATCCGCCATTTTGAATTTTCTCCTGGCAAAGGTTAACTGTTAAGATTAGAACAATTTCACAACTTTATGCAATAGTCAAACTCATCGAACAACCAAGAATTTCACAACTTTATGCAATAGTCAAGCTCCCCTGGGAACAATCTAGATCAATTTCATAACATTACGCAATACATGTTAGCTTCAGCATGAAAAAATCTAGTTTTTAGTTATAAAAATGATAAAATGTATTGATTGGCCAGACTATTCTGCTTTATTGAGTGCTTCGGCTCAAATATGTGATCTTCAGTGATAAATATTATTGGATTTTCCATTTTTTAGTTATCCGCCATTTTGAATTCTCTCCTGGCAAAGGTTAACTCTTAAGATTAGAACAATTTCACAACTTTATGCAATAGCATGCATAGAACATAATATTTTGGCGCCCCCCCATCTAGCCTGACCCCCATTTAGCCCCTCATCTAGCCAAACCCCCCATATTGCACTCCATTTAGCCTCTGGATATATTTAGCCCCCCCATTTAGCGTCTGGTTATATTTAGCCTCTGGATATATTTAGCGTCCCCCGTTAGCCTCCCGCCGACCTTCACCTTACCGCTTATCTACTTTCTTATCACCCTGCCTAACCTTCACCCTCCTTCTCACCGTGGGAAAATCACTTCCTGCTCTCCTTATCACCCTCATGCCCTTATCTGCCCATCGACCGCATCTTATCACCATCTAACGGAAACCATAAACCACAGACATTAACCTTATCTACCGGAAACCGCAAACCACAGACACAAACCTGATAAGCAGAGCCATCTACCGGAAACCACAACCCCACACCCATCGATTGACAGTTTGACAGTTCACTTCCGGTCCAGAACCATCCTATATACACTACTTGCGCGTTCCGTAAATTGAGTAAAGACACTTATACTACTTTATTTTAAGGACTCATGGAAACTTTTTCATAATCTTATCTTTAACTGCAACTAACTATTGGAAAACCAACCTATTGACAGCTTGCACAAAGGCTTACTACATTTACTTCTTCATCTCCAATTACTTCTGCAGTACATCTACATATTCGTAAGTTTCAACTTTCTAGCATAGACCCACCCCTCAAAAGGGGTGAGCTGAATATTTTCTCTAACTTTGCATCAAACACAACAGGAACAATGTGTAGAACACTACCAGATTATTAAACGTGTTGAATGGAGTGTAGAGAGGATGTAGAGCGCTAGCGTAAGTTAGAAAGTGTCATCTACAGGACAGAACAATTTTGATAGAGAAATCTCGTATAGAGATAGTGTAGTACTCTCTAGTAGATGGTGTACACACGTATTTTGAGAGATTTTTCTCTAATTCTATTGTTTTTTCTCTGTCGCGTACACTTGGCTAGGTAAGGTTAGGTTAAGAAGGGTAGACTGAAGCATTGTGCCACAATCCATCACGAGAGATCACATTGTGGTCGCCTCGTATAAACCGCGCTCTAGACTATTGACTCCAAATATTGCTCTTCCCTATGAAGAGAGTAGTTCTCCTTAAAGGAATCCTCGCAAGTTCTGATAGATCAGTCAAGGAGAATTTCTCCAAGTACCGATATCTGGTGGTACGTGCCAGACTTTCAAATTCACACACTAGATGCTCCAGTGTCGGTACACTTGGCTGAAGGTCATAATTAACTTTCCAAAAAACCTCCCAACTGATGTTAAACTCTAAGCTTGACCGCGTTCCGGAGTATGACCCTATTACGTTATTCGTGTGTTATAAATGGCAGTGGCGTAAACATTCTAGCGTGACCCATATTAACCGCTTCCCAAACTTTAACCCAATTAATAATGAACTTTCGCCCAGACTGTTGTCAGATCTTTTTATTTAGAACTCACCTTTTCGCCATGTTCATACCTTACACTTGATGTAAGGCATGACGCTGCCCGCTCTTGCGATAACGAGTGTATATCTCTTAATTCCTCGGACAAAAGTCTAGGATCATATCGTGCCTGTGATTGTTCTGTATCAAAATCGAATGATATTTCCCGATCCGTTTCCATGATATCATACTCTATAGGAACTGTAATTAAATGGAAATGAGTTTTAGTGTAAAAAATAATTTATTTCTGTCATTTGGAAGTTCAGGTACTACTTCAAGATATTGAGGGTGTGGTTGTAAAAAAAAATTAGTTGTTAAATTAATTAGAATTAATTAATTAGTAAGTAAGTGAGTTTATTTCAGTATCCAAGAGCGTACCTCGTACGGATAATATTGAATAAAATTCAATTTATTATAAAAAAATAGTTAAAAAAGAGAGAGTTGAAGAGAGTTTTATTGAAGAAGGTGAAGAAGAATTTTTTTTTAAAATTATGTTTAAATTTGCTAGATTGTCATTCAATATCGCTGGGAAGTTGGTTGTAATTCTTACTCGCCTTGTATAAAACTGAACAGGATGCGTGTCTAGCAGTACGTATAGCAGGAACGTATATTTCGGTAGCTATCCCTATGTTGTAGTTGCGGTTGTCGCATATAGAGGTACATTGGGTGTCGTTGTTTGTAGTCTGATACTTAATTTTATGAATTTGGTCTGATAATTTCAGGTAATACAATTGTTTGACCATCACCAGATGATGTTGGGCATATCGCATACGTATGCTTTCGAAACTTATATTATATGGACAGATAGACGGATGGGCATACAGACGGACGGACGTCAAGCGGATTTGGAGTTTCTGGCCACAAATAAACACAAACTATTGTATGTGTCTATTTTCTAATATTTAGAGGTATGATTTTCTGGCCACAAATAAACACAAACTATTGTATGTGTCTATTTTCTAATATTTAGAGGTATGATTAAGAAAAAATCTCATTGGTCCTTCGTGCAACTACCATACAAATATCCTGTAAAAATATCTTTACCCAGTTTACGGAACTCACTATAACTCAAGTAATCGTTCAGCCACAAATTTGTTTTGAGTGAAAACAAAGTTCGAGTTTACCAGTCAGAGAAACCATTTTTCTCCCTTTGGTAGCTCACTTACAAAAAAATCTCAACCTGGAATGTGCTTTTTAAAAATTTTAAAGAAGAGTCTGAACACTTATTTTTACTCAGCCATCAATAATAAATATTATTATTCCGATATATAAGGCCTCGCCCGGATAACCTGGGAGAACTCCACCATATTGGGATAGCAACATTTATATAAATGGCTGACTAATAGCAAGTTTTTGGGCACAGCTTTAAAATTCACAAAGGCCCGTTCCTGCGATGTTCAGTTACGTTCTAACTGGAACTTTATTTGACAGATTTTAATACAAAACTTTCAGTTAAAGTTCCAGTTAGAGTTTAACTAAAGATCGTAATAATTGCTCTAAAAAGTACTTACTAGGTTTTGAAATGGCGCAGGCGACGTGTTGAACAATATTTTCCGATAACTTTTGAACGCTTCATGCAAGGAATTTGAAATTTTTTACATATTAATTTTTAAATGGTTCCTTGATATGCTCGAAATCGAGTGAGTCATTCCAGCACCTCCCATGTGAAAGGAAAATTTTACTTTCGTTAACTCACCTAGTTCTAAATATGAAATTGAACACTGATGATACTGTTTTAAAGTTTCTAATAGTAACGAAATGAGAGTCCTTAATACAGGACAAACTCAGAAAGGCATCGAGATATACATATATACTGGAGATGACGAGCCTCCGTTTTTGTATAAAGAGCTTTGAAGCCACGGAAGTGA
This sequence comes from Beris morrisii, assembly GCA_951812415.1. Lineage (NCBI taxonomy): Eukaryota > Metazoa > Arthropoda > Insecta > Diptera > Stratiomyidae > Beris > Beris morrisii. Next base: position 100,809,311 of record OX638311.1, read on the forward strand.
GATGCAATAGTGGCCAAGTGTCAAGTTGTTTTTGTTTACCGTTTTTCAAGAGCGGGAAATAAAATAAATGGGATTGAAACAACCCAGCAGACCAAAAACACAGAAATCCGTCAGAATTCCGATGGAAAGTTCTTTACGAGTATATAGTCGGAATTCCAGGCTAGAAATCCATGCGACTTCCGACAGATTTCCATATGGCGAGGTTGTGTTCCGTGGGATTTTTCTTACCGAAATCGTTGAGAAATGTCCGGAGCATTTCCCAAAGCTTTTTTCCCCTTCCGAAAGCTTACTAAAATTTAATTTTGATCATTTTTATCAGGTTTGGCGCAAAGGAACATATATCTAGTCGGTAGAATTTTCTGCAATCATAACCGATTGTGCGAAATCCTATTGATCATTTTTTGGGTCAGACCGGACAAGACAGCGAATACTTTTCATTTCAGAATAATTTTTAATTATGTACTTCTCAGCACAAGGATTTTGGAATTTGCACAGAGTTTTCCACGATATCTCCGGTTGTCGGCAAGTTCTTTTGGAATTCTGCCTGATAATTCCATGAAATTTTTATTGCTTTTCCTTATGGAATTATCATATCTTTAAATTTTCCGACTGAAATCCAGCGGAAACTTCTGCCTCCCATTCCCCTATATCAGAAATAGCTCGGAACTTTCCGAGATCGTCAGAAAATTCCGCTTTATTGGTCTGCTGGGAAATAGTGGCCTATTGTCAATTGTAGTTGTTTTTCGTGTAAATGAATGCGATTACGTCCGCCTTCAACTCAGCCGCTGCTTATCATCTCCAGTACATATATCTCTATGGGTAAAAATTACGTGTCGGAAAATGAAACACGCTAGGTTCAGTGTTCTCCAATGTCGGCATTGTGGACTGGTCAGGGACTTACGACGTGACTGTTGGCAACTGGAAAGAGCTTAGAATAATTATGATGATTGTGCTGCGAGGCAGGTGCTATGCAATAGCTGCCACGAACGGGAGATAACGAAAGACAAAGAAAAGTCACGAAGCGCTGGTATGTTGTGTTGGATGTGGAAAAAAGGACACTTGTCGCAAGCCGAAGAGAGCACCAAATTCTTGTCCAGTACTGCCGAACAGAGGACAAACAGAGGCGTAGAAGAGGCAGCTATTTGCTGGCGAAACCAACATCCACGTATTCTGATGCAGAGACCTGCAAAAAAGCGCTACCCCATTAGGAAATAGAGCGCTTCCATTACACTACTATCGCGCTTCTTTGGAAGCTTGGATCGCTTCTTTTGCCATGCCTATCCTGTTGCTTTTTAGCATTATGTGTCCGCAGTGGCAAGCGCTTCGTTCCTGTTTTTCAGGCAGCTTACCGGAAGCAAGTTTATATTTGAGCCTCGGCAATTTATCGATGCTAATAAGCTTTATGAAAGATTTGTTCCATTCGGAAAATATGAAAACGCTCCCTTAGGTTACAATTGTGATGCGCTCGCTTGACGTTGCCCTAGGTAGCGTTATTGAAGCGTTTTAAGTAAGTTTGTAAGGCTTCCTTGGTGCTGGCCTTAATAGCGCTATGGAAGCACGTTTGGAAAAATATTCTCTATTGTTTAAGTACAATAGAATTTTCATTCTGTGTAGGTAAGTTAAAAAAATATTTAAAATAATTCAAAAATAATAAATTTATTCAATATATAAAATAAAAATTCAGTAGTTCTAAAAAATATACAAAATTCGATCTTAAAATATTTCAATAAGAAAAAATTACATTTATAAGTAAATTTTTTTTAATTTGTAGGCGGATTTGTATTGCCGGTTTTTCGCAATCTGAAAACCAGCTCGCATTGCCTTTTCGAAATCCGCCGCTTCAAAAACTTCCGATTTGGTTGCTTCTAGTAGAAAAATGATAACATGTTGTTATTTAAAATATCTAAAATAATAGTGAGTATGTACATACCAAGAAGGAATTTATTCAACATTTTCTTGTTTTTTATTCCAATTTTTTTTTTGGAGTCCATCCCAGTTGACTTGTAGTAATAAGTCCTTTGAGAAGAACGGATTCCTCCATTAAAGTTTCAGGGATTTCAATTATCTCTTCCTGAGTTACTTTCGATAGAAGCTTTCTGTTGAAGAATCTCATTTTTATTATATATATTTTATATAATTCCAGCAATTTGTTTACGCATATTTAAAATTCTGAAATTATATATCATACAATATATTTTCACGAATTTAACAGTAATTCTTGGATCCGTTAAGATTTTTTAATTTTTTATTAAATTTCCTATTTGAAGAAACACCATTGATTGAAACGTAAAACTTAACTGCATCATCTCATCAACCACAGCTCAAAATTGGTGTCAAAAATAATAAATTTGAGCTTGTAATTTGATTTTGATATATTATAACATAAATAGTTATACGAAGTTTTTGTTGTTTTTCGGCGACAGAGAAGTTTCTGGTGCGAAACACCAACACGAAGTCCCGACTGGGATTAAACACTATCCTGGCTACTGCCATTGAAGACACGATAGTTGAAAAACTATAGAAGCCACTTTTTTAAAACTGTTTAAAACTAAGTCCGAAGGAGCTGTTTCGTCATCGGATGGCATGGACTCATCAGAGGGTCTATCATGCCTATCCGATACACCCTTACAGCTGGTGGTATTGCTGAGTATTTTTCCCTATATGCGATATAGAACCGAAATTTATTCCTGCGAATTACAAACTTTACTGAATTTGTCATAGCAAATTTTTATGCTTATGGTCGGCGGCTCTGAAGATCATCTAATGTTTCAAATTTTGGTTGTTCACTAGGGTATTTAAATCAAATACTAAGTGCGCGATATCGAATCCCGCCAACCGTAATTTTATTTTATCGTAATATTAATGAGAATGCAATTTGTTCATGGTGAATCTACCATAGAAGCACCAGAAACTCATCTGACGCCGAAAAACAACAAAAATTACTTAAAAATTGCTTGTATGGAAGCTTCATCATGAACAGATTCCATTCCCAGACATAAATAATGTACTTACATTCAAAATAACGTTCTTTGCTTTATTTTCAACACTTTTTAACTTTTCGCTACACTTTAAAATTCACGTGTTCACTTTGCAAAACTAATCCACAGAATAGAAATTCTATTGTACTTAAACAATTGAGAATCGTTTTTCCGAACGTGCTTCCATAGCGCTTCTAAGGCCAGCGCCAAGGAAGCATCTTATACTTGCCTTACAAAATTACTTGAAATGCTTCAATAACGCTAACTAGGGCCACGCCAAGGGAGCGCTTCGTACTTGCTACCTAGGGGAGCGCTTGCATATTTCCCGAATGGGACCCGAAAGTACAAACACATGCATTAAATCCAACACCCTGACATCAAAACTGTTTAATTGTATGCGATTTATTTAAACTTTGAATACATGGCCCTTTTCTATTCTTCTGTGCTATCAAATTTTCGCGTAAATTAGTCGAGCGGACCTATCCCGCAACGCCGTTACCCCTGCTGCACTACTATCATTTTTGTTCTACTGCACTTAGGTTCCTGACGTTTTTGGACATCTCCAAACTTCTTGCTTTATTTCTTATTTTATACTTATCATTGTTTTTTTTTTAAGTTTTTCTTAGCGAAAATATGATTTTTTTCTTCTACACCTTAATCAGGCTGAACAGGTACCAGAGTACCTGCTATGGAAAATTTTGACGCATTTTGAATTAAAACGAATATGTAGTTAATTTAGTCAACTATCGGGTACCATTCACTGGTAAAATACCAGTTAAATCGTACTGGCTTCACTTCCAAATTTCCATGCATCCATGTGGTTAATTTAGTATTCAACTATCGGGTACCATTCACTAGTAATATACCAGTTAAATCGTACTGGCCTCGCTACGTAATTTACAGTATGGAATTGGGTTAATTTAATGGTCAGTTACCGGGTATCATTAACTAGGAGTAAAAGAGATGGAGATATTGACAGATAGAGGTAGAGAATCACTCGTATGTATACCGATACGAAGTATATAAGTTAAATTTGTCCCGAGGCCTATACGTTTTAACTAAAAGATTATCGGTTACTGCTACGGCGAAGCTCCGGCGGACTTAACCGGTAAATTTCTAGCAGGGAGTTGTAAACCATACAGTAAACGATCGACAACAGACGAACCTTAACCATAAAAAGAAAAAAATCTATTCGGTTGCCAATCGCCAGAACGCAGATTTTTATCAACGTGCAAAATCTTCCGGACACATAGAAAACGATCTGGTAATATTACACAAACCTTGGAGGCAAAGAGGAACATCGTTAAAACATCAGTGTAACTGTATAGGATTGCAACGAATCAGCACGCAACTAAAGGAGGGAGTACCACGTACTAAAATGAAAAATAACGCCACTGACCGTTCCCCTCGTCAGTGGCGTAAGTTTTCTCGAACTATTTGCTGATCTGTTTGAAATATGCGACTCATTTATTTTGTTTTCTACAAAAAAAAAGTAATTACGAAATGAAAGAAATCCATAATAGTAAGATCAGGAGATCTTGCAGGCCAGTGTATCTACCGATCCAGCGATTGCTATAATTGGAATTTAACCAATCTGAGATCTGGCGGCCGTAATGAGCTGGAGCACCGTCGTGTTGGTAAAACATGGAAGCCAATCGTACCAGTGGAATATCATCCAACAAGTCCTGTAGATCATTTGATAAAAAATGTAAGTAATTGGAGCTATTTAGAGTAGGCGGAAGCCTAATAGGTCCAAGGAAATCGTCACCAATCACACCTGCCCATAAATTCACGCTGAATCTGTGTGTCCACAGAATATTGTTGAAAAAATTATCGTCATCTATTTGTCGTTCAAGGAGCCAATTGCAAAACTCCATCCGTTTGGGGAAATCAATGGGTAGCAGCTCCTCTACTGGTGTGTGATGGTAGGCATGGAAGCGTTCTACTTTTAAAATACTCTAAACTTTCCAAGTAGATATGTTAAACTGCAATGCCAAGCGTCGGATACTGATCGATGGATCATTTTGAACTGCTTGCAGTATTTTTTCATCAATCTGAACAGCGATTATCGGCACAGGATTTGCATTTACTCTGCTTGTTCTAACGCTGCCAGTTTCCCTAATTCTCCTGTAAACGTCTTGAAATATAGTACTCCTCTGTCAGGTGTCCGTCCATGAGGATATCTCTGATGGTAAAGCCTTCGCGCGACTCGTCCATTTCCGCGACACTCTCCATAAATTAACACAATGTCAGCATATTCTACATTAGAGTACTAAGGCATTTTGAAATAATTTTTTTAATTCTACTGACACCTTCTTTTAGCAACGTAACTAGAACTGATAAAAATATAAAGGTAGTTTTGCTTTTATAGGCTTTTTATTTTGTAAGGCAACCTATTAAAAAAGGCATAGTACCGCACCCAGGTCTTCTATAGCCATATGGCACTATTGTATGTATTATAATGTGGCGGTTATGTTATGACTGTTACTTTGTTGCAGAGACTTGTGGATTAGCTTGAAGTCATAGGTGTTACAGACTGTTCTTGATCTTCAAGTGGGTAAGGAGTTTCAGTAAAATATCAGGGCTGAAAACTGACAGAAGGTCTTCAATTGGAGGAGAGCGATACTGGAAGAAGGCCTTGGTGTGAGCGCAATGTAGAAGGATATGCTCCATTGTTAGCGGCTGCTGGCTCCAGGCTGTGGAGCTTTGCACATGTAGTGACCGTGAGTTAGTTTCGAGTGTCCAATTCCCGCCCGCGTGACTGCCACCGATGTTGCCCTTGGCATATTTGGGTCCAGAATTGGTGCTTTCGTGGTTTTCCAGTGTTTGGCCAGTGTTTGGTTAATACACCCCAAGCACTTTGGCCAAGTTGTTGACGGTTTTTTCGACCTGGATTGTCCATTGCAGCTTCGGTTGAAAGGTTAGACCAAGCAGCTTCAAGCTGCGTTGCGGTTGTACTAATATCCCGTCAATGTTGGCTTCTTTTGTTGGAGCAGGTAATCATTTCTGCTTTCTCGAAAGGCAGTTTGACACCAGTCTTTGCACACCATCTCTCAATTGTGGTCTGAGCTCGTCGGAAAATATCCCTAATGTTGATGTTTTTTGTGGTTAATATGATATTGTCCGCGTAGATGTAGTGACTTGTGTTGGGAATGTCGGCTAGGTTCTGGGAGTGGGAATGAACATAGTTATTGAAAAGATGTGGCGACAGGGGTGAGCCTTGAGGTAGACCATTTTCTAAGCGGTGAGTTTCATTTACTCTAACGGCGAAGGAGCGAGAGGTAAGGAAGAGGTCTACGATACGAATGAAGGATACATCTACTCCCCAGATAGCCAGTTGACGGCTAACGGCAGTTCTTATTACCCTATTGAAGGCTCTTTCCAGGTCGAGAGAGAGAATGTGGTATTCCTCTCTTTTGGAGATTGCTAGTCTCGCTTGATTTTCAAGTTCCACTAGCAGCGAAGTAGTTGCTCTGCCTGTTCTGAAACCATGTTGCTCTTTGGTTAAAACGTCCTCGAGCAGGGCACCAAGCCTCTTGCCAAGAATTTTTTCAAATAGCCTTGACAGACATGGTAGCAAGGAAATCGGTCGAAAATCGTTTGCCACGGTATTCGCTGAGGTGGTAGAGCAGGATCTCTTTCGTAGTGGCACTTGAATAGCTTTCCAACTGTGGGGAAAAACACCCTGTGCCATAATATTTTTGTAGAATCGAACGAGTCTGTGAAAAAGTTCGTCCGGGAGTTCTTTAATCATACCGTAGGAGATCTTGTCGTATCCTGGAGCTGAACCTCTACAAGAGCTAAGTACAGAGCTTAGCTCCGAGAGGGTTATGGGGTATCCTAATCATCTACTAGGATCTGGTGAGTAGGGGTAGTTAACGGTAGTGTAGAAAAGCGTCCGAGAAATATTAAATTTAGAAGTCGACGGCTACAAATTTATTTTTCGTTCCTGTACAATTATGTATAAATTTTTATTTCTCTTTTTTTTATATAGATTTGGATTTTACTGACCTCTTTATTTTTATTTATTTATGTTTCTCTACGTAATAATATCTTTCAGTTCAAATTAATTCATTGTAACACTTGTCTAATTCAAATTGATTTTCCACTGCAACAATGGCGTTCAAGTCTTCTCCGACGTGAAGTTGGCACTTGTTAAGCTACTCCTCATTTTTCCTTCTGATCTGTAGATCTTCTTTCGAGTGTTGGGGGCTTTGTCTACATTATTTCTCCTGGTATATCGATCGGTCCGATCGGTCTACCAATTCCTCGTCTTCCCTCACGTCGAGCACAGCTAGTTTAACTGCAGGTCTAGAAAGGAGTCCATTTGGTGTTTGAACGACAGCCTGGCGTAACTGTCCGCTTCTTCCTTCGGTGGTTTCGACGACGATTCCTCTTTTCCAGCTATTTCGAGGTTGAATTTCGTCAACAATAATGACAACATCGCCCTTCTTAATTGGTTTTACCTGACGAAACCACTTCGTTCTTCTCGTCAAATCGGGTAGATATTCCCGAATCCAACTCTTCCAAAATTCGTTAGCCAATTGTTGAACAATCTTGCAATTTTTGCGTAATATGAGCGGATGGTCGTCGAATTCTCCCGGAGGTTTCTCACCATTTGAACTTCCCAACAAAAAATGGTTGGGGGTAAGTGCTTCATGGTAAGTTGAATTAATCGGTATGTAAGTGAGTGGGCGAGAATTAATGATATTCTCGACCTCCATTAGTAAAGATCGTAACGATTCATCGCATAAATTTCGTGATGGTTTTATTTGTTTCATGGTTTCTTTCACAGACCGCACCATGCGTTCCCAGCATCCTCCCATATGCGGCGCCGCTGGTGGGTCAAACTTCCATTTTATAGGAGAGATCGGAGATATGCCTTCTTGGAGCTTGGTGGTGTCTATTCGTAAGATCTCCTTCCGCAGTTCTTGATCAGCACCTCAAAAATTAGTTCCATTGTCGCTGTAAAGTTCCACTGGCATTCCTCTACGAGCGATGAAGTTTCTTATTACCATAATGCAAGAATCGGTTGATAACGTGTGAGCGATTTCTAAATGAATTGCGCGTACTGTTAGGCATGTAAATAGTACACCCCATCTTTTCTCGGTAAGTCTGCCTACGGTGACATACATGGGTCCGAAGTAATCCACCCCCACAAAGGTAAAGGGGAGCGTATGTGCGGCTAATCGGGCATTTGGTAGATCTGACATCTCAGGTGCTACTGGCTTCGCTCGTTGATTTTTACATTTTTGACACGATCGGCTGACGTTTTTAACGAGTACTCTTAGTTTTCGAATGTCGAATTTCTGGGGTATTTCATTGCCTGTTGTCTCTTGATTACAATGATGATACTTCCTGTAATAGTAGTCCACAAGTAGATGCGTTATGTAGTGTTTATTCGGAAGCAATATTGGGCGTTTTACGTCATAGTTAATTCCCGCTGCAGCATCGATTCGCAGCCTCACTCTAAGCGTTCCATATTCATCCAAATATGGAGATCTATTGAAAATACTTCTAGCTTTTGGTATCGGTAGCTTCTTGCCTTCCAGATTATCATTATTGTATTTAAGTATGTGAGTTTCATTGGCATAATATTCAACTTGAGCTATCTGATATATCCGGTTTCCAGCTAACAAGCACTCTTCTGGCAGTAGAGGTCCAGTCCAGAGCGGTTTTTGGGCAATATTGCTTTTTAGGTTATTGACGAACCGAATTACATATGCAATGGCCCTAGCTAAACGTGACCATTTTGAAAACCTCTCATCTATTTTTATAGTGTGTCCTTCGCATATACTATTAGCTAATCGTGCACCCAGTGATGCTGCCTGTAATTCCAGGCGTGGTATAGTCATTGGTTTCTGGGGTGAGACCTTGGTTTTCGCTGCAATGAGTGCGCACTCTATTCGGTCCTCGCTTTCTATTCTAAGATACGCAACTGCTGCACATGCTGCTTCACTGGCGTCAACAAATACGTGCAGTTGAGTTGTTTTATGCTGTATTGATGGCACGCAGGAGTAGCATCTTGGAATATGTAGTTCTTCTTTTGGCTGGCAACTGCAGATGTGAAGGTTATAATGATGCTGCGCATATTCTGGGCGAGGTGTGTGAGTTGTACTATGAAATCCATGCAAGGACCACCCTAAGCGTGTTTTCGTTGCTACAGACTCCTTCCATTTTCCCTCACGAACTTCGAGTGGTAAACCCAATCTCCAGTTATCGATTCCAATTAGAATTCTAGGCTTGGCATTAGTGTATGGTTCGACCGGAACTCCTGTTAAATGTGGATATCTTTCGTAAAGGTTGAGCCGGGGTGTTGACTGCACAGGTAGATTGAGATTCTTGACAGTTCGTACGTTGGATATTTCATATTTCGCGGCTCCCTCATATGTGCCACATATTTTCAGTGCTACCCGTTGCGAATTTTGATCTAGACGTACCATGTCAGCTGTCCACTTCAGACACAAGCTTTCTGTCGTACCATTCAGCTCTAATTCGTCGGCTAAGTCTTCTTCTATTAAAGTGAGAGACGAACCTTCATCTAGAAAGGCAAACGTTTTCACCGATATTTGTAAGCCATGCAGAGTTACAGGTACTACCCTAAAGAGTACCGATTGAATTACCGGTTGCAGATGTGTATTGCAGCTCTGGCGGATTTCTGGAGTTGTGTCAGCTTGCGAGACCTTCACATCGTTCTTGTCATTATGTAATAGTGGATGATGTTTAAAGGAACAGTTATTCTTGTTGCAAGCTCTATGTCTGTTACAATTGAATTGGTCATGTTGTCGCAGGCACTTCCGACAAAGACTATTTTCCTTGACGGCATTCCACTTGGCCGAATGACTGAACTGCTTGAATTTGGAGCAGTTTTCCACCTTATGACTTTCTTGGTTACATATTACACAAATTTTGGGTTGACCTCCATCGGTAGTATTTGCCGCTTGAGATTTGGGTAGAGGAGCCTTCCGCATGCTCATGTAAATAACCCTTATCCCCAGTAGATCGTTTATCGGACTTAATTTTGCGATATTGGTCCATGAATGGTAAGGTGACGTCGCTGGCGGCTGAGCTATTTGAAAAAGCCAATTGCTAAAGGTCGAAAGAGTGACAATGGCAATGCTTTGTTTATCGATAGCCCAATTTTATTTAATTGTCGCAGGCAACTTGTTCACAAGCTCGTAAAGTAGCGAAGGATTGCACGGATGAGTCGTTAGGCCTGAAGCTTCCATGGTCGAACATAGATTCTGAACCGATAGAGCGAAATCTATTAATGTCTCCAGTCGATCAGCTCTCGGTGCAGGTTTGTTTTTTACTGTTTCCAGAAGGGAAAAAATTATGGCCTCTGGCCTCCCAAATAGAATTTGTATTGTTTGTAAAGTGTTTTGTAATGAGTTTGGTAATAGTAAAAGACTCCTCACCGATTCCAATGCTTTACCCTTTAAGTTTTTTTGCAGTCGAATTAGGTTCTCTTCGACCGAATAACCACAAATGGGTGTGGTCCGCTCATAACAGCTGATGAAAATAGGCCATTCCTGTGGGTTTCCACTGAAAACAGGTAATTATTTAGACATTACTTACCTTGCGGCCAACTGGTTGCTGGTAAGGTTGAAGTCTGACACTTGCTGATGAACGTAATAGGATGGCCGTTTGACTCGGTATTTACGAATTTACCGCCACTTGATGACAAAACAGCTGCGGGCACTGGGTTCATATTGATGTACGAACTTGATACCATTGATTTGTCTATGATTTTGCGTAAATGTTGTAGGTGTCACATTAGTGACGGGGACACTTGTTGACGGATATTGTAGGTGCGTCTGTGCGAAGGTGTCGTTAGGATTTTTGTTGGTGCACGGTACCTTTGGTCTCGATTCAATCGATGTTATATGTGGTAGCGGTGCCTTTACAGGTTTAACATTTGAAACCCACTGACGAACTGTATCAGGAATTTGATGCTCTTCTTCATCGAGGTCTCCATCATCATTATCTGACAGAGCTTCCAATAGTTGATACTTTTTCTTTAAGTATTCTCTATCACGCTTTTCAACCAAAAGCCGTTCTGCCTGCAGTTTTTGTAACTCAAGTTTTTTACGACGTTGTGACGATGCCCGAGATGAGGTTATGGACTTGTTGTCAGGAACGTGTGTTTTCAGATCGATTTTGGATGTCGGTGTTTCTAATTTTTCTGGAAGCGCCTGTGCTGATAAACATTTAGAGCACACAAATTCTACCTCCTCTATAGTTTCGTCGACGCCTACACAGGTAAAGTGATACCACAAATCACAACTGTCGCACTGTACCATTTGATCATTATCAATTTCTGAGCAAAGTCGTCAATTCGACCCAATAGTGCCGTGTACAGAAACTACAGGTGGTGATCTGTGGAATTTCGGTTGAATGCGTTGGCCATTTTGCCAAATGACTTAAGAAAATAAATTTGTAGAATGTAGAGAAGCGTCCGAGAAATATTAAATTTAGAAGTCCCTTTTTAGGTTATATGTAGCGACGGCTACAAATTAATTTTTCGTTCCTGTACAATTATGTATAAATTTTTCTTTCTCTTTTTTTATATTGATTTGGATTTTACTGACCTCTTCATTTTTATTTATTTATGTTTCTCTACGTAATAATATCTTTTAGTTCAAATTAATTCATTAACATTTTAACACTTGTCTAATTCAAATTGATTTTCCACTGCAACAATGGCGTTCAAGTCTTCTCCGACGTGAAGTTGGCACTTGTTAAGCTACTCCTCATTTTTCCTCCTGATCTGTAGATCTTCTTTCGAGTGTTGGGTGGCTTTGTCTACAGGTAGGATCCAGTTGTTTATCAGCTAGCTGATCAGACGTGAAGCCCCGGTCCGCTGAGTAGTCTGCCCAAAAGGTTGCTAGGGATTCGGCGAGGTTTTTAAATTGGTAAGTAACCCGAATGGACGGCTACCAAAGTATTTTTTGACCTTTCTCCACGCATCTGAAAGATTACAGCTAGGGTTAATCGATTGAGCAAAGGCGTTAGTGCTATCTCTTTTAGCCACTCGAATCAATCTTTTTGCGAGGGCAGCGTCTCGGCGATAGTGACTTAGATTTTCCACGGATCTATGCCTTGTAAATTTCTTCCAAGATTTCTTTTTGGTTCTGATAACAGCCGCAACTTCTGGGTTCCTCCAGTGTGGTTGGGATGATAGAACGGGTTTGGAGCAGGGGATGGAGGTAGCCGCAGCTATGCGAATTATTTTCGATATTTGAGCCTCTTCCACATTTACGTTGTTTGAGGTTAGGTACCTAGATGCCACTTCGGACACCTTTCGCCTGAACTTCTGGCAGTCGGCTCGTGACTCTTGAAATCTTACGTTAGTTTTTTGGTTAGCTAGACCTTGGTTTGATTTTAATATGATTGGAAGGTGGTCACTGCCTTCCGGATTGGAGTGCAAGCTCCATGTGAGATGTAGGGCAAGGCTCGGGGAAGCGAAGGTTAGGGCAATGGCCGTCATTGTGTTCCTGGAGGAATGTAAGGTGGGTGATCCATCGTTTAGTAGGACGAAGGATCCTTCTTCGAACCAATCAGCAATCAGTCTGCCTTTGCGATCCCAGGCCTGGTCGCCCCAAATGGGGCTGTGACTATTGAAATGGCCGTCAATGATAAAGTTTTCAGGTAACTGGTTGGTGAGACTGTCCAAGTCACTCCGAGAGATACTATTGCCGCACTCCAAATAGAGTGAGACCACTACCATTGTTGGGGCAGTATCAATACGAATTGAGCAGGCCTGCAGATCCGTTTCCAGATCTATTTTCTCCCATGCCAGAGAGGTGTGGACTAGTATGGTGACACCGCCATGCCTAGATGTTCTTGGAATGTTATGGCCCGTGTAGTAGTACGAAGAACTGAATCGTGTAGGTTCCTCACCGGAGATAATATGAAATTCCTGTAGTAAAATGACATGAGGACGGTATCGAGATATGAGTAGTTCAAGGTGGGCTCTGTTGCAATTAAGTCCTCTAATGTTCCATTGCAGAATAGTCAGGTCACGCGTTGGGAGCGGAGTATTCAGTGTGGATTGATTCATGCTTATATTAAATTTAATCAGTCTGGTCCTGTGTAGGTCCAGACATTTCATGATCCATATTGTTGAGGTCTTGCTCTGTTAGGTCACACAAGGAATCTTGTGCGTGAAAATGGGTGGCAACTATTAAAGGATATCCGGATGGTAGTTTAGTATAGGTAGGTGCTATTGTAGTTAGCATATATCAGCAGCTCTTTGTTTGGTGATGTTGAAATAATAGGCAGTAGGTTTTGCAGTCGGTGTTTGACCGCAAGTAATCTTTTGTAGCTTCTGGTACTCAAGTGATCTGTGCTCGATCGGAATAAAATATAAAATGCTTCCGATGGGGTGTGAGTTTTGAGTATTTGATGATTGCGTGATAGTGCGACTGGTGTGTTCTTCTTTATCGGAGGAGTTATTAATTGGTTTTTCCTTCGTAGGTGGGGGGAGGCAAGAGGAGCGCAACGACGATTCGTTTGACAGTTCGGTGCTTTTAAGGAAAGCAACACCGGACTGAGGGGAGAGGGACGGTAGGATATGTTTGGCAGCAGTTTCCAGTTGAGACGGCTGGTGGCTAGATTCTGGAGAAGTTGAGGGAAGATTTGGTTTGTTAGTTTCAGGAATATTTTTTTTGTTAGTTGTAGTTGAGTTTTTTGGAATGGTTCCTGTTCGGTTGTTCGAAAGAGCTTTAGAGAGGGCAAGTGATTGCGGTCTTTGAGGGCTAGTTGATGATATATTATCGCTTTTTTTTCTGGGCACGAAATATTTGGTTGGGACAGTATTTTAGTAAACGGAAAGGTGTTTGGGATCCTTGCGGTTTGAGGAGGCATATCTTGGGGTTTATCTGCTGCTTGATGCACAGCCGGCAAGAAATGGGGACGTTGGGTGAAATTTGAGCTTTCCTGCAGGAGGGCTGTTTGAGCAACTGCTGAGTACTGGGGCCTATTTGTAAAAAGGCCGGGGTTTTGTTTCCGGTATACTTGTTTTGCCTCAAAAGCCCTTGTGAATGGTTTTTATCCTTAGAAGGGCCTTGTTATATAAGTAGGTTGGACAGTCTTTGAAATTCGAGGCATGTCCCCCCGTGTTGCAATTGACGCAGTATTGCCTTAAACATTCCTTGTTGTGAGGAATAGTTTCTGCGCAGGTCTCACACAGATCATTCTCCGCTTCACACCTTTTTAGTGTGTGGCCTATTCGCTGGCATTTCCGACAGCGCATTGGATTGGAAATGTACTCTTTAACCTCAACCTGCTCGAAACCTACTATGATCGTCTTTGGTCATGGAGTAATAAGCTACCGTCTCTAAGAAAAGACGAGCTAGAGTATTTCGTAGAAATGGCATCAATCCCCTTCCTTAGTTTGAAGATGTTATGCCTAATCAAAGATTTATCAGTGTTTTCGGCCTGAATAATAATTAACTTGGGGATGGTTGGAAGGATGGTGAGCGTGGGGTGGGAGCTTCTGGATTGTTGGTTTCAAATTGGGTGAGTGGTACATAGCTTTTTTTGGGGAGTGCTCTTTTCATTTTACGGCGTTTAGCAGTTAAATCCCCATCGAGAGCATTTTCAGCTAGCAATCCGTATGCGTTTGTGCTAGCCATGCCAGCTCTTGTATGCAGCGCTTATCAGAAACCGGTTCAATAGAAACTAGTGGTACCGTATAGGTGAGAATGGGTATTAAGATTTCGGCACCGAGTGCTAATATTGTTTATACTCTAGATGAAGTCATATAGAGTATTATAAGTTTAATCCAGCCCGAAAAGTTTGTAACGCATAGAACCGAGCCTCGGACGAAAAAAAGTTATATAATATTTTGTGTTTAGTTGTGGCCAAAAACCCCAAATCCGTTTGCTGTCCGTCCGTCCGTCTGTCCGTTTGCACGATAACTCAAGAACGCGTTGGCCTAGGAAGTTGAAATTTGGTCACCACCTGTAAAATAGAAAAAGTAAGGCTAAGTTCATTAATGGGTGATATCCTTCCACTCCTTCGGGTACCTCCCAGACAAGAGTCCTTAAAACACGTATTCACAATTATGGCTCGAATGCTTCAAGTTAGAAGCTTGAAATTTTGAATACTTAAAGTTTACCATGTTTGAAACGAAAGTTCCGAATATGATGCAAATCGAAAGAGTCCTTCGTGTAGCAGCCTACAAAAGTATTCAAAAATTTATTCAAGTTACAGAATCCACTATAACTCTAGTACGAGTTAAAGCAGGGATTCAAAATTTTACAGGAATTAGTTTTATATCAAAAGCAAGACCGAGTTCATTAATTAGCGCAATCCATCGACTCTTTCGGGTAGCTGTCATACAAAAGTTCTTAAAACACGTGTTCATCAATATTGAACGATAACTTTAGAACACTTTAAGTTACGACTTTGAAATTTTGTATACGTTGATTTTATAATTGTCGCAGCTGAAGGTATTAATATGAAAAATATCCCGTAAGTCCTTCATGTAGTTGCTATACAAAAATTCTGTAAAAATGTCCCAACTTAATTTATGGAACTCACTATAACTCAAGAAATCGTTTAACCAAACATCGAGTAGCCACTATACAATAGTTTCTACCTGTAAATAAAAGGTCATGCAATAATTGTATGTGCACTCCTCATTCTTTTGATATATTCCCAACTATAATATAAATCGGAGTTCAGTATTTCATCTAGAGTATCATACGATTGGCTTGCAGCCGATCGTGACTACGTTATGTTTTTTATTTTATTATTCAACGCCGTGCCTCCGTACGTACACTTAGTTAGAAAAAAAGACTTTCACTTGCAGCAGGGCGAAAAACGACGGTTAAACCGGTTTAGCACTACCATGAGACCACTGACTTGATTAGAGCACCGAGAAAAAAGACTTCCGACCACTTCAGGGTCCTGGTGGCAACTGTACATTTCATTGTTTTCCTAGATACTTTAAATAGTAATAAATGTGCAATAAAAATACTTCAGTACTTAGACGAGGTCCACTTTATGGCACTGACTTTTGAAATATTTAATTTTTATGCGATATGTATTTTTACCTGTTACTTCCAAAATGTTAATCGTAACTCATACATATGTATGTAGCTTTTGTAGGTAATAATATGGTTCATAAAAAAATAAAATTATAATGATATTTTTATAATGGGGTTTTCTGAGAAAAACTATAACTAACTGATATTGAAAAAAAAAATTAACCCACTCTGTAGAACAATTTTTTCTCCAAATATATCAAGGACGGAGTGCCAAACACCCTGTAGAGACATACCATAAAAATAAAATGTTTGATAGCGGTAGCAAGGTACAGGGGTGGGGGTGGTTTTTCATATCGCAGAAACGGTTTATGCTAGAAAGTCGAAACTTAACAGATGTGCTACTAGATTAATTAATAATAAGCTGTCCCGAACCTCCAAGACTTCAAAACAAATCGCAATTTCGATTAAAATGTGACTGATGACCTTCTAGCATGAACCCATTAATATTTTCTCTAATATGAAGGTTTTAAAATCTGAATTCTTTTTACTGACAATAGTCTAAATGATTTCACAAAATTACCTCATGAATTGGTTGAACTACCTTAAGATATTATATAACTAGATTATATCATGGATACACTGCTTGTATACAAATTACTTTATTCAAATCATGATATGCGATACAAGATGGCATGATACACATCCCATACATGCTATACTTTGACATTTAGTGCATTCCAAAATTTTAGCAGTGAAGAAAATAAGGCTTTTCGTGTCAAACGTCGTAGTATGATATTCCGGCGAAAAGCACTTTCATTGGTAATAAAGTAATGTAGAAGCCGGACCATCACATCACACACAAAAATGAAAACACGCTCAAACAATTTTAACTGACGGAAGGATATCAAAGTTCACGACTGAAATTCATTGGAATTTCAGTTGATTTCAGTAACAGATGGCGCTGATGGCAGTTAAAGGTAGGCTATATCAGCTATATCGTCGAATTTATATACAAGGAAACAGGTTGGATATTATGTAGATATCAGCTCGTTGACGTACTATATGCATAATATTGGGTGATACACTGGTGATATTGACGATATTATGATTTGTAAACGAGCTGTGTATCTAAGGTATTAGATAGTCATATAATATATATCTGAACCAAATTTCTCAAAAATGAAAGACAATTTGATTCCCTAAAAGTAAGCTATAACATGTTAATTTGTGATTACACTCATACCTCGTTTTACGGCCTAGATACGTTCCGGGAAAGTTGGCCGCAAAGCGAAACGCCGTAAAAGAAATCAATTATTTTAAGTAATAAATCAACCGAATGTCTTGGAGTATTGTTCGAAATCAGACCTTATAAAGAAACATTTTGGGCCGTAAAACGAAAAGCTTCCATAATTGAAAAAAGCCATTATAGCGAAAAGCCGTATAAAGAGCGGCCGTATAGCGAGGTATGAGTGTATTATTTTTGAAGTTACAGTAGATGCCGCTTATAGTAATCGCGGATAATGTCATAAGCATTTTGTTATCAAAACATGTTAGTCCCATTTTCCACAAACGAAATTCATCGCTTATTGGAATAAAAATTCGCTTTATGTTATCATTCGGGCCAGATTTCCATACAACATAACAAGTTTTGTGACTGTAATCTTAATCGCTCCTCTTTTTTCTTCATGTGAATGTGATCAAAAAGGCAAAATAAAAACAATCTCAAAATTAAAGGTGATTGCTCTTGGTTTAACATTTATGTAAACACAAGGCGATACATATCATAGATTACTATGAGAAATTTCAGTCTTTTCGAAGCTTCTGAAAACTATTGATGTTGATCTCGTTCAACAGAATGAGCTCAACTTCGAGTAAGTTTTCGAGACAGTTTAATAGAAGTGGCGCGCTGAGCTAACAGACATGACCGAAGCTGGATCTAAAACGCTGTACATGGCTGAATTTGCTAAAAATGGAGAGAATCAGTAAGTGTCCTGACCAGACACTGTCTTATAATCCGGCATGCTAAAAGACGGTGATTCTTTTCAAACGACTTTCTGTAGAAACTGCCTGAATGAGAAGGAAGAGGAAACAGTATTTCATATTCTCTGTAACTTGTGAAACATTGAAGCTAGAGTTGTAAATAACACTTAATGAATGAAAAAAATAATATTAGATGCTTCGAGCAATCTATATTCAAGCGTAGGAAAATAAATGAGAAAAATTTTCCCCTTCGTCTATTGTTATCATCCGGTTAATGTTATTGATTATGGCCGGTCCCAAAGTGATTACAATAAGCGGCATCCACTGTATAACAAATTACGTGAACGAGAGTACATGTCCGACCGACTTTTCTTTACCACCTTGTATCTCCGCGGATATTCAAAGCTGACCCACCCTCTATAACATTTTTTATCAAAATATATCGAGAAATCACCCCGTAAGATATGGTCCCTGAAGTACCGGCACCCTGTATATACATTATATTTATAACCGTATTTATATAACCGTCTTGATTTTTCTTCTTAGAAAGTTTCCCTGCGTGTTTTCAAGTGTAAATTCAAAAGTTCGTAGCACACAACGGTTCGTATAGCGCACCACTTCCAAGATTTCTTAACATGCACTATTTTATGAAAATATAGCCATACTTACTCGTATATAACACATTCATACATACGAGTATACATATGTCCTTCAGAAAAGAAATGTCTGCGTTATAGAACGAAAAAGTTGTTGATGTGGGGGAGTTAAGATAAAATAAACTTGAAGCAAATGGGCGAAAAGCTCATTAAGCTAAAAGAATCTCTCTAATCGTCAACGGTAAATTACCGTATTTTGCATTCTTTATTTTCATCTTTTCCTTGAGGAAGTGCAAGAAGCATTTAATAGTGTTTGTAGTCAACTCATTTAAGCACCCCTGCACTACAGATAGTTTTAGATCTGTTCCAATTTTTAAAGACTAATTAATTGGATGTGTACACGAACTTATCTCTCCTACACCAGAATAAATTATAAAATTTTCTTGGCGCGATGAACGATTAGTCATAATATGCATAGTTGAAAGGCTGAGAGTCCTTACGTTATTCCATTAATCGCAGTTCTGCGAAGACGGTAAACAGCGCATCCGAAGCCTATCCGAATTACTATGTAATAATCGTTTCTAGAGTAGGGATGGTGATATCGAAAAAATATCGATATATCGATATTGAAAAAAATGACAATATCGGCTGATGATATATCGAAAAAAAATATCGATATATCGAATATTTTTTCCAATGAAAAATAAATTCTTATCTCCCTTCCCGTATCAAATTTATCGTTCAGGTGAGCATATCGCAAGGGCTTTTCAGTGTAAATTTCATGACCCATTTTCTCAGAAACCACTCGAATGAAATTTTGGACAATTAATCCTTACTGCGAGCATATAAAGTGGAGTAAAATTTTATTATTTTTGCAAAGGTAGTATATGTTGCACATCTAATTTTGACGAACAGAAAGCGTCAAGTCAGTCTCATATTACATTATTAAATAATTAAACATTTTAAATTTTCTTCTACTCTATCTGACAGCAGAGGTGGCATGATTGGTTTTTGAGAAAATAGATCAAACGTAAAAAAATACAACTTTTCAGGAGAGGAACTTCTTGATCTCGTGGAGTCTTGCGGTTTAAACAGTTTTGCCCAGAATTGAGTCTAAAATAAGAATTTTAAAAAGAGTTTTTTTTTTACCCCAAAAGCGATATGCTCTCCTTAATAAACATGACGCGTTGCGCGGCTTTTAAAACAAACCCAAAGCCAATAAATAAATGATATTTCGAAATTCATAATTGTTCTTCACTACACTAAATTTTAATAACAAAAAACAAGGCTAAATGCACTTTCGAAGTGATAATAAAAATATACGAAAAACAATATGACGCAGCAATGGATAGTTATGGTAAGCTGTGACTCTTTAATACAAACATATTACTTTCCTCCGGGTTTTTTAAATCCCTTCTACTTGAAAGAGCAAGATTAAAAACCAATAACAACAAGGTACAAGGTACTGAGCGGATAGATCCCTGTGCACGGGATAGTTGCCTGGTTGCCCCCACCTACAGAAACCACGTGTCTTGCATCTTTTTGTGTCGATAGAAATAGATTTTGTGTGATCGAAAAATAGTTTTTTAGGTTAAATTTTTCTGACATTCCTCATTTACATTATTATATTAGATTTTCGTGTAGGGGTTGGTTTGGTCACCTCTGTCATTGAAGCCTCAATTCGGCCTATTGCTACGTCCCTCTGGATTATCTATGGTTCCTCTTCAATCCCTGCGCATTCAAAGAAACTTAGTATTTTCCGAAGAGGAATAGCCAGGAATTTGGATGGTTTCATGAAACCCTAACCGAAGTGATGAGGTCTTTTATGAGCAAGTCCCTCACATTCACAGAGAATGTGCTCTGGCGTTTCGTCTTCATCATCGCAAATTCTGCATATTTTACTATCAGAGAGACTAATCCTATCGAGAGGCTTCCACATGTGACAATATCCAGTCAGAGCTCACACCAGGTTACGGGTCAGATGTTTGCTTAATTTTAGATATTCAGACGTTCTGTTTTCCGAATTCTTCGACATAAGTAACTTATTAGATTGCCACGTAAAATATCAACTAGAAATAGCTAAATTTGCGGACAAAGTATAAGTAGGTACATACGAGTATACACAAAAATAAGCAGAAATGAAAAATGCCGTTCGAGTTATAAAATATGCTATACTTAAACAAAAAATATCGGGTCCTATAGTCGGATTTTAATGTCGATATATCGATATATCGCTCTAAAAAATATCGGCCGATATTATCGATATATCGTTTAAAAAATATCGCAATTTCGATATATCGATATTATTATATATTTAACATCCCTATTCTAGAGTACATACAGGACCAAACATCGTGCTTTCACTTCTTTTATCTTAAGCAGCAGAAATAGTTACATTGGATTGATGTATACTAAGCTACGTTTAATTGAATGTGATTGCTCGATTGCACTTTATATAATATAAGGCCTTCTAATTGATGAGTGAAATTTTCAAATGAAATTGTTCTATGCTCTCAGACATGCTTTTGTAGTTTATGCGAAATGTCGAGATACATGTTCTTGCTTTGAAACATAATCTACGGCATTTACATTTTATAGGTAGAAATGGTACAAATTAATTATGGCAAACACGTAAACTCATGGCAATTAGATATACTGAACGGGTTCTATAAAGTTCGTTATAGACATGTTTAGGTACTAACCCGTATAAATCTTTATATGTAGATAGATCATTCCTTTCAAAATCTTTGACTACGTAGAAAAGTTTGATTGATCTATTTATTCATAATTAGTTAGTTATCAAAACTTAGGGACAATCTGGGCGTAAGGTTATAATTTTTTATGTCACAAGTGCGGGACGCGATTAAGGTACGTTGAGATGTTACTAGAATGCTTACACCGATCTCAATAAGCGCGGGCCACAATTCGAGTTGCGGTTAAAGTCATGATGTGAATTAATAAGCTTTACCTTTATTCATTCCTTTTCTCTTAGAACATACCCTAGACCATAGAGATATACAGGGTGACCCAAAATGAATCACCCCATTGTAAGATTTTATAGCTTTTCCAAATAGCGGCAAATATCAGTTATGTTTTGATATTTGTGAAGTAAACAGATGCAGAATACATGTCGACAAGCCATGGACCGCAACACTCGTCAAGATCGCGGAATACTCGCAACTATTTTTTTACGGAATAATTCGTCAGTGATTTTGAAGTAACGTGAATTTCGGCGCAGATTTCCCGACCGTCCTACGCCAACTGGTCAAACACTAAGACGTCTAGCCGCTCGCCTTGAAGAGACTGGAACAGCATGTGACAGAAGGAAGGCCTCGTAGTGCTCGTTCTGACGAGAATATCGTCGCTGTGGCTGAAGATGTCGCGGATGAGTCGTCAACGTCGACCATATGATGTGCCACGCAAATGGGAAATACATGTTCATCTCTGCAGCACATTTTGATGAAAGACTTGAAGACGTTCCCTTACAAAGTGCAGATAATCCATCAGCTACTCCCTGCAGATAGTCCATCGCGTCTTAACTTCGCACACGCTCTCCTGAACGCTGAACCTCAACGATGAAGTGCACGATTTTCGGTCGAAATTCATCATGAGCGACGAGGTCCATTTCCATCTGAACGGATACGTAAACAAATAAAATTTTCCCTTCTGGACAACTGAGAATCCTCGTATCACTCACGAAAAGCCATTACACCCACTCAAAGTCACATGCATGGTGCGTCATTTACACCGGAGGTGTTATCGGGTCTCATTTTTTGTTGGATGCCGTAGGTAATGCGGTTACTGCGACTGGTGAGCGACGCAGAACCATGATCAACGAATTTTTGTTGCCGCGAATTGATGAATTGGGACTGGAAGATATGCGGTTTCAACAAGACGGTGCAACCGCACACACAGCTCGCGCGACAACAGAAGAAATTTTGAAGAATGCGTTTCCGGGTTGCCTAATGTCTCGTTTTGGCGACTTGCACTGATCACCAACCCGAGTAGAAATTTTCTCAGGCTAGCCTGATTTGCCGTATACCTGATCAGGGCCATGTCTGGTATGAGTAAGGCAAGCCTGCTTACGATCGCTCGAATTGTTATAAATAACCCGTACAACAGATATATATGTAGTATGGGTTCCCAACTAGCAAACAAACTTCGCATTTTGATTTTCCGGATGCTATAACTTCGATAAGACTTCGGTAAGACTTCTTAGCGCAGGTTGTGGACTTTTTAACTTCGATAAAGCTTCCGTAGAATTTGCGAGCGGAGCCTGAACATTTCAGAAGCCATAGCTTCGGTAATAACCTCTATAAGGCCTTATGGAAGTAAATACCAACGGCTTTATGGAGGTTTGCAAGCGAGCTTCACTCGACATGTCTAATTGGAAACATCAAGTGATTGGACTGTAACCCTATTACGAGAATGTTCAGATTGGCCTAGTGGGTAGCGTAGCGGACTAATGTGTGACGGGACCATGGTTCGAATCCGAAAGTGTGCAAGGTGTAAGTAAAATCAATTCGCATTTTTCAAAACAAATAATAATAATTAACAGGAAAATAAATTCGTAGTTGGAAGAAAACAAAAGGAAAAAAATTTGTGAATACTATTTTTCGTTTTTTTTCTAAGTTTCGGTAAGACCTTACTCTGTCTGACTCATGTTTGGGCTTGATCAGGCTCAAATCCGGCCCAAGTCCGGCCCAGAATTAGGCTAAATCAGGCTTATGTCAGGCCCATATTCGCGAGAGCGTTACAACCTAATCAGGCCTACATTGGGTTCGTCTGATCTGGGCCGGATTTATTGTAAGGCACCCCATATCTGGGCCAGATTCCCGCCTGATTAAATTTCCACTCGGGAAGATCGCCCGATTTGACCGCTTTAGACTTCTTTCTTTGAGGTTTTTTGAAGTCAGGTGTTTATCAGAACAAGACACAGACTCTGGAAGCTCTCAATGAGAATATGCGACAAGACAAGACATGACAAGAGTGTTAGAATTTATCGCCCGAAGTTCTCGGTAAATCGAATTAAAAAACGGTAAAAAGATCCCAAATGTTCATCAACAATGGCGGGGCCTATTATGCTGCGTCGCAAGAATTTCTGTAGCGATTTCCGTATTTTACCGGTCAACTACCGGTTATCGTTAATCATGAGTAAAGAAGACAGCAAAATTGATAGAAAGAGCAAGAGAATCACACATATGAACACCGACACGAAGTATATAACCCTGCGAGAATGCACTAACTCCGCCATAGCCGGTCCCAAGCCCGGTTGAGAAAGGAGGAGGGAACATGGAGTTAACCTGAATGGCCGGTAACACTTATGCGCCTCAGGAAGTAGGCAAAAACATGACATAATTGGACTCACAGCATAGCTGGGAGAACTCCAACATGTCATAGTTAGCTGAAAACTCCCACCCTTTTTCTACCGGGGTGTAATAAATAAGTAGGACTGGCCCTCCAAGTCGGGAGTTGGGCGAGGCGCCGACAACGCATCACCGGAAAAAAACCGTTGTGCAGAAACCTGAAGAACAGCCTCAGAAAGGAGACTTAACGGCAACGACCCCGCAAACAAAAAATGGACTACTCTCTTGGATCTTGGAATGTTCGATCGCTAGATAGAAGTGGCAAAACAAAACATTAACATAACTGCCCTCCAAGAAACGAAATGGCTCGGTAACGAAATCATGGACATGAGATCGCACACAATCTTTACAAGTGGAAAACTGTTGGGAAGCAGAGAGTTTGGAGTCGCTTTTGTCGTTGACATAAAATTTAAGCAGCAGGTCAAGAGTTTCAAACCAGTAAGCGAAAGATTGTGTGCAATCCGAATAAGAACTAAATTTTTCAACGTTTGGCTAATCAACGTCCACGCATCAAGACAAGGAAGAGACAACTAAAGACTACTTTTATATTACCATCCTGGAGACAACCTATGATTCATTGCGCTCGAATGACCTAAAAATAGGTCACAGGAGGGCACAGTCTCCATGAAATAACCAACGACAATAGTCAACGTCTTATTGATTTTGCAAGCAGCAAAAATATCATAGTAAGCTCTACATGCTTCCCTCATCGCGATATTCACAAACGAACGTGGGTATCACCAGATGGTCACACCTTCAATCAAATAGACCACGTCCTAATTGAGAAAAGGGCTGCTTCTAGTATACTTGATGTACGAACCCTCCGCGGTGCCCATTGTGACTCTGATCACTATCTACACTCAAAAAACTAGTGCTACGTTTTTTAGTAATAAAAAATAGCTGGCGCTTTCTATCTATATATGCTACATTTTATAACCGGGTGTAGTACAAACGACTGATTACGTGCTATATGAAATGGGAATTTGAGTCAAAAACTATTAAATCATAAATAAAACATTTACAGCTTTTTAATTTAACTATATTGGCAATGCATTTTAATAGCATTTGCAAAATTACTATGCCATGAACCATATCAACTAATACTAAAGTTTATATCTTTACCCAAAAAAATTATATCTAGGTATGCTACATTTTTTATACAATAGTCGCTTTTTACATAATAAAAATCGCAATAGAATTTTTTGTAAATACCGCTATGCCGATTATGCTGTTTGCTATTGTATTTGTAGCAGTTCTAGAGGTATATTGCCTTAATTGTTTTTCCGCAGCGGCAACACTGCTTTACATAATGGTTGTGTATGATATGGGCCATGTCCAAAAAGTGATCAGTGTCCAGCAATGTGTCTCTAGAACGGTGACAAATGCAATAGCAAAAAGCATAATCGACATAGCGGCATTTGCAAAAAAGCACACATCTTTTGTCGTGTAAATGCGATTAAAACTTATCTATGTGTTTGTGCTCCTTAAGAAACAAATGCACCGCATGGCTCGGCTTCTCGGTGATTCGGTATGATTTTGAATTTTAAAAATTAATTGATAAAGTTGATAAAAATATGAATTTTGTGAGTGATATATTAAACCGCTGGCGTCTATCATCTTTGATAGAAATTTTTCGAGGCAAGTATAAATTCAATTGTTTTATTGTGTTTTGAAAAAGTACGGAATTTGTATACAACTATTGCTATGTGAATTGCAATAAATTCGTTTTTTCTTCTATAAATAATAGTTTGTATTTAATTTTTGCATTATGAAAATTAATCTTGTACTTTCAAGTTCGTGAATATAATATAGGTAATTGCAGTAAATTGTTTTTTGTGAGCACCGATGTTTAGTTTTTGTTGAGGTGTAAAATGAAGTATTTTTAAGATATTGTGATGAATTAATATACAGTATCGGCAAAAAAGTTTTAATAGTTAGAAGCAATGTGGATCAAATTTTTCTATTTAAGTGTCCGTAAATGCATACTGTTTTTTTTCGAGTTTAGACAATGGCACATTTAATCAGTAAAATCTTTTAAAAACTTAAGAAAACCGGAAGCTTCTGTTCTTTTTTGAAATATACATAGTTCATTTTATATGTTCTTAAAACTAACCAGCAAATCACCCCGTAAACATATATAAAAATCACTTATAAATAGCATGTTACATTTTTCATATAGAGTATATCTTAATCGTAACTTTTTTTTATAAAAGATCGAACTCCACACCTTTGTTAAGATAATAAGATAGTTAGTTTAATTAAATTTGATTAATTATTAATTTTAATATTTATATGTCAATAAAAATCAGCAAACCCTTTTGATTTAATTTTTATTTAGACGAGGAATTCAGTCAAGAAACAACTTTTGAAAAAGTTGAATTTTTAAAATAAAATCTTTCGCCATGGGATAAAATTCTGGAACTATGGAATGAGACGAAAGATTTCAGAACTTCAATTCTAGATGAGCATAATTCAATTTATGAATATTTTGAGAGTTTTTCGATATTAAAAACGAACAGAGCGCACATTTTATTACTAGAAGATTTTGATAAAACCTTTCCTGCAAATGCACATAAATTTTATACAGTTTGGCCAATCGTTGAAAACAAACTAATAGCTTATGCCTCTTCAAAAAAAAATCAGGAAATAAAAGATATTTTGCAGCAGAAGTGTACTTTTAAAGGATTATTACTTCTCAGCAAATTCTGTATATTCGAAAACAAACAAAATCCAAAAGCGCCGAAAGGTCACGAAAACAGAAGTATTAAACAATTTCTTATTGCTCGAAAAGGTACTAACTAAGGTACTTTTGCTAATTGACAAATTCAATACTTTATTACAAATCCGTTTTCTTTAAGGATGGTAATCTAGTCTTAGAAAGGGTGAAGGTTCTGAAAGAGATTCAACTACAAAATAAAAGTACATTGCAGCCAAAAATTATTCTAGTTGGAAAAGATTATGGTAAACATATATATATTATTAATGGTAATAAATAATCACTCGTTCCTCTATTTCAGAAAATGTAACAGCTGCCTATGTTATTCTTGACGAAACATTGTATTTATTTGAAAATACGTTATGTGCTGTAGATGCGTGTTTTAAAATAATACATTCCCTCAACTGCCATTATCCTGACGAATCAAAACCAATTTGGATGTACTTACAACAGTACGTTTATAATATAGAATCTAAGTTTGACCAGAAATTCAATAGTGTCACATCACCTTATGCTGAATTATTGAAATTTGCGTAAGTAATTCAAAACCAAGTAATACAAAATGCAATGTTTTATATGTAAAAAATCAGCAGGAAGTGCTAAAAAATATGTTGAACATATTAAAATCTATCACAAATTGAAATGTAAAAATTTAAAATGCTTAAATTGTAAGCCAACTAGATATTTTACCAAGCTTAATTCTTTTCATAAACATATTCAAAAACATTTTAATTTTAAAATTGCTAATAATTGCTAATAAAAAATAAGAATTTTTTAAGAACGCAAATAAATTACGCTAATGATTTAAGACAAAAATCTGTTAAAGATACAGGAATAGTTTCGGAGTGTATTTTCAATCAACTAAGAGATTTTAACGCGGTCGAAAATTTTTCCGTTGATATCATGCACGATGTATTTGAAGGCATTTTAAATTTTGAGATATCTTTAATATTATTAAGTTTCATTCAAAATGAAAAATACTTTACACTGAAGGATATTAATAACAGAATTAATTTTTTTGATTTTGGAAAGACCCCAAATCTTAATAAGCCATCAGAAATATTTTTAGAACATTTAAGAATGCACAAAATTAGATATTCAGCATCGGAAATGATGACATTTTGTAAATATTCAGGCCTTCTGATTGGAGATTGGGTGAGGGAGTTTGATCCTAAATGGGAATTATTTTTAACTTTACATCAAATTATTGATTTAATTCTGTCCGACGTAGTCTCTATAGAAATGATTTCTTTGCTAGAAATGTTGATAACAGACCATCATAAAAAATTTATTGAAATATTTAATTTACCGCTGAGGCCAAAACATCATTTGATGCTTCATTACCCAATGATCATGAGACAAATTGGGCCGTTTATACAAGTATGGTCGATGCGATTCGAAGGTAAACACAAAGTGTTCAAAGACATAGCAAAATCAACTAAATCCAGAAAAAACATTTGTTTAACAATATTAGAACGGTACGTTTTAAAACAACAAAATGACTTCCTAAAATTTGATATGAAAAATATTATTGATTTATTTGGACCTAAGATAACTGATTTGCAATTATCAAAAATTGAAAAGGCTTTGCTTACATCTAATTTTAATGATTCCAATGTACAATTTTATAAATGGATATGTATCTGTAACTTTATTATAAAAGTCGGAACTGTATTAGATATTGGATACAGTAATGAATATACGCAATTTGGGTTAATAGAACAAATATGTGTAGTAAATAAAGATAAAGTTTATGTCCTAGTTAATGAACTTAAAACTCTCTATTATGATTGTCATCGATGGTGCCATGCGGTAAAAAAGTCAGTGAAAAAAAGAGCAATTTATTTAGAACATGCTTATTTAAGAACATATTCTATTATAGAACTGAAATCCACTCTTTTTGTTATTTGAATTCTTGTTAAAAATAAATTAGTGTTGCATATTAATGCACATAATACTTACTAAATGTATCCTATCGAATTATATTTTTTTTTTGTATTTTCTTTATAAAAGATAATTGAATAATAAATTTTTTATTATTTACAGTATTATTATTTTGAGTTTTATTTATTATAAAATAGTAACATATTTTTAGCAAATATTTTAATGTATATCGCATCAGATGCATTATAGCTTACATTTACTGCAATGCACAATATGTAATTTGCTACATTTAGTAACCTTTCCTCGAACATTTTTTAGCAAATACTGCAATGTAATATACCTACTGCTCAATTATCAATTCCATCATATACATATAGCATCTGAACTACATAACATACCATATGATATAATATAAACTCCGCTTGCTAAAAAAAGCCACTATCCCGATTTTTATACTCTAGATGAAATCATATAGAGTATTATAAGTTTAATCCAGCCCAAAAGTTTGTAACGCATAGAACCAAGCCTCGGACGAAAAAAAGTTATATATTATTTTTTGTTTATTTGTGGCCAAAAACCTCAAATCCGCCTGACGTCCGTCCGTCCGTCCGTCCGTCCGTCCGTCCGTCTGTCCGTGAACACGATAACTCAAGAACGCCTTCACCTAGGATCTTGAAATTTTGAATCTGGATGTTTGGTTGAATTTGTAAGGCTAAGTTCGTTAACGGGCAATATCGTCCTACTCCTTCGGGTAGCTGCCATACAAAATGTCCTTAAAACACGTCTTCAAGAATATTGGTCGATAACTTCAGAAGGGTTTAAGCTACGACATTGAAATTTTGTATTTGTTATTTTTCCAATAGTTGGAACTTAATATATGATTATGAAGAAAATCCTGTTAGTCCTTCGTGTAGCTGGCATACAAATATCCTGTCAAAATGAATTCACTTAATTTACGAAACTCACTATAACTCAAGTAATCTTTTAGCTACGAATTCGGAATTTTGTACTAGTTAGTTTTGAGTGAAAAGAAAGTTCAGGTTTACTAATCAGCAAAATCCATTTACTCCTTCTGGTAGCTGCCATACAAAATGTCCTTAAAACACGTGTTCAAGAATATTGGTCAATAACTTCAAAAGGGTTTAAGCTACGACATTGAAATTTTGTATGTGTTATTTTTCCAATAGTTGGAACTAAATATATGATTATGAAGAAAATCCTGTTAGTCCTTCGTGTAGCTGCCATACAAATATCCTGTCAAAATGAATTCACTTAATTTACGAAACTCACTATAACTCAAGTAATCTTTTAGCTACGAATTCGGAATTTTGTACAAGTTAGTTTTGAGTGAAAAGGAAGTTTGAGTTTACTAATCAGCGAAATCCTTTTACTCCTTCTGGTACCTGCCATACAAAATATCCTTAAGACACGTGTTCAACAATATTTTTCGATAACTTTTGAACGCTTCAAGCTACGAATTTGAAATTTTGTACACGTTCATTTTTAAATAGTTCCAAGGAAAAGGATAAATATGTAAGAAATCGAGTGAGTCCTTCCTGCACCTTCCATGTGAAAGTCCTTCAAAAAGGACATTTTTGTTCGATGACTTACCCAGTTCAAGGTATGAAGTTAAACACTGAATATTGTCTTTTAGTTTTGAGTAGCAATCTAATAGCAGTCTTTAATAAAGGACATACAACATGCACACACGTAATTCTACTTTATCCCCAACTACAATATAAATCGGAGTTCAGTATTCATCTAGAGTATTATACGATTGGCTTGCAGCCGATCGTGACTGCAGTATGTTTATTATGTAAATAGCGACAATTGTATAAAAAACTTAGCATACCTAGATATAATTTTTTTGAGTGTAGTCAGAGCTAAATATCGATGCCGAATGGCTTGTCGTGGATATACGAAATCGAGTAGAGCTCGTAAATTCGATATCGACAAGCTCAAAGACGAAACGGTGGCACAGGTATACATGTCAAAACTGGATCAACATTTGACACCAATATACGAAAACGTCCAGAGTATGCCAGTGGAAAATATGTGGGCGAAAATACGAGATGGCATCAAATCCTCGGCAGAAGAGACATTAGGATATCAAACCCGGCGAAAAAATAATGACTGGTTCGACCAAGAATGTCGCGATGCAATAGATAGAAAGAACGAGGCTTATAAAATTTTTACTGAACGACCAACACGAGCCAAGAAAAATAGATATGACAAGCTTAGGCGATTTGCAAAAAAGACCTGCGGGCGAAAGCAAAGGAAGTACTATAATGACAAGATAGAAAAAATGGACGACAATATGAGACAAAATAAAAAGACCTAAAAAAGGGGTATAAGCCCAAAACTAGTCTTTGCAAAGACGTAGAGGGCAACATCATCAGCGACACACAAGAAATGAAAATGAGATGGGCTTCCTGCTTCAAACATCTTCTCAATCCCACTCCATCAGCACCGATTACGACCGATAACATCTCAATTGAGGTTTCAACTGACGAAGAAGAACCATCATCGACACTACCCACACTAGACGAAATCAATGCAACCCTATGTGACCAGAAACTAAACAAAGAGCCGGGAATTGACGAAATACCAGTTGAATATCTGAAGAACGGTGGAAACTGTGTCGTGGAAATACTACACAAAATGATATGTAAAATTTGGACAGATGAAAATATACCCGACGATTGGCGAAAAAGCATTATATGTCCAATTTATAAGAAAGGAGACAAAACTTTGCTGTGAGAACTACAGAGGAATAACAAGTGGGCTGAAAAGTTCGTAGGCCGACACATAGATAGCGTGACTAGAATTAAATTCATATGATTTTTAGTTAGAACTAACCTTAAAACGACACGTGTATAAATTTGACATTTGAGTGAATCAACTTTTGGTGTTGTAAAAAAAATGGATAAAAAAGAATTTCGTGTGTTAATGAAGCATTGCTTTATTATGAAAAAACATACTGCAGTCACGATCGGCTGCAAGCCAATCGTATAATACTCTAGATGAATACTGAACTCCGATTTATATTGTAGTTGGGGATAAAGTAGAATTACGTGTGTGCATGTTGTATGTCCTTTATTAAGGACTGCCATTAGATTGCTATTCAAACCTAAAAGACAATATTCAGTGTTTAATTTCATATCCTGAACTAGGTAAGTCATCGAAAAAAAATGTCCTTTTTGAAGGACTTTCACATGGAAGGTGCAGGAAGGACTCACTCGATTTCTTACATATTTATCCTTTTCCTTGGAACCATTTAAAAATGAACGTGTACAAAATTTCAAATTCGTAGCTTGAAGCGTTCAAAAGTTATCGAAAAATATTGTTGAACACGTGTCTTAAGGATATTTTGTATGGCAGCTACCAGAAGGAGTAAAAGGATTTTGCTGACTAGTAAACCTGAACTTCGTTTTCACTCAAAACTAATTTGTACAAAATTTCGAGTTCATAGCTAAAAGAATACTTGAGCTATAGTGAGTTCCGTAAATTAAGTGAAGACTATTTGACAGGATATTTGTATGGCAGCTACACGAAGGACTAACAGGATTTTTTTCATAATCATACATTAAGCTCCAACTATTGGAAAAATAACACATACATAATTTCAAAGACGTAGCTTAAACCCTCCTGAAGTTATCGGTAATATTCTTGAACACGTATTTTAAGGACATTTTGTATGGCAGCTACCCGAAGGAGTAAAAGAATTTCGCTGATTAGTTAACTCAAACTTCCTTTTTACTCAAAACTAGCTTGCTTAAAATTCCGAATTCGTAGCTAAAAGATTACTTGAGTTATAGTGAGTTTCGTAAATTAAGTGAATACATTTTGACAGGATATTTGTATGGCAGCTACACGAAGGACTAACAGGATTTTCTTCATAATCATATATTTAACTCCAACTATTGGAAAAATAACACATACAAAATTTCAATGTCGTAGCTTAAACCCTTCTCAAGTTATCGACCAATATTCTTGAACACGTGTTTTAAGGATATTTTGTATGGCAGCTACCAGAAGGAGAAAAAGGATTTCGCTGATTAGTAAACTCGAACTTCCATTTCACTCAAAACTAACTTGTACAAAATTCTGAATTTGTAGCTGAAAGATTACTTGAGTTATAGTGAGTTTCGTAAACTAAGTGAATACATTTTGACAGGATATTTGTATGGCAGCTACACGAAGGACTAATAGGATTTTCTTCATAATCATATATTTAGCTCCAACTATTAAAAAAGTAATACATACAAAATTTCAAAGTCGTAGCTTTAGGCCTTACGAAGTTATTGGTCAATATTCTTGAACACGTGTTTTAAGGACATTTTGTATGGCAGCTACCCGAAGGAGTAGGACGATTTTGCCCGTTAACGAACTTAGCCTTACAAATTCAACCAAACATCCAGATTCAAAATTTCAAGATCCTAGGTGAAGGCGTTCTTGAGTTATCGTGTTCACGGACAGACGGACGGACGGACGGACGGACGTCAGGCGGATTTGAGGTTTTTGGGCACAAATAAACAAAAAATAATATATAACTTTTTTTCGTCCGAGGCTTGGTTCTATGCGTTACAAACTTTTGGGCTGGATTAAACTTATAATACTCTATATGATTTCATCTAGAGTATAAAAATACTGTGGAAACCAAAGCTTGGCTTGATAAAAATTATTCGGACTCTGCACCAGGAAAATCAACCGTTGAGAACCCGAGTAGAAATTTGTTCAGGCTAGCCTGATTTGCCGTACCCCTGATCAGGGCCATGTCTGGTATAAGTACGGCAAGCCTGATCAGGCTCGCCAGACTTGCGCCAGATCAGGGCCATGTCTGGTATAAGTACGGCATCGACAACATCGATTATCGCGAGGAGTTCCAAGTGTTTATACTCTAGATGAAATCATATAGAGTATTATAAGTTTAATCCAGCCGAAAAGTTTGTAACGCATAGAACCAAGCCTCGGACGAAAAAAATTTTTTGTTTATTTGTGCCCAAAAACCTCAAATCCGCCTGACGTCCGTCCGTCCGTCCGTCCGTCCGTCCGTCTGTCCATTAGCACGATAACTCAAGAACGCCTTCACCTAGGATCTTGAAATTTTGAATCTGGATGTTTGGTTGAATTTGTAAGGCTAAGTTCGTTAACGGGCAAAATCGTCCTACTCCTTCGGGTAGCTGCCATACAAAATGTCCTTAAAACACGTGTTCAAGAATATTGGTCGATAACTTCAGAAGGGTTTAAGCTACGACATTGAAATTTTGTATGTTTTATTTTTCCAATAGTTGGAGTTAAATATATGATTATGAAGAAAATCCTGTTAGTCCTTGGTGTAGCTGCCATACAAATATCCTGCCAAAATGTATTCACTTAATTTACGAAACTCACTATAACTCAAGTAATCTTTTAGCTACGAATTCGGAATTTTGTACAATTTAGTTTTGAGTGAAAACAAAGTTCGAGTTTACTAGTCAGCGAAATCCTTTTACTCCTTCGGGTAGCTGCCATACAAAATATCCTTAAAACAGGTATTCAAGAATATTGGTAGATAACTTCAGAAGGGCTTAAGCTACGGCATTAAAATTTTGAATGTGTTATTTTTCCAAAAGTTGGAGCTAAATATATGATTATGAAGAAAATCCTATTAGTCCTTCGTGTAGCTGCCATACAAATATCCTGTCAAAATGTATTCACTTAATTTACGAAACTCACTATAACTCAAGTAATCTTTTAGCTACAAATTCGGAATTTTTTGCAAATTAGTTTCGAGTAAAAACGAAGCTTGAGTTTACTTGTCAGCGAAATCCTTTTACTCCTTCTGGTAGCTGCCATACAAAATGTCCTTAAAATACGTGTTCGAGAATATTGGTTGATAACTTCAGAAGGGTTTAAGCTACGTCTTTCAAATTTTGTACATAGTATTTTTCCAATAGTTGAAGCTTAATGTATGATTATGAAGAAAATCCTAGTAGTCCTTCGTGTAGCTGCCATACAAATATCCTGTCAAAACGTCTTCTTTTAATTTATGGAACTTACTATAACTCAAGTAATCTTTTAGCTATAAATTGGAAATTTTGTACAAATTAGTTTTGAGTAAAAACCAAGTTCGAGTTTACTAATCAGCGAAATCCTTTTACTCTTTCTGCTAGCTGCCATACAAAATGTCCTTAAGACACGTGTTCCACAATATTTTTCGATAACTTTTGAACGCTTCAAGCTACGAATTTCAAATTTTGTACACGTTCATTTTTAAATGGTTCCAAGGAAAAGGACAAATATGTAAGAAATCGAGTGAGTCCTTACTGCACCTCCCATGTGAAAGTCCTTCAAAAAGGACATTTTTTTTTGGTGACTTACCCAGTTCAAGATATGAAATTAAACACTGAATATTGTCTTTTAGTTTTGAGTAGCAATCTAATGGGAGTCCTTAATAAAGGACATACAACATGCATACACGTAATTCTACTTTATCCCCAACTACAATATAAATCGGAGTTCAGTATTCATCTAGAGTATTATATGATTGGCTTGCAGTCGATCGTGACTGCAGTATGTTTTTTTCTAGTTTTTCTTATTCACACGCACATTAAGTTCGTGCCGAAGAGTACTGCACGTGGAAAACGCTGTCTTTTGTTCTTAATAAAAGGTAAACAAATCGTAAAGACTAAATAAGCCGCTTCAGAGTGCTTTCGGTAATAAGGTGTTAATTTGACGACGCTTTTTCTCCTCGACAGTAAGATGGCTCGTGAATCAAAATGTATGTTGGTGGTCTTCGTCGATGACCCTGAAGAAAGGTT
Organism: Beris morrisii; assembly: GCA_951812415.1. Taxonomy (NCBI): domain Eukaryota; kingdom Metazoa; phylum Arthropoda; class Insecta; order Diptera; family Stratiomyidae; genus Beris; species Beris morrisii. The sequence continues at coordinate 100,844,632 of OX638311.1, forward strand.
GAGTGTGGATTTCGTCCCCGTCAATACCAACGAAAAACATTTAGTCACGCCCTATGTTCCGAGCATATCGAAGATCAATTTAAAATTATTAACTGCGCTGGTGAAGTGTGATAACAACCCGCCAGATACATGGCCAACTTTTCGAGTTGAGATTCGAGGGTCCGCAAGTAAGTAGTCCCTGCAGTGTTTTATTTATAAACAATATTTTGTAGATATATGGTTTATATGAGTTTTTATCGTGTCTATCACGCAGGAACGTACGAAGAAGCCGAGAAAAAGTTAGTACAACTTGAAACGGCAACGTATGCATATTCGACGGACAATGAGCAGCATATGAATGAAAAGAATAAAGTAATAACTCGAAGCATAGTAAAGAATCGTAGAAGACCGCGCGACGAAGCACCTGTCGACGAAATGTTGAGTGACGCTGCATGCAATTTTGATGCACCATCAACTGTTAAGGAATCTCTAAAATGTGGTCGGAAAATTTCATCGACGAATATAAGTGCGCGAAAGATTAAATGTATCGATACGGTGAAGCGACATCCACGAAAGCTACAGAAAGAATTCGGTGTGTAGTCACAATTTCGTTTTATAGAGAAAGATATAACTTCCTTTATGACAAATTTGTCTTCGTTAATTTTCTAATAATTCTAATATTATTTCATGCGCAGTAATGACGCCGTCAGGAAAATACAAAAAAACCGACCCAGCACAACCTTCTACGTCAACAGGAAGACAAATAGTTGATAGTGATTCGAGTTATAACCCTTCGGACGATGGGTAAACTCTGTGCAGACGATGACACATTGTCCATAATGTCCGATATCATGCCATCGGAGCGCGAAAGCAATTATAAATTGCATCTTAAGGATTTGGATCTCACCTCGAGAATTCAACATGCAGAGCAAGTTCCGCTTCCGGGCAAGTCGAGTGACAATGAAATCTTTGTGGATATAAATGGTGAGTACGAACATTTTTAGATCGACAATTTTTCTTACTCTTATACTTAATCCATCTATTTATCAATTACAGATGCGTTACTGGCGGGATTAAATCGTACTGGGTACTCATCACGCATCATTACCGAAAAAGACATCACCGATGCAACGCTTTGGATTGGGACGGAAATCGCGAGATCCGAAGAAAAAAAAACAAAGAATGATGTATATATAATGAATTAAATTAATGTGTTCTAAAATGTAATTTTTTTATTTTAAAAATTGTTTTTTGTTGGAACCACATCTAATTTTTATCAGTAGAGCCGATCCGGGCTACCTCTGGCTCATGTTTAGGCTTGATCAGGCTCAAGCCCGGCCCAAGTCCGGCCATAATTACGCTAAATCCGGCAAACGTCAGGCGCCATGTCCGGTCCAGATTCGCGAGAGCGTTACACCCTAATCAGGCCCAGATTGGGTTCGCCTGATCTGGACCGGATTTATTTTCAGGCACGCCTGATCTGGACCGGACTTGAGCCGGATAAAATTTCTACTCGGGAAGTGGTTTGCTAAATTTAAACGGGGCGAAATGAGCACCGAAGACGGTACACGCAGTGGACGCCCGAAAGAGGCTGTAACGGACGAAAACATAAAAAAGTGCAGAAAATAATTATGAATGACCGTAAAGTGAAGTTGATCGAAATAGCTAAGACTCTAAAGATATCAAAAGAGCGTGTTGGACATATCGTGGCTGAATATTTGGACATGCAAAAGCTGTGTGCAAAGTGGGTGCCGCGCGAGGTCACAATCGAGCAAAAGTTTCAACGTGTTGTTGATTCGGAGCAATGTTTAGCGATATTCAACCGTAATAAGAACGAATTTTTCCGTCGATATGTGACAATGGATGAAACCTGGCTTCATCACTACACTCCAGTGTCCAATCGACAGTCAGCCGAGTGGACTGCACGCGATGAACCGAATCCAAAACGTGGAAAGACACAACAGTCGGCTGGCAAGGTTATGGCATCAGTATTCTGGGATGCGCGAGGTATAATATTCATTGATTACCTTGCAAAGGGCCAGACCATCAACAGCGATTATTAGATAGTGTTGTTGGAGCGTTTGAAGGATGAAATCACGTAAAAAAAAGTGCTGTTTCAGCAAGACAATGCATCTTGCCACAAGTCAATGCAAACGATGGCAAAATTTTATGAATTTGGGTACGAATTGCTTCCCCATCCACCGTATTCTCCAGATCTGGCCCCCAGCGACTTTTTCATGTTTGCAGACCTCAAAAGAATGCTCGCTGGAAAGAAATTCAGGACTAATGAAGAAGTAATCGCTGAGTCTGAGGCCTATATTGAGACTAAAGAGAAATCGTACTATAAACATGGTATCGCAAAATTGCCTGACCGCTATAATCGTTGTATCGCCCTCGAAGGCAACTATGTCGAATAATAAAATCGAATTTTATCAAAAAAATTTGTTTTACTATGTTAGCCTACGAACTTTTCAGCCCACCTGTTATCATTGTTGTGTACGTCCTACAAAATACTGACAAAAATAATTGAACGTCGTATTAAGCCCTGTACCAACGAAACAATTGGCGAATACCGAGGTGGATTCAGAACCGGACGATCTACAACAGACCAGATATTCTCGATGAATCAGATGCTTGAAAAATGCTGGGAAGATAACAAACATGTGCACCAAATCTTCGTAGATTTTCAAGCATATGACAGTATCAACAGGAAGGTACTGTACCAAATCATGCTTGATTTTGGAATTCCACCAAACTTAGTTCGACTAATGAGACTCACAATGACGAACACTGAATCCCAAGTAAGAATACAAGCCGATTCCACAACCAGCTTTCGAACGGAATGTGGTTTAAAGCAGGGAGATGGTCTAGCCCTCATTCTTTTCAACCTGGCACTAAAGTATGTCATCCGAAAAACTATTTAAGTGCACCCAACTAGTAGCATACGCTGACGATATAAACATCCTCGCAAGATCCTTCCCTAGTGCTAAGGAGGTATTTGTCATTCTTGACTCCGCCGCAAAAGAAGTCGGGTTACGTATAAATGAAAGTAAAACAAAAATAATGACGCAAACAAGAAAGAGAAAGCCAATCAGACAGAATGCAACAATTGCGGAGTATAATTTGGATAGTGTGGACAACTTCATATATCTTGGGGCTAATCTAGCAAAAGACGGCAACGAAACGGGCGAAATCAAAAGACGGATCATGCTAGCAAATAAAATGTTTTATTCGGTACTTTCATTAATGAAATCCAAGAAAGTGCACAGGAACAATAAACTGCGAATATATAAAACTATGATATTATATTATACGACATGTTATGGCAGCGAAACGTGGACATTAACGCGAACTTCCGAAAAAGCAGTTAACACATTCGAAAGAAAGGTCCTCCGAAAATTTTTTGGACTCATAAAGGAAGAAAGGGACTGGCGAATAAGATACAACCATGAGCTGTATCAACTCTTCAAGGTGCCAGAAGCCTCAACGTTCATCAAACTACGTAAACTGCAGTGGGCTGGCCATGTAGAGCAGATGGAAGACAGAAGAATCCCCAAGCGTGCTCATAAAGGCAAAGCGAGTGGTAACAGGAGAGTAGGCAAACCACGCAAGCGATGGGAAGACTCGGTTGATGAAGACAGCAAAGCCATCTTAAAAATTAGCAGCTGGAGGACGCGGTCTTTGGATCGAGACAATTGAAGGCGACGACTTCAGGAGGCCAGAGCCCGACTTGGGCTGTCGCGCCATTGATGATGGTGAGAATACATATAGAAAATTCAATACTGTGACAGCAAAATTTTTCTGGTGTTAGAAGTTTCTTCTAGGGGATGTAACTCTCTTTTACCCAGTTGGTCACGTCTGCGAGAATCTCGCAGATTTCTCGGAGACTTGTCGGCCTGTCTGCGAGATTCTTTAAGACTCCTTATGGGAAAAAATACACGGTATCGAGACAAATCTGCGAATGTCCCCAGTTGGTCGCGTCTACGAGAATCTTGCAGATTTCTCGGAGACATGTCGGCCTGTCTACGAGATTCTTCGAGACGCCTTATGAGAAAAATACACGGTATCGAGACAAAAGCTCCCCGAAATCACGAAGACATGTGTGCGAATGTCGGGATAGAACATACTGCAGTCACGATCGGCTGCAAGCCAATCGTATAATACTCTAGATGAATACTGAACTCCGATTTATATTGTAGTTGGGGATAAAGTAGAATTACGTGTGTGCATGTTGTATGTCCTTTATTAAGGACTGCCATTAGATTGGTACTCAAAACTAAAAGACAATATTCAGTGTTTAATTTCATACCTTGAACTGGGTAAGTCATCGAAAAAAAATATCCTTTTTGGAGGACTTTCACATGGGAGGTGCAGGAAGGACTTACTCGATTTCTTACATATTTATCCTTTTCCTTGGAACCATTCAAAAATTAATGTGTACAAAATTTCAAATTCGTAGCTTAAAGCGTTCAAAAGTTATCGAAAAATATTGTTGAACACGTGTCTTAAGGATATTTTGTATGGCAGCTACCAGAAGGAGTAAAAGGATTTTGCTGACTAGTAAACTCGAACTTCGTTTTCACTCAAAACTAATTTGTACAAAATTCCGAGTTCATAGCTAAAAGATTACTTGAGTTATAGTGAGTTCCGTAAATTAAGTGAAGACTTTTTGACAGGATATTTGTATGGCAGATACACGAAGGACCAATAGGATTTTCTTGATAATCATACCTTTAGCTCCAACTATTGGAAAAATAACACATACAAAGTTTCAAAGACGTAGCTTAAACCCTTCTGAAGTTATCGGCAATATTCTTGAACACGTGTTTTAAGGACATTTTGTATGGCAGCTACCAGAAGGAGTAAAAGAATTTCGCTGATTAGTTAACTCGAACTTCCTTTTGATTTAAAACTAACTTGTACAAAATTCCGTATTCGTAGCTAAAAGATTACTTGAGTTATAGTGAGTTTCGTAAATTAAATGAATACATTTTGACAGGGTATTTGTATGGCAGCTACACGAAGGACTAACAGGATTTTCTTCATAATCATATATTTAGCTCCAACTATTGGAAAAATAACACATACAAAATTTCAATGCCGTAGCTTAAACCCTTCTGAAGTTATCGACCAATATTCATGAACACGTGTTTCAAGGACATTTTGTATGGCACCTACCAGAAGGAGTAAAAGGATTTCGCTGATTAGTAAACTCAAACTTTCTTTTCACTCAAAACTAACTTGTACAAAATTCCGAATTCGTAGCTAAAAGATTACTTGAGTTATAGTGAGTTTCGTAAATTAAGTGAATACATTTTGACAGGATATTTGTATGGCAGCTACACCAAGGACTAACAGGATTTTCTTCATAATCATATATTTATCTCCATCTCATCTGTCGTAGCTTAAACCCTTCTTAAGTTATCGACCAATATTCTTGAACACGTGTTTTAAGGACATTTTGTATGCAGCTACCCGAAGGAGTAGGACGATTTTGCCCGTTAACGAACTTAGCCTTACAAATTCAACCAAACATCCAGATTCAAAATTTCAAGATCCTAGGTGAAGGCGTTCTTGAGTTATCGTGTTCACGGACAGACGGACGGACGGACGGACGGACGGACGGACGGACGGACGGACGGACGTCAGGCGGATTTGAGGTTTTTGGCCACAAATAAACAAAAAATAATATATAACTTTTTTTCGTCCGAGGCTTGGTTCTATGCGTTACAAACTTTTGGGCTGGATTAAACTTATAATACTCTATATGATTTCATCTAGAGTATAAAAATGTATGTTTGGCGTAGCGCCATCTGTTTGATGATAGCTTGTTGTGAATTTAGCTCTGTGGTCATACTTACTTCAAAATAAAATAAGCAAAAATAATATTTACTGTTCTGTTTATTACCTGCTACACACCGAGAGCGACATTCAACAAATTTATATATAACATATGTATTTAAAATTTATTAAAATAAGCGCGTACTTCGTCAAGTCGATGAAAAATATTTCACGTAGATTGACATCGAAAGATGGTTATCAAATGAAACGTGCCGATGTTAACTTACTGCAATATAATAAATACAAAAATGAAATAATGTAGTGACACATTAGGTTTGTTCTTTTTGGCTACACTTTCTACACTTTTCTTCGCTTTTCTGCACTAACTCTTGAGCGAGTGCAGAAAAGTGTAGAAAGTGAATAAAAAAAGAACAAAGCTAAGAGAAAAATGAACAAACCTAAGTGTAGAAAGTGTAGCCAAAAAGAACAAACCTATTATTACATTATTTGAAGTCACTTCAAATCACACTTGTATCGTTTTTATTACACCCGCACTTGAGAAGGAAACTTTTCGCGCATTTCATTTTGATCGGCTAAGTGGCTGATGACCGTTGTAGCGTTCGATGATATGTGGCTTTTTTCTGCACTTCAAATAGATCGTGGTATGGGCATTAGTGATGTGCAATCCAATTACTTTTCAGTAACGAATAATTACTGAATACATCAACTTCAGCATTTGATATTTAGTATTCGATACTTCTTCAATTACTTTACAAACCATGAGGTATTCATTTAACTATATACTCACAACGATTTGAATCCCGTGGTTTAGTATTCAATTACTTCGGTATTCGATACTTCTTCAAGCTGAGTACAATATGTTGTGTTTGATTTGAGATGTGCTATTGAGTGGTATTTGAAATGAGACAATATCGAATACTTCTCAAAAGTGGTATTCGATACTAGTAATTGTTTAAAGTATCGAATACTAAATTACGAATAATTAATTTTTGCACATCTCTATTTTACACCGAAAACAATCCAATTACCATGGAAAAATTCCATTCATTTCGTTACAAATTCAATTTCAGGAATGGATACCAAATTTCTTGTTTCTTGTCAACTCGTTTTTGAATTATAGTGTGTTCCGGCGAACAGACAGACGGACAAGCGGATTAGGAAATTTTTTCAATCAATGAATATAAAGTGATAAAAACTTTTTTTGTGCGAGACGTTACAAGTCTACGGGTTAGGCTAAACTTATTACATATTACTCTATAAATTTCATCAAGAGTTCAAAAAGTTAAGTAAATGGTTCAGAAGAAAATTATAATCTCTTGTGGCACATCCTAATTCCATTAACATCTTCATGTTTCACAAAATTTCATTTTCATTTTTGCAAGCATCGATATAAAAAATTCTTTGCTCTGCAATAGAGTCACAAGAAATTTTAATAATGCAAAGCTTGAAACTGTTTTAATCTACTTCGTTGCCCTTCCAAGAGAAAATGGTATACTTTTTAGAAGAATATATACTGGGTGTAATTAAAAGTGGATGTAATGAGGAAAATTTTGTAATTTCAATTTAAATTGTATTAAATATTGTTCAGGAGATATTTGTAGTTCAAGAGATATATGTAGTGGATATGACGAGCAGCGACTGTTTTAAAGCCGGACGATTCCACGTAAAGAGCCGGCAATAAACACTATGCTACTATGTATTAGAATCTTACTCAGATTTACATTATACTCCGGTCTTGAACACGAAAAACACCTTACATTTGAATACTAGGCTATTACAGTAGATGCCGCTTATAGTAATCGCGGATAATGTTATAAGCCGCATTTTGTTATCAAAACAAGTTAGTTCCATTTTCCACAAACGAAATTCATCGCTTATTGGAATAAAAATTCGCTTTATGTTATCATTCGGCCCAGATTTCCATACAACATAACAAGTTTTGTGACTGTATTCTTAATCGCTCCTCTTTTTTCTTCATGTGAATGTGATCAAAAAGGCAAAATAAAAACAATATCAAATACTTTATTATTAAAAAATAATAAAGTAAATTAAAGATGATTGCTCTTGGTTTTACATTTATGTAAACACAAGGCGATACATATCATAGATTACTATGAGAAATTTCAGTCTTTTCGTAGCTTCTGAAAACGATTGATGCTGATCTCGTTCAACAGAATGAGCTCAACTTTGAGTAAGTTTTCGAGACAGTTTAATAGAAGTGGCGCGCTGAGCTGACAGATATGACCGAAGCTGGATCTAAAACGCTGTACAAGGCTGAATTTGCTAAAAAGGGAGAGAATTAGCACCGCAGTAAGTGTCGTGACCAGACACTGTCTTATAAGCCGGCATGCTAAAAGACGGCGATTCTTGTCAAACGACCTTCTGTACAAGCTGCCTGGATGAGGAGGAAGCGAAAACAGTATTTTATATTATATGTAACTTTGTGAAACATTGAAGCTAGAGTTGTAAATAACACTTAATGAATAAAAAAAATAATATTAGATGCTTCGAGCAATCTATATTCAAGCTTAGGAAAATAAATGATAAAAATTTTCCCCTTCGTCTATTGTTATCATTCGGTTAATGTTATTGTTTATGGCCGGTCCCAAAGTGATTACAATAAGCGGCATCCACTGTATTTGCATTTCACTGCCACCTGGCATCAAACGTTCCATACAAAAACGTTAAATTGGGCTGCAAAATGATTTAAGGTGCTTAAAAAAAAGTGGCTACAGAGCGTGACAGCAAAATAATATCAGGCAGCACTATGGAGTAAATACCGACCGCGGTTGTTGAAAATTACTACTTTAAACTTTTAATGGGTAATTTCCAAAATTGTTTGGTTGTTTTTCGGCGTCATAGGAGTTTCAAGTGTGAAACATAAACAGGAAAATCCCGACGGGAATCGATCGTTGCCCTGGCTACTGCCATTGAGGACATGAAAGTTGAAAAAAATTCAGTGGAGAAGCCATAGATGTTGTACCTGAAAGCAAGAAATCATTTGAACACATTTTTTCGGCAATACAATTTACAAACTATATGATGTCAGCTAATTATAATATTAAGCAATATTCCATTATCAGATGTTAAATTTTCACCACTATTTGTCAGAATTCCTAATGGAGACTATGGTTGTTGGATTTCGATTCGATTAATCGATTAATTTTTTTAAAGAAATCTATTTTATCAATTGATATGAGTGATGTTGATTAATCGACATAATCGATTAGTTAACGTTAATTAATCGAACAAATTTCAACAGAAAAAAGATTCGATGTTTGACAGATTTGGCAATATTTTACTACGAAATTAACTGCAACAGAAAAAAAAATCCGCCAACAGTCTGGGCGCAACTTTATCATTTTATAGGAAGAAGTCCAAAACGTGTTTAATGATGAGATGCGGTGTAGTTTACTATGCGACTGACAACATAAAAAATAACGTTCCAAATAGCCTCCTGGTTAGGTTGACAGTCGCCTAACCTACACCGCATCTCATCATTAAACACGTTTCGGACTTCTACCCATAAAATAATAAAGTTACGCCCAGACTGTTGGCAGATTTTTTTTATTTATTTTTTTTATCAATAAAATATTCCATAGAAGTAAAAGCGAATTCGATCACATTAAACCTAAGAGATTTTCGGAATCACTGAAAACTTGAACAATACGCCCAGATGGTTTAATAGGGCAAAATACTTAAATCGGTTTTTTTTCCCGACTACGTTTAAAGCTTATAGAAGTAAAAGTGAATTCCAAATCTCAATATACCTAAGAAATATATCAGAATTCGTGAATATGTACACAACCACTAGGGGTTGGATATCGAAAAATTGTTCAAAGCGTTTCTAGGCGCTTATATAAATAGCCCGCAGAAGTTAAATTGCTTTAATAGCTCGACATGTCTAAAAGTTTTAACGAAGTTTGTGAAAATGTGGATTCACGGACATTTTTTTTACTCAACCTCTGAACGCCAGTCAAAATCTGAACTTTTTTTTTGTTTTGATTACTCTAATAGCACATCTACATATACGTACTAAGTTTCAACTTTCTAGCATAAGCCGTTTCTGAGATATATAAAACCACCCCTCTCCCCCGTACCTTGACACCCCTATCAAAAATTTTATTTCTCTAGGATGTCTCCATAGTGGCTCCATATAATCCTAAATTGTTAGCTTTCTATTCATTATGGTTTTCGAGAAATAAAAATCAAAATATTTTCCTTTCTACCCCCTTTCACCATCACCCCCTACACCCACACCACCAACATTTTTTTCCCTACTAGAAGTTTACCGACCCCAACTCCTGTAAAATTTTCAAGATCATATCTGATACGGTTTCTGAGATATAAAAATTAAATTTTTTGAAAAATTGCTGTCGCCCCACTTTCGTGCCTTACCTCCCCCCTCAAAAAATTTTGTTTCGGTAGACTCCTCTTGTGATCCCATATACAGAAACTAAATTTTATCTTCCTGGTGTAATTGGTTCGGAAGATATTGTAATCAAACATTTTTCACCCCCCACCCCCACACCGTACCACCCCTCTTAAAAATGTTAGCCCTTGTCTAATCTTGAAGTATTCCTAAGGACAACAACAAAGTTTCAATCTTCTGACATCAATTGTTCAGGAGATATCGATTTTAGAATGTATCAATCCCGTCTTTCAACCGTTAAAGACTCATTGTTTCCCCCCCCCCCCACTTCCACACCCCTTAACCAATATCGACAATTTTTTTGCAATTGAGTCCATTACCATAGTCCTACATAAGTTCCAAGTTTCAGCCTCCTAGCATAAGTAGTTCCTGAGATCTAGAAACCAAAATTGTTCGTCTAAAACACTCCCCTCTCCTCTCCCCGTGTACCACCACCCCTCGAGAATATACCAGTCGTAGGGGTTCACCCAATCTACCCACCATAAAAATTTCAATTTAATATCTCAATGGGTTTGGGAGCTACGCGCCTTCAAACGATTTTGCGTACGGCGTACGGCGGACGGCGTACGGCGGACAGCGGACGGCGGACGGCGTACGGCGTACGGCGTACGGCGTCTACGGCGGACAGACGGACATTTTTTTTTTTGCTTTTTTGGTGTTTCCTAAAACGTGTAAATACAAAATTTCAGGGTAGCAAACTTTTTTGAAATTTCAGGTCGATCACAATACTTTATTATTAAAAAATAATAAAGTAAATTGTGCATTCATGAAGAGATCCAGCAACATACGTTTGGCAATAACAACCCAGCAAGCAAAATTTCGTTGAGAAAATTGCTTCCTATGTCAAATTATTAGAATTATTTTACTCCTGCTGGTTCTCGTGGTCTTAAATTTGGACCTCAATCACCAACTCTAGCTAAAAGTAAGTACATCTACTTACTTTTATGCTTATCTCCTTACCTACTTACTGGGCACCTATTTCTATTTTATAACAAAATTACAAAAACCCCTTTCCAGTAAAATTTAATGCACTTATCCTATTATATTGTGTCAATTATAAACGGAATCCACTAGTACAGGGTGGCGCGCGGCAGACGCATTGATTTGAAACATCAATAAAACGCCAACTGTTCGAAAATGACAATTTTTTTATTTTTTCCTGGTTTATTTACATGGGAGATATAAGTTCATACAGTTTTAAAAAATATATTTGCCAAATGGCAGCCCTCACGCTCCAAACATTGTGTAAGCCTTTTTCTGAAGTTTTCGTTCACTCTTTCAAGCACAGCCACAGGAATTTGGAGGATGCGGGTGCGAATGTTGTCTTTGAGGGCTGTTAGGGTTGTGGGACGATCGTTGTAAACAAGGTATCCCCACAGGAAATAATCGCAGGGTATCAAATCCGGAGAGCGCGCTGGCCATTTCAAATCGCCTCTTAGGGGGATGAGGCACCCGGGGAATCTTTCAGGCAAAAAGTCCATGCAAACTCTTGTTGTGTGGGCTGTAGCCCCGTCCTACTGAAACCAGACATCTTTCAGCTCCATCCATGATCCATCCTCAATCATGGTCAGGTAACGTGCAGAAGTCACAGTAGCCACTCGATCATTTTCCTCCAAAAAGTAAGGGCCGATGATCCTCATTCTTGATACCGCACACCATACTGTCACCCTTTCGGATTGCAGGGACCTCTGGGTCAGCTCCCTGGAGTTCGCCTCACTCCAGTAGATCATATTTTGCTTATTATACATTCACTGAGGTGTGCCTCGTCAGTGAAGAAAATGATAGCATCTCGAGGCAACGCAGCAAGCATGGTTTTGCTAGCGAGTTGTCTGGCTTCAAAATCGCGTGGTTTCAATTCTTGGACGACAACCATCTTGTAGGGGTGTAAATGAAGATGTTCTTTAACGATTCGTTGAATGGAACGTCTCGAAATGCCAAGGGCCCCTGCCTGTTTACGAATTGAACGCGTGGGAGATTGTTCAATTGCAGCTCGAACCCTCTCGATGTTTTCTGGGGTAGAGATAGTTCTCTGATGCATCCTTCTTATCGTGGTCATATTTCCGCTATCCTGGAAGGCATTAACCTACGCAAGAATTCGAATTCGATCGGGAACTCGACCCCGGGGGGGTGGGGCGATATTGAACTGTAAACGAAAGGCACGCTGCAAGCAGACGGTCGAGAGGTTGTTTGAAAAATAGGGTTGCACAAAAAAACACGATGTTGAACAGGCCACTCCATCTTGGCGACTGAAACCAAGTGCTAACAAACCTTCCTTCCTTCTTTAGAACCACCCCACTATCAACCCTCTACGATCGCTAGGAAGGGAACAATGACCTTTCAAATCCATGCGTCTGCCGCGCGCCACCCTGTACATAGCTACCAAAATCAACAGAAAAGCATTTTAGTGAGAACTATACATTGAAAGGATATTATTGTTGAAGACCATTGTGGGATATTTTGTATGGACTCCACTGTCCACCTTAAACTCACAAACATATATTGAATTAGTGACAGTTAGGTCAAAAACTAAATTTTGGCATTAACATAATACGCTATTGTAAGTGCACTTTGCACAGAATTAGTATGATATTGTTAAGTGCTCTTTGCACAGCAGTAGGACCGTTAGGTCCAGTACCAACTCTTATAATTGATTTGTATAAAAAGTTTTACAAAATAAATAGTTAGTTAGTTGAATTTAAAACCTGGATGCGAACACTACTTTTATTTTCGCCGAACATTACTTGCTCTTTTCAGAGCACTAGAATTAAGTAAATTGAATTATACACTAATAGCCCTTTTTGGGGCTTCTTACCGCGAATCCAAATTAGCTTTCTTAAAAGAGTAGAAAGTAAGCTAACAGCCCATCTTAGGGCTTTCCAGCACAACAATTGCTGTAAGCCGGAACTTTTACATATCGCTCGCCCCGGACGCAGGCGACAGTGTGCAGGGATTTAGTCGCATGATCATCGACCGCCCCTGGACGCTGGCGTGATAACTCATGTATGTAGAGTTGGAGTAAATAATACCTTCGCTCATCGCTCGCCCCGGACGCAGGCGACAGTTTTAGGGACTGGGTAACTGCTCCCAAGTCTTTCAACCGCTCGCATCAGGAATCTGGCAGCCTCATTCCAGAGAGCCTTTAGCAACCTTATGTGGCGTGCTGACCACGGTACGCTACAACCATAAATTACAAAAACTCGGTGATCAATTTACATTGATTAATAATTATTTGCAAAAGAATAATTCTAATGTAGAAGAAGATATAGACGTGTTTTGGCAAGATCTTGTGCTCAGATAGGTGATCAGAAGGCTATTGTAACCTTATGTAATTTTGTATTTAATATCTCGACCTTTCCACATTCATCCGCAAATGTCGAACGAGTTATTTCATAAGCTTATAAAAACCAAAGCCATGAACTTAATTGGGATTAGCTCCACATGTTAGACAGTAAGAGGAAGATAAAAAAATTCTTCATATAAATATTAATATGCACAATTTAATATGTTTTCTATATACGCTTACGACAATATATGTACAACAATCCCAATGTTAAACGTATAATGAACCTAGATATTTCAAAGAAATCGTCAGTAATACCAGAAGGTGTACGGGCGTTTCGGATAGTAGGAATGATACATCCTCTGTGCCAGTGGCGGATCCAGACTTTGCTGTTGGGGGGGGCGGAAATTTTTTTGATTTGACTATTTTGTTTGATCAAGTTCTGTGTGAATTTAGCTACATAGACTGCACTTAGCAAAAACGGGATCATATTGTTTTCATCTTATTATGGGTCATTCCATCAAGAATCGCCAAAGTTGTGACCTTACCATTTCCGATTCTTTTGAAAATGTTTGTACTTGAAGAACTAGTGAAAAAATAATTGAAATTCAAGTTTTTGTTTCTATCTCATTTTTTAACGAACAAAAACAATCTTTAAAATAAGCCCTACTTTATTATTCAAGGATGTAAGTAATTTTATTGTTTTAATAAAAAAATACACACGAATACTTTAATAATTTTTCACCACGAGAGAGCTGTCGGAAAACCGCTGCTCTCGTTGAATGTTCAAATCAAAAGTAGCTGAACTGATTTTGTTTCACGCTTTTATAGTCGCGGTGAACAAAAGCTTAGCTTATAAAGTTTAAGGTTTTGAGAGCTTCTTATGAGCTTTACGAATGAATTTGATCTTTATTGAGCTTTATGAATTTAAGCTTTACACTGTTAATAGTAATAGTAATAATTGTATATAAGAATGCTTGGTGTTACAAGGATAAAAATTACCAGAGATATGAATTTTCAAAGATGACTCGGACATCTTTTTTGGGAAATCTTTAACATACTATAACTAACAAAAAAAATGAGATAGAAACAAAAATTTGAAATCATATTTTTTTTTCACTAATTCTTTGAGTACACAAATTTTCAAAAGAATCGACGATGATAAGGTCACACTTTTGGCGATTCTTGATTAAATGACCCTCTTTCTATAAAATAATTGAGAACCACTATAATGTTCTTCGATTTTTTTTACCCCGATCCCATTGAGATCCCAAGTTAATTTTTTGGTATGTTTTGAAAAACAATATAACCTACAAAATGTTAAAAAATAAAAAAAAACCGTTTTGAGATATTCAAGGATAAAGGACAAAATCATTATACTTGAAAAAATTTTCAAGAATAATTTTTATTGCGACAACCTTCCCCTTTAAAATAAGCCATATTTTATTACTCCAGGATAAAAATTACCAGAGATATTCATTTTCAAAGAGGACTCGGACACCATTTTTGCGAAAACTTTAACATACTATAACTAACAAAAAAATGAGATAGAAACAAAAAATTGAATTATAGTTATTTTTTTCACTAGTTCTGGTACAAAAGTAAGTACAAAAAAGTACAAAAATTTTCAAAAGAATCGGAGATGGTAAGGTCACAAATTTCGTCATTCTTGGCGGTTCTTGATGGAATGACCCTATTACCTATGCAATATGTTGTCTTGTAGTCTTTTTATCATGGTGCGTTTACACTCACCCTTGAGGCTCGCCTCGAGGGGAGCCTCTACCCCCATCAGGCCATTGTAAACCGGTTTTCGTCGGCTGTGTTCTTTGCTGTGTTGAAAGCAATTTACACTCAACATGCCTTTGCGGCGCAACTTGCCTATAAGTGCGAAACGACAGAAATACGATGAGCTGCGAATTGTGTGGTACCACAGTTCATTGTATCTGTGTACACATATGGAAGCGTGCGTCGGAGAAAAAGTTGAAGAATGTTAGACTCTTGCGACTGCATGAGCCATCTGATTGGTTTATGGTGGGGATAGAGGCGCGCCTCGAACGTTGAGTGTATGGTAAATCCACCATCATAGTTCTGTTCCGTGCTTTGCATTGCACCGCAGAACTACAGTAAATGCTAATTACAGTCCACATTGCAGTGGAGTAAAAAAAATCGGAGAACGATTGAAGTATGTATGTTTAGAAAATTCGGAATTGCTCTTGGGGGGGGCGGCCGCCCCCCCCGCCCCCCCCCCCCTGTATCCGCCAATGCTCTGTGCAAACCTACGAATTTTCTTCGTCCACAAAAGTTTTGGCGTGAGTGAATTATTTTCATCAATGGATTGTCGGTGTCACCGAATTTTGTGAAAAACTTGCATAAGCTTTTTCAACGTGATAAAAAAAACTTCTCTATGCAGGCCCCTTTTGCGAAAGATTGTAAATTTGAATAGTAAAAATGCTGTTTTGTAGATTTTTTCTCAGCTGGTACAAGAAAATTTGGAAAAGTATTGTTTTGCTCTACATAAGCCAATCATAATGCTGTTATGACACTGGTTATGTTTCAATCTTAAGACAAGGAAAAACCAATCGTGCAACAAGGCGAACAACATTAAAAGAAAGAGATATCGCTCTTTTCGACGCTAGCGGCATCTAGTAAACGAAAATAACAACTAGTGTGTTATGAAAAATACCGGTTCTAGTGCTTTTCACAACATAACATAACACTTTCTATAATTTATACCCTGTTGGTCTCTAGTCTCTTTCGAGACACTGTCTTTATAGTTTGAGCCTTATGTACATAGTGCTTGTCTTTCTTCTTCACTAGATAGAAAGAGATAGCAATAAAACCATATGCCCATACCACGAACCCTTTGAAGTGCAGAAAACAGCCGCATATCATCGAACGCTACAACTGTCATCAGCAAATTAGCCAGAGCCATCTGAACTATAGCCGCGCATTTGAATTGAACATAAAAAACCAGAGTCATAACAAACATGACAGCTCCATACAAATCGCAACAATTTTGTATGGCGGGTGCATGACTTGGATGATAAAAACCAAGTTTTCTATTAAATTTCAAGCTTTTGTTAGGCAAAGCAAAACTCAAATAGTTTATAAACATATGTATTTAAAAATGAGAATTAGACAAGTTTACTCATCTGGAATTGAGTTTTCATAGAAAAAATTAGGTTGAAAAAAATATTGTAATTTTAAGCAATGTCGGCATTCCGCCATTTAAAAAATGTGCAGTTAAATTGCTTATTTTTTGAAAGATAATTTTTGTTATATGAAACACATTGCATATTGCTATGATTCTGAACATTTCTTATTTAGTATCGACTCTAGAGGGTTCGTCAATTCCAAAGTTTTCTATTAAAACACCGCGCTTTGGGATTATAAAATATTGTTACGAATTCGTTCCAAAAAATATTCTGCAATGAACTTTCTCCTTTTGATCCGTGACGTCACACATCACATAAAAAACCAGGCATTTCTCACGACGAACTGTCATATGTGCACGGCTTGAGTTTAAGTCGGCGGTGACTTAGCCGATTAAAATGAAATGCGCGAAAAGTTTTCTTCTCAAGTGCGGGTGTAATAAAAACGACACAAGTTTGATTTGAAGTGACTTGAAATAATGTAATAATGTGTCACTAGAGTCACTGTATACGAACTAACACAAACATCCATTATATTGAGTACGGACATTGCGTGTTTCACTTGAAACCAGTAAATTTAAACTTTTTTTGCAGTTGTCTCGGTTTTTAAGTTTAAACATCCTCACGGAAGTAGGTGAACTCACTATTTACTGGAAAATTATTAAATTTCGAAATAAAAATCAGAAAGTTACAGAATATTGTGATTAAAAATCGAAATTTTATCACGCACACATTTACATTTTAGTATATCATTGACATTTCGAATTGTCAAGTTGTGTTGTTTCGCGGCCGCGATCTTCAAAGTTAAATTCTGAAATTCGCGGGTTCTAAATGTTCTAAATATGTACCAAAAGTGGATATTGTCCGTACTTTAGATAATGGATGTTAGTGGGAGTTCGTATAAAGTGACTCTATGTGTCACTACATTATTTCTTTTTCGTATTTATTCTATTGCAGTAAGTTAACATCGACCGTGTTTCTGCACGTTTCATTTGATAACTCTCTTTCTTATTTCCAGCCGATGTCAATCTACGTGAAATATTTTTCATCGACTTGACGAAGTACGCGCTTATTTTAATAAATTTTAAATACAAATGTTATATATAAATTTGTTGAATGTCGCTCTCGGTGTGTAGCAGGTAATACACAGTACATTAAATATTATTTTTGCTTATTTTATTTTGAAGTAAGTATGACCACAAAGCTAAATTCACAAGAAGCTATTATCAAACAGATGGGGCTACGCCAAACATAAATTTCCTATTCCGACATTTGCAGCCATGTCTTCGAGATTTCGGGGAACATTTGTCTCGACACAGCGTATTTTTCCCATAAAGCCTTGTACGGACCACGATGAAAATTCTCATTCGCTAACTTACCATATATCTCTCCCGTCTCCACAATGAAAAATTCGTTGTGTAGAATAATGTGGAGAAGTAAACAGCTGAGAACAGCTGTTTGTTTGACATTTACATTTTCAAAAATAAAATTTATTATTCGCGTGTTTTTTATGGTAATTAAGTGTCATCTCTATATATAAACATACTGCAGTCACGATCGGCTGCAAGCCAATCGTATAATACTCTAGATGAATACTGAACTCCGATTTATATTGTAGTTGGGGATAAAGTAGAATTACGTGTGTGCATGTTGTATGTCCTTTATTAAGGACTGCCATTAGATTGGTACTCAAAACTAAAAGACAATATTCAGTGTTTAATTTCAAACCTTGAACTGGGTAAGTCATCGAAAAAAAATGTCCTTTTTGGAGGACTTTCACATGGGAGGTGCAGGAAGGACTTACTCGATTTCTTACATATTTATCCTTTTCCTTGGAACCATTCAAAAATTAATGTGTACAAAATTTCAAATTCGTAGCTTGAAGCGTTCAAAAGTTATCGAAAAATATTGTTGAACACGTGTCTTAAGGATATTTTGTATGGCAGCTACCAGAAGGAGTAAAAGGATTTTGCTGACTAGTAAACTCGAACTTCGTTTTCACTCAAAACTAATTTGTACAAAATTCCGAGTTCATAGCTAAAAGATTACTTGAGTTATAGTGAGTTCCGTAAATTAAGTGAAGACTTTTTGACAGGATATTTGTATGGCAGATACACGAAGGACTAATAGGATTTTCTTGATAATCATACCTTTAGCTCCAACTATTGGAAAAATAACACATACAAAATTTCAAAGACGTAGCTTAAACCCTTCTGAAGTTATCGGCAATATTCTTGAACACGTGTTTTAAGGACATTTTGTATGGCAGCTACCAGAAGGAGTAAAAGAATTTCGCTGATTAGTTAACTCGAACTTCCTTTTGATTTAAAACTAACTTGTACAAAATTCCGTATTCGTAGCTAAAAGATTACTTGAGTTATAGTGAGTTTCGTAAATTAAGTGAATACATTTTGACAGGGTATTTGTATGGCAGCTACACGAAGGACTAACAGGATTTTCTTCATAATCATATATTTAGCTCCAACTATTGGAAAAATAACACATACAAAATTTCAATGCCGTAGCTTAAACCCTTCTGAAGTTATCGACAAATATTCATGAACACGTGTTTCAAGGACATTTTGTATGGCACCTACCAGAAGGAGTAAAAGGATTTCGCTGATTAGTAAACCCAAACTTTCTTTTCACTCAAAACTAACTTGTACAAAATTCCGAATTCGTAGCTAAAAGATTACTTGAGTTATAGTGAGTTTCGTAAATTAAGTGAATACATTTTGACAGGATATTTGTATGGCAGCTACACGAAGGACTAACAGGATTTTCTTCATAATCATATATTTATCTCCATCTCATCTGTCGTAGCTTAAACCCTTCTTAAGTTATCGACCAATATTCTTGAACACGTGTTTTAAGGACATTTTGCATGCAGCTACCCGAAGGAGTAGGACGATTTTGCCCGTTAACGAACTTAGCCTTACAAATTCAACCAAACATCCAGATTCAAAATTTCAAGATCCTAGGTGAAGGCGTTCTTGAGTTATCGTGTTCACGGACAGACGGACGGACGGACGGACGGACGGACGGACGGACGGACGGACGGACGGACGGACGGACGGACGGACGGACGGACGGACGGACGGACGGACGGACGGACGGACGGACGGACGGACGGACGGACGGACGTCAGGCGGATTTGAGGTTTTTGGCCACAAATAAACAAAAAATAATATATAACTTTTTTTCGTCCGAGGCTTGGTTCTATGCGTTACAAACTTTTGGGCTGGATTAAACTTATAATACTCTATATGATTTCATCTAGAGTATAAAAATGAATGTTTGTCTGTCTGTTTGTCCTGTATAGGCTCCTAAGCCACTCATCCAATTGCGATGAAACTTTGGTGATTTGTTGAGGGTACGCCCTCGATGGTTTCTGCGTTAACAAAATTATTTAACAGTTGGTGGTTCGCGAGTTATTTCAACATTTGAGTGTTTTTCATATGATTTAGCGGCAGTTCGTTTTTGGTGTAATAGTTAGGCCTATTCCTATTACTAAATGGTATAAGAGGATAGTGGATGGAAGATGGAATATGGAGGATGGAAGATGGCGGATGGTGGATAGAGAATGTAGGATGGGGGGATTGGGGATGGTAGATGGAGGATGGTGGATATAGGATGGAGGATGGAAGATGGAGGATGGTGGATGGAGGATGGTGGGTAGAGGATGGAGAATGGTGGATGGGGGATGGAGTATGGTGGATAGAGGATGGAGTGACGGGAGCAACGGCGCTACGGGAGAAATGGATGGTGGGGGATGGTGGATAGGGAATGGTGGATGGAGGATAGTGGATGGATGATGGTGGATAGAGGATGGAGGATGGAAGATAAAGGATGATGCATGGAGGATAGTGGATAGAGGATGGAGGATGGAGGATGGGGGATGGTGGATAGCGGATGGAAGATGGAGGATGGTGTATGGAGGACGGTGGATAGAGGATGGTGGGTAGAGGATGGAGGATTGTGGATGGAGGATGGAGGATGGTGGATGGAGGATGGTGGGTAGAGGATGGAGGATGGTGGATGGGGGATGGAGCATGGTGGATAGAGGATAGAGTAACGGGAGCAACGGCGCGACGGGAGAAATGGGGGATGGCGGATGGGGGATGGTGGATAGGAGATGGTGGATGGAGGATGGTGGATGGAGGATGGAGTAACGGGAGCAACGGGAGAAATGGGAACAATCGGAGTAACGGGAGCAACGATAGTAACAGGAGTATCGGGAAAAACAGGACCAATGGATCAACGGGAGCAACGGGAGTAACAGGAGCGATGGAACAACGTGAGCGAAGCGAGCGTAGCCGCGGTACGCGGCTAGTGGATAATAATATCGACCACGGTTAATTTTATACGCGCATAAAAAATCTCCAAATCTCAAAATGGTTTAAAAAAAAACACTCGATATCACAAAAACCGAAGTCAGTTTGAAAAAAAAACTGACAAATTCAAATGAATGACAGGAGATGTCACGGTTAATTTTATACGCGCATAAAAAATCTCAAAATCTCAATATGGTTTAAAAAAAACACTCGATATCACAAAAACCGAAGTCAGTTTGAAAAAAAAACTGACAAATTCAAATGAATGACAGGAGATGTCAAAATTTTCATACGGCAATGCAAAATTAAATAGCGGCACATTTAAATGGTGGCAAGAAATTGGTCTCCACGGTTTCAGCACCATCTATTGGTCGATGAGAGAACCGTCAAATCGAATGAAAATTTTCATTCGAACTCCGTACCGCAAAGCCAACGCGAAAATCGAGCAATGAAAATTTTCATCGCTTTTTTTTCATGAATTTGATATGGGAATGAAAATGTTCATCGAGGTCCGTACTGGGCTTAAGGCGTCTCGAAGAATCTCGCAGACAGGCCGACATGTTTCCGAGAAGTCTGCAAGATTCGCGCAGACGCGACCAACTGGGTACATAACAAACTGTCAAAAAAAAGCGTGTAGGAGCTGGAAAATCTAGCCCCCAGTCGATTTTTCTTGGCTGAACTGCGCGAATGTTGCGAAACACTACTCGAATGCGCTATGTTGCGGCTTTTTTTAAAGTTTCTGACATTTTAGCTGTTCGGACTGTCTCTCTCACATCAATGTCTAAATTGTACGTTAAGGTTTCTATCTCCCTTTATTTGGATTTTCTAGTCGCTTTAAAGCGCCAAAAATAACCAGTGTCATAACAGCATAATGCAGTTATGACACTGGTTACTTTTAAAGCTTAAAAAAAGCGCAGGAATAACCAATCGTGTGACAAGGCGAACAACATTAAAAGAAAGAAAATTCCGATAAAAATCGCTAGCGGCATCTAGTAAACGAAGTTAGCAACTGATTCGTTATGAAAAATACCGGTTCTAGCGAGTTTCATAACATAACATAACACTTTCAATAATTTACACATAACGAACTGTCAAAAAAAGGCGCGTAGCGGCTGCAAAATCTAGCCCCCAGTGGTTATTTCTTGGCTTGAACTGCGCGAATGTTGCAAAACACTGCTCTAATACGCTATGTTGCGGCTTTTTTTGACGGATTGCGCTACGTTGCTGCTTTTTTTTACAGTTACTCACTTTTTAGCTGTTTCTTTTTATTTAATATCGCTTCATTTGGCATAGGTGTGTGTTTATGTATAATCCAATTGTGTGGGGCCGTGTATTTCTCAGGCTGCTCAAAATGGAAGTAGTAAGGTAATATAATTAGAAAGTATTTTATCTTACAATTAAATTTAATGTAATCTTACATAAAAAGGAGCAATAAACTGATTTCCTCCGCCCTAAGTATATCCTTCAACACGTTAAATAATGAGTGAGCGATTATTTTGTTCTATAAGTATAATATTCATTACCCATGAGTTGTGGAACGTTCTTTATGGCCTGCAGATGAGCCATAAAGAACGTTCCACACACACGACTAATGTATATCGACATCCTATCAGCCCCACATTGTACTTCTTACATCTTCTTATATCTAAAATAGTTGGAAGATGCTCCCTGCAATAAATAACTTTAACCAATCAGGTCCTTTTCTAAGAAAGCAAAAAGTAAGAGAAAGTGAAGACTTTTTACAATAAATGAAAATCTCATCCTGTCAGACTTAATATAAATTATAGGTCCCACGATGGCAAGGAATGGGCACGCTTTTTATTGCTACACAACCACGACATAATACGATACGCAGTAGTATAATAAATTGCGATTCTTTTCAGATTGTCGGGATTCCTTCACATATAATTCACACACCAGGGTCCTTAGACAAGTAAATTTGCTGCTGGAATTTCGGGATTTGTTTTTGAAATGATTTCATAACTGGAATGGAAGACACGAACTGCGAGCAGAATGGGACTAATTTTTTTTACCTGTAATGTCCTTATACCTTCACATTGGAATATAAAACTTGTACGCCGAAAACCCGAAAAATTCACGGCTTCTCTTGTACTACCTTGTTAACTCGCGTGCGTTATATTGGTTGCGATATTGAGAGCTAAAATGAAAAGGAAATAATTTCACATCTTTTTTTCAAAAACGATAAACATGCCGACCTCTTCCGCCATTAAGGTCCATTAACATTGGTATATTTATTATTGTCAAGGACAAGGGCAAGCTAGATCGTGTATCTGCGCTAAAAAGGGATAAATTTAACTCTCCTGGCCAATCTCAGTCCAAGTGATACTACCGTAGTAGGATGGGACCGGAAGGGTGGTAATGTGAATCTTCTCTCCTCCGCGTACATGTCGCACGGAGAAGATGCCCCCAGGGCCTGTCCCAGGTATTTTAGCGCCTGGTGCACTCAATAGGCTGAGCCCCCCTACTATTTAAAACAAATCCAAATGATGGCAAATTTAATTATCAAAAATAAGATAGGTTTTTTAGACATCAAAAATCGAAATTAATTCTATTCATTATACTGGATTGCATACTAATAACAGCGAAAAATATAAATGTAGTTTAATGCTATGAATCAATTCGCATTGCCAAAATTAAAAGTTTGCATACCAATATTTAAAACTTTTCCCACATTTTTTTTAAAAAAAATTATGCTAAGCTAATTTATTGAGATTGGCAAATAATTTTTTGATTTGAGTTAACTATCAACATCGTCCTCCGTGGACCTAGCAATGAAAGGTTAATATTCGATGAATAAAATTTCTTATTTTTGTAGAAGAAAATGAGTAGCCATTTTCCATTAATTACCTTTTAAGTAATTGTCAAATATTTTTCAAGATCGAAAATCATTCAATGTATTGAAATTCCGATGATATATAGATACTTAATTTTCGTAAGACCAGTTTCTTTAAGCGGCACATATAAGAATCACCTTTCTCTTTTTAAATTGGGCTCAGGACTATTCTATTTTAGTATACACTTTTCACAATGTCACGGAATGTTTTTTTTAACTGTGATACTGAACAGACATTTTAAATTCTCCAACTTTAAACAAATACTTTAGTATTTGAACAACAGTACACAATTTTTAGTTCACCCCCTTCAACATAAAGGAAGTAAGTTATGCTTGCTCGCTTAATATTTAATCGTGAACAAAAACCTAAATCAATCCCAAACATGAACCAAGAACAATAAATGGAACTAACCGGCAGAACAGCAAACAGAAAGTGGGCCTTTTGCGCTCCTCGAAATACACGGCTACTCATAGTGTGTGTTATAGACACTATGAGTAGCCGTGTATTTCGAGGAGCGCAAAAGGCACACGAAATTTCTGAGTGTGTGACGGGGGCGATAGAACACTCGATGGCATAGCGGGCGCTTGGACAACATCGTCTTATTTTTCATCGTACATTAATTTCGCATGGTTCATGGACATCCCAGCAAGAAATTTACCGGTTAAGTCTGACGGAGCTCCGGCGTAGCATTAACCGGTAATCTTTCAGTTAAAACGAATACGAATAAAATTAACTTATATACTTCGTATCGGTGTATATGCGTGTGATTCTCTACCTCTTTCTTTTAATATTGCCGTCTTCTTTACTCCTAGTTAACGATAACCGGTAGTTACCTGGTAAAATACGGAAACCGATACCGAAATTCTTGCGACGCAGAAAAACAACTAGAAGTTTTGGGAAGTCGGATGGCGAGTGCTGCTAATGTTTATTGCGCATGTGTACATATGCAATAAAACACTAGCAGCACGCGCCATCCATGCAAGAAAGCGTTACCCGAGTTGCAGGTTGGCCTAATGTGATAATCGCATAATTTAAAAAAAAATTATAAAGAAGCATATCCCAGGTTTGAAGGTTCAAATTTGAATGTCGCAGTCATTTGTCTTTTCAAACATGTTATGACAATTTTTCGAGTATATAAGGAAGAGTTACATCCACTAGAAGAAACTTCTAACACCAGAAAAATTTTGCTGTCACAAAATTTGGACATCGTGGCTTTACGTGGGTTTACGATTTCTTGAGTTATAGTGAGTTCCGTAAATTGAGTGAAGACATTTTAACAGGATATTCGTATGGCAGCTACACGAAGGAATCTTGGGATTTTTTTCATAATTTTACCTTTGGCTCCACCTACTAGAGAATCATCACATACAAAATTTCAAAGTCATAACTTAAACCGTTCTAAAGTTATCTTCCAAAATTCACGAACACGTATTTTAAGGACTTTTTGTATGGGAGCTATCCAAAGGAATAAAGTAACTTTACCGATAAAGTAACTTTTCCTCAAATTTTGGCACAACATTTCAACTTCGTGGTTTACTGATTTCTTGAGTTATAGTGAGTTCCGTAAATTGAGTGCGAATATATTTACAGGATTTTTGTATGGCGGCTACTAAAAGGCCTCATGGATTTTTTTTAATATTCATTGCTTGAACTACAATTATTGGAAAACCTATGTATGCAAAATTTCAAATACGTATCTTAAAGCGTTTCGAAGTTATTAGCCAATATTCTTGAACACGTGTTTTAAGGAGTTTTGTATGGCAGCTACCCGAAAGAGTATGACAATTTTGCCCGTTAACGAACCTAGCCTTACAAATTCGACCAAACATCCAGATTTAAAATCCTAGATCAAGGCGTTCAAGGCGTTCTTGAGTTATCGTGCTATAAGACAGACAGACGGACGGACGTCAAGCGGATTTAGAGTTCTTGGCCACAAAATAACATAGATGTTTTTTTCGTTCGAGGCTCCGTTCTATGCGCTACAAACTTTTGGGCTGGATTAAACTTATAATACTCTCAGATTCATCTAGACTATAAAAATTATATAATACAATGTTTTTCAATTCCTTAGAATAGTTTATGAGTTCCGATTATGGTTATACGATGATAATGATGATGACGATCTTCGAACGAAAACGTTTTATTCCACCGGTAGTGCGGAAACCTTCTTAATCGTGCGTTTGATTGTACCATTTTTTCTTTTGATGGTAACAACTCGAACCAAGTGAATATCGACGATTCTCCAAGTGTTTCCAAATTGCCATTTGGTACGTTGTTGGAGATTGTGCAAATATTCAGAGCACCATGGCTTCCAGAAATGATGCATCTGAATCAGCTGCAGATGTTGGTAACGTGCGAGGTCATGCTGCAGTGTAGCGTTAGGAGCAGCACCGATGATAAAATACCCAGACGGTAAGGATTGAAGGCCAATGGAATCATTGGGGAGAACATAGGTGACGAGAATTTAACACAGCCTCAATTTCTGCCAATAACGGGGCGAATTTCTCGTATCTCAATGAGATATTATTTACTATACGTCTTAAGTGAAATTTTGTGGACTTAATAGCGGCTTCCCAAATCCCACCCATATGGCTGGACCGAGCAGGTATAAAATGCGATTCGATTTTGTTCTGTTTCGCGAAGTTCTGCATTATTGAGTCGATTTGAAATGATGTGATACGTTCGAGCTCGTTTATTGGCTCCAACAAAATTAGTCGCGTTGTCGTTGTGAATACTGACATAGCCCCCGACGAGATACAAATCGCTTCAAGGCATTCAAAAAGCCATCAGTAGTCAGATCGCTAACGAATTAAGAGAATTAAAGAGTAAGCACACATATGATTTTTTTAATTTACTGTTGCGACATTTTCGTCTTTGCAAAGGTATAGCTCAAATACCTTAGCATAGCTAATCCCGATGTTAGATCAGATTCGACTTGGAGAAACTCTTTTCTTTTGGTTTAGGGAAATATTAATGTTGGTCTCGTTCTAAAGCAGATATGTAACACATTTTCTTAATACGCTATTAACGGCTTGCCTTCGTTTAAGTGGGCAATAAGTTCGCCGAATTTTAGACGTGTGTGAAGTTGGCCCCACTTGTTGAAAATTTTGAAAAAAATTTGAGAGTTCTGTTTCTAGAGCATTCTCGGAAATAGTTCCGTTGATTAAAGCAGTAAAATATCGTAAGAAAGTTGGGGGGCTAACTTCACAAATGTGAAATTTCAAAGCGCTATAACTTCTTTCCCTTAAGCGTTAGAGAAAATGTTAATAAGGTGTTATCGATAGAACTCTTTTGGGGGCAAACGGAACTCTAACTTAAAATACCCCAACCCTTAGAGGAAAAAAGTTTTTTCACTGACTCGAAAAATTTGTAATTTCAATGCGCCATAACTTCTTTCCCTTTAGTTTTAGAGAAAAAATTCATAAGGTGTTATCGATAGAACTCTTTGGGGGGCAAACGAAACTCCAACTTAAAACACCCCAACCATTAAGGGGAAAAAGTTTTTTTTCACTGACTCGAAAAATTTTGTAATTTCAATGCGCCATAACTTCTTTCCCTTTAGTTTTAGAGAAAAAGTTCATAAGGTGTTATCGATAGAACTCTTTAGGGGGCAAACGGAACTCCAACTTAAAACACCTCAACCCTTAAGGGGAAAAAGTTTTTTTTCACTGACTTGAAAAATTTGTAATTTCAATGCGCCATAACTTCTTTCCCTTAAGCGTTAGAGAAAAAGTTCATAAGGTGTTATCGATAGAACTCTTTGGGGGGCAAACGGAACTCTAACTTAAAACACCCCAACCCTTAAGGGGAAAAAGTTTTTTTTCACTGACTCGAAAAATTTGTAATTTCAATGCGCCATAACTTCTTTCCCTTTAGTTTTAGAGAAAAAGTTCATAAGGTGTTATCGATAGAACTCTTTGGGGGGCAAACGGAACTCCAACTTAAAATACCCCAACCCTTAAGGGGAAAAGGTTTTTTTCACTGACTCGAAAAATTGGTAATTTCAATGCGCCATAACTTCTTTCCCTTTAGTTTTAGAGAAAAAGTTCATAAGGTGTTATCGATAGAACTCTTTGGAGGGCAAACGGAACTCCAACTTAAAACACCCCAACCCTTACGTGAAGCCGGTTTGGCCGTAAGATATTGTGTTGTTCCATTTATGTTTCAACAGCAATCACAAAAATAAATGAATTATTCTCACTGACTAGTAGTACTGCAGTACTGCACGTGACCTTTTTTTCTCAGAAAACCGATCGATATTTTCAGAGTTCTGGGTAGCCCCTCACGAGTTCTAAAGATTAACAGGCGCGTAGCATGAAACTTCGTAGGACTAGCACAATCACACGATCTTCAAATTCTACGAATTCTATAACCATAAACATGTAATTTTCATTCGGAACTAAAATTTTGATCGCTAGATTCCATGAAGTAATCAAAAATTCCGCGAAATTTAGCGTTCGTACATATAGCGGTAAAGGTACAGGGTGTCTTGTATATCGGTATGTAAACATTGAACAACTTTGAAAAAAAAAAAACTGATTTTACTTTATTATTTTCTAATAATACAGTATTGTGGTCGATTTTTAAAAAAAAAAATTTTTCTACCCTGAAACATTTTTTTTTCACGTTTCATGACTAGTAGACACGAAAAAAGCAAAAAAATGTCATCGTTTGAAGGCTCGTAGCTCCCAAACGGTTTCAGATATTAAATTGAATTTTTTTTTATGAATAGACTGGGTAGGCCCCTTGAAGTGTTCAAATTCTGAGGGGGGGTGTGAGGGGGGAGGAGGAGAAAACGTTTTAGACGTAAAATTTTGGTTTTTAGATCTCAGCAACCGCTTACGCTAGGAAGCTGAAACTTGGAAATTAAATAGAGCTGCGATAGTGGACCCATTTGCATAAAAATTGTAAATATGGGTGAAGGGGTGTGGGAGTGGGGGGAAAAATAATGCGTCCGAAACGCAAAAAAGCCGAGATCGGCACATTCTAAAATCTATATCTCCTAAACGGTTAACGTCACAAAATTAAAACTTAAAGAATATCTATAGGCTTACTAGGAGAATAGATCGGAATGAAATTTTTGAGTGGTGGCAGCGGCGTACGGGAATGGGGGGGTGGAAAATTTTAGATTACGATATCACACGAACCAATTGCACTAGAGAAATAAAATTTGGTTTGTGTATAAAGGTTTACAAATGAAGTTTGCTGAAATTAAAATTTCTTAAGGGGGAGGTGGAGCATGCCAGTGGAGTAAGAAATTTTTTAAAAAGTCGCGTCTTATATCTCAAGAACGGTGTAAGAGAGATGATTAAAATTTTTACCAGAAGTAGGTATAATAGACCTCCAGCAGAAAAAAAAATTTCAGGGTGTAGAGGGTGAGGGTGGGGGAGGGTGAAAATTGAAAAGTTCCGATTTTTATATCACAAGAACCCATAATGATATAAAGCTGAAACTTGGTATTTAGATAGAGCTATGGTAGTAGCATGTTGCAAAAATATAATTTTTTATAGGGGTAGTATGGTACGGGGGTGGGGGGTGTTTTTTCTATCTATAGAACGGCTTATGCTACAAAGTTGAAACTCGGTACGAAAAGGTAGATCAACTAGAAAAGTAATTTATATTAAAAAAAATTCAAATATCTATTGGCGTTCGGAAGGGGGGCAAAAAAAATTATCAGTGAAAATGGAATGCATATATTTTCACGGTTTTCGTCATATCTATTAGGTCTTTTCAAATATTAAATTAATTTTTATTCCACGGATTCTTCATATAATTACCTAGAAAGCGTTTTCAGGATTTTTGGAAATTCGACCCCCAAGGAGGTGGAAATGGGTTGTATACTTTTTCACGAATACTGCCATATCGCTCAGGTCTGATCAGATATCTAATATCTTTTCACTTTCACGTGCTTGCGTAATAATCGCCTAAAACTTGATTTTACATTTTTTCCTTTTTCCAGCCCTTAAGGGTTGAACAAGTTTTCACGAATTCCGTCATATCTTTTAGAAGTGATAAGAAAATGAATTGGTTTTTACTTTCTCGTGTTGTCTTCATATTTATCTATTAACTTCTTTCAGGATTTTTGGATATTCAACCACCAAGTGGGTATAAGGAGGTTGCATATGTTTTCCCAGATTCCTACATATTGCTTAGATCTGATGATATATCGAATTCATTTTTACTTCCTAAGGTTTCCTATGTAACTGCCAAA
Source organism: Beris morrisii (assembly GCA_951812415.1). Taxonomy (NCBI): domain Eukaryota; kingdom Metazoa; phylum Arthropoda; class Insecta; order Diptera; family Stratiomyidae; genus Beris; species Beris morrisii. The sequence goes on from OX638311.1 coordinate 100,874,677, forward strand.
AAGTCAATTTCAGTATTTTTATATATTCAATCCTAAGGGGTGTATGGGGGTATTATGCTTTTCAAAGCTTCCACATATTTCTTAGGTTTGATTAGATATTAGATCGCTTTTCACTTCCACAGACTTTTTATATAATCGCCTACAAACCCATTTCTCAATTTTTGGATATTCAACCCCCAAGTGTTTGCATATGTTTTCACAAATTTTGCCATCCCTTAGTTCTGATGAGACATAAAATTGGTTATTATGGCATTTGATGTAATGACCTAAAAACCAATTTCACGAGTTTCCGAATTTCAAAAACCAAGGTGTGAAGGGTTTGCTTACATTTTCACAAATTTTACAAGATCCCTCGTGTCTCATGAGATATCAGGTTGCTTCTTATGAAATCGTCTAAAAACCTGTTTCACAATTTTTTCGAAATTCAAACCCCAAGTGGAAGTAATGGCTTTATATACGTTTTAACAAATCTTCATATCTCTTAATTCTGATAAGACAGCAAATTCGCTTATACTTCTATGGGCTCTTAGTGTACATAATATACCGAAATTCATATAGTCTACACGGGCTTTTCCAATGTTTAATCTGCTAAAAATCTTTATTTTAAATATTTTTTTTAAGAACAAAACTAACTTTCCAAGAAACCTCATAATTTCGAAACAACTTTTACCCGAAAATAATAAAGTTTCGCCCAGACCATTCGCAGATTTTTTGAATACAAAAACAATGAAGTGGCTGCCTCTATTGGCCACAGCAAAATATTCCCCTTTTGCTGCGTTTTCCTTTATTTTTTCGAGCATCTCGGGCGGTATAGCGATGATTTCGGCACGAATGTTTGCTTTCGTTTTGTCGGAAAAAAATGGCCCAATGATGGTTTTGGCGCAAGCGCCGGCCCAAACAGTCACTTTTTGATCATGCAATGGCGTTTCATGGATCTCGTGTGGATTCTTCCTTCCTCAAATGCTGCAATTTTGCTTATCAACGCCGCCAAAGAGTGTGAAATGGGCCTAACATTTTCCCTAAGTCAGTGAAAAAAAACTTTTTCCCCCTAAGGGTTGGGGTGTTTAAGTTAGAGTTCCGTTTGTCCCCCAAAGAGTTCTATCGATAACACCTTATGAACTCATTCTGTAAAACTAAAGGGAAAGAAGTTATGGCGCATTGAAATTACAAATTTTTCGAGTCAGTGAAAAAAAACTTTTTCCCCCTAAGGGTTGGGGTGTTTTAAGTTAGAGTTCCGTTTGCCCCCCAAAGAGTTCTATCGATAACACCTTATGAACTTTTTCTCTAAAACTAAAGGGAAAGAAGTTATGGCGCATTGAAATTACAAATTTTTTGAGTCAGTGAAAAAAAACTTTTTCCCCCTAAGGGTTGGGGTGTTTTAAGTTAGAGTTCCGTTTGCCCCCCAAAGAGTTCTATCGATAACACCTTATGAACTTTTTCTCTAAAACTAAAGGGAAAGAAGTTATGGCGCATTGAAATTACCAATTTTTTGAGTCAGTGAAAAAAAACCTTTTCCCCTTAAGGGTTGGGGTATTTTAAGTTGGAGTTCCGTTTGCCCCCCAAAGAGTTCTATCGATAACACCTTATGAACTTTTTCTCTAAAACTAAAGGGAAAGAAGTTATGGCGCATTGAAATTACAAATTTTTCGAGTCAGTGAAAAAAAACTTTTTCCCCTTAAGGGTTGGGGTGTTTTAAGTTAGAGTTCCGTTTGCCCCCCAAAGAGTTCTATCGATAACACCTTATGAACTTTTTCTCTAAAACTAAAGGGAAAGAAGTTATGGCGCATTGAAATTACAAATTTTTTGAGTCAGTGAAAAAAAACTTTTTCCCCCTAAGGGTTGGGGTGTTTTAAGTTAGAGTTCCGTTTGCCCCCCAAAGAGTTCTATCGATAACACCTTATGAACTTTTTCTCTAAAACTAAAGGGAAAGAAGTTATGGCGCATTGAAATTACAAATTTTTCGAGTCAGTGAAAAAAAACTTTTTCCCCTTAAGGGTTGGGGTGTTTTAAGTTAGAGTTCCGTTTGCCCCCCAAAGAGTTCTATCGATAACACCTTATGAACATTTTCTCTAACGCTCGCTTAAGGGAAAGAAGTTATAGCGCTTTGAAATTTCACATTTTGAAGTTAGCACCCCCAACTTTCTTACGATATTTTACTGCTTTAATCAACGGAACTATTTCCGAGAATGGTCTAAAACTATAGAACTATTTGGGGGGCAAACAGAACTCTAAAATTTTTTTCAAATTGTTCAACAAGTGGGGCCAACTTCACACACGTGAATTTTAGCTAACACTGTTCGTGGCCCGGCGTGTACGTTTTTTTTCTATACGTATGCTCATTACTATCCTACAGCCATGCGCTAAAAGTAAAACACAGTTGTACAGATATTTGTCTAATCTCTAAATCAATTCATACATGTAATCCATAAAAATTATTTCTGGCAATAAAGAAATTTGGATTTAAAGAACATATTGCATAGGGTGTTTTTTTAGGTGCATGAGAACTATCGATATCGATAACTGTGGTTTGACAGCTGAGAATGTCAAACTGTGTTGACATTTCTGTTCAGTAAGGTTTGGCAAGTTATCATGAATAGATTAACGCCAGAACAACGCTTCCAAATTGTGGAAATTTACTTTGAAAAAAATAAATCTGTTCGCGAAGTTCATAGAGCACTTCGTCTATTTTACGATCAACATAATCGGCCTAGTGAGCAAGCAATTCGTGCAGTTATTGATCGTTTTCGCACTAATTTTACTCATCTCGATTCAAAACCATCAACAAGACAAAGAAATGTGCGGTTTACACGCTGGCTGCATCATCGGTCCTTATTTCTTTCGAAATGAGGAAGGAGCTGCCGTTACGGTGAATGGCCAGCGCTATCGAGCCATACTGACTGAATTTTTGTTTCCAAAAATTAATCAGCTAAACATCGCCGACATTTGGTTCCAACAAGACGGCGCAACTTGCCATACAGCGCGCTTAACAATCGATTTATTGGAAAATCAATTTGGTGACAACTTGATTTCCAGAAGTGGTTCTGTTAACTGGCCCCCTCGTTCGTGCGATTTAACGCCTCTGGATTACTTTTTATGGGGCTATATTAAGTCATGCGTTTATACCGACAAACCAGCAACTCTTGAAGCATTGGAAGCCAATATTCAAGCCACTATTGACGCCATACGGCCAGATTTATTGGAAAAAGTAGTCAAAAATTGGACTGATCGAATGGACCATGTAACTCGTAGCCGCGGCGGACATATGACGGAAATGATATTTAAAAAATAAATGCCATAAAAGTATCTACCAGAATGTAATAAAAAAAATTCGTTCAAACAATATTTCTGTCTTGTATTATAATTTTAAGTTCTCATGCACCTATCCTTCGACATTGTCGCAATATACCATTCGATCTGAACGAGTGATCTCATATAAAGTACATATGTGAAAGAAAATAGTCAATACTCATCTCCACCCCCATCCCCACCCCCATCCCCACCACAATCCCCCAAAAAACATACTTAGACCCGATTTTTCCTTTTTCAGAATTACTTGGTCCCTAATGTTCGTTGTGATTTAAAAATTCCATTAGGTAGCAGATGTCAGAGATCGTGCAACAATGGCATTCAGTTCAATCAATCAAACTGTGACAAGTGGCATGTCCTGGCGAATTATTTTTTTTTCCCATGGACCAAAAAACCAAATGCCTCTTGAGCTTAAAGAAAGGGAGAGACTGTGATACTGAGATGAATGCTCTTCCTGGAATAATCAAAGTGCCATTAATTACAAGGAAAATTAGATACCATGAGCTGCCCAATACTCGGCATTGCAACGGCATGAGGTTATACTAGTTACAGACGTCAATCTGCTGTTCTTATTTCGCCTTTTAATTCTATGGAACAGTATAATAAAACGGGAAATGTTAGCTGACAGGAACCTATATCATTAATATTAATTTCCAGGATTCGAGTCTGCTATGAAACCGTCAATCTCATGTTTCGCGTAATTATTTGAGAACTGATGGAAACTTACCTTGAGGATGTCGTTTAATGTACAAATTTCTTCGAACGGAGGGCAGTATATAAAGAAGATAAGGAGGAAATTAAATACGAAGAAGGTGAAATGGACTAGGATTAAGTGAAAGAGATCAAGAATTGCCGTCGTACTGAATTCGGTAGACATTAACTGAGTCTAGGCAGTTTTAAAAGCGGAGACGTGCTTTCAAACATTACTGTGAATGTTATGGCCTAATGGAGTATAATTATTCAATTCCTAAAAATTTATCGACAGTTTTCTTTGGATAGGGGGTGGTGTTAATAACATTTTCTAATTTCCTTGCGGTGAAATTAATTTTAGGTAAGCAAAGAGAAATATTTCAATTTATCTCTTTATCTCAGAGTAAATCCTCAAATGAAAGTACCCATATATAATAAGTATGTGTAATATTACTTTTCCTTGAAAGGCTATCTAGAAGGAAGTCTAAAAAATGTATTTACTCTTTGAACTGTCCGTGCGCATATAAATGCAGTAGCAAAAATCTTTCGCCTCGACCTCCTGGACAAAACTGAAATGACATCCTTGATAGCAATTTATCACATTCGTCAACAGTTTCAAGAAACTTAAAAATGTGTAAGTCAACCAAAATCAAGGATAAGCCTAGTGATGGGTAAAATAAAATCGGACTTGGGTGACTTTAATGCCGGTTTTCCACCAAACGGACAAAACAAAAACTCAGTAGAAGCTCGTGTCGGAAAAAACAAATCATTGACTTTTCATCATTTTTTTACAAACTCGAGCTTTTTTCGACTGTTTCTGTTCTGTTTTTCGTGTCCCGACCAGAAGCGGTAACTTCAAAAGGTTTCGGTGTGTTTTCTTACTGAGACCGCTTCGTGGAGATACTGAAAACAAAACTGCGATAGAGCACTTTCGGTTTGGTTGAAACAGTGTTTAAGATTTGTTCGAGTTCGAGCTTTTGTTTTCCGTGCTTGCAAAAACATGAACAAAACAAAAACTTAACCGGCATAAGGCCCCATGAGTTCGGTGTGAAAATTCTGTATCCCATTTTGATTTTTATTTCTTGAAAGGGGAAAAGTCAATTTCAATCGTTTTTCGTTCGTGCATTTTCGTTGTTCGCCGTTTCAGTCATGAACACGGTTGACAGATTGGGCGATTTGTCGCCAATTGGGCTACCTGTGATGCTCGTTTGGCGACAATATTTAAACTTGGCGATTTTATCATTATTGGCGACTTTTGGGCTATCTCTCTTAATGTAACATGTCATTTTATAAGTGTATAATTATAAAACAAAAATAGAGGTTTTTTTTAGTTTTTAATACGGCGAGTTAAAGTTGTTCTACTACGATTTCTTCTACACACTATCATATTTTGTACATGGGCTGTATCGTAATTCGGGGAAATTCCCTTTGAGTCGATTACTGCACGTAGAACATTGCATATGTCGAGCGGTTTAAATCTATAAATGTCATATTTTCTGATGGTGATTTTTCGGAAGTGTTTAAATTATTTTACTTAGCACATATTTAAATTCAGTGCTTTTGTTAGCCCAGATTTGCTGTACATACCTACAGTGTTTGCATTATTGGAAATTGATAATTTTTTGGTACACGCCAATTGTATATTTGCTTCAAAGCGGAATCCAACTGTCATTTTCGTGGGATTTTTGAATTATTGTATTATATGGGAAAGTAAGCTAAATACACAAAGGTGTACAACAAGGATTGGGAAAATGATCCACAATTCAAAGGTATATATTACAATTTGTCGTAAATAGGATAAATTTAAACTCGTGCCTTGTGGTTTTTATAGGATGGTTGTGCCAAAGTGAAAGTAACCCTATAAATGTCCATTGCAAAGTATGCAAAACAGATATAAGGTCCCAGAAGAATGATATAAAGAAACATGCAAAAACTGATAAACACAAAATTGCTTCTTCTGAAATAAGCCAAAATCAAAGTACATAGGCATCATGTGGTAAGTAGCCAAATGTCTGAATTTAAGCCAAATTGATTATAATAGAATATATATAGGTTTCACCTTGAAGAAAAATTTAAGTGCCAACAAAGAAATAAAGTTGGCTTTATATATTGCGATGCACTCAACAATAAAAAACGTGGATCACTTGGTAGACCTCTTAAACGGTGATATCATTAACAAGCCTTCAACATCCAACCAGCACATCGTTCCTCTTAGAATGCATCGTACAAAATGTTCAGCTATTATCAAAAATGTGATTGCTCCTGTTTTCCTACAAGAATTGTTACACGATATAGAAGATGGAAAATTTTCCATTATTTTAGATGAATCAACAGATGTTTCCACTGTTAAATTTATGTGCATTTGCATTAGATATTTTTCAAAGCACAGTAAAACTATTCGCACCGATTTTGTAGGTATAGTTAAAGTTATTGAAACTAAAGCAGAAGATATTTACTATGCTGTAAAAAAAAATGTTAAGCCTTGGGTCTTAAACTTGAGAATCATGTTGGACTTGGCGTTGGTGGTGCAAGCAATTTGTGTGGGAAGCAAAATTCATTGTTTACACATTTAAGAAATGTATGCCCAAAATTAATCTTTGTGAAATGTATATGCCATAGTATTCACCTTTGTACTTCCAAAGCATCTGAAATAATGCCAAGTGAAATTGACTTCCTAATTAAGGAAACGTATAATTGGTTTGCTCATAGTAACTTACGACAAGAAAAATATAAGGAAACTTTCCAATTAATAAATTTAGGTCAAACTCCTGACAAACTTATTAGGCTTAGTAAGACTAGATGGCTTTCTAGATTTAATGCAGTCCATAAAATGTTGGGACAATTTTTAGAATTAAAAACATTTTTCCAAATCGAAGCTTTGAATGAAAAGTGCCACTCAGCTAAAATTCTTGCTGATATATACAATAATAAGATCCACAAATTATATTTAATATTTTTAGATCCTCTGTTGAAACAATTGAATACATTGAACATTTATTTTCAAAGTACTGATGTTGATTTCACGCAGCATATATGGAAGTCATATTGTTTATTAAATAAATCCTGAATAAGATACTAAGGCCGGATACAATTCATTTAATTGCCGACAACTTATTTGATTTGGAAATTTTACCCAAAGTCAGCATTTATTTCGGGAGCTCAACGAAATTGACTACGGCTTGGAATGCTTGAATGAGATTATTTCACTACGATTAAATGATTCCGAACTTCGCGATTTCCAAACCACTTGCAAACACTTTTATTGCTGTTTGATACATCAATTGATTAATCGCATGCCTTCAAGTAGTTTCAAGTTTCAAAAAGCGTACATATTCTCTCCTAATGTTTGTGAATCTAATAAGACCTAGTTTTCAAGAGCTTCCCCTGCATTTTGCCGAGCCAAATTCAATTCAACAAATCGAAACTCAGTATAATAACCTTATTCGCACAGACTGAAAAACAATATTTGGAACAATATTTGGAACAATATTTGGAACAATACCCAAAGATTCGATCTCGTTTTGGTGTAAGTTATATACAATTAAAACTGCAGCAGGTGATAGTAAGTTTAAAGAAATAGCTGAAATTGCTCTAACTATGTTAAGTTTACCTGCTTCAAATGCTGTAGTTGAAAGAAGTTTCAGCATCATGAATATATTAAAAACATAAATTAGAAACAGATTAAAAGTCGGCAGCCTTTCATCCTTAATGAGAATACGCATTCATTTATCATCTTTAAATATTTGCTGCAAAGAATATGAAATACCTCCTACAATGTTAGGTAAAATGAATGCTTCAATTTATGAATATAATGATGCTACAAATGACGACGAAGACGATTCTGTTAATGAAATGTTAAGCATCTTAAATAAATAAGGTTCTCATAATAAAGACACAATATGTAGCAAGGGCTGTATTATGTAAATAAAATTAAAAAATAATAAAGAAATGACAATGTGAATATCTTATATTTCCGACTTTTATTACATTGGGCGATTTTAAAAGACTATTGGCGATTTTGGGCGAATTTGGGCTACATTCAAAACTATTTCGGGCGATTTCATAGAGACAAAATCTGGTAACCCTGGTCATGAATCGAATGGATCTTGTGTTCATCGCCTTTACATGCGGGAATATGATAATGACAGAATCAACGTGAACAATACATACTACAGCATGAGTGGGGGAAGTATTATCGGTTTGACTTTATGGTTTGTTGTTTCGTCTTTGCCGTCATGTAATCTCAGGTGTCGAGTGTTGTGTCTGTTTTGTAATCAGTCATCACTCATCAAGCTACGTATATAGGTATTAGTGATGGGTCCATACCAATATATGGTGATATCACCTAATACGAATATATTCATTACGCGGTATTATAATATCTAAACTAATATTTGAATATTACTAATCTCTACTGTATCATATCGAGCTTTTTCGTCATCGGAGGGCATAGACTCGTCAGAGGGTGTATCATGCCTCCTTCGGACCTAGTCCAATACAATCTTATAAAACTGGCGTATCCAGTGAAGGTTTTCCAACTGTCATGTCCTCAAGGACAGCGATTAATCAACAGTCGGGGATTTCGTGTTGGAGTTTCACACCAGAAACCCTACTGACGCCGGAAAACAACTAATGTTAAACGTTACGAACTTACCCCATTTACCCTTGCTCAAACTTACGAGTTGCGAAATCACTCGGATTTACTCTACTATCCTTTTCATTGTCCAATATATGTTAGTTATGTTTAATCCAATTGTTATTTCCAAATATAACAACATCCACCCTTTCCTCCTTATATAACGCATAGATTTAGCAATAAATTTTTCCTTTCCTTACTGGGATCCAAATTGCACTAATTTACCAAACTACTCTATCCTTATACAATAAATTTCATACATTGTCATTTATATCTTCAAAGCAGACAGTCCTTATACAATAAATTTCATACATTGTCATTTATATCTTCAAAGCAGACAGTCCTTTCCCCTCCGATAAATGTTGAATTCGTTGTTTAAATCTACCATAATCTTACCTTACTCATTTACACTTTCCTTATTTAATGTGTAGGTGGTAGGTGCGAAATTGCATAGGTGTACTTTCCCAGACCCTTTAATTCTTAAAGTGTCTGCCTTCTTTCTCTAGAACGCGCTCAATATAGCAGTAAATTTTTAGTTTTTTATCCTTTGCGGTGCTCGAAAAATATTGAATCAGATTTGTTTCCTTTTCACCTTCTCCCGACATCGCCCCCTACAATCACACCTTTAAAATTATTTTCCCTGCTAGAAATCTACTGGGCCAAACTCCTGTAAAATTTCTATGATCATATCTGGTACTGTTCTTGAGATATAAAAATCTAATTTTTTGAAGGGAATAGCCCCTCACTTTTGTGCTTCACCTCCCCCCTTAAAAAGTTCACGTTCAGTAGACTCCACTAGTAATCCTACATACAGAAACCAAATTTTATCTTCCTGCTGTAATTGGTTCGGAAGATATTGATGTCCAAAGTTTTTCAACCCCCACCTCGAGACACCACCACCCCCCATACTTTTTTTAGATCTTATCTAATCTTCCATTATCCCTTAAGATAACCACAAAGTTTCAACCTTCTGACATCAACCGTTCAGGAGATATGGATTTTAGAATGTTTCAATCCCAGCTTACAAGCATTTCGGATATATTATTTCCCCCCCCCCCCCCCACTCCCACACCCTTCAACCTATATCGACAATTTTTAAGCAATTGGGTCCACGATCATAGTTCTACATAGGTTTTAAATTTCAGCCTCCTAGCATAAGCGGTTCCTGAGATCTTGGAACCAACATTTTTCATCTAAAAGGCTCCCCCTTACACATCACCCCTCCCCAAAAGACACGCCATCACCATCCATCGGTTCCATGATATTGTATTGGAATATTCCCTACCATATATTAGATCAGATTTCCATATTCGTATGTATTCACTGATATCACATATTCCTATGGATTCGCTGATATCAAATATTAGTCAGGACTGTCTGCTTTGAAGATATAAATGACAATGTATGAAATTTATTGTATAAGGAAAAGAAGAGTAGTTTGGTAAATTAGTTGAATTTGGATCTAAGTAAATAAAGAATAAATAGATCGGTAAATCCATTGTACGAGAAGGGGTCGATGGGAAATGAATATCATGATATTCGAATATTTCATATCGGCATATTCCTAATATCTAATATATCCAAATAATAGTAATATCATAGCGAATACTAATATATTCGTCTCATCTCTAATAGGTATAGTCACTTAGCCAACAGTGTATCGGTGTTCTGCGCATGACATCACTCAGAGTTCAGAGTTCAGAATTCATGTATACAGTAGCACCTTGATAGGCAAGGTAATGATCGGTGATTTTTAAGTATTTTCCTTAACATAGCTGATGGAATAATATTTGTACAAACGAAAGTTTGAGTTTAAAATAAAATAGTACTCCTATATTTTTATGTGACAATTTTCTTCATCTTATTTTCTATTTCTCTAGTCTTTATAAAACATATATCATTTTCTTTTTTGTATGTATTCGCAATTTGATTGAAATCCCTAATTCTATAATAATTTAATTTTCATTTTTTGGACAATCGATATCTTTTGCGTTTTCTAATATCGATTTCAAAAAGTTTCTGCAAATAGACAAGGAACTGTTAGCATTTTATATTATTATTAGATAATATTTCAAAATTTTGCTGCATTTTTCTATGAAATCCTTTTATGCTTTTGAAAAATCTCCTCTGATAGATGGTTTACTCAAGTTCACCAGTAATTTGCGGTTGGTTGAATTGCAATCTGTGGAGAACTATTTTTTAATTTAGGCGAATAAAATCTCATTTCGAAAATTTCGAACAAAATCGTTTTGTGAAAAATGTTTTGCAAATCCTTACGGCGGCTTCATTAAAGTTATAATTTCTTCAACATTTAACTTTCGACAATTCACAATACTTTATTTTTTTGGAAAGCGAAGAACCGAGTTAACTTGTTCCGATAGATTTTTCTTTTGATTGTCACTATTACACCCATAAATAGCACCACGCATTGCCAACAAATTTTCATTTGCACCACTAATAACAATAATAACTCAAAAACGCTAAATATACAAAATCGCCTAGCTAGCACTCAAATTGTTACAAATCTGTTACAATACAGGTCATACATTCGTTCACTGTTAAACGAATCCACAATGATACTGATACTAAAAAAAATACAGCCTTCAAAATATGTGTCAATAAGCCGAATTTTTCAAGGTATGGAACGTGGTTTTTTCGAAATCCTTCTTCTTACAAAAATATGAAGGTTCCTTACACAGAGAATGATCACCAAATACATGGCAAGGGCCATTCATTATGTCCTTGAGCAAATTCTTAATTTTTTGTGCAGTGTCGAAATTTTTGTTTTTGCAATGTCTAATTGCTGCACTTACTGCCACTCGTAGACGATTTAAATTTTGGCTTACGACTCGCCTCAAGTATAGAGGAAATAGTGTATTGCACGAAACGATTTTAATTTACCTGCAATAGTTTCGCATCAAATGATTTTTGCACTCAATTTTCTCGACAGTAATATTTTGATAAGGCCTTGCTTGTAATATTTTATTATAAGTGCTGGAATCACCATCAGCAATCATTTGTGAGTATATCAAACCACGTTTTATTATAGAAGTCTTGAAACTTTTTAAAATTATATCAGATTCCATGCTTGTAGAGCTACCATCGTTTTCTGAAGCGCTCTGACATTTATTTTCAGCTCTCTTGCATACAAGGCAATACTTATTTTTCACTTACATGTTGAGTACTTTTTTTGAATATAAACCGACTATTGCCGCTACTCTCGAAAGGGCTGAATAGTTTGTACCATAGGACCTTTTTGACCAACAGCCATCGGCGACCACAGTAATTACTGGGATTCGATGTTCATCTACGCTTCCTATATCTTTTGCATGATCTGCTTCTAACTGCGCAGCATCTATCATAGACTTTTCTGATACAACATCCAACCAATTACAAACCTTTGTCTGAACCTTTCTGTACGTTTTTTGGTCATGAAAGAAATTTCTAGTGGTGAAAATAGTTCGTCCAAAATATTGTAGCCGATTCCTATGGAATGAACCGCTGCCACGGTAGTTGCATTGATATCCATATCAGTATCTACATTTGAAGGTATTGTTTGAAGATCGAAACAAGAGGAACACATTTTACATTTACATTTCAATTTAAACGTAGATATGAATCCATTTCGCATTTCAGATATTATTTTGATATATGACAAATCACATCCAAATCGAATAGAATGATGTGATATCTTTTTCATTTTATCAAACAAATATTTAAAATTTACAATTCGCCTCCCAATTATAGATGGAATGATTTCTTCCTCAGACACTTTATCAGTCGAAATCTAAGAAATTTTAATATGTGTATTTTTTTAATATTTTCTAAACTAGTAAATGGTGGTCCTTTCATCAAAAATCGAAAAAAAATTACGAAATAGCCTCACCATCGGCGATTCTTTTAAAACTTTGTGTACTCGAAGAATTAATAACAAAAAACAAAATTAAAATTTTATTTTCTATGTCAACATTTCTTTGTTTAGAAAATAGAATGTTAAAGGTTTCGTAAAAATGGTGTCCGAGTTCTATTTATAAATTCATATCTCCGTTTATTTTCCCGTACAATAATTAATTGGGTCTTATTATAAAGAAAAAGATTGCTGCAATATAAATAACATATTATGGAGAAAAATGTCCTTGAAATTTGTTTGTCAAGGATAACGATTTTGTGATTTTAATTACTAATTCTTCGAATACACACAATTTCAAAAGAATCGGAACTGATAATATGTGAGGCCGGACCTCTTTTCATACACTAAAACAACTTTCAGCAGGCATTATTTCTTCTAAAACAGTATGTATTTCAGTTTCACACCCCGGTCTATTCCTAATTGGAAACAACCAAAATTAATTACACATTTATGCATATTGTTACATGCAAGCCCAGCAACCGCGCAACTCGCAACGATTGAATACCTAGCTGCAAAGTAAACCAATCAGAAACCTAGTTGAAGTATATAAGGCGGTGGAGCAACTCGATTGTACCTCCCTTCTTATCGAATGCTCACGCATGTACTAGAACAGCGTAGAAGATCAAAATCGAAAGGTCTCAAGCTTTCGAGTACCGTCCACACACACATCACCGACCAAACGTTCAAGAACACTCTCGGCTACAGCAAAGTAGTATAAAAGCAGACGAAGCTTTCAACGAGGGACATAGTAATTTTTATTACGTCGACTGTGACAGCCAGCGTGTATACGCGACCGTGTTGGTAGAAAGCGAAAGTGATCGAGTCAAGCGATATATAAGCGGGCGGTATTGCCAAACAGTGCGAACTATTGTGCGAATAGAATTAAAGTGCGATTAATAAATTATCACTTATTTTGATTTTAAACGAACTTGAAATCCCGGAGCACCTCTAGCTCGCAACAATATGTAGAATATAAATACAAACATTTTTTTTCTTGCATTACTTGCTTTCTCACAATTGGTTTTCGGCCTTTTTTCTGATTCCTCGCGAAATAGCGGGTATGATTCTTTGCATTTCCCATATTTTTTCGGTTCTACGAGGGCGGATTGATAATGACGTGCAAAAATCAAGAAGGAGTGGGCAGGTAAGGAATTCGTTATATTTTTTTACCTGGACCATCCTTAAATAGATTACCTGCAAAGTTTAAGCCTGATACCTCGTTTAGTTTTCGAGAAGCAGTCGTCTAAGCAAGTCGGCTTACAAAAATTGTTGAAAATGGATAAAAGTGAATTTCGTGTGTTGATTAAACACAATTTTTTAAAAGGAAAAACAGCTAAAGTAACCAAAGAAAAATTAGATAAGCATTATGGGGACTCTGCACCATCGATCCGAATGATTTACAAATGGTTTTCTGAATTCAAGTGTGGACCTACGAGCACTGAAACCATACCAAGTCCAGGTCGTCCAAATGAGGCCACCACGCCAGAAATGATCGATAAAATCCATGATATCGTGATAGAAGATCGTCGAGTAAAAGTGCGTGAGATAGTTAACGTAGTAAGCATCTCATTTGAACGTGTTTGGAATATTTTGAAAAACCATTTGGACATGAGAAAGCTATCCGCAAGATGGCTGCCGCGTTTGCTCACAAACGACTAAAAACGCAATCGTGCGACAACTTCGCAGCACGGTTTGCAACTGTCTTAACCTAATACAAATGAATTTTTTCGTTGATTCGTAACTGTTGATGAAGCATGGATTCACCACTACACTCCAGAAACCAAACAACAGTCAAAACAATGGAAGGATGTCGGTTCAAGCGCACCGAAGAAGGTAAAACCGTTCTATCGGCTGGAAAGGTTATGGCGACAGTTTTTTGGAATTCCAATGGAATAATATTCACCGACTACTTGGAGAAAGGAAAAACAATGACGGGAGCATATTATTCTGAGTTATTGGTTCCATTGGATGTTGAAATCAAGGCAAAACGGCTTCATTTGGCGAAGAAAAAAGTGTTGTTTCACACGTCCGTTGTTGCAACGGCAAAACTGTTTGAATTACTGTACGAATTGCTCCCTCACCCACCGTGTTCTCCAGATTTGGCACCCTGCGACTTTTTATTATTTCCAGACTTGAAAAAATGGCTTGCTGGAAAGAGATTTACCACTAATACTGACGTCATAAGTGAAACCAACGCCTATTTTGAAGGGTTGGACAAATCATATTACTTGGAAGGGATCAAAAAATTGGAAAAACGCTGGACTGAGTGTATCGAGCTAAAAGGAGACTACGTTAAAAAATAAAATAAATTTTTCCGGATAAAATTATGTTTTCTCAATTTTTGCACATCATTATCAATCCGCCCTCGTATTAATTTCACTTACAACTTTCACTTTGAATTCGCAATAGAAACTGTCGCGATATCATACTCCAGTTCTATTATAATACATACATAAGTCCCACGAAGCAAAATGGTGGGCTTACGTGTACGACGTTTGACATTGTCGACGAAAACAGTTACACTTCCACCGAGCTCAAGTCAAATGTGGGTCATTCCATCAAGAATCGCCAAAAATGACGAAATTTGTGACTTACCATCTCCGATTCTTTTGAAAATGTTTGTACTTGAAGAACTAGTGAAAAAAATAATTCAAATTGAATTTTATCTTTCTATCTCATTTTTTTTTGTTAGTTATAGGGCCGTATTATTCACCTCGGGTTATTTTCGCCTTAACCAGCTGTTAACTTATCCGGGGTATTAACTTTAATCACTGATTAATTTCTCTGGATATGAAATTGTATTATTCACCTCTGGTTAGCGATTTAATAGGTCGGATTATCTTAACGGCTGGTTTTCCATTTTTCCATTATTTTTCCATTATTTTTCCAGTCAAACGTCAAAAATTTTATTAATTATTTACAGAATGTGACATTTTTATTTGTTGTGAATATTTAAATTTGTAATTTCAGGAAAAATGAGAATTTTTGGCTGCAATTTTTTCATGGTTGCGGATCTGGGAGCAGTACAAACGATGTGTGTGATGCACAGTTCACACGTTCAACGAGAACCATCCCATTTAATTCCGAGAGTTTTCTGAGTGTGTGCTACCGGGTGATACAGTCAATTGAAGGCTCGCATCTCCCAAACCCTTAGAGCTATTCAAGTTTATTGGTAGAGTAGATTGAGTGGACGCCTTCAAGTGATAAAGTTTCTGGTAGAGGGGTGAGCGGCGATGTGGGTGTCGTTTTAGACGAAAAACTTTGGTTTTTATGTTTCAGGAACCAATTACGCAAGGAAGCTCAAATTCGAAACTTACATACATAGATCTATGATATTGTATACCCACTTGCAATAAACATCTTTATATAAGTGAAGGGGTTCGGGAGTTCGGACAAAAACAATGTGTCCGAAACGCTTGAAAGCTTAGGTCGAGACATTCTAAAGTCGAAATCTCCTGAACGGTTAATGTCACAAATTTGAAACTTCATACTTGCTTGTAGACCAGGAACTGGGCGAATAGGTCGAAAATAAATTTTTAGAGTGGTCAGCGGCGTAGATGGGTGGTAAAAAACCTTGCATTGCGATGTCTCACGAACCAATTAAACCAGAAAAATGAATGGCTTTTGTTTAAAGATGGACAATAGGAGTTTACTGAATATATTTTTTTAGTGAGACGATGGATCATGGAAGGTATAAGAATTTTTATAAAAAATCACTTCTCATATCTTTAGAACTGTTTTACAATTAATACGGGAGTTGGGCCTGAAACACCCCTAGCAGAAAACTACAGGGAGCGGGTGTAAGGGGTAAGGGTAGAGAACGGTGAAAGGGAAAAAAATGTTGTTGGCTTTGTAAATTGGAATCGGCAGAAACAGTCTTTGTCGTCACATATGTCGATGTCGATTCTTTGTGCCATTTTGTATTGGCAACGCTCCAGTCGTCTTCTTCATCAGAATCACTCCAATTATCCCACAAATGAGATCTTGACATAACTTCAATCGTGAATAATACAAAATTTGTCAAATCGCCGGTTAAATCCCTGGGTATCGTAGTAAACTGGAACTTTTTCACCGGTTAAATTTTTCCCTGGGTAACTTTAATCACTGATTAGAAAACCAGCGAATCACCGGTTAAAAACGATAACCAGAGGTGAATAATACCAAATCTCTGGGAAAACTGGAATTAACCAGAGGTTATAAATAACCCGAAGTGAATAATACGGCCCATAGTATGTTAAAGTTTTCGCAAAAATGGTGTCCGAGTCCTCTTTGAAAATTCATATCTCTGGTCATTTTTATCCTAGAATAATAAAGTAGGGCTTATTTTAAAGATTGTTGTTTAATAACTGTCGCAATATAAAGTTTTTTCAAGGATAAAGATTTTGTCATTTATCATTGAATATCTCAAAATACATATCTTCAATTTTTTTAAATTTTTTATGTATTGTTTATTATACTGTTTTTTCAAAACATATCAAAAAAATCTGCCAACAGTCTGGGCGCAACTTTATTATTTTATGGGTAGAAGTTCGGAACGAGTTTAATTCTGAGACGCGGTGTAGGTTACTATGTGACTGAAAACTTAAAAACAAGTTCGGGAAGCGGTAAGAATGGGGTCGCGCTAGAATACCTACGCCGTTGCCACATATAACATATGAATTACACAATTGGGCCATACTCCGTGAAACAGTATAAGCCGTAGTATAATATCAGTTGTTACGTGATTAGCAGGCGATTATATAAAAAGTCTGTGGAAGTGCAAACCAATCTAATATCTCATTAATCCTAAGAAATATGTCGAAAGCCTTACGTCCTATTGGAGTTGAATAACAAACATCCTGAAATCAACTTTTTGACGATTATGTAGGAAGCCTTAGGAAGTAAATATGAATTCGATATCCCATTAGAACTAAGAATTACGTAAGAATTTCTGAAAACATATGCAACCCCCTTGCACCCACTTTAGGGTTGAATATCCAAAAATCCTGAAATGAGTTTTTAGATATACAGGGTGTTTGGCACTCCGTGTGCCACCATGTAAGGGGTTATTCCTTGATATATGTGGAGAAAAAAATTGCTCTACAGGGTGGGTCAATTTTCAATATTAGTGGAGATACAGGGTGGTTAAGAAAAGTGTTTTTGACCGGTACCCTCACTCACTTAAAACGTTAAATCTTGAAAACGAATAATCACAAGGCAAAGTGTTATAACGTTTTAGGCAATCGAATTACCTTTCATTTGATGTAACAGTCTAAATTGTAACTGCACCCAATCTTGAGATATTTACTCGAAAACACAGATTTTTGCTACATCAACCCTAAAAATTCAGTGATCAATGTAGTTTTTCTCAGAAAACCCCATTATAAAAATGTCATTTTAATTTTATTTTTTTATGAGCCGTATTATTACCTACAAAAGCTGCATACATATGTATGAGTTACGATTAACATTTTGGAAGTAATAGGTAAAAATACATATCGCATAAAAATTAAATATTTAAAAGTCAGTGCCATAAAGTGGACCTCGTCCAAGAATCTGTTTAATAAGTATTTTTATTGCACATTTATTACTATTTAAAGTATGAAGGAAAACAATGAAATGTAAGTGGGTTTCAACATAATTGATGCTTTTACCTGGACGTGGTAGGTACTACTGGATGCGGTACTTTGCCTTTTTAATAGGGTGTCTTACAAAATAAAAAGCCTATAAATGCAAAACTACCTTCATATTTTTATCAGTTTTAGTTACGTTGCTAAGAGAAGAAGGTGTCAGTAGAATTTAAAAAATTATTTCAAAATGCCAGAGTACTCCAATGAAGAATATGCTGACATGTTGTTAATTTATGGAGAGTGTGACCAAAATGCACGAGCCGCGCGAAGGCTTTACCACCAGAGACATCCCCATCGACGGACACCTAGCAGGAGAGTATTTCAAGACGTTTGCAGGAGAATTATGGAAACTGACAGCGTTAGAACAAGGAGAGTAAATGCAAATCCTGCGCCTATTATCGCTGTTCAGATTGATGAAAGAATACTGCAAGCAGTTCAAAATGATCCATCGATCAGTATCCGACGCTTGGCATTGCCGTTTAACATATCTACTTGGAAGGTTTGGAGTATTTTAAAAGTAGAACGCTTCCATTCCTACCATCACACACCAGTACAGGAGCTGCTACTCATTGATTTCCCCAAACGGATGGAGTTTTGCAATTGGCTCCTTGAACGACAAATAGATGACGACAATTTTTTCAACAATATTCTGTGGACGGATGAGTCCCAATTTACCAGAGACGGTATCACAAACTTCCACAACCTACATACGTGGGCTGAGAGCAATCAACACACAAGAAGAGCGGCATCATTTCAGTACAGATTCAGCGTCAATTTATGGGCAGGTGTGATTGGTGACGATTTACTTGGACCTATTAGGCTTCCGCGTACTCTAAATAGCTCCAATTACTTACAGTTTTTATCAAATGATCTACAGGACTTGTTGGATGATATTTCACTGATTCGATTGGCTTCCATGTTTTACCAACACGATGGTGCTTCTGCTCATTACGGCCGACAAATCACAGATTGGTTAAATTCCAATTATAGCAATCGCTGGATCGGTAGAAATGGACCGATACACTGGCCTGCAAGATCTCCTGATCTTACTATTATAGATTTCTTTGTATGGGGACGGATGAAGGACCTTGTCTACGCAACGCCAGTAGAAACATTGGAAGATCTAAATATCAGGATCGATGCGGCAGCAGTTGAGGAATATGAATACCAAGAGAACACTCGCCAAACGAGCTTTAGCGTGCATTCAAAATGAAGGTGGCCATTTTGAACATTTATTATAATAAAAATATTTGAAATAAAAACCATTATTAAATTCTTTCAATTCAAGCAAGTAGCGTAGATCAACATGCACATGCACTGACTTTTAAATATTTAATTTTTATGCGATATGTATTTTTAACTCTTACTTCCAAAATGTTAATCGTAACTCATACATATGTATGCAGCTTTTGTAGGTAATAATACGGCTCATAAAAAAATAAAATTAAAATGACATTTTTAAAATGGGTTTTCTTAGAAAAACTACATTGATCACTGAATTTTTAGGGTTGATGTAGCAAAAATCTGTGTTTTCGAGTAAATATCTCAAGATTGGGTGCAGTTACAATTTAGACTGTTACATCAAATGAAAGGTAATTCGATTGCCTAAGAAACGAGTTATAACACTTTGCCTTGTGATTATTCGTTTTCAAGATTTAACGTTTTAAGTGAGTGAGGGTACCGGTCAAAAACACTTTTCTTAACCACCCTGTATCTCCACTAATATTGAAAATTGACCCACCCTGTAGAACAATTTTTTTCTCCAAATATATCAAGGAATAATCCCTTACAAGGTGGCACACGGAGTGCCAAACACTCTGTATACAGGGTGTAACTAGTACTGAGGTTCAAACGAAAATGGGAGATAGAGGAACTTGTCCTGAGTAGAAAATCGTTGTACACTTACTGTTTTTGCACCGTTAAGAAGATAGCTCGATTTTAAGGACGAAGGATTTTCATCGTACCTGTGATCACTGTTTGATCTCTTACTTCTGCTGTACTTAGCGTAACGTAATAATTCTGGGCTCGTTGGAAAGGACACAAATTCTTCTTTCTAATTGCTATCAACTGTGTCAATCAGTGTTATACTTTTTGAGAAAAATTCATTTAAATGACACAAAAATAATAAAAAATTAAAAAAAAGTCCTGTTTTTTCCAAGAAGGACCTGCTTAACCACCAAATGTTATTACATTTTCGGAAAGCCCATAAAATTTCACTATACGTTTGATAACAGAATTTCTTCATATTTGCAACAACAAGTGAGTTCCCAGCACATGTATACTGCTAAACATAGAATTTACCGCAAAACAGATGCAGTAATGAGCAACCATGTTAACTACACACGTATTGCTCTTATGTGTGGAAATTATGTTACAGGTAAGTAAAAATATGACAACTAATTAGATAGCGTCCATTTAAGTAAATTAACTTACATCCATTTAAGTTAATTAAGTAATATCCATTTAAGTAGGGCGTGGAGTTTACCTGCTCCCTTATGGAACAGGAATGACTTCGTCCTACGTAGATTTTTCTGCGATAAAAGCATCGGGAGGAAGCAGCAGTAAACAGAATGTCATAGACATCATTACGAGCAACATGGCAAGCAATAGGAGGTCTTTTACAACGGAAGAAATGGCAGACATGAACTTCGTGTATGGGTTGTGCGACGGGAATGCTAGGCGAGCCGAAAGAGTTTACCGGGAACGGTATCCGGACAGATCTCGGTACCGCCATTATTGGATGTTCATCAGCATTCATCGGAACCTTCGTCAACGAGGTACACTGCAGCCGTGGCGGGAGACACAACATCCAGGACGGCGACACTCGGTACCTGTGGCCACGAAGGAGCGCATCGCGGCTAGGGACCCCACGGTAAGCACCCGGCGCATCGGCCATCGATTAGGCATCATCCACATGCATTTATTTCGTCCTCACTATTATTAATCATACTCCTTCGGCGAATGACGGGTGTCAAACCAGATTTACTTTAAGGGAACATGATTGATAACTGTTAGCCCCGCTCCTTTACAATTCAACCTATGAAGAAATTCTGTTATCAAACGTATAGTGAAATTTTATGGGCTTTCCGAAAATGTAATAAAATTTGGTGGTTAATTGGGTCCTTCTTGGAGAAAACAGGACTTTTTTTTATTTTTTTTTAATTTTTTATTATTTTTGTGTCATTTAAATGAATTTTTCTCAAAAAGTATAACACTGATTGACACAGTTGATAGCAATTAGAAAGAAGAATTTGTGTCCTTTCCAGCGAGCCCAGAATTATTAAGTTACGCTAAGTACAGCAGAAGTTAGAGATCAAACAGTGATCACAGGTACGATGAAAATCCTTCGTCCTTAAAATCGCGCTATCTCCTTAACGGTGCAAAAACGGGAGTATGTGTAGAACGATTTTCTACTCAGGACAAGTTCCTCTATCTCCCATTTTCGTTTGAACCTCAGTACTAGTTACACCCTGTATAAAGAAAGCCCAAGGAAGTAAAAACCAATCCGATGTCTTATCACTCCTAAGAGATATGACGGAATTCGTGAAAACGTGTTCAACCCGTTCTTACACTCTTAGGGGTTGAAAAAGGAAAAAACTTGAAAATAAGTTTTAGGTGATTATTAAACAAGCCCGTGGAAGTGAAAGTTTTTCGATATCTAATCACACCTGAGGGATACGACTGAATTCGTAAAAATGTATACATCCACTTTACACAACCTTGGAGGTCAAATTTCAAAAAATCCTGAAAATGCTTTCTAGTTATTTATATAAAGAATCCGTACCAAAATAATGAATTTAATATTTGGAAAGACCTAATAGATATGACGAAAATTATGAAAATATATGCATTCCATTTTTACTGATAATTTTTTTTGCCCCCCTTCCGAACGCCAATGGATATATAAATTTTTTTTAAATCGGTATTACTTTTCTCGTTGATTTACATATACAATCCGAGTTTCAACTTTCTAGCATAAGCCGGTCTATAGTTAGGAAGAACACCCCCTACCTCCGTACCATACTACCCCTATAAAAAATGATATTTTTCCAACATGCTACTACTAGTTTCAGTTTTATATCAGTATAACTCGAGAACCAGCTATAAAAATCTGAACTTTTTACTTTTCACCCTCCCCCTCCCTCCCCCACCCCTCTTACCCTCTACACCCTCATCCCTTATTTTCTGCTAGGGGTTTATTAGGCCTACTTCTGGTAAAAAATTTAAGTATCTATCTAACACCGTTCTTGAGATATGAGACGTGATTTTTTAAAAAAATTCTTTATACAGAAACCGAATTTTATTTCTCTAGTGCAATTGGTTCGTGAGCTATCGTATTCTAAAGTTTTTCACCCCCCACCTTCGTACGTCACTGCCCCCTCTCAAAAATTTGTTTCCGATCTATTCTCCTAGTATACGTGCAGATGATCATTAAGTTTTAGTTTCGTGACATTAACCGTTTAGGAGATATGGATTTTTGAATGTCTCGATCTCACCTTTCGAACGTTTCGGACGCATTATTTTTCTCCCCGCTCTCACACTATCGAAGCTCTACATAACTTCCAAGTTTCAGCTTCCTAACATAAGCGGTTGATGAGAATTTTCGTCTAAAACGCATCCCCCACCTCCCCCTCACAACCCCATCCCCCAAAAAGTGGTCACATCGAGGGGCCCACCCAGTCTACTAAAAAAAAAATTTATTAAATTTCAATTTAATAGCTCATAGGGTTTGGGAGCTATACGTGTTTTTTTAGGTGCATGAGAACTTAAAATTATAATACAAGACAGAACTATTGTTGGAATGAAATTTTTTACTATATTCTGGTAGATAATTTCATGGCATTCATTTTTTAAATATGATTTCCATCATATGTTCGCCACGGCTACGAGTTAAGCCCCGAACCAGAGCCCTCTGAACTATAGCCGCGCAGTTGAATTGAACATAAAAAAACAGAGTCATAACAAACATGACAGCCCCATACAAATCGCATCAATTTTGTATGGCGGGTGCATGACTTGGATGATAAAAATCAAGTTTTCTATTAAACTGCAAGCTTTTGTTAGGCAAAGCAAAGTTAAATAGTTTATAAACATATTTAAAAATGAGAATTAGACAAGTTTTCTCATCTGGAATTCAGTTTTCATAGAAAAAATTAGGTCGAAAAAAATATCGCAATTTTCAATTCAATTTTTCAATGTCGGCATTCTGCCATTTAAAAAATGTGCAGTTAAATTGCTTATTTTTTGAAAGATAATTTTTGTTATATGAAACACATTGCATATTGCTATGATTCTGAACATTTCTTATTTAGTATCGACTCTAGAGGGTTCGTCAATTCCAAAGTTTTGTATTAAAACACCGCGCTTTGGGATAATAAAATATTGTTACGAAATCGTTCCAAAAAAGATTCTCCAATGAACTGGTATATTTTCTCGTTTTGATCCGTGACGTCACACATCACATAAAAAACGAGGCATTTCTCACGACGAACTGTCATATGTGCGCGGCCTGAGTTTAAGTTGGCCATGCCCGAACACAATGCTCCCGTTCCGTTCCGTTCCGTTCAGCTGATAAAGTAGATCTTATGGGCTGACCATGTAAATGCACACAACGGTCGTAATGGAACGGATCGGAAAAGTTGACCGAAATTCAACTTTTACGGATCACATAACCTCACTTATCGTGACGGAACGGAACGGAACGGGAGCATTGTGTTTGGGGCTTTACATGGTCCATTCGATCAGTCCAATTTTTGACTACTTTTTCCAATAAATCTGGCCGTATGGCGTCAATAGTGGCTTGAATATTGGCTTCCAATGCTTCAAGAGTTGCTGGTTTGTCGGTATAAACGCATGACTTAATATAGCCCCATAAAAAGTAATCCAGAGGCGTTAAATCGCACGAACGAGGGGGCCAGTTAACAGAACCACTTCTGGAAATTAAGTTGTCACCAAATTGATTTTCCAATAAATCGATTGTTAAGCGCGCTGTATGGCAAGTTGCGCCGTCTTGTTGGAACCAAATGTCGGCGATGTTTAGCTGATTAATTTTTGGAATCAAAAATTCAGTCAGCATGGCTTGATAGCGCTGGCCATTCACCGTAACGGCAGCTCCTTCCTCATTTCGAAAGAAATAAGGAGCGATGATGCCGCCAGCGTGTAAACCGCACCAAACAGTCAATTTTAATGGATGTAATGGTGATTCGTTAACGGCGTGAGGATTGTCTGCGCTCCATATACGGCAATTTTGTTTATTGACGTAGTCATTTAACCAGAAATGAGCTTCATCACTAAACAAAATTCTTCGATAAAAATGCTCATCTTCGGCCAGTTTCAAATGAGCCCAATCAGCAAAAATGCGACGCAAACGATGGTCATTTGGCTTCAATTCTTGCACGTGCTGTATTTTATAGGCACGTAAGCCAAGATCCTTACGTAAAATTTTCCACGTAGTCAGCACAAAGGACAAAGGCCAACAAGTTGAGAACGGCGACGAATCGACATTCCGTCCTCTTCTTCAACACTTCGCGCTACAGCAGCAATATTCTCCTCGGTACGCACATTTCTTTGTCTTGTTGATGGTTTGAATCGAGAAGAGTGAAATTAGTGCGAAAACGATCAATAACTGCACGAATTGCTTGCTCACTAGGCCGATTATGTTGACCGTAAAATGGACGAAGTGCTCTATGAACTTCGCGAACAGATTTATTTTTTTCAAAGTAAATTTCTACAATTTGGAAGCGTTGTTCTGGCGTTAAACGATTCATGATGACTTGCCAAACCTTACTGAACAGAAATGTCAACACAGTTTGACATTCTCAGCTGTCAAACCACAGTTATCGATATCGATAGTTCTCATGAACCTAAAAAAACACGCTATACTATAAGCCCTCAAACGTTTTGCGTACGGTGGACGGCGCACAGACGGACTTTTTTTGGCGGACGGCGCACAGACGAACTTTTTTTTGCGTTTTTAGTGCTTATTAGTCATGAAACGTATAAAAAAATGTTTCAGGGTAGCAAATTTTTTTTTTTAAAATCGATAACAATACTTTATTATTAAAAAAATAAGTCCTCTTTAAAAATTCATATCTCTGGTAATTTTCATCCTAGAATAATAGAATAGGGCTTATTTTAAAGGGGAAGGTTGTCGCACAATATAAAAAAATACGAATAAAAATTATCCTTGAAATTTTATTTTCAAGGATAACTATTTTGTTCTTTATCCTTGAATATCTCAAAATGCGTATTTTTCATTTTTTTTTTTTATATTTTGTAGGTTATACTGTTTTTCAAAACACACCAAAAAATTAAATTGGGATCTCAAGGGGATCGGGGTCAAAAAAATCGAAAAACATCAATGGTTCTCAATTCAGGCTAGTGTAGTTCTCCAATAATTTAATTCGATTTTTTCGACCGCGATCTTCTTGAGATCCCAAGTTAATGTTTTGAAAAACAGTATAACCTACAAAATAAAAAAAAATTTAAAAATACCCATTTTGAGATATAAATTTAGAAATAAATTTTCATGGATAATTTTTATTCGTATTTTTTTTATATTGCGACAACCTTCCCCTTTAAAATAAGCCCTATTCTATTATTCTAGGATGAAAATTACCAGAGATATGAATTTTTAAAGAGGACTCGGACACCATTATTGAAAACTTTAACATACTATAACTAACAAAAAAAATGAGATAAAAACAAAACATTGAATTCAAATTATTTTTTTCACTAGTTCTTCAAGTACAAAAGAATCGGAGATGGTAAGGTCACACCTTTGGCGATTACTGATGGAATGACCCATCTCTAAATCTCCAGTACTCAAAATTTTCTTATATAATATATCTACGAGTATAATATCAACTCACGGCCTTGGTCATGTAGATATGGTGTCATTTGTCGACCACGTAAAGCCGCCATTCAGTCCCATCATTAGGCCCAAGCCTAGTCTGGTTCTTCTTCCTAGTTAGTTAGGGGAAGTACGAATAAGCCGAAAGAAAAAACACAAAGAAAAATTTGGCGTGGACAGCACGTCTGCATCGTTCGCTGTCTAGTAGCGAACTAACTCTGAATTTACAGAATAAATAGTGTTATAGGTTTCTGAATTATTTGAAGCACATAATTATTAAAAATCAATAATTTTGTGAATGATTTATCTTCTAGATATACCATTCTAACTTTTCAATGAAATGCGGTTTTCTTATGTAATTTATCCCATGAAAATCGTGAAAAATTGCTTCAGTTTGAGTTCATATATTATTAACAAAAATGAAAATTTTTTCAAATTTGATTCAAGGATGATATTCTTTAAGATTTTTTCTAGCATTATATTGATGAAAATGACATGTTATAATAATTATTCAAGAAATAGGTCATAAAAGCACCTAAAGAACTCGGATTTACGCATTTTAAAAAATGTTTAATGGTTGTTGTTATAATAGTTATTTTTCCAAATACAATTTTGAATTTTTTCTTCATGGCCGATCTAGTTTACATACCAGCTAATAAAGTGGTGTAATTTTATTTGTTTTTTTTCTTGCTATTGAAGTGAAAAATTCACATGAAAAGAGCTATTAATCAACAAAATCGCATTTAATTTAAGCAAGCATTTGCAAAAAATTAAAATAGTGAACAAAACCAACGAAGAAATCAACAAGCCACCAAATGAAATTGCGAAACTCCGTAAAGCAGTTGAATTGATGTCAACCAGTTTTTATGAAAACGATGAAAACATGAACGAATTTTTCAAAGAAATGGTCCACATTCCAGATGCAAATAACACTATAAACCAGGGAAAACTACAACGTTGAAATCTCTATATATAAAAAGAAATGTTTGTATGTTAGTTTGTTTGTCCGGTATGCGGTCCTAAACCGTTCATCCGATTGTGATGAAACTTTGGTGATTTGTTAGCACGCCCGCGAAGGTTTCTGCATTAAGCTATTTATCTTCTTTGCCGAAGTAAAGAAGGAAGTCGTTCAACAAAGCCATCTATAAACTCATCTGAAGATTGTATTTTCGTCTCTAGCGTTGACCGGTCTGTTGACGTCCATTGGCTATAGGTAATACTTTCTACATTATTATTACTAAAAGCATTCTGAAAAGTTCCTTTACTTTTTCATATCCTGGACATTCGGTGCATTTGTTTAAAAAGCAACCAATATTAGGAGGATTGCATATTCCAACAGCAATGCACGACCGGTAGTCGTAAATTTGTGTATCTCCATTTGCAGTAAAATATTTAATACCGCAACCATCCAGCTTAAGCTTTACGTTTTGATGGATGACACACACCACACCGAATGTGTTCCAGAAGGTCCAGCCAAAACACAGTATTTGGATCGTAGGGAAGCAAATTTGGAAAATCCTATCTTCAGTTGAGGATAAGTTTCCTTAAAGTGCTGGTACACTTCCTGCAAATTCCCCAAAACCAAACGTTTTTGGACGTGATCTTTCTTGCCGTCTATTTTGATTGAAATAAGATCCTTTTTACCAGGCATGACTCGTCTTATATTATCCTTACTGTAGAAGTCTTCCACTGTCTTGATGATATCGGAAGTAAGACTTCTCCAGTATGTAGATCTCCTAGAATCTGATGTCCGTTTGTACTTTCGAACTGCATACAAAGATGTTCCGGGAAATTCTTCAGTTGTTCTTTTTCTAGTCCATTTGTCAGGACTTACAGATGAAATAAATTTCTTGATGTTTTTGTCACTGGCGGTTGAATATTCAGTCTTCAATCTGTTAATCATCTCGTCCTCTCGTGGTTGGTCCTTTTGATCTTCTTATCCAAAAATTTTTTTTGATACGATTCTTTTCATATCTTCAAGCTTTTGCTGAATATAGTTTCCTCTGGTACATCGTCTATTGTCGAAAGGTTCTTCTCCTAAATATTGAAGACATTAATTTAATGACTTCAATGCGGCTTCCATGCTGATGAATTTTTGGTCTAGCGCTTCATCATCGTTGGGCTCCACATCGGTATCCGAAGCGAAAGGTTCTTCTTCCTGGTCTAACATATCATCATCAGTAGTCTCCGTTGATGTTCCTGGTAGCATTTGAACCCTTTTCCCTTTTACAGGAAGAGGAATTTTTTACTGCTGAAGTCATCGCTGGTACCCTCGAAATCATCCATGATTGCACAGGTCGTAGATCCGATATTTTTGAACAATGTTTTGATTCTCCAAAAGGATTACAGCAATGCAATTATGAATAACGAACGTATGGTTTTTTTCCATGATTTGTAAAATAATAAATTCGATTTTGTCTTCTAAATACTGGAAGCACGACTGAATTGTATCTGAGGCAAGCCCGTATTTATATACATACCTACCAAAAAAGGACATTTACTTGATATCCATTTTTTTATTGCTTTACCTGCCTACCTATTATTTTCTGGTTAGTAAGATATACCAAATGAGATAATTCTTGTTATTTTCAATTTAATGGTTTTTGGGATAAATCTAATATTATAGAAAACACCCATCTTGTTAACCAATTAGTAGCTCAATTAAATTATTATCGAACTAAACTAGCTTAAATTTATGATTTTAACAGCTGGCCATATATCTAATATCATAAAATTAAATACTCTTTATATACGAGTAAGTAATTAAAATAATTGTAATTTTTCTATGAAATACTTTGGAACCACTAATGTTCTTAGATTTTTTTTACCCCAATACCAATGAGATCCCAAGTTGATTTTTACTTTATTATTTTTTAATAATAAAGTATTGTGATCGACCTGAAATTTAAAAAAAATTTGCTACCCTGAAATTTTGTATTTACACGTTTTAGGACTAGTAAACACCAAAAAAGCAAAAAAAAAAATGTCCGTCTGTCCGCCGTAGACGCCGTACGCCGTACGCCGTACGCAAAATCGTTTGAAGGCGCGTAGCTCCCAAACCCGTTGAGGTATTAAGTTGAAATTTTTATGGTGGGTAGATTGGGTGAACCCCTACGGATGGTATCTTTTAAGGGGGTGGGGGTGTAAGGGGGGACGAAGGGGGAGCGTTTTAGACGAAAAATGTTGGTTTCCAGATCTCAGGAACCACTTATGCTAGGAGGCTGAAACTTGGAACTTATGTAGTACTATGATAGTGGACTCATTTTCGATAAGAATTAAGGGGTGTGGAAGTGGGGGGGAAAACAATGAGTCGAAAACGCATGAAAGCCGGGATTGGAACATTCTAAAATCCATATCTCCTGAACGATTGATGTCAGAAGATTGAAATTTTGTGGTTGCCCTTAGGGATACTTGAAGATTAGACAAGGGCTAAAATTTTTAAGAGGGTAGGTGGGGTGTGGGGTTGGGGTGTGAAAAACTTTGGATTACAATATCTTCCGAACCAATTGCACCAGGAAGATAAAATTTTGTTTCTGTATATGGGATCACAAGAGGAGTCTAATAAACGTAAATTTTTTGAGGGGGGAGGTGGGGCACGAAAGTGGGGGGATAGCAATTTCTAAAAAAATTTCATTTATATATCTCAGAAACTGTATCAGATATGATCTTGAAAATTTTACAGGAGTTGGGATCGGTAAACCTCTAGTAGGGAAAAAAAATTTGGAAAAAAAATTTGATTTTATTTCTCGAAAACCGTTATGAGTGGAAAGCTAAAACTTTAGGATTATATAGACCAACTATAAAGACATCCTAGAAAAATAAAATTTTTCATAGGGGTAGCAAGGTACGGGGGTGAGGGGTGGTTTTTTATATCTCAGAAACGGCTTATGCTAGAAAGTTGAAAGTTAGTACGTATATGTAGATGTGCTATTAGAGTAACTAAAGCAAAAAAAAAGTTCAGATTTTTATTAGTGTTCAGAGGTTGAGTAAAAAAAATGTCCGTGAATCCACATTTTCACGAATTTCGTCAACACTTTTGGACATGTTGAGCTATCAAAGCAATTTTACTTCTGCGGGCTATTTATATAAGCGCCTACTAACGATCTTCAAAAATTGTCGATATCCAACCCCTAAGGGGGTGTAAATTGGTTGTGTACATATTCACGAATTCTGATATATTCCTAAGGTATATTGAGATTTGGAATTCACTTTTACTTCTATAAGCTTTAAACGTAGTCGGGGAAAAACCGATTTAAGTATTTTTCTCAATTAAACCCCCTGGGGTATTGTTCAAGTTTTCACTGATTCCGAAAATCTCTTAGGTTTAATGTGATCGAATTCGCTTTTAATAATATGAATTATTCTATTGATAAAAAAATACGTAAATAAATAAAAAAAGCGGCCAACAGTCTGGGCGCAACTTTATTATTTTATGGGTAGAAGTCCGAAACGTGTTTAATGATGAGATGCAGTGTAGTGTGCGACTGACAACCTAAGAAATAACCAGGAGGCTATTTGGAACGTTATTTTTTAGATTGCCAGTCGCATAGTAACCCACACCGCATCTCATCATTAAACACGTTTCGGACTTCTACCCATAAAATAATAAAGTTGCGCCCAGACTGTTGGCCGATTTTTGATATGTTTCGAAAAACAGTATAATACACAAAATATAAAAAAATAAAAAAAAACAAAAAAGGACAAAATCGTTATCCTTAAAAAAACATACTGCAGTCACGATCGGCTGCAAGCCAATCGTATAATACTCTAGATGAATACTGACCTCCGATTTATATTGTAGTTGGGGATAAAGTAGAATTACGTGTGTGCATGTTGTATGTCCTTTATTAAGGACTGCCATTAGATTGCTACTCAAAACTAAAAGACAATATTTAGTGTTTAACTTCATACCTTGAACTGGGTAAGTCATCGAAAAAAAATGTCCTTTTTGAAGGACTTTCATATGGGAGGTGCA
Organism: Beris morrisii; assembly: GCA_951812415.1. Taxonomy (NCBI): domain Eukaryota; kingdom Metazoa; phylum Arthropoda; class Insecta; order Diptera; family Stratiomyidae; genus Beris; species Beris morrisii. The sequence continues at coordinate 100,905,655 of OX638311.1, forward strand.
GGAAGGACTCACTCGATTTCTTACATATTTATCCTTTTCCTTGGAACCATTCAAAAATTAATGTGTACAAAATTTCAAATTCGTAGCTTGAAGCGTTCAAAAGTTATCGAAAAATATTGTTGAACACGTGTCTTAAGGATATTTTGTATGGCAGCTACCAGAAGGAGTAAAAGGATTTTGCTGACTAGTAAACTTGAACTTCGTTTTCACTCAAAACTAATTTGTACAAAATTCCGAGTTCATAGCTAAAAGATTACTTGAGTTATAGTGAGTTCCGTAAATTAAGTGAAGACTTTTTGACAGGATATTTATATGGCAGATACACGAAGGACTAATAGGATTTTCTTGATAATCATACATTTAGCTCCAACTATTGGAAAAATAACACATACAAAATTTCAAAGACGTAGGTCGAACCCTTCTGAAGTTATCGGCAATATTCTTGAACACGCGTTTTAAGGACATTTTGTATGGCAGCTACCAGAAGGAGTAAAAGAATTTCGCTGATTAGTTAACTCGAACTTCCTTTTCACTCAAAACTAACTTGTACAAAATTCCGTATTCGTAGCTAAAAGATTATTTGAGTTATAGTGAGTTTCGTAAATTAAGTGAATACATTTTGACAGGATATTTGTATGGCAGCTACACGAAGGACTAACAGGATTTTCTTCATAATCATATATTTAGCTCCAACTATTGGAAAAATAACACAAACAAAGTTTCAATGTCGTAGCTTAAACCCTTCTGAAGTTATCTACTAATATTCTTGAACACGTGTTTTAAGGACATTTTGTATGGCAGCTACCAGAAGGAGTAAAAGGATTTCGCTGATTAGTAAACTCAAACTTTCTTTTCACTCAAAACTAACTTGTACAAAATTCCGTATTCGTAGCTAAAAGATTATTTGAGTTATAGTGAGTTTCGTAAATTAAGTGAATACATTTTGACAGGATATTTGTATGGCAGCTACACGAAGGACTAACAGAATTTTCTTCATAATCATATATTTAGCTCCAACTATTGGAAAAATAACACATACAAAATTTCAAAGTCGTAGCTTAAGCCCTTCTTAAGGTATCGACCAATATTCTTGAACACGTGTTTTAAGGACATTTTGTATGGCAGCTACCCGAAGGAGTAGGACGATTTTGCCCGTTAACGAACTTAGCCTTACAAATTCAACCAAACATCCAGATTCAAAATTTCAAGATCCTAGGTGAAGGCGTTCTTGAGTTATCGTGTTCACGGACAGACGGACGGACGGACGGACGGACGGACGGACGTCAGGCGGATTTGAGGTTTTTGGCCACAAATAAACAAAAAATAATATATAACTTTTTTTCGTCCGAGGCTTGGTTCTATGCGTTACAAACTTTTGGGCTGGATTAAACTTATAATACTCTATATGATTTCATCTAGAGTATAAACATTTTTGAGATATGAACTTTCAAAGAGAACTCGGACACCATTTTTGAGAAATCTTTAACATACTACCATATATGTATACTACTATCAAAAAAAATTAGATAGAAAAAAAAATTATAATTATATTTTTTTTTTTCACTAATTCTTCATGTACACAAATTTTCAAAAGAATCGGCGATGGAAAGGTCACAAAATTGGCCTTTTTGCGATTCTTGATGGAATGACCCTAGGGGAAATTCCATTACATAGAGGATACATTATACTTCATTATCTCTTATTAGTCTCATATAACATTTCTTTATCGCAGATTTGACAAAATAACCATAGTTGACGAATTTGTTAAGGAAGGGGGGGAGGGGTATGTCCCACTCTTATTGACCGCCACTGCATATGCTCCTACTTTAACTTCAAATTGCTGATGAAAATGCATAAGTAACAGATCAGAATTTAAAATCGATTTAGTTTTCTCGAACGATCTGTTGACCAGTCCCATTCAGCGTCTTTGGTGAGAAGACGCCAAATCCAACGGCAATCTAAATTCCCGCATTTGTCGTACAAATTGTCCGTAATAATTCATCATACCGATAAATGACCATAGAGTCATTATAACAGTTGCGGGTGGCATTTTTTTAATGGCTTGGATTTTTTCAGTCAAAAATAAATCCTAGATATTAATAATTTTCTCCGAACTCGCGGAGTTCATTTAGTGCCTCAACATGTTGGTTAATTAAAGTTCTATTAAGGCCACGAGGATGCGATGACTTGAGATGCCAATATAAATTAAACGGAAAACCGTAATTCACAGAAAATATATCTTAGAAGTTGAAAGTCGTGTGAAAGTTCATCACACTTATTCAAGAACACGGCCAACTATGCGGCTTACATTCGATTCCCATTCCCGGCACATGCGATCATTGAAAACGTTTGAAACTGCTTTATCGATTTCTTTCAAAAAGGGTGTTTCAAACCAAGTTTTTGGGTAACATAATGTCTAATCTCTATCGTAAGGCCCATCCTTTTTCATGGTGGCCTGCTATGGTGGACAGCCCTGGACAAAAGCGTGCACAAGAATAGTCTAACGAAAGTGCAGAGGGCGGCTTGCTAAGGCATCACAGGGGCTTTGCAATCAACGCCAACAGCTGCAATGCAGATTATGTTGCTTCTGCTCCCAATAGATATTCAAATCACGAATGCTGCTGCCAAGAGCGCCCTGAGACTAAAAGAGTCTGGTGGCTGCTGGATATCTGCAGATTATGGGCATAGCAGAATTCTATCATTATTTCCACATTGTGGGCTTAGCGAACTCACCGACTATACAATTCCGTGTCTAAGCTTCGATACAGTATTCCATACCCGTTTCCCTACGAGGGGAGACTGCGATAATTAAAAAGTGATAAAAGAATCTGAAGTTGCTGTATTCTCGAATGGGTCAAAAATGGATACTGGAACAGGGGCAAGGATTCTCTCAGCCCACATGAATATTAAAGTATCCTTTCATCTGCCGAACTACTGCAGTATTTTTCAAGCCAAGGTATTTGCCTAAGCAGTGCAGTGGATATACTAAATTCCGCGACAAATCTTCCCAAAGAGTCGTGTATAAAGATTTATATAGACAGCCAAGCAGCAATGAAAGCTCTAAGCTCCAACCTAGTCAAATCTAAGCTAGTGAGGGAGTGTAGGGAGCGTGTGAAAGCGTTTTCTTGTGCTGAGTTCCGGTACACAAAGTGATACCAGGAAATAAGGCAGCCGATGAGCTAGCCAAAACTGGATCTGAAATGGCTGCTATACATGAAACCCAAGCGGTAAAAATACCCCTCACTTACGTCAAGAGTAATCTTGACAGAAAGGCAATAGAGCTGACCAATGGTAGATGGTTTAACCTAACTACGTGTGAAACCTCCAGGCAGCTATGGCCAGTAATACATCCTAGAAGGACTGCCGATCTTCTCAAAACAAGTCGTTTAGAAACCCCTTACATTGCGGCAGTCATAACGGGACACTGTCTCTTTGGCAGACATGCACAATGCCTAGACGTTCAATATAATGACTTATGCAGAAGCTGAAGAAGTGGAGAAAAGGAAGAGAGCGTTAGGCATCTACTTTGTGAGTGTCCCCAGACAGCCAGCTGCAGTGTTGCCAAGTATTTTTCTTGGTTGAGCACTAAAATATGAAATTTTTAGCGTTAATTTCAACTTAAAGGCACTTAAATTAAATTTTTTTCATATCAATCGCAGGCATATTCAAATAAAGGTCGAGCGGTAAAACTAATTTTTGACCGCTGAGACGATATTTTGAGCACCAAATTTAACGCTCAAAGCACTAAATTGGCATCACTGGCCAGCTGTAGGTTCAGAGCCATGGGCAGCTACTTCTTCTCCAGTTTCGGGGACATGAGTGAAACACGAATTGATGAACTAGCCAAGTTCATTCGCACATGTGGCTACTAGCTTTTCCCCTGTAATATGATAACTCCCTACATGGGACTACATTAAGGTATCACAATGGACCAACCGAATGGTCTAAGTGAGTCGATCCATAGTTTGGATGGCTGCCACCATAACCTGACCTAATCTAACATAATGTCTAATATTCTAACACTTCATATGCAAGAGAAGAATCGCAGCAAATATTCCTGTATTTAAGGTCAATTACTTTTTGAAAAAGCCTTAACAATGCGACTACCTCAATGCGGATTTTAACTCTTTCTTAATATCACGTTTCCACTGTCCCGGAATCTCGCAATTTCGCAAACCTACACGTAAATCTACTAGATTCTGAAACCGACTTGAACAGTCCTGAAATTTATATTTCACCACGTTCACACTTCACCATAATATTCACTGTTACATATTTTAAATAAATTTTTCAGGCTATTTGCTTGAAATGGCAGGTTGAAATTATATAATTTAATTTTTTGATTTCTACTACAGGACAAATTTCCACGTCCCTGAAGTTAGCGGACACTTTTTGGCGGAATCGGTTGAATTCTTCACCATCATTTATTGCGAAAAGCATAAATTTATTGCTTCAAAATTGTGATTTTTACGGGGTTTTCCGCTAAATTGAGATGAAGTTAGCGGGATTTTTTTTTAAAAATAACCCAATCGCAAGTTGACTTACATTACGGGTTAGCCCTAATTTATTGCGAAATGCTTAAATTTATTGCTTAAGGGTGAAACCTCCTTTCCTTTATCGGGTAAAAAAAAGTCGGTTTTTGTAAATAGTCGTAATCGATTACTAAACTATTCAAGAATATTCTCTGAAAAAATTTCAAGTCGATATCTGCAGTGTGATGAGTATATAGTATTTTTATGTTTCCAAAACTTTAAACGCGTTTTTCTCGAAACATCATTTTTCGATTTTGCGTACACGATTGAGAAAATTTTACTTTATTCGATTTGGCTTTATGATGGCTCATTTTAAAGATAATTACATTATCATATGCTTTTTGAAAAACAATTTTTTACATATTTTTTATTTTTTTTTTAAATTTACTTTAAATTTAAAACTGTGTAAAAACATGCTTTTCTTTAAAATACTCGACATCATCTAGAAGCCAGTGTCATAAACTTTACAAAAAAAAAATTTTTTTTTTGTTCAGATCAAAATTTAGGACGCTAGAATTTAGGACGCTAGAATTTAGGACGCTAGAGTGTACGCAGCTAAGCAACTCAATAAACGAGATGATATTAACATGGCATCCATTTTTATATTAAACATCGATTTTTAATGTGAAAAAATTACACTGTGTTCTTAAATGACGCATCAAATTGTCATACAAATTTCAAAGCGTTTCGAGTTATTATACCTGAGAAAATAATTCGTGAAAATCATGTATTTTTCGGCTACGTAAAGGAGGTTTTCACCTTAATTCTTAATAGAAAACGCTCTACCATGTTCCCCGCAAACTCAAGGATAATTTTTATTCGTAACCTTCCCCTTTAAAAAAATCATTATTCTTAAAAAAAACTCAAGGATAACCTTCCCCTTTAAAATAAGCACCATATTATTATTATATGATAAAAATTACCAGTGATATGAATTTTCAAAGAGGACTCGGTCACCATTTTTGCGAAATCTTTAACATATAATACTATAGCTAACAAAAAAATAAGATAGAAACAAGTTGGAATTACATATTTTCTTTAACTAATTCTTCGAGTACATAAATTTTCAAAAGAATCGGTGATGGTAAGGTGTGACCTTACCATGTGGTCGATTCTTGATGATATGTCCCATATATTCCTTTTTATAAAGTTCTGCTATGTTCCGAATAAAGAATGTTTATGATTCGTTTAAGTAGATGTATAATATCTTGTGTTTAATGATTTATATTTAACAGTAAGAATATACGCCATATTACCCGAAATTACCCTATATCAAACAAAAAATTGCAATAACGGGTTAGATTTAAAAGTGAACGATATTATTTTCGGATGCATAAGAAACACCAGTTTTGAAAGAAATTTTGAGACCAGTGTGAAAACGGTTTGGTGAAACAAAACTCACATGAAAAATTTTCCAGTGAATTTTATTTGGGTGCTTTGTCGAAGACATGCAAAAGGAAAGATAAAGGGATAATTACCAACGGTCAACGGAGGTAATCAAAACTGTAAAAGTAAAAATAATAATAATAACATTCCATCGATTGTTCGCAATATAATGTCCTTTGAAATTATATCCGCAAGTGATTGATGTTTGACTCCATATTTTATGTACTACAAGATCGTCCCATTCGCCCCCATCTTTGAATCCAATGCAAATCAACTTGCGATTAAGTAATTTTTCAAAACAAATTTCGCTAAATTCACCTTCTTTTAGCGGAAAACCTTGTAAAAATCACAATCCTGGAGCAATAAATTTGAACTTTTCGCAATAAATTAGGGCTAACCCGTGTTGTAAGTCAACTTGATTTTTCAAAAAAAATCTCGCTAACTCCATTTTCATATAGCGGAAAACCCCGTAAAAATCACAATTCTTAAGCAATAAATTTAAGCTTTTCGCAATAAATTAGCAATAAATGATGGTGAAGAATTCAACCGATTCCGCCAAAAAGTGTCCGCTAACTTTAGGGACGTCAAATTTCCATTACTGAAAATGGTAAAATCGTACAAAATAAGTTATAAATTTTGACACAACAGTTAAACAGTCACCTGCTAAATTATGTTAAGGGCTCATATACCCCTGCACGCGTTGATAACTGAGTAAATTTTAAAAATTATTATAAAGGTTTTTTTTTTAATATTAACATTGTTTTTTACGGGTATAAGTCGACTACTTATGAAAATCATGGAGCCTCCTGGTCGGCATCATAACTTCACCAAAAATATTTCAATTTGCAAAAATAAAAAAGAATCTTGTAAAATAATGTAGTAGTTATAGTCTGACGGAGGGAATTTTTTTTTTTCAAAATGAAATAAGTTACAGTATTTCAAACTTTAGTAATCAGTTTTTTAAAAAAAATTTGCGTTTAATAATTTATAAAAAAAATTTCCAAGCAAAAAATTAAAAAAACCTCTCGTCAGACTATAGAGAAAATAGTTATCAAAATTTAAAAAAAAAAGTTGAAAAATATTGAAAATTGACTGAGTTATCGTGACGACCATGTCTAAAAACATAGTTTCGAGAAAAATGCGTTTAAAGTTTTTGGTAGGTACAACGTGAAGTTACGGCTAGTCTCCCATTCCAGCTTCGTACTGTACACCTCCTTACTCTTGTATCTTCGTGTTTTTCACAGATGGTCCTATAAATGACCTTGTTTTCTATGAAACCCAGCTTTTGCGAAAAAAATAAATGCTAAACGCTGCTGTTGAGAGTGGCGCGGCAATTAGCCAGGAAGCAGCTCCAAACCGATGTCTGGTCACATTTATTGCTATAACTTTGTAATGGAGTGGAATTTTCTAAATTCTATTTTTTTTTTAATTCTTAAAAGTATAAAAAATTAAAATCTGTAAAAAAAATCTGTTTTTTAAAATTTCAGGGGTATATGAGCACTTAAACTAAATCTATTAATGCAGTGAAAACACAGTTCTCTGAATTTCGATATTTCGGGGCAGTGGAAACATGGCATTTGTTTCTAAAAAGTGAATAATCGTTCACACATTACAATAATTTAAAATTGAGGAACTCACAGTTCACTTTACCACCGTCGTATTCCAGATTAAGGGTGAATGTCAAATACGGGCGTAGTTCGCGGGTGTGATATATGTAGGTCAAAAACAGTGATATTAAGTATATACGGTATGTTAAAATAAACGGGAATGTAATATCTGGCCAAAAGTAAATAGCATATTTCGAAATCTACGTTTGACGTCTGTTGGCTATTGATACGGAATGATCCTGGCAGTGTTTTTTCAACAAAAGTGTACCCACCACCATGCGAGTTTCCAAAGCATGTATACACAACCGTGCTCACTTCTCACAACACCCCGCACACCTCACTCTACAGTATATCACACACGGTCACGAAGCTGTCTAACCTGAGTAACTTTTCTGAAAACTCTTTTTTATATACAAACTCTTTTATTAGCCTCATATAAGATTTAATAGAGGTTAAGTATTTCATCTAGTTTTTCAGTAAGATTAAAGGTACCGTCTCTCTATCCGAGGAGCAGAAAGCTTATAAAAATGTAATGTGATGTTCGAAAAAGCACCATGCTCGGACCAGCCATACTCGGACCAAGTTAGAAACTACAATTTAATGTGTATAAAGTACTGAAATCGTTAAACAAACCTTTCTTCATTTTTCTACTTTAGTAAGCTCACCCACGTTTACAAGACAAAAAAGAGCAAATCTTGTAACAAAAAAAATATAACATATTAAACGTAAAGGTACATAACAATTTCCTTTTTATAAGCAGATGAAGGAACCATCGCTTTGTACGTAATCCAATTTAGTTTTCTTCACCTTTTTTATAGTCTACCATCCTGTTTATGTTGCCGATAAAATCCTGCTCGCAACCTGAATGAGGAAATCAATTTTCTTTCAAGAGTTATTGGCTGTGCCTGTGTATGTGTATGTAACAATACAATATATCTCGAAAACAAAACACTAATATAATTTAATGTGTACTTCGAAATTTTAGGAATATGTATTCATGTTCGATGTGCACAAGAATATCAATGATAACGTTAACGACATAAGTTATCCCAATCTAAGAATAAACACTTCCAGCAGCTCTCAAGTCTATAGAACAGATTATTTTAAATAGTAGATTTTATGTTAATACCCATAGTAATAGTAATAGATATTAATTACAAGCTATTAACGAATCTTTCAAAAACCACAATGTATTACCATGAGGCGTATATACCATTGCTACATACCAACATACTCGTAGTAAGTACGTAGCTATATGAATATTCGGTGAACATACATATATATTACATATATTTCTCTTGCTGTCTTCTTTATTCACCATGGTAGCTAAACATGCGTGTATGTGTATGCGTTTTGTTACTTCCCGAAACAATTCAGATATGCAAATTGTATCTCGTGTAGCTGACGTCTTTACAGCAAACACAAATTATACCCTTGCATATAGGTTCGCCAAATTAGACCGCCACCAACGACGACCAGAAGGCAACAAAACATCATCAACTTTCAAGTTTCTCCTTTTACCCACTACCCAAAAACCATTCGGCTCAAGGAACCAAACCTTGGGAAATTTTGCACATCTCAGGGACTCCAGAAAGGAAGGAAGCAAAAACGTGAAAGGAAAAGATGATGGGTCGCCTTAGGCTTTCCCTCTAATTAAATTAATTAAATAATAATTTTTATGGTGAAGCCATTAGAGGAAGATACGGAACGAATAGGAAAACAAGAGCTCCGAAAAAGGGTTAATGTACTTTAAAAGGGACAGTTTTCAACTTTTTTTGGCATTAACTAGAAATTCAAGAAGACGCTCTATAAATCATGTCTATTCCATTCAAATAATATTTAAGCAATGTTGTAAAATGAGTTCATCAATTGTATATGATTAGAAATGACAAAAAAAATTTGTCAAAATGATTAAATTATTATATTATTGGAAATTTAAGAAGAGCGTGTGGGGTGTTTAACTGAACGTAAACAGCTGGTGCAACAAACACTCCCCACACATCATTAATTTAAATAGCCGGTTGTTTGGTTTCAATTAAATTGAAATCAAGTAACCGGTTTCAACTAAATAAAAAAAGAAAAAAATTTTTTTTTGGTGACATTTGGAGTCGGAGAAAAATAGTCGAACTAAAAATAGAAAGAATCGAATTAATTTAACTGTGAAAATATTTTCACTTACCTCGTTTTAATTAGTTTTATATTTTTGAAACTACAATGTCCAACGAGGATTTTATAAATCCGTTGACACGGGACACCGATATTGCTACTTCTCTCCGACTTGATTCTGATGCATCTGCGAATAATCTCCTTGCGCGATTGGCTGCGGTGTCGATTCAGAAATTACCTTTCTGGACATCGAACCCAACTGCATGGTTCAGGATTATGGATACGCAATTTGCAGCCATATCCATAACCACAGAATTAACGCGATTCAACCATGCACTCAGCATGTTGAGTTCGATAGAATGCGAGCAGGCAATGGATATCATCGAACACATTCCACCTACGACTACTCCATACACCTATTTAAAAGATGCGATGATCCGTAGATTTGGCGAATCTGAGGACGCCAAGTTAAAGCGACTGGTCGGTGGATTGGATCTTGGCGATTGTAAACAATCACAATTGCTGAATAAAATGAGATCCCTGGCCGGTACTAGTATTACGGATGAGATATTTAAAAAAAATTAGGCTTCAACGTCTGCCGTCTCAGACTCAATCAACTTAGGTTTCGTGAGTAAGGTTCCCTCGAGGAACTGAGCAGCATCGCCGATAGAATTGCGGAAACGTCAATTTCTACACAAATTGCCAGTACTTCTTCTGCGAATCCGACAAATATACAGCAATTAAGTATGGAATCGCTACAAAAGCAAATTGCAGTGTGGTCAAATTCTATCAGCGACCTAGTTTAAAACTCAATCGGTAGAAACACTGTACTTAACTTCAACAGACATTCACGTGGTAGAAGTGGTAGTTCCAATGGTCGATCGAAAGTTCGTCGCGATCGGGCAAGGGTTACTGCTTCTACCATGAAAGTTTTGGTGATAAAGCTACCAAATGCCGTGGGAAATGCAATTTTCCAAAATCAAAAAACTAGGTCGAGTGTTGAACATGGCAACTTCCGGCAGAAGTCCGACCTCTAGTCGCCTGAACATTTCGGACGAAACCTCCGGCTTACGTTTCCTCATTGATACCGGCGCAGACATTTCGGTGATCCCAAAACGCTTGAATGATTATCGAAACGCGAATCAAAACTTGGTCCTGATCGCAGAGAACTGCACCAAAATTACGACTTACGGCTTAAAATTTCACTCAAATTACGACGAGATTTTCAATGGAACTTTATTGTTGCTGACGTGGACCGGCCAATTTCAGGGACCGATTTCCTAAAACATTTTGATCTGGTCGTTGATCTCAGACGACGTTGTCTGATCGACTCACTCACGAACGTCAGCTCAGCCGCAGGTCAGGTTTTGAAGGAACCTTCAACAGCACTTTCTGTTCTTGCAGCCATGCACGAGAACCCTCGGGTTACAGCACTACTCTCTAAACACGAAAAGATTTTACACTCAAGCACAGAAATTTCACTTAAGATGTATACGGTCCGTCATTTCATTGTCACGAAAGGGCGACTGACATTTTCCAAACTACGACATCTTTTGCCCAATCGTTTATCGATTGCGAAGGCTGAGATTGGCAGAATGGTGGATCGCAGCATCTGCAGACCATCAGATAGTCCTTGGGCTTCACCACTTCACATGGCCCGCAAAAAGGATGGAATTTGGCGACCTTGCGGGGATTATCGGGCGCTCAACGAGAAAACAGTCCCGGATGAATATCAGATCCCGCACATTCAGGACTTCGCCAAGCAACTAGATGAAATGGAATTGGAATGTGCATATCATCAAATACCTCTGAACGAGGATGACGTTCCACGGCAATCTCGACACCTTTCGGTCTGTATGAGTTCGTGCAAATGACTTTTGGATTGCGCAATGCTGCACAAACCTTTCAAAGGTTCATCTTTACAATTTTGAGGGATCTAGCTTTTTGTTTCGTCTACATTGACGACATCTTGATCGCCTCAAAATTAGAAAGGGAGCACATCGTTAACCTCGACACTCTTTTTCAACGTCTTGAAAAGCACGGTTTGGTGATCAATTTCGCGAAATGCCACTTCATTAAGAATCAGGTTGATTTTTTGGGGCTGTGTTACAGCAAAAAGTATCGGGTGCCTCGCAGCCTTTGGCATTCTTTTCGAAAAAACTTTCTGCAGCATAGCGAAAATATAGTGCATACCATCGCGACCTTTTGTCAGCTTACGTTGCCATAAAGTAGTTCAAGTTCATGCTGGAAGGCAGAATTTTCACTCTTTCCACTGATCACAACTCATCTTCGCTTTCAGAAAAAATTCTGAAAAAGCATCTCCAGAATCAGCTTCGACATTTGGATCTCATTGGTCAGTTTACAACAGATATTCGACACATATCTAACGCGGGCAACGTTGTCGCCGATGCATTATCTTGTGTCGGCGAGCTTGTAATTCCACCAACTGTGGATTACGTTCAGATAGCAAATGTACAACTATAAAACTATAAAAATATAAAACCCTGAATGCGACTTTATATTTAGCAAAAACGCGCGAGCAAGGACATCGCAACCGAAAAAAAGAGCTTCAACTTTGTACGTACGATTATAGTACGTAAACCCTACGTGTAATAATTCGGATAGTTCTTTAATAAAATATTCCAAGTAGATATTCGTATCTGGAGGCTTAATCTATTCCTTCTTTTTCATCTCTTTATTTTGATTACTGAAGCATCCGATAATACCCTGGATACACGCTCGTATACAAATCATAATATTGTCAATATCACCAGTGTATCACCCAATATTATGCATATAGTACGTCAACGAGCTGATATCTACATAATATCCAACCTGTTTCCTAGTATATAAATTCGATGATTTTATACCAGGAGGCTATTTGGAACGTTATTTTTTAGGTTGTCAGTCGCATAGCAACCTACACCGCATCTCATCATTAAACACGTTTCGGACTTCTACCCATAAAATAATAAAGTTGCGCCCAGACTGTTGGCAGATTTTTTCTATTTACTTACGTATATTTTTTATCAGTAGAATAATTCATAGTAGTAAAAGCGAATTCGATGCCTATGCCATTTAAAGCCTCCCTAATTGCTTCCACTGTTACGTTGTTGAAAGCCCCCTCAACGTCAAGAAATGCCGCCAGCATGAATTCCTTACTTTCCAAACTAAACTCTATAGACCCCACTACTTCATGTAGGGCTGTGTCTACGGATTTCCCTCTGATGTACGCGTGCTGAGCGTTAGACAGCAGCCTGTTATCGCATAATCTCCGAATGTATGTTTCTATAAGCCTCTCCAGCACCTTAAGAACGAATGACGATAGACTGATAGGTTGAAAGTCCTTCGTTGTCGTGTGACTGGGTCTTCCCGCCTTGGGAATGAAAACTACACGTGCCTCTCGCCAGGCCCGTGGAACATACCCTGCTCGTAAGCAGCTCCTGAAAATCGTACTCAACCAGCCGAGGATTGACCCGGAGGCTCTCTGCAGCATGATTGGCCTAATGCCGTCTGGTCCCGGTGATTTGAAGGGAGCAAAAGAGCTTATGGCCCATTTGATCGTGTCTTCAGCCAGGAGCTCTTCCATTCCATTTGGTATAACCAAATTGGTTCCAGAAAAGCCCCTATTATCCATAGAATAGGGGTCCACCAGTGTACTACCAGGGAAGTGAGTGGACATCAAGAGCTCCAGAGCCTCCTGACTGGTCTCCACCCACGACCCGTCACTCCTCTTTATGTAGCTAGGTGAGCACGGCTCCTGCGAAAGTACTTTCCGGAGCCTGGACGCCTCACTACATTCACCTATTGATGCGCAGAAGTTCTTCCACGACTCCCTTTTGAACTTTCTGATCTTGTATTTGAAGACCCTGACACTGGCTTTATAATTGTCCCAGTCTTCCATCTTCCTATCACGCTTCGCCCTATTAAAAAGCTTCCTCGAAGATTCCCTGAGTTCCCTTAGTTCGCTATTCCACCAAGGTGGATTAACTTTCTTTGGAGCCCTAGGTAGCGGGCAGGATTTCTCGAAGGCCGTTACCAGAAAGGTATTGAAAGTCCCCACACTTGCTTCAATCGCATCCCTACTTGCCGTTCTGTGATTCTATTGAACCTATCCCAATCCGCCCTTCTGGGGTTCCGTAGGAACTGCCTTTTCTCCCGCTCAAAATGTATTTGAAATAGGATCCAACAGTGATCCGAGAATGACGGTTTATCTGAAACCTTCCAATTATTAACCTTCAGCGTTCCGGAATTGGTGGCAAGCGTAATATCCAGAACCTCTTGTCTGTTCCGCACTATGAATGTAGGATCTGAGCCCACATTGCATATCCTTAAATTAGATCCCAGTATAAAATCAAAAAGAGACTTACCCCTTTCGTTGGTGTCGGTGCTTCCCCATTGTGAATGATGCGCGTTCGCATCACATCCGATGACCAGGTCCCATCTACTGCTCCCTGCTAGCTGCCGTACTAACTGCGGTGGAACTTCGCTTCCGTCGTATGGTAGGTAGGCCGACGCCAAGCATATCGGCTTACCCATTTCCCTCTCTAGCTGAATTGCCGTTATATCTTCATTACTGTAATTGTTTAACAAAAATGCATTAAGCTCGCTTTTTATTAATATACATGCCCTTGGTTTACCCTCGCATTTCCTGTAGTGGAGCTTATAATTCCGGAGTCCGAGCCCCTGGATGACGTTCTTGCCATTCACCCAAGGCTCCTGAATTAGCGCCACCGAGACTCCCTGTTCTGCCATTAAGGCCACCAAGCAAGCGGTTGCCACCTTACTGTCGTGGAGGTTGATTTGAATCACCTCCAACATCAGTAGGTACCGCCTATTCCCCTGTTCTGTTGGGCTGGCTTCACCATTACCCTACCCAATCCGAAGCGCACCATACCCTTACAGGTCTCCAGGTACGACAGTGACTCCCTGCTGAGCGATAGAAGGTAATGCTGGCCAAACTCCTGCTTCGGTCCCACCTTCAGCACCTTCCAATTTTCCGTCTTAAGGTCCCTGTTCTGGAACCGGAGAAGATCCAGAACCTTCTCCTCCTCCAAGAATGGTCTCGGGATCCAAACCCAGGCCTTCGGCAGGACGTATTTGGCCAGTTCCGTCGGAGAAACCACCTTGAGCTTGGCCCCTTCCCAGATTTCGCCCAAATTATCTATCACCCTCGAGATAAGCTCCTTGGATGCCTCGTTACCACAAGCTATTACCTTGTGGCCATTATCCCAGCCTGCTCCGTCAAACTGTAGCTCCAGATCGGAAGCCCCCGACCGATATTGGGTCAGCATCGCATCGAGAATCAGACCCTCGATCCGAAGCCACTGGTCCATCAGAAGTCAGCCACTGGGCTCCTGCTCGTTGACAAGGGCGATGCGGAGTGGTTGACGTAGAAGCTTTAGCCTTCTTCGCCTCCCTTGCTGCCACTGCATCGTCCGACCTGCCCCGCTTCGTCCTAAAGTCCTCCCTTCTTTCCTTCGCTTTCCCCTTGGATGGTTCGACCCTAGGTCCGGTCGTCGCTTCCGTGGGTTCAGCTTTGGACTCCCTGACTACCCTACTCCATACCCCGGGTTTGGTTCCCGAGGGTCCGGCCTTAACCGCCCCTTGCCCTACCTCAGCTGTAATGCCTGAAGGTCGAACTTCCGTCCTTAGCCTCCCCTAAGCTTTCACGCCTGAGCGACCGGCCTCCTGGATACGCGGAGCTGATGCCTCCGCACTCGCCGCTAGAGCGACAGCCCTTGTTTTGCAGTCGTCCAAATACTTCCTCAAGTGTTCGTCCGCCGCAATGCCCTTGGCTCTCTCGTACTGCTCTTTCTCCCAGTCGCTGAGCCGACTAAGGTCCATAGCCTCGTACTTCGAGATCTTCCTCAAGGCCGAGCGCATCCTACGCTTCGCCTGTAGGTGTGTGCTGGCCCTGCCTTTGCCCAACGTTGTCCACTTGAACCCCCCCTGGATCCCCGTGTTACTCCCAACGGTTGAGTTATCTCCACAACTTTCCTCATCCCTTCTTGTCTCCTCGACCTCCCTCTCTTGCACGGCACGCAGACCCTCTCCAGCAATGACGGTCTGCTCAAAGCCATCCCGTTCGTCACCTATGAGGGTCACATCGCCGTCCAAGTTACACCCATCGATAGCGTCAGTCTGCTGGAAGCCATCCTGATCACATTCAATGAGGGTAACGTCGACGTCCTCAACTATCCCGGGCGACAGGAGCTGATCTTCCGTCGACAGACACTCGAACCTTCCGTCCAGCGAGTTGGACGAGAGAGAAAGCTCATCATCGTCGTCACTAGCTGAGGCGCCAGGTCCCCTCCTACCGTCCTTCACTACATCCATCTTTTTACTTTTTTTTCCGAATTCATGTTATTCCCACGAGTAGCGCGTGAAAGGGTCGTCACCCATGGCAGAGCACAGCATTACCATGGGAAGGCTAAATAAAACCAGAGGTCGCCCGGTATCTGGAGTCTATCGTTTGCGACTGAGCTCCCCCTCAGCCATGCAGTCATTAGCACGATGATTTACACCTTGACTTGGGTATAGGAAGAAAGGAGTTGGAGAGACGACACGGGGGGGTAAAACACACAGTTGGGTACCTCAATCTTAATGACCACAACACCCGATTGAAGCGAGTATGTAAGTCTTAGCTGAGTAATCGAGTGGACAGGTTGTCCATCCCGACTAATCATTACCAGCAGGCGCCCACGTGGAGGACTAAAGATGAGGATTTCCGAATTTATCTAATATATCTTCTTGATTTGGTATAGGAAATTTATCATCTATTGTCAGTTCGTTTAACTTTCTGTAGTCTACAACGATTCTCCATTTCTGGGTGAAGAATATGGCGATGAACTATGCCTTATTATGCTTTGTTTTAACATATCTTCTATTTGTTTTTCAACTTCTTTTCTATGAATTTCTGGATATCTATAAGTTTTTGTATATATGTATAGGGTTTTCATTGATAAGTCGTAATTTATGCCTAATAGCATGTGTGAAGGTCAAATCATCACCTTCTTTAAAAAATACGTTGGAGAATTTGCTTATTAGTTCTAAAAGTTTTGATTTTTCTTCTTCGTTTAAATGTGAAATTCTAATTTCTTTCTTTATATCGTGAATGCAATCCATATCACAATACATATTATTTATTTCGATTGGTACAAAGTTTTCGTAAGTTTCTTCTTCTTGTTTGTTAAAGAATATTCTTATTTCTTCATTATTTAATTTCATTGTTTTATTTGCATAATTTATTTCGAATTTATTCTTTATTAAAATGTCATTCCCAATTAAACCATTATAAAAGTCATGAAACTTGACGACAAAAAATTCAGGATTATCTATTGTTCGGACTCTCACGTCCGAACCTTTCTTTCCCTGAAATAATTGGGAAAGGTAAGAAAAAAGAGTGCCGATTTGCGAGTTGTGATTTTGATTCCTTTCTTTATTGACTGTTCAATTTTTACGTTTTATGTAAGTTTTGTAGTTTTATTCCGTATATTTTTTTTTGATTTTTCGGGACCGATTGTACTGCTGCCTGTCTTCAAATTATTCCTTGGAAGCAGAATCCGCTTTCAAGGAATAGCCTGAAGTAGACCTTGTATTTTCGAAGGGATCTGTTGTTTTCGTGTAAGTTCTTTCGTTGAATCTTTAAAAGAAGAACAGGAGAACAACAGTGATTTTTATTATTGATGAGCTACGAGCACTACTTACCCTTGTAACGTCGAAGCGGCGTGTGTTTTAGAGTAAGAGATTTAAATGTTAGCTGGCGCGAGCGTGCTCCGTCATGGCTTATATAGGGCCGTGGAGCTTTTATTGTGTCCTTTTCCGAGCCTCTACAGACGGTGTCGTAAAAAATCAGCCGCCCGTGTTTTACAGCCGACGTGCTCAATAGTGGCCAGTATGGCCATGTTCAGTGAAGTCTGAACATTCTCCCGCGCGCGAAAGTTTTGGAGTAGGTGTCCATATTTTTTTTTTTATAAAATTAGTGATAATAATTTTTCTCTAATTTTGCTTAAATTAATTCATGCTTAAATTCTAAATTATAATATGAATACTTAATTCTAATGTTAATAGTACATAATATAATAATGATGTAAATTCTTGATCCACTTAAAGTTAATCTTAATTCTATTGGTATTGACTATTTTACATTTGGTTGCATGACTTAGGTGAACTTAATTTTATGATATACATATATACAATTGTAGGTTGGTTCTACTGCATGTAAGTTATTTCACTCAAATAAAATATATTGTTATGATGAGTTGGCGTGGCGAAGAATTTTGTAAGTGGATGTCCAAAGTAAGACTGGATGGAGTCATGATACCGTGGTACCAATGCGCTGTGCTTGCTGCTAGCGGTCCGGTCTGTACTCCTTCAATGCGTTCTCTTCGGCAAGTTCCTTGGAATTGGTCAATCATCGTTTGTTAAAATAATCTGAAAAAAAATTAAAAACAAGACATCGAACCAGGAGGCTCAACTTTGGTTAATACATTGAACATCCAAAACGAACACAAAAAATTTCAAGAAGAATCTATTTATTATTATTTTTGTACGTCGAATTTGTGTTTTATGTCCTTCCCGTAGTGGACATCCTTTATTCTTGTGCGATGCCAGTTGGTAAGACGGGTAATATTTCTGGATACACCACTCTGTGTTCGAACTTCCCATTTCTGCCGTTCATGTGATTGATAACCACTGTTACCAGAAGTGTTGTTCCTTAACCTAAACGTGAAGTTAGAAATGTTCGTTATGGAGGGTTTGTGTATCGTGAGTTTAGAGGTTTCTCTTTGAGATTGTTCATAGTTTGGATGTGCATTGTTAGTTCCTCGAAAATGAAGGTTCTTACAGGATTTTGTCTTATGGTCCTTACCAAATTGTTATTGAGTGAGTGTGTGACGTCTGCTCTGACGAAATTGGTGCCACAGTCTGTGTAGACATTGGAGTCTAGACTGGGTCGTCTTTCGTTATGTTGTTTATGACGTAAGCTTGTGCGTTTATTCCCCTTTTCTTTCCCAACTTGGTGAGAATTTTTAGGTTGAGCGTTTTAGTGGCGGTGCTCACGTTAGTCGCGTTGAGACCTGTGATCTTTAGCGATGTTGGTTTTGCCTTCATTCGCGTTTGTTGAAATGCCGATTGGGATATGAAAGAGCTTTCTGAGCCTGAGTCTATCAGAGCTCGTAGTTCAATTCTACTTCCATCCGCTGTCTTGACTTCAACTATGGCCGTGGCCAAGAGGGCTTGTTGTTTTAACTGATTAAAGTTGCAGTTTGATGTTAATAGATATGCTGAAGCGTCTGGTTTGGCTGTTTCCTTAGTCGCTTCAGTTGTTAGCGCATCATTTTGTGGCGGATTTTTACGGTCTTCGTGTAACGTCGAGTGATGTCGACCGTTGCATTTGGAGCACCTATACGTGTTGGTGCAAGTACTGATCGAATGCGTGCCTAAACAGTTCGAACAGAGATTTTGAGACCGTATGAATTTCCATTTTTCGGATACGTCTATGCCATGGAATTTCTGGCATTTGAATAAGGGGTGGTCGGAATTGCAGTATGGACAAGTTGACGATTTACGCATTGGAGAACTAGCGAAGTTCTTGGATTTTCCCGCAGAATTCGATTTTGCTCGAGATTCTGATAGAACTTCTAGAGTTCTGTGTCTGGCTTCTATGAAGCTTTGAAATTCGTCATACGTTGGTAGTGATTCAGAATTGGAAACTTGTTGTTCCCATAAACTATGCGTTAGGTACGGAAGTTTTTTTTTTTAAGATGTGTAGAATGATTGGGTCCCAGTCTACCGTTTTTACGCCTAGAGTCTGTAACTCGTGAAGAGTTTCATTGACGGTATCTAACAGGTTCTTTAACTCACGATCGGTTTCCGACCGAATTTCGGGTATATCCATTAATTTTGTGATGTGCGTGTTCACTAATATGCGTTTGTTGTCATAGCGTTTGATCAATAATTCCCACGCAGCAGTGTAATTGGCCTCTGCTATATCGAATTGACTAAGAATTCTGTTAGCATCGCCTGAAACGCTGCTTTTTAGGTAGTGAAGTTTTTGTACTTGTGGAATTTGATCATTATAAGGTCTGTTCTTTTTGTCGGTGTAGTGTACTCAGTGTACACTTTCTGCCCTAATGCTGTTCTTTTTGTCGGTGTGACGTCAGAGGTTGCTGTTCTTTTTGCTAGTGTAGTGTACTCAGTGTACACTATCTTACACTGGATCGGGAGCCGGTGTAAGATCTTCTTCTTTGCCATCTGTCAGAATTGATGGCTCTATGCAGATAAAATTGACTTTGTGCATTTATGAAAATACTGTTTTGAATGAATAAATGCAAGAATATTGAATGGCAATAAATTTGCATTGATAGAAGTGAAAGATTAAAACAAATAAAAAAGTTCTGAATTTTAGCTGTCATTTTTCTACACTAACCCGTTCTTTTTGCGCGATCTAAACCCTACACTTTCAGTGTAAGTTGTATCCCATTTTCAGTGTAAGTTACACTAAAATGTGAACTTCACCTGGCAAAAAGAACAAACCTATTGTGAATGAGCGATTTGAACAAATCGTGAAAAACGCGCCATCTTTCGTAATTGCCGTCAAATTTTGGAATATCGATTCGAGGCAAGTTTATCAAGGGTTGAATCTTGGGAGTTTGGGTCTCAGGGGTTTGGGTTTCGGAAACGCATGATTGTTTTAGCCTTGCAGCACGATCCCGAAGCTCCCCAATGCGTCTTCTTCAGTGGTTGCGTAAAGTTCCACGTATTTATCAAAGTCGCTTTCTGACTCAGTCTCGCTTGTAGCCATCATAATGCTTTTATGTGTTTTGGTGCATTCAGACCAGGTTTGTTCGAAGGCCTCGAGACAAGCGGAGATATAACCAGCAGTGCGCCTTGTCTCTCCTGTCTTTTTAAAATTGGAGATTGATTGTCTCACCATTTTGAACAGGGCGTCCTGCTCCTTCATGAGCTTTTCCATATTGATTTTTTTGAAATGGGTTGTCCTACTTTCTCTTGTATAAGATTTGTTATGGATTCTACTTTCGTTCTTGCTACTTGCACTTGTGTGCAATGAAGTGCAACGCAATCCTTTGTTATTACAAAGTCTATGCGTTGGAGCGAGGTGCAACGATGTTGCCGAATTGAACACGTACTGTGCGAATTCAGTATTGTTAGTATCGTGAACTTTGCGACGACGTCGCCGGTGATTTTTGTGAGTCGAATCGATTCGAATAATTTTGTTTTGATTTTCGAACTTTGTTGGTTTGCAACTCGGTTTACCGGGTTAAATCGAGTTGTTTGGTGTATTTTTTCTTTGAGTTTTTGGAGTGATTGCCGCCCTTTTAAAGGATTATGTTGGCTAGAGTATTGTTTTGATTGCGTTAAATTCGACTGCGCTTTTCAAAACAATATTGCCGAAATGATCCGTGAATTCGACGGGCAAGGTTCAATGTGTTTTATGTAGGTTTGGCTATACGTCAAATCTGCCGCTCTGATTTGCAAAGCGAGTTTGACGTTACCAAAAATGTTAAAAATCAAGGAAGTGGTTTGATTTTAGTGTTTGGCGATAGTGTTTTACGCCATTAAGTGTTTTGTTTTTGGTTTTGATTTAAGGCGATTCGATGCGCGAATCGCTCAAAGTATTGGTGAGCCAACACGGCACTGTTGTTGTGCTGCGTGGCGTTGTGTGTGGGTTTTGGTTATCGGCTAACCAAAACGAAGTTTATTGTATTAGTGCCCAACACAGCATTTTTGTTGTAATGCTTTCAGTGTTGGGGACTGATTTGCAAGTGCTATAGGCTAGCAGCTTGTTAGTGAGGTGATTTGCCTGAGGCAATTTTTGTGTTGATGCGTTTGCTTATGCAAACTACATAATTTTGTTGCACCGTGTAACACAGTGTTGAGTGTGAGCGTATTTGTCACTCGATTGCCGACAAGTGCCGGTTGTCATATCACCGAGAAGATGAAATTTTCGTTTGCAATATTGCAAATTCAGTGAAAATTTATTGAGAATTTTCGCTTTTCGGTGGATATTTCAGAGAAAAAGAATTCAAAAATAGCTCACAAATCCGGCTCACCGGACCAAATGTTCGGACTCTCACGTCCGAACCTTTCTTTCCCTGAAATAATTGGGAAAGGTAAGAAAAAAGAGTGCCGATTTGCGAGTTGTGATTTTGATTCCTTTCTTTATTGACTGTTCAATTTTTACGTTTTATGTAAGTTTTGTAGTTTTATTCCGTATATTTTTTTTTGATTTTTCGGGACCGATTGTACTGCTGCCTGTCTTCAAATCATTCCTTGGAAGCAGAATCCGCTTTCAAGGAATAGCCTGAAGTAGACCTTGTATTTTCGAAGGGATCTGTTGTTTTCGTGTAAGTTCTTTCGTTGAATCTTCGAAAGAAGAACAGGAGAACAACAGTGATTTTTATTATTGATGAGCTACGAGCACTACTTACCCTTGTAACGTCGAAGCGGCGTGTGTTTTAGAGTAAGAGATTTAAATGTTAGCTGGCGCGAGCGTGCTCCGTCATGACTTATATAGGGCCGTGGAGCTTTTATTGTGTCCTTTTCCGAGCCTCTACAGACGGTGTCGTAAAAAATCAGCCGCCCGTGTTTTACAACCGACGTGCTCAATAGTGGCCAGTATGGCCATGTTCAGTGAAGTCTGAACATCTATAGTATTTAATTTTTCAAATTTGGGAATTATTGCTTTTGATGTAGTAATTATTGTTCCACTCATGTTTTTAATTTTTATTGGGTCAATATTAATAATATATTTAGATTGACAAACTCCGGGATTAATTAAGCTATTTGTAGATCCTGTGTCAATCAGAAATCTAACAAATCCATTTCTTGCTTGTAATTTTATATGAGGCAATTGATATCTGAGGCTGGTACGCGAAAATTTTCTACTTGATCAGTTGTACCAGTTTCATTATTAAAATTTTGTCTTGACTGTCTTGATGGATCAATGTCCATAGGCTGAACTTCATTATTTCGTTCGCGATTATAATTCCTGTCATAATTTCTATTTGGATAATTATTTTGATTATCATTGTTACTATGATTATTACTGTAATGACGAGATTGTTTGTACTGTTCAGAAATAGGACGAAATGGATTCCGATTTATTATTTCAACGTTTTGTCTTTCGTTTTGTCTATCAGCTGTGTGAGGATTAGAATTGTTATTTTGTGTAGTGTTTTTGTTTATTTACTTTTGATAATTATGGTACCCTTCCTCACTTAATATATTAAGTGCAGATTCTAAATCTGTTGGATTTCTAGAAAAAAGTATACCTTTCATTGGTTCTGGAAGTTTGCATTTAAAAATATGCAAGGCAGTTGATATGTTTGAAGGAATTTTGTGTAAAAGGTTTTCTTGGCGTGTTTTAGTATTTAATTTAAGGAATAGCCTGAAGTAGACCTTGTATTTTCGAAGGGATCTGTTGTTTTCGTGTAAGTTCTTTCGTTGAATCTTCGAAAGAAGAACAGGAGAACAACAGTGATTTTTATTATTGATGAGCTACGAGCACTACTTACCCTTGTAACGTCGAAGCGGCGTGTGTTTTAGAGTAAGAGATTTAAATGTTAGCTGGCGCGAGCGTGCTCCGTCATGACTTATATAGGGCCGTGGAGCTTTTATTGTGTCCTTTTCCGAGCCTCTACAGACGGTGTCGTAAAAAATCAGCCGCCCGTGTTTTACAACCGACGTGCTCAATAGTGGCCAGTATGGCCATGTTCAGTGAAGTCTGAACATCTATAGTATTTAATTTTTCAAATTTGGGAATTATTGCTTTTGATGTAGTAATTATTGTTCCACTCATGTTTTTAATTTTTATTGGGTCAATATTAATAATATATTTAGATTGACAAACTCCGGGATTAATTAAGCTATTTGTAGATCCTGTGTCAATCAGAAATCTAACAAATCCATTTCTTGCTTGTAATTTTATATGAGGCAATTGATATCTGAGGCTGGTACGCGAAAATTTTCTACTTGATCAGTTGTACCAGTTTCATTATTAAAATTTTGTCTTGACTGTCTTGATGGATCAATGTCCATAGGCTGAACTTCATTATTTCGTTCGCGATTATAATTCCTGTCATAATTTCTATTTGGATAATTATTTTGATTATCATTGTTACTATGATTATTACTGTAATGACGAGATTGTTTGTACTGTTCAGAAATAGGACGAAATGGATTCCGATTTATTATTTCAACGTTTTGTCTTTCGTTTTGTCTATCAGCTGTGTGAGGATTAGAATTGTTATTTTGTGTAGTGTTTTTGTTTATTTACTTTTGATAATTATGGTACCCTTCCTCACTTAATATATTAAGTGCAGATTCTAAATCTGTTGGATTTCTAGAAAAAAGTATACCTTTCATTGGTTCTGGAAGTTTGCATTTAAAAATATGCAAGGCAGTTGATATGTTTGAAGGAATTTTGTGTAAAAGGTTTTCTTGGCGTGTTTTAGTATTTAATTCACATAAAGCTAATTGTAATTCGTTATGAAAATCTAGCACATTTGTTTTGAAGCGCACGTTTCGAAGATCATCATATAATTGCGTAAAATTTCGTGGATTTGTAAAATTATTAATGAGCAAGTTTTTAAGGTTATCCCAACTACCTACATTATTATAAGTCTCTAATATTTGTTTAGCTTTACCGATTATTTTAGCTTTTATTGTATTAAAAATAATAATTCTACTGTTTTCATTATACCCTAATATTATTTCACTTATTCTTTGTATACATGAGAGCAGTTCTCTTCAGTTCCCATCAAAAGGTTCAATATTTTGAATATATTTCAAAGGATCGATTGACAAATCACCTGGTTTCGCCATCCTGTCCGGTTTTTTTTTCTCTGCTTTTTCTTTTTTTTTCACTGTTCAGATTATGGTTCTGGAGGACCTTTATTAATAAAAGTTTATTTTTATTTTAAATTTTAATTTCCTACATTAACTTTTTTTTATTAAGACCAGACTTTTATTCTTGATCTGTTATGGTTAAAAGTTAATACACTGTTTTGGCTAAAAGCACTTAAAAAGACGTGTGACTGCCTTTAGTTGTGTTTAAATATGCACTTCTTTATTTAATACTGTTTCGGATTTTGGTTCCGAGTGACCTTTTTATTGTTCTTAAACTTTGGTTAAACCCACCAATTAGAGTTTTTTTTAAAAACATCCTGAAGATGTTTCCAAAGTTATTAACTAATGCCGATCCTTCTGCAGTCTCACAGATGGTTTTAAAGGAAGGTTAAGACCTTAATTTTTTTCCTTCGGAATTATTATTTTTCTTACAATTTCCGTTGCACTGGAAATTGCGTTTTTAGTTCTTTTTAAATTACTTGCACGTAATTAAAAAAAAAAAAAAAAAATAAAAAAAAATTACTTGAAACGTAATTAACTTATCACTTGCACGTAATAACTTATTTTTTCTTTGCCGTGTATGTTTTCCGACTGCGCCAGTTAAGTATACTATTTTTATTTAAATAATACACGATTTTTTTTCTTATACAGGCTGTAACTAGTACTGAGGTTCAAACGAAAATGGGAGATAGAGAAACTTGTCCTGAGTAGAAAATCGTTCTACACATACTCCCGTTTTTGCACCGTTAAGGAGATAGCGCGATTTTAAGGACGAAGGATTTTCATCGTACCTGTGATCATTGTTTGATCTCTAACTTCTGCTGTACTTAGCGTAACGTAATAATTCTGGGCTCGTTGGAAAGGACACAAATTCTTTTTTCTAATTGCTATCAACTGTGTCAATCAGTGTTATACTTTTTGAGAAAAATTCATTTAAATGACACAAAAATAATAAAAAATTAAAAAAAATACAAAAAAGTCCTGTTTTCTCCAAGAAGGACCTGATTAACCACCAAATTTTATTACATTTTCGGAAAGCCCATAAAATTTCACTATACGTTTGATAACAGAATTTCTTCATAGGTTGAATTGTAAAGGAGCGGGGCTAACAGTTATCAAGCACGTTCTCTTCAAGTAAATCTGGTTTGACACCCGTCATTCGCCGAAGGAGTATGATTAATAATAGTAAGGACGAAATAAAAGAGTTGAAGTATAGTTTATTACGTTTATTTAGTTTATTACGTTTACAAATTATTTTCAACATGTCCGCCGTTGTGGAGCAAGCAGAAGTGGTATCGCTGACGAATGGCATTGGTGGGGTTCACACGCAGTAGTTAGGCTCGTAACTGATCGCATGCTTCGGTGATACGGGAAATGAGCTGTTCTCGTGTATGAATTTCCTCTGCGTAGACGATGCTTTTCAAATACCCCCAGACATAAAAGTCCATGGGAGTTAAGTCGGGAGATCGTGGAGGCCCTGCAATGGGACCGCCACGACCAATCCATCGATCCCGAAAATTCGCGTCGAGCCACCGACGGACATTGGCACCATAATGCGCTGGCGCTCCATCGTGCTGGTACCAAAACCTGACCAGTACACGGAGTGGTAGGGATACAGTCCTTCTCCTTGCAGAATTCGGAACACTTGCATGTGGTTGATGCCTAATCGATGGCCGATGCGCCGGGTGCTTACCGTGGGGTCCCTAGCCGCGATACGCAGTATGCGCTCCTCCGTGGCCACAGGTACCGAGTGTCGCCGTCCTGGATGTTGTGTCTCCCGCCACGGCTGCAGTGTACCTCGTTCACGAAGGTTCCGATGAATGCTGATGAACATCCGATAATGGGGGTACCGAGATCTGTCCGGATACCGTTCCCGGTAAACTCTTTCGGCTCGCCTAGCATTCCCGTCGCACAACCCATACACGAAGTGCATGTCTGCCATTTCTTCCGTTGTAAAAGACCTCCTATTGCTTGCCATGTTGCTCGTAATGATGTCTATGACATTCTGTTTGCTGCTGCTTCCGCCCGATGCTTTTATCGCAGAAAAATCTACGTAGGACGAAGTAGAGATGGGTAACTCAGATCTGAGCCGGCTCAATGAACCGGCTCAAGCAGAAGATCCAACTGAGCCAGATCTTCTCCACGGATCTTTACGGTTCAACGGTTCAACAGATCACGACGGTTCAACAGATCTCCACGGCTCAGCAGATCTTTACGGATCTATGCGGTTCGCGGATCTCGACGGCTCAACAGATCTTTGCGGATCTTTGCGGTTCGCGGATCTCGACGGCTCAACAGATCTTTACGGATCTTTGTGTTTTGCAGATCTTTGCGGTTCGCAGATCTTGACGGATCTTTGCGGTGCGCGGATCATCACGGCTCCTGGATCTTTAAGGTTCGTTGATCTTTGAGATGATGATGATGGAAAATGGAAGATGGATGGATGATGGAGGATGATGGTGGATAGTGAATGGATGATGGAGGATGGATGATGGTGGATGGAGGATGGATGATGGAGGATGGAGGATGGAGAATGAAGGGTGGAGGATGGACGATGGACGATGGAGGATGGAGGATGGTGGATGGAGGATGGAGGATGGATGATGGTGGATAGAGGATGGATGATGGATGATGGATGATGGTGGATGGAGGATGGAGGATGGAGGATGGATGATGGATGATGGATGATGGATGATGGATGATGGATGATGGATGATGGATGATGGATGATGGATGATGGATGATGGATGATGGATGATGGATGATGGATGATGGATGATGGATGATGGATGATGGATGATGGATGATGGATGATGGATGATGGATGATGGATGATGGATGATGGAGGATGGAGGATGGATGATGGATGATGGATGATGGATGATGGATGATGGATGATGGAGGATGGAGGATGGAGGATGGAGGATGGATGATGGACGATGAATGATGGAGGATGGAGGATGGATGATGGAGGATGAATGGTGGAGGATAGTGGGTTTAGATTAAAGATTAAAAATCAAAGATCAAAGATCAAAGATTAGAGATTAAATATTGAGGATTGAAGATTGAAGATTGATGATTGAAGATTGAAGATTGAAGATTGAAAATTGAAGATTGAAAATTGAAGATGGAAAATTGAAGATTGAAGATTGAAAATTGAAGATTAAAGATGGAATATTAAAGATTAAAGATTATAAATTGAAAAGAGGAGATGGAAGATATATTTAGGAAAAAGCATTACTGGACACGAAAACTCCAAAATGAAAATTCACATTTTTCATTTATGGTATTTCCAATTTTAAGTCAATTTCAATTTGTTTCACTCCCCGCTCGACTTGAAATTAAAAGATATCGCTATCTCAAAATTTTAAAACTCCCTTTTCGCGTTCATGTTTGGCTGACGCGCGCTATGCTTCAACTACCTTTTGCCCAGCCCTACGTGGCTACGTGACTTCGCTCTTGCCATAGAAATATTTTCACTTTCGTTTAATATTTTATGTCTTTTAAAGAAACTCATTAATTTCTGCTTTGCAACCTTTTCAACTATTTTTCGAACGATATATATTAAGGAAATAAGTCAATAATTGTTGAGTGTTTACTAAATTTTAGGGAATACACTCTTCGAAAGGTTAAAAATAATTAAGTGTGTAAGAGGCTTTGAGATAAAATCATTTAATATTTTTATACATTCAATTGTTATGCCGTCAAATCCAGGACTAGAGCCAATATTTTTTAAAACTAGTTTCCTATTATTTCCCGCAATACCCCCAACATTGCCTTAAAATAATCAACTTTGAGTATTTTCATTAAAGCTCATAATTTATTCATAATTTTTTTTTTTAAATTAGTTTTCGGTTTTTCAATATTAATCTGCAGTCCCCTTGTACGACAGTGCAAAAGATCCACCTGGATCTTTTGAACCGGCTCAAAGAGCCGGTTCAATGAAAAGAGCGAGATCCGGTGAACCGGTTTATTGAAAAGATCCGAATTTCCCATCTCTAGGACGAAGTCATTCCTGTTCCTTAAGGGAGCAGGTAAACTCCACGCCCTACTTAAATGAATATTACTTAATTAACTTAAATGAATGTTAGTTAATTTACTTAAATGGACGCTATCTAATTAGTTGTCATATTACTTTATTATTTTAATAATAAAGTATTGTTATCGATTTTTAAAAAAAAAAAATTTGCTACCCTGAAAATTTTTTTTTCCACGTTTCATGACTAATAGACACCAAAAAAGCAAAAAAAAATTTCAGTCCGTCTGTGCGCCGTCCGCCGTACGCCGTACGCTAAACGTTTGAAAGCTTATAGCTCTCAAACTCTTTGAGCTATTAAGCTGAATTTTTTTTTGTTGGTAGACTGAGCAGACCCCTTCAAGTGCCCACTTTTTGAGTGGTGGGGTGTGAAGGGGGAGGTGGGGGAAGCGTTTTGGACAGAAAATTTTGGTTCCTAGATCTCAGTAACCGCTTAGGCTAGGAGGCTGGAACTTGGAATTTATATAGAGCTTCGATAGTGGACCCATTTGCAAAAAAAAGGAGGATATGGGTAAAGGGGTGTGGGAGTTGGAGGAATAATAATGCGTCCGAAACGCTCGAAAGCCGAGATCGAGACATTCTAAAATCCATATCTCCTAAACGGTTAATGTCATGAAACTAAAAACTATACTAGGAAAATAGATCGGAAACAAATTTTTGAGTGGGAAAAGTGACGTACGGAGGTGGGGGGTGAAAAACTTTAGATTACGATATTTCACGAACCAATTATACTAGAAAAATAAAATTTGGTTTCTGTATTAAGGTTGACAAATAAAGCTTGCTGAAAGTAAAATTTTTTAAGGGGGCGGTGGAGTATGGAAGTGCAGGGGATAAGAATTTTTCTAAAATATCACGTCCCATATCTCAAGAACAGTGTAAGGTAGATGCTTAGAATTTTTAGCGGAAGTAGGCCAAATAAACCCCTAGCAGGGAAAAAAATTTTGGTGGTGAGCGGGTAGAGGGTGAGGGTGGGGGAGGGTGAAAAGGAAAAAGTTTCGATTTTTATATCTCGAGAACCTATTAAGATATAAAGCTGAAACTTGGTATTTGGATAGAACTATAATAGTAGCATGTTAAAAAAATATAATATTTTATAGGGGTAGTATGGTACGGGGGTGGGAGGTGTTTTTCATAACTATAGAACGGCTTATGCTAGAAAGTTGAAACTCGATATGTATATGTAAGTCAACTAGAAAAGTCTTTTAGATTGAAAAAAAATTCAAATATCCATTGGCGTACAGAGGGGGAGCGAAAAAAATGATCAGTGAAAATGGAATGCATATATTTTCACGATTTTCGTCATATCTATTAGGTCTTTCGAAATATTGAATTAATTTTTTTTCTACGGGTTCTTCATATAAATAACTAGAAAGGTCTGATTAGATATCGAATAACTTTTCACTTCCACGGACTTGTTTTATAATCACCTAAAACTTGTTTTCAAATGTTTTCCTTTTTCAACCCCTAAGAGGGTGTAAACGGGTTGAACACGTTTTCACGAATTCCGTCATATCTCTTAGGAGTGATAAGACATCGGATTGGTTTTCACTTTCTCAGGCTTTCTTTATATATATCTAAAAACTCATTTCAGGATTTTTTGATATTCAACCCCAAAGT
Source organism: Beris morrisii (assembly GCA_951812415.1). NCBI lineage: Eukaryota > Metazoa > Arthropoda > Insecta > Diptera > Stratiomyidae > Beris > Beris morrisii. Next base: position 100,935,813 of record OX638311.1, read on the forward strand.
GGGTTCAAGGGGGTTATATATATTTTCACAAATTCCCACATATTTCTTAGTTCTAATGAGATATTGAATTCATTTTTACTTCTTACGGCTTCCTAAAACCACGGCTGCCCAAAACCAAATCACGAAAAACTTCCTAATCACGTAATAACTACGTAGTATTATATTACTACTTAAACTGCGTCCCGGAGTATGACCCAATTATGTAATTCATATTTTATATGTGGCAGCGGCGTAAGTATTCTAGCGCGACCCCATTCTACCAATTTTTTTAGGTTTTCAGTCACATAGTAACCCACACCGCATCAATCTTAAACGCGTTCCGTACTTCTACTCGAAAAATAATAAAGTTGCGCCCAGACTGTTGGCAGATTTTGTTTACTTACCTGTAACATAATTTCCACACATAAGAGCAACACGTGTGTTGTTAACATGGTTGCTCATTACTGCATCTGTTTTGCGGTAAATTCTATGTTTAGCAGTATTTCCAACATGTGCAGGGAACTCACTTGTTGTTGCAAATATGAAGAAATTCTGTTATCAGTGAAATTTTATGGGCTTTCCGAAAATGTAATAAAATTTGGTGGTTAATCTGGTCCTTCTTGGAGAAAACAGGACTTTTTTGTATTTTTTTTTAATTTTTTATTATTTTTGTGTCATTTAAATGAATTTTTCTCAAAAAGTATAACACTGATTGACACAGTTGATAGCAATTAGAAAGAACAATTTGTGTCCTTTCCAACGAGCCCAGAATTATTACGTTACGCTAAGTACAGCAGAAGTTAAAGATCAAACAATGATCACAGGTACGATGAAAATCATTCGTCCTTAAAATCGCGCTATCTTCTTAACGGTGCAAAAACGGGAGTATCTGTAGAACGGTGTTCTACTCAGGACAAGTTCCTCTATCTTTCATTTTCGTTTGAACCTCAGTACTAGTTACACCCTGTATATGGTTAGATTTATTTCGATTTATTTAAAAATTTAACCTCGAGGGGTTTCACATATTTGTTGCCGAGTACCGGAATCAAAGAACATTCATCTTTCTGAAGTCCGGGTTTTTATATAAATGTTCTGGTTGATTTTCTGATAATAAATCAATTGGTTTGATTTATATTTGGTTTGCGATAAACCTCGCCAAATACTGATGTTTTGATACTCATATTTTGAGATGGTTCAATATTTGATTCAAATATTGAATCTTTGGACTTTGCATCTTTCGATCCCATATCTGCTGCAGATGTGTACGTAACTGAATCTTCTGTTTATCCGTCACCGAAGCGGGTTAAACGCGTGGCTTTCGCACACAATGCAACATCCATGGTCCGAACTCCGAACCAGACCGCATTTGGGTTCCGGTAGACCTTCTTTAGGGAGGGTGAGTGTTAGGTGTTTGACTGCACGTAAACAGCTAGTGCAACAAAAACTCCACACATATCATTAATTTAAAGGGCCGATTGTTTGGTTTCAATTAAATTGAAATCACGTAACCGGTTTCGACTAAATAAAAAAAGAATACATTTTTATTTTGTTGACATTTTGAGTCAGTTAAGCGATAGATAAGGGATGACTAATGCTACGATTAGACGGTCACTCAAAAACGTCAATGCATTGACACTCTGCCGTCAAAATTCCGGAGAATGTGGTCACGAAGTTCTCAGTTCAGTGTCAATCCGTGTGATCGTCATTTTTGTGACACGTCAATGCATTGATAATAGAATTGACTACCGAATTGAAACAAGTTTTTGTGTCAATGCATTGACAAGTTTGAATGACCGCGTGATCACCCCTTAAATTATATGGTATATAAAAGGATTGGACATGCCACAATAAAAAAGAGCCAAGTTGTTTTATGCGCATATCGAAGTAAAAGCTGCATGGGCGTACAAACTGATTACTTTAGGGCCAAAAATGTTGGCTCGCATTTTAAAAGTTTTTTGCATATATTAAATATATTGTATAAGCACGCTGCAGTCACGATCAGCTGCAAGCCAATCGTATGATACTCTAGACGAGGACGATTTTGTCCGTTAACGAACTTAGCCTTACAAATTCGCCCAAACATTCAGATTCAAAATTTCAAGATCATAGGTCAAGGCGTTCTTGAGTTATCATACTAACGGACAGACGAACAGGCGGACGGACGTTTTGGCTCCAAGTAAGCACAAAATAATATTTAACTTTTTTTGTGTTCTAAGCCTTCGTTCTAAGCGTTACAAACTTTTGGACTGGATTGAACTTATAATACTCTCTGATTTTATCTAGAATATAAAACTATCTCTCTTTGTAATATATGTATGATGCTTTACAGATGCGTGTTTTTTTTATTATATATGTACATATTTACTTATGATCTGGTACGATTCTGTAATTGAAATCTCGACGAAATACCAGAAACGACTAGCTTTTTCAAATACGTACTTTTTTGATAAACACCAAATTTCGATATTTCGTCAGACTTATTTTTAACAATAATGCAAATATTTTTCTATTACTAATTTAATATGAAGGCTATATTGTTGTGAACTCAAGGGAGACTAGTCATCAAAAAGGATGGATGTTTGAATTTTTTGTAACTGAATTGCTTAACTAAGTAGTAGATTTACATACACCCACCAAGTTTCAACTTTCTAGATTAAGCTATACTATAGATAGGAAAAACACCCCCCACCATCGTACCCTATAAACAAATTATGGGTTCTCGAGATATAAAAAGGTGAAATACTTCTTTTTCGCCCTCCCCCACCCTCTCCCCTTACACTCACACCTCAATTTTTTTTTACTCTATTACGGGTCTATTAGGCCTACTTCCCATAATAATTTTAAACAACTATCTTGGAAGGTTCTTGAGATAAGATACGAAATTCTTAAAAAAAAATTCTTATTCCCCCCAACTGCTATGCCACACCACCCCCTTTAAAAATTTTACTTTTATCAAACTCCATTTAATGACATACCAAATTTTATTTTTCTAGCGTAATTGATTCATGAGATATCGTAATCTAAAGTTTTCCACCCCCAACCCCTGGACACCGCTCTTCACACTTAAAATTTTATTTCTAGTCTCCTAGTATATCTACAGTCCGTCTTTAAGTTTCAATTTCATGAACCGTGTAGGATATATGGATTGAAGCAGTGGCGGCTCGCCACATGAGGCTAGTGAGGCTGAGCCTCACCATTTTACAGAGGAAAAAGTCATCAAGTTACTAGTGATTTTTGGTTTTGAAAATGTTACTTAATGACTTTCCGCAGTAAACCGAAGTCTTTACTCATATAGTTTTAGTCCGACAAAGTCGTGCCAAGAAAGGCACGAGCCGCCACTAGATTGAAGAGTGTCTAATCTTGGCTTTCGAGCGTTTCGAACTTTTTTCCCCGCATAAATCGATTCCCTAAAAACAAGCTATAACATGTCAAATTGTGATTACTAGTTTTGAAGATATGACAGTTTTTATGAGGAGAGTACATGCCCGAAAGACTTTTCTTTACCAGCCTTATCTCCGCGGATATTGAAAACTGACCCATTTTGTAGAACATGTTTTTTCTCAAAATACAACGAGGAATCACTCCTTAAAATATTGCCACTCATGTACCGGACACTCTCAATAGTAGCCAGTATACGCACACTAAACGCATACGGTACAAGAAATTAAAAAACCGTGTAAGTACATATCACGCTTTTTTATCTACGGAACCCTAAAACAAGCAAACTACAGAACAAATAAGTACATATGTGCATACCGGTATTCTTATTACTATTTATTACTTAATTTATTGTTTTAGTTTAGTAGTTTAAACCAAAACATTTGTCTTTTTTGACAATTATAAAAACAACAAATGAAGAATTAATTCACTCTTGGCCCGCCTTCCCATCGAACTCGACCGATTTCAAATCGCAATCGTAGGAAATGTAAATGTACATAGATAATGAATGATACATTATATATTTCTTATTATTATATAGGGTGTTTCTCAATACAATTGACAAAAAAATAAGCTTGAATTTCAGTACTTTGAATTATTTAAGAATTTCGGGGGGGGGGGGGGGGGGGGGTCCGGACCCTGTCGGTCTCCCCCACCCCCGGCTACGACCTTTCTTTTCCAGCGATAGGTTTCGAAAGTGTTCGCTGCCTCTTCATCGCCTCTTCATCAATGTTTGGTTTAAGGCAGGCGTCCACTAGAGGCGAGCCGCATCGCAACAGTGCGGCGAGCATTTTTTGTATGGCAGGCGGATTTTTGCGATGCGGCGCGGCCCGGCCCGGCCCGTCCCACCTAGTGGACGCCTGCCTTAATAGTGCTACATTATAAATCGGAGTTCAGTTTTTCAACTAGAGTATTATACGATTGGCCTGCAGCCGATCGTGACTGCAGTATGTTTTTATACTAGTTCAAAAACGTAAAAATGCGACATTTCTTATATCAGATTTCAAACCGATTACAATACTTTATTATTATAAAGTAATGTGTAAGTAGACCACTGTGAATATAAAGTATGGATCAAAACAAAAAAAAATACTTTTCGATGGGTAGCTAATCAAGTATTGTTCTAATTATTGCAATCTATATCAAGTTGGTATTCGTTAAATCTTTTCATAGAAACCCTATCTAACGTTTAATAAAAAGTCGAAATCATTTATATCCTATAAAACATACCTGCAACTGTCTGGTATCCAATTAAAATGCAAAGGTAAATCCATATCTGAGTTTTTATTGATCGTTGCATATTTACCACTAACCTAACTGTTGCGGAAAGTAAGCGGCTACGTTTAACACTGAATTTTTATGTATACATACATATGTATCTATGTATGTATAATTTTTCACAGCGTTGACTATACAATTTGAAGAATCTGGATCTTTATATGATTTAATCACAGTATTGTTCTAACGAGTTGCATGAAGAACTTTATGGTTGCACATACACTAAGTTTAATAACGTACCGAGATTCAGTTTATGATACACGAATAACTTCACATCAATTGTTCTCACTATTCTTCCTTAATGAAAAAGAAAGAGGCATATAATCCCTAATCCCAGACAGTGATTGCGTGGTGAACATATGTACTTATGTATCCTGTTGACAACTATTCTATTCTATCTGACTTTGGGGATAAGTATGTGAGTAAAGTTATCGGCTTGTCTTGGAAAAAGAGCTTTGGATCCTAGACTGAAAAATTTTCAGACTATAACATGTACCTCGTATACCTTTTACCAATAATCTATTCGATATAACTCATAAACTTTCAAGATATTTTAAAACTGTTTTATCGATAAAAAAAAGTAAGAAAGCCACCAATAATTTCAACAAGTGTTCCGGGAAAATATCGCGAAAATTAAGGGGAAAAGCGAAAATCTATCACAATATCTAAGACCGCACCACGTTCGAATTCGCGTAATATCAGAGCAAAAAAGATCCAAGATCTATTCACCTTGGAGTTAATACCGCATCTGATGTCGAAAAACTAATTTTCCGATACGGATAACGTACGCAGCAAGAGATGAAGGATGCTGAACTAAAAGCTTTAAACTGTTTGCATTTTATATGAACTTCATCACAGCAATGAGATAAAAGCATCATGCAAGTGAACTTTTAGAGGAGAAATGAACATGCGCGCTTATTTACTGTAATATTGCCTACAGCGATACATCGTGCAAACTGAAGTCTAAGGATGCAAATTTTCCATTTTTGAATTGAAATAAGATGAAGAGAAGCACAGCTTTCGATTAAATTGTGCTTATATGATGCAGGTCGGTATAGGCTCCCGACCTTTAAAATTCAAGTACCTAATGGTATAAACACAATTGTGACGAACTTCGCAAGCGGCGAGCGAAATTCGTCGAAAAAGTTCGCCTTCGTTAATGGCGAAACACAATACGGGCGAATTTCGCCGTCGATTTTATGCTTATTTATTTATAATTTTATGCTTTTTACTTACTAATAGATTAAAAAAAACACACAAAATGCACTTTTCGTCAAAATATGTGTCGCAAGAACTTGTTGTGTCTAATTTTTACTGTCAACTGAAATAAAAAACACTGCCATCTGTGACGGTAACGGCAAAATTAGAAATTACATTTAATCCAGCGGCAACGGTACAATTTTAAAATTTTGACAGCGAACTTCGCTGCCGCTGGCGAAGTTCGTCGCAATTGTGTTTATACCATAAGAAAGATGTACATATTTTTAAAAAACTTTGGTTTGAACTTAATAACATAATCGGGCCTATTACGAAACTCGACTCGACCAAAAAACTCACATTCTGCGACTATGATGGTGCGTTTACACTCACCCTTGAGGCTCGCCTCGAGGCGAGCCTCTACCCCCATCAGGCCATTGCAAACCGGTTTTCGTCGGCTGTGTTCTTTGCTGTGTTGAAAGCAATTTACACTCAAAATGCCTTTGCGGCGCAACATGCCTATGAGTGCGAAACGACAGAAATACGATGAGATGCGAATTGTGTGCTGCCACAGTTTATTGTATGTGTGTACACGTATGGAAGCGTGCGTTGGAGAAAAGTTGAAGAATGTTAGACTCTTGCGACTCCACAAGCCATCTGATTGGGTGATTTTTTGGTGGGGATAGAGGCTCACCTCAAACGCTGAGTGTAAATGCACCATGAAACTCGACGAGTGCCTACTTGAGGCTCGCCTCTACCCCCATCAGGCCATTGTAAACCGGTTTTCGTCGGCTGTGTTCTTTGCTGTGTTGAAAGCAATTTACACTCGACATGCCTCTGCGGCACAACTTGCCTATAAGTGCGAAAAGACAGAAATACGATGAGCTGCAAAGTTCATGCTGCCACAGTTCATTATATGTGTGTACACATATGGAAGCGTGCGTCGGAGAAAAAGTTGAAGAATGTTAGACACATGCGACTCCACGAGCCATCTGATTAGTTGAATTTTTGGTGGGGATAGAGGCTCGCCTCAAACGTTGAGTGTAAATGCACCATCACTCGACTTTGAGTCGAAAAAAAAGTGTGAGTTAGGAGAACTGCGTATTATGAGAGCCGATCGAGTGAGTATTTACTTATCAGAAATGTCAAACTCACTCGACTGCTGGAAATGAAGTGACTTTCCAATTGTCGAGTTTCATAATACCAACTTTAGCTCGAGTCGAGTCCAAATGTGAGTCGAGTTACTCACTCGACTCGAGTTTCGTAATAGGCCCGAATATTTTAATTCATACTTCGAAAAATTGACGTATTCCTTATTTTTTATTCATTTAATACAAAAAAAAAACTAAAACTGAATTCAAGTATCCCACAACACCCCTAAACCATTACTATGTTTATCAACAGCACTTAAAGCGTGTGCAGTAATTTCTGTTAAAATTTCCTCTTTACTTTGAGCAGCATCAATTTCCTTCCAAGAGTTATCTATTAACATTGTATATGTTTGGAGAACCTTTTCTTGAAACTCTGTTGTTTCATATCTGAAATTACAGAAAAAATAATTGTTTTTTAATTTCAATTTTCTAATTTTAAGAAATTTTCGTTATCACCTTTCATCGCCAAATCCATCACGCCCCTTCAATGCCGATGGTTTAATACGCATAAAAAATACTATGTCAGGTTTCAAAAGACCGGCTTCGGGACCTTTGCACCAATCCAAATCAAGACCTTAAATGTCAAAAACAAAATAAAATGTTTGCTCTATTGATCATTAAGCCTAGAACGGACCTCGACTAAAATTTTGATTCGCTAATTTACTATACTCGTATATCTCTAACATCTCTACAGTGAAAAATTCGTTGTGTAGAATACTGTGGAGAAGGAAACAGCTGGGAACAGCTGTTTGCTTGACATTTACATTTTCAAAAATAAAATTTATTATACGCGTGTTTTTTATGGTAATTGAGTGTCATGGATAATAAAAATATCGGCCACGGTTAATTTTAACGCGCATAAAAAATCTTAAAATCCGCTTTTTTTTTAAAAAAAAAAATACCCCTCGATATCACAAAAACCAAAGTCAGTTTGAAAAAAAAATTACTAATTCAAATTCAAATCAGGAGATGTCAAAATTATCATACCGCAATACAAAATTAAATTTCAGCACATTTGAATGGTGTCGGAAAATTGGTCTCCACGGTTTCAGCACCATCTTTTGGTCGATGAGCGAACTGTCAAATCGAATCAAAATTTTGACTCGAACTCCGTACCACAAAACAGAAAGCCAACGCGAAAATGGAGCAATCAAAATTTTTATCACTTTTTTTACATGCATTTCATATGGGAACCAAAATTTTGATCGAGGTCCGTACTAGGCTTTACAAGCAATTATTACCTTTAGCTACGCTAAAAGCTACGCCCGAAAATGAATATCTGTCCACGACTAGTGTCGTACCATTCTGTAAAAGTTCTTTCATTTTTGTTTGTAGTTCCCATCTATTCATCGTGAAAAGTAAATGGATAGTCTCATGCGGAAGATCTTGTTTTTTCGTCAGATATGCATCGATCATTTTACCACAATCGGTATTTCGGTCGGGAAAATTTAGATACTGTGTTTTATGTCCCAAGTTATTAAGGCGTTCAACTGTTAAAATAAAATAAAATTAAATAGTTGTATATTTGTTTAACAACACTAAAATTATAAAAATTGTCTTACTCTTATTAATACATTTTTACATTCTTTGATTTTGTTTGAAAATACAGGGAGCGCTCACTACATGGAGTGCACCGGGCGCTAAAATACCCAGGACCCTGATTATAGGCATTTGATAGAAACAGTGCCAGCATTATGCATGGAAAAGTCAATACCCCATTTAAGCGTTAAGCCAAAGAGATATTACGAAAATTGTGAAACGTATATGCAACCCCTATTGAGCATCTAAGAATCCCGAAACTGGTTTTTAGGTGAAACTGGTTTTTAGTTATATGAAATGTCCGAAACCCATGTCATCACCTACGAGATATGTGGAAAATTATGAAAATGCATGAAAATTAATTTTTAAGTGATTATACAGGGTGTTTGGTACTCCGTATGCCACGTTGTAAGCGGTTACCTTGATATATTTGGGGAAAAAAATTGTTTTACAGGGTGGGTCAATTTTCAATATCAGTTGAGATACAGGGTGGTTAAGAAAAGTGTTTTTGACCGGTATCCTCACTCACTTAAAACGTTATATCTTGAAAACGAATAATCACAAGGCAAAGTGTTATAATTATAGCAATCACTGGATCGGTAGAAATGGACCGATACACTGGCCTGCAAGATCTTCTGATCTTACTATTATGGATTTTTTTTGTATGGGGAAGGATAAAGGACCTTTATTTATTTATTTATTATTCAAATTCATCAAATACTGATTACTTATAACAAAAATACAAAATATAAAATAATTAGAAAAAATAAAAAATAAGTACAACAAGATAAGTACAAAAATACATCATTATATCCGTACATTCATAAATGCCTAAATATAATATTACATTATTTATTTGATAAAGCCGATTTAACAGAAATGTTAAAGTTAATTTGACTGCAATTATAATTAAAAATGCGTGAAAGAGATGTGATTGGTTCATGTTGGCCGTAATTTGTCCGATGGTGAGGAATATCCAGCAACACATAGTCTCTCAAGGATAGAAATGGAACTTTGAAAGTAACGGCTTCCAGCAATGACGGGAAGTTAATATCACCAGAAATTACCTTGAAAGCAAAAACAGCTCTAAGGACATCTCGTCTATCAACCAACGACTCCATCGGCAGGAGCTTAATACGCTCATGGTAAGGAGGCAGATGCAGTGGATCATGCCAAGGAAGACCTTTAAGTGCAAATCGCAAGAATCTTCTCTGAACCGACTCAATTCTATTTTTATGAACCTCATAGTATGGAGCCCATGCCGGGCAGGCATATTCCAAAATAGAACGGACAAAAGTGCAGTACAACATTGTTGTAATATGCGGATCATTGAAATCCTTTCACCATCTTACGCACAAAGCCCCATACGGAGTTAGCCTTACCGACAACATAATCAAAATGGTCATTAAAGCAACTTCGTTATTAAAATACACCTTAATCGTTCACTTTGTCAGTTCTACGTAATGGGTTTTCTTCTAAACTATAATCAAATATAACTGGAGTTTTCTTTCTAGAGAACGATACAGTGAAACACTTACTAATATTCAAAGGCATACAATTTAGTGTACACCAGTCATAAAACCCTTGCAAGTCACTCTGAAGAAGAGAACAATCAGCCGCATTGGTTACATTACGAAAAATCTTTGCATCGTCAGCATACATTAAAATTTTAGAGTGGGAGAGAACCGAACTCACGTCATTAATGAAGAGGATAAATAAAACCTTGTCTAAGCAACGGCAGTAGTAACATTGGAAGATCTACTAAATACCAGGGTCGATGCGGCAGCAATAGAAGTAAGACAGCAGTTGAGGAATATGAATACCAAGAGAACACTCGCCAAACGAGCTTTAGCGTGCATTCAAAATGAAGTTGGCCATTTTGAACATTTATTATAATAAAAAAAAATTTGAAATAAAACATAAAAACCATTATTAAATTCTTTCAGTTCAAGCAAGGAGTGTAGATCAACATGTTCTTCTTTTTGTATAAAAGTAGCACTGACTTTTTAAATATTTAATATTTATGCGATATGTATTTTTACCTATTACTTCCAAAATGTTAATCGTAACTCATACATATGGAGCATATAGCTTTTGTAGGTAATAATACGGTTCATAAAAAAATAAAATTAAAATGACATTTTATATGATAATGGGGTTTTTTGTGAAAAACTACATTGATCACTGAATTTTTAGGGTTGACGTAGCAAAAATTTGTGTTTTCGAGTAAATATCTCAAGACTTGGTGCAGTTACAATTTAGACTGTTACATCAAATGAAAGGTAATTCGATTATAACACTTTGCCTTGTGATTATTCGTTTTCAAGATATAACGTTTTAAGTCAGTGAGGGTACTGGTCAAAAACACTTTTTTTAACCACCCTGTATCTACACTGATATTGAAAATTGACCCACCCTGTAGAACAAATTTTTTCTCCAAATATATCAAGGAATAACCCCTTACAAGGTGGCACACGGAGTACCAAACACCCTGTATATTATAGAAAACTTGACGAAGGAAAAAATCTGCCAACACTCTGGGCGAAACTTTATTATTTTTTGGGTAGAAGTTCGCAACGCGTTTAATTCTGAGATGCGGTGTAGGTTACTATGTGACTGAAAACCTAAAAAAAAGTTCGAGAAGCGGTTAGAAAGGGGTCGCGCCAAAATACTTACGCCGATGTCACATATGACATATGAATTACATAATTGGGTCATACTCCGGGACGCAGTCTAAGTCGTAGTATAATATCAGCTGTTACGTGTTTATGAAGCGATTATATAAAAAGTCTGTGGAAGTGAAAACCAATCTATAATATCTCATCAATCCTAAGAAATATGTCGAAAGCATTACGTCTTTTTTAAGTTGAATATCTAAAAATATTGAAATTAACTTTTTGTCGATTATGTAGGAAGCCTTAGGAAGTAAAAATGAATTCGAAATCTCATCAGAACTATGAAATATGTAGGAATTTGTGAAAACATATGAAACCCCTTTGCACCCATTTTGGGGTTGAATATCCAAAAATCCAGAAATGAGTTTTTAGATATATATATGAAGAAAGGCCGAGGAAGTGAAAACCAATCCGATATCTTATCACTCCTAAGAGGCATGACAGAATTCGTGAAAACGAGTTCAACCCTTTTATACCCTCTTAGAGGTTAAAAAAGGAAAAAACTTAAAAGCGAGTTTCAGGTGATTAATAAACAAGCCCGTGGAAGTAAAAAGTTATTCGATAACTCATCAGACCTGAGGGATACGGCTGAATTCGTGAAAATGTATACAACACCATTATACCACCTTGGGGGTCGAATTTCAAAAAATCCTAAAATACTTTTTAGGTATTTTTATGAAGAATCCGTAGAATAAAAATGAATTCAATATTTGAAAGGACCTAATAGATATAACGAAAAACGTGAAAATATATGCATTCTATTTTCACTGGTCATTTTTTTCGCCCCCCCTTCCGAACGCCAATGGAAATTTGAATTTTTTTTATTCAATATTGCTTTCCCAGTTGATTTACATATACATACCGAGTTCCAACTTTGTAGCATAAGCCGTTCTATAGTTAGGAAAAACACCACCCACCCCCGTACCATAATTATATTTTTCCAACATGCTACTACTATAGTTCTATCTAAATACCAAGATTCAGCTTTACATCATTATAGGTTATTGAGATACAAACATCGGAACTTTTTCCTTTTCACCCACCCCCACCCTCACTCTCTACACCCTCACGTCCAAAAACTTATTTTCTGCTAGGGGTCTATTAGGCCTACTTCTGGTAAAAATTTTAAGAATCTATCTTACACTGTTCTTGAGATATGAGACGTGATTTTTCAGAAAAATTATTATCCCCTCCACTTCCATGCTCCACCGCCCCCTTAAAAAAGTTTACCATCATCAAACTTTATTTGTCAACCTTTATACAGGAACCGAATTTTATTTCTCTAGTGTAATTGGTTCGTGAGATATCGTAATCTAAAGTTTTTCACCCCCACCTCCGCACGCGACTGTCTCCACTCAAAAATTTGTTTCCGGTCTATTCTTCTAGTATACCTACAGATGTTCATTAAGTTTTAATTTCGTGACAATAACCGTTTAGGAGATATGGATTTTAGAATGTCTCGATCTCGGCTTTCGAGCGCTTCGGACGCATTATTATTTCCCCCACTCCCACACCCCTTCGCCCATGTAGGCAATTTTTTTGCAAATGGGTCCACTATCGAAGCTCTATATAAATTCCAAGTTTCAGCCTCCTAACGTAAGCGGTTGCTGAGATCTACGAACCAAAATTTTTAGTTTAAAACGCTTCCCCCACCTCCCCCTCACACCCCACCATTCAAAACTTGGTCACTTTAAGAGGCCTACCCAGTCAGTCCAGAAAAAAAAAATTTTATTTAATAGCTCATAGGGTTTGGGAGCTATAAGTCCTCAAACGATTTTGGCGAAATAATAATTAATAATAATAATAATTAAAATAATAAAGTAAAACGATTCGATCTTATTAGTCACAAGGTATATGACGGAACTCATGAAAATGTATGCAACCCGTTTACGTCCCCTTAGGGGTTGAACCTAAAACAATACTGAAAACACTTTCTAGGCATTTATCTGAAAAACCCGTAGAAGTAAAATTAACTTAATATTGCAGAAGGCCTAATAAGATATAACGTAATTAGGGAAAGGAGTGCATATATTACTCCTTTTACACTGATAATTTTCTTACCTGTACCTCTTCTTACCTTAGATATATGCATTTTTTTTTATTGTAATTACTTTACAAGTTCATTTACATATACCCTTTAAGTTTCAAGTTTCCAGCATAAGCCGTTCCAAATGTAGGAAAAACACACCCAACCCCTGTACCATGCACCCGTATTAAAAATGTTTGTAGAACCACAACACCTCTACTTAAAGTCTAAATTTCAGCTATCTTCCTTTAACGGTTTTCAGGATACAAAAATCGGAATGTTCTCCATTTCCCCCTCCCCCACCTTCGTCCCTTACACTACAAGCCCACATTTTTTCAGCTGGAGGTCTATCAGGTCTAACTCTCATATGCATTTTTAGATCTTACGATTATCTATCTTAAACAGTTCTTGAGATACCCATTCCACCGCAACTCCTAAAAAATGTTATATTCAGAAACCTCCACTTGTCTATCTATACACTCAAATCAAATTTTATATTTCTGCCGTAATTGGTTCGTGAGATATCGTAATCTGAAGTTTTTTCCAGAACCCACCCTCGCACGATAAACAATCAGAAAGTTTTAACCTTGTGGTATTAACGGCTTAGGAGAAATGGATTTTGGAAAGTCTCGATATCAGCTTTTTAGCATTTCGAAAGCAATGTTTTTCCCTCCATTCCCTTCACCCAAGCCATTTTTTTTGCAAAAAGCTTCACTATCATAGATCTATACAAGTTTCAATTTTCTACATAACCAACATTTTTTGTATAAAACGCATCCCCTGCTCCGCTCACACTCAAACCTCCTAAAAGTCTTAGATACTTAGGCCGCGGTCCGAATAACGCTCATGGTGCTTATATCACTAACAGTGTTTACGTTCGATCCGAATTGTTGGAACGCTTTTTCAATTTGGACCGATCGTGTTCACGCAGTGTACTTACAGTGGTTATCCTCGAAACCGTGAGCAGTGTAAGCGCCAGAAAGTTACCCCTCCATGCAAATTGTATGCGTTGTGAGCACAATTCGGACCGAGTGTAAGCGCACTAAAAGTGCAGAAAGCGTAATTCGAACCGCGGCCTAAAGCTAGTATCACACTGTATGACCATGCTGTCAAACTGCAGTAATAAGCAATGCGAAATAGCCAATTCGAATTAATCTCACAGTATCCGCTCGGTCAGCTAGCATCACTGACTCTGTCAGTAACGACTATGGTCGGGAAGTAGGAAACCAAGTATTGTCCAACTCAATAGTTGACATTGACAAAATAGGTTGGGCAATCGGTTCTCTCTCCTCGTACAAATCGCCAGGACCTGATGGAATTATACCAGCAATGCTGCAGCACTCGGCAGGAACGGTAATTCCCAGGCTAGTGGTTGTAATGGAATTGCATAGAAGAAAACAAAAAAATAATACGAGATTTGCCTACTAGGCAAAACATTTAAACACCACTGTCATTGTGAATTGATGCAAACTACGAACGATTTTCACCGCACGATCGAGACTCGATTGGTGAACTTCAACTAAACGTCACGAAATGATGCGCAGAAGAAAGACAAGTCTAATTTGAACCTCTGCCAAAAGTGGTTGGACGAAGAGTAAAAGTAAAAACAACAAAAAACATACTGCAGTCACGATCGGCTGCAAGCCAATCGTATAATACTCTAGATGAATACTGAACTCCGAATTATATTGTAGTTGGGAATAAAGTAGAATTACGTGTGTGCATGTTGTATGTCCTATATTAAGGACTTCCATTAGATTGCTACTCAAAACTATAAGACAATATTCAGTGTTTAATTTCATATCTTGAACTGGGTAAGTCATCGAAAAAAAATGTCCCTTTTGAAGGACTTTCACATGGAAGGTGCAGTAAGGACTCACTCAATTTCTTACATATTTATCCTTTTCCTTGGAACCATTCAAAAATTAATGTGTACAAAATTTCAAATTCGTAGCTTGAAGCGTTCAAAAGTTATCTTAAAATATTGTTGAACACGTGTCTTAAGGATTTTTTGTATGGAAGGTACCAGAAAGAGTAAAAGGATTTCGCTGACTAGTAAACTCGAACTTTGTTTTCACTCAAAACTAATTTGTACAAAATTCCGAATTTTTAGCTAAAAGATTACTTGAGTTATAGTGAGTTCCGTAAATTAAGTGAATACATTTTGACAGGCTATTTGTATGGCAGCTACACGAAGGACTAACAGGATTTTCTTCACAATCATATATTTAGCTCCAACTATTGGAAAAATAACACATACAAAATTTCAAAGTCGTAGCTTATACCCTTCTCAAGTTATCGGCCAATATTCTTAAACACATGTTTTAAGGATATTTTGTATGGCAGCTACCAGAAGGAGTAAAAGGATTTCGCTGACTAGTAAACTCGAACTTCCTTCTCACTCAAAACTAATTTGTACAAAATTCCGAATTCGTAGCTAAAAGATTACTTGAGTTATAGTGAGGTTTGTAAATTAAGTGAAGACATTTTGACAGGATATTTGTATGGCAGCTACTCGAAGGACTAATAGGATTTTCTATATAATCACATATTTAGCTCCGACTATTGGAAAAATAACACATACAAAATTTCAAAGACGTAGCTTAAACCCTTCTCAAGTTATCGACCAATATTCTTGAACACGTATTTTAAGGACATTTTGTATGGCAGCTACCCGAAGGAGTAGGACGATTTTGCCCGTTAACGAACTTAGCCTTACAAATTCAACCAAACATCCAAATTCAAAATTTCAAGATCCTAGGTGAAGGCGTTCTTGAGTTATCGTGTTCACGGACAGACGGACGGACGGACGGACGTCAAGCGGATTTGAGGTTTTTGGCCACAAATAAACAAAAAATAATATATATAACTTTTTTTCGTCCGAGGCTTGGTTCTATGCGTTACAAACTTTTGGGCTGGATTAAACTTATAATACTCTATATGATTTCATCTAGAGTATAAAAATATAGTCGTGTTATTTTTTTGTGCGAGTTTCGTGGCTGAGACGGGCAGGCACCAGTAAAAGGCTCGAGGGGAGGACCCCAGGGAAACCGGGAAGATTTCTTGTTTGGTGATTTTCTTCGGCTGCTCCCGAAAGTACGTGGTGCAGCATACCGGCCTCTGCAGAAGAATTAAAAAAAAAAGGGAAAAAAGCAACATCGAAGTCCAGCACTAAAGCGAAGAGAATTCCTATTAAATTGGCAGGATATTAGAAGTTTACTGGTATGAATCTTTTAAATTGCATATATTTTTTCGTTTCCTATTTCTAAATGGAAGTAGATGTACATTTGCCATATTTTTTTTTATTATTCTATGATATATCCATTAAATTTATATCTTTCAATGCAAAATTATTTTACGCGTCTTTCGTTTCTTTTCGGAATGTAAACCTGTAGTGTAACAAGTGTATCGTCTTAAGCGTTTTCTGTTTAATTGCTCCTTCATTACACGGTTTCAGTGAGCTAGTGGAAAAAGGGGCCTTCTCTAATTTCTGGCCTGAGTGCTTCTTCCTTTTAGTGCTTAGGTCCTTTTTGTTTAGTTCGTTGTACTTTGGTCGGACCCGCGCTACGTCCATGGATGCCCGATGGCCCCTTTTGGAAGTTTTGTGAATAATTTTTTTTTGACCGCGTGTCAGGCGAACGCGCAGATCGGTGGCTTCCGAGTGCCCCCTTCTTGTCCTCGACAGGGTGGAGTGCGCGATTTGTGCAGTTTTTGCAAGTAAAATCTCCGTTGGGTATTTTTTTTTTGTTCGGTGGCCTAATAAGCACGCGGTGTAGAGTGCGAAAGCGTGTAGTAACGGTAGGGCCCCCGAAAACAAACGGGTTTTCGCAGGTACCGTTCGTTCTACAACGGCGGCGTGGGTGACGCTCAACCGCGTATTGCTCGATTACCGTTATAGTCCAATGTGGAATTTTTCTTGTGCGCGCTTGGGCAGGGTGAATTATTTTAGGGTTACTTTTCCACAATTTTTGGGAGCCCCAATTGATCGAATCCGATTGGAGTTCATCTAATTGGAGTATTCATGTCTGGTTCGTAATCGTTTATGGCCGCACTTTTACTTGTTCTTGAAGGTTATGTTGTACTGGGTTGTGACCAGTAGGATCTGAAGCGGCGTTTTTTTTAAGGACTTTCAACTCCCTGAAAGTGCCAGGTTATCTTCAGGGACCGTATGTCAAACCAAGGAAAAAAAAAAATTTCAGCTTTTTTTGTTTGCAGTTAAAATTTTCAGCAAGTTTTAGGGAACTACAGCCACACGGTGGGCCAACAAAGGAGCCCCCTTTTCTTTTAGGTTGAAAGATGCTGGACGCAATACGGAGTCTACCATATACTCATCTGCGCAAGTCGATTTCGCCAATATCGTCGTTCCGTTACTTTTTGGTTGCGTTATCAATGCCTTTGTGGGTTAGGTAGGGTCTTAAATATATGCAATTTTTTTTTTTTTGTCGGAAATTCGCCTACGCCGCCGATTGTCCCCGTTCTAGAAGCTTGTGCCACGAGGCGAAGCCACAATTCGAGTTAGAGAAAATTCGAGTTAGGGAAGTTTATTCTTCTTTAGCTTCAAAAGCGAATGCCCCAACATATGCGGTATTCTAAACGGTAGAGAAAATTCGAGTTAGAGAAGTTTATTCTTCTTTAGCTTCAAAAGTTAATGCCCCAACACATGCGGTATTCAAAATAGCAAGTAGTATCGGTGCTCGTTTTTACGAATAGGTAGTCCTATTAGAGGGGCGCCCTATTTCCCGATTACTAGCAATACTACACTTTTCTCCGAATTTTTCTGAGTCAAATGTGCGAGAACATCTAGAATTTTCTTTTAACTTTCTTTATATTTTGGTTGAACTTCGTCTTCATGAGTTCTGCACTTTTCTTTCGGGGCTATTAACATCCTACGGCGATGAAATACCACCCTTCTCCACCATCATACAAGTATAGTTGATCATGGAGATCGCTTTTCTTCTACCTTTCTATCACGAAAGAATATATCTAAAGATCATTTAACAGCTATAAAATATGGTTACTGCTTCGGCCTTCCCGTCGAAAGTCTCCATCCTTGTGCTCTCCTCCTTCATTTCCTCACTCTTCTTTCTCCATCCTTTTCCTAGTCTGACTTCCTGCTTTCCTTCTTCCTATACCGACCCAGCCCGCTGAGGATACAGTACGGACTTCTCAAAACGGACTTCTCAGCCCCCACGTGCATAATTATTTATGATGTCCATGGATACAGGTATACCCACGCCCCTTCCGACGAGCTACGCACGTGCTTTTATGCTAGATGCACGCTACCTTCAGGCAATCCATGGGGCATATGCCACCCAACTGTGGCTGTGTCACCAGACGGTAATTGTCTTAGTCGGTCTATATGATCATGGCCGTCTTGATCAAATGGTGACGGAGACCTGCTCCCACTATTTGTTTCAGGGCGGAATACATGGTACTATACACTCGTGGCGATGACAATTAATTAGGTTACGATGTTGCGATTGTTCAGTTTGGTTGGACGGATACCATGATGTGATTCAGGTTTATGTCATGGCGCCCCAAATTGATTGTGGCATCGTAGCTTAAAAATGATTGAGCGTACATTACATGGTGCCCAACGTTAGAAGCCCTTATACGGCGCCTTGTACATTACATGGCGCCAAACGATTGGATTCCATTAAACGCTTCTGTGTACATGGCGCCCAACGAGGTAGGCAAATTCTAGCTGATAATTTTATCATCATCAGTACGTCACTCCTTAACGGATTAAGGACGTATGGAATTTGTTAAAACCCGAAATACGTGTTTGGTATATCAGTCTGATATACTCGCTTTGGTTCTATTGCTATCGAGCAATACTTCAAAAAATTAAGTCCTTAATGGCATACTAAGGCAAAACAATTTATTAATTCCTTTCCAAGTACAAGGATTTAGATGTTAACCGGACAAGCATATGATGAGTGCATGCTTAGGAAAAAGAGAACCCTATTGCACGGACTCTCATGGCTCATCCTCTAGAGTCTCTTCGGGGCAGATATAGTACGGGAAATAGTTAACACGTCTGCGACCAGCGGTCTTTACCGTTGCCCCAGGTGCAGGATTATTTCAGCTGTGGGCGACCACGATTTCGAGGCCATGCGCTGGAGGTAAGATAGTTTTATTAATCAGACGGATTGACATTTGTCTGGGCGAGCTCGAGCACTATGGTGCGAGTCCTACTCCTGGCTCCCCTGATTAATAGGACTTGCGAGCTTCGCTAAGCGAAACAAGTCAATAGCGTAGTCGTGATCGATAAAACCCCTCCGTAAACTAACCTTTCGAACGGGAGCTTGCAGTCACTGGACGATCGAGATACTTGCGGTTGGACTTGAGCTGTCACTTCTGGTACAAGACATGACGGAGCTTCGCACATTGCTGCGCACTCCCATGAAATCTGGTGGCCAGCACACAGCAACAAATGTGCTTCCACTCAGTCCTAACGATGGACGAATTACGTCGGCTAGTACAAGTAGAAGATGTGCGTAAGGCTACCAGACCATCACCCTGGAACCAAACCAGAATCCACGAACTACATGAGCAAATCGACGAAGGGAATCCGAATACGCCTCCTTCAGTCGACGTGGCCGGACTATAGAACCCACCTACAACTGCCGTAGCTAGTCCCGGCCGCCAGCAAGCGTGTCGCTTCCGCTCGGATTTCAGCCACCAATTCGGACGTAGGAGGAATTGGCCCACTCTTTCCTGAACCTTCCTTTCCCTCGAATATTTTGACTTTTTCAAGTCGAAATATTCACTCCAAGGCCTCCGTTCACAACATAGTACTGACCTCGACCAAATTTTTGACTCGCTAATTTACTATACATATATCTCTACCATCTCTACAGTGAAAAATTCGTTGTGTAGAATACTGTGGAGAAGTAAAAACTGGGAACAGCTGTTTGTTTTATATTTACATTCTCAAAAATAAAATTTATTATACGCGTGTTTTTTATGGTAATTAAGAGTCATGGATAATAACATCGACCACGGTTAATTTTATACGAGCATAAAAAATCTTAAAATCCGCTTTGGTTAAAAAACCACTCGATATCATAAAAACCAAAGTCAGTTTGAAAAAAAAAATTTCAAATTCAAATTTAATCAGGAGATGTCAAAATTGTCGTACCGCAATGCAAAATTAAATAGCAGCACATTTAAATGGTGGCGGAAAATTTTTCTCCATGGTTTCAGCACCATCTTTTGATCGATGAGCGAACTGTCAAATTGTAGCAAAATTTTTACTCAAACTCCGTACCGCCAAACAGAAAGCCAACGCGAAAATCGAGTTAGCAAAATTTTGATCACTTTTTTTACATGCATTTCATATGGGAGATAACATTTTGAACGAGGTCCGTACTAGCGTAGTAGGGACCTCGATCAAAATTTTAACTCGGAGAAGTAAACAGCTGGGAACAGCTGTTTGTTTGACATTTACATTTTCAAAAATAAAATTTATTATACGCGTGTTTTTTATGGTAATTAAGGCCACGGTTAATTTTATACGCGCATAAAAAATCTTAAAATCTGCTTTGGCTAAAAAAAACCACTCGATATAGGAAAAACCACTCGATATAACAAAAACCAAAGTCAGTTTGAAAAAAAAAATTACAAACTCAAATTCAAATCAGGAGATGTCAAAATGATCGTACTGCAATGCAAAATTAAATTGCAGCACATTTAAATGGTGACGAAAAATTGGTCTCCACGGTTTCAGCACCATCTTTTGGTCGATGAGCGAACTGTCAAATCGAAGCAAAATTTTGACTCGAACTCCGTGCCAGCAAACAGAAAGCCAAAGCGAAAATCGAGTAAGCAAAATTTTTATCACTTTTTTTACATGCATTTCATATGGGAATCAAAATTTTGATCGATGTCCGTACTAGGCTTTAACTATAAATACTAGTACATAGGTTATATACCATCGGAAATGCCATCTAGTGGTCGTAATGAGAAAGTGACGTTTTTCATAATCAATCGATTTCGATCGTATTTTGATAATGGTTAATGATTCGAAGTTAGTAACGTCGGCAAAATATGTTAATATGTTACTATTTAGTTACGAAGTTTTACTAAAATCTTTAAGGTTACCGACACTTTCAGTTTTATAAAACTGTAATAAAAACATTGTTATTACCTGTCTATTTAACTGTCAGTAGCGATTCCCATTTGGTGTATAATGAAGTTATATAGTGTTTCTGTTACCAAGGCAAGGAACTGATTAGCTCTTGTATTTTATAGTGGTATCGATAGATAGAATATAAATCTAGTAAGAACGAGAGCCTTTTATACAGAAATGTTAGTAATAATTTGTTACTGCTAAAAAACTTTTTTGATTTAATGTTAACAATCACACTTTTATAAAACTATCTAGATCACTTTACTTTTACGTAACTTTTATATAACCCGCTTTCTAAATGTCAGGTTTGTTTATAAATGTTTCCGCGCTCTGGAAGTAATTTTATGGGCTTTCCGAAAATGTAATAAAATTTGGTGGTTAATCAGGTCCTTCTTGGAGAAAACAGGACTTTTTTTTTTTTTTAATTTTTTATTATTTTTGTGTCATTTAAATGAATTTTTCGCAAAAAGTATAACACTGATTGACACAGTTGATAGCAATTAGAAAGAAGAATTTGTGTCCTTTCCAACGAGCTCAGAATTATTACGTTACGCTAAGTACAGCAGAAGTTAGAGATCAAACAGTGATCACAGGTACGATGAAAATCCTTCGTCCTTAAAATCGCGCTATCTCCTTAACGGTGCAAAAACGGGAGTATGTGTTGAACGATTTTCTACTCAGGACAAGTTCCTCTATCTATCATTTTCGTTTGAACCTCAGTACTAGTTACACCCTGTATACCTAAAAGGATTGGACATACCACAATAAAAAAGAACCAAGTTGTTTTATGCGCATGTCGAAGTAAAAGCTGCATGGGCGTACAAAACTGATTTTATTTATTTTAGGGGCAACAATTTTAGCTCGCATTTTAAAAGTTTTTTGCATGTGTTAAATAATATATTGCATAAACATACTGCAGTCAGGATCAGCTGCAAACCAATCGTATGATACTCTAGATGAGCCTGATTTTGCCCGTTAACGAACTTAGCCTTACGAATTCGCCCAAAGATCCAGATTCAAAATTTCAAGGCGTTCTTGCTAACGGACAGACGGACGGACGGACGGACGTTTTGGCTCCAAATAAGCACAAAATAATATTTAACTTTTTTTGTGTTCTGAGGCTTCATTCTAAGCGCGACAAACTTTTGGGCTGGATTAAACTTATACTATACTATACTCTCTGATTTCATCTAGAGTATAAAACTATCTATCTCTTTGTAATCTATGTATGTATGCTTTACAGATGCATGTTATTTTATTATATACAGGGTGTAACTAGTACTGAGGTTCAAACGAAAATGGGAGATAGAGGAACTTGTCCTGAGTAGAAAATCGTTCTACACATACTCCCGTTTTTGCACCGTTAAGGAGATAGCGCGATTTTAAGGACGAAGGATTTTCATCGTACCTGTGATCACTGTTTGATCTCTAACTTCTGCTGTACTTAGCGTAACGTAATAATTCTGAGCTCGTTGGAAAGGACACAAATTCTTCTTTCTAATTGCTATCCCTGCACATGTTGGAAATACTGCTAAACATAGAATTTACCGCAAAACAGATGCAGTAATGAGCAACCATGTTAACTACACACGTATTGCTCTTATGTGTGGAAATTATGTTACAGGTAAGTAAAAATATGACAACTAATTAGATAGCGTCCATTTAAGTAAATTAACTTACATCCATTTAAGTTAATTAAGTAATATCCATTTAAGTAGGGCGTGGAGTTTACCTGCTCCCTTAAGGAACAGGAATGACTTCGTCCTACGTAGATTTTTCTGCGATAAAAGCATCGGGAGGAAGCAGCAGTAAACAGAATGTCATAGACATCATTACGAGCAACATGGCAAGCAATAGGAGGTCTTTTACAACGGAAGAAATGGCAGACATGCACTTCGTGTATGGGTTGTGCGACGGGAATGCTAGGCGAGCCGAAAGAGTTTACCGTGAACGGTATCCGGACAGATCTCGGTACCGCCATTATCGGATGTTCATCAGCATTCATCGGAACCTTCGTCAACGAGGTACACTGCAGCCGTGGTGGGAGACACAACATCCAGGACGGCGACACTCGGTACCTGTGGCCACGGAGGAGCGCATACTGCGCATCGCGGCTAGGGACCCCACGGTAAGCACCCGGCGCATCGGCCATCGATTAGGCATCAACCACATGCATTTATTTCGTCCTCACTATTATTAATCATACTCCTTCGGCGAATGACAGGTGTCAAACCAGATTTACTTGAAGGGAACGTGCTTGATAACTGTTAGCCCCGCTCCTTTACAATTCAACCTATGAAGAAATTCTGTTATCAAACGTATAGTGAAATTTTATGGGCTTTCCGAAAATGTAATAAAATTTGGTGGTTAATCAGGTCCTTCTTAGAGAAAACAGGACATTTCTGTATTTCTTTTTAATTTTTTATTATTTTTGTGTCATTTAAATGAATTTTTCTCAAAAAGTATAACACTGATTGACACAGTTGATAGCAATTAGAAAGAAGAATCTGTGTCCTTTCCAACGAGCTCAGAATTATTACGTTACGCTAAGTACAGCAGAAGTTAGAGATCAAACAGTTATCACAGGTACGATGAAAATCCTTCGTCCTTAAAATCGCGCTATCTCCTTAACGGTGCAAAAACGGGAGTATGTGTAGAACGCTTTTCTACTCATGACAAGTTCCTCTATCTCCCATTTTCGTTTGAACCTCAGTACTAGTTACACCCTGTATGTACGAGTACATATCTACTTATGATCTGGTACGATTCTGTAACTGAAGTCTCGGCGAAATACCAGAAACGAGTAGCTTTTTGAAATGTGTTTTTTGATAAACACCAAAATTCAATATTTCGTCAGAGTTATTTTTAACATTAATGCAACCATTTTTATACTCTAGATGAAATCATATAGAGTATTATAAGTTTAATCCAGCCCAAAAGTTTGTAACGCATAGAACCAAGCCACGGACAAAAAAAAGTTATATATTATTTTTTGTTTATTTGTGGCCAAAAACCTCAAATCCGCTTGACGTCCGTCTGTCCGTTAGCACGATAACTCAAGAACGCCTTCATCTAGGATCTTGAAATTTTGAATTTGGATGTTTGGTTGAATTTGTAAGGCTAAGTTCGTTAACGGGCAAAATCGTCCTACTCCTTCGGGTAGCTGCCATACAAAATGTCCTTAAAACACGTGTTCGAGAATATTAGCCGATAACTATATATATACTGTACTATAACTTTGAAAATTTGTATGTGTTACTTTTTCAATAGTTGAAGCTAAATGTATGATTATGAAAAAATCCTGTTAGTCCTTCGTGTAGCTGCCATACAAATATCCTGTCAAAATGAAACTCACTATAACTCAAGTAATCTTGTAGCTACGAATTCGGAATTTTCTACAAATTAGTTTTGAGCGAAAAGAAAGTTCTAGTGTACTAGTCAGCGAAATCCTTTTACTCCTTCTGGTAGCTGCCATACAAAATGTCCTTAAAACACTTGTTCAAGAATATTGGTCGATAACTTTAGAAGGGTTTAAGCTACGACATTGAAATTTTGTATGTATTATTTTTCCAATAGTTGGAGCTAAATATATGATTATGAAGAAAATCCTATTAGTCCTTCGTGTAGCTGCCATACAAATATCCTGTCAAAATGTATTCACTTAATTTACGGAACTCACTATAACTCAAGTAATCTTTTAGCTACGAATTCGGAATTTTGTTCAAATTAGTTTTAAGTGAAAAGGAAGTTCGAGTTTGCTAGTCAGCGAAATCCTCTTACTCCTTCTGGTAGCTCCCATACAAAATATCCTTAAAACACCTGTTCAAGAATATTACCGATAACTTGAGAAGGGTTTTAGCTACGTCTTTGAAATTTTGTATGTATTATTTTTCCAATAGTTGGAGCTAAATATATGATTATGAAGAAAATCCTATTAGTCCTTCGTGTAGTTGCCATACAAATATCCCGTCAAAACGTATTCACTTAATTTACGGAACTCACTATAACTCAAGTAAATTTTTAGCTACGAATTCGGAATTTTGTACAAATTAGTTTTGAGTGAAAACGAAGTTCGAGTTTACTAATCAGCGAAATCCTTTTACTCCTTCTGGTAGCTGCCATACAAAATCGCCTTAAGACACGTGTTAAATAATATTTTCCTATAACTTTTGAACGCTTCAAGCTACGAATTTGAAATTTTGTACACATTAATTTTTGAATGATTCCAAGAAAAAGGATAAATATGTAAAAAATCGAGTGAGTCCTTCCTGCAGCTCCCATGTGAAAGTCCTTCAAAAAGGAAATTTTTTTCGATGACTTACCCAGTTCAAGATATGAAATTAAACACTGAATATTGTCTTTTAGTTTTGAGTAGCAATCTAATGGTAGTCCTTAATAAAGGACATACGACATGCACACACGTAATTCTATTTTATCCCCAACTACAATATAAATCGGAGTTCAGTATTCATCTAGAGTATTATACGATTGGCTTGCAGCCGATCGTGACTGCAGTATGTTTCTATTACTAATTTAATGAGAAGGCTATATTGTTGTGAACTCAAGGGAGACTAGTCATTGAAAAGATTTCTTTCAATGCAAAGCATTTGTACAGAAATGGATATTTTAATAAATATTTATTTTCTAAGTACAGTTGCATGTTCGAAATGTTCACCTTTATAACGCTTTTGGATGACCCCAAATATAACGTTATTTGTATACACCATTGGATCCAAGATCCTATCCGTTCAGGTTACCATGGCAACCAATAAAAACAATCAACAAAATATTCCTTCATAATTATTTTACGTGTGTTTTTGACAAGCAAGATCCCTTGGCATCCTTGGATCCTTGGTCTCTATTTTTTACGTGCTTTTACACCGGGGTGTCCTATCCTTAGTTACCTTATCTAAGTTTTATACCGGGGTGTCCTATGCTTAGTTACCTTATCTAAGATTCACCCTTATTCTGGAACCCGCCGGCGGGACAGTGAACTGCGATTCACCCAATTTTAAATTATTGAAAACGCGTGAACGATTCACTTTCTCGAAAATTTTACAGTTGAAATCCGCAATGAAATAGTGACGTTTTGAAACTTTTTTCACAAAGTAATTGGCAATAAATAAAGAGAAATTTGAGATGGATTTACAGTATTAGAATTTTAGAAATTTTTCTGCCTTAAGATATGGTTTCAAATGCAAGGAAAAGACGTTTTTAAAGTATGTCGATAAAGCAGTTTCCGAACGTTTTTTAATAATCGTATGTGCCGTGAATGGGAATCGAATATGAACAGCATAGTCAGCGTGAAATCCGCCGTTTTCCAGAATAAGCGTGATTATGATTTCTAGGTCAACAACTTTATTGAGCGCATATCAACTGCAGCTGGTCTGGTTCTGAACGTCGCTTGAAGTTGTACAGTGTGACTGATGTGCTACAATTTGGTTATGATCGTTACTTGAAGTTTTGTTTAAAGTTTAATAGTAATCTGTGATCTCAAGGGAACATAAAATTGCCAAATATCCTTAAAAACACAATTTTTATTTATTGTATATAGGACTTCTTTAGTGTATAAGGTGTTACTATGGGATATAGCATTTCCAATATAAACAGTATAAACTTAAAGTTATATTAGATTGCTTGTGGTGTTTTGGCGTTTCTCGTCATAAGTAACAGAATTTTAAATTCGAAATTTGATTGAACTATAGAATATATTTGGAAAATTTATTTAGTTGTCGTGTTTTAGACGAAAATTTTTGCTTTCTAGATCTCAGGAAACACTTATACCACGAGGCTGAAACTTGAAACTTATGTAGAACTATGATAGTGGTCCCATTTGCAAAAGAATTAGGAGGCTATTTGATACTTTATTTTTTAAATTGTCAGTCGCATAGTAACCTACACTGCATTAAACGCGCTTCGGACCTTTACTTAAAAAATAATAAAATTGCGCCCAGACTGTTGGCAGATTTTTAATACAGTGAAACTTCTATTACCGGACACCTCCGAAAACCGGACACCTCCCTATAGAGGACAGTTCTTTATTCCCCAATGAATTAGGTATGGTTTTCTATTGGTTAGAACCTCTCAATAGCGGACCCTCTCTAAAACGGACGCGGACACAAAAAAAACTAATATATTACGAGTATTTACAGAATATTATACCTCTAAATAGCGGACAGATTTTTTTTGATGTAGTCCGTATCTACTTTGAAATGGTTTTGCCTTGCACGATTATTCATTTGTTTCGGATTTTTCCATCGTCACGAATTTTTGTTCCGGGGATTTTTGCGCGCTTCTTCTTTCTTTTCTTCTCAGTCTATTTGGTTGTTGTTTACTCTGTATTTATCGTATGCTCCCATTAGAACAATGTCGTTTTCCAAACGGGCACGTTTATCTCTTGGAGAAAAAATTGAAGTTATCCAAACAAGTGAAAGTGAAAAATTGGGTATTCGTAAGATAGCCGCAAAATTCAAATTAGTGACATTCTGAAAAGGAAAAGAGAGTTATTAAGACAATACGAAGCTCATGGAAACAGTTCGCAAAAAAAAAGTTTTCCAAAAACTGATGGTGTTGTGATTGATCGCGTTGTTTTTGACTGGTTTTGTAAAGTTAGAACTAAAAGTATCCCGATATCAGGACCAATCATAAAAGAAAAGGCTCTTGAAGTTGCAAAAGAGCTTCATTTTAAGGACTTTAAAGCATCCAATGGATGGCTCGATAAATTTTGTCAAAGGCACAACATTACGTTCAGATCAATTTGTGGCGAGTCTGCGCATGTCAATTTTGAAAGTTAATTTTGAAAAAATATCATCCTAGAGACATCTTCAATGCCGACGAAACAGCTCTATTATCGAGCCTTACCAACTAATCTTTTGCATTGAAGGGTGATAAATGCAGCAGCGGAAAATCTGCAATGCAACGATTAACGATTCTTCTATGTGCTAATATGGAAGGCGAAAAAGAGAACCTATTAGTAATAGGAAAAAGCAAGAATCCACGTTGCTTTAAAGGCGCTCACGTTGATAAGTTTCCCATTGAATGGGTATCAAATAAAAAAGCCTGGATGACAACGGACATTATGGCGCCTTGGCTACGCAAATTTGATAGGAAAATGAAAAAAGAAGCTAGGAAAATTGTTTTATTTTTGGATAATGCTACTTCGCATCCTAATATCGAGTTGCAGAATGTGGAAATAATATTTCTTCCTCCAAATACTACATCACATTGTCAACCTCTTGATCAAGGTATTATTCAGAGCTTCAAACTAATATACAGAAGTTATTTAATCAAGAGACTTTTAACGTTAATGGATTCAGAAAAATCGACTGAAGAGTTAGAAAAAAATATAACTTTAACCAACGCTCTGATTTGGATAGCGGCAGGTTGGAGGAAATTGTTACCACAAACAATTATTAACTGTTTTCGTAGGACAGGATTTTCAACAAATAGCGTTGTCGATGCCAATGACTTTGATGTAGAAGACAACATCCCATTATCACAGTTATTCCCTTCTTTGAATTGTCCAACGTTAGACTTACAGCAGTACGCGACAGTTTATGATATTTCTATACAAAATTGTGTCGAAGAATTTCTTGTCAACCACGATATGGGAACCGATTCCGCGAGCAGTGATGAAGAAGATGAAGAAAGCCGCTCCAGCATAACCACTATTGAGGAAGCTTGTGAGAAAATGAGAGATTTGGAAAAATTTTTTTTGGCAAATAATAATATAAATGCGCTTAAACGAATTTTAGCACTTCTTTTATCAGTTGAATCAGATAATTTCCATAACAGAATCAAACATTTCACACAAACGAAAATTAGTAATTATTTACTTCTAAAGTAAAATTTTTGTAATACCCACAAAATTGTTTTCTTTTAATTTTTATAAATTTATTTCACACAAATTTATTTTCGGCCGAAGAAGCCTAATTTTTTTTTGTAAAATTGTCATTTTCTGTAGATGAAAATACAGCGTTTTAGTTTTATGTATAAATGAGCATATGTATCTCAATTACAATTAAAGTACTTGTGAAATTCTCTTTTCTCTTTCAATTATATTAATTAAACTCAATACCCCCGAAAAGCGGACACCTCTTTATAGCGGACACTTTTGAATTCCCCAAAGGTGTCCGCTATAGAGAAGTTATACTGTATAGTACATAACAAAATTATGCTTTATGAATTTTTTTTTAATTCTATTTTTCTATTGCAAATACATACATTTTTAAGCCCGCTTCATTTTTAGAGCTACATTAGCTATATTTACAATATTTTAGTAATTGCAATAAACATATTGGTCATATATGCCCAATTTTTCGAGTCCAAGGAATAAATATCTCAACCAAAACGAATTCGATTTTCCAACAAAAACTAAGCTTTGGAAGCGAAACGTTTTATAATTGAGTATGCAAATCATATATGAGAGAAAGAAATATGCAATATTAAAAGTAAAAATATGCACAAACGGAATTTTAGTTCTAAGAATGTTACCACAGCTATTATAAACAATTTGTATTTATAAGGAATATCAAAATTTATGCAGACCTCTAGTGTCAGTAAGTACTTATAGGGTTATATGAAAACTTATATAAAGGTGTTCGTAATATTTCGGTTACCATCTTTATAAAACCTGAAGTTTTGTAACGTTACCAAAAATAGTCACAGTATAACCCTTATACGATACTCCATTTCAGCTTTTTAAGGATGATTTAAGAGTATCTGTTACGTTTTTGTTTTTACATTATATACGAAGAAATCATCGAGTACAATTCCTTACCAAGTTCCATAAGAATACAAACAGTTTTGCCGACTTCAAAGCCCAAGTGAAGGTAAATTTTCTATACAAGCAGTCCTGAAAGAAACTTGAAGAAATGGTTGTGGTTTTAGTTGTTGTATGTATACGTATTTTATTTTACTTTTTATATCATTTTCTCTTTCGCGCATATTTTATTAATTAAAAAAAAATTAACTTTAAATTTACAAGGATTATTTAATATTTTGAACATTCTAATTTTCCTTATTAATTACTTTAATTTCTTTTATTATTATTAAAAAACTAATCTTGACTTCTAAAGTCGAGGAAATTCTGAAGGAGTATCACGAAGGTACTTCCGGTGGACATTTAGGTATAAATAGAACCTCGGCAAAGATACGAGAGAGGTTCTATTGGATCCATCTCCGAGATGACGTCGAAAATTGGTGTCGTAAGTGTACTACCTGTGCATCGAGTAAAGGCCCGCAACGCAGATCAAAGGGAGAAATGCAGCAATACAACGTGGGAACTCCATTCGAGAGAATTGCTGTGGATATTGCTGGACCATTTCCGGAATCGGAAAATGGTAATCGCTACATTCTTGTGGTCATCGATTATTTCAGCAAGTGGCCCGAAGCTTACGCAATTCCAAATCAAGAAGCAGTTACCGTCGCAGAACAAATTGTTACCAACTGGGTGAGCAGATTTGGAGTTCCACGTGAACTACACTCCGATCAAGGGCGCAACTTTGAATCTCAAACATTCAAGCATGTGTGTCAAATGCTGGGAATAAACAAAACGAGGACAACTCCACTACATCCACAGTCCGATGGAATGGTGGAACGTTTCAATAGAACACTGAATTCGAACCTATCCAAACTCGTCAGCGAAAGGCAACAGGACTGGGATCAACACATTCCTCTATTTTTAATGGCCTACAGAACATCGGTACACGCAACAACAGGAGAAACTCCCTCCCGAGTCATCTTCGGGAAGAACATTCGAGTCCCCGCGGAATTAATGTTTGGAGTGCCACCAGACCAACCGACCCATCCAAAAGATTACGTATCGTATCTTCGACATCGACAACACACAATTTACAACCTGGCAAGAGATAAAATTAATTTGGCGACCGATCGGATGAAGACGAGGTATGATCAACGGGCGAATTCATCAGGATTCCAAGAGGGTGATTTAGTTTGGCTATACAATCCCAAACGACGAAACTACAACGCAATTGGGAGGGACCTTACCAAATCATCAACCGGTTAAATGATGTTGTGTACCGTATTCAGTTGCATCAAAAACCTCGTACTAAAATGAAAGTGGTACACCTCGATAGACTAACGAAGTACCATGGCGCCCATGACGAGGGGATCGACTCTGTTCGGGACGAACAGGAACTAAGGAGGGAGTAATGTTACATGTAAACCTGGCAACCGCGCAACCGTGCAACTCGATCGTTTCACATAATGAAAACAACAACAACCGAATACCTAGTTGCAAAATAACCCAATCAGAAACCTAGCTGAAGATAAGGCGAAACAACACGATTGTATCTCCCTTCTTATCGAATGCTCTCCAATGTACTAGAACCCTGTACATAAACCACTGAACGAAGATCAAAATCGAAAGCTCCAAAGCCTTCGAGAAACATCCACATCACCGGTGAAAATTCAAGTACATCCTAGACTGCAACCGCCTAGTATATAAGCAGGTGAAGCTCTCAGCGAAGACACAGTAATTTTGATTACGTCGACTGCGACAGCCAGCGCGTATACGCGACCGTATTGAGAGAGAACGAAAGTGAACGAGTCAAGCGATATAGAAGCGGGCGGTACTGCCATACAGTGCGAATTATTGTGCGAGTATAATTCTGTGAATTAAAAGTGCGATTGAATAAATAATTACTTATTTTTCATTTTAACCGAATTGTGTTTTACTTGAAATCCCGGCGAACCCCTAGCTCGCAACAATATTTTAATAAATATTTATTTTCTAAGTACAGTTGCATGTTCGAAATGTTCACCTTTGTAACGCTTTTGGATGGCCCCAAATATAACGTTATTTTGCTACACCATTGGATCTAAGATCCAAGCCGTTCAGGTTACCATGACAACCAATAAAAATAAACAACAAAATATTCCTTCATAATTATTTTACGTGTGTTTTTGACAAGCAAGATCCCTTGGCATCCTAGGATCCCATGGTGCTGTCAAAATAATTTTGGTCTCTATTTTTTTCGCGCTCTTACACCGGGTGTCCTATCCTTACCTTATCTAAGGTTTGGCAGATATGTCTAATTCGGTCGTTTCTGTACTAGAAATTGTAATTTAACCTCAAAAAATCGCCTGCTAATGTACTAGATGGCCTGTTTTTGTACTAATTCGCACTTCTATCAAATTGCGTTTTTGAAGTGGTTGTGGCGAATTTCAAATTTATTTTTTTCTCATTCTATATTTTTTTTCTTCTATTACTTTTATATATGAGTCTATATGTATGTACATATATTTTTTCTTTATTATCCATATTTTATTTTTATTATAACTTCTGTCCGTCGCTCTTTTTATTTTTTTTAGGTACTTTTTATAGTCATAATTAAATTTTCTATTTTTCATAGTTATGTTTTTTTTCTCATTCCTCAAACCAAAACGCCCCGAAAGTTTTTTTCCTATTAGTTTTCTTGTAAATGTAAGATAAATTAAAAATATAAACCGCTGGTATTAATATGAGTGCTCTCTGTGAGGAAATTAGGAAAACAAAAATCGAAAAAGAATATAAACTAGAATTGCGCGCCAAAAAAATGCTGGAAGTGAATGGGAACCACTGGAAAAGGAAAAAGAAAAAAATGTTTTTGGGGGTTTTTGAGTTATTTTCGAGGACTAGAAGTTGGAAAGTGAAAGAAGTCGGACGTCTCGACAAATTTTTTTAAAATTAAATAAATAAATACAATAAAGTGAAAGTTGACAAAAAAAAAAAAAGAAAATACAAACGAAGTTAAACAGAAATAAAGAGAAGTTTTGTGGAGTGCGTGAAATTTTATCACGATTACGTGGAATCAAAAAGAAAACGTTTATGAAGAAAGATGACGAATATTAGAACATACAAAAAAAATTAAACTGTATCACCAATAATGCTCTTAATAATTCGTAAATTAACATTACCCTTTAATAATTATAATATAATAATTATACAAGCCAAAAGTATTCCCAATGACATCAACGCCTTTTTTAAAAAAAAAAAACGTCGAAGCAGAAGCAGCAAGGGCCCCAACTCATCAGGTACCATAGTTTTAAGCAGAAATCCACAAAATTATTTATTTGAATTTACAATACACTACGTACACAAAAATCGATTTAGCTATTTCAATTATCCAATATATGTGAAGTTATTTGTAACCTTTCAGGTTGTTTTAGTTTGAGCGCGTATAGTATTCGTTTATTAGAGGTGTTTTTTTAGGATAATTAAAAGAGCGAAGATGACGGTAGGCTAAGGAAAACGAGGGAGTCCTGGAAGATCGCTCGCCTCAGGGGTAGATGACCTCCACATTTCGCAAGTGAAATACCTGTAAGTACATGGTGTGGTCCCGTGTTTAGCGGGATGTTGTGCGGGAAAAGTAAGTAAGCGGTAGTTGCGTGAGCTCTATAGGGTCATCTTCCGTCGTATGTTGACCTTTCCCTTCCCCAATTTCAGATTTCTATGTTCCTCTTTCCCCATTTTTTTCTTTCACTTAGTTTTTTTGACTTATATATATACAGCACTTACAAGGACGGTGACTCCCTCTGGGTCGAAATGAAAAATCACCCACTCCCACGTTCCTGAGCAGCCGGCAAAGTGTGCTGTCCAGATCTAGGGGGAACCGTTAATCTTAAAACGGGACGACCGCCGTCTTAGCACGAAGTTCGTCTCGTTACATATTGGCTAATATGTGAAGAATTAGAAAACAATATTGCCGGTTCTCTTCCACAATTCTAGTGCGTCTTTTTCTTTGGTCTGCAAGGGTGTGTGGGCGAAATTGTGGTTTTCAATGGTCGCGTTTACGTGCAGACCAAACAAGTCCACATAGACTGTTTGGTATTTTTCGATTTTGCAATTATGTGTGCATTTTCACAGTACGAGACTGGTTTGGTTTCATTTGGTCAGTACCAAAATCAAGACTAAAATCAGTCCAAATGGATTGGTTTAGTTTGCGTTTATCCGTACGACCAATCTGTTCGCCTTTGTAACCAAGTATGTTATCAAACGTATAGTGAAATTTTATGGGCTTTCCGAAAATGTAATAAAATTTGGTGGTTAATCAGGTCCTTCTTGGAGAAAACAGGACTTTTTTGTATTTTTTTTTAATTTTTTGTTATTTTTGTGTCATTTAAATGAATTTTTCTCAAAAAGTATAACACTGATTGACACAGTTGATAGCAATTAGAAAGAAGAATTTGTGTCCTTTCCAACGAGCTCAGAATTATTACGTTACGTTAAGTACAGCAGAAGTTAGAGATCAAACAGTGATCACAGGTACGATGAAAATCCTTCGTCCTTAAAATCGCGCTATCTCCTTAACGGTGCAAAAACGGGAGTATGTGTAGAACGATTTTCTACTCAGGACAAGTTCCTCTATCTCCCATTTTCGTTTGAACCTCAGTACTAGTTACACCCTGTATACAGTTCAAATAAAGGGTGTTACAATAACGCGTTCCGAAGTTAAATAAAAATTAAAAACAAGTGGATGATGGAGTTAATGAAATTTTGTTTAAGAAATATTATTTGGTCCATGACAATTAAGCATGGAAAAAAATATCACTGAAACGCTCGCCACGGCTCCTACAGCTCACCTCGACCCGTTTGTCCAAATTTTTGATGACATCACGGCATAATTGCTCCTTAATTAGACCAATATGGTTTGCTATCTCGTCCTTCATTTGTTGAATGGTGATGGGTTTATTGGGGTAAACCTTCCTTTTGAGATAACCCCAAAGAAAGAAGTACAACGGAGTCAAATCGCACGATCTCGGTGGCCAATTGATTTCGCTGTTTCTGGAGATTATTCGTCCGGGGAACTTCTACTGCAATAATTCCATTGTTGCGTTGGCTGTGTGGCACGTCGCACCATCTTGCTCGAACCACATGTAGTCGATGTCATAATCATCTAATATTGGCCACAAAAAATCGGAGATCATGGCACGGTACCGTTCCCCGTTCACTCTGACAGAGTTGCCAGCTGCATTTTCGAAGAAAAACGGACCAATCACTCCACCAACGCAAAATGCACACCACACAGTGAGATTTTCTGGATGCATTTGCTTTTCAAAGAATGCCCTTGGATTTTCATCAGCCCATATTCTGCAATTCTGCTTGTTGACGTTGCAACTGAGATGTATTACTTACATAGTAAGCCTCATCAGAAAATAAGTTTTGCTCACAAATCCATTGGCAACTTGGTTTTGCTTTTTGCTTTTGATTTTGCCTTTTGCACCTTACCAACAATTTGCTAAAGACTGAACTACCAAAATTTAAAACAGATGTCAAATATTATTTGACGAGTTATTGTAACACTCTTTAGTTCCATAATAAATTAAAAGCATTTTTCACTTTTTCAGCATTTTTCCGTTATGGCAGGTTTCCGTTTTATAGAGGGTCCGTTTTAGACAGGTTTCACTGTAATATTATAAAATTCATATACAGGGTGGCGCGCGGCAGACGCATGGATTTGAAATATCAATAAAATGCAAACTGTTCGAAAATGGCTATTTTTTTTATTTTTTCCTGGTTTATTTACATGGGAGATTTCAGTTCATACAGTTTTAAACAATGTATCTGCCAAATGGGGGCCCTCACGCTCCAAACATTGTGTAAGCCTTTCCTGAAGTTTTTGTTCACTCTTTCAAGCATAGCCACAGGAATTTGGAGGATGCGGGTGCGAATGTTGTCTTTGAGAACAGTTAGGGTTGTGGGACGATCGTTGTAAACAAGACCTTTTAGGTATTCCCACAGGAAATAATCGCAGGGCGCCAAATAGGAGAGCGCGCTTGCCAGTTCAAATCGCCTCTTAGGGAGATGAGGCGCCCGGGGAATCTGTCACGCAAAAAGTCCATGCAAACTCTTGATGTGTGGGCTGTGAAGATATTCTTTAACGATTCGTTAAATGGAACGTCTCGAAATGCCAAAGGCACCTGCCTGTTTACGAATTTAACGCGTGGGAGATTGTTCAGTTACAGCTCGAACCCTTTCGATGTTTTTTGGGATAGAGACAGTTCTCTGAGGCGCCGTTCTTATCGTGGACACATTTCCGCTATCCTGGAAGCCATTAACCCACGCAAAAATTCGATTTCGATCGGGAACTCGACCGCGGGGGGTGATATTGAACTGTAAACGAAAGGCACGCTGCACACAGACGATGGAGATGTTGTTTGAAAAATAGGCTTGCACACAAAAAACACGATGTTGAACAGGCCACTCCATCTTGGCGACTGAAACCAAGTGCTAACAAACCTTCCTTCCCCCTCTTTAGAACCACCCCACTATCAACCCTCTACGACCGCTAGGAAGGGAGCAATGACCGTTTCAAATCCTTGCGTCTGCCGCGCGCCACCCTGTACAAGAGTTTAAGTCGATCACTAGTAGATGACTTGTTCTAAACAACCTGTATCTCAGTGGATGTTAAAAATAGATTCCCATTCCGTACGATTTTATCGTCAAATGGATCGAACAATCATTACCGTATCAAATGTTTAAAACCTAAACGGGTACATCCTTTTCACTTTCAAGTAAATAATTAGCCCATCCCAGCATAATAGCCTGACTACGTTAAGTTTGCCACTGATTACAACCGTAATTTCACTAGAACGTTATACCTACCCAGTGACTGAATTACTTACTGTAGAAATGCATTATTGCTAAAGTAGTAAAGTATAGGGTGTACAAATTTGGAACTATTAGTGCTGGACAAGAACGATATGAATTAAAAAAAATATAAACTGAAAACGATGGAAATAAGCTCCCTTGTAATTTCAGAGACAGAACCCAAGAGATTTCAGAAAGCGCTGAAAAAGATCGGTGGAAAGGCATCCTGATAAAGCTCTGAATAAAAAAAGGGTTGGGAAAGCTTTTTTTTCACGCACAAGCGAAAAAGTAATGTTAGAGATTTTTCATATTTTACATTAACGTTCCAAATGAAACTTTGGTATGTTTTAGGATGTGGTCAATAAAAATTGTTGACATCCGGGACGTAAAACAATAAATAAAAACGTTTTAAAATTTTTGATTTCATCCAGCCAGAACAGTTCTGTGGCATAAATCTATAAAAGCTTAAGTCGAGATATGACAAAATGGAGTTATGTACACCACTGTGTAGAGGATACTAGATTACACTATGTCACAAAATCTCATGTTCTTACGTTACTTTACTATCTAGATATGATGGAAAATCAAAACGGCTTAAGTCACTTAGATCCAGATGAGCATGTGCTATAATCACCAAACTCATTTATTGGTCAGAGCAATCGAATAATTTGTTTACAATACTAGCCTAAGTCAATTCAAGCGTTTATTCTACGATTCCAAATTGATCACATTGTGAATATAAGTCTGGCAACTAGAAAAGCCTATCTCGAACTAATATCTTTTTACAAGCGATGAAATGTTAATGAAACTTATTAACTCAACTTAGGCGTTTTTTCCACAAAACCGTTATATCCATAATGCTTCATATCACACTTAGGCGTTTATTACAAATTAGTAACGTCTCCTTTTTGACGATTAATTAGAGTTGGTTCGTTCTGTTCCATGCATGTTCAGTTGTGGCATGGACATTAGACGGAACGCTTCACAGCGAAAGTGCAGTGTCTACGTGTAACTTTGCGATTGTGGTTGATTTATTGATATTCCTTGGCCTGTCATGTCCTCGCGCGCGCTGAGAATGGTAAAGCTTGCTCTTAATAATGAAACAAATGGCGAAAAACGTAAGTAAAGCAAAAAATAAATTAAAAATAGTATTATTACATTTGTGCAACAACAGGAAATTGTGATTATTATTCAGACGCTATTAAATATATTTCTACAGTTACTGAACCTTCTCTTCAACCAGACCAAGATTTTGATTCAGATGACTCAGTTCGTGATCCTGAGTATAATGTGTCTGATATAGAATCAGAACATACAGACGAAGAAATGTTATTAATGGCTAAAGAGATTGAAGACAGTCTGGCTAATATTCCTAAACCAACATTTGATATTGCACATCTGCAAAACGAGCAACCAGACTCCCGAAAAATTACGAATAAAAAAGCGAAATACAGGACAATCGTATAAAAATAAGAAAGGTATCGTGCATCAGAGAATATGTGAACCATTATCAAATAATTGCAGACGAAAATGTAAGGAAAAAATACCCTTTTCCGTTCAAGAAGTAGCTTTTACAACTTATTGGTCTTTCGGCACCTATAACCAAAGAATACTTTTTATTTCTTCACTTATTGATATTGATGATAAAAAGACACATACTTTAAAAAAACATAAAAATAATCCTAGAAATCGACAGCACAGTATAAAATACTATTTCGAAATTGAGGCTGAAAGGATCCAAATATGTCAGAAATGCTTCAAACAGTGCTTCAATGAAACTGACAGTTTCCTCAAAAGTGTTATCAAGAAAAAACTGGAATACCCCTATAGTGAAATTGTTGATCATAGGGGTAAAGGCGGAGGGAGTAATAAACTGCCTGATGAGATTATTGAAACAGTGAAAATACATATAAAAAGTTTTCCAGCATACGAGAGTCACTACACTCGGCGTGATACAAGTCTTAAATATTTTCATTCAGATCTCTCTATATCTAAAATGCATTCCCTTTTTTGTGAAATGCATCCACAAATCAATATAAGCGTGTCCTCATATTCGCAAATATTCAAGCGTAAGTTTTTTTAATACATGAAGCTCCGAGTTGATACTTTCTAATATTCTTCTTTTGATCTAGCTATGGGTATTAAATTCAAAAAGCCAAAGACAGACACCTGCAATACCTGCGATCTACTTCAGAATAAAATCGAAACAGCGAAAGTGGAGAATTTACCAACTGCAGAACTTGAAGGTGTACTGAATACTCATCAGGAAGCAGCTGATCTTGCATATAAAGCAAAAAGAAGTGACAAGGTTCTCTCTGAAGTCAACAATTCAATTAAGACGTTTGCTTTTGATCTTCAGCAATGCCTACCGACACCTTTTCTTCGAACTTCCGTGACGTTTTATAAAAGACTTCTATGGACATTCAACTTAACATTACACGAACTTGGATCACATAATACGTTTTGCTATATGTGGCATGAAGCAGAAGCAAAACGTGGAGGAAATGAAATTTCCTCATGTTTGCTGAAACAACTACAATCTTTAGATTCTCAAAATCAAATTAAAACAGTAATATTTTACAGTGATTCTTGTGCTGGTCAGAATAAGAACTCACATGCAAGTACTTTGTTTATGACATTCCTTCAATCCAGCAAAAACATTGAAATTATTGACCACAAATTTTTGGAGCCTGGCCATACGCACATGGAGTGCGATACAGACCACGCATTAATTGAAAGAAGAAAGAAGAAAACTGAGGCCAGAATCCACCATCCTCATGACTGGTTCAATTTTGTAGCAAATGTAGGAGTAAAGAAAATGTTTAAGGTAATTGAAATGAAACGTAGTGATTTCAAAGATTTTTCTTCTTTCTCGAAGACGAAATTCATGTGGAGAAAGAGAGATGAGAGTTCCGAAAAGTTCGTTTGGAGACGGGTCAGATGGCTTCGTTATAATAAACATAACTTCGGGAAAGTGTTAAAACCAGTTTAATGGAAAACGAATCATTCGCCGTTCTTAATATTCAGAAAAGAGGTATTAACCAAATTCAAATAGATAACGTTCCTAATCTCGAAACTGAAATTAAAATAAGCGAGAAAAAGAGGAAGGACTTGCTAGATTTATTACCCTTGATAAATTCATCTTTCCATGAATTTTATAAAAATCTTGCCACAGAGCAAGCGCCTGATATTCATCCAGATCTAGTTGAAGATAACAATGAGACCGAAGAATGAAATTGAATGAATTTAAATATTACCATAATATTTATGTTATATGTATTTGAATTATATATTTTTTTAATTTAATTTAATTTATAAATACCATTTTTTTGCTCAGTTTCTGAAATAAAATTTCAAAAATATTGCAATGCG
Organism: Beris morrisii; assembly: GCA_951812415.1. Lineage (NCBI taxonomy): Eukaryota > Metazoa > Arthropoda > Insecta > Diptera > Stratiomyidae > Beris > Beris morrisii. The sequence goes on from OX638311.1 coordinate 100,976,194, forward strand.
AATAGGAAAAATAACTTATTTTTAAATAATACCTGTAAATGAAGGTAATTAGTTTTGGAATAAACGCTTAACTCACTTAAGCTTACTAAATTATGTGTATATAATTTTCTTTAAAAAGCTTATTTTTTGTTTTTATTAAAAACTCTGAAATAAACAAATAAAATTATAAAAAATACATTTGAACGTCTTATTTTATTGGAATATTGTAACATAGATTAAACCTTGGTTAAACAAACATCGAATGTTATTGCACATTTTTTTCAAATCGTAATTTGAAACTTCAAATCGCTCTACTCGAAAATGCCATTTATTGACTTAAGCTGGAGTCTGTCCAATGTGCAAGCTATAGCTGCTTCGATAGCATAGCAAAGAATAAGAATTCGAACTGTCAAATTCAGCCATAACAAGAACAGTTCGCTCTGAGCGTTGTTAGTGACCAGACGTGTTTGCATCGTGTGCGCGTGGAAAAAAACAAAAGCTTAATCTTGTGGCAAGTGACGCCGTCGCCATTTTGGATATTTATTCAGTGAATTTTGTATTTTTTGAATTCTCTATTTTGCAAGTTGACTAGTTTTGTGAGCTGTATAAACTAATTAAACTCTTAAAATCGGATAATATCCGATGAATCCTATACTTCTTGGAAAATTAAAGACAATAAGTTCGTCGCGTGGAGTGTGCGCAAGTGAATTACACACCTCGTGGCCTTTTCACGTAAGGCAAAACGACGGAAAAGTCTCGGCGAGATTGAATCTCAAGCAGGAATTGCTGAGGATAATGCGGGTGCCTATTGGGCGGATCAACCCCCCTCGGGTAAATGACTATTTCCAAACCATGGATTATGCTAACCAAGTTAACTTTAATTTTGTCCCTAACACTACAATGGAACCTTCATGCAGTGTCTCTAACCTCCTAACGGAGCAGCAGAAGCGCGATATAGATGAGCAGTTTGGAGCTAGCAGCCCCGAGGGCATCGCAGAAATATCCTCATCTCAGCCAATTCAACCCCTGGATGGCCATGTACAAATCACCCCGGAAAAAGTGGAGGCATTACAACCCATAATGCTACTAGGGAATCAGTCTCTGGATACTCAAAGTTCCTGCGAGCCCCACTGGGTTCTCCATGTGATAAATCACAATCAATGTACTCATACAACCAAGCAGAAACAATAAATAGACTGGAGCGTCAAAACGCTGAGCTCTCGTGCAGTCTAAAGGCCATCGCATCGGAAATGGCTCTACTGAGAGATAAATATGAAAAGCAGAATTCGCTGCTTAAGCAGCAAAAGACTCCAAATTCCTCAGCTAAGAGGAAAAAAGTTAAATTAAAGGCAGTCTCAAGCAAGGGAGCCGAGGATTCGCTCCAGTTTGCCGCATCTGAAAATTCCTATGCACCTCTGGCGGAGCTTATGGATGAGGATGACACCTCGTTAGACGACCAACCGGTTGTAGTGAGCAACCCAGGAAAGGCACCGTTACGTAGCAATCTTGCTCTCAAGCAAACCAGCGTGGACTCAGGTACTCCTTTTAATTTTAGTCTATCTCGTAAGAACACTAATATCAAAACTGCTCTTAATAATAATAAAAATAAAAATAACATAAATTTAGACATAAGTAATGATAGCAATAACAATGACTGGCCAAGCTTCAATTTTCCGCCCAAAAATAGGGCTGAGGGATCGGTTGCTATTAATTCTAACGTAAATTATAATAATACTATTGACTTAAGTGATAGCTCACGTGAGCCGTCATACACTGAGCGAACAAATAAGCCTTTAAGGCAAGCCCCTAAGGCTTATGGATATCCGGGTCAAACGCAATCGGTCGGTTCTGCCCCATCTCGGCCTGTTGCCGTGAAGAATAACAATCCCGCAAACCCTTCTAAAGACATCCCCCCCATTTCCATATTTAAAGTAAACTTCAAGCCGTTCCGGGAGACGCCAGTTAATAATGGCATACTTAACTTTGTGCTGAATCCCAAAGCAAATAAGCTGTTTGTAAATAGCAAGGAGGATCACCAGATGGCGATCAAAATTCTGGAAGATAATAAGATTAGTTTTTATTCTCATACTCTCAAAGAGGATAAAACTTCCAACTTAATAATTAAAAGACTGGCCCCAGGGTTTGATGCTGTAGACATTCATGATGAGCTTACCCTCAGAGGGTTCGTTGGAATCGCTAAAATCCTCCCGTTTGTTAGCAAGAAATTCCCCTTGCTAAACTACTTCATCTTACAGGTCAAGCCGAAAGTTAAAATCGATGACTTTCTCAAAATCAGGTCCCTTCTAAACCAAAGGGTAGTGATTGAAAGGCTTAATAGGACAGACATTGTCCAGTGTTATAACTGTCAGAGAGTCGGGCATGTTTCGGCAAACTGCCACATGAGCCACATATGTGTTAAGTGCCTTGAGGAGCATGCTAGGGGTGAATGTCCCACTCTACCTGGCTCCGGGATTCAGGTAGCTTGCGTATTGTGCAATGAGCTAGGACATACGGCAAACTTTAGGGGTTGCCCGGCCATTCAGGATGTCATGCTAAAAAGAAAAAAGGTCATAGCAAAAAAGCTAGCAAATAGGGCAGCTCCGCATGTCAATGTGCAAGCAGCTAGGCATATTGTACCTGGCTTAAGCTTTGCTGAGATTCTGGGCAACAATGGCAATAATAATGATAATAATAGTAGTCGTCCTGCTGGTAGACATGGTGCTGCGCTTATAAGCCTTCCCAAGACTGGTTTTCCTGAGATACTAGATAATGCAGCTAATGAGAGTTTTGGCTGCAATTTTGCATCACTCAAGAAGATGATTGACTCATTCATGGTAGGGTACAATTGTGCTGGCGATCTGAATCAAAAGAAAGAGGCACTGATCAATTTTATCCTTCAAACTTCTTACAGAACTTGAATCCGTCAGAAACTTTAAATTATTGACAGTCAATGTTAACTCATTGGCGAATCATACTCGCAGACATGATCTTGCGAACTTAATTTCTGACAATAACCCTGATGTAGTATTTATCTCGGAGACAAGGCTTAAGCAATGCCACAAAATTCAATTTAGAAACTTCAAAATGTTCAGAACTGACAGAGGGGCCCCTGGAGGGGGAACGGCTATCTTAATTAAGTCTAAATACAGTGCTTCTAGAGTTGAATTCGCAGGTATCTCTACAACTGAATATACTGCTATTAAAATAATAAAAAATAGTTCAGCTTACTACTTCGTCTCTATTTATGTCAAACCTGACAATCTAGCGACAAACGACTTAGACAGTTTCTTTGCCCAAATCAATCAAGGAGACAAGATTGTAATTGGAGGTGACTTCAATTCCAATCATACTGACTGGCTTAACTATAACAATAACAGAAATGGCGCAATCCTCAATAGATGGCTGCATTTGAATCTGTCTAATCTTAATGCTAAACATCTGTTCTCTTTTAATCCTACGAGGCTAAGTACCGCTACGTTCTCTTTTATTGACTTCTTTATTGTATCAGATGACCTTAGCTACACTTCCCCCCATCCCCAGGGGCTTCTCAGAACTTTAGATTTTGAATCAGATCATGCGGCCGTCGAACTGGTTCTCAAACTCCCTACTCTTTCAGTCATGAGCCCAATTCTAGTAAGCAACTACTCGAAAGCTGATTGGAAGCAATTCAAAAAACTGATTGTTGAAGAGCTTGCCTTGAACCCCCTCCCGCTTGACAAAAACTTAAACATACCCGAAATTGATGGGGCAATTGCTTATCTCAGTAATTGCATAAATAAAGCAATAACCCTGCAGCAAACTGTTGCCTAGCCACTGAAAGTTTAGTGAATGAAAGGGTTGATCAGTTGGTAAATTCTCATCCTGAACCCCTGACTATTTTTTCTAATGTTTTCCCTGCAAATGGGCACTTCATTGATGCCCGTGAAGAGTTAAATATGTTTACGTGTGCGGAGACGATTAGACTAATCATAAAAAGTAAAAATTCTAAGAAAACATCAGGTCCGGATGGTATTTCAAATTACTTACTAAAAAAACTGCCTCCTGAATTCGATATCTATATTGCTGTAATCTTCAACAATGCGTTAAACCTGTGCTACTTCCCTAAGGCCTGGAAGAAAGCCATTGTGATTCCTGTCTCTAAAGTAGGGGGTTCGTCTGCCAATCCTGCTGACTATAGACCTATTTCTCTCTTGGACTGTATGGGTAAGCTCTTTGAATCCATTATCAGCTATTCTCTTAATGAACACTGTGAGGATAAAGATATTTTATTGAAAACTTAATTTGGCTTTGTCAAACAGAAGTCCACAACGCAAGCTATTACTCTCTTGATGGAAAGAATACATAATGGCAATAGAACCAAGTCCCCGACTTTGGCTTGCTCACTTGACCTTAGGAAAGCCTTTGATACGGTCTGGTCTAATGGATTAATTTATAAGTTGCTACAAGCTAATTTTCCCCTTCACTTGGTCAGAATTCTCTATAGCTTTCTTTCCAACAGAGAAATAATGGTCAAAATTAACAATGCGGTGTCTAATACCTCAGTGATCAGAGCAGGTGTGCCGCAAGGCTCAATCCTAGGCCCAATGCTGTTTAATTTATTTATAAACGATATCCCCTGTGGAAGTGGATTGGAGTTTACCACTATTCTGTTTGCTGACGACGTTATCCTCCTTAGGTCTGATAGAGATGTGCAAAAATCTATACAGTTGCTAAACTCGCACCTGAATGGTGTGCATGACTTCTGTAGAAAGTGGAAGCTGCAATTTAACTATGATAAGTGTTCCGCTATCCTCTTCAGAACCTATGAGGGTTTTCTAAGTGGTAAGCTGAAGGACTTCAAAATAAATTCAAATATTAAAATTTACCTAGGAGGTAGGTCAATAAAAGTGCTAGATGTGATAAAATATCTGGGTGTAGTACTTGATAAAAAAGGTAAATGCATCAAGCATATTGACGCGATAATAAACAAAGCTAGAATAGCATTTAATCTGCTAAACAACATCTTCAAGAAAATCTCCTTTAAAACGGACCTTAAACACCTCTGTTACAAACAGCTCATTAGGCCCATTCTAACTTATGGCTTCCCAGGCTGGTGCTCGATCTCCTCAGCTCAGATGAATCGTCTTAGGGTATTCCCCCGACTTGAATTCAGTAACATTCCCAGCCTAAAGAGACTCATTTGTCCCAGACACCTCAATCTTACTTATGGTCAAACCTCCCAAAAGTTCATATACAAAAGTTTTCCCCCGTCCTTCCTATACTTCCTGTTTATAAAAAATTTATTAACAAATAGCGAAAATCGGCTAACTTTTTACAACAGAAGATTTAATAGCAACGACCTGAATAGAATTATCTTTGAGGTTGGGCCTCATGAATTATCAGAGAAGTAATTCAATTCTTTACCTTATCTATATAGTATTTACCAATGTTAAAAAATGTATGCTAATTATTATACTGTATTGTATTGTTAATACAATTGCCGGAGAGGTGACTATCAAGATTGCTGGAAAGATCACCGTATTCTTCGAATATGGTGGATCCTTCCCAAACAATTAAGGTCATCCCTTTTACACCTCGATGGCAAGCTGTACTGTAATATTAAAAAGGTGAAACCTTCTATGCTATTATACTGTCTTAAATAATTATGGAAATTGTTATGTTAAAATCAAATTAAGACTGAACGAATTATTGCAAACTAATGAATAGTGAATAAATGAAGAGGGAAGAATAAGAATAAGATAGAAAGTTGTTCTTTTGTTTATTGTGTAAATTTTTAATTTTTATTTTTTTTGCTTTACTCCCCTCCATAAAAGTTATAAAACTATAAATATACCAAAAAGCCATAAACATTATGTTAGCTGATTATTTTTGAATATAAACTCCAAAGCTTTGCTGGGAGTCAAATGTATAATTATAACCCAGTTGGGTCCTTAAGCACAGCATTGTATTGTATTTATTTGTGTGTTGTATTTATTTTCTTGTGATTAAGACATAGCCTGGTTTTCTTGGCTTTCCAGGTATAAATTATTGTATAATAAAAAAAAAAAATAAAAATAACCTAATAATATTGTTAACCTAATAGTTTTAAGATGTAAAGATCAACAAACGCTGGTAGATTAGCTACTGCTAATGTAGCGTTAATTTATATTGTATAAGTTTATATACTTTTATACATCCATTGTAAACCGATTTAATGCCAATAAATCTATTTGAATTTGAATTTGAGCCATAGCAAGAAAAAGCACTGGCGGGTATTGGACAGCAAAAAGCAGCTTCAATAGCTTACAACAGCTGATTGACGCATACATGACTTGTGTAATTGACGTGACATTCATGTTATTTATGACAAAACTTGGTACCGGCCACGGAATCTAATTAGCATTTTAATTTTAGTTTAAAGAACGGTTTTTGACCCGACCGAGAGTGCAATCGTGTTTTTTTACGTGTTTTTTTTCGCATTGAACAATATAATGGTCAAATGATGGTTTTGCCTTATGGTTATCCGCCTTATAACTTGTACTCATCAGAAACTAACAGTCCGACAGGTTCAACTGAAGACTGCGATCAAAACCGAACTTCGGTAGATTTGAACGAGGTGGGTTAATGGATAGAAACACTGTTTTCCATAATCGAAACTTAATGCATGTGTTCCCCAATACATTTCAGACGATCTTATCGAAAATAATGCGGAAAGTTAGGAGCAAGTAGTGCCTCAGGACGCCAAAGAAGCTGAAATTGAAGCGGATAAAGACAGTAGAGCTGAAGATGGCTCAAAGGACAACGAAGAAAGTTTTGTAAGTTACTCCTCGCAAATTTCAGTTGAAAAGAACCTTATTAATTTTAGCCATTTTGAGTGAAACGCCTCCAAACGTTGTCGGAATATACTACAATTACGGATATCAGCCTTGCTATGCATACGTAGTGTACACTTACTAGTTACCGCATCTGTTTGTTGATGTCCTTCAAGACGGATTTAAATGAACGATTTGATTAAATTAGGCAATGAATACGATGCTTCCAATGAGATGTGTGATGATGACTTAGAGAGACAAGACAGAAAAAATAAAAAAAGGAATTTCAGTAAAATATCGTCTCGTTTTTATTTTGGTACAGCTATTTTATAACAATTTACAATTACCCTTAAAATTTAATATTTTTGTATTTATTTTGTACATCACTTTTTGCCGTTCAACTTTAATATATTATTTGTGAAATAAATTATTACATTTCTTTAACAAAAATTAATACGTTCAACAAAAATACGGATAAAAATTAAAAGAAATTGTTTTTTTTTCATTTGTTAAAAGTGCGAAATTCTTTATGTCCGGTTGAGTTGAGATTAATTTTCTATTCGTCTTACTACGAAGCGCGTAACAGCTTGTCGCCTTTATCGATGCTTCCCCCATTGTTCCCAGTAATCTTTCAATTGCATTTCGGACAAACTCGACAATGTACGATCGAACGCAAACAGTTTTTCTTCGCCGGTGAATACGTTTGATGAACTTTCAGTCTGAAATAAGAAAAACAAATTTTTTCAATATTTTCAAATTATTTTGTAGATCGTATATCGACGCTTCGAAGGCAACAGGAGATAGAGTCGATAGAGCTTTGAGATTCAGAGCCGATAGTGGCAATGAATCTGACATACCGTGAGGACGAAAGAGTAAAAATTGATTGGTACTGTCGCGTGTCGTCCTAGAAATGGAGTCGAATAATTGAGAAATTAAGGAGTGAATAAGTCCTGGCGACTGGTACAAGCTACCGCTCTGGATTGTGTCTTGCGGAGGGCAATTGCTCTGTTTTGCGAGCACACAGGAACTACTCTACTCTGGATAAATGTACAAAAAACACGCCAAATATCATATTGGTTCCTTGCCTGTTGCTTACAAAACAAATCATCCAACGACGACCCGCACGCGATTATCGTAAAGCGTATCGATCAGCGTAATAAATCGAATAAATCTCATCTGAGATTTCAACTTCAAGTTCAACTGTGGCACGTCTCGAATGAGCACGGTATGAAAGAAATAAGCAATTTGAATGTAATCGCTTCTTCTTGTCGATCTGAAAAAATTATATTAGTAATAAACTTGCGACAACAATTTTACGCGACAACAATTTTAGTCGACACTCACCGATCCACGGCACTCATAAACTTCCGTGAAAATATAGTCCCTTCGGAACGTTGTCCAATTTCTTCAATTCGCTCCCGAATAGGCCAAAGAAAGCACCTGGTTATTGTGTTCCTCGAGTCGCTCCATAGCTTTCGCTTGATGCCCGAAGATCACATTCACTTCGCGCGTAATCGAACGCATAACACTACGAAATATATATCACTTATATCCCACAAATTTCAGTAATTCACGGCCATTTCATAATAGTGACATTTCACAAGCTACGATTATTAACATTCCAATTGACTTTTCCCCATTTGAAGGAAACAAAATGTCACACATACTTGCGCAATAACAAAGTTGCTTTCTTGCTTACAGTCCGTACTCTAAGCATGGAAAAGCAGCTATGATAGCAGCTATTTGAAAATACTAGACAGAATAACTGTCAAATAGCAAGCATGAGAAAGCAGCTTTTGGTTGCATTGGACAGAAAAAAGCTGCTATCGAAGCAGCTGAACATTGGACAGACTCCTGTTATCGCTTTTTGCCACAGAGTTCGAGACGCCATTATGGCATGTTTGGCTGACGCGCGCTACTCTCCGACTACCTTCCGTGCAGCCCAGCGGAGCTCAGGGATTGAAACTCCCTTTTCGCGTTCATGTTTGGTTGTCGCGTGCTACGCTCCAACTACCTTTCGTGCAGACCTGCGGGGCTAAAGAGATTTAAACTCCCTTTTTCGCGTCCATGTGTGACGAGAAACGTCAAACGGAACCGTCATGGTGGTTCGAATAAAATGTACTGGGTGAGCAAAATTAAAAATTTCGGTTTTTTATATAGTTTTATCCCGGATGTCAAAAATTTTTATCGAACACATCCTAAAACATACCAAAGTTTCATTTGGAACGTTAATGTAAAATATGAAAAATCTCTTACATTACTTTTTCGCTTGTGCATTATAGAGAATCTTTACCAAACCGACGTTACCTACACATTAATCTATTGTGTAATTAACAACCGAATAGTTCCGATATTACCGAAAAAATACAACTTTTTATTGTCCGACAATCCTTTAGCGAATACGGTTTGTATTTGTATAAATATTGAACTTCAAATTACTATGACAATCTTTTACCCAATAATTTGCTCTGCGTTGTTTTCCCAGATCGGTCGCATCCTTCAAACACAATAAACGCACCTCGCTTAATAAATCCGTTCAGTTTGGACATTTCACCTAGAAGCAATCTTTTGCAAGTAGGAACTATGAGTTTAAATAAGAACTTTGAGTTTTGAGAACTAACACCGGTTTGCTTTTTATTTTAAATACCTCTTTATTTATCTTTCCAAGGGTGACATTTATCAACTGTCAAACCATTTCCCGCCAAAAAGGCACCCAGCAGGCAAAGTTTCGTATCCTATACGAAAGAAAAGACCGTAGAAAGGACGGATAAAGCCCGTAGAATTCTAATATGACTACCTCGTTCACGTGGTCAACGACGTACCGCTACGTAGCACTTCGTAGTGCCACGTGAACACACGAAATTTTGCTACGGAGCGGTTTTTCTACAAAGTAGCAAAACTGCGTAGTGTAGTGTAGTGGATTTGCTAATCCTTCCCACGAGAATACTTGCCGTTGCGCTCCGTATTACTTTTCGAGTGAATTGTCAAAAAACTGTGTTGACAGACAAATTTATTTCTTTGGATTTTCTCAACGATTCTAATACCAGTGCCTTTAATGACTCCATTTCGCTGAAAAATAAAAGAAGAAAGGTTATTTAAGAAATAAAACGACGAATGTAATTTTTTTTTAATAAAATAAATACCAGTTGTGACAGCTGTCAATTAATAATCAAGAGTGCGAAACGTCAATTCACTTCACGTGTACACTCATATATCAACCGGATTTCATAATACGCTACACTACACTACGCTACCATGTGAACGAGGTATAATATGGCTGTATGCAGCTTAAATTGACTTTTAGTATAATATTTAGGAAAATACCGTTTTCAATGAATGCATGCAAGAATATTTTATATCAATAAATTTACATTGACAGCAGTAAAGGAATTAAGCAAATAAAAGAGTTTGAAATTTTATCTGTTATGTTTCTGCACTAACGCGGTCTTTTTGGGTGTTTAAAATTGGTGTAATGCTACACTAAAGAGCCGCACAGAATGAACGCAATCGCAGTCGGATTGGACTGTCAAAATAACGGAGGGGAAAAAACGAGTTTCAAATTCAGTTCTCAGTTCTATCAGTGTCAATAATCAAAGCGAAATTGATATGGACGCGAAAATCAGTGAATTATTTTTAATGCTTATCGAAATCTCTTTCATTTTCCGTTTTATTATTTTCTTCTTTAAATAATATAGTGCGTTTTAGGTTATGATATTCTCATATTTGACATTTCGATGCGTTCACTTTAAATATGCGATCATTTTAAATATTACGAACTTACTTGCGACTATCTGCGACCCATAGCATTCATTCTGTTTAGCTACATACAATCACATGCATTTGAAACTCGTTTTTTCCCTCCGTTATTTTGACACAACAATCCGACTGCGATTGCGTTCATTCTGTACGGCTCTTTATGAAGAGGTTTGTTCGTTTTACAACCCAACAGGCAGATCATACCTGTAGAAAACTAATCGAAATTCTACACCTTTTCTACAGCCATAGAGCTCCATGTGTAAGAAAGGGACAGCGAACGAAAACTGTCTCCGTAGAAATGTGAGTAAGGTTTCCCACCAGCCAACCATGGCCATCGAATAGTCGTGAAATTTCTACACATATTCAACTGACATATATGTCCATATGTACGATAGAGATGCATATACTCAAAATACTCCGTATAAATGTAAGGAAAATTCAAAAGATTTTCTACACACATCTATCACACCCACACACATGTAAGAAGCAAGAAAACTTTCAAGCGTCAAGTCAAATAAAATTTTGATTGCGACGCATTCCGTGTTTGAGTTTTGAAGTTTGAAGATTAAACTCTCCATGGATTTTATTCCATGTATTTTTTTTAAATGTTTCAGTATATTCTAAGGCTGGACGAGCTGCATTCATGTTTTTTTATTTTCAGTTTCAGAGCAAGAGCGACAAAGGTTCCGAGTTGCCATTTGCCAACGTATTTTTGAAGTCACATTTCAGGTACTTTTTCCATACTCATTTTTATTACTTCTTCTGGCTTACATTTAGAATTGAAGGATTCGAAATTTGGCAGTTGGTTCAGCGTCAGGATTTCATAAGTCAAATTTAAAATCCTTCAATTCTCTATGTACAAGTAAGAAAAAAAAATGGGTGGGCAACCACTCGTAGAAATGGAGTGAATTTTGTACGCACAAACAACGTACGTATGTTACGTACAAGCACCTACAATTATATACGTAGAATCGCCGTAAATATTCTACGGCTAGTGCTCTTCAAAACTATACGTATACACTTAAAGAGCGGCCGAGTACATCGAACCCTAGAATTCTACGGGCTTTATCCGACCTGTCTACGGTCTTTTCTTTCGTATAGTATACGAAACTTTGCCTGCTGGGTAAGTACCATAAGCACCCAACATGCCGAGCTTCCCAGCAGGAAAAGTTTCGTATACTATACGTCGAAACGGAACCGTATAAATAGGTTTGTTCTTTTTGCCAGCTCGATATACTTGGCAGACGATGAAATCATTTTTAATTAATTTTCTGTCTATTCGTTTCGGAATCGTTTGGAAATATTTGGGAAAAGGTTTTTTAGATTTAGGAAAGCGTTATTTATTTAATATAAAAATGTAAATTTTTTTGAGTGTATAGATAGCAGACACTTATATGAAAAAAATCAAATTATGGATAATTTGATTTGAAATCGTCTGGGAAACTTGTTAAATTTATCAATTTTATTTGGGAAAGAATTCTATTCATTCTGTGTTAATTAATCACAAAGTTCCATGTCGCTCAAAGCAGAAGCAGAGAAGAATGTGTCCATGCTAACTGCCACCGAAGGTAGAAGCACGGAATAATGTGTCCATGCTAGTTGTCAACAGTCACAAGTACCCAGCAGGCAAAGTTCCGTATACTATACAAAAAAAGACAGATACAGGTGTCATATGATCCTGTGCTTTCTAAAAAAAATTTGCTTATCTACGATTGAATGGTTAAAATATTAATCTTAATTATAGAAGTTTAGCTTGAAACTAGCTGAAAATTATGGATAATAGTATTGTAACAAAAGACCAGATAAATAATTTAAAAAATTTTGAACTCTAATATTTGTTACCTTGTTGCTCATCTCTTGTGAATTGCAGTTTTTATATTAAAATATTAGTTTTGTTTATAGAACTAAAAATAATGAGGTCTGGTATTATGAAAACAGGCGGCCTTAGCTTTCGACATTGTTGAAATTTCTGAATTTCCTACCTAAATTATTAAGGAAACTTAGCTTTTATAAAGTTTCATCCAAACCATTATATTAAGAAATCACCTATACAATGGATTTGCTGAAAATTAGCTATAAATAATGTATCCTTTATACACTTTTGAAAATTGCATAAAATTGGTTGTAAATGGTTTTGATGGACGAGTAATGAATGGTTGAACTATTAGTTTCAAGTTAGCATTAGCTTCCAGTTTTACATGTTTTTCTTATAAATTACAATTAATTTAGTTCATTTTTTTTCTTGTCTGAATAAAATAAAATTCTTTTATATTACATTTTTTTATATTAAATTTTTTTATATTAATATTTTATATTACATTAAGATTTTTAGCTTTTGGAGTCTACTCCTCTATATAAATCACTCCGTGAGGTATGACTGTCGTTGACGCCGAGGAAGGGTAAGTTTTACCCCTAAGTCACAACGGCAACGCAGTCCGAGGCAGACTAGCTGTCAAAAAGTTGAGCGCGGTGTATTTCCATTGTGGTAGTCACAACGAACGTAGACGAAGGCAGCTTTACGCAGCCATCCAAAAATGTTCGTCAACTCTGAACTTTTCCGTAGCCTGTAGTTAACCTCGAAATCGATAAGTGACTTTTTTATCTTTAAAACATCGAATCGTTACTTGATATGACCGGATTGAATTAAAATTAGCTTAAAAATCGTTTTTAATAGTTCTCTGCTTCGTATGCACGAATACGAACGCTTTTTGGAAAATTTGAAATTTATTAAAAACTCAAACTGACGCAGACAGTGAATAGTTATCTGACTTGCTTATTTATTGGCGGCGTCAAGCTGCGTCGCGCTGCCTCATTCTACTTTGTATGTGACTCAAGCATTATCCATTATATCATTACATTCCTGCCACTTTCCATTATTCCTCAAACAGTAGGCAATAAAATGTCCGGGAGTATAACCAATTACGCCTGCCAAACTATAAAAAAATCGCATTTAATTTTTTACTAAAATTAGTTATCATGAGATTATTCCTTGTAAATGAACGAAACTTACCGAAAGTTACGATCCATCTCTAGAGTAGTGGGAAAGGTTTCTAATTTAGTTGCCAAGCCGTATCTTTCGTGAATGCTTGCCTTCACGTCTAGCTCAATAAAGACATGTATATTGCATGATGTAGTCTCTGTCCGTGCTCCATTACAATGCTGTTGACGACATGTAATATTGTGAATGGTAGGATGAAAATCAACACATTGTCTGAGCGCTTTAAATCCTTTTATTTTCAGATTTCTGTGATTTGCCGTAAAAAATGGAACATGGCTTTTGTGTGGGGGGCAACTGAGGTTACTACATTGAGAACTTCTGGTTGCAGATGGTTCTGAAAGAAAAAACTGAGACCATATAGTAGCCACTCCACTTTCTGCATTTAGGTAGTCCAGTGGCAATGGTGTTGGAGGGCTATCTAGTGCACCAGATTGTAAGATTTGCAAAATGGCATCCACAGCACATGTATTATAAATGGTGACTGTTTTACCATTGAATACTTCGTTCGAGCCATTTTTCAACAAGAAAGCATTTTTCTGTGGAGCTTTTCTTTTATTTATAATTTTTTGCTCTTCATAGGGTTGGAAGTAATACCCTGTTGCTGTTACACTTTTTTGGCTCTTAAATTTTTCCGTGATATCTTCAGATCATACTTTGGCTATGTTTACCGTAAATGATGTTGATTTTTCCGGCATTCTGCTCTGAGTACTCATTTTGATCTTCTGATCTGTAAGTGAGGTACTGTTAAGCAAAGGTTTCTGAGCATGAAGATTTGAAATACCAAAATCAGCGATTGAAGTACTTATCTTGCAATTATCTGAATCACTTTCATGCAATGATGGATTATCCGCCACGTTACAGCGATTAAACATCTTTTTAGTGTTTTTCGATGCTACATTGCTCCCGGCAGGAAGAGTCGACATAATATGGGGACATACTGCATTTTGTTTTCCTTTCTTATTTTGATTTTTCGAGTTGAATGTGATGAATGGAGAAACTGTGTCATCATTTACTCCTAAGTCAGCCATGGAAACTTCGCACCTTCCTTTCTCATTTTTCCTTCTAGGATAATAATGCAATTTTGGTGAGAAAGTGACTTGATTAGCGCCTTCACGATTGCGGTCAATATTCAGCATTGGCGATGTTTTTCGGTTATCCATTTTATCGTCACTGTTAACATTTCCTTTTGGTGACGTCACGGTCTCATTGAGATCTTCTTCATTTTCAGTGCAGTTGTGAATAAGTAGGCTTTCATTAACAAGACCGCTCCAATTCTCATATGCATTCATATCTGAATCATCAATGGCATAACTCTTTTTCTATAGAGGTGCGAGTACTGATGGAACTTTGTTATCCAACTTATTACTGATAGCAGTGTTCACACTTGAACACTGTGGTGGTAAGTTTAGCCCATTATTTCGGTGACCAAAGTGGTTTAATTTGGAACCCAACGCTTTAGTTCCACTGCTTAAATGCAACAGATGTGTGTGCAAAAACTGATTTGCTTGGCAAGGCAAATGTTCTCCTGCGAAAACTCTCTCTCGTAAATGAGCAAAGTATCCCACTTGGTACGCGGTCGAAGCATAGTTTTGTCTGGGTGGAATCGCAGCTTGAGTCCACGCAGGAAATTCCTTCGTAATACTTTCCAACTGGATAACAAAGTCAGGACAATAAAACAAATTTCTGGAATTTCCTTTCAGTGTCGTCAAATCCCATTTTGAGGTTTTGATAGTTTTAATAAGCTTTTTAATCCATTGATGAGTCAACGTGCCATTGTCTTCTTCCTCAAATGAAGCTGAATTGTCTTCGTCTTTGCTGGTCTCGTGTATGTGGATCGAGTGCTCCAAATCTTCAATGACGTTTTCACGAGATGCAATAATATTTTCTAGTTGCTCTTTGGCTTGTAATACTGTTAGTTTAATTTTTGCAGTCTCGATGTAATCTCTAGAAGGGTGAGGATGATCCTTCAGACATTTCCAGCGAGCGGTCATGGCCATCACATGAGACACATCTAGTAAAATAAGAGTAGGCGGTGGTCTGGGTTTTTTGTGTTTTCCTTCTGGCGATAATTTAGCCTAAAAAAAACAATCATCAATGTAGGTTTTATACGTTCTGTTATTGAAAGTCATACAAAGAGAGAGAAGAAGCGCTCTAGCCCAATCGGATCGACATTATCCAGGTGTTGGAGCACCCAGTCGCTTCCACAACATTAACCAATCTGTAATAAACTCCTGCGTATGTATCTCAGAGATCATTTGCCAAACACAAATCGTTGTTTTCTCAAAATTAATTGCCACTGAATACAAAAAAATTTGGCCAACTTTTCTTACCCCATTAACGAAAAATCTTCTGACAAATTTTCCAGTTGCATCGATTGCGATGGCTGATTTAACCCCCAGGCGCCTGCAGTATTCTTTTATAACATGCATTTGTTCTGGAACAGTGTACCAGACATAAAATCGAAGACCACCAATCTGATGAAAATATCGGCTATACCGGGCATCTCCCGACATAATTAAAAGTGAATCTAGAACTGTCAACTTTTCTTTTGGACCGATGCAAAGTTCTAGTTTTTTTCATTCCATTTTAGCTTGTTGATATACGTAAGAGTCTCGAATGTGCGGAGGCTCTCTTTCCCACCCTTGCCACTGACCACTCTCAAAAATTCGTTTTCGATCTATTCGCCCAGTTCCTAGTCTACAAGCAAGTATCAAGTTTCAACTTTGGGACATTAACCGTTCAGGAGATATAGATTTTAGAATGTCTCGACCTAAGCTTTCAAGCGTTTCGGACACATTATTTTTCTCCGAACTCCCGAACCCCTTCACTCATATAAAAATCTTTATTACAAGTGGGTACAATATCATAGATCTATGTAAGTTCCGAATTTCAGCTTCCTAGCATAAGTAGTTCCTGAAATATAAAAACCAAAGTTTTTCTTCTAAAACGCCACCCACATCCCCCTCACCCCTCCACCAGAAACTTATCACTTGAAGGGGTCAACTCAATCTAACCTACCAATAAACTTAAATTAAATAGCTCCAAGGGTTTGGGAGATTCAAGCCTTCAATCGACTATACGCACAGTGAAATCCAATCACCCGGTAGCACACACTCAGAAAACTATCGGGATCAAATGGGATAGCTCTCGTTGAACGTGTAAACTGTGCATCACGCACATCGTTTGTCCTGCTCCCAGATCCGCAACCATGAAAAAGCAACCATTAATTCAAATTTTTCTTGAAAATACAAATTTAAATATTCACAAAAAAGAAAAATGTCACATTCTGTAAATAATTAATAAAATTTTTGACGTTTGACTGGAAAAATAGTGGAAAAATTGAACACCACCGACCTATTAAATCGCTAACCTGAGGTGAATAAAACAATTTTATACCCAGAGAAATTAACCAGTGATTAAAGTTAATGTCCCGGATAAGTTAACAGCTGGTTAAGGAGAAAATAACCCGAGGTGAATAATACGGCCCTTAGTGTGCATGTCACAATTCACTCACGTGTACTTTATTTTTTAAAAGATGATTTTAAATCATACCATACGTTCTGTGTATCATGGATACCTAGTATCAATACTACCATTTCAATACCATGGCATGTATAATATATTAGCAGTGTATCAATGGTATTATAGTATATTGTTACATGTAAACCTGGCAACCGCGCAATTTGATCGGTTTCGCATAATGGAACAACAATAACCGAATACCTAGCTGCAAAGTAACCCAATCAGAAACCTAGTTGAAATATATAAGGGGGCGGAGCAACTCGATTGTACCTCCCTTCTAATCGAATGTTCTCACATGTACCAGAACAGCGTAGAAGATCAAAATCGAATGCTCCAAAGCTTTCGAGAACCGTCATCACACATCACCGAGCGAACATTCAAGAACAATCTAGACTACAACCAGTCTAGACTATTTTAATTACTTACTCGTATCTAACGAGGATTTAATTTTATGAAATATATGGGCATCTCTTAAAATCATAAATATAAGCTAATTTAGTTCTCTAATAATTTAAATGTGCTACTAATTGGTTAGAAAGATGAGTGTTTTCTAATAAATTTAAAGGAAAAAAATTAAATGAAAATAAAAAATCTGTCAATGGTCTGGGCGAAACTTTATTATTTTTCGGGTCAAAGTTCGGGAGCGGTCAAAATCGGAGTATATCATGAGTTGCTCCGAGATTATTTGATTTCTTGGAAAATTAATTTTGTTCTTAAATTAAAAATATTTAAAATAGAGATTTTTAGCCGATTAAACATTGGAAAAGCCCGTGTAGACTATTCGAATTTCGGAATATTATGTACACCAAAAAGCCCATAGAAGTAAGAACAAATTTGTTGCCTTATCAAAATTAACTGATATGACGAATTGTTAAAGCGTATACAAACCCATTACTTCCACTTGGGGTTTGAATTTCGAAAAAATTGTGAAACAGGCTTTTAGACGATTTCATAAGAAGCAACTTGATATCTCATGAGACACGACGGATTTTGAAAAATTTGTGAAAACGTAAGCGAACCCTTCACACCCCCTTGGTTCTGGAAATTCGAAAAATCGTGAATTGGTTGGCCGTAATAATCAATTTTATATCTCATCAGAACTAAGGGATGGCAATAATTGTAAAAACATATAGAAACCCTTGGGGGTTGAATATCGAAAAATTGAGAAATGGGTTTGTAGGCGATTATATAAAAAGTCAGTGGAAGTGAAAAGCGATCTAATATCTCATCGAACCGAAGAAATATGTCGAAGCTTTGAAAAGCATACAATCCCCTTACACCCATTAGGATTAAATATCTAAAATACTGAAATTTGCTTTTTAGCCTTTTTATATAGGAAACCTTAGGAAGTAAAAATGAATTCGATATATCATCAGATCTAAGCAATATGCAGGAATCTGTGAAAACATATGCAACCACCTTACACCCACTTGGGGGTTGAATATCCAAAAATCCTGAAAGGAGTTAATAAATAAATATGAAGACAGCACTAGAAAGTAGGAACCAATTCAATTTCTTATCAATTCTAAAAGAAATGACGGAATTCGTGAAAACGTGTTTTAGGCGATTATTACGCAGGCACGTGAAAGTGAAAAGATATTCGATATCTGATAAGACCTGGGGATATGGTAGAATTCGTGAAAAAGCTTACAACCCCCTTTGCACTCCCTAAGGGGTCGAATTTTAAAAAATCCTGAAAATACTTTCTATGTATTTATATGAAGAAGTCGTACAATAAAAATGAATTCAATATTTGGAAAGACCTAATAGATATAACGAAAATCGTGAAAATATTTGCATTCCATTTTCACTGATAATTTTTTTTGCCCCCTCCGAACAATGGATATTTGAAATTTTTTTTATCTAAATTATTTTTCTAGTTGATTTACATATACATACCGAATTTCACTTTGTAGCATAAGCCGTTCTATAGAGATGAAAAACACCCCCCACCCCCGTACCATACTACCCCTATAAAAAATTATATTTTTCCAACATGCTACTAATATAACTTTATTTAAATACCAAGTTTCAGCTTTATATCATTATAGGTTGTTGAGATATAAAAATCGGAACTTTTTCCTTTTCACCCTCCCCCTTCCTCGCCCTCTACACCCTCACTTCCAAAATTTTGTTTTCTGCTAGGGATCTATTAGGCCTACTTCTGGTAAAAATTTTAAGTATCTATCTTACACCGTTCTTGAGATATGAGACGTGATTTATTAGAAAAATTCTTATCCCCTCCACTGTCATGCACCACCGCCCTCTTAAAAAATTTTACTTTCATCAAACTTTATTTGTCAACCTTTATACAGAAACCGAATTTTATTTTTCTAGCGCAATCGGCTCGTGAGATATCGTAATCTAAAGTTTTTCAGTCTCCACTTAAAAATTTGTTTCCGATCTATTTTCCTAGTATACCTACAAATATTCATTAAGTTTCAATTTTGTACCATTAACCATTTAGAAGATATGAATTTTAGAATGTGTCGATCTCGCCTTTTTTGCGTTTTGGACGCATTATTTTTTCCCCCACTCCCAAACCCCTTCACCTATATCGGCAATTTTTTTGCAAATGGGTCTACTATCAAAGCTCTATATAAGTTCCAAATTTCAGTCTCCTAGCATAAGCGGTTGCTGAGATCTAGAAACCAAAATGTTCCGTCTAAAACGCTTCCCCCTCCTCCCCCTCACACCCCCACCCCTCCAAATTTGGTCACTTCAAGGGGCCTACCCAGTCTATTCATAAAAAAAATTTCAATTTAATAGCTCAAAGGGTTTAGGAGCTACGAGCCTTCAAACGATTTTGCGTACAGCGGTCGCCGTACGGCCGACAGACGGACTGAAAATTTTTTTTGTGTTTTTCGTGTCTACGAGTCATGAAACGTGAAAAAAAATTTTTAGGGTAGCAATTTTTTTTTTTTTTAAATCGCTAACAATACGAGTTAGAGATGGGCAAAGCAGTTCCTTTTAGTGAAGGAGTTCACTCCGAGTCACTCACTTGAAGGAACGAGTTCAGTGAACTAGTTCCAGTGAACTGTTCGTTCCGAGATTCTGATGACCAAAAAAAAAAAAAAAAAGTCATCGTTCTTCCTCATGTGTCGAATGGAACTACAGTTTACCAAAAGGGAGTGACGTCCCTCAGTGTTTTATGGGTAGAAGTGAAACGCCTGTACTATGACTGACAACCTAAAAAAAAGCGTTCCAAATAGCACGCATCTCAGCATTAAACACATTTCGGACTTCTAACCATAAAATAATAATGTTGAGCCCACAGACTGTTGGCCGACCTTTTTTTTAGTCTTAATTACCTTAGTAGCATATCTACATATAGGTACTAAGTTTCAACTTTTTACCATAACCCGTTTCTGAGATATGAAAAACCACCCCCGTACCTTGCTACCCCTATCAAAAATTTTTCCGGGATGTCTCTATAGTTGCTCTATACAGTTTTAAATTTTTAGCTTTCTGTCCTTTGCTGCTTTCGAGAAATTAAGATCAGCATTTTTTCATATCCACCCCCTCCCACCATCACTCCCTACACCCACACCCTCAAAATTCTGCTAGAGGTCTAACAGTCCTAACTCCTGTAAAATTTTCAAGATCATATCTGATGCGGTTCTTGAGATATAAAAATTTCATTTTCTGAAAAACGATTGTCACCTCATTTCCGCTCTTCACGTCCCCCCCCCCAAAAAACCTTATATTCAGTAGACTCCACTAGTAATTCTATATACAGAAACTAAATTTTATCTTCCGGAGATAATTGAGTCGGAAGATATTGTAACTATAAGTTTTTCACCCCCCACCCCCATAATTCTGTACCACCCTTAAAATGTTTAACTAGTTTCTAATCTCCTAGTATCTGTTAAGATAACTACAAAGTTTCAGCCATCTGACATCAATCGTTCAGGAGATATGGATCTTAGAATGTTTCAATCCCAGCTTTCAAGCGTTTTGGACGCATTGTTTCCCCCACCCCCACCCATATCGACAATTTTTTTTGCAAATGAGTCCACTATCAAGATAATATCTGATACGGTTTCTGAGGTATAAAAATGACATTTTTTGAGAAATTGCTATCCCCCCACTTTCATGCTCCACCTAGGGATGTTAAAAAAATATCGATATATCGAAATTGCGATATTTTTTAAACGATATATCGATAATATCGGCCGATATTTTTTTGAGCGATATATCGATATTGAAATCCGACTATCGGACCCGATATTTTTTGTTAGGTGTAGCATATTTTCGAACTCGAACGGCATTTTTCATTTCTGCTTATTTTTGTGGTACATGTACGTACTCATGCTTTGGCCACAAATTTAGCTATTTCAAGTTGATATTTTGCATGGCAATCTAATAAGTTATTTATGCCGAAGCATTCGGAAAACAGAACGTCTGAATATCTTAAATTAAGCAAACATCTGACCCAAGACCTAGTGGGAGCTCTGACTGGACATTGTAACATGAGGAAGCATCTCCATAGGATTAGTCTCTCTGAGAGTAAAATATGGAGAATTCGCGATGATGAAGACGAAACACCAGAGCACATTCTCTGTGAATGTGAAGGACTTGCTCATAAAAGACTTTATCATTTCGGTCAGGGTTTCATGAAACCATCGGAATTCCTGGCTATTCCTTTTCGAAAAACAGTAAGTTTCATTGAAAGCGCAGGGATCGAAGAGGAACCATCGATAATCCAGAGGGACGTCGCAATAGGCCCAATTGAGGCTTCAATGACAGAGATGACCAAACCAAACCTTCACGAAAATTTAATGTAATAATGTATATGAGGGATGTCAGAAAGGTTGAAACTAGAAAATTGTTTTCCAATCACGTAAAGTCTATTTCTGTCAAAACAAAAAGATTCAAGACACGTGGTTTCTGTAGGTGAGGGCAATCAGGCAACTATCCTGTGCACAGAGATCTATCCGCTTAGTACCTTGTTGTTATTGGTTTTTAATCTTGCTCTTTCAAGTAGAAGGGATTTAAAAAACCCCGAGGAAAGTCATATTTTTGTATTAAAGAGTCACAGCTTACCATAACTATTCGTTGCTGCGTCACATCCTTTTTTGTATATTTTTATTATCACTTCGAAAGTGCATTTAGCCCTGTTTCTTGTTGTGAAAATTTAGTGAAGTGAAGAACAATTTTAAATTTCGAAATATCATTTATTTATTGGCTTTGGGTTTGTATTAAAAGCTGCGCACCGCCGTAATCTTTATTAAGGAGAGCATATCGTTTTTGGGGTAAAAACACATTTTTTTAAAATTCTTATTTTAGACTCAATTATGGGTAAAACAAGAGATCAAGAAGCGCCTTTCCTGAAAAGTTGTATTTAATTACGTTTGATTCATTGTTGCCAAGTATTTTTCTTGGTTGAGCACTAAAATATGAAATTTTGAGCGTTAATTTCAACTTAAAGGCACTAAAAATGTATTTTTATACTCTAGATGAAATCATATAGAGTATTATAAGTTTAATCCAGCCGAAAAGTTTGTAACGCATAGAACCAAGCCTCGGATGAAAAAAAGTTATATATTATTTTTTGTTTATTTGTGGCCAAAAACCTCAAATCCGCCTGACGTCCGTCCGTCCGTCCGTCCGTCCGTCCGTCCGTCCGTCCGTCCGTCTGTCCGTGAACACGATAACTCAAGAACGCCTTCACCTAGGATCTTGAAATTTTGAATCTGGATGTTTGGTTGAATTTGTAAGGCTAGGTTCGTTAACGGGCAAAATCGTCCTACTCCTTCGGGTAGCTGCCATACAAAATGTCCTTAAAACACGTGTTCAAGAATATTGGTCGATAACTTCAGAAGGGTTTAAGCTACGACTTTGAAATTTTGTATTTATTATTTTTCTAATAGTTGGAGCTAAATATATGAATATGAAGAAAATCCTGTTAGTCCTTCGTGTAGCTGCCATACAAATATCCTGTCAAAATGTATTCACTTAATTTACGAAACTCACTATAACTCAAGTAATCTTTTAGCTATCAATTCGGAATTTTATACAAGTTATTTTTGAGTGAAAAGAAAGTTCGAGTTTACTAGTCAGCGAAATCCTCTTACTCCTTCTGGTAGCTGCCATACAAAATATCCTTAAAACACGTGTTCATGAATATTGGCCGATAACTTCAGAAGGGCTTAAGCTACGACTTTGAAATTTTGTATGTGTTAATTTCCCAATAGTTGGAGCTAAATGTATGATTATAAAGAAAATGCTATTAGTCCTTCGTGTAGCTGCCATACAAATATCCTGTCCAAACGTCTTCACTTAATTTACGGAACTTACTATAACTCAAGTAATCTTTTAGCTATGAATTGGAAATTTTGTACAAATTAGTTTTAAGTAAAAACGAAGTTCGAGTTTACTAATCAGCGAAATCCTTTTACTCCTTCTGGTAGCTGCCATACAAAATGTCCTTAAAACACGTGTTCAACAATATTTTTCGATAACTTTTGAACGCTTCAAGCCACGAATTTCAAATTTTGTACACGTTCATTTTTAAATGGTTCCAAGGAAAACGATAAATATGTAAGTAATCGAGTTAGTCCTTCCTGCACCTCCCATGTGAAAGTCCTTCAAAAAGGACATTTTTTTTTTATGACTTACCCAGTTCAAGATATAAAATTAAACACTGAATATTGTCTTTTAGTTTTGAGTAGCAATCTAATGGCAGTCCTTAATAAAGGACATACAACATGCATACACGTAATTCTACTTTATCCCCAACTACAATATAAATTGGAGTTCAGTATTCATCTAGAGTATTATACGATTGGCTTGCAGCCGATCGTGACTGCAGTATGTTTTCATATCAATCGCAGGCATATTCAAATAACGCGCAAGCGGTAAAACTAATTTTTTTCCGCTGAGACGAAATTTGGGGCACCAAATTTAACGCTGAAAGCACTAAATTGGCATCACTGTCCTGACACCTCTGCTGCCAGATAGAGTAGAAGGAAATTTAAAATGTTTAATTATTTAATAATGTAATATGAGACTGACTTCACCCTTTCTGTTCGTCAAAATTAGATGTGCAATATATACAACCTTCGCAAAAATAAAAAAATTTTACTCAACTCTATTTGCTCGTTTTGCACTAAGGAATAATTGTCCCAAATTTCATTCGAGTGGTTTCTGAGAAAATGGATCATGAATTTTACACTGAAAAGCCTTTGCGATATGCTTCTCTTAACGTTAAATTTGATACGGGAAGGGAGATAAGAATTTATTTTTCATTTGAAAAAATATTCGATATATCGATATATCGATATTTTTTTTCGATATATCATCAGCCGATATTGATATTTTTTTCAATATCGATATATCGATATATCGATATTTTTCTTCGATATTAACATCCCTAGCTCCACCTCCCCCCTCAAAAAATTTACGTTCATTAGACTCTTCTTGTAATCCCACATACACAAACAAAATTTTATCTTCCTGGTGTAATTGGTTCGGAAGATATTGTAATCCAAAGTTTTTCACCCCTCAACCTCACACCCCACCACCCCCCTTAAAAATGTTAGCCCTTGTCTAATCTTCAAGTATCCCTAAGGGCAACCACAAAGTTTCAATCTTCTGCCATCAATCGTTCAGGAGATATGGATTTTAGAATGTTTTTATCCCGGCTTTCTAGCGTTTTGGACTCATTGTTTTCCACCCCACTTCCACACCCCTCAACTCTTATCCGTAATTTTTTTGCAAATGAGTCCACTATCATAGTACTACATAAGTTCCAAGTTTCAGCCTCCTAGCATAAGCGGTTCCTGAGATCTAGAAACCAAAATTTTTCATCTAAAACGCTCCCCCCGTACACCCCCACCACTACAAAATATATCACTTGTAGGGGTTCACCCATTCTACCTACCATAAAAATTTCAACTTAATATCTTAAGGGGTTTGTGTGCTACGCACCTTCAAACGGTTTTGCGTACGGCGTACGGCGTATACGGCGGACAGACGGACTTTTTTTTTTTGTTTTTTTGGTGTTTACTAGTCCTAAAACGTGTAAATACAAAATTTCAGGGTAGCAAATTTTTTGGAAATTTCAGGTCGATTACAATACTTTATTATTATAAAATAATACAGTAAAATTATTATTATTATAAAATAATAAAGTAAAAGGGTCCTCCCACCCTCGTTCTTCATGTTTTTGACACGGAACTGCAGTCACTTGAAAAATTCAATTGAAGTGTTCGCTAAAATGGAACTCTTCGCTCCTTCGTTCCGGACTCAGTTCCGGACTTAGTTCCGGACTTAGTTCCGGACGCAGTTCCACTAGTCACTTCAATTGAACTCTTCGTTCCTTCGTTCCGGACTTAGTTCCGGACTTAGTTCCGGACGCAGTTCCACTAGTCACTTCAATTGAACTCTTCGTTCCGGACTTAGTTCCGGACTTAGTTCCGGACGCAGTTCCACTAGTCACTTCGTTCCTTCGTTCCGGACTCACTACCACAGTTGTGCTTGTGGTTTGGAAAATAGAAAGAAGAGCGGTGTATACACGAACATGTACATTTCCTCTTTCTTTTTTCTCATGATGGAAAATGGAATGTCATGGTATTCTTCTCGTACCGCGTCGCGTATACATAATTATTCTATTAAGGCGGGAAAAATACACAGTGAACAGCAGAAAAGACTTAACACCTTATACATTAATGTACAACAGAGAAAAAACACGGTTGTGACGACTTTGTTTAATTATAAATTTTTATTTAAGAAAATCAGCTTGGAGAATTGTGACGATGTCAACAATTACTTGGGCGTTTTAAAAATGTAAATCTGAAATTAGTACCCGAAATGTGTGAAAAATTACAGATATCGGTTGATGTGTAATACTGATAAATACTTACGAACTGGTTGAGCAATATCATAATAATATGGAAGATCTAATTATTAGTTTAGAAACGAATGGGAAGAAATACATCTTTAAAACCTTTCAGTTGTATCACATTTAAAACTAATACGATGACCAAAAGATAGTCTGTATCTTTAATAAATGATCTTATGACTTTATGGGGATTTTTAATTTACTGCAATCGCAGTGCTAGTGAAGCCGACAGCACTGTTTATAA
The DNA here is from genome assembly GCA_951812415.1 of Beris morrisii. Taxonomy (NCBI): domain Eukaryota; kingdom Metazoa; phylum Arthropoda; class Insecta; order Diptera; family Stratiomyidae; genus Beris; species Beris morrisii. The sequence goes on from OX638311.1 coordinate 101,002,329, forward strand.
TATACATGCAATGGAAAATACCACTCATATAAAATAAATATGAATGAAATATATGATAAACTACTGAGAGAGAAGAGCTGACTGGTACTTTGTGAAAAATGAAGTTTTGTCTTCGTTGTGTGTGTTTTCCGTCTGTGGAGACGGGCAAAACGAGAAGATTTTGTTGGTTGAAAAAAAAAGGTCGTAGTCGTCACTGAAAACAACACTCAATGTGATGATGACAAAAAAAAAAAAAAAGGTCGTGCGGCTGTCGTTCTTCATGTTTTTAGTTTTTGTCACGTGTCAAATGGAACTGCAGTTCACCAAAAGGAGTGAGTTACTTCACTCACTCACTTCAATGAAGTGTTCCTTTGGAACGGTTCACTCCGGAACGACCCATCTCTAATACGAGTACTGTATTATTGAAATCATAAAGTAAAATTGAACAGACATATGAATTTTGAGAGAATACTCGGAAATCTGCCAACAGTCTGGGCGCAATTTTTATTTTTGGGTAGAAGTCCGGAACGCGTTTAATTCTGAGACGCGGTGTAGGTTACTATGTGACTGAAAAACTAAAAAAAAATCGGGCAATGGTCTGGGCGAAACTTTATTATTTTCGATTCAAAGTTCGGGAGCGGTCAAAGTCGGAGTAGATATATCATGAGTTGTTTCGAGATTAAAATAGAGATTTTTAGCCGATTAAACATTAAAAAAGCCCGTGTAGGCATTCGAATTTCGGTATATTATGTGCACTAAAAGCTCATAGAAGTAAAAACGAATTTGTGGCCTTATCATACTCGTACAAGAGATATAACGAAATTCCACTTGTGGTTTGGATTTCGAAAAAATTGTGAAACGGGTTTTTAGACGATTTCATAAGAAGCAACTTGATATCTCATGAGACACGAGAGATTTTGAAAAATTTGTGAAAACGTAAACAAACCCTTCACACCCCCTTAGTTCTTGAAATTCAAAAATTGTGAAATTGGTTTTTAGGTCATTAGATCAAATGTTGTAATAACCAATTTTATATCTCATCAGAACTAAGGAATGGCAAAAATTGTGAAAACATATGCAAATCCTTGGGGTTTGAATATAAAAAAATTGAGATTTATGTTTGTAGGCGATTATCTAGGTATAAAAAGTCTGTGGAAGAGAAAAGTAATATTTCATCCAACCTAAGAAATATGCCGAAGCTTTGATAAGCATATAACTCCCTTACACCACTTAGGATTGAATATCTAAAAACTGTGAATTTTTGGCGCTTATATTGGAAACCATAGGAAGTAAACATGAATTCGATATATCATCAGATATGCAACCTCTTTACACCCACTTGGGGGTTGAATATCTAAAAATCCTGAAAGGAGTTAATAAATAAATATGAAGATAGTACGAGAAAATAAAAACCAATTAACTTTCTTGTCACTTCTAAAAGATATGACGGAATATGTGAAAACGTGTTGAGCTCTTTTACGGAATATGTGAAAACGTGTTGAGCTGAGGCTGAAAAAGGGAAAAAATTAAAAACAAATTTTATGCGATTATTACGCAAGACTATGCAAGTGAAAATATATTTGATATCTGAGCAGACCTGGGGGATATTATAAAATTCGTGAAAAAGTATAAAACCCCCTTTCCTTTAGGGGTCGAATTTCAAAAAATCACCACCCACCCCCTAACCATACTACCCCTTTAAAAAATTATATTTTTCCAACATGCTACTACTATAGCTCTATCCAAATAGCAAGTTTCAATTTTATATCATTTAGGTTCTCGAGATATAAAAATCTGATCTTCTTCTTTTTCACCCTCCACCCAGGTGTAGAGGGTATCTGCAAACTTTTTTTTCCCATAAGGGTCTATTAGGCCTACTTCTGGTAAAAATTCGAAATATCTATCTTACACCGTTCTTGAGATATGAGACGTGATTTTTTTTAAAAATTCTTATTCCCCTTCTTATTGCTCCGCCTTCTTAAAAAAATTTACTTTCATCAAACTTTATTTGTCAGCCTTTATTCAGAAACCGAATTTTATTTTTCTACTTTCTAGGTTCGTGAGATATGGTAATCTAAAGTTTTTCACCACCCACCTCGGCACGCCACTGCCACACTCAAAAATTTGTTTCCGATCTATTCTCCTAGTAAACCTACAGATATTCATCAAGCTTTAATTTCGTAACATTAACAGAAGAGTTAAGGCCGCGACACATTAAAAGCAGAAAGCAGCGGCAGAAGCAGAATTGGTTTAGAAAGCACAGGATCATATGGCGCCTGTTTAAATGAAAGCAGCGGCAGAAGCAGAGACGAAAACAGTGCTACTTTTTCGTTCTAAATTCTCAAATTCTTCCTCTGCTTTAGTACTGCCAACGTAAATCCCTTAAGAATTGGGAATGTTGTCAGCAATGGAAATGTTAAATGTGTCAAAATTGTGTCCATATACTCGTATTTAATGATCATTTTAAACTGAAAGCTCAGAAAAATTAACGGAATCAAAATATTTTCGTCCTCTCAAACGAGAGACTAAAATACTTGTGACTGTTGGCAGTTAAGGTGCGTTTCCATCTCCGCCGTTTTGCGTCGCCGACTACATTCTCCATACATAAAAAACTAGCTCTGTGACGCGCCGAGGCAATCGTCGGGAGTTGAGTCAACTTCCACTTTTTCGGCGAGAGCCGATACTAATGTGCTTTTGATAGAGGTTGGTTTGGATCCAAACTACGTACCTATGGTAACGAAAAAAATACTTTATTATTAAAAAATAATAAAGTAATTTAAAAGTCAAAAATGTACGATACGAGTGAAAAATCTAGCACTGCCATTCAGGCGCATGACTGATGACTTTTTAGCGTCGCGTCGACCGTTTCGCCGCAGATGGAAACGACGATGTCAAAAGTGTGACCTTAAGGTGCGTTTCCATCTCCGCCGTTTAGCGGCGCCGACACGGGTGTCAAGTCACACTTTTGACATCGTCGTTTCCATCTGCGGCGAAACGGTCGACGCGACGCTAAAAAGTCCACAGTCATGCGCCTGAATGGCAGTGCTCGTGAACCGATTTCAACCTAAATAATTAGCCGCTTATCGTACATTTTTATACTCTAGATGAAATCATATAGAGTATTATAAGTTTAATCCAGCCCAAAAGTTTGTAACGCATAGAACCAAGCCTCGGACAAAAAAAAGTTATATATTATTTTTTGTTTATTTGTGCCCAAAAACCTCAAGTCCGCCTGACGTCCGTCCGTCCGTCCGTCCGTCCGTCCGTCCGTCCGTCCGTCCGTCCGTCCGTCCGTCCGTCCGTCCGTCTGTCCGTGAACACGATAACTCAAGAACGCCTTCACCTAGGTTCTTGAAATTTTGAATCTGGATGTTTGGTTGAATTTGTAAGGCTAAGTTCGTTAACGGGCAAAATCGTCCTACTCGTTCGGGTAGCTGCCATACAAAATGTCCTTAAAACACGTGTTCAAGAATATTGACCAATAACTTCGTAACGCCTAAAGCTACGACTTTGAAATTTTGTATGTATTACTTTTTTAATAGCTGGAGCTAAATATATGATTATGAAGAAAATCCTGTTAGTCCTTCGTGTAGCTGCCATACAAATATCCTGTCAAAATATATTCACTTAATTTACGAAACTCACTATAACTCAAGTAATCTTTTAGCTACAAATTCTGAATTTTGTACAAGTTAGTTTTGAGTGAAAAGAAAGTTTGAGTTTACTAATCAGCGAAATCCTTTTTCTCCTTCTGGTAGCTGCCATACAAAATATCCTTAAAACACGTGTTCAAGAATATTGGTCGATAACTTGAGAAGGGTTTAAGCTACAACATTGAAATTTTGTATGTGTTATTTTTCCAAAAGTTGGAGTTAAATATATGATTATGAAGAAAATCCTGTTGGTCCTTCGTGTAGCTGCCATACAAATATCCTGTCAAAATGTATTCACTTAATTTACGAAACTCACTATAACTCAAGTAATCTTTTAGCTACGAATTCGGAATTTTAAACAAGCTAGTTTTGAGTAAAAAGGAAGTTCGAGTTAACTAATCAGCGAAATTCTTTTACTCCTTCGGGTAGCTGCCATACAAAATGTCCTTAAAACACGTGTTCAAGAATATTACCGATAACTTCAGGAGGGTTTAAGCTACGTCTTTGAAATTATGTATGTGTTATTTTTCCAATAGTTGGAGCTTAATGTATGATTATGAAAAAAATCCTGTTGGTCCTTCGTGTAGCTGCCATACAAATATCCTGTCAAATAGTCTTCACTTAATTTACGGAACTCACTATAGCTCAAATATTCTTTTAGCTATGAACTCGAAATTTTGTACAAATTAGTTTTGAGTGAAAAAGAAGTTCAGGTTTACTAGTCAGCAAAATCCTTTTACTCCTTCTGGTAGGTGCCATACAAAATATCCTTAAGACACGTGTTCAACAATATTTTTCGATAACTTTTGAACGCTTCAAGCTACGAATTTGAAATGTTGTACACGTTCATTTTTAAATGGTTCCAAGGAAAAGGATAAATATGTAAGAAATCGAGTGAGTCCTTCCTGCACCTTCCATGTGAAAGTCCTTCAAAAAGGACTTTTTTTTCGATGACTTACCTAGTTCAGGATATGAAATTAAACACTGAATATTGTCTTTTAGGTTTGAATAGCAATCTAATGGCAGTCCTTAATAAAGGACATACAACATGCACACACGTAATTCTACTTTATCCCCAACTACAATATAAATCGGAGTTCAGTATTCATCTAGAGTATTATACGATTGGCTTGCAGCCGATCGTGACTGCAGTATGTTTTACTTTTAAATTACTTTATTATTTTTTAATAATAAAGAATTTTTTTCGTTACCATAGGTACGTAGTTTGGATCCAAACCAACCTCTATCAAAAGCACATTAGTATCGGCTCTCGCCGAAAAAGTTGAAGTTGAGTCAACTTCCGACGATTGCCTCGGCGCGTCACAGAGCTAGTTTTTTATGTATGTAGAATGTAGTCACCGACGCTAAACGGCGGAGATGGAAACGCACCTTTAGCGTAAATTTTATTCCGTGCTTCTACCTTCGGTGGTAGTTAGCATGGACACATTCTTCTCTGCTTCTGCTTTTATTTAAATTCATAAAGCAGAGGAGAAAGCAGCACTGACGACGCTGCTGCTTCTGCCGCTGCTTTCTGCTTTTAATGTGTCATGGCCTTTATAAACACAATGCACATTTTCATTATGTTTCAATGCGCTGACTTATTGAATTTCTACTTATTTCTATGAATTCTATAGAATTCAATATGGAAAATATACAAGGTTTTAAGGTAATACCATTTGATTATATTATAAAATAAACAAAACTTTGATTGTTATTTAACATACGCGAGTTAGATTAGACCCACTAAGCCTCAACTCTAATGACATCACCACCAAATTTAATGCATGACTCATGTCACACATTAAATTTGTGCATACTTTCAATTCTTAATCAAAACATAATTAACCATAACAAGATTTTCTAATTAACGTAAAATCAACAAATCTGCTTAATACGCATTATTTCATATCCAAGATATTGTTTATAAAGAATAATTGATAACCGATAACTGATTTCTGCAAATGCATAAATCAAAGAGTCAGCATAATACGATCAAACAAAGAATGTCAAACTATAAATAAGATTCGAACAGAAAGATCGGGGTCAGTCTGTTCAGAGAGTTTATCCATCAATTGAATTATAAGATCATTTTAAGAGCTGAAGCTCACAATAATTGTTAAACGAAGTGCTATCAAATTCAAGTGAATAAAATTAAGTTAATTTAATTTAAAATTGTGTTTTTATTCAGTTCCGCGAAAAGGAACTATAAAATCAATTTTTTTACTTGAACCCAGAACCACATTCGTAACTGGCGCAGTCGTCCGTCATAGGAGGGAGGAACCACCTTTGACTAAAGAACCAACATAAAGTCACGTACTCCACTAAGAGTTAGTTCAAGTGCAAATTGGACAATAGTGATAAAACCAAAAAAGTAAAATAGTGAAAAACTAAATTACACATTCAACAAGAGAAAATCGAGTTGAATTTAAAAACTACAAGTTTTGCATTACCAAAGATCAGCTAAGGAAAACTTAGTACGATCAATAAGGGAAAACAAAGCTTTAATAAATACTGTATTATCAAAATAATAAAGTAAAATAAAAATCAACGAATTAATACGAAAAATTAATTAAAATATAAAAAGAAGTGAAAATGGTTGAACAAGCAGAAGCTAATCCACCACTACCGATAGAATTCACATTCGACGAAATCTTGAAGGAAGCTAGAAGACTACCCGTATACACCGGAAACAATAAACAATACGCATTAACAACATGGCTAGACGAAGCCGACACTATACTCAACTTTACCCAACCTGGAAACCACCAATCATACATTTTTCGATTAATCCTGCACAAGATCCAAGGCGAAGCAAGAAACACAGTACAGAAGATACCTGTCCCTACCTGGCAGATTGTGAAGAACATCCTAACATCAACATTTGGCGTAAACGAGTCATACAGTACTCTTATTAATAAAATACACAGAGTAAGTAATAGGAATATAGATGATACTTATAATGAACTTAACGAACTGTTGAATCAAATAAATATTAAATATCTACATGATCCACGCAGAGATCAATTTCACGAATTTAATCCAGTTAGAAATGAAAGCCTTGCATTAAATAAATTTAAATCCTTATTACCAGAGTATAAAGCCTATTTACTAGAAATTAAGAATTGTGAAACCTTAAATAAAGCGTACAACACACTTAAAGAAATTCAGCAAAACACTGAAAGTAGCGTGAAGAATATTAGTAATTTTCAACAAAGAAACAATAACAGGAATAGAAATGAAAATTATAATCAAAATAGAAATTCTCATAATCAGAATTACCAAAATCCTAATAATCGAAATAATAATACTCAAAATAACAACAATGACAAAAACCTCAATAATAATCGAAATAATAACCCAAATCCTAACAATCAAAATTATAACTATCAAGGGAACCGGCAATTTAATAACAGAAATAATAATAATAATAACTATAACCAACGGAATTTTAAAAATCCAAACAATCTTAATTATAATCGCAATAATAATTACAACAGGCAGAATTATAACAATAATAACAATTACAAACCTGAACCAATGCAAATAGATAATTCAGCTAGAATCAATCAAAATTCAAACAATAGAGAAACAGATAATAATCGTAAATCCGAACCAATGGACACAAATTTTCAACAATGTGCCTCGGAAACCCTTTACCTATAATAAATTTAAACATAGATAACGAGATTATCCCTACACTTATTGATACGGGATCATCTATTTCAAGTTTAGACAAAAATTGTCTCCTTAATAACGAAAAAATCAATTTACAAGAACCCATACCAGTCAACGGACTAGGAGGTACTTATTATGTACAACAAAAATTAAAATCTAATATGCCCAATGAATTTAAATTACCCGATTCACACAAAATATTATGGAATATTATGGACTTCCAAAATAAACCTTTTAAGGCAGTAATAGGACAAAATCTATTATACACTTTAAATATTACATTAAATTTAGGAGAAGGAAACATGCTAATTAACAATCAAAAATTAAACTTTAACTACGCCGTACCCGAAGAAATAAATTTTCAATATGAAATTGAAACTGAACAATCGCAAGATAAACTGTTTATAGGAACGAATTCCGAAGAAACAGCAGCCTTAAAGAAAATTATAAAAGATTACGATGATTTAATATACAAGGAAGGAGAAAATCTATCCTGTACAACCCAAACGAAGCACGAAATAATTACGAAAAGTAATAAACCTCTCTATGCTAAAACATATAGAATCCAACCATTCCACGAAAAGGAAGTAGAAACTCAAATGGATGATATGTTAAAACAAGGAATAATTAAACCCTCGAATTCACCATATAATGCACCTATACTAATGGTACCAAAGAAAGTAGACAGTTCTGGAAAACAGAAATGGAGAATGGTAATTGACTACCGAAGATTGAACGAGGATACCGTGGATGATAAGTTCCCAATTCCAAACGTAGAATCAATATTCGATAAACTTGGAAAAGCCCAATATTTTACAACATTGGATTTAGCACAAGGATTCCATCAGATTGAAGTCAGCGAACATGACCGATATAAAACCGCTTTCTCTACCCCTCAAGGACATTATGAATTCATCAGAATGCCCTTTGGTTTAAAAAATGCACCTGCTACATTCCAACGCATGATAAATGAAGTACTCCGCGAACACATAAATAAAACGTGTGTAGTATATCTAGATGATATATTAATCTTTGCGACATCGCTCCAGGAAATGGACGGCAATATAAGGAAAATACTAGAAACCTTACGCAAACACAAACTAAAGTTACAAATTGCTAAATGCAAATTCTTTGCAAGATCAACAGAATACTTAGGACATACATTGACAACGGAAGGAATAAAACCTAATCTTGACAAAATCAAAGCAATTAAAAATCTAAAAGTACCCGGAACTACAACAGAAATAAAATCATTTCTAGGAATTACAGGATATTACAGGAAATTTATAAATAATTATGCCAAAGTCGCATCACCACTTACTGACGCATTGAAAAAATGTAATAAAATAAACCCTGAAGATCCATCATATATCGCAGCATTTGAAAAATTAAAAGAACTATTAACGAATTACCCAGTACTTAGATATCCAGATTTTAAACAAAAATTTGTTTTAACAACAGACGCCTCCAATAAAGCAATAGGAGCAGTATTATCACAAAGTGGACACCCAATATCTTATGCGAGTAGAACCTTAAATGAACACGAAAGAAATTATTCAACAATTGAAAAAGAATTACTTTCCATTGTGTGGGCAACACAATATTTTAGACCTTACCTGTATGGTGTACGATTTGACATTAAAACAGATCATAGACCCTTAGTTTGGCTTAGTAACCTAAAAGAACCAAACAGCAAATTACAAAGATGGAAAATCAAACTTAATGAGTACAATTTTAATATAGAATATATAAAAGGAAAAGATAATAAAGTCGCAGACTTTTTGAGCAGAATAACAGAAGACATGTGTGAAATGAATATGTTAACAGACGAAAAAATGGAAGTAGATTGTAGTGAAATAGCAACAATTCACTCAGGACAAGAAGATCAAAATGATCTCATACCTATTAAAGAAGGCATAGTAAACATATATAAAAACCAAATAATTATAACTAAGAAGAAGATGAAAGAATATAACACAATAAATAAGAGAAATAAAATATGTATTGACGAAACTGATACAAATAATGAAAACACACTAATTAATATATTTAGGAAATATATACCAGAAAAAGGACACATAGGAATATACTGTGAATTAAATGACCATGTATGGAATAAAGTACAAATAATACTAGTAAAACTGTATTCAAACAATACAACCCTAAGATTTATAAAATGTTCTGAACATGCCAAAGATTTAATAAACGAGGATCAATGTTTTGAAAAAATTAGAGAAATACATGAAAAAGGCAATCATAGAGGAATAATGGAAAACTATAATGAAGTAAAAGATAAATATTACTACAACGGAATGATGAAACTAATTACGAGATTCATAAACAATTGTGAAATATGTAACGTAGCAAAATACGACAGGAAACCATTAAAACCTGAATTTAAAATAACTGAAACTCCAAAGGATATAAACGAGTTAATCCACATCGATATATTCATCATAGGTAAAAGACAATTCTTTACGACAATAGATAAGTTTTCAAAACACTTATACGTAAAAGAAACAATAGATAAAAATGCCATAACATTCATACAGCTTATTCGAGAAAGAAACGCTATAATGGGAAAACCTAAAAAGATAATTGCAGACAATGAATTTAACATGATAAACGTCAAGGAATACATGAGAAAGGAAGAGATAGAAATTCATTTTACTTCACCCAAATCACACACAGGAAACTCAGACATGAGTAGATGTCATAGCACATTATTGGAACAAACCAGAATAATTATTTTAACAGAACCCGAATTAAATATAGCAGAACAACTACTAAAAGCTACAGAACATTATAACAACACAATACATTCTATAACACAAGCTAAACCTTTGCATATCCAAAATGGAAATATAGATAAAAATAAATTAAATAAATTACTAATAAACAAAAAGACTAAATGGATTGATTATCACAACAGAAAGAGAGAAAAACAACCCGACATAGATCAAGAAGAAATCTTTATCAAAAATTATAAAAACGAAAGACATAAAGAAAAACCCAAATTTAGAAAAGTTGAAGTCACAAAAGACAAAGATAGAAATATTATACTGAAAGAAAAAAGCAAACAAAATAGATTCTCAGGTAAAATACACCCTAATAGAATAAAAAGAATAAAGAAATATACAAAAAGAAAATCTATTGACAGAGAAGAAAATATTAAGATTCTAGAAGAAAAGAAACCTGAAGAACCAGATGAATTAATCTTTACACCCGAACAACAAACCAAAATAAAAAATGCATTATACAACGAACCCTTAAACGAAACCTTAATATCTCGATTTAACTTAAATATTACAAGAAATGATATAATTACCTTAGCAGATAATGAATGGTTAAATGACCAAATCATAAACTTTTATTTAGGACTGATTACGGAACGCAGCAAAAATTCTAAAGAATTACCAAAAGTATATCATATGAATACTTTCTTTTTCCCAACACTTTCTAAAACAGGATATAACGCAGTAAAACGTTGGACACGGAAAGTTAATATATTTTCATACGACATAATATTAATACCTATACATTTGAACGGAAATCACTGGACCCTAGTAGTAATCGACTTTAAACAAGAAAAAATAAAATGTTACGACTCATTAGGAAACGAAAACAACGAAGTATTGAAACTAATTCAGAATTATTTAAAAGAAGAATCTTTAGACAAACTCAAGAAACCTTTTAAAACCCTTACCTTAGAAAACCCAAAGGAAATACCCCAACAAGACAATAACAATGATTGTGGAGTATTCACATGTACATTTGCAGAATACATTACCAATAATAATAAAAGTTTAAACTTTTCACAAAAACAAATACCTTATTTCAGACAAAAAATAATCTTGGAAATAATTCAAGGGAAATTACTCAATTGAATAATATATCATTTTTCTTAAAATTTCAGATCTTTACGATCAAAGCGATCAAAGTATTTATGATAATACTAATGCTAACTACAATAATATCTACTACAAAAGCAGATATAACTATAGAAAAAGTAGAATCAGAATCAGGAATTATATTAATTAAAAGAAACCCAGTAAGATTAATTAAAGACCATAAACGAATTTACCATAAAATAAATCTTGAACAATACAATTATGCATTAGACCAAATTATAAACAAAGTTGAAATAAATTCACATAATACCGAAATAATAGAAAATATACGTAGCGAAATAAAACTATTACATTTTAACAAAAAAGATAATTCCATATTAAACAAAATTAACCCATTTTCAAATAAAAGAACAAAAAGAGGGCTTATTAACCCAATCGGAAATTTATATAAATGTCTTTTCGGATTAATGGATAATGATGATTATGAAGAAATTATGGAACATTTACAAATTATAGATAGTAATAACCACGCAGTAATAGAAGCTATGAATAAACAAATTAAAATTAACGACGCTTTCCAAAATAATCTTAACAAAATAATTTCAAATATTAATCAAACATACACACAACTCGTAAATAATATCAACAATACAACTAGACAAATGAATAGAATTCTAATAAATATTCAATTAAGTCAAAATTTAAATTTAATAAAGGATGAACTTGAAAAAATAATAGACAACGTAAATTCAGCTAGAACTGGAATTATGTCAAGATCAATTCTAACACACGACGAAATTAACGAATTTAATTTAACATTTGATGAATTAAAAGACATAAGTATTAATGTTTTATTGAAAGAAAATATAATCATATTTGTCATCAATATACCTATTCTTACCCAACCTACATTAACCTATTATGTAAGAAAAATTCCAAATAAGTATTCAGAAACATTAAATATAAATATTAGTAAAGTAGTAATGTATAATGGAGAATACTACGAATATGAAAAATATGTAAAATCATTAAGAAACAAATTAAATTGTAAGAATTCAAATTGTATAATAAAACATAATAATAAGACTAGTATAACTGAAATTGAAAAAGGTTTACTATTAATCATAAATATAAATGAAAAAATAAAACATAACTGTAATGAAAAATTATACCAATTAAATGGAAACTATGTAACCAGATTTAGCAACTGTAAAGTAGAGATCCTACAGAAATTTTTTTCTAACGAAATAATAGAATTTCAACAAATATTAACATTAAATCCTATAAAAAATATCACTGGATATTCATATGAACCAAATTTTGAAGCTTTAAAATTAGAAAATATCGAAAATTTAAAGAAAATTGAAGAAATTAAATATTTTAATACCAAAAATACAATTACAACTGGATCTACACTATTAATTATAATCTTAATACTTACCATATCATTTATACTTTACATATATTGTAAAAACCGAAACCAAAATTTACAAATTAATGTAAATGAAATTAAACAAAATGATGTTGAATTACTTAATGTAAAAGTTGTTGAGGACAACAACAAACTTAAGGAGGGAGGAGTTAGATTAGACCCACTAAGCCTCAACTCTAATGACATCACCACCAAATTTAATGCATGACTCATGTCACACATTAAATTTGTGCATACTTTCAATTCTTAATCAAAACATAATTAACCATAACAAGATTTTCTAATTAACGTAAAATCAACAAATCTGCTTAATACGCATTATTTCATATCCAAGATATTGTTTATAAAGAATAATTGATAACCGATAACTGATTTCTGCAAATGCATAAATCAAAGAGTCAGCATAATACGATCAAACAAAGAATGTCAAACTATAAATAAGATTCGAACAGAAAGATCGGGGTCAGTCTGTTCAGAGAGTTTATCCATCAATTGAATTATAAGATCATTTTAAGAGCTGAAGCTCACAATAATTGTTAAACGAAGTGCTATCAAATTCAAGTGAATAAAATTAAGTTAATTTAATTTAAAATTGTGTTTTTATTCAGTTCCGCGAAAAGGAACTATAAAATCAATTTTTTTACTTGAACCCAGAACCACATTCGTAACTCGCGCGCATAATAACAGAAATCACGCGCGCATAATATTTATACTTTCGGCGACTGCTGACTGGTCCCGTTCTAACCAAATAAATTCTGATTGTTATTTCCAATTATATTTAATAGATTTACACTGTGCCAAATTTCAGCTTTCTTAGAACTCTTACGAGGACCCGATTTTCGCGACTCTTTTGCGGGGGTGCTGACTGGATGGGTTCTACTGTTGTGGTGTCTTTCCATTGTGTTTTAGTTTTTCATTGTAAAAACTACTTTCGGATGAATTTTCAGCTTTCTTGGAACTCATTCATGTATTTACTAGTTTTGATTGTTGCGCGCATGGTAACAGAAACCACGAGCACGCGATTTTTGCGAAACCTTTGCGGGGGTGCTGACTGGGTGGGTCCTACTGTTGGGGTGTCTGACCATTGCTTTTTATTTCTCATTGTAAAAACTACTTCGTGGTAAATTTTCAGCTTTCTTAGAACTCTTTCATGACACTTGTATTGATTGTTGCGCACATACATAGTAACAGAAATCGCGCTCGCATGACATTTATACTTTCGGCGACTGTTGACTGGTCCCGTTCTAACCAAATGAAGTCTGACTGTTATTTTCATAAATTATATATAATAGATATTTACTGAACCAAATTTCAGCTTTCCTAAAACTCTTGCGAGGACCCGATTTTTTTGTCATCTTTGCGGGGGGGGGGGGGGGGGTGACTGAGTGGGTCCTACTGTTGGGGTGTCTGACCATTGTTTTTTTTGTTTCTCATTGTAAAAACTACCTCGTGGTAAATTTTCAGCTTTCTTAGAACTCTTTCATGACACTTGTATTGATCGTCGCGCACATAGTAACAGAAATCGCGCTCGCATGACATTTATACTTTCGGCGACTGTTGACTGGTCCCGTTCTAACCAAATGAAGTCTGGCTGTTATTTTCATAAATTATATATAATAGATATTTACTGTACCAAATTTCAGCTTTCCTAAAACTCTTGCGAGGACCCGATTTTTTTGCCATCTTTGCGGGGGGCTGACTGGGTGGGTCCCACTGTTGGGGTGTCTGACCATTGTTTTTTAGTTTTTCATTGTAAAAAATAAGTCCTGGTAAATTTTCAGCTTTCCTAAAACTCTTTCATTTTCTGATTTTTTGACATCTTTGACAGCTCACCAGAGCCAGGTGTCCCCACGTCAGACCTGCTGACTCTAGTATATTTACATACACCCTAAATGTAACCAAATACTAAAATATTAGCTTTCCTAAAACTCTTGCGATTTTTTGTCGCGAGCTCTTGGACTATATGAAGCCACTATAGAGACATCCCAGAAAAATAAATTGTTGATAGGTGTAGCAAGGTAGGGGTGTGGTTGGTGGGTTTTCATATCTCAGAAACGGCTTATGTTAAAAAGATGAAACTTAGTACGTATATGAAGATGTGCTACTAGAGTAATTAAAACTAAAAAAAATCGGCCAACAGTCTGGGCGCAACTTTATTATTTTATGGGAAGAAGTCCGAAACGTGTTTAATGCTGAGATGCGGTGTAGGTTACTATGCGACTGATAACCTAAAGAACTACCAGGAGTCTATTTGGAACGTTATTTTTTAGGTTGCCAGTCGTATAGTAATCTACAGCGCATCTACTTATAAATCCTGTTAAATTCCTGAAAATCCTTGAAAAAACTCAATGTTGGCTTTTTTTCTGATAAGAATTGGTTTTGTTGAGAATTTTTTTAGCATTTTTTTTGATGAATTATCTTGATATTGTTACGTGTAAGCCTGGCCACCGCGCAACTTGATCGATTACGAATAGAGAAACAGCAACAACCGAATATCTAGTTGCAAAATAACCCAATCAGAAACCTAGCTGAAGTAAATAAGGCGAAACAACACGATTGTATCTCCCTTCTTATCGAATGCTCTCCAATGTACTAGAATCCAATGAGGATCAAAGTCGAAAGATCTCAAGCTCACTAGAATCCTCTACATACACCACCGAACGAAGATCAAAATCGAAAGCTCTAAAGCTTTCTAGAACCATCCACATACAACACCGAGCGAACATTCAAGTACATCCTAGACTGCAACCGGCTAGTATAAAATCAGGTGAAGCTTTCAGCGAGGAGATAGTAATTTTTATAACGTCGACTGTGACAACCAGCGTGTATACGCGACCGTATTGGTGGAAAGCGATCAATTGCGTGTGATCGAATCAAGCGATATAGATAAGCGGGCGGTATTGCCAAATAGTGCGAATAATTGTGCGAACAGAATTAAAGTGCAAATATTAAATTATCACGTATTTTGATTTTAAACGAATTGTGTTTTACTTGAAATCCCGGCGAACCCCTAGCTCGCAACAATATTATTTCCAATGAAATTTTTTTGGTGCAGTTTGTGATATTTTCTGTTCAAATATTTCGATCGGTTTACAATATTTTCTTTAAAAAACTAGTTCTCGTTTTTGATTTGAATATTTTTTTGTGTTCAGTACCTGAACAAGATCAATGCACCGCCTGAATAATGCACGGTCATTTGAGTTCATGAGAACTTTGGATCGCAGAAATAATGTGTGTCGGGTAGTCATTCAGTGTATCGATATTTAGTGCTGACACTTTTAGTCAGCATAAATATGATTATATGAATGCACTCACCTGACCTGCATTATTCTTGCGGTCATTTAACTTAGCACATAAGCAAATTATTTCATTTTTTTTATTGTTAACGTAATTATAGATAGTAAGCAAAATTAGTTTATAAATATTAATGAACATCAAAATAATAAACACTCCACCTAAAACCGGCAACTTTCAACAAGTTTCCTAAAACCTAATTTTATAGCAACGGCTGGTGTGGCCGGTGTCTATAAATCCTTCCCTTTTGAACAACTGAAGCTACTTCATCGGCTGCAACTTACAATTAAAACAGCTGGTGTGGCTGGTTTTAATAGTTCTCTGCCGCCGAAACAGTTTGGAATTTTTCGTTGGAAAAAGGCTTGAAAAATTTGGTTCGGTTTGCGATTTTTCATTCGAAAACTACTTTTCGATGAGAGTTTTTAGTTTGAAAATTCATTTCGTTCTCACCGTTGCAAAAAAGGATTGGAAATTGGTTTATAATTTTTCTTTGGAAGTGTCTTTGAAGCCGGTATAAAACCTGCGACTTCGAGCTAGCAGAATTTATTTGCAAAGTGTTTTTTGAATTGTGTGGTGTTATAGTTATTCGTGAAAATAGTTATTCATGAAAATCAGTTATATTATATAATCTCTCGTGAAATCGTTGCAGTTTCTCTGGAAATTTTTTACTCTAATTGATGTGATAATTGGTTATTGTCTATTATTGGTTGTTTATCAACATGAGTGAGTTCTCTAGCTATTATCCACTGCCTAATGTTAGTTTATTATGTGATGATATCGAATCATCCTTCAGTGTTCCTCTGTACACATTAGTTTCTAAAATATTGTATTGAAATATATTTCGGTGCTTTGTTCCATGACATTGTTGACATTGTTTTCATCTACACTGACAGTGCCAAAATCCGTGTTATTTATTTCCAGCGCACTCAAACAAGATTTTACATCCAAAGTGCCTTTTGTAGCTTCTTAGTTTATAGTTTTGAATGCATTGTGCACAATAATAATTATTGAGACAAAGTTTGTCAAATTTGCCACAATCTATTTAAAAAAAAATACCTTTGAATAAATTGCAACACCGATCTAAAATTTTGAGGATATTTAAGATCTAATACAAAGAATAATTTGCAACATTTTTAGGCTGGCAGATAAGAATCAAAAACATGCTTTATTTCATCAAAATGCACGTAATTTTTTTTCCTTTGGAAATGTGTATTACAAACGGATCTAGAGTAGGTTTTTTTCTTTGAGGTGTAGAGCTAGCCCATCAATTAAATTATTAAAATCGTTGATACCATTCACTTTAAGACAAAAATAAATCCTGAGTCTTTTACTGCAATTTTTGTGATTCTTGTAGCTCTTTCGATGTATGTTTTCTGTTTGTCTCCGCCTATCCTTGCTTTTAATTTTTGAGTTAAAAATACTTTAAATTTTTCATTTGAAAGTATCCCATGCAGTGATTAAATTGTATCCTTTTCTAGGATAAACAGAAGTCCGCTTCGATCTGAATGTAATATTCACTATTTAGAATAATGTATAAATGTAATCTCGTCTTGTAAAATCTTCGTTAATTTTTCGCCAGAACCTGACTGTTGTAATATCTATTTTGAACCATGCGATTTCATCTACGGAGAAATTATATTTCAAAATTGAATTATTGGTTTCGTTAAATTTCTTTTATAAACTAACCTGTACAATTTTCAGAACGTAGAATGTCGATTCCACTCTCGGTACAAACACGTTTTTACGAAGATTGAATTTAATCTAAACCAATTTTAGATAATCTCTTCCTTGTGTTCTAGTATTTCGAATATAAACATTCATTCATCAACAGCACTATCGATGTTTAACTTACATTTTTAGCCACCGAGTTGAAATTTTTGTGGAAATTAGTTTTGAAGGAAAATTAATTTGAAGTTCATTAGTCAGTGAAATTCCGTTACGACTTCGGGTAGCTCGCATATAAAAAGTAATTAAAAGAATAGTGGCCGATAACTTCAGAACGGTTTAGGCTACGACATTAAAATTTTTGATGTATTAATTTTTTAATAGAATGACCTAAAGCTGTTATTCCGAAAAAAAACCCTAACAGAAAGGAAGGATTAACATCCTTCGTGTAGCTGCCGTAAAATTGCCTGTAAAATTGTCTCGACTCCATTTTCGTAATTCAAAAAATCGTTTAGCTTCGAATTCGGAATTTTGGACAAATTTATTTTGAATGAAAACAAAGTTAAAGTTTACTAGTCAGTGAAATTTATCTACTCCTTTGGGTACCTACTGTAATAAAAGTTAAAACGATCCGTACTTGTTGGTGTCGCAATGTTGAGTGCTTTATTATATACCTTACCTTATTTACTATTTATGGTATAATAAACTTATATATGAGTGGTTCCGTGGAAGAGTTGCCTAACCAACAAAAAATTTAAATCGCTGATTCTTTTTCAGTTTGACCACAATACCCATATCTATGTATGCCAAACTACCCTACCAAAGTACCCTTTACCTTACTGACAGCTAGTCAAAGGTTAAACAGTTATATATATAAGAGCATTGTGTGTTGATCAAAAGGTGCCTATTCAACAAAAAATCATGGCGGACGACAAGTTGAACGTTGAGACGGCTAACAATGTTTTCGATGGCAACAGCGAGGACGATAGGAATTACGAGCCCAATTAAGACGATTTGAATACTTCAGGTATCTATCTTTCTATAGTTTACATACTTTTATCATTTCACTCCGTGTTATAATAGTTTAGTCGAATATTAAATGTGAAATGTGGTTAGGCATCTTTGTCTCTTAGAATTATTCAAAATTTTCGATGGAATTTGAAATTTTTTACATATTAATTTTCAAATGGTTCCAAGTTAAAGGATAAATATGCTAGAAATCGAGTGAGTCCTTCCTGCACCTCCAATGTGAAAGTCTTTGAAAAAGGGAAATTTTACTTCCGTTGACGTACCTAGTTGCAGATATAAAATTTAACGCTGACAGTATTGTCTTTTGCTTTCGGTAAGAAGCGAGAGAGCAAACTACGCGCGCACTCCCTTTTCTAATTTATCTCTCACTACAATATAAATTAGAGTTCAATATTTCATCTAGAGTATAATACTATTGGCTTGCACCCAATCGTGATTGCAGTATGTTTATACTCTAGATGAAATCATATAGAGTATTATAACTTTAATCCAGCCCAAAAGTTTGTAACGCATAGAACCGAGCCTCGGACGAAAAAAAGTTATATTATTTTTTGTTTGTTAGTGGCCAAAAACACCAAATCCGCCTGACGTCCGTCCATCCGTCTGTCTGTCCGTTACCACAATAACTCAAGAACGCCTAGACCTAGGATCTTGAAATTTTGAATCTGGATGTTTGGTTGAATTTGTAAGGCTAAGTTCGTTAACGGGCAAAATCGTCCTACTCCTTCGGGTAGCTGCCATACAAAATGTCCTTAAATCACGTGTTCAAGAATATTGACCAATAACTTCGGAACGCCTAAATTTACGACTTTGAAATTTTGTATGTGTTAATTTTCCAATAGTTGGAGCTAAATGTATGATTATGAAGAAAATCCTATTAGTCCTTCGTGTAGCTGCCATACAAATATCCTGTCAAAATGTCTTCACTTAATTTA
Organism: Beris morrisii; assembly: GCA_951812415.1. Taxonomy (NCBI): domain Eukaryota; kingdom Metazoa; phylum Arthropoda; class Insecta; order Diptera; family Stratiomyidae; genus Beris; species Beris morrisii. The sequence continues at coordinate 101,021,842 of OX638311.1, forward strand.
CGGAACTCACTATAACTCAAGTAATCGTTTAGCTATGAATTCGAAATTTTGTACAAATTAGTTTTGAGTGAAAACAAAGTTCGAGTTTACAAGTCAGAGAAATCCTTTTACTCCTTCTGGTACCTTCCATACAAAAAATCCTTAAGACACGTGTTCAACAATATTTTCCGATAATTTTTAAACGCTTCAAGCTACGAATTTGAAATTTTGTACATATTAATTTTTAAATGGTTCCAAGGAAAGGTATAAATATGTAAGAAATCGAGTGAGTCCTTCCTGCACCTGTCATGTGACATTCCTTCAAAAAGGAAAATTTTTTCTCGGTGACTCACCCAGTCCAATATATGGAATTAAACACTGAATATTATCTTTTAGTTTTGAGTAGCAATCAAATGGGAGTACTTAATAAAGGACATACAATATGCACACACGTAATTCTACTTTATCACCAACAACAATATAAATCAGAGTTCAGTATTCATCTAGAGTATCATACGATTGGCCTGCAGCCGATCGTGACTGCTGTATGTTTTTTTCTGTTTTTTCCATCACAATTAATCCCGCATAAGTTCAACATGTCAATTATATCGAATAATAAGAATGAACCGGCCGCTAAAAAAGGCAAGAAAATAGTAAAGATCGAAGAAGAATTTCATGAGCTCTCACTCGAATTAGAAAACGATTTTCGCAGACAAATATTGTTTACAACGTGGATGTTATTGATACAATGAAATGAATTTGAATTTCATAGATTTCTTTTATACATTCCAACTTTATTGGCTTGGTTAAGCTGAATATACGAATATTTAGAAATTTTTAAAAAAAATCAGAAAATTTAATTTTAATTTATTAATATACTTTATATATTCCAACTATCATGCCCCCAGGGATTTCGGGGATTTCGTGTTGGGGTTTCACACCAGAAACTGCACTGACGCCGGAAAACAACAAAAAACTTAAACAAATTTGCTTCTATGGTAGCTTCTCACCATTAGGGTTACTGTATACGCACTCACACCAAAACAGTCTCTAAGAGGGGTTTGGCAGATGCGTACCAAGGTGAAAAACCAGTAAATTTAATTTTTTTTCATGTTTATGGGATTTTGATTTATAAACATTCGAAATGATTGACTTTTCGCTAGACAATTATAAATTTCCATAAAAGAAATGAAAGAGATACGGAAATTTTCCATTGAAAACCACAATTTCGCGCACGCACACTTCCATACCAAAGAAAAACAAGTACTAGAATTGTGGAAGGGAACCGACAGCTTTTTTCCGACTCTTCACATATTTGCACTAACACACTTCAAAAACGCAATTTGATAGCAATGTTCAGTAGTACAAAAACAGGCGAACTAGTACATAAACAGGCGATTTTTGTGAGGTTAAATCACAATTTCTAGTACAGAAACGACCGAATTAGACGTATCTGCCAAACCCTAGGTAGAGAGTGTTGTGTATCTAGTGACCCTACTCACCATGAAAAATTCCATTCTTATAAAAATTGGTAAAAAAAATAAAATTGCTGTTGGCGGGATTCGATTCGGCGCTCTTAGTGTTGAATTTCATCATTGTATTTATACATTATAGTAGTATCACGAAGCTCGCTTCGATGTTTTAACCGGCTTACACTAGAGGCGCTGCATGTGCTTTGCCAATTCCCTCTTATCCTACGCGTTCGTTTCATCAGTTCATTCATTTGCTCTTTCTACTATCCAAGTGGTTGATTGGTTCCGGTGCGGCGCGCGTGGAAATTGTGTAGTGGAATCTTTCTCTGTTAGTCAGTCTCATATAGCTTAGGTGACGTCGAATTTCTTGCTGTGCAGACTGGGCGGGGAGAGGAAAGTGGAGGTTCATGTCTCGCATTATATTTTTTTTCATCGTTTGGACGAATATTTTTTCCAGACTATCATTTTCTCGGAAAGTTTGGAACTTTAGGAATTTTGACATTTCGGTTTTTCAATCCTGCAAAATAATTTTTTTTGCAATGATATTATTTTTTGTATGGAAAAGAATAATTCGACTGGTCCAATGAGAAATATTAACTCTGTTTGCAACACTTCGATGTAAAATCGTAGTGGTGGAGCGAGTTAGGGTCAAAATCCCATTTTATAAAATACCGACTTACGAAACTAAGTTAGAGCAGCGCATCTTAACGGTTAGGTTGAAAATTTATCCCGTTTCCCAAAATCACTATTGCCAAAATCCCGTTATTATGGATAATATAAATGTCCGAGCCCGAACGCCCGAATTAATAAACACTAATTTACTTTATTATTTTTTAATAATAAAATATTATTATTATTATTTTCTATGACACTAGCCTATGAATATACTAGCGCATATATTTAAGTGCCAGGTCTTCTATAGCCATATGGCACTAGTGTATGTATTATAATGTGGCGGTTATGTTATGACTGTTACTTTGTTGAAAAAACTTGTGGATTGGCTTGAAGTCATGGGTGTTACAGACTGTTCCTGATCTTCAAGTGGGTAAGGAGTTTTAGTAAAATGTCAGGGCTGGAAACTGACAGGAGGTCTTCAATTGGAGGAGGGCGATACTGGAAGAAGGCCTTGGTGTGAGCGCAATGTAGAAGGATATGCTCCATTGTTAGCGGCTGCTGGCAAGCTACACATCCAGGCTGTGGAGCTTTGCGCATGTAGTGACCGTGAGTTAGTTTCGAGTGTCCAATTCTCGCCCGCGTGACTGCCACCTATGTTGCCCTTGGCATATTTGGGTCCTGAATTGGTGCTTTCGTGGTTTTCCAGTGTTTGGCCAGGAAGGTGGTTTCTTGTGTCCACTTATGTTGCCGCTCGTCGTCCAGTCTTCGAATTGCCGCTCTTTTAATAAACGAACCCAGCTGGGGCAGGTGTTCGATGATATTGCCGGTAATAGGTCGCTTGGCTTCATGATCCGCCAGCTCATTTCCCACGAGTCCCGCGTGACCTGGAATCCAGAACACTTAGGTGCCAGCGTGGTTTGCTTCAATTTTATCCCTGATGAGCTTTATGAGTGGTTCAGCGGGGCGAGGATTATTTAATGCTACCGTAGCAGCCCTTGAGTCGCTGAATATAGCTGTTGGTTTGCAGGTTATTGTGGCCTTGGTGGCAGCTTTTTGAAGATCGAAAAGTTCCGCTTCTTAGGTACTGGTGCTAGGGTGCAGTTCGAACTGATCAATTATTGGTGCAAGATCCTGTTCAGGAAACACGACGATAGCTGCTGCAGTATGGTTTAAAGATTTTGAGCCATCCGTATAAATTTTTACGTGGCCTGTCAGAGCTGCAAGGTGTCCCCGATGTAATTGTTGGTACATTGGGATGGGGTTGTGGTCTTTTGCAGAGTAGTAGGAAGGATTGGACAGATGGATGTTGGGTGTGGAGCTGTGGCACATGGGCTTGGGGTATATTAGTGGTGGTGGAATGGGAGTTTCTAGCCGGTGAATTTGCTGCTTAGCTAGCCATAGTGCTGGCTTAAACGATGGGTCGATTTCATTACCCTCGTTTAACTGCTCTAAGACTTTTATCGAGCTATTATGCGGTCGTCTGTAGTCTAAAACGTTGCGACTAAATAAGGCAATTTGAGCGTTGATGAAAGTCCTCTCGATGTTGGTGCATCCAGACTCCACTTCAAGGGAGACGATCGGGGTGGTGCGAAATTGTCCAAGTGCTTTCCTTAGGGCTTTGTTTGCTGCTACTTGTAGTTGCTGCATATTGTGTTTTGTGGTGCAGCCGTATAGTACCAGGCAGTATCCTACGAGTCCTCTGATCAGCGTGCTGGCGATATGGAGAAGGGCATGTGTGGTAGCACCCTTATTTCTGGCTGATAAAACGCTGATTATATTGCCCACTTTGGCCAAGTTTTTGATGGTTTTTTGGACCTGAATTGTCCATTGCAGCTTCGGTTGAAAGGTTAGACCAAGCAGCTTCAGACTGCGTTGCGGTTGTACTAATATTGTACTATATCCTTCTGGTAGCTGCCATACAAAATGTTCTTAAGACACGTGTTCTAAGCTAAGAATTTGGAGTGGTTATTTTGACTTAAAAAAGTCAAAATAACCGAAGGGAAGGTTGGGATCGGGAAACAGGTGTCCAATTCCGCCTACGTCCGAATTGGTGGCTGAAATGCAAACTGGAGCGACGTGCTTGCTGGCTTCCGGGCTAGCTGCGGCTGTGGGGGGGGGTACGTTGTTTGCACCTCAGATCATAAAACCCATGGCCTGTACAACAAAAATTTCACGCCGACTTACCCGGGTGATAAAATTGGGATAAGATTCCCAATCGGTCATGAGAAACCGAGAAAACTCCCTTTAACTCGACTGGCGCTGCTGTTGTGCGCCGTCTAGCCCACTCTACCATAGCCATATCTGTCCTCAGAATAAAATAGTTGAATATGGCCCCTAAAGAGAGAAATGAGGGGGCGGAAGGTCTTCAAACGAGAAGATCCATCCTATAGGCTTTCTTAATTAGCCATTTTTACAAAAAAAAACTATATACAACGAAAGAAAAAAAACCATTGACTAATAAAAAAATTACCTTTTTTAGACTACTGCATTCTTCTTCTTTTTTCTTTTTTTCTTGTTTTAAATTATATTTTATTTTTATATTATTTATTGTCTGTCCAAGTCAGTTTCCGTCCTTTTAGGTCTTGTCATAATTTTTTATTTTAATTTAATTCATTTTTAATTTTCTTTATTTTTAACTTTTAATATTTAATTTATTTCATCTTTAATCTTTAATTTAATTTATTGCAATTTTAATTTTTAATTTAATTTATTTTTCTATTTTTGTAATTTTTAATTTAACTTATTTCGCTTTTAATTTTTAATTTAATTTATTCCATTTTGAATTTTTAATTTAATTTATTTTTCTATCTAATTCACAATTTTTTTTGGTTTGTATATTTATTTTATTTGTTAATTTATTTTATTAAAGGTGGCCGAAAACTTCTGCGAATCACTCTTTTCGCTTTGTGGTCACGAACAGGAAAACCGCATACGCCGACTTCGCAACTTGCAACGTCAATTTGCACACGATTCCGTCGTTACGTTGTGTATTTAATGGTCTCGGGGAACAGCGCTACGATTTTTAAAAATAACTCGCGATTTCTTTTCTTTTCTTTCCGCCAAAACTTAAACTTTATTTCTTTTTAAACTATGTATACTATTTTATATATGTATTTTTAAAAGCAATTCCTTATCCGCCCGTGCGCGCTAAAAACTTAACTTCCTCTTTTTTCCGATCGCGCGCAAAAAAACTTTGTCCGCGCCAAACCCGACTTTTCTTTTTTTTTCTATTTTTGCGCGTTTATATTCTCGTTTTCTAAAATTTCCCATCGCGCGCGCTAATCACTTAACTTTTAATTTTACATTTTTTTTTTCGGTCCGTGCCAAAACTTAACTACTTAACCTTCTTCCTAGCTGTCAGACAGAAACTCTCAAACCCCAAAAACCACCATCGAACTAACTTTTTGTGTGGAATTGGTGTGGATCACAGTAATGCCAACTGCATTAATTGAGCCACACCAATTCTCACAGATGACACATAGACTGTTCGCCGTTGTCTACAACGCCGAACAGGCTAAAAAAGGCAGCTGTGAGCTCCGTTTGCGTCTCATGCTCACGACTGCAGTGACCGGGCACTCTCGGAGTTTGTCACTCGCTCCAGTCACTGGCGAAGGTCTTTGGAGTGGTACACTCCCACACGTTTGCCTCCGAGATCTTCTAGCTCATATCGCGAGTTGCCTAGCACACGACGAATCCTGCACTTCAAGAACTTTTTAGACAGTTTGGCGTTATAATTTTGTACTGCTGTAGACAGGGTAAAGTTTCTTCTGTACACTTCCTGTCCTTCTCTAAATTGAGTTTGAGCCGCACGCATATTATAACGCCTACTGCTGTTCTCGTGTGCGACCTGAATATTCGCTTGTGCCAGTTGCCTCACGATAGGAGTACCTTCTCTGGGACCCAGTTGCAAGTCTACATCACCTAGCGCTTTCAAACGATGCAACAGAGCGTAGTCATCACCATGCGACATCATGTGAGTCCCAAACAAAACCTGATAGGGCGAAAACTTAGTGGCTTGGTGAATCGAACTCCTAAGAGAAAATCCTATTTTGCTTAAGTTTTCGTGCCATCGAGTCTGGTCCTCCACGATGAACGCACGGAGTCCAGCTAAAACTGAACGGTTGACTCGCTCTGAAGCATTCGCTTGAGGCGAGTATTTTGGGGTATATAGGTGTTTAACCCCATACTTAGAAAGCATGGAGTTAAATGTCGCCGACTTGAACTGAGACCCATTGTCGGAGAGAATTGTCTCGGAGGTACCAAACATATGGAAGACATCCCTCTCCAAAAACATCGTGATCTCACCCGCCGTAATTCTTCTTAGGGGATGAAGGATGGGAAATTTTGACAGATGGTCAAGGACAACAAGGATAGCGATTTTCCCACTTTTGGTCCTAGGGTATGATCCTAATACATCAATGTACAGATGTTGAAAGGGCTTCTGCGTTTTGAAGGCTTCTCCCATTGCAGCTCTAAGCGGACGATTCGGGGATTTCGTTTCTTTACAAGTCTGACACGAAAGAACGAAATCGCGGACTTATGTAGACATACCGGGCCAATACAAGTATCGCCTAATGCGCTCTAGCTTTTTGGCGAACCCACCGTGAACCGCCAAGCTCGATGGAATCCAAAGTTTCCAGGCACGATCCTCTGTGATCGGGTCACCGCTATAGGGCTCTGTACGCTTGTACACGTAGCCATCTCTAACACATACGTCAGGAAGCCGAGCGGCGTTTGCCTCCACAGTTGACTTCAGATCCTCATACTCCGGATTCTGAAACTCTGAAGAGTTCAAGTCAACCATGGGTGCAACGTCGATCAGCGCATTTAATCCGTCTTCGTATACGCGAGAGAAGGCGTCGGGTACAATATTCAGGCTCCCATGACGATGTTCGATCACATAGTCGAAGCCTTGCAACTTCAAACTCCAGCGAGCCAAACGTCCACTAATATCCTTTTAAGACATCAGCCATTTGAGACTCGCATGGTCCGTTATAATCTTAAATGATGTCCCTTTTACGTACGCTCTGAATTTTTTCAACATAGCGGCGTAGCATTCAAGCTCTGTAACACTGTAGTTGCGTTGAGCGGAATTGAGCTTCTGGGACATGAATGCAATAGGAGATTCCGATCCATCATTGTTCTCTTGGAAGAGAACACTCCCCACTCCAGATTTACTAGCATCGCATTGAATCACGAATAGTCTAGTGAAGTCTGGATTTACCAATACAGGGGCCGCAGTTAACATGGCCTTCACAGACTGAAACGCAGTTTCCGCCTCTGAAGTCCAAATAAATCTGTCGGCCTTTTTCAGCGTGTCTGAGATCGGTGAGACCACGGCTGCAAAGTTGAAAATGAATCGTCGATACCATCCAGCCATACCAAGAAAGCGTCTAACCTGACGTGCGGATTTCGGCGAAGGGTAATCGACTATGGCCGAGACTTTTTCCGAATCTGTCTTCAGGCCTCCATCTCCAACAATGTATCCGAGGTACTTCACTTCCCTCAGACAGAACTTACTTTTTTCCACATTGATTGTAAGTCCAGCCTTCCTTAGGCATTCGGCAACTTCTGCCAACAAAACCAAGTGGGAAATGAAATCCTCCGAGATCAACAATAGATCGTCCAAGTAAACAAATACTTGATCCTTCAGTTCGGGTAGGATAACACGATCCATCAAACCGCACATGCGTTGGGGTGCATTGCACAACCCAAATGGCATCCGGGTAAAATGATAGAGGGGTCGTCCGGGGATGGTAAACGCCGTCATTTCACGGGACTTAGCCTCGAGAGGAATCTGCTAAAAGGCGTCCTTCAGGTCAGGACTGGTTATGTAATTGGCTCGTGGTAATCGACTAAGGATTCCGTCGATATGTGGAAGTGGATATGCATCCTTTTTCGTCACATTATTCACCTTTCGAGAATCCAAACATAACCGGACTTTCCCTGGTTTCCTCACGAGCACTACCGCCGAACTCCACGCACTCAAACTAACCTCTATCACTCCCATTGCCAGCATACGATCGACCTCACCATACATGAGGTTTTGAATCGCAGGCGATACTGGGTAGTGTCTTTGTTTGATGGGGCGCGCTTCTCCTACGTCGATTTCGTGTTCGAGAACGTTAGTCCTTCCCAAACCGTGAAGTTCGAAAGAAGGGAGCTTGGACTTAACGTTCTCTAGACGTTCAACATCTTTGTCCGTTAAAGAGTGCATCGCAGTAGCATCATGTTGCGAAGAGGTGGTTTGTGTGTTGACACAACTGATGATGGATGGAGCAAGATGGAAGGCTCGCCAGAAGTCTATCCCAAGATACAGATCCTGAGATAAACTCGGCACGATGTAAAGAGTAATAGGTTGTGTAACTCCACGAAGTTGGATTTCGGTCGTCACACTTCCCACTACCCTCTGTGAAGCACCATCAGCTGTCCTCACCTCGTGGCGAATCGGCTTCCAATGCACTTGCGCTCGCTCAAGGCGTTCTAGTGCATTGCCTCCTAGGCAACTAATGCTCGCCCCACTGTCTAAAAGACCTTTAACGTTTACATTGAAAAGGGAGACCATAGCATAGGGACGTACATCAAAAGGTTCGGAGATAATAGTCGACATTACTGCCTTCTTTCTCTCACGAACTTTACGTCAAAATGCGCGTAAACGTAAAATTGCCTTTTTAGGAGTTGGATCAGGGGAAGGTTGAAATGTGGAACAAGAAGAAATATTTACTAAAGGGGATTTGGAATCGTTAAAAATGCTGTCGCGTGCCTCCATATACTCCTTCAGTCTTACATGGTAAGGCTTCCGAGGTACAGGCGCTTTGCGAACAGGAGGTAGGGATTTGGGAAGAATTGCGACTGGATGAGACTCCGGTGGTTTGGTTGGTGATGAGTCGTCATCACCACAAGTTGCGGAGATCGAAGAGTCTCCTACGTTTTGGGTGGCTGCTGTGGGTTGCTCCGAAAAGGACGAGAATTTGCCGAAGTGGTTTTGTCCGTTCCGACGTTTTTCCGATTGCAACGAGCACAATGCGGTCGCAAAACGTCTTTTGTTCCGCAGCCATAGCAGAAAATACCCCTGGGAGCTTCTGCACGGATTTGATAGCAAGGTTCGGAGCTCACACAAGTCCTGCTCGAACATCTGATAGGGCTCGCTTGGGACTTGACGTCTGGCTAACATTTGCCGTCTAATGTCCCAGTCACTTGCTCGCACACCCCATGCCTGCAAAAATGCAGGTTGAAGTACCGCCCAAGTTGGCATTGGGTTGAACCTGTGCCAGGTCCAGAACCAACTGTTCGGACGACCGTCAAACAGCATGTAAAAGCTGCGTGCGAGCAAGTCCATATCCGCGTTCAGCTCGCTGGTCGCAAGAGCTTCGGCGCGATATATAAGTTCTTCAGCTCGCAACACCTTAGCGTCTCCATTAAATTTTAATCGCCATGTCCGTATGGGAATTGTAGTGTTGCGGCGTCTATAGTTTGGTCCGGTGCTCCTGCGATCAGCGAACTGAGCGACCGGATACTGTGGTGGCTGAGCCCTCTCAGGTGCTCGAGCAGCACTTGTAGCTCTGGAGGTGTGATTCGTTGTACGTGAACGATCACTGTGCGACTCCTGGAATTGATGAGATCGCTCCTCCCTCAGCACAGTGCGAATCAGTTGAGTGATCTCATCAACTCCAAGATTCACACGTGCCTCTGCTGTCGTCATCAGTTGTAGTGGTAGTTGTAGTTGTGGTGGTTGTGGTGGCTTTGGTGGATTTTTCGAAGGTAGTAGTGGTAGGCCCATTCCCCTCCCTTGGTCGGTGACCACTGTTCCGTCCGGAGCGTAGAAGGCTTGAACGCCGCCCAGCTCATGTGGAGGGTCCAAATTTGGCTCCCTAAGGAGAGAAACTCCATCTCTTTGAAGCTGTGGGACCGTTAACTGAGCCCTGCTTCTTGTCAACGGTCCAGGGGCGGCTATCGCTCCAGGGGCGGCTATCGCTCCAGGGGCGGCTATCGCTCCCTCTACTCCCCGGAAAGACCAATAGTCCGACTTGTCCAGAACGTTTCGACAAGTGGGACAACTCTGCTTTTCCCTCACCCACTGCTCTATGCACCTCTCGTGGAAACGGTGCCCACATTTTGTGCGGACTTAATTGTCCAGTCCCACCCACTCCTGGCATATAGTGCACAGCACGTCTTCAACCCTTTGTTCCGGTGTTCGTGACAGTGGCATGGTTGAAGGAAAAAAAACAAAAGAAAGAAGTTCAAAGAAAAAAAATAAATCTAATAAATAATTTACACTACCTAAACTAAATATCCCAAACAAATATAAATAGAAAACTAAAACAAAATAAATTCAAACTCCAAAATATATGTAGATTTCTAAAACTACCAACACAAAATTAAATGTTCTAAAAGAAATTATATACTACAAAAATAATAATACAAAAAAATTCTAATAACTACCTACATAATAAATTTAACTACCACAACCAAAAAGAAATAAACTAACTAAACCAACTAGATTTAAACTAACAAAATAACAACTAAATCTAAGAAAAATTAAACTAATCCAACAAAAAAAAAATAAATTCAACAACTAAATCTAAAAATTTAAACTACGAAAACCACTTAAACTTAACAAAAAAATACTATGCAAAAATATAATAATAAACAAATTTTAATAATAATAATATACAGGGTGTAACTAGTACTGAGGTTCAAACGAAAATGGGAGATAGAGGAACTTGTCCTTAGTAGAAAATCGTTCTACACTTACTCCCGTTTTTGCACCGTTAATGAGATAGCGCGATTTTAAGGACGAAGGATTTTCATCGTACCTGTGATCACTGTTTGATCTCTAACTTCTGCTGTACTTAGCGTAACGTAATAATTCTGAGCTCGTTGGAAAGGACACATTCTAATTGCTATCAACTGTGTCAATCAGTGTTATACTTTTTGAGAAAAATTCATTTAAATGACACAAAAATAATCAAAAATTAAAAAAAAGTACAAAAAAGTCCTGTTTTCTCCAAGAAGGACCTGATTAACCACCAAATTTTATTACATTTTCGGAAAGCCCATAAAATTTCACTATACGTTTGATAACAGAATTTCTTCATAGGTTGAATTGTAAAGGAGCGGGGCTAACAGTTATCAAGCACGTTCCCTTCAAGTAAATCTGGTTTGACACCCTAAGGATTCAAAAAAAAATAAGAAGCTAAAAATAAAGCCAATCAAACCAAAAGAAAAGAAGATTATGATGCGTCAAATAAAGCGAAGCAATCGAATTCGAATACGCGACTATCACCTCAAAATTTGATAGTAAAAGAAAAAAAAATATATAAATATCGACAAAAATAATTTAAAGAAACGAAAGCAAAAAAAAAAAAATCATGCAACTTTAAATAAATAAGGCTCAAAAACAAAACAAATAAAAAAATCCGCGTCTTCGAAATTAACGAAAATCTACACAAAAAAAATGGTAAAGCAAAGCCAAATGCAACTAGTAAATGTAACTAGCAAATGCAAAAATCAAAGCAAAAGAAAGCTCCATCAAAGCAAAAAAAATAAAACTCAAAACGGGATGAATCTTCTCGCTATCCACCTCCCAAACCTCATCCTCTCTCCTGCTAGGTCGAGTTGAAAGGCAAATCTCAGCCTCTTCAACTTCCTGGGAAAATTGGAATTGAGAAAAATAAAAAAAAATGGGATAAAACAAAAGAAAAAAAAATACTAATATGAAAAATAAATTGAAAAATTGTCCTAAGACCTAAAATTTTTAAAAAAAATATACTACATAATTTAATTTAATTTAACGTTATAGGAACTCTAAAAGGATGGAATAAGGAAATAAGGAACTCTTTTGAAGACTTCTGTATTGTCTTCTCCTCACCAATCTAAAACATATTTGCAGGTAGTGTGCCCAATCGTCTGACGACTTGCCCGCAAAGTCAAGGCAAGCCCAGCTTTCAAAAGGGTACCTACAATACATCAGTTAGATGGGTCTTGAACACCCTACTTAACCCACAACAAGCCCAATTCGAACCCACAGATAGAAAAGGCTGCCACTTCATATGGAATTCTGATGGCGCCTAAAGGTTGCCAACAGAAAACTGTCAATATGAAGGTTTCACAATGTCCAGCTGTAAATTCGAACCACACTAGAAGTAAGTGAAGTAACAAAAGAGCTTGTTCACTGAACTTGTAGGTGCTGTTTAAGCGTTATTTTGAGTCGCTACCAGTCAAATTGTAAGTCCATTTGATGTGACAAATTTTATGCGGCATTTTTCCGACTCTCGCATATTGTCCCATCACGCGTTGTGAACTACGCGCTGGTTTGGCTAGCCCCACGTTGGGCGCCATTTTGTTGTGAACGGAGGCCTTGGAGTGGTTATTTCGACTTAAAAAAGTCAAAATAACCGAAGGGAAGGTTGGGATCGGGAAACAGGGGTCCAATTCCGCCTACGTCCGAATTGGTGGCTGAAATGCAAACTGGAGCGACGTGCTTGTTGGCTTCCGGGCTAGCTGCGGCTGTGGGGGGGGGGGTACGTTGTTTGCACCTCAGACCATAAAACCCATGGCCTGTACAACAAAAATTTCACGTCGACTTACCCGGGTGATAAAATTGGGATAAGATTCCCAATCGGTCATGAGAAACCGAGAAAACTCCCTTTAACTCGACTGTCCTCAGAATAAAATAGTTGAATATGGCCCCTAAAGAGAGGAATGAGGGGGCGGAAGGTCTTCAAACGAGAAGATCCATCCTATAGGCTTTCTTAATTAGCTATTTTTACAAAAAAAAACTATATACAACGAAAGAAAAAAAAACCATTGACTAATAAAAAAATTACCTTTTTTAGACTACTGCATTCTTCTTTTTTTTCTTTTTTTCTTGTTTTAAATTATATTTTATTTTTATATTATTTATTGTCTGTCCAAGTCAGTTTCCGTCCTTTTAGGTCTTGTCATAATTTTTTATTTTAATTTAATTCATTTTTAATTTTCTTTATTTTTAACTTTTAATATTTAATTTATTTCATCTTTAATTTAATTTATTGCAATTTTAATTTTTAATTTAATTTATTTTTCTATTTTTGTAATTTTTAATTTAACTTATTTCGCTTTTAATTTTTAATTTAATTTATTCCATTTTGAATTTTTAATTTAATTTATTTTTCTATCTAATTCACAATTTTTTTTGGTTTGTATATTTATTTTATTTGTTAATTTATTTTATTAAAGGTGGCCGAAAACTTCTGCGAATCACTCTTTTCGCTTTGTGGTCACGAACAGGAAAACCGCATACGCCGACTTCGCAACTTGCAACGTCAATTTGCACACGATTCCGTCGTTACGTTGTGTATTTAATGGTCTCGGGGAACAGCGCTACGATTTTTAAAAATAACTCGCGATTTCTTTTCTTTTCTTTCCGCCAAAACTTAAACTTTATTTCTTTTTAAACTATGTATATTATTTTATATATGTATTTTTAAAAACAATTCCTTATCCGCCCGTGCGCGCTAAAAACTTAACTTCCTCTTTTTTCCGATCGCGCGCAAAAAAACTTTGTCCGCGCCAAACCCGACTTTTCTTTTTTTTTCTATTTTTGCGCGTTTATATTCTCGTTTTCTAAAATTTCCCATCGCGCGCGCTAATCACTTAACTTTTAATTTTACATTTTTTTTTTCGGTCCGCGCCAAAACTTAACTACCTAACCTTCTTCCTAGCTGTCAGACAGAAACTTTCAAACCCCAAAAACCACCATCGAACTAACTTTTTGTGTGGAATTGGTGTGGATCACAGTAATGCCAACTGCATTAATTGATCCACACCAATTCTCACAGATGACACTACAAAAGGACATACAACATGCACACACGTAATTCTACTTTATCCCCAACTACAATATAAATCGGAGTTCAGTATTCATCTAGAGTATTATTGGCTTGCAGCCGATCGTGACTGCAGTATGTTTTTACTTTATTATTTTTTAATAATAAAGTATTGTGATCGACCTGAAATTTGAAAAAAGTTTGCTACCCTGAAATTTTGTATTTACACGTTTTAGGACTAGTAAACACCAAAAAAGCAAAAAAAAAAAATTTCGGTCTGTCCGCCGTACGCAAAACCGTTTGAAGGAGCGTAGCTCACAAACCCCTTGAGATATTAAGTTGAAATTTTTATGGTAGGTAGAGTCGGTGAACGCCTACGAGTGGTACGGTGGTCGGGAGGGGGTGTAAAGAGGGACGAGGGGCGAGCGTTTTAGATAAAAAATTTTGGTTTCTATATCTCAGGAACCGCTTATGCTAGGAGGCTGAAAGTTGGAACTTATGAAATACTATGATAGTGGACCCATTTGCAAAAAAATAGTCGATAGGGGTTGAGAGGTGTGCGAGTGGGGGGGGGGGGGGGGGGGGGAAACAATACGTCCAAAACGCTTGAAAGCTAAGATTGATACATTCTAAAATCCATATCTCCTGAACGATTAATGTCAGATGGTCGAAATTTTGCAGTTGTATTAAGGGATGCTAGGAGATTAGAAAGGGGTTAACATTTTTAAGGGGAGTAGTAAGGTATGGAGGTGGGGGTGAAAAACTTTGAACTACAATATCTTTCGACTTAATTGTGCTAGGAAGATAAAATTTGGTTTCTGTATATATAATTACCAGTGGAGTCTACTGAATGTAAAATATTGGAGGGGGGAGGTGAAGTGCTGAAGGTGGGGACAGCCATTTTTCAAAAAATTTAATTTTTATATCTCATGAACCGTGTCAGATATGATCTTGAAATTTTTAGAGGAGTTAGGACCAGTAGACCTCTAGCGGAGAAGGTGTGGGTGTAGGGAGTAATGGTGGGAGGGGATGGAAATGAAAAAATTCTGATTTTAATTTCTCGAAAGCCGCAAAATTGATAACTGTATAGAGGTGCTATAGAGACATCACAGAAAAAATTTTTGATAGAGGTAGCATGGTCGGGGGTGGGGGTGGTTTTTCATATCTCAGAAATGGCTTATGCTAGAAAGTTGAAACTTAGTATGTATATGTAGATAATACGGTTCATAAAAAATAAAATTAAAATGACATTTTTATAATAGGATTTTTTGAGAAAATTAATCACTGAATTTTTAGGATTGACGTAGCGAAAATTTGTGTTTTCGAGTAAATATCTCTAGATTGGGTGCAGTTAAAATTTAGACTGTTACATCAAATGAAAGGTAATTCGATTCCATAAAAATCGAGTTATAACAATTTGCCTTGTGATTATTCGTTTTCAAGATATAACGTTTTAAGTGAGTGAGGGTACCGGTCAAAAACACTTTTCTTAACCACCCTGTATCTACACTGATATTGAAAATTGACCCACCCTGTAAAACAATTTTTTTCTCCAAATATATCAAGGAATAACCCCTGACAAGGTGACACACGGAGTACCAAACACCGTGTAGAGTCTTGGGAAACGGGATTTTGACCCGATCACTCGAATGACACCTCAAGTGTCAAAATCAAAAAAAATACATTTTTTCTGACTTTGCAACGAAGTCGGGCTCTGAAGCAAAAACTGTTCAGGAAAATGATATTTGATCTTCTGGAAAGTTAAACTATGACATCCCCTTGTCAGCACAATATAATCAGTACATATATATTATTGTGTATACATATACTTTGTGTGTATACATAATCGCAACATAACGCTCCACTGTTGTTATGCTCTGCTCTCTGCGTCTGCACCGCCGGTATTTTCTGGTGCGTGTTGCGACCAAATCAAAGTAATGAGGTCAACGAACAAGCATTTTGCAATCTATGCGGGTTCGTTGAAGAAGATAGAAGACCCAAGAAAATCAGTCATAGCTCCCCTCTCCATCCCGCAATGAAAATTAAAAACGCGAGAAATTCATTCATAGCTCACTCGTTTCTTCGCTCTTTTCGCTGCAAAGGGCATTGAAAAGACAGACGAGATGAGAAAAGAATGATGTGTGGAAAGGAACAGCAAAAAGCTCGAGAATCGGCACATGTTACGCCATCTTTTGAGCTGAGGTGAAGTTATTCGTGATACTACTATAATATATAAATACAATGATTTCATATATCATAGCGAACAACCAAAAATTCCACCAAATTGGTTGAAATATTGGGTGATCTTCAGTGCCACCTACCTTTAGTATAAGGAGGCGAAGGCAAGAATGTTACTTAAATTATAATTCGCGGTAATGAAATTAGTTTCAACATCGCCTATATAGAATAATCTCAAGCAATGCCACCAGCTGTAAGGGTGTTTCGGATTTAGGCTTGATACACCCTCTGACGAGTCTATGCCATCCGATGACGAAACAGCTCCTTCGGACCCAGTCCAACACAGTCTTATAAAAAACTGGCCTATCCAGTGAAGGTTTTCCAACTGTCATGCCCTCAGGGACAGCGATTAATCAACAGTCGGGGATTTCGTGTTGGGGTTTCACACCACAAACTCTACTGACGCCGGAAAACAACAAAAAACTTAAACAAATTTGCTTCTATGGTAGCTTCTCACCATGAAAAATTCCATTCTTATACTTTATATATTGAAGAGCTATCTCCAAAAAAATAATTGAGTCTATTACCTCGTTTACGTGGTCAACGACGTACCGCTACGAAGCACTTCGTAGTACCACGTGAACATACGAAATTTTGCTACGGAGCGGTTTTTCTACAACGTAACAAAACCGCGTAGTGTAGTGTAGTGGATTTGCTAATCCTTCCCACGAGAACACTTGCCGTTGCGCTCCGTATTACTTTTCGAGTGAATTGTCAAAAAACTGTGTAGACAGACAACTTTATTTATTTGGATTTTCTCAACGATTCTAATACCAGTGCCTTTAATGACTCCATTTCGCTGAAAAATAAAAGAAGAAAGGTTATTTAAGAAATAAAACGACGAATGTAATTATTTTTTAATAAAATAAATACCAGTTGTGACAGCTGTCAATTAATAATCAAGAGTGCGAAACGTCAATTCACTTCACGTGTACACTCATATATCAACCGGATTTCATAATACGCTACACTACACTACGCTACCACGTGAACGAGGTATATAAATTTTTTATTGGGCTTAGATATAGTAAATAATGAAGGATTTTCTAATTTAAGTCCAACAATTTCTGTTTTAACTCTATCTAAAGAATATTTTTATGGTTAATTCGGATTGTATAATGATATAATATTTAGTTTTACTTTATTATTTTTTAATAATAAAGTATTGTGATCGACCTGAAATTTCAAAAAAATTTGCTACCCTGAAATTTTGTATTTTCACGTTTTAGGACTAGTAAACCCCAAAAAAGCAAAAAAAAAAAAAATGTCCGTCTGTCCGCCGTAGACGCCGTCCACCGTACGCAAAATCGTTTGAAGGCGCGTAGCTCCCAAACCCGTTGAGATATTAAATTTAAATTTTTATGGTGGGTAGATTGGGTGAACCCCTACGACTGGTATATTTTCGAGGGGTTAGGGTACAAGGGGAGAGGAGAGGGGAGCGTTTTAGACGAAAAATTTTGGTTTCTAGATCTCAGGAACCACTTATGCTAGGAGGCTGAAACTTGGAACTTATGTAGTACTATGATAATGGACTCAATTGCAAAAATGGTCGATATTGGTTAAGGGGTGTGGAAGTGGGGGGAAAAACAATGAGTCCTTAACGCATGAAAGCTGGGATTGAAACATGATTCCTGAACAATTGATGTCAGAAGATTGAAACTTTGTTGTTGTCCTTAGGGATACTTCAAAATTAGACAAGGGCTAACATTTTTAAGAGGGGTGGTGGGGTGTGGGGGTGCGGGGTGAAAAACTTTGGATTACAATATCTTCCGAACCAATTACACCAGGAAGATAAAATTTAGTTTCTGTATATGGGATCACAAGAGGAGTCTACCGAAACTAAATTTTTTGAGGGGGGAGGTGGAGCACGAAAGTAAGGGGGCAGCAATTTTTCAAAAAATTTAATTTTATATCTCAGAAACCGTATCAGATATGATCTTGAAAATTTTACAGGAGTTGGGGTCGGTAAACTTCTAGTAGGTAAACAAATTTTTGTGGTGTGGGTGTTGGTGGTGATGGTGAAAGGGGGTGGAAAGGAAAATATTTTGATTTTTATTTCTCGAAAACCATAATGAATAGAAAGCTAAAAATTTAGGATTATATAGAGCCACTATGGAGACATCCTAGAAAAATAAAATTTTTGTTAGGGGTTTCAAGGTACGGGGGAGAGGGGTGGTTTTTTATATCTCAGAAACGGCTTATGCTAGAAAGTTGAAACTTAGTACGTATATGTAGATGTACTATTAGAGTAATTAAAGCAAAAAAGTTCAAATTTTTATTGGCATCCCATGTGCGAAATGCCGGAGTCCAACCAGAGTCCCGTACACTGCCCAGAATTGGCATTGCATTGTCCGCCAAGACTTGTCGATCGGTATTGTTTTGGTACTGACAAACCACCAGACCAGTGTCGGGCCAATCCTGGTGATCAGTACTCCCACTTGATCTGAGCCGACTTTGGTCCGAGTTGCTGGGCCTATGTCGGGCCTAAAATTGGCTTGTTATTGGTGTCTAAGCTCTTTCGGCATTGGTTCGACGGTTGGTTCTGTATTGGGCATATCTTGGTAGAAATGTCGATCATAACATATCATATCAATAACATATCAATTGATACGGTTTCAACCCAATTACGAGAATGTGTTAGACTGTGGACTAATGTGTGACGGGACCATGGTTCGAATCCGAGAGTATGCAAGGTGTGTAAGTAAAATCAATTCGCGTTTTTCAAAAAAAAAAAAATAATAGTAAAATAAATTCGTAGTTTAAAAAAAAAAAAAATTTAATAATTTTAATTTTATTTTTGTTTCTTTTCTTTACTGAGGCCCAGTATCGGCCCAGAGTTTCACCAAGAGTAGCACCGGTCTGATCAAAACGACATTGGCTCGGCAATGATTTGGTCTAGGCCACATACTGGGCCCGAAACATTAGCCAGTACTGGCAACTCTGACACCAGTACTAAGCCTGTGCTGTGCCGTTCTGCTTTTCGTACATGGGATTCAGAGGTTGAGTAAAAAAAATTTCCCTGAATCCATATTTTCACAAACTTCGTTAAAACTTTTAGACATGTCGAGCTATCAAAGCAATTTTACTTCTGCTGGCTATTTATATTAGCGCCTAGTAACGATCTTCAAAATTTTTCGATATCCAACCCCTAAGGGGGTGTAAAGTGGTTGTGTACATATTCACGAATTCCAAAGGTATATTGAGATTTGGAATTCACTTTTACTTCTATAAGCTTTAAACGTAGTCGGGGGAAAAACTGATTTAAGTATTTTTCCCTATTAATCCCCCTGGGGGTATTGTTCAAGTTTTCACTGATTCCGAAAATCTCTTAGGTTTAACGTGATAGAATTCGCTTTTACTACTATGAATAATTATTCTATTAATAAAAAAAATACGTAAGAAAAAAATCTGCCAACAGTCTGGGCGTAACTATATTATTTTATGGGTAGAAGTTCGAAACGTCTTTAATGATGAGATGCGGTGTAGGTTATTATGCGAATGACAACCTAAGAAATAACCAGGGGGCTATTTGGAACGTTATTTTTTAGGTTGGCAGTCGCATAGTAACCTACACCGCATCTCATCATTAAACACGTTTCGGACTTCTACCCATAAAATAATAAAGTTGCGCCCAGACTGTTGGCAGATTTTTAAATTATAATTTAAAATAAAACTGTCAAGCTTATTTAATCCCTATTTGTATTATTTCTTATGAAGTATTAACTTTGGTAATTAATACCAAAACTATTAAATTTGTAAAAAGTTATCTATTTTTGATTTTCAGATAAAGTTATATCTAATTGAATTGAAACGGCTGCTAAGTCGAATATTCAAGAATCTATTCAACAATTATTACAATTATTAAAATTGAACGAATATAAGGATGTGATCACTGACAATGGTTTTGTTGTATTTCCATCGGCCATGGAAATGCCATGGATGATTCATTAAGATTAAAACCAAAATACATATACACGATTTCGAAAGGCAATCGATTTAACATTCACACAGAAATATTAGAATATCACAAGATTAAATGCATTGAAGACTGAAGAAGTGATATAAAATTTTAATAATAATAGATCTCGCTCTGTTGGTACTCTTACTTATTTGATGAAATTTTTAAAGTTCCTAAAATGCACTGTTCTCTTACATTCAAGAGATCTAAAACATCTGAATCTGGATTTGCAATTTCAGTTTATGCATATTGCAGTGAATGTGAATGCGAACTTAATGGCATAGTAGTAAATAAACCGAAAAATAATGATGACCTTTATGCAATTTTCACTTAAGCATTACGATTACCCGCTCAAGCATAAAAAAACGTCAACTAAAAGGTTCTAAAAGAGTTGAAGTCACGAAAGAGTTAGTCGTAGATAAAGTTTTGCCTGTTATTTGGACACGTAATAAGATGGATGAGCTTACAGAACTAGGAGATAATGAGCCTCCTCATTTATATCGGTTGCAAACTTTAAGAAGTGCCAAGCAGGAAGGACTTCAACGTACACTTGGTTTAACCAAGAAGGACATTTTTTAAAGCCTGTTTTCAATGAAATACGAGTCAAAATTTATAAATTCTATACGTTCTATTGGGTTCCACCCCATATTCGTGCATTACTGGACTAATGAACAAATAGCAGTTTATGAAAAACACCATGAAATATTATGTATTGATGCGACTGGATTGCTTGTAAAACGTATAGTATTGCCCAGTAAAGAATTAGGCCCCCACGTCCTCTTGTATCCAGCTGTCACTAAAATAGGAACGAAACCTGGCCCTGTATTTCAGACGATATCATCTGCTCAGAATACAAACATCATCACATATTGGCTTTAAGAATTTATTCGAATTGGATTGACCCACTCCTCTAGTTTTCCTCTTCCCAAGGAAGTTATTACAGACTTCGATCGCGCTTATCTAGCTGACATAGAAAGTAATTGTGAGGATCAGAATACTTTAAATAGCTGTGATGGAAACACTGGAAATGAAAATCAATTTGAAACACCTGTTGCGAAGCTAACCAAAAACATAGATAATAGTTGTGATTTTGATGATAACAAAGGAACTGGGCTATCAAATATTAGGCACAATGAGAAAGAGACTAATACAAACTTTGATAAACACATTTTTCCTGATATATCATCAAGCCTGGATTTTCTCGATAATGCTTCTGTTTCCGCGAATGATAAAGAAAATTTCCAAATCCATATTAATAGTAACGATAATAAGAAAAAAAAATTCAATGACAATGCAATTTTGAAGGAATCAACAGAATTAAATGAGTTGAAATTCGAGTCAAATTGGCAGAATAAAAATAAACAAAAACGTCCTCGCAGATACGGTGATCCATGCCCCCCATTTGATCCCTCTCTCCGAAATACCACAATGCTTCCAGTGATTATAAATGGCAACAAGTGTAGCAATTTTCACTACAAGAAAAAAGTTTATATTCTGAAAAATACTTGTGCATTCGACAGTATTTGTCAAATTTTAGCAACAGGTCTTTTAAATAATATAAATTATAATCAAAAATTAAATATTCCGTTAAACTCCATTTTTGAATGTGCTCAAACACTAATAGATGATGGTTTGAAAATCAAATTTTGTCGACGCAGAGCGGAAATACTTTCTCAACTTGAAAAAAGTAGTATGTCATCAGATATAATATCAATAAGACGCGAAACAAACATATCAAATTTATTACGAAATTTATTGATTTCAACACCATCTTGCATTTCGACATATAAGTGTAAAGAATGCAATTCGGAAGAAAAAATTTTATTGCCATGGTCCATCTTAATACTATTTATGTTAATTCATTTGTAATAAATTAAAAACATTTCTTAATAAAGGAGAATAAAGTTTTTAAATACTCTCGATTGATAGCTTAAATTCATAGAACAAACGTATTTGTACACCATTTTACACATGCACACAAAAATGACGTATGCTTTTCAGTTCTCTTGAAGGATTTGTAAGTGAAAGGTCGCTTCTTTTGTCTAAATATGGAGAACCTAAATAAAATCGATCCATATAATTAAGTATATTAGCTAACACAAGAATATACCGGTCTATACTAATTAAATATATAAAGCTACCAAAGTGGGTGAAAATGTGGCTTAAAAAGAAAAAATTATATTCACATGTGAATTCAATAAATCAGCCCAAATTAGAACCAAATTTTACAACTATTTGAGAATGGACAAAACAACATTTGAAGGAATTTTAAATTACATATCAGCAATAATACGAAAAACATATAAATATGAGGAAAGCTAAAGCCGCCAGGAACTGCTTAATGCTACTTTAAGGTAATAAACCTACTGGAAGATCGTATGAGCTCTAAGATTTACAACTTCCATATCTAGTCAAGCACTAGGGAAAATTATTTTGAAAATACGTGGAGCAATAATTTCGGCATTGCGAGAAGAATTCACGAAAGAAAGTAAGAAACAGATTAGCTGTTAGAAAACATTATAATCAACAGTCTTTATATCACAGAGTCCAGAAACCGAAACGGATTGCACTAGGAAAAATTATTCCAGAAATATGTCGAGCAATAATGTCAGTAATGCGAGCAGAGTTCTTGAAAGTAAGTAAGAAACAGATTCGCTGCTAGTAAACATTATAATCAACAGTGTTTATATCACAGCTTCTAGAAACCGAACAGGATTGCACTAGGAAAAATTATTCCAGAAATATGTCGAGCAATAATGTCAGCAATGCGAGCAGAGTTCTTGAAAGTAAGTAAGAAACAGATTAGTTGTTAGAAAACATTATAATCAACAGTCTTTATATCACAGTGTCCAGAAACCGAACAGGATTGCACTAGGAAAAATTATTCCGGAAATAGAGTTTATGTTGGTGTTTACGCCTAAAAAATATTGTACATATTATTTTATACTGATTAATCAAACACTTAAGTTCTAATGATTTTATATAAATATAGTACAACACTTTTAAATTTAAAATTAATGAATGAAACATAGGATAACTTTACACGGATCAACATACTCACCGCGTTGAAAGGCTAAAGCCCGAAACACAATGCTCCCGTTCCGTTCCGTTCCGTCACGACAAGTGAGGTTATGTGATCCGTAAAAGTTGAATTTTGGTCAACTTTTCCGATCCGTTCCGTTACGACCATTGTGTGCATTTACATGGTCAACCCATAAGGTCTACTTTGACAGCTGAACGGAACGGAACGGAACGGAACGGGAGCATTGTGTTCGGGGCTTAAATCGCGATCAACAGTGTACATAAGTGCGGCGGAAAAAAATTATGTTTAATATTTGTTTTTTACTTAAAATAATTAAAGGATATCTTTAATAATGTAGTTAAACTTAATTGCGAATAATAAAAAATATAGAGTTGTAAAGAAAGTGAAATTTAACACCATCAAAATAAATGTAGAACTACACTTTAGATTAATGCAATTAATCTATGGATGTGATTTGTAGACTCGATGATAGTATTATCCCGTCGGGATGATGGCGGATCGGTGTATGGCTTAATAGGGAACGCCAGCATAGATTTCGATGACTATGCCTATTGTCCAATGTATTAGCGGCAAATTATCTTCTTTAAGTAGGACGATTGAATTGATTTTAATATCGTGGTGACTTTTTGACCATTTGTTTCGACTGGTCAATTCGTTGAGATATTTTCGCTACCAACTTGGCCAGAAGTCTTGTTTGATCTTTTGCAAATGTTGCCAGGCAAATATTGTTTGATCGGGTGTCTTTATAATCTATTGTACGAAGAATTTTCAGTGTAAAATGAATTAAAATTGACCGGGTGTTAATAATACTATGAGATCGTTGGAATCGGAGGAAATAGGAGCCAATGGTAATTAAAAATCGCTTCAATTTCGGTGATAAGTGTGTAGAATTCTTCGAACATGAAAAGAAGTTCTGCACCAACAACTCGTCGTAAATGTACTTGAATGACAACGAACGCTTCCAACAATCCTCTAAAATGGGACGACCTAGGGGGTGTGAAATGCCATTCGATAGATTTAGTTAATAGGAAATTTTGCACCTTAGATTAACAATCTTCTGGTTTTAATATCATCATTAATTAATTCACGTAGATCGTTGCTTGCTCCGACAAAATTTGTTCCGGTCACAATAATCAACTACGACTTGAGTAAAATGACGAGATTCATTAACTCGAGCTTGTGGAAGAATGTCCATGACATATTCTGCGGATGGTGGCTTTACGTATTTTTGCATATATTACGGTCTTATAATCTTTCAGACTTGACTGCGCCCATCAAGAGGCCAGTATTTTCGACAAATGGCATAAAGAGTACCTTGTATTCCTGCATGATGATGAGATACATGTTCTTTTAATAAGATAAGCGATGTGATTTGATTGTTTTTCGGCAATATGGTCGGTTGTCGTTCATTAAATGGTATGGATGCGTCGAAAACCTTCCACCGAAACGAATAACTCTGCTAGTGCAAAATTATCTGCTTCATTGCCGGCTAATTGGTGTAATGAACTAATTGAAGGTAAAGTGCTGGACATAATCCAAAAGTAACAGTATTTAATTCATTTATCTGTCCTTGATTCTCTGCATTTTTCCAAATAATACGTTGATATTTTTTATTCTCTGGACGGACGAGGAACTATCGAAACGTTTTTTAGATATCTCCGGAGATAACAAATGCGTGGATAAATCGAGATAATATAAAAAAATTAGGATTGAATTGTGGGACCGATCATCAATGTCGTCTGATTTAAAGAGACACCGGTGGTATATTTTGCGGAGCCGTCAAAAATGACGCGACCTTTCGTAGTGAGGCTGCATTCTTTTATAACGGCGTGATGTCGTGAATAATATTCTGCACTTTTTACTTCATTATCGGTGACTTAACATAAGACGCCCCAGTTGCAAATATTCGTTTGATATTGATTTTTGATTTCGAGGATTTTGGGCAATTTTCGTTCGATTCTAGCTAATTGCTTTGTAGTCATAGTCCGTGAATCAACAAGATCAGTGTTTATTTAATGGTAAATCAACAATAAAAGGTCTGTGTTTCGGGAGACATTAACTTTCGCTCGTATGGACCATTTCTAGAAGGAATGATCGTGTTTAATATACTCTTCGACCTTGTTGTAAGATGATACATCAGCATCTTCATTAACAAATAACAAGATCACTTTACTCGATTTAATAAATACAGAAATGCGATTGATTGTTGTTTTTACAAAAATATAACTTTGGTCGTAATTAATTATCAACGAAAGTAAAATTATTTATTTTTACAGCATAATGTAGCACAATTAAAAACTGAAATATACTATTTTTCATAGCACATAGATATGTATATAATAATAAAGTGGGGGGGGGGGGCTAACTTTCTCTACAAATACCATTCTCATCCATAAAATCAGTTATAAAATTCAGATTAATTTTGAATTAGCGGAACTATACAGCACAATTTGAGCAGAACTGCTCAATTATATTTTTTCCAAAATGGCGGTGCTAATAACAACTGCTAGTAACTGTTTATTGACTGAAGTAAAAATAATTTCTTTTTACGGCACAAATTGAGCACAATTCAGCGCAATTGCTAAATTATATTTTTTCGAAAATGACGGGGCTAACTTAACATAATTTTTAGTACATGGTCGTAACTTTTCATTAGGTCTGTTCTTTTTGTCGGTGTAGTGTACTCAGTGTACACTTTCTGCCCTAATGCTGTTCTTTTTGTCGGTGTGACGTCAGAGGTTGCTGTTCTTTTTGCTAGTGTAGTGTACTCAGTGTACACTATCTTACACTGGATCGGGAGCCGGTGTAAGATCTTCTTCTTTGCCATCTGTCAGAATTGATGGCTCTATGCAGATAAAATTGACTTTGTGCATTTATGAAAATACTGTTTTGAATGAATAAATGCAAGAATATTGAATGGCAATAAATTTGCATTGATAGAAGTGAAAGAATAAAACAAATAAAAAAGTTCCGAATTTTAGCTGTTATTTTTCTACACTAACCCGTTCTTTTTGCGCGATCTAAACCCTACACTTTCAGTGTAAGTTGTATCCCATTTTCAGTGTAAGTTACACTAAAATGTGAACTTCACCTGGCAAAAAGAATAAACCTATTGACTAAAGTAAAAATAATTTCTTTTTACGGCACAAACGGCACAAATTGAGCACAATTCAGCACAATTGCCAAATTATATTTTTTCGAAAATGGCGGGCCTAACTGAACATAATTTTTAGTACATGGTCGTTACTTTTTATTGACTGAAGTAAAAATAATTTGTTTTTACGGCACGAATTGAGCACAATTCAGCACAATTGCAAAAATATATTTTTTCGAAAATGGCGGGGCTAACTAAACATAATTTTTAGTACACGGTCGTAACTTTTTATTGACTGAAGTAAAAAAAATTTCCTTTTACGGCACAAATTGAGCATAATTCAGCACAATTGCTCAATTACATATTTTCGAAAATGGAGGGGCTAAATTGATGGACATAATTTTTGAATAAAACCAAAAAAAAATTTTTAAACCAAAAATTATTTTTTTTGCGTTACCAATTTTAAATCTAATGAGTGTTTAAAATCACCAAAATTTTGCTGAACAATGCGGAACTTCGGCTTATTATGGACAACTTTTTCGAAATAATGACATTTGAAAAACATCGGCTAAGTGAGATAGCAAATCGTGGTCTCCATAGTATACATCTCAGTGCAGAGCCCTCTGAACTATTTGAATTTGACAGTTTGAAATAACCGATAAAATCGTACCCTCTCGTTCCTTCTCAAATTCCGAATTTCGAAACATGGGCACCAACTTTAAAAAAAAATTTAAATTTAAAATTCGAATTGTCAGTTCTAATAGTTCCCATTGTTTGATTTGAAGGTGAGTTATTACCTCTGAACTAGGCGCTAGAACTAAACAAAGTTTTATTCGTTTCAGGTCCGAGAATACGGGTTGAAACGATTATAACTGTTATAACGGTTGAGCATGTAATAAGTTATTTTTGAATTTGGTGCCATTCTGATCAGTAAATAGGTTTGTTCTTTTTGCCAGGTTAAGTTTACACTTTAGTGTAGCCTACACTTTCAGTGTAATACACCTTACACTGAAAGTGTAGAGTGTAGATCGCACAAAAGGAACGGGTTCGTGTAGAAACGTGACAACTTAAATTTCTAACCTTTTTATTTACTTTATTCTTTCACGTCTATCAATGTAAATTTATTGCCATTCAATGTTCTTGCATGTATTCATTCAAAACAGCAATTTCATAAATTCAAAAAGTCAATTTTATCTGCATACATCCATCAATTTTGACAGATGGTAAACTACATACTAAAGTGTAAGAACTTACACCTGCTCCCGACCCAGTGCAGAAAAGTGTACACTAAGTACACTACATTCGACAAAAAGAACAGCCACCTCTGACGTCACACCGACAAAAAGAACAGCATTAGGGTAGAAAGTGTAACCTAGTGTAGAAAGTGTATGCAAAAAGAACAGACCTAATGACACTATATTAGTACTGCAGTAGCTAATATTCCATGTAAAATTTATACAGCTTAGTTACAATTTTAGGTCTGTTCTTTTTGCATACACTTTCTACACTAGAATACATTTTTCTGCACTAACTCTTGAGCAGGTGCAGAGAGGTGAAGAGGATGAATGAAAAAAGAACAAACCTATTAGGTTTGTTCTTTTTTCATTCACCCCCTTCACCTCTCTGCACTAACTCAAAAGTCAGTGTAAAAAAGTGTAGAAGGTGTAGCCAAAAAGAACAGACCTTTTATGAACTCATATTCTTTCAATAGGTCTGTTCTTTTTGTCGAGTGTAGTGTACTCAGTGTACACTTTCTGCCCTAATGCTGTTCTTTTTGTCGGTGTGACGTCAGAGGTGGCTGTTCTTTTTGCTAGTGTAGTGTACTCAGTGTACACTTTCTTACACTGGGTCGGGAGTAGGTGTAAGTTCTTTTTCTTTACCATCTGTCAAAATTGATGGCTGTATGCAGATAAAATTGACTTTTTGAATTTGTGAAACTACTGTTTTGAATGAATACATGCAAGCATATTGAATGGCAATAAATTTGCATTGATAGAAGTAAAATAATAAGACAAATAAAAAAGTTCGGAATTCTAGCTGTCACGTTTCTATACTAAACCGTTCTTTTTGCGCGATCTAAACCCTACACTTTCAGTGTAAGTTGTATCACATTTTCAGTGTAAGTTGCACTAAAATGTGAACTTAACCTGGCAAAAAGAACAAACCTAATAGTTTGCATTTATAGACTCGATATCATCTGGGTGATAACTCGCTGTCATTACATTTTATGTCTACCGGAGATTCAAGTCTCAAATATAAAATAGAATAAATATTGTCAGTTGTTGTTGCTCATTTATATATAAAGCTAATTAATTTTATAATTAGTAGTACATAAAAAGAATAATGATTAATATATATTTATTTTAAAATGAATTGTATTATTATATCTAACAAACAACAGAGGACGCGCGTCAATTGACATTCTCTCTGTCGATAACACTGTTTCGCGAACTGCCGTACCAATAACGAAACGCCATTGGAAATTTTGGCATTGTCCCGAAAATTTATTTTAACGTAAAGAAAATCCTTCGTCGCCCGTTTATTTCACGCCAAAAATTATTATCGCGTGCTTAATTGCTCCTTAGCAGACTCCGGCGATCAAGTAATGTACGGTTTTGCGTCCTAATCTCTTATATTTCAGTGCAAATTGGCTCAGTTGTGTTTCCAACAAAAACCACTGAACTTTAGCGAAAAAAAAGTTTTGTGCGAGTGAGGAGTGTGATCTTTTTTGTGCAGCAGGGAGAATTTCGTTTTTTCTGGGTGCGTGCTACGCGCCGCCAATATCCGCGGATTTTGAGCAGTCATCGATCTCCGGGTTTTTCCTACCGCGAATTGGAAATTGATGGATAATTTTTTGATGTTACCAACGTCCGCTAAAAAGATCCCAGCGAGTGGAAGTGGAAATCGGAAGGAAGTAGCGAAAAGAGGTTTCGTTCACTGGTCCGCCGGGGTTAGGGATGTGTGTTAAAGGTGACAGGTGCTTTAGCTGGATTGTGGAGGCACGTCCTCTGTCCACATTTATAATTCGACGTGTGCGGTGACCCGGTCGGTAAAAACAATTCTGACATTCGTTTTGGGTGTAGTGTGGGTTTGGAGGCAAACTCCTAGCGGCCAATGGATTCAGTGCGCATTTGCATAAAGGGTTTTTCTGTTCTAAAGAAATCACTGTCAAATCATTAATCACCACTTATCGAATATCTGTCATTTTACTCACAACGTTCACAAAAAAACTAAATATCCTCGTAATCTCACAATGTCACTACTTACGTGCAGTAGAGGAAAAAACTATCTTGCAAATTGGGAATAAGTCCAGTTGTACCAGTAGATTAACAAAGTCTCGAATTCAAAATTTGTAATTCTTGGCTCGAGTGTTAGGCTCACGTTGTCTTAAGTTAAGAGAAGAAAAACATTCTAGTTCTCTTATATTTACTGCAGTAAAAGTAGGAGTTTCAACGCCAATAATCCATCCTTTTTTAAGTTTTAATCAGCGTCGCACTTAAAACGTTGAATGTTATGGGCGTCATGCTGAAGAATATGATGAATGAATTTTATTCTGTGGTACAGCCCAAGTTGGTCTACTGTAGTCTAGTGGTTATATTATTTTAACGAGAATGCAATTTTTTATGGTAAAGTTACCATAGAGGATATATTTAAGGCAACTTCTTAACTAAAGAATATGTCTTAAAATCATTTTATTCGTTCTTTAGATTTCAGTTGAAGCTATTCACTTCACAAATTATCAGCGAAATAATAAATTATTTAATTTGAACTTTCATTAATTAAAAAATCATTATATGTAGTAACAAAATTAACTTATCTGATTCTAAATACAGTGGATGCCGCTTATTTTAATCACTTTGGGACCAGCCAAAAACAATAACATTAACCGGGTGATAACAATAAACGAAGAAAAAAATAAGCGATGAATTCTGTTTGTGGTAAATTGAACCCAACTGTTTTGATAACAAATTGCTGCTTATAACATCATCACACTGTAATACTACAATTTTATTTTGACATAGAATTAGTATTAATTTTTTTTTTCGAGTAAATATTTGAATTAAGAAAAATAATACAACACATCAATAAACAAGTACTTGGCTAACTACATAAATTATTTTGTTGGTGATTAGTCATACGCGAAGAAAATATCGTAGATTTCCCTTCACCAACACGTACCCCTTTCCTGGAGTAGTCTTACTTAACGGCATAGTCTGGTGTTAAGGGTGTCAACACAGCTGCCGTTTTACATACAAAATCATTCATTTTCATGTTGCTTTTACTCAGAAACCGTTGATGCGATTGACTTGCAATTTTGTATGATTATTCAGGCAGCTAATCTTAAGAGCTGGTGATAATTTATTGAAACTGATTCTATAGCAGTTTAAAAAAACGAACCTATCCTCATATGCTTGAAAGACTAAAACTTGATTTCGGTTTCCGTTTGAAATTTCCGCTTATCACCAGCTGATCTCAAGGTTGTCACGAATACCCCCAAAAAAAAATTGACTTGATATCTCTTATAGGACCAGAGAAAAAGAACATAAACAAAAAAAATATACTTTTCAGGCGAGGAAAAAACTGAAAAAAGTTCCGCCTGGTAATTGTTCACTTTGGAGACGAATTTCGACCCCTTATAGTACGAATAGTAAATAAGTCTGGTATCTGAAAATAAAATGAAAAACAAAATCAATTTTTTTTAGTGATCCCCTTAAATGAAGAGTATATATCACGGCAAAATTAGTGAATCCATGAAGCAAGGTTTTAGTCTATCGAAATATTATGTTTGTTATTGCTTGATTGAATCGTAAGCTTTTTCTTTTTCCAACCACTAGAAGAGGACATCGAACGGAAATTGTTAAGATAAATATCTAGTCTAACAAACTCGCGAGTGAAATTTTTTAATTCTTTAAAGATTGAACAAGTTTTTTGAAGAATTTCTAGATGTTGGCTGAGGTTTGATGCTACTCGTAACCTCACGATTATGTTGTATGAATTCAGAGTGTCAGTGACTGACAATTTCATGTTTTGAATTTCGCGTTGATCCACATTGGTTCTTTAGGACTCGGTCCAATCACTCCTTCATCCATGTTGCCTTTGAATTAAGCCCCCCATAAACATGCGAGCATGTTGGCGCAAACATAGGTTGGCATTGTTGACCGTTTGCGCAAACATGGTCGCGCAAAATTCAAAATATTTTAATTTTTCAACGCCATGCTGGTGTTAGCCGTATGTTCTCCCGTGTGTGGTTCTGTTTGCGCAAACTTCATCAGTGTTCAGTATCTGTAGTTGAGTTGCAGTCGTTGAAAGTAGAAGTACAGTCGAAACATGTGCCTTGTTTCTTCTAGAGCCTCCCGTAAAGAGCTTTATTCAAGATCGGATAAATTCTAGATTTTAAAAGATTTTCGAAATGAAAGATGGTAGTTTTGTTTTACTGTAGTTTTTATTGGTGTCTTCTTTGTTCTTTGGTCGCTAGTTGGCGAAGAACTCTTTTACATATTGGCAGCGCTACCGTTTTACTACATATGTAGCAGATTTACTACCTTTTTTTAATTTTAAAATTTACTGCACTACTATTTCAAGTCATGAAACACTACGTTTTTGCTATAATTCTCGAAAGTTAAATTGAAAACAGAAAAATGCAACGCACAAGAATGCAATCCATTATTATTTTACATTACTATATGTTAATGTTATTGTATTATTATTAAAATTCGGTGTCTACTACCTCTTTTTTGAAAAAGGTAGCAGATTTTGCTACCCCAAAAAATCGCCTCGCGGTAACACTTTATATTGGTAAGTTTCCTCTGCAGATACCACCATTACGCTCATAATTTTCGTTTCCTCTTTTCATTTCTTTGCTCAATGCTCAGCTAGTATAACTTGAACGGCACAAGCCCAAGTTGTTTCCATAGTGGAAATCAGTAAGCTACTGAGGCTCGACAGCATTCTCGCTGGTGTTTGCGTTATAGCCAGTGTTTGCGCGAACCTATGTCTTATGCCGCGTTTCCACTATCGCCTTCATGTGCGTAGAGCATGTGCGATGAGCGCGAATGTCTAAGCATAAGTGCAAACGGTACATTCGTGCTGCACGCACATCCCTTTGATGTGCGTCAAAAACCGCCATCGACGCGAATGTCAATGCGAATGTTTTTGGCAGTGGCGGGGGCTACCAAGTGTTCAGTTCAGTCCCAGCGGTAACACGAGTAATGATTTATGTACTGTATGTAATATTATAGTTTTTGCAAGACTATTAGAATGTGTCTTTTTCGCATTCTAAAATATATAGAGAATCATTCCTTCAACATTCCAGAAAAAATGTAATATGAATAGTATGGTAATTCTTCCATCCATTGAATCGGAATGTTTACGAAATGCATTCTTCAAAACTCATTTTTTCCGCTGGGGTAGTGTCTTCGCATAGGCGATAGAGGAAACGCTACATTCGTGCTCATCGCACATCCCTTTGATATGCGTCCAAACACCGCCATTGACGCAAATGTAAGCGATTCTAGACTTAAGTTGCAAACTAACGCGAATGTGCCGTTTCCACTTACGCATACGCGCTAGTTCGCCTCATCCAATGTACATGAAGGCGATAGTGGAAACGCGGCATTATGATCAGGTTGTTCAATTTTTGCAACGAACTTCTCCTGCAACGGACAAAATTCGCTGTCACAATTTTAAAATAGATTGCAAAGTTTGTAATTACCGACCTTAGATTATATACCTAAAAGGATTGGACATGCCACCATAAAAAAGAGCCAATTTATTTGATGCGCATGTCGAAGTAAAAGGTGCATGGGCGTACATAACTGATTTTATTTATTTTAGGGGCAAACATTTTAGCTCGCCTTTTAAAATTTTTTTGCATATATTAAATATATTGCATAAAAATAATGCAGTCACGATCAGCTGCAAGCCAATCGTATGATACTCTAGATGAGGACGATTTTGCCCGTTAATGAACTTAGCCTTACAAATTTGCCCTGGTCAAAATTTCAAGATCCTAGGTCAAGGCGTTCTTGAGTTATTTTGCTAACGGACAGACGGACGGGCGGACGGACGTTTTAGCCCCAAATAAGCACCAAATAATATTTAACTTTTTTTGTGTTCCGAGGCTTCGTTCTAAGCGTTACAAACTTTTGGGCTGGATTAAACTTATAATACTCTCTGATTTCATCTAGAGTATACAACTATCTATGTAAAATGCATGTTATTTTATCATATATGTACGTATCTACTTATGATCTGGTACGATTCTGTAACTGAAATCTCGGCGAAATACTAGAAACGAGTAGCTTTTTCAAATGTGTTTTTTGATAAACACCAAATTTCGATTTTTCGTCAGACTTATTTTTAACAATAATGCAACCATTTTTTTTATTACTAATTTAATGAGAAGGCTATATTGTTGTGAACTCAAGGCAGACTATTTTTTTCGATGCAAAGCATTTATACAGAAATGGATATTTTAATCAATTTTTATTTTCTAAGTACAGTTGCATGTTCGAAATGTTCACCTTTGTAACGCTTTTGGATGGCCCCAAATATAACGTTATTTTGCTACGCCATTGGATCCAAGATTCAAGCCGTTCAGGTTACCATGACAACCAATAAAAACAAACAACAAAATATTCCTTCATAATTATTTTACGTGTGTTTTTGACAAGCAAGATCCCTTGGCATCCTTGGATCCCATGGTGCTGTCAAAATAGTTTTGGTCTCTATTTTTTTCGTGCTTTTACACCGGGGTGTCCTATCCTTTTAGGTACATAATCTAAGTTACCGACGATTGCGGCGAACAGCTGCACCGCGAATATTTTCGTCGCCGCTGGCTTAGACTAATTTCTAATTTTGTCGCAGTGCGCCAACAAAATCTTATGTTCTTAATTTTGGCGGCCTTTTTTTGTAATATGTGTCTAACAAAGGCCGCGGTCCGAATTACGCTTTCTGCGCTTTTAGCATGCATACAACCGGTCCGAATTGCGCTCACGATGCATACAATTTGCATGGAGGGGTAATTTTCTGGCGCTTACACTGCTCACGGTTTCGAGGATAGGCACTATAAGTACACAAATTATATGCGTCGTAAGCGTGCATACAATTCGGACCGACTGTAAATATTGTTGTTAATGTAAGCACCGTGAGCGTAATTCGGACCGCGGCCAAAATATGAAATTTAAAAATGGCGTTTGACCAAAAAATTCATTGAGGCCGTGCGAAAACACGATATTTTATATAATTTGTTATCTTCAATTGTGTTTCAGCAGTGCGAAGGCAAATTCCGTTAACAAATTGCGCTTGTCGCTGCCGTCAGCCGGCGGAGTTGAGTTCATACCATAAAAACAAACTTTAAGTTAATATTGATTCATTCCGGTAAAATAAAGCATCGGATCAATGTGTTAAACATAATTAAGTCGCCTGTCGATTTTGAGGTTAGCTACGGGCTGCGAAAAGTTGAGAGTTTGCGAACATTTTTTGATGGCTGCATTAGGTTCTTTCGTCTACACATAGAGAAAGATCTAATAGAGAAACAAACCCATAGCCGTTCTCTACTGATTTTTTTTCATACATTCGATTTGAAATTTCTAGCCATAAAAGCTCTTCCATCCCAAAAAGCTTCACTAACCACTAGTTCAAAAAGCTTGAGTTTAGCCGAAAAGGGGAACAATTTTAAATGATGTTAAGTTCATTCATCATTGTTTCAGTTTAATTTTGGTGAAATTTTATTTTATAGTATAACAAGAGAGTAAGAAATATTGAAGTTAATTTTACTTTTTTATTTTCTAATAATACAGTATTATGATCGATTTTTAAAAAAAAAATGTAATTTATTTAAAATAGACCCCTAGCAAAAAAAAAATGTTGTGGTGGGGGAAGGTGAAAAGGAAAAGGTTCCGATTTTTATATCTCGATAACCTATAATGATATAAAGCTGAAACTTGGTATTTAGATAGAGCTATATTAATAGCATGTTGGAAAAATATAATGTTTTATAGGGGTAGTATGGTACGGGGGTAGGGGGTGTTTTTGCTATCTATAGAACGGCTTATGCTACAAAGTTGAAACTCGGTATGTATATGTAAATCAACTAGAAAAATAATTTAGATAAAAAAAAATTCAAATATTTATTGGTGTTCGGAAGGGGGCGAAAAAAATGATCAGTGAAAATAGAATGCATATATTTTCTCGGCTTTCGTCATATCTATTAGGTCTTTAAAAATATTGAATTCATTTTTATTGTACGACTTCTTCATATAAATACCTAGAAAGCGTTGTCAGGATTTTTTGAAATTCGACCCCTAAGGGGGTGGAAAGGGGGTTGTATATTTTTTCACGAATTCTGCCATATCCCTCAGGTCTGATCAGATATCAAATATCTTTTCACTTTTATGGGCTTACGTAATATTCGCCTGAAACTCACTTTTAAGTTTTTTCATTTTTCAGCACCTAAGATAAGAAATTGAATTGGTTTTTACTTTCTCGTGTTGTCTTCATATTTATCTATTAACTCCTTTCACGATTTTTGCGATATTCAACCTTCAAGTGGGTGTAAGGAGGTTGCATATCTGATAATATATCGAATTCATTCTTACTTCCTAAGGTTTCCTATATAAGCGCCAAAAAGTCAATTTCCGTATTTTTAGATATTCAATCGGAGGGGGTGTTAAGGGGTTGTATGCTTTTCAAAGCTTCGACATATTGCTTACCTTTCATGAGATATTAGATCGCTTTTCACTTCCACAGACTTTTTATATAATCGCCTACAAACCCATTTCTCAATTTTTGGATATTCAACCCCCAAAGGGTTTGCATATGTTTTCACAATTTTTCCATCCCTTAGTTCTGATGAGATATAAAATTGATTATTACGGCATTTGATGTAATGACTAAAAACCAATTTCACGATTTTTCGAATTTCAAAAACCAAGGGGGTGTGAAGGGTTTGTTTACGTTTTCACAAATTTTTCAAAATCCCTCGTGTCTCATGCGATATCAAGTTGCTTCTTATGAAATCGTCTAAATACCTATTTCACAATTTTTTCGAAATTCAAACCCCAAGTGGAATTAATGGCTTTATGTACGTTTGAACAATTCGTCATATCTCTTAATTCTGATAGGGCAGCAAATTCGTTTTTACTTCTATGGGCTTTTAGTGTACATAATACTCGTATACCGAAATTCGAATAGTCTACACGGGCTTTTCCAATGTTTAATCGGCTAAAAATCTATATTTTAAATATTTTTATTTTAAGAACAAAACTAACTTTCCAAAAACCTCATAATTTCGAACAACTGATGATATACTCCGACTTTGACCCGAATATAATAAAGTTTCGCCCAGACCATTGGCAGATTTTTATACTCTAGATGAAATCATATAGAGTATTATAAGTTTAATCCAGCCCAAAAGCTTGTAACGCATAGAACCAAGCCTCGGACGAAAAAACGTTATATATTATTTTTTGTTTATTTGTGGCCAAAAACCTCAAATCCGCTTGACGTCCGTCTGTCCGTAAACACGATAACTTAAGAACGCCTTCACCTAGAATCTTGAAATTTTGAATTTGGATGTTTGGTCCAATTTGTAAGGCTAAGTTCGTTAACGGGCAAAATCGTCCTACTCCTTCGGGTAGCTGCCATACAAAATGTCCTTAAAACACGTGTTCAAGAATATTGGTCGATAACTTCAGAAGGGTTTAAGCTACAACTTTGAAATTTTGTATGTGTTATTTTTCCAATAGTTGGAGCTAAATATATGATTATGAAGAAAATCCTGTTAGTCCTTCGTGTAGCTGCCATACAAATATCCTGTCAAAATGTATTCACTTAATTTACGAAACTCACTATAACTCAAGTAATCTTTTAGCTATGAATTGGAAATTTTGTACAAATTAGTTTTGAGTAAAAACGAAGTTCGAGTTTACTAATCAGCGAAATCCTTTTACTCTTTCTGGTAGCTGCCATACAAAATGTCCTTAAGGCACGTGTTCAACAATATTTTCCGATAACTTTTGAACGCTTTAAGCTACGAATTTGAAATTTTGTACACGTTCATTTTTAAATGGTTCCAAGGAAAAGGATAATTATGTAAGAAATCGAGTGAGTCCTTCCTGCACCTCCCATGTGAAAGTCCTTCAAAAAGGAAATTGTTTTTCGATGACTTACCCAGTTCAAGATATGAAATTAAACACTGAATATTGTCTTTAAGTTTTGAGTAGCAATCTAATGGCAGTCCTTAATAAAGGACATACAACATGCACACACGTAATTCTACTTTATCCCCAACTACAATATAAATCGGAGTTCAGTATTCATCTAGAGTATTATACGATTGGCTTGCAGCCGATCATGACTGCAGTATGTTTTTACTTTATTATTTTTTAATAATAAAGTATAGTGATCGACCTGAAATTTCAAAAAAATCTGCTACCCTGAAATTTTGTATTCTCACGTTTTAGGACTAGTAGACCCCAAAAAGGCAAAAAAAAAAGTCCGTCTATCCGCCATAGACGCCATACGCAAAACCGTTTGAAGGCGCATAGCTCACAAACCCGTTGAGATATTAAATTGAAATTTTTATGGTGGGTAGATTGGGTGAACCCCTACGATTGAAATCTTTTTGATGAGTGGGAGTGTAAGGGGGGAAAAGGGGAGGGGCGTTTTAGACGAAACATTTTGGTTTCTAGATGTCAGGAACTGCTTATGGTAGGAGGCTGAAATTTAGATCTTATGTAGTACTATGATCGTGGACCTATTTGTGGTAAATGGTTGATAAGGGTTGAGGGGTGTGGGAGTGGGGGAAAAACAATGTGTCCGATACGTTCGAAAGCCGGGATTGAAGCATTCTAAAATCCATATCTACTGAACCGTTGATCTCAGAAGTGTGAAACTTTGTAGTTATCTTAAGGGATATGAGAGTAGACAAGGGCTAACATTTTTAAGAGGGGAAGTGGAGTGTAGGGGGGGGGGTGAAAAACTTTAGATTACAATATCTTCCGAACCAATTATACCAGGAAGATAAAATTTGGTTTTTGTATATAAGATCATAAGTGCAGTCTACTGAATGTAAAAATTTTGAGAGGGGAGGTGAAGTACGAAAGTGGGGGACTACCATTTTTCAAAAAATGTAATTTTTATATCTCAAAAACCGTATAAGATATGATCTTAGAAATTTTACAGGAGTTAGGTCCAGTAGACTTCTAGTAGGAAAAAATATTTGTGGTGCTGGCGAACGGGGTGACGGTGGGAGGGGGTGGAACGAAAATAATTCTGATTTTTATTTCTCGAAAACCGCAAAGCATAGAAAGCTAAAAATTGACTACTATATAGAGTTACTGTAGAAGTATCCTAGAAAAATAAAATTTTTGACAGGGGTAGCAAGGTACGGGGGTGGGGGGTGGTTTTTCATATCTCAGAAACAACGTATGCTAGAAAGTTGAAACTTAGTATGTATGTATATGTACTACAGGAGTAATTAAAGCACAAAAAAAGTTCAAAATTTTATTGATGGACAGAGCTGGAGTGGAGTAATGCTTTGCAGATCACTATGTGACTGATAACGTAAAGATTAAACAGGAGGGTATTTGGAACGTTATTTTTTAGGTTATCAGTCGCATAGTGACCTACACCGCATCTTATCATTAAACACGTTTCGGACTTCTACCCAAAAAATAATAAAGTTGCGCCCAGGCTGTTGGCAGATTTTTTATTATTGTATTATGTAAGATATTATAATAGTACAAACAAATATAATAGATATGTATCGATATCTCATTATTTTTGCTCTTCACTAACCTTTAATTATTATAAATTCAAACATTCATTTAATAAGGCATTCGCCATTAGTACCTATATACCTACGTATTTTGTTTGCTCGTTATTACCATTCGTCATATTTAAATATTCTTTAAAAAAAAACAAGTCTAAATTTACTTCATAATTTTGACTTCCTGTATTCTGTTAGCGAATTCTGTAACAGTAATTTTTCGTTCGATTTGCCTGATATTCTGTTTTTTAAGTGCGAATATTGAAACATTAATGTGTGCATAATGTTAAGCTCCTAACTTGAAGAATCGTTAATACGTGTTTTAAGGACTTTGGTATAAGAGGTACTGGAGTTAAATGATATCGCCCCTTAACGAACTTAGTCTTACAAAACGTATTTGATCGTGAAAAAATGTGACCGTCATCCGCTTCTGAGCTATCCTGCCAACAAATGAACGGACAAGCGTTTTTGGAGTTTTTGGTCATAGGTGAACGAAAAATAATAATTAACTTTTTTTTTATCTGTGGCTCCATGATTTGCGTTATATACCTACCTTTCGGACCTGAACAATTTTTTTATATATTATTTTTCAAATGGCTCCACAGTCAAAAATCTAAATAAGTTCCAAGTTTCAACTTTCTTTGGTAAGCGGTTGCTTATGCTCCCTCCCCTTTCCTCCATCTTATCCGCAGTCTCCAAAAAGTCACCACTCTGTCTACCCACTTAAAACATTTCAATACAATAGATCAAAGGGCTTGTGAGATACTCGCATTCGAATACGCATGGCGAGAAATTTTGAGGTCTAGTAGTCGTTAAACGAAAATTTAAAATATCAGGGTAGGGGAATCGTTCGCATTGAAGAAAGCTTTCAAGTAAGAAAACAGTAACCTCCTTACACTTCCCCCAAAGTCGCTTTCATTGCCCACAAGTAACGGATCAGACAATGTTAGAGAGTTGTCTCTCTATTAGTACTTACTCTATGGATAGTGAATTCAAACTCATGGCCTCTGTGCCATATGGCAAGGTTGACGCTATTCTGTCGGATATCTCTTGCCGAAATCTTAGAGAAATATCCAGAGCATTTCCCAACGCTTTTCCCCCTTCCGAAAGCTTACTATGCCATTTTTTCTTGCATTCCTTTCAGGTTTTATTATTTTATTGTGATACTTTTTGGGTTGCATACCCCCATATGAAAGGGGGGGAGGGGGTTAAGATATCAACTTTTTACGAATCCGGATACTAAAAAATACAGGCAACAGTTTGGGCGCAACTTTACTATTTTTCGGTGCAAAGTCTGGGATGCAGTTAAAGTTGGGGTGCAATAAAAGTTTTAGCGCCACAATTTTGAGCTATAGTCTGTGACGCGATTAAATTCAAATTGTAACACAGATTGTTTCGAGCCCGAAACACAACAAAATTAAGCAAAAGGAAAGAGAATTGTTCGACTTTGATCGCGAAATTTTTCTCGATTTCCATTATTCATCTACTCCTTATATTTGCCTTTTATTCTTTAGTTGTGTTTTTACCACAAATTTCAACTCTATTATTAAAGGAAAGAAACATCTACTGTTAAAGAAAACATATATTATTAAGAAAGATCTACCTATGCCTACAATGTTATGCTAAATATTGAGAGAAGACTCAAATTAAATCAGTCAGTAGTTTGGGGGCAACTGCTGTCTATTTGCAAGTACTAGAGATAAATGTTTCTTTTACCCATTTTCTATTTATAATAATATTTTAATGTTTTTCCTTTTAGACAGCATCTTAAGAACACCAACAATAATAAATTTGCCAACGAAATGTGAAATCTTAACAGTTGACAATCAATAAAAACATTTTCAGTCATTCGGCATCCGGGTAAGACCTTTCACGAGAATAATAAAAAATGTCAGGTCATAACCCGCACGGACATCTTAGTCAACCGAACTCATCATGGAATCCATTACAAGTAACACCACTTTGAAAACACAAAAAGTTACTGTTTTAATATCTTTAAACTGGTTTCAGATTCCGTCGTACATTCCAAGGCAACCTCAATTAGCACATATGTCCAATGAAAGACCTCTAGTAAGATCGCCACTCACGTGGCATACACCTGCACAACCCACACCACCTGAAGCATTTTATAGTTTTCTTTCAGCCAGTCATAAAAATGTAAAGAATATAAAATAATAAAAATGCGAATCGGGTTTTAATTCAAATTTGTTCTATATTTTCGGGAAACAGCTTGAACTTAATCCATTATTACCGTCATTTGTTAGAGGACCTCCACCTTTCGGCTCAGTAGACTTAACTATTCAATCAGCTAGAAATAGTACAACACCATCGCCACGAAATTTAGCTTCACCTCCAACCGACTTCGGTCTGCACAACAAACAACAAATTCCTCGTAGCTTAACACCAAACAATTCAAATAGGTACACCGTTTAGTTTATTTTTTTTGTTATCAATTAATATCACCTAAATCAATCAATTTTAATATTATGAATCTTATTTATTCTATATAGCTCTAGTATA
Source organism: Beris morrisii (assembly GCA_951812415.1). Taxonomy (NCBI): domain Eukaryota; kingdom Metazoa; phylum Arthropoda; class Insecta; order Diptera; family Stratiomyidae; genus Beris; species Beris morrisii. The sequence goes on from OX638311.1 coordinate 101,063,343, forward strand.
GCACCAGGTCCGGGTGTGATACAATCAACTGGTAGTGTCAGAGACAAGTTTCAAGGTAGTTCTAACGGAAATAACGGTGAAATACCATCATCTACCGGGAGTATTTTTATACGAGATGCAAGACAAATCAACAACGAAATTTCTAAGATGACAGCAAGAGATACCATCGAGGTCAAATTAAATAAATATGTCTAGCTTCAAATTTCTTGAATGTAGTTCTCTCTTTTTTAGATGACCTTGGGGTCGAATGTGCCTGTTGAACTTGTTAAAGAGAGTTCGTATTGCATAGCGAAGTGTCATTCAGTTCCCACTTCCCCAAAAAGACGTAAGTTTTATATATTTGAAATCTTACTCAATCCAAAATGTATTCGCTCTATTTCCAGTATCACCATCAAGGCCTCCATCCATACCGAATAGTACGCCAATATCACCACGCTCACGAAGCCCTTTACCGCTTTTGCCTAGCACGGATGCGCCAACTGACATAGTTAACAATCACGTTATAAAATCGGGAAATAACATCAATTTGACTCAAAAGTCTGCATCTGAAACAATATTGTCGGAAAGTTCGCCTTTATCCTTAGCACTTCCTTCTCCGACGAACGTAACATCGAATGAAGATTCAGTGGACTCGAACGCAAGCAAAAGTAGACGAAAACGTAAGCCCAATAAAACAACACGCGTATCAAATGACAGTGATGAAAGTATCAATGAGAAAGAAAAGGACCATGTGCCGCTGCAACCAATTGCTTGTAGCGAACAATTGAAGAAAGATCCAATTCCAGAAAAAGACGAAACACCTACAGAATTAGAAAGTAAATTAACTAGAGATCAAATTGAGACAAATGAATCGGCATGCCAAAGTATATCAGCCGATAGAAGCCAATCGACTGTTGCAGAAGAAACTCATAACTCAGACACACTAATTGTATCGAGTGATACTAAAAGCCTTGCGAATCATATCGTGAAAGCTACTAGTGAAACAGATTCAGCACAATCGGAGCCACAGCCGCCGATAGACGGAGTTCACAGTGTCATTGTGAATAACGTATTAAATAGAAATGAATCAAATTCACCTGCTACGATAGATCGCAGTAATACGAAAACAAATTCAAAGGAAAGTCCTGGCTTAGAGAAAACCGAACAAATTTCCGATAGTTACAATTCGCATTCAGATTTGGACAGTCCACGTAAGCGATGCAAACGGAAAGGCGATTCAGATGATATTGAAACAATTGACAAGATAGCAGCTATGATAGCAAGCACTAACGAAGAAGCGATCACCGTCGAGTCGGCATTGAGCAGTATGGAAGAAAATACTAAAGCACAAAGTGAAAAGATAGAAAAACAAAATAATAATTGCAAAATTCATGATCTGACTGAGATCTTAGAAACGCCAATAACTAGTGGTCCTGAAAAAGAAGAAGCTGTACCTAAAAATAATGAAAAAGAGAATGAGGAGCCTGTCAAAGAAAATTGTTTTGAAGAGGTAATTTTAAATTATTGTATTTTATCAAAGTACGTATTTTTATTTACGCTTGCAGGTTGAAAACAAACTCGAGGAAATGTTTGCTGGTATAGTGGATGAAGAACCACCGCCATGTGTAGATCAGACAATAGAAATGCCGTCAATCGACGATCCAATAACTTCCGAAGTGATATCTGAGCTAGGGCTCGGTCTACCGTCGCCACATAAAAGTAAGACTTCGAGTGTGTCCGCAACATCAACTGTCGCTGACGAAGATGAATCGATAAAAACTCTCAATAGTACACAAAAGCGGCCACATTCCATAAAACCGGATCAAACGCCACCGAAAAAGAAGCGGAAAATTGGTAAAAAGGCAATATCAAATCAAAAATCGATAAAAACCTCAAAAACATTATCGTCGTCTGCACACGTAAATAAATCTTCGAAATCAGCCGAGAAAATGACGGTTAAGGAAAAAATCAAAGAGGAACCGACAGTTGAGTACAAAGGACCTTTTGTACAAGTTAAATTGGATGGTACGATAAATGTTATAAATGCTCCGATAGCCGAAGACATTGTAGAGAAGCAAAACAAAGTGAAAAAATCGATTCATAATCATACAAATTCAGATCGCAAGAAAATTCGCGGATTGCATGTTAGCACATTGAGTACAAAATATGATGCGGATACGACCGATGCGACATGGATGTGTGTATTTTGTAAACGTGGGCCGCATAAGTTGGGCTTGGGCGATTTATTCGGACCGTACATTATTATGACTACTTGTGAGGAGTTCGCGTTCAGTCAGAAAGATCCTATTGACGATGAGTTTATTAGTAAACGAACTAAGGCAGATATGTTTCAGAAACAAATCAACAGTATGCCGATTGTACCGTCGATGAAATCGGGCCAACTGTCGATAGTAGCAGCTCCAGCTGGAACTTCAACGGTAAGTACCCAGTTTATCTATTGAATCTTTTAACACATTGTGCCATTTAATTTAATAATAATTAAAACATACTATCTAATAATGTCTATGTTGCAATATGTCATATTATTGTGTGACCTCTCGCGTGGCATAGAACAGAAACATTGCTCCACAAGATGGGTTTCAAACTTATCCACTCCTCCTGAACTGTATTCTACATGCTTGAATGTGCTTTACAATTTTCGCTTATGTTTTTTGTGGGCTATTCGACACCACACGTATTACTAACTGACCCCAAATCATGTGCTTGTAAAAGAGGATGGAATATTCTAATAAGTTTTCGTGGTAACCTTTCGTCGTTTAACAGTGTGAATTAACGCAAGTTTTAGGTACTCCAGTTTTTGCGAAAAATACTAGTTATCCCCAAGAAAAATCAATTTCCATGTGCTTTACTTTTCAGAATGGGTCTTAACTTATATAATAAAAAAGTGCTGACACGGAATTGAATATCAAGTTCCACTTTGGGAAAATAGTCAATTTTGTGTCACTCGGTTGACATTGTTTGGAATTCAATCCAAAGCTTAACCGGGTTGCCCTTTGCGTAAAGAAATTAGCAACTCCAAGCGCTTCCATAATGCAAGTCGGCGCTAAGACCTGAGACGGAACTCCGCGATATTTACTTGTGACAAATTAAATGCTATAAATATGAGTATACAATATATTTGCACCGATAATTTGCAGCAGGTCCCCAACAGAACGAGCTATTGCATTTGTTTACGCTTTTTACGTTTGTTTACAACTTGTGAGCTATGCGGTTGCTTTGTTTTTCATTCTGTAAATTTGCAAATTGCAAGCCGACCTGCACACTAACACTAAGCAACAGCCAAAAAGGTTCTGAAATGAGATTAAATTTTTTTTAACTAATTTTGGGTCGCTAAAAACGAATATGACAATCAAAATTAATTTTTAAGTCAAGTTTTGGAGATGCGTGATGTGTGCTCAAAAAGGAGTTTTCACGGTGGAGCGTTTTGAAAGGCAACAGTGAAACTTTTTAATAAAATAACTTCGAAAACTAAAACTAATTTAAACGCAAAGCATATTATAAAAGTAGTTAACCACTATTATTTAATTTGGGGGAAAGGAGAATTATAATTGATTTTGTTGCATTAAAATTATTTTTTATTGTTATATTTAAACTAAGGCCATAGAAATGCATAATATGCATTTTATTTAACGAGTTAGAGTCATCTAGTTAGTGAATAGCATTTAAGAGTGCCCCATCTATGTGACTATCCAGTTGATAAACTAGAAGAGTCAGCAGAACTTCTTGGATCGAGGTTGCAGCAATGGAACCTTTTGGATCTTCCATCAGCTTATGATGTTGCCATAACTACTTTCCGTACACGCCACAAAGATCTTCTACCATTTTTTGAAATGGACAGTGGTATTCTGTAACAATATGAATGGCTTGATAGATGCTCTCAATATAAAGCACAAACCAGGTGAATGGAGATTGTCCATAGACGGCTCTACATTGAGTTTGAAAGCAGTTCTTTTGCACATTGGTAACACTTTACCTTCAGTTCCGATTGGCATGAAGTTCATTTCGAGGAATCGTATGAAAATTTAAAACACCCTCTTATTATGCATAAAGTATGCAGAACATCAATGGCAGATTTGTGGAGATTTTAAAGTGGTTGCCCTCGTGATTGGTTTGCAGTTGGCTACACAAAATTTTACTGCTTCTTGTGTGAATGGGACAGCCGTTCCAAAATAAAAGTGGCCCATTCAACAGTCTCTGAAACCAGGATAGTAAAGTTTAAAGAATGTACCATTGGTCGATTCTAAGAAGATACTCCTATCGCCGCTTCATATAAAACTTGTGTAATGAAAAACTTTGTGAAGGCCAACAGGAATAAACAAGGGCCAGCATTTCAGTATCTTCGAGAAAAGTTCTCGAGGTTGATTGTTGGACTCTTATCAGAGATGCTCCTTAGCTGCAGTATAAGCGAGAAGCAAAATAAAACATTGTTCATAAAAAGAAATGTAAAAAACATGTATTTTATGCTAAAATTTTAAATTTTGAAGAATAAATGTGAATTATTTCGAAAACCTGAACTAACTTTTAAATTTTAATGATGCCATCGTGATCAGCACCCCAAAATCCATATAAATTATATCTTACATGCAGGAACCTTTCAAAAAGCTGAAATTTGTTGCCTAGTGTAATTGGAGAACGAAAGTAAATGCAAATGAATGTACTGGATGTTAGGGTCCTGGACACAACACCAAGAAAAATCACGTCGATATTAAATTTCCTCACGCTTTACTACAAATATTTAATCATTAGTGAATTGTCCGGTTCTAAAGCCACTTAGATATATTCTCAGATGATATTGTCGTATAGGGTTTAAGTCGTCGTTCCATTATGCTTGCCAGAATTTTATAGAACATACACGTTAGATCCTTTCTTGTATATTGGACATATCCTTTTGCACCAATCGTCGGATAAGTTTTATTCAGTCTCAATTTTCTCATGATCCACCTTTCTTCAGCAGTTCCGGTGGTAATCCAAGGGGGAGGGTTGATTCAACCTCCCCAATAGTGTAATAAGTTGCGACAATATTTGCTCCTCTGAGTAAATGTCATCGTGTATCTAGCGTTTGAAGTCGAATTGAGAAGGTGTTCGTTGTATTGCGCTCATCTTCAATTGATGTCGTCTGGGTTGCTGCTGATGTTGCCTGCTTTCTCTTTGCAGAGAATGGTTTGCTGCTTGTAGCCTTTTCTTAATTTTTTTTTACGATTTTTTATGCAACTCTTGTGTCATTTTTATTTAAATTCTTGTCCAATTTTATAAATTTGTCATTATTAAACTTTTGTTGTTTCCGTCTGTAAATTTTGTTAGCATTTCGCTTTCACTTATATTTTTTTTTGACTCGTACCGGTAGTATATTGTTTGTAAGCTTCGTTTTTATTACATCAGCACATTCCTTGTCAAACCAGTCATTTTGTTTGTGATGACCCACGTCATCCTTTATTTGCATTTTATACAATTCTCTGATCACAAATTTTCAGTCGTTACCTCTACGTCAGTCTAGGATGTCTTGTAAAGTGGCGCTAATCAATTATTCCATATGGAAGCAGTTCCGCCTGTAATCCATCGATTTCAGTAGCCTTATTTAATTTTTGGGTATGTGGGGAGATTTAACCGGATTGAGAAGTTGTTCGCAATATTGCACCCATGTAGCCTTATCAGAATTTTTTTTACTGTTGTCTGCTCTTGTGACATTTTTATTTAAATTATCCGCAAGATTTATAAATTTGTCACTATTAAACTTTTGTTATTTTTTCCACAAAAGTTCGTCTTTCTTGGCTCGTGTCTGTAGTTTAATGTATTGTTCGTAAGCTTCGTTTTTATTTATTGCATCACCTACATTCGTTGTCAAACCAGTCATTCCGTTTACTTCTGCTTTTGTGACATCATTACTTATCTGTATCCACAAAACTATTTCATAAATTTTCGGCCGTGACCTGTATGTCCGTCTGTTGTATTAGCAACGTTACGGTACAGTGCTGACACATTCCAACGCAATTGTGTCATCCTTAAGCTTTGTCATCGAATTCAAGAGTCCGCCTCTTTTTACTTTGCTATGCGGTAGCGATATTTCATCCTAATAAGATAATGGTAAGAACTATAGTTTGGTTCGGGTCAAGTTGTAACGTCTGTGATGCTTTTGGTAGCCAGATAGTCTTTTTTATTAAAAGTGCGACTATCACGAAATAACCACGATCTTTTGTGAATGTCGTGATGGAGGAAGCAAGTGGAGCCTACAATTAAGATTTTGCTAGTTGCGAAATCTATTGAACTTTGTCCATTTTCATTAGTAATTTCGTAGAAATTATGTTTTCCAGTAGTTTCTTTATGGGTCTACTCTCGTCCAACCTTCGCATTACAGTCCTCCAGTATGATTTTAATCAAAAGGATTGCGAGTAAAAAAATTTTCCTAAGATGCTGTACAATTCGGCTCTAATTGGTCGCGTTTACATGCGGACCAGAGCAGTCTGAATAGACCAAAAAAACTAGTTTGGTCGTACGCATAAACGTAAACCGAACCAGTCCATTTGGACTGATTTTGGTCTTAATTTTGGTACGGACCAAATGAAACCAAATCAGTCTAGTACTGTGAAAATGCGCACGTAAATGCCAGACCGAAAACTACCAAACCGGTCTATGTGAACTGGTCTGGTATGCACGTAAACGCGACCATTGAATCATTTTCGGTTGGAGTATGACAATCAGCTGTATGTTGTTTTATGTTAAGAATGGAGATGATGCAACGTCATCTAAAGCCACCGGTATAGTGCGCTCCGAAGGTAAGATTTCAGTCCATCGTGTATACGGAGCATCAATGACAAACATATAGAGCTTAGGTACAGTAGGTTTATAGTATTGTTACATGTAAACCCGGCAACCGCGCAACTCGATCGGTTTCGAATAATAGAAACAGCAACAACCGAATACCTAGCTACACAGTAACCCAATCAGACGCCTAGTTCAAGTACATAAGGGTGCGGAACAAATTCGATCGTGTTCCTCTTATCGAATGTTCTCACGTCCATACACACCACCGAGCGAACATGCAAGAACACTCTAGTCTACAGCCAAGTAGTATATAAGCAGGCGAAGCTTTCAGCGAGGGATATAGTAATTTTTATTGACTGTGATAGCCAGCGAGTATTACGCGATCGTATTGGTGGAAAGCGATCGATAGCGTGTGATGGAGTCAAGTGATATAAAAGCGGGCGGTATTGCCATGCAGTACGAATTATAGTGAAGAAGAATTAATGTGCGAATAAATAAATTATCACTTCTTTTGATTTTAAACGAATTGTATTTTTACTTGAAATCCCGGCGAACCCACCCCTAGCTCGCAACAGTATATAGGCCAACCGATCTGCTGTGGATCTAATTGGCAAAATCTGTATTGCCATCATTGCGATTGTTATTTTATAATACCAAAGGCCGTCGTTTTAATACAAAACTTTAAGCCAAGTGTACACGATAGAAAAAAACAATAGAGTTAGAGAAAAATCTCGCGAAATACGTGTACACACCTCTACATCGTCTCTACACTCTATTCAACGCGTTTAATAATAAGGTAGTGCTCTAGTCATTGTTCCTGATGTGTTTGATGCAAAGTTAGAGTAAAATATTCAGCTCCCCCTTTTGAGGGGCGGTGGTATGATGATGGAGGTAAAAGGAGTGTTTTAGAAGAAACATTTTGATTTATAGATCTCAGGAACCGCTTATGGTACTGAACTCCGATTTATATTGTAGTTGGGGATAAAGTAGAATTACGTGTGTGCATGTTGTATGTCTTTTATTAAGGACTGCCATTAGATTGCTACTCAAAACTAAAAGTCAATATTCAGTGTTTAATTTCATATCTTGAACTGGGTAAGTCATCGAAAAAACAATTTCCTTTTTGAAGGACTTTCACATGTGAGGTGCAGGAAGGACTCACTCGATTTCTTACATATTTATCCTTTTCCTTGGAACCATTCAAAAATTAATGTGTACAAAATTTCAAATTCGTGGCTTAAATGGTTGTAAAGCCATCGAGAAATTTTCTAGAACACGTCTTTTTAAGGATTTTTTGTATGGAAGCTACTCGAAGGAGTAGAGAAATTTCACTGACTAACGAAGTCAAACTTCATTTTCGCTCAAATCTTATTTGTACAAAATTTAAACTTCGTGGCTAAACGATTTCTTGAGTTATAGTGAGTTTCGTGAATTGAATGAGGATATTTGTATGGCAGCTACACGAAGGACTAATAGGATTTTCTTCATAATCATACATTTAGCTCCAACTATTCGAAAATTACCACATGTAAAATTTCAAAGTTGTAGCTTAAACCCTTTTGAAGTTATCGGCCAATATTCTTAAACACGTGTTTTAAGGACATTTTGTATGGCAGGTACCAGAAGGAGTAAAAGGATTTAGCTGACTCGAACTTGAACTTTGTTTCCACTTAAAACAAATTTGTACAAAATTCCGAATTCGTAGCTAAAAGATTACTTGAGTTATAGTGAGTTTCGTAAACTAAGTGAAAACATTTTAATAGGATATTTGTATGGCAGCTACACGAAGGACTAATAGGATTTTCTTCATAATCATATATTTAGCTTCAAATATTGGAAAACAGACGTATACAAAATTTCAAAGTCGTAGCTTTAGGCGTTCCGAAGTTATTGGTCAATATTCTTGAACACTTGATTTAAGGACATTTTGTATGGCAGCTACCAGAAGGAGTAGGACGATTTTGCCCGTTAACGAACTTAGCCTTACAAATTGGACCAAACATCCAGATTCAAAATTTCAAGATCCTAGGTGAAGGCGTTCTTGAGTTATCGTGCTAACGGACAGACGGACGGACGTCAAACAGATTTGGAGTTTTTGGCAACAAATAAACACAAAATAATATATAAAATTTTTTCGCCCGAGGCTCAGTTCTATGCGTTACAAACTCTTGGGCTGGATTAAACTTATAATACTATTATAATTTCATCTAGAGTATAAACATTAAACTACAATAAATTTCGAACTACAGTGAAATCCGCTTATTATGACTTCGCTTATAATGACAAACCGTTTTGAGTGACACAACTGCGCCAAGAAGTTTGGTTTTCATATAAAAAGTATGCATTTTAATTTGCTTAGAATGACTTCGGTTAATATAACCAACCGCTTATAATGACGCATTTTTCTTATAATGTTTGTTTATTTCTTATAAATTAGTCCGGTTATTATGACGTTAATTGTCAATTGTTTTTCACATGGACTCACACTCAGTGGCGGTCATAGGGGGGGGGGGGGGACATGGCCCCCCCCCCTAACAAATTCGTAACCCGTGATTACTTTATCCCGTCTGCTTTAAAGAAAAATTATATGAGTCTATAAGATTAATAGATACACTTAATAAAGTATAATGCACTTAATAAAGTATAATGCAATTAAATCCGATTCCACCTTATGTCTTTCTTTAATCCTTCTTTTGTCTTTGTCTCCTGATTAAAAAGAAGACTGTGTCTAATTACAAATATTTCAATCGAAAAGTAATAAAATTTCGAATATAAATATATATATAATCAATCGTTGGGTTGTGATGTATTCTGTTAATGAAGTAGCTTTTACGGTTTGAAACTAATTTTGAAAAATTTGGATTTGGATTATGCTTGGACAATTGTCATTATGTGCGTCCTAATCCTAGATTAAAACGTAAGTTGTGGTAAATGCAGCGAAGCACAATATTATTGCTGTCCAGGTCGTTTTGAGTGGATTTTGAACTATGTTTTTAAAAACCTATTCACCAGAGCAGATATAAAACTTATTCAAATTTATCGGTAAACCAGTAATCTTAATAGTTTTGTCGAAATCACGAGAGAAATCAGCTATAAGAAATTAATTATGAATATTTACAGTAACTAACGTAAATACGTTTTAAGTTTCATGTCGATAATATATGGGGAATACGTGCCTCAAGAACCTTAAAGAAACCAAAATTGTATAAGATTCCGGAAACTCCCAAAATATCGACATAGGGCCTAGTATAGTATCATTCTGTGGGTGATTGTAACTCGAAATATTTATAGGTGGTGTACCATCAAAAATGCCATCTAGTGCCTAAATTCAGCAATTGAAGTTTTTCTTAAAAAATAAATTTTTGAGCGTAACTTTGGAACGGTAAACGATACGAAGTCTTTTAGAGTGCTCAATGTTATGAAAAAAGGAGTCCTTCAGCAAGGACGAAAAAGATGATGTTTTACATTTAATCACTAATCCGTCAAAGTTTTTGATTTTGTACTTGATGAAGGACTTTCTGAACCGTTTTCTCTTTCTATAATATAATATTGAGCATTAGAAATCAGATTATTTTGCCGACGATACTAACTTCGTATTATTAACCATTATAAAAATACGGTCGAAACCGATTGAATATGAAAAACTTCACTTTCTCATTACGACCACTAGATGGTATTTTCGATGGTACATAACCTATATATTTAAAACTACAACCATCCATAGAATAATATTATTTGGCCGTTTTGTCAATACATCGGGACCCATTTTTCGAAATCCAAATTTTTTTTCTGATCGGGGTGAAACTTAAAACATATATTTTTTACACTAATTAGAATCATTATAAGAGGTACCGCGGAAAAAATCTTTGGGAAAAAAATCTTCAATACAAATAATAGTCACTGAATAGCCCTCAAATTATCTGTCACCACAACTACCTGTATAAAATATTACAAAATTTCAAATTGCATGATAATGCAAGCTTTCGACTCTTGTTCATTCAATTTAAATTTCCTCGTTTCCAAATGTTAACTCTTACAAAATTAATTAAAAATTTTATCATCAGAGTCGTTGTCAAACAAATGTCTTCAGAGCGTTGTAAACACTTTTCGAGATTTCAAAATCTATACTATACTAAAATATTTACCAAAATCTTGCGATGTAAATCAGGTATAAGATACTGCTTACGAAGTTATTATAATTGAAAATAGTTTTAGAGAATTTCCGAGTTTGGTTTTTTAAATTTTTCAATTAAGAGAGTAGGTTAGGTTACGTTATGGTGGCAGTCATCTTAACTATAGATCGACTCAATAAGGAGACTAAGTGAATATGTATATATACCTAATAAATAACATTGACATAAAATATTTCTTTCGTAGATTTTAAGTATTGTAGGATAACTTAATAATTGGGGTGATCACTTCTTCGTCGGGCCTGAAGTCTTTAGATTATGAGATATAGGGTTCGGATTTTAATGCCCAATATTGAGTTTCATCAAAAATCAAATATGTATGATAGTAGAACCAATAAGAATTGAATACACTACTTTTCTAGTGGTCTCAAAAAACAACTAATTTACATCCAAAGATTTCAAACAGGATTTGGCGAAATCTCGAAATTTTCTCATAGATGTAAGAGATCTTGAAGTCTGTTTGGGCTTCTAAATTTTGCCGAAATCGAGATCGACATCGACTTCTACTGAAATCGAAAATTATGTTCACCAAGCTTCGAAATCAATTAATTTTATTTTCTAGCTCCTACCCGTGCTATTCAATTTTCCATTGCTTAAGGACTTACAATCATACAACATAGGTTAAAATTTTTGATATCATACAATCAGTTGATAAATTGAGCGATGTTAAAGAAATCCCTTGAGAGCAATGTTAATACTTTTTAATATTCTGAAATTCCTTCATCCACGCTGCATTAACGGGTAGCTACCTCACCTATTTTCTCTACAGTACTACTGAACTTCAATGGCCCCCCCCTTGAACAAGCAATATGACCGCCACTGCTCACACTCCTCATCTTTGCTATAAATTATTTTCTGGGCACTATTTTGTTTAGTGCAAATTGTTTGTCTAGTGTTGCACTTTGTACATAAATCGTTTTATTTTCACCTAAATTGTTCATGCTCTTTCAACGTCTGCTTTATATGACGTCCGGTTAGTATGACCTGCTTGCGATTTCCCTTCAACGTCATTATAAATGGACTCTACTGTAATTGTACCAGGAAGATAAAATTTGGTTTGTGTATATAGAATTACTAGTGGAGTCTATTGATTGTAAAATTTTTGAGGGGAGTATGTGAAGCACGGAATTGAGAGGATAGACATTTAAAACTAGATGAAATACTGAACTCCGATTTATATTGTAGTTGAGGATAAAGTCAAAGAGTGCGCATGTACAGGGTGCGCCATCTTTTATATCGGTATGTAAACATTGAATAACTTTGAAAAAAAAACAACTGATTTTTATATGTGAGGTATTTTTATTCAATTTAGTCATTTAGAATTTATTTGGATTAGTTTTTGAATACAACATCAATCAAGTGGCTGCTTCTATTGGCCACAGCAAAATGTTCCCTTTTTGCTGCGATTTCCATTACTTTTTCGAGCATCTCGGGCGGTATAGCGATGATTTCGGCACGAATGTTTGCTTTGAGCTCGTCAATGGTCTCAGGCTTGCTGGCTTTTCAAATAACCCCATAAAAGATGGCGCACCCTGTATATATCTCGGAAGTAGTATCTTAATGGTCGCGTTTACGTGCAGACCAAACCAGTCCACATAGACCGGTTTGGTATTTTTCGGTCTTGCATTTATGTGCGCATTTTCACAGTACGAGACTGGTTTGGTTTCATTTGGTTCGTACCAAAATCAAGACCAAAATCAGTCCGAATGGTCTTGTTTGGTTTGCGTTTATGCGTACGACCAAACTGGTTTTTTGGTCTATTCAGACTGGTCTGGTCCGCACGTTAACGCGACCAATCACACTCTTGAGATTGTGTCGTTTCAGTTTCGCGAAAACTAATCAGCGTTAGTAAGTTTTTTTTTGAAGAAAACGTCGCGATTTATGAATTGTAAATATTACAGTTTATTATAACAAATTAAAAAATTTCAGTTTAAGTTTTAATAGAATTGGTTGCGTAAATTTTCAATTATCTGGTTTGAACTGTCTGTTTTTTTATTTTTATTTTTTTGCCGGTTGCTTGATTAAAAAAATATTAATTTTTACAGCCCTCCGTGGTCACACTCGGTGGTCACACTGGGTCATATATGTGTTAGAACTATATTGCTAGCGGCACTTGTCAAAGTCAGTAATTCTGATTGCCGATTCAATATAGTGGTAGTTTAAACGTTACTGGATTTTAATTTAATATTATAAAATATTATTATTTCACAATGGTTTATTGTCGGTGCTTAATAGAGAATTGTGGAGCCTATTCCATAAAAGGCACAAAACTCAGTTTTCATAGGTGATGCGAAAAATATTTTTATTTTTTATGTACTTTTCAAATATTTATTTTGTAATAAATAAATGGTATATTTTTATAGGTTTCCGAAGAATTTAATTTTAAGGAAACATTGGAAATTTAATATTAGAATATTAAATAAGCAAATTATAGAAAATATTTCAGAAAATGCGACAGTCTGCAGTCAACATTGACTACTGACTAATGACTGTTTCCTTAAATCTGTATATAAATATACACAATTGAAGCCGAAATCTTTGCCGACAATATTTCCAAATTTAGATCCGTTGGAAAGGTAACAGCTAAAAATTTTTTTTTTCATTTATATACATATTTCTTTAATTTGGCACTGAATTCTTTAGTGAAAATGTAGAAACACTTCTATGTGATAGTGAGAATGAAGATCCATATGAGGTTAATGATAACGAATCCATTTCTGCTAATAATTTAGCAATGGAAAGGTAATGATAATATGCGACCTATTTTCTATTTCGATAAATTTATGAAATTTGTAAAACTATTTTTAGAGTATCTGTTACTCCAACGACACCCAAGGTTCATTTAAGATTCTTGTCAGATTTAAAGAAGTTAAAACTTAGCCCCTGTACTCCTCGGTCAGGAACTATGGCTATAAAATTTCTTAGGAAATCTGTACACCAAAAAAATAAAGCATTAAAAAGAATGCAAAACCATGCAGGAATAGAAATATTTTTCTGACGCAGATTCTAATAAAATTGAAGGACAAAGAATTGCTATCTGAAAATGCTCACGGGATACTAGAAGTATTATTTAAATTAACTTATATACCAACGTATACCTAATTCAATTTTTACGGTGTATTAGGCTTCAGCAGGTTCATCATCACTTCTGGAGGCAATTAAAAGGGAAAAAATTAAAGGCAAATATTTACCTATACTACGTTCGTTTGCTATGACACTACATTTTTATTCGCCAAGAGCTTATAAATATATAAAAAGTATATTTAAGAAGCTACCCGCAGAGTGTACTCTGCGGTCTTGTTATCAATCAGTTGACACTGAACCTGGATTTACTATGGAGTCCCTGGAAGCAATAAGGTTTAAAGTAAAGGATGCTGCTTCAAAAAATAAACAAATTGTTTCCTGTTTGCTAATGGATGAAATGGCCATTAAAAAACATATTCGATATGACAAGCATAAAAAGAGAATGGTTGGATTTGTTGATTGCAACTTTAAAATTAATAGTCATAACGATTCATATCCGGTTGCAACGGAAATGTTTGTTGTAATGGTAAATGCCTTAAACGATAGTTGGAAAATCCCTATAGGCTATTTTGCAATTAATGGATTAACTGGATATGAAAAGTCCAACATAATAAAAGTAGCCTTAATTTTCCTCCAAAACGCAGATGTTAAAATCGTTTGCATTACATTTGATGGACCATCTGCAAATTTTGCCATGGCGAAGGAGTTAGGAGCGGTCTTGGATCCAATAGAAATGAAGCCATACTTTCCTCATCCAGTGACAAAAGAAAATATTTATTTGTTACTAGACATTTGACATATGCTAAAACTAGTACGAAATACTTTGGCATCAAGAGGTATTATGTTTGATGCAGACGGTAATAAAATTGAATGGGAATTTATAGAAGCTCTACATGAATTACAAAATAATGAAGGTGTACAATTTGGCTAACAAAATTAGTAAAAAACACATTGATTTTAGAGGACAACAAATGAATGTCAAAATAGCTGCACAAACGTTAAGTAGAAGTGTGGCTGATGCTTTACAATTTCTTTGTGAAAGTGGTGACTACCAGCAGTTTTCTACATGCATGCCAAAAGTCCGATTTTTGCGAATTTTTAATAATCTCTTCGACATTTTTAATTCACGCAGTAAATTCGGAATGAGATACAAAAGACCTATCAGTTCATCTACCAAACAAGAATACTTTAACTTTTTCGAAATGGCTTCCAAATATATATCAAATTTGAGATCAAATTCAGATATTAATAGCACCAAAATTATTAATACTCGATCAAAAACCGGATTCATTGGATTTAAAATAGCTATTAACAGCTTCAAAGGAATATTTTCAAACTTTGTCGAAACAAACCCAATTTTAGATTACATTCTCACGTATAAATGCAGCCAGGATCATATTGAAAATTTTTTTTCGGCAATTCGAAGCAGAGGTGGTTGGAATAATAATCCCACCATAACAGAATAATAGACGCTACCAAAAGTGAGAGGGACACTTGTAGTGATGTGAATTAATTTTTAAAGTAAACAAACGCTACCAAAAGTGAGAGAGATACTCGGAGGATAAGAATTCTATAATAATTGAAAATAATCTACACCTATTTTCATGCCTAATGTCAATATGCTTGCTGCGCGGATGATGAGCAGTAGTGTTGACAAGATGAAGCGCACCTTTGTTGTCGCAAAAAATCTTACACTCAAATTGTTCTCCAAACAACTCGTTGTGAAGACCTCGAAGCCGAAGGGCTTCCTACGTAGCTGACGACATAGCCTTGTACTCAGCTTCTGTTGTTGACAGTGCAACTGTAGGCGGCTTCTTAGAGTTCCAAGAAATAGCACCTCCTTGAAAAAGAAATAAGTAGCCAGTCACAGAACGACGATCATATGGATCGCTGCCGTAATCCGCATCACAGTGTCCATGCAGAATTAATTCATCATCCTGTCCGTTACGCTGAAACGATAACTCTTTATCGATAGTTCCTTTGAGATACCTAAGTATCCGTTTGACCGCAAGCCAGTGTGGCCTCCCCGGGTTGCTGTTGAAACGGTTGACGCTGTTCACGGCAAACTGAATGTCTGGTCTTGATACTTGTGATAGGTAATAGCAGCGATCCAAAAACTTCCTGATATGGCACCTTTGCCATTTCGTCTCGATCAGTTTGATTTTTAGGGCACATTTCGGTTAACAATTCCTGATTTATATCCGTAGATGATGATAATGGGTTGCACTCGGACATTCCAAAACGATTCAATATGTCTTGTACATATTTACCCTGGTTGATAAAAATCGAAGAACTGTTCCTATTAATTTTCATACCCAGAACGTATTGCGCCTCCCCGATATATTTCATCATAAATTTATTTCCAAGATGAATTTTCAAATTATTCTTAAGTACCGTGTCATTCGAGAAAATAAATAAGCACATCATCGACATAGATGGCCACAATCAAAATACGTTCGTCTCGAATGATGGAGTATATGCAAGCATCGGATTTTGCACGGGTCAATCCGAACATTTTCAATGCCTCATCCAACTTCTGGTTCCAAATTCGGCTTGCTTGCTTCAGGCCGTACAAGGACTTCTTTAGACGGCATACTCGGCCAGTACCATCGTCGAACATTTCAGGCTGTTTCATATATATCTCATCTGTTAGCTCACCGTGTAAGAAAGCCGTAACTGCATCCATTTGATCAATCATCAAATTATGCTTTGCAGCAATAGCTAGCAGATATCGTATGGATCCATATCGGACGACTGGTGAAAACGTTTCCTCATAGTCGATACCTTTCCGTTGGTTGAAGCCTTTGATTACAAATCTGGCCTTGAATCGCTCAACATCGCCATTTAAATCGCATTTCGTTTTGAAAACCCACCAATTATTGATTGCCTTCCTTTCAGGCGGTAGACTTGTCAGCGTCCATGTCTCATTTAAAATTAGTGAGTGAAATTCCTTATCCATCGCTTTATTCCAGTTAACAGCTTGACTGCTATCCAGAGCCTCACAAACAGAATCTGGGTCACTCATGACTAAGAAGGAACTTGAATTTAAACGAGTTGCGGGTCTTTCCGAAGTTAACGAATTTATGACTTGCCGCTCTAGGTAGTTAGACGGATGATAAGATGAATCATTCGGATCATCAATTGATTCATCATTCTCACAATCAGTGAATGAATCGTCATTGGATTCGGCGTTATCTCTCTGTGCGTCCACATCATTGACCGCCGTGGCTACCGGTTGGGCTGTATCACTAGACGCATTCTCTGTCACATTTGAAGGAGTGGCTAATTTAGCTCATTCCTCCAATTCAATTTTATCTTCAACGAAAAAATAAAATTGACTTTCAGTGAAGCTATAATTTGTCTTTGAAGAAGGAATATCTTCAACAAATACCACATCACGGCTGATGATAATACCATTTGTCACTGGATTGAACAGACGATACACTTTTTTGTTCAATTCATATCCGACCATAATACAATGTGTTGACTTCGGATCGAATTTCTTACGACGTATATGCGCCATAGCTTTGCTCCCGAAAACTCTCAAATATGAAATATTTGGACACTTTCCAGTCCAAATTTCTTCAGGCGTCCTTTTACTGTGGCCTATAGGAAGACGATTCACTAAATACGTTGCTGTACTAATAGTCTCTGCCAAAAATTTAGCAGATAATTTTGCGTCTATAATCATACATCTGGCCTTCTCGACGAGCGTACGGTTCATTCGTTCAGCCTTCCTGTTTTGCTGTGGCGTGTAAGCGACAGTCATCTGATGTACAAGACCGCAATTCTCTAAATATTTTTTGAATTTAGTGCTGTTATATTCGCCGCCGTTATCCGATCGAATGATTTTCAGCCTTCGTTTTGAAAATTTTAAATTTTTCGAATACCTCAGATTTACGCTTTATGGTGTATGTAAACATCTTGCCACTGTAGTCATCGATAAATGTAACAAAGTAGAGAGCACCACCAAACGAATTCTCATACATTGGTCCACACACATCTGAGTGAACTAGCTGTAGAAAATCATTGCACTTGCTATTACTGCTGACGAATGGTTTCCTTGTATGCTTTCCTTGTACGCATATTTCACAATGAGTGCGATGAATTTTGGACAATTGCATTCTTTTTATCATGTTACCTCCACTGAGACTGGACAGTTTTTCATGACCGACGTGACCGAATCGTCTGTGCCACAAATCTTGTATATTGGTGCCGGTCGCCTTGAATGCACTTTCACTTTTGCACTGTACCAATTTATACATATTGTCTGACAGATTCGCCTGTCTAACAAGAACGCCATCCTTACGATTTTCACAACCATTCGTACTAAAATTCACCGTACAACCGTTCTTTGATAATTGAGAAACTGACAGTAAGTTTGTGCAATAAATCGGGCACATAGAGAACATCTTTTACATTAACTGTCATCGACGATAACCTTCCGCGGTCAAGCTCCAATTTTAAATCCCCAACGCAATCAACAGGTAACAAATAATTATTCGCCACTTTTACAGCCTTCGTAGACGTCTCTCCTTTGCTTGTAAACCAGGATTTTTTATTTGTCATGTGCGCACTTGCGCCGGAATCGATAAAAAAGTCGTTGCCATCCATATGATTAGCTGCAAAACAAAGTAGACTAGTTGGCTCACTGCTTTGCTTTCTTTTGTACAAAATTTTGCAATATGCCCGTAATTATTGCATTCAAAACATTTAACCTTCTTTTTAAACGCTTTGTTTGATGAAACATGTGATTCTCTTTGATCACCGTGACCACTGTTACCTTTATGGTTTCGAAATTTGCCATTTTTGGTCCCACTTCGTAAATAGTACGTTTGATATATTTGAAGCTCCTTCGGCAGACACATGCTGCAGCAATTTTGTCTTCACAAAATCAGAAGAAATGGTAGTGCCACTACTTTCAATGGCCATAATCATCGGCTTATATTCTTCACTAAGTCCAGCCAGAAGAATTGTCGTGATCCATTCATTTGAGGCCTGTGTCTGACAATTTATGTGCCGTAGTGATTACCGTGTTGACGAATTGCTCCATTGAACTACAGTTGTTCAAGCGCGTGTTGATAATTGTGAGCAATAAACCCACTCTTCGCATGAGACCACCGTCATCAATCGCAGCACATACATTTTTCCAAATTTCAGCGGCTGTCTTCGCTGAGTGTACATATATGGCTATAATTAATCGGATCGATCATCAGAATTAATTTCGCCTTAGCTATATGTTCACCGTCACTTTTTTTTTGTAACATCCGTTTCCTTTATATCATTTTCGACATATTGCCACAAATCAGCTAATTCTAGCGTCGCCCTGGCCGTAATTTTCCATACATCGAAGTTTTCACGCCCCTTTAGCCGCTCCAAAAATCCAATTTGGGAGAAAACACTTCCATTTGCCATTGTATGCAGCAAATATAGGATGCACGTTTGCACAAAAAATATTTTGTCCACACGTAAAAATAACTTTCGTTGCCAGAATTTCTTCACGAAATTACTTCACACTTTATTAAAAAAACTATGTTTTCATCGGCCCATAACCGGATGTAATTAAAAACGATAGTTTAGAATAATAACGTTTTAATGGAAAATTAAGGAAGGAGAGAAAACAAAACGGAATAATATACACGACACAAAAGTCAATGAAACAGAGATTTAAATTATTGATTCGATATCATTTTTAACAATTCCATCAAGAATCGCCAAAGTTGTGACCGATTCTCTTGAAAATTTTTGTATTTGAAGAACTAGTGAAAAAAAAATTATATTTTAAATTTTTTGTTTCTATCTCATTTTTTTTGTTAGTTATAGTATTGTTGCGAGCTAGGGGTTCGCCGGGATTTCAAGTAAAACACAATTCGGTTAAAATAAAAAATAAGTAACAATTTATTCAATCGCACTATTATTCTTTTCGCACAATTATTCTCACTATGTGGCAATACCGCCCGCTTATCTATATCGCTTGATTCGATCACTTTCGTTCTCACCAACAAGGTCGCGTATACACGCTGGCTGTCACAGTCGACGTAATAAAAATTACTGTGTCTTCGCTGAAAGCTTCACCTGCTTATATACTAGCCGGTTGCAGTCTAGGATGTACTTGAATGTTCGATGCGTGTGGATTGTTCTAGAAAGCTTTAGAGCTTTCGATTTTGATCTTCGTTCAGTGGTGTATGTAGAAGGTTCAAGTGAGCTTGAGATCTTTCGACTTTGATTCTAATTGGATTCTAGTACATTGGAGAGCATTCGATAAGAAGAGAGATACAATCGTGTTGTTTCGCCTTATCTTCAGCTAGGTTTCTGATTGGGTTATTTTGCAACTAGGTATTCGGTTGTTGTTTTCATTATGTGAAACGATCGAGTTGCACGGTTGCGCGGTTGCCAGGTTTACACGTAACAGTATGTTAAAGTTTTCGCAAAAATGGTGTCCGAGTCATCTTTGAAAATTCATATCTTTGGTAATTTTTATCCTAGAATAATAAAATAGGGCTTATTTTAAAGGGGGAGGTTGTCGCAATATAAAAAAATACGAATAAAAATTATCCTTGAAATTTTTTTTCAACGATAACGATTTTGTCCTTTATCCTTGAATATCTCAAAATATGTTTTTTTATTTTTTTATATTTTATAGGTTATACTGTTTTACAAAACATACAAAAAAAAAATTAACTTGGGATCTGAATGGGATCGGGGTCAAAAAAATTCTAAGAACATCAGTGCTTCTCAATTACTTTATAGAAAAAGGGTCATTCCATCAAGAATCGCCAAAAGTGTGATCTTACCATCGTCGATTCTTTTGAAAATGTATGTACTCGAGGAGTTAGTGAAAAAAAAATATGATTTCAATTTTTTGTTTCTATATAATCTAAGATCGTAGCCTACCGTGGCTGCGTAGGGTCACTATTACTATTCACTACTTCACGTCATTATTACTTCATAGCTTAACTAACACATCTCCACTTCTCTAACAGTTAAAAATTGATATACTGTTCTCGTCACATTTTATTTCGATATACACACGACACGGAATAAAAGAAAACTACACTAAACCAAATCAAACGCTCAATCGCTATATTGGGTACACATTTTGCGCACGGAAAACTGTGCATGTGTAAGTGGATTGGTGACGAAGTCTGTATTTGTATCATAGGTACGTACCCCACCTATGGTAGTTACAGATAGAACATACACTCTATTTTCCGATAAAAGTTAACACAACATATTAAAAATCGGCCAACAGTCTGGGCGCAACTTTATTATTTTATGGGTAGAAGTCCGAAACGTGTTTAATGCTGAGATGCTGTGTAGGTGACTATGGACAACCTAAAAAATAACGTTCCAAATAGCCTCCTGGCTATTCCTTAGGTTGTCCATAGTCACCTACACTGCACCTCAGCATTAAACACGTTTCGGTCTTCTACCCATTAAATAATAAAGTTGCGACTGTTGGTCGATCTTTTTTTCTAGTGTTAATTACCCTACATATAGGTAATAAGTTTCAATTTTCTAGCATAAGCCGATTCTGAGATATGAAAAACCACCCCCCACCTCCGTACCTTGCTACCCCTATCAAAAATTTATTTTTCTGGGATGTCTTTATAGTAGCTCTATACAGTTTTAAATTTTAAGCTTTCTATCCTTTGCGGCTTTCGAGAAATTAAAATCAGATTTTTTTTCATTTCCACCCCCTCCCACCATCACCCACTCCACGCACACCCCCGCTTTCTCCGCTAGAGTTCTACTGGTCCTAACTCCTGTAAAAATTTCAAGATCATATCTGATACGGTTCATGAGATATAAAAATTAAATTTTTTGAAAAATGACTGTCCCCCCACCTTCCACGCTTCACCTCCCCCCTTCCACGCTTCACCTCCCCCCTTCCACGCTTCACCTCCCCCCTTCCACGCTTCACCTCCCCCCTTCCACGCTTCACCTCCCCCCTTCCACGCTTCACCTCCCCCCTTCCACGCTTCACCTCCCCCCTTCCACGCTTCACCTCCCCCTTAAAAATTTTACATTCAGTAGACTCCACTGGTAATTACCTATACAGAAACCAAATTTTATTTTCCTGGCATAATTGAGTCGCAAGATATTGTAATTCAAAATTGTTCACCCTCCACCTCCATACCTAACCACCCCACTTAAAAATGTTAACCATTTTTTATACTCTAGATGAAATCATATAGAGTATTATAAGTTAAATCCAGCCCGAAAAGTTTGTAACGCATGGAACCGAGCTTCGGACAAAAAAAAGTTATATATTATTTTGTGTTCAGTTGTGGCCAAAAACCCCAAATCCGTTTGCTGTCCGTCCGTTTGCACGATAACTCAAGAACGCGTTGGCCTAGGAAGTTGAAATTTTGTCACCACCTGTAAAATGGAAAAAGTAGGGCTAAGTTCGTTAATAGGCGATATCCTTCCACTCCTTCGGGTACCTCCGATACAAGAGTCCTTAAAACACGTATTCACAATTATTGCTCGAATGCTTCAAGTTAGGAACTTGAAATTTTGCACACTTAAAGTTTCCAATGTTTGAAGCAAAAGTTCCGAATATGATGCAAATCGAATGAGTCCTTCATGTAGCAGCCTGCAAAATCCCTTCAAAAATGTATGCAAGTTACAGAATCCACTATAACTATACGAGTTAAAGCAGGGATTCAAATTTTTACAGGAATTGGTTTTATATCAAAAGCAAGACTGAGTTAATTAATTAGCGCCATTCGTCGACTCCTTCTGGCAGCTGTCATACAAAAGTCCTTAAAACACGTGTTTACCAATATTGAACGGTAACTTCAGAACACTTTAAGCTACAACTTTGAAATTTTGTATACGTTGATTTTATAATAGTCGCAGCTGAAGGTATTAATATGAAAAATATCCCGTAAGTCCTTCATGTAGCTGTCATACAAAAAATCTGTAAAAATGTCGTAGCTTAATTTATGGAACTCACTATAACTCAAGAAATCGTTTAACCATCCATCGAGTAGCCACTATACAATAGTTTCTATCTGTAAATAAAAGGTTATGCAATAATTGTATGTGCACTCCTCATTCTCTTAATATATTCCCAACTAAAATATAAATCGGAGTTCAGTATTTCATCTAGAGTATCATACTATTGGCTTGCAGCCGATCGTGACTGCGTTATGTTTAAGGGATTATACGCAGTCAGAATTTAAAAAAAAAAAAATTTTTTTTTTTTCATTTTTGTAATGTACATACATATATTTACGCTCATTCTTCTCACAGCCGTGAAAGAGTTCAGTTGTGATCAAGTGTTGTGTTCAAATCAGCCAGTATATTTCTAGTCTAATTTTTTCACTAAATCCATTATATTATCTTAGTTAAGTGAAGTGCAAAAAAAAAACTAAAATTGCGGACAAAAATTTAAATAAGCGGGCCAGGGAGAGTCCCCGCCCGGATTATTACTTCGTGAGAAACTCAAACTCCGAAGAAACGATGTGACAATGACAACTGTGTCGCAAAATAAGTTTTCACTCCTCGCGAGTCCGGACTCCGGGAACAATAATGCGGAAGAACCGTCGACCACTACAAAGGTAAAAATTCCACCATTAATCTTGCCAGGACTTGTGAAGGCGTCCATCGACGCAATTATGCACGAACTTCAAATTGAAAACTACTCAGTCAAACTTATGGCAACTGGGTAAAAATTCGCTATGGAATCCATGGAAGATTACAACAAAATTCACAACTATCTCGTTGCGAAAAAAGTAAAATTCTACACTCACCGCGCGGCCAACGTAAGGCCTTTGAAAATTGGTCTTTCTGGTCTCCATGATATGACCACCGAAGACTTGAAAAAGGTCCTTCGATTGCACTGATATTAAGAAATTCCATGCTTCCAACAAACGGTACAAAGAACAAGCCTTTTACATCTTGTACTTTCAACGCGGCACAACTAAGATCGTTGACCTCAGGAAAACAAAGACAATTATGCGCACCATCGTTAACTGGAACTTTTACTCCCGCAACCGAACTGGTCCTACTCAATGCCGGAATTGCCAGCTCTACGGTCATGGTTCGGCACACTGTCATTTATCACCAAAATGCTTAATATGTGGAGAATCCCACAACCACTCCAGCTGCAACGCGAAAAAAGAATCCTTAATTAAATGTGCCAACTGCGGTGGTAACCACATGGCTAACGACACGAATTGCACTGCCAGAGTTCACTATATGAATATTAAAAAAAAAGATCCAACTATTCACTGAACAGCACAGTAAACACTACTCAATCTCGCGTTATGTTCAACGTCAACCAAGGTAACTTTCCAGCTCTACACAAATCATCAACATCTCCAAATACCAACAAATCAGCGACGTCAAAACCCTATAGTGAAGTCCTCAAACAAAATTTGACATTGCAACATCGTCTAGCTATTGCAACGGGATCCTCAGCCACCAACACTAGTGACGACCTGTTCACTCCGAAACAAATGATCGCACTCTAACTGAACTCATTAGTGATCTTCAGCACTGCAAAAATAAACTAGAACAGTATAATGTTATTGTAAAGTTAGCGGTATGGAGAGTGTCAACTCGGTATGGAGAGTGTCAACTCCATCAATTGCATGCTATGGAACGCATAAAGTGTGCGTATCAAATCTATAGAATTTTTTGATTATTGTGAAGAAAATAATATTGATATATTTTTTATAACCGAAACTTGGTTAAAACATAAAAATACATTCTATAATTCAAATTATGTCATTTACCGCAGCGATAGGGAGGAAGATGTAACAGGTGGAGGTGTAGCAATTGGTGTTAGAAAGAATATCCAACATTCTATTATTTCTAAATTTCAAACTAAGATCATTGAAACCTTAGCAATATGTCTTATTAAATTGAATTTAATAGTCATTGTTGCTTACTTTCCGGGAACGAAAATTAATGCGGCCAAATTAAAACTCTTTAACGACGACATTAAATTACTCACAAGGTTGAAACATAACTTTATTTTATGCGGTGATTTCAATGCGAGGCTTGGGTATTGGAATTGCCTCAGAAGCAACAAGGCAGGAAAAATCCTTTATAATGAAATGCTTCAGAGTAGCTTTTTCATTCACACCCCGACGGAACCAACATTTCAATCGATGAGAGGTAGTGATTCAACACTTTGCTTTGTCATCACCACATCTTCCTGTTCTATTTTCGATCGAAAAATCTGTTCATAGGGTACAGAACTCAAACTCCTTTTGTTTTCGCAAAACCCATTGGCAGAAGTTTCGGAGGTTTTTGAATTGCCGCAATACACTTAATGGCCTCGACTTAAGCGCGATAACTAGCAATGGACAAATTGACCAATTAATTGCGGAGCTTAACTCTAACATTTGGAGTGCCATATAGTGTAGTACCCCTAAAATCACCGCAGATCGTACATACTCTCAGCCAATTGATAGTGAGACTAAGCAAATCATCAAAATACGTAATTATCTCCGCAGAGAATAGCAGTCCACTAGAAATCCTGCTACCAAAACCACTATCAACCGGCTAACCAAGGCAATTAGGGTACGTATCTTCGAGCAACGCAACAAAAAATGGAATGATATGCTCTCAGAACTTGACAAAAACTCAAGGAAAGTGTGGCAGCTCAACAAAATTTTTAAGGAAAAAAGTCAACAAATCCCAGCCCTTCTAGACTCTAGTAACCAACTCAAATTCTCTGACTTGGACAAATCTGAATTGCTAGCGGACAATTTCCATTCTACCCACTGCGCTACAGAAAATATCGGAAATCCTAGTACTAACAAAGCTGTTGAAAATCTCTTAAATTCTATGAGAACCACAAATTGTGACAGAGGAACAATAACTTTCTGCACTCCACGCGAAATTTGTCAAATTCAAAGCGATTGAAGGTTAAAAAAGCCCCTGGAATTGACAAACTGCCGAGTGTAGTAATTAAGACCTTACCTAAGAAGTGCATAATTGTTCTTAATTTCGTTTTCAATGCATGTCTCAAATTAAGTGTCTTCCCAAACCAATGGAAAAGTGCCATCATTATTCCCATCCTAAAACCGAGCAAAGATCCAAAGTCTCGCCAGAGCTATCGACCGATTAGCCTACTTCCTATACTGGGAAAGGTATTTGAACGCGTTGTACTAAATCGGATCCAGACATTATTAAATGAGTCAAATATCTTACCAGACGTACAATTTGGTTTCAGGGCAGGGATTTCTACAAGTCACCAATTATTGCGGGTAACCAGATTCATCAGAAATTCCCTTCACCAGAAAAAATCTATAGGTATGGTGGCTCTTGATATTGAGAAAGCGTTCGACACTGTGTGGCACGATGCATTAGTATACAAATTATACAAGTTCTCCTTTCCTTTGTACATTTGCGAGCTGATTAAGTCTTTTCTCGAAGGAAGAACCTTTACTGTCAAATTGAGATCTTCCTTTTCCAACTTTCGTCAAATTCCTGCTGGTGTACCCCAGGGTTCTTGCCTGAGTCCAACATTGTTCAACATATACACTGCGGATATACCAATAAATGAGAATTGTCAAGTGGCAATTTTCGGTGATGACACAAACATCTATTGCAGCTCCGACAATCCGTCCAATATAATTAAAAGTCTTGAAGACCAACTAAATGTGTTCGGTGAATACTACAACGATTGGAGAATTAAAATAAACCCTTCCAAAACGAAATCGATTTTCTTTACTAAGAAACGTACCTTCAGGAACTTGCCATGCCGACTTTTACGCTTCGGTGGATTGAATGGTCTGACACTATCACCTACCTTGGTCTCACGTTAGACAAAAAACTAACCTACCACGCTCACATCGAAAATACAATCTCGAAAATTTCTCGCTGTATACATGCTCTATATCCACACCTATATCCACTCATCAATAGGAAATCTAAGCTATCACTTGACAATAAAATTCTAGTATACAAAATGGTAATGCAGCCTATCATCTTATATGGTTCTCCAGTATGGAACGACTGTGCAAACGTGCACAAGAAAAAGTTGCAGATAATACAAAACAAATGCCTTAAAATTATAACGGACAAACCATTCTTTTACTCGACTAAACGTCTTCACCAGGAGGCTGAAGTTTCAATGATCAATGTTATGGCTCTTAAAGCCCAATCTTTATTTTTGAGCAGGTGTCGATATGTCACAAATCCTCTGGTTACATCTATCCTATAAGTTCCTTTTGCGAATGTATTTTATTTGTTTTTATTTAGTTCTAAGGTACTATAAGTTAGGTTAATTAGGTTAATTTGTATGTAAGGTTTTTTAGTTGATTCAATTTTTCCTTAAACAAACAATATTTTCGTAACTTTACAAAGTTTCACATTATTTTCTTGTCTTGTACTAAACTCAATATTGTAGTTGCAAAGGCACCAGCCTACTCTCTAAAAAAAATTACAAACTGTGTCTATATATATTTAAGTATTATTGAAATAAATGAACTATGTACTACATACATTTAAGTATATTCACAGAAAGTTTCATGTCAAGCCGAAGTTCTCGAAGTTACACTCATATTATAAAGTGTTTTTGAAACTTTGAACGCGTTTTTCTCAAAACTGTGTTTATTAAGTCGGTGATCAAGATTTCTCGGAAACTGCAAAACCGATCAGTCTCAAATTTTTACACAAACTTTATAAATGTATTTTTAAGTGATTAATCGAAGGTTTTTTCTCGCCGATAAATATTTTCCATTTTATAGAAAATTTAAGGCCGAAATTTTGATCGGAAATGGAAATTTTTTTTTGAGAAGCCGCCATTTTGTTAAAAATTAATATTTTGCGTATTCCTTCGATTAAGTACTAGATAATACATTATACAGTAGATGCCGCTTATAGTAATCGCGGATAATGTTATAAGCCGCATTTTGTTATCAAAACAAGTTAGTTCCATTTTCCACAAACGAAATTCATCGCTTATTGGAATAAAAATTCGCTTTATGTTATCATTCGGGCCAGATTTCCATACAACATTACAAGTTTTGTGACTGTATTCTTAATCGCTCCTCTTTTTTCTTCATGTGAATGTGATCAAAAAGGCAAAATAAAAACAATATCAAAATTAAAGATGATTGCTCTTGGTTTTACATTTATGTAAACACAAGGCGATACATATCATAGATTACTATGAGAAATTTCAGTCTTTTCGTAGGCTCTGAAAACTATTGATGTTGATCTCGTTCAACAGAATGAGCTCAACTTCGAGTAAGTTTTCGAAACAGTTTAATAGAAGTGGCGCGCTGACATGACAGATATGACCGAAGCTGGATCTAAAGCGCTGTACAAGGCTGAATTTGCTAAAAAGGGAGAGAATCACCACCACAGTAAGTGTCCTGACCAGACACTGTCTTATAAGCCGGCATGCTAAAGGACGGCGATTGTCTTTAAACGACTTTCTGTAGAACCTGCCTGGATGAGGAGGAAGAGGAAACAGTATTTCATATTCTCTGTAACTTTGTGAAACATTGAAGCTAGGGTTGTAAATAGCTCTTAATGAATAAAAAAAATAATATTAGATGCTTCGAGCATTCTATATTCAAGCGTAGGAAAATAAATGAGAAAAATTTTCCCCTTCGTCTATTGTTATCATCCGGTTAATGTTATTGTTTATGGCCGGTCCCAAAGTGATTACAATAAGCGGCATCCACTGTACTATCGAAATCTTTTTTTTTTTTTTATTTTATTTTATTTTATTTTATGATCCTATCCAGAGATATCGTGGTTACCGCAAAACGCGTTTTTTATAGGATTTCCCGGCAATCAGCTATAGCAGTTTTAAAAATCATTATTTTTAAAATTAAAAAATTCCAGAATAAAGTTAAAAGTTACCATAATATATATATAAATTTTTACGTTAATAAATTAAAATATCTTTCCAGAAAAATTTTTTTTCGGCCTCCTGACTGCGTATAACCCCATAATCTCCTAGTATCTCTTAAGACAACTACACAGTTTCAGCTATCTGACTTCAATCGTTCAGGAGATATGGATTTTAGAATGTTGTTGGGATTGAAATCCCAGCTTTCAAGCGTTTTGGACGCATTGTTTTCCCCCCCCCCCACTCGCACACCCCTCAAACCCTATCGACCAACTTTCAGCATTCTAGTATAAGCGGTTCCTGAGATCTAGACACCAAAATTTTTGGTCTCCTCCCCCTTACACCCCACCCCTCCAAAAGATACCACTCGTAGGGGATTCACCCATTCTACCTATCGTAAAAATGTCAGCTTAATATCTCAAGGGGCTTATGAGTTACTCACCTTCAAATGGTTTTGCGTACGGCGGACAGACGGAAATTTTTTTTTTGCTTTTTTGGGATTTACTAGTCCTAAAAAGTGAAAATACAAAATTTCAGGGTAGCAAATTTTTTTGAAATTTCAGGTCGATAACAATAATTTATTATTAAAAAATAATAAAGTAAAATATGCTGCAATCACGTGTCATCACTGTTGACACAACCAACTTATATTTACAGTAAATATATTAATAAACAAAAATTTTAGATCTATTTTCAATATTGATTTATTAAAATTGGCCCGTCCAACGATTATTTCACCTTCCACTTATTTTTCTCATGTAACATCTCAGTCCTCAATCATATTTGCCTTTGAGTGACATCGCGAGAAATGTTTTAACAATAAATAAATATTATCCCTTTCAGAACAAAAAAAAAAGAAAAATAATCGATTCTCCGAGCTCGCAACAAAACCTGTCATCATCGCATGATCTACATTTCGATATAACAGAGATTTACATTGGCATGACGAAGGTCTCAGATACGTCGTATGAAGTTTGGCTACACGAAGACTGTGCGGTTTGGTCATCGGGAGTTCATGTAATTGGTGCACGAATAGTCGGACTTGAAGCTGCTGTCTGGAGCAGTACAAGACATAAATGCAGTATTTGTTCAAATAATGGTGCCATGATTTGTTGTTTGCAACGCGGCTGTTCAGAAAAAGCGCACATACCATGTGCCCGCACACAAAATTGGACCTTAGATGAGAACGAATTTAAAAGTCTATGCGAAAAGCATTCGTTTCAAGTCTCATGAAACTACGACGACGAGGATGAAGGCGGCACAGACTATTGATATAAAACGATGAAAATAAATATAATTTTTGTGTTTTTATATTTGAGATGAAAATTTTCAGAGACAAACAACCCTATAAATACATAATAATGCTTTAATTTTATATAATATGAAAATGCTAGGATAAAGTACATACAATTTATATCTCAATGGAAGCAACTTTTAGTTTTATGTTTTAAGACTGTATTTTACAATAATAGAACGAATTCTGACCGTGGTAAATTTTGATCAAAAAAAATGAATTATGCGAATGATGTGTATATTATTGAATAACATCTATTAATCAATTTGGATGAAAGCAAAGCAAAAACCTTTTTGTTAAATTATGCATTGGTTATAAGAAGAAAACAAATTTTTTAGTTGTAAAAATGCACAGTACATTGTTTTTATTTATTTATAACTTACCTGTAAATAACATAGAATTGAGAATTTATAAATATTTTAATTAATAAATCCTCTTTTTTTCTTTTAAAATTATACCTCTCTCAATATTTAAGTCAACGATTTTAAGTGTACATTAGTTAATTAAAAAATGTAAATTATAAAAAACATACAAAAAATTAAAAAAACACGACAAGAAACCTAAATCCATGTATTGTATTAAGTTGTGAAATTGATTATTGAATATATTAAAATCATGATACCAATAATTATTTTAAAAGATTACAAACACATTTAATCTATAATTAAAACCAACGGAAATTTAGTTGTCTTAAAAAAGTGGAATAATAGTTCAATAATTTTAATTAAAAAAAATATCAATTGTTAGACCAGCACTGTAATATATATAAAAAAAATTATAGATACATACTTTCTTTTCTTTTTAAGATATACAATTAGCAATTTAATTTTCTTATTATTTAAAATACACCCACAGACACACCGTATACAAAATAATACAATACATTAATTGTAATTGTTTTTATTTATTTTTAATAACAATGTAAATGATATTGTAGTGGGAGTGGTTCAAATGTGAAAAGATCATGTCGCTTGGAAGTAATGATAATTATTATTATTAAACAATAATAAACTTAACGATATTTTTCACTGATTTTATTTTTGAAACAGTTTTTGTTTGAATAATAGAAGTCGGATTATGCCGTACTCTAAGGGCCGTATTATTCACTTCGGGCTATTTATAACCTCTCGTTAATTCCAGTTTTCCCAGAGATTTGGTATTATTCAACTCCGGTTATCGTTTTAAACCGGTGATTCGCTGGTTTTGTAACCAGTGAATAAAGTTACCCAGGGAAAAATTTAACCGGTGGAAAAGTTCCGGTTTTCTACGATACCCAGGGATTTAACCGGCGATTTGACAAATTTTGTATTATTCACGATAGAAGTTATGGCGAGATTTTATTTGTGGGCTAATTGAAGAGATTCTGACGAAGAAGACGACTAGAGCTTCGTTAATACAAAATGGCGCAAGGAATCGACACCGACATATGAGACGACAAAGACTGTTTCTGCCGATTCCAATTTACAAAGCCAACATTTTTTCCTTTTCACCGTTCTCCACCCTCACCCCTTACACTCGCTCCTTACAGTTGTCAGCTAGGGGTGTATCAGGACTATCTCTCGTATTAATTGTAAGATACCATCTTATACAGTTCTTAAGATATAAGATGTGATTTTTTATAAAAATTCTTATCCCTTCCATGATACATCTCCTCCCTAAAAAAAATGTGTTCAGCGATCTCCTATTGTCCATCTTTAAACATAAACCACATTTAATTTTTCTGGTTTAATTGGTTCGTGAAACATCGCAATGCAATGGTTTTTTACCACCCACCCACGCCACTGACCACTCAAAAATTTATTTTCGATCTATTCGTCCAGTTCCTAGTCTACAAGCAAGTATCAAATTTCAACTTTGTGACATTAACCGTTCAGGAGATATGGATTTTAGAATTTCTCGACCTAAGCTTCCAAGCGTTTCGGACACATTGTTTTTCTTCGAATTCCCGAACCCCTTCACTCATATAAAATTTTGTATTGCAAGTGGGTACAATATCATAGATCTATGTAAGTTCCGAATTTCAGCTTCCTAGCATAAGTGGTTCCTGAAATATAAAAACCAAAGTTTTTCGTGGTGAATAATACGGCCCCAAATGCTGAAGTCAAGACTTGTGACTGAAATTATGTAAGTCATTAAAAATATGAGATTTTTAGATATAGTTCCTCGCAGCTTCAACGATTTGCTTTTATAAAGTTTATGTGTTTTTGAATTTTGTTTCCGTTAAAGTTTGTGACTAATTGAGACCCAACTTCATAAGCTTCAAATATAATTTAATTTACCACAGTAAAAGGCTATTGGGATCACTTTAGGTGGCGTAAATCCCTATCGATTGATTTAAACTGTTTCAAATATTTAGCTTATCGAAATTGCGATATTTTTTGAACGATATATCGATAATATCGGCCGATATTGTAAAAAGCGATATATCGATATTGAAATCCGACTATCGGACTCGATATTTTTTTTAAGTATATCATATTTTAGAAATCGAACGGGTTTTTTGCATTTAATCTGCATTTCTGCTTATATATGTGATATGCCAGAAACGTTGAAAGTAGAAAAAAATGTTCGATCACGGAAACCATATCTGTCGAAACTAGGTTCAAGGCACATATGCGAGCGCATGCACGCAAATCTTCACTTCTGGCGCCAACCGCCAATCTATGTAAGACGAGGCAACCAGGCAACTGTCTTGTGTACAGGTATCTAACCGCTCCGTACCTTGTTGTTATTGGTTTTTTATCTTGCTCTTTCAAGTATGTTTGTATTAAGGCAGGCGTCCACTAGAGGCGGACCGCACCGCAACGGTGCGGCGAGCATTTTTTTTTTCTACGTACTTCGTTCCGTCGCGAGTGTCGTTCAGTGAACGCACTTCCATAACAATGTATGGCAGGCGGCCCATCCGCCCTAGTGGACGCCTGCCTTTAGAGGACCTTTTTTCGACGACACATAGTCTATATCTGTTGAAACAACAAATTGCATCGACATCACTTTGGTCTCAACATGAAAAACTCGTAGTGCAAGCAGCTTCTACCAGTCAGACAGTTCCAAGTCAAGGGTCCGTCCCAAATGAGTTGAAGCAGTACCTGGATCAACCCAACATGATGAGAACACCGGATTCGGATCCAATAAAATTTTGGTTTGATAGCCGTCATTTCACACCAGTTCTGTCGGATATCAGTCAGAAATACCTGATTGTCCCTGCTTCATCGGTGTCATCCGAAAGAGTTGCGTCGGAAATAAATATTGTGGTGCCAAATAATCGCAGTCGGCTTACTGGAGAGCATATAAAGGAGCGAGTATTCTTAACAACTGTCCCAGAAAAGTACTGGTTCTCATAAGCTTACATTTTAAAAATATGTCAATATATAATATTTTATTAATAAATAATTAAAATCAAGTTTGCTCTTAATACTTTTTTCGATTTTGCCCCTTTCATCCTTATTTTTTAAAAATAATTATTTAAAAAATAACAGTATTTCTATCCGGAAACTTTATTTCGATCAAAAAAAGGCATTATTTTGATTTCATAAGTCAACTGAGAAGAATTTTCCACTTTCCACCAACATTTCCAATAGTTCAATCAAAAAACTCTCAGATATTGAAATTGAATTTCAGACTCTAAAAATAGCTAAATTTGGCAACTGTGACCGAAGGCAACGAAATCAAATGTCATTTATTTATTAGCTTTCGGTTTGCTAAAAGCCGCGTGCGTCGTATTTTTTATTAATGTTAAGTTTGATGCGGCATTGGAGTTTAATTTTCATTGGAAAAAATATTCGATATATCGATATTTTTCTCCGATATATCGTCAGCCGATATTGATATTTTTTTCAATATCGATATATCGATATTTTTTTCCGATATTAACATCCCTACTTGGGATCTCCATGACATCGGGGTCAAAAAAATCGAAGAACATCAGTGATTCTCAATTATTTTAATTACTTACTCGTATGTAACAAGGATTTAATTTTATGATGCTAGAGGCAGCTCTTTAAATCATAAATTTAAGATATTGTAGTTTAGTTCACTAAAAATTTAATTGAGCTACTAATTTGTAGAAGATGAGTGTTTTGTGATTGTTTATCCAAAAAAAAAATGAATTGAAAATAACAATAATTACCACATTTGGTACGTCCTACTAATTAAAGAATAATAGGTTAACAGGTAAAGCCATAAAGAAATGGATAGCAATTAAATGTCCTTTTTTGATAGGTTATGTATATGAAAACGGATTTGCCTCAGAAACTATATAGTCGTGCTTCTATTACTTAGGAAAAAAAATCGAATTTATTTTACATGTGACGGAAAAAACCAACAGTTGTTATTCAATATTGTATTGCTGTAATCCATTTAAACTATCAAATCATCGTCCAAAAATATCGGATCTATGCAACCATGGATGATTTGTAAAGTACCAGCGTTGACTTCAGCAGTAAAAATTTGCTCTGCCTGTAGAAAAAGGGTTCAAATGTTACCAGGAACGTCAACGGAAACTACTGAAGATGATATGTTCAACCAGGAAGACGAACCTTTCGCTGTAGAGAACCAGGAACTTATAGAACCGGGTATGGATGGGGAGCCCAGCGAAGATCAAGCGCTAAACGGAAAATTCATCAGCAAGGAAGCTGCATTGAAGTCATTACATGAATGTCTTCAATATTTAGGAGAAGAATCTTTCGACAAAAGACGATGTACCAGAGAAAACTACATTCGGAAAAAAGCTTGAAGAGATGAAAAGAATCGAAAAAAAAATGTTGGGATGAAAAGGACCAACCACTATCTACTGTGGACGAAATGATTCACGGACTGAAGACTGAATATTCAACCACCAGTGACGTGAATATTAAGGAATTTATTTCATCTTTAAGTCCTGATAAATGGACTAGAAAAAGGACAACTGAAGAATTTTCCGGAACATCTTCGTATACAGTTCGAAAGCCAAAACGGACTTCAGATTCTTATGGATATAAACAGTAAGGATTATATAAGTAGAGTGATGCCTGGTAAAACGATTTTATTTCAATCAAAATAGACGGTAAGAAAGATCACATCCAAAAACATTTGATTTTGGGGAATTTCATTCGGTATGTGTGTGTTATCCATGAAAACATGAAGCTTATGTTGGATGGTTGCGGAATCAAATATTTGGCTAAACTAAATTAAATTAACTAGCGTGTGAATACATATAGTGTAGATTATTATATAATGAAATGATAGAGAGAATCAATGGATTTTCTGAGAGTGCACATTTTGCAATGAAGTTTTCTTCTTGTTTTTTTGGCAAATAGTGGATTAGCGGTATCTCAGCTAATTGGTGTAACGATCGAGTAGAAAAATCCCGGGGTTTATTCAGGATGATATCGAGACACTTGTTCTGGATTATCTGGAGCAGTTTTTTAAGTACCTTGGCGCATACATTCCATATTGGAACGCCATACGTTAGAAAGGGTCGTATTACCGTCTTGTAAATAAGTAATTTATTTTCCTTGGAAAGCCTTGACTTCCTATTGATAAGTGGGTAGAGCATACGTATACTTTTCATGGTTTTGGATGCAGCTTCCATGGTATGATATTGAAATGTAAGTTTGCTATCAAGATGAATGCCTAAGTATTATATGTTCTTTGACCATGGAATGCTTTCTCCTAGTATGTTTATGTTGGGGAAGGTAAAGGGTTTTCCAATAGGGACTTGACAACTTTGAATTCAATTTGTGAACGCACCCTTTCACTAATCATCGAACTGTCACTGTCAATTTATTCAGTAAACTTAACATTTTTATCATGGTAAAGTACACGAAGGAACAACGTCTGCAAATTATAAAAATTTACTACAGAAATTCGGAGTCGGTGACCGCTACTTTAAGAGCGTTAACTCCGATTTTCGGTCGTAATTCTCGCCCTAGTAGACAGGCAGTAACAAGTTTAGTGCAAAAATTTGAGTCTACATATTCGTTGTGTGATGTTGCCGTGCCAGTGAGACAACGGGTTGGTCGAAGTGTCGAAAATATCGCTGCCGTTGAAACGTCCGTAGCAAATGATCCAAATCAGTCAATTCCACGGCGTTCTCAAGTGTTGGGCATCGCCCAGACCACGTTATGGCGAATTTTGCGTAAGGATCTTGGTTTACACCCATACAAGATCAAGCTGACTCAAGAATTGAAGCCGATGGACCATTTGAAGCGACGTACGTTCTCCGATTGGGCTCTGGAAAAGATGCGCCAAGATGATCAATTTCATCGCAAAATCATCTTCAGTGACGAAGCTCATTTTTGGCTCAGTGGGTTCGTCAATAAGCAAAATATGCGTTATTGGTCCGGTGAAAATCCACATGTGCTTCATGAAAGACCACTTCATCCACAAAAAATAACTGTTTGGTGCGGTTTGCATGCTGGCGGCGTCATAGGGCCATATTTTTTCGTCGACGATAATGATCGTCACGTTACTGTGAATGGTAATCGTTATCGCGCCATGATTACCGATTATTTTTGGCCCGAATTGGAAGATATGGACTTGGACAACATGTGGTTTCAACAGGACGGTGCCACAAGCCACACAGCACACGTTACAATCGATTTATTGAAGAGTAAGCTTGATGAGCGTGTTATCTCAAGAAATGGACCAGTCGATTGGCCGCCTCGTTCGTGCGATTTAACGCCTCTGGACTTTTTTCTTTGGGGCCACGTCAAGTCGTTGGTCTATGCCAACAAGCCGACGACGTTGGAAGAGCTCAGAGCCAACATTGAACACGAAATAGCAGCCATTTCGGCCGAAATGTGTGGCCGAGTCATCGAAAATTGGGTCCAACGAATCGACCGCTGCAAACGTGCCCGCGGTGGCCATATGAACGAAGTCGAGTTCCATTCATAAATGTTTTGATTGTACTTCAACCCGATAATAAAGTTTTTGAAATATCTCAAATGGTTTGCATTTTATTTTGAAAAAAAGTTGTCAAGTCCTTATTGGAAAACCCTTTACTTATATGAGCGGCGCTTGGTGAAGTATATAGCGCTAGTTTTGTGTGGATTAATTTAAATTTTCCAAATAAAAAAATATTTTTGTATTTTTCCAGCTGTTCTCGAAGTGTGTTTACTATAATTTAAGGAAATATGTTCGTTGAGTATATAGCTATATTATCTGCAAAAATTGCCCGCTCACAGCTTGTTTGCTTAGGCAGGTCAGAGGTGTAAATGCAGGTGTATAGCAGGGGGCTTAGGGAAGATCCTTGCGGGACGCCTGCTGGTATAATGCGGTTACTCGAAAGAGCAGATTTAACCCGAGTTTGGATGGATCTTTCTTGGAGGAAACTATGTAAGAGCTTTATAAGATAGATAGGAAAAGGAAATTGTGTTAATTTGTGAATTAGACCATCATGCCAAACCGGGTCGAAAGTTTTTTTGACGTCCAGTGCGATCAATCCCACCGATTCTTTATTTCTAAAGGAATTTCTGATCGAATTTGTTACTCTTAAAAGCTGGTGGTTTGTTGGATGTCGCTGTCGAAACCCAAACTGGTAGTTTGGAATTAAGGAGTTTTTAAACACCTTGCAAATTGTCGAAAATAAGCTTATTGGTCTATAATTGCAGGGGTTGGACGCATCCTTGCCTGGTTTTACTATTGGATGAACTATGGCATGTTTCCATACCTCAGGAAAGTATCCTAGCTTGAAACAGCTGTTAAGTAAACAAGGCCTTTTTTCGGAAAAATTTTTAGGAGAATATTTGGGACCGAGTCCGGGACTTTTCCTGTTTTTAATTTTCCGAAGAATGACTTTGATTTCCTTAGGCTTGCATAATTGACATGGATTCAGTTCGGGATGCGGGACGTGCACTTTTGCAATTGAGTTCTGAACTAGTTGGATTGTGCTGGTATCGCTAAGTTTTTCGGTTAGTCTGTGAGCTAGGAGTTCCGCTTTGTGTGTTGGTTACATAACTAATACCATGGATACACTGCTTGCATACAAATTACTTTATTCATATCATGATATGCGATACAAGATGGCATGATACACAGCCCATGCATGTTATATTTTGACATTTAGCTGTCAAAGACAAAATTTTTGATTTGAAGCGTCTATCAATCGTAGTATAGTGCTTATATTGTGATACTTTAAAATTAATATGAATTCAACGCAGCAATAAAATTGAAGGGAACT
This sequence comes from Beris morrisii, assembly GCA_951812415.1. NCBI lineage: Eukaryota > Metazoa > Arthropoda > Insecta > Diptera > Stratiomyidae > Beris > Beris morrisii. The sequence goes on from OX638311.1 coordinate 101,101,598, forward strand.
TTTAATTAATCTGGGACAGCTAAAAATGCATTCCGAAATTTTAGCAGTGAAGAAAAAAGGCTTCGACTGCTAGCTCTTCGTGCCAAACGTCGCAGTATGATGTTCCGGCGAAAAGCACTTTCATTGCTAATAAAGAAATGTAGAAAGCGGACCATCACATAACACACAAAAATTAAAACACGCTCAAACAATTTTAACTGACGGAAGGATATAAAAATTCACAACTGTCATTCACTGGAATTTCAGTAACAGATGGCTCTGATGGCAGTTAAAAGAAGGCTATATCAGCTAAAATCATCGAATTTATATACAAGGAAATAGGTTGGATATTATGTAGATATCAGTTCGTTGACGTACTATATGCATAATATTGGGTGATACACTGGTGATATTGACGATATTGTGATTTATATACGAGTTGTGCAGGGACGTCATTTCAGCTTTTTCTAGGGGGGGGGGGCAAGATGTTATGTTTGTATATATTTTTATATATAAATATGCATATGTTATATATAATCTATAAAAATACATAATTCAGGGGGGTGCAAATGCCCCCCCACAAATGACGTCCCTGGAGTTTTGTATCCAAGGTATAACATCATTCATTTTAAGGTCAGGAATGAAGTGGTTTTTCCTCCGAAGCAGTTTATTTAATTTCCAGAGTTTGTCAGAACCTTTACCAATTTCAGATAGTTTCTGATTAAAGCTCTAGTTTCTGGCTCTGGAGAAGATGAACAAATTTTGTATAAATAGATTATGTAACTAACATCCAAAAATATAAAAACCTATGACATGTAATTTCAAAGATGTGTTTATTAAAATTTGTGTTTTGTATACTAGATAATTGTACTATGTTCATTGCCCATAATATAATACATTGTACATATATTTTATTGCATCTATCATTGATTTTTTATATTTTTACTAGTTCAAATATTATTACTCAGTATAAAATCATTTTAAATTTCGTTCCTGTTATCTGGAAAGAAATGCATTAATCACCCGAATTATGAGTGTCGTGTTGTGGTCGATCGACAGAAATGGTATTATGAGTGTCGATTTTATTCTTTTTTTTATTCTTTGTACAGATAATAAAATTAACCTTTAGGGTAAAAATTACAAATGCCCGGGAGTACCAGCACTTAATTGTTTTGATGGAAATTAGTCATTTATCGATAAGCTATGTATTTCTTTCGCCGTCTTCGTAATTTTTCCTTAGAATAAAATTAAAGAGTCGTGCGCCTGGATATCGAGCATCCACATATCGAATCCTCATTTGATGGTCGCAAAACTGTTACCAATAGAAAATGTTGACATTGTATGATATCAAACATAATGTTACTTGCAAGGATCATATTTAAACTGTGAAATCTTTCTCTGTTGTAATGCAAGTGTTGGTGTTTCTTGTCCGATTTCTTTAAAGCAACGTGAGTTCCATCAACGAAAACCTATAACATCCGAAAATCAACATTTGTCGTAAAACTTTAGCTTGGCTTGGTGTTTTTCAGCATCAGTATACTTGAAATTAATCCAGGCTGGACAAATATATGCCTCTATAGCGTCGCATACTTTTTTTTTTAATATAACAGACATTGTCAGTTGAGCCAGAGCTATTTTGAAATCTTTCCCAGTCTCACGTTGATATCCTTCTTCTGCGAAGAAACGCAACACTGTGGAAAGTTTTATTATATTCGGCACCGCAGATGATAACACTTGTGGTTTTAATTTTCCTTCCAAATATTCAAGGAGCATAACAAATACATCCTTCGATAATCTGAAACAACGTAAAAAACTTTTCTCCATTGAATATTGTTTTAGCCGCAAATTGTAATAAATTCTCACCCATAGTTGTTCATATTCAAAGGATTTCAGAAGTCTCGCAAAAGGAAAACGGGAGCTCGGAAAGTTTTCGATTCTTTCTTAATTTCATTATGAAAGACATAATAAAAATTGATGACGATCGGTGCGGTTGATAGTAAGGTATTTATTTCCGGTTCTACATTCCGAAAATGTTAGACTCAAACCCGCACAACGAAGTCAGAAAATGAACAATTTTTCTTTATGAACGGGCGGTATAAACTTCGAAATAACTTCACAAATGTTTAATATTCCGGAAAAAAGAAATATGGAATAATTTTTAAATTATTGAAAATGAACATAAACCGTTTTTTCGTTACATTTTTCTTTCATTTTGGTGCTTAAAATTGGTTTCTGAAAAAAATAAATTTTGTTTTTAATATGTTATGATACGTTTGTCATTCTTATTTAATTATGAGGTTCATTTAAATTCACTTTAAGCGATATTTTGGAGTAAAACACTTTTATTCGAGCTCAATCTCAATTTTGTATGAAAATCACATGCAACTGCCAGTTTCTGTCTATCTTAGAAGGTTCTGAAATTTGCCAGCAGAGCACATAGTATATTCGAACATTTCACTCGTTCCTAAATTTACTCGGCTAGCTCTTGCATTTTGCTGATCGGAACTTCTACTGTTATTGGTAGAATGCAAACAACATTGATAGTTTTTGGCGAACATGGAACATGCCCGTGCACAGGTATACAATTTTTTTTTTTTTTTTATCGAACATGGTGTGTCCGGCATTTGTATATTCCAGTTGTGGAAATGGGCTATAGTCGACAAGATACCCCTCTCGGCTAATTCAAAATTTATGGAGAAGAAATTTGGCCATCGGGGAGGATATTGTTGTATGGGCTTCGATTATTCTCGGCCAGCCGTTTTGTATAATGATGAATTATCACGACTACGTTATTATGCACTACAATGCCTCACTCATTGATAGTTTTGAAAAATAAGGAGACTGTTGCTGTATCAAACTGTATATTAAGTGTGAAAACATTAGCGTAAAAAAAAGTGTTGCAATTATTTTCTATTTCTTTGTAATTAACAAATACTTTTGTAATTTTTTGATATTTAAAATTTATATTTTTGAAGATAAAGAATATGAGAGAAGCCTCGCGGGGCGAAAATATTAATAATTTTGTTTAATTTCACACTACGTAAGAAAAGCGATAAGGTTTCGAGTAGAAGGGACGCAAGTGAAATGGACCATCCAGTCGAAATATGCAGTCGGCTTGGTGAGTGTCTTCAATCTGCAAAAGAATTGAACTCGCCAATTAATAGACCTCTTTTTAATTACATAAATTAAAATAACTTCATTTATTTGAAAATAACTTAATTTATTAGAGTCAAATAGTGTGTATGATGCCTAGAAGAAACCTCTTTAAAATAAGCGCGCCTTGTTGTTTTACCTCTTGGGTGGTGAGGAAATAAATAACGTCTTTAGCGATTGTCAAGAATGTTTACTACGCAAACACAAGCCAGCAACATGAAACATTATTATTATAATATACTAATAGATATTTTATTTCAGACGACACGTTACACTACAACATGCCAATGCCATCTAAATTGACTTGGAGTGCGAATTCCTCGCAAGTCCGACACTATACTTCGCAAATTAAAATAATAATAAAAAAAATGTAATTATAAATATAATTTGTATAACAAATACCTTGTAATACAATACATAAATACAATGTTTAAAATTAGCTGGTCCGTCATTGTTGTTCGGTCGAACTTCTTCACCGGCAAATTCAAAAATTTCGTTGATTTTCACTTTTCAGGTTCCAGTTTCAACGCCGGAACGTGCGTCGAGGATGTTGAGGTGATAGTGTTCGCGAAAGTTGTTGCAAGTTACTGCGATCCGTTTAGACGGCGGTCGAGGAGACGGAATGTCGTGTGTGTCGCTTAGGTAGTTCGCCCAGACGCATCGGTACGTTTCTTTTCGGCCGCTTCGTCGGATATTGCTGCTGCTTCGACTTCTGCGAGCTCTTCGATTGTAACCGGTTTTGAGCCGCTTGACATCTTTTTGTGACGCTTTTTGAATGGTGTTTCTTTATCTAGGCTGAAAGTAGATTCGAGGTTGTAAATCGTATGCAGTTTTATATTTTTACTGTTGTTCGCACGGATTATACTTACGAGTACATGCAAGCGTCGTTTTTGTCCATTCACTTTTTCGTCATTTCTTCGCCTTGCACAAATGATATGACATTTCTCAAACGAGAAATTTCATTCATGACAATGACGGTTCCCTTCCACTACTCAAGTACTTCTTTTTCTTTTGTATGCAAGTGTATGTGCGCGAAATTGTGGTTTTCAATGGTCAATTTCAGCATTTCTTTAATTTCTTTTATGGAAATTTATTATTTTGAAGAGAAAAGGCAATCATTTCAAATGCATATAGTGCAGAATCCCACAAACATGAAAAAAAATTCAAATTTACTGGTTTTTCACCTTGGTACGCATCTGCCAAACCCCTGGTAGAGAGTTCAGTGTATCTAGTGACCCTAACCCATACGAGGTCGAGATTACCAAACCGCGAGATTACGAAATAATCTAGTTGCTAATCTCATAATTTTTTAGTGTCACCCAGTAAATTTCAATTCAGCTAAATTCAGCTAACCATATGTTGACAACTTCACATAACTAGAACTGTCAAAATAATTCTCATCAAGTGTTGGAACGTGTTTGAAAGTGTTAGAGTATTTTTTTTTAGTTTTACAAATTTAATTTTCACAATGGAAAGCAAGAAAAGGAAGTGCAGGCTCTTTGTAGAGGAAAGCATTGAACTTGGTAAATACAAAATACAAATAAGATTCTCATTGTTTTTAATTAATATTTATTAAATTTAGGAGAATATTCTGCGGAAAGCGGAAGTCAGTCATCGTCGTCACAGCTGCATTCTCGAGACGCTCCTTCAACGTCGCGCCAATCTGCTCTGGACAATAAAGAGGCAACATTTTCATCGACAGTGGAAGAAGATGATGATGTGCCTGTAAGGAAAAAAAAGAATTACTGATTTCCAAAGACGATTATTGGACGAGTTTCGAGAAGGTAATAAAAAAATGGATGCCGAAACTGAACGGCTGCAGAAAATTGACGAGGAAATTTTAAAACTCGAAAGTAGAGTTGTACAGACGTAAGAACACCGCACCGCAGTTTTGGAAGAGTTTGTTGAATCAAACAAAGAATTTCAAACTCAGCTGTTAAATTTTTTAAGCAATAAAAAATAATTACTTACTAAACTTGCTTTAAAATTTACTTACATATATGCCGGTCAATTACTTTCCATATTGCTTTTGCTGTTGGGTCGCTGTCAAATAAAATATCATCATGCTGCGGCTGTTCCCTTCTTGCAGAATTTTCATATTCTCTTAACTGTTGCATCCACTGCATGTTATTTTTATCGTTTCGATTGTTAAGGAAATTGTGCAGGACACAATAGGTCTGTTCTTTTTGGCTACACCGTCTACACTTTTCTACACCTTTCTGCACTAACTCTTGAGCGGGTGCAGAGAGGTGAAGAGGATGAATGAAAAAAGAACAAACCTATTAGGTTTGTTCTTTTTTCATTCACCCTCTTCACATCTCTGCACTCACTCAAGAGTTAGTGTAGAAAAATGTAGAAGGTGTAGCCAAAAAGAACAGACCTATTGTCATCATCGTTATCGACAGAGCCCTCTGAACTATAGCCGCGCAGCTGAATTGAACATAAAAAACCAGAGTCATAACAAACATGACAGCTCCATACAAATCGCAACAATTTTGTATAGCGGGTGCATGACTTGGATGATAAAAACCAAGTTTTCTATTAAAGTGCAAGCTTTTGTTAGGCAAAGCAAAGTTAAATAGTTTATAAACATATTTAAAAATGAGAATTAGACAAGTTTTCTCATCTGGAATAGAGTTTTCATAGAAAAAATTAGGTTGAAAAAAATATCGCAATTTTCTGCAATGTCGGCTTTCTACCATTTAAAAAATGTGCAGTTAAATTGCTTATTTTTTGAAAGGTAATTTTGTTATATGAAACACATTGCATATTGCTATGATTCTGAACATTTGTTATTCAGTATCGACTCTAGAGGGTTCATCAATTCCAAAGTTTTGTATTAAAACACCGCGCTTTGGGATAATAAAATATTGTTACGAATTCGTTCCAAAAAAGATTCTCCAATGAACTGGTATATTTTCTCGTTTTGATCCGTGACGTCACACATCACATAAAAAACGAGGCATTTCCCACGACGAACTGTCATATGTGCGCGGCCTGAGTTTAAGTTGGCGGTGTTATCGATACCTTTTTCAATACGTTAAAAATTAAAAATTAACATTAAATAACTCTGCGCTTTGGGATAATACAATATTGTTACGAATTCGTAATTCTCTTTTTGATCCGTGAAGTCACACATCACATAAAAAACGAGGTATTTCTCACGACGAACTGTCATATGTGCGCGGCTAGAGTTTAAGTCAGCGGTGCTAATACCTGCGCCGACTTAAACTCAGGCCGCGCACATATGACAGTTCGTCGTGAGAAATGCCTCGTTTTTTATGTGATGTGTGACGTCACGGATCAAAACGAGAAAATATACCAGTTTATTGGAGAATCTTTTTTGGAACGAGCTCGTAACAATATTTTATTATCCCAAAGCGCGGTGTTTTAATACAAAACTTTGGAATTGACGAACCCTCTAGAGTCGATACTGAATAACAAATGTTCAGAATCATAGCAATACGCAATGTGTTTCATATAACAAAAATTATCTTTCAAAAAATAAGCAATTTAACTGCACATTTTTTAAATGGCGGAATGCCGACATAGCTGAAAATTGCGATATTTTTTTCAACCTAATTTTTTCTATGAAAACTCAATTCCAGATGAGAAAACTTGTCTAATTCTCATTTTTAAATATGTTTATAAACTATTTAACTTTGCTTTGCCTAACAAAAGCTTGCACTTTAATAGAAAAGTAGGTTTTTATGATCCAAGTCATGCACCCGCCATACAAAGTTGTTGCGATTTGTATGGAGCTGTCATGTTTGTTATGACTCTGGTTTTTTATGTTCAATTCAGCTGCGCGGCTATAGTTCAGAGGGCTCTGCTAATACAAATTTTGACAATACACAGCAGATGTTTTAACTGTTAAAATTAATCTAGGAATGCAATGCAGTTTTTAATCTAGTTCTCTTAATCGCGAGATTAAGGTGTAGTGGAAACATGGCATTAGGGTAGAAAGTGTAACCTAGTGTAGAAAGTGAATGCAAAAAGAACAGACCTTTTGCCTGCTGGGTTGCACAGTATGTTCGCACCCACATTCGCTATAGGGTATCTCCACAACCCTGCACAGCACAGCAATCGTATGGTGTTTGGCGCCAAAAATTCTCATCTGACATTACTAAAGCCAGTAACCAGTTATCCAGTGCTTTTAGTATTTTAGATATGTGTTGTGTTTTGTTCGACCTTTTCTGACCCAATTAATTACTGCTGCTCTCGGCAAATTTCTAATTGATATTCTCAAGTTTTAATTCGTAAAAGCCGCAGAATGAAACTAGAAGGTAGTTCACTGCAAAAAGTTTACTGGATTGGACCTCCCGACCCTAGTGTTTATGTACCCAAATTGGCACATAAGGAATGCTATTTTTACAAGTAAAGAAAATGTCAACTAATTTTAATGTTATTTTAATTGGTTTTTGATATTTTTAACCGAAGGAAGTGTATATATGGGCCTATGACTCTGAAGACTGGTGACTTCGTTCTCATCTCAAGTGCAGGTTCCGTTGATTCGGATTCGGTCGAAAGTTGCGAGATAGCTCGGATAATTCGCTTGTACGAAGTGGAAGGAGACACGCTTTGCCAGGATCCGTATCAAGCCATAGTTCAATGGTACTCCAGGTAAATAGAATAATGGAAATTTCTAATACGGAATTATTAAGAGTTTCTGTATCGCAGACCCGAAAAAATTCCACACAAACTGTTCGACGACGACACAGTTTGTCTCGATTTTAGTTTAGAGATTGTCGAGGACCATCGTTCATATGATCCGGTAATAGCAGTAGATACGATATTTCGAAAGTGTATCGTCGTTTGTGGAGATCCATTGGAGTCAGCGGCATCGCTAATGCCTAAAGGGAAAAGCATGTATCCGATGTTTGTATGTCGTTATAAAATCGTAAAAGTACGAGGTGGACACCAGTTAATACCTTTGAACGACAAGAGCGGGGGAAAGGAAACATCTTTGTCTAAAACTCCAAAGTATGATACAAGCCAACACACACCCAAATCTACCTGTAAGAAACATAGCGGTTCGAAAAGGCCTAAGATAAACGAGATGGAATTTGTCGATGTTGATCAGAGTGATACAGACGAATCGAAATCTATTGTTTCACCCATTAAAATCGTTCGAAATTCTATTATAAAAATGAAAAAAAATTCAACATCAAAAATAAAAAACAAAACTCCCGGAAAAGTGGAAGTAAATGCAAACTATTTGCCTCAATCGCCAGAAATTAACCACCCACAAACGACTTTGGAAGCAAAACTAAACGGAGCTCGCCGAAATTTGAATATAAGCTTGGAGGCAAACTCGACTGCCGATTCCGATCTTCTCAACTATTCGATTATTAAAAATTCACCAAATCATGCACAATCAGAACTAAAAATTAAATTGAGACTATCTGATTGTCAGAAAGATTTGTAAGTTGAAATAAATACTTCAATTTGAATTGTAATAGTTAGAAAAACAAAAATCTGTTATATTTGCAGTAACTTGATGGATTTAGATTCTGAATTATCTACATTCAGTCCTTCATTGCGAAAAACTCGTCGCACTTCGATTGACACGCAGGTCAAAATACACGGAGCTCTTGTACGATCGTCGAGAAAACGGTCTTTGTGTGAAAATATCGAAAACACTCCAACAAGAAGTAGTCGTGAGAGCAGCGTGGAAAAGTCGCCCACTTCGATTGTAAAAATCTGTGAAACCCCACGAAGAAAAAGTATTTTGAAAACACCGAGCGGCCGACAAAGCTTGGGTAAGTAAATATTAAACCTTTTAAACTCCAACAGGAATCATTCATAAATTGGTAAATATAATAAAAGTGCGGTAAAATACTTGTAAATCGAGTGCCCTGGTAGATATTTTTATAAAGAAAGCAAATAATTAATGCCGACCAAAACGATTCCATATGGGAGTGCTTAAGAATATACCCACATGTTGTCCTATTTTCCCCAAAAATAGCAAAAGAACTCTACGTCATGGGCTTATCTCTCGTTACTTAAGCCTTGTGGACACTACCAATAAGTCAAACTTGCTAAAGTCGCTCTCCGACATTTATTGCTCTATGTGTACGCGGTTCCGAAAGCGTGTTTGATGAAGTTTTAGCTCTAGCCAGCAAATGCTTGCATTTTCAAGCAAGTTGTAAATGTACACGTATACTTACGAGAGTTGAAATCGCGCAAAAAAGTTCCGATCGGTTACACAATTTTTCTGCAAGTCATTTGCATTGGAAGTACCACGCAACATTTTTATACTCTAGATGAAATCATATAGAGTATTATAAGTTTAATCCAGCCCAAAAGTTTGTAACGCATAGAACCAAGCCTCGGACGAAAAAAAGTTATATATTATTTTATGTTTATTTGTGGCCAAAAACCTTAAATCCGCTCGACGTCCGTCCGTCCGTCTGTCCGTGAACACGATAACTCAAGAACGCCTTCACCTAGGATCTTGAAATTTTGAATCTGGATGTTTGGTTGAATTTGTAAGGCTAAGTTCGTTAACGGGCAAAATCGTCCTACTCCTTCGGATAGCTGCCATACAAAATGTCCTTAAAACACGTGTTCAAGAATATTGGTCGGACTTCAGAAGGGTTTAAGCTACGTCTTTGAAATTTTGTATGTGTTATTTTTCCAACAGTTGCAGCTAAATGTATGATTATGAAGAAAATCATATTAGTCCTTCGTGTAGCTGCCATACAAATATCCTGTCAAAATGTCTTCACTTAATTTACGGAACTCACTATAACTCAAGTAATCGTTTAGATATGAATTCGGAATTTTGTACAAATTAGTTTTTAGTGAAAATGAAGTTCGAGTTTACTAGTCAGAGAAATCCTTTTACTCCTTCTTCTACAAAAAATCCTTAAGACACGTGTTCAACAATATTTTCCAATAACTTTTGAACGCTTCAAGCTACGAATTTGAAATTTTGTAGACATTAATTTTTGAATGATTCCAAGGAAAAGGATAAATATGTAAGAAATCGAGTGAGTCCTTCTTGGACCTTCCATGTGAAAGTCCTTCAAAAAGGAAATTTTTTTGAAATTAAACACTGAATATTGTCTTTTAGGTTTGAGTAGCAATCAAATGGCAGTCCTTAATAAAGGACATACAACATGTACACACGTAATTCTACTTTATTCCCAACTACAGTATAAATCGGAGTTCAGTATTTCATCTAGAGTATCATACGATTGGCTTGCAGCCGATCATGAATGCTGTATGTTTGTATTGAGAGTTGACACACGAGAAACGTATGTACACGGAAAAACAAATAGAGCTTGCCACACCCCCCCCCCCCCCCCCCCCCCTCAAGGGGTTTAGTATTGAAAAATACTTAATTCGGTTTTTTCTCCGATTATATTTAAAACTTTTAGAAGTGAAAGTGAATTCTATATCTCATTAGACTTCAAAAATATATCGGAATTCGTGAATATGTACACAACCACTTAAGACCCCCTTAGGAGTTAGATATCGAAAAATTTGAAGAAAAAAAACGTTTCTAAGCGCTTATTTAAGGAGTCTGCAGAAGTAAAATTGATTTGATAACTAGCTCGACATGTCTAAAAGATTTAACAAAATTCGTGAGAATGTGGGAATAAAACTCTTTGCACAGACATTTTTTTTTACTCCACCTTTGTACGTCAATGAAAATCTGAACTTTTTTTGCTTTAATTACTCTGGTAGCACATTTACATATAGGTACTGAGTTTCAACTTTCTAGCATAACCGTTTCTGAAAAAAAGTTGTCAAAATTTTGCCAACTCGATTTTCGTTCGTGTCAAAATTCTGGCACGATTTGACAGTTCGCTCATCAACTAAAAGATGGTGCTGAAACCGTTTCCGCCACCATTGAAATGTGCTGCTATTTAATTTTGCATTGCAGTACAATAATTTTGACATCTCCTGTCAATCATTTGAATTTGTCAGTTTCTTTTTTCAAACTGACTTTGGTTTTTGTGATATCGAGTGTTTCTTTGAATTTTTTTTGAACCAAAGCGGATTTTAAAATTTTTTATGCGTGTATAAAATTAACCGTGACCGATATTATTATCCATGACACTTAATTACCATAAAAACATGCGTAGAATAAATTTTATTTTGAAAAATGTAAATGTCCAACAAACAGCTGTTCGCAGCTGTTTACTTCTCCACATTATTCTACACACCGTGTAGAATGATATAGTAAATTAGCGTGGCAAAATTTTGACCGAGGTTCCGTACTAGGCTTTACACACGCTCACGAGCAGGTGAAAGAAAGTGAAGTCGACTTTAAAGCCTAGTACGGACCTCGATCAAAATTTTGCCGCGCTAATTTACTATACAGGGTGTTTGGCACTCCGTCCGCCACCTTGTAAGGGGTTATTCCTTGATATATTTGGAGAAAAAAATTGTTCTACAGGGTGGGTTAATTTTCATACCAGTGGAGATACAGGGTGGTTAAGAAACCGGAACCCTCACTCACTTAAAACGTTATATCTTGAAAACGAATAATCACAAGGCAAAGTGTTATAACACACTTAGGGAATCGAATTACCTTTCATGTGATGTAACAGTCTAAATTGTAACTGCACCCAATCTTGAGATATTTACTCGAAAACACAGATTTTTGCTACGTCAACCCTAAAAATTCAGTGATCAATGTAGTTTTTCTCAGAAAACCACATTATAAAAATGTCATTTTAATTTTATTTTTTATGAACCATATTATTACCTACAAAAGCTGCATATGTATGAGTTACGATTAACATTTTGGAAGTAATAGTTAAAAATCCATGTCGCATAAAAATTAAATATTTAAAAAGTCAGTGGAATGGGGGGAAGGACAATGCGTCCGAATTGCTCGAAAGCTGAGATTGAAACATTCTAAAATTCATATCTCCTGAACGGTTGATGTCAGACGGTTGAAATTTTGTGGCTGTTTTATTGGATACTAGGAGCTTAGACCCCCACTTTTGCGCTCCACCTCCTCCCTCAAAAATTTCAATTTTTTAATATTTCAATAGACTCGACTTGTAATCCTATCTCCAAAAATCAAATTTTATCTTCCTGGTATAATTGGTTTGGAAGATATTGTAATCCAAAGTTTTTTACTCCATCCCCACATTCCCCTCCTTCAAAATTTTAGTCCTTGTCTAGGCTCCTAGTATCCCATAAAACTGCCACAAAGTTTCAATCGTCTGACATTCGACCGTTCAGGAAATATGAATTTTAGAATGTTTCAATCTCAGCTTTCGAGCAATTCGGACGCATTGTCCTTCCCCCCATTCCAACACCCTGCAACCAATCAATCAGTCAAAAAGAACAGACCTAATATTTACAACAAACACGAAACGAAAAACAAACAGTTTTCTCAATTCATAAGCGAATCTCAATTTGAATACCTAGGAAGGTCACGAAAATATGCGCCAACAGCCTTGCCTCATGAAACCGACAAATTTCCCTGTTTCGAAAATGAAGGGAAATATGCGGAATTTTCGCAATTCGCATGTCGCCAGAATCGCGGCTCTGGTTGTTAACCCATATTTTAATCGTCGCTAGATTGCAATTGAAAACGCCGGGAGGGAAGAGTTTTACTTCGGATGCAATGATCGAAAGCTTGACGTGCAATTCTAGTTTCTGTCGGATTCCATCGAACTCGGCCGCAATGTCCAGTAGGCGACGCTGAAAAAAAAATTTAATGCACCAGCCGCTAGAGAACTTTTTTTTGTATTTTCATACTCGAACTTTTTTTTTCGTTGCTCTCACGTAATCTTCATCGGTTGAGTTTTCTTCATGATTTGGATACTGATTGATTATATCTTGACTATCGTCTATTTCACTTTCTTGGTTATTAGTTTCTGATTCAAGCGTAGAATGACTCGCACTAGAAGCTTTTGGGTTTTCGAAGTGCGAATCATCTTCGGAATCGTTGTCCTGTCCTCTAGAAGCTTTAAAATTTGCAGTATTTCTCTGGATATGATTGGCCGCCGATAGTACTCCTTGTGAATTGTCTCGCCATGGCCTAGGAAGTTCGCCAAATCGGATATACTTCGTTATCTGTTAAATTAAAATTTGCACACATTGTAGCAATGTACTGCCGGAGGCTTGCACTGCGGAGAGTTTGTGGATTCTCTGCTCCGCAATCCTCTGCAAAAGTCCGCATAAGCGTGCAGCCGCGAAGATACTTATAATCACCCCTACTTGTTCCCGGAACTCCAAACAAATATGGATTTTTCTTGGTAACTCGTGCGGCAGATCTGTACTTTAGTAACAATTCGCAGCTTTTTAGTAGATCACTGTGCACCAAGCCAGGCACGGTGCGATTTAACTTTCCACGAATTGTAAATCTTGCATATATTAATGTAGTGTCCCTTTCTTCGGGAGTGAACTTTACGTACTACGGCTTTCCAATAGTAGTCTTCAATAAAAATTCTTTCTATTTTACCAGATTTTCGTCCGTGGAAGAGCTGCATGAATAAAGTGTGACTGAAGCCAAATTTCGCCATATGAGAACTTATCTTTCAATGCTTCACAATTTATTCTCACGATATTTCTCAAGTATAATTGTAGTTTGTTTATGTCCTCTCTGGATGGTAAAATTGTTTTTACTTGTCGTTTTTTGTGGTTTGGGATTCGACTTATGCTAGTTGAGTAGTCTTCCGTCAAAAGTTTTATGAAGTCTTCGATGTAATTCTGTTCGACTTTATTTTGCCTTTTGTTCCACACTGACACGCAAAGTTTTCCAACTTGCGGTCTCAAAAGAAGGCGCTTTAAAACACGTTCCAGCCTTGTTTAAGCCGGCAAGCGATTGAAACGCACTTATCACGACATCGTAGTGTTTTGGATAAAAAACGCTAAAAAAATCGTCAATATCCTTCTAATATTTTCTGACTTCCAGAAGGAACCTACCAAATTGGAGTAACTTTTGACGAATCATATCATAAAAATTAGGATCTGTGTATTTCAGGTATAACTTATTCCAAAGTTCATCATATCGGAAAACTGTTGCTACTTTATCCTCGTAGATTGTCGGAAACACTCTCTTGCAAAGAATATTACAGACTTTTGGGTGGATTCGACCGGCGATTCTTTTAGATGACTGTAGGATATTTCTCCGTTTCGTGGAATTTAGTTTAGCACACCGTCGGAAGTGGTGACGAAGAGAGCTCTTAGCATAATCTGCGAAGCATGTCGGTCATGTTGGGAAATCAATCGCAGTTTTGCAATACTTCGTATTTCAGACAACTTTCCGTTCGCCAGTGTTTACTGCGCGATTTGTTTTGAAGAACAATTGTCCCCTATTACGAATCTTACCCATCAAAATCTTTCGCTCATCTGAACCTTTGTCAAAATTTAGAAATTGAATAATATCTGCTTCGTCTGCTGCTGTCTTGTGACATACTGACTCAACTTTGTCTGTTCCGTGTGACAGTATATGCAAAAATCTTTCTTAGCTCCAAATTCGATGGTTCTTATATACATATCGATTTTGTCTGGTGCGCTGTGTCCGACTTTATTAATTAAAAGCGAACCGTCCAAATCGATAGACACATTACCGCTACAACGATTTTTCTTGGCTCTAACATCACCGCTTGCGCCATTACGAATGACATCATTACCATCACAAAAACTCGAATCGGGAACATAATTGGAGCCATTGGACCTCATACCGGAAACGCAGTGATCTTCTGCTTTTATAAGTATTATAAAAGACGTGTATCTTTAGATTCAGATGTTAAAAGTCTTAATAGTCGTAATTTCCATGGTTTCGGGTCAGGTCGGCAGAAAGAACTTCCGGACTCATGTTTGCTGGTGAGGCATAACGCCTGTATATGAAACGAAATAAAGTTTTTAAATAATTATTGAATATTCAAGAGTTTAGACTAGTGTTACTTACGTAGATAAACTGGTCAATGCAGCATTCCACATAATTTCGTCACTAATTATTTTTAGTTTTTTGGGGGTACATTATCGGTTCGATCATCATATGGAACCTCATTGTAGAAGCAATTATTGTTGTCAGTAAGGACTGTGCAGTGTTCTAAAAGTAAAGTAGAATATGACCATGTGTAATGCTTAATGGGGGCTGCATAGATACGGACCGTCAGATGCAAGTGTTACAAGGTAAGAAAAACACTGACATCCGTCGGTTTTTCAGTCGGAGTTGTTCCGTTGAGTGCAGCAGATTTGGTCAGTCCGCAATCCATAATCACGAATGAAAAGCCACCTTCCATTTTATCGTTATGCCCGTAGACAAGGTTCAAAGCCACCAACTCATTTTCCTTTTCTAGAAATCGGCATTAACAAATATCAACAAATGAAGTAAATTGAGAGTCCGGTATTCTGTACCGGAAAGTTGCACTCATTTGTGGCCAACACTGATAATCAAGTTTTAGTGTCGTAATCCATTTCCGTGCCCGTATCCAGTTCAAAATGCATTTCTTCGAGAACAATTTCTTCTTTCTTCTTCGCAGAATCGATAAGGTTTTTCATATCGTCTGAAAATATGTACAATGTCGAATTTTAAAAATTAAATTGGAACAGTTTAAATCAAGATATTTCGACGGATGGTACCAATTCCGGCTATCGGATGTACTGCCGATAAGTCGATTTTATCCATGCACTTCGATTTTGCACACTTTCCATTTCGCCGAGCTGACGATGGATCGTTTGAACTACCACGATCCTGCTCAGAAGTGCTTTCGTCTTCTAGTTGTTCTTTCTGCAATTTCAGTTTCAAAACAGAAAGCCCCCCTCCCCCCTTCCTCCCCGAAATGATTAGCTCACCTAATAAGTTATAATTACACATAATAGGATGTTTTCTTTACTTAAGACGAAGTATTATAAAAGCATTCGAAGGCTACCCAAATACCGAATAGTTTCTAGAAAAGTATCGCAGATTTTCAGGCAATCTCTTAACGTTTTCATTTTTCACTGGTCTGAGATTGTCACTGCAGTCGGAAGTCAAATTCCAATTTATCTTAACGCGTCTATTAATTAGCAAGAAAAAGCTAGAATGTAGTAGCGTCGAACGAAAGTCTGTGAAGGCCTTTTCATACTGCTTGATTAGTGTTGGTCTCCAATCTCCAACTTCATTTGTTTTCCAGTTAAGCGTATACAAAATATTGGTGTATAGTGATTTTGTGAATATGACTTCAAAAGAAAGGATAATATTGACCGATCACCATCAATTATGGACCGGTGATCGATAAAAACAGTTAAGTCTCTCTACGAACAATAATAATGCTTCAATTCGAAACGAAGGCACGTCAAAGAATGTGAACGATACAAGTAGGTTCTAACTATCAGAAGCTTATGAATTCCATCCTTTTCTTTATTATTTTAATATAATAAAGTATAGTCATCAATTTAAAAAAAAATTACAAGCAGACACTAAAAACACAAAAAAAAATTTAATCCGTCTGTATGCCGTCCGCCTTGCGCGAAATCGTTTGAAGACTCGTAGCTTCTAAGCCCATTGCGCTCATCATCATCAATGGCGCGACAGCCCAAATCTGGTCCTGGCCTTCTGAAGTCGTCGCCTCCAATCGTCTCGAACCAAGGACCGCGTCCTCCAGCTGCTAATTTTTATTGATGGCTTTGCTATCTTCATCAACAGAGTCTTCCCAGAGCTTGCGTGGTTTGCGTACTGGCCTGTTACCACTCGCTTCGCCTTTAAGAGCACGTTTGGGGATTCATCTATCTTCCATTCACTCTACATGCAGTTTACGCAGTGTGATGAACGTTGAAGCTTGTGGCCCATTGTAGAGTTGATACAACTCATGGTTGTATCTTATTTGCCATTCAGTTCCACTCTTCACAGGGCCGAAAATTCTTCGGAGGACCTTTCTTTCGAATGCGTTAACTGCTTTTTCGGAAGTTCGCGTTAATGTCCATGTCTAGCTGCCATAACAGAGCACAAGTCGTACAATAGTTTTATATATTCGCAGCTTATTGTTTTGCACTTTCTTCGATTTCATTATTGGTAGTTCCGAATAATACGTTTTATTTGCTAGCATGATCCGTCGTTTGATTTCGTCCGTTTTGTTGCCGTCTTTTGCTAGATTAGCTAATATTATACCTCCTTAGCACAAGGTGCGAGGATGTTTATATCGTCTGCGTATGCTACTAGTTGTGTGGACTTGAATAGTAGTGTCCCTTTGGTATCGACTGGGGTTTCTCGGATGACATAATCTAGTGCCAAGTTGAATAGCATGCGGGCTAGACCATCTCCCTGTTTTAAACCACATTCTGGTCGAAAGTTCAAATTTTTTCAGTGGGTAGACCTGGTGGGTGTGGGGTGTGGTCAGTTGTAAGGGGAGATGTTTGGAGAGCGTTTTAGATGAAAAATTTTCTTTTTTAGATATCACCAACCGTTTTTGCTAGAAAGCTGAAACTTGAAATTTATTTAAAACTAGGATAGTTCGCAAAAAATTGTCGATATTGGTGGAAAAAAACATTACCTCCGAAACGCTCGAACGCTGAAATCGAGATATCCTAAAGTCC
The DNA here is from genome assembly GCA_951812415.1 of Beris morrisii. NCBI lineage: Eukaryota > Metazoa > Arthropoda > Insecta > Diptera > Stratiomyidae > Beris > Beris morrisii. Next base: position 101,119,226 of record OX638311.1, read on the forward strand.
ATCTCGTAAATGGTTAACATCGCCAGTAAGGAAGGAAGAGGGAGAATTTTTGTAAAGAATCACGTCTCATATCTCAAGAACTGAATTTATACGAGAAAAATTGTAGGGGTGGGGATAGAGGAGAATGAAAAATTCCGACTTTTATATCTCGAGAACCACTAATGACATAACATAAATTTATTTCAATTTTTAACAAAGAATTCGTACAATTAATTAGAATTTCAGTGATCAGATTTTATATCTTTGCATCTGTAGTTACAATTTCGATTTTTACTAAAATTAGTTCTTTCTTTATTATCTTAATTTTAAATCCAAGGAAAAATTATAATAAAAAAACTTGCTTTTTAAATCCTACCTAACTTACAAATTAACTTACAATCTAATTTAAAACAAAATGAAAATAATTAATGAATAGTAATTACTTACAATAGGTTAAATATACAAGTATGTATTATAGGAAAGATGAAATTAGCGGGTTGTCTACCAATTGGGACTGTAACAAAAATGAGGAAAGTTTGGATTCGGCCAGTTCCTGTATGGTATAAACACCAGCATCAGCGTGTAGTATTCTAGTTGAAAAATTAAAAGGTTTATTCGTCGCTATTTTAAGGCACTTATTTTGGCAGACCTGCAGTTTCTTTTTGTGAATGCTAGCGAATTGACTCCAAAGGAGAGCACCGTAGGAAATGTAGGTTGAATTACAACTTTAAAGATTAAGATTTTATTTTCCACAGAAAGGAAGAGTTTATTGTCGAGCGTAAGGCCAAGATAAATTAAATTAGAAGACCATGAGATGAGTTGCCCGATAAAATGTATTTCGCGGTCTGGCAAATGAGTTCGCTTCCTCTTTCTCGTAAAGTATATTGCTTTAGTTTTGGTTGTATTTCTTTTAATTTTTCATCTGTGATAGAATTGGTACAATCGTTTCAAGAAGGATTCAAGCACTAAGATTATTGTGTTTGGGTTGTCGCCTCTTGTGTAGAGACAGGTATCCTCCGCAAACACGGCTAGTTCGCAGTTTGAATTGTAGGCACATCTGCAGTAAAAACATATAGAGTGGGGCTTAAACTTGAGCCTTGTGGGACACCCGCAGGAATATTATGGAAACTGGACATGCTTGATTTGAGTTTAACCGAAAAACTTCGATTCGACAAGAAAGAATGGATTAGTTTCACAAGATACATTGGGAAAGAAAAATTTATTAATTTATGAATCAGACCTTCGTGCCAAACAGAATCGAAAGCTTTTTCGATGTCCAGAGTTATCAAGCCTACCGATTTCTTTTCGTGAATTCCTTCTTTAATATATTTGGTAACTCTATATCGTTAGTGATTACTCCAGTGCTGCCGCCTAAAACCAAATTGAAAGTCCGGGATAACCTTTGAGTCTTCTAGAAAGCTTTGCACACGGCTCAGAACTACTTTTTCAAAAACTTTAGTTATGGTAGGAAGTAAACTTATCGGGCGGTAGCTATTGGGGCAAGTAGGGTCTTTGCCCGGTTTTAGTATAGGTATAATAACAGCTTTTTCCACACAGAAGGAAAGTAGTTTAATTTCAGGCAGGCATTAAAGATTAAATTCAATAAAATTATATATTTTCGAGGCAGCTTTTTGAGAATTTTGTTAGGTAGTTTGTCGTTTCCAGGTGCTTTGTTATTTTTTAGTCTTTTTATTATATTGGTAATTTCTCTAGGTTTTGATTTCCGAACGACGGCATTTTCAATAGGATTGCCCATGTTTGCTGAAATGCTATGTGCGGCATGGAAAAGGTTAGCAATCAATTCAGCTTTCTGTTCGTCACTAAATACTAGTTTTTTATTGTTGTCAAGAAGGGAAGGAATTTCGAACACCCTGCGTTGTTTGAAATGCTTGTTTAGTTTCCAAATCTTCTGTGAAGCTTTTTCAAGGGTAGACAACATTGAATTCCATTTAGTATTACGTAGCATAGCTAATCTCTCAGGTATAACCCTGGTGAGATAGTTAAGTTGGAATTTAGTGGAAGCATCTCTGGTTCTTCGCCACTGTCGTCTAAGCGTGTTCCTTTCTTGAATAATTACCTTCGTCTCATTGTCAATTTCTGGATTCCACAGCCTGTTAGTTACTTTTTTCGGCGTGGTAGATTCTATCGCATCCCATATTTTAGAGTTAAAGTTAAGAATAAGATCATCTATATGTTCAATCTGAGTGATGTCAGATAGGTTCAAAGAGGTTGTTAATATTGATTTATTTAATAGCGATTGGAATTTTGCCCAGTTTGAGTCATTGAAAGAGAATGTCTTTGACTGCGATTTTAAAACTTCGGTTGCCTCATCGATTGAAAAAGACACTGGATGGTGGGAGAAGATAAGGCGCATAGGGTAATAGGCTGTGAGATGTTCACCATGCCGTTGCTAATAACAAGGTCTAAAGTTGAGTCTCTACCATTTGTTGGATGGAATGTGGGTTCCGAGGGAGTGTGAATAAATAGGTGTTTATTGCAAATCAGGTCAAATAGGATTTTGCCAGCTTGATTAGCTTTGGCACAATTCCACAGCCTGTGCCTAGCGTTCAGGTCTCCGCATAAAATGTATTTATGTTGTAAACTGATCAGTGTTTCGAGATCGTTTTTCAAAAGTTTTAGCATATTGGAATTGAGCTTGGTGCCAGGAAAATAAGAAACAATGATGGTGGTGTTTATATCAGTAATTTGAATAGCAATCGTGCCTATTATTTTAGTGTTCAGAGGTCGTAGAAGTTTATGTTTTATAATTTTATTGACACAAATAGCAACACCGCCGCCAGTTGCATCTTTCCTGTCGTTTCTGTAAATACAATATTTTGAATTATGCAATTTATCTTACATTACATTATTTACATTTAACCATGTTTCAGTAATAAGAAACAAATCAATATTATGTTAAATAACAAAATCAAAAGTTTCAATACTTTTGTTTCTAATACTTTGGGCATTCCAAAGAAGAGCAGTACCACTAATGATGTATAGCTGAACCTTGGTATTTAGGTAGAGCTATAGTAGCGGAACGTTCTAAAAATAAAACTTTTAAAGGGGGCATTATGGTACAGAGAGGGTGGTGTTAATTTTTGCACAACAGGAAATTGGTCTTATAGAGTCCATTACATTACAATTTTTATCCTATTCTAATATGAATCTTTTTTTTCTTCTTTTATTGTAGTATATAAAATGTACTACTACTACTACCAACTACATGTAGATAATATCGAACATCACTGGTCAATTTGAAGTTCAAATTGGTCAATATTGAAACTTGGTTGCTGTGGAGTGTTTCGGATAGTAGGCATGATACACCCTAGACTAGTCTATGCCATCCGATGACGAAACAGCTCCTTCGGACCTAGTCCAACACAATCTTATAAAAACTGGCCTATCCAGTGAAGGTTTTCCAATTGTCATGTCCTCAAGGACAGCGATTAATCAACAGTCAGGGATTTCGTGTTGAGGTTTTACTCCACTGACGCCGGAAAACAACAAAAATTTCTTCAAATCAGTATTTTGTCTGCTAATGATAGAGATGGTTTCCTGTTCATTAGTGGATAGAGCGCATGAATACACTTGGAAATCTTGAAGCATGCACTTTCTATGTGGTTAGGTTAGGTTAGGTTACAGTGGCGGCCAAAGCCTCACATAGACCCACGTTGGTCCATAGTGATACCACTAAAAAACAGGAGACCCAATGTACCTATGATAGTTGCGCTTGCGTATCGATCGGTACTGAGAGCTTCTCGTTTAATTCAAAATTTCCTGTTACCGTAGCAAAGTTTAGCAGACTCTGCATGCTGTTAAACGAGACTTCTTCAAGATTTGTGAAGGTCGGTGCACCAAGAGCCTTCACCCGTCTCCTAGCAAGAGCTGGGTAGTTGCACAGGTGGTGTTCTAGCGTTTCCCGTTCCCCGGGTAGTTTACAGTTCCTGCAGAGATCATTAGTAATTAGTCCCATTCTGTACGCATGCGCCCCAATCAAACAAAGGCTGGTAATAATTCCGACTAAAGTTGCGCATTGCGCCCTTGGTAGTGCTAACAGGAGTTTAGTTTTTTCTCATTTTGAGTGTTCCACATTTGTTATGTGGTTCTGGAGGTTGATGTAGCCTGCCACCTGGCCTCGGACAGGCTTACCATCTTCTGCTCTAGGGAGTTGTGAACGACGTTAAGAGGCGGTGGTACCGAAACCGCGGTTTCTTGCCCAAGGTTTGCACCTTTTTTAGCAAGATCATCCGCGAGTTCGTTTCCTAAAATACCACTGTGCCCTGGAACCCAGCAGAGTTCCACTTTCCTATTTGAGCACAGTTTCTGTAAAGCGCGTAGACAGTTAAGTACTGCCTTGGATTTGATGATGCAGGATTTCAAAGCCATTAAGGCTGCTTGGTTATCCGTATGGATAAAAACTACCTTATCCCTTTTTCGCGATTTGTGAGCTATCTCCGCCGCCTTCTGAATTGCCAGTACCTCCGCTTGGAAAATACTGCAATTATTCGGCAGTCTGTAGCAAGAGTTTGCTGGAAGATCAAGTGAGTGCACGGCTGTGCCCACTCCGTCCTCCATCTTAGAACCGTCAGTATAGATGTTAATCGACCCCGCAATGTCACCGGTTCTTACCTTCCAGTACTCTCTGCTTGGTACGTTTATGGCGAACTTCCTGTTAAACCAGAGCTTAGGATCTGCATAGTTCGTAGTCCCTGTTGTAGGTAAGCTGATGTTACTATGCCCTTATGTACATGCTTTGAACTGGTTGAACTCTCTGAGTCTTAGGGCGCATTTACATGCTACATATTTTGCGAACAGGTCAATTGGGGGCAGAGAAAGAAGGACGCTGAGCGAGTCTGAAGAGGTGGTACAAAGGGTGCCTGTTATCCCCAGACACGCCTGTCTCTGCACCTTTTCCAACTTTTTCCTGTAGGTTACTTTGTCGAGTACTGGCCACCATATTAGCAGACCGTATAATAGGATTGGCCTATCTACAGCCGTGTAGATCCAGTGAGTGGTTTTTGGCTCTAAATCCCACCTCCTACCGAACATTCTTTTGCACGCGTAGAAAGCGATGGTTGCCTTAGATACTCGTTCTTCCGTATTGAGTTTCCATGACAGCTTGCTGTCTAGGATTACTCCTAGATGTCGGGCATGGCCATTCAGGGTTAGCTCAGTGTTACCCATCTTAGGCAGCTTAAACTGTTGAGTCTTTGTTCTCCTAGTAAAAAGAACCAGTTCCGTTTTTAAAGGGTTAACATTGAGCCCTCTGGTTCTTGACCAGTTTAGTAGCTTGTTGAGAGCCCGCGTCGTAAGCTCCGACAGCGTGCTTGTGTACTTTCCTGATGCTAGTATCACCACGTCATCGGCATAGGCTACAACCTCCACCCCCGAATCGTTAAGATCTTTCAGTGCCCCATTCAGAGTGAGTATCCACAAAAGTGGTGATAATACCCCTCCTTGTGAAGTGCTTTTATTAGTAATTTTGTAGGAATGAGCACTACCCCATTCCGACGATATAGACCTGCTTCTTAGCAGTGTTTCGATCCATTTACTTATGGTGCTGTGGACGTCTGCAGACCCCAGAGCCTCAACAATTGCCTCCGTTGTAACATTGTTGAAAGCCCCTTCTATATGCAAAAAAATTCCCAATGTGAACTCCTTGTACTCTAGCGATCTCTCGATTGTACCCACAACCTTATGCAAAGCTGTGTCCACCGATTTTCCTTTGATGTATGCGTGTTGGACCTTTGAGAGGTGGTTAGAATCTATGGTTTCTCTGATATACCCATCTAGTATCCTTTCCAATGTCTTGAGAGTAAAAGATGTTAGGCTGATGGGTCTGCAGTCCTTCGGATTAACATGGTTACTTTTACCCGCTTTCGGTATAAATACCACTCGAGCGTTCCTCCATACTTGGGGCACGTAATTGAGTTTCAGGCATCCCTTAAAAATCGCCTGTAGCTATGGAACCATTAGACTCTACGTTTTGTAGCATGGCCGGTATATTCCATCCGGTCCAGGCGATTTGTACGGGTTGAAGGAGCTGATAGCCCACCTCACCCTGCTGGCGGTGAAGAGCTCTGGGATGCCCCATGCTGCATTGCGAGTATGGTCAGGATCCAGGCAGGCCGGAAACTGAGCGCTTAAAAGGGCTTCAAGTGTTTCCTTGCTGTCCTTCGTCCAACTACTACCCATCCTTCTCAGCAGAGCGGGCGGAGTGGGATTCTTAGATATAAGTTTTCTGAGTCTTGAGGCTTCTGACGTTCTCTCGATCTGGCTGCAGAAATTTCTCCAGCTGTCTCGCTTCGATTTTTTCAGTTCCCTCTTAAAGATTTTTAGCGAGTTCCTGTATTCGGCCCACGGTTTTGATTGGTGCGCTTCGCCGAGTTAAAGAGTTTTTGGACTTTCCTCCGAGAATCTCCCAATTCCTTACTCCACCAAGGAGGTTGGGATTTTCTCGACGGTTTCCTACGGGGCAAGCCTTTCCGAAGGTTTTCCTCAGAGTGTTAGTTAAAAAGTTTGTAGTATATTCTAGCGTGCGTGCATTCTAAATATATTCAGGTACTCTTCCTTCGAGTCTGTCTGTTTCTATACATTGAGATACTGGTGTTAAGACCCGACGCAACTGCGAACCCGATGTACCTGTGATCCGAGAGAGATGGTCTATCCAAGACCATCCAGCTCTCCACACGACAGCCGTCCGTATCCGTATATAGCGTCAAGTCGAGTACGTCTTCGCTTGTTGGACCCTTATATGTCGGTGTGTCCCCGCGGTTACCGATTAGTAGGTTAGTATTGAGAATAAAGTGTAATAAAGACTCACCCCTTTCGTTGATATCCTTACTACCCCATATCGTGTGATGAGCGTTCGCGTCACTACCGACCACTAGGTTGAACTTCCTTCTTACAACTTCTTTCACTAGCGTCTGCAGCTCCACTGGAGGAGATGGCTTATCATGTGCCATGTATGCCGAAGCGATAAGCAGCGGCTGCTGTCCACTCGCTCCCTCTATCAGCGCCACCGTCAAATCGTTCGTGCTGTAATTAGATGTTAGAAAAGCATTAAGGTTCTTTTTGGCCATAATGGCCGACCGTTTCTTACCTTCCTTTTTAGAGAAAAACGTATGGTTTCGTGACGCCAGTCCCTTAATATCCCCGTTGCCAGAGATCCAAGGTTCTTAAATAAGCGCCACATCGTAGTTCCCTTCTTCAAGGGTGAGAAGTAGTTCAGCCTAAGCTGAACTGCTGTGATGCAGATTTATCTGAATCAGACTTAGCACCTTGGGGAGCTATGACTGTCCGATTCAGTATCGAGAACTGGGTATGGGTAGCGTCCGGATCCAACGTCTCAGAATCGCTCCCAACTTCCGTGTTGAGACATATATTTGTGGCGGCCGCGGTCAGGATTTCCATCCCCAGGTCCCTCTCCACTTCGTTAGCCTCGAGAGTGTTCACATTTCCATCTTTGGAATGGCGCTTCTTAAGACGTAGATAAACACTCCCGATTCCCCAAGCCATTTTCCCGAAGCGGAGGTATAGAAGATCCTCATCCTTCTCGTTTATCTGGAGGATGACCTCCTGACCTCCATCTTTAGCGGCCGGCTCATTAGCCCTGATGACCCTCCAGTCGTTAGTGGGTATGTCGGGATTCTGCCTCTGGAGCAGCGTGAGAGCAGTCTGCGGGTAAAAACCTCGGCAGAAATACCTTTGCCTTCGGTTCAGACGGTATGAGTGCTCTGTCCACTATCTCCAGCTTCGTACCTTCCCAGAGAGATTCCAAAGAGAGGACGATCTTTTTACACCATTCAAGTGTAAACTTGTCGTTGCATTTTATTGTTTTGACCTGATTGAACCACCCTGCCCCATCGAATGTAGGCATAGGCTTGTCCAAATTTTCCTCCATGTACGCCACTAGCTCGTCCAGCAGCCTCATCTCCACGGCTTTCCACTTTTCAAGACTAATCCTTCCTAGTTGGTCACTTTGGTCGACGAGTGCCACTATAAGATGACGTTTGAGGACATCCGCTACCGACTGACCTTTTGAGCCTGACGTAGATGCCTGACTTTTTGGTCGACAAAGGGAGTAGGCTCTCCTCAACCGACCTCTGTATCTTACTAGTCAGCTTCGCGTTCACTTGCTCCTCCACTTTGTTGCAGAACTTAGGGGCACTGCTAACAAAGCCCTTGCGTCCTTTAATGAAAGCTGTACCTTTGCGGATGGTTTCACTGTCCCAGCATATATATTTCATCTCACTAGGAGTGAGGTCTTTCCTGTCGCCAAGTCTCGCATCACACCTCAGCGCGGCTTTGTATTGCGAGAACGCCCTGCGGTTCTCACGCGAAGTGTTGGACCCAGAAGTCATATGCTGCTTGGTATCCTCTGTCCTATTGAACCCAGAAGACATATGCTCCTTGGTGTCCTCTAAACTCTTGGGAGACCGCATGAGACGCGCTTCTTCTTCGCTGTTAGCCGTCCTGGCACTGTCCTGATCTGAATCGCGCTTAGTATCGGAAGTGTCCAAAACGTCCTTGAGAAAGTTGGAACCAGTAGTGTGGCCACTAGAACAGCCTGATTCCATCACTGAACTAGTTATGCTAGCAGTAGCAACACCATTCGCACGACCTGCATCAATCAACGTACGAGTTTACTTCGTGTAGCCGCTGGCGACACAGGCGGTATCCGCACCCCCCGAGCCCTCGCCGGTAGTCGCAGCTACGCCTCCTACCGACACTTGGGTAGATATCCCTATCCGAATTTTTTCCTTTTTACTGACCTCCATAGTTCAATATTCGTAGTTCAGAGAGAACTCCGTTTGGGCTTTCTTTAATGTCTGCCAGCTCTGAAAAGACAAAAAGCTCTAACACCTTACGACCTTTCCTCCCCTGCATTGACGGCCTGAGAGGAATTAGCCACCGTGTATAGTGCCCAAGAGAGTTCGCCTACCAACTTCGGCCAGCAAGAGTTATGAGTTGGCGTTTCCCAGGTGTCTCCTCGTGGAGGACTCTCTACTTGGCCGCATGAGGCATCCACTCCTTGATCGAGGTTGCTGCCTCGAACAATTGTAGACAACCCCTTCGACACCCATGTGGTTAGCAAATGTCATTTTCCTGTCTAGCGTGAGATCGAGGTAGATTATAGTGTCGGATCCTGTTCTTTGATCCGACACTATAATTGTCCACCGAAGTTGATTTCACGACTCGGAAGATTAGAACAATTTCTTTTTCTGCTGAAAAATATAGCTTTGGTTTTTGTGCGGTTGACTTTTATTTTCCATCTATAGTAGAATAATTTCTATGTAATTTTCTCCTAACCTTTTCTTGATGTAAAAGCAACGCCCAGCAACTCGGACCAAAGTTGGCTCAGATCAAAATATATATAGGGTGGTCCAAATACAAGTTTCTTTTTAAAAATGCAATAAAATGAACAAAATTAAATTTTTTTCCATGTATCATGGCTTTATTAGTAAGAGTAAACATTCCCATTAATGATGGAACACAACTTTGTTCAAGTGGCTGCCTCGGCTGGCTGCGCAGTAGCGCATTCTGCCACTCCAATTTTCCAAGACCTTGTTGATGATTTCGGGCTGTAGCTCACGGGTTGCTTGGATGATATTGGCCTTAAGGGCTTGAATCGTTTCTGGATTGTTGGCATAACATCGGTCCTTCACGGTTCCCCACAAAAAAAAAATGCAAAGGGGTCAAATCGCAGCTCCGAGGCGGCCAATTGACATCGCCAAGACGGCTGATAACACGATTTGGGAATTTGGTGCGTAAAAGATCGATTGTGGCATGGGCTGTGTGGCATGGTGCGCCATCCTGCACGAACCAGAGGTCGTCCAAATCCATGTCTTCAATTTCATTAAAAAAAAAGTCGGATAACATGGCTCTGTAACGTTCACCGCTGTCCGAAACGTTGTTGTTGTTCCCACTCCCACTCACTTTGGAAATAAGTTTTCAATATTTCCCAACGTTGTTCAAGCGTAAAGCGACTCATTTCGTTCGGCGGAGGTATGATACTGACTTTCTGTCAAGATTTCGAGCGGGAAACAGCTTTCAGTGTCAAAATAACCTATGATTTAAAAAGAAACCACTAGATGGACCACCCTGTATAGCGTGGGAGTACTGATCACCAGGATTGGAACAATACTGGTCTGGTAGGTTGTCAGTACCAAAACAATACCGCTCGACAAGTCTTGACGGCTAATGCGATGCCAATTCTGGGCCGTGTAGGCGTAGCGTCGGATACTAATCGATGGATCATTTTGAACTGCTTGCAGTATTCTTTCATCAATCTGAACAGCGATTATCGGCGCAGGATTTGCATTTACTCTGCTTGTTCTAACGGTGCCAGTTTCCCTAATTCTCATGTAAAAGTCTTGAAATACTCCCCTGTCAGGTGTCCGTCGATGAGGATGACTCTGATGGTAAAGCCTTCGCGCGGCTCGTCCATTTCCGCGACACTCTCCATAAATTAACACAATGTCAGCATATTCTTCATTGGAGTACTCAGGCATTTTGAAATTATTTTTTTAATTCTACTGACACATTCTTCTTTTAGCAACGTAACTAAAACTGATAAAAATATGAAGGTAGTTTTGTTTTTATAGGCTTTTTATTTTGTAAGGCACCCTATTAAAAAAGCTTTAGCCAGCCACATCCAGGTAAAAGTATCAATTATGTTGAAACTCACTTACATTTCATTGTTTTCCTACATACTTTAAATAGTAATAAATGTGCAATAAAAATACTTCAGTACTACCGACAAATGAAACAGGTTCTTAGACGAGGTCCACTTAATGGCACTGACTTTTAAATATTTAATTTTTATGCGATATGTATTTTTACCTATTACTTCCAAAATGTTAATCGTAACTCATACATATGTATACAGCTTTTGTAGGTAATAATACGGTTCATAAAAAAATAAAATTAAGATGACATTTTTATAATGGGGTTTTCTGAGAAAAACTACATTAATCACTGAATTTTTAGGGTTGACGTAGCAAAAATTTGTGTTTTCGAGTAAATATCTCAAAATTGGGTGCAGTTACAATTTAGACTGTTACATCAAATGAAAGGTAATTCGATTGCCTAAAAAACGAGTTATCACACTTTGCCTTGTGTTTATTCGTTTTCAAGATATAACGTTTTAAGTGAGTGAGGGTACCGGTCAAAAACACTTTTCTTAACCACCCTGTATCTCCACTGATATTGAAAATTGACCCACTCTGTAGAACAATTTTTTTCTCCATATATATCAAGGAATAACCCCTTACAAGGTGGCGGACGGAGTGCCAAACACCCTGTAGTATATGCTCGTTTTGCAGTAAGGAATAATTGTCCAAAATTTCATTCGAGTGGTTTCTGAGAAAATGGGTGATGAATTTTTCACTGAAAAGCCTTTGCGATGTGCTCCACTTAACGTTAAATTTGATACGGGAAGGGAGATAAGAATTTATTTTTCATTAGAAAAAATATTCGATATATCGATATTTTTTTTGATATATCATCGGCCGATATTGATATTTATTTCAATATTGATATATCGATTTTTTTTTCGATATCAACATCCCTATTGGAAAGTGGCCGGTGATTTTTTTTCCGAAAGGCATTCTCAGAAATTCGTAATGTCCATTCTCAACAGTGAAAGCTGTTTTCGGAATATCGTCCCGGTACATCTCAATTTGGTGAAACCCACTAGCGAGATCCAAAGTTGCAAACTAATTACACTTCCCTAGATTGTCGAGAATGTCACTAGTGCTAGGATTGGATAGCGGTCGTAAATGGTTTTGTCGTTGACTTTTCGATAGTCAACTACAATACGCCATTTTTTTGATAAACGCTTTGCTGCAACATGTTTTGAATCTGGCAGTTTACTTCGGCTTTGTGTACAAAAGGGTAACGGTAGTTCTTTTGATAAACGGGTATTTCGTCGATAGTCTTAGTACGAAGTTTTATTTGATTTGTAAGATGATCTGTATGAAAAATACGACAACTTTTTGACATAACGATAAGATTGCTCATTTTACTTAAAAAATAATAAAGTATTGTGATCGACCTAAAATTTCAAAAAAATTTGCTACCCTGAAATCTTGTATTTTCACGTTTTAGGACTAGTAAACCCCAAAAAAGCAAAAAAAAAAAAAGTCCGTCTGTCCGCCGTAGACGCCGTCCGCAAAATCATTTGAAGGCGCGTAGCTCCTAAACCTGTTGAGATATTTAGATGAAATTTTGATGGTGGGTAGAGTGAGTGAATCCCTCCGACTGGTATCTTTTAGGGGGGTGGGGTATGAGGAGGAGGAGACGGGAGCGTTTTAGACGAAAAATTTTGGTTTCTAGATCTCAGAAACCACTTATGCTAGGAGGCTGAAACTTAGAACTTATGTAGTACTATGATAGGGGACTCATTTGCAAAAATGGTCGATAGGGGTTGAGCGGTGTGAAAGTAGGGGGAAAAACAATAAGTCCGAAACGCTTGAAAGCCGGGATTGAAACATTCTAAAATCGATATCTCCTGAACAATTGATGTCAGAAGATTGAAACTTTGTGGTTGTTCTTAGGGGTACTTCAAGATTAGACAAGGGCTAACATGTTTAAGGGGGGTGGTGGGGGTGGGTGTTGAAAAACTTTGGATTACAATATCTTCCGAACCAATTACACCAGGAAGATAAAATTTAGTTTCTGTATATGGGATCACAAGAGGAGTCTACTGAAAGTAAATTTTTTGAGGGTGAGGTGAAGCACGAAAGTGGCGGGATAGCAATTTATCAAAAAATGTAATTTTTATATCTCAGAAACCGTTTCAGATTTGATTTTGAAAATTTTACAGGAGTTGTGGTCGGTAGACCTCTAGTAGGGAAAAAATGTTGTGGGTGTGAGTGTTGGGTGAAAGGGGGTAGAAGGGAAAACATTCTGATTTTAATTTCTCAAAAACCGTATGAATAGAAAGCTTAGGATTATATAGAGCCACTATAGAGACATCCTAGAAAATTGTTGATGGGGGTAGCAAGGTGCGGGGGTTAGTGGTGTTTTTTGTATCTCAGATACGGCTTATGCTAGAAAGTTGAAATTTAGTACGTATATGTAGATGTGCTATTAGAATAATTAAAGCAAAAAAAAGTTCAGATTTTTATTGACGATCAGAGGTTGAGTAAATAAAATGTCCGTGAATCCACATTTTCACAAATTTCGTTAAATCTTTTAGACATGTAGAGCTATCAAAGCAATTTTACTTCTGCGAAACACTCATTAGGAGGGGAATGAGTTTAAGCCTCGCGCTCGTACAAGTCTCATTAGGTTTGCTGCGATGAGTATCATGATGAGCTCATCAATGAGTTCATCGATGTTGGTCTACCATCATACTGACTTCAAACTCCCTCTTCACTGAGTGCACGTATAGCCATCTCGTTCTTACTCATTCCAATTTCAAATACAATGCGCGATAGGAGATCTCTCATGTCGAAGAGTGCGGATGAGATGGTCAGATGCATTTCAGTACGAGTAAGACAGAAATGCGAATATCTCACACGTATTCACAGATAGCAAGTACATAGCTGAACTTGTTCCCAAGTGATAATCTTTTTTCAGCGATAAATTTCGAAGTGTTCGCTGTCTCTTCATCGCCTCTTCATCGATGTTTGGTTTCTAGGGAAGGGAATTTAATACAAGGCAGATTGTATGAGCTGGAGCTAACACGAGTCAGGTATACTGATGTATATCTTGTAGAAAAGGTTCTAAAAATGAGGGGAAATAAAGTTTACGTGAAATGGCTTGGTTTCTCTTCGCATCATAACTCTTCGATTGATATAAAAGATGTCTTGTAAAACCCTGAAACTTCAGTAACGCTGTTAACCTTAAAGCGCGAATATGATCGTTTAAAGACGTTCAACAACTTATCTATTGACAAAAGGAAAGCACAGAAACTTGCAAAAAGTGGTTTTTTCTATCTGAAGTATTGGATTTAATATTATGTAGAGATAGAATTGTCAATAAAAGATTTTAAGTCTGAAAGAATTTGTTTAATTTCCAACCTCATTCCAGAGATCCCAGCCTAAAACCTCTTAATAATATCTATTTAACACCCGATAATCGTCACTCAGTGCAATGAAAGCGAGCGAGAAAAATATAATATACATGATGAACTATCCACATAAAAAATTTAAGTAACGAAGTTCATTCATTATACTACACATTTTTTATTTCCTTAATAATACACCTAACACATCATTAAAATATAGCATCGTCATAAAACGTAAAATCCGACAAACGAAATCAGATGTCGAGATAAAATATTTCTGGTTTTCTTTTGCAGCAGAATGTACTGCAGAAAATATCCATCGCCGATTAACTACAATAAGAACAAGTACGAAACACATGAGATCGTCGCAAAGAAAAAACCAGTTCGAAGCACATGTTAATAACAAACTTTCCGCCATGATACAAGGTGAAAACAAACTCTTACTAGTTTAACCAGATGCAAGTATAGCTATCCTGCAGCAAAATGCATATACACTACATCTCATCCAACCCATTCACATCTTCATGGTTCTACAAAACAAGAAACATGCCGATTTCCTGTTTATTTCCAGACAAGGCAGATGCAAGATAGCTATCCCATTTACACTTCCATCACTCTAAAAAACAAACAAATGGCCTCATTCTGAAAGAACCAATCAGAATAAAGCAGATTTCCTGTTTTATCTGACCTAATTTCCAAAGACCATACCAGCTGGTCAAAACGGCCGTGATACAACAACACTATTTCCATTTATTTTGACCACACTTCAGTATTGCTGTTCTGTTCTGTTCTGTATAATGCTAAAATCATATTGAAGTGTGGTCCTTACTACTGGGAACGATTTCCGCGGTAGCTGTATATGTTTACACGTATAGTTTGTAACAGAACTATACGTGAAATATTTACGATGGTTCTACGCATAATTTTTCGGGTGTTTGTTTATACGTAAAATTAATATTCCTTTGGCATACAAAAGAGATATAACTCTCCCAATTGTGCATAAGCTTTGATTTAGGTAGAACATTATGTTCTGACATATTTTCATTTCTGTATCTTATATACAGAAAGAAAGAATACGGCTCTTTTTTTACGCTTTTTTTGGGAATTTTTTTTGGCCAAGTTAATAAAGATACAACTGTGAAATTTTTACCAGATATTTATGCACATTTAGAGAACACTTTACAATTTTTTCAGCCCGAAATTGTCGCTCATTGCTGAGGTATACGGCAACTTAGCCATAAAAAAATCAAACGGCATTTTAATCTGTGAAGTTTGAACTAGTTTCGGAACTAGGATTATCAAAAAATATTGAAAGGTGAATTTTTAGCAACTTGTTGAACTCTTTATCGTCAATTTTGGTGTTTTTTACGACTTCTTCAGCTCGACAAAAAAAACGGCTTGATGAATCACAATTATTTTAGTTTGCAATGTATCTATGTACATGAGTACTGAATAAGTTCATCGATTTTTTGAACCAGTCACATGGGATGACCCCCTTAAGCCCTGTCGCGTATAACATAGAGCTAGTGTCAAATTTCGGCTCCTTATCTTCCAAATTTAAAAGAGTACATGAGTACTGAATAAGTTCACTAAATTTCAAAGGAATTCGTTCGATAGATTTCGAGATATCGTGTCTACCGATTTGAAAAATACCGTTTTTGAGAAAAACGCGACTAAACTGACCATTATATTCGTAACAGCAAAGGAGTTTAGAGAATATAACGGCCTGTAACTTCCGAACGGCTTCGAATATCGGAAAATCACTTCGCCCACATATTCTATACTATATTTGGATGCAATTAATGCAAAAAAAATCTATTTTTTGAACTAGTCACACGGGATGACTCCCTTAAGCTCTTTCGCGTATAACATAGAGCTAGTGTCAAATTTCGGCTCCTTATCTTACAAATTTAAAAGACAGAACTGAAAAGAAATTATAACTTTAAATGATTGTAAGCCTGAAAATAAATTGAATCGTAAAAACAAAACGCACCAATACAGTTCGATTAGTTTTGATAAAATTTAATGTCTTTCTTCTCGGAACAAAAAATAACTGCGCACTCTTCTCTCGCAACGTTATCATTGGTGATATAAATCGACGAACAGCCAAACGTCACTGATAAAAATTAAGAAGCTATGCGTCGGAGCTAAAATTTAATTTTCAATAAATGTTATACATGCATGCGGTGCCATTGCGATGTATAAACCTAATCGGTTTGGCCGTAATAAATGTGTGGTATCACATATGATACTGCAACATTCTGAAATAAATACAAATTTATTTCAGTATACCACAAGGTTCCGCACAATACTCGTATGTGAAACTTTTCTCAGTCTCTACCCACCAAACATTTTAACTCGTATGTAACTTGCCGGCGGCTTATAGTAGGCAAGCAAAACCCTTGCGGCAACAGTTGCAAAAGCCTCGAAAGTAAGTTATACGGCGGACTAAAATGCTTCTTGCCGGTAAGTTACAAATGGCAACTCAAACGCAAGTTGCCTCATTATCGCTTTGAGCAAGGGTAGTTTATCAGTGTCCTTGCTCAAAACGATAATTTGGCAAGTAACTTCTAAGTGGCGAATTTAGACTTGGCGGCAAGAATTCTTGCCGGCAATTCTAAAATTTATTTTGCTCACCGGTTATTAAAAATCACTTTCACTCGTACCAAAAAATGCAATAAATAATACAATAGTTAGCACTCACAAGTGTTCTTTCCGACTGATGCGCAACTAATAAATACCTAATGAGAATATGCAATATGGATATCTATCCATTTGAAAAAAGCGTGCAATTTCTAAGGGCTAAAAAAATGTTATCCTTACAAATTGCAATCGTTTTGCAAGTATTTAGCAAGAATTTTTAAATCATTGTCTGTGGCGATTACAATTCGATGAAAAGGCAAGCTGATCGCATTTTATTTCCCCTTGCCTAATGCTTGCTACCAGCAAACCCTCGCCAATATGTTTGCTGGTTAGCTTCTTGTATAATACAGTTTTTTAATTATGCTAATTATTTCCCAGCTGGAACACCCAAGCGCAACATCCAGCTTTCAAACATAGTCGAGGAAGTTGTCTTCAATGGAAATTCATCACTGGCCGAATCAAATAGAACTAATACCCCTCGTCGCAGTAGGAAAATCAATAACGTCGATTATTTAGATGATGAATCGAATACGCCTAGACGTAAGACTCCATCATCCAGTAGCAAATCGACCACAATGACTCCAACGCAAAAATTGAAATTAATTCGTTCAGGCGCGATAATGCCGACAATCGACGCACGTGAAAAATCTTCAGGTCGCCGTAAGTCCGATCTTCAAGTGGCTCGCGAACGTCTGCATGTTTCGGCTGTACCGCAGAGTCTTCCTTGTCGCGAGCAAGAGTTTCACAATATTTACACCTTTCTCGAGGGTAAAATTCAGGATCAATGCGGGGGATGTATGTATATTTCGGGCGTACCCGGTACGGGAAAAACTGCAACTGTAACAGGTGTGATTCGTAGTCTAAAACGTGACGTTGAATTAGATAACGTGCCAGAATTCGATTTTATCGAAATCAATGGAATGCGGTTAACAGAACCGCGCCAAGCTTATGTTCAGATCTACAAGCAATTAACTGGAAAGACGGTTACATGGGAACACGCTCAATCGTTGTTGGAAAAACGTTTTACTACTGCTGGTCCGCGGCGTATGACAACAGTTTTACTAGTTGATGAATTAGATATTTTATGTAATCGACGACAAGATGTAGTTTATAATTTATTGGATTGGCCAACGAAATCAACAGCTCGGTTAATTGTGGTTACAATTGCAAATACTATGGATTTACCAGAAAGGATGCTCATGAGTATGATGATTTTAAATTATAATCAAAATTTTGAATAATTCTAATACAAACACTCAATTTTAGGCAAAGTAACATCACGATTAGGACTTACTCGACTAACATTTCAACCGTATTCACATAAGCAGCTCCAGGAAATTGTCACAGCTAGACTTAGCGATTCTCAAGCATTTAAAGGCGATGCAATTCAATTAGTTGCGAGGTAACTTAAATGTCAGTTCTTGCGGTGAAATTATTTACCTTTATGTGTTGTATAGAAAAGTTGCGGCAGTGTCCGGTGATGCACGGCGAGCATTAGATATATGTAGACGTGCTACAGAAATTGCCGAAGAAAGTACTAAAGAAAAAACGGTTTCAATGTCTCATGTTCAACAGGCTTTAGGCGAAATGATTTCCAGTGCCAAAGTTCAGGCAATCAAGAATTGCTCCAAACTAGAGCAATTGTTTTTACAGGCTGTAGCTGCTGAGGTGAGTTCTTTTATTAGAAAATGTAAATGCTAAGTTTGGCCAACTGTGTTGTACGGTCTCATATATTTCAATGGATAAATTTTACTAAAAATTAATTGAAATGTCCGTTTAGCACGCTGTGACTCCAATGCCTATTCTGTATTATACTCTTTATGTTTGATTATTATTGTTGAATGTCCCATTTTGCTTTTAAATATTTTGGATTAGTGAGTTTGAGTGTTCGAACAATGCGTGAAGTCCGTGTTGTAATTAGACTGTAGAACATGGAACCTAGAGTCTTACTAGAAAATTGTCAACCAATGTCTTTAAGGCATCTTAGGATATACTGGCCATATGTTATCTTCCAAAACGATCTTTGGAGGACGACCGAAATTCAGAGACGAAAGTGTCGAATGATCTTTTACATACTTTGAGCCAGAGCCAAATTTTAAACTCCAAGCAGGCTCTGGATTGGATTTCGCAAAACGGCGTGTGGTGGGTCGGAAGGAAAATTTACATTTAGAAATTTTTTTAAAGACAGTGTAAACTGTTGGCTGCTTAGTACTGATCTCGAATTTTTCCTTGGGTAATTTCTATGCTCTAGCGTACCGCTGAAAAAATCGAAACAGAAAAATTTTTCTTGAACATTTCTTGATAATTTTACTTTATTATTTTAATAATAAAGTAGGTATTGTTATCGATTTTAAAAAATGAAAAAAAAAAAAAAAAATTGCAACCCTGAAAAATTTTGTTTACACTCTTCATGACTAATGATGATGCTTAAAATTTTTAAACACCAAAAAAGCAAAAAAAATATGTCAGTCCGTCTGTGCGCCGTCCGTCGTACGCAAAATCGTTTGAACACTTATAGCTCTCAAACCCTATGAGCTATTAAATTTAAATTTTTTTTCTGAATAAACTGGGTAAGCCCCTTGAAGTGACCATTTTTTGAAGGGTGGGGGTGTGGGGGGAGATTTAGTTTTCTACATCTCAGCAACTGCTTATGTTAGGAGGCTGAAACTTGGAATCTATATAGATCATCGATAGTGGACCCATTTGCAAAACTATTACTGATATGGGTGAAGGGGTGTGGTTAGGGGGGGGGGGGGGGAATAATAATGCGTCCGAAACGCTCGAAAGCCGAGATCGAGACATTGTAAAATCCATATCTCCTAAACGGTTAATGTTACTAAATTAAAACTTAATGAACACTTGTAGGTATACTAGGAGAATAAGTCGGATACAAATTTTTGTGAGTGGGCAGTTATGTGCGGAGGTGGGGGGTGAAAAATTTTAGATTACGATATCTCACGAACCAATTGCACTAGAGAAATAAAATTCGGTTTCTGTATAAAGGTTGATAAATAAAGTTTGCTGAAAGCAAAATTTTTTAAGGGGCGGTGGAGCATGGAAGTGGAGGGGATAAGAATTTTTTTCAAAATCACCTCTCACATCTCAAGAACAGTGTAAGATAGATGCTTAAAATTTTTACCAGAAGTAGGCATAATAGACCCCTAGCAGATAAAAAATTTTGGGGTTGAGGGTGAAAAGGAAAAAAGTTCCGATGTTTATATCTCGAGAACCTATTATGATATAAAGCTGAAACTTGGTATTTGGATAGAGCTATAGTTGTAGCATGTTGGAAAAATATAATTTTTTATAGGGGTGGCATGGTACGGGGGTGGAGGGTGTTTTTCCTAACTATAGAGCGGCTTATGCAACACAGTTGAAACTTGGTATGGATATGTAAATCAACTAGAAAAGTAATTTTGATTAAAAAAATGCAAATATGTATTGGCGTTCGGAAGGGGGAAAAAATTATCAGTGATTTTCGTCATATCTATTAGGCCTTCCCAAATATTGAATTCATTTTTATACTCTAGATGAAATCATATAGAGTATTATAAGTTTAATCCAGCCCAAAAGTTTTTAACGCATAGAACCGAGCCTCGGACGAACAAATTTTATATATTATTTTGTTTATTTGTGGCCAAAAACTCTAAATCCGCTTGACGTCCGTCCGTCCGTCTGTCCGTTAGCACGATAACTCAAGAACGCCTTCACCTAGGATCTTGAAATTTTGAATCTGGTTGAATTTTTAAGGCTAAGTTCGTTAACGGGCAAAGTCGTCCTACTCCTTCGGGGGGCTGCCATACAAAATGTCCTTAAATCACGTGTTCAAGAATATTGACCATTAACTTCGGAACGCCTAAAGCTACGACTTTGAAATTTTGTATACGTTGGTTTTTCAATAGTTGGAGCAAAATGTTTGATTATGAAGAAAATCCTATTAGTCCTTCGTGTGGCTGCCATACAAATATCCTGTTAAAATATCTTCATTTAATTCACGAAACTTACTATAACTCAAGAAATCGTTTAACCACGAAGTTTAAATTTTGTACAAATAAGATTTGAGTAAAAATGAAGTAAGACTTCGTTTCTCAGTGAAATTTCTTTACTCCTTCGAATAGCTTCCATACAAAAAATCGTTAAAAAGACGTGTTCTAGAAAATTTGTCGATGGCTTTAAAACCATTTAAGCTACGATTTTGACATTTTGTACATATTAATTTTTGAATGGTTCCAAGGAAAAGGGATGCGGCTGAATTCGTGAAAATGTATACAACTCCTTTACACCACCTTGGTGATCAAATTTCAAAAAATTCGTATAATACTATACGAAACGTATAATACTCTAGATGAATACTGAACTCCGATTTATATTGCAGTTGGGGATAAAGTAGAATTACGTGTGTGCATGTTGTATGTCCTTTATTAAGGACTGCCATTAGATTGCTACTCAAACCTAAAAGACAGTATTCAGTGTTTAATTTCATATCTTAAACTGGGTAAGTCATCGAAAAAAAATGTCCTTTTTGAAGGACTTTCACATGGGAGGTGTAGGAAGGACTCACTCGATTTCTTACATATTTATCCTTTTCTTTGGAACCATTTAAAAATGAACGTGTACAAAATTTCAAATTCGTAGCTTGAAGCGTTCAAAAGTTATCGAAAAATATTGTTGAACACGTGTCTTAAGAATTTTTTTTATGGAAGGTACCAGAAGGAGTAAAAGGATTTTGCTGATTAGTAAACCCGAACTTTGTTTTCACTCAAAACTAATTTGTACAAAATTCCGAATTCATAGCTAAAAGATTACTTGAGTTATAGTGAGTTCCGTAAATGAAGTGAAGACATTTTGACAGGATATTTGTATGGCAGCTACACGAAGGACTAACAGGATTTTCTTCATAATCACATATTTAGCTCCAACTATTGGAAAATTAACACATACAAAATTTCAAAGTCATAGCTTAAACCCTTCTGAAGTTATCGACCAATATTCTTGAAGACGTGTTTTAACACTAAACCTACCGATACTTCATGTATACCTATTCCTACCACAGCGGGTCAAGTGACCCGTCTTTAAAATGTTATATATATATTATACTATGTATAGTGAAAAATGTAGCACAATTTGGTACATGAATTAAGCAATTTTTCCAAATAACGATTCAAAAATATTTATTTATTATATTTAAAAATGTGATAATGTTATTTAGAAGAAATTCTGACAAAAAGTTTAAAATGGGTCATTTGACCCGTCGTGGTAGGTTTAGTGTTAAGGACATTTTGTATGGCAGCTACCCGAAGGAGTAGAACGATGTTGCCCGTTAACGAACTTAGCCTTACAAATTCAACCAAACACCCAGATTCAAAATTTCAAGATCCTAGGTGAAGGCGTTCTTGAGTTATCGTGTTCACGGACGGACGTCAAGCGGATTTGAGGTTTTTGGGCACAAATAAACAAAAAATAATATATAACTTTTTTTCGTCCGAGGCTTGGTTCTATGCGTTACAAACTTTTGGGCTGGATTAAACTTATAATACTCTATATGATTTCATCTAGAGTATAATAAAAACATTTTTACATTCCTTTTACATATAAAAGGGATATGAGTCTCCCGATTGTACATTACCTTTTATTTAGCTATAATATTATGTGCTGATACATTTTCATTTCTGCCCCTAATATACAGAAAGGAAGAATACGAAATTTGACTTATTTAGTCCTGTCGCATATAAAGCCTAGTACGGACCTCGGACCAAATTCTGATACATTTTCATATCTGCCCCTAATATACAGAAAGGAAGAATACGAAATTTGACTTATTTAATCCTGTCGCATATAAAGCCTAGTACGGACCTCGGACCAAATTCTGTCACGCTCTTTCACTATAAATCTCTACACGGTGTGTAGAATAATGTGAAGAAGTAAACAGATGCGACCAGTTGTTTGTTTAGCGGTTACATTTTTCAATAATATCGGGGGCAGGTGCGGTGTTAATGGGGAGAAGAAGGGGTTAATTTACTTCGCAGCTGGCAAATGAATGGTTGAAAACCATTCTACACCGGTGGCAAGGAATGGGGAATCAATTACAAGATTTGAATATTGTTTGCTACAATGCCCCATGCCATGCGAGATTGGAGGTGGCCATCAGAGAGGTGAATGAGCATGGTACTGCAAACTTGCTACGTCTTTCGCCATATTTTGCAATGCTTAATCCTGTTGAGTATATTTGGTTGAAAATTAATAGCTATGTAAAAGGACACTTGCAGCTACCAAATGTCACTGGCCAAGGCATTGGTGAACAACAATAGCTGGTGGTGACTGTGCTCGGGCGGCGCAGCATACTACCACTTTTCATGCCAAAGCTTTGGCATTGGATGATATGCAAGTGGGAAATTAAGTTTAAATATTTCGATTATCAATTTAAATGTTAAGTTATATGTGTTCTGAAATTCAATTCATATACTCTGAAATACAATTTACGTTTTCTGAATTCAATTTTACGTATTCTGAAATACAATTCACTATTCTCAAATACAATTTACATAATCTGAAATTAATATTATACAGGTTGTTTGGCACTCCGTGTGCCACCTTGTAAGGGGTTATTCCTTGATACATTTGGAGAAAAAAATTGTTTTACAGGGTGGGTCAATTTTCAATATTAGTGGAGATACAGGGTGGTTAAGAAAAGTGTTTTTGACCGGTACCCTCACTCACTTAAAACGTTATATCTTGAAAACGAATAATCGCAAGGCAAAGTGTTATAACTCGGGAATCGAATTACCTTTCATTTGATGTAACAGTCTAAATTGTAACTGCACCCAATCTTGAGATATTTACTCGAAAACACAAATTTTTGCTACGTGAACCCTTAAAATTCAGTGATCAATGTAGTTTTTCTCAGAAAACCCCATTATAAAAATGTCATTTTAATTTTATTTTTTTATGAGCCGTATTATTACCTACAAAAGCTTCATACATATGTATGAGTTACGATTAACATTTTGGAAGTAATAGGTAAAAATACATATCGCATAAAAATTAAATATTTAAAAGTCAGTCCATAAAGTGGACCACGTTTAAAAACCTGTTTAATTTGTCGGTAGTACTACAGTATTTTTATTGCACATTTATTACTATTTAAAGTATGAAGGAAAACAATGAAATGTAAGTGAGTTTCAACATAATTGATGCTTTTACCTGGATGTGGTAGGTAATACTGGGTGCGATACTATGCCTTTTTTAATAGGGTACCTTACAAAATAAAAAGCCTATAAAAGCAAAACTACCTTCATATTTTTATCAGTTTTAGTTACGTTGCTAAAAGAAGAAGGTGTCAGAAGAATTAAAAAAATAATTTCAAAATGCCTGAGTACTCCAATGAAGAATATGCTGACATGATGTTAATTTATGGAGAGTGTGACCAAAATGCACGAGCCGCGCAAAGGCTTTACCACCAGAGATATCCTCATCGACGGACACCTAGCAGGAGAGTATTTGAAGACGTTTACAGGAGTATTAGGGAAACTGGCACCGTTAGAACAAGGAAAGTAAATGCAAATCCTGCGCCTATAATCGATATTCAGATTGATGAAATAATACTGCAAGCAGTGCAAAATGATCCATCGATCCGACGCTTGGCATTGCAGTTTAACATATTTACTTGGAAGGTTTGGAGTATTTTAAAAGTAGAACGCTTCCATGCCTACCATCACACACCAGTACAGGAGCTGCTTCAGATTGATTTCTCCAAACGGATGGAGTTTTGCAATTGGCTCCTTGAACGACAAATAGATGACGATAATTTTTTCAACAATATTCTGTGGACGGATGAGTCCCAATTTACCAGAGACGGTATCACAAACTGCCACAACCTACATACGTGGGCTGAGAGCAATCCACACACAAGAAGAGCGGCATCATTTCAGCACAGATTCAGCGTCAATTTATGGGCAGGTGTGATTGGTGACGATTTACTTGGACCTATTAGGCTTCCGCGTACTCTAAATAGCTCCAATTACTTACAGTTTTTATCAAATGATCTACAGGACTTGTTGGATGATATTCCACTGGTTCGATTGGCTTCCATGTTTTACCAACACGATGGTGCTCCTGCTCATTACGGCCGACAGATCACAGATTGGTTAAATTCCAATTATAGCAATCGCTGGATCGGTAGAAATGGACCGATACACAGGCCTGCAAGATCTCCTGATCTTACTATTATGAATTTCTTTGTATGGGGACGGATGAAGGACCTTGTCTACGCAACGCCAGTAGAAACATTGGCAGATCTAAATATCAGGATTGATGCTGCAGCAATAGAAGTAAGGCAGCAGTTGAGGAATATGAATACCAAGAGAACACTCGCCAAACGAGCTTTAGTGCATTCAAAATGAAGGTGGCCATTTTGAACATTTATTATAATAAAAATATTTGAAATAAAAACCATTATTAAATTCTTTCAATTCAAGCAAGTAGCGTAGATCAACATGCACATGCACTGATTTTTTAAATATTTAATTTTTATGCGATATGTATTTTTACCTATTACTTCCAAAATGTTAATCGTAACTCATACATATGTATGAAGCTTTTGTAGGTAATAATACGGCTCATAAAAAAATAATATTAAAATGACATTTTTATAATGGGGTTTTCTGAGAAAAACTACATTGATCACTGAATTTTAAGGGTTCACGTAGCAAAAATTTGTGTTTTCGAGTAAATATCTCAAGATTGGGTGCAGTTACAATTTAGACTGTTACATCAAATGAAAGGTAATTCGATTGCCTAAAAAACGAGTTATAACACTTTGCCTTGTGATTATTCGTTTTCAAGATTTAACGTTTTAAGTGAGTGAGGGTACCGGTCAAAAACACTTTTCTTAACCACCCTGTATCTCCACTAATATTGAAAATTGACCCACCCTATAGAACAATTTTTTTCTCAAAATATATCAAGGAATAACCCCTTACAAGGTGGCATATGGAGTGCCAAACACCCTGTATAGTCTGAAATACATGTTGAAAGGTGTAGATGAAATCTGAGAGTATTATAAGTTTAATCCAGTCCAAAAGTTTGTAAGGCACAGAACCAAGCTTCTGACGAAAAAAAGTTATATGTTATTATATGTTTATTTTTACTATTACTCAAGAAACTGTTCGACCACGCCGTTGCACGCCGCTGTTTTGTACAAATTAGTTTTGATGAAAAATGCTGTTCGAGTTCATTAGTCAGTATAATTTCTATACTTCTTCGGGTAGGTCCCATACGAAAATTCAAAAATTCAACGAAAGTTCTGTTGCTTCTGGTAGATGGGTGTGGCTACGTATGTAGGTTGCATATAGCGATAAAACTCTGTTTCAATGGTCTTAAATTTCCGTAGAAAATGTATTGAGTTCCCATGACTTTTCAACGAGCACGCTCTGCCAGCTGGTTGCAAATACCTTCGACAAATTGAATTTACTGCTGTCATTATCAGCAGGGCGCCAAATGTGAAAATGCTAAAATAGTGAAAATTTAGATGAATGGAGAAGCAATATCGAAAAATTTATCCAACTTTGATCTTATTATGATTCTGGATCACCCTCTTTGTTGTTTTCAGTGTGAAACGAATGATTTTGATCTTGATCCAGTTGAAAAAAAGTGAGATCAAAATCAGATTTGGGCTTTCGTTTTTTCGATGACCACGCTGTACCATTGAAGTGTATGGAATGGCTGAGAACTAGACATGTCGTAATGAAATCTGGCTATGTTGGTACATGGAAGTATGAATGTCAGTAATCCTTTAGCCAATCAGTAACATGAAATGTGACATACTGCACCCGACATGTAGTTTGCATCATGCTTGCATCTCACCTGCACTACAAACTGTTGTTCTTCAGTCTCTTCCTTTTGACACTGGACACCCCAGATTAACCCACTTGCATCTCACTTCCACTTCAATCGAATTTTCAATCTTTCTCCTTCTCATGAAAAATTACGCTCATGTACACGAATTTTACGCGTATCATAACCGGTTGCGCTGTACGTAGTTGCTCTATAGCTTAAACTGAACTGTTTTGTTAAATAACAAATAATAAAATATAAATTTATTTATCCGTAATAATAAGGCCAAGAACAGTTTTTCCGCGTTTTATTACGTTTGGTAAGCCTAGTTATTGGGCGACTACAATCTATCGAGTCTTGCACAATGCTATGCGATCGTACCGTAGGAGGCTCAATGGTCTAGGGGTATGATTCTCGCTTTGGGTGCGAGAGGTCCCGGGTTCAAATCCCGGTTGAGCCCTCTTTTTTCGCGTGCATTTTAATTTTTACCGATTTAGATTTAAAAGTTTTATTACTCCTCTACAGGTCACAAGAACAGGTGTGGAAGAGACAACATATTTAGGTGTATACACACAGTTTGAAGCAATTTCGGCATTTATGGGTGTTTCTGTACCCGTACCTGGTAAAACACAAATTTATTTTATTTAACTAATGCATCTCATCACAAATATTTTCTTTTTGCTTTCAACAGGTCGGGCATTAAAAATATGCGCTAAACTTGGCGCGGAGCGTCTTTTAATTTGTGAACATTCACGGACTGATATATTTCAAAAGATCTTGTTAAATGTTAGCACTGATGATATTCATTACGCGCTGCAATTAAAAAACCATTAGCGACCGACTTACATATATTTAATTATACAACAGTAAAATTCATTCATTTTTATTATTATATTATTTAACAGTTATGTGTTTTAAAAAATACATCGGACTGATTTGAATCCCAAGAATGTTATTATTAATATACAATAGTAAAGATACGTGTTAAAAAACTCGTATAAGACCTTTGGTGAAAATACGGTCCATATGAAAATATGAGATCGCATGCAAACAATCACAAATAAATAAATGACTAATGGAAAAACAACCAACAAGGACGTTAAGTAGATCACGCGGCTGATTATGGCAGCACTAAAAAGAGAATATCAAATATTATTATATTGAAAATCGGCAACGAATTAAAATCATACTTCTTTTTCATATCACTTTCATTGAATACACTGTGCAATAAACATAGAAAACAACATATTGGCCCACTGTACGTATTTATGGTTACTAACAAACCGACCATTATCGGATTATAACTGTCCATGCCAATATAACCTGGCGTTAGGTCAATAGAAGCCAAATTATTTGAATTTCCCTGAAAATTGCAAAGCTATTTCATTTATTTCTTCAAGATTATCTTAGTTTCGCTTACCTGATAAAAAAAGAAGGCTCTACCCATCCAATAGCTTAAAATTATTTTGCAAATCAATGCACTATTCTCCTTAAATAATTTATCACAAGACTTAAAGCATCGTTCCAATATCCAAATACATGACGGCACTAAGATCGTATTATGTGGCTTATGCAGCAATACGGCTATTAATGCGAAAGTAGTAACGTGCGAACCTAAAAAATTTTTAATGCTTTGCGGCGATATTTGTTTATAGAAAATATATTTATGAATTGCCGGTAAGTAATTAATGGCTAATATTTCGATTATATTCAACCAGAATAGAATAAGAGACGTTTTCGATGTGGACTCTTTAAAATCAAATAAAAGGACCGATCCTGTTATCGTACGATAGTGATACACTAGTAATATTGCCGTAAAGTTGAGTATGTTCGTAAGCAGACCGTTGAAATCTTTCAAAACAAATACCAACGCTAACAGGGCTTAAAAGAAATAATTAAATCAACATTGCGCATTCTTAATTATGTGAATAAGATACTTACAGACGAAGAATGTGAAACTTAACGTCAGCTTGTGGTCAACCATCCAATCGCCGATATCCCGATTACTTAACCACTTATCACCGGTCTGATTCAATCGTCTAATATATATAAAAATAGCAAAAACAATCGTCCAATTGAAAATGTACACCAGCATGATATCAACTTTTCTCAAGTTAGCTGTTAAGGATTCACTTTTACGATTGCCGCCGCTCACAAAATTACTACTGCGTTTTTTATGCCGTAAAAAATTCTCGATTGCCTCACTCCATCGTATGTGCATCGTTTCCAATTTAAAATATCGCATTTCCATCAAAAATAAGACCAAGAGGAATGAGCTTGTAATATAATACCATGTTTGATGTTCCTCTTCAATGAATGAACTGCTGAATAGCGACAGAGCATGAAATATATTTACAAAAAAAATATACGGTTTGTCTTTGGAGAGCTGTAAGTAAGCAGAATGTTTTACAAAATTGAAAAACACTTTTTAAAAAAGTAGGTCTACCTGAAATTTTGTTGTTGCACAAACTCGAAGGTTGGCAAATGCAATCAGAGCCAACGCAACGGAAACAGCATAATAGTGCCATCGCGACGTACATAGCTCTGAATCGGATGAAAATATTTCGCAAGCGAAAAGTCGAATTAATATCCCAAAAAATCCGGCGATTAAAACATTTCTTAGCACATGAGTTCGTTTTATATGACGTTTTGATATAAGGAGCACTGTCATAAATATTAGGAGTATGCCGGCCTGAAAAAAATTGGTATTAGCTCTTAACAAGTCAAGCAAGAAGTCTTACATAAGTAGTATGAAACACTCCGAGAAGAATCGCAAACATATCAAAATGTATAAAACTTGAAGAAAGCACTCCCGATAAATTCTGACACGAATTCCTGTATCGAGCCTTCGCCATATTGTAATACGTATTTTTTGCATTCCCTTTCACTGATGTTAAAAATTGCGAGTGATAGTTTCTAGCTAGTTCGTACTCCTTGTAATAATCTGAAAACAAATTAGAAAATTGTACAATCTGTTACACCGCTCTTGATGTATTCTAAAATTCAATCCTACATTTTGTATTTATAGTATTAAGGCCAAATTTACTGATTGCCTTTTGAACAAGTCTATGCGTATTATAATACAAAGCAAAGAGCTGATCTTCATAATCCAAAACGTCTATTAATTCCGTAAGTATGCATCCGATACTTGCTTCTGGGATTGGGAATCCCAAAAGGACGGCTAATGTTGAAGCGATATCGATTTGATTGTGAAATATGTCGACAGCATCGTTAGCACTATATTTACAGATTAAATTAGTTAATATTCTACTTGCACTGTGCATTACTAAAGTAAGGATTGAATACCTTTTATTACTACAACCCGAACTAAATACTAATAGAGGAATGAATATTTCACCAATAGAACTTCCACCATGACCACCAGTATCACGCATGCCATGATCAGATGTTACAAGAAACAATGGTGGCAAATTTGAGTTTCGTTCCTGCAAGCAAAATATTTCAGGCAGTCTAAAGTGTATACTAATCATTTCACTTACAATCGCATTTGCTGATGTATGTATTTGCTGTATCACTCGATCCATTTCGCTTAGTTTGTCGAATATCTTCGAGCTGAAAGAACCTTCAACGTGCCCGATATGATCCAATCCGAGGTAATGCAAAATTAACATATCCCAACCGAGATATTTCAGTTCAGATGATAACCTTTTCGTAATATTCTTATCACCCTGAAAACAGAATTAATTTTATATTATACAATAATTTAAAATAAGCATGACAAGTTACCGAGTGAAAATCATGTACGTAAAACGAGTCGTAATTTTCCTGTTTCCGATAGAACATTCCCGGAAATAATTTGGTCCAAACGTCGTCACCGTAAAAAACCAATTTATCGCCACGATCATACATTTGATGAATAATTGAATCAGTTACAACTTCTTTGTTACCCAGATTCATGACTATATCGATAAAATTCGAAATAGTTCCGGTCATCATGCTTTTTATTCGAGGCATTGTTACCGTGGGCACGTCCACTTTCATCCGTATCAGACATGCATTTTCGGTTTTTAGCTGCTCCGCAACATAACGCATGTTTTCCGCCGTAACGAAATCATATTTCAATGCATCGATTATCATTAGGATAACATTCGAAACGCGTCTCGGGTATGTGCTGGTATTTAGGCTAGAAAACGGTACATATTCGCACAATTGAACAGTTTAGTTTGAATAATAGTAAAATTTATTTGTAGGAATAAAAAAAACATTAATGAACGTAATGATGAGGAATATATATTATAATTAGAGATTGTTTGGTGGGTAGTGCCGTACGAAAGGCTAATGAGCAATATTTTAGTGAACAAGGGTTCAAAACAAGGGCAGCATATTATCAGAGGACTTCTACTAAACTTTACCTTGTTTGCAAACAAGCACTGGATATTCCAACAAGACTCAGCACGTACACAAAGCGAATTCGAACCAACGATTTCTAGTGATTAAAATTAATCCGGACTTTATTGCCGCTGAAGATTGACCCTGTGGAAGTCCTGATCTCAATCTCTTCGACTACCTCTTGGGTATTGATTTAAATGAGAAAGAAGGCATTCTCTAAATCACATCGTAATATGAAATCGCTAAAGGCTGATATGGTGAAGATAGTGCCCTCGATATGTGTGATACCCCAAATATATGTTGGACCAACGTAGGCCGGCGTGAAGTCGGACAAATGTAGGGGCCAACGCCAGTGTACCAGAGTACTGCCGTTCACACTTTAGCAGTGGTTCGTAAGCTTCGGTGGTCAATTGTCAGCTGTTAAGTGTCAAAAAACCGACACAGCTGTGAAGTCGCATCAAGCACGGACCTCGAGCAAAATTTTGCCACTCATATGAAATGCATGTAAAAAAAGTTGTCAAAATTTTGCCAACTCGATTTTCACGTTGGTTTTCTGTTTGGTGGTACCATTGTATTTATATCTTATAGTAGTATCACGAATCTCACTTCGATGTTTTAACCGGCTTACACTAGAGGCGCGGGCAAGTGCTTCGCCAGTTCCCTTTTATCCTACGTGTTCGTTTTATCAGTTCATTCATTTGCTATTTTTACTATCCAAGAGGTTGATTGGTTCCGGTGCGGCGCGCGGGGAAATTGTGTAGTGGAATATTTCTCAGTCAGTCAGTCTCATATGGCTTGGCGATGTCAAATTCCAATTTCTTGCTGTGCAGACTGGGCAGGGAGAGGAAAGTGGAGGCTCATATCTCGCTTTTATATTTTTTTCCATCGTTTGGACGAATATTTTTGCCAGAATATCGTTTTCCCGGAAATTTTTGATCCGTTAGCAATTTCTTCGACTTGCAAAGTCGCGCAATGCCTCGATTTTGGTATTTCAGGAATTTCGATATTTCGGTTTTTCAATCCTGCTAAATTTTTTTTTGCAATGATATTATTTTTTTTTTGGAAAATAATAATTCGACTGGCCCATTGAAAAATATTAACTCTACTTGTAGCACTTCGGCGTAAAATCGTAATGAAGTGGAGCGGGATCGGGTCAAAATCCCGTTTTCTAAAATACCAGCTTCACTCAATTTGTGAAACTCAATGCGTAATGATATCATTTAGCCACGAAGTCGAAATTTTGTACAATTTAGTTTTAAGTGAAAATTAAGTTAAAGTTTATTAGTTAGCGAAATTCCTTTACTTCTTCGGATAGCTAACATACAAAAATCCAAAAATATTGGCCGATAGCTTCAGAATGCTACAAGCTTTTCTCAATTTGATATTTCAATGGTGGCATATAGAGGAATTGGCACAAAGCTAATCGTTTAAGTCCTTCCCGTAGCGGTCAAACAATGATTCTGGAAAAATATGTGCATACAAGCATGGGCGCCCATACAACATTTCGTAGGGAGGGGCAGAACTATGGTTTATAAAAGGAGTTTACAATTTCTGAAGCTACCTACTGCTTGTGACGAATATAATGAATGTCGATTTCACTCAGTCAAATGTCATTGAACCTTTTCTGAAACACCAAAACAATATCAGCGCACCGGGAGATAGGGGAAAACACAGAGAAGTTGAAATTTTACTTTGAATCCGTTAGTAAATAAAATCGCCCAACTTCTTCGGGTACATCGCATACAAAATTCCTCAAAACAAGCGAAGACAGTTATGTTCTGGAATCTAAAAAATTTCGCACGATACACTTTTTTTAATTAAATATTGCAGGAACTGGCAATATTGCGATACTCTTTCAATTAGCTACCATACACTACATACATTTAATAAAAATGTTTCCTATTTTTCCGGAAGGAGCGATAACTACGGAACGCAACGTATTGGACATAAAAGCTTTTTGGTGATTAATTTAAGACAAATTTCTTAGGGAGCGGCGTTATGTAGTTACACTTATTTTGAAAGCATCAAATCAGAAAAATAGAGTGAAATGAAGATACTGTTTTAGGCTGTCATACGAAAGTCTTTAAACAAATTAATATTTTCTGGTGAGTCAACTTTAAGACTTGGAATTAGTTGTAACTGTGTTAAAGCTGTTGTAAATGCTAACAAGAAGCGGAGTTAGTAGGGTAAATTTATCGCTCTAGCTCAAAAACTTTCAAAGTTATTCACCTTTAATTTTAACCATTTCGTAATTGGGCAATTCTTTTTTTTGCAACTAAAAACAAAACTATACGTACTAATGTTACTAATATCCTTCTGTTCCTGCTACTTTAATCAACATACCTTTTAATTTTACATATTTGAAAAGACCCCCTTCTTTCCCAGCACAAAGTCGAAAGGATGTATAAAAACATACTGCAGTCACGATCGGCTGCAAGCCAATCGTATAATACTCTAGATGAATACTGAACTCCGATTTATATTGTAGTTGGTGATAAAGTAGAATTACGTGTGTGCATGTTGTATGTCTTTTATTAAGGACTGCCATTAGATTGCTACTCAAAACTAAAAGACAATATTCAGTGTTTAATTTCATATCTTGAACTGGGTATGTTATCGAAAAAAAATTTCCTTTTTGAAGGACTTTCACATGGGAGGTGCAGGAAGAACTCACTCGATGTTTTACATATTTATCCTTTTCCTTGGAACCATTTAAAAATGAACGTGTACAAAATTTCAAATTCGTAGCTTGAAGCGTTCAAAAGTTATCGAAAATATTGTTGAACACGTGTCTTAAGGACATTTTGTATGGCAGCTACCAGAAGGAGTAAAAGGATTTCGCTGATTAGTAAACTCGAACTTCGTTTTTACTCAAAACTAATTTGTACAAAATTTCCAATTCATAGCTAAAAGATTACTTGAGTTATAGTAAGTTCCGTAAATTAAGTGATGACGTTTTGACAGGATATTTGTATGGCAGCTACACGAAGGACTAATAGGATTTTCTTCATAATCATACATTTAGCTCCAACCATTGGCAAAACACATACAAAATTTCAAAGACGTAGCTTAAACCCTTCTGAAGTTACCGGCCAATATTCTTAAACACGTGTTTTAAGGACATTTTGTACAACTAATTTGTACCAAATTTCGAATTCGTAGCTAAAAGATTACTTGAGTTATAGTGAGTTTCGTAAATTAAGTGAATACATTTTGACAGTATATTTGTATGGCAGCTACACGAAGGACTAACAGGATTTTTTTCATAATCATACATTTAGCTCCAACTATTGAAAAAGTAACACATACAAATTTTCAAAGTTGTAGCTTAAACCCTTCTGAAGTTATCGGCTAATATTCTTGAACACGTGTTTTAAGGACATTTTGTATGGCAGCTACCTGAAGGAGTAGGACGATTTTGCCCGTTAACGAACTTAGCCTTACAAATTCAACCAAACATCCAGATTCAAAATTTCAAGATCCTAGGTGAAGGCGTTCTTGAGTTATCGTGTTCACGGACAGACGGACGGACGTCAAGCGGATTTGAGGTTTTTGGCCACAAAAAAATAAATTTTCAAGTGACGGAATGGTGTTTTTAAAATACTGGAAGTAAGGTCGCCAGATTGGGCTATTTACCGCGATTTGGGCTATTTAATTATTCAATTCGGGGGTTCCAATTTCAAAAAGCTACTTATAGCAAATTGTGTTACTTTGCTATTCGATTTATGAGGAAGTAAAGTCGTCTCTTGGGGTAAATCTGCTGGTGTTACCGGCTCAAATACAACGTTGGCAAACTATGTCATATCACAAATCCTGTTGCCACTAAATGTTCGGTTCTCTTTAATGAAAAATAATACTTCACACCAGGCGCGAATGCAGAAAATTTTTTCGGGGGGGGGGGGGGGGGGGGGGGGTTAGTTTCATTTAGTTGTGAATTCTTAATTACATCATTCGATTTATGAGGAAGTAAAGTCGTCTCTTGGGGTAAATCTGCTGGTGTTACCGGCTCAAATACAACGTTGGCAAACTATGTCATATCACAAATCCTGTTGCCACTAAATGTTCGGTTCTCTTTAATGAAAAATAATACTTCACACCAGGCGCGAATGCAGAAAATTATTTCGGGGGGGGGGGGGTTAGTTACATTTAGTTGTGAATTCTTAATTACATCATTTCGGGGGGGGGGGGAGTTTACAGACAAATTTACACGTCGCGTATTAGTTACATTTAGTTGTGAATTCTTAATTACATCATTTCGGGGGGAGGGTTTACAGACAAATTTACGCGCCGCGTATTAGTTACATTTAGTTGTGAATTCTTAATTACATCATTTCGGGGGGGGTTATTAAACATTATTTTTGCTTCATTGGTGGGCTACAGACATGTGTTGCAAAAATTAAAGTTATTGTTACGTGTACTCTAGCAATGCGAACAACCCACTTATTATTGGTATTAAAGTTTCCAGAGAAAAACAACAACCTTGTAATATCGTAGATAGGTACATGTACTTCTCGCATATTCTAGACATTTCTCGCATGTAATAGTTACTTCATGCGCATTCCACACAAACAACCGAATATGCTGGAAATCTCTCGACCCACCACATGCAGTATATAAGCGCTGCGGAGCCCGGGGATATGTTTTTCTGCTGCGACAATGAAACTACGATCAGTTCTGCGCGAAAGTGTATTTTTAAAGTGATTTTCATCGATAACAGCGATCAAGTCAATCGAACTGTGTTTTATTTGAAATCCCGGCGAATCTCAAGCTCGCAGCATTGTATGGCGCTAATCGGGAGGCGGCTTGATCTTCTTTAGACTCAGGATCTGATCGCTTAGGCGAAGGTGATTATGAGATGCTTACATTATTATGGTCGTTTCCGAATACCTTGCTTTGTCTACGTCTATGTTGACGTCACAGCATAGCATTGCTATTATACCAGTTTAGAAAAAGCTTAGCTAAACCGTCAAAATGGCTCAGCTGATGCTTATTTGACATTTCGTAAATCAAAAATTAAATTAAATTCAAGACACGAACCGAAAAGGAATTGAGACAAAGCTTTGCTATGTCTGACGTCATTAACTGTTATAAATAGACGTAGACGAAGCAATGTATTCGAAAACGACCTATATATTGATGTGCATCTGGTAACATAAACTTATACTCGTATACCGTGGTTGCCAAATAAAAGTTAACACCTAAAAATATGTGGTGATATTGCCTCTACATAATGATATCTGATTATAAATAAAACGAACTGGTGTTAATTTATTTAATTTTAGTGTTATACTTAAAATGTATAAAACACATAAACAAAACATTTATTTGTTTTGAAGGTACAGCCACTTTTATGTTTTATCAGCAAAATGATCATTTTCGCAACAAAAGTTGTTGAATTGAAAATTAACAACTATTTTGGATTCTTAACAGGGAATTTGTATGGGAAGTTACTAGTAGGTAGGTAGGAGCAATATTCTTTAATTAATAGCTAAAACTAATTGACCGTATTGTAACTTCGATGCCGATTCAACGTGTCACGTCGATCGAAAAGAACCGATTGTGTAACCGCATCGACGTGCATTAGCATTTCCATATTGATATGTATGTGTCAGCTGTAAATTGTGAATTTAAGCTCATGTGAATGCTTTCATTTACAATCATTTCATTTTTGCATCGACGTTAATTTTTTTCAGGCGTCACGAACTGGAATCTCATCGACGGAAAATGACGATCAAAGTGATAACTGTCGATGACAAATGTCGGCATCGAAGTGACGTGACGTGACATTCACAATACAGTCAAATACTTCGTGTGTCCTCCGCGAGCCTTGATGACAGCGTCAATCCTTCGAGGCATATATTTTATCAATGTCTGACAGTATTCGATGCTCATGTCGTTCTTCCAAGCGTCTTTGATGGCATTTTTGAACTCCTCCTTGGTCCTTGGTCTCCGACTTGCCACTTTTCGTTTCAGTTCGGCCCAACAATTCTCGATTGGGTTCAAATCAAGGCTGTTTCCTAGCCACTCAAGTGTGAAAATTCCCCTTTCTGCGACGAATTCTTTAACCTGTTTAAAAACGAAACAATTATTTTAGGCTTTTATTTTTTTTTTATGTTTGTATTGAACTGTTTTTTGTAAAAACCCACATCTTACCATACGAGCGCGATGACATGGCGCAGAGTCATCTTGAAAAATCGGGTCGTAAATGACTGGGAAGAGCCTATCCATCGACGGGATTAAATGGTTGTCAATCACGCTGATGTAACTGATCGCATTCATTGATCCTTATACAAAAGCCAAATCTCCGGTGCCAAAATAGGAAATGCAACCCCAAACCATGTAACTCGGAGGGAACTTGTTTCGAGTCACTACACAGTCTTCGTGAAGTTCCTCTCCGATTCTGCGACGTACATACTGCAGGTTCAGGTTACATTTTTATTCGTCGGTCAAGAGTACTCTCTTCCAGTCATTTTCCGACCAATTTCGATGAGATCGGGCGAAGTTCAGTCTCGCTGTCCTCATTTTAGCCGTTAAAGTTGGTTTTTTTCGGGGTCGCCGAGCTAAAAGTCCACATAACTGTAGCCTTCTTCTAACAGTTCTGTCTCTAATCATTGTTCCAGTCGCTTCCTGGAAGTGCATGTTGACTTCCCTAGCGGTTCTTTTTCGGTCCCTTAGGCTTAAGTTCTTAAGATGTCGGTCATCTCTCGCGGTCGTCTTTTTGTTCCCAAGTCCTGTTCCTGGTTTCCGCTGGAGAGATCCTTTCGCGTTTTTTTTCAAAATTTTAGACACAGTCACATGGCTACAATCAATTCTTCTGGCTATAGCCCTAGTGGAAAGCCCTTCGTTGCTTAACGCGAAAATACTAACTTTTTTTTCGCTACCCAACTGTGGTGCCATGTTTACTCATCAACGGCTCAACTACAATAAACGCTTGACAGAAGCCGACCTTGTCTCGAAACCGACAGGTAATTAACAACAAACCGACGGGTAACTAACCCCTCATGGGATTTTAATTATAAGACCCATAAAAATAGGGTTTTCTAGGAAATTTCGCTTTTTCTTTAGAGTGTTAACTTTTATTTGGCCACCACGGTATATTAATATTCATAAAAGCAAAAAGCCATATTTTATTTTTGTCTGATAACTTACATGTAGGATAATTCACTGAAAATTTTGATCCCATTCAATTATGAAAATTACAAATTATTTTTCATGAATAATTTGATTATTGCACCTAACATATTTAGAGAAGACTTTTAAAATTCTGATAAATGCGAATTTATACAGGGTGTTTGGCACTCCGTGTGCCACCTTGTAAGGGGTTATTCCTTGATATATTTGGAGAAAAAATTTTTTCTACAGGGTGGGTCAATTTTCAATATTAGTGAAGATACAGGGTGGTTAAGAAAAGTGTTTTTGACCGGTACCCTCACTCACTTAAAACGTTATATCTTGAAAACGAATAATCACAAGGCAAAGTGTTATAACTCGTTTTTTAGGCAATCGAATTACCTTTCATTTGATGTAACAGTCTAAATTGTAACTGCACCCAATCTTGAGATATTTACTCGAAAACACAAATTTTTGCTACGTGAACCCTTAAAATTCAGTGATCAATGTAGTTTTTTTAGAAAACCCCATTATAAAAATGTCATTTTAATTTTATTTTTTTGTGAGCCGTATTATTGCCTACAAAAGCTGCATACATATGTATGAGTTACGATTAACATTTTGGAAGTAACAGGTAAAAATACATATCGCATAAAAATGAAATATTTAAAAGTCAGTGCCATAACGTGGACCACGTTTAAAAACCTGTTTAATTTGTCGGTAGTACTACAGTATTTTTATTGCCCATTTATTACTATTTAAAGTATGAAGGAAAACAATGAATTGTAAGTGAGTTTCAACATAATTGATGTTTTTACCTGGACGTGGTAGGTACTACTGGATGCGGTACTATGCCTTTTTTAATAGGGTGTCTTACAAAATAAAAAGCATATAAAAGCAAAACTACCTTCATATTTTTATCAGTTTTAGTTACGTTGCTAAGAGAAGAAGGTGTCAGTAGAATTTAAAAAATTATTTCAAAATGCCTGAGTACTCCAATGAAGAATATGCTGACATGATGTTAATTTATGGAGAGTGTGAGTGTGCTTTACCACCAGAGACATCCTCATCGACGGACACCTAGCAGGAGAGTATTTCAAGACGTTTACAGAAGAATTAGGGAAACTGGCAGCGTTAGAACAAGGAAAGTAAATGCAAATCCTGCGCCTATAATCGATATTCAGATTGATGAAATAATACTGCAAGCAGTGCAAAATGATCCATCGATCAGTATCCGACGCTTGGCATTGCAGTTTAACATATCTACTTGGAAGGTTTGGAGTATTTTAAAAGTAGAACGCTTCCATGCCTACCATCACACACCAGTACAGGAGCTGCTACCCATTGATTTCCCCAAACGGATGGAGTTTTGCAATTGGCTCCTTGAACGACAAATAGATGACGATAATTTATTCAACAATATTCTGTGGACGGATGAGTCCCAATTTACCAGAGACGGTATCACAAACTTCCACAACCTACATACGTGGGCTGAGAGCAATCCACACACAAGAAGAGCGGCATCATTTCAGCACAGATTCAGCGTCAATTTATGGGCAGGTGTGATTGGTGACGATTTACTTGGACTTGGAGAAATAGACCGATACACTGGCCTGCAAGATCTCCTGATCTTACTATTATGGATTTCTTTGTATGGGGACGGATGAAGGACCTTGTCTGCGCAACGCCAGTAGAAACATTGGAAGATCTAAATATCAGGATCGATGCGGCAGCAATAGAAGTAAGGCAGCAGTTGAGGAATATAAATACCAAGAGAACACTCGCCAAACGAGCTTTAGCGTGCATTCCAAATGAAGGTGGCCATTTTGAACATTTATTATAATAAAAATATTTGAAATAAAAACCATTATTAAATTCTTTCAATTCAAGCAAGTAGCGTAGATCAACATGCACATGCACTGATTTTTTAAATATTTAATTTTTATGCGATATGTATTTTTACCTATTACTTCCAAAATGTTAATCGTAACTCATACATATGTATGCAGCTTTTATAGGTAATAATACGGCTCATAAAAAAATAAAATTAAAATGATATTTTTATAATGGGGTTTTCTGAGAAAAACTACATTGATCACTGAATTTTAAGGGTTCACGTAGCAAAAATTTGTGTTTTCGAGTAAATATCTCAAGATTGGGTGCAGTTGCAATTTAGACTGTTACATCAAATGAAAGGTAATTCGATTGCCTAAAAAAGGGTTATAACACTTTGCCTTTTGATTATTCGTTTTCAAGATATAACGTTTTAAGTGAGTGAGGGTACCGGTCAAAAACACTTTTCTTAACCACCCTGTATCTCCACTAATATTGAAAATTGACCCACCCTGTAGAACAATTTTTTTCTCCAAATATATCAAGGAATAACCCCTTACAAGGTGGCATACGGAGTGCCAAACACCCTGTATATTCACACACATATTAACATTACAGTGTTTCTTAAGAATTCTGGAGCACAGTTTGTCGTCGGTTTCGCAATTATGTTCAACACATTTAAGTAAGTCTGATAAATTTCAAAGTTGTGCGCGGTATTTGGGCTACAAGTCTTCGTGTGGGTTTTGGGCTATTTCATCAGTTCACTCGGCGGGTTCTGCAGACAACTATCTGGCAACCCTGACTCGAAGGTAGAATACAAATGGGGGCAAGTGCCATTGCATTCAAGTTTCGAAACCCACTATAACTCGAGAAATCGTTGAGCTTGGAAGTCTAAAATTTGATAGAAATTAGTTTTGAGCTGAATGAAGAATAAATTTTGCTGATGGGCGAAATTCCCTTACTTCTTCGAGTAGCTTCCATACAAGTCTTTAAGACACGTATCCACGAGTGATGATAACTTTTGAACGCTTCATGCCAGGAATTTGAAATTTTGAACACATTTATTTTTAAATGGCTCTAGTTAAAGCGATAAATATGTTAGAAATCGAGTGATTATTAGGTTGTCAATCGCATAATAAACTACAGCGCATCTTAGCATTAAACGCGTTCCGGACTTCTACCCCAAAAATAATAAAGTTGCGCCCAGACTGTTGGCAGATTTTTTTATACGACTGTGATTTTGTTCGACTTGCAAAGTGGCGCAATTTCTAGACTTTGGTACAAATGCCCGACACATGTGTAATCGGTTTTTCATTCCAGCAAATTACTTTTTTGTTGTGATATTATTTTTTGTGTGGAGAGTAATGATTCGAGGCCCGATTTAAGAGAAATATCAATTCTGGTTGTAAAAGTTCGGAGTGAAGTCGTAATGAAGTGGAACAAGATCGGGTCAAAATCTCATTTCATAAAATACCAACTTACGAAACTAAGTTAGCGCAGCGCATCTAAAGGGTTAGGCCGAACAATTTTCCTGTTTCCCAAAATTACTATTGCCAAAATCCCGTTTTTATGGATAATATAAATGTCCGAGCCCGAATTAATAAACATTAATTTTATACATTAAGTGCTTCTTTTCTTTTTCATTTTCACCACTATTTTGAATTTTTCACAAATAAGTTTTTTATTCACACATACAGCTGAGGCGATTAGAATGACACCACAAGTGTTAAAATCGGTCAGGTCGCGTACAAACTACGAATGAACAAATAAAGTTTTTCTGAAACATCTACGACTGAAACAATAAACACATCTTCTTAGCTGCGTTGTGCCTCTTTAGTCGGAAAACAGGGATATAAAATTTTAAAAAGAAAATAATATTTTCAAAATAGAATCTTGGGAAACAGGATTTTGGAACACGGGATTTTGACCCGATCACTCGAATGACACCTCAAGTGGCAAAATCTGTATGATTGCTTTCAAACTTTGACCGAATAATTGAATGAAATTTGGATCACATATCTACGACCAAAATACACAAAAACCAGAATTTTTAATTTTAATAAGAAAACGAGATTTTATGAAACGGGATTTTGGGACAACTGGATTTTAGAACACGGCTTTTAACCCGACCTCTTAGGTGGCAATAAATTGATCTATGAAACAAATTTTTTCCGACTTTGAAACGAAGTCGGGCTAATGAAAGTCAAGCAAGATCTTTTCAGGAAAATGATATTTTATCTTCCGGAAAGTTAAACTATGACATCCCCTTGTCACTATTATATAATACAGTACATAAATATTATTGTGTACTATAAATAATTAATGTATTGTACTTTGTGTGTATACATAATCCAAACATAACGCTCCACCGTTCGTAGGCTTTGCTCTCTACACCGCCGGTATTTTCTCAGTGCGACCAAATCAAAGTAATGAGGTCAACGAACAAGCGTTTTGCAATCTATATATGCGGGTTTGTTGAAGAAGATAGAAGACCCAAGAAAATCAGTCATGGCTCACTCCGCTCTCCACCCCGCAATGAAAATTATTAAAAACGCAAGAAATTCATTCATAGCTGTCGTTTCTTCGTTCTATACCCCGCAAACAAAATTGAA
The DNA here is from genome assembly GCA_951812415.1 of Beris morrisii. Taxonomy (NCBI): domain Eukaryota; kingdom Metazoa; phylum Arthropoda; class Insecta; order Diptera; family Stratiomyidae; genus Beris; species Beris morrisii. The sequence goes on from OX638311.1 coordinate 101,161,604, forward strand.
AAGAAATACGAGACGAGAAAAGAATGATGTGTGTAAAGCAACAGCACAAAGCTCGCCAATCGGAACATACAACGCCATCTTTTGAGCTGAGGTGAAATTATTCGTGGTACTACTATAAAGAGCCGTACAGAATGAACACATCGCAGTCGGATTGCAATGTCAAATTGTCGCAACGAGATGCAATGAAACGCTGTAAACCGCAAGTAAACGCTGCATGAATACAATGACCGGATTGAGTTCGCAGTTGTATCAGTGCCAATAATCAAAGCAAACTTGATATGGACGCGAAAATCGGTAAATTTTTTTAATGCTCATCGAAATCTCTTTCATTTTCCATTTTATTATTTTCCTCTTTAAATAATACGGTGCGTTTTAGGTTATGATAATGTCATATTTGACATTTTAAATATTACGAACTTACTTGCGACTCTCTGCGACCCATAGCGTTCATTCTGTTTAGCTACATACAATCACATGCATTTGAAACTCGGTTTTCCCCTCCGTTATTTTGACACTCCAATCCGACTGCGATTGCGTTCATTCTGTACGGCTCTTAAGATATAAATACAATGGTGGTACGGAGTTCGAGTCAAAATTCTGCCACGATTTGACACTTCGCTCACCTGTATGCGACTGCTCGGCAGTTGACGGTTGTGAGTGCAAAGCAGCAGCGGTGAGCAGTTGAGGTTGGCAGTTACTGCTGACCGCAACGGCCGGCAGTACCCGCCAGATTGTACCTTAAGGAATAACCAGGAGGCTATTTGGAACGTTATTTTTTAGGTCCTCGGTCGCATAGTAACCTACAACGCATCTCAGCATTAAACGCGTTTCGGACTTCTACCAATAAAATAATAAAGTTGAAAATCATAGCTTTAATTGATGATAAGTGCTGGTACACACTTCCTTCAAATTCCCCAAAACTAAACTTTGTTGGACGTGATCTTTTGATTAAAACGATATCTTAACTGTTGAATGTGCAACAAGAAGTGGTATATTGAAAAAAATTTGTTTATTTTTAACTACTTCATCCCAATCAAAGGAACTGTCCAATATACAAAGTGGAACTGTACTGTTTCCAGTTTTTCGGCCTGAGAAAGTGTACTCATAAAAAAAATGCAGGTACTAGAAAAAAGGCAAGAGCTGCAGTGGCGTGGCGTCCATGGAAGCAAGGGAAGCATTGCTTCCCTTACATTTCGCTGAAAAATATCTAAAATGCGTTTTCTAAATCGCGACAAAAAAGTCATGTTTCAAACATTTTCTTTGGCACAGTCTAAATAAAACTTCCCAAGAAACTACTCATGAATATCTCACACAGCCGAATTGGCAACACCACGAAAAAGGCAAGCGAAAGAAACCAAGAAGAAAACACATAGAAGAAATTTGAAAGTTGCATCTATGAGCGTTCATTTGATTCCGTAGTAAACCCACTGTGACGTCATAAAAAAAATTTCGTTCACGGGCCAGTGGATGCAATAAGGTATTTGCTTCCACGGGTAGTAGAACACATTCTTGGCTGCAGTGGAGAAGCTTTTAGCAAAGCATAAGTGCTACCAGAGTAGCACAGGAATTGAATTCTGAACAAAGCTTGGAATTGTATGGTGGTAAATAGTTGAATTATATTAAATTTGGTTTTTAGATCTCAGGAACCACTTACGCCAGGAGGCTGAAACTTGGAACTTATGTAGAACTATGATAGTGGAGCTATTTGCGAAAAATTGTGTGAGAGTGGAGGGGAAAGCAATGTGTTCGAAGTGCTTGAAAGCTGGGGTTGAAAAATTCTAAAATACATATCTCCTGAACGGTTGATGTCAGAAGATTGAAACTCTGTAGTTGTTTAAGGATAATAGGAGATTAATCGAAAGTTAAAATTTTTGAATCGGGTCGTGGTGTGTGTAAGCAACTTTGGATTAGAATATATTCCGAACCAATTATACCAGGAAGGTAAAATTCGGTTTGTGTATATAGGATTACAAGTAGATCGCATTGAATGTAAAATTTTGAAGTGGGAGGTGGATCACGAAAGTGGATTGATAGCCATTTTTAAAAAAATTCCATTTTTAAAAACTCATGGCTTCCGGAAATCTTTTAGGATTAATGAGATCGAATTCGGTTTTACTTCTATTGACTCTTGTATTAAAAAAAAATACGTAAATAAGTAAAAAAAAAATCGGCCAACACTCTGGGCGCAACTTTATTAATTTTTTTTGGTAGAAGTCCGGAACGCGCTTAAGGGGAGCAAACCCTTTAGAATTTTCAAAAAAAACAATTTTTTGTTTTTTTACATATTTCGAAAGTATAAAGCGTAACGTACGTTGTCCAAGAAATTGGGTCAGTTTGGATCGAAAGTATGTCGTGTGCGGTTGATTTTTCAAAGCTAAAATGCCAAATTATACAAAAGGAACGCGAGGTATTGAAACTTTAAACGCGATTATCTCGAAACTGCATCTTCAAAAACTGCTCGTGTTGTAGCTCAAAAAGTTATGGATCGATTTGGCTGATTTTTTGTGAGCTTTCTGTCTATATAAATATCGGAAGGATATATCTAAAGTTTTGAGGATATCGCGTAAATAAACCACTTTTTTGGGGTAAAAACTGTCAAAAAAATAGTCGAAAATTGAACATTTGCTTGAAAAGCCTCATATCTCTTTTGTTTTATATTTTTTTTATAATTTTATAGGTATATCCTTCCCATTCATCTGTCAGTATTCGAAAAATGTTTTGATTTTCAGTTTAAGATTAATAGAAAAAATATGACAAATGGAGCACTTTTCGATGTCTCGCAAAAGACGCCTAAAGGAATGAATACCCTATAAAGACGCCATTTTGTTTTGTAAAAAAAAAAAAAAATTTTAACAGTTGAAAGTTGTAATAATACCATGTAAAATTTTTAAAATGATGCGATTATTTTATCACCATAAAAAAAATTTATGAAAAATGACTCATTTTTGGGCGTCTAAGGGGTTTGCTCCCCTTAATGATGAAATGTGGTGACTGCGTCTGACAACCTATAATAAAAAATAACGTTCCAAATAGCGTCCTGGTCCCCGTTCGTGATTGCTGAGTACTTTTATATTAGTAATGTTAAGTAGCTAATGGAGGAGGTTCAATTAATACGCATTAAATTTGTAGGAAGAATATAATATAATGTTACGTGTAAGCCTGGCAACCGCGCAACCGTACAACTCGATCGTTACAACAACAACCGAATACCTAGTTGCAAAATAACCCAATCAGAAACCTAGCTGAAGATAAGGCGAGACAACACGATTCTATCTCCCTTCTTTACCGAATGCTCTCCAATGTACTAGAACCCTGTACATGAACCACCAAAGTCGAAAGATCTCAAGCTCACTTGAATCTTCTGCACACACCACTGAACGATGATCGAAATCGAAGGCTCTGAAGCTTTCGAGAAGATTCCAGAAATGAACGAACGTTCAAGCACATCCTAGACTGCAACCGGGTAGTATATAAGCAGGTGAAGCATTCAGCAAAGAGACAGTAATTCTGATTACGGCGACTGTGACAGACAGCGGGTACACGCGACCGTGTTGAGAGAGAACGAAAGTGAACGAGTCAAGCGATATATGGAATAAGCGGGAAGTGCTGCCATACAGTGCGAATATAATTCTGTGAATTTAAAGTGCGATTAATAAATAATCACTTATTTTTATTTTAACCGAATTGTGTTTTACTTGAAATCCCGGCGAACCCCTAGCTCGCAACAATTGGTGTCAGAAGTGGGATTTCAAGGATTAATTCGGGTTGAAATCGCGAGTGGAAAAAGTGAAATTAAAATTCTCGAACGGACAAAGTGAGAATTTTGTGCGCTGTGAAGTGAAGTTAAAATTCTCGAACGGACAGGGAGAATTTTGTGAAATCGAACAATCTAGAGTGCTCTAGTGAGCGGTAATTGAATTAGTGAAGTGGAAAATTCTCGTACGGACAAAAAGAGAATTTGAGTGAATTTGTTTCGGGAAAATTTGTAACGGACGAAAAATCGATAGTAAAAATGCCGCGTTATTTAAAAGACTTAAAACTAATGGAGCTGAAAGAAGAGCTCGGTAGACGCGAATTATCTACAGTAGGGAACAAGTCTGAACTTGTCAGCCGAATGATCGAGGTACTGGAGGCTGAGGGTAAAGACGCAAACAGTGTTGAGTTCCCAATCGAAGAAGCTCGTGCAGGAAGTGGTGAGGGGTGTTCTGAGACATTAGACTCTCTAAGGCAATTAATGCAAATAATGAACCAACAAAGCCAGAAAATGGACCAACAAAGCCAGAAAATGGACCAACAAAGCCAGAAAATGGACCAACAAAGCCAGAAACTGGACCACCAAAGTCAACTGTCAGCAGACCTTAACAAGAAGTTGGATCAGACATCAACTGACCTTAACGAGAAGCTAGACCAGACTTCGAAGGACCTCAACCAAAAATTGGAGCTGCAAAATAATAAAATAGACACCATAGGTAAGACCATCGAAGAAAATGTAGAGAAGAAACTTCAGACTTTCAAAGAACAAATTACGGAAAAGACATCAGAGATTGTGGAAGAAGTTGAACGCCTTAAAAGGGACTTTGATAACGTGAAAGCAACTGGGGTTATCAAGACAGAACACGTTACACACAAAGATCTCAAAGCTCCGATATTCGATGGACAAACACCGTGGGCTATCTACAAGACCCAATTTGAGGCTGCCGCGAGAAATAATCATTGGAATGATTTGGAACGAGGAACGGCTTTGATATTGGCGCTAAGAGGTCCACCAGCAGAGGTTCTTCAAACAATTCCTCAAGAGCAACAGCAAGATTTTTCGACGTTGGTACAGACATTGGATCTTTATTATGGTAGTGACCACATGCGAGAGATCTACAAGATGCAACTCCACAACCGAAGTCAAAAGGATGGCGAAACATTGCAAGAGCTAGCGCTCGATATAGAACGACTTACGTTGCTTTCATTCCCTAATGTGCAAAGCGAACATCGCAGTGATTTGGCTGTGTTCACATTTAATAATGCCGTACAGGATGAAGAACTACAGTTGTCATTAAAATTGGCAGGAAAGAAAACGATTGGCGAAGCCTTAGTATATGGGCTTACGTTCGAAGCTGCCAAGCAAAGCTCGTGGAGTAACTACCGAGTCCGAAAAATAACAGAAAAGTGTGTATGCGAGAGAGCAGAGTACACCAAGCCGAGCGTAGGATCTGGTGGCCCCCGATGCTGGAATTGCGGAAAGGCGGGACACTTAAGTCGGGATTGCAGATCAGCGGATTACACTGGAAGAGCGATACCCCACCATTGCCGCAATGAAAACACAAGTCAATCTTACGTGAGTCGGAGATTGGAACACGCTAGGCCCAGCGTTCTCCGATGTTGGCATTGCGGACAGGACGGCCATTTACGGCGTGATTGTTGGCATCTAAGAAGAAACAGGAATAATTACGATGAGCACACTTCGAAACAACCACTATGCAATAGCTGTAATGAGCGGGAAAGAACTGTTGACACCGATTGCTGGTGGAAAGGAACCGAAAAACAAGGCAAACGTCGCGGAGCGATGCGATGTTGGAACTGTGGACTAGAAGGACACTTAAGGTTTGATTGTCGGAAGCCGAAGAGAACGCCGAATTATTGTTCGGATTGTACTGCCGAACAAAGGAGTACTAGAGGCGCAAAGCTACAGAGCCAATTAGAAGAGACGGAAATTGGCTGGCGAAATCAACATCAGCGTATTGTGATGCAGAATAGTCAACAAGACAAAGAGGTCGTGGGGAACTTGCGACGATTAAAAGTTTGTGATCGACAGCAGGCAAAACATTACCAAACTCGGAACAAAATCTGTTCAACAACAAATCACCAGAATGCAGAGCATTGTCAACGAGCGAAATCCTCCAGCTACAGAGATGGCGATCTAGTATTGTTGTACAGCACTCGAAGACAGAGGAAAACATCGTCAAAACATCAGTGCAACGGTAAAGGAAGGCATCGAGTCAGCACGCAACTAAAGGAGGGAGTACCACCAAAATGAAAAATGACGTCACTGACGAGGGCGCTACTCTGTTCGAGACGAACAGAAACTAAGGTGGGAGTAATGTTACGTGTAAGCCTGGCAACCGCGCAACCGTACAACTCGATCGTTACAACAACAACCGAATACCTAGTTGCAAAATAACCCAATCAGAAACCTAGCTGAAGATAAGGCGAGACAACACGATTCTATCTCCCTTCTTTACCGAATGCTCTCCAATGTACTAGAACCCTGTACATGAACCACCAAAGTCGAAAGATCTCAAGCTCACTTGAATCTTCTGCACACACCACTGAACGATGATCGAAATCGAAGGCTCTGAAGCTTTCGAGAAGATTCCAGAAATGAACGAACGTTCAAGCACATCCTAGACTGCAACCGGGTAGTATATAAGCAGGTGAAGCATTCAGCAAAGAGACAGTAATTCTGATTACGGCGACTGTGACAGACAGCGGGTACACGCGACCGTGTTGAGAGAGAACGAAAGTGAACGAGTCAAGCGATATATGGAATAAGCGGGAAGTGCTGCCATACAGTGCGAATATAATTCTGTGAATTTAAAGTGCGATTAATAAATAATCACTTATTTTTATTTTAACCGAATTGTGTTTTACTTGAAATCCCGGCGAACTGTGACAAAATATCATTTTTATAGAATATTTTAGCAAAGATCTGCCACGAAACCAACGTAGGTTATAATTACGTGTCCTAGTGTTAGTTGTTTTTTTTGCACGATCCTTTTCTCTCCAGTCTTTCTGTGGTTCTTTTCGAGTATATCAGTGCGAATTACCATTCTGCAGTGGAATTAATTTTTTTTGCTCTTTGATTATTTGTTACACTTATGTATTTATATATGTAAAATACGTTCCATGTTAATTGAATCATGTAATCACACCACCGCTGTAAATGAATATTCGTAACGACCAAAGGAGAACGCCATCTAGCGGCGAAATTCGTTCCCGTGGACAAAAAAATAATTTTTCGCGCCAAAAATCTTTTTTGAAAGGACCGTTTTTTGTTGCGAGCAGAAACAAAAAACCGAAGGAGAAGCTCAGAGACCCTGAAGGAGTACGGTTGGGAGTAATTGTAGTAAAAGGAAAAAAAAACGAAAAAAAAAGGAAGAAAAAGAGTAATTTTCAGTGCTGGTGGACAGAAGTTAATAATAAAAAAAAAAACACAAACTCAAACAATTAAGTGGCCACTAACCTAGTCAGTTCATAAAAACAATCAAAAAGTGCAAAAGTGTTATAACTTCTAACTTCTAAAGTGAACAGACATAGTCCTTAAAAACTAAAGAAATAAAGAAAAAAAAAACCCTCATCCAACAGAAATCAAACTTTAAACTAATTTTGAACTCCTTAAGTGTGTCTCTTTAAACATCACGGACATCCAATTAAGAAAAAGAAAGGAACAGGAAGAAAAGGCCCGAGTGAAACACAAGAGAAATATACCTGCTGCAATCGTCGACCGAAAAACGTATGGGCCCCAACAGGTACCTTAGGTTAAGCTCAAACCCCATTTATTAATAATTTTATCAATATATATAATTCGTAAAGTTTATCAAAAGAAAAAAAAATAGTTAATTTCTTTTAGAGTGGATGTGGAAGAATTTCGAATAGTTTTACTTTGTTTGCTTTGTGTGAAATTTCAGAGTAGAATGGTATTCTAACGTAAGTATTCTGTTGGTGGCTATAAGTAGCGACTTCAATCTAGAAGATTTTTGTTTAACATCCATAAGAAAGATAATGGGAGAGTAGGGTCCTCATTTGAGGATCCTGAAAGATCGGTGCTGCACGGTAAGTAAATCAGGTCTTTTGAAGTGTAGTGATGGTAAATGTGGGTATGGGTCGGTCATTGCTCCAGAGGAACCGGTTGATCGAACCCAGGGATAGCGGTATGGAAAATACGTACGGTCCGTAATTACCGCTGAAGCGCGAGAACTGCAATCGGGTCAGTCAACTCTAACCCATTTTTTTTTTCTATCCTCTCCTTATCCAGAGTAATTACACAGCACATCAAGGATGGTGCTTCCTTTGAGTCGATTTTTATCTCCCCGCTCCCAAGCTCCCGACAAGCCGGCAAATCGTGCTGTAGGACTCAGAGGAGCCCATTAATTCTGACAAGAAAATGTAGGCGTCGGTCAACGTCTAAAGAAGTTTTCTTATAGTGGCGCCCAAACGTATTTATGGCATACGAAATTTTTGAATCTGAATAACTCTTTTTGTCTATGTGACAAACATTTTTTTCCCCCACCGTTTCCTTAACAAAGTGTTAGCAAATTTTTCTTAAATTCATCTCAGTAGGTTAATTACACTCAACTTGTTCCAATAATTCTAGCAAAAACACGTAATGAGTAAAGTATGCGAACTAAGCTTTGAATACTCGAACCCTTGAGTATTCTTAGGTTTGGCAGGAAAGACATTAACTGACTCCTGAAGATCAACGATTGTAACAAATAGGGGACTTGGCGATGGTAGTACACTTCTGTGCTTTACGTTGTTTCTTAAAAGTTTTCTTCCTTAAGATATAGATCAATTTAATGTTATATTTCTTAGTGAGTAATAGGCGAGCAGGAGTCGACCAGACAATTAGTGTTTGGATATGGCAGCTGAATTTATTGCGCCGACTCAGTGAAATTTTAGCGAAAACTTTCTCCGACACTCGATAATATCGGATCGCAATTGCATCAGCTTGGCGGTGGAATGAATTTTAACTTTGGTAACAGGCAAGCAGGAAATTGCGTGGTTAAGAATAAAGGTTGATATTCACTTTGGATTTATGTATACACATAATAGTAACAACGGCTACCCAAAATAAAAATATTGCTAATCCGCTGTGGCGCTAAGTCTGAGTGGCTCGATGCCCGATCGATATAGCATATCAACAGCAAATGGAAATAAGTACGATGGTGTTGTACAAATGTGTGTGTGCTTGCATTTCCGAAGGGAAAAAGTTTTCGGTTGACCTGTTGGTTTAATATTATACACCTTCCACTAAATCAGCTGTTTGTAATACAATACGATATCGCGTAAAATACTTGCTTTCCTATTGAGTTCATTTGGGTGGAATTTTGTTTTCTCTTTGCGTGCAACTGATTAATTTTTTTTTCTCTCGTCGCGATTATGGTATTTATCATCGAGTGAAAATACCAAGGTACCTGTAATGTTATGGCATAGTTTTATTTTCTTTAATTGTCTTTAGCAGGTAGGGATGTGTATGAGGTTAAAATAAAGAGTAAATAGCTTCGTTGAGGATACGGTGGTTCATTTCATACCTTTCTATAAATATTTACTTACGCAGTAATTTCTTTTTCTGATTTTTTTTTCACAATTTTCCCCTAGTTTTGACGTCATTAGATCAAGGATTTTTATTTCATGTCGGGCGTTATTAGACATGTGAGTGAGGTTCGCCAGAGCATCTTTAATGCGAAACCTACTCTTACAGTTCGCTGGTGGTATTTAATAATCTCACTGTAGTACTGCCCATCAAAGGTGTTCGCACTGATTATCCGCTCTTGTGCGTCGATGCATTATGGTCATCTCACGAAGTCAGTGTTTGTGACATCAAGATTTGGCATCGGGGAATACCTGCAGTTTGGTCTCTCGCGAATTATATCCGGATAAATTCCGTCGGTGACTAGTTAGTTTAGCACCTCACGAATAATTTTTTTGTCAGTTATAGGGATCACACTGTGAATGTAACGTAATTATTGGATTGATTAAACATGATTTAAAAGTCTCCATCTCTTGATATTCCTTCCCCTCTTTTGCAGTTCTCGCGCATACACTTTTGGATATCGCTATCGATCTTATTATTATTATTGTTTTTGAGAGAGTGTACCTGATTTGCTTTCCGGAAGCTCGAAGTGCTTTCGGGATCCTCAATATTTGCATATTTGTTATTATACTCGTATATATTTATTTATTGAATAAGATAATAATATTCTTGTTACAGTACTTATCATATAGTTTTTGGTTTAAGCACATAATTGTAAGTCAGTTGGTTTCTATATTAATTGGTTATATTTATATATAGAATATTATTAATTCTTGATTTGCTTTACTGTTTACGTTGATAAATAATTATGTCGGATTTCAATATTAACCATTTGGAACCGGATGAGTTCCAAATGGAGTGTCTTATCCGTCACATTTGTGGGAATGCTCCGGCTCAATATGACGAGTTAGAGTCTAGACTGAAGTTGGAAGAAGCTAGACCAGTTCTTCGACCATCCTCTAGGTTACCTAAAGAGATTTTGCAAGATTTACCACGGGAGTTGGAGGCTTGTATAAAAGGTCTGGAGGAAATCTCTTTGGTATTAAGGAGTACGGGAGGTAATACACCAAGAGAAGTGTTTAGTATTTATTCAACCCGTTTAATACATTATGAGGGTAGATTAAGTAGGCTAATAGGCTCGGCGTCTGAACCGCTAGTATCTGTAAGTAAGGAGTGCTTGGGGAAATTAAGGCAGTTAAGATTGATAATTTCGGGCATGCCAAAAACGGGAGAAGAGGAACTGGATACCTTTTATAGTAAGTTAGCAGAAATCGATTTTAGCACCACTTCTACAGTGTGTTCGCCACGAAGGAACCAAGCATTAGTTGGTAACAGTTGGTAGCTCGCAACAATAATAATAAATTTTTGATATTAACCAATTCATCTTAAAGTAAAACAAATTGACTTTTAAAACATTTGGGTTTAAGCCTAGTACTGTGATCCGAGCGAACCCAGATGGTAACGAGTCTCTTTCACGACTTTTCTTTATGGTTTGAGGCTAAAGTATCGTATGATTTCTTTCCTAACATCGTCTTTGTCTAGAGACAAATTACGACACCATCTGACGGATTCTTAATTGTGCTGTCAGTTAACGGAAAAAATAAATTGTGAATAAATTATGACTTTGAATTTAAAAATAATTATTTTCGGTTAATTGTTGTGTGTAAAGTAAGTGATATAAGTTTATTTGCTCTGAAATTATTGTAATAAAATTTCATTTCAGGATCTCTTTGAAGCAAGCCGGAAAATTTAAGGTAAGAGAAATATGTTGATTTTGATTTTCTTTAACTTTTAACGATTCGGTTGGAGAAGTACAATTTTGATGGTAATGTATAAATTTTTAAACTATTTTGATAGTGTTTAAAGTTAAATAGTAAAATAATGGCTGTTCATTACTTTTTAGTTAGCCTAAATACCTAGCCTAGACACAAATGCTTTGCCGTATTCCAATCCTATGCTGGAAATCTCTTCTCGTAAATATTAAAACCGTATGTATTAGAGTTGTTTATATGGTTTGTTTTCTAATTTAGAATTTTCAAACTGTCCTGGTTTACTGTCACGAAATTAAAACTTGATGAACATCTGTGGGTATACTAGGAAAATAGATTGGAAGCAAATTTTTAAGTGATTACGATATCTCACGAACCAATTGCACTAGAGAAATAAAATTCGGTTTCTGTATTAAGGTTGACAAATAAAGTTTGCTGAAAGTGAAAAATTTTAAGGGGAAGGTGGAGTATGGAAGTGGAGGGGATAAGAATTTTTCTAAAAAAATCACGTCTCATATCTCAAGAACAGTGTATGATAGATGCTTAGAATTTTTACCAGAAGTAGGCCCAATAGACCCCTAGCAGAAAAAAAATTGTTGGGGATGAGGGTGTAGAGGGTGAGGGTGGGGAAGGGTAAAGAAGAAAAAGTTCCGATTTTTATATCTTGAGAACCTATAATGATATAAAGCTGAAACTTGGTATTTGGATAGAACTTTAGTAGTAGCATGTTAAAAAAATATAATAGGGGTAGTATGGTACGGGGGTGGGGGGTGTTTTTCCTAACTATAGAACGGCTTATACTAGAAAGTTGAAACTCGGTACATATATGTAAGTCATCTAGAAAAGTAATTTAGATAAAAAAAAATTTCAAATATCCATTGGCGTACGGAAGGGGGGCAAAAAAAATGATCAGTGAAAATGGAATGCATATATTTTCACAGCTTTTGTCATATCTATTAGATCTCTCCAAATATTGAATTCATTTGTATTGTACGGATTCTTCATATAAATATCTAGAAAGTGTTTTCAGGATTTTTTGAAATTCGGGCCCCACGGTTGTGTAAAGGGGCTGTATACATTTTCACGAATTCAGCCATATCCCTCCGGACTGATTAGATATCGAATAACTTTTTACTTCCACGGGCTTGTTTAATAATCACCTAAAACTCGATGTCAAATTTTTTTCCGTTTTCAAGTGTATAAACGGGTTGAACACGTTTTCACGAATTTCGTCTTATCTCTTGGGAGTGATAGGACATCGGATTGGTTTTCACTTCCTCGGGCTTTCTCTACATATATCTAAAAATTAATTTCAGGATTTTTTAATATTCAACCCCTAAGTGGGTGCAAGGGGGTTGCATATGTTTTCACAAATTCCTACATATTTCTTAGTTCTAATGAGATATCAAATTCATTTTTACTTCCTAAGGCTTCCAACATAATCGTCAAAAGTTGATTTCAGTATTTTTAGATATTCAACTCCAAGAGGACGTAAGGCTTTCGACATATTTCTTAGGATTGATGAGATATCAGACTGGTTTTCACTTCCACAGACTTTTTATATAATCGCCTACAAATGCATTTCCGATTTCATATAATGGCCAAAAACCTAATCACGAAAAACCTCCTAATCGCGTATTAACTGATATTATGCTATGACTTAGAGCTCTTCCCGGAGTATGACCCAATTATGTAATTCATATGTTATATGTGAAAGCGGCGTTTAAGTATTCTAGCGCGACACCAATCTAACCGCTTCCGGAACCTTTTTTAGGTTTTCAGTCACATAGTAACCTACACCGCGTCCCAGAATTAAACGCATTCCGGACTTCTGCCCGAAAATAATAAAGTTGCGCCCAGACTGTTGGCAGATTTTTATTATCACTTCGAAAGTGTATTTAGCCTTGTTTTTTGTTGTGAAAATTTAGTGAAGTGAAGAACAATTTTAAATGTCGAAATATCATTTTATTTTATTTATTATTGGCTTTAGGTTTGTTAGGCCGCGCATCGCCGTAATCTTTATTAAGGAGAGCACATCATTTTTGGGGTAAAAAAAATTGTTTGTTTTAATTTTCTTATTTTAGATTCAATTCTGGGTAAAACTGTTTAAACCGCAAGACTCCACGAGATCAAGAAGTGCCTCTCCTAAAAACTTGTACTTTTTTACATTTGGTCCATTTTCTCAAAAACCACTCATGCCACTTCTGCTGTCAGATAGAGTAGAAGAAGGATATTTAAAATGTTTAACTATATAATAATGTAATATGAGACTGACTCGAAGCTTTCAAAATTAGATGTGCAATATATACAACCTTCGCAAAACTATTTTCGGAAATCTTATACGGTAAGATTTTGCAGATAATATGAAAATATGTACATATATATAATAGTATAATATATTAAAATTAAACAAATTCTTTTACAGAAGCTTGGGTTGATAAAGAAGGATATGAAAGTTGTTGTATAGAGCTTAAGAAGTGTTTGCGGCTGGCTCGAGACAGATCAGACAAAAAGGAAGAAAAGGGCTCAAAATTAAATTATATTTTCATATTTCATAAGATATTTATTTCCTTTATTATGTTTTGTTAGTTAGTTTTAATTGTTTAGTATGTTATATTTACTTTAGTTATTTAGTTATTTATTTAGTTAATTGAAAAAACAAAAGAGACATTCTTATTTCGTTGTGCCGAAAGTTTATTGCGGCCCATTGTTTACAAGGGTAGGTTTAGGTTTTAGGAGTATAAGCCCATCTAGCCACCACGCGTAATTGCATTTCACGATTTTACTGTAACATATACATCAAATTGTTAACCTCGTGTTTTAATTATGGATTGATTTATGCTGATTGGATATGGCCTTATACAATTTCGATTCGAAATCATACTGACGCAGTATAGTACGGCGATTGCGAATTATTTCATCATTTATCTTCCAAATTTTTGTAATTTTTCGCTGCCATATATCCGTTTATTATACTCCAAAATATGATAAAATCATATAGAGTATTTTACGTTTAATGCAGACCAAAAAGTTTGAAACGCAGAGAACGAAAAAAAGTTGTTATTTTGATGCAATAAAAATAAGAAAAGAAATTCATGGAGCATCCTACTTTTTCTTCTTACCATAGTTACCTATACCCTGCCCAATAATTCGGCATAGTAGACCCCTGTGACCGTTTTGCCCTTCTCCAGTTAGTCGATGTAGATCACACCTTGTGAATCCCAGCAAACGGTGGCCATCACCTTTCCAGCCGATAGGACAGTCTTCGCCTTCTTTGGAGCACGTTCGCCGGGTGAAGTCCACTGTTTCGACTGTTCCTTGGTCTCTGGTGTGTACCAGTGGATCCATGTTTCGTCGACGGTCACGAAACGACGCAGAAACTCCTTCGGATTGCGCTTAAACAGCGTCAAACACTGCTCTGAAGTAGTCTCACGGTTGCGCTTGTTGTCCGGAGTGAGCAAACTCCCATCGCGCCGACAGCTTTCTCATGCCCAAAATTTCATGCAGGATATGACCCACGCGGTCTTTTGAGATGCCTACTGTCTCACCTATCTCGCGCACCTTCAATCGGCGGTCTGCCAATACGAGATCGTGGATTTTTGTCACGTTATCCTCCGTGGTAGCCGTTTTCGGGGGACCTGGGCGTGGCTCAACAAAAACCGACGTGCGACCACGTTGAAACTCGTTAAACCAATTTTTGACGGTCGCAATCGAAGGAGAAGAGTCACCGTACACAGCATCCAAGCGCTCTTTGATTTCGTTGCGCGATTTCCCTTCCAAAAACAAGAATCGAATCACCGACCGATATTGCTCTTTTTCCATTTTTCTAAAATCAGCGGACACGCCCGCTTCCACACGCGGTCAAAACAAAACTACGAGTCCGATTCGGCTAAAATTTTGACAGTAGCCGTCTACGAGAATGTACTACACGATAGTAAATTTCTCTTGCGATAGTGGCGCCATCGGGCGGTGAGGCTAAGTACTTGTCGGACCACCCTCATAGGTTACTATGCGACTGATAACCTAAAAAATAAAGTTCCAAATAGCATCCTGGTTATTCCTTAGGATGTCAGTCTCTTAGTAACCTACACCGCATCTCAGCATTAAACAACTGTTGGACGATTTTTTTATTTACTTACGTATTTTTTTTATCAATAGATTATTCCATAGAAGTAAAAGCGAATTCGATCACATTAAACCTAAGAGATTTTCGGAATCAGTGAAAACTTGAACAATACCTTACACCCCCAGGGGGTTCAATATTGAAAAATACTTAAATCGGTTTTTTTCCCCGTAAAAATGTGGATTTAATGACATTTTTTTACTCAACCTCTGAACGCCAATAAAATTTTTTTTTTGTTTTAAATACTCCAATAGCTCATCTACAAATACGTACTAAGTTTCAACTTTCAGCATAAGCCGTTTCTGAGATATAAAAAACCACCCCTCACCCCCGTACCTTGCTACCCCTATCGACAATTTTATTTTTCTAGGATGCCTCTATAGTGGCTCTATATAATCCTAGCTTTCTATTCATTACGGTTTTCGAGAAATAAAAATCAGAATTTTTTTCCTTTCTACCCCTTTTCACCATCACCCCCTACACCCGGACCTTTAATTTTTTTTCTCCACTAGAGATCTACCGACTCCAACTCCTGTAAAATTTTCTAGATCATATGTGATACGGTTTCTGAGATATAAAAATGACATTTTGTGAGAAATTGCTATCCCCCCACTTTCGTGCTCCACCTCCCCCCTCAAAAAGTTTACGTTCAATAGAATCCTCTTGTGATCCCATATACAGAAACTAAATTTTATCTTCCTGGTTAAATTGGTTCGGAAGATATTGTAATCCAAAGTTTTTCACCCCCCACCCCCACACCTCCCTTAAAAATTTTAGCCCTTGTCTAATCTTGAAGTATCCCTAAGGGCAACCACAAAGTTTCAATCTTCTGACATCAATCGTTCAGGAGATATGGGTTTTAGAATGTTTTAATCCCATCTTTCAAGCGTTTTGGACTCATTGTTTTCCTCCCCACTTCCACACCCCTCAACCCTTATCGACCATTTTTTTGCAAATGGGTCCACTATCATAGTACTACATAAGATCCAAGTTTCAGCCTCCTAGCATAAGTGGTTCCTGAGATCTAGAAACCAAAATTTTTCGTCGAAAACACTCCCCCCCTCATCCCCCCTTACATCCCCGCCCCCAAAAGATACCAGTCGTAAGAGTTTACCCAATCTACCTACCATAAAAATTTCAACTTAATACCTCAACGGGTTTGGGAGCTACGCGCCTTCAAACGATTTTGCGGACAGACGGACATTTTTTTTGCTTTTTTGGTGTTTACTAGTCCTAAAACGTGTAAATACAAAATTTCAGGGTAGCAAATTTTTTTTAAATTTCAGGTCGATCACAATACTTTATTATTAAAAAATGATAAAGTAAAAAATCATATTTTTAGGAATGGATGCAAAATTACGGTCGCTGCCTCCCGGACTATTTGTTAAGTGGCTGAGAGTGTTCTTGCATGTATCCATTATAATGTGAATTATTGTTGTTCTCAGTGATGTTTGTTTTTTTATTACCATATAAAGAGTACTTTACATTAAATATTATGTTTGCTTACTTTATTTTAAGAAGTATGAGCACAACAAGTAAATGTAGTAAAATCTATTAATATATAGATGGCGCTGATTTTTAAGACATTTTGCTATCCTGACATTCGCAGACATGTCTTCGAGATTTCGGGGAGCATTTCTCTCGATACCGTGTATTTTTCCCATAAGGCGTCTCGAAGAATCTCGCAGACAGACCGAGCAATCTGTGAGATTCTCGCAGACGCGACGACCAACTGCGTCATGTCATCTCGACTTCACATTGACATTTCGCTGATGCGCGCCACTGCTAAAGGGATTTAAAATCTCTTTGGTAAAAATCCTCTATCACGCACAAGCGAAAAAGTAATGTAAGAGATTTTTCATATTTTACATTTACTTAAAGCCTGCGAGGCTAAAGGGAAATAAACTCCCTTTTCGCGTTCATGTTTGGCTGACGCGCGCTACGCTCCAACTACCTTTTGCGTGAAGTCAATATAGCATGAACTCGGAAGAAAGCCAAATATTTTAAAATGCAATTTCTTATACTTTAAGATGAAAAAACTGTAAAAATTGAGCGACAGAAAACTGAAACAGATCACATCACAGTTTGTTTTAAACATTAAGGCTAGCTTTACATGAGCGGTTTTACCGCGCCTGCGACTCAGCGATTTAGTACTTAACGACTAAGCGACTTAGCCAAGTACACAGTATTGAATGCAACTCTCCACATAACACGTTTTCAGCCGCCAGCGATTGCGATAGTCGACATCTGTCGCCATTCATTAAGCGTAGCCGCGGCGACTAAATTTTTCGATGTCACTGTCACAACGTATCTGAACGTGAAGCCGGTTGGACTTATATGAAAAGTGAAAGTGAAATGTTCGAGCACTTCCAATTTTCACGAAACACTTCACTTTCCTTTAATTTGATGACCAATCGCTTCTCCGCCAACCGCCCAAGTAAACTGGGAAAATTTCGACTCGCGATTGAGTCTCAGTTGCTGTCAAATCTATACTAAATCGCTGAGTCGCAGTCACGGTGAAACCGCTCATGTAAAACTAGCCTAAACGCCGCCGATTAAAAAATTCGTCCAACATTTTTTCAGTTTGCCTCATATATAAGGAACTTTTACCCCTTTTTGTATGATAAATAAAAATATACGGCGGCTTACCGTATTTCACCCAGATGATCCGGAATACTCGAAAATTTTGCTCGTTCGTTGCTATTGGGAAGGAACGAGAAAAATCCGTGTGCAAACAGCGTAGTTCCAACGATTACCGTCGTTAATATAACAAATGCGGCTCCTGGTGATTTTAATTCCATTTTTCTAATATTTCACTCGAACGTGGACAATAATAGCTATCAATCGAAGTAAAACATAATTTACGATATGAAACTTATTTACACCTCTTATTCTTACTTTGATTTCTATCCGAGATCGCCGAGATTCTTATGTCACATATTTTTATACTGTCAATCGGTGGAGATACGCGTAAAAGCCCTAGATTAACCACCTAAACGGATTGGCCTTGCCAGTGCTGCCAGCCGTACGATTTTCATCGTACATGTACGATTTTCCCGCCTTATGTACGATGTACGATGAGAACCTTTCATCAAATTGTTAAATTGGTCATTCATTCGATCATTCGAATTACAATTGCGAAATGGTCATTCCGAGATAAATTCGTAATTCGTTCAAGCGCTGGCAGCGCCATCTAGCGCTAAGCCCTATGAAACTAGTGGAACAAGTGGAAAATCAGGTGTTCCATCGTCCAAATTTTTCTATTTATTTCATGTGTGCATTAATTACGATCAATCTTTTTAACGTTTCGTTTACAATTGCTGACATATTAGCACGTTTCTATCACTTTATTTCAACATGTAAAACGTAGCCGCATGCGAATGCAAAAATGGCAACTTTTATTGAGCATTCCAACAACAATAACATTTTGACAGATAGAATGTAATTCCGATAGACGTGTGTCAATGTTGATCATTGAATGGGAATGATCATTCGTCGTCTGCCTAGGGTATTAGGCAGAAATCGTGACATTCAAGAAAATCGTGGCCGACGCCATTTGTTGTGCGTGATTTAGGAATAAATCGCGTTTCATCTTGTATATAGTGTGCCATCTGCATCACCCGACATCCGATCGGGGCAGAGAATAAGTTTATTCTTACAACTCATCGGGTATATTGAAAATACCTGTTGCCCGTGCCTCCTGGCGTACCTGCGCGTGCGTGGGGGCCTCTTGGGCACGAGATTGAACGCATTGCTATTAAGCGACGTTCTGTGTACATCGCGACCTACCTCTAAGTAGCCGCCGTGGTTACAGTAGCGAAAGAAACCACCCAATATAAATTACGTGGCGTGCTTAACCTCGTTCAGCGCCTATCGCCCAGTTTCTGATCATCGAGGGTTATTAGCCCAATTGTCCGAGGCCATCGGAGCCCTACCGCCCCGGACCGGCTACAGCTCCAGCTATTCTGTGGGAGTCCCGTTGTGGCGAGTGCCCTGGGAGTCTGGATCCCAGGCAACAAAAGCCCGTAGATCCAGCGGCAACACGCCAGCCGATTGCCGTCCAGACTCTTCAACTGGTACATAGATATCGGAAAAAATGCTTCGAGCCTGGCTGTGCACCCCAGCCTAATCTTACCGATGAAACCTAAAAAGAAGATTAAACAGAACATAGAGATCCCCGGACGTAATCTATCAACCGCGAGGGCCCTGCTAGATCTAGCAGCTCCCCCTCTCTCGGAGGTTACCCCTCCGATTCAGGCCCGGAACGCTAATCCGCCCACATTTATTCAGGAGGCCGCAGTTTCATCACCCAGTGGCAACATGCGAGACTTTACCAAACCTCGAGCAGAGTCTCGTGCTCCTCCTGGGACCTCTCAGGTTCCTAGTGAGGCCTATCTTATTCAGGACGGGCGCACTCTCGCCCAGCCCGCCGCAGTTGCGGCTAAAGTAATTCAGTCACCGTTGTCAGTGTGCCTTCCTGTTCCTATCCAAGAGGACATACCAGCGGATGTTTTAATGGAAGTCTCCCAGCCTTCGTCGGCTTCCCAAACAAGTAGGCCGAATACTAGCCGGTCGGACCAATCCTCCAGAGATGCCAACCGCGATCGAGTAGGGTGCCCCCCACTCGCCCAAATCAACATAGAAACCATGGACTCGACAGAAATAGAGATAAACTCTGATCAAGCGTTGCCTGTTCTGTTTGCAGCTGCTGATATGGCTAAGGTAGGTGCTTTTTCTAATTATGTTGCGAGTTCATTTAATTCTGCTCCGGGGAGTACCACTCTAGCGGTCGAGCTCAACGGTTTTTTCGGCGAATTTAAACTAGCGCACGGGCGCCTGGTAACAAGCAATAATAAACCACCCTCTTTAGCAGCTGGGCTTCCTTCGAACTGCCCCTCGCCTAATCGCTACGCCCTCCTAGACCCTGCTTCTCCCAGTGCAAATGAGCGCCCGATTTCTGGGCAGGACCCTACTGCTGGACAAGCGAGATCTGTCTGGAGCCCTATCATAAGGCTAAGAAATATCACTGCACGTGGTGTCCACACTTAGCTAACGAAGAATTGGCCGGCCACGCAATTTAAAATAATATCCGCCAAAATAGGTGATATCGCGCTTAAAGTCAACTCTCTCCAGACCCACGAGGAGATCCTAAATGCTGTCCGAGCTCAAAAAGAACCCGGGGTCGTAGGCCATACGTTCACTCCTGCCTCCCTCCGGAGACCCTCTGTGGTCCTGAGAGGAATTAGCGCGGAGTTTACCCCGCAAGAAATTTTGGATTCAATCAAATCCCAGTGTGCGGATCTGGGCGATATCCAAATCAGTCAAATTTCCACGCCGTGGTCACGCGTAAATAATCGATCGCTTGATCTATTCCGCCTCTCTCTTCCCTCAGTGGATGTCCAAAAGAGAATAGTGAAGATCCGTTACATTCTGCACCAAAAGGCTACATGGGAAAAGCCAAAGAAGAATGGTATTACCCAGTGCTATAATTGCCACAGGTACGGTCATGTCTCGGCAAACTGCGGATACGCTCCCAGATGCGTGGCGTGCCTTGAAGACCACGCCTCGCGTAATTGCCCACGCAAACAGGCAGAGGATCGTGTGAATCTCAGCCCTCCCCAATGTGTGGGGCGTCCGACCACCCAGCTAACTACTCGAATTGCCCAGTGAGGCTTCAGAATAGGGATCGTGCATTAGCAGCCAAATACAAATCCGGAACGAGGATAAACAACCCAGGTGATTCTCGGCCACCCAAGACATCCACCCCTCACCCACGATACACTCAGCCGGAACTGAGCTTTTCTTTCGCGGACGTTACGCGCGGCCTCCCACTGGTTAACAACACAAATAGCAGTGCCAACCCTCCCCCCACTCTCTCCGAGCTTAGCTGGCTCGACAACCAAGCCACTCAGTACCTCGGGTCGTCAGTTTGGGAAATCTGCAGTAGAATCCACTCCTTTAGGAAAAAATTCGATCAACTCAAGGAAGCGGACCGACCGCAAGCTCTTCTTTCCTTCCTCTTTTCAACCCTATCTCGCCAGACATGTTCAACATAAATTGCTTGAACTTGAATATCAATTCGTTGATTAACGTCGACAAACAGCTTTCTCTTGAGCTCCTCCTTCGCAAGCTCAGAATTGATTTAGCTTTCCTAACGGAAACAAGACTCGGGCCCCGCAATAAGAGGCGCTTAAACAAATACACACTGTATAGGAACGACACAGGTAGGGGAAAAGCACTCCTCATTGGTAACAAATTCAGGTCTGAACAAATAAGTTTTGACTGCGCCCATTGTTCCTGCACCCTTGCGTCTGTCATGGTCAAGAAGGACGGTAGCGTTTTCAAGATCCTCCTTGGAGCTATATACTTCCCAGCGGGCTCCGGGGGCAACATTACCACCGTGTTGCAAGCTATCCTCAACTTATCGCAGTCCTTTGACGCTTCTATTATCGGTGGCGACTTTAACGCCAGACACGACTACTGGGGGGACTCAACCCGCAACTATAATGGCCCATTTCTCCTGAACTGGTTTCTCTCTGAAGCTGTAACTGATCTAGCGTTAGTCAATGCGCCAACACCAACGTTCCCGAGGAGCGCCTCATTTCTGGACATCTTCCTCGTATCTAGAAATATCTTACAGGCTGGCAATAATTCTTTCCATTGCTGCACGGTTCCTGGCCTATCAGACCACTTTGGCCTTCTTCTCTCACTAAAGCTATCTGCATTTCAACCCCTTCCGACAACCCCAAGACGGTCGCGCTCATTTGAAGCCATCAACTGGGAGGATTTCCTGGATGCCCTGGAGGATTCCCAATCAGAGGAAGTCCCGGAGGACAGGATCCTCTCGGAGTGGGAGATAGACACTTATATCGCAACCCTTACCGAATCAATTAACCTCTGTATTGATAAATTCGCGCCCCTGAAAGACACCAAATCCTCGCAAGCGAAATATCTGGAGGCATTCACTGTCGACTTAATGAAGTCTAGATCACACCTCCTTCAGAAGCTCAAAAGATCCTTCCATGCGCACTTGAACAGGTGCAATAGAGTACACCGAGATTAAAGCAAGGATCAATAGACTTACCTCAATCATTAGAGAACGCATTAGGATCGACCTAAACAACCACTATAAACACTATAAACAGCGCCTCCTGGCACTAAAACCGGGAGCCAAGATATTCGCCGATATCAATAAAATAACAGGTAGAAGGGCCTTGGCTTTTAACATAGACCTTGATAGCATCAAAAGGGGGAGTTCGACATA
Source organism: Beris morrisii (assembly GCA_951812415.1). Taxonomy (NCBI): domain Eukaryota; kingdom Metazoa; phylum Arthropoda; class Insecta; order Diptera; family Stratiomyidae; genus Beris; species Beris morrisii. The sequence goes on from OX638311.1 coordinate 101,184,064, forward strand.
TTCATCAGTGGACGAGAAGCTGGAGATGTGCGCATCTTTCTATAGCTGGCTATTTAGAGAAAGGGCTTCATCTAATGTAGAACTTCTGGAAAGAGCAAAAGCCTCGAGGGAGTCCTTCTCTTCGGGACACCAAGGGTCATTCCTCAGTATATTCTCTCGAAATAACAAAGCTAGCTCCCCTTGCCACTCCGTCTTCTCGGACAGCTTCACAAACCCGGAAGAGGTCGAAGTGACCTTCGCCTACATGAACGGGAAAACCTCGTTTGGCTTGGATGGCATTCCAAACAAAATTTTAAAGAAATGTAGGACCGTAATAGCTAAGCCTCTGGCGATCATATTCAATCAATGTCTTAACATAGGCTACTTCCCTTCTTCCTGGAAAAGGGCCCGCTTAATTCCGCTCCCTAAGAGCATACAAAACTCTTAATTTACAAAACCCTTATCCGACCTGTCATAACCTACTGTTTCCCAGCGTGGCCGAGCATCTCTCCTACGGCAGCGGAGGAAATCAATATTTTTGAGCGAAAAATTCTGCGAATATGCCTATCTAAATATAGAAGACCCAACAAAAAACATTTCAGAAATGCCACTCTGTATAATGACTCAAAAATCATGCCCATTCTCCACTATATGTTCAGTAGCGGGAAGAAGAGGATAGACAAATGGCGAGAACACCCACTACTAAAAGTGAGAACTCTCTTCCCTGAACCTCCGTGGCCTGGAGACCATCACTATTATCTATCGCCGATCACCATCCTTGGGGAATATATGCCGCCCAGCGAGGAAGTGGCCCCGCATCCTACGCCGAACTTCTACTCCAATCCACCCCCCAATTGCTATAGAGGCTGATTATAGACTCCAACGAATATCTCTCTTTGTACAAGTATAAAGCTCACTGCTGGATGGGACTCCATAATTTAACGTCTTGCCATACGACATAACTCACAAAGCCAAATTAGAGAAGCCTAGGGTTGTAATTAATAAAAATAAAGACAATAAAATATAGTTGCTAATCCTGTAAATATGTATGTATTGCAACGCTACATTCCAACTTTTAGAACTGAGTGACACCCGAGATGGTATTAAAAAGAATTAAATATTAAATTAACGAGTTTTAAGTTGCTAAATCTGTAAATTCAATTTGTATGTAACATAAACTAAACTATACTGTTAATCTCAAGGTACTGCCCAGTACCCCTGTATATATTTGTACGCAACATGGCTTGTGTGCTGGTTGTAAGCCTTACAAAGGAACTATTTAAATAAAATAAAAATTTATTTCTAACTAGCCGCGTACCGCGGCTACGCTCGCTACACTCACGTTGTTCTATCGCCCCTGTTACTCCCGTTGCTCCTGTTGATCTCGTCCTTCTCACCGTTTCTCCCGTTTATCCATTGCTCCTGTTTCTCCCGTTGTTCACGCTGCAAAGCCAGTGGTTTCTAGTCTTGCTTCCCGTTATTGAAGTGTTTTTGGATATACAATATTTTTTGTTTTTCCGTCTGATGCGTATACGAATAGATCGGATGGTTTTCCGACGCGTGAATAGGCCACATACAGCTGTCCATGTGAGAAGCATGGATTTTCAAACTTTAATCCACATACTTTTAGCGATTGTCCCTGTGCTTTGTTGATGGTCATTGCAAATGCGAGTCGCACTGGAAACTGCAATCGTTTGAACTCGAAAGGCATATCTGTCGGAATCATTGGAATGCGTGGCAACAGTACATCTTCGCCTTTAAATCTACCACTTAAAATTGTAGCTTCGATTATATGGTTCATCGTCCTTTTCACTGTAAGTCTGGTACCGTTGCAAAGTCGTGGTGGATTGATGTTTCGGAGTAGAATGATAGGTACGCCAATTTTCACTATTAAAACGTGCAGCGGGATTCCAAGTAAATCGAGTGAATTCAAGCCCCTGATCATAAAATTAAGTACGAACCATCCTCCATCCACCATTCTCCATCTACCATCCCCCAACCTCCATCATCCATCATCCATCCACTATCCTCTATCCACCATCCTCCATCCTCTATCCACCATCCTCCATCCTCTATCCACCATCCTCCATCCACCATCCACCATCCTCTATCCACCATCCTCCATCTTCTATCCTCAATCCTCTATCCACCATCCTCCATCTTCTATCCTCAATCCTCTATCCACCATCCTTCACCCACCATCTCCCATCCTCCATCCACCATCCTCTATCCACCATCCTCCATCTACCATCCCCCAAACTCCATCATTCATCCTCCATTCTCTATCCACCATATCCATCCTGCATATTCTATCTTCCATCCACTATCCTCTTATACCATTTAGTAATAGGAATAGGCATAACTAATACACCAAAAACGAACTGCCGCTAAATCATATGAAAAACACTCAAATGTTGAAATAACTCGCGAACCACCAACTGTTAAATAATTTTGTTAACGCAGAAACCATCGAGGGCGTACCCTCAACAAATCACCAAAGTTTCATCGCAATTGGATGAGTGGTTTAGGAGCCTATACAGGACAAACAGACAAACAGACAGACAAACATTCATTTTTATATATAGAGATTTAGTTAGTACATAATAGGTATATAAGAATTCGCATAACATAAATATAAAAACTTGCGTACGCTGCAATACTTTATTGCCAGTATCAAACACTTCTTGTTCAAGGACGTATTCAATCCTGAATTATCTCGTTAGCGTCAAACTGTAAATATAACTTGTTAAAAGATATAAATAAGCACCTATGTAAATTCATTATCTTAAATCTATTTGACGCTTGATTTGTTTTCCAGTAATCATAGTTACATCTCAAGTAAAATGCGTACATATCATAATACTACTCCCTCATAGGTAGTGTATGACTCACAATAACTGATTAACACTTCCTGTAAATATAATTCATGTAAATTTAGACTATTCTGTAAACTTTAAAAGAATTAATACTTCTGTGATGTAAACTGGCAAGCCTCTTAAGGCTTGAATAAGAAATGGAAAATTATCATGTGTAATATTTCACTCTAAGACTAATTAGTACTTACTATCCTCATGAATTACTATAAAGAGGAATGAATTGTTTCCAAGTACTTAGATTTATACCTCGTTCACGTGGTCAACGACGTACCGCTACGTAGCACTTCGTAGTACCACGTGAACACACGAAATTTTGCTACGGAGCGGTTTTTCTACGACGTAGCAAAACCGCGTAGTGTAGTGTAGTGGATATGCTAATCCTTCCCACGAGAACACTTGCCGTTGCGCTCCGTATTACTTTTCAAGTGAATTGTCAAAAAACTGTGTTGACAGACAACTTTATTTGTTTGGATTTTCTCAACGATTCTAATACCAGTGCCTTTAATGACTCCATTTCGCTGGAAAATAAAAGAAGAAAGGTTATTTAAGAAAAAAAACGACGAACGTAATTTTTTTTTAATAAAATAAATACCAGTTGTGACAGCTGTCAATTAATAATCAAGAGTGCGAAACGTCAATTCACTTCACGTGAACACTCATATGTCAACCGGATTTCATAATGCGCTACACTACACTACGCTACCACGTGAACGAGGTATTAGTTTAGTTTTAGGTTAGTCTAGGGAATGGATTATTTATTTAGGTTAAGTTTCTATACATGCCAAATGTCAAATGAGCGATTGACAATTGCTTTCATGAAAACACATAACCATATTCTCGGCTAAGGTCGGAAACGAATTATCACAGCTGCTTGACAAACAGATCGCTGTCAAGCTTATTCTACACTATTTTGTACCTCATGTAATTAAAAGTCTCAATAAAGTTACTGTAAACTGTAAAAAAACTGATCATTGAATGGGAATGATCATTCCCCGAATGATCATTCGAATGTGTCGTCTGCCTAGGGTATTACACATTGCGAAAGATGAGTATAGAAAATGTATTGAATTTTTCTAACATTTATACAGAGATTTTTTTAATAGCTGAGTATATGCCATCTCTATCGACCTAAATGTTCGTTAAAAATGTGTAAAATTTGATGACTACATATACTTCACCTACGTGAAGTATAAAAATTTCTTGAATTTTTATTTAAAATTTGAATATAAACATGGCAAAATTAAATATTGTAGTGAATTGTACGATGAAATCTGACTCGGTACAATTTTTTAGTTTTGGGAATATGGCAGCACTGGCCTTGCCTAAATAAAAAAGAGCCAAATTTTTTATGCGCATCCCTGCAAGAAAGCGCTACCGAAAGTACAAACACATGCATTAATTCCAACACCCTGACATCAAAATTGTTTAATTGTATGCGATACATTTAAACTTTGGAGTACATGGCCCTTTTCTAGTCTTATGTGCCATCAATTTTTCGCGTAAATTAGTCGAGCGGACCTATCCCGCAATGCCGTAACCCCTGATGTGGGATTGGGTTAATTTAACGGCTAGCTACCGGGTATCATTAACTAGGAGTGAAAGAGATGGGAATAGAGGTAGCGAATCACACGCATGTACACCGATACGAAGTATATAAGTTAATTTTTGTCCCGCGGCCTATACGTTTTAACTGAAAGATTACCGGGTAATGCTACGGCGGAGCTCCGGCGGAGTTACCGGGTAATTTTCTTGCAGGGATGTGTTAGTAACGTCGAAGTAAAAGCTGCATGGGCGTCCAAAACTAATTATTTTGGGGAAAAGTTGTTTGTATAAATTAAATATAAATAGAATAAAGAGCGCGCATGTAGTTTTTCCTGTATTAAGGACTCTCATTTGGTAGCTACTCGAAACTAAAAAAACAATATCATCATATCTGGAACGCAATGCGTTACCGAAAGCAAAATTTTCCCTTTTCAAGGACTTTCACATGGGAGGTGCAGGAAGGACTCATTCGATTTCTAGTATATTCATCCTTTTACCTGGAACTATTGTTGTACAAAACATCATATTTCTAGATTGAATCGTTCAAAGACTATCGGAAAATAATTTTAAATACGTGTATTAAGGACTTTCTGTATTGGAGCTACTCGAAGGAGTAGGTAGATTTTGCCCGTTAACGAACTTGGCCTTACGAATTCGACCAAACATTCAGATTCAAGGCGTTTCTTGAGTTATCATGATAACGGGCAGACGGACGTCAAGCTGCTTTGGAGGTTTTGGCACCAAATAAGCTCAAAATAATATTTAACCTTTTTTGGTCTGTGGCTTCGTTTTAAGCGTTACAAACTTTTGGGCTGGATTAAACTTATAATACTCTCAGATTTCATCTAGAGTTTAAAAATATCTATCTCTTTATAATCTATGTATGCATGTTTTGCAGATACATGACATTGTATTATATATATTTATTTTATTTTATATTTATTATATATATTTACTTATGTTCTGGTACTATTCTGCAACTCAAATCTCGCCGAAATACCAGAAACGAGTAGGTTTTTCAAATGCGTACTTTTATGATTAACACCAAATTTATATTATTATTTTGTCAGACTTATTTTTAACAATAAAATAGTAACGTATTTGCAACTATTTTTCTATCACTAATTTAATGAAAAGGCAATACTGTTGTGAACTCACCATATTGGGAGACTAGTCATCGAAAAGATTTCTTTCGATGCAAATCATTTGTACAGAAATGGATATTTAAATAAATATCTCTTTTCTAAGTACAGTTGCATGTTCGAAGTGTTCATCTTTGTAACGCTTTTGGATGGCCCCAAATATAACGTTTTTTTGCTACGCCACTGGAGCCAAGATCCAAGCCGTTCAAGGTTACCATGACAATCAATAAAAAAAAATATTCCTTTACAATTATTTTACTTGTGTTTGACAAGCAAGATCCCTTGGAAAGCACATTTTTGAGACCTGTCAAATTAATTTTGGTGTCCAAAAAAATTGTGCTTTAACACAAGTTGGCCTATCTATATTAGATTTCTTATCTAAGGTAAGAGCCGTGTACATGACCAGAGCCAGAGCCTCCTATATATGAAAGCCGTCGAGTAGGTTGTAAGATAGTGTGCGTGGGTGACCATTCGATATTTGACAGTTTCAGTTTTCGTGTGGTAGCTGAAAAGTGCGTGTTCAATATCATGGGTAGGTTTTGTGCAATTATTTTAATTTATTGATAAGTTACAAGTGAAAATGGTTGAAAATGTAAATATTTCAAGTCTGTACTTCATTTTCGCTTTAAAACTTTTCCGAATTCCCAATTGATTTAGAGAAAACTTACAAAAATATTTTGCAGCCAAAAAGTGTGGTTAGACTAGAAATGTTTACAATGTTCAGAATATTTTGCATTATTTATTTAATTATTAAGTGACATAATTCAATTAGAGTTGTTATTTAATATTAATTAATATGTTTAAAAGTGCGTGATGTGTAAAATGTGATATTTCGATTCCTATACTGGCTAGCAAGTTGTGAATAAATTTTGCAATTTTGTACATACTCGTAATATAAATATTCGGTTAAAATTAGTATTTTCACTCAACATGAGTTGTTTTTTTTTTATATAAAATTGAGAGATATATACGCAGCCGGTTCTAATTGCTTTCTATATTTTTCAAATGCAATGAAATAATTTTTCTTCATTTTGGGCTTGTAACGCATAGTTCAAATAAGGGGATCATTTTAAGGCACACACAAACTGGAAACGATGTTTTATTATCTTTAGGATAAGAAGGTATGAGTTATTCAACTATCCAAAACTACCAATGTATAATAGTTTAATGTGTTCTCATTTCAAAGATCACCATGCCGAGGAAGTATTGCGTTCCGGGATGTCGGTGCAAATTATTACGGCACTATTGCTACATAAGTTAAGTAAGCTAGAATTCACGACGTATTCTGATTTTTCATTTCTGAATAAGTGGTGGAAACTATTGGATTTTTCAGTAGTAGGTATATTAGAACTTTCGACTATTACTTTCTTTGATATACAGATATATTTAATTATTTTGGAATAAACCCTAAAACTTATTGGAGACCACCTTTGGACGGAGTAATTAGGCATTTCTACAGAAATGTGCATTAATCCAGACTCCGGACGGAACAACCTCAGTCAATAGTTAGAATTAATGTGGTCCCAAGCAATGGAGACTACTAGATTCGATAGTTTCCTGCTTTCAAAGGCAATTGGGTAACTATTTCTCTTCCATAGCCAAAGGCTTTAGTAGCCAGAACCACCTACTAAATTCATAACAATATATTAATTCATTAAACATTTTTTTGTGGCATGCCGCAAAAGGTTTCTTGATGCCATCTTCCACAGTCTTCGAGTGAAAATCTGTATCGGAATACTGAAAGGTATCTTAAATCTGTTTTTCTATTATATCTCCAAAATATGTATTAACATTATCTGCACTTATTACTTGACACCGACAAAATAATTCATTTAATATTAACTTTATCGTACTGAACATTACCCTATTTAGAACAAAGTGCCTGGTATAGCAGTGAAACAGTCGGTCACCCTTGGCCTATGCATGTGTGAGTGAGAGATTCTACCCGACGGCTTTCATATATAGGAGGCTCTGACATGACACATGAGCGTAATTTTTAATGAGAAGGAGAAAGATAGAAAATTGGATTAGAGAGGATGTGAGATGCAAGTGGGTACTCCGGGGTGTCCAGTGTCAAAAGAAAGAGACTGAAGAACAACTAACAACTAAGAAAGATTTTAAAAAATGCCCATGAATAATATACCTGAAATGTGACTTCAAAAGTACGATCCTACCTCAAAAGCATTATCGCATTATTGGCTCGTGCTCTGAAGCTGGAATTAAAAAAAACATGAATGCAGCTCATCAAGCCTTGAATTATCCTGAAACTTTCTAAAACATACAGCCGTCACGATCGGCTAGGATACTCTAGATGAAATACTGAATTTCGATTTATATTGTAGTTGGGGATAAAGTAGAATTACGTGTGTGCATGTTGAGTCGCCGAAAAAAATTTTCCTTTTTGAAGGACTTTCACATGGAAGGTACAGGAAGGACTCACTCGATTTCGTACATATTTATCCTTTTCCTTGGAACCATTTAAAAATTAATGTGTACAAAATTTCAAATTCGTAGCTTAAAGCGTTCAAAAGTTATCGGAAAATATTGTTAAACACGTGTTTTAAGGATATTTTGTATGGCAGCTATCAGAAGGAGTAAAGGATTTCGCTGACTAGTAAACTCGAACTTCGTTTTCACTCAAAACTAATTTGTACAAACGACGGACGGACGGACGTCAAGCGGATTTGAGGTTTTTGGCCACAAATAAACAAAAAATAATATATAACATTTTTCCGTCCGAGGCTTAGTTCTATGTGTTACAAACTTTTGGGCTGGATTAAATTTATAAAGTATATTGTTGCGAGCTAGGGGTTCGCCGGGATTTCAAGTAAAACACAATTCGTTTAAAATCAAAATAAGTGTTTATTATTTATTCGCACTTTAATTCTATTCGCACTGTATGGCAACACTGCCCGCTTATCGCTTGACTCGATTACTTTCGCTCTACCAACACGATCGCGTATACATGCTGGCTGTCACAGTCGACGTAATAAAAATTACTATATCCCTCGCTGAAAGCTTTATCTGCTTTTATACCATTTGTCTGTAGTCGAGACTGTTCTTGAATCTTCGTTCGGTGGTGTGTGTAGAGGGTTCTGGAAAGCTTGAGAGCATTCTATTTGATCTTCTAGGCTGTTCTAATACATTCGGGCGCATTCGATTAGAGGGGAAATATAGTCGTGTTGTTTCGCCTTATATACTTCAACTATAGGTTTCTGATTGGGTTATTTTGCAACTAGGTATTTGGTTGCTGCTGTTTTCCTTATTCGTAATCGATCGAGTTGCGCGGTTGCCAGGTTTACATGTAACAATATAATAATAAAGATACATGTATTGAAATCCATGATCTGTTGCGAATACAATTGGCGATGAAAGCCAAGATTTCAGTAAGAACTCAAACACGGAAGGCATCGCATTCAAAATTTCATTTGACTTGACTCTAATGGCGCATTTACACAACACAACAACTCAGCAATCACAGTACTACTTCGATAGTACTGCGAAAGTAATGAACAAACGCTTGAATGCTTTAGCTGCGTATAATAGGACCTTTGCCCAAAACTTCACCTTATTTCTTGTATATAAACGTGCGTGTTATACCTTGGATACACAGCTCTTATAGGAATCATAATATCGTCAATATCACCAGTGTATCACCCAATAATACGCATATAGTACGTCAAAGAGATGATATCTACATAATATCCAACCTGTTTCCTTGTATATAAATTCGATGATTTTAGCTGATATAGCCTTCTTTTAACTGCCATCAGCGCCATCTAAAACTGAAATCAACTGAAATTCCAATGAATAGCAGTTGTGGATTTTTCTATCCTTCCGTCAGGTAGGATTGTTTGAGCGTGTTTTCATTTTTGTGTGCGATGTGATGGACCGAAATTGGAAATTGGAAATTCCAGTGAATGGCAGTTGTGGATTTTTCTATCCTTCCGTCAGGTAGGATTGTTTGAGCGTGTTTTCATTTTTGTGTGCGATGTGATGGACCGGTTTCTACAAGTATAACATGTATGGGCTGTGTATCATGCTATCTTGTATCGCATATCATGATTTGAATAATGTAATTTGTATACAAACAGTGTATCCATGGTATTATGTGTTTTGTTTTATGACTTAAATTATTATATGCGACATGTGCACAACATGGCGACTAGTGAGTGATCGTGATTTATTATCTCTCCTAAGTTTAAATTAAATACTCGTGACTGTAACATCCGCATAGTTTAATTTTGTGCCTAATCTAACCCGCATAAGCCTAACAATTACCGCACCTGCACTTTTCGCGCATCAGCAGTTGTTACCAGTGTTGAAATCTTAAAAATACTTAAACTTTGAATCGTGTGAGAAATTTTTTAAATTTGAATTGACAAAATGGCACCCGCATCAACCAGGAAGGCCCTACAATCGACATCTGATGAAGGTGAGACGATCAATCTAAAAAGTGTAGAGGCTCTTCTCAATACACACTTTGAGAAAATAAAAAGTATGGTTGAAAAACAAATTGGGGACCTGAAGCTCTCACTCACGGATATTATCCAGAAACAGCAGACGGTTATAAAAAATCTCGAGAACAAGTATAATGACATCGCTCTTCGTCTGGACAAATTTGAACGAGACAACATTAAGTGTGACGTCATCCTCTCGGGGATTCCTCATAAAAATAATGAAAATGTATCGTCAATATTTTCAAAGCTGGCTGACTGCATCGATTTTAAGTGTACTGCATCACCAACGGTATTTCGCACCAGAAATAGCAACGGCAACAGCAAGCATCCGCCGTTGATAGTGGCTAAATTTGCAACAATTGACCACAAAATCAAGTTCATTACGCAGATGCGGGCGAAACGACCAACTTGCGCGAATATTGACTTTCCGAGCAACAACAAAATCTATGTCAACGATAGCCTGACAGCAGCAAATCGCACAATACACAGAGCTGCTATTGACCTGTTGCGTAACCAGAAAATTGCGGATTGCTATACCAGGCGGGGAATTGTTTACATCAAGAGTAATGCTGAAGGCGAGGCAGTTCAAATATCGTCAATACTACATCTGAACGAGTACCTGCCGACTTGATTCGATTAGCTGGAGGATATTATTTTATTTTTTCTTCTCTCTAAATTTTTCTTTCTTTTCTTTTATTTGAATTATTTGAATTTTTTAATTCTATTTTATACACATTTACTTTTTATTATAAACTGCATATTTATTTTTATTATTATTATATCTATTTCTACCATTATTAACTATATATATCACAGGAATGAGCGATTTATTAAACATTATAAATGGTGATAATATCACAACGGAGGTTTTGGGCAATGAAAATGAATGCAATTTATTTTTCAATGACAGTAACAAAGCACTAAAAGTATTCCATATGAACATAAGAAGTCTAAAAAAAAATTTTGAGGAACTAGTCATTATGCTAAATAATATTAACACCGATTTTGATGTAATAGTGTTGACGGAAACTTGGATGAACTTGACAGACTGCTTTAAAATAGACGGATATCAATTGTTAATTCAGGAGACAAAATTTAATAAATGCGATGGAATTGTGGTATATGTTAAGAACTGTTTCCCGGTTGCTACTGCTAAATGTAGTATATTATGTGCTAATGCCTTAAAAATTTCACTTGTCGTTACTGACAAACAGTCTTTAACAATTACAGCCATTTACAGATCCCCTAGCCTTAATACTTTAGATTTCATAAATAGTTTGGACAGTTATCTAGAAGAACATAGTTCGATAGGGACTCACCTGGTGCTTGGGGATATTAACATCAATATTAAAGACAATGAATCTACAAAAGAAGCACATGAATACCTTGATACGCTATCCAAATTTGGATTTAATGATTTCTTGGTTGGGAATACTAGGATTGGTAGTGGACGACCTTCATGTCTTGATCACATTTTCATTAAGAAAAATTACGAAATCCAGTTTGTCCCTGCTATATTCCAAACTTATATAACAGACCATTACAGCACTGTAGCCAAAATAATTTTTCCAACGCTGAATGAAGCGAAATATCCTAACACAAAAACGATTACAATCATAGATTACAATCAGTTAAGGAATCTGGCTGAATCTCTTGATTGGTCGTACCTTTATGATATATCAAATCCAAATATATGTATGTCTTCATTCGTTAATAACATAAGGATGTTAATAAGCGACGTGAGTACTCAGAGGTCTCAAAGGGTCAAATCAAACATGAGAATTATAAAAGAATGGGTAACAAATGGAATATTAACATCAATAAGGAAAAGGGACCAGCTCTATAAAAAATTAAAACAACAGCCGTCGAACGACCAGTTGGCCTTGCGTTTTAGATCTTACAGAAATAAACTTAATAACGTTATTAAGATTGCAAAAAGAAATTACTATGTAGGAAAAATTAATAGTTCACTTAGTAGCCCGAAAAAACTATGGCAAACAATAAACGACATAGCCTACAGCTCAAGACAGGCATCTCAATCTCAAGTAGATCGGCTGAGAACAGCTGAAGGGGATACTACAAGTGATCCGGTTGAAATAGCTACTGTGCTAAATAATCATTTTGCTGAGGTGGGCCATCGGATCTCAAATGCGATACAATGTGCTGACATGAACACTGATTTCGTCGAGGATGTGGTACCGCATTCCTTTCACTTACGGGATATCTCTTGTGATGAAATTTACTATCAAATTTCGAACTTAAAATCTTTCAAGGCACCTGGTTTCGATGGTATCTCATCAAAAATTATCAAATGCATTGCATCGCATCTTGTACAACCCCTTTCATATATATTCAACTTATCATTGCACAATGGCATTTTTCCGGATATTCTAAAGCACGCGGTTATTATACCGCTCCACAAGGATGGTGATTCTTCTGACCCAAATAATTATCGCCCAACCTCTCTGTTACCTCTATTTGCGAGAATTTTTGAAAAATGTATTAAGTCCAGATTAATGAATTATCTTGATGAGCATAAGATCTTATCACCAAACCAATACGGCTTCAGAAGAAATGTAAGTACGGACAATGCATTGTATGATCTTACTTCGTTCATAAACTCCGCTATTGAGAAGGGCGAGAAAACTATTGCCGTTTTCCTCGATCTGAAAAAGGCGTTCGACACGGTGAATCACGAAATTCTACTAGATAAGCTTTTTAAGCTGGGAATAAAAAAACAAAGCATCGTCTATTTTTCGCTCGTATCTGAGCCAAAGAACCCAAGCAGTGAAAGTGGGCGAGGTGGTAAGCCAACCCTTACCAATTTGTTGTGGAATTCCTCAGGGAACAGTCTTGGCACCTCTATTATTCCTTGTTTATGTCAACCAGTTATGTGGCCTTGAACGAAATTTATTTAAAGGACATTTAATTGCGTTCGCGGATGACACTGTACTGATGTTTAAAGATAAAAACCTTAACTCAGCCCTGGAAAAAGCGAAGCAGGGTTTATCTTTAGTTTGTGAATGGATTACGAAGCATAAATTAGCCTTAAATTCGAATAAAACCAAGTTTATTGTATTTGGCAACAAAACAAATTGTGAAAGACTAGCTCTGACCCTAAATTTTCATGAATCGTCAATCCAATGCGTCTCACAAATTAAATATATGGGTGTTGAAATCGATGAGAAACTTAAATGGGACAAGCATATAAGTTCAGTCTGCAGAAAATTGAGAAAAACTAAATATAAATTGTTGATGCTACGGAAAATATTGGATTTGCCAGTAATGAGAATGATATATTTCGCTTTAGTTCAATCCATTGTGCAGTATGGAATCTTAGTCTGGGGTTTTGCTTACTATAATGCGTTGCAACCGTTACAGAGTTTGCATAATAAAATAATTAAAATATGTATTTCCAAATCCAAATTTTTCTCAACAACAGAATCCTTTTCAATTTTCAAAGTAATGACGATTCGACAATTATATGTATTTGTTCTATTAAAATTCACCTACGTAAATCTTAGTAACTTTGAGCAACATACTACAAGCTATAGCACCAGACGTCAGTTGTCGCAACCACTAGCCACTACTATATGCAGTAAGAGTTTGACCGCACGACATGCAAGTATCCTTGGACCAAAGCTATATAATGAGCTCCCTCTAGTTTTAAAGCAAAGTCTATATGATATAAATTATAAGAGTAAGATTAAAACTTTTATTTACACGAGCTTTCGGGACCTAGCTAAATATTTATCGCAAACTGAACACTAATGATAATAGAAGAGTGAAACAAAAAAAAAAAAAAATAAACATTTTTACTGCATGTGTTATTTTGCCAATCATTTTCATTGCGTACGCTTCTGGATTTATGCTCCTAAATTTGTTTTCTTTTTGGTATCTATGTCGAGATCCTTTTTTTTACATTTTTCCTTAAACCTGATCGCAAACTTTCTTTTGAATTTTTAAATTTTGGCTTATAATGTACATAAATTTGTTATATAACATGAAGCTAGAAGTCAGAAATCTTAACTTATAAGTATACTCGAATTTTTCATTATTTTCTTTTTTGCTCAATTGAACACTTTATGTATAGCACTCACACACAAGCTTCTGCTTTTGTGATTGCTCTGTTTTTTGAAATAAATAAAAAAAAAAAAAAGTTAAAAGAAAAAAAAAAAAATTACAGTAGTCACTAATAGATGGCGCTTGGTTTCGTTGAGGTTTGGTTTCCAAGGGTAGGGTACCCTTTTATTACAAGCGAAATATTTGACAATTAAATGTTTCTACCGTTCGCTGTCAGTTCAGTTCATTTGTGCTCGGGAAATTTTGTGGTGTTGTGAGCCGGAATTGTAATTTCTTGACAATATTTTAATTTCTTTCAAATTTCGCGCGCTTTTATTACACTGACATCTAGGAGCGAACTGTATAATTTATTTCACTCTACTTCGAAGGTACCTTTTTCGTTCGTTTTCGTTTCGTCGAACACAGTACGCTTGGCCAATTACAGCCAATATATACTCTAGATGAAATCATATAGAGTATTATATTATATTATTATTTATAAGTTTAATCCAGCCCAAAAGTTTGTAACGCATAGAACCAAGCCTCGGACGAAAAAAAGTTATATATTATTTTTTGTTTATTTGTGGCCAAAAACCTCAAATCCGCTTGACGTCCGTCCGTCCGTCAGTCCGTCCGTCTGTCCGTGAACACGATAACACAAGAACGCCTTCATCTAGGATCTTGAAATTTTGAATCTGGATGTTTGGTTGAATTTGTAAGGCTAAGTTCGTTAACGGGCAAAATCGTTCTACTCCTTCCTTAAAACACGTGTTCAAGAATATTGGTCGATAGCTTCAGAAGGGTTTAAGCTACGACTTTGAAATTTTGTATGTGTTGATTTTCAAATAGTTGGAACTAAATGTATGACTATGAAGAAAATGATATTAGTCCTTCATGTAGCTGTCATACAAATATCCTGTCAAAATGTCTTCACTTAATTTATAAAACTCACTATAACTCAAGTAATCGATTAGCTACGAATTCGGAATTTTGAACAAATTAGTTTTGAGTGAAAACGAAGTTCGAGTTTACCAGTCAACTAAATCCTTTTACTCCTTCTGGTATCTTCCATACAAAAAATCCTTAAGACACGTGTTCAACAATATTTTCCGATAACCTTTGAACGCTTCAAGCTACGAATTTGAAATTTTATACACATTAATTTTTAAATGGTTCCAAGGAAAGTGATAAATATGTAAGAAATCGAGTGGGTGCACCCTGCACCCTCCATGTGAAAGTCCTTCTAAAAGGAAAATTTTTTTCGGCGACTCACCCAGTTCAAGATATGAAATTAAACACTGAATATTGTCTTCTAGGTTTGAGTAGCAATCAAATGGGAATCCTGAATAAAGGACATACAACATGCACACACGTAATTCTACTTTATCTCTAACTACAATATAAATCGGAATTCAGTATTTCATCTAGAGTATCATACGATTGGCTTGCAGCCGATCGTGACTGCTGTATGTTTTGTCATATCTTTCAGACAAATTTTGTACTGGGCCGTTCGTGCGATTCTCATTTGTTAATGTGTTTTTATATGTTCAAATGAGCCATGCAGTTTATGGTATGTCAACCGCGACGCGAGTTACATTCTTTTATCCTGTTTTTTTATTGTGCTGAAGTATTCTTTTAGTGTTTTGAGTTCTTTAAAACTATATTATGCACGTTATGGCTAATTTACACTGCGGCGATATGTCGGGAAAGTGTTAGTTAAGGATAATACTGTGGGAATTGTTCACGGGCTAGAAAAGAACAGAGATAGAAAAACATCGGCCGACGTGTCAAATTTAGTTGTGTTTATGTGTTCCCCTTTACCATAAAAGTCGGCTGAACATGACCGACTTTATAGCAAATATACAAATATAAAGTATTTTTATGGC
Organism: Beris morrisii; assembly: GCA_951812415.1. NCBI lineage: Eukaryota > Metazoa > Arthropoda > Insecta > Diptera > Stratiomyidae > Beris > Beris morrisii. The sequence goes on from OX638311.1 coordinate 101,200,011, forward strand.
TGATTCACCGACTTTTTTACTCACACATTTCCAAACGGTGAATAAATATAAGTATACACACGTTTATCGAGGGGAATATCCCATAAAATTATTTGTTGTTATTTGACGGTTTGCGTCAAACACAGCGGTAAAACTATTGAGCTGTTGTCTCTTTAGGGAGAGATCCATAGGACACAGCTCCATTCTTAGGGAATTTCTTAAGGGTCCGGTCAACTTTTGCACGGATTATATGATCCCAGTGAATGATTTTATATCATCGTTCAGGGTTATATACCCAAGCAGAGCGGACTGGGAAAGCAACAGTGTAGTAAATGTAGGAGAATTCTCCGTGTATACGGACGGTTCCAAAATGGAATGCGGCACTGGCGCTGGAGTCTTCTCTGAGCAGTTGAGTGCAAGGGAGTCTTTTAAGCTGCCGGATGCCTGTAGTGTATTTCAAGCGGAGATTCTGGCAGTGCTTCGGGCAGGTAACATCATGTTGATGGAGGGGGTATTTGGTCGGGATATCTCACTTTACATTGACAGCATGGCGGCTTTGAATGCATTGGAATCGGCGACTATTAAATCCCAGCTAGTAAAGCGCTGTCGAGAAGTGCTCAAGGTACTTTGTAGTCAGAATAGAGTACGACTATGCTGGGTACCAGGGCATAGTGACGTACCAGGCAACGAACAGGCCGATGAGCTGGCGAGACTAGGATCGGCGTCGGACGGGATGGTAGAGGAGATGGTTAATCCGCCATTAAACGGAATTAAAGCACGTATCAGGGATTGTGCAGTGGACGCAGTGAACTCTAGATGGGAGGCGCTAAAGAGCTGTAGGACTTCTAGGGCACTCTGGCTAAGGTTGGACAGACGAAAGACTAGGGAGATATTGACATGGAGTAGGGGAAGTCTGCGGCTACTTGTCGGAATACTGACAGGGCACTGCTTGCTAGGGAAGCATGCTATGCGTATGGAGATCACTGACTCTGACGTGTGCAGGTATTGCCTTGACCTATATGCTGAGGAGGACATCACTCACATTTTGTGTAAGTGTCAGGCGGTTGCAAGGAGGCGACTGAGGTGGCTGGGCAGTCTTTTCTTTGAGAATTTGGAGGACCTGAGGTCAAAAGGGCATGATAAGCTAGTCAAGTTCGTTAGGGATCTGGGTTGTTTAGGGTATGTTTAGTGACCTACGAGGTTCTGAAGGGATCGCTATGGGCCCATTTGGTACCTAGTGTGCGCGGTGGCTCGAGCGCTTCGCCCCTTCTTAAAACTAAAACTAAAACTATTTGACAGTTATATGGTGCGTGCTCCAGTGTATAGAAATGGTTGCAGTAAACACATATTAAATTTGAAATGAATGAGAATTATACAGTTTTATATATATTTATTTGAAAAAAGAAACTGCCAAAGTCGGCTTTTTAATTTCCCCTTGTTGACAATGTATGGTAAAATTATAGCAACTGTGCTATCATGCCTACTCGTTCTACATCATTCTGCATATTATGTGCAAGCAGCATATGCCTCTCGCTCGCTTTTTCGAGAAACAGTTTAATTTTTTTTCCTGAAGGTTCGTAATGAATAAAATAAAAAGAAAGAGTAGGTAATATAGGCATATATTAATTAAAAATAAATTTAATAATCGAAGTGGCTGTGAACTTTCCGAAAATTCCCGCAATGTGACGCTACTTCAAAATACTGCGGAAATGCAGAAGGGAATTAATTACTCCGGTAAAAATGTGAAAATAAAGTTGTCTGAAACAAAATTTTTATCAATAATAATAGGTAGATATTTTACATAATGCCAACGACAATCTTTAAATTAAAACTTAATTATCACCTTACAGATAGTGTTAAAATAATAAGGTTAAAGGATTTTTCTGAGTATGCTGCGACCATAGAGATATATATACTGGAGATGACAAGCAGCGATTGAGTTGAAGGCGGACGTCGTCGCATTCACTTGCACGCAAAACAACAACAATTGACATAACGAACTTGTTCTGTCTCACTCACTCTCACGCTAAAACAACAACAACGACCCTGTTTTGTCTCACTTCTCATCGTGTTTTTGGCTTCAAAGCGCTTTATACAAAACCGGTGGCTTGTAGTCGCCAGTAGCTCTATGGCTGCGACCAAGGAAATTAAATTTTATCTCC